>JARQZJ010000036.1:2657500-5462480 GCA_030704895.1 Henosepilachna vigintioctopunctata | reverse complement strand
CATTGGAGATCATGTTTGATCTAATTTTCAATAGTATTCATTGAGTGCTGTTGAAGTGAGGAAGATTGCCTGTTCGCTCTTTGAAGTTAATATACTTTAATCCAATTAAATAGATGTAAGTAAAATTTTTTAATTTATAATGTTTGTACATATTTATATTGTTGAAGCATTGAACATGAATGAATTAAAATTCATAAAATCTTTTATGACCAATAGTCAATATTCATATTATCAATTATTCCCGCCAAATTGATTTTCAAATTCCATTTTTCTATCTCAACTGTATTGAATATTCAAAATTATTTTCTTGAAAGGTATATTATTGCACAAATTTAAATAATTATGACCTTTCACATTTTTCAATTAACCATTTATATAATGTATCATATTGTATCATTTATCCTTCAATCATTTACACATTTCGATGAATCACTATATTTACAACCTATATTACACCTTCAAACTTTTAAAATTTCATTATGCAAACCTCGAATGTAAAACAAAAACATTGAGCCAATCATATTTATAAAGCAATATTGAATTTTCAAAATTTATTATATCTTAATGTATGAAATATAAGTATTTAAAATTTATATTTGAACAAAAAGTATAAAATTAGCATTTCAGCATTAGTTATTTAATCCTTTCGATATAAATTAGAGTTATGGTTATTAGAACATAGTAGTTTTATCGAATTTCTTTACTCAACACAGAATAGAATTAATATGTCATAGAAATAAATTATTTGAATAATCATAGAATACCTTTTATTCATTGCAGGTCATATTTGATCAAATTCTGTATGGAATTCATTGAGTGCTGTTGAAGTGTGAAATATTGCCCGTTCCCTCCTTGAATTTGATGTACTTTAATTCAATTAAACTGAAGTAAGTGAAATTTAAGAATTTATAAAGATTGTTGATTATTTATAAATATTGTTGAAGCATTGAATATGAATGAATTAAGATTCATAAAGCAATGTATTATGAACATTAGTCAATATTCATATTATCAATTATTCCCGCCAAATTGATTTTCAAATTTCATTTTTCTGTTTCAACTGTATTAAATATTTTAAATTATTCTCTTTAAAGGTATATTGCGCAAATTTAAATTATTATGGCGTTTTACATTTATCAATTGACCATTTATATAGAATGTATAATATTGTATCATTTATCCTTCAATCATTTATAAATTTCGATGAATCACTATATTTACAACCTATATTACATCTTCACACTTTTAAAATTTCATTATGCAAACCTCGAATGTACAACAAAAACATTGAGCCAATCATATTTATAAAGCAATATTGAATTTTCAAATTTGATAATATCTTAATGTATGAAATATATTTTTATATAACAGCCGTTTACATATGTTTCAAGGTTATTGCCTATCGTCAGAACGGCGTAGTTCAAGTTAAAGATGAAAGTACTTGAAGAGATATATAAAAAATTAATATATAAAACACGAAACACAGTTTTGTACCCGTTTTATACACCCAAAACATTTGGGAAGAGTCAACACAACGTTGCAGACGACAATGAAATACCGTCCGGCTATTATGAGACTTTTATAGTTTCTGGAACTACCCAGATAATCTTAACAATAAAATAATTATTCTAAGAATTATATTCAATGCAGGCAAACTAAAATTAAGTAAAAGAAGAAACTTACGTTGAAAACCTACACATTTTTTTATATAACAGCCGTTTACATATGTTTCAAGGTTATTGCCTATCGTCAGAACGGCGTAGTTCAAGTTAAAGATGAAAGTACTTGAAGAGATATATAAAAAATTAATATATAAAACACGAAACACAGTTTTGTACCCGTTTTATACACCCAAAACATTTGGGAAGAGTCAACACAACGTTGCAGACGACAATGAAATACCGTCCGGCTATTATGAGACTTTTATAGTTTCTGGAACTACCCAGATAATCTTAACAATAAAATAATTATTCTAAGAATTATATTCAATGCAGGCAAACTAAAATTAAGTATTGAATATAATTCTTAGAATAATTATTTTATTGTTAAGATTATCTGGGTAGTTCAGAAACTATAAAAGTCTCATAATAGCCGGACGGTATTTTCATTGTCGTCTGCAACGTTGTGTTGACTCTTCCCAAATGTTTTGGGTGTATAAAACGGGTACAAAACTGTGTTTCGTGTTTTATATATTAATTTTTTATATATCTCTTCAAGTACTTTCATCTTTAACTTGAACTACGCCGTTCTGACGATAGGCAATAACCTTGAAACATATGTAAACGGCTGTTATATAAAAAATGTGTAGGTTTTCAACGTAAGTTTCTTCTTTTACTTAATTTTAGTTTGCCTGCATTGAATATAATTCTTAGAATAATTATTTTATTGTTAAGATTATCTGGGTAGTTCCAGAAACTATAAAAGTCTCATAATAGCCGGACGGTATTTCATTGTCGTCTGCAACGTTGTGTTGACTCTTCCCAAATGTTTTGGGTGTATAAAACGGGTACAAAACTGTGTTTCGTGTTTTATATATTAATTTTTTATATATCTCTTCAAGTACTTTCATCTTTAACTTGAACTACGCCGTTCTGACGATAGGCAATAACCTTGAAACATATGTAAACGGCTGTTATATAAAAAATGTGTAGGTTTTCAACGTAAGTTTCTTCTTTTACTTAATTTTAGTTTGCCTGCATTGAATATAATTCTTAGAATAATTATTTTATTGTTAAGATTATCTGGGTAGTTCCAGAAACTATAAAAGTCTCATAATAGCCGGACGGTATTTCATTGTCGTCTGCAACGTTGTGTTGACTCTTCCCAAATGTTTTGGGTGTATAAAACGGGTACAAAACTGTGTTTCGTGTTTTATATATTAATTTTTTATATATCTCTTCAAGTACTTTCATCTTTAACTTGAACTACGCCGTTCTGACGATAGGCAATAACCTTGAAACATATGTAAACGGCTGTTATATAAAAAAAAAATGTGTAGGTTTTCAACGTAAGTTTCTTCTTTTACTTAATTTTAGTTTGCCTGCATTGAATATAATTCTTAGAATAATTATTTTATTGTTATGAAATATATGTATTTACAATCTATATTTGAACAAAAAGTATACAATTAGCATTTCAGCATTAGTTATTTGATTCTTTCGATATAAATTAGAGTTATGGTTATTAAAACATAGTACTTTTATCGAATTTCTTTACTCAACACAGAATTGAATAAATATGCCATAGAAATAAATTATTTGAACATTCATAGAATAATATTTATTCATTGCAGGTCATATTTGATCAAATTCTCATTAGAATTCATTGAGTGCTGTTGGAGTGTGGAAGATTGCCCGTTCGCTCCTTGAATTTAATATACTTTAATTCAATTAAATTGAAGTAAGTGAAATTTGATAATTAATTTTTATATAATTATATTTTTGAAGCATTGAATATGAAATTATTACTATTCATAAAACAATGCTTTATGAACATTAGTCAATATTCATATTATCAGTTATTCCCGCCCAATCAGTCCCGTTCAAGTTATCAATTATTCCCGCCAAATTGATTTTCAAATTACATTTTTTTGTTCCAACTGTATTGAATATTCAAAATATTTCTTTTTAAACATATATTAGCACGTACATTTAAATAATTATGTCATTTTAGATTCTTCAATATATTTACTGATTTACATTTTTTAAGCATGCACTATGCATGATGAGCAATATTCATGATTTATATATTTATTCAATTATTCCCGCCAAATTAATTCTAAAATTACATTTTTCTATCACAAAATTGGGAAATTATTATTATATAGTAAATAAACGTGATTCTAATCATACATATAAAATTACAAATATCCACAATATGGACTTAATAGTAAAGTTTTTGAAATTTGTATAGCAATTTTTGAACCTCAATAAAAATACACACACTGATTATAATTCATCAATTTTTCCAATTGGTTAATGATATACTCTGTCCACTTCTAAAAATTATAAATATATGAAAAACCAATGTCCAGATACACATGTTGATAATACAGTACAAAAATTGCAAATATTAAATAAAAACAGTTATATATTTTAATTTACATTTAATTTCGAGAATTAAAATAGAAAAATGTTATGCATATTACAAAAATGTATTATTTTTTTAAGCAATTAGAGGAGAGTATGATAAATTTCGGAAAGTAACAAATACAATTAAGGAATTCTACATATAAATTTTTTTGTATTTTTTTGATGATTTTCTATATATAAGAGAATATAACATATACTACATATGTATTATTTTAGTGCAATAATTAATACATCTTTACAATTTTGTATTATTCTTAGATGTTCAAATATAAATAAATCCACAAATTAAATAAGCATTGAAACACATTTCTACATTAATATTACTCTCGCATTTTAAACATAAATAAGTTCATATGGCACAACGTCACGATTATCAAGTCTTCGCACCTCATTGTTACGCTGAGTAAAAAGAGATATTTTTGAACCATATACTGCAAATGTATTAAAATTTTAAGCAGTAATTCATACATTAAGAATATATATATATTTATATATATATTCTTAAATAATAATTAATAAAATTAAGTTTACTTAATGTTAGACATTAAGCAAACCTTGATATAGTAATCCTCACATACAAATCATCAAATATAGATCCATCAAATGTAATAATTTCATTGCATTCACCATCTGAACTGCTACCTTGTATTCATTGTTGATATAACTGGCTACTTCATGTTCCTGAAGACCTATATCTTGAAAAAGCAAGAGCAACATTAATTAGAAATCTTGAAGCATTTCATTATGAAACAGAACAAAAATTTATGTTATGAGTATAGAAAAAGGGAAATTTGGATAAAATATTTTCAGAATAAAAAAGTATAAGTCTTGATTACTGAGGGCACATGAGAAAAGTTGTTTTGAACATTTTTTTCAAAGACATTGTGGAATAAGTTATTTTAATGCACTTTCATAAATCATTCTGTGAGAACTCTTACACCCTGCCAAATTTTCAATGTTACTCTTATTTTCACTGAATTTGTTTTTGTTGACCCTATATACTGCGTTCTTAAATTTCAAGCAATTGACATCACTCAACTCTGGTTCACAATAGGAGTTACTTCTACTTATTGAACGTTTGAAATGAGGATAGATTCTGTAGAAAGTCTAATATTTAAATTTATAAACCTACAGTACTTTTTAATATTGTTTTTCAGTCTTTTTCTTTCTTGGGCCTACATATTGCAAGAATGGTTATCAGAAACTATTTTCAATAATTGCATTGGATAGCTGTATAAAGTTCTTTTGAATGATTTTCTGTTGCATGCTCAAAAGCAGTTATTCCATCTTTCAAAATTCAAGTGTTTCTTCAAAATGTATTACATCTTAATGTATAAAATATATGTATTTACAATCTATATTTTAACAGAAAGTATAAAATTAGCATTTTAGCATTATTCATTTTATTCTCTCGATATGAATCAGAGTTATAGATATTGGAACTTAGTAGTTTTATCGAATTTTTTTACTCAACACAGAATAGTTTGCAAAAGTCATAAAAATAAATCGTTTGAACAATCATAGAATAATATTTCAACACCATTGGAGATCATGTTTGATCTAATTTTCAATAGTATTCATTGAGTGCTGTTGAAGTGAGGAAGATTGCCTGTTCGCTCTTTGAAGTTAATATACTTTAATCCAATTAAATAGATGTAAGTAAAATTTTTTAATTTATAATGTTTGTACATATTTATATTGTTGAAGCATTGAACATGAATGAATTAAAATTCATAAAATCTTTTATGACCAATAGTCAATATTCATATTATCAATTATTCCCGCCAAATTGATTTTCAAATTCCATTTTTCTATCTCAACTGTATTGAATATTCAAAATTATTTTCTTGAAAGGTATATTATTGCACAAATTTAAATAATTATGACCTTTCACATTTTTCAATTAACCATTTATATAATGTATCATATTGTATCATTTATCCTTCAATCATTTACACATTTCGATGAATCACTATATTTACAACCTATATTACACCTTCAAACTTTTAAAATTTCATTATGCAAACCTCGAATGTAAAACAAAAACATTGAGCCAATCATATTTATAAAGCAATATTGAATTTTCAAAATTTATTATATCTTAATGTATGAAATATAAGTATTTAAAATTTATATTTGAACAAAAAGTATAAAATTAGCATTTCAGCATTAGTTATTTAATCCTTTCGATATAAATTAGAGTTATGGTTATTAGAACATAGTAGTTTTATCGAATTTCTTTACTCAACACAGAATAGAATTAATATGTCATAGAAATAAATTATTTGAATAATCATAGAATACCTTTTATTCATTGCAGGTCATATTTGATCAAATTCTGTATGGAATTCATTGAGTGCTGTTGAAGTGTGAAATATTGCCCGTTCCCTCCTTGAATTTGATGTACTTTAATTCAATTAAACTGAAGTAAGTGAAATTTAAGAAATTTATAAAGATTGTTGATTATTTATAAATATTGTTGAAGCATTGAATATGAATGAATTAAGATTCATAAAGCAATGTATTATGAACATTAGTCAATATTCATATTATCAATTATTCCCGCCAAATTGATTTTCAAATTTCATTTTTCTGTTTCAACTGTATTAAATATTTTAAATTATTCTCTTTAAAGGTATATTGCGCAAATTTAAATTATTATGGCGTTTTACATTTATCAATTGACCATTTATATAGAATGTATCATATTGTATCATTTATCCTTCAATCATTTATAAATTTCGATGAATCACTATATTTACAACCTATATTACATCTTCACACTTTTAAAATTTCATTATGCAAACCTCGAATGTACAACAAAAACATTGAGCCAATCATATTTATAAAGCAATATTGAATTTTCAAATTTGATAATATCTTAATGTATGAAATATATGTATTTACAATCTATATTTGAACAAAAAGTATACAATTAGCATTTCAGCATTAGTTATTTGATTCTTTCGATATAAATTAGAGTTATGGTTATTAAAACATAGTACTTTTATCGAATTTCTTTACTCAACACAGAATTGAATAAATATGCCATAGAAATAAATTATTTGAACATTCATAGAATAATATTTATTCATTGCAGGTCATATTTGATCAAATTCTCATTAGAATTCATTGAGTGCTGTTGGAGTGTGGAAGATTGCCCGTTCGCTCCTTGAATTTAATATACTTTAATTCAATTAAATTGAAGTAAGTGAAATTTGATAATTAATTTTTATATAATTATATTTTTGAAGCATTGAATATGAAATTATTACTATTCATAAAACAATGCTTTATGAACATTAGTCAATATTCATATTATCAGTTATTCCCGCCCAATCAGTCCCGTTCAAGTTATCAATTATTCCCGCCAAATTGATTTTCAAATTACATTTTTTTACATTGACTGTATTGAATATTCAAAATATTTCTTTTTAAACATATATTAGCACGTACATTTAAATAATTATGTCATTTTAGATTCTTCAATATATTTACTGATTTACATTTTTTAAGCATGCACTATGCATGATGAGCAATATTCATGATTTATATATTTATTCAATTATTCCCGCCAAATTAATTCTAAAATTACATTTTTCTATCACAAAATTGGGAAATTATTATTATAATTTTTCAAAAGTTATGTTACTCAGTTTTAAACATATATATTGAAAGTTTTTAACCGTCCATTTATACAGAATATAAATTGAATTATTGGCGGTAAAATATTGTCACAATTTTTCTCTTTTGTTGATAAGACCTTACTTAATTATAATATAACAATTTTCAGCACATTTAAAAATAAACAATGCCAAAAAGGAAGAGGCAAAATTTATCAAATAAGAAATCCAAAGCTAAACCAAATGCACACAAAAATACTGGTTAGTATTATTTTACTTTGATTAACTAAATTCATTATATATATATATATATATATATATATATATATATATATATATATATATATATATATATATATATATATATATATTTCATAATTGTTATTTCAATAATATGGTAATAAACTTATATATTTTCAGGTAAAGGGGCAACTTCTCGAAACAAAAATAATGCTTTGGAAGAGATTAAAACGTCTGTATCGGAACATATCTATGGTGAGTTCTATCAAATGTTTCTTGAATTTATATTTGATGTTTACCTAATCATTATTCAAAAATAATCTCTTATATCCCACATGCAAACGTGCTTCTGTATATATACAAATATGTATGATTGAACCCATATACCTACATATATATATATATATATATATATATATATATATATATATATATATATATATATATATATATATATATATATATATATAATATGAATATTTTTCGCGCTAACCATACACGTACGGACATATTGTATAGAGTTCCCTGTTGCTCTACCAATTGTTGTATAGAATACAACAATTGGTAGAGCAACAGGGCGTAAACCTGAGAGATCTGGGTTCGTATCCCAGTTGAGGTTGAAAACTTTTGTGGTGTAATTTCGATTCCAAATTTAAAATATTTCTTCATACACTATATATATATATATATATATATATATATATATATATATATATATATATATATATATATATATATATATATATATATATATCAATATTCATTAATTTATGAATAAATTAATTAATTCAATGATATTGTTCCCAGCAGCTAATCAATTGGAAAATAAATCGAGTGTAGTAAACGACAGGACTGAGGACTCAACGTGGCTGATAATGAGGGGTACCAGGAATCAAGGTAATTTAAGATATTCTTCCTTTTCAAGAAATCACCAATGCACTGCTAATGCAGTGTGTGCATTGGTTTATTCTCAAATAGTGTCTGTCAATCTTTGGAACAGTAATACCATTGACAATATTTTGGATTTCGGTGACGTTTTATATAGAAAATCTATTTCAAGTAGGGCAGCCGTCACTTTAGCGGATAATAATATGGACCTATTAGTTATTGAAATTTACACTAAATTTGTTATAGACGGTGTTGCCATTGGTTTACATTTAGATGAAACGGAAAGCGTAAACGGTAGGGTGGGAATAGAAAGTGAAGGTCCGTATTTTACACTTGCCCAAGGGTTGTTGCGCCTTTTCGCCACGTATAACTTATTAGTGTTTACCGCTGGGGGCTGTCTGTGGCTGTATTTAGGTTAGATTCTTTTTTCTTTGTTTTTGATTCTCATTCTAGAGATGAAAGGGGACGTCGCACAGATATAGATGGTACAGCGTGTATATTGCGATTCAACAACTTTAACAATCTGCGTAATTATTTCTTAGACTTCCATAATTGCGAAACTCCATATACGCTCTTCCCTGTCGTTGTTAATGTTCTTAATGTCGCCGATGAATCGTTCGCTGTTTTGGCTTTTTCTAATGTCTCAATTTCACCATCGATCGAAGAACGGACTATCATCGCCGAAGATGATATGAGCGCGACCGCGATTAGTGACATTAGTATCGCCGTTAGTAAAAAATCGGTTAACCGCAAAATTAAAAAACCGGTTATCGCTAATGAAAGACAAGGTACCAACGAGTGTCGCCAAAATAAAAACATGCATAAAGGCGCCATCGGACTAACTGAACCTGATTTACATTACTTGGGTGAAATGTGTTCGCAGTGCACATTTTGTGCAGCTCTATTTTTTAGTGCTGAGAACAAATTGTGTTGTAAAAAAGGATCTGTTCGAATTCCAGTACACAACACCAACTATCCAGATTTACTTACAGCACTATTGACCAACTCACACCCGAAATCTTCGAAATTCATCAAGGAGATTCGTAAGTATAACACCCTACTAGCATTCGGCTGTACGAAGGCTACTCTAAGAACAGACTTAGGCCAAGGCGCTCCGGTTGTGGTTATATCAGGTCAAATATACCACACCGTATCTAACATCGATACATCTAATGTACAGTTTGGATCTCTATACTTCTTAGATGCAGGAGAGGCCATGCAGAAACGAGCAGCTAATGCGGTATGTAGAGGATGCGATCTGGATTTACTGGAACAGATAGATTCTCTTTTACGGACAGTGAACCCTTTCGCACAACAATATTGTTCGTTGGGTCAGTTAGTACGAAACGAAGAGATCGCGCATGGCGTAGACCGTGTTCCTCGGCTTGGATTGTATTTTCATACGGTACCCGGTACGGATCGGAAAGTTCACGCAGCTCCTTCTAATTTAAACGAAATCGGCGCTGTATTCCGCAGTTTCGACGGTGAAGTCCCACCACCCGGACAAGTGCGCGTTTACTACAGACAAACTGGCTTCATGGACATTCCGAAATTGTCTCCAATCGTTGATCCGGTTTGTTATCCGCTCCTTTTTCCTCACGGCGAATTGGGCTGGTCCATGAATTTAGAGAGACACCAGTTTATCCGCAGAACTCGCGTTAGTAAGAGAGAATTCGACTGCTATCGCCTTATGCGACGTGCGGGAGAATTCAACTCTATTTTGTACTGCGGAAAACTTTGTCAACAGTACATCGTTGACAAATACGTCGAGTTAGAAGGTGATAGATTGAATTACAACCGTGTAAATCAATCTCGACTGCGTGCTGAAAGTTACGTTGGACTGCAAGATTATGTACATAATCTTGAAACTAACGAAACTAGAGCGGGTCGCGTTGTAATTTTACCGAGCACTTTCACCGGCGGTCCGAGGTATATGGTTCAAAATTATCAGGACGCTATGGCGATTGTTTGCAAATACGGCAAACCATCTTTATTCGTGACTTTCACTTGCAATCCTCAATGGCGAGAAATCAAAGAGAATTTGGGCTCTAATTTATTGAATCCACAAGATCGACCGGAATTAATTGCTCGCGTTTTTGAACAAAAAAGGAAAGCCTTTTTCGAGGATGTTTTAAAAAGAAAAATTTTCGGTACAGTTGTAGCGTATGTTTATGTCATCGAATTCCAAAAACGGGGTTTACCTCACATGCATTGCCTTTTGACTTTGTGCGATGAGGATAAACTGCGGGAACCAGAAGACGTAGACAACTATATTTGTGCCGAGCTTCCGGAAGCAGATACGCGTCTTTTTGGCTTAGTTATGGCTTCCTTAATACATGGTCCATGCGGCAACCGGGGCTTAAATTCCGCGTGCATGAAAGATGGTATCTGTTCCAAAGGTTATCCTAAATCCTTCGTCGAACACACGAACATTGATGGTGGTAGGCGACCACAATATCGTCGCAGGGATAACGGACGCTTCGCGGTTTTAACTCGGCGTAACGGCGAGGTGCAAAGAGTTGATAATCGTGACGTAGTGCCGTACAATCCGTATCTATGTTTGAAATACGAAAGCCACATTAACGTAGAAGTGTGTTCCAATGTCATCGCCTGCAAATATATTTTCAAATATATCAATAAAGGCCCGGATGCCGCCGTTATTCGGGTAGAAAATGAAATAATTTTCGACGAAATAAGTGCGTTTCTTGATTCGCGGTATGTTTCGTCGGGAGAGGCAGCCTGGAGATTGCTGGAATTTCCAATTCATGGAAATAGCCATTCAATCTTCAGGTTACCAATTCATCTACCAGGAGAACGTACGGTGTATTTCAACGACGGCCAAGAGGAGATTGCGCTGCAGAACAACCAGAGTAAACTTTCTATTTTAGAAGCGTTTTTCAAACTGAACACAGAGAATTCGGAAGCGAATGAATATCTATATATTGAAATTCCGTTGTTTTTCCGTTACAATTCTTCGAAGAAT
The DNA here is from genome assembly GCA_030704895.1 of Henosepilachna vigintioctopunctata. Lineage (NCBI taxonomy): Eukaryota > Metazoa > Arthropoda > Insecta > Coleoptera > Coccinellidae > Henosepilachna > Henosepilachna vigintioctopunctata. The sequence goes on along the minus strand of JARQZJ010000036.1, from coordinate 5,450,655 downwards.
TGTTGGCAGAAAAGACAACGAAAATGTAATGTCATTCCGCGGATGTATACCATCAGTCCGAAACATGTAGAAAAGTTTCACCTTCGAATTCTCTTGCTCCACACACCTGGGCCAAAATCGTTTCGAGATCTCCTCACAGTAAACGGTATAGTTTATAGTACGTTCCAAGAAGCTGCTCAACAAAGATATTTGATTTGTTCCGACGAAGAATGGAAAAGAACCTTGGAACATGCTGCCCTGGTTGATATGCCCGGTAGTATGCGCAAATTGTTCGCATATTTACTATGCTTTTGCGAAGTCGGACATCCTTTATCTTTGTGGGACAGTTTCAAGGAATATATGAGTGAGGATTATCGAAGATTCGGTTTCTCCGCACGCATATCTGAAAAGAAAGCTCTCATACGCATTGATCATATTTTACGTTATTTGGGTAAGACTGCAAGGGATTTCAATCTCCCCGATTATCATTCAGAGGCTGATGAAGATCTGCTAGATATCGACGAAGATCCTGTCGAAAACATTGGCGATATTGAAATATTTAACCCCAAGAGTTGAATTCCGGGCAGCGTAAAGTATTCGATGTGGTTGTGAATGCGGTTAATTCTTCTCTTTCAGAACATCCCAGATATTTTTATTTGCAAGGCAGCGGAGGTACAGGAAAGACCTATTTGTACAATACCTTGATTTCGACGTTGACTTCCCAAGATATTCCTGTTATAGCCGTGGCTTTCACAGGTATAGCTGCATTATTATTGAAGAATGGTAGGACGGCCCATTCGGCGTTCAGATTACCTCTGAACCTTGGACCGGACTCTCATTCTTCGATAACTGCACAAAGCGAAGAAGCCACGCTATTAAGGAATGTTCGATTGATAATTTGGGATGAAGTTACCATGGTAAGTTATTACGCTTTGAATGCTGTGGATAATCTTCTTCAAGACGTATGCAACGACTGCCGACCATTCGGTGGAAAGTGTGTACTGCTAGGTGGAGATGTCAAGCAGCTGCTACCTGTTGCCAGTGGTAAAGTTCAGCAGATCGAACTCTTCTTCACGAATTGTCAGTCGTGGGAACATTTTCAGGTATTACATCCGACCGAAAACATGAGAACTGGACCTGGGGAACAAGGATTTGCAACATGGCTTTCGCAACTGGGACAAGGTATCATTAATGAGAGAGGAAATAGCCTTCCGGATGACAGCATACTTCTTCCGTCCCATTGTGTGACAGATGACGTAGTAAGGGATATTTATGGTGATCTGTCAGCAATTGGTACGGAGAATCTACGCGTACTTGCTGGAAGAACTATTCTCTGTCCCAAAAATGAGCAGTGTAACAGTTTGAACCATAGAATCCTGACTTCTTTGCCAGGTACAGTATTTACTATTTTGAGTGTAGATACGTTGGTTACCGAAGACGAAGAAGAGAAAGCAAATTTTACAGAAGAATATTTGAACAGTATAACACCCAGTGGAATGCCTCTCCATCGGCTCGACTTGAAGGTGGGAGTTCCCGTAATTCTTTTACGGAATCTATCACTTCAAGACGGTCTGATAAACGGTACTCGGCTGTTGGTGTTGGCTGTTTCGGAATTTCTTCTAACCGCTGAAATTGTTACTGGTCGTTTCTGCGGACGAAAAGTCCTTATTCCTCGCATGGACTTGACGTCCGTGGATAAAAACATACCATTTGTTTTGAGGCGGCGACAATTTCCGGTCAAACTTTGTTTCGCTCTCACTATAAATAAAGCACAAGGCCAAACGTTCGATCGAGTGGGTATTTATCTTGAAACTCCAGTTTTCTCTCATGGCCAACTTTACGTTGCATTCTCAAGAGTTCGCAATTGGAATTCAATCAAAGTTGAGGTGAAGAAAAACAAGTTTCAAGGTAAACTCATTCGGTCGAATGAAGGTACTTTCACGAGAAATATTGTTTATAACAATATTTTGAGATTTATAGTGGGAGATGATTAAATCTTCTTCGCCGAATCGGGCCAATACATCTCATTCATGTATGTAAATCTGAAACCGAATTTGACCGATATACTCCATTCAATTCACAGATTTTAATGAACTGAACCATACTTACATTATATTAGATATATTCCTCTTTTAATAATGACACTTTATTCAAGTTCCGTTATCAAAATAGGAATACATTAAAGAACTGCAAGTTTGGTTAAGTATGTTAATTTCTGCGAGTTGCTTAGAGTATAATACCGATTGCGACCTTTTTTTACCCAACCATGACAAGATATACCGATTGTGACTTTTTCTTCCCTATTATGTACAACAAAAAAAATTTAAAATAAAGAAATCCAAAAATTTTCTGTTTCTTATTTAAACATATTACACCGTTATATTCCCACTACACTACAACACGTTGTTATATTGTATTAATATAACAATAATCGCTGAACATTCACATACTCAAACACCATACACATCCACAGGAGGAACTGACCTCTACGTGGCGCGTCCCCAGGTGGCGGATAGGGGAATGCTTACTATTTTCATATTTTAAAATGTGAATGGTAGGTTGGATATTTAATATCCCGCGGACCAAACAGATTAATCTTTTCTTGATTTCTTTTACAGCTTATTTTCCTCATATCTTATTATTATTATATCCTTTTATCTTATTTTATATGACTCATATGTGATATCAATATTTTTCAATTCTAATTCTTATTTTTGAATAACTAAGTCCATATAACATTTAAACTGTCACTAATATATTTTTTATGTTCACAGGTACTTACTTGATGTTATTAACACAATTAAATTATATGTTCATTTAAATAAGTAAAACTATATACAAAACAAACAACAGCTGCACACAGGCTGGTAAAGATTGGTCAATTCACAGGATAGTCAGAATTTCAATGTTTTTAGTTTTATGAAAACCTACCTAATGTGAAGAATGCCTATGAAGCCAAAGTCAAGAGGTAATAAATATAGAAATAAATTATATTCATAAAATATTATATATATATATATATATATATATATATATATATATATATATATATATATATATATATATATATATAAATTTATAGATTTTTCTTGAGAAAGATCTATCAATTAAAAAAATTATTCATAAAAAAGAATATTGGAGACAATCCTTTGCCATTGTTTCTACTCCCAAAAATATTTTGTTAATTCTTTCTGCACTTATCTTATAACTAACAGATTTCGTTCTGCATGGAATAAAATATGAAATCCATATTATTGACAATATCTGAAATTTTCGTAATTTTTTAAATCGAATCAATTAATTTCTGTCTTTTTCTAGAAATTGTGGCACTCCAAGAATTCAGTACATAAGAACAGAGAAGACTTCAAGTGTTCATGCTTAATAATGTATTTCCTAATGTGAAAAAATCATCAGTACTTTTGTGAAAATTTGAGTCGAAGATGAATATATGATATGGAATTCAAAGAAAACTTAGTAAAACAATAAATATTATAACTCTCTCTAAAACCACTGAAGGAAGGAAGCCTTACAGTCCGTGACAAAAAAATATCACTCGATGGTGAATCAAATTAATCAGATAAGTTAATGATAGATTTTTTTTATAACTGAAGGTATTTTCTAAATTATCTAACATAAAAACTATGAAAAAAATGTAAAATTCATAATATTTCGAAATTTTGAAATTTCAGAGATATTTTCTTGCTTATTTAATTTTTTGATTTATATTTTACATTTGAAACTGATTCAAAATTGTAAAGATCTATGCATTCTACTCAAATAATCAATATATATGTAGTATATTTTACATTGTCTTTTGTATGGAAGATCATAAAAAACAATGCAAAAAATTTATGTGCAGGAATCCTTTCTCCTGTAATTGCTAAGAAAATTCAAACATATTTGTAACATTCATAACATTTTTCAATTTGAATTCTCCAAATAAAATGTACTTCAAACTATATCAAAGATTTTGTTGAATATTTATAATTTCATATGTACGATTTGCATCATGTTCATTTACTAATGGAATTAATATTATATAATATATACTTATATATATATATATATATATATATATATATATATATATATATATATATATATATATATATATATACATTATACAATATATACATAACGAATTTTAAAGAGTGGTTAAATTGCTGCAACTTTTATAAAGCTCCATTAACAAATAAGAATCAAAATAGCATTCTCCATCAAAACATCTTAATTTTATTTTCTCTTGAACCTATTCCAGACAAATTATTCACAAACATTTTATATGCAAAGTATTGCAAAACAATTATTGGTAACTGTTTATGATTTTGAAAATTTTTTCTCATATTTCTTTTTATTTTTCAGATATGGTAGAAGATTTTCAATTACATTTGTATGATTACTACAACAATTGTATCCAACAAAACTCAATGGGACATGCCAACCTCCACAAGAATATGGATTATTCCAATTCCAAAAATTACATAATGTTTATTTGCATTTACAAAATGATAGATTTTTGTTTATAACTCAAGGTATTTTCTAAATTGCCCAATATATAAATTACTACTATGAAGGAAATGTAAGATTCATAATATTTAAAAATTTTGTAGAGACATTATCTTGCTGAAAATCATCAATATCAATATAATTATATATTAATAAATATAGAATTCATATTATATGTTATTTATTGTAATATATATATATATATATATATATATATATATATATATATATATATATATATATATATATATATATATATATATATATATATATATATATATATATAAACCCTTATTTAATGTTTATAGTGGGTGTAGTACTGTAATGCAGTATAAAAGCGTTGGTCACGGTGTGATAAAAACATTCGAATGATTTTGGTTTTTTACAGTTTGAAATTGAACTACAGATTGTTGTCACTATTGATGGTGCTACATAGACGATCTGAATTATTTCTGTGGATCTATATTTTCAGTGATCTGGCTACGTAGCCGATTTGGCCGGTTAGGTGGATCTATATTTTTATTGATCAACTGATTTATTGATCAACTGATTTATGAATCTACTTATCTATTGATCAACTGACTTATTGATCAACTGATTTATTGATTTACTGATCTATTGATCAACTGATTCACTAGTCTAATACTATTTGAGCTCTAAGAAACTGAAGATCCGTCTCTTATCATAATGAAAAACACCATAGACAAAATTGCGAAAGATTTGAACATGTCCTAAGCAAATAGAGACATTATAGACGCATAGGAAAGAGGGGTTGATGATATCAGTTTCAAGAAAATGCAAGGTACAACTGATTGGAGCCCAACCAATCTCGTGGTATAGATTATATCCATTTACTCTTTTAAAATTCATTTTAAAATAACAATAAAATAATTATTCTAAGAATTATATTTAATGCAGGCAAACTAAAATTAAGTAAAAGAAGAAACTTACGTTGAAAACCTACACATTTTTTTTTTTTTATATAACAGCCGTTTACATATGTTTCAAGGTTATTGCCTATCGTCAGAACGGCGCAGTTCAAGTTAAAGATGAAAGTACTTGAAGAGATATATAAAAAATTAATATATAAAACACGAAACACAGTTTCGTACACGTTTTATACACCCAAAACATTTGGGAAGAGTCAACACAACGTTGCAGACGACAATGAAATACCGTCCAGCTATTATGAGACTTTTATAGCTTCTGGAACTACCCAGATAATCTTAACAATAAAATAATTATTCTAAGAATTATATTTAATGCAGGCAAACTAAAATTAAGTAAAAGAAGAAACTTACGTTGAAAACCTACACATTTTTTTTTATATAACAGCCGTTTACATATGTTTCAAGGTTATTGCCTATCGTCAGAACGGCGTAGTTCAAGTTAAAGATGAAAGTACTTGAAGAGATATATAAAAAATTAATATACAAAACACGAAACACAGTTTCGTACACGTTTTATACACCCAAAACATTTGGGAAGAGTCAACACAACGTTGCAGACGACAATGAAATACCGTCCGGCTATTATGAGACTTTTATAGCATCTGGAACTACCCAGATAATCTTAACAATAAAATAATTATTCTAAGAATTATATTTAATGCAGGCAAACTGAAATTAAGTAAAAGAAGAAACTTACGTTGAAAACCTACACATTTTTTTTTTTTATATAACAGCCGTTTACATATGTTTCAAGGTTATTGCCTATCGTCAGAACGGCGTAGTTCAAGTTAAAGATGAAAGTACTTGAAGAGATATATAAAAATCAATATATAAAACACGAAGCACAGTTTCGTACACGTTTTATACACCCAAAACATTTGGGAAGAGTCAACACAACGTTGCAGACGACAATGAAATACCGTCCGGCTATTATGAGACTTTTATAGCTTCTGGAACTACCCAGATAATCTTAACAATGAAATAATTATTCTAAGAATTATATTTAATGCAGGCAAACTAAAATTAAGTAATAGAAGAAACTTACGTTGAAAACCTACACATTTTTTTTTTATATAACAGCCGTTTACATATGTTTCAAAGTTATTGCCTATCGTCAGAACGGCGTAGTTCAAGTTAAAGATGAAAGTACTTGAAGAGATATATAAAAAATTAATATATAAAACACGAAACACAGTTTCGTACACGTTTTATACACCCAAAACATTTGGGAAGAGTCAACACAACGTTGCAGACGACAATGAAATACCGTCCGGCTATTATGAGACTTTTATAGCTTCTGGAACTACCCAGATAAACTTAACAATAAAATAATTATTCTAAGAATTATATTTAATGCAGGCAAACTAAAATTAAGTAAAAGAAGAAACTTACGTTGAAAACCTACACATTTTTTTTTTTTTTATATAACAGCCGTTTACATATGTTTCAAGGTTATTGCCTATCGTCAGAACGGCGTAGTTCAAGTTAAAGATGAAAGTACTTGAAGAGATATATAAAAAATTAATTAATATATAAAACACGAAACACAGTTTCGTACACGTTTTATACACCCAAAACATTTGGGAAGAGTCAACACAACGTTGCAGACGACAATGAAATACCGTCCGGCTATTATGAGACTTTTATAGCTTCTGGAACTACCCAGATAATCTTAACAATAAAATAATTATTCTAAGAATTATATTTAATGCAGGCAAACTAAAATTAAGTAAAAGAAGAAACTTACGTTGAAAACCTACACATTTTTTTTTTTTTTTTTTATAACAGCCGTTTACATATGTTTCAAGGTTATTGCCTATCGTCAGAACGGCGTAGTTCAAGTTAAAGATGAAAGTACTTGAAGAGATATATAAAAAATTAATATATAAAACACGAAACACAGTTTCGTACACGTTTTATACACCCAAAACATTTGGGAAGAGTCAACACAACGTTGCAGACGACAATGAAATACCGTCCGGCTATTATGAGACTTTTATAGCTTCTGGAACTACCCAGATAATCTTAACAATAAAATAATTATTCTAAGAATTATATTTAATGCAGGCAAACTAAAATTAAGTAAAAGAAGAAACTTACGTTGAAAACCTACACATTTTTTTTTTTTATATAACAGCCGTTTACATATGTTTCAAGGTTATTGCCTATCGTCAGAACGGCGTAGTTCAAGTTAAAGATGAAAGTACTTGAAGAGATATATAAAAAGTTAATATATAAAACACGAAACACAGTTTCGTACACGTTTTATACACCCAAAACATTTGGAAAGAGTCAACACAACGTTGCAGACGACAATGAAATACCGTCCGGCTATTATGAGACTTTTATAGCTTCTGGAACTACCCAGATAATCTTAACAATAAAATAATTATTCTAAGAATTATATTTAATGCAGGCAAACTAAAATTAAGTGAAAGAAGAAACTTACGTTGAAAACCTACACATTTTTTTTTTTATATAATAGCCGTTTACATATGTTTCAAGGTTATTGCCTATCGTCAGAACGGCGTAGTTCAAGTTAAAGATGAAAGTACTTGAAGAGATATATAAAAAATTAATATATAAAACACGAAACACAGTTTCGTACACGTTTTATACACCCAAAACATTTGGGAAGAGTCAACACAACGTTGCAGACGACAATGAAATACCGTCCGGCTATTATGAGACTTTTATAGCTTTTGGAACTACCCAGATAATCTTAACAATAAAATAATTATTCTAAGAATTATATTTAATGCAGGCAAACTGAAATTAAGTAAAAGAAGAAACTTACGTTGAAAACCTACACATTTTTTTTTTATATAACAGCCGTTTACATATGTTTCAAGGTTATTGCCTATCGTCAGAACGGCGTAGTTCAAGTTAAAGATGAAAGTACTTGAAGAGATATATATATATCTGTGTTTCGTGTTCTATATATTAATTTTTTATATATCTCCTCAAGTACTTTCATCTTTAACTTGAACTACGCCGTTCTGACGATAGGCAATAACCTTGAAACATATGTAAACGGCTGTTATATAAAAAAAAAATGTGTAGGTTTTCAACGTAAGTTTCTTCTTTTACTTAATTTTAGTTTGCCTGCATTAAATATAATTCTTAGAATAATTATTTTATTGTTAAGATTATCTGGGTAGTTCCAGAAGCTATAAAAGTCTCATAATAGCCGGACGGTATTTCATTGTCGTCTGCAACGTTGTGTTGACTCTTCCCAAATGTTTTGGGTCTATAAAACGTGTACGAAACTGTGTTTCGTGTTTTATATATTAATTTTTTATATATCTCTGCAAGTACTTTCATCTTTAACTTGAACTACGCCGTTCTGACGATAGGCAATAACCTTGAAACATATGTAAACGGCTGTTATATAAAAAAAAAAAAAAAAAATGTGTAGGTTTTCAACGTAAGTTTCTTCTTTTACTTAATTTTAGTTTGCCTGCATTGAATATAATTCTTAGAATAATTATTTTATTGTTAAGATTATCTGGGTAGTTCCAGAAGCTATAAAAGTCTCATAATAGCCGGACGGTATTTCATTGTCGTCTGCCACGTTGTGTTGACTCTTCCCAAATGTTTTGGGTGTATAAAACGTCTACGAAACTGTGTTTCGTGTTTTATATATTAATTTTTTATATATCTCTTCAAGTACTTTCATCTTTAACTTGAACTACGCCGTTCTGACGATAGGCAATAACCTTGAAACATATGTAAAAAGGCTGTTATAGAAAAAAAAAATGTGTAGGTTTTCAACGTAAGTTTCTTCTTTTACTTAATTTTAGTTTGCCTGCATTAAATATAATTCTTAGAATAATTATTTTATTGTTAAGATTATCTGGGTAGTTCCAGAAGCTATAAAAGTCTCATAATAGCCGGACGGTATTTCATTGTCGTCTGCAACGTTGTGTTGACTCTTCCCAAATGTTTTGGGTGTATAAAACGTGTACGAAACTGTGTTTCGTGTTTTATATATTGATTTTTATATATCTCTTCAAGTACTTTCATCTTTAACTTGAACTACGCCGTTCTGACGATAGGCAATAACATTGAAACATATGTAAACGGCTGTTATATAAAAAAAAAATGTGTAGGTTTTCAACGTAAGTTTCTTCTTTTACTTAATTTTAGTTTGCCTGCATTAAATATAATTCTTAGAATAATTATTTTATTGTTAAGATTATCTGGGTAGTTCCAGAAGCTATAAAAGTCTCATAATAGCCGGACGGTATTTCATTGTCGTCTGCAACGTTGTGTTGACTCTTCCCAAATGTTTTGGGTGTATAAAACGTGTACGAAACTGTGTTTCGTGTTTTATATATTAATTTTTTATATATCTCTTCAAGTACTTTCATCTTTAACTTGAACTACGCCGTTCTGACGATAGGCAATAACCTTGAAACATATGTAAACGGCTGTTATATAAAAAAAAAAAAAAAAAATGTGTAGGTTTTCAACGTAAGTTTCTTCTTTTACTTAATTTTAGTTTGCCTGCATTAAATATAATTCTTAGAATAATTATTTTATTGTTAAGATTATCTGGGTAGTTCCAGAAGCTATAAAAGTCTCATAATAGCCGGACGGTATTTCATTGTCGTCTGCAACGTTGTGTTGACTCTTCCCAAATGTTTTGGGTGTATAAAACGTGTACGAAACTGTGTTTCGTGTTTTATATATTAATTTTTTATATATCTCTTCAAGTACTTTCATCTTTAACTTGAACTACGCCGTTCTGACGATAGGCAATAACCTTGAAACATATGTAACGGCTGTTATATAAAAAAAAAAAAAAAAAAAATGTGTAGGTTTTCAACGTAAGTTTCTTCTTTTACTTAATTTTAGTTTGCCTGCATTAAATATAATTCTTAGAATAATTATTTTATTGTTAAGATTATCTGGGTAGTTCCAGAAGCTATAAAAGTCTCATAATAGCCGGACGGTATTTCATTGTCGTCTGCAACGTTGTGTTGACTCTTCCCAAATGTTTTGGGTGTATAAAACGTGTACGAAACTGTGTTTCGTGTTTTATATATTAATTTTTTATATATCTCTTCAAGTACTTTCATCTTTAACTTGAACTACGCCGTTCTGACGATAGGCAATAACCTTGAAACATATGTAAACGGCTGTTATATAAAAAAAAAAAAATGTGTAGGTTTTCAACGTAAGTTTCTTCTTTTACTTAATTTTAGTTTGCCTGCATTAAATATAATTCTTAGAATAATTATTTTATTGTTAAGATTATCTGGGTAGTTCCAGAAGCTATAAAAGTCTCATAATAGCCGGACGGTATTTCATTGTCGTCTGCAACGTTGTGTTGACTCTTCCCAAATGTTTTGGGTGTATAAAACGTGTACGAAACTGTGTTTCGTGTTTTATATATTAATTTTTTATATATCTCTTCAAGTACTTTCATCTTTAACTTGAACTACGCCGTTCTGACGATAGGCAATAACCTTGAAACATATGTAAACGGCTGTTATATAAAAAAAAAAAAAAAAATGTGTAGGTTTTCAACGTAAGTTTCTTCTTTTACTTAATTTTAGTTTGCCTGCATTAAATATAATTTTTAGAATAATTATTTTATTGTTAAGATTATCTGGGTAGTTCCAGAAGCTATAAAAGTCTCATAATAGCCGGACGGTATTTCATTGTCGTCTGCAACGTTGTGTTGACTCTTCCCAAATGTTTTGGGTGTATAAAACGTGTACGAAACTGTGTTTCGTGTTTTATATATTAATTTTTTATATATCTCTTCAAGTACTTTCATCTTTAACTTGAACTACGCCGTTCTGACGATAGGCAATAACCTTGAAACATATGTAAACGGCTGTTATATAAAAAAAAAAAAAAATGTGTAGGTTTTCAACGTAAGTTTCTTCTTTTACTTAATTTTAGTTTGCCTGCATTAAATATAATTCTTAGAATAATTATTTTATTGTTAAGATTATCTGGGTAGTTCCAGAAGCTATTAAAGTCTCATAATAGCCGGACGGTATTTCATTGTCGTCTGCAACGTTGTGTTGACTCTTCCCAAATGTTTTGGGTGTATAAAACGTGTACGAAACTGTGTTTCGTGTTTTATATATTAATTTTTTATATATCTCTTCAAGTACTTTCATCTTTAACTTGAACTACGCCGTTCTGACGATAGGCAATAACCTTGAAACATATGTAAACGGCTGTTATATAAAAAAAAAAAAAAAATGTGTAGTTTTTCAACGTAAGTTTCTTCTTTTACTTAATTTTAGTTTGCCTGCATTAAATATAATTCTTAGAATAATTATTTTATTGTTAAGATTATCTGGGTAGTTCCAGAAGCTATAAAAGTCTCATAATAGCCGGACGGTATTTCATTGTCGTCTGCAACGTTGTGTTGACTCTTCCCAAATGTTTTGGGTGTATAAAACGTGTACGAAACTGTGTTTCGTGTTTTATATATTAATTTTTTATATATCTCTTCAAGTACTTTCATCTTTAACTTGAACTACGCCGTTCTGACGATAGGCAATAACCTTGAAACATATGTAAACGGCTGTTATATATAAAAAAAAAAAAAAAAAATGTGTAGGTTTTCAACGTAAGTTTCTTCTTTTACTTAATTTTAGTTTGCCTGCATTAAATATAATTCTTAGAATAATTATTTTATTGTTAAGATTATCTGGGTAGTTCCAGAAGCTATTAAAGTCTCATAATAGCCGGACGGTATTTCATTGTCGTCTGCAACGTTGTGTTGACTCTTCCCAAATGTTTTGGGTGTATAAAACGTGTACGAAACTGTGTTTCGTGTTTTATATATTAATTTTTTATATATCTCTTCAAGTACTTTCATCTTTAACTTGAACTACGCCGTTCTGACGATAGGCAATAACCTTGAAACATATGTAAACGGCTGTTATATAAAAAAAAAAAACGTGTGTAGGTTTTCAACGTAAGTTTCTTCTTTTACTTAATTTTAGTTTGCCTGCATTAAATATAATTCTTAGAATAATTATTTTATTGTTAAGATTATCTGGGTAGTTCCAGAAGCTATAAAAGTCTCATAATAGCCGGACGGTATTTCATTGTCGTCTGCAACGTTGTGTTGACTCTTCCCAAATGTTTTGGGTCTATAAAACGTGTACGAAACTGTGTTTCGTGTTTTATATATTAATTTTTTATATATCTCTTCAAGTACTTTCATCTTTAACTTGAACTACGCCGTTCTGACGATAGGCAATAACCTTGAAACATATGTAAACGGCTGTTATATAAAAAAAAAATGTGTAGGTTTTCAACGTAAGTTTCTTCTTTTACTTAATTTTAGTTTGCCTGCATTAAATATAATTCTTAGAATAATTATTTTATTGTTAAGATTATCTGGGTAGTTCCAGAAGCTATAAAAGTCTCATAATATTTAATAGTGTTGGCGTTTACTTGATGTAAATCCATTATAATTGAATATAACTTAAATTCAAACACTTGAACTTATGATTTACACTTTATTGACTACATTGCATGACGCGTTTCGTCGTTACAAACGACTTCTTCAGATGCTTACAGAATTATTCTGTAAGCATCTGAAGAAGTCGTTTGTAACGACGAAACGCGTCATGCAATGTAGTCAATAAAGTGTAAATCATAAGTTCAAGTGTTTGAATTTAAGTTATATTCAGTCTCATAATAGCCGGACGGTATTTCATTGTCGTCTGCAACGTTGTGTTGACTCTTCCCAAATGTTTTGGGTGTATAAAACGTGTACGAAACTGTGTTTCGTGTTTTATATATTAATTTTTTATATATCTCTTCAAGTACTTTCATCTTTAACTTGAACTACGCCGTTCTGACGATAGGCAATAACCTTGAAACATATGTAAACGGCTGTTATATAAAAAAAAAAAATGTGTAGGTTTTCAACGTAAGTTTCTTCTTTTACTTAATTTTAGTTTGCCTGCATTAAATATAATTCTTAGAATAATTATTTTATTGTTAAGATTATCTGGGTAGTTCCAGAAGCTATTAAAGTCTCATAATAACCGGACGGTATTTCATTGTCGTCTGCAACGTTGTGTTGACTCTTCCCAAATGTTTTGGGTGTATAAAACGTGTACGAAACTGTGTTTCGTGTTTTATATATTAATTTTTTATATATCTCTTCAAGTACTTTCATCTTTAACTTGAACTACGCCGTTCTGACGATAGGCAATAACCTTGAAACATATGTAAACGGCTGTTATATAAAAAAAAATAAAAATGTGTAGGTTTTCAACGTAAGTTTCTTCTTTTACTTCATTTTAAAATAGTAAAAGACCACCCGCCTTCAGGGTGGTGTTATAACTTGTACAACAAGGAATGCAACGGAATGCAAGGAGTGCAAGTTTTCGTCATTTTAAGAGAATATACTGATTAGAAACTTACCTATTCCAAGTTTTCAACTTACTGAATCACCTACGGAACACCCATCTTCTACACTATATTTCACAATTAAATTATTTGTAAGTAATCCTTACTCAAAACACGACACAAATTTGATTTCGATTCGATGAAAACGATACACAAAACACTTCGTTTTTATTATTTGATGTTATGTTATCCACAAACTATCATAACTAGCGTCTATATTACACTATACAAAATTGATGAATGGTGGATTAATATTAAAACCGTAAAATATTCAACTTCAAACTAAGAAAGTCTCAAACAACACAAAATTGATTTCGTTTCACTGAAATCGATAAACATAATAAACAATTTGTTTTTTTTATGACTTCAACAAATTATCAACAACACATGTATCACACTATAGACATTTGAAAAATATCGAATTTAAACTAAAAGCCCAAATTATTTAATTTCAAACTGCGAAAGTTTTGAGAAGCGTTCTCTTTGCATTAGTATACAAGCTAAAGAAACGCCGGTGTTGTAAAATTCCATAGACCGCCAACGCGAAGGTGCCATATACTCATTTCATTTGTTGGAGTCTTGATAGTGTTTAAGTAGTCGAAAAAAGCATGTGCTTCATATAACCCTTTCAAACATTACATTTTTCTGATAGAAGGATCACTTTAGCTTCAATATTGTTGATAGCAAATTTCAAATGACAAATTTTCGATTTCATATGTTTGTACCTCAGCAGACTTGAAATTCTTAAAATCAATCAGTATAATCAACTTCTATGGTCAATTATTGGTGCTTTCCTATGAAATCTATAGAATGAAGAGTTCGCTGTATCTACAATCTGAAGCTTAGACTATTGACACTTTTCTCAGTTACATACAGAGTATATTGAAATAAACATTTAAATAATAATCAAATAGCCTATTATCATATCTTAAAACTACAGGAATGAAGAATACATACAAAAAGGACTCATTAAATTCAACAATTGAAACATATTCGATGTTGCTCTGAAATCAAATGGCAGTTATTCAAATTCAATACGAATGTGAATATTTAATAATCTTTATTAGAAGAAATTGATAATGACTCACATTTTTAGACACAATGTTTTTTCTGAATTGAGTATTCGATCTTTCATAAGTGTTTCTTGTTCTCCTGTGATGTAAACTTCTTTTATTTCGTTAACATGAATAATAGTGTTTTATTTTTCACATAAAATAATGGTATGCGTATTACTTCAAACAATTCAGGAAATGAAGTCACCAACATTAATGAGATATTTAAAATAAAACGACAAGAAATTCTAGAGTTTCCAGATCAAGAGGTATATATAGCTGAAATCAATACTTCCTGATGTGCTTATATAAAAAAATCAATTGTCACTACCAAAAGGTTCATTTTTCAGATGCGCCTGAGCATGTTCTGTCAAGTCTGCACTTTCAGTCGTTGAAAATTCGCAAATGTTACAAAATAAAATTTCTTTCTTTGGATGTGTCAGCAAAGTGTGATCTTCCAGAGTACTTAAATCTTCCGCTTTGAAGTTGCAGTGAACACAGACATAAGTGAATACATTTGAATTTTTATTTTTGCAATATCGTTCTTGGTGACGTTTTAACGTTTGAGCCAATGTTGTTACATAAGGGCACTTGTTGCAAGGATAAACTTTCTGACTAGCATGTTTGGCCGCTTCATGTCTATTTACCACACCTAAAAATAAGTTAAAATGAGATGAAAATAAATCCTAGATTATGATAGTTACGTAACTGAATAAATAAATGCATGATGTTTAATTCTTATTTAGTATTTTTTGTTGACTCCAGTGGACCCCGCTTGTCCGAAAAACGTTTTCAGAGCTTCGTCGTATTATAAAATACTACCGTACGTGAAAAACCTTATAGACCGTAGTGTTTCGAAAAGAATTTCTTGTAATACAAAACAAAATGATTAGATTCCTGAACTACGATTCATACTACATCAGTATGTCGGATTCCGTTAATTGAATAACATAATAGAGTTCACGTTTCATTATGATCAAAATTGTGTACCTAAAAAAAGTTTGAAATATGGCATTGTAAAATATGTGATCGACAACTACGGATAAGGATGATAATATGCGCCAATAATTTAGAAAGCATAAACATGTCGAGAGTAAAATCTCGTAATAAAATAAATATTTGATATTCACATATATAATAGGCATGTTGAATTACAGGAGGTGCCACTGGGGGTTCACTACACTACTATTGAATGTAAAACGTTAATTTAACTTTTCTGGTTGAGAAATGGAATACCAACTGCAATGACCGATGAAAGTTCCTAATTAAAATAGAAACTTCAAAGTATTTTATATTCGAAAGAGAAATTGAATATCGTCGAATTGAAATATTCAAATAGACATTGAAATTTAGTAGATACCTACAGGTATAGAAGATATGTGAAATTTCGATGCTTGATGTGTTTGTAATCTGAGAGATGTTTTCTACTAATTCTTATAGATGAAATTGTGGGATATTCGTTGCTATACGGTCGATCACTTGAAGCCATAAGAATATGCTCGGGGATTGAAATCGTTCCCGCACTTCGATGGACGTGGTGCAACTGACGAGTTCCTTGCAGAACGAAACATATGACATCTTGCACTTCCATCAGGTGTGGCATCGATTTCAATAGTTCTCTAACATTTTAACATTCCCTTGAAGGATAATGAAGACATCACATCGTACACGTTCACATATCCAGCTCTACTATAACATTCTTTTGGTTAATTTGAATTTTTCGAATGAATGTTCTAGTGTTCATTTTCTTAAATATTTCATTCAGTGCCATAAGCACAAAATCTTCATTTTCTTGAAAATATCGCCGAATGGGCCCCTGAAATACGGGAAGAGCCGCTAGCGTACTACTAACGCAACCTATTGACATTTGAAAACATCGTATGATGATATTTGTCAAATAGACATTGCAATTTAGTAGATACCTACAGGTATAGAAGATATGTGAAACTTCGATGCTTGGTGTGTCTGTAATCTGAGAAATGCTTTCTACTGACTGCTATAGATGGAATTGTGGGGTATTCATTACTGATCTGATTTAAAAACTGGAACTTTAAAAATATTTTTCTCGAAAACCAAAAATCATATACCATGTATCCAATGTGATAAATGTTACTGTGAAATGCGAATGTGATAATGCGAAAATACTAAAATTTTCGTAAACACCTATGCATCCCTGGGAGGATGGGTAGGTGTTCACTCACTTTCGCATGCAGTTTCGAAGACGACAATCAGAGCGCCGAATAACTAGCTTGACAAATACAGAGTTGTTAGATATGAATTGAAGTTGCATCATAATGTGTAGACCTCAGTAGCTTAGCGGTCAAAAGCAGGTGGGCGAAAACTTGAGGACTTGGGTTCGAACCCCAGTCGAGTTCGAAAATTTTTGGAATGCCACTTCAATTCTCAAGTTTCACTACAAAAATAATGATACATTCTTAATGTCGGTATGTGTTTGGTTAACACAAAAAATAACTATTCTATACATATATATATATATATATATATATATATATATATATATATATATATATATATATATATATATATATATATATATATATATATATATATATAGTTCAAAGATTCACAGGTGATTCAATACTAGTAAATACTGAGACTCTTAATCGAAATCCACTCGCACTCTTGTTGTCATGAGTAGGAATCTTGAACGCTAGGGAGTGTTTATACGTCCTTTCGCCGATAGAGGGAGCCTACGTGAGTATTTCACTCTCTAGAACTTCTCTTAATTTGGTATGGGACCTATGTTCGTTTTGAAAGTCATCGATTCTTGATTGATAGATTAAATATGGACTGATGATTCATAATAATGATGAAACAATTGTATCCTATTATCATTCAACAAGATCGATGAATTTCTCGAAATGCTCTTAATATTCACTCTCGAAAGTGATGGGTTCGTTCTCGTTGACAACATTTGTGTAGACAGCTCCCTGAGAGTTTTATTTGAAATATTTCGATATTTCGATTAAGAGTCTCAGTATTTACTATATATATATATATATATATATATATATATATAATATATATATATATATATATATATATATATATATATATATATATATATATATATATAAGAAAATGACCACTAGAATATTCATTTGAAAAATTCAAATTAATCAAGAGAATGTTATAGTACAGCTAGATATGTGAACGTGTGCGATGTGATGTCTCCATTATCCTTCAAGGGATAAATGTTAGAGAAATATTGAAATCGATGCCACACCTGATGGAAGTGCGAGACATATATGTTTCGTTCTGCTAGGAACTCGTCAGTCGCACCACGTCCATCCAAGTGAGGCAACAATTTCAATCCCCAAGCATTTTCTTGTGACTCCAAGTGGAAGACCGTAGAGTTATGAATACTCCACAATTCCATCTATAGGAATCAGTAGAAAACACCTCTCAGATTATAGACACCCCAAGCATCGAAATTTCACATATCTTCTATACCCGTAGGTATCTACTAAATTGCCATGTCTATTTGACAAATATCATCGAACGATGTTTTTAAATGTCAATAGGTTGCGTTAGTAGTACGCTCGCGTTTATTCCCGTATTTCAGGGACCTATTCGGCGATATTTTTAAGGAAATGAAATTTTTTGTGCTTATAGCACTGAATGAAATATTTAAGGAAATGAACACTAGAATTTTCATTTGAAAAATTCAAATTAATCAAGAGAATGTTATAGTAGAGCTAGATATGTGAAGGTGTACGATGTGATGTCTAAATTATCCTTCGAGGGATAAATGTTACAGAAATATTGAAATCGATGTCACACCTGATGGAAGTACGAAACATATATGTTTTGTTCTGCTAGGAACTCGTCAGTAGCGCCACGTCCATCCAAGTGAGGCAACGATTTCAACCCCCAAGCATCTTCTTGTGACTCCAAGTGGAAGACCGTAGAGTTATGAATACTCCATAATTCCATCTATAGGAATTAGTAGAAAACACCTCTCAGATTATAGACACACCAAGCATCGAAATTTCACATATCTTCTATACCCGTAGGTATCTACTAAATTGCAATGTCTATTTGACAAATATCATCGAACGATATTTTTAAATGTCAATAGGTCGCGTTAGTAGTACTCACGCGTTTATTCCCGTATTTCAGGAATTATATATATCATTATTATATATTATATATAATATTATATATTATTTACATTTAAAACCATCGTTCGATGATATTTGTCAAATAGACATTGCAATTTAGTAGATACCTACGGGTATAAAAGATATGTGAAATTTCGATGCTTGGTGTGTCTATAATCTGAGAGGTGTTTTCTACTGATACCTATAGATGGAATTGTGGAGTATTCATAACTATACGGTCTTCCACTTGGAGTCACAAGAAGATGCTTGGGAGTTGAAATCGTTGATTGAATCGTCGAAACGAAACATATATGTCTCTCACTTTCATCAGGTGTGGCATCGATTTCAATATTTCTCTTAACATTTATCCCTTGAAGGATAATGGAGACATCACATCGTACACGTTCACAAATCTAGCTCTACTATAACATTCTCTTGATTAATTTGAATTTTTCAAATGAATATTCTAGTGTTCATTTTCCTAAATATTTCATTCAGTGCCATAAGCGCAAAAAACTTCATTTCCTTATATATATATATATATATATATATATATATATATATATATATATATATATATATATATATATATATATATATATATATATATATATATATATATATATATATATATATATATATATATATATATATTAGGGTGGGTCGAAAAAAATCGATATTTTTTTTCGGATCGTAATACCGCGGAAAAGTTGCTAAATGGTATGACTAAATAGGGAAAAAATATAAAAATTATCGGATGTTATCTTCCGTTCGCGCATGAGCTCTAAAGTTTGATTAAATTTTGAAAAAATTAAAGTTTTTTGGAAATTTTTAATAATTTTTTTTATTACGATATTTAATATGTAATAGGGAAAAATGTCATCTACGACACACTAATGAATTAATATAAAAATACTGGTATTGAGTTTTAACATCTTCCGTTCGCGCATGGGCTGTAAAAATAGCAAAAAAGTGTTGAAAACCTCAAAAATGTGGACTTAGGAAAAATAAATATATACAAGCTTCAACATATTATTGATGTATTATCCAATAATTACAAAGTACATATTTCACTTACGAATAGATTACATGTCTGGTAGTTTGAACTGTCTTTTGTTATCAAAGGCTGGCATCGTGGACCTTGACTTAAGTGTCGTTCTTATGTACCCGTCTCGAGCTGCAGATCCGCAAACCTTAGCAGAAGCCTCGCTCACCAACTTGACGCTTCACTCCACTGCTTGAGTATGGACTGGCATCTTCTGTGATAGGATTTCCCACTTCGGTACTTCTTCTGTTTTGATGTAGGTTTTCAGTTCATCATCAGTGACATCTTTCAATAGAGGCGGCGAAGAAAATTCACAGTTTGTCCAATAATTTAATTCCGTGTAGTCTGTTGCGGAAAAGTTTAGCTTAGGTGCCACGTACGTTCGAATTGTTTTCCTCTTTTGGTCTCTTTCTCTTGCCTTAATGATGCGGCGGAGGCCCAGTTCTCTTTTATGTTTTCTGGGATCTTGAGTCATAGTAATCATAACATGTTCTGGATGCGCAAAGAACCCATTTCTCTCTATAACTGGGTCAATTACAGCTTTGAGTTCATCTTTAAGATATCTTGAGGTTTCAATACATTGGTGCACGAGCTTAGGGCCATCAGTAAAAAGTTTGGTCTTCTTAATACAAAACCACATCGGCATATATGACTTCAGAATGAATATTACTATTTCCTGGAACTCAGCAGTTGGATTTTCTTGACTAATGTAGAGTCTTAAAGCACGGTTAGCTGTTGTTAGCCACCTGGAGTGAGACAAAGGTCCTGGATCCCTGATTGATAAATCTTTTGGGCATTCACCTGATTTAATCGCTTCTGATATTTCCAGCAAATACTTCTGATCCTTACTAAGAGTTTTTTTGTCTATCTCAGGGATTTGGCAATCAATACTTTCAAACTGCACTACTGGAAGTGTTTCACATTTGATCAATTTCCCACCAATCGGTCCTTTCAAAGAATTTGGCCCGGTCGACTTACCATCTAAATACTGAAATAAATGGCGGAAGGGTAGTTCATTAAAATGAAGAAGACAAACTGCCCATTGCAGAGGCTTACCTAAGTGTGTTTCAATACGGCGTATTATACCGTTTTTCAATCCGGTGTTAACATTGGTGCCATCACAGCCAATAACGACTAATTCGTCCAAAGAAATGTCATTGCTTGTCAAATAGGATATAATAGAGGTCGCAATATCCTCTGAACTTCCTGAATTCGGGGTCACGTGACCCAGAAATATATTACCAGGTTCTTGTATAAGCACGTAATGTTCCTCCTTTACCACTCTTTTAAATCGTTTTGAATGTGCCTCTTGTACCACAATAGTGTCGTCTTTACGGCCATCAAAATATAGCCCAATTAGCTTATTTTCTGTTATAGAACTGGACAAATCAGCCCAAACATTGTGTTTTTCTCTTCTTATTTTACACTTGTCAACTATTTGTGAATTGTCGCTATTAGTTACCACGCCAACGTCCTGCAAAACACTTGAGGCTATTGCTGCTGTAGCACGATCGGAAACACCGTAACGATCACTAGTTAATGCAGTAGATTTAAGGTTAATCCTCATTTGCCAACCGGATTTCTTTTTTGGAGATTCAGGTATGAATTCTTGGTCACTGTCACAGCAATCGTCACTGGAGGTCAAGGATTCATCACGTTGTTCAGTTTCGGAAACTTGGACATCTACTTTTGGTTTTGGACAGCTGGAACTAGATTTCCTCTGTAAAGATTTGGCACGTTTCTTTGTTTCATTTAAGTCCACACCTCCAATTTTGCCAATGCCGTGAGTGCGTAGTGAATAGATAAATTTCAGCTCAAGTAAAGGTATTTTTTTAAGCTTTTCACAAGTACAAGTTATTGAGCAGATACACTGGCATTGATCCGGTGTTTTATGACAGGTACATTCAAGGGCAATGGGGCATTTGCATGCCGCAATGTCAAAAAGCAAACAGCACTTTTTCTTAAAATCATCAAGGTTTCTCTTAAAGACCTCCTTGTTTTTGTCTCGAGTATGAGATTTTCTCAAACTATAATACTTGTCATGCAGTGCAGTCAACAGTTGTATTACTCTCTTATCACTTACGGTGGGAATTGATGCTCTATTGTACAAACACACTATTTTGCCAGCTACTGTATTGGCTACTTGTCCAAAACTAACTCTTTTGTTGTTTACTTTAACTGCTAAATTATACCTCTCATTCGATATACATCAAAGAACGTCCTCTCCTGTAGGGAGCTTGTTAGGCGGCAAGTCTCTTGGTGTACCGAAAAACGGACACTGGAATTCTTGTCTAGTGATCACTGTCTTTGATAATGCCATCATTCATTGCACAATTGTTCAAAAAACTACACCAAAATATGAAATTTGGAACACACACTACGCAACACATCCACCGCACTCAAGAGACAACAGCAGACTGGCACACAAAATTGCGCGGCGGACCACTGTAATGGCTGCCTGCAGCGGAGAGGGGGTATCACGTGACGCGGCGTGGGTCGTTGACCCGCTAGTGGCGCTGACACTGACAGTAAGTTTTGTATCGCTGTGCGCGATCGAAAAACCAAGCCTAATTACGTCTGAATTTTTTCTTTAACTATCAGAACATGTATAATCAGATATTAGGTATTACATTATTGATATCTGTAACTATACATGAAAAGAAAATAGGACAAAAATCCGATTTTCTTGTATTTTGGCTATATTTGGATGTCCATGCGCGAACGGAAGATGTTGAAGTGCAATACCGGTATTTTTATATTACTTTATTAGTGTGTCGTAGATGAAATTTTTCACTATTACATATTAAATACCGTAAAAAAAAATTATTACAAATTTTCAAAAAAAATTATTTTTTTCAAAACTTTAGAGCTTATGCGCGAACGGAAGATAACATCCGATAATTTTTATATTTTTTCCCCTATTTAGTCATACCATTTAGCAACTTTTCCGCGGTATTACGATCCGAAAAAAAAATATCGATTTTTTTCGACCCACCCTAATATATATATATATATATATATATATATATATATATATATATATATATATATATATATATATATATATATATATATATATATATATATATATATACTGAATGAAAAGGTGGGTACTCGGCGAAGATAAGGCTGGATGATTAAAGACAACACTTGTCCATTTACATCAATATTTCAGTCCTATATTTGGTCCTTCTTCAGGATGCTTAAACATTACAGCGGAATAGAACTCAGGCATTCTTATTATAATTAACAATTCAATTGTTGTTAAGTACTTACATATCAATTAATTGTACATAATATATCTTTCAGGACGAACAACGAGCATTATAACAAGTGAGGTTAAACGGATTGTCAACAAGGCAGGTAACTAATCACAGAAACTCGACACCGCGACCGGGAGACAGGACCAGAGAGTAGGCTTCTTGTCTTAGGTAGGCAGAACGTATTGGCATCGCAAACTAATTTGGAGAAAAGAACCTTTTTAGAAATGTGTTTCATCAACAAATACAAAACTAGCATTAATAAAAGAACAGACATCAACGGACTAAGTGGCATTTATAGTTACCTCCTTACACTGGACGACCGCACAGTAGATGAAAACTCGGGCCACGTTCTGCCTACCTAAGGCAAGAAGCCTACTCTCTGGTCCTGTCTCCCGGTCGCGGTGTCGAGTTTCTGTGATTAGTTACCGGCTTTGTTGACATTCCGTTTAACCTCACTTGTAATATAATGCTCGTTGTTCGTCCTAAAATATATATTATGTACAATTAGTTGATATTTAAGAACTTAACAACAATTGAATTGTTAATTATAATAAGAATGCCTGAGTTCTATTCCGCTGTAATGTTTTAGCATCCTGAAGAAGGACTCAATATAGGACCGATATATTGATGTAAATCGACAAGTGTTGTCTTCAATCATCCAGCCTTACCTTTGCCGAGTACCCACCTTTTTATTCAGTTCTTTAGAATCCACGGCAATACTCCTTATATATATGTATATATATATATATATATATATATATATATATATATATATATATATATATATATATATATATATATATATATATATATATATATATATATTAGGTGGGTCGGTTTTGTATGGAAAAAAATAAAATTGTCTAATATGTTTTATAATAGTAAAAAAAACGTGACCCACATGCTTTTATGAAAAAATAACGAAAAAAAAAATTTTTAGTTTAACCCCTTCTACCCGCGCATTGAGTTTGAAAAACTGATTTTTTGTTTTTTTTTTGAGAATTATTTGAATATCCATTTCTCGTGGCTCATAGGAAAAACAACTACGTAAACTAATAAAATAAAGTGCTTTTGAACTATTTTTTTTTATTGAGAAAGAAAAATAAACAAATAATAAGACAAAATGAAAATAAAATATCTTCAAATCACGTTAAAATCTTTTTTACTTTCGAACTTAGGCATTAGCGTTCGTGAAATAATTTTATTCTTAATCAAAGCTTCTCTTGCTGTTTTGTGGCATAGCTGCATAGATGCCTCTGTTACTGTTTTTACAGCCCGCTCCACAGCTTGAGTATGACATGGTAGCCGCAGAAAAAGGACTTCATCATCACCACCTGACTCAACTAGGGAATGAAGAGTCTTATCCGGAACATTGGTCAATATAGGTGGTTGCGAGTAAGATTGCTGCCAGTCTATCAAATCGATGTAAGAAGAAGCGTTTAAATTTATCTTAGGCACTTCAAAGACTCGAAGCTGAAGAGATTCAGATGATTTCCTTGCCTTTAAAATGCGTCTAGCGGCAAGTTCTCTCACATGTTTTTGTTCGTCAGATAACATAGACAACAACAAATTCTCTGGGTGTGCAAAAAAAGCATTTCGCTTTATTACAGGATCAACAACACTCTTTAATTCTTGCGGAAGATGTCGACAATTATATACCAACTTTCAAAAGTGCCTTGCTCCATCTTTACATGTAGGATTTAATTTGATTTCGAACCAAATAGGAGCATATACTTTAACTGCAAAAGTAGCGAGTTGTTTCAGTTCGTTTGTGGGTATCTCGGTAGACATATATAAGCGCAAAATCCTGTTGGCCTTTGTTAGCCACCTGGCATGGGACATTCTTCCCGGAGAGCGATTAGACAAATCAGAAGAGCACTTACCACTTATGACGGCAGATGTGATATCATAAAGGTAACGTTGATCAGAACTGAGGTCTTTTACATTTGAAATGATTGGTAACATACCTTCTATCTTTTCAAACACGACAACAGAGCGCTCCTCGCAATCATCTAATAACCTTCCGATAGCACCCGAATAAGTATTAGGTCCTGTTGTGGTGCCATCAAGTTTTACAAATAAATGTCTCGAGGGCAGTTCATTTAAGTGAAGGGCACGGTTCACAAACGCTAGAATCGTAATAGGATTTGAGCTTAATGTTTCTATCACTCAGTTTTCTTTTCCTTTTACTTGTCAATAAATCAACAGTTCCTATAATCATTTTTCTCTCTGTTCTCTGATCTATTAAAAAGCTCGTTCTTCCTTAGGAATCTTTTGGTCTTTGGAACATTTGCATAACTGTAAATCTTTACACTTACATGAACTTAAATCAAACAGTCTTTCGGAATTTCTATGAAAATCTTGAATCTTTTCTTCTGACAAACGCTTCAAAGATTTCAATAAATTTTTACACTTCGCGTGGTAACTTTTAATCAATTGTATCACACGATTATGAGATACAGTAGGAATAGCCGCTTTGCTCCACAAATATTCAACTTTAGATGACACTTTTTCAGATATCTCATTAATGAATGGCTCTTTTTTTGAATTGTTCTCAAGTTTAAGCTGATGTCTTACTAAATTGTAATATTTCATAACTTGTTTGTAAGTGGGTAATTGATTTTCGTTAATTTCTTCCGGAGCTCCAAAAATGGGACAACTTGTGGATTTTCGGGTATTATTTGAAATCTCCATGATGCACAACGTCACAAAACTAACAAAATCTTATTGAAATAGCGAATAAAATAGATAAATGCGTGCGACCTTTCTCTCGGAACTAATTAGGCGTACTGAGACAATGACGCGTGATCGACAGGTTATGCCCTTTTTTCCCACTCCTCCCCCCGCACTATAGGCACGATTATTCTAATATTTTGGTTTGATTATTACTTGTATTACGTGTATCTCTGTTTATAAGAATGCTTTATTATTTTACGCCTTGTAGTTTATACAATAAACTCTGATAAAATAAATCAAATTTCAACATTTTTTTCGGATTTCCAAACGTCATGCGCGGGTAATTAATGTTAATATTAATAAAAAATAAATATATACGTTTTTATGTCTCTACCCAGGTCATGTTTTACCCGCTATTACAAATCAAAACTCGGAAAAAAAGTTTTTCGACCCACCCTAATATATATATATATATATATATATATATATATATATATATATATATATATATATATATATATATATATATATATTTATATATATATATATATATATATATATATATATATATATATATATATATATATATATATATATAAAAAAGGAAATGAAGTTTTTGTGCAATGGCACTGAATGAATAATCAAAAAAATGAATACTGGAACAATCATTCGAAGAATTCAAATTAATCAAATTTAATAAATGTGGTGCGACTAATGAGTTCCTTGCAGAGCGGAAGACCCGTCTCGCCTTTTTAATCAGGTATGACATCAATATTTCTCTAACATTTATCTCTTGAGGGATAGTGGAGCCATCACTCGTACACGTTCATATTGCTAGCTCTTTTATAACATACTTTTGATTAATTTGGAATTTTCGAATGATTGTTCTAGTATTTATATTCTTATATATCATATTCTTATAATAAATCAACAATAACATCAAAATTATCGGCAAAAATAGGGCCACTATAATTGATACAGAACCAATTTGTTAACCTAGTATATATTTCGAATATTTCTATATTCGTCATCAGGACTCCAAGAAAATACAAATCTATAATATAAAAATGAATCGCAAAATGTGTAGGTAAGAGCATCACTCAACAACCCCTAAACCAATTTTGACAATTCTTATTTTGAAATGTTCATTGAAGTCTAAGGATGGTTTTCAAGGCGAGAAAAATTCGAATAATTGCCGGAAAAATCCCAAGAACAGCTCATTTCTTTTTCCCATACAAAAATTTTCTAACCTAAATGTAGAGTCAACGGCTGCACCGATTTTACTATTTTTTGTGTAAAATACTTAATTAATAATATAAATAAGAAATAATTATTAATTCATCAAAAGAGGATGTAAAAAAACTGAATATCTTATCACATATCTCGGTTAGTTCAGAGCTATCACGACTAATATTAAAACTTCAATTAAATATAAAATTTTGGTAAGTTTAAATAAACTAACAAACACGATACTAACATAGCACGTGGTATGTTTGATTATAAAGAAGAATACATAGTTTTCTTTAATTTACACTTGAAATTTCGTTTTTAAAAATGCTAGCTATTCGATATACAAACTTAAGGCAATGAAGCAAGTCAAAGATATAAAACGACAAGTTAAACTGACGAGCTGAAATGAAGTTGAACGGATACGATAGAATCGAAATTAATAATATGAAAAGGTTGCGTTTAATAACTATCGACCTGCATTCAATTATAACGTTGAAATAGATTACAATTCACAGCAAATCGTTGCTATTGGGCCTATGAACGTTGTGTGTCAATATTGCAAGGCAAAGTTTAATTGTTATTGATAAGATATTGACTACCAATGATGCGACAAAATATTGCGCGAAGAGTCATTTCAAATAGACGCTATTGGTACAGCTACCAGAGCCGGTATATTCCGGTTTATGTAGCGGCTTTTTATATATTGGTTTCCGGGAATGGACTAAATTCTGAACATTTTTTGACTTATATCCAGCAAATATATCATATAATTAATGATGAGATATATGGGACAATTAGTTACTAAGAAATTAGGAACATGCCATTCAACTAAAGAACGGACAGGTTAATCAATTTCAATACAGCAAACGTGTGAATATAGGAATTTTTCGATAATTCGACTGATTTGAAATAACAGGAAGTATTGCAGCCCCTTCGTAATTGAGTAAGTCCCTGATTCCACACGTGCTCAATATTAAAAACAAGATAGTGTAGCACAAATAGTAGAACATGTCTTTCCAGCTTTTTGAAAAATATTCAGAGAAAAATAGTGTTGAATGAAATGTGTTGAAAAATGTATTATTACATCTTACTACTAACTAGGCTGAATGACCAAACTGTAAGAAGCATTGTATGCATTTGGAATAAATGTATAATATAATGTATTCTGTATGCAGAAAACCAAATTCTAATAATGAAATTGAGGTATCCCACAATCATATATATATATATATATATATATATATATATATATATATATATATATATATATATATATATATATATATATATATATATATATTATATATATGGTGGCTGTGGCATGTTCCTATATATTCTGGATCAGTTCGGTATATCAAGATGGTATTCCTATCCACAGTAATGAGGTGGTTGCAGCTAAATTTCTAAGCAGGTCGAATGCCTTCTTAGAGTCAATAAATGCCATATATAGAGGAATTGCATATTCGTTGCATCTTTATCACTTCGCGGATGGTGAAAATGTGATCCATCGTACTGTATGACTTCCTGAAGCCTGCCCGTTCTATTGGCTGCTATGAGTTCAGTTGTCCCGATAAGCGGTTAGTAATTATCTTCAATAAAATCTTATATGCTGTGAGGAGTAAACTTATCGGTCTGTACTTCTTCAGGTCCTCCGCATCCCCTTTCTTATAGAGCAAAATCGTGGACGAGTTGTTCCACCAGATGAGAATGTTTCTGTTTTTTAAGCAGTCACTGATATCGATGCAGCCTCAC
This sequence comes from Henosepilachna vigintioctopunctata, assembly GCA_030704895.1. Lineage (NCBI taxonomy): Eukaryota > Metazoa > Arthropoda > Insecta > Coleoptera > Coccinellidae > Henosepilachna > Henosepilachna vigintioctopunctata. The sequence continues at coordinate 5,421,678 of JARQZJ010000036.1, read as the reverse complement.
TGATATCAAGCAGCCTCGATATAATGCGGTGAAGTACTGGGCCCCCTGACTTGATAACGTCCTCACCTGAAGAGGTGCCTCCTTTCAAGGATTCAATTGTAGTTCTCGTTTCTGATGCCAGAACTTCCGGTGGCTTTTCATCCGATATTATCTCAAATTGATTACGGTTATCGCTATAGAGTTGTTTGTTGAACTCAGTGGCGACTTTTAGAATTTCGGATTTCTTCGTAATTCTGTCTTCGCCTGAATTTTTGAGCGCGATTTTCTGATGTTTCCCAATCATGTTCTCCTGGATAGGTTTCTTATAGCTTCTTGCATCTTCTATAGCCTGCCTCACTTTTCTTGTGTTTTATTTCCGCACATCCCCTCTGACTTTTCTATTTACTCACTCGCACTCAGTGACGCATATTCCTTTCATTGGCTTTTAGTTCTCAGTGAAGCTCTTATTTTGCATTTATCTTGGAGTGCTTTCGCTTCGTCATTTAGTTTGGAAACTTTGTGACCAGTTTGATATCCTCCCTCGAGAGCCGCTGAATTAATAGCGTTTAGCAGCGCCTCTTCTGTCCCTGTCGGTCCGAGAGCCAGTTGGTTATAGACCTCCCTGTTAAATTAGTCGGATTTCAAATCTCATATATATATATATATATATATATATATATATATATATATATATATATATATATATATATATATATATATATATATATATATATATATATATATATATATATATATATATATATATATATATATATATATATATATATATATATATATATATATATATATATATATATATATATATCTGTAATGGTTAAGGGAATTCGACTGATACTACTGATTTACATACTCTTTATTCCCTAGCTTTCGGAAACTCGTTGGTTCCATCTTCAGGGCCACTACAAGCAAGTTTACATTAGCATTTCATATAGATGTTAATATGAATTCTTACAGAATGCGAGGTTTTCAGTTCGTGAGTTGTGATGCATGAACTGTAAAAATTCTTCTGCCTATTGTTTACATTGCTATTTTCTTACTAACAATCAATATATAAACATCAAATGTACTTCCACAATTTTTACAACTAATTAAGATCTTTTTTTCCCCTAATTCTAACTTCTAGAAGTTATCACAGTTAAGATGAATTTATGGTTAGGTTCAATCAATGATAACGACAATTTCAACTTTGTTCTATGGCTGTGTCGTCCAAGGTGTCTTTTTCTTTTTCTGGTAGTGAAGGAATTTTGGCTGTGTCTGATAGATAGCGCTATTCATCCAGGGGTCCATCGAAGGAGTTGTTTGTTTTGTTTGGATATGTTAAAAGATAGGTATAAACATTGCTCAACCCTTGTGTGTCGTTCTTTCTGTTTATTGGGTTCGTCTGCCTTCTGATATTTATCATTTCTAGGATCAATCTTTTGTTGTATTTGCCATTCACTTCCAATATTTCAGTACTTTCGAAATCTATTTTATGTTTTTTTCCTGTGAGTGTAGGGCTAATGCACATCTGGGGTTTCTTTTTGTTATGTCGCTTTTATGAAGTGCCAATCGACTTTTCAGCCACTGTGCTGTTTGTCCCACATATGTACTCTCACATTCAGTACATTTTATTTTATAAATAATGTTGGATTTAAGTAATTTGGGTGTTCGTTCGTTCAATTTACTATATAGGGTAGAGATAGTTTTTATATTATATGTTGCTATCTTGATATTTTCATTCTTGAAGCAATTTTTTATTTTGTTTGTCAGGTTTCTGATATTTGGCGAACTACTATATTTTATGCTGTTATTTTTTTCAACATTAGAGTTGTTGTTGGATGAAGTTCCGGGTTCAGTTTCCATTCTGTGGTGAATGTTTCATAAAGTAGCTTACTCAACATTTGCTTTGGGTAACCAATATCTTGGAAAATTGTGAACAGTTTTCTAAGATTTTTTTCCCTAAATTCTGGGTGACCGATATTTTCGATCCTGTTTTTCATTTCTTTTATACAATTTATTTTTATTTGAATAGAATGTTCTGACTGAAAGTGGATCATTTTATCAGAATTAGTATTTTTTCGATGCCAATCCAATTTAATCAAGTTGTCCATTCGACACACCATTGTGTCTAAAAAGGGTACAGTCTTGTCTTCATCTTCTTTTTCAATCGTAAATTGAATAGGAGGATCAAATTCATTAAATACACGAAGGATTTCATTCACTCCTGTGGTTGGTAGTGCAACTATTAAGTCATCTACGAACTTTTTTATGAATGCCAGGAATTCCGAACGCTAGGCATGGAATAGAGAGTATGAAAATCAGTAGGTAGTATTAGTCGAATTCCCTTAACCCGCCAGCACTCGCGCGGGGTGCATTCGGCCCCCCACGCATTTTTGAACGTAAAAAAAATAATAATTTCCCTAGTTATGTATCGGCTCGTCTCAGTACCTTCAAGTGACCTTTAAACGCATCGAAACGGGTCGGGAGGGGTAGTGTGGCGCGAGCGCTCGCAGTGTGAGGACGTGTCAAAGTTTGCGTGGGGTGGTCACGACACCCCGCGAGTGCTCGTGTTATACTTTTGCGGAGGATACTTTATCATCAAGGTATGTGATTTCAACTATTTTGTAAACATAAATTATTAAATTGTGTTTTTATTTACTATAAATGTATATTCATGTATTTCTAAGCATATATGTAATGGTTCTGATTTTCACACACTTCTAATTAGGTACCTTTCTGTGTTCGTAGGTATGTAATATTTTTTCAATTCTTTTCCCTTTCAGATCAGTTGGGAACAGGAGCAAGCGAGATTGGCAGCTTTGTTGGAAGAAATAATATCGGATAACGAAGATAATGTTGCAGTGGAAAGTGATGCCAGCTTGGATGAAGATTTTATTCAAGAATATGATCATGATTCTTTTTCAGAACAGGATATTTTATCGGAGTCTGAAGTAGAAGAGGGTGAAACTGAGGATCGACAACCAGATGATTACATTGGAAAAGACAAAGTAACTAAATGGCACAAAGTCAAGGGTCGTACTGCAATTAGAACCCGCGCTCACAATATAATTACTGAAGCTCCCGGTCCCAAAGTAATGCCAAAACTTGTAAATCTCCACTTGAATGTTTCCAACTATTTATTACTGACGACATGATTGCAGAAATAACTAGTTGCACAAATATTTACATCTAAAAAATAAGCCATAAATATGCACGTCAGAGAGATTGCTACAAAACCGATGAAATTGAAGTGAAAGCCTCATTGGCTTGCTAATTTTGTCTGGTTTGTGTAAATCCAGCCACAGGAAGCTGAAAGATTTATGGGATGAGGCTAGACTAGGTATTGCAATTTTCCACAAAACAATGAGTTATAACCGATTTTCTTTCCTACTGAGATGTCTACGGTTCGATGATATAAACACTCGTGAGTCGAGAAAATCTACAGATTTGCTCCAATTAAAAGCATTTTTATACAGTTCAACAATCATTGCGGTGACAACTATAGTCTGAATGAGAATTTTACTATAGATGAACAGTTGCTGAAATTTAGAGGACGTTGTATTTTTCGACAATATATTCCAAGTAAGCCAGGGCGGTATGGTTTGAAAAGTTTTGCTTTATGCGATGCAAAGAATTTTTATACGTACCAAAGTGAACCATATCTTGGTCAACAACCAGACGGACCTTACAAAGTCAGCTATAAACCCGGCGACATAGTTATGCGATTATGTCCGTCTATTTTAGGTTCTGGAAGGAATCTTACTTGTGATAATTGGTATTCTAGCATTCCATTAACAGAAGAATTGTTGAAAAATGAAATCACAATGGTAAGCACATTAAGAAAAAATAAAAGAGAGATACCCGCTGCTTTTGTTGGTCAACGAGTTGTTGGAACGTCAATTTTTGGCTTTCATTCCAAATCGCCATTGATTCTGGTGTCTTATTGTCCGAAACAGAAAAAAAATGTACAGCTTATATCCACATTACATGACAATAATGATAACATTATCACAACATCTACAAATGAGCAGAAGCCAGAAATTGTTTTATTCTACAATGAAACAAAAGGCGGTGTGGACACGGCCGACCAAATGTGCGGTAACTACAGTATTTCAAGGATATGTTCACGTTGGCCACTGAGATTTTTTTTTCACATGCTAGATACTTCTGGTATCAATGCTTATGTTATTTACAATTGGAACATGGTGCAATCGCAATGTAACATGAAAAGGCCTGAGTTTTTGGAATCATTGGGTTTGAGCATGCTTCGAGGTCACCTTGATAGAAGATATTCACAACCAGGTTACCGAAAGCACTCAAGAGGATGTTGAATGCTCCTGGATCAAGCACCGAAGGAATGTCGCCAACAAAAAAGCAGCGCTGTATAGTTTGTCCACGTTCTAAGGACATCAAAACATTGAGTCACTGCAATTTTTGTGAAAAAACCTTGTGTCATAAACACATGAAGTTAATTTGCAGTTCTTGTTGCGAAAACTAAGAAATTTTTATTTAATTTTGTTATTTCATCATTATAATTTGTTTTTCAATGAAAAAAAATATGTTAAAACGAAGAAGTTTTTTGTTTTTGTTTTTTTTTGAGAAATGATCTTAATATTATGACTAAAAAGGCAGATTATAATAATGTTTTGTAGAACAGTAATAAAATTGATTATAAAATTTAGTTACGTTATTTACATACGTTATACAACACAAAATAATAAAATGCAGGTGTAATTTCATTAACTTTTACTATGTTTGTTTATGTACTTTGAGTATGTGGGGTGGCCCCAACACCCCGCGAGTGCTCACGAGCTGAAAAACCGCGCGAGTGATGGAGGGTTAACCATTACAGAAATATAAAAACAACGACTGTGATTTGAAATTGAATATATATATATATATATATATATATATATATATATATATATATATATATATAAAGAAAATGTATTTCTTTAATGTATTTCTATGGACCTCTATGGCCAATAGTTACTGGCTATCTAAGTGGATGGCGCTGTCTGTAATGGCGACATACACTGTTAAAGCATATGACATCCGTCAAGAAATTATTAAAAAAAGGAATTGAGAGTAATAGACTCTAATTGTCGTTTCTATGTATTCAGGTGAGATACTTATTTTAAGTTTACAATTGTACAATTACTCGTGTGTACGTTTATGTTAATAATATAATAAACTTTGTTTTCAGAGCAACGTGATTGGTTATTTAAACTTTCAATTTCTGAATAAAAATAGTAATAATCTTATATATATATATATATATATATATATATATATATATATATATATATATATATATATATATATATATATATATATATATCTTCTTCTACATGCCGCGAGAGTATGACATGTCTCGCCGCCTCTAGTGCTAAGTTTTTCAAATGTTGTATTTTCGCACCGTATATTTTTGTGAAATTTTGTATAACAGTACGGCAGATGTCTAGTAATCAGTTTGTTCAATTGTAAATTTGCGATTATTACATTTGGAAAGAGGTGATATCAATTTTCGTAACCTTAAGTAGACATGGGACTGACAAGGCAGCAAGTGGACGACATCAATTAGGTTGTTAGAACTTATTTTGAGGAATCTCATTTTGTTGACACGATTGCGGATAAAATTGCTGAACGTATTTCGAAGACTTTGGAAGATAAACTTCGTAGGTTACAAGAAAAAATAGAACAAGCTGATTCACTGGAACAAAAACCTAGAGAGAAAACACTTAGGTTCAACGGAATATGTGGCACAACTGTGGATCACATTAGCATTGAAAAAGTGAAAGGTAGCAATTAAGAGTTTTATACAGGGAGGCTCGTGGAAATTTTTTAGGGTTTATTGATAGTTTTCAAGACGTCGTTAGGGTAGTGTATGAAAACTGTGATAAAGTAATATGCGTTAGTGATGTAAATGTGGATATGCTGGATACAGATGGCAATTGGCAGGTTAATTTTGGCCAAATTGTTGAGTCACTGAATCTCAGGCAGGTCATTAACGAGCCGACTAAGGTCACGGAAACACATGCATCGTTGCTGGATGTTGTATTGTTATCTGATGGTTTGGTTTTCAGCTCAGTAGAAGTTTTCGACATCAGTGAAGATGCGAATAAGTATGATCATTTCGCAGTATCTTTCATTATATATGGCGATCTGTGATTTATTTATTTATAAATACACCACTCAATAGCTTGGGCCAATTACTGAGTGGGAAAGATACAATATAGTTTACAACTTATGTAAAATAAAACTAGAAATAATACCAATATATAAAAACAATAAACATGAACGATAACTCTGTGGGCAAGCTGACATTAAAGCTCGCCCACAAGATACAGGAGAAACTAATATATTAAAAACTTATAACTAAAAAACAGTCATATATAACAATAAGTTCACTGAAGCATATTACAATTTTTCTAGTTTCTCTGTTAGCGATTGTGCGTTAGTGTTGGCACTTTTCTTTATATTCAATGCAGACTTACGCACTAACACTTTTCCCAAATACTGGAAAATGTTATATAATAATACGAAGTTTCAAATCTGGGGATAAGAACTGCATTACAAATTGTCGTCCTAAGACAATGAGGTCAACTTTTGCTAAGGCCTTTGACCTCTGTATATACAATCGTCTATTTCTAACAATCCAACCATTGTTGATCTCTGAGCAACATGGATTCATTTCAAAAAGAGCAATTGCCATTAACCTGATACCTCTATCACAGGTGATATCTATAGCTATAGAGCATCAATTACAGTTACATATATGTGTACACGGATTTTCCGAAGGCATTCGAAAGATTGGTTCATTCTATCGTGATTGATAAAATGCGCCGTAACTTCAACACTGTACACCCCAGACCCACGTATACTCGTATATCTACTTATACATGTTATATATGTTCATGTTCAAGAGAAGTTTTAAGTGAATATTGTTTCACATCACATTTTAATGTTTTAATTAAGTTTATTCAATCTGTTATTGTAATTGAGAAATCTTTAAATTTTTTTCTCTATTCTCGTTATTTATAAAGATGTTCTTATATTATTATTGGTACTATTGTACTTGAGGTACTTGTAGGTACTATTGTGAATGAGCACTTGTATTTATTGTATATAATATATTTGTATTTTCGATGTCCTGTAATTGAACTTGCCAGTTTGGGCAATAAATATGTTATTTTTTTATTATCATGCTAATAATGAAGATTCGATTAGGGAAAAACTAAAATAAATACTACAAATACAAAAAAACTATCATCGTCAGAAGAAGAGGAGTGCTACTGTGTTGTCTGTATGTCAGCATATCCAGAAAGAAAACCGAGGGAAGAATGGATATAATGCACAGTATGTCAAAAGTGATCACAGAACGAGCGCACAAAAGGTAGCTTTAGTTATGTTTACCACAAGTGTGATTCTGAATGATCTCGTAACCATGCAGGTTTTGTTATTGAAAATATCCAAGTTTTCTTAGATATAAACTCTAGTTTATAATTAACACTGTTGATAGTTGAGAAATATAATGCCATTAATGTACTATCATACACAAATATTGCAAAAATATTGTCACAAACATTTGATTATCTTTTAGTTTCACGTTTTATTTAATATATAACTTTGAATGCTGATTAACCATATTGTTAGAATATAAATATCGCCAAAGGTTTGAATATTATTGAAGTATATTTGTGATATACCTTTGTATATTATGTACCATTACGATTCGCGAAATGTTATTAGATAATTGATGAAACATGATAATAGTTTATATTTTGTATTATTTGCATGTGTTTCAATGGACACCGGGCACTGTTTCAACCGACTCTGGCAGGGGGTCAGCTGAAACAATGATTGTTTTTCTGAATAATTGAGAGTTATCTCAAATTACATTCCCCATTAGTAAACATATAATTATAACGTCTTTCATTCATTATAGATTTGTCATCGCTCGCTTGAAACATCCCGAACGCTATCCTACTCCCAGCCATATGTACAGACTGTACTAGTTAATGGATAGATTTTATTTTTGCTGCCACATCTACATTGGATACTGATTTGTAGAAATAAAATTTGTTTGAGGTCTATGGTAATTTAAAATAAACAAATTTCGATTACAAAAAATAATAAATTTAAATTACACATTATCTTAATGAATAACAATCGTGAAAGATTGGATATCTTTCTCATAAGACGATTAATCTAGGTGCATCCGAGGTTACAGCATCCACAACTAGGCTCGACACTCCCAACCAACGGTCGTATTCGTTCGTTTACGGATTCTGTAACCCAAGTAGCCTTACGGGTTTAGTATTATACATGTAATATACCAGTTAAAGGATATATCTTCTTCTTGAATAGATCTACAAATAGAAACAAGATATAAATGAATTCAAATCGTGAACGATCGAATATGACGATAAATTTCAAGGTGCATCCAAGGTTCCAGCATCCACAACTAGGTATGACAGTCAAAGCTCCCAACCGACGCCCTTATCGTTCGGTTACGGCTTCTGTAACTCAAGTAGCCTTGCGCGTTTAGTATTATGTGGAATATTAGTATTATATGGAACTCTGTTGAGTATATCAACAATGATGGAATTCGTTGAGGTTTTTAAAAATGAATACCTTTATTATTATTATATAGAAATAGATAAAAAAAACGAATATTACAAAAGTGAAATAAACTGCTCGAAATTGAAATAGCTCATAGATATTCATAAAATAGTTTTAGAAGTGAAAAAACCGTATTTGAAACCATTGAAACTGATAATATTTACCGCATCCATAAAACATCTGGAGACCAGCTGGACTCACACTTTAAATCTACATGTGAACGCACACAGCAAATATTTGCTGTCGACAGTACTTGTCTTAATCTTGATTTTTCTTGAGTAAGCTTCGTAAAATAACATTATGTTATAAATCTAATAAATTTCATTTCACAGTAAAAAATATTTCAGTACTTTAACGGAATAATGTTTACATGTAAATTATAAAATTTACTAATGCACGGTTATTGTTGGGCAATATGTTGTGTGCCAACTCTCATCACTTCTGATGCATGAACACATCGAAGACACAATTATGTTTCATAAATGTACTAGCTTTGTCGTCAAGGAGGAAGAAGCGGATTAATTCGGTAATAAAATTGAACGTGCAATTGCACGCAACTCATTGAAACGTCCACCAAGACTATTACGTACTTTAGGATTAACGTTACACTATCACAAACAACGGATTTCTTCGTTTATGAAAGACAAAGCTTCCTTCAGTCATGAGTCGCTTGAAAAATATTGATGCCATGCACGTTAAACGTTACCCTACTCCCAGTTATTTGTATAGATTGTAATATTGAATTTCTGTAACTGTAATATGGAACCCGGTTGAGTAAACGGATTTCTTCGTCTATGAAAGACAAAGCTTCCTTCAGCCACGAGTCGATCATTGATAAAATTATTGACCATCCACAACGTCGAGAATACCACTTATATATACCATATTTTTATTGCTGGTATTCCTAGAAATAAGAATTGAGAACAGAAAATAGTTTCGAACTTGCTTTTATTTGTAAAAATGGGAAAATTCGAATCGTAAAATCAAATACATAAAACTGAAAAAAGAGATGATTTACTAAAAGGTATCGAATTTCCATTTATGATTCATTTTTACGAAAGAAATTTCAAAATCCAAATGTCCATATATTTGAATAAACATAAAAAATGATCAAAAACTTTTTAAAAAGCAAATATTTTTGATTTGTCATCGCACTATTTAAATATATTTGCTTATATGATAGGAATATAATGACTAGAAACCATGCGAAAAAAAAAATTTTCTGTTGACACTGATAATTAAGATACCAATTCAAGTACTATAAAATCAGAGTAAAAAGCCTTAGCTTTCATAAGGAAGCAATCGACATTTAAATACCAGGACATATATAGAGGCGTTACAATCGGCCTGGACGAAATAGCAGTGTAGCGAGACTTTGAAGAGTAAAGTCTCGCTAGAGACTTTAAAGATAAAAAAAAAATAGTAGCTAAAGTTAAGAGTAAAGTCGAAGAGCAGGTCTACATTATACATAAGAATAGCATCCGTACTATCACATCATGAAACTAGATAGATTTCTGTGTAATATTAATTTGCGCTCCATTAGTGAATTGCTGTTGAATATTTCAAGGTTAAGATTATGGAACATGGTTTCGGGGTTCTTTCTAGTCGTAATGGAGACTTCGTTTGGGCCAGATTGCACCAGCAAACTATGTAATATTGCTGGCAATCAACTTATTGATGTGAGTCGTCCAACTAGCGATGGTGGTGTTGCTATGTATATACAACAATCGAACATGTTCAGACAATATTATAAGACAAGTATATTTGACTTGGGCCTGAGACAGCTTCGGTTTATACTTCGTGATGGAAATGCAAGGGTTGGTGTTTGATGAATTCAGCGACACCTTTGAGAATATATTTTTTGAAGTGAATTCTTCGATAATAATGGGTAATATGAACGTAAACTCACTGAACAAGGATTGTAAAGAAACAAGACATTTGAATAACATCCTTTCTAATGTTAGGTTGATACAAATCGTAGATATTCGTACTAGGGTAATGAGGACAACTGACTCTCTTAGATCCAATATGTAAAAGTCATAATACAGAAAACCCCCATTGTAACGTAATGTACGTTGTCTCATATCATTTGTTTGAATATAAATAGCCTCACTTGTGAAGTTCGAGAGTTGAGAACTACTATAAATGTTATAGGGATATCGATATTTTCGCCAGACCCGCATCTAGTTTGGGTAGGAATGTACTCAATGTCAATTGTGGGGTGGATGAGCTGAATCGAAATATTGTATTCAATATTAAAAGTAGGTATACTATATCTATATTCATATGTCAGCAGTCATGTCACGTACACGCGGTCTGCGTTGCTCCCGATGTTTTGCTAAAATTGACCGTTATGATGATGATATTGAGTGTAAAAAGTGTTTGAAAGTTTCCATATTAAGTGTGAGGATATTAGTGTTGATCAATTTAATGAACTGCGAACGAATAGTAAACTAATGAACTGGTTTTGTGGCGCATGTAGCGATGTTGACGCGATCGGAGAAAATTCTGTGACCGAGGATATGAATAATGTAAACGGCTTACAGGAAGTATCTGTTAATACAGTTACTAATATTACTAAATCTGAACTGAAAATTATTATTTACGAAGCTGTAAGGAAGGCTTCCGGTATATTAGTGAATGAGATTCTCAGTTTTAGAGAAATTATATTTTCAATCAACGATCGTTTGTCCAAGCTAACAGATGAATTGAACACAAAAAATGAAAACATTACTCCGTGTATGAACGGCACATATGTGGAGAAGTCGGTGACTGAGACTTGCGACCTGCAGCGTTTGACTGGATTGCGTGCAACTGGGGATGTGGGAGTGTTGGATGATCCTCGATCCCTGGCGCCGGTGAGTCCTGATGTTCCGGAGAGGAAAATCGAGGTAGGTATCGGTGATGGGTGTGATGGGCCGATCAATGGGGAGTCTTCTGTTAGTTCGCTTGAACGAAAAGTAAGAAACAAAGATGGGGTGCCTAAGGTGGGTGTTGATGTGTCCGGTCGTCCCGTTCCTTTGCCGAATCTCAACAGGTCAGTCAGCAGGGAGAATCGAAGTCGGTCGACACTCTTGGTGGGAACTTCTAGGTCGAATAGGCTTAGGATTGCCCCGAAGCGAGCATTATCGTATCTTCCTGTTTCGAGACTACATCCTTCAATTATCGTGGAGGATGTTTTGGAGTTTGTCGGCCAATCTATATCCGATGTGACTTGTGATAAAATAAATTCTAAACAGCCAAATGTATATTCGTCATTCAAGATAGCCCTGCCGTCCGAACATTTCCAAGAGGTGATGTGCCCTTCACATTGCCCGAAGGTGTTACAGTGAACAGGTTTTTTATGAGACGTCTTCAGAAGAATATTCTCCTATGAGGCGCCCATATCGATCTCATCTACGACCAAATGAATCTTCTGAGATTAGCGGTAGATTGAGTATTCTTCGCCTATTCCTAGAACTATTCCTCGCGAGTCAGGATAATCCGAAGGTAATATGTATAATTGGGAGCTGGCTTTATTCTGCTGTTTGTACGGAGTTTTCGCTGGAGGACTGGTCAAATATCTCATCTTACAGACGCAGCTAGCGTTCCCGCGGAGGTGTCTTCGTGTTGTCAAGAGATTCCAATTATGGAATGGTGGGAAGGATCAATTCTATGTCTATTGAGTGTGATTGTGAGGTGGCAGCCGCTCAGTTGTACAATTGCAATGTAGTTATTATTGCTCTTTACCGTTCGCCAAGTGCTAGTTTCGAAATTATGTTAGAGAACTTGGAGGTGATCATCGGTATACTTGACAGCTCTTCACGTGTAATATTGTGTGGGGATTTCAATGTATATTTTGAGTTAGCAGGTTGCGATTATAAAAATCGTGATTTGCATGAGAGGGCTGCTGAATTGTGCCATATGCTGAGTTCCTATGGATTTCGAAGGACAATATTGAAAACAACACGTGGAGGAAACTATGTAGATAACATTTTTATCATTTTTTCTACTCAAGACTACGATGCAGATATTATAGGGTGTCCGTTTTCTGATAATTATGACCAGAGGATTTCTGTCAGTGCGCCGAAAAATAGACAGGCACAGATTTCCTACAAATGTAGACCGCTGACAAAAAAAGGTCATAATGTCATGTACAGTATGTTGCATGACATCAGACATGAGTCAGAGCTTTGAGTACCTGAGAGATGATAATATAGCTGTCAACGAAAAGTATAGAATATTTCATCAGAATTTTCTGGATTGCTATTCAATTGCTTTTCCAGAAAAATCCATTAAGGTCAGGGCAAGGGATTTTGGGGTTAGATGATTCACAGGAGAACTGAAGCGACTCAGGAATCAGATGGTTTTTTATACAGGATCTCTATAAGTTGCATAACTCGCCTGAACTGTGGACTTTGAGAAACAAGTTGAGACTACAATAGAAACTTGCAATCTAAAGAAAAAAAAATTGCAGAGAATGGCAAACTCAAAAATGCTCTAAACCCAACTAAAGCAATGTGATCTTCGATAAACAATAGGCGAAACTTAAGTAAGCAGAAAAATTATGGTGATATCAGTCCCAACGACTTCATTGACTATTTTATTTCAATACCAGTATATAAGCAGTTTGCCGGAGCACAGATGTCCGACGGCGATCCGGCAGTGCATGTTCCACGTGGAATTGGATTCGGTTTCGTTGCTGTTAGTCAAGTTCACGGCAGGAATTCTAAAGTATCCTTAAAAAATAGTGCATCTGTAGACTATTACGATCTGTCAGTTATTCTTAAACGAAATGCGGATCATTTGGTGACACTTTTAATCAATGAACGCCTTCTAAGGAGGATTTTTCCGGATTGTCTAAAGATGTCAAAAACAACACCAATATTCAGAAAGCAGGAAGTGAGTAATGTTTCAAATTTTCGACCCATATCGCTCCGTATTTGCTAAGGTGATTGAGAGTGTTATGTGCAGGCAGATTGTTCATTACTTTGAAACGAACAAATTGTTTGCGAAGGACATATACGGATTCAGGAGGGGTAGCAGCACGGAAGAGGCCATAACCAGCTTTGTAGCGATGACTATAAGTTGTTTTGAAGAAAGTCTGTACTTGCTTTCAAATTTTATCGATTTGTCGAGAGCTTCTGACTGTTTGTCACATAATATACTTTTCGCGAAGCTTAAGGGCTATCGCTTTGATGAGTGCAGTCGAACACTGGTGTCGTCTTATTTTAGTGGTAATTTTAGTGGAGTAATTGCTTCTCGGAGAAGAAAGCGATAAACCTGGAAGTTCCACAGGGGTCTACTCTGGGCACTGTTTTTTCCTCATATTTGTCAATGATTTCCAGGAATTCATGTGGCCCGTTGAAACTGTTCAGTTTGCGGATGATACTACACTTTCCGTGTGTGGCAGAGACATTGAGGCTGTGGAGATGTCTTCGGAGGTAGCACTGCGCACAGCACATAATTGGTTCGTACGAAACCATATGTTGTTGAACAACGACAAGACCAAGAGAATCATTTTTAGCCTGAGAACTAGAGATTATACTACTACAAAGTTTCTTGAAATCCATCTAGATTCCAGGCTAACGTGGTCTATTCATGTTGAGGACTTGTCTAAGGCTTTGAGCAGAGGTGCATACGTTTTGAGGATTTTATCATCATCAGACTCTTTACATGTTATGAGAACAGCATATTTCGCGCTTTTCAAGTCTCGTCTGAGGTATGACCTCAGACGAGAGTTGCTGGTCTGCTGGGGTCACGCTAGAGGTAGAGATAAAATATTCAGGATCCAGCGTCGCATGGTGAGAATTGTGGCTGGACTGGACTACATATCTTGCTGTCGGGGAGCATAAAGGGAACTTGGAATAATATCGTTTCCAGCGCTTTATATCTACGAGTGTTTACTCTATGCTAGATCGAATGTTCATTGTGCCGCTCGAAATAGCGATTTTCACTCCTATAACACGAGGGGAGGAAGTAATGTTAGATCGTCTTCTTTAGGCTGTCCAAATCTCAAAATGGTGCTAACTTTATGAGCTAGAAGTTCTTCAATAGACTGCCTGTGAGAGTTCGTGAGATGATACTATCAAGCTTCAAGAAGATCGTCAAGGAGTTTTTGATAGAGAAAGTCATCTCTTCTGTAGATGACTACTTTGAAATTGACTTTAACTCCGTCTGATGTTATATTTTGCTATTCTTGCGCTTTGTATTTGTTTATCTTAGTGTTACTTTTTTTCATAAACATCTGTGATATGGGGGGTTTTTCTTGTTCCTGAGAATATTATTCTATAGCTACATTGCTGGATATATTTTATATTCTGATTTCTTGACGTGTGTAAGAGATTTTAATGTTCAACATTTTATTTTATATCTGTATTCTTCTTACTGTTGTTCATCATATATTGATAACATATATAAACTTACTTACTTACTATGCATAATGGATAGATTACTGTACATCTCAAATATAAGGAATCGATAAAAAGCACATCAATATATTTAACATTCAAAGTTTCAAACGTCCTTATCAATCAAGATACTCCATTTTACAACTCTGGTTTTTGAAGAATTTCATATAATTTGATGAAGTGTTGCCATCTAGGTTGCGGTTGTAGAAATGCTTGCTGATCATTTATCACAGTTTCCTGAAGTGGCTACTTGTAACATGAAAGAAATAGACTACAAGAAAAAGAATTCTGCAGTTATTGCTATTCGTAGTTCACTGAAATAATCGCACTTGTAAATATTCAATATTCAAAGTATACTATAACTATCTTTCGATAATTTGATAACTTTGTATCAAATTCTTTGAAAGAACATTATAGCAGAGAAACAACATGACTATGTGAAACGTGAACAATGTGATGTCTCCATTATTCTTCTAGGGATAAATGTTAAATTATCCAACATTTATTAAATATTAAATTAAATCAAACTCTTGGCTTAATGTTTCACGATTATATTTAACGATGCGAATTTGTCAACATGTTACGAGCGTGAGCTCATTTTCAAGACTAAAATACAGTAAGGAACGAACAACAAATTTATATCTATACAATGGATGTAAGGAGGGGGGATAATTGAAAATATACGATGTTCATTTACGATGTGTTCTTTTTTCTTCCAAGAACTGTATATTTCAATTGCCTCTAAAAGGTCGAAACGTTTCCCTTTATTACCTGCCCGTAAGCACTTGGTTATCTCAAAGTCTATAAAGTGAATATAAACTTAAATTCAAACACTTGAACTTATGATTTACATTTTATTGACTGCAGAATAATTATTCTGTAAGCATCTGAAGAAGTCGTTTCCGTTGCTTTTTTCTTATAAGATTATCTATTATGCTTCCATCATAACCGTTATTATTTGCAAGAAGTTTCAAAGTTTTACCTCTTTGTTAAAATTTTTATCGGAGAGCGGGATGGACAAAAGTCTATGTAGGAAAGAATAAAAAGAGCTAAGTTTAATATTTAGTAGTTGACTATTATCTTTAGGAATTATGGTATCTGTGCATGTAGGTTCTCTGTATATATCAAAAGTAAGAGAATCATCTTGCCTAGTAATGGTCAAATCTAAAGAGTTTTGTTTTTTGGTCATTTTCTATTTCTTTCGTGAATTTAATGGATGTATAAAATGAGTAAATATATTTCAAGAAGTTATCTAATTGTCTATCTCGCCCACTCCAGATACAGAAAACATCGTCTACATACCGTTTCCGAAGAAAAACGATTTTTGTTAGCGTGACGTTTGAGCTGAAAATTTTTTTCTCTAAACTACTCATAAATATTTCACTTAGTAAGGGTGATAAAGGTGATCCCATAGGTAGCCCGTCTAACTGTTGATATACCGTGTTATTGAATTTGAAATAACTTTGCTTCAAACATAAGGATAATGCTGACATTGTTTCTTTTTTATTTACTTGTGAAATATCATTGTTGAGATCTAAAGTGCTTTTTATAATATTTTTATTTCTGCATTGGGTATAGAAGGAAACAAGTTTGTTACGTCAAAAGAGATCAATTTTGCTTTAGCGGGAATTTTTAAAGTTTTTAATTTATTGATAAGTTCTAAGGAGTTTTTTATACTGTGGACCGGATTGAATCTAATTAATGAAGGTAATTTTGAGTTGAGATATTTACAATTTTATAAGGTGGTGCATTGATATAAGAAACACTTGGACGCATTGGGCAATCGATTTTGTGTATTTTAGGTAGAGTGTATAAGCTAGGTATGTGCGGCTTCATAATCGATAAAAATGCTTTGTAAGTGTCTTGGAAAATAATATTGCAGTTATTGATGAGTGATTTTACTTCTACCTGAAATTTATTTGTGGGGCCAGTTTTGAGTATTTCGAAATTTGGGGAATCAAACAAATTTTCCGATTTTTCTACATATGTCTGTTTGTTCTTAATAGTTACAGTGTTTCCTTTGTTTGCTTTACATATTATTAGATCTTTTTCTGAAATGTTGGATTTAGGTTTTTTTGATGGTATTAAATTTATAAAATTAATTTGAGGTTGTGATATGATATTGGCACATATAAGTTTAAATTGTCCAAAGATGTTGAATTTAAAGCCATTTCGGTGCTGACCGCTAAAAGTTTTTCATCATTATTACTACAGTTGGATTTTGGGGAATATTAAAGGCCTTTATTTAATGAATTTAACTCGTCTTCTTCAAAAATAGTATCTGTAAAATTTTGTACTCTATTATGAAAGCGAAAAGATAAATTTTCAGTGTCACTTCTAGTGGATAATGGAAAAGACTTACGTGCATTAATTAGGAGTTTGAGCTTCTTGGATTGCCTCTCATATTGTAAATGACATATATTTCTTACTTTCTCCATTATGTTATTATCTAGGGTGTCAAATTCCAAATTTGAAACTTTTAGCAAATAATAACGGTTATGATGGAAACATAATAGATAATCTTATAAGAAAAAAGCAATGGAAAATTCTTTTAAATTCAATTTATCCATCTCAAAATATAAAAAGCGAAAAGAAGTATCATTTTATTAATTTCATACCTTAACTCAGCAAAAAAATTTGCGTAAGATTAAAGAAAAAAGAGATAAAAACAATTTGTACTAACAAAAGAAATATTAAGTCACTTTTAGTGAATAATAAAGAAAAGATAAATATTGAAGACAAAAGCGGGATTTATGAAAATTTTTTGTAATGAATGTCCAGCGTTTTATATCGGCCAAACAGGTAGAAAAATAAAAACTCGGGTTGACGAACATAAAAGGTCGATTTTGTGCAATGTCAATAAAACTGGATTCTCAGAACATTGTATCAACTCTAACCACTTTATAGACTTTGAGAAAACCAAGTGCTTACACGCAGGTAATAAAGGGAAACGTTTAGACCTTTTAGATGCAATTGAAATATTCAGTTCTTGAAAGAAAAAAGAAGACATCCCATATCCCCCCTCCTTACATTCATTGTATAGATATAAATTTGTTGTTCGTTTCTTACTGTATCATTTTCACACCTAACTACGACTTACTACTTTCTGAAGTTATTCTGAAAAGTGAACGAAAACGATCAACTCAAAAATGGCATTCAACGCTCAAGACATTATGAACGGAATCAAAGACCGAATTTCCGACCTGAGAAAGCACACGGGCTTCCGAGGGAAGATATCTTGGAATGTCTGGTAGTGGAGACTAGGGAAACGGGACCATCCGGACCCGTTGAACGAATCCCTGCGCCGCGTAGCGCGAAAACCGTTAACGGCCAGGAGAATAGGCACGGAGAAGCGAGAGAAGAATCCGAGACGGTGAAAAAACCTCGGAAATCAGGTAAGAACTCTGAAAAACACAGTAGAACTAATAGCAAGAATTTGTTTTAGGCGAACGATTTTGAGGAACCAAGAAGAACGGCGAAGAAAGAAAAACTGGAACCGGCATGCGGCAGCGCAACCGTCAACAAGGAATCGTTACGAGGCCCTGAGCGACGAAAGCGATGAAGAAATAATGGAAACTGAGAACATCCAACCAACGGAAGATGAAGAAAGAAATTCAAACAGAAATAACGAAGAAAAACCAAGAAATCAAGAAGATGAGAAGAAGAAGAATGGAAAGATAGCTCCAATGATCATCCGGAAAAAGGAAAAATGGAGCAAAATCGCGAATGTCATGAGAAACAAAGGCAATCATTATAAAAAGGCGAAGCTTATCTCACAAGGGGTACAAGTTGAGCCGAACACGGAAGACGACTACAGACACCTATTGAAAACACTGAAAGAATACAATATAAACTTTTACACATATCAACTCAAAAGTGAACAGAACCTGAAAATAGTCATAAGAGGAATTATGACCGAAAAAAAAGAAGATGAAATAAGAGAAGATCTTCAAAACCAGGGGTACCTTATCCTAAAAGTAACTAGGATGAAGGGAAAAAAGGGCCACCCCGCCCCCCTGGTCCTGATAGAAATTTAAAGACTACAAATCGATTTATAACAAACTGGAGAGATGCTGCGGACTATCAGTGCAAGTGGAAAGCCTGAGGACGAAAACAGAAGTCATCCAGTGCCACCGCTGTCAGCTATTGGGACAGGCACAGCGAAACTATCACACAACACCAAAGTGTATGAAATGTGGGGAGGAACACAGCACACACGAGTGCGAGAAACCGAAAGCAACGGCGCCGAAATGCACAAACTGTCAAGGGGAGCATCTTTCGATAAATACAAGATGCCCTAAAAATCCAATTAAACCGAAAACAAACATACAAGTGAACAAAAATTCGAAAATGCACTGCCGCCCCCGAAAAATTAATGGAAAAAAGAAGAGAGGAGACGACAAAAGCGGAAAGAGAAAAACAAAAAGAAGAGAAACCGAATACAAGAGACCAAAAAATGAGCGATCTAGATGATTTAGCGCTAATACTAGGAAGAATGACAAATAATTTTTGCAACACAAATGCAACGAAAATGAAAAAGATGAACTTCATAGAGGAGCAAGAAAAAGTCATAGGGATATTCAAATGACGATAAATAAAAACAAGAAGATAGAGAAAATTAGCAGAAGACAGAACTATCAATCAAGAAACCAATTAATGAGCAAAGAAAACAATATGAAAATATCATTCTGAAACTGAAATTCGGTGTTACCGAAAAAAAAAAGAATTAACGATATTCCTGGAGGAGCATAAAATAGACATAATGCTCCTGTCAGAAACTCTCTTGAAAACAACGAAGAATATGAAAATTAGAAACTACAGCATTTACAGAACAGATAGAAGGGAAGGTTCGAAAGGAGGAACGGCAATTCTAATAAAAAACGGAATCGAGCACGGAGAACTAACCAAACTCGAGGAAACAAACAAAGAATCCACAGGAATAAGAATTGACATAGAAGGGAGGCCCACTAATATATACTCAATATATAAATCTCCACTCAAGGAAATGAGGGAAGAGCATATTAAGAAAATATTCAAAAGCAAAATACCAACGATATCAGCGGGAGACATCAACGCTAAACACATGGATTGGAACTGCAGAGTTTCGAACACAAGCGGAAGGAAACTGTCAGAAATAATAGAAAAACATGGCATTATCCTAGCAGTACCGAAAGAACACACACACGGCAGTTCAAATGCTGGAATCACGGATATAACCATAATGGCACCGGTTCCCGACCGCTCTCCTGTATCTGACCATTTTGGTTTTTCTACTTTAAAACATCCAAATTTCGATCAAAAGTTGTGAAATAGAGAGCATTTCATAGAATCACTCATCATATGTCACATATCAAGACTTCTCTTTCATATGTTAATAGAAAGCGGTTCAATTCAACAAAATGTACGAGAGCGCCCGTATTCGTACTATATTGATCTCAAAAAAACATAAATTAGTGAAAACAAACATCTGGATTTTCTCTAAGAATGCTGTGATAAGTTCTGAGTTTTTTATTTCAAATGCTTTATCGATTCATTAAGACCCTAAAATTTCAACATGTATGCAAAAATACATATTTCCATTGCTTTATAGATCAAATAATAATGGACGGAATACGGAACCCTATAAAATATGAGCGTTCCTCATTCCGACCACTCGGTCGGTAACAGGAGTTTTGGCACTTCGAACATAAAGTTAATTTTCTATTTTCCAAGTTTTTGTGTAGGTATTTTGTATTCAGTTATATATTCTGAACTCTATCTTTGCATAAAACACCTGTATCCGACCGGGGCTAAGTTTAATAGATTCTTTGCAATCAGACTTTCAATTTCCACTATTTTTCTAATTTATAACACAATCGAAATAAGACTCCTGTTTTTTTGAAGTTATATTTTTTGTTTATTACACATATTTACATACTTTCGAAAAAAACGTAAGGTCGTCTGCAAAAATTAATGCTTTAACAGGTAACTTGAAACAGGTCATCACGTCATTGACTGCTATAAGAAAAAGTGTCGTGCTGAGGACACTCCCTTGTGGGACGCCATTTTCTTGAACCCTTGGAGTTGACTTGTGACCGCCGAAAGACAACCTGAATGTGCGGTTTTTCAAAAAATTTTCCACGAAGTTTAAAATGTTTCCAGTTATTTTCCATTTACGAAGTGTCAGTGCTATTTTATGTTTCCAAACTATCTCGAAAGCCCGATGTATATCCATGAAGACAGCAAGCAACATATGTTTACTTGCAAATGTTTCATGTATCAAGGACTCTAAGTGAACAATATTATCCAATGTTGATCTTTTTTTTCTGAATCCGTTCTGAAATGAGGATAACAAATCATTTTTTTCTATATACCACTGTAGGCGTTTGTTTATTATTTTTTCTAATATTTTGCACATAGGGTAGGTTAGAGAAATCGGTCTGTATGATTTGGGATCGTTTTTGTTCTTATTCGGTTTGAGAATTGGAATTATAGCTGCTTCTCTCCAAGTTTTTGGGAAAACGTTTTCGCTCAAAATTCTATTATATATATCAAGTAATAATAACTTCCCTGAATTTGGCAGATTTCTTATAAAAGCATATGGTAAATTATGACCAGGACTGGAATCAGGAGTTTGTCGAAGAGTTTCTACTAATTCCTCGTATGTGATTTTCAAGTTCAATGGATTCTCTTCATCATTTTCTTCTACGTGTGGTTTGAGTTCTCCGCTTATTTTGTAATTCATAAATTCTTTTTCATAATTGTTGTTGCTAGAGTTACTTTCGTAGATGTCTGCGAATTTTTCTACAATCTCTTTCCTATTCGTTAAAATATTGTTGTCACTCATTGAATAGGATATTTCGTGAGCTACAGACTGTCCCCTCAACAGTCTCGTTTTGGCCCATACCTCAGAAGCACTAGTATTAGTATTGATAGACGACACATAGCTTCTCCAAGAATTCGTTTTGCTTTCCTTCATTATGTGTCGAGCTTTCGCTCGTAATTTCTTATACTCTACAAGATTCTCTACAGTAAAACATTTCTTTAATCTATTGTAAGCATGTTTTCTGTTCCTGTTAGATAATTCACATCTTTCATTTCACCAAGGAACTTTTCGACGACTGTTTCCCACCCAAAATATTTTCTTAGTTGACTCGTTTCCTGCTTGATTCAAGATCTCTATAAATTGAGCAATAATATCATCGATGTTCAGATATATATCAACGGAAGTTATATGTGTTTCGACGAAGGTGGCATATTTTTTCCAATCGGAGGAAATTAAATTCCACCTATCAGAGTTTTGTGGTTGTGCATAAGGAATATTCCTCTGAATACTGATTTTCAGCGGTAGGTGATCACTTCCATATAAGTCATCGAAGGGTTTCCAGCTAAGCAGGTGTTCTACCGTAGGATCACACATCGTGAGGTCTATTGCAGAAAACTCCGCTGTGATAGGATTGAATCTTGTCCCCGTTCCATTATTTAATAGGATCAAATTATTGTTGTTCATGACAGATTCCAGAACTTCACCTCTCCGGTCTGTTGTAGTACTACCCCAAATGGTATTATGTGCATTGAAATCGCCGAGAATAATATGAGGCTTTCTGTTCTTCATCAGGTTTTGTAACTCATCAGACGAGCAATCCTGACTGTTTGGCATATACAAATTCAGTATTTTGAGTTTCTTCTCGTAGTATTGTATTTCCACAGAGACAGCTTCTAACCTGGTAGAGATATCAACAGTTGTTGTTTCGAAGGAATCCTTAACATATATGGCTACTCCTCCACTAGCACGATTTGATATTCTGTTTTTATGGAAACATTGATATCCTCTGATACTGAAATGGAAGTCATTCTTGAAATTGGTCTCTTGAAGACAAATTATATCGGGGGATAGATTTTTCACAATTATTTGTAATTGTTCATATTGGGTTTTAAACCCATTAATATTCCATTGAAGAATGAATTCAATAGGTGGTGTCATAGTCTGACTGATTATTGTCACTCTCTGAAGTTGAAGTCTGTAGTGTTTGTGGGATATTTAGCTGGGTTCTGATTTTCTTTTGTATTCTTGTGATTCGATTTTTCAGACTTTTTTGTTCGCAATGACGATAATAATGATAACATATTCAGTAATCCAGGTATGTCATTTGTGTGCTATGCTAACTGGGTCACTGGATCCGAAGGAATTCCGTAGAAAACTGGATATCTGATTGAAATTCAGAACACACTGAGTGGCATTGTCTTGTAGGTACTCTGTAATAGGTTCCATTTGATCCTCGAAGCTCGTTGTTTCCTTAGAGACTTTATTTTTCTTATGTTTGTTTGCTTTTTTAGAATCTATTTGGTCCATAGTCTGTTCTGGTGTATTGGGTGTGCCTGGTGTGGTTGGGAAAGGGGCTCTTTTACGGCTTTTAGAGCTGTGGGGTTGTTCCTTATGTTGTAAGATATCCAGCGTCATTTCTGTAGAAACTTCATCTGAGGAATGTGGTGCAACGATCGGTGATGTTGTATCTGTTATTTCGTCAATTAGCTGTTGATTTGATGTCTAAATATGGTTCTCCTTCAGGTTATTTATGTTTGGTTGGTTTACATTTGTACAGTTCTTAGCTATATGTCCAGTTTGTTTGCAAACGAAGCATGTAACAGCATCGAAACTCAGAGAAATACATTGCAAAATATGTTCATGTATAATATCTATAAAATTGGGAAGTTCAATCTCTTCATTAGGAAAGACATATAGTTGGCGACGGAAGCTAAGAATGTGAGAAAATTTGTCCCCTTGAATACCTGCTCTTAAAAAATTCATGGGTGAAGCGAGTTTATAACCGATTTTTTGTATTTCCGTTTCTAGTATATAATGCGGAATACATAAGTTAACATTGGAGAGTATAATACGTTTTGATGGCGTTACCAATCTTCTCACTCCTACTTCATTGCCTTGGATTTGTATTGTATCGTTTGCTATTATTTTATCAACTAATTCACTGCTGCTTAGGTAAACGCATATTCGGTTGTTAGAGATTTTGTATATAGCTATAATGTTTTTGCCTTTACTATATCTGCTATAGCTCGCACATAGTCAACTTTATTCAACTCATTGATATGATTTAGTATAATTGCTTGATCTTTTTTTGGAAAGTGAGAGTTCTTTAATACTTGTGAAAATTTTTTACTTTTATCTGAATTTGATGCACCCATGTACTCAGAAGTGGACATCATGTTATCTGATGTAGAATGATTCATCAGGTTGATAAGATTGATCGTATCAGGTGTTATAAAATTGCGGAAAAAATTATCGCAATTATCATTTTAGAGATAACAGATATACGGTTTACAAAATTCTCAGTTGTTTGTTTTGATGATGAAAGAAAAATAAAAAATTTAATAACCTTTCAAAAATATTCCCCTAGGAGACGGTAGTATACCTAGTTTCTATAATAATCAATCTTTCGATTAAAATAATAGGATTTCCCAATTTTGGCACTTGAAACTCCGAATAAACGATCAATATGTTCAACACTTCAACACACCTCAGTAGTTTTTTCACTTACGATATTGTAATATCTCTATAAGTATATCTTTCTAACATAAAATTTCAACATGTAATCAAAAACTCATATTTTCATTGATTTATCGATCAAATAATAATGGAATGCGAATCCCTATAAAATATGAGCAATTCCTCATTCCGACCAATTGGTCGGTAACAGGAATTTTGCACTTTGTAGATGATGTTAATTTTTTATTTTAGAGGTTTTTCTTAAGTGTTTCGTATTCAGTTAAATATTCTAAACGCTATCTCTGTATAATATACCTGTATGCGACCGAGGCTAACTTAAATAGATTCTTTGTAATTGGAGTGTCAATTTCCACTACTGAAAGGTGAGAATGCCTGGTCGGAATCAGGATCCTCGGGTCGGATATTACGTGAAGGCACCGGTTGCCTACCGGCCTGACTGAACTGGCAAAACTGAATGAACAAACGCGACATGCAACAGCAATCCCAAAAGTTTGGAACTATTTAATAAAACCAAAAAAGAAATCAAACACAACCCGACAGCAGTGCATTATCAAGAAGAACAAGGAAACGCAACGATGTAGTTGAACAGTTAAAATTTGCGCAAGAGCAACTCAAGCACGTCATTAGGATTTTAACAGAGAAACCTGAAATGAACCAGTTATTCAGTTCTGTCTTGCTATGTAATTTTTAGCACTCGAACGGCAGCTGCTGAATTGTGGTTGAATTTCTGTACTATCTACAATACTTTAATTGGCTCTACCCAAAAATTGAAAAGTAAAAGTGAAAAGTAAGCCGTTCCAAAGAAAGAGGACGCCCCACGGAAAGAGATTAGCGCTGTACCGAAAAACCCTTGCTCTCAAGAGTTTTTTAAACCACTATATTCCCAATAAAATTTCGTCTGAAAAAAGATCCGATTGTTCATATATCTTCAAGACTGAAGTACTAGATCACGACTGACTAACTTCTTTTTTCAAACTACCACATGACGATACTGTTCCATGTCGGTAAATAATCAAGAAATTTGCAGGCCACCTGAACAGTATTCACTGCACTAACAACACTAACAACTATCGATCAGAAATCTTGTATATTTTCATTAGGAATGATCAAGTTTTCGATTATTATAGATGGAGTGTATCCACATAAGTGCTATTCAAAAGAAACGAAAGAGGTAATCGTCAGCTTATATTGTTACAGTATCCCTCCCTTAAAAACTATAGAAAAATTATAATTTTGTGAAAAATTTTTTCGGTAAGTTGGCTAAACGTCAATGTTGACCATCTTCGTGTGATATCAGTCTTCAAATTCGAAAATGTAGGTAAAACAGCAAAAATAGAGGAAATATTCAACATGAGCATAATATTGACCGTGAAATTTAAGTTTTACTATCCTAAGCTATCATAACCTATTCCTATTTTAAATTATGGCTAACCTAACCTATTTACAAGAGAAATCGATGAAATCGAGATGTCGATGTTAACCACAAATCTGTAATTTCCACGTAACCATGAAGTTTTTCGTAAATATTCACATATTGGTCACATTGAAATTTATTCCTAACACCTAAATCCTGACCGTGTCATATTTGATGTACATAATTTCAATGCAGAATTTTTCAATCGAAAAACATGAATGTTTTCAATATATCTTCTTCAGCTTTATAATATTATTCTCTATTACCCAGTAAAAAAATGTACTTAATGCACTATTATCTTTGCATATTACATAATACCTTGCAATATTTTTTACATATCTGAATTTGATTCACAATACGGCTTCGCATCTTCAATGTGCCATTTACCTTTATCTGAACCAGCTAATAACACAAACTCGAAAACTTCTTATCATAATACATATTTCGGAGCTAATTTCGCTGTAGACTTTTTGGCAGCGTCTGAAAGTACTTTTTTTTCAGACTTCCACACACTTCAAAATTAAATTGTTTTCTCCGCAAATTATAATACATCGAACTTCTTTGATATGCTTTATGCAGTCTCTGTTGAATAATTTATTGAAATTATCATTAAAAAATGTCAAATTTGGAACATATGAATCTCTGTCATCAGGTAATAACTGGTAACCTCCACTATCATTTCTCATTTTAGGCCAATAATATTCCTCTTTCACCTAGCTATAGTTTTATAAATACCAAAGTGACAAGATGTTGGAGGACCATGACAAGAATTTATGACTTCGGATCGACGAGAATTTGGAACAACAATTTTCCATTCATCAATATTACTACTCATAGGCACATTTGAATTAACGAATTCAAACTACATGTCATTCTCAATTATTACATACATTGTGGAAAATCATTAGGATTATGAGATATTTTAAGTTTCATACTAAGTCTTTGCAATTTAGCTTACTTCGTTTACGATTTCGTAAGACGTGACAAAAAAATCGGGCAACACATTTTCTTTACCTTTTCTATATTCAAAATGAAATTGTTTGAGATTAACTGACCACCTACCTGAAGGATTCGAAATTTATTCAACCACAATAATGAGTGATGATCTGTTATCACAGTGAATTTTGTACCTTCTACATAAGCTGTAAAATTTTCAAAACTAAATAATAAACCTAATAACACTCTCTCAGTAACTGTATTTCTTTCCGCTTTTGACGACGAAATAAGCAATTATCCTTTCTGAACCATTTAAGACTTGATTCAGTATTCCCCCAAGTTCCGTAGCCGAGGCATCAGTAAGTATAGTAAAAGGTAAATCAAAATCGGGAAAACTGAACATAGGAGCACAAATTTGAGCTTCTTTTATTTTAAGAAAATAACTGTTTCTGGTATCAAGGTTATAGACTGACGTTTCCTTTCAGCTTTCAAAAAATCACTAATAGGAAAAATTAGAGTTGATATGTTATTGATGAGTACTAGTTTCTGGGCGTAAGAAATTAAATATACGAGTACTTGAAATTTTGTCTGGATCTGTCCTGAGACTGTTTTCATCTATAATATACCCTAAATATTTCAAGGAACTCCTGAAAAATTTATATTTACCTGAATTAACTGTAGGGTTAGCCTTACTTGAACGAGATAAAACTGTTCCCAATAAACTAATCAAAATGATGTTCATCAAAACAAGAAGAAATAGCAATTATGTCATATTGATAAGCAAATATGTTTAGATGAGAGGTAATAATAAAAACTTGTCTAAAAATCACTGACTTCAGTCAGTGATTCACCAGTGTTCAGATTCAGTGAGTCAGCGGTCACTGAAGTCAGTGATTTTTAGACAAGTTTTTATTATCACCTCTCATATGAATATGAACTATCACAGAGATGACTCACCGTTCATTGAATTTATTAAATATATTTGGTTCAAACTCAGGGTCCAATAATTTATGTAAAAGTCGTTGTTGTTTGAATTTGCCAAAAAGCTTATCTTAAGTCCATACTTGAGATAAATTTAGCACCAGGTAGAGTAAGTTGTAGGGGATACGAATCATGCCTAGTTATTTCATTCAATTTTCTCCCATCGAAACAAAATCGATATTCAGCATTTTTTTTTCGAACTAAAAGTACAGGACTACACCAGGGTGAAACAGAAGGTTCTACTTCGCCTTATCATTTCGTCTAATTCATTATTCAATATTTTCAATATATATGGAAAAATTAGACATTGCTTGCTACGAAATGGTTTGGCATCACCTATCACATATTGAAAGCAAAATTACATCAGTGCGCCCTAAACGATATTTGCTGCTTATATTTAAAAAATTGATCTTGAATTTCTGTGCCATTCTTTGTTTCTCTGAATTGAGCTGTCTAATGTATTCACCGATGAAACTATAGGGATAAATTTTTCATATGATAGCAAATTTTCATTTTCATCATAAATTTTCATAAGACAGAGCATATCGTCAGAAACCTCCATCTTTCAGTACCAATAGAAGAAATAAAAACTGAACTGGGGAATATTGGACACAGAGTGCGTAACATAACCAACATAAAACACACAGTAACCAAGGAACCACTACCGATGTTTTTCGTCAACCTAGAGCCACAACATAATAACAATGACATTTATAATCTGGAATTTCTGTATGACTCTAAAATTCAAATTGAACCACCAAGAATCAAAAATAATATTGTACAGTGCACTAGATGTCAATCATACGGACATACTAAAACCTATTGCTTGAAACCTTTCAACTGTGTACACTGTGGTGGACCACATGATAGCAAAACATGCAAAAAACCAAAAGAAGCTCCTGCAAAATGTGCATTATGTTCGGGAAATCATCCTCCAAACTACAAAGGCTACGAAACTTATAGAAATTTAATAGAGTCGTGAAACAGAAACAACCCACGATATACACAGAGGAATACGTCAGGTACTCAAGTTTACTCAAATACTCATACGAAACAAAATTCCCCACAGAGTACTAGAAGCTATGCTCAAGTTACTGCTAATACTATTCCTAATCTTACTAACGATAAAACTCCAGGCTTTCAACATACATTAACCAAATTTTTAGACGAATTTGAAACATTCAACTTCTTAAACAAAACTGTATGATATTGAGCATGCTAACATCAGTCATTATAAATACAAAATAACAAAATGAAAGCTCGATGAGAATAGCAGCCTGGAATGCCTATGGACTATCCAACGAAATATCGACGAAATCTCATTATTTTCAAACCTAGAAGAAGTAGACGTCCTAATAATTTCTGAAAGTCACTCAACCGATCATACTGTAGTAAAAATTCCTTACTATAAAATCTATCATGCCCAACATCCAGACGGAACAGCCCTCGCTGGATCGACTATAATAATAAGATCAACTTTGAGTCATTATATCAAAGAATCATACATCACAGATAAAATCCGAAGTGCAGTTGTTGAAATTCAAACCTTTGCATATCCTATGTCAATTGCTGCTATCTACAGTCCTCCGCGGCACACTATATCAAGTGAATAGTAACAAGAATTCTTCCTCAAGCTCAGTTCACACTTTCTAATTGCTGGAGATTGGAATGCCAAACACACTTCATGGGAATCAAGAATAACAACCACAAAATGTCGAAATTTATTTAGTGTCATACAACAGAATAACATGAAATCTCTATCTACTAGAGAACCTACTTACTGGCCATCAAATTTAAACAAAATTCCAGACATACTTGACTTTGGAGTAACAAAATGAATATCAGATCTACATAATACAATAGAACCTAATCTAAACCTAATCTCGGACCACAGCGCCATTATAAATAACTTTGAGTAAAAGTGTTATATATAAAAAACCTGAAGCCAGACTATGTAATAACAGTACAGATTGGGAAAAATTTCATTACATTGTTAATGAACAAATCGACCTCAAAAGAAGATTGAAGGAAACTTCTGAAATTGATGATACAGTTCAGTACATAACATCATTGATTCGATCAGCAGCATGGGAGGTAACACCAATCAATAGAAAAGCAATACCTGACAATCAGAATATCCCTTTACATATCAAAACGCTAATAAGAGAAAAAAGAAGTCCTCGTCGAATATGGCAAAACTCCAAGAACCCAGCAGATAAAACAATAATAAACAGACTGAATCATCAACTATACATTGCACTAAATCAAACAAAGAATGAAACATTTAGTTACTATTTGCTCAATCTTACAGCTGAAGATCATTCACTATGGAAGGCAGCAAAAAAATTCAAAAAGCCTCTATCTGTTATTTCACCAATGAGAAATACAAACAGAAACTGGGCTAGATCAAGTGGAGAAAAAGCAAAAGTATTTGCGAAACATTTATCCAATAATTTATCTGCACCCCATATAAACGACGCCGACGAAGAAGTGTTGGATTATGTTAACGTCCCGTGTAAATTGTCACCCCCTCTGGAACTTTTTACGTCGTGTTAAATAAGTGAAGAAATTAAACTTTTCAACACGCATAAGGCACCAGGTTACGATTCAATAACAACTGAGATATATCACGGAAAGCAATAGTCATGTTGACGACTATTTACAATAGTATGTTGAGGTTATGTTACTTCCTCATGGGTCAGAAGTCTGGACAGAGGTTACATCATATCGCCAAATAAGCCTATTACCACCTATTTCAAAATTATTTTAAAGACTACTATTGAACAGGATGGAGAGTACAGGTATCCTAAAAGGTTTGATTTCGAATCATCAATTTGAGTTCAGACAGAATCACTCCACATTATAAATGAAATGAGAGAAGTAGACAAAACAAAAAAACATGCTCGTCTGTATTCCTTGATGTAGAACAAACATTTGATAGAGTGTGGCATCTTAGATTGTTACACAAAATCAAGAAGCATACCGCATATCAGCTATTTCTTCTCTTGAAATCCTACCTAAGCGATAGGTATTTGTACCTGTATTGTACTTCTAGTAAGTGGAAAACTCACTGATTATCATGTTATTCAAGCTGGTGTGTCGCAAGGAAATGTAGTAGGTCCCATTCTGTACCTTATATTCACTTCAGACATTCCACAAACTGATCACACTCTTTTATTCACCTTTGCAGATGACACAGCAATAATGGCCTCAGATACTGATCCAACTACAGCATCGGACAAACTACAACATCACCTCAACTTATTGCAGAATTGGCTGGTAAAGTGGAAGATGGAGGAAATAAATAATAACAAATCTTCACACATATCTTTGATTCTAGCAAAGGACACCTGTCCTCCAGCATCAATCAACGATCTTCCCATTACTGTAAAATCAGAAGTTAAATATCTAGGGCTTCACATGGACGAAAAATTGTCTTGGAAAGCCGACATCCAGGATAAAAGAAAGCAATTGAACCTCAGGGTGAAACAAATTTATTGGCTGCTGAATAGGAAATCCACCCTCACTCTGGAAAATAAATTACTGATATATAAATGCATAATCAGTCCAATTTGGACCTACAGTATAGAGCTCTGGGAATGCAGTAAGTCATAAAACACCAAAATCCTCCAGACATTCCAATCAAAAATATTATGAATGATAGCTAACGTCCCATGGTATGTCAAAAATCAGACAATCCACAATGATCTTAATATTTCTTATCCAAGCGACGTTATCAAATTATGTGCTACCAATTATAAGATTCGCACCAATGATCACGACACTTCACTCATCGATAGACTTTTCAGCAACATATACACAATAAGACTGTCAAATTAAATTTCGCTTAAAATATTTACTTATTACTATTGAGTAGATTGTAAATTAGCAATAAATAAATGATATAAAAAAAAATTTATATTCCAAGAATTATTGTTATAATCAATTTTCATTTCGAACCTAAGACAAAAATAACTACCGAAAATGAAATCGTGCTTAAGCGACGGAACCGCTAAAGCTTTTGAAAGAAAACATGAGTGTTTAATGTTTATTAGAAGGTCAACTATACCACTTACTTTTTGTATATGTTCTGTCTCTATCAGCGGTTTTGACAAACTGAGTAGAAATTGAATGAAATTGTAACTCAAGGCTTTTTAAAATATTGATACCATTTTTTCCAACAATAGTTATGATAGAAACAAAGTCGAGCTATCAATAAAACGTTTATATACGGTCTATTATTTTCAGCTATATTTTCGAAAAGTGGAAAAATTTCCTTATTTCTTTTAATTGAATATGCTCTATAAAATTTGCCTACAACTGATTTCCATTATTTCCAATTTTTATTATCAAAATGATTATTTGTGGCTCCTAAAATTTTGGGTTGTGCCTTGTGAGCCTGTAAGTTTACACCATTGACTCCTTAGTTTTTTCAACAATGAGGGCAATTGTTAGATGTTACATCAGTGAGACCACAACGATAACAAAATTCAGACTTGCGCTTTTAAATTAGTGTCCCGGTTTAGAACAATTCCAACAACGGAAGTTCGGTAAGCTACGTTCACCTTTATCTACACTTGAAACATTGGGAAGCGAAAGTTTAATACAAGTTTGTTCATTTCTGGTTTGTTCATTTGCCAAGATTATATTTCTTGTCATTTTTAATATCAATTAACATACTCTGTTTCAAATCTTAAGTGGCTAAACTGAGAAAATCATCATATTCTAATTTTTTAACTAATTTATACAATTCAGAGATATTAGATATTTCTATCAAAGTTAGCGCTTTTCTATATTCGGGAAGTATGTTTTATCGCAAATATTATAGCCTAGTATGTTCTGCTAAGGGTCTAGTTGAATGTATGAATATTTCATTCATTTTAGCAAAATAAATCGTTGAAAAAAAGAGTAATAAAATACAGATGTGTACCAGACACCAATGCGAACTTTGTGTATAATATTTCTAGAATTAAGAGTCGAATTACAACGACCAAAGCTTCAGCATCTAAGAAGACTAAAAAAGCTAACTCTGAATACCTGCAACTTACTATCATTCGATTATCTTCAACCCAAATAAGCGGCCTCTCATACTAATTTAAGGCTGGGTTTTAGTCCATTTCAAGAAACAAGTTTCAGGTTTCTTTAGGCGAGTTTAGACGGCGCGCACCAGACTCACTTCCGTTCACTCGCACAATGTAAACACCTCCCTCCCCTCGAGGCTAACTCGGGGTGAGCCGTCGTCAGTCGGTTTCTGATCGCGCATCAAAGGTGTGGCCATGACGAACTCCCGACCGAGGGTGAGGTAGTTTCGGTGCTCGAGTGGATGCCTGTCGTCTATACAGTGAGGCGAGAATGAGTTTATTGCCGGGCGAGTTGAAGGCGAGTCGTATGCGAGATTGGTGCGCGAGTGGGTGCGCGCCGTCTAAACCCGCCTTAATATAGCATTTTTGAACGAAAACGAATTTCGTGAATCTAAGAACTGCTTTCGAATCTTGAATATTTTCTCCAAAGCGCTAGATAATTTAAAAGTTAAGAATTCCATCAGTAGTTTGAAGAACCAAAATTTCAAATTGTTCCATTTTTTTACGTATAAATTGTCCATATTTAGGAACTAATTGAAAATATTCACTCTCATAAAGGATAGTTTTAAAATATCTGGCCTCTAGAGAATTTATTTACCTTCAAATTTTGGTAAAGGTTTGAAGGCCAGTTATTGATTATTTTAGAAATTCTATGAAAGAAATTGAGACCTCATCAAAAATTGATCGAAAATTCAGAAATAAATCCGTTACTATACAACTTTTCATATATCAATAGTTCACACGTTTTCCGGGACCTCTAGAGCCGTGAAGTAACAGAAAATATGTAGTTGCTAAGGAAGCCGATAGGTGTCGTGGATGCAAGATTTTTTGTTATGATGATCGAGTGATGACATCATTGACACACGAGATAGAGAGAGAAGGCTGTAATATTTTCTCCCTCCATTTATATGTCATGATTCCAAATTATAAATATTTGTTGAATTTAGGCGAAAGTATCGTCTTGCACACATAAGACAAATCAAGGTCATATCGAGAATGATTTACGACTTTGCTAGAGAGTAGGCATGAGTAAGTAATGCTGTTAGTATCAACCGCGTAATATCACTTTGCGGTGTGATGCTATATTAAGCGAGAAATCTGAACATCACAGTATCACCTCAGAGTAATATTACTCCGAATAGTGTACTGTTTTGTTGTTCTACGTTTTCGGTCATATTACGCATATCTCGCACGCATAAGGATAATTTGAAGAAGAACCAATGTTGAAACCTATTGAGCAGACGAATATTACCTAGCAAACCCGAGACTGAACGAAGTGTTATTTATTACGTGTAGGCACAAGGGCGCTTAGGGCTTGGATTTTCTTTAGTAATATTAGTAGATATTTGAAACTGAAACAAATTATCTCATTCAAATCTGAAATGATTTCCGCACTTTGTATTCTACTCATTCGATTTTTTTGTTTGAAGTCGTAATAATAATAAATAGTGGATAAATTTCATTCTAATATATAAGTAGTCGATTGAAATTATTGTGATATAAAATTAGGGCAATCATGAAGATGACTCCACATAATGATACAAAAAAGAAATGAATTTCATTTTCACATATACTCTATAATAGCACATAATATATTCCTATATTAATTCAAAATTTTACAGTATAAAAATATGACTTTTATAAAGCTGGATTCACAAAATGGGACTGAAAAGAAATAAATTTCATTCTCAAATATAGCCGATAATATAACACTACCACATAATTATGTGCTGTATAAATTATAAATTTAGGGCCTTTGTAAAGATGGATTCACAAAATTACGCAACAAAGCAATAAATTCTATTTTCACTTATAGTCGATAATAGAACAGCATTACATAATATATTCATATATTGATTTAAATTACTGTAGTACGAAATTAATATTACATAATATATTCATATATTGATTTAAATTACTGTAGTACGAAATTATATACAATTAGGACTTTTAAAAAGATGAGACAGTTTTCACAAAATGAGACAAGAAAGAAATAAATTTCATTCTCACGTACAGTCGATAAAAGAAACAACACTTCAATTCAAATTTTTATAGTATGAAATTTAGGGCCTGCAAAAAGCTGGATTTACAAGATAAGGCACTAAAGAAATACATTCTATTTTCTCATATAGTCGATAACAGAACGCCATCATATAATGTAATGTATGCCACTTGCCAAGTAATATTAGGTGAAAACATCACATTACACAGTACGCAACGTGATGAACCGAATCAGCCCACGTGATGGTCTGCGAGTAATGTTTAAATGGTGTGATACCGAGATATATCGGAGCAATATTACTTTCGAGCGTGATGTGATATTACATCACATCATACCTTAACGTACTGTTTTGCGCTCGTTTAGTAGAGCCATTAGGAGAAATATTCAACTTGGAATAAATACAAATATGATGATATACAGTTAGTATAAATTTATGATTTGATAAAAAAAAATTCAGTTTATTATCGCATTTGAACGGTGTATCAAAATTCAATGATTTCAGCAGAAAAAATTTTCTTGAAATAATATTATATCCGATTTATATGAAATGATGACATTATTGATATATTATCTCACTAATATAATGAATGGGAATTTACATTCAAGTTAATCTATATTTTTACAAATCGGGATCTCACCTAGATCTTTGTTTTAGATAGATGTTTGTGCGCTTTTAGCACACGATAAGTAGTTATTGCTATATTTGAACGTTTCAAAACATGTTTGACAAATTAAAATGTACATGGAAAAAAACAATTCGTTTTCAATTACATTTATTGACACCCTACTTCTCGCTGCGTCACATTCATTATTGAAAAACCTAGAAAAAATGTATTTATCGCTAAATATAATGTAACTGAACGCTTGAAAAACTGTTTCCTTCAATTCAATTTTTGGAGGTAAAATATGTTACATATATGCCCATTTGCATATATGTAACATATATGCTCATATTAATATATAATAATATTAATACAGTGTCAAAAAATTAGTATTCATACATCTCACCACTACATAGTATAAAATAAAGTCGCTTTCTCTGTCCCTATATCCCTATTAGTCTAAGAGCCAGCTTAAATCTGACAACACATATTTTACGATACATGAAATTTCGTCCAGTGAGACTGCTATACCCAGTAAACAAGCAATGGGTACCAGCTAAGCCCGGCCGCGGTAGGTTTGGGGTCCCTCAGGTAGGCCAGGTATGAAAATTAAGTAAATTTTTAAAGTATTTTACGACATCTGCCGTTTTAATATGTTATAATATACCTGTAGAAAAATGGAAAAAAAAAACTATGGCTGCCGATTTTGAAGGTTGCAACATCACGGCAGACACTTTTGAAAATTCGAAAAAAAAATGTTTTTAAAGTATTTTACGTCTGCCGTTTAAATATATTATTTATTGATCTATTTTAAGCCAATATTGAAAATGGCTGCCGATTTTTCCGGTTGTAAATATTCAGTTTACAGCGAAACTTCACCTCCAGTCCGTGCTTAGAAAACATGTTGTACAGTAAGAGTAGTAGTTTTTACTCACTTTCTCTCTCTTTCTCTTTTGATGTATGATATAGTATTTTCGTACTCATAGTAAAATATTCTCTTCTTTCATGTTAGGGCTGAGTGGTGGGGATTTAGATCTTTTTACTCACACAAAGGCGCACCGCACCTTCTTCAACGGTCCACAGATTCAAATATTTATTAGTTTTTTTTCTAATCTCCTGCAGAGTTGCATGTTGAAAGTATTGAGACATAATACAGCGAATAAAAGTTTTCATTTCATTTATTGATTATTAATTTCTTTCCTTACTTCATCAGTATGGCTGATAATTTGAAGTGTGTGATTTGTGCCTCGGAACAAGACAAGAAAGTGCTTTTATTTTCTGAAGAAACTTTAAAAAAGTGTCGGTGTGTTCTAGACTTACGAAAGCATCATAACCTTAAATACAAAGATGTAATTTTACCTTCTGATCTTTATGACTGTGGATATCACCGCAGTTGTTATCGGGTTTTCACAGCTATAAAGCTGAAGTTTTATGAAAAGAAAGGAACAAAAATAAAAGATGTTGCATCAGTATCTCAATCTAATACGTTATCAACGGAATCACTATCTGCTGAGCAGCCGTCAACATCAACATATAATTCAATGATTGCTCAAACCGTGACTGAAGATGTTAATTTGTCTATAGATTCAAGTGCATTAGACGAAGTTGTAATGAAGAGTAATAATTCTCAACTGGATACATCGTTGGAAGCAGGAATCGCTGAAGATTCTAACTTATCAAATTCACAAACGGATATTTTAACGGCAGAAAATGAAATTCCAATAGTTAAAGATACTATTTTTTTTTGTGACAAAAAAAAAATAAAAAATTTCATGGTAAAATAGAAAACTTACGTAATTGCAACAATAAAATATATTACCACGAAAAGTGTCGAACAGATGTCCGAAATAAAAACAAATTACAAAAAAGTCATGTTAAAACATGGTGGCATATTTCCCGTGAATATCACCAAATTGTTTTTCAGGAAATATGTACTCTGTTCGAAGAAAATGTTATTAAAAAAGGACCTTGTTATTTTCTTTCATTTCTGCATAGGCAATATATCGATTACTTCAGCGAGTTAAGTAATGATATGGGACATATTATAAATTCAGTAATTTCATCACAACATTTAGAAGAAAAAATTCGTAATAAATTTGCAGGGAATATTCAAATACTTACTACAATCAGGTCATAAAAAAGTTATTGCACCGAAAGGCATTACTTCTATAGATGAATCCTTATTTGCTGATTTAAAAGAAAAAGACATTTTACAAGCAGCAGCCTCAATTTCACACAAAGAAATAATGAACATTGAAAAATCAAAACTCCCAGACAATTTAAATAGTCTAAAATTGATCCAAGGTGAATGTTCCGTCCCATCAAATCTATCATATTTTGTGGCTTCAGTTATTATGTGAACTTGAGACTGAAGCTACGTATACATCGACTTCTCGAGCTGGACTGTGTTCAGAAGTCATCAATAGAACTGATAATTTGTCGGTGGGTATAGCGTACGATAATTTTGATAGATTTGTTGACACGAAAACCGGAAAAGAAACTCTTCATGATACAGTAGGGATAATATATCAAAACATCGATCCTACTCTTGAAAATATTGAAGATATTGAAGATGTTGACGATTTGCGAGATATCTCTACTAAAAGACGTCAAAGACGATCTTTCGAAGCAATTGACCCGGAATTGCCATTCTTTCATAAAAAAAGTAAAATGAGCAGTGGTTTTCGACCAGAAATTTCTGAAAAAGAAGACGAAAATATTATCATGCTTCAAGATTTGTACAATCGTATCGATACGGTTTGGATGCTTAGCCATGCTGTACGTTTACCAGATATCCCAATGTAGGCAGGTTTTAATAGTGCTGTAAAAAAAGATGACAGTCCTCAGCAATTAATTTCTTATCTCACTCCGATTAATGCATCTCCAACAGCTCACCCAGTAGTTTTAGAAACAATGGAGCAATGTATGAAAATTTTAGCAGAAGTTAACCAACCTTATATGCAAGTAACATACGACTTGGCTATAGCAAAAATTGCTTTTCAAATTGAAGCCACTGAGACAAGTCCAAAATTTTCTAAGGTATTTATACATATGGGTTCCTTTCACATCATGCTATCTTATTTTAAAGTTATTGGGAAATTCATTAATTGTTGTGGATTGTCAACAATTATGGTTGAGAGTGAGTTGCTTGCGAGTGGGTCTGTAGCAAGTTTTATAGATGGCAAACATTTTATCCGGTGTAAGAGGTTATATCCTATAATGACCTTAGGATTGTAAATTCTTCATTTCCAATGTTACAATGTAGAACAATGCTAAAAAATATATCGATGTGGATGATGGGAGGTTTCAGCTATTTGTTAATTCCTACAAGGCTGTAGATATGAACGAAAATTTCAATAAAAAACTCCGAAGCTTTGATGCAAGCTTGATCCCTCCGTGTAAATCGGAATTGAATCAACAAGTTTTAAGGACGCATTATATTCCCAGCGTTTGGAAAAATGCTCATGTGAAAGAGCCCACATCACTCAGCCCCCTGGAATATGGCTGGATGGAGATGGAAAACTGTTACGTGTTTAAGTGGTTCGAAGGAGATCAACTTCCTTGCTTTGTCAGCGACTTAATTCAAAATTATTCTGAAGGTATTAACAGCATAGTAAGATTTATTTTAATTATCATAAGCTCACTCAAAAATTTGTATTTAATTTTCACAGAATCTGATTTGGCGGAGGAAGATGTTGTCAGATTTAAGCTGGCTCTTAGACTATATGTATGCTTAAATCTTTGAAACTACTCAAAGGATTTTGATGCGGTTTTTTTTAAATAGATAAACTGATTGAAGAGAAAGATTTATATGCATAATAACATCCATTAAATAGTGGAGAAATGCTGTTACTTTTGAGGTTTCTAATGTGATGTCGTAAATCATTAAATTTTTTATTGTACACATTGAAAAAGTCCACAGAAAACTCCGCTATGGTATATGTCTAGCTCCTATGGATATCCCACAATAACACTTTTTTGTCATTTACTTTTTACGACAAATGATGGCTAATTTCCGAAGCGATTTTTACCAATACATAATCATTATCCAATTATATTAATATGATCCAATAAAAATAATAACAATAACAATAATAGGTTACGGATTCATGAATATTAATCCTGATCGAATCGAATACCTTAAATACATTGTTGATTTAATATAGATCTATATGGCTCTTTACAGCATATGATTTAAATGAATATCTTCGAAGATATTACAGATTTACAGAGAAAGTATATATATATATATATATATATATATATATATATATATATATATATATATATATAAAGAACTGAATATAAAGGTAAAGGTAAGGCTGGATGATTAAAGATTATAAGATCATATATATTTTATATATATATATATATATATATATATATATATATATATATATATATATATATATACTTTCTGTAAATCTGTAATATCTTCGAAGATATTCATTTAAATCATATGCTGTAAAGAGCCATATAGATCTATATTAAATCAACAATGTATTTAAGGTATTCGATTCGATCAGGATTAATATTCATGAATCCGTAACCTATTATTGTTATTGTTATTATTTTTATTGGATCATATTAATATAATTGGATAATGATTATGTATTGGTAAAAATCGCTTCGGAAATTAGCCATCATTTGTCGTAAAAAGTAAATGACAAAAAAGTGTTATTGTGGGATATCCATAGGAGCTAGACATATACCATAGCGGAGTTTTCTGTGGACTTTTTCAATGTGTACAATAAAAAATTTAATGATTTACGACATCACATTAGAAACCTCAAAAGTAACAGCATTTCTCCACTATTTAATGGATGTTATTATGCATATAAATCTTTCTCTTCAATCAGTTTATCTATTTAAAAAAAACCGCATCAAAATCCTTTGAGTAGTTTCAAAGATTTAAGCATACATATAGCTTAGACTATATATAGACTATATATAGACTATATAGACTTAGCCAGCTTAAATCTGACAACATCTTCCTCCGCCAAATCAGATTCTGTGAAAATTAAATACAAATTTTTGAGTGAGCTTATGATAATTAAAATAAATCTTACTATGCTGTTAATACCTTCAGAATAATTTTGAATTAAGTCGCTGACAAAGCAAGGAAGTTGATCTCCTTCGAACCACTTAAACACGTAACAGTTTTCCATCTCCATCCAGCCATATTCCAGGGGGCTGAGTGATGTGGGCTCTTTCACATGAGCATTTTTCCAAACGCTGGGAATATAATGCGTCCTTAAAACTTGTTGATTCAATTCCGATTTACACGGAGGGATCAAGCTTGCATCAAAGCTTCGGAGTTTTTTATTGAAATTTTCGTTCATATCTACAGCCTTGTAGGAATTAACAAATAGCTGAAACCTCCCATCATCCACATCGATATATTTTTTAGCATTGTTCTACATTGTAACATTGGAAATGAAGAATTTACAATCCTAAGGTCATTATAGGATATAACCTCTTACACCGGATAAAATGTTTGCCATCTATAAAACTTGCTACAGACCCACTCGCAAGCAACTCACTCTCAACCATAATTGTTGACAATCCACAACAATTAATGAATTTCCCAATAACTTTAAAATAAGATAGCATGATGTGAAAGGAACCCATATGTATAAATACCTTAGAAAATTTTGGACTTGTCTCAGTGGCTTCAATTTGAAAAGCAATTTTTGCTATAGCCAAGTCGTATGTTACTTGCATATAAGGTTGGTTAACTTCTGCTAAAATTTTCATACATTGCTCCATTGTTTCTAAAACTACTGGGTGAGCTGTTGGAGATGCATTAATCGGAGTGAGATAAGAAATTAATTGCTGAGGACTGTCATCTTTTTTTACAGCACTATTAAAACCTGCCTACATTGGGATATCTGGTAAACGTACAGCATGGCTAAGCATCCAAACCGTATCGATACGATTGTACAAATCTTGAAGCATGATAATATTTTCGTCTTCTTTTTCAGAAATTTCTGGTCGAAAACCACTGCTCATTTTACTTTTTTTATGAAAGAATGGCAATTCCGGGTCAATTGCTTCGAAAGATCGTCTTTGACGTCTTTTAGTAGAGATATCTCGCAAATCGTCAACATCTTCAATATCTTCAATATTTTCAAGAGTAGGATCGATGTTTTGATATATTATCCCTACTGTATCATGAAGAGTTTCTTTTCCGGTTTTCGTGTCAACAAATCTATCAAAATTATCGTACGCTATACCCACCGACAAATTATCAGTTCTATTGATGACTTCTGAACACAGTCCAGCTCGAGAAGTCGATGTATACGTAGCTTCAGTCTCAAGTTCACATAATAACTGAAGCCACAAAATATGATAGATTTGATGGGACGGAACATTCACCTTGGCTGTATGATAATAAGGCTGGATGATTAAAGATTATAAGATCATATATATTTTATATATATATATATATATATATATATATATATATATATATATATATATATATATATATAGTTGAATGTTTCACGACTGTAGATATGTATTTTCAGTGTCTAATTGGGATTGCAGTCTAGGACAGGAAAATCAGTTACCTCTTCAGTATTTTCCAATCTTTCGAAAATGTTTACTTTCTTCTTCAGGGTTAAAATAGTACAAAAATTAACAGTTTATATGGCAAAGCACTTTATACATAATTATTACTGTCGGTTGAACTGTCAACAACGTCACTACTAGCTCCGACAAGAAACCACTGATTAAAATAGAAATATCATCAACTGAACATTAATTTCGACCTAAATCAAAAGTAAAATCAACGTGATGTGATTAAAAACAATTAGTTTTATCGGATTATTGGAGATCATCGAATAATAAGAAGCACAAAATCAGGAAATTTCGAGTTTAGAAAACATCAAGTTCGAAAAAAAACAGAAAGTTTTCTAAAAAAAAATAATTTTAAATCCGAAATCAGAGCCGGTATAACTAAAAAACGGGAAAAAACCTTTTTTCAGTTAATAAAGGTGAGCATTTTTGAGTAGCGGCCCTTGGCCTCTTCCATTCTAAGTACTTTCCCGCTCCATTCCCAAACTTTCATCCATCCCCAGAAAAGTGGGCCGAAATTTTGATTTTTTGAATATATTTCGCGGACTAATATTAAAGTCGTGTTAGTTACAAATTATATCATTTGCAACTCAAGTCGGTTTAATAATTATTGTGTTTTTAAATTCGTCTTTGTTGAGCATATGATAATGAGTATTGATATATGATATTCATTAAAATGAATTCAAAATGAAAATTGAATCATGAAAAAAAACATTTAATGCGACTAGACAAAGCTCTTGCATATGGCGTTTAGTAACAACAACAATATATAAAATAATAATATACGCGGCTAAAGAAGCCGCGTGGAATCGTTCATGAAAGACTGTTTTGTCTGAAGATATCAGTGATGACCTATCACTGAAACTCGTGACAGAGTATAACGGTAATCTTTACTCCTTCGAATTATATTTCAATATATGAAACAAAGGCTTTTACTTTAATGTGGGGTCTCATTTAATTAGGTTAATTAAAATCATCGATTTGAATTCAGCTGAAACTATCACTTCATTCATTTGTTATATATTCAGATATAATTCGAAGGAGAATAGATCACCGGTGTCGCGAGTTTCAGTGATGAGTCATAACCCTACTCGCATCTCCAGTCAAAACAGTCTTTCATCTACGACGCCGTCGGCTTTTTTAGCAAATACAATTTCAAATTTATTGAGAAACCAATTATGTACTTCAGGTCATTCATACTGCAATCATTGATCAACTTCAGACTATGATGATATAAACATAGAATATATATATATATATATATATATATATATATATATATATATATATATATATATATATATATATATATATATATATATATATATATATATATGAATATATAAATTATATATTTCAATTCCGAATTGGGCGTAATATTTTGCAGTCAACATCAACCTTATGCTTCTTTGAACACCCATCATTTATTCATAAATATTTTTCTCGGGGTTATTATTCTAAATTTCTAATAATTGATGACTTTTTACTAGAGAAAGACTTGAAATTCATTTTTATCATTTCAAATGAGGAATTACGACCGTTTCAATGTATTCGAAGAAAACTTTGAGACTTAGATGAAAATTGCACTGTGATGAAAAGTTGAGAATATAATATTGTTTCATTATTCAGAATTCAGAACGAGGAATATTGCCTATAATATGAATTGAATTACAACATTGCATTTTCATTGCGTTTTTCGTTTCAGTGGCTCGTAATTCAAATAATTTCATTCAGTAGGACTGAAAACTTCTTATAAGTAGTATGGCATGTCTGAGGAACATTGGTGTTTAAATTGAATTTTTAGAAAATAGTGCAGTCTGTCTGATTATTCATAATCATACCTGAAAAAAGTTTGCTTGATTTTCAATTCTTGGAGTCATTTCATTTGTATTCAATTCTTTATATATTACTAACGCTTGTAAAATAACTGGTTAATGATAAAGCAGCAGTAGTTATATTGTTATTTCAAATTATTTTTTTGAGCTTGTGATTTCGATAGAATTGAAAATTATTTTCAACATCAATAAATAATTTGGGTGGCAATAAAGAATTTTGGTGGATTATTAATTTTAAGCATTGATTATATGAAATAATGAGATGTATGAATATTAAGTTGTACGTCACTGTATTAATATTATTATATACTAACATAAGCACCATTTGCATATATGTAACATATATTACCTCCAAAAATTGTATATGTATATTGTATATGTATATATATATATATATATATATATATATATATATATATATATATATATATATATATATATATATATATATTCGGTTACGCCTCGAAAAATATCCAAAAAAGTACAATGT
Source organism: Henosepilachna vigintioctopunctata (assembly GCA_030704895.1). Classification (NCBI taxonomy): domain Eukaryota; kingdom Metazoa; phylum Arthropoda; class Insecta; order Coleoptera; family Coccinellidae; genus Henosepilachna; species Henosepilachna vigintioctopunctata. Next base: position 5,377,263 of record JARQZJ010000036.1, on the reverse strand, counting down.
AATATCTGCACCTCTCTTGTCACTGAAAGTATAGGAATTTCGACTGATAATGAATATTTTAATTATTTACAACGTGGCGGTCTCAAATATACCTATAGATTTAGTTTGAAATGTCCTATTTCCCATGTTTCCCATATTTGAAAAAATTATTGATGACATTTCTCTGGAACGTGCCTTTTTGAATAATACACACCAGAAAACACTTTTGTGTCATCTCACTTTTTTATGCGTGTCAGAGAATGAATCGCTAAAAATTTTTATTGTTGCTGTGTATGCGGTAATGACAATAAGAATATTGTCCAAAAAAATGGTGTGATTAATTTTTTCTAATATCTTATTGAATGATTGCACAAAAAATGAATCGAAACACGAGAAAACTGAATCAAAACATAAACGAAGAAAGCTTAATACTTTCATAAAGTAAGTTGTTGGTTGCGTAATAATATGTATTTATTTATACTCAGGTAAGTAATTCAATTTGATTAATTCCTACAGCGTTTCTTTCAAATTTCCTTCTCTCTCAAATAATTGAATAAATATGGTTAGGCAACTAAATATTTAATGAAGTCCCACTGACTGTTAAAAGTATTTTTACCTGTAGGACTTTATCGAAAACATCGTTATTTTCTTGCTTATGTTTTACATTTTTCTGTTATAAGAAATATGTGCTTAGGAATAATATTCAATATGTTATGAATATCAATAATATTTCTCATCCGTTCGGAATATATATAAAGAGTTGAAATAATGCTTGAAACTCTGGGAAGAACCAACTAAGAGAATCGACCACTGACTCGATGTTGGCTACACCGCCGGTCGACTCTCTACGTCGCGTGTTAGTCGGCCGTGCCATATTCTTTCAATATCTAAATTTTCAACAAAAAGATTTTCATATATCGACATTTTCATATTTCTTTTTTTAAGAAAATGTCGCAGTAGATGGACGAAGGTCAAGGCATTCAGGCATCTGAATGTTCAGTTTCTATATTCTTTCTGACCTCAAAATAATACTTCAGGCAAAACACATTATTTTTGTTCAAGTAATAGTAAACTCCTTGGCATTGTTTCATAAATATTTTGAATTACTTCCGCTTTTATCGAATAAATCCATCTATGTTTTCGAATCTGTAGTTTAATTTAGTTCTTACAATCCTTTTCCTTCATTTTCTGCCCTCTTTCTTCTAGAAATATCTTCAGCTCCAACTTCTTTCAACATAACATACACACACACACACACACACACACACACACACACACACACACACACACACACACATATATATATATATATATATATATATATATATATATATATATATATATATATATATATATATATATATATATATATATATATATATATATATATATATATATATATATATATATATATATTTAAATAGCGGCCTCATTGATTTTTTCCCAATTCTATGTTCTATGATTTCATCACCTTCTATATATTCTACCTTTCAGGGCTATTTATTCGGGAGGTTTTCATAAATTATCTTAAATTACATCTTTTTCTATAACTTCTTTGCCATTCCTTTTTCTTCTGCATCTTCCTCTTCAGCTGCTGATATATTTTCGTCTATCGTGACTTCTTCGTTGGCATTCCTTCCTTTTTTATTTCTTCCGCCGTACCTTATCGCGTCCTCTGGATCACTTTCTGCAACTTCCATTACTAAAACTTCCATACCATAATCTTCAATAACGGACTCTGAAATTATTTGATCATATGGGTATTTTTACAATATTCCCAATAAATCTTTCAAAATCATTTTATTCAATCATTTATTTCACATTTTCAGCTTTCATATATTCTTAATTATTTGCCACTCTTCTGCTAATCTCTTCCTCAATACTTTTCTTCTTCTTCAGTCATGATTTTTCTAGGGCCGATAGAATTTTCTGCAATAATCCTCATCTTCTAGTATATCATGTTGCCGTTCTTATTTTTATAGATGACGGTTCTTTCTCCAATTCTGATTCGCTCGTTGTTTTTTGTTTTAATTGCTGCTATTTCATTGCCATCAATTCTTTCAAAAGTTGTACATCTCTACATTTGAAAACAAGAGCTTACAGCTTACAGAATATATAAATAAATACCATATAAATGATAGTTTCGAAACTTGTGCGAAGAAATATTTACTCCTAATAGGCAGTTCAATTGCCTGATCAATATATATTATTATTAGTAACTAGCTGACTCGGCGAACATTGTACGCCCATTTATTTTACTCTGAATATTTTTCAAAAAGCCGAAAAGACATGTTCTACTTTTAGTGCTACACTATGTTGTTTTCAATATTTATCCCGTGTGGAGCTAAGGACTTACTCACTTACGAAGGGACTGCAATACTTCCTGTTAATTCAAATTAATCGAATTATCGAAAAATGTCTATATTATCACGTTTGATGTATTGAAAGTGATTAACCTGTCCGTTTTACAGTTGAACGGCATCTTCCTAATTTCGTAGCAAGTACTTGTCCCATATACGAGTATCTCATCATTAATTATATGAGATATTTGTTGGACATAAGTCAAAAAATGTTCAGAATTCAGCCCATTCCCGGAAACTAATGAATATAGTGACTCTGGTGGCTGTACCAATAGCGTCTATTTGAATTGACCCCCCGCGCAATATTTTGTTGCATCATTGGTAGTATTTTCTTATAAAAAACAATTAAATTTTGCCTTGCAATATTGACACGAAACGTTCATTCGTCCAACAACAACGATAGGCTGTGAACTGTTGTAAACGCAACCTTTTGATATTGTTAATTCAGATTCCATCGATTCCGTTCAAGTTCATTCCGAGCTTCGCGTTGCTCGTCAGTTCGACTTGCTCTTTTATATCTTTGATTTGCTGCCTTGCGAGTTATGCGACTTAAGTTTGTACATCTAATTGATAATTGATGAGGCCCATACTTGGAGAAAATTAATATCCATAATAAAACGATATTTAGAATTTTCTCATAATTTAATATAAAATACGAATGACGACGTTTCGAAGTACTACTTCTTTATCAAATGCTGGATTAATACTATGTGTAATTTTACAAAGTCAATATTTATACCTATTCACAGAACATACCAGGTATGTTCTATGACTAACTTGGAATGAGGACCATAGGATACACTGATATTTAACAAAAGGATCGTTATACCTGGAGATGAACACAGAGAATTCATTTCTTAAGTCAGGTATTCCAACTAAATGTAGGAAAGATACAAATATACAACTAAGATTTCTAAGATCATTTCTTGTACATCTAATAGCTATCGTTTTAAAAACGAAATTTCAACTGTAAATGAAAGAAAACTATGTATTTTTCTTTATAATCAAATATACCACTTGCTATGTTAGCAAGTCTATTCTAAAGTCTATTCAAACTACCAAAATTTTATATTTATTTGAAGTTTTAATATTAGTAGCTCTGAACTAACCAAGATGTGTGATAGGATATTCAGTTTTTTTATATTCTCTTTTTGAGAATCAATAATTATTTCTAACTTGTATTATCAATTCAGTATTCTCAAATTTTCTAATTTACACGCAATTTTTCGAATTTTGTCCCTGACAATAACAAACAGAACAAAAAAAATAGTAAAATCGGTATAGCTGTTGGACTCTACATTTTAGTTAGAAAACGTTTGTATGAGAAAAAGAAATGGGCTGTATTTAGGGTGTTTTCGGCAATTATTCGAATTTTTCTCGCCGTAAAAACCATCCTCGGACTTCAAGGAACATTTTAAAAAAAGAATTGGCAAAATTGGTCCAGGAGTTGTTGAGTTATGCGCTTACCAACACACTTTGCGATTCATTTTTATATTATAGAACGTTTGTATGACAAAACGAAATGGGATGTTTTTAGGGTTTTCCCGGCAATTATTCGATTTTTTCTCGCCGTAAAAACCATCCTCGGACTTCAACGAACATTTTAAAAAAATATTTGGCAAAATTGGTCTAGGAGTTGTTGAGTTATGCGCTTACCAACACATTTTGCGATTCATTTTCATATTATAGATTTTCATAGTGCATATAATCCCATGACTAGAAAAATGACATATTATATATGATAATGATGTCAATTATTACATTTGCCATCAATTGTTCAACAAAATATTTCATTATGCGGCTTGAAAATTTTATCAAAACATAAAACGCAATAATAAATTATCTTTTCAACTTACCTAGATTAATGGAAGTGAAATGGCGAAGTTGACATTTATTTTCGGTCTCCTTAGTATGTTTTGAACTCAAATGCCTTTTGAAGTTTATCACATTTATGGTCTTATAATGACAGTGATCACACGAGTAAATTTTTTCCTTGAGATGTTCATTCAAGTGGCGATTATAAAGATCACCACGATATGTTTTATAATCGCACTGGTCACATTTGTGTTGTTCACTTACCAGCTTATGGACTTTAGTTGTGTGTTTCATCACAACCTGTGAAATATAAAAAGATTGATATCGTTATTTATATTCAAACCCATTAATAAATGTGCTTCAAACATCATGATAATAACACACCTCATATTTAATGGAAGTATAGTCACAGAAAGGACAGACAAATAGGCCTTGTTTGAGTTGATGTCCTTCTCTTAGATGAACCAAAAGGAGTTGTACGTGATCATCTGAATCTCCACACAATGAACAGATTCCAGGTAAATCTGTTGTAGTCCTTATATCGTCAATTTCGGCAGAAAGACTAATGGTTTTTACTTCTGGAATTCTATAATCAAAAGGAAATAATATTATTGACGTTTTTCTTAATATTCTACGCTTTGACTACCGCGTCGGTAGTGAACGCGTAGTGAACAAAGTTAATCAATCGTGGTTCTGTTTTTTCAGCATATCAGTCCAATCTACCAGAGAGTTCTTACGGTATTACGAATATATCTCCCTCGTACAGAGGCGAAATGTCTGGAAGATGGACAGTTTCAGTTGACCACAATCAGTCGTAACAGTCGGAAAAAGTGTTGTTATCAGCCGGAAAGAATCATGTTCAACGTAACATTGTTATATGATAACAATATTTGTTTTATTTATTTTATGCTGTTATGGTTATATACAAATATATAGCCATACAGGAACTAAAATAGTGAACTTCTCAAATCAAAAAAATCAAATAAATATAAAGAAAATAGCACGTCTACAACTGTACACAATATATGAAAAATAAACTGTGTACAGTTTCGAATTCTTGACTGAAATTTACGATATTGAAAGTGTTTGATACTCAACAATTAAAATTTAGCCAATTCATTCAAGATTGTGGAAATTTGAGACCCTTTTTTGTTTTTGGAAACTCATTGTTTTAAATCACTTAACTCTCGTCATAACTGCCTAAAAGATGCACAAAATTTGTTATTTTAAGAAAATATTGGTATATTATTTGAATTGAGCGTCTGTTCATCGGCGATTTTTTTCTTTTCATTTTCAAGAATTTATTCATTTCATTTTATTTTCATTCTCATTTTATATTTCTGTTTCAGCCCTCAGGGCATTAATTATTGATCTTTTTCAGTTTAATGCGATTAATATTTCTCTAACATTTATCCCTTGAAGGATAATGAAGACATCACATCTTGTTCACATATCTAGCTCTACTATAACATTCTCTTGATTAACTTGAATTTTTCGAATTAATGTTCTAGTGTTCAGTTTCTTATATATATATATAAGAAACTGAATATATATATATATATATATATATATATATATATATATATATATATATATATATATATATATATATATATATATATATATATATACAACAAAAAAATATAATTCTTGATATAGCCTGCAATTCTATTGGAAGCAGTCGCTTTACGGAGTCTTCAACCGAGAAAGTTAACAACGAATGAAAAATTTTCTTGCGGTGAAAAGTACAAACGACAAAAATATAATTCTTGGTATGGTATATAGCTATATATATATATATATATATATATATATATATATATATATATATATATATATATATATATATATATATGTTGATGGTTAGGTTTTCACGGAGAAAATGATATGCTTCTGAAGATTTTCGGGTTTGCTTCCGTGTGTTGTCTCGTTGGAAATCTTTGTTAAGGCGACGTTTCGACAAAGTCTCATTTGTCATTATCTAGCCGGTCGTTTGTCTACAAATCGTGAACTCAGACTGAGCAATTCAAGGCAAAGGAATTACACGGTTTTTTTTTTTTCATTTTATTAACATTTAATAGAATTTTTATTTACAAAATAATACGAGCATTTATACAAGTAAAACAATAAATAAAATATACTACATCATTTGTTTCAGAGCCAAACTATTGATTTCACTGAAGTTGTATTTTTGTAACTGATAACAATATTTTGAATTTGTAATTGGTATTATTTTCACTTTTCGTTCTGCAGACCCTTTTCAAGGCAAATGAATTACACGGTGAGTGCCAACTATTTTGTACTGAGCAATTCGCGTTACTTCACTCATATTTATAACTTTCGCTCGCGCAAGTTGTAACGACGTTCCTGATTGGCTGGTGCGGTCAATTGTGTGAGGACTCCGCCCACTCGATCTTGTGTTTGCTGCATTTTACGTAACATGTTTTTCTTGTTCGAACTGTGAATAACAACTTTCCATGGTTGCGGTAAATTTAGAGCATCGTCTCGTTTATTAAAATTAGGAAGCTTTTCTATCTCAACGGCTTCTCTTATTATTCTTTTATTAAAATTTGTTAACCCACAGATTTCTTTTGATTCATCAAAATTGATCTTGTGATTTGTTTTTTCAATATGCTACACTATTGCTGAGGTTTTCAAATTTTTGGAGATGGCTAATTTATGTTCTTCTATTCGGGTGGATATTCTTCTATTTGTCTGTCCAACATAAACTTTTTCACAGCATGAGCATGGAATGCAGTAAACGCCTTGATTTTCTAAGGGTATATTATCCTTCGGATTTTTCAAAACACTCTGTATTGTTCTGTATGGTTTGAAAATAGGTTTTATATTCCGCTTCGTAAGTATTCGTCCGATTTTGTCTGTTACACCCTTGATATAAGGAAGAACCACGGTCAGGTTATTTTCTTCGTCTGCTTTCTTGTTCGATTCTTTGGTTTTTAGAGCTCTATTTATTTGAGAATCGCTGAAGCCATTCATCTTGAAAATATTCCTGAGCGTTGTGACTTCATCAGACAATTTATTTTCTGCTGTCAGTCGTTGGGATCGTATGACTAAAGTGATTCAGCATGTAAATAACGATTCGTGTGTGTTTCTTTTCTGTATATTGAGTGTTCCAACGTTCCGTTCTTCTGTCTTTGCACTGAAATATCGAGAAATGCTAATTTGTGGTTTTGTTCCTTCTCTATTGTGAATTGGATTTTGTGGTGAATGCCATTCAGATAATTGAGAAACTTTTCAAGTTCGCTCTCTCCATGTTGCCAGATAATAAATGTGTCATCCACATATCTCAACCAGAGCTTTGGTTTTAACTTTGCTCCTTTCAAAGCTTTTTCCTCATAATTTGTCATAAATAAATTTGCCAATACTGGGGACAGTGGTAATCCCATTGGCGCTCCTTCTACTTGTTTGTATCGTTGTTCGTTGTGAACGAAGTAAGTGTTCTTGAGACAGTGTACCGCAAGATCCATTATGTACCCCGGAAAATCGTGATTCATACTGATTGTATCGATTGCTTCATCAACAGGGATATTCGAAAATAAAGAAATGATATCTAGACTTGCCATGATGTCGGTTTCTTCTAATCTGATGTTCTTGATAATTTCTAAAAAGTGGGTCGAGTTTTTCACATATGATTCTGCCTTTTCTACTTCTGGTTGCATTTGGTTTGCCAGATATTTAGCAAGTTTCTGTACCGGTGACCCAATGGAACTCACTATTGGTCGAAGTGGGATATTGGGTTTGTGAATTTTTGGTAGTCCGTATATTTTTGGGCATTTAGAAGATTTTTCTCTAGGTATGAGTTGCTTTTGTATGTTTTCATCAAGACTGCTGTTCTTTATTCTGGTTTTTGTTGTTTTTTCTAAGTATGTGGTCGGGTCGCTCTTAATAGCTTTATAAGTACTGCTGTCTTTCAGAATTTCTTCCATTTTTGAGTTGTAATCGGTTTTATTCATAACAACGGTTGCGTTTCCTTTGTCAGCTTTCAGCACCAAAATATCAGCGTTGGATTTTAGATTCTTTAAGGCGGCTTTCTCTTGTTTGTTCAGGTTAGAGTGAGGTAACGCGAATTGCTCAGTCTGAGTTCACGATTTGTGGACAAACGACCGGCTAGATAATGACAAATGAGACTTTGTCGAAACGTCGCCTTAACAAAGATTTCCAACGAGACAACACACGGAAGCAAACCCGAAAATCTTCAGAAGCATATATATATATATATATATATATATATATATATATATATATATATATATATATATATATATATATATATATAGTAAAAATTCGAATCTTGTGTTTTTTTGTTCAATTGAAACAAAATGATATTAGTTTATTTCCAAATTACGTTTCGGTTAATTTTTAACCTTTATCAAACTGGTATATATGTCATATGCTCGCTAAAACAAAATTAATATAGAAACAACGCACACAAACATGATTTTAAATCTTACAACAATATAAACACTTCGGAACAAAAGTTGATAGGTGACAAACAAACAACTATATTGACAATTATACTTAAACATTTGAAATTTTTCTAAAAAACAATTCACGTTCATCTCTCCATGCGTATTACAAATATATGAATGGACTCGGAAACCGATCACATCCACAATATTACATACACACATCAATGATACGTCTTTATGTTTTGCCGCATGTTCTTATGCGGTTAAAATATTGTTGTAGATTTTACTTAGACCAGTTATGTCGGTTTTATCATTTATGGATTCTGGATTTTTCTTTATATGAATCATTTCCAGGATTTCGCGTTTTTTTATGTTGTTCAGTTTTTAAGATTTTTGTAGCCGAAAAATCAAACATATAGCCCAATGTCTGCTGGTGTTTTGTGAGAGCAGTGGTATTTTTTTTATCATACCTATGTCCATTTAGCCTATTTTTCAAGTATTGGCTAGTTTGTCCAATGTATACTCCTGCACAGTCTGCACATGGAATCTGGTATATTGTGTGCGTTCTTTTATCCATTGGAATATTACTTTTTAGTCTGCTGAAATTGTTTCGTAGCAGATTATACCCCTTATGGCACACTTCTATCTCATATTTTTTGAAAAGTTTGTCGTAATTTTCAGACAAGTACGGAATATATGGTATACATAGATGTTAGTTTTCCTTTTTGTCTTCAGGTATAGTAGTGTCAAAATTATCTTGGTTTCGTGTCGAATGTTTCTTTTTTTTCTTTGCTCAAAAATTGCATTGACTAGTTTTCTCGGATAAGAGTTAAGATGTAGTATCTCCTTCGCTTTATTTATTGCGTCATGTACAAACTCCGAGTTACTAAGCCTAATTGCCCAATCTGCTTGCCCAATTATTACGGATGTTTTTTTGGGATATGTGGTGCTGTGAATTGTAGTTGAGGTAACGTCCCGACCATGTGGGTTTGGTGTACCATTCCGTCTGCAAGTTGCCGTCTCTGTGATGAATGGTCATGTCAAGGAAATTTATCTTCTTGTTGGTTTCAGATTCCAAGGTAAATTTTAGTTTTACGTGATATTTATTGAACTGATCTAACACATATTCCGTCTTGTCTTTGGGAATGGCAGCGATGCAGTCGTCCACATATCTGTAAAAAAACGGTAGAATAAAATCCCATTTGGAGATTACATCACATTCCAAATCCTCCATTACTAACTGTGCAATTATGCTAGAAATAGAAGCACTCATAGCACATCCGTCGCGTTGTCTGTAAAAAGTTTCGTTATATTTGAAATATGTGGAATTCAGTGTAAGTTCTACAGCTGTTAAAAATTCATTTAATGGGATATCAGTATGTTCCTTTATATCTAACAATCTTGCTTCTATAACCCTCAACAAGGTTTCAATTGGTACATTGGTGTAAAGTGACACCACATCTAATGATATTAATTTATATTCATCTGGGATCACAATGTCATTCAATTTTTCTCTGAAACTCCAGAAGTCTTTTATGTAATAATTATTCTGATGAGCTATATTTGATAAAATATTCTTAAGGTATTTAGATAAATTCTCAAAAGGTGATTGTATACAGGATACAATGGGCCGTAAAGGTGTTCCAGCTTTGTGTAACTTAGGCAACCCATATATTCTCGAAGGTAACGCGTTCTGTTTTGTAAGTTTCTTGGCTGTGCTCGGAGAGATATAATCTCTGTTTTCCCACCTTTTGATGAGCTCGTTATTTTTCCTTTGGTAACTAGCAGTGGGATCATTTTTGAGTTCTTCGTACGTGTCTTTTTCTAAAAGCAAGTTGTTCATTTTACTATCGTATTCCGTTGATGTCATAATAACAGTTTTATTAGTTTTGTCAGCTTGTAGAATTTTTTAGATCGGGATTTTCCCTTAAAAACTGTTTTCGTCTTGGCAATTTTATATTGAAAATCCAAAACATTCTTTGTTTTCCTGTTTTTGCCATTATGATTCTTTCCTTTGAAATTGGTTAACACATTACAACATAAGGCCCTTATTTCGTCCTTCAATGTATTCGATATTTTTTCTATGGCAACGTCTACATTTGTAATTATATCCGAAATAGGTGATGATTTTTCACCTCCTTCAAGGGTGCTGCAAATTTTGGACCAAGCTTGAGAATTTCGTTGGCATATTCCGGTACTTCGGTGTTTGACAAATTTTCTATCCACTCATTTTTGTATTGTTTGAATTTTGATTGACATTTTTGCTTTGTTGAATTTGTAATTGTGTATTGAATTTTTTAATATTTCTAGATTTTATTTCTGTGAACCATTTTTCATATCGAATCTTCTATTTGTCATTTATTCTAACAAAGACAAGATAAGACCCCTGTGGAACTCCCAGGTTTACCGCACTCTTCTCCGAGAAGCAATTACCCACATAGACGGTCTGGACTCTACCAGTCAAATAAGACGACACCAGTGTTCGACTGCACTCATCAAAGCGATAGCCCTTAAGCTTCGCGAGGAGTATATCATGTGACAAACAGTCAAAAGCCCTCGACAAATCGAGAAAAAATGAAACCGAGTGCAGACACTCTTCAAAACATCTCATAGTCATTCTGAATCCGTATTGGCCCTTCGCAAACAAATTGTTCGTTTCAAAGTAATGAACAATCTATCTGCACATAATACTCTCAATCACCTTAGCAAATACGGGGAAGAGCGATATGGCTCGAAAATTTGAAACATTACTCACTCCCTGCTTTCTGAATATTGGTGTTGTTTTTGACATCTTTAGACAATCCGGAAAAATCCTCCTTAGAAAGCATTCATTGATTAAAAGTGTCAAAGGTGACACCAAAATATCCACATTTCGTTTAAGAAGAACAACTGATAGACCGTAATAGTCTACTGATGCACTATTTTCTAAGGATACTATAAAATCCCTGACCTGAACTTGACTAACAGAAACGAAACCGTCTCAACCGAAACAATCCCACGTGGAACATCCACTGACGGATCGCCGTCGGACATCTGTTAGATATTTCTGCTGGTATTGAAATGAAATACCATCGCATGTCCTAAACAAACGAATCTACAGATGTTACCCATAGACCATAATTCTCGCACTAATCAGTTTTACGAAAGATTTGTGAAATTGAAGTCAATTTCCAACTAACATGAAATCAATTTTAAACTGTGCTCATTCCCAAGAAACCTTCACACTTTATGTATATATATATATATATATATATATATATATATATATATATATATATATATATATATATATATATATATATATATATATATATATATATATATATATATATATAAATTAAAATCAAGGTTTATCAGGCAGAAAGTGAGGTTAAGAGTTTACGGTATTTACCTGAGATTTACGTTGTTTGTTTATTTGTAACAGCCGTTTACATATGTTTCAAGCTTATTGGCTCTCATCAGAACGGCGTAGTTCAAGTTATTATTAGATGTTACACACTTGAAAGTTGATTAAAAAGGAAAAACACAGAACAAAACAACACAAAATTCCACGTGAGGAATCTACATCATTTTTGGTTAAATCGAATATCTTGACCAAGCTTGTTAAAGCTATATTTTCAGACTGAATCGATGTCTACCTGCGATGAGATATTTATACCTTCTAGAATTTTGTACCGACAATATTATGAATTAAAATCAAGGTTTATCAGGCAGAAAGTGAGGTTAAGAGTTTACGGTATTTACCTGAGATTTACGTTGTTTGTTTATTTGTAACAGCCGTTTACATATATACGTTTATGTTTACGTTTATATATATATATATATATATATATATATATATATATATATATATATATATATATATATATATATATATATATATATATATATATATATATATATATATATATATATATATATATATATATATATATATATATATATATATATATATATATATATATATATATATATATATATATATATATATATATATATATATATATATATATATATATATATATATATATATATATATATATATATATATATATATATATATATATATATATATATATATATATATATATAGCTCACGAATACACGAATAAAAGAGTAATATATATAGTCGAAATTGCATCGCGAAGTGTAGACCTCGGTAGCTTAGTTGGGTGAAGCAACAAGGCGTAAACCTGAGAAACCTAGGTTCGTATTCCAGTCGAGGTTGAAAACTTTTGTGATGTAATTTCGATTCCAAAATTTACATATAAAATATTTCTTCAAACATAATATGATCCTGCGTGGTTAGTGCGAATAATATTTACATTATATATATATATATATATATATATATATATATATATATATATATATATATATATATATATATATATATATATATATATATTTTTTTTTTGAAAGTTTTTAGCATTAACAGGCTTTTTTTAATATGAAAAAGTTTATTTTTGTTGACGTTTCGTTGTTATATTACAACTTTGTCAAAACTAATGAATATTAAAACTTTTTCATTTTAAAAAACCTGTTAATGCTAAAAACTTTCAAAATAAAACCTCAAACAGGCAATAAATCAATTTCAAGAAATATAAAAATATATACATATATATATATATATATATATATATATATATATATATATATATATATATATATATATATATATATATATATATATATATATATATATATAACCATCTAGTTATTATTCTGTGAACTGTCTGGCAGCATTTAAGGCGCGACATATTATTTTAACCTCCTATTGTTTGTATATTTTGTGGACGCAGAGCTCAAGATTGATATTCAATCCACATTTAATTCTCGATTCTTGTTTCAGGTTTGTTATATTTTAGAATAAGTTAATATTGTATTTATTGAATAAATTCTTGTTTCAGTTTTAAACATTCATCGACAGTCATTGACTATTAAATAAAATACACCAAAATAACTAAATTATATATATATATATATATATATATATATATATATATATATATATATATATATATATATATATATATATATATATATATATATTTTTGAAATTTTAAATTAGTTAAAAATTAAGCTAAAAACTTTCAAAATATATATATATATATATATATATATATATATATATATATATATATATATATATATATATATATATATATAAAAGTGAATCTCTTTTAGGTGACTTTCAGATGAATTTCAATTAGTAGGTTTATCGGGAGAAATGGTCAATAACCATTGTTCGTTCCTTTTTCTTTATTACTCAATATTTCGCCCTGCTTTGAGGACTTTCTCAAGAGAATCTACAAACAGAAAATGATTATAACCCTAAAAATGAGTAAAAACAGGTAAAAGAGCAATACACTAACAGAAATGGAAAATGGTCTAAAACTTCAATATAACATACATTAAAATACGAAATAAACGAATCGCGAAGGCAGAACACATAGTCTAAGAGCCAGTAAACATCTAACGACACATATTTTAGGAAAGCCTGAAATTTTCTCAGTGAGACAGTTGTAACTACCATACATAAAATGGGACTTAGTTTTTCAAAATCTCGGTAGGTTCGGTACTGCGCAGGTATGAAAGGTGTGATAATTTTGTGAAAAAAGATATATTTCAGGAAAGCTGGCGTTTTGATATGTTGAAATATATTATTATACGTACTCAAAAACGAAATGGCAGCCGATTCCCGCGGTTATTTCCTTGTGGCAGACCGTTCGAAAATTGGAAGAAAAAACTTCTTTTGTACATATTTTAGGAAACTTCAAATTTTTATATGTTATTTTTGATAGTATCAGAAGCATATATCTCTCATGGCAGATCGATCTGGCGGTTGCTTTGGCTCGGTAGACTGAAAAACACTTTTTCCCGCGCAAATATACCTGTATGTATTATAAACGTAGTATACGGAATGAAGGGATTTTCGTTTTCTCTTTCATCTTCCTAATATATTACTGTCGTATTCCTTCTCCTTCAGTTCTTTTCGACGGAAAAATTTACATACTTTAAGAAAAAAACCAATATGAAAATGATGGTTTATCTTTAAACGAATTTGAATTCAGTTGATTCGATAACGATATTATTAACAATTTGTATTCATATCATCAAACAATAAAGTACATAATTTCTCTTTTCACATAACTTTTCATCTCTTTGAGATTATTTTTTTCAGATTTTCAAACGAAAACCATTCCCACGTAAATATATCGTTAAGGAATGGAAAAATTCTCGTTTTCTTTCTTCTTCATAATATTATATTGTCCTATTATTTCTCTTTCAATTATTGCTGACAACAAAATTGGCACACATAAAGAAAAAACCAACCTGATACTAATATTTCATCTTCGAACGAATTTTGAAATGTCGAAATATGGTTATTATTTATTATATCAACTAGTCAAAACGTAGTGGCAGACCATTTTCAGGGTTATTACGTTTTGGCAGAAGTAGGTAAAGAATGGGGGTGCACCGTACCTAGTGACCTTGACCTTGAAAAGTGGGTGTGGTGGGGGTACTAGGCGGAGTCGACCTTGAAACAGTGGTGAGCACTGGGGGTTAATGGTGAGGACTGACTTTGAATTCGATTGGTCAGGTACGGCCTTGAGAATTTCCGGCCATACTGATCTTATATATTTCATCGAATTAATACTGAAGTTACTCATTTGAGAAAGTATGGTTATATCTCATTTAATCTGTTATGTATTCTAGAGTGCAAAGTTCTGGTGGAATAAGTTTTCCCGAAATCATATATAATTTTCAATTAGGCCATTACTGTTATTATTCTGGAGAGTGGATAAGATTCGTGACACACAAAGTTTTGTGTAGATTGTGTTTTGAATCCAAGAAGCAGAAATCTACCATTGACGAGCACACAATTGTGAGTAGTCTCACAATTCAATATTCAAATAATATTGAATTATTCAATATTATTCAATAATTCAATTCTTTACTTATTGAATAACTAAGGCTATGGTATACCATTTTTGTCTTTCAATAAATTTTTAGGTGACACAAGTTCCACCTTCAATTATTATCATGAGAAATATTATGGAGGAAAAAATTTTGTTCCTTTTGCAATTGGTTGCAGAAAAACATGGAAAGACATTGATTAACAACTTTATCAAGTACTGAACCTTGGGTGAAAGAAAATTTGGAAGCAGGTGAGAAATCAATTCATCAGTTATTTTTCGTTATTTAGTGTATTTGTTCTTCATTTCCTCGTCTTGAATAATTTGATTTAATTATAATTTATTTCTCAATAAAATCACTTTTTCAACCTATATCATTCAATACGGCTTTATGCCTCTAACACTTAACAATAAATAGGCATGACGAATAAATTAAGTATTTTCAATTAGAACCGATCCTAATATTTAGTTTTTACTGTTGAAGTATAAATACTTGTACTTATGTTCTTGTGGACCATGTTGAATTTTTTTAAAAGCAAAAACCGAGAGAATTCATAAAAAAAATTGAGCAAAAATGTCGGATGAAAAACATCTGCACGATTTCATTCTCGTGATGCCAAAATATTGATAACATTAAAATGGCAAATAATAACTAGGGAATTCTGGACAGAGGTCATGAATGAAATAATGTTAAGAATTTCAATGAAAAACAAAAGAAATATGCCCTTGGATTTGGAATATTTGTGACTAAAAAAAAAACTTAATAAGCCGTTCATTGTAGAACACATAGATCATTGGTCATGGAATAGAGATCCAAAATAACAGATGCAAAAATACAACCTATTGCAAAAATATTGGTGAAATATATTAGCTCCGTTAAATTTGCTTCATGAAAAAACTGCGCAAGGAATTTCTGAAAATTGTGATGATTTTATACCTTCATCAGATTTTACTTTCGAACGACCGCCAGATAATTTAATAACTCATTGTTATGTTAATTGCACCTTGAAGCAATCTCGGGTAGTTTTGTGGAGAAAGTACCTATGAAATTTGAAAATTAACTACTTGTTGGACTTAATACAGGATTAGCATTATAACCTACATAAAGCAGGCACCTGGATCTTCATTGTTCGTTCAAATTTGATGGCTAATGTCTATTTTTAGTTTTTAAGGGTTAAAAACAAATTTGGTTTTTCATAGCTGTTCATTTTCGAACCTATTCTAAAAAAAGGTTCGATAATTTTCTAAAGTATGAGGTAGTTATTATATATTGCATTATATGCTCGAAATGTGAAAAAAATAACTTCTACTTCACGATTCATTTATTAAGCTTCTTCATGCTGGGTAAGTTTGTAAGCAGAGTATAAATGAGTCACCAGGAATTTTAAACTTTCTTTTCTCTAGAAGTATCAATACTTCACATATATCATACATTTGTATATATATAATACATTTATGTTCAAAGATAAATGTACTTTAGTTTTATTAGTTTTTTTATTATTATTTTTAGTTTTTTTTAGACTATTTTTGACAAATTTTAAGGATTATATATTTATGACATCAGAAGTATATAGAAATATATATTATATGTTAGGAAGTCGTACTTTTATAATTTACTTAACTAAATTTTTCTTTTGGAATTTTCCGACATGATTTGAAATAGAGTTAACTGTGTATGGATTAGTACGACTCATTCAATGTACTCAAATTATAACGTTTTATCTTTCCTTACAATCAATAGTGAAGACTGAATATCTTTTAGAAGTTTTGTTCATTACTGCATTGAATTTTCCTCCGATCCTGCGGCAGTCAAGTCGAACTTTTTTGTCTCACTACATATTAAGAAGAAAAGAAATTATCTTATTAGGAGAAATGTGGAAGTTTGAATAAAAATCAGAATTGACTCTAACAACAGAGGAAATAGGGTATTCGACTGTGTCTACAAAAATATCTCAAATTATTCGTTATAGCTGATGCATACTTTCCATTTGATTAATTCTCTTTATATTTTATGAAAATGACGGAGAAAGTTTTAATGAATAAGAAAACCGCCAAAACACTGCTATGCAGGTTACTTAATGTGGTGACGTCACGATGCAATAAACAAAGTAACCGTCACATTGTAATACGACAGTCGACTATTGAATTTAGAGATTATTGACGATTTCATAACTTTACTGCGATAAAATGTCTAATAAAAAAGAGAAAATGTTTGTGAACCTGCCGACAAACACTATAATTCGGAAATAGTGGTTAATTCTCTCGCGTAAAAACTCGAAAGATCTAGCTGTGAAATCTCACGCTTTCATGTGTGAAAATCACTTTAACGTAAGTAAATAATTCCTACTCTATATTTCATACTTAAATAACGAGTTGATTTTATTACATATTCGTTAGTCTTCTTCATACATTTTACTATATTTTGAGGTTATTAACTACGTAACTACGTATTTTATTGTTGGTCTTGAACGGAATAAACTGGATTTTATTCCTATATTTGTATTTTTATGTATAATAAAAATATATAAATAAATTTATTTGGTATAATAAAAGATTTAAAATAATGAAACATCAATAGTTTATTGTATGCGAGTTATATTTTAGCCAGCGATCAATTAACGATGTTAAAATTGTTATTGCAGATGGAAAAGAGTTGGCAAACAGTATAGACACAGTTGAACATAACCAACAGCATCGTCCCCGTAAGTTTCTCTAGAGGACCTGTAAAAGCAAGGAAACCAAAGTATATTTCTTACATGTTTAATGTAGTCAAGTAGTACTGCACTTGATTGAATTTATTATGCTTTTGGTTCTTAAATAAATGTAAAAAAAGTAAAAAAAACTAAAAAATGTATAGGTATATTAATTTTCATACTTCAATTTTACATTTATTTTCAGCTAAAGCTTGTAAGTATTGAATGGTCATTTATCAAATAACCTACAACTTTTTTAGGCATTTTCTAAAACATTCATTCATTTATACGAGTATAATTTATAATATATAGAGTAATACCTACTGTGCTGTTTTAAATTCTTTATGCTGCAGCATAAAAATCAAGATCGTTTTTATGAAATTGTCCAACCATAATAGCGTCTATTCTTGGGAGATTTCTTTTATCAGCTTCAACAAAATTGCTCTCCATCGTACCTTATATAATATATATTTATAATTATTCAAAATAATGTCTCTGTTTTTTCAACAAATAAAATAGCTAATAAAAACAGGAAATGAACACTCAAACACACACGTACAAAGACAACAGATAAATGAATGTTAGCCTGTGTTGGCTGTTCGCTTTGTTTCCTGCACGGTGACGTCACTCGCGATTTAGCCAATCCAGTGCGTTTTCAATCACGTGATGAAATATGAAATTTTAATTATTTTATTATTGATTTCTTTTAAAAATCATATATATTTCAAGAGGCTATATTGGTTTCATATAATATTTACTATCAACCTAACAACATTTTGATCTATATTTTTATTGCATTCAAATACCCTATTCTTCACCTTCTGCTTATATTTCTGAACATGCAATAGATATTGCATTTATATTTGAGACAAAGAGGTCAGCTAACCAAAATTACTAGATTTTAAGAGTTGTAACATTGGTTCAAAACCCCGAGGGGGTTTTCTTGCAGCTTCTTCCTCCCTAAGATATAAATTTTTGACTGAAGCTGATTTTGTGAGCCCAATTGTGTCATTGTCGAGCTTATGTTTTCGAATTGTTTCAGTTTATCAATTGCATTTCAAAAAATACTGAATTTATAATCAATGAACATGAAGTTTTCTTATCATGTTTTATTTCATTTAAAAAATCACCGACAAGTTCACTCCTTTATTTGGTTTATTCGTTTGCTGTAAATTATTCAACATAAGTGAAGCGTTTACTTTCTCCGTTGATGAGTACATTTTGAAGTGTTGAATATACCTAGAAATCAACAATCATGGAATTATAATGAAAGATAATGAAGTGCTAATTGAGTTGTTCCTTGAAATATACTTCAATTGAGCTCTATTCAACTTATTTCAACTTATTTCATCTTATGACATATGTTACGATCTAGCTACTTATCTAGCATTAAGTGGCTTGGCAGAAAATTATATTGTCAGGTGTAAGTTTTAGAAAGTCATTTGTACAACTTCTTGGGATGTTGGTATGATTACATGAACTTGCTGTTTTAGTCTGGACCCAGGAGAACACATGAAAATTTTCTAAATTGTTGTTCAAATACGATAATTATACAATTTTTTTTTTCATATTGTATTTATTTTCATTTAAAATATTAAAATAGAATTATTTCATTTTACCTGAACGATATTTGTGTTGAATTTGTTTCCAAAATTTTCATGAAAAAATATCAAGGTATACAGAAAAGACATAAATAATGATAAATTTCAACACTTACTCAGTAATTTGGCTACGCTTATCATCTCAATGCAATAACATGAGGTGGTTACTGTTATCTAACTTAGTTTTTATTATCATTAAAAATATAACATTTTTATTGTATTAATTTATTATTGTATTAAATATCATTATATATAATATATTCATCATTGATTTAATTAGAGATTAATTATATATGCAATGTGTGATGTATTAGTTATATATGCATTATCATTTCTTTATTTTTCAATGTAAATGCTATTTGATAATTGATGAGGCCGATACTTGGAGAAAATTAATATCCATAATAAAACAATATTTAAAATTTTCTCATAATTTAATATAAAATACGCATAACGACGTTTCGAAGTACTACTTCATTATCAAATGCTGGATTAATGTAAATCATTAATCCAGCTTGAAGTTCTGGTACAAGAAGACCAATTCGATTGTAAAATTTTGTCAGGCAGAAATGGAAAAACGCAATTACTGGTTAAATTCAGGAACACTGACATTAAGGATAAAGTAATTCAAAAAAGGAAGGAAAAAAAGATTACTCTAGAGCAAGGGTGCTCATACGGTCGATCGCGAGTGCTTTTTGAGTAGATCTCGAGAAGAAAAAATATTTAGTAAGTAGGCAACTGAACTACAAAAATAGGTAATAAAATAACACTCTGCTAGCGGCAAAAGGCGGGTTTATCAAAGGAACGCGCGGTACTTGTCAAAGAAAAGCCACCATATGTAACTGTTTTGTTTTGTAACAACCAATAAACTCGCAATTTTGAATAACTTTGAGTTTTTTCATTGATATTGGAGAGAAGAACCTAACTAAACCTAACCCAAACCTTGACTAAAATGACGCATATTGTGCGGAAAGCTAATTTCTATATTATGCCACGGTACAACCTACCTAGATAGGTAGGGTGTATCTTGTATGCAAGACAACCCTGCATCACACATACTTGCAGCCTCTCAGAGTCGATCGTTAGTAGTTTAAAAATATTGAAGTAGATCGACAGCAGTTCAAGTTTGAGCACCCCTGCTCTAGATGAATGTGAAATAGGCAGTAAAAAAGGAAATATATATATCAATGAAGATCTACCGGAGAATAACAGAAGATTGTACCATAAAGCAAGAGAACTGAAGAAGAATGGATACAAGTTCATTTGGTATAAAAAATGGACAGATTTTGCTAGAAAGTCCGATAAAACAGAGGCAAAAAATATTTTCTCGGAGAACCAGGTGGAGCTGATGATGCAGGAGCTTCAATTGTAAGTTCAAGTAAAAATTGTCAATTAACAATTGCTGCATATCTGTCGGCATCTCAAAATATATATGATATAGAGGTGATTGTAGGAGATATAAATATCGACATTTCCGAAAATAATTATAAAATTAATAGTGCAGATGAATACCTAAATACGATGGGCGAATTCAATTTTGTTTCGGTTATAGTCATACAAGAATCCAAGACACGGCGTAGTCGTGCATAGGTCACATTTTTGTTAAACACAATAATACAAATTTTGACCGATACCAAGGATTTATTTTAAACACCTTGATAACAGATCATAGGGTAACAATACTAAACTCTAATATATTTCTTGAAGTTGAGAAAATGCCTCTGAAAACTTCTTTACGTAAGAAAATTAATTATGCAAGTTTGAAATCAAGTCTAGCTTCGTATGACTGGAACTTAGTTTATAATAGTAAGGCGGCGCAGGATGCAACAGCTAAATTTTCAAATGTAATTATTGAACAGATTTTGGCAAACACTACAGTTTCTGTATTAAAAAATAGAAATATTGGAAGAAAGGAATGGATAACTCAAGGTATCATTAAGTCAATTATTACTAGAGACAAACTTTATAAGCGGTATCAGAGAAATAGACAAAATGCAGTTGTGAGAGAGCAATTCCTGAATTATAGAAATTTATTGCAAGATTTAATAAAAAAAAAACCAAAATTCAATATTATAGAAGTTTAATTGCGCCAAATACAACCAATTCTAAAGATCTATGGAAGATTGTAAATAAAATCACTTATTTCAATAGGTATTTTTCTGATGTAGCATCTGTTCTGTCCAAACAGATCAAAAGCCGCAGCTCACGACTTCCGGGCAAGAAACGTATAGTTGGTGAACCCATATTTTTGGGGCCCACAAACTGTAAAGAAATAGTTGATATGATAAATACTCTAAAAATTGGTAAAGGTCCTTGTATTGACGGAATTAAGGCGGAAACTCTTAAAATTATTTCAGTGGAAATTGAGGGACCCTTGAGCTTTCTTTTAAATAAAATAATCGAACAAGGAGTATGTCCAGAAGAATTCAAAATAGCAATAATAAAGCCTTTGCATAAACAAGGTAATTTTAATGTAATGTCTATTCATAGTCCAATTTCTCTAATCACAAGTTTCACTACGATTTTCGAAAAGATGTTAAAGGTCAGACTGGACGAATTTCTGGAAAAACATAATTTTATATCTGAGAGACAATATGGCTTTAGGGCCAATAAATCTACAAATGACGCTATAGTGGACATTGTGTCCAAGATGTATAAGGCACTTGATGAGCGATGTCCTGCAGTGGCTGTTTTCCTTCATCTTGCGAAGGCTTTTGACACTGTGGATTATTCGCATCTGTTGGGGGCCTTGCGAAATAATGGTATACGGGGTACACTCCACTTGCCCTTTTTACTTCTTATTTGAATCAAAGAAAACAATGTGTAATGATAGATGATCTTATCAGTTCATCTAGAGAGGATTTTTGTGGAGTGCCTCAGGGAACTATACTTGGGCCACTTTCATTCATTGTTTATTTAAATGATTTACTTAGCCTGGATACAGCTGGTGAGATTATAAGTTATGCTGATGATACGATCATACACACATCACATGACTGGGAAAACATGAAACAATCAATTGAAGTAGATTTAAACGAGATTTTTGATTGGTTTAACCACAAATTATTGACAATTAATTTTGAAAATACCTTTTACTTGCCAGTATCAAGTTATGTGAATCATCTTCCTACATATAGTACACTAACTATCACCAACTATGAAAAAAAGTTATATCTTTAAAACAAGTTGTGAAGATCAAGTATCTTGGCGTAACTCTGGACTCTCATCTCAAGTGGAACCAACACGTTTCATCAGTCGTAAAAACTTTGCGTTCCATTCTGGGAAGATGTAAATATATCAGTAAAGTGTTAGATTTGCATCATCTAAAAATTTTTTACTTCGGATTGATAGAATCGCGTTTATCTTACGGCTTGTTGGGCTGGGGTGGAGCTTCTGACGCACACCTAAGAAGATTGCAAATTCTTCAAAAGACGATTTCAAAAATATTATTCAAAAAAGAACGCATTTACCCTAGCGAGCTGTTATTTAAAGAAGCACAAGTATTGGATCTTAGGAGGTTGTATTTCCTCAAAGCGGTTATATATTTCTACAAAGACAGTGAGTTCTTATCCCGCAACAAATTATGTCACGGATATGACACAAGAAGCGTCGAGTAATCGAAGATAAAAACCTCTTCGTCTAGAAAGACCATTGGACAGAGGTGTCTGGCCTTTCTGGGACCTAGATTTATCAATATGTTGCCTTTACGAGTGTTAAGCGCACCTTCAGTCCTATGTTTCGAAAAAAGAACCAGGGTATTTTTCTTTGCAGAAGGTGCATCCATTGTGACTGATTTTTTTTCAGTGAATTATTGATAGTACTGTATGTTCAAAAATGAGCTTGTTTTTTTTTTTTTGGGGGGGGGGGGTTTGTTGAAGTTTGTTTTTCCTTTTTTCTTAATTTTTCTGGTGAATTTTGTTATCTTAATTTTAAATTTTTTTCCCATAGACAGCTATGACTTTATGGGTATACTTTATGTATATTATAAACTTTTATTTCTCTTTTAAGATGCGAGAATTATGTATTTTTTTGCTTTGTATAAAAAATTTTCTCTTACTTTGTACACTTGAAGGAAATAAACTTATTATTATTATTATTTGATAATATGGGATAGTTTGTAGTCTAGTATTTATCAAATGGAAATTATATAGTAAGATAATTTAAACAACATTGAATATTTCTTGTAGCATAGAAACAAACTATATAAAAACAAACATTTCTAACGAATTTTATCTTTTCTTACTATTCTCTCTGTCTTGATACGTAATTTCCCTGCTAAAATATATATTGTTTTTCTTTTCTGGTCGAAGTATGAAAATTATATAATAGACAATTATAAGGTATCTTGCATCCATGAATTAATTCCAGGGCAAAATGTAGCACAATATAATATTCATAAGCCGAAGCAATTTTAACCTAGAGGATTCTGAAATATTTACTCAATAGTAGCATATTAACTCCATGTGAGCTCTCAACTGCGTATCCTGAAATATAGTAAATTTAATGATATAGTTCAATCACTACTGTAGTTCAGAAATTCATTTCATGAAGTAGCAGATTAATATTCATCTAGTAGTTATTACATCCAGATTTAATAGATCCAAACACCTCGACAAATATTTATAACGAAATATATTCACAATATACAATATCATTATTAATATTTTGACCATACAATTTACAAATTCCATAATATTCAAATAAAACCTTCATTTGTTTCGATGAGCGGTAACCTAAGAGACAAACTAGCCATTGACAGTTCGAAACAGTTGGTTAACTACCAACTGCATTCCCCTCTTGCCTCACTTCAGCATCAAAAATATATCTGATAACGAGTAGATTGTGGGGGCGATGTGAACATATATAATATATATATATATATATATATATATATATATATATATATATATATATATATATATATATATATATATATATATATATATATATATATATATATATATATATGATATTCGTTGGATAGCAGTCAGGTGGTGTCAAATAAGAAGACTCCTTTGTCCTTAACTCAAGCATTCAACAAAACTATATTGTTCCTTCATCAGGAGTGCTACAACGTAAAAATGGTGAATCAAACAACAAAAAAGGTCAGTTTACGAAATTGAGGTTTATTCTCAAAGGTTGTTCAATAAAATAAAAGAAATTTGAGTTCATATGGTTTTCACACTGAGATATTTTTACCATTTCCATAAATGTTATCTTTTTATAATTGGTTTCTGAATCATCTAATATACTAATGTTGTCATAGTCAGGTTGATGATCTTCTGTGTTCCCATGACAAGCTACGGCACATGTATTTTTAAAAATTCTTATATTGCTCTTA
Organism: Henosepilachna vigintioctopunctata; assembly: GCA_030704895.1. Lineage (NCBI taxonomy): Eukaryota > Metazoa > Arthropoda > Insecta > Coleoptera > Coccinellidae > Henosepilachna > Henosepilachna vigintioctopunctata. Next base: position 5,352,124 of record JARQZJ010000036.1, on the reverse strand, counting down.
TGTAGAGTGTCTCTTTGTTGAAGTTTTGTGGCAGTTTGACCAATGTAACATTTGTTGCAGTCTTTACATGGAATACTGTATACAACATTTGATTTGGATAGGAGATCATCTTTATTCTTAAGTTTTGAGAAAATATATTTCAATGGTTTCACATTTCTTGTAGCTACCTTAATACCACCCCTGAGTAAGATATTCATTAGTTTATACTCAAGAATTTTAACTCAAGGCAAGATATTGACTCTCTGAGCACAATGTTCTCATATCGAATATCTTTGGAGAAAAGAAGAGGGTCTAATAACACCTCACTCATAAATGGTATGGTGTAGGGCTTTGTCTGGCTGCTCTCGAGGTGGATTGTACTTTTATCTGAACAATAATTTTCCTAACCAGTCAATTATTTTGTAACTGGCAATTCTCCTTCTTTTCAATATAAAATTCAAATAATAACAGGTACACAGAAAGGTGGTTATGGATTAATAATGATCTGTATCGTTAGCTACCAGCTCTTCTATTACCAAGGTTTTGTACATGAGTGTTGTTTAATTTGAAGACTATTGATCATTTTCAGACTTTGTCCTGGTTACATTGGAGTCATAGATTGTATTCTCAGGTTAAAGTCGTTCAGTCGAACCTGACTTTTAATACTGTCATTGTCAATGTTTTGAGAAAATCAGACATAGCCTGCTCGGTGGGTTATCAATTGGAGCTAAACCATGCGGTCTGGTACAAATTTCTTTAATTTTATTGAACAACCTTTGAGAATAAACCTCAATTTCGTAAGTTGACCTTTTTTGTTGTTTGATTCACCATTTTTACGTTGAAGCACTCCTGATGAATGTTAAGAATACAATATAGTTTTGAAAGCTCGAGTTAAGGAAAAAGGAGTCTTCTTATTTAACCCCACCTGACTGCTATCGAACGAATATCTAATTTATGTATCAGGTAACCTTCGCAACTTCGCAGACATCTCACAACTTTAATAGACTTTTATGTGTTACGTGTGTAATATGACATTTGTTACTACGGTGATTTTACTCTCTCGCCTCTGTGTTCGGTTTTCAGTGTCAATGTCTCTCTGTGCTCCTGTCATTTCTATTCTATTATTCACCTATCATTGTTTTTAGTTAGTACATAAGAATATTTTTACATCTATAATTTAATTCAGCTTAATTTTTAAAAGAGACATTCCTGTTTGATGGTTTTTGGCCATACCTTTCATACCTAGTTAGCCGTAAGTTGTAAATCATAATTTTTATCAGTACAATTGAATAAACATCTTTTTCAGAGTCCTGATGAAGACTGTAAACACAGTCGAAATATAGACCAGGCAGACAAATTGGATAAAATCTATTCATAGTGGCCTCTTATTTTGCCTATAACCCACAACAATTATATTTAAATTACCAGGCAATACTCCTTTTCATTAATGTTATATATATATATATATATATATATATATATATATATATATATATATATATATATATATATATATGAAAATGAACACTAGAACATTCATTTGAAAAATTGAAATTAATCAAGAGAATGTTATAGCAGAGCTAGATTTAATTGTAATCTGAGAGAGGTGTTTTCTACTGATTTCTATAGATGGAATTGTAGAGTATTCATTACTCTACGATCTTCCACTTGAAGTCACAAGAAGATGCTTGGAGGTTGAAATCGTTGCCTCACTTCGATGGACGTGGTGCGACTGACGAGTTCCTTGCAGAACGAAACATATATGTCTCGCACTTCCATCAGGTGTGGCATCGATTTCAATATTTCTCTAACATTTATCCCTTGAAGGATAATGGAGACATCACATCGTACACGTTCACATATCTAGCTCTGCTATAACATTCTCTTGATTAATTTCAATTTTTCAAATGAATGTTCTAGTGTTCATTTTCTTAAATATTTCATTCAGTGCCATAAGCACAAAAAATTTCATTTCCTTGTATATATATATATATATATATATATATATATATATATATATATATATATATATATATATATATATATATATATATATATATATATATATATATATATAATATATATATATATATTGTAGCAGTGGAAATGCAGTTTATGTAACGGTAATTATAACAGTTGAAATTTTGTGTTGCCTACTCTGACCTTGTTATGAAAATTTTCTTCCTCTCAGAACTGTTTTAAAATATCTGTGCGGAACGATCACTTTCCAATGAATTGTTTTTTGTCGTATCGTCCAATTAGTTTTTATGCCCCCTTCTTTCATGTGTCGTTGTGAGCATGATAAATAATTCAGCTGATTATTCATTCTAAGATTGACCTGAGTGTTCCTGATATTGTTTAGAGATCGTTACAAAGTTTTGAGAAAATCGATTTGCTTTTTTGTCTCTATTCTTTAATACTTTGATATCATTTGCTGTTAGATCCTATAGTGGATCAACTTTTGGTTTTTAACTCTAATAGATGTAAGAAGATTAACATTTTGAAGTGAAAATGTACACTTTCACATATATCATATTTCTTTCAGAGTTTCAAGTTTCTTCCTTTTTCTATCAATTTCGAATATTATATTCGAAGAAGCCGAATTAGCTTGTGTTTTATCACACTACTGAGAGATTTTGTTTTCCGTTGAATTGACAACATCCACGAATTTGCTATTCTCAAACATCGGCCCTAAAGAGGTACCAGCAACTTGAACTGTAGGAGTAATTTTTCCATCATCGGATACGTTAGACTTCGTCTGTCTTCAAGGCGGTAACGTACAATAAACCCTGTTATTGACGTTAAAAATTGTATTATTTAGGAATTTTGTTTTATTTTTGAAAAGTATTTCTTTTTTTATATATTAACATATTGTAAATTTCTTTTATATTTTCAAAATATTCATATATTCAGGATTCTAAATTTTATTTATTCATTTGTTACAAAAATATTTGTGAATGAAAGTGATCCCTTCCGGAAAATATTAATTCACAAATCTGGCAAAAATATCATATCCACTTATTTTGCCACATTTCTTTAGATTTGAAAACTATAATACTATATATACAAATTTAAGTCCAGAGTACAAATTTTTTTCGATATATTTTTTTAACAAAAATATCGTGGCGCTCTATCAAGTATATTTTTCTTTCTACCAACTAACCCACCCTTTATTTTTGTTGAGCTAGATTTCCGGGTCTATATGTGTTTTATGTAGGTTGCACAAAATTATGTGTCCTATGTAGGTTGCACAAAATGGCACCCTGAACGTGAGGCTTTGGTAGGAAGATAATATATCTTGAAACTGAAATTTTGTTCACGTTTTCATTTCAATACTTATTTCAAACAAGAAATTTAATTAGATTATTTGGTTACAAAACGTTTCTTTTATTGTTTACAATCTGAGTTCATGTACGTAGCAGGTGTGTAGTTAATCAATTTTTTGGAAGATCTAATAATTCTTAGCTTCTTGAAATTTGAATATCTGATTGGAACACTCGTTCTTGACTCGTTTCATTTCTACCAGTTGGTATAAATTATTATCTGCGTAATTAATAAATACTTACCTACAATGAATTCTCATAATTTGGGAGTTAACTTTTCGACAAAAGAACAACTTAATTATGAGTTGAAGATAAGAGGTGTGATAACAATTAAAGAGTTTCATCGTAAAAGTGTCATTCTAGCTCGTTTGTTAGAACAAGAAAAAAAGCGTAATATAGATGTTAAAAGTTTTATTGATCCAGAATATTCTTCTGATTCCGAAACGGTTGTTATAACTGCGTCTTTTGCAAAAATAAATGAACTCCTAGAGGAATTTGAAGGTACTGATAAAGATTCTGATTTTGTTAGAATTCTGAATTATATAATACACACTTATTTTCGAATAGAAAGGATAGTTATACCAGAACAAGATGTAGGCAATTTAATAAAAAATTTTGAACTTGAATCTCATGCTTCAGCTCTAGAGTTTGAGGCTATTCTTTTCGAAAAATTAAAAACAATGATACTGATATACAATCAAATAATGTTTCTATACCTACTACAATTTCTCAGATTCTGCCTTCCAACACCGTTATACATGATGAGCCAAAAAAAATCATTACCAGTTTACCAACGGAATCTTACATATAGTGGTAATAAAAACGAAAGTCTTTTTCCATTTCTCAGTAGAGTTGAGAAATATTGTAAATCTAGGAACGTTACTAAGTCTGAACTTTTTGTGTGTGCAGCAGAATTATTTTCTGGGGCCGCCTTATATTGGTTTCGGTCAGTTGAAAGTAAAGTAAGGGACTGGAATTCTTTAGTTAATCTATTGAAAGAACAGTTTCTTCCTTAGGATTATGAAGACAAAGTCTGGGAACGAATAAGGTCAAGAACTGCCTCATTATGCCACTAGTTTAGTTCTTGCGAAGATAGAGTCAATTGCAGATTTAGTAGAATTTTGCCGCAAAATTGATGATGCTATAATTTTACAGAAACAATATCGCCCCCTCAAAGAAATTGTATCATTGAACCTGAGTTAGCATATTGTAGTGATTCATTATCAACTGTGAGCCATAATGATACTGAGAGAGCATATTCAACAAGAGATTTTCAATTTTCAAACAAAAAATATCAACATAATATTTCAACTTTATCAAAAGAACCGTCTGAGAAAATTAATAAGTCGTCAAGGCAAAACAAGATTCAAATTATCTGTTGGAACTGTCAAACACCAAATCACACATTTAAAAATTGCCGTTCAAAACGAAAACGTTTTTGTTATAAGTGTGGAAAAAGAGACGAAACGGTAAAAACTTGAACCTGCCCAAAAAACTACCCAAACACCAACATGGTATATCCCGAAAGAAAATTGTATATATTAATTTCGATCAGAAGGAATGGAATAACTGATTATCAGTAATCAAGAACTTCTGTATTGATAGTTCAAAAATTACTTTAACTGTATCTCAAATTTTCCTAGATAGACAGTTTGATAACAGACCATTTGTAAATATTTCAATTTTTAATATTTGTATGTCCTTCTTGATTCTGGAGCAAATCAGACTGTATCAGGTTCTGAGGTTATATTTATTATTGATAGATATCAAATGAGGGTAGAAAAATTGGAAAGTAAAAATATTTCCTTAGCTGATGGAAAAAAGTTGAAAATTACAGGTTGCATTAATTTACCAATTTGCGCAGCAGGTGATCCTGTAGAATAATAAAAGTACTTATTGTTCCTTCCCTTCCCCATTCTATTATTTTAGGTTCAGATTTTTGCAGAAAATTTGGTTTGAGAATTGACTTTAAAATAAAATTTGGAATGTTGAAAGTAGATTAAATAATGTTGAAATAAATGATATAGAATTTAGCAGTCATGATAAAAATTCGGATAAAGTCAAAGAGCTTAATGATAATTCTAATCTACATCCGTTATCTGATGCTCAACGCAAATTGGCTATGGGCGTGATACAATCTTATGGTAAAATAGATGTAAAGAATAGGTTAGGATGTACAAAAAGAATTGAATTAGACACTGGAGATTCTAAACCATTTAAACAACGCCAATACCCTTTATCGCCATTTATTCTTGAACATTTAAATAAAGAACGTGATGAAATGTTAAAGTTAGGTGTAGTAGAGCCCTCTAACTCACCATGGAATTCACCTGTGCTTCTTGTAAAGAAAAAAACTAGGGATTACCGCTTTGTTTTTGATGAACGTAAACTCAATACTATAACGAAGCCTGATGCCTATTTACTTCCGAATGTAAATCGTATTTTGAGTTCCCTGAGAGAAGCAAAATATATTTCATCTTTCGATCTAAATTCTGCTTTTTGGCAAATGCAATTGGTAGCCTTCTCAGTTCCCGGAAGGGGCCTGTTTCACTTTCGTCGTGTTCCATTTGGTCTAGTCAATAATGCTCAAAAACAACAGCGCCTAATGGATGCCATATTCGGTCCCAAATATGAGCCACATATATTTATTTATTTGGACGATATAATTGTTATAAGTCCAATATTCGAAGAACATATACAGTTATCAAAAGAAGTATTGGAAATTCTTGTTCAGTCAAATCTTACGGTAAGTTTAAGTAAATGTGAATTTTTCAAGACATCTTTGAGATATCTTGGCTATATAGTTGATGCTAATGGTTTAAGAACAGATCCTGAAAAACTATCAGCTATGCTGAACTATCCCAGACCAACAAATACGACGGAAATAAAAAGATTTATTGGACTCACCTCTTGGTACAGGCGATTTATCCCTCACTATTATAGCTCCTTTAAATGATCTATTAAAAGGATCAATGGCAAGATAAAGACCTATTATGTGGTCGAATGAAGCTGAAAACGCTTTTGTAAAATTGAAAGAAGCATTGATATCGGCTCCGATTTTAAAATCTCCAGATTTCACAAAACATTTTATTATTCAATGCCATGCAAGCGATTCGGGTTTAGGAGCTGTGTTATTGCAGGAACTTGATGGACAAGAGTCAGTTATTGCCTTTGCGAGCCAAAGTCTTACTCGTTGCGAGAGAAATCTTTGTATTACTCAGCGAGAACTTTTGGCCATGATTTTTGCTAATGTTATGTTGAAGGCAAACGTTTCACCTTGATAACTGATCATTCAGCACTTCAATTTATTCGCAACCTTAAAAATCCGACAGGTAAACTAGCTCGCTGGTCATTAATAGTACAACAGTTTGATTTTGACATGATCCATAGAAAAGGTAAATATTTGGTCGTGGCTGACTCTCTTTCAAGAGCTATGCCTATTTCGCTCAGTTCGATGAATATATGTTTAGAAGATGCAGATAAATTTTACTAAACAATGCGGACAAATATAGAACACTTCCCAGGTGGATACCCACAATGGAGAGTAGAGAAGGGTTTCGTTTACAAAAATGTACCGTCCAAACTTCCAGTCAAAAGTAATATTCCGGAGTGAAAATTATTAGTTCCAAAATTACAGCGTATTGAAATAATAAGGAAACATCACGATTCACCTACTGCCTCTCATTTCGGTTTTTACAAAACAGTTTCAGAGTACAAGAAAATTATTATTGGCCAAAAATGAGACGGGATATTTCAAAATATATACAAAGATGTAATGTATGCGGAGCGCAAAAATTATCGTTTGCAGGTCGAATTGGTGAAATGGGAAGTGAAAAGAATGTTAACTTTCCATCGCAAATTACATCCGCGGACTTGATGGGTCCTTTTCCAAAATCGCCTCGTTAGTAATTACAGACTGGTTCTCTAAATTTGTCCTTTTACATACTTTGCGTGACGCCACTGCTCTAAATATAATTAAATTCTTAGAAGAAAAGGTTTTCTTGGTTTATGGTGTTTGTCAATTTATTTTGGTTGACAATGAAAGTCAGTTTGCTGGTAAGAAATTTAAAGAACTATCTAAGAAGTATGGAATTCAAAAGATTTGGTACAATGCGAAATATCACCCACAAGTAAACAGTGGCGGAGCGAGATCTAAATTTGATTTTAAATCTGTTCTGTGGCGACCTTAAGATGGATTTTATAAAATGAAAATAAAACAAAACAATTAACACTGTCAATTTTTATTCATAAAAATACAAATTACATTAATATTAATCAAAAATAGAAATCGTAAATATATAGAAGGTGGAGATGACAATATGACAATAAATGCAAACATTGGTTGCATTTATTGAATATAAGTTCTTTATTGCTAAAAAAAAATTTTAGTTAATTTTCTTTAAAAATAAATTCAGCCATAATCAGACACAAACTTGAGCAACAGGGAGGTTTTAAGTGACGAACATTATTCTTTGCCGCCATTATCTCGTTAAAAATAATCACAGAATCAAGAAATCAGAAACTGTCGATATTTTAAATTATGTTAACATGATATTTTACCGATGCATAGATCATTGACTTGTTTGAATTTCTGGTGGTACCTTATAAAGCATGAAAAAAAATTAAAATGATAAATTATGTCCTGACTGCTGTCCTGATTGCACACATTTCTCAAAGTGTAGATTTAAAAGTATTTATATTTCTTTATTAAAGGAATTTCATTTAGTACGGAATCGCAATCACTGAGAGTGTCCGATTGCTTCGTTTGATTTTTTAAGCTTTCGATGCATTCAATCGCTTCATCGAATTGCAATAATACGGCCTTTATCGCTTCGACTCTACTTTCCCATCTTGTGTCTGATAAAGGTTTCATAGTAAGTTTTAATTTGCCTCTTAATTAAATCCCAGCGTTTGCTTGAACTTGAGAATAACAAATAAATTTCTTGAATGAAACCAAAAAAAGTTTTTGCTGCCATAGATGAGTTTGCTGCATCTACCAACAGTAGATTCCAACTATGACAGCCACAAGGTGTGAAAAATGCCCTAGGGTTAATATTCAATATTCGAGTTCTAACTCCACTATTCACACCTACCATATTTGCTCCATTGTCGTATTCTTGGCCACAGCAGTCTTGAACATTTAAGTCGTATTTTTCTAGATGTTTCATTATAGCATTGGCTGAATATTCTCCAGTTGTCTCAGTAACAGCTAGAAATCCTGTAAAATGTTCGACTATTGTGCCAGTTGACGTATCACAAAATCTTAAGATAATCGACATTTGTTCAACTCTACTACAGCCTCTAGTGCAATCGAGCAAAAAAGAATAATTTCATATACAACTGTTTTTGACATCAATATGATCAATTCATTTTGAATAACGTGACTTAAATAATGGTGTGAAAGTTGTTTGTCATTAATGCGTTTCATGTGTTCTCGTAAAGTAGGATCAAATTTCGATATCAGTTTAAATAAATCTATGAAATTACCGGAATTTTCAACACCGTCACCTGTCTTGGGAGATTCTCTGTGACCTCTAAATGCAAGATTATGAGAGGCCAAAAAATTAATTGTCAATTATTCTCTCTAACAAGTTGTGCCAATGTTTTTGAGATCCACGTATTAGCCTTTCGTTTTCTTGGTCTAATGTTTTGCCTTGATTTATACCTTTCTCTGAAGTTAACCATTGGAACATATGTGCCATATGTTCTTTAGTATTCTCATGTCTATGTAAAATGCTACTTAAATGTTTCCAGTCACAACACCCTCCTTGCAACATCTGAGTTTATGAATTGCCAAATAGTCTGCATGGAAAACAATGAACTTTATTCTGAGAATGGGAATAAACTAACCAGCGACGATGTTGATTTTCACCATTATTTAGTTTTCTCGAGAAATAAAAATTGAAAAAATGTCTGTGATCATCACTTTTGGGATAACATTCATCGCCCCTATTTAATTGCTGTGTGCGGCCGCTTAAAACTATGTCACGACGCTGTGAATCCGTTATGGGAAACGTCCACAATCCTGGATCCGAATTAACAAGTACTTGCTGAACTATGGTACTGGCGTCGTCGCTGCGAATTGGAGAATCTATGTCAATCTGTTCTTCTTGATTGCTTGATGACAGCACAAGAGTTTCAGCGTCAACTTTTGATTGGCTAGAGCATGATCCAAACTCTACATCTAACTGACGTTCGCACTCGGTAGTCTCGGTAGTCAGTGCATCTGGAGCATTTCCTAACGGTATCTTGGACGTTTGTTGTGTAGAAGTCGAATCTATAGATTCAGGTGGTTCTGTACTACCAGACGCAGTTTGGTTGAGGAACTTTATCATATTTAAACTCAAAGCCTGGTTGGATGCAGTTCTTTCAGCTTTTCTTTCTCTTTTTGCTGATCTGGATTCCCATTTTCTTCCAATATCTCTATCTCGGCCGGACATGTCGATACTATCGTATCTCTAACCTGTAAACAAAAGCTATAGTGTCAACATTTTTTTTCAGTTTTATCTGCACAATATTGTAAAACCTAAATTTAAATTAATTTTCAAACAAAAATCTTAAAGAACGCTCTTACTACCTACGAGTTTTCAAAACTTAAAAAAGTCGATACCTTTTTTTACCTTTGAGTTTAGTTTCCCTCCAAAAGATATTATAAAGCGTATAATTCAATTTAAAGTAATTACTGCGTTATTTATTTATTACAAATTAATTATTTCTTACCTTATGTGAAATAGACGAGTACAGGCACCGGTGTTATATTAAACGTATCACGAAGAAAACAAAAACCATTCATTTGTAAGTCACTGTTTTTTAATTTTAGTGTACAGGAGCAATCAATTTACCCACACACTATTTGTCTTATCAAAATAGGTACGCACATTCTTAAAAACAAAAAATATTGAATAACACAATTACGTTTCTATTGTTATGCGCCCAGCAACTGCGTTCCGACTACTTTTATTTGATTGGCTGGCTTCCTAGTAAAAAAAGTAAACAAATAAAACAAGGGATTCCCCGCACTGGTCGGCGGCGGCAAGGATTGACTCGCGATAGTTACGCAACATGAGCAAATGTTGCCAGACTAAAACAACAATTTAAACTAATTTATATATATTTTTTATTTTATTCCCGCTTTGAAGCATGTCTTTTAAGCAATACATAAAAATTTTTGAGGCGCGAGGCCCCTTGTACCGCGAGGCCGTAGGCGGTGGCCCACGTCGCCCACGCCTCACGCCGCCTCTGCGTAAATTTTTGTGAAAGAGCGAATCAAACTATTGGAACTTCTTTGCGAAGCTTTATTGAAGAACATAGGGACTGGGATAAACATTTATGTCAGGTTCAGTTCGCTCTTAACAGTGCTCGGCAGGAAATCACTGGGTATACGCCGAATTTTATAAATTTTTGTAGAAATGTTCCTCTTAGTGAAAAGTACTATGGCGAAATATTGCGTACGGAAGATTTGGAACTATTTCCAGGTAATAGAGAACATTATATTTCCGATATATCTGGAATGAAACAAATTTACGACGAGATAAAAAATAAGTTACATGAAGCTTATGAAAGGAATAAAAATATATATAATTTGAGAAAAAGAAATGTCACTTTTTTTAATGGTGAGAAGGTATGGCGGCGAAACAAAGTGTTTAGTGACGCAACTACTAAATTTCCTGCTAAATTAGCCCCTAAATTTGTATTAAATGTGATACGCGAAAAAATTCGTAACTTGATTTACTCGCTTGAAAATTTTGACGGTTCAGACGCTGGAAAATGGCATGTTGAGGATATGAAGAAATATTCCGGATCAAATTCGGATGTTTCAGTAGGTTAGATTAACTTCCATTTTCAAATAGGTATATAACAAATAGTGATGAAATGACATTACCGATAATGATCTTTTCTCAATTTAGACATATTCTCTATAATACCTCTCTATTATGACACCCTCGATATACAGGGCGTATGGTACGCGGAGTTACTAAATCATCACTATGCCTGTGTTGACATCTAAGGAGTTTGGAGTTAATATTATGACAAAGTTTCGAACACCATACCCACCCTGAATAAAAAAAAATAATTTTTTTTTATTTTACGAGAGAGAAAGTGTAGCAGTGGAAATGCAGTTTATGTAACGGTGATTATAACAGTTGAAATTTTGTGTTGCCTACTCTGACCTTGCTATGAAAATTTTCTCCCTCTCACAGCTGTTTTAAAATATCTGTGCGGAACGATCACTTTTCAATTGTTTTTTGTCGTATCGTCCAGTTAGTTTTTATGCCCCCTTCTTTCATGTGTCGTTGTGAGCATGATGAATAATTCGGCTGATTATTCATTTTAAGGGTGTCCTATGTAGGTTGCAATATATATATATATATATATATATATATATATATATATATATATATATATATATATATATATATATATATATATATATATATATATATATATATATATATATATATATATAGCTGACCCGGCGAACTTTGTTCCACCTAAGAGGCAATAAATGAGCAGACTTTCGATTTTATCAAGGGCAATTGTTTATTTGGATAATTATTGTAAATTAAAAATGCAAGTATTTTATTTTAATGATTGGCCATGTATTTTAGTGCATGGATTCCACTGTTTAGTGAAGCATCTTGTGATAGACGCCATTTCTCGTTTTATTATCAGGTGCAAAAAAAAAACGCAAATGGTCCTCCGACCCGTGAACATGCCACATATGCTCGGAATTGACCATAGGAAAACATAGATTTTTTAGATTTAGACCACAAACTTTTAAGCATTGGTCGTGTGATTTGTTTAGTGTCATGGCGAATGCAAGTCGGATCGGAAATTGAAGTCGTTTAAACTCAAACGGCATGTCGGTCGGGATCCTTGGAATGAGAACTTCCTCACCTTCGAATTTTCTTTTGAGTATCGTCGTGTAAACCACATTGTTCATCAATTTCCTTATCACCAAACGCGTTCCGTTTCACAGTTTTGGTTGGTTTATGATTCGAAGCATGATTACTAGGGAGCCAACCTTTAGTCGTAAATTGTGGGGTGGTAATCCCGGCACATCCAAGGAGTTTAAAAATTCAATAGGATAGTTGGTGGCGTCATCTTCATTTGTTAAACAATCAATTGATTTGAAAGAATGCAGTGTACCAATGATCTCGTTCTGAATTATGAAGTTTAAGTCATCTACATTTTTATTCTAAGCCGCCAAAATTGCTCGCTCTCTCAACCATTCCTTATTTTTGTGTTTAGTAATGATTTTTGGGAATACTTTGTTGATAAGTTCGTCTTTTGATGAGACAAAGTTACAGAAATTCTAAGTACTCGACCATTACCGATAGTCAGTAATTGCTCAGAAATATTCTGCAGATTTATCCTTCTGCAATGCAACTCCAAAACGTCTCCATTAATTGCGTAGATTTTTCAATGTTCGGTGAAGTGCTTGCTTGCTTCCAATGCACGTTTATGTGTTTTTTGTGAATTCGTCCCAGATGCTGATTTTTTATTCCAATAAAACTTTGGCAATTGCGGAGTGTTTTGCAATATTACATGTTAGTTCTTCAATAGTTTGAAGATTCAACGGATATTTTAATGCTGAATGAGTCATCCGTACGCCATCCTTCTAACAATGTAATGTGGCTGCTATTCCAGAAGAAGCAAACTGCAACCTCAATGTTTGATCTCGCACTAACAGTGGCTGAAACTTCTGACATGAGGAATGTCTTACCAGTTCCACCAGGAGCATCCAGGAAATATAAACCACCATTTCTATCATCAATTGCGTTCATCATTGTATCATCCTTTTGCTGGTGATTCAACAAGGGTACATTCGTTTGAACTATGAAATCTAATTCCTGGTGATCATATTCAAGTCAACGGAAAAGTTCCCGTTCTAATTCTTGATTAAATGGGTCATTAATTTCACGATTTGTCGCTTTCATTCCTAAACTGACTAATAAATTACCGAACATGAGGTAACACATGTCTTCGATCAATATCAAAGCCTGATTATGTATCTACTCATTCATCTGAAGGTCGGGAATTCTTTTACTGACACGAATTTGATGTAAAATGCCTTCCGACATAATTATCCTTGCTGTGGTATATCCGTTTTGTTATACCACGTATTATGTCACGTTCCACGGGATCGTGACAAAAAAATCGGACCAATTTTCAGCCAAATCAGTTCAGCTGTTCTTGAATTATAAATGTGTAACTAACACGACTTTCTTCTATATATAGAGAAATATTAATAACAAAATTTGCGAAAATTTTCAAAGAACAGCCTCAGAAGTGTCATTGACCTAAATTTAACAATTAATTGAAAATATTTTGAAAGAATATAATGTGTTTTGTTTTCAATACAGTAATTGTTCTTTATATGAATTTAATATTCGACTGCTTTATAATTATATTCAATATATGTGTATTGAATGAAATTAGTGAAAACTTTTGTCATTGAAGTAAAAAAAAGCTAACCTTGGATTAGCCGGGACCGAACCCGAGCCGCCCGCGTGCTCGGGTTCGGGTATTTTGTGCTAAAAAAGTATGATTTCAACCAACTCATACAACCTTTCATAGTGACTGACGTTTCTTGTCAAGTTACACGGGAACGCTGCCGAACGGGACAAAAAGTATCCTATGTCCGTCTCCTGGCTCTAAGCTACCTCCCCACCAATTTTTAGGTTCACGACTTTCTTATATATATATATATATATATATATATATATATATATATATATATATATATATATATATATTATTTTGAATGTTTTTGGCAATAACAGGCTTCTTTTATTATGAAAAACTTTATTTTTGTTGAAGTTTTGTTCTATATCACAACTTTGTCAAAACTAATGAATAATTGAATTTTATGAATTATTATATTCAATCAAAATCAAAATGTCATGTCAACTTATTTTTTAGAAAAATCAAATTAGTTTTTTTGCATTTTCGCATTTTCACATATTGATTTTAGTATCAGAGGAATATTTCTGGCTTAGTATTCGCTTCGGAAGTTTTAGCCTTCCTCACCATGAGGAAACCTCTGAAAAACTCATGGTAGCCAGATGATTCTAATAAGTGTGATTTATATATACATATATATAATTGCATATAGTTGAGTTTTATACTTATCCAGAATATGTATATTATTGGTTTATGTGTGTGAAATTGAAGGTAGATCTGGAAAAATGAGTTTTGAGATGTGATGTTTGGTGCTTGTTGTGTATTCATTTTATGAGTGTTATTTGTAAGGTTTATTAAATCGTTGTAAATAGATTTGAGATGTTTAATGTCTATTCTTTCAGTTACTGTGTTTTATTAGAATCACCTGGCTTACCATGAGTTTTTCAGAGGTTTCCTCATGGTGAAGAAGGCTAAAACTTCCGAAGCGAATGCTAAGCCAGAAATATTCCTCTGATACTAAAAATCAATATATGAAAATACAAAAAAAACAGTTAGTTTGACATTTTGCTATCTATAATAATTTATAAATTTCAATTATTCACTAGTTTTGGCAAAGTTGTGATATACAACGAAACGTCAACAAAAATAAACTTTTTCATATCAAAAAAAGTCTGTTATTGCTAAAAACTTTCGAAATAAAATATCTTAAACAGGCAATAAATCAATTTCAAGATATATATATATATATATATATATATATATATATATATATATATATATATATATATATATATATATATATATATTTACTTTACCGCTCTCTATCTGAGCTTCATCTTGTATATAGGTATATATTGGTCTTGTAGTATATAGGTCTATATCATCTTGTAGTCTGGTAGTATATAGGTTCATATAATTCTATTCAGATCATTATGATTTAGTTTAGTAAAGTTTCAGACCGAACATTATTCACTAGTTTTGGCAAAGTTGTGATATACAACGAAACATCAACAAAAATAAACTTTTTTATATCAAAAAAAGTCTGTTATTGCTAAAAACTCTCGAAATAAAATATCTTAAACAGGCAATAAATCAATTTCAAGATATATACATATATATATATATATATATATATATATATATATATATATATATATATATATATATATATATATATATATATAATATATATATATATATAAATATAAAAATTAAATGTTTGGTATCAGGATAGCGGTTTGTGTGAATACTTTATTTTCCTATACACTCAATATTTCGTCACTATTTCGTGACTTCTTCAGGAGTATACTATAAACAAATGAAGGTACATGAGTCATCACAATTTGTAAAAATAAAATCATTAAAACTTACAGATCTAAAAGTTTAAATATCAAAAAACACATACACGGTTCATACTTTGTCGGCAGGCCATAGAGCAGTGACTGACACGAGCAATATATCATTAACGGTGGTCCGGTTTTTAATTCTTTATCTTTAATAGATTGCAGTATATGTTACTTAATTGACCAGTGTCAGATTTATAGTTAACACAGTTCTCATCTTTTTTATGTGACACATTTCAAGGAAAAGCCTGGTCTTGTAATTGTAGTGTTGGTCAAGAATTTTCACGTTAGAGAAATCAAACATATGTCCTGTATTTTTCAGATGTAGAACAACAGCACATGAGTTCTTCATGAGACGGCAGTCGCTTTTGTGTTGGGTTAATCGTTGTTTTAGCCATTGGTTGGTTTGGCCTATATACGTGCCTTCACATCCCAAGCATGACAACCTGTATACGACGTTATTGTTGAGTAGAGTTGGTGTCCGGTCCTTCAGTTTTGAGAAGATTGTTTTTATAGTTACTGTGCTATATGGTGCCATTCTGATCTCAGGTATGTCTCTGAATAGGGTGGTAATGCGATGTGTCAAGTGGTCTATGTGAGGTATCTTCTTGTAATTTGTGATTCGTCCATCAACTACCTCAGTGGAACCATCATAAAAATTTGTGTTATAAATCAGTTTTTTAAGATATGCTTTGGATATCCATTGTTGATAAACGTGTTAAATAGCTGTTTTAAATTATTTTGAAGAAACCTCTCATCACATATATGTGTTAACCTATTTTTCATCGCCATCACGGTGTTATATTTCTGCCTTTTTGGATGGTTCGACCAATAATTGAGAAATCGTCCTGATGCTGTGGGTTTTTGGTACCAATCCAGAATTATACTACCATCATCCAGTCTAATCACTCTCGTATCCAAGAAAGTTACGCTTTGTTCTGTTTCCAGTTCAATAGTAAACTGAAGGTTGATATCAAACGAATTAAAGATCTCCAAATTGGTCTGTTCTCTACCAGCTGGAATAGCACAGATGATGTCATCTACGTATTTAAAAATGAACGGTAATTCATATGGCAGTTTAAGGGTGACCTCTTTCAGGAGATGATCAAGAACAATTTTGGCAAGAATATTACTGATAGGTGAACCCATCGGTGTACCAAATATTTGGTTATAATGCTGGTTGTTGAAAACAAAGAAAGTATTGTTGAATATGAAGTCAATCAGCTTGAAAAAACTGTCTTTTGAGAGTGTTGTGTGATCTTTTATATTCAGTTTACTATTGAACTGGAAACAGAACAAAGCGTAACTTTCTTGGATACGAGAGTGATTAGACTGGATGATGGTAGTATAATTCTGGATTGGTACCAAAAACCCACAGCATCAGGACGATTTCTCAATTATTGGTCGAACCATCCAAAAAGGCAGAAATATAACACCGTGATGGCGATGAAAAATAGGTTAACACATATATGTGATGAGAGGTTTCTTCAAAATAATTTAAAACAGCTATTTAACACGTTTATCAACAATGGATATCCAAAGCATATCTTAAAAAAACTGATTTATAACACAAATTTTTATGATGGTTCTACTGAGGTAGTTGATGGACGAATCACAAATTACAAGAAGATACCTCACATAGACCACTTGACACATCGCATTACCACCCTATTCAGAGACATACCTGAGATCAGAATGGCACCATATAGCACAGTAACTATAAAAACAATCTTCTCAAAACTGAAGGACCGGACACCAACTCTACTCAACAATAACGTCGTATACAGGTTGTCATGCTTGGGATGTGAAGGCACGTATATAGGCCAAACCAACCAATGGCTAAAACAACGATTAACCCAACACAAAAGCGACTGCCGTCTCATGAAGAACTCATGTGCTGTTGTTCTACATCTGAAAAATACAGGACATATGTTTGATTTCTCTAACGTGAAAATTCTTGACCAACACTACAATTACAAGACCAGGCTTTTCCTTGAAATGTGTCACATAAAAAAAGATGAGAACTGTGTTAACTATAAATCTGACACTGGTCAATTAAGTAACATATACTGCAATCTATTAAAGATAAAGAATTAAAAACCGGACCACCGTTAATGATATATTGCTCGTGTCAGTCACTGCTCTATGGCCTGCCGACAAAGTATGAACCGTGTATGTGTTTTTTGATATTTAAACTTTTAGATCTGTAAGTTTTAATGATTTTATTTTTACAAATTGTGATGACTCATGTACCTTCATTTGTTTATAGTATACTCCTGAAGAAGTCACGAAATAGTGACGAATTATTGAGTGTATAGGAAAATAAAGTATTCACACAAACCGCTATCCTGATACCAAACATTTAATTTTCATAAATTGTACGGTTGAAATAATAACGATCAATATATATATATATATATATATATATATATATATATATATATATATATATATATATATATATATATATATATATATTAGGGTGGGTCGAAAAAAATCGATATTTTTTTTCGGATCGTAATACCGCGGAAAAGTTGCTAAATGGTATGACTAAATAGGGGAAAAAATATAAAAATTATCGGATGTTATCTTCCGTTCGCGCATGAGCTCTAAAGTTTGATTAAATTTTGAAAAAATTAAAGTTTTTTGGAAATTTTTAATAATTTTTTTTATTACGATATTTAATATGTAATAGGGAAAAATGTCATCTACGACACACTAATGAATTAATATAAAAATACTGGTATTGAGTTTTAACATCTTCCGTTCGCGCATGGGCTGTAAAAATAGCAAAAAAGTGTTGAAAACCTCAAAAATGTGGACTTAGGAAAAATAAATATATACAAGCTTCAACATATTATTGATGTATTATCCAATAATTACAAAGTACATATTTCACTTACGAATAGATTACATGTCTGGTAGTTTGAACTGTCTTTTGTTATCAAAGGCTGGCATCGTGGACCTTGACTTAAGTGTCGTTCTTATGTACCCGTCTCGAGCTGCAGATCCGCAAACCTTAGCAGAAGCCTCGCTCACCAACTTGACGCTTCTCTCCACTGCTTGAGTATGGACTGGCATCTTCTGTGATAGGATTTCCCACTTCGGTACTTCTTCTGTTTTGATGTAGGTTTTCAGTTCATCATCAGTGACATCTTTCAATAGAGGCGGCGAAGAAAATTCACAGTTTGTCCAATAATTTAATTCCGTGTAGTCTGTTGCGGAAAAGTTTAGCTTAGGTGCCACGTACGTTCGAATTGTTTTCCTCTTTTGGTCTCTTTCTCTTGCCTTAATGATGCGGCGGAGGCCCAGTTCTCTTTTATGTTTTCTGGGATCTTGAGTCATAGTAATCATAACATGTTCTGGATGCGCAAAGAACCCATTTCTCTCTATAACTGGGTCAATTACAGCTTTGAATTCATCTTTAAGATATCTTGAGGTTTCAATACATTGGTGCACGAGCTTAGGGCCATCAGTAAAAAGTTTGGTCTTCTTAATACAAAACCACATCGGCATATATGACTTCAGAATGAATATTACTATTTCCTGGAACTCAGCAGTTGGATTTTCTTGACTAATGTAGAGTCTTAAAGCACGGTTAGCTGTTATTAGCCACCTGGAGTGAGACAAAGGTCCTGGATCCCTGATTGATAAATCTTTTGGGCATTCACCTGATTTAATCGCTTCTGATATTTCCAGCAAATACTTCTGATCCTTACTAAGAGTTTTTTTGTCTATCTCAGGGATTTGGCAATCAATACTTTCAAACTGCACTACTGGAAGTGTTTCACATTTGATCAATTTCCCACCAATCGGTCCTTTCAAAGAATTTGGCCCGGTCGACTTACCATCTAAATACTGAAATAAATGGCGGAAGGGTAGTTCATTAAAATGAAGAAGACAAACTGCCCATTGCAGAGGCTTACCTAAGTGTGTTTCAATACGGCGTATTATACCGTTTTTCAATCCGGTGTTAACATTGGTGCCATCACAGCCAATAACGACTAATTCGTCCAAAGAAATGTCATTGCTTGTCAAATAGGATATAATAGAGGTCGCAATATCCTCTGAACTTCCTGAATTCGGGGTCACGTGACCCAGAAATATATTACCAGGTTCTTGTATAAGCACGTAATGTTCCTCCTTTACCACTCTTTTAAATCGTTTTGAATGTGCCTCTTGTACCACAATAGTGTCGTCTTTACGGCCATCAAAATATAGCCCAATTAGCTTATTTTCTGTTATAGAACTGGACAAATCAGCCCAAACATTGTGTTTTTCTCTTCTTATTTTACACTTGTCAACTACTTGTGAATTGTCGCTATTAGTTACCACGCCAACGTCCTGCAAAACACTTGAGGCTATTGCTGCTGTAGCACGATCGGAAACACCGTAACGATCACTAGTTAATGCAGTAGATTTAAGGTTAATCCTCATTTGCCAACCGGATTTCTTTTTGGAGATTCAGGTATGAATTCTTGGTCACTGTCACAGCAATCGTCACTGGAGGTCAAGGATTCATCACGTTGTTCAGTTTCGGAAACTTGGACATCTACTTTTGGTTTTGGACAGCTGGAACTAGATTTCCTCTGTAAAGATTTGGCACGTTTCTTTGTTTCATTTAAGTCCACACCTCCAATTTTGCCAATGCCGTGAGTGCGTAGTGAATAGATAAATTTCAGCTCAAGTAAAGGTATTTTTTAAGCTTTTCACAAGTACAAGTTATTGAGCAGATACACTGGCATTGATCCGGTGTTTTATGACAGGTACATTCAAGGGCAATGGGGCATTTGCATGCCGCAATGTCAAAAAGCAAACAGCACTTTTTCTTAAAATCATCAAGGTTTCTCTTAAAGACCTCCTTGTTTTTGTCTCGAGTATGAGATTTTCTCAAACTATAATACTTGTCATGCAGTGCAGTCAACAGTTGTACTACTCTCTTATCACTTACGGTGGGAATTGATGCTCTATTGTACAAACACACTATTTTGCCAGCTACTGTATTGGCTACTTGTCCAAAACTAACTCTTTTGTTGTTTACTTTAACTGCTAAATTATACCTCTCATTCGATATACATCGAAGAACGTCCTCTCCTGTAGGGAGCTTGTTAGGCGGCAAGTCTCTTGGTGTACCGAAAAACGGACACTGGAATTCTTGTCTAGTGATCACTGTCTTTGATAATGCCATCATTCATTGCACAATTGTTCAAAAAACTACACCAAAATATGAAATTTGGAACACACACTACGCAACACATCCACCGCACTCAAGAGACAACAGCAGACTGGCACACAAAATTGCGCGGCGGACCACTGTAATGGCTGCCTGCAGCGGAGAGGGGGTATCACGTGACGCGGCGTGGGTCGTTGACCCGCTAGTGGCGCTGACACTGACAGTAAGTTTTGTATCGCTGTGCGCGATCGAAAAACCAAGCCTAATTACGTCTGAATTTTTTCTTTAACTATCAGAACATGTATAATCAGATATTAGGTATTACATTATTGATATCTGTAACTATACATGAAAAGAAAATAGGACAAAAATCCGATTTTCTTGTATTTTGGCTATATTTGGATGTCCATGCGCGAACGGAAGATGTTGAAGTGCAATACCGGTATTTTTATATTACTTTATTAGTGTGTCGTAGATGAAATTTTTCACTATTACATATTAAATACCGTAAAAAAAAATTATTACAAATTTTCAAAAAAAATTATTTTTTTCAAAACTTTAGAGCTTATGCGCGAACGGAAGATAACATCCGATAATTTTTATATTTTTTCCCCTATTTAGTCATACCATTTAGCAACTTTTCCGCGGTATTACGATCCGAAAAAAAAATATCGATTTTTTTCGACCCACCCTAATATATATATACATATATTACTTTACCGCTCTCTATCAGAGCTTCATCTTGTATATTGGTATATATTGGTCTTGTAGTATATAGGTCTATATCATCTTGTAGTCTGGTAGTATATAGGTTCATATAATTCTATTCAGATCATTATGATTTAGTTTAGTAAAGTTTCAGACCGAACATTAATTGTCTCGGATATACAATTTTTTTAATTATCTCTTAAACTATGCAACCTAAAAACATAATGTGAAAAACAAATTTCTCTGAAACTACAAAAGAATAAATTTCCATGGTGACGAAGCAATAGAAAATCGTCTAATAGAATTATCACTCAACAGGTTATATTCGCGGGTACGTATCTATGACGTATTATCTTTTTAACCACTCGTCCAAATTCTATACAGTAAAAAAGAACTTTTGTTTCAAACACTTAAAAATCCATTCATCTATATCTCTATGCAGACTTTCTGCACATTATTTGTAGGATTTTGTTTAGAATGGCAATTTTGACATATTTTGAATGCAATGGCGGATTTTGATAATTCAAAAAGTAATCTTCAGATACTGAATCAGTCTTTGAAAATAAATGATTTTGTTGGATGAAAATTAATACAAAAACATGAATAAGGTGGCGTTTTAGGAATGGTGTGGTTTTTGTTAACATTTCTTCAAATATGTAGTTATCAACTGCAATAGTTAGACATATGGTACTCAGAAGTTTTTTTATAGATATTTATATGTTCTTCAATATTGTAGAACATTTTTTTGTTCTTATCTTCATATTTCCTGGGAAAAAAGGCATTTCATTGCAAGTTTTTTCATACCTTTTATATTATTGAAGTTTCAATTGATAACCGTTATGTTTCCAGTAAAATATATAGCCTATGTCACTCAAAAATGATGTGACTTTCTATGGGTGAAAAAAATTTCAAAATTATTTTGTAGATCCAGAGATTATCTCCTACAACGTCACAAATTGCCAAACATTAAATTTTAATATTATTATAGATATAATATAAAATAGATATAAAATTTATATTAGTATAGATATATAGTACATGTGAGTGAAACTGGCCACCGGTTTCCCAGCCACCGTTTTGACTAAAGTGCGCACACACGCTACGATCGGCGGGATCTACTACAATATGATATTGCGAATAAATCACAATAAGCCAATATTTTGATGGAATTTTTGATGTGATTAGATGAGAATGAGTAATATTATTACGAAATAATCATTTTCAGAATTTGTTCAATCCATTTACGAAAAATATCATCACTTTTATATATAGGACAAGTGTTTTTTGTTTTACCTCATACTTTTGAAAATATTCATTTATTTTGAAAATTTTCCAATGAAATACACGGGAATAAACATTCTTAACGACATTTTTTCGTTTTCAGAATTTGTTCAATCCATTTACTACTCATTTCACCCCTTTCAAATAATTCAATCTCCCTTCATTTTCTACGCTGCTAATTTCTCACCAGGGCATCTTTTTGATGAATTTTTGATGCAGACAGATGTAAATGAATAATATTATCACGAAATAATCATTTTCAGAGTTTGTTCAATTCAATTACCAAACATATCATCCCCTTCATGAATATGACAAGTGTTTTATGATATACCTTAAATTTTTGAAAATATTCATTTATCTTAAAAAATTTCGAACGGAATACATCGGAATAAACATTCTTAATGATATTTATTCCTTTTCAGAATTTGTTCAATCCATTTACTACCAGTTTCACCCCTTTCAAATAATTTAATCTTCCTTTATTCTCTACACTACTGATTTCGATCCAAGCCAACATTTTGATGAATGTTTGATGTAATTAGATGTGAATGAGTTATATTGTTGAAAAATAATCATTTTCAGAATTTGTTCAATTCATTTACTACTACTTTCACCCCTTTCAAATAATTCAATCTTCCTTCCTTCTCTACTCTACTGGCTTCGAACCAAGCCAACTTTTTATAAATTTTTGATGTAAATATATGTAAATTGATAATATTATTGGGAAATAATCATTTTCACAATTTGTTCAATCCATTTACGAAAAATATCATCCCCTTTATAAATATGACAAGTGTTTTTTGTTATGCCTAATATTTTTTGAAATATTCAAATATTTTGGAAACCTTTGAAAGGAATACATCGAAATAAACATTCTTAATGATATGCATTTATTTTCAGAATTTGTTCAATCCATTTACTACCAGTTTCACCCCTTTCAAATGATTCAACCTTCCTGCCTTCTCTACGCTACCAACATTCGAACTTCCAACATCTCGAACCAAGCCAACATTTTGATGAATTTTTGATGCAAATAGATGTAAATGAACAATGTAATTAGTAAATATCCATTTCCAGAATTTGTTCAATTCATTTACGAAAAATATCATCCCCTTTATAAATATGACAAGTGTTTTTTGTTATACCTTATATTTTCGACAATATTCAATTATTTTGGGAAATTTCGAATGAAATACATCGATATAAACATTCTCAATGGGATTTATTTGTTTTAAGAATTTGTTCAATTCATTTACTACCAGTTTCACTCCTTTCAAATAATTCAATCTTTCTGCCTTCTCTACGCTACTGAACCAAGCCAACTTTTCATGAATTTTTGATGTAAATAGATATAAATGAACAATGGTATTAGTAAATATTCATTTCCAGGATTTGTTCAATCCATTTACGAAAAATATCATACCCATTATAAATATGACAAGTGTTTTTGTTATACCTTATATTTTCGAAAATATTCATTTATTTTGGGAAATTACGAATGAAATACATCGATATAAACATTCTCAATGGGATTTATTCGTTTTTAGAATTTGTTCAATCCATTTACTACCACTTTCACTCCTTTCAAATAATTCAATCTTCCTGCCTTCTCTACGCTACTGATTTCGAACCAAGCCAACATTTTGATGAATTTTTGATGTAATTAGATGTGAATGAGTAATATTGTTAAAAAATAATCATTTTCAGAATTTGTTCAATTCATTTACCTTCTTCCCTTTCAAATAATTCAATCTTCCTTCCTTCTCTACGCTACTGGCTTCGAACCAAGCCAACTTTTTATGAATTTTTGATGTAAATGTAAGTAGATGTAAATTAATAATATTGTTAGGAAATAATCATTTCCAGAATTCGTTCAATCCATTTACTATCAGTTTCACCCCTTTCAAATAAATCGAGATTCAATCCTTCTTTACGCTACTGATTTCTAACCAAGCAAACATTTTGATGAAGTTTTGCAGTACTCGTGAAGATTCCTTGAGAAGCGGTTGTCTCACATCTGTGTTTCATAGGTTTTTATCGAGAATTTATAAGTGAGAAATGTCTGATAAAGAGATGGAATGGAATATACTCAACAGCAATACACCTCCAGACGAACCGGGAGGAACAAAAACCAATAAGTATCAAGAACCATTATCACTAATAAGCGTAACACCTAATTTATTGTCTCAATCTATAAACCTTATTAACGATAAAAGTATTCAAAATGATGATTACAATTCGGAAATGTTTAATATTTGTTCACAGCAAGCGAATGATTTAACGAATAAAAATAAAAATACAGTACAAAATTCAAAAGATTTGACTTCGTTAAAATCAGCTTCATCACAAAACTCCATTAAATCTAATAATGTACAAAATTCACAAATAAGTTCAAAAAGTCCTGTTATAAGTTCGTATGAATTAACAGATACAGGTCCATTCAAAATTTATATTGAAAGTAAAGACGCTAACATCGGCTCATTACATCCAATGAGTATAGGTCGTATGATACATAATATCGATAAAATGGTAAGTGATAACGTGGTGAGTATATCCAAATTAGGTAGAAATCGAATTTGTATCGTAACTCGAACAGCTCTAAGCGCTAACAAAATCATCCAAAATGAAATTGTTAAATCAAAGAACTTAAATGCATATATTCCTCAGTTCCTTACCAAAAGGGTTGGGGTAATTCGTAATGTAGCAGTTGACTTAACGGAGAATGAAATTTTTGAACATTTGAACGATATGAACTTTGAAAAATTTAAAATACTAGAGGTGAAACGAATGGTAAAGAGAATGAGAAATGAAAAAAATGAAATTACTAATGTAAAAATCCCTATCCCTGTGATATTAGTCACATTTAAAGGTCAAGAATTACCAGACAAGGTTACGATATATAGGGTTGCATGTGCAGTAGAACCTTATGTACAAAGAGTGATACAATGTTTCAAGTGTCTTAGATATGGTCACATATCTGAACAATGTAGGGGTAAAATGAGATGTAAAAAATGTGGCGGAGAACATAATTTTCAAAATTGTCAAGAATTAATACCACTATGTATACATTGTCACGGTAGTCACCTAAGTACAGATAATATAAATTGTACAGAATTTATGGAACAAAAAAGAATTAAAAAAATTATGGCTGTCGAAAATTTATCATACAAAGAAGCGATAACAATAGAGAATAATAGTTATGCATCAGCGGTCAGATCAAACTCAGAAAGAAATACATCAACTCCGCTCACCCCAAGAAAACGTAGAATAACAGGAAAATTTGTTAAATAATTTAAATTTAGGTAATATAGTAAATATAATTTTAGAGTCTATTAATGAAATTACGTCAAATAAAATCAATATAAGCAATGAGTTAGAAGTGAAAAAAATAATTCAAAACAAAATTGGTAACGGAGCAAACTTAAACTTTTCTATTTCCAGTTCGGAATCTATTTGTAATTAAATTCGCTTTCTTTCCACATAAAATGAACAACAATGTATTTCAACATTTGCACATTTTACAATGGAACGCTAGATCTTTAGTAGCAAATAAATCAGTTTTTACAAATTTTATACATAAGGAAAATATTGACGTTGCTTTGGTATCGGAAACCTGGTTCAAAGAAGATTCAATTTATGGATTTGAGAATTATAATATAGTAAGAGAAGACAGATCAGATGGAAAGGGAGGAGTTGCAATCTTGTTGAAGAATCATATTGTTTTCAACAGAGTCCCGTTGCAATTCATTCCTCATGGGGTGATGGCAATAGCCATTAAAGTTAAAACCACAAATAACGATAATATACATTTAATATCAATTTATGTAAATCCTAGATTGTCAATTAATTCTCACAATTGGGATAAATTCTTGCTGAATATACCAAAGCCATTTCTTATTGGAGGAGATTTCAACGCACATCATATAAGTTGGGGAAACGATTTTAATGACATAAAGGGACAAGAACTTCTTAAATCAATAGAAAATGAGAATCTTATAATTCTTAATGATGGAAGTAAGACAATATTCAGTGGATGGAACAGAAGAGATACAGCAGTTGATATTACTATATCATCTGCAGACCTGGCTACAAATTTTGATTGGTTGGTGGTAGATGACCTATTGGGTTCGGATCACTACCCAATTAGTATAAAAATGAATAATGCGAATGTACAAATAACACAATCAATTGGAAGTAAAAAATGGAATATGAATAAAATCAACTGGAAAGTGTATTCGGAACAACTCGAAATGCTTCTGGAAAATTGCGATAATACAATTTCCTATGAAGAATTCATTACAAAAATCAATACTGCATTACAACATAGCACTGTACAAAACAAATATTTTGGTAAAGTGATAAAGGTGAATAGTAAAATAAAAAGTTGGTGGAATGATGAATGTTCCCGGGCAGTTGAGAATCGTAAAACTGCATTACTTCTATTCAGAAAGCGACCAATTATAGAAAATTATATAGCTTATAAAGCTTCAGACGCTTTAGTGAAGAGGATAATTAAGTCAGCACGCAGAGATAGTTTGAAGAGTTATTGCAGCCGAATAAATAAATCAACCCCTATAAGGGAAATATGGAACCAAATAAAACAACTTAAAAATGCTATGAACAGGCCTGCAAATATCTTCACAACTAAGTTCGAAGTTTGGTCCGAAGAGTTTTTGAATAATTTAGCACCACCGTCCGTTAACAAGCCTCTACCCAATTATACGAATAAAAATAACCCAAAGAACTTTCCCATGGAACCATTTTCTCAGGACGAACTATGTGCTGCATTACTATCACATAATAATACAGCTCCAGGTGAAGACCATATACATTATTCCATGATTGACCATCTCCCAACAAAGGGTAAAAATATACTTCTAGGAATATTCAATAGGTTTTGGAATGGTGAAAATCTACCTACGGTATGGCAGAATACTTTGGTCATTCCGATATTGAAATCAAATAAGCCGCCAGAAAAAGCATCCTCTTACAGACCCATATCTCTTCGTTCATGTATGCTCAAGACTTATGAACGTATGATCAAAGCAAGGTTAGAATGGTGGTTAGAACATAAACAACTAATGCCCATAACACAGTATGCATTCAGGAGGGGATTTTCAACGCAGGAAGGTATTGCAAAATTGATTTCTGGAATAAACCTTGGTTTGGCAGAGGATCAAGTCATAATAGTCTGCTTTCTGGATATTGTCGGAGCTTATGATAATGTTCTTATTGACATCCTTT
The DNA here is from genome assembly GCA_030704895.1 of Henosepilachna vigintioctopunctata. Classification (NCBI taxonomy): domain Eukaryota; kingdom Metazoa; phylum Arthropoda; class Insecta; order Coleoptera; family Coccinellidae; genus Henosepilachna; species Henosepilachna vigintioctopunctata. Next base: position 5,324,165 of record JARQZJ010000036.1, on the reverse strand, counting down.
ATAATGACCTCATTAAATTGGAGATTCCTTCTATTATAGTATCGAACATGCTGAAATTGTTCATCAATAGGAATATTTCACTGAGAATTCATGGGCATCATTCAGAAACCTATACCACTTCACGTGGTCTCCCTCAAGGAGATATACTAGCCCCAATTTTGTATTTATTGTATACGGCAAACATAGAAAAAGAAGTAACAAATTCAACAGACATAATACAATATGCTGATGATATTTGTCTATATTCAAGAGGTAAAACATTTTCTGAAGCATTCGCAAATATAAATAAAGACCTAAAATCAATACTATCATTCCTAGAGTCGAAAAATTTGAATATCGCTCCACAAAAATCCTCAGTAATGGTTTTTCATCGACATAAATCAAATTTTCCACATAGTTTCAATCTCGGAAGAATAGAGATTCCTTACAAAATTGAGAATAAATTCCTTGGCATTCATTTGGACTCGAAACTGACCTTCAAAAATCATATCACACATATTCTACAAAAAACTGAAAGGGGACTTAACATAATTAGAGCTATTGGAAGAACGGGATGGGGAGCTCATCCAGCTATCTGCCTTGTATTCTACAGAGCATTCATTAGATCAGTCATGGACTATGGGTCATTCTTCTACAGAATTGCAGCTAAATCCAACTTGAAAAACTTGGATATATTCCAGTATAAGTGTCTCAGACAGTGTTTGGGTGCAATTCGTTCAACGCCAATATCGACCCTGTTATCAGAAACCGGAGAAATGCCTCTATTCCTGCGATCCAGAATATTATCCAATAAATTCCTTATTCACCTTAAAAGTAAAAAAAGCAAGATTTTCGGTGACATATTCAATCTAGGAATTCTCAATTTAACACATCCATATTGGAAAAAAAGGAAATGTCTTCCGTTAGTTGAGACTATTATAAGTGGTTCCAACTCTTGGGATGATGTTTATACGCATCCCATCCACCCTAATTTTCAGCATGAATATACATCATTATTCCCAAGAGTAAAGGTTATATTAGATACATCATTCAATAAATGCGACGATGTTTTGATAAGAACAGAATTTATGAAATTTCTATCAGAAAATTATCGAGGTAGTCGAAAAATCTATACAGATGGATCCGTCATTGAAGGAAAATCAGCTTGTGCGGTATATGACCCAGAATATAATTATAAAAAGCAATTGCGCGTCTCTTCTACTTTTTCCATATTTTCCTGTGAATTGATAGCTATAATAGAAGCGTTAAAGTACTGTAGGACTATAAGAGAAAAGAAAATTATAATTATTTCAGATTCGAAAAGTGTTTTACAAAATATCAAAAGATTCAGCTTCTCGTCAAAGAATACACATTTAATTATGAAATTGAGAAGTGATCTTTACCATCTTCAGCAATCTGGAAAACATGTAGATTTCCTTTGGATTCGTTCTCATAAAGGTATCCCAGGAAATACAGTAGTAGATTTTCTTGCTAAGAAAGCAACATCTTTGACTGATACAAACCTCGACATTAAATGCCCCAAATACGAATATTCAAAGATAAATAAAAATAAATATTTTGATGAATGGGCTGAGATATTTCGAAATGACAAGAAAGGCTTGTCTTATAAAGTTATAGTCGGAGATAAACCATTGAACAAACCATGGTTTCACGATATTGATAAGCAACGTCAATTTATTGTTACGATAGGAAGGCTGAGATCTTCACACGGTTTATATGCGAAACATATGCATAAAATAGGTTTGAAATCGAGTCCAGAATGCGAATGTGGGGATGTTGAAATATTGGAACATATATTTCTAAGTTGTCCAGCTCATGTTAAAGAAAGACAAGTTATGTTACAACAGATACATGAAATAATAAAGGGAGGTCCTATTAATTTTCTCGAAATAATGCGGGTTGGTAATATTGAAGTTTATGAGGCTCTATACCGATTTCTGAAAAACTGTAGGAAAAGAATTTAATAACTTTAAAAATTTGCTGGATGTTATCTCATTGTTTTAGTTGATTAAAATTTTAGAAATAATTAAATAGTATCGGTATATAATAAAAAGGATGATGACTGAATGATTTTTAAATCAAGGTCAAACAGAGATAAATAATAAAAAAAAATGATGAAGTTTTGATGTGATTAGAAGTGTTTGAATACTATTGATACAAAATAATCCTTTCCAGAATTTGTTCAATCCATTTACGAAAAATATCATCCCCTTATATAATTGACATGTGATATTTGTTATACCTTATATTTTTGAAAATATTCATTTATTCAAAAAAATTTTTAATACAAATAAATCTCATTAGGAGTGTTTATTTCGATGCATTCAATTCAAAATGTTTTAAAATAAATGAATATTTTCAAAAATATAAGGTATAACACACAACACTTTGGCGATGATATGTTTCGTATATGGATTGAACAAATTCTGGAAATGATTATTTCCTGATAATATTATTCGGTTACATCTATTCACATCAAAAATTCATAAAAAGTTGGCTTGGTTCGAAAACAGTAGCGTAGAGAAGGAAGGAAGATTGAATTATTTGAAAGGGGTGAAACTGGTAGTAAATGGATTGAACAAATTCTGAAAACGAATAAATCCCATTAAGAATGTTTATGTCGATGTATTCCATTCAAAATTTTTCTAAATAAGTGAATATTTTCAAAAATATTAGGTATAACAAAAAACACGTGTCATATTTATAAAGGGGATGATATTTTTCGTAAATGGATTGAACAAATTCTGGAAATGATTACTTCCTAATGATATTATTCATATACATCTATTTACATCAAAGCTTCATAAAAAGTTGGCTTGGTTCGAAAACACTAGCGGAGAGAAGGAAGGAAGCTTGAATTATTTGAAAGGGGTGAAAGTAGAGGTAAATGAATTGAACAAATTTTGAATATTATTATTTTTTAACGATATTATTCATTCACATCTAGTTTCATCAAAAATTCATCTAAATGTTGGCTTGGTTCGAAATCAGTAGCGTAGAGAAGGAAGGAAGATTAAATTATTTGAAAGGGGTAAAACTAGTAGTAAATGGATTGAACAAATTCTGAAAACGAATAAATCTCATTAAGAATGTTTATTCCGATGTATTTCGATTTCCGATTATTAAATGGATTGAACAAATTCTGAAAATGATTATTTCGTAATAATATTACTCATTCTCATCTAATCACATCAAAAATTCCATCAAAATGTTGGCTTATTGTGATTTATTGGCAATATCATATTGCAGTAGATCCCGCCGATCGTAGCGTGTGTGCGCACTTTAGTCAAAACGGTCGCTGGAAAACCGGTGGCCAGTTTCACGCACATATATATAGTAAACCTACCTAGGCGGCGAAGATAGAACTTTCACCACATCCACTTGTACATTTTCCACATCCATTTCCAAATTTGCTTTGTAATATTTATCGCATTCCCTGTCAAATTCCTCATCGTTGGATAATTTGCTCACGATTTTCTCGATAACTGGAGGAAGCAATTCGTTATGTTCATCTAAGAGAGAGCTGAGAGATTTTGGATCGATATATTCCGGTACGTCAACTTGTCCTTGTGTGGCTGCCACAATTTCACAGTCACTATCTTCGTCTTTAACGACTATTGTCTCCAACTGTAAAGTTACTATATCAATTAAGAAAGTATATGGAAGTACTTTTGCTTTTTAAAATAATGGATATATGGTATATGGTAAAATAATGGTATAAGTTGAAATATTTTCATTTTCACAAACAAGGTCTCACTCAACAGTAAAATAAAACTGCCATATACAAGGGGAGCACATATTACTTACTAGTGTTGATTACAATCTGACGTTTCTGCATACAATACCTGAATGATCTAAAACACAAAATACTTCTAACACAAGAAATTCGAAAAGAAAACTTCGAAAAATCAAAATGTCAGACTAGAAAATGAATAAATAAATTGATTCAATCTTGTCCAAAATGTAGGTCAACTGAGATGCAAGAAAGAAGACAACGTAGAAGAATAACTTAGAGAATGAAAATTAAAAGATGAATATATATATATATATATATATATATATATATATATATATATATATATATATATATATATATATATATATATATATATGAAAGTTTTTAGCATTAACAGGCTTTTTAATATGAAAAAGTTTATTTCTGTTGACGTTTCGTTGTTATATTACAACTTTGTCAAAACTAATATTAGTTTTGACAAAGTTGTAATATAACAACGAAACGTCAACAGAAATAAACTTTTTCATATTAAAAAAGCCTGTTAATGCTAAAAACTTTCAAAATAAATACCTCAAACAGGCAATAAATCAATTTCAAGATATATATATATATATATATATATATATATATATATATATATATATATATATATATATATATATATATATATATATATATATATATATATATATATATATATATATATATAAAACAATAAAAGTATACTATAATTTTTTTTCGATAATTTTTCGAAAAATTATTCAAGAGAACATTCTACATGAACAGTGTGATGTGTCCATTGTCCTTCTAAAGATAAATATTAAAGAATATTGAAATCGATGTCTACGTTCATTGAAATTTGCCACTGTGATAAATAACGAGTGTTTTTACAACAGAAACCTTGAAGGAATTACTTCATCAAATTAGATGAAATTATTCAAAAAGTGGAGTTATAAACTGTAGAAAAAATATTTATAAGGACGTGTGAAACCTTTAATTTTAGATGTATTCCTGTGCTTTTCATTGATTCTAGAGATTTGAGATATACATCAATATTCATCAATATCACTTACTGTATATTTCTGTCTTATGATTGACAGGAGGGTATTTGAGGATTGAAGTCGTTGCCTTTCAGTTGTTGGTCGTGGGGATAAATGTTAGAGAAATATTGAAATCGATGCCACACCTGATGGAAGTGCGAGACATATATGTTTCGTTCTGCAAGGAACTCGTCAGTCGCACCACGTCCATCGAAGTGAGGCAACGACTTCAACCTCAAACCATCTTCTTGTGACTTCTTGTGGAAGACCGTAGAGTAATGAATACTCCACAATTCCACCTATAGGAATCAGTAGATTATAATAATGAATAATAAATTAATAATTATTATAATTATAAATAATTATAATAATTAATCATATAGAATCTACTGATTCCTATAGGTAGAATTGTGGAGTATTCATTACTCTACGATCTTCCACTTGGAGTCACAAGAAGATGCTTGGACAAGAAGGAACTTGGACTTGGAGGTTGAAGTCGTTGCCTCACTTCGATGGACGTGGTGCGACTGACGAGTTCCTTGCAGAACGAAACATATATCTCTCGCACTTCCATCAGGTGTGGCATCAATATTTCTCTAACACTTATCCCTTGAAGGATGATGGAGACATCACATGGAACGTTCACATATCTAGCTCTACTATAACATTCTCTTGGTTAATTCGGTTAATAATTAGTGTTCATTTTCTTAAATATTTCATTAAGCACAATAAAATTTCATTTTCTTATATTATATATATATATATATATATATATATATATATATATATATATATATATATATATATATATATATATATATATATATATATATATATATATATATATATATATATATATATATATATATATATATATATATATATATATATATATATATATATATATACTTTCAAAATATTTTGGGTTATCAGCCATAAAAGGGGCAGAACTAATTTAAACGACTAATCGCCAGCAATTCTATATTTCGAACGAATTCCGTTCTTATTCGGGAATACTAAAAATATAGACAGGTGTTAATTAATAAGTTACAACTTGTAGATCAAGGAAAACCTACATCTGACACAAGTCAATAAACCAATGAAAACGACACAAAAGCCATCCAATAGTTATTATAATAATGTTAATAGTCCAGTCAAAATAGACAAAAATAAGTCATAACCCAGGAAAAATTCGCATAGAGCTGAAAATTGGGAGAGACGTTGAATACGTCATTATAAATAAAATGTCAAAAGTCCCCATCGATCGCACTTCTGCAAAAAATTTTATTAAAGGTGAAAAGTGCAAAATTCAGGTTTTTTCCATTTTTCTCGAAAACGGTGAGTTTTATCGTGAAAATAGGTCAGACAAAAGTTGTAGATCATACAATTCTCTACAAAAATGGTCCAGTCACTTTTTTACTCACGATTCACCATTCGTGAGATATCGCGGTTTTCATTATTCGAAACTTCATACTTTACACAATATGTACTAAGACGTAGCCTGTACACGTCATCGAACGTTCAATATACATGAGAATAAAAAACTATTGGTTTGTGTTATAAAATGAATGAGTATTTTGAAATAACAGACCATACTGTCAGTCCCTTATTCCCTTCGTCGGTAACCTTGAGTAACATCTGCTAGCTACGTCATTGTTCGAGTGTGGAGGGTCGCATACCTGTCTATTTGTGGAGGAACCGAACGAAATAACTCCGTATACACTGTTAGTTTTGAAAATTCCTTTGCAGTAAGCAGACGTGCTTATTAGTAATATTTTCAATTTTAATTTGTGCTGTTAAATAATTTTAACAAAATGTCAGAAGTTTGTTTCATTTGTGATAAACCTTTGACAGAAAGTAAAGTTGTTGTTGTTGATCGTGGAATGAAGACTTTGATTGATGCAAGTGTTGAAAGAAATGATAAGTTTTTTGAATACTTGAAAGACAAGCAATCTGTGACAGTCCACGTGCAGTGTCGTAAAATCTACACTCGAAAAAATAGTATTGCTGCATCTAAAAGGCAGCGCGAGACAGAACAAGGTAGTACATCCACGGTAAGTCCACCTCATACTAGAGCACGAGAAAGTGGGCCACATTTCGACTTCAAAAGATATTGTTTATTTTGCGGCGATGAAGCAAATGTAGAAACTGAAAAGAAGAAAGCGCAGAATGTTCGTCGTAAAATATATAATGTCTCTACACTCGAATTTAAAGATTCCATTTTAAAGGTAGCTCGGACTCGTTCTGATGTCGTAGGAAAAGCTGTTATTGCCCGCATTGAATATGAATTTGACTTAGTTGCTGCTGAAGCTAAGTACCACAATAATTGTTATAATATCTTTCTGAGGCCTATTAAGGGATGTAAAGTCGGTCGTCCCGAAGATGATTCGGTGAGCTTGGCGATGGAGGAAATATTTCAATACATTGAAAATAATGATGATTGTCAGTTTTCAGTGCAAGAATTAAAAGACATTGGTAAAAATCCAACTATAGATCATAAAACAATTAAAAAAAGATTAAAATTGAAGTATGTTGATAAAATTATTATAACTGAGAAAAGCGGGAATTTAACAATTATCTGTTTCATTGACAATCAGTACGATATTCTGAATAAAGCTTGGTATGAAAATAAAAAACAAAATACAAACGAAGAACGATTCAGAATACTGAAAGCTGCCGCAGCAATTATTCGAGAGGATATTCAATCAGTAGTGATTGATAATGACAATTATCCCCCGCCGAGTCGAATGTTTGAAAACATTGACAGCGATATTCCGGAGTCCTTGACTTATTTTTTGGAACAAGTAATTTTAAAAAATCGACGATTTAAATTAGATCATTTGAAATTAATATGTACAACTATCAGCCACTGTATAATGACTGCTGTTCGGCCTAGGTCTTTCAAATCAAGATTGCAATTGGGTTTATCAGTTTTTTTTCATCGACGATTTGGATCGAAACGTCTTATACAAATTTTCTCGTCTTTCGGATTATGTGCATCATATAATGATACTGTAATGTATGAGGCAGCAGCAGTTCTGCATCGTCCACCGCATATTTTGCCACCAGAAACTGGCACATTTATTCAGTATGTTGCAGATAATGCTGATATAAATGTACATACTTTGGACGGTCATAATACGCTTCACATCATGGGGATCATTAAAATTATTACTCCAAAAAGTTCAGTTATAGCAGAAGAGCCTATATTACGAAGAAACATACTTCCTTCAGCGCAACATTTTGCAGACAAAGCTCATGTGCCGATACAAGTCTATCAAACAGCTGGTGTAGTGGGATATAGCAAAATAGCTGTGCAGGATTTTCATTATGAAAGTAATACAACAACATCTTTGCTTAAAAAAGTAGATATGTTATGGTTATATGGGAAATGGAAAAATTTATTATTGCCTGGTTGGAATGGTTATATTGAACATTTAACAAGTAATATTATTAATTTTTCGGAATCTCGAATTTTATTTTTACCATTTATTCATCAACCAGCGAGTAACTACAATACCATATACACAACTTTACTGTGTGCTTTAGAAGATGCAAAACGTTATGGCCACGATTATTGTATTATTACTTTTGATCAACCTTTGTATGCAAAGGCTCGAGAAATCGTATCTGCAGCACCTGAAGGATCTGAATTATCGAAGATCATAGTAAGACTTGGAGGTTTTCATTTACTTATGTCTTTTTTTGGAGCGATTGGTTATATTATGCAAGGAAGTGGTATAAAAGAAGTCCTTTCTCTAATTTATGCACCTAATTCATTAGAAAAAATGCTCAATGGTCATGCTTACGCGAGAGCTGTTCGAGCTCATACCTTGCTTCATCTACTTTAGCAACAGTAATATCCAAAGAGCTTGTTCTCGATAGTGAGATGGATGAAAACCTTACAAATACAATTGAACTTATAACAAACAAAACTATTTCCTATTATGATATTGAACAAGGTGATGAAATAACTGAAGCATTACTTCATCAGTTTAATGAAAAACTACAGGAGTATGGAGAACGAGGACCTACAGCAAAACTATGGATACAATATTTTCATATGGTGTCTATTGCAAAGGAATTTATAAGAGCTGAACGTATGGGAGATTGGCGAGCTCATTTAAATTGCGTTAAAGAAATGCTTCCTTATCTTCATGCGTCAGGACATTTTCATTATGCCAAGTCTGCGCATTTATATCTACAAGATATGATGCAATTAGAGAACTTGATGGATCCTAGTGTTTATCAAAGATTTGTTGAAGGATTTTTCACTATTAGACGTTCTGATAAATTTAATTGTGGAACTTCGACGGATATGGTGATTGAACAATCAATGATGAAGTGTATGAAAACAGATGGAGGTGTTGCTCGAGGAAGAAGTACGCAAGAAAGTGTCATCAGTAAATGGGTTTATGGCATGCATACTATGAATACTGTGTGTGAAGGATTGGAATATATCGCTAATGTTAGAATGGACACAACAGACCAGCATGTGGATGCAAGCGATTCTCGTGTGAAGAGAGATGTTGAAGATATTAATAAACTTTCTGAGTGGTTCTTATCCCATGATCCGTTCCCTGTAATTCCAAAAATTATGTCCATTGCCAGTGGAGTCGTTGGCGATGATACAATTAATTGTCATAATGCTCGTGCAGTCGGACTTGCTTCTATAAGCAAGATGACAGGCCAAACGTTTAATAATATTAAATTAAAACGCGCTGATAGAGTACTTCCTCTTTTAAGTGCAAGTAGCGTCATAAAAGTACATGATGAAAAGGTGCCTATAGACCCTGCATTATTATTTCAACGCATGAGCATTACTAAGACATTTGAAGATGAACTTGAAACATTCTTTGCATATGAATTAGCTCCTTACCCATTATCACTCTTTGATGCAGTGGGAATGCGTAAAACTATGAAGTCAGCTCTTTATAATTGCTTTGAATGTTTAAACTACGAAATTGATAACACAAATTCTATCTACATCATCGATGGAGGGTATCTATTACACCGTGTTGTATGGGATCGAGATGAAACGTTTCATATTATTTTTGAAAAATATGTTCAGTATGTACAAAGACATTTCGGTCATAACAGTACGATTGTATTTGATGGTTATACTAATTATACGAAAAATATTAAAGCTGCAGAACAACGTCGTCGGACTACAAAAACATCTTCATCTGTTGATATCGTTTTTGATCGATCAATGAAAGTCCCAACAAACCAACAACAATTTCTTGCAAATACTCACAATAAGTCTCGCTTCATTTCAATGTTATGTGAAGAATTTACAGCTGCTGGTATTCCAATATAACAAGCTGATAATGATGCTGATGTCCTTATAACTGAAACAGCAATTGAACAATGGAAAAGTTCAAATACAACTATCGTTGTTGGGGAAGATGTTGATTTGTTGATATTACTGACTGCACGGACTCCAAATGATAAAATCATTTACTTTTTAAAACCTGGGAAAGCTCAAGTACAATCAAAAATATATTCATCACAAAGTCTGACTGCATATCCGAAATGTCAAGCTCATATTTTATTTTTACATGCAATAACGGGTTGCGATACTACATCAGCAATTTTTAAAAAAGGTAAAATAGCAGTATTTAAATTGTTCGAAAAACGTAATGATTTAATTGATTGCGCAGAAGTGTTTGCAAAAATTGACTCTTCTCCACATGACATTGTTACAAATGGAATTCGTTTCCTTCTTGCAATGTATGGTGCTCCAAAAAAATTGATTCCATAGACAAATATAGATATTTGAGATTTGTAAAATCTGCATGGAACAATAAAACAGTACAGTTGTCTTGTCTGCCTCCAACATCTGCTTCTGCCTTTCAACACTTGTATCGTGTGTATTATCAAGTTCAAGTGTGGCTAGGCAATGAGCTGGACCCAGAAGGATGGGGTTGGAAATTAACAAATAATTATTTGGAGCCAATTCAAACTCTACTCCCATCTGCTCCAGAAAAACTGCTGAATACAATTTTTTGTAATTGCAAGACGGATTGTAATAAGAATTGTGGCTGTCAAAAAGTGGGATTGTTTTGTTCGCCAGTGTGCATCAATTGTCAGGGTCAGACTTGCTCCAATATTGAAGCAAGTACAACAGATGAAAATATTCATGATATTAATGAAGAGACAATTGATGCATCCCTTTTCTTGGAACAGCGAACAGAAATTCTGCAAGAAGAAAGTGAGGATGAAGAAATAATTGTCGAAGTAGAATTAGACAATTATCTTATATAATAGCCTTTAAAAGAAAACGGAACTTCTTTTTCATTTTGACCATTAGCAATAGCTGTCTTTATTACAATAGATCGTGGAGTATACCTACTGGGGAAACCACGTTAAAAAAAATGCGCCAAGTACATTACCTCATAGGTGGTGCGGAAATGTGTGCGTATTGTGTAAAGTATGGAGTTTCGAATAATGAAAACCGCGATATCTCACGAATGATGAATCGTGAGTAAAAAAGTGACTGAACCATTTTTGTTGAGAATTGTATGATCTACAACTTTTGTCTGACCTATTTTCACGATAAAACTCACCGTTTTCGAGAAAAATGGAAAAAACCTGAATTTTGCACTTTTCACCTTTAATAACATTTTTTGCAGAAGTGCGATCGATGAGGACTTTTGACATTTTATTTATAATGACGTATTCAACGTCTCTCCCAATTTTCAGCTCTATGCGAATTTTTCCTGGGTCAAATGTTTATTTTGACTGGACTATAAATGTAAATGAAACAGTGCTTAACGACGTACGATATATAAATGACATGTATAACAAACTCCAAAATCGAGGTAAAACCATAGAACATATAGTATGACACATCAACGTACAAAACTGTATTGACACAGAAAACAATCAACAACACCGATAGTCCTAGCCAATGGAAATTTGGCTAGGCTCATCCAACGATGACAGGTAGCTGTAATCACAACTAAGACTCTCAATATCTGTTCTTTTGTTAACGTTGTTAGGAGTTAGGAGTATTCTTGATGTAGCACATCTCCAAGAAGGTTCTTTTCTTGTAGTTACATTCGATGAAGAGAACTTTTGAATCTTCAAAATCAAACTTATGTTCTAAAGAAAATGCATGATTTTCAAGTGCGCATCTTTGTGGTTGCAATCTGGCATCACTTCTATGGATAGCTAACCTCCTTTTTAAGTATTGGGTCTTCTGACCGATGTAAACTGCTCGACAGTCCTTGCACCGTATGGGATAAATGCAATCCAACATGGCTAGTGTTGGTATTTTGTATTTCAACTTACTAAACAGGTCACGAACAGAAAATGGATTATATCTGGCCACTTTTATATTGAAAACACCACCAAGAGTGTAGGTCAACCTCTGTGTCAATCCATGAATGAACGACAACGAAACATACCGGAAGGAACTAGTTTCCTGAAGTACATTATCGTTCATAGTGGTGTTATCAACAGGACTGGAAGAACCGGTTGTTGAATAGTGCTCATAACATTTCGCCACTAAAGATCTCGAGTATCTATTTTCTAAGAATAAATTAAAGAACCTGATTTCAGCAGATCTAAGATATTGAGGATGAGATATAGATCTAACCCTATGTAACATCCGTTTAATCAAGTTGATTTTTATACCCCAAGTGTGATTTGATCTTGCGTGGATATATCTTCCCGATGAAGTTTTTTTTTGGAACCAATCCAGTTTGATAATATCGTTCTTATTACTTTGGTGTCTAAAAAGGGGACACAACTATCACTCTCTTCCTCAAGTTTGAAGTTGATATGTTGATCGAAAGCATTGAAGATTGTTAGAATTTCTTCTGGTCCACTATTAGGCATTGATAAAATGAGATCGTCCACATACTGATATAAAAAGGTAACTGGAACGATAGTAGTGGTATACAGCTTCTCAGGAGTGTAGGCATAGTAATAGACGCTAAGATGGGGCTCAATTTGGGACATCCAAAAATCTCTGAGTAAATGGTACCTTGGCAGATAAAATAATTTGATCTAAACAAAAATCTCATCACAATGCAAAACATCTCAAAATCCATGGTTGTTACACCAACAGTCCTGTCTCATTCTCTTTCTATAATCTTCAAAATGTTATCAATGGAAATATTATTGAACAGGTTGACCACATCCAACGAAATGATCTTGTATCCATCTGGTAACTGAAATTCTTTAACTTTATCACTAAACTGAAATGAATCTTTTATGGGATATCTGAGAAGGCTTGTGACAACATCAATGCCATATATTCCCTCAGATCTGAAGTAGCTGATCCTACAGTGGATACAATAGGTCTCAGGGGTAAATCGACCTTATGTATCTTTGGTTGTCCGTTTCATTTAAAGATTCATTTCAATTTAGTGATAGAATTAATGAATTTCAGTTACCAGATGGATAATAATAATAATAATAATATAATTTTATTGAGAAACATTCCTTACATAGTAAAATTACATTCATTTCAATTGATAAATAATTACAACTAAGAGAAATGCTCTCAAAAGGATCGAATTCAGTTTGGAGTCTGATCTTCCATTCAGCCCTCGAGCAAAAATATTGGTTCAAACAAAAATCTTGGTTAAATTCATAGTTACAATAATATACAATTTTTATTGAAAAGAAAAGAAAATAAAAATTTCCTCAGAGATATTAAACATTTGAGACAATTTCACATGGTGAAGAACATTTGTGTTGAAAAAATATACAAATATATGATACAAAAAATTGATTCATACATTATTGCCTACATCCGAATCATCGTAGTACTCTGACACACTATAGTATGCCTTTGTTAAGAGCAGAGATTTAACTCTCCTCCTAAACAAATGGGCTTTCAGTACTTTCAAATTCGATGGTAAATGGTTGAAAATTTTAATGCTCTGACAATAGAGAGAGTGCTCAAATTTAGCTGTTTTATGCATAGGAATAAATAGCACATTCCTGTTTCTTGTTGAATACTCATGATTACTATTCAATTTAATAAACCTATCTTCATTTTCTTTAACATATAACAAACATCTATAAATATATAAACACGGTAAGGTAAGTATGTAATTATTAATGAAGATAGGTTTACAAGATGTTCGCTGATGAATATTGAATATTAATCGAAGTATTCGCTTCTGTGTAATAAACACCCTATTTATTTCTGTAGAGCAGCCCCACAGCAGAATATTATAATTTAGATGGCTATATACAAGACTGTAATACACATTCATAACACAGTTTCTAGGTACGATGTTCTTGATTCTAGAGATTGCAAAAAATGAGTTACTCAATTTTTTACATAAGACCTCAATGTGTGATGTCCATCTCAAATTTCTGTCTACATATATTCCAAGAAACTTCGTTGATTGGGATGATGATATAGTGTTGTCCCCATATTTAACATCCAAGGTACTAATTCCATTGCCCTTCAGACAAAACTGAACACATACAGTTTTGTCAACGTTCACCATCAGATTGTTCATTTCACACCAACTTACAAACTCCCTCACAATGCATTCACATGCCTCCAGAAGTTCTTCAGGAGTCCTGTCAGAAACAACCACCGATGAATCATCGGCAAATAGTGTCACCAAAAACCGGGACAACTTCGCAGGCAGATCGTTTATGAACAATATGAATAGAAGAGGTCCGAGTACAGAGCCTTGCGGCACCCCAAGAGCAATATCATGTCTCTGAGAATAACTCTCGCCTATTTTCACTACCTACCATTGTTCTTTCTTCAAGACAACTACGTAACCAATTCAGAAACACACCTCTGAAACCTAAATTGTAGCATTTATCAAGTAAAAATTCAAAGGATAGTGAATCAAATGCGGAAGATAAATCAAAAAATAACCCCGCCACAAACAAGTGTTTATCCAAACACTCGTAGACGGATTCAAAAAACTTAACCGCAGCTGACTTAGTTGAGTGGCCGCTTCTGAATCCATGTTGCGCGGAGTCAATTATTTTGAATCTATTGAGATAACTCATCATTCTGGCGAAAACAATTTTCTCTATTACCTTGGAAAACACGCTCAAAATGGATATTGGGCGATAATTAGTAATTTCACTCACAGTTCCATTCTTAAATACTGGAATTACTATGGATTGCTTAAGGATATTGGGGAACTTTGCAGTAGTGATGGAAACATTTATAAGATATGCAAAGTGCTCGCCAATAATTACACTAATTCCTTTCAAAACTTTGGCTGATATGGAATCAACACCGACGCTTTTTTTAATTTTTTAAGGCTCTAATGGTATCCTCAACTTCAATTTTAATGACAGGGTAGAAGTAAAAATTGGTGTTCACCATGGGTGATAATGTGCAAATCCGAGATAGATTATTGCCATATCGAGATGTTAATTTGGTACTAGCCATTGTGGAAAAATGTTCGGCGAAAACATCAGCTAACTGATTCGGATCGTCAAACACCTCCCCCTCAAAGTTTGAGGTCACATCACTTCGCCTACCGCCACTTTTCCCAGAAAGATCGTTAACAATATTCCAAATGGTTTTATTTCTGTTCGATGAACCATCAATAGCTGAACTATAAAACGTATATTTCGTATTTTTGATAAGCATATTGTGTTGATTTGTACAATGTTGGTTTTAGAGGAATATTCCTGGAATGGATATATAGCTTCCTCTCCGATCGTGCTATGTTCGTAGGAGTGGACGGTCACAACTCAAGTAAGTACCCTAATAAACTGGGGGTACTTCAGGGCTCTGTACTGGGTCCTCTTTTATTTTTGTTATTTATTAATGACCTCCCTGATCACATCAATGCTGGAATGATAACCTTGTTTGCCGAGATACGTTGGTGGCAGTAACGGCTGGAAGCTTGAGTGAACTTACGGCGTGCGAGCAAATCATGCAGAGTTTCGCTGGTTGGTGCTACAAAAATTCTCTTGTTGTTAACCTTCATAAAACTGAAGTTGTGCTTTGTAGCATCTGTGGCCCAGGACCAAAAGACTGACATTTGTTCTCCAGCACAGCAAGGGTCAACTGAAATCTTCTGACAATGTCAAATTTCTCGGGCTGTATGTTGACTCCAACTTGAAATGGTATCGCCACATTGATTCACTATGTAAACGATTGAACAGTTCCTTTTACGCAATATGTCGACTTAAGAACTCCCTACGACAAGATACTTTAGTCAGTGTCTATTACAGTATGGTGTACAGTCATTTCTCCTACAACATCGTTCTGTGGGGTTCCGCATCGGGTATTGAACGGGTGTTTGGAGTCCAGAAAAGGATTATTATCCTCTAGCCGGGCCTCGGGAATCTTGTAGACCTTTGTTCTCGAGATACAAGATTCTCACATTACCGGGTGTATTCATCATGAATACTTTGATGTTTATACGTCAACGCTTAGGCAGCTTGCGGACATGTGCTAGCTTCCATCAATACAGTACGAGACATGATGATATATTGTCCATTCCTAATCACAGGACAACGAAGTTTCAACATTCACCCACATATTGCGGTATCAAATTATACAACCACCTACCATCAAGACTCAAAACCTTGAATGATATGAGCTTCAAAAGAGAGCTGAAAGAAGTTTTAATTAATATGTGTTGCTACAACTTGGATGAGTATTACTCCAATAAAATTAATTAAGTTTTAATTTTTCAATTTTGAAGTGCTTTATTACCTTTTGTACTTTGCTTATTCTTATTTTTCTTTTTTGACTTGTCCAATACATGAATGTTATGTCTAAATGGACTAATAAAGTTATTATTATTATTATTATTATTATTATTATTATTATTATTATTATTATTATTACTTTTTTTTTTATGTAACTTCAGAAAGAGCATCTCAAACGGGAAATAGCATTACCCAAGAGAAGTAAATCCAGACCCGTGAGTTCAAGGAAATCCACGTTTATTTCAGCAATCCTTTGTTCTCTACCATTAATCGTGGACTGTTTCTCCAT
The DNA here is from genome assembly GCA_030704895.1 of Henosepilachna vigintioctopunctata. Classification (NCBI taxonomy): domain Eukaryota; kingdom Metazoa; phylum Arthropoda; class Insecta; order Coleoptera; family Coccinellidae; genus Henosepilachna; species Henosepilachna vigintioctopunctata. The sequence goes on along the minus strand of JARQZJ010000036.1, from coordinate 5,307,433 downwards.
AAAACCGTACAGAACCATTAGGATGAAGAAAAAAAAAAGATTAATTCCTTGATGAGAAAATATGAGTGTATTTCTGCGAAAAACAAGTTTTTAATTTTTAAGTTCAAGTTCTTAAGTCAAGTGTGTTGATTTTAATTTAAGGCTGAGGTTTAGTCCATTCTAAGAAACAAGTCTCAGGTTTCTTTGATACCATTTCTGAACTAAAACGAATTTCGTGAATCTAAAAACTCTTTTCGAATCTTGAACATTTTCTCGAGGGGTAACATAATTTTAAAGTTGAAGAATTGCATCAATAATTTGAAAAATCAAAGTTTCAAATTGCTCCTTTTTCACACATAAATTGTCCACATTTAGGAATTGATTGAAAATATTCACTCTCATATTGGACAATTTTAAAATATCTGACCCCCTCGAAAATTTATTCCACTTCAAATTGGTAAAGGTTTGCTTGGTAATTGGTAAAAGTTTGGTAAAGGCCAATGATTGATTAGTTTAGAAATCTAATCAAAGAAATCGAGACTTCGTCTAAAATCGGTCGTAAATTCAGAAATAAATCCGTTACTATGCAACTTTTCATACATCATAGTTCACACGTTTTCTGTGGCCAGACCAAGCGCTAATATAGAGCCGTGAAATAACAGAAGATTTTATGTACTTGCTAAGGAACCGATAGGTGTCGTGAATGATTTATTATGTTATGATGATCGAGTGATAACATCATTGACACTTCAGAAAGAGAAAAAGCTGTAATATTTATCTTTCCATTTATATTTCATGATTCCAAATTATAAAAAAATTGTTGAATCTGGGCGAAAGTATCGTCTTGCACACAGAAGAGAAACCAAGGTCATGTCTAGAATAATTTAAGACTTTGGTAGAGTAGGAGATATATTCAACTTGGAATATAAAATACAGATATACTGATATAGAGTTAGTATAATATTTATGAATTCAAATTATTTTCAGTTTATTGTCGGATTGGAACGGTGTATCAAAATTGGATGATAAAAAATTTTCTTGAAATAAGATTAAATCCGATTTATATGAAATGATGACATTATTTATATATTGTCTACTAATAATTACTACTTATCACTAATATAACGAATGGGAATTTAGATATGAATAAATCTATGATTTTACAAATCGGGATCCAACCTAAATTTTAGATAGATGCTTCTTCGCTTTATTAATAATTAATAAATTACGCTTCATTAATCCGTAATTAAAGTTCGCTTTATTAATTATCAATGATTTGTAATAACAATACGGCTGCATAATCATTAACCTGTTATTTTACAAGCGTTAATCACATAAAAAGAATTGAATAAAATTAAATCACTTCAAGAATTTAAAATGAAACAAACTTTTTTTAGGTATGAATAATCAGACAAACTGCACTATTTACTAAAAATTCAATTTAAACTCCAGTGTTCCACAGACATGCCATAATTTTAGAAGTTTTCAGTCCCACTGCACGAAATTCGAATTACGAGTTCTACCTATAAGAATTGAAAATATTGCATTGAAAATGCAATGTTGTCATTTTATTTATATTATAGGCAATATTCCTCTTGTTCTGAATAAAGCAACACTGTATTAGATTCTCAACTTTTCATCACCGTGGAATTTTCATGTCGAGTTCAAAAATTTTTTTCGAATACAATGAAAGGGTCTTAATTCTTCATTCGAAATGATAAACAAGAATTTCTAGTCTTTCTCTAGAAATTTAGAATGATAACCCCGAGAAACATATTTATGAATAAATGATGGGTGTTCAAAGAAGCATCGGGATGATGTTGGCTGCAAAATATAACGGCTAATTCGGAATTGAAATATATAATTTATATATTTACATATTTATACATATATATATATATATATATATATATATATATATATATATATATATATATATATATATATATATATATATATATATATATATATATATATATATATATATATATATATATATATATATATATATATATATATATATATATATATATATATATATATATGTATATATATATATTCAATTTTTATATAAGCATAGACTGAAGTTTATCCATGATTTCAGTATGAATGACCTGAAGTACATAATTCGTATCTCAATAAATATGAAATTGTATTTACTAAAGAAGCCGCCCGGCGTCGTAAATCAAAGAATGTTTTGACTGAAAATGAAAGTGGAGCTGATGAGTGACTCATCACTGGCACTCGTGATAGCGGTGATCTATTCTCCTTCGAATTATATCTGATTAAATAACGAATGAATGAAGTGACGCGTTTTAGCTGAATTCAAATTGTGATTTTAATTAACCTAATGAAATGAGAACTTATGAGACTGTGGAGTAAAACGCCTTTGTTTTATATATTGAGATATAATTCGAAGACGAGAATATTACCGTTCTCACTATGTCAGTGATGAGTTATCACTGACATCTTCAGTCAAAACAGTTTTTCATCAACGATGCCAGGCGGCTTCTTTAGCAAATACATATTGTTGTTACTAAAACAAACCATTCTTGAGTTACAAATGATATAATGTGTAACTAACGCGACTTTAATATTAGTCCAGGAAATATACTCAAAAAATCATCGTTTTGGGCCACTTTATTGGGGATGGATGAAAGTTTGGATATAGACCGGTAAAAGTACTTGGGCGGCCACTCAAAAATGCTCCCGTTTAGTTTATTAACAGAAAACAGTTTATCTGCCGATTTTTCGTTATACCGACTCTGCTTTTGGAATTGAAAAAAATTGTAGATCAACTTTTTTGTTTGTTTTGTAGAATCGAAGAAGTCAAGACCTCGAACGTCGAAAAATTTTCATTTGGTAAATTGTTTTTGTCAAAACAACTTTGAATTTGTTATTATTAATGTAATAATAACAATAATAATAAATCAAAGAATGTCTTGCAATGACGCTGAATCAATCGCTTTCATTCATATATCACGAATACACAAACGGTTTAATTGTTTATTTAATTTCACAACACATATTAAAATTATTTAGCAATTAGTTTATACCGATCGGTGAGACACCTCACGGTGATTATTTATTGGTAGATTTCATTATTATAAATCGAAATCTATTAGTGTTTTTCATCCGAATCTAATTTTGCAACAAAGGAAATTTTTTTAAAACACTCTCTTGTAAATTAAAATCTATTGGTCACGAATTCTTTTTATAACTTTTTATTACGTAGATCGAAAATAAGTAAAAAGAGCTTTAATTCAAAAATAAAATTGAAAATTAGATGAATAACAACGGAGATTTTCCGCGTTTTGCGTAGTTTTTGTAATTTTTTTCGGCTGTTATTTAGTACCCAACTAGGCGAAATTTGCAGGAGGGAAACTACTGGACTCAATTATGATGATATATTCTTTTTCGCTAATCGTTCAAATTGTTCAACAATAGATTGTTAACCTCATTGGCATGTATCTCCGTTGTTTTTCATCGAATTTTCAATTTTTTTTTAATTGAAGCTCTATTCACGTACTTTCCATCTACGTAATAAAAAGTTATATAAATGCGTGACCAGAAGATTTTAATTTACAAGATAGTTTTTTAATTCCCTTAGTTGTAAAATTATATTCGGATGAAAAACGAATTTCGGATGATTTCGATTTATAACAATGAAATCTATCAATAAAAAATGACCTTGACGGTAGCTCACCGATCGTTATAAACTACATACTTTCTACTTACTTTCTAAATAAGTTTAATATGCGCTGTTATTAATAAACAATTAAACCTACCGACTCTGGGTTTGCGTATTCGTGATCTATGAATGAAAGCTATTAATTCAGCGTCATTGCAAGACTTTTTAACAATAATGATTCTTTTTTTCGTTGTTCATTAATAATAACAAATTTAACGGTTTTTTTTTTGGACAATAACAAAAAGTTTGAAAGCAATGAGAAAGCTGTGAAGGTTGAAACATTGAGGTATGGTCATAGTAATAAAGAGTTGCTGGGCCAAACTAAACGTAAAGGTAGGAGAAAAGGAAAGAAAGAATCACTTCAGGAATACGAAACTGAAATCGAAATGTTCAATCGATTGGCCTATGCATTGGCTCCGGAAGGAATGAGGGAACAACCGAGTATAAGATCTGTTAAAGGGTTAAGGGACAGTCAACTCAAGGGACATCGACAACTGAGAAGACCATCAACAGGATATGATGCTTTGGTAAGAGCCCTGGAATCTGAAGCAGCCAAAATAATAAGTGCAGAAGTATTCGATCTGGAGGATAAAAAGCCTTTTCTCACAATAAGCGGTGAATGGAATAGAATTATTGAGGCCTTCAGAAAGAATAGAGTGTCCTTACAAGAAAAGTCTTATTCCTAGGAGAAAGGATTTGATAAAAAGTTATGGTTTAGTATATGGGAATAATACAGGGATTCGGATGATAGAAAATGGAGAATTTATTCCAGATTCTAGTACCAATAATAAATTATGCTATAATCATAACAACTTTATTTTTTTTCAGACCTGAAAACGATCTTGGGGGGTGTGTTGAAATTGTGAACCAAATTTGGACTTATACCATTTTTAACAGCAAGGAATGGTTAAATTGATCTAGTCAAATATCTAGTCTGGTTGTATAGTCCACAGCGGAAGAAGGGATTGTCGCCAAAATGGGAAAGCCCCGACAAAGGTTATAAAGTAAATCAATGATGTGGTATACAGGACCCAATGCACCACTAGGACGAAGCAAAAAGTGGTTCATCTCAATAGTCTTGCGAGGTACCAAGGAGGAAGATTATCACCAGAAGTCGGGTTAGATTCTGCTGATCGAAATGATCAACGCCAAGATAGGAGCATAGTAGAAAATTTTGACGTTCAACACTGAGAGAGGGGCAGTGTTACAGATTTTCCCTCAAGCCGCCTCTCTGGTTTATAGACCGGGAGCTGATGACAGAAAAAAGTGGACAATTTTTTCAAGGCTGCCTTCGATAGGAGACATATTTACAGTCGGGAAGTATAGATCAACATTGTTTAGAATCATCGAAACCTGCAAACTCATGTTTAAACTATGCGTTTATTTTGCATTGAGAAATGACTACTCGGAACAACGTTTTATAGTCTGCCATTCATTGAAATAGAAAACAGGGTTGTGGGATTTCTGAAAATCTTATTGGCAGACGATTTACTTGAGTACAAAGGTGAATTATCATAATATTAGTTTGCAATGAACCCGTGTAACTCGAACCAACTTTTTCAAGTCTGCCAATTACACTGTAGTGTGTCCGTGACCCAAAATCAACAAAACATCACAAGGCAGTCGATTTGCAGTGATATAAATATTACTTACGTATTTTTCAATTAGCATTCATGTTACAATAACTCGGAACAATTTTTTCAAGTCTGCCTCTTGAATTATTATAAATTTGGACAATAAATATTCCATATAAAACTACTGGCATACGAATTCATATGTATTACAATGGAGGCAGACGCAGTTCAACTTGAAAAAAAAATTAATGTTTATTACCAATTTTCTAATGTCTGCCAATCACACTATTGTCTATTCTTAGCCTGAAACTAACAAAAAATTACAAGGCAGCCGATTTGCAGTGATATAAATCCTATAAAAATGATTTCCAATTAGCAATTTTTTTAAAATAACTCGGAACATTTTTTTCAAGTCTGCCATTTTTACGTTGCATTATTCATGTATGAAATAGACCAAATATCAAATAGCAGACGATAAATGATCAAACATATGTGAATACCCGAATGAAACAATTATTTAGTCTGGCACTTTTTCCCGGCATTATTCAGTTATTACAGTGACAAGCGAATGATTCTATCTGATAAATATGGAAGTGTAAGTATTTGAATTTTCTAAGAAAAAATTATTTTGATAATTTTCCCATGTCCAATCTCATACAATATACAAATAAGCACTCTAAACTCTATTTTATTAAGCTGGAAAAATTAAAAATTTTAAAATTTTTTTTATTATTTTTGGTATTGCATGTTTCCAAAATTGCCTTTTTTGGTAATTGGGTTATTATTTTATTGCTTCCTTTTTCGGAAAAACTGTGGCAGAAAAAGAATTGGCATGACCATTCACTGCATGTGCTGCTAAAAAGTTGGGTTATGCTTGGTTGGTCGGTAAAGGGCGAAATAACGAAGATTGCAAACATTATTTTTTTGGTTTGTTTTACGATAAATGGCTATTTTTTTTAATTATTGAAGTTTTCTAAATCTCTTTTACATATTTCTGCCTATTTTATCCTCCCGGTATCTGAAAAAATCACTAAAAAATTAATAGACGCAAAATGCGAAAAACGTCAAAAAATTGTTTTCCAAGTATTGTTTAGCAAAAAAAATTTTTCGTCCACTTCCATGGCTTCGAATGCTCATGCACTATACGAAGACGCATTTATACTGCCTGAAAATCAAAACTGAGCACAGACACGGCTCGAAGTACAGTGTGCTCGAGGTACCGTGTATGCCATGCGCTGATTGGTTGATTTTTCCTATAGAGCTGAAAGGACGCTTCTCGAAAATTCGAGCATACAGTTACAGTAAGTCTCCATGATTCGAATATACAGTTTAACGGACTGCGATAAATAGCTGTTTCGGGAAAATGAGTATACGTATGTGTATACGTATATGTGTATTAGTCACAAAAATACACTTATATTCAATTAATACATTTTATCTACATACATATGTACATACAAAATTGTTGACGAATAAATATTATACATTAGAAGTTTCGTGGATCGTATCATCTTTCATACTAAAAAAAGACGACTAATGACGGTAGAGTAACAAATTCATTCAATTGTCATCAGCGGTCAGAATTTAAATTTGGAAAAAAAAATTTTTTTTCATAGTATTCATGTATGTTTGATTATTTATCGTCTGCTATTTGATATTTGGTCTATTTCATACATGTATAATGCAACGTAAAAATGGCAGACTTGAAAAAATTGTTTTGAGTTATTTAAAAAAAAATTGCTAATTGAAAAATATTTTAATAGGATTTATATCACTGCAAATCGGCTGCCTTGTAATTTTTTGTTAGTTTCAGGCTAAGAATAGACAATAGTATGATTGGCAGACATTAGAAAATTGGTAATAAACATTAATTTTTATTGCAAAACAAAAAAAGTTTAAAAATTGTATGTATACAATGTAATCGGCTGCCATTCTTTTTAATCGATATTTGAAGTTGTTAAATTTATGTTGAAATAAACTATAAGCTTGAAAAAATTGTTCCGAGTTATTGTAACATGAATGCTAATTGAAAAATACGTAAGTAATATTTATATCACTGCAAATCGACTGCCTTGTGATGTTTTGTTGATTTTGGGCCACGGACACACTACAGTGTAATTGGCAGACTTGAAAAAGTTGGTTCAAGTTACACGGGTTCATTGCAAACTAATATTATGATAATTCACCATTGTACTCAAGTAAATCGTCTGCCAATAAGATTTTCAGAAATCCCACAACCCAGTTTTCTATTTCAATGAATGGCAGACTATAAAACGTTGTTCCGAGTAGTCATTTCTCAATGCAAAATAAACGCATAGTTTAAACATGAGTTTGCAGGTTTCGATGATTCTAAACTATGTTGATCTATACTTCCCGACTGTAAATATGTCTCCTATCGAAGGCAGCCTTAAAAAAATTGTCCACTTTTTTCTGTCATCAGCTCCCGGTCTATTATGGATGTTTAGAGAAATGATGAGACTGTTGAGAACCGTCGTAGGCACGACCAGAGAGCTCATCTAATAGTTTCATTTTCGATGTTGAGGAGATCGAACTGCCTCTGTGACTGCCGTTTCAGGTTCGCTCGAGAACAACAAGTAGCAACCACGTGTGGGATAGTTGGTTCTTTGCAAATAAGGATAAATATAAGTCAAAAAATACTAGTGTCGTTGAATATTTCCACTCAAAGAATAATAGATCACAACAGTTTTCTTTATACATTGAAATAGACAGAAGTGTGACATAAGCGATATTGACATTTGTTGCTTATTTTCAGTTTGTAAATAAAAGATTTTTATTGATTGTTAAGAGTTAGTTATTGGAATTTATCCGTCATACTTCGTAACAATATATTTATGATTGTTTACAAGGAACGAACTATTGAACACGTGGTTGTTGTTGTGTTACTCGATGGAAGTTAGAATGACAAATTGTTGAACATAGAAGTAACTGTCAGAGAAGAGCTCTGACAGAGAAGAGAGATTCAAAGTTGGTAGCCCTTTTTATATGTTGACAGTTGATGGTGGGGCGTCCCAATGTGGTCCCAGAATAGTGATACTATTCTGTGATATATTATCTTCCATCGAATGACAATGACGATTCCCTACACATTTAACTTTCCATCCTCACCAGAAAGTATCGTGAATTTGAATTGTAATTTGTCCATGATTCGTAATATGTGTGATTTACTAGAAATGTCGTTTTGTAATATTATTTTATTGGGTGAAACTTCTAAGTAAACTAGATTGCTCTCTAAAAAAAGTGTTTTTATCCATTAATTTTATATGCTAGTTCACATTAATTGATTATTTACATTATTTACTGTTAAGATTGTACATTTATTTTCTTTATTTTGAACAGTTGGTAGTTGACAAAACGAAGTGTGACTCTATGTTCAAGTGACTCTATGATAAATAATATGGCGTGTTAGTAAGATGAGTCGTTATAGTAGTTTTTGTTCATTTTTATTTATTAGTTAAATAATATTTTGTATTCAGTGAAAGTGTTTCATTCGAAGAAAGGAAAACCTATTTAATTAAACTACCTCCATGATAATGGCTTCAAAGATAGTCAATGTGTTAAACTTCTATCAAGGAGACCAGAAGAATATTCTTCGTTTAAGATTAGCGTGCCACGCGAGGAACTTGAATTGTTAAAAAATCCTGAAATCTGGCCAGTAGGTAATCGAGGTAATCCTTTAGTTCGACTAGACCAAAATGATCAAAGAAAATAATGGATGCTTGTGTTTTTAGGGGCTATACCTTAATGCAACATGAAATGAATACATTTCAAGAAAAATCATATCTACGCATACAACACCAAAATGTAAGATCCCTTAACAAAGCAAGTAAAAAATTAGAGGTATTAATACAACAGTATAAACCTAATATATTTGGGATCACTGAACATTGGCGAACTTACGACCAAATTTCAGCACATAAGATTGAAGGATACAAACTAGTATCATCTTTCTGTAGGGCCCAAGGTAACATGGGGGTGGTGCAGTATACACTAAAGAAACCCTCAATACTAAAAGTAGGAGAGATATCAATGACTCAACTATAAAAATTTTTATAGAATGTTCCAGCTGTGAAGTAAAAGTAAATGGAAACTAAAAACTTATAATGGTTTGTATATATAGTCCAGACACAGTCCCTCTTAGCAATATTGATCTATTCTTTGAAAAGTTCATAACTCTCCTAGAGCTACTAACATTATCCAAACAATTATATACAATAGTAGGGGATTTCAATTTAGATATGTTGGATGCAAATGATAACAATGCCTTGACTTCTCTATCAATTCTAGAAAGTTTTAATGTCAAAATTACAATAACTGAACCAACAAGAATAACATCTACAACTTCAACACTTCTAGACAATATATTGTGTGTTGTATATATATATATATATATATATATATATATATATATATATATATATATATATATATATATATATATTTTGATCTATTGGTTGTTTCACCACCAATAGATCAAATATTTGTGTTCCAGACAATTTCTGCCATGGAAACTTAATCTTAGTTATAGAGAACACTACTAAATTTCTTGGACTTCAACTAGACTCTCAATTCAACTGGAACAAGCACATTTATGAGCTTAACAAGAAATTATGTTCAATAATCTACAGTGTTAATGTTCTAAAACATCATGTAAATCTGGATATTCTAAAGATAATTTACCGTGCAAATTTCCAGTAAGTTCTATCATATGGATTGATTTTCTAGGGAGCCTTTGGACATGCTAAAAGAATCTTCATCACTCAGAAATTAGCTTTAAGAACAATACTGCATCTGCGGTATAGAGATTCATTTAGAGGATTATTCAGACAAAATATTATGTTGACGATTGTTGGTCTTTATATCCATGGCTGCCTTGTTTTTCTTTGTAAAAATCTACAATATTTTGAGGATTTTAAAAATAAGAACACAAGAAAAACAGCAGCATATCTATATCCTTTGAGGGCGTTGAACCTGTCCCAGAAGAGTACCCAATATATGTCTGAAATTTTTCAATTCACTGTCTCTCTCTATGAAGGAAATATTGAGCTTCAATAAATTTAAACACGAAACACGCCTCTTTTTGATGCAATGCGAACCCTACAGTATAGATGAATAGTGGGACTACTGTAGGAAACACAGAACTAATAATTATGCTTACTAAAATTATTTTAAACAAAAATACTCTTTGACGTCTGACCTTTTGTTGCTTTATACAGGGTGGGCCATAAAGTTGGACTGATTATAAAAAAAAATATAAAAAAAACTACAAAGCTGAGGAAAGAAAAAGTATATTTATTGTAAAGTAAACAAATGGGAAATTTATTTTTCAAAAACAACGCCGCTTAGATGTTTGCCTTCTTGATGTACACACTCCTCCAATCTTTTACCTTAAATTTGTGAAGACTCGCTGGCACATCGCTCGTAGAATAGCTGATATTTCCTCGCGAATGTTGTCCTTGAGCTGGGCAATTGTCGTCGGTTTATTGGCATAAACGCGACTCTTGAGGTACCCACAGAGAAAAAATCCGGTGGCGTGAGATCTGGGCTCCGGGGAGGCCACGAAATGTCCCCTCGACGCGATATCAGTTTCCCATTAAACACTTCATTAACAACTGCGAAAGACTCATTGGAAGTATGGGATGTTGCGCCATCTTGTTGAAACCAAGTTCTGCTGTTGTAGCCTTCAAAATTATGCAGTTGTGGAAAGAAAAAGTTACGTAACATTGCTGTGTAGTGATCAGAATTTACTGTTATTCCCTGGCCTCGCTCATTTTCAAAAAAATGGGGTGCGATGATTCCTTGAGCTGACATGGCGGCCCAAACTGTAACTTTAAGCGAATGCAAAGTTCTTTGATGTTTCAATCGGGTATTTTCTGCGGCCCAATATCGACAATTTTGTTTATTGACAAATCCACATAGGTGGAAATGAGCTTCATCCGAGAAGAGAATATTGTTCAAACTTTGAAATCACTCTAACATTGTTTCGGCAAATTCACAACGTAAATAGTGGTCATTTGGTTTCAATTCCTGGACTAATTGTAGCTTATACGAGTGTAATTTAAGATCTTTAGACAAAATACGCCTTAATGATGTTTTTGATATGGCGAGCTCAGCTGATCTCTTTCGGGACGACTGTTGGGGATCACGCCGCGCCGTACGGACGTCATAACTTCAATAACATTTTCCTCCGTTTTTACCGACCTTGGACGTCCCGCAGGTTTTTCATTTAATGTCGAACCCGAAGACTCAAACTTTCTGACCCACGATCTGATCACACTATCACTTGGACATTTGTTTAAGTCATGTAAATTAAAATGCGAGCGAAATAGACGCCGCGCAATAATGCACGAATCGCCATTTTTGTAATACGCCTCCACACAAAACGCACGCTGCTCACCGGTGAAACGCTCCATGGCGACTGAATTTCCGAGAACCAAGCTACCTATCCCCGCTACCCGCACCCCGCTCCCGCGTTCCTGTCACGAGTAATATGATTTTGAAATTCGCATGCCTTTCTGGCCCACCCTGTATTTGTAAGAATGATGTAACAATTTTGTCAATAAACTATATTATTATTAACATGGTAGCAGATTGTGTGGTTTAAATCCCCGGAGAATAAACGAGTGAAATAAAAAAAATATAGAGAAGATGGCGGACATTACTATACCGGCAATTGATGGTGAGGATTATGCCAATTGGAAACAGAGAGTAACAATGTATTTGAAAATGAAAAACTGGTACATAAACATAACCAGACCCAAAGATACAACGGACAAAGAAGAATGGGATACAAATGACCTAAAGGAAATCAACTACATATACAGTGCGGTTACCAACAAACAATTAGAATTTGTGAGTAATGAGGAAAGTGCCTATGATATTATTAAAAAATTTGACGAACTTTATTTAAAAGAATCAGCAGCCCTACAAATTGTATGTAGAAATAAAATAGAAAAATTAAAAGTGAAAGATTATAATGATACTGGAACATTCTTCAATACTTTCACAAGAACAATAAATGATTTAAAAGGTGCCGGCGAAAAATAACTGAAAAAGAAGAGATGTTAAGAACCTTGTCAGATTCATTAAGTTATATTGGGGATTAAGTTGATGTATTAAAAGAAGATCAGACAAATGAATATATTAAAAGTAATATCCAATTAATTGATGTAATAAAAAATAATTAAAGTGATGGTCCTAAATCAAATGCATTATATATGGGAAGAAAAACTGCTACAAATAGTCAGGAACAGAATATTTGTTATCAATGTGGTAAACCAGGTCATTTTAAAATGAATTGTCGACAAAGTGGAATATATCGAGGGACTTTAAGACGAAATGGACAATTTAATAGCAACAGAGGTCAAAACAACTTACAACTTGAAAGCAACAACATGTAACGTGGTGGTTACAACAACAATGCATCACATAATCGAATGGGACAGCATAAGAAGAATAATACAGGAGTTATTGACAACCTAATAATAGAACTTATCAACAAGGTGAATCTAGTATGAGCAGTTTTATAACAGAAATAAATTCAATGATGGCAGAAAATGGGGTAGAATCGGTAAAAACTACAGATAATAAAATAATAACAGGTAACAATAATATAATTCGAATTAATTCGTTATTAGACAGTGATTGTATACAGATCATGTAATCAATAATGATGAATATTTTTCTGAATGTATAGTTTTAGATCAACCTGTAAATGTTAAGATAGGAGATGGTAAAATTTTAAAAGCTACAAAAGTAGGAAATGTAATTAGTAAATTTTCTGTTTATAACAAATCAAATCCGATAAATATGCAAAACGTTTTTATGTCAAAGATATGGATAAGAATTGAATTAGTTATGCTATTGGATAACACATAAACATAAAATAATATCTATAGGTAATATGCAAAAATTTTAGATAGGGAAAGAGGACTGATTGCAATTGCATGAAAGGAGGATAGATTGTATAAGATGACTAGCTTACTAGTACAAGACAAAAATGAAATAAGCGTAAATTTAGTGAAGGAAAATAGAGAATGCCTGAGATTAAAAGTAAAGTGGCATCGTACATTAGGTCATATAAATTTTAATTATTTAAAAACTTTAAGTGAAAATCACATGTTAGAAGGTATGTATACCTGTAAATTTAGAATCTAACTATATGAAATGTAGGATTTTTATTGAGAATAAAATGCACAATTTACCTTTTAAGAATAATAAGAATAGAGCAAAGGAAATATTGGAAATCATTCATACTGACTTAAATGGTCCACATTCAACTATTGGGTTGAAAGGGAAAAAATACTTTCTTACTTTTATTGACGATTTCAGTAAAATATCAAGAGTATATAGAATTAAATCAGAAGACCAAGTCTACAATTATTTTACGGAATATGTAAAAGAAGTTGAAAATTTGACTGGTAAAAGAATCAAAAAGATAAGATGCGATAACGGTAAGGAATACTCGAATTCTAACATTCGTAAATTTTTAAGTGAGAAGGGGATTGTATGTCCACCATATATAATGAACTTAATGGAACTGCTGCTGAAAGATATAATAGATCCATCATGGATATGGCACGATGTTTATTAGCTGAGGCAAAAGTAAGTAGGAAATTGTGGCCCGAAATAGTATGTGCAGCTGCACATCTTAAAAACAGGACTTTAACTAATACAAATGTAACAAAAACTCCTTATGAAATATTTTTTAGGAAATAAACCCAATGTAAAACATTTAAGATTATATCGAAGTAGTTTTTGTACGTGTGCCAGAACAGAAAAGAGAATCGAAATGGGATCGAAAAGCTAATCTAGGAATTTTATTGCGATAAAGTGAAGTTGGGTATAGGATTTTAGTAAACAACAGAATTACAGTTTCTAGACACGTCGACATAATAGAAGAAGGTACAAAATGCATTGAACTACAAGAAAGTGATTTACAAAGAGAAAGTTTAGGAAATGAAAAAATTGAAAGAGATGACTATAATTCAGATGAAGACAATGTTGCAAATAGTTCAACTGATATTGATGAAATTTGAACATATGATTATGTTCAAATTAACTTCATCTATGTAAATTTTAGGAAAACATATGTAATTAACATGCTATTTAATTAACATTTACAATGTTCCTACCTGTTTACAAAGAAACAACATTTCAAATTCATTATTCGAAGTGTTTTCTTTATAACATTTATTTATAGTTTATCTTTAAGAATGTTCAACGACATTCAAAAGTTATTATTCGAAGTGTTTTCTTTATAACATTTATAGTTTATCTTTATGAATATTCGTGTGTCAATAACCTCTCATCAATAATCTCTTTTCCTTCTGTCACTCCTGTGTTCTTTCTCTATAGTTAGGATGAGTTTATTTCTACCTTATCTACATTAGCGCGGTATATTTAAAAGTGTAAAGAAATTATGTTTTCTTTATATACATCAATAGTTCACACGTTTTCCACAACCAGACGAAGCGCTGATATAGAGCCGTGAAGTAACAGAAAATATGTAGTTTCTAAGGAAGGCGATAGATTTTTTGTTATGATGATCGAGTGATAACATCATTTACACTTGAGAAAGAGAAAGAACGCTGTAATAATTTCTCCTTCGATTTATATTTCAAGATTCTACATTAAGGCCCGCGTCCGGTGAACTCTAAATTGTGTTGCGTCAATGGCGATACCGCTATCGTCTTGAAATTGTCTGGTATAATGTATATAGTTGCCTACCCCGCATAATTCGATATTCGAATTTATGTATGTATTTTCAGGTAGAGTGGAAGACCGGCAAAGCCGAACTCTTACCTTTGTGTAATTTATGTATATCATTATTACGCAATAAATATTATTATTATTATTATTATTATTATTATTATTATTAATGTAAGTGATAAAAATTATCACTGATTACCTGATAAAAATTATTTTAATTTATTTAAAATAAATTTTATAACTTAAATTATAATTTAATTTTATAACTTAATTTATAATTTGAATTTTATAACTTTATTTTAATTTATTTTTAATTTGTTTGATCGCTTAAGATTGGAAGAGGATATGTTAACTGGGGATGAAGTGAATAAAAGTAGCACTCAAAATGCTTTTATGTCAAGACATAACAATAAGTCGGGAAAATCTCAGGTAATTAGAAAGGACTGTGTTGAATGTTATAAATGTAGCCTGAAAGGACATCGAAAGTCACAATGTCATGGTAAGCCCTGTGTCAAATATATTGAATACTTCGAAAATACTTATGGATGTAAGCTTTGCAAATGTAAAGGTCATTTTGCAAATGAATATCCTAATAAAGATAAAAATGAAAGCAAATCAAGTAGAATTAATGAGAAAATTTTAGGTGAACAGTAAGTTTGTCAGCTGCCAATGTTAAAAAGGAATTAGTCGATGGAAACTGTTAGTACCAAGATTGTGGAGCAACACAGCACATGAGTTCACATAAGGAATGGTTTATCAATTATAAACCCTTGAAGATTCCATCATCTGTTCTAATTGGTGATGCTTCAAAGTTAGAAGGTGTTGGAATTGGTGATATTAACCTGGAAGCATTTAACGGTAAAGACTGGGATAAAATAATCTTGAAAAATGTTTTATAGTTTCAAAAATGCCATTCAATCTTTTTTTTGTTAGTTCTATTTTGGACAAAGGTTATGAGCAGTCAGGTGTTGCTGAAAATGATTTTTCATGTTTAAGGATTTCAAAGAAAATATTATAGCTATGGCATTGAGAATAGACAAACTTTATAAAATGCAATCTCGGCTAGAGCCACCTGAAAAATGTCTATTAAATGTTTGTATTAAGAAATGGCATGAAAGGTTTGGACATCAAAATGTTGTTTATGTTAGGAATATATTGAAGAGAAATGGAATCAACTATCAAGATGACTGGGATGATTATGTTTGTCCAGGACGTACCTATGGAAAACAGCAGAGTATCACATCCAGCAAATACTAAAAGATCTTCTAAACCATTAGATTTGATACATGTTGATTTGTGTGAAATGAATATACTCTCTTTAGGGGGAGCTAAATATTTTCTACTTTTAAAAGATGACTTTTCACATTTTAGGACTGTCTATTTTTTGAAAAACAAAAGTGAAGCTGATGAAAAATTTAAAGCATACATGAAACTGGTAAAAAATCTATTTGGTAAAAATGTAAAAACTCTCAGGTCAGATAATGGAACAGAAATAAAGAATGGAGATGTGAATAAATTTTTGGAAAGTCTTGGTATATTTCACAGCAAATCATGTGCATGTACACCACAACAGAATGGTAGGATAGAAAGGGAAATAAGAACTGTTGTTGAAGCAGCAAGGACGGTCTTACATGCTCGAAATTTGAATGAAAATGTATGGGCTGAAGCTGTCAATTACTCTGTATTTACCTTGAATCAGACAGATACCAGTTCAGTTGAAAACAAGAGTCCATCTGATTTATGATTTGGACGCAGAATAGATTATTATTATTATTATTGGGATTACAATAGAAGCGGCGATGCCGATGGAACTATTGCAGTCAATGAATTGCTCACATTACATAGTAATTAGCATTAAAGAGATAGTGAGTAAACAGTAATTTCTTCTCACTCACTATCACAAGTCACAAACAACCAAAGGTAGGAACCCTCACATTCAAACACCAAAGGAACTCCAGATATGCGGCCTGGGAAATTTCTTTATCAAGCCTGTTTTTGAAAATGTTTCTGTTAGGGGCACTTATGGTAACCTCCCGCAGCTCATTCCAGTCGTGCACAACTCGATTGCTCAAAATTTGTTTTTCTAATAACAGTTTTGCAGAGTTCTGTCTTTATCTTTTTTGAGTGACCCCTAAGATGATTTGGGTTAGGCACAAAGAAGCTGAATTGAAGACTGTAACACCCAGTCATAATTTTATAGGTTTCAATTAGATCCCCTCTGTCTCTTCGATTCTTCAAGGTTGTCAGATGCAGTGCTGCCAAGCGCACCCCATAAGGTAGTAGCTTCAGTGCTGGTGGCATCTTTGTTATTCTTCTTTGGACTCTTTCCAGCCGTTCGATGTCTAATATAGTAGGGGTTCCATACGGTGTGCGCATACTCCAGAATTGGGCGTACAAATCCCTTATAAATGGAATTGATGATCTCAGGGGTTTTGTTTGAAAATGTGGATTTCAACAAGTAACTCAACTTATTAGCTTTTTTAGTAATGTAATTTATATGTCCTTCCCATTTTAGATCGCCACTGATGACTACACCCAGGTCCCTCTGCGTCGATGATACAGGTATGGGATCGGAGCCCATGTAATAGCTACGTTGCGGATTCTTTTTCCCAATGTGAAGAACCACGCATTTACTTGTGTTAAGTTTAAGTCTCCAATTCTTTGTCCATCTTTCGATCGTTTTTATATCACGCACAAAATCATCATAGTCTAGGAGAGGATTGCAATACAACTTCGTGTCATCTGCATAACTGGATATATTAGTCCTTACGTCGTTCGCTAAGTCGCTTATATATGAGATGAAGAGTATAGGCCCCAAGACTGACCCCTGGGGCACCCCGCTGTAGGCATCAAACATTCTGGAGCTGCATACAGCCACTCTGACACAGTAACTCCTTCCCCGCAGAAAACTGGCAATCCACTGCAGAAGATGACCACGCATGCCAAGATGTTCGAACTTGAGGAGTGCTCCGCGAATAGGTTGTGAGTCAAAGGCCTTCTCAAAGTCGAGATAGAGCACATCAGTTGGTTGGCCGCAGTCAGCGGCTGTAGTACAGTCATTAAGGCAAACCAGCAAGTTACTCGCTGTTGATCTGGATGGTACAAAACCATGTTGACTAGGGGGAATAATCTGATTCTCCATAAGGAATGCAGTCAGTTGTTTGGCCACGAGCTTCTCCATTATCTTACATAGGACACAAGTCAAACTTACGGGTCGGTAATTGGCTGGGTTGCATATATCGCCTTTCTTCATGATTGAGATCACTGTAGCCTTAGCCCAGGTTTCTGGAAATATACCAGAGATGAAATCATTCCCAAAGGCTAATGGCAGCGGTTCAGCGAGGACTTCACTACATTTTTTTAATAGTACGGCTGGAATATTGTCCGGACAAGTGCTCGAATTCACATCCAAAGCTGATAGAGCATCGAGGACAATTTCTCTTGTAAAGTTTATTTGTGTGATTTCATTATTAGATCTAGTGTTCGTTGGCAGAGTAGGAAAATCTTCCATCGATTCCTGGGTATAGTGGGTATAGAGGTTTTGGAATTCCTGAGCAAATATTTCAGTCACTTCAGCCGGATCTGTGGTTATTTCTTGTGAATTAGGATCTCTCAAAGTGAGTGAAGTTATGTGACTATTTTGATTTTTCTTAATGAAAGAATAAAAGGCCTTACCCCCTCTGTCGATGGCACTCTTCTCGTAAAGATTTCTGGCTGTAGATATCTCCAGTTTCAGTGAGTTATTGCATGATCGGTAGGTGGCATAGTCAATTTCAGAGTGAGATTTTCTGTAATTCTCCCAGAGTTTTCTCTTCCTGTCAATTAAACCAAAAATGGAACCACTCAGCCATGGTTTACTTGGATTGTATTTTCGCCTTCTTAGTGGGAAGAAGCGTCGATCAGATCTTGCAGAATCGACTGGATTGTGTTGACACTCAGCGAGTTAGCATCACAAGAGCCCAGCTCAGCCTACAAATAAGTGTTGAGCTCAGAGTAGTCCGCTTTAAAAAAATTTCCTTTCTTTATAACTTTTGTGGTGCCTGGGTAAATCTGAATCTGTGCCTTAGCAGCTATGATTCGCTAAGTCCAAGGGGAGGAAGAGGTTCAATTTCTCTATACGATTTTTTATCCTTGACGAAAGGTAGATCTAAGAGAGAGCTCTGGTTTCCTCTATATCTTGTAGGAAACTGTATTAGCTGTTTGTAGTCCCAGCCGTTAAAATGTTCCAAAAACTCCCGTGCATCTACATTTGGGTTATTAAGAGTAAGATTTCTCCAGTTTACAGATGGATAGTTGAAATCCCCGAACACTAGTTTCAGTATTCGCTACGAAAACATTATTTAGGGCGTATAGCATGTTTCTAGTGTCCTCAGTGGCGGCGTTGGACGGTCTATAAACGCATGCGATGGTAAACTTTTTATTAGCGATTTTTAAGTCTAAACATAATCCATCTATAGAACCAGATGAAAGCTGCTGAGTAGTGTTGAC
The DNA here is from genome assembly GCA_030704895.1 of Henosepilachna vigintioctopunctata. Taxonomy (NCBI): domain Eukaryota; kingdom Metazoa; phylum Arthropoda; class Insecta; order Coleoptera; family Coccinellidae; genus Henosepilachna; species Henosepilachna vigintioctopunctata. The sequence continues at coordinate 5,287,972 of JARQZJ010000036.1, read as the reverse complement.
TGACACTGCAACAGGATATCCCAGTATTTGGTTCCTTGCTATGAGTAATATCAAGACCCAGTTGGCTCTGAGCCTCAATTTCGCTCAGCCTTTTCTCCACCTCCGAAAGTCTGGGATTGACTGCTATCAGATTAGAACGCATGCCAATACAGTCTGGGCAATAGAACAGCACCACGCTGAAGACAAGAATAGGCAATAGAACAGCACACAGCGAACTGAGGATATCCAGCGAACAGAGGTGGATATCCCAGAACATTCCCTGCAGATGACTTTTCGACAGAAATCGCATGGGAAGCCAATCAGTGCATTTTTTTCGTCACGGAACCTGCAATCCTTCTTAGATTTTAAACAATTGCCACCCTCCGGCATGACGATATCGAGGTTATACGTCGGCCAACCTCAAATTATTGTCCCAGAGATGAAGACAATCTAAGAGTTTATATGCACAGTGCAGTACACGTATCAAAAGATACAGAAGAACACCAGTCTAGGTCTCCACACTAGTTAGATTCAGAACTCGAGGTAAAAGTCTCGGCAAATTTATCCCCCAGAATAGCACGCCACTGGTTGAGGTTCTGACTGAACTGGAATTTCTAAACACGATATAGACAATGACTCACAGTTCAGAAAGCAAATTCGATTTTCAGAATAAAACGTTCAGCCAGTCACATGTGATTGAACACTCATAACTCGGTAGCAACAAACTCGCCGGACAACCGATAACAAAGAGAGTTCGAGTAATTCTGTCTTTTAATATCAAATTTTATTTTTCGTTCAGTTTTCCACCAGAAAAGAAAATACACACAGTCTATTCACTGAAAAGTCAGCTATCTCTCGGACTAATTTTGCAAAATTTTCACATATATTTCTACTCAATTTTCTAAAGAATCACAGAGCGTGTCGAATACCTTTCACTTCCACACGTTGAAACCAATTGATTGCAAAAAGTTGAAAATATTTGGATGCGATTGCTATGTATTTATTGAAGATCAAATGCGAAAGAAAACTGATAAGAAGTCAGTGAAGGGTATTTTTGTTGGGTATGATATTGATTGGGTTTCAGAATTTATGTAGAACCTAAAGTTGACGTAATAAGTTCATGCAATGTAATTTTTGATGAAAAAGTTGGAATGGAGAGTTTTATAGAGCTTGATACGAAACCATTCAATTCTACACCAGAAGTTGAAGATGAGGAAGACAAGCATAATAGTCATGAATTTCTTAATTAAAATTTGTTAGATTTTGAGGAAAGTGATGAGGTTACTACGTCAGGTTACGAAGTTGAAGATGAGGAAGACAAGCATAATAGTCATGAATGTCTTAATCAAAATGAGTTAGATTTTGAGGAAAGTGATGAGGTTACTAAGTCAGGTTACTACGTTAGATAGTGATGCAGAAATTCCCATCAAGAATTCAATCAGAAAGTTGAGAGATCGTCAAAAATTTAAGGCGCCTGCTAGATATAAAGATTTTGTTACAGGTTCAGGTTTAAGAATGCAAAGGATTGAATCCACAATCATTGATAAAGTGGAAGATATATCTGTTGTGAATTCAAATATGGAAATGAGTGTACCAAATTCGTATGAAGAAGCTATCACTTGTCCCTATCAAGATAACTGGAAGAATGCTATTGAAAGTGAGCGCTGAAGTCCCATGAAGATAACAAAACATTGACAATTACAGACAGAACAGGAAAGAAGCCAATCACGTGTAAGTGGATGTTCAGCTTGAAGAAGAATAAAAAAGGAGAAATAGAAACGTACAAAGCTCGACTCTGTGCCCGTGGTTTTGCTCAGGTAAAAGATATTGATTATAAGGAGACATTCTCACCAACGACTAGGTATGATTCAATCAGAATATTGTTGAGCATAGCAGCAAGAGATTATGGAATGGAACAGTTTGATGTGAAGACAGCCTTTCTGTATGGAGGACTCACAGAAGAGATTTACATGTAGGTGCCAGAGGGTATTAAAGTTGAATCATCTAAAGTTGTTAAGTTAAATAAATCTTTATATGTTCTTAAACAATCTTCACGGTGCTGAAACAAACAGTTTAGTTCTTTTTTAGTATCATATGGCTTTAAAGTATGTTCAGCAGATAATTGTGTTTTTGTAGGATATTTTAATAGTTTTAAAGTTGTATTAATTATCTATGTAGATGATGGATTGTTGTTATCAAAAAGTAAGGAGGCTATGAACTTTATTTTAAATGATTTGGGAAATAATATTGAAATAAAAACAATAACTTTAAATTCATTTGTAGGCATGGAAATAACTGAAAAGAATAATAGTCTAATTACAAGTCAGTTCAATTACATTGAAAATATAATAAATAAATTCAAATTGTATGATGCTAAAAGTTGTAATACACCAACTGATGTGTAAATGTATAATTATCTAAAAATGATAATGAAACTGTCAATAATTTTCCGTATAGGGAAGCAGTGGGAGCTTTATTATTTTTATCAGTGTCTAGACCAGATATTAGTTTTGCTGTTAATTGCTCATGTAAATGCTGTTAAAACAATAATTCGCTATTTGAGTTGTACTAAGATGATGTCAATTGTTTATGATAGTAATACAAAATTGATAGGTTATTCAGATTCCCACTTTGCAGGTGATATTAATACCAGAAAGTCAACTACAGGTTTATTATTTACAGGTTTATTATTTATTCTTAATGAATGGTGGACCTGTCACTTGGGCAAGTCGAAAACAGAACACAATAGCCTTGTCAACGATAGAACCTGAATATATGGCCGCCTGTGATGCTGCTAAAGAAATTTTATGGATTAAACAATTTTTGTTGGATATTGAAGAATCGCAGAATTGTTTAACATTGAATGTTGTTAATCAAAGTACTATTAAGTTGATTAATAATCCCGTTTTTCATAGAAGATCGAAGCATATTGATATGCAATATAATTTCATTAGAGAAAAAGTTGAACAGAAAATAATTCAAATTAATTATGTTGAAAGTTCATTTCAATTGGCTCACTTTCTTACTAAAGCTTTGCCGCTTAATAAATTTAATTTCATTAGAGACAGTATTCTCAAGATATTTCAGGATTTAGTGTACTAACATTTTTGAGTTTTTCTTTATCTTTAAATTTAAGTGGGAGTGTTGGAAGTAATAAATATTAAAGATGAAAACCATAGAGGCATAAAATATATTTACAACACTGCTATCTATAATTTATATTTTCTCCTATTGTTAGTCAGATTTTGTAAGTTAAAGTAGTTGCATCAGAGTTATATTCATTATAGTTTTATATCCATATTTTTCTAAGTAATCCTTCATAATTATATTATTTCAGAAAATAAATACATTTTAAGTTTCTTGTTGTTTTGTGGACTGATTGAGTGAATCACAAAATTGAGACTTGAAAATAATACAAATGGTCCTTAATTAATATCAAGACGCCGCCAGTACGTTTATTATTTGACATGCAATTTATGTATTTGTATCCATCTATTTTTATTTCATTATTATAACATCATCAGTGATATATGTTTCCGACAGGCATAAGATAGTAGCTTTCGAGTTACTTATCAATAGTTGTGTATTATAAATATCAAAAAATCTTTATTAGAGTTGACGTGTTTAAAATAGCTCTTGAAAGTGAAGCTCTTCAGAGGGAAAATTTAGTTTCAAACTTGTTAAAATTTATACCAATGTGTGTGTAAAATAAACGGCCGTAAATAGTGCGTGAAAATCTATACCTTACTATGAAAATGGACACCAATATGTGCCTTTTCGGGAAATTATTTGTGTATTTCTAAATTAAATAAATATAACTATACAAAAAACGAATCGTGCAGGCATCTGTGTATGAGAAACATAGATAACATACACCTAAAGCTGATTCAGGTGTTTCGGTTCTTTTTTTGGATCAGTGGCGGAACAAATAAAGGGGATCTACTTCCCTAGAACTTTTGCGAATATGAAATGCGTGGAGTGCTCTTCAGAGGGTGATAAATATATTATATATAAATGTGATGGTTGCGCTGTTACACAGTGCAAAGAATGTGGGGGTTTCACTGCGTCTGAGGAGAAATGCTTTCCATTGTCTAAGAGAAAGATAATTATTTTCTGCTCAAAATGCCGTGAGGAAACACGATCTATTATTGACCTCATGCAAAAAAACCGTAAGCTGAAACAGGAGATTGAGAAACTGAAAGAAATCTCCACAAATTATCAAAAAAAAAGATGAAACTCTAAAGAATATTGAAAAATCAAATCTTGAGAAGAAAATCTATATAGATAAATTAGTAAATCAAATCTGTGAGTAGCAGAATAAACTTTCATCTGAAAACAATAGATGTAATTTAGGAAATGGAGCACAAATTACCCAAGAAAAAGAAGAACTTAAAGCTCAAGTTGATAGTTTGCATAGATCCCTGGAGAAATCAAGGGAAAAGTCTAATCAGCTCTCTACCAAGTTGGAAGTCTTAAATGAAAAATATGAAAAACTTAAAGAAGAATACAACAAAACATTATCCAATAATGAACTATGTTCACAAAACAATAAAACATTGAAAGATAAAATAGAACCCAATACTGATGAAAAAATAATACAATACCTTGAATTATTTGAAAAAAAGATAGATTCAAAAATACAAAAACTTGAAAATAACTTATATAAAAAATTTTATAACTTAAACAATGAGCATTTACAACCCAAAACATGCTCATATAGCAATATAGTTAAAGCACCTAGGTTATCAAGCAATACCCAAATGACAGAATCTCGCAAACTTCAAGATAAAAAAATTTTTGATGACCAGCTGAGGTTAATGCAAGACATTATCAATTTGGATAAGGATGGTTCAGTATCGGAGGTTGATCATTTTCGTCATGCTTCGGATAAAGCTGTCACTATTTCTTCTTCCGAGGGTGGAACAAAAAAAATCACAAGTTTTCAACAGAAGGATAAGATATCCCCACTAGATATGGACAACAAATCAGATAAAAATAGACATACAAATTATCGTCAACCACGAGGAATTGTAGGCATTGGTCACAGTAGTAAGCTTGCAATAAAAGGAATTAAATTACTCGGGCATGTACATATTTGTAAGCTTGATCCAAATTTGACTGAAGACTGTTTGAAGGATTACCTCAATAATAGCGGCTTCAAGGATGTCCAATGTATAAAACTTCAATCAAGACGTCCAGAAGAATACTCCTCGTTCAGGATTAGTGTACCACGTGAAGACCTGGAATTGTTAAAAAAACCGGAAATATGGCCAGAGGGTTCTAGAATAAATCCTTTTTTATTTCGGCTGGATCAAAAATATCAAGGAAGGAGTTAGAAATGGGTAAAGATGCAGATTATCGATCTAATGTAAGTTGCAAAGAAAAATTCTGCAAGTCAAAGCAAACACCTTCGCAAGAAAACACTAAGGAAATTAAAAAACTCTACTATTGCACACCAGAACATTCAATCAATCGGAAACTGTCAAAATACCCTTGAACTCTTCACTCAAGAACATAATCTGGATATATTAATGGTTACGGAACACTGGAAAAGCCAAGAGGAGCTTGATACACACATAATACAAGGTTATAACTTGGCAGCCAGTTTCTGCCGTCAACAAGGTAGGCACGGAGGAAGTGCAATTTTTTGCAAAAATGCTTACAAATGTAGCAGAAGGTATGATATAAGTTCTGTAAGTGTACCACGTATTATAGAATGTTGTGCTAGTCAGATTAAGCTCGAGAACACAAAAATTTTAGTAATTTGTATATATAGACCAAATTCACCACCACATAGCAACGTAGATATCTTTCTTGAGAAACTTAAAATCATATTAATTATTGGAGGAGATTTTAACATAGATATTCTAGTTAAATCAAAAGACTCCCAAAATTTTCTGGCTCTCCTTGAAACATTTAATATCGTATTTCATGTGAATGAACCAACAAGATTTGTATCAAATACTTGTTTGGACAATTTCTTAACAAATATGGAGGGCTCCACTAAAATCATTGAAAATCACATATCCGACCACAGAAATGTGTATAGAAAGTATAATAAAACCTGGATGAGAAAAATAAATGAAAAAACTATACAAGAATTTATACTTAAACTAACACAAATAGATTGGAATGTGATCCACAGTTATGATAAGTCACACGTGGAACATATGTGGGGTTATTTATCGGAAAATTTTCAAAGTATTTTTAATGAAATATTTCCACTTAAGTGTGTTATCAAAAAAGATCGTGTGAACACTTTCAGAAGCGTTCCTCTGATTCGAAGTATGAAAAATATATTGGATAAAATTTACACTATATCTCAAGTGAGACATGAATTCAAAAATGACTATAAGTCATATAAGAAAAAATATGACTCATACATCGCTATGTTTAAAAAACAACATTACAGAGCAATTATAAAAAATGCAGAAAATAAATCAAAGGCGACTTGGCAGGTCGTTAATAACCTTACGAAAAAGACACCAAAGGAAAATTTTAAGGATATGGACCATGATGATCTTCATGAACTTGTAAATAGATTTAACAAATTTTTTAATAATGTGGCTTCCTCACTGAATGATAACCTGCCGCCAAATGACAGCTACAGACATAAATCTACACCTCTACAAAAATCATTTTATATTTTTGACATTGAAGAATGTGAGATTACTACGGCAGTTATGTCAATGAAAAACAATTACTCAAGTGGATATGATGGAATTCCTATGAAAGTCATAAAGAGATCTATGCATATAATAGGTCCGACTCTGACTCATATAATGAACTTATCTTTCAAGGAGGGTATCTTTCCAGATTCACTTAAGATAGCAATTATTAGACCTATTCATAAAAAGGGGATTCCACTGAACTTGGAAACTACCGACCAATCAGTTTAATGAGTTCTTTCTCCAAAATCTTTGAGAAAATTTTAGCAAACAGGATGCTAAAATTCTTTAAGAAGTTCAATGTTATTCAAAACAACCAACATGGGTTTGTAAGCGGCAAAAATACCGAAACTGCTATTTTCGAACTAACACGTGCTATTGTAGTAGCATTGGAAAAAGGTGAGGTTCCAGCTGCACTGTTCCTTGACCTGTCCAAGGCTTTTGACTGTGTATGTCATAAGATATTGCTTTCCAAAATGGAATTATTTGGTATAAGGGATAAACAGCTTAATCTAATAAAAAGTTACCTCACAAACCGCAAACAGAAAGTTTCTGTTACGGTGAAGGGAGTCGCATATTATTCGGATGAGATGATATCAACTGTGAGGGTACCTCAAGGCAGCATTATGGGGCCACTTTTATTTATCATTTATATAAACGATATAACCAAATACTTACCACGACAAAACTGTCAACCAATTGTATATGCTGATGATACAAACATCTTGGTGCATGCTGGGAATGTCTGCTCCTCTACTCTTGCATTGGAGTCTATTATGGGCAATGTGGAGAAATGGTGCATTGACAATAAACTTGTAATGAATAAACAGAAAACTGAATGTATATTTTTCAGTAGCAAACGAACAAACTGGGTGTCACCGGATGCATTGTATTATGGGGACCAAAGAATTGATGTTGGAGGCAAAGCAGGTTTTTTGGGGGCTACAGTTGACAGTGTGTTGGGATGGCATCCTCATATTGACAAATTGAAAGGAAAGCTGTGTACCGTGATCTATACACTTAAAATATTAAGAAGGCAGGTTGAAATAGATGTACTGAAGATTGTCTATTATGCAAGTTTCCAGTCTGTAATGTCATATTGCATCATTTTTTGGGGTGGTTCATCTCATATGGAAAAAATTTTTATCCTACAGAAGTGGGCATTACGCACAATTTTGGGAATGGGATTCAGGGAATCTTGTAGAACTTCCTTCAGCCAAAATAACATACTGACTGTATATGGCCTGTATATTTATAGACTTCTCCTATTCCTCCAAAAAAATTGTCACTATTTTGATGAATACAGGAACGGAAATAGAGGTAGACAAGTCAATACTTATTTCTATCCTATTCACAGCACTACATTGAGAGAAAAACATCCGCAGTATGCAGCAATGAAGGTATATAACACACTTCCAAGATCTATAAAAAAAATCAAAGAACACAAACTCTTCAAGAAATCGGTCTACAATCTGATTCTAAGATGTGAACCATATAGTGTAGGAGAATTTGAAAGATATTGTAGAGATAGGATAGACTAGTATACTGTACAAGAGAGAATTTGTATTATTTTATTTGAAATTTGTTTCTTGGTTTTTTTGTTGTTAAGTTGACTTTTCTCATTTTCTTGCTGCACCTATTGTACTGAAATATGTGGTAATAATTATTGAGAATAAATAAATATTATTATTATTATTATTATTATTATTATTATTATTATTATTATTATTATTATTATTATTATTATTATTATTATTATTATTATTATTATTATTATTATTATTATTATTATTATTATTATTATTATTGCATTTATTGTTCAAGTAACCCTGGCAATTTAAATATACAATAGATTGAGGTGTTAATTGCTATTTGTCACCATAATTAATTTTTTTCTGTATACTCTTGATAATTCTCTTGTGTCAAGGACACTCGGGATCAGAAGCCTTGTGGTTTATGTCTACATTTATATTTACTACAACAATTTATACATTTCTTTATATCTAACTAACATTCATTAATGCCAAGGTTTCCAGAACATTTTAAACATGCTTTATTATTCGTACAATCCTTAGAGAAATTATTGTAACCAGAACAGTGAAAACATCGAATTACATTATAATAATCTGAGACAAAGCATTTCCTCCATCCAACATCAAGTTTTTCTCTTTTTTTATTATATCATATAATTCACTATCTATATTGAGTATTAGATTACACTAATTGTTCTTTGATTTATTTGTATACTTCCACACTATCTTCATTTTGCTTTCTATACTTTCACCAATAACTTTCAGATCATTTTGTTCGATAATTCCTCTCACTATCTGTTCATCTTCTTGTTCCATATATCTTTCTTCTAAGCCTCTAATAACAATTTTTGGATATTTCAGACTGGCTTTGACTACTGTGTATTTGTTACCTAATTCTTGGGACACTTTAGAGTAAATTATTTCCTTGGTTTTGTTAGTCACATCCAATCATAATTCCACCATTCTTAATATTTTTCATAACATCTACAGCAAGTTTTAATTCACCAGGATCAATTTTACTAGCAATATCTTCTCTCGTTGCATTACTTTTTTGTCCTTTTATTGGTTTAATCAATAGAACATCATTATAACTTTTTTTTGTGTATTGGTTTTTTGACGGACTGGTATGGGAACATTAGCCTCAATGAATTTTATATATTTCTCCATTTTATTTGATTATTCCTCAATTTTATTCAGACATTCACCAAGCATTTTTTTTAGCTCCACTATTGTAGAAGTTTCATTGCAGCCTTCGCAATAGTATTTTATGTTGCTTTTATCTGCTATAGATTTTATTTCCTCTTCATTTAAAACAACGCAATTTGTGTGATATTTATTCTCACAAACTGAAAAGCACGCCACTGGTTGAGGTTCTGACTGGACTGGAATTTCTAAACACGATATAGACAATGACTCACAGTTCAGAAAGCAAATTCGATTTTCAGAATAAAACGTTCAGCCAGTCACATGTGATTGAACACTCATAACTCGGTAGCAACAAACTCGCCGGACAACCGGTAACAAAGAGAGTTCGAGTAATTCTGTCTTTTAATATCAAATTTTATTTTTCGTTCAGTTTTCCACCAGAAAAGAAAATACACACAGTCTATTCACTGAAAAGTCAGCTATCTCTCGGACTAATTTTGCAAAATTTTCACATATATTTCTACTCAATTTTCTAAAGAATCACAGAGCGTGTCGAATACCTTTCACTTCCACACGTTGAAACCAATTGATGTCAAAAAGTTGAAAATATTTGGATGCGATTGCTATGTATTTATTGAAGATCAAATGCGAAAGAAAACTGATAAGAAGTCAGTGAAGGGTATTTTTGTTGGGTATGATATTGGTTGGGTTTCAGAATTTATGTAGAACCTAAAGTTGAAGCCTCTAATAACAAATTTTGGATATTTCAGACTGGCTTTGACTACTGTGTATTTGTTACCTAATTCTTGGGACACTTTAGAGTAAATTATTTCCTTGGTTTTGTTAGTCACATCCAATCATAATTCCACCATTCTTAATATTTTTCATAACATCTACAGCAAGTTTTAATTCACCGGGATCAATTTTACTAGCAATATCTTCTCTCGTTGCATTACTTTTTTGTCCTTTTATTGGTTTAATCAATAGAACATCATTATAACTTTTTTTTGTGTATTGGTTTTTTGACTGACTGGTATGGGAACATTAGCCTCAATGAATTTTATATATTTCTCCATTTTATTTGATTATTCCTCAATTTTATTCAGACATTCACCAAGCATTTTTTTTAGCTCCACTATTGTAGAAGATTCATTGCAGCCTTCGCAATAGTATTTTATGTTGCTTTTATCTGCTATAGATTTTATTTCCTCTTCATTTAAAACAACGCAATTTGTGTGATATTTATTCTCACAAACTGCACAAATGATTTTCTTCATATTTCTCTCAATTTCATAATTGCATCTCACACATTTGAAACCGGATATGATTCGTACATATGTGCGTCCGCACGGCCTCCAGATAAGGTAGACGGCTTTTTATATTGTATATCTACTTGTCGCAAATAAAAGACGAAGCGACCAACAAACGGCAGAAATTGTTTAATTTTACTTGTCTTCCGTTACGAAGGTTCGAATTATTTTGTTTTAATGTTTTTCTTCACATCATCACGAACATTTTTATCTAAATCTCACATTTAATATCAAACTATTACCGATATATAAGAATGACCCTTTTGGAGCTCACCGAAAACACTACCTTACTGTATTAATAATACAGGGCGTAGAGAAAATGATAAACGAACAAGAAATAAGTAAACACCCCAATGACATGAATTTAATACGTCGATATTGCAAGAGAATAATCTCTAGAACATATAATACTCCTACTATGTACTTAAGAATAATATCAGGTGAGGCTTCAACTTCGGAAAAACTTCTAAACACTGGTATGTTTTACAAAAACAGACACGATCCTGTATATATACTGAATAAGTTGATTAACAGCAACCATAGTAACTTTGATGACACGAAGGCACCTGAAACACAGCCACTCATATACTAGAAACTTCCATTTGTAGATAACCTGTGCAATAAAACAATAGCCATATTTACGGAATTTAAAAATATTAAAATTATCAAAAATAAAACAATATCCATATTTACGGAATTTAAAAATATTAAAATTATCAAAAATAGTAGTGTAAAAATTTCCAAACTATTTTCCAAAATAAAAGATAAAACACCATTGTTCAATAGCTCTAATCTCATACATAAATTTCCAAGTATGACCTGTAACCATTGTTATATAGGTCAAATATAACAGTGGCTGAAACAATGAATAGCTCATCAACATTTTCTGTGGTCATAGCGAGCGTTGAGAAAATGATAAACGAACAAGAAATAAGCCAACACCTCAATGACATGAATTTAATACGTCGATATTGCAAGAGAATAATCTCTACAACATATAATACTCCTACTATGTACATAAGAATAATATCAGGTGAGGCTTCAACTTCTGAAAAACTTCTAAACACTGGTATGTTTTGCAAAAACAGACACAATCCTGTATGTACAAGTCATCCTCTAGAACCTTCACCTATTACATGTAACAAATGTCACCAATTTGACCATATAACAGAAAAATACAACCAACGAGTTAAATCCACCAAGTGCCAAGGAACACACACAACAACACAATGCAAAACAAATCTTCAACGGAAATGTGCCGCATGTGGATCTGTGGATCTTTCCGTGTGGTCGCAGAAATGTCCAAAACACCCAAAAAACCAATAGAATGCATCCCGAATGTGACTATTAGGCTCCTCAACAAGAAACCAAGAGAAATAGAAGAATTACACACGAAACAAAGCAGAATACATGCGCCGCTTTCCATACACGATGACATCATTAACACATATATCAGAAAGCTGAACAAACCTAAAAACATAAACAGAAAAGAATTGCTACAAAAGTTGAAAAGAAGATTCACCACACAATATAATATAGACACAATAGCTGTTTTTTCGGGAAACAGAGTATACATCCTGATGTTTGATGTGAAAGACCCAAATGAATCATGACCCACGGAACCTATAGACAACAATATACATATATTGTCAAATTCAATTCGAAAATTAAAATACATTACAACAATATCAATAATTATATGCCCAAGAAACAACTCATAAACAATTTCATAGAAAACAACGAGATTCAATATGAAATGTTCGTAGAAGCAAAGACAAAAAAAGAACACATTACATACAAAGATTGGGAAATAATACACAACATAGGACAGAGTATGAAAAAGCACTTTAGCGGCACTTTATAAATACTCTTTAATTGTAGGAGACTTCAACCCAAACATTGTCAAGAATAAACAGATTAATAATTTTCTTCAAAATGGGATCTTCAAAAGATTCCCAACACCACCAACATTCTTGATGAGCAACAATGCAGAGAGATTTAATAATATATTCTGCTAACATGGAAAATAATATCAAAGATGTGGAACTGTTGAAGGAACTGTGGGCGGATCATTTGGCGGTGCTGATCACCATGGACCACGAACCACGAAAACACGGAAATCAAAGAAACCATTGAAACTAAAACTCCACTATACTCTAAATGTAAGATCAATATTGTCAATAAAGAGATGAACAATTTAAATTTACACAAGCATACACAGATGGATGAAAATCACATCAGGTTACTCAATAGGAAATTATCTGAATGCATAATGAAACATACACCAATGGCAAAACACCATCCATTAGATAAAGCGAGAAATGTACAGGGAATATCGACGTTTTCCGATCTCCAGCTATAAGACCAAAATTAATGAAAACAACAACAATTTTCACAAAATGATACAACAATACCGACAACATACATGGATCCAGGCCACTCGATCGAAAAAGCCAAAGGCAAATTGTGCTGTCAACAAATTGAGAAACTGTCCAAATATAAAGTGTACCACAAAATACCTACGCAAAAAAGACAGACAAAGAAAAGGCGGATATCTTTGCGAAACTTTACAAAACAGTATTCGAATACGATAAAGTCAGAACCTTCGACGTGGAAACAGACATAGAAAACTGGTACAGGGAGTATTTCAGCAGTTCTAAAGATAGGGACATACCTGTAGAAATAAAGGAAACAACCTACTATGAAATACTAAACAACACGAAAGACAGTGCTCCGGAGGAGGATAATGTTCCTTGCAGTGTCGTCCAAAATTTGCATCAAGAAATACATAACCACATAATGAAGATGTATATGTGGTGTCTGAGTAAATCTGCTTTTCCCCAAATATGGAAATCTGGCGCAATAATAATGATAGCAAAACCGAACCAAGATCACAAAAAAGTAGAGAACTATAGACCAATAACACTCTTACCAGTTCTAGACAAACTATTGGAAAAATAGTCAAGGGGGACTTGAGGAACATTTTGATAAATATATTCCAAATTATCAATTTGGCTTTCACAGACAAAAACCTACAGCCCACCCTCTCACAATATTAGTTTCAAATAAACAAAATGCACAACTTAACCAGGAGAAAACTGCAGCAGTTTGTATGGATTCAAATAAAGCTTTTGACAAGGACTACCTAGATGGTCGATCACAAGTTATAAGGTATGGAGGTATATCGGGTGAACTGGAGACAGTTTATGGAGTTCCACAGGGTACAGTATTAGGTCCCATTCTGTTTTTGCTGTATATCAATGATATTGTTAAGGTTGTTGACAGATGTGGAATCCGGCTGTTTGCTGATGATACTCTAGTTTATATTGTAGAAAATGATGTGGCGGAAATGACAAAAACTTTGAATTTTGAATTGAATAACATTTTTATATGGTGAAATAATAATACTTTGCAAATTTATTTTGGAAAGACTAAATTCATGTTCATTGCGAAAAAATAAGCTAAATTGCAGATGACTGATGTAATTGATATAAAAATAGATAGTGTACAAATTGAACAGGTTAAAAGGTTTAAATATTTAGGGTCTGTAATTGAATCTTCAATCTTGAATTTAACGATCATTTCGAATATGTATTAGGTAAAATGGCAAGGAAAATTAATGTTTTGGGTAGAATAGCTAGAAATTTAAGCACTGGACTAGATTAAATATATATAAGACAATTATTGCTCCACATCTTTATTTTTGTTCGACGTTATTATTTTTTATGAAAAAATATCAAAGTGTCTTATTACAAAAAAAACAAAATAAAGCTTTGTGAATAATACTAAATTGTAATAGATATACAAGGATAAAAGATATGTTAGATGTTGCAAATATACTGTCAGTAAAACAAACTATCTATTGTAATACTATGGAATTTATATATAAAATTGTGAATCAAAATTTGCCTGAACATTTACTGAGTAATTGCACATTTGTAAAGGATATTCATAATCATTACACAAGACCTAGGAATGATTTCTATATAAGAAAGGTTAACTCAAGTTTTGACCAAAAAAAATTTGTTTCTAGAAGGATTTAGGTATTATAATGAATTGCCAGAAGAAGTCAAATCATGTTGTACGCTTCTTCAATTTAAGAAAGCTTGCAAGTTGCATGCAAGGAATTTTGTTGATTAGTTTTTTTTTTTTGGATTGTTGAGCTGTTTTCTCCAATATTCTTTGTATTTTTGTATTTTATGCAGCAAATTTGCTAATAAAGGATATTATTATTATATTATTATATGGGTCATTCCACGTCAATTCAACCAGAAAATAATGATTTTTTCACCAACCACCTCAGATTTTTATGAAAATTGGTAACTATGTTCTATTTATAAACATGAAAAACACCACCAAATTTTATCATATAATTTTATTTTTTATCACAAATAGTTTTTGAGTTATGGCACTTCAAAGTTTTGGCGTTTTTAAATTTCCGAGCCTCGGATAAGGCCAGATAAAACGTGTATTGGAGTAGAAAATAATTTATCATTCACTTATTTAACCTCCTATCTTGTTGAAATTTTTAAGGCATGTTCTTATAACTATGAGGAATTGTAAAAAAAATGTAACAGAACCCCAAGTAAAACACAAAATATTCAAAAAAAATTATATGTTGGACATTATGAAGTTTCAAAATTACAAACAAGGTTTAGCGTAAAATGTAATATCTCGACAAGGGAATGAGATAATCAAGACCTTTTTTTTTCCTAAATTATCTTTATGAAATGGGCTTCAATTTAATAACATAAAAGTTGTGTGTATTTGCCTCCTTCTATTTATTAAGAACATTATAAGTTACAATATAATACTTATGCATATTATGAGGTTCTCCTGCTTACAGTAAATGGGTACAGCTGTTTAATTAAGAATAAACTATACTTAAATATGTGGAAAACATAGTTTTCTGTGAAGGCATTGTTAATGAATCATCAGCTTTTCAATTAATACTATACACTCCTCATTTAGAGGTATGAGGTGGCTCTACTACTGCAAGGATGTGAGGAATCGGCACATCACAGATATCATATCGTTTTGGCCAGTAAAATGAGGAGGATGGTCCTGCTGGGCGAAGAAACTTCACTGTTACGTCCCTATCTTCTTTGGAAACATTCGTTATTATTCCAAAGTACCAGAGATTATCGTATTTGCAAGAGATGTAGCGAGAGGGGTACAAATCTTCTTTTACATTTAAAGTCAACCCTCTTCTTAAAATGTTAGACTAGGCTCTTCATCAGTAATGATTCTCCTTGCTTCTAATGTTCCAGAAGAGTCCAGTGGTCTATAGTTGTGAAAACTTCTTGTACCTGGAAGTGTATTCAATTTTTCAAAGCGTTTTTCAAGCTGGCGGCGAATGAGATCTGTTGAATCTTTAGAGATTAAGTGGAAATTTATTTTTGAAATAGTGGATATGCAGAACTGATAAAAGGTAGTTGCAGTCAGTATTTGATCTTGAAGAGGCCTTTGGAGACTTGCTTTTCTCGCCAACCTTTTAACAGTTCCTCCAATACCGTCACATTCCGTTTTCCCATGGCTTGTAGCGAAGAATGACCACTGGGCTTTGATTATAAAGTCTTTTTTATGAAGTGAGAGATTCATAAAGTTATATTTATTTTTGTACTGTCCTGCGCATCCATCACTGAAATAGTGAACATCCGTAACATTAGGAAAATGTTCCTTCTAACAAATTCTAACAGGGTTTCTTAAATCTTATAAACCATACAAACATCATGATTTAAGTCATCGGAAATTATACAATGTGATGAGACTATTTTTTTGTCATCAACATACATTTTAATTATTACTGGGTGAACAGTGCAGGAGTCTGAGGTCCAATGATAACCCTGTACCTCATCTTGAATCACAAAAGAGAAATTCTCGCTGAACTCCATTGATATAATGGCTTGATTTGGCGCGAAGTTATCCTTTGGACTTTTAAAATAGCTCGACTGACTTTTTGCAATATAAGAATGTGGGATCAATTTTTCTATTTTTGTTGTTAGTTCATCAATAAATTCATCAATGGTTGAAGTTTGAGTTATCATCTGTGTCCTGTCTGTAGCTACCTACTGTTTGAATTCGATCCTATCTTCTTCTTTAAAACAGACATTCTGTCTGTTTTAAAAGCCCTACACAGCACTTATTGTCCATTTCTGATAAAATTGTATTTCAAAGGAAGATAAATTTTTCTTCTTTTACAAGTGCATAATTCATACACACACACCAACACAATATATAAAGAATATCTTGAAAAAAATTCCACACTAATAACACTGTTAATTCAAGGGACACTTGTAAGTGACTGGCTCATATTCATTCTCTGATAGATACACACTGCATGGCCAAGCAGTTGCCTGTCAAGACATGAAAATCTCATGATACAACTTGTTCAGAATAGGAGGCAGAGTTTCTGCCTGTCTATTTCTGATTCCTAATCCATTACAACATGATTGTTGACTTTTGACAAGTTCAACTAAGCTTATATGGGATCATTTAATATTGAACTAAATCAAAAGATATAATTGTTTTTAATAAAATGTTTTTTTCTGTTAAATTTTAGACATTATTAATTTATGCTTTTCATGCACAGTTTCTTAGGTAAAAATATTTTATTTGATATTAAAATGTCTAATTATTAACAATATTCAGCCATTGAGACTGGTACAACCTCATATTGCTCATAATTAATGTGTTGTAACTTGCAGTGGTCTTAGTAAATAGAAGGAAGTAAATACACAAAGCTTTTATATTATTAAATTAAAGCCCATTTCATGTAGATAATTTAGGAAAAAAAAAGTTCTTGATTATCTCATTCCCTTGTCGAGATATTACATTTTACGCTAAACCTTGTTTGTAATTTTAAAATTTTATAATGTCCAACATATAATTCTTTAAAAATATTTTGTGTTTTACTTGGGGTTCTGTTACATTTTTTTTACAATTCCTAATAGTTATAAGAACATGCCTTAAAAATTTCAACAAGATAGGAGGTTAAATAAGTGAATGAGAAATCATTTTCTACTCCAATACACGTTTTATCTGGCCTTATCCGAGGCTCGGAAATTTAAAAACGTCAAAATTTTAAAGTGCCATTACTCAAAAACTATGTGAGATAAAAAATTAAAATTTGGTGGTGTTTTACATATCTATACATAGAACACCTGGACCAAGTTTCATAAAAATCTGAGTCAGTGGGTGAAACGGCCTGGATGAGTTAACGTGGAAAGTATGTGGCTGAAATATATTGCGTACTATATAAATTGCATATGAAAGATACACCATCGTACCTGATACATAGGGTTAGACCATTTATAGAGGATAGAGAACTGAAAATCAAGATAAAGGACACTACTTCTAAAGTCTTTACTGCCTATCGGGGTAACCTGCAGGGATCACCACTGTCTCCGCTCCTGTACAACATATTTTGCAGCGACATTGACACACCGCATAATCCAAAACAATATATACTACAATATGCAGATGATACAATAATAATTTCTCATAGTAAAACACTAAAGGGCTGTATGTCAAAACTCAAAGAACAGATAAACAGCATCACAACATGGTTTGGTAGATGGAGGATCAAAATTAATAATATTCAACCACAACATAAATCAGGAATCACCATCTATTTCGAAAAACAACAAGGAAATAAAACGATCTCCTTCAATTAAATACCTTGGAATTCAAATAGATAACAAAGTAAACCTAAAACTAAATGTACACACTACAAAGAAAAAAGCAAAGCACTAGAGCACAGCATTTTAGACAATTAACATACAGGGATCAGGGAATAAGTTTGAACATCCATCCAACGTTTGAACGTCCATCTGTAGAGCAATATTGGAATATGGACACCCCTTGTAATCCAATTGTAAGGAATCAGTCTTGAAGACACTATTAGTAGCCGAAACATCTTCACTCCAGATTATAACAAGGTTGCGACATCCAAATAACATACTACATAATCCTCCAAACCAGATGCTATATGACAAAACAAACATCCAACCTTGCAGCGAACATATAGACAAACTTAGTATTAAGTTCGCTAAAAGATTAAAATGCTGAATGACATAAGCAACCTGATGCACAACAAACCAGATCAACATCCACACAGAAAATACCCAACAAGCACAGTACTACAGAAACTTGGAATATTTTAGGGACACTATACTTATTTTTTGTTTTTTTTTTTTGTTTTCATATAATCAAAAGGATTAAATTGAAACCTTTATTTCAGAAACCACCTAAGTGCGCTTTTTTTTCAACTTTGGGAAAACTAAAAAAACTGTTTTGCAGCTTAAGTATAGGTCTAGTCTGCTTCAAATATTATTTTACCAAATCAAGAACATGCTATTGGAATAATCTATTTTGTTGAAAAAAATTTTCCTTCAACTTTTTGAGTTATAAATTTTTGAAAATTTATTACTCAATAATATATTTTTGTCACTTAGGTGGTTTCTGAATTAAACGATTCAATTATGAAATTAATATGGACTGAAGGACTCCGGTCAATGGCCTTTTGATGATGTATATCATTAATAATAAATCATTCATGATATATATATATATATATATATATATATATATATATATATATATATATATATATATATATATATATATATATATATATATATATATATATATATATATATATATATATATAGAACCTCCATTTAACGAAGTCGCTAAATCCTGACTAAAACTTCGTTAAATAGAGGATTTCGTAAAATGGAAGTTAGTATAAATCTTTCATAAAAAAACTTACATAATGATGAGATGGGAATGAAAAATGAGAGAACAAAGAAAGCAGTGAGAGAGCCGTTCGTGGAATGTGTGTAATTTGACTGCAAGTAATATCGTGAATGGGCTGCTGAAATGCTACAAATTGTAAAAAAAAAAAAAGTACGTTGTGTGACTTCGTTAAATAGAGGTTTTGCTTCGCTATATGGAAGTTATTTTTCACGTATTTTTTTTTCAAGTTCAATGTTCCAGAAAAAAATTCGTTAAATAGAGGAATTCGCTAAATGGAAGTTCGCTAAATGGAGGTTCTACTGTATATATATATATCATAATATATATATATATATATATATATATATATATATATATATATATATATATATATATATATATATATATATATATATATATATATATTATGATTTTGAATCAATCTTATTATGATACCCATTGATGACCCATTATGATTATTATATATATATATATATATATATATATATATATATATATATATATATATATATATATATATATATTATGATTTTGAATCAATCTTATTATGATACCCATTGATGACCCATTATGATTAACCTCAGCTGCAAAAAGCTATCAATCCTCAACAAAAACTCCATGTCAATATCAAATCTCCAACTTAATTGATCCGATTGATAGAATTGATTGTATACAGCTCTATAAATTTCCATATTCTTAAGTGATAGAAAACATAGATTATATGGCTGCTTATATTTAGTAATAGTCGAAATTCGACCTAGTAGTTGTGTACAATGATGCCTGAAGTTTCTAAATGAGATGTACCATTCTCTCCACATTCACATACTGGAGAATCTTTCACACCTATTCTGTGGAGATAAGTTAATGACTCAGCATGACCACTTCTTAGTCTACTGATCATCCTTATGAAGTTTCTATCTTTTGTACAGTTATTGAACCATTTTTTAACCCCAACATATAAAAAAATATCAAAATAGCCAAGTTCAATACAATAACAATAAAAATATTTTTCTGGAAAAACCAAAGATTGTACTCCAGTGTTGTGGAATTGCAATGTTATTAACAAAATACCATGTCTCCAATGTGATTAATGCTACATAGGTCAAACCAAACAAAATTTAAAACAAAGAGTCACACAACACAAAAGTGATAGTCATATTGCAAAAAGATCTTGTGCATTAGAGTGTCACGTCGACGACTCTGATCAAAATTTTTATTATCAAAATATTAAAATTTTGATAGGGAGGGTAATCACAAAAATAGATCATTTTTGGAAATGACACATATACTCAACACAGAAAATACGATTAATGCTATATCAGATATTGAAAAATCGAGCATCATCTATAACAATATTTTTAAATAAAACGAATCATATTTTCCTTCGCCAATAGTTTAAACTTTCTTGAATAATGTTAGTTCTGTTATTATCATTGCATAAACTCTAATTGTAGGTAGTTTTATATTTTTTACATATTGAATTCGATCGTTGTAGTCATTACTTGTTTTTTCTCCTGAAGAATACACAAAAAAGTGTCGAAATGACGTTATGAATAAATGAGTTTTTAAAGACATCAGACCGATTAATTCTGTTACCTAAATTCAACATATATATATATATATATATATATATATATATATATATATATATATATATATATATATATATATATATATATATATATATATATATATATATATATATATATATATATATATATATATATATATATATATATATATATATATATATATAAATAATATTCAATATATATTTATCTTAATTTACACACGATGCGTTGTCGTTCACGTTCAGACAAAGTCTTTGTCTGAACGTGAACGACAACGTGTGTAAATTAAGATAAATAAATATATATAGAAATATAACAAATTTTGTAAACCTTTCTTCATTTGAATATTGGTTCATAATATAATAATAAGTATTGTGTTTGTTTGTGTGTTGATGACAATATATTGATGAAATTTCATTTGAAAAAGGCCCAAGAAAAGGACCGAAACGTTATGTGATATAGATGTTTAATAAATATTTTTGAGAACCAGAAAACCCAATAATTTCTTTCTGAAAATATAAATAAAATGGTTCAAGATAGCAATGAATATGAATATATATATATATATATATATATATATATATATATATATATATATATATATATATATATATATATATATATATATATATATATATATATATATATATATATATATATATATATATATATATATATATATATATATATATATATATATATATATATATATATATATATATATATATATATATATAATATATATATGTATATATATATAAGGAAATGAAATTTTTTGTGCTTATGGCACTGAATGAAATATTTAAGAAAATGAACACTAGAACATTCATTTGAAAAATTGAAATTAATCAACAGAATGTTATAGCAGAGCTAGATATGTGAACGTGTACGATGTGATGTCTCCATTATCCTTCAAGGGATAAATGTTAGAGAAATATTGAAATCGATGCCACATCTAATGGAAGTGCGAGACATATATGTTTCGTTCTGCAAGGAACTCGTCAGTCGCACCACGTCCATCGAATAATATAATATTCATTACTCTACGATCTTCCACTTGAAGTCACAAGAAGATGCTTGGAGGTTGAAATAGTTGCCTCACTTCGATGGACGTGGTGCGACTGACGAGTTCCTTGCAGAACGAAACATATATGTCTCGCACTTCCATCAGATGTGGCATCGATTTCAATATTTCTCTAACATTTATCCCTTGAAGGATAATGGAGACATCACATCGTACACGTTCACATATCTAGCTCTGCTGTAACATTCTGTTGATTAATTTCAATTTTTCAAATGAATGTTCTAGTGTTCATTTTCTTAAATATATATATATATATATATATATATATATATATATATATATATATATATATATATATATATATATATATATATATATATATATATATATATATATATATATATATATATATATATATATAATATACCTGAAAACCTATATAATTAAATAATAACCTATACAATTAAAATACACATGCAAGTAGAAAATACCTCTTTATTTTCGGTCATTGGTCCACTTTCAATTTAATCCTAATAGTTAACTCCTAATAACGACATAAACTATACAATTCGATAAATTGAAACTTCCCAATGTTGAAAGTCACTGCGTCAGAACTAAAATGAACTGCACATACAAAAAATTGCCGTCATAATCAAGTTAACACTTGTTAAGTATCCGCAACAATATCAGTAATAAAGTTATTGGGAATTTCAGACACAATAAAATCGACACTACAGTGCAAGGTATAACCTTCTAATTCAAATGTCAGTTACGCAGCCTAACTCTACTTACAATCCATGAACTAGGAAATCTGGCAACATCCAAGCAAGACCTACAAATAATGATGCTGTAATGGCGTTGTAATGGTTTCTGCTCATTGCTTCTGAATAAATCGCTATTAGAAACGAGAGAAATAACCTTCAAATCCAAAAATAAGTTGGGAAAAGTGCTATTGTTTGAAGTTGTGAGGACACACCCCCTCTTCAAAAATCATTAAATTCTTCAAAAATAATAATTTGAATATAGCATTTCCAAGTCACAGCAGATTGGATAAAATGATCTTTAATAACAAATTGTCCAAATCTGAGCCAATGAAGAAGTTTGGAATTTATAGATTGGACTGTGAAGAATGTAAGTTGTCATATGTTGGCCAGACCGGAAGATGTTTCGAAACTAGGATAAAAGAACAAGTAAAAAACGGACAATCTGCTTTTCGGGAACATCTAGAGTCGACACGACATAAGATCTCACGTTGTTTTAAACCTAATACTCTCCATTACTAAATTCAATGGACGATGAATCTACTCTGTGATAGTTCATATTTAAATGAGAGGTAATAATAAAAACTTGTCTAAAAATCACTGACTGAACAATTCATTATTCGACTAGTTTCGCCTTTTACAGCATTATCAAGAATGAATACATATTACAAAGACAACCTATAAATATTTTGCAGATCTGTTCCGACCACCTTGAATTTCGTCATAGAGGTGGGGGTTTCCAAAATCTCTTTAAATCTCTGATAATTTGGAAACCCCCACCTCTATGACGAAATTCAAGGTGGTCCGAACAGATCTGCAAAATATTTATAGGTTGTCTTTGTAATATGTAGGTATTCATTCTTGATAATGCTGTAAAAGGCGAAACTAGTCGAATAAAGAATTGTTCAGTCAGTGATTTTTAGACAAGTTTTTATTATCACCTCTCATTCTCCATTACTGTGAAAAAGGTATGAAAATGAACTACCTGGAAGCCATGGAAATAAATAAACTTCAAAAATCCGATAAATACAATCTTCTCAATGACCAGTTAGACCTAAACCACTCCCTGCTGTTAAATCTCTTATAATTTGGAAACCCCCACCGCTATGACCGAATTTCAAGTGTATTCTGTGGTCCGAAAAGATCTGCAAATATGTCTTTGTAATATTTATTCATTCTTGATAATGCCGTAGAAGGCGAAACTAGTAGAATAAAGAATTGTTCAGTCAGTGATTTTTAGACAAGTATTTATTATTACCTCTCATTCATAATTTATTCTTTAAAATTATCTATATATATATATATATATATATATATATCATTATGTTGTTAACCTTTCAGCAAAGAGTAGTGGTACTCATTATCTCATTTGTTTTGTGGTAATTCATTGTTCTAGGTCATATAGAAAGAATGCATTGTTTTAAAACAAATCTACAGTAGTTTCTACATCTAGCTATATAGCAACTGAATTAAATGTTCAGAGCTGAAGCGTCTATTTCTATGTTTGATATGGTCAATAAGTGTATTCGATAGAATAGTACTGATTATAATAGGTGTTTTGTAGAATTACTTGACAGAATATTGTGATGAAACATGCAATGTTCAACATTAAGTCAGGATCAATATACACACAACAGTTGTTTTCATTATTTTATTCATTTTGTGGTAACTAATTGTTCTAGGTCATATAGAAAGAATGCACTGAAGAAAACACATCTATATTTGTTTATACATCTAGGTATATAGCAGCTGAATTGAATGTTCAGAGCTAAAGCTGCTATTTGTATGTTTAATATCATCAATAAGTGTATTTGATAGAATACTACTTATTATTATAGGTGTTTCGTAGAAATACTTGCCAGAATAATGAATGGAACATGCAATGTTCAACATTAAGTCAGTACCAATATACTACACAATTGAGATTGAACTTTTACTTACCTCTTGGTGAAACATGATTGAATAAAAATTCAAATCAATCTGTTGGCTTTATGCATCATTAATTTGTGTAACATTAAGTCAAGAGTTTGATTTGAATTCTTACTACACAATCCATTAATCAAAAACTTGTGTTAGTTAGTTACGAGCTTCATTTTGATATAAATAATTTAATCTCAATTTAGTATAAACAATTTAACAATAAAATATCTAAAACACAATACTTCGATCATAAAGATAAAAAGATGTTAGAACAATTCTTGCTGAATTGAAAATTCAATACAGTAGTGAGAGATGATTCAAAACAGTTTTAACTGTAGTAAAATATTGTTATTGAGACTAGTAGAATAGATACATGATAACTGAACAGAATGATAATTGTATATTATAAGGAAAAAGAACAAGAAAACTTCAATTCACTGATGTTGCATTATGTATTTTTTTAAAAATTATGGCAGACTTGAATAAGCAGATATGACCTGAGTAAAAGTTGAAAATGTTTTCCATAAAACATAAAATTCAGTGGAATATATACCAATGGGTGAAATATTTATGTTCTATTGATGTATTTTATATATTTATTCGTTTGGAAAATGGAATACCAACAATAGCATTCACACATTGAAAAATAAAGAAATGATAATGCATATATAACTAATACTTCACACATGCATATATAATTAATCTCTAACTAAATCAATGATGAATACTTAAATAAGCATTTGTGACCTGAGTGAAAGTTGGAAATATTTAACATAATCCATCATAAAATTCAGTGATATATAACCATTGGGGGAAATATTTATGTTCTATTGATGTATCTTATATATTTATTCGTTTAGAAAATGTAATACCGACAATTATGAAACCAACAATAGAATTGAGATGATAAGTGTAGCTAAATTACTGAGTTAGTGTTGAAATTTATCATTATTTATGTCTTTTCTCTATACCCTTGTTCTGTATACCTTGTATTCTGTATATATTTTTTCATGAAAATGTTGGAAAAAAATTCAGCACAAATATCGTTCAGGTAAAACGAAATGATTGCATTTTAATATTTCAGATGAAAATATATACAATATGAAAAAAAAATTGTATAATTAACGTTTTTGAACAACAATTCCGAAAATTTTTATGTGTTCTCCTGGGACTAAACTAAAACAGCAAGTTCATATAATCATACCAACATCCCAAGAAGTTGTATAAATGATTTTCTAAAACTTACACCTGACAATAATTTTCTGCCAAGCCACTTAATGCTAGATAAGTAGCTAAATCGTAACATATGTCATAAGATGAAATAAGTTGAATAGAGCTCAATTGAAGTTGAAAAAACTCAATCAGCACTTCATAATACATTTTTACTTATATTGAATAACTTACAGCAAACAAACAAACCAAATAAAGGAGTGAACTTGTTGGTGATTTTTAAATGAAATAAAACATGATAAGAAAACTTCATGTTCATTCGCAATTAATTCAGTATTTTTTGAAATGCAATTGATAACTGCAACAATTCGAAAACGAAAGCTTGACAATGAAACAATTGGGTTCACAAAATCAGCTTCAGTCAAAAATTTATATCTTAGGGAGGAAGAAGCTGCAAGAAAACCTCCTTGGGGTTTTGAACCATTGTTACAAGTCTTAAAATTTAGTGATTTTGGTTAGCTGACTGACCTTTTTGTCTCAAATCAAAATGCTATATTTATTGCATGTTCAGAAATATCAAGGGCGAGGTGAAAAATTTCCTATGTTGTTAGAGTCAATTCTGATTTTTATTCAAACTTCCACATTTCTCCTAATGAGATCATTTCTTTTCTTTTTACTATGTAGTGAGACAAAAAAGCTCAACTTGACTACCACAGGATCGGAGGAGAATTCAATGTAGTAATGAACAAAACTTCTAAAAGATATTCAGTCTTCACTATCGATTGTGAAGAAATATAGAACTTTATAATTTGAGAAAAATTGATTTAAGTAAATTTTAAAGTTTATAATCGTTAAAATCTGTCAATGAAAGTCCAACTAAAGTACATTCATCTTTGAAGATAAATATATTATATATAAATGTATAATATATGTGAAGTATTGGTACTTCTAGAGAAAAGGAAGTTAAAATTCCTGGTGACTCATTTATACTTTGTTTACAAAATTACCCAGCATGAAGAAGTATATAAATATGTATAAAAGAAATCAATCGTGAAGTGTTATTTTTTACACATTTAGAGCATATAATGCAATTTATAATGCAATATAAAAAGTTCGAAAATGAACAGCTATGAAAAACCAAATTTGTTTTTAACCCTTAAAAACTAAAAATAGACGTTAGCCACCAAATTTGAACGGACAATGAAGCTCCAGGTGCCAATAAGATTGTGCTAAGATTTTTGATGTGGAACATGTTCAGGTAATCAGGTTCTTGGTGTAGGTATCATCTGCAATCAGAAAAATATGTGTATGAAAAATAATCGATGAGGACAGTAATACCATAACAATTACAATCAGTATTATGATTTTATGTAGGTTATAATGCTATTCCTGTATAAGTCCAACTAGTAGTAAATTTTCAAATTACATAATTTCTCCACAAAACTACTCGAGATTGCTTCAGTAATTAAATTAGATTACTTCAGTTATTAAATTATCTGGCTGTCGTTCGAAAGTCAAACCTGATGAAGTTATAAAATCATCAAAATTTTCAGAAATTCCTTGCGCATTTCTTTCATCGAGCAAATTTATAGGAGCGAATATATTTCACCAATATTTTTGCAAGAGTCTTTTTGCATCTGTTATTTTGGATCTCTATACCATGATCTATGTGTCCTACAATCTAACGACTTAATAATTTTTTTTTCTCGAATATTCCAAATCCAGGGGCATATTTCTTTTGTTTTTCTTTTTCTTTTGTTTTTTTGTAACTTATTAACATCATTTCATTCATGATCTCTGTCAAGAATTCCCTTGTTATTATTTGCCATTTTATTGTTGATATATTGGCATCAAGAGAATGAAATTATGCAGATGTTTTCATCCGTCATTTTTTCTCAATTGTTTTATGAATTTTCTCGGTTTTTGCATCTGAACAGAATTCATCATGGTCCACAAGAACAGAAACACAAGCATTTATATTTCAACAGTAAAAACTAAATATTAGGAACGTTTCCAATTGAAAATATTTAATTTATTCGTCATGCCTATTGATTGTTGAGTGTTAGAGGCATAAAGCCGTATTGAATAATATAGGTTGAAAAAGTGATTTTATTGAGTAATAAGTAATACTTAATTGAACTAAATTTTTCGAGTCGATGAAATGAAGAACAAAATCACTAAATAACGTAAAATACCTGATGAATTGATTACTTACCTGCTTCCAAATTCTCTTTCACCAAAGGTTCAGTACTTAATAAAGTTGTTAATCAATGTCTTTCCAATTTTTTCTGCAACCAATTGCAAAAAAGGAACAAAATTTTTTCCTCCATAATATTTCCATGATAATAATTGAAGGTGGAACTTGCGTCACCTAAAAATACATTGAATAACAAAAATAGTATACCATAGACTTAGTTATTTAATTCAATTAGTGAATAATTGAATTAAAAGTAATAGATAGCAAAGATCATTCATTTTACGTATCAATCAGACATGAGGAACATTCTTGATGGAAAATTATCAATGTCGTTACTTGAACATAAATTACTAGGGTGTACTTTCAGAAGGGATATAAATCGGAAAGGCACTTAACTAAAACGAATACAACGAAAAGTCCTAATTTGTTGAAGTTATTCATTTTTTCCGGTCACCTGAGACATTATTTCTCAGCATTGCTGGAGAATATACTTTTTTGGCTTGCCAAATAACATGAAATAATGACCCTTAATGGAATAAATGCGATTTCAATTGTAAGCTCTGTTAGGATATTCATTACACGTTCAAATGTAGGGCTGAATAGATTCGAAAAAAATGATTGAGAAATAAGCAATAAGAATAATTTTTTATGAAATGAATTCAAACATTTCCCATATTGTCATGAAATAAATGGAGCTCGTATAACGAACATTCGTATTGCTATTAATTATTGAAAGGCACATAATAACCTAATAGTGAGTAAAATCTAAAAGTTCAACTGTTTGAAAAATAGAAGGGTTAATAAAAACGGAAATAAAAGTTGGTAAATGAAATATTATCGAGAAGAAACTGATTTGTAAACAATAGTTTGGGTTATATGATTAACATTTTTTGACCAATTTTTTTCAACGCTAAAATTCTGAATTGTATGTTTAATACAATCAAACATTAACAAAAATGTAAATGTTTCATAAATATCCGAAAATTCATCAATGAAAGAAAATATTTGATATAATTAATGTCGTGCAAGTACTTACCCGTTTTTTTCTGTAGAATTTCACGATAAATTTTCATCGGTTCATAACTCAACTTTCACAAAACTGCTAAAAAATGGTATGTTATATTTGACTGAAAGAGAATAAATTTCAAAAACATTCACGAAAAATACAATCAAATCATTTCACAAGACTTTCGTATAACACGCTTAAAGTTAGACTGGCTCGGTAAAATATACCTACACATATTTGTACGAGGTCACTTATCTCCAGATGTTCTCAAGTGCCCTACGAGTGAAAATACTAATATGGATCTCGGACCGTATGGTTGTTGACATTATACGTAATAAATAATGTCAACAAGTATCGATTACCTACTAATGTAATCAATACAACAATTAGTTCAATTCGTTGGATATTTTCTGAATTCAAATTTTTCGTGAAAGAATAATTTAAAAAATCTCGAGAAATCTTTGCGTCTTAATAGATCGTTAGTGGTCGTACGAGACAAGGTCTGTTTCGGCAAATATAAAGCAATGGGAAATCAAGATGAAAAATAAGAGAAATCTGTAATTTATTCCAAATTAGCTAGTATTTTGATGCCTAAACCATTTCGCACTCATAGTGTGAATAAGTCAAAATTTCATTTAAACAGACTTGTACAAATTATTTGATTGAAATGCAAATCTCATGTCAAAGTAATGAAGCAGAATCCCTTCAATTTTTTCGGGTATTTCTGAAATGGAAGTTTTGAAGAGGAATAATTCGAGAAAATATGGTGAATTTATTTCTTTATTTCCGGTCAATATTTAATTTTTGAAAGAGCTTAATAAAAATACTTTTAATTTTTAATTATTGATCTAATAAACAGTAGGGGATTCAAACGATAGTTTTACTTGATCTACATTGTCAAGAAATGAAAATGTGTAATAAATGTTAAATTTATACACAATAAAAGAGCCTTGCTTCAATCGAATAATCAAATATCGGTTAACTGCTCATTATATTGTGAATTCATGCAACCAATCCCTTATAAAACAAAACTTTCGATTTGCTTCAGCATTACGAAGTACAGTTCATACTCGTCAAACTCATGGGGAAACGAACTATATGAGTGCATCGTTCGAACGTAAAATGTTTCATAAAATATAGAATATAATATCGATTATTTTCCATATAAGTACCTACCAATGAAATCCTGTCGAAAAAATTCTATGAAGATATAATTTTATTCGATATTCATTGTTGTGTTAATTAATACATTTTGAATGAAAGTGATAAATTGCCATGTGTCCGTACTCTAGAAATACATTTTTTTCAAGTATATTTCCACTGAATTTGAATGGAATACAAAGTTCGTTCGAAAAAAAAGGTGAATTTTGAATTTTTTCTAAAAATATTCAATTATTTATAAATATCCATTTTATTTCCTTCAAAGTAACCCCCTTTAGGTATAGTACTCTTATGGCAGCGCTTCTTCTAATCCTTGAAGCTCTGAAATGCGCTATTCCGATTTTATGTCATCAATTGTGGGTTTCCTTTCATTGATTGCTTCAGTCATTGGGAAAAGGAAAAAAGCAAATCTGGTCAATACGGTGGTTGTTTTTGTCCAAACAATCACTAACAAGCATTGATATGTGAGCTGGTGCATTATCATTCTGATTCCTATCGTTTGAGCCGTACTGCTTTACGCAAACGTTGAACAACTTCTTTGTAGTAATCCGTATTAACCGCATGAGATATCAGGAAGAACTCATGGTGCATCACGCCGTTGTAATCGAAGAAAACAGTGAGCAAAACCTTCACATTGGATTGAACTTGGCGTGCCTTTTTCGATCTAGGCTCTTCTGACCGATTCAATTGGGATTATTGGGCCTTTGTTCCGACGGCCTAACCATGTATTCACGTTATGTCACCAGATATGCCCTTTTTGAGCAAATCTGATGCAATACGAAAGCGACCTTGCTTTTGCTCAACATTTTGCAATTTCTTAACAAACTTCGCTACCTCGCGTTCCATGTCCAAAACATCCGAGAAAAGTGCATGGCACGAGCCGATTGATATGCGTTCTGTGCAACAACCCTACTAGGGATTTGACGGTTTTCCAGAAGCATTTTCGTGATTTGTTCGTTGTTTTCTTCGTTTTTTGAGGTGGTTGCAACTCCAGGATATTCTTCATCATCAACTCCTTCTCGAATATGCTTGTACCACTTATAAACAATTTTTTATGACGAAGTAGATTCTCCGAATGCCACAATCAATATTTTAAATGCGTTGGAGCACTTTATTTCATTTTAACGTAAAATTTAATACAGATTATTTGAGCCATTTTTTTGAAAAGTAAAAAATCGAAATAACATATGAAGATCGTGACTAACCTTTTCAGTAGTCGGAAACAAACTTCTCATCTAAAAGGGCTGATAATTGCAACATATTTGAAATACCACCTTAACAAAAAAAATTTTGATAATCGAATGTGTACAGCCTGCAAAAATTCGAAATTCACCTTTTCTTTTGAACAGTCCTATTATGCAGTTGGAAAAAATTCTTACGGCAGTTTTGATATCTCAGTATTATGTTTTGAAAAATTGCAATTTGTATATCTAGAAAAAATAAGGATTGTCTTTCAAAGAATTTAAGTCTAAGGAGTTACTGTTACTGTGCAAAGTCAACTGTGAAAAAGATGTAGCAGATGAAGATACGATAAAGTCCTATTTTGATAAAGCATTTGAAAGCAGCAAACTTAGTTTTTTTTTGTTTTCTGCGATAAACATTTAAGTTAATGTATTAATGAGAATAATTGAACATTAGTCGATTCAAATTCGAATTCTAATACTTTCGATTGATATCATGTAAGGAATCGATCTAGTGAGCAGACATTTCATCCTAAAAAATTTAGATTAGAATTTTTCTGTTCGATAACAACAATGAAATAATTTACAATTAGCTGAACTTTCAAATCACATTTAGAGAAATTGCAGTTTTTCATCTAATATGTAATTGAATTAAGGGTAATCATTTATTATATTCACTCAAATGCTATATTTTTTTGTTGGTTATGTTGTTTTTCATTACTTGAACCACAGATAATTCAGAACGTTTATATTAGTCATTATATGAATATAAAAGATATCTTTACCGGCAGATGTTTATATAGTTTATACAGCATATTTATTATAATAAGAATACAGGTACAGTGTAATATGCTATTTCACAACTAAAAATTTAATGAACTTAAAATCATATTTTCCTAACTTTTTCGAATTTCAAGTTAACGACCCCTATTCAACCTTGTAGCTTCTGGCGGAAAACAAATCATATGAATATAAAGCAAACGGGCATCTGAAAAATACGAGTACCTAGTTCACTTCTTTTTATACATCAATTATTTTTTGATAGAACAAATCATATTTCGATCTTGTATTGTTATACTTTGAAACACCAACTCAAAAATCAAATCGAAAAATCAATTTTCTGTAAATCGATTATTGAGACTCGAATTTTTCCGTTTATCGATTCAATATTTGGATTTGAATCTAAGTGAAAATCGATAACGAATAAATCGCCCTTCCCAAACTTGAAACACATCCACGCCTATATTGGTTTTCGTATCTGAGTTCAGATACGAAAATGATTTTCATAACGTCATATACGTCATCATAACGTTTCTGAGGTAATGAACTGAAGAACTAGAGCAGTGATTCTTAACCACTTTGCTGCGGTACAGTTAAATGACGCGAGATTCTTCAAGTGTACCTCCAAATTAACCTGATACTCCCACGATGCAATTTCTAGATTTTCAAGTTGAGCACCTTAGAATTTATAGACCTTAAAATCGTACAGAAGACAAAATGTCGATGAACATCAACAATTCGTCCCAAAACAAATTCGTTACATTTGAATTTTTAGAAAAAATAAAATGAGTTTCAACCAGAATTCAGTTACCTTCTAATTATCTTTCATATTTTTCGAGCTTCCTGAGGTTTGTTCTCTGTTATTAGCTTGCCGGCTCTGCGCGTATAAAGAATGAATATTTTTGTTTACGGTTCACTAGCGTGACCCTGATTAAGTTATGTAAACAAATATCCTAAGACAACGATAAAGCGCTATAATGATCCCAAGACCTTGACAGCAGACAACAGATTTGTTGCATATATAATTTTCAAATCAGATTTCAGTTTGATGAATTCCCAACAATGATAAAAATTAACAGTTTCGTTCGCAATAGTTAATATTCATTCGGAGCCCTTATATTTGCGATTTTCAATTGGAAACGAGCATCTGAAACTATAGACATTCTCACATTTTAAACGAAAAAGAATCGGATTAATACATGAGTAGAAATAAACATTCAAATAAAACTTCACAAAGGTACACCTAAAAAATTATAGAAAAACTATTTTATGGAATAGGAGCATAATTAAAGTTTTGAATACTCGAAAATTATATTATTTCTCTGCTCTGTTGCAACTTTTTTTGCCCGCAATCTCAAGTCAGATTTTTCGAACTGAAAATTCTCGAAAAATATGGGGCTGTTATAACTTAGTTCACCGACACCTGATGAACAAGGCAAAAAACTCGGACATTTAGGCGAAATATGTTTTTTTCACGACATATCTGAAAAAATATTTTTTGCAAACAAAATAAAAATATCGTTATAAATTTTCAATTTTCATTCATTCATACAGTGTGCCATTGAGATCGACTTCATTTTATGTAACACCAACAAATAATAGACATTTTTAAAGAAGCACTCCTTCTGTTGTATTATGGTAACAAAAATAACTAAAGCGCTTTTTTCAGGTACCAATCAAATTATTATACGATACTTCTAATGACTAATACTTGATAATTTTGAAAAAAAAAAACTACTACACAAATGATATTCTCATACATCTAGTAAGATAGCCAAATCCCTATATTATTGTTTCAATTGTAAATATAAATTATTTCAAGTAAGTTCTAAAACTTTGAATTTTAGGGAGATCAAGTTTTTTCAAACTATTTTGATTTATGTTAGTCTTCCCAATTTTCAATGAAATATCTTTCTGTTCTAACAAGAATTTGTAAAAGATCGAAATTTTTTCAAAGAGATCAAATAAAAGATTTGATCATAGACCTAAAATGAGCCGTTAAGCGAGTTTCTTTATTCCGTCCATTGATACGTGACTAGTGAAAACACTTTCTGTCGACGCATTGTGTGCAGATATACACAAAATAATACTATACGATTTTAAGCATTTCTGACTATAATGAGTGTTTCGAAAAAAAATAAGCCATAGATGAATTGCGCTATAAAATCTTATCGCCGTCAATAAGGTCCATGCTATGAGCGTTTGTATATTCGTCAATCAGCTTCGTGTCATGACTGTTCTTTTCGACATCAGACCATGGGGTACTTGCAATGATGTTTAGTAACATCATCCAGTTAAATTGGTCAAAGTGTTCCATTGGTTTTTCAAACTTTTCTATGTGGGAATTCATTGCTATGTAAAAAATGTAAAATACTTTGAAATGGTTTTTGGTGTTTTCATCTTGTTCGTTCGAAATATTTTGTGCCTTTAGAAACAAAAAATTTTCTTTCATTCTGTCTTCTAACGTTTTATTCAGATACGCAAATACGATTCTTTTTTCGATTTTGCACTTTTTTCCAACTTTTCGATATTCGAGATTAGAGAACGTACATGACTGAATACATTGGAAATATATATGCTTCTGACAGTGGGTCTTCAAAAAATTATTTGATCGGAATGGGTAGTCTATCCAAGCTTTTAAAATAAATTTCCAAGGCCTCGAACATTTTCTAAAACCTTCCGATTGCAGAAAAATTTATCGCTCAACTAAAAAAAAATTGGATTTCCCTGACAAAAAAAAATTGTACGGTTTACACACGGTCACTTATTAAAAGCGGCTGCTTGACAGCCCCTGGACTCCCTTCGAAGAAGACAAATCTGGGAAATCCCGGACGGATAGCAACCGTAATAATTAAAGATGACCGAACAGTAGAGGATTCGATAATATTAGAATTTCAATTAGCCACCCATTTTCAATCATCACTATTCATTTGTGATTCAAATCTTCAAAGATATATTAGAATTATGTAATAATATAAAAAATACTCGAGAATCTTTGCACATCTCTATTAATATGAGTGAGTTGAAATACATATTGAAGTGAACAATACATATTGAAGAGAGTGAAATACAGTTCAATATAATTTCGAATTAATTGAATATAATAATTCTCGGTCACTTCCGAAAAATCTTTTTGTCAGGGCAAAATTTCAGAAGTATTTGAAAATCCTTGTTCATTATAACCTGATAGGACAGGAATGATAAGAAATAAAGGCCTGTCATTACCAATATAAAACAGTGTCAAAACAATAGGACTCATCTATAATGTATTCTGAATTCCAAAATTTCGATATTTGAGATATTTTGCACATTGGAATAAATATCTCCAATCAGAATTCAAATTTTAAACAGAGTATTACAAATTGTTCCATTTTTGGAAACGCATCTATGCTCAATCAAAATAGTCGCCGACTTCATGATAAACATCGGTTTACCAAATAGATGTTAAATGCTAGAATATTCATGTTCTTACATGTTACTCCTGTATTGAGAACTGCATCTCATGCAACATTTTACGAATTGAACTTGCTTACTTATGAACTTTAAATTGATAAAATGAATGAATCAATTGTTGACTCATAGAAACAATATCTTCATCCAATTATTTGTGTTGAGTCAAAAAAATTGCGAGAAAACATAGAAATAGAAACAGAAATAATGGACATGAAAAAATTTTACGTTCCTTGACATGAAAAAATTTTAGGTTCCTTGACCTGAATTCTATTGAAGTTATATTACATTCCTCAAAATATAGTGATTTAGTTCATTTTATCACTTTTCAAAATAGGAATTACCTACAGTATTACAGATATTGCTACTTGAATATATACGGCAAGTTGAAGAATTTTTTTAATGCTAATCTTTTGCATGTGAAGAATTTCAGTTGAAAAACCTATGAAAACCTTCAACTGTTTAGAAATTTGAATAGAAGATGAAGAAAACCTTTTGTTGTAAGATTAAATTTTGACCTTCATTCTAACTAATATTATTCTCTTATTATAATAATGTCTTTTTTTATTATGTAATGAAAGACAAAAATCTCGCATGCAACTAGATTGGAGGACAATGCAAAATTGTCCTCCAACAATTTTGTTTATTTAAAATTCTGGAATATAATTTGGTTTTTACTATGGATTGGAAGAAGTGAACTTGGGCTAGAACAGGTACAAAGTATAACTACACTGATTCATTAAAAGTAATCAATATTTCAAATGATATGTGGAAATTCCTAAAGAAAAATTTTCCTGAATTGTATGCTTTTGATATACACTTTCTATAGATTTATATTATACATTATTTATAATATAAAAATAATTCATATTTTCAAAACATGAATGATGTTATATATACATTATTTCTGAAGTCCTATAAATTCATAATCTTTTGAATCGGACACCTATCTCATTTGAGTAACGTACATTCCTTTTCTATTCTTCAAAACGAAAAAAAATGAAATTTTTTTGACTCATTTATGAAGATCTAGGTGACTATGAATTATTTCTGCGCATTTTTGATTTGCAACATGTTGTTACATCTAGTCGTACACACACGTAGGGTATTTCGAAATGAGCATATTCGTGATATAAGTAATAAATAATACTACATATGTACTATTGACTATCTTATACCGTTTTCAGTTATTCAGATTTTTTTAGTGTATTTCTGCTTAAAATATACGTAGGTATGCAATTCATATTCGTAAAAAATATTAGAAAAGCTTCCTTCACAATTTGAATTATTTTTGCTTCATTAATGTTTTCAACGATTTTCTGCACCTAGGTATTCCGACTCTTCTATGAATAAGGAATGTTGTTTACGATTCACTCACGTATCCCTGATTAATTTATATAAACAGATACTCTCATAAGCGGTACAGTGCTACGATAATCAAACCGCTGATATCAGTCAATAGTTTTTTGCAATTTTTACGCTCAAATTCAAGTACAGTGTAAACTCTTTATAACGTTATCCATTATAACGATAAACTCCCTATAACGTTGGAGTGAGCCCAAGTTGGTTGGTTTGCGTTAAAACTCACATATTGAAACTCTTTATAGCGATACGCCATTCTCTATTACGAAGAAATGTGTTCATATTTTTAGACAGTAAATATTTATTATCGGTATTATTGTACGATGCCGCTAAGTTGGTGGAAAAATTTTTATTGTTTAATCATGATGATTCCACCACATATCTAGATATGAATAGAATACATAAAATAATACAAAACAAGTACTGGCATAGCAAAAAACGTCAGACGAAATTATCAGACTATATGTGTAAACAATAATTTATATGTATAAGCATTTATTATCTAAGACATACATACAATTAAAAATTCTTGTATTAATAATTCTTGTTAATTTGGTTTTTTTTTCGTTCACTCCATATAACGATAACTCTCTATAACGACAAAAAATGTCCAGTCCCTTGAGTTTCGTTATAAAGAGTTTACACTGTATTTCGAAAATATTGTGGTTTAAAACGTGTTTCACATTCGAACCCTCTATATAATCTAAAATAATCCCCACGATTTTTTCAAACATATCTGAATTATTTTAATTGATCGAACAATTTATAACTTGATCAGAGGTAATAAGCTAGATGTGTTTTCATTGAATATACTATAACCTTTATGAAGCTATGAAATCATACCTAAATAACTATAAGAGACATCTATAATTTATTCTCAATTAGTAAACATTTTCATTTTTGAAATATTTCATAATTATATGTAATAGTAATTTGCAGTCAAATATTCATTCTACAACATTGCATTCAATAGTATTCTACAACTTATTCATGTTGTAATTAATAGGTATATCAAACAATGAATATGAATATATTGAATTTAAATGACATTTTTACTTGATCTTTATTGAAAAATTATAAGTAAAGTAAAATATCAACTTGAGACATAATATAACACTTTCATCTTCAGCTGAAATAATCAAATAGCTGTAGATTGCTCATCTCATTATGCATTCATTCAATTACCTATAAAGCGAACTATCGATATGCTCCTCTTTGTCGAAAAACTCTCATAAAAGTCACGATTAGGTACCTATGTTGTACACAATCCTCTCGATGATTCATTATTATATTATAAGATACAGTAGATATAGTTGCGATAAATAAATGAAAAAACTGATCAAAGAAGCTACTTCGTAATCGAGTAGAATCCCCTCAATTATTTGGTGATTTCTGACATTAATGTTAACTGTTCATGACGATGAACAGTTAAATGTCTGTTATTGTTGAACGATATTTTCAACATCTTCATACATTTTTGTGTTACCTTGTCATAAAAACGAGAGACTTTATTTAGTCTTTGTTACTAAAATGCCTTGTGAAATCAGATGTTAACAAGAGACATCTAGAACATCTCGAAACACATGTTCTGAATTAGCCAAAATTTTGATAATCAAAATGACTATTTTATAATCACGGAAAAAAAATTTCAGTCAAAATTCATTTTCAAAACCTCTTAACGTTATATAATTGACGTCCATATGATGACCGTTAATTTCTTATTCTTTTTCCGCAGTTATAAATTATAATATGTCTTTTAACATCTGTTGAGAATTCGAGATGTACATGGTCGACAGTTCGACATGTCCCTGAACCTTCCAAGAAATTAACCAATATTGAATCCATAAAACGATTGAAATGACGACGCAAGGGCGTATATAAAAGGGGGCCTAGGGGACCGAACCCTCCTCCTCGAAATCAGACAGTGTAATACAAAATTAACTCATTTGCGAAAATGATGAGTCCAGCATAATGTTGAATTTTGACGAATACACATATGTGAATTAGTGTGAGGGAACTTGTGTTTTTGCAAGAAGAAAGAGGCCAGAGTGATATTGGATCTCCCGCAAATTGTCATAGGACTTTTTATCCTATCATTTATATCCTCTTGATAATTACCAGGAAGTTATTGATGAATTCTGAAATACACTGAGAATCTTGAACTTTGTTCTGTATTATGTGAATATTGTTAACCTCACTAAGTCTTTATAACATAATTATTTTTGAACGGTTTTTTTCCTTCACTTATATGTACTTTGTTTCGCCTTTTTAAAACGAAATTGAAATTTAATTGTAATTTGTCCACTGAAATCGACCTCAAAAGCTAACGTGAAACATAACTACTTTATTACCCAAATTACATATTATTACCTTGTTCTTGCCCCCTCTCCAAAAATATTATGTATATCCGCCACTGGTGGGACTGGATATACTGTGCGTAGTGATATTAACCAGATGCCAACGAAACTCCTCTTCAAAAGGTGGTAAATCTTTATGAAGAATAATATGAATCGATGAAATGAAATTAACTGTGTGAACTTTAATTTTAAATGAAACTTCTATGAAGTACAAATCTTATAATCACTGAGTTTATTGCAATAACAACTAATTTGACTTGTACTATTACAGTTTTATCAAGTCTTTATCTCTTGATTTTGCCGTTATGGTTGAAAGTAGTTGTTTTAAAAATGGATTCAGTGTTTTTAACAATTATAACTGAAGTTTCAATTATTTATGCAGAATAGTCGAATTCAACCCTTCACGAAGAAAAATGTTATGAAATCTATGTTAATAAATTATGGCATACCAAAATTAATTATAGTCATGTACATCAGTTCAAATTTTTCTGATGAATGTACACGGTATTATCCCGTGTCGAAATGAATAACTCATCTCGCAACTCATAGTATAGTTTGGATACAAAAATATCACCAAACTGAATACCTACTTTTTTCTTCTCAAATTGGCAATTTATTAACTTATTTATTATTTATTTTTTAGAGCTTTTTTGATGATCTATTACACCTTTAAAATTCTTCAAAGAGTAAATATAATCGTATATCAATAACAACAATCGAGGCCTTCGCACTGAATACTACACTTTCATCACGCGAAATTGATGCAAATGTTATTTTCTTATTAAAACATAGTGTTTGGAAACTTTCAGAATTTTTTCAGTTTTTCAAGAGAAAGTGTTTTCTATTTTGATTATATGACTCAGATTAAAAGAAATAATTCAAAAATAATTTTCTGTTGAAACTGAAGAAAACTAAATAAATAGAAAAATAATAAATCTTGTTGGTATTCATTCAGCATAAATCTTGAATATACTGAAATCTTGAATCATATATTTTACTTAACAAATGAATTATTTCAATAAATAAAACATTCAATAATAGTATTCCATTTGAAATAATGATATATTAAATATAATACTCCTGATTAGGCGATTAGTCCGCTATAGGCAGATTGAATTTTATTTATCAACACAAATAGCGGTTCCAGTCATTTCGCAGTTAGATTTTTTTGCATCTCGAATATTGATAGACTGTAGAATTTTTTAGATTAATTTTTCAAAGTCATTAATATAATTCATTTCTTACTACCACTTCAACGAACCAAGAAAGTATTAATGAACATAACGACTAATACACGTATTAACTAGAAATATGTATGCAGACATGTCTATCAGCGGAAATTTGATGAAATGTATGTTCTACCAATGTATCAAACGAAGTAAAACAAATATTGAGTTCATGTATACCTATATGAAAAATAAGCTATTAAAAATAGTTTCAAACACTGAAACTGCATCTGAAAATAATTCCGTATAATCTCAATCAGAAATACATTTTACAATCAGTAAAGTAATAAAAATTCTATCAAAGAGTTGTTTGTTGTGCCCCCTATAGAATAATTTCTGAACAAGTAAGAATGAGCAGAGAAATCTACACCCTAACATCCTACATCCTAAGTCAACAACCTAGGCTACACACATGACACTTTGAAGTAATAGATGTTAACTGACTATTTTTCGTTATATATTGTTCAATTTAACATATGCACTTTATATTTATGATATAAGTATAACTGATCCAGATATATTCAAAACTTTGTGACATTATATTACATTATATTATTATTTATTAAGATCACTTTTATCATCTCTGTTTTAATTTACATCATTTCCAAAATAAAAATTCAAATAATAACAAATTATTATTACACTATAACATCCGTAACTAAAACGTATTCGAATGATCTTGTTGAATTATTTATGGATATGGGGAATGCCTTATATTAATGGTTCCTTTACATTGAATATAAAATTCCGAAATATACTCATCAGGTTGAATCACTCAAAATGCTGTTTGGAAAAAAATACATATTATGAAACATTTGCTTAAATTCATATTTTCCATTCGTTCCGTCGAAATCATATTTCTGACATCCTCTAATTTCATATATATGTAGATTAAATAGCCGAACGATATAATAATAACTAAGCGAATGTCAAATTAAATTCTCGTATATTACCAACATTCTTCTCTAAATAAACTAGGATCGATAAATATAAGCCATCCGAGTAGATTTTGTACGGACGAGTAGATTTGGGCCCAGCCGAGTAGATAGTGTCGGATGTACGTAAAATTTCGAGTAGATTTTGGGAGCGGTATGAACATATATATATATATATATATATATATATATATATATATATATATATATATATAT
This sequence comes from Henosepilachna vigintioctopunctata, assembly GCA_030704895.1. NCBI lineage: Eukaryota > Metazoa > Arthropoda > Insecta > Coleoptera > Coccinellidae > Henosepilachna > Henosepilachna vigintioctopunctata. The sequence continues at coordinate 5,246,260 of JARQZJ010000036.1, read as the reverse complement.
ATATATATATATATATATATATATATATATATATATATATATATATATATGTTCATACCGCTCCCAAAATCTACTCGTTACCAGATTTATATTTTTAGTGCGGAAGTGAGGCAAGAGGGGAAGGCAGTTGGTAGTTACCAACTGTGTCGAACTGTCAATGGCTAGTTTGTCTCTTAGGTTATCGCTCATCCAAACATATGAAGGTTTTGTTTGAATATTATGGAATTTGTAAATTGTATAGTCGAAATATTGATAATGATATTGTATATTGTGAATATATTTCGTTATAAATATTTGCCGAGGTGTTAAGATCTGTTAAATCTGGATGTAATAACCACTAGATGAATAGTAATCTGCTACTTCATGAAATGAATTTCTAAACTAAAGTAGTGATTAAAATATTTCATTGAATTTACTATATTTCAGGATACACAATTAAGAGCTTATATTTAATTGAATATGCTACTATTGAGTAAATATTTCAGAATCCTCTAGGTTAAAATTCTTCGGCTTAAGAATATTGTATTGTGCTACATTCTGCCATGGAATTAATTCATAGATGCAAGATGCCTCATAATTGTCTATAATATAGTTATCATACTTCGACTAGAAAAGAAAAACAATATATATTTTAAAAAATAAATTGAGTATCAAGACAGAGAGAATAGTGAGAAAAGATAAAATTTGTTGGAAAGGTTTGTATTCATATAGTTTGTTTTTATGTTACCAGAAATATTCATTGTAGTTTAAATTGGCTTACTACATAATTTCCATTTGATAAATTGACTACACACTATCCCAGATAATCGAATACTAGAGTACTTATATGAAAAATAAATTGAAGTGCTTTAAAATATATTATTGGGTCCAAGCAGTTTCACACATGATACAAAATACTATATTGCAAATTGAATACCATTATGTTGTTAACCCTTCAGCAAAGAGTAGTAGTACTCATTATCTCATTTGTTTTGTGGTAATTCATTGTTCTAGGTCATATAGAAAGAATGCATTGTTTTAAAACACATCTACAGTAGTTTCTACATCTAGCTATATAGCAAATGAATTGAATGTTCAGAGCTAAAGTGTCTATTTCTATGTTTGATATGGTCAATAAGAGTATTCGATAGAATAGTACTGATTATAATAGGTGTTTTGTAGAATTACTTGACAGAATATTGTGATGAAACATGCAATGTTCAACATTAAGTCAGGTTCAATATACACACAACAGTTGTTTTCATTATTTCATTCATTTTGTGGTAACTAATTGTTCTAGGTCATATAGAAAGAATGCACTGAAGAAAACACATCTATATTTGTTTATACATCTAGGTATATAGCAGCTGAATTGAATGTTCAGAGCTAAAGCTGCTATTTGTATGTTTAATATCATCAATAAGTGTATTTGATAGAATACTACTTATTATTATAGGTGTTTTGTAGAAATACTTGCCAAAATAATGAATGGAACATGCAATGTTCAACACTAAGTCAGTATCAATATACTACACAATTGAGATTGAACTTTTACTTACCTCTTGGTGAAACATGATTGAATAAAAATTTAAATCAAACTGTTGGCTTTATGCATCATAAATTTGTGAAACATTAAGTCAAGAGTTTGATTTGAATTCTTACTACACAATTCATTATTCAAAAAATTGTGTTAGTTACGAGCTTCATTTCAATATAAAAAATTTAATCTCAATTTAGTATAAGCAATTTAACAATGAAATATCCAAAACACAATACTTCGATCATAAAGATGAAAAGATGTTAGAACAATTCTTGCTGAATTGAAAATTCAATACAGTATTGAGAGATAATTCAAAACAGTAGTAAAATATTGTTATTGAGACTAGTAGAATAGATACATGATAACTGAAGGGAATGATAATTGTATATTATAAGGAAAAAGAACAATAAAACTTCAATTCATTGATGTTGCATTATGTATTTCCTTGAAAATTAAGGCAGACTTAAATAAGCAGATATGACCTGAGTAAAAGTTGAAAATGTTTTCTATAAAACATAAAATTCAGTGAAATATACACCAATGGGTGAAATATTTATGTTCTATTGATGTATTTTATATATTTATTCGTTTAGAAAATGGAATACCAACAATAGCATTCACACATTGAAAAATAAAGAAATGATAATGTATATATAACTAATACTTCACACATGCATATATAATTAATCTCTAACTAAATCAATGATGAATACTTAAATAAGCATTTGTGACCTGAGTGAAAGTTGGAAATGTTTAACATAATCCATCATAAAATTCAGTGATATATACCCATTGGGTGAAATATTTATGTTCTATTGATGTATCTTATATATTTATTCATTTAGAAAATGTAATACCGACAATTATGAAACCAACAATAGAATTTACATTGAAAATTAAAGAAATGATAAAACATTTATAACTAACACATCTTACATTGCATATATAATTATGCTCTAACTAAATCAATGATCAATATATATTATATCCATATATATTATTTTCAATATTTAATACAATAAAAAATGATAAATTTTTCAATTATATTCAAAACTGAGTTAGATAACTGCAACCACCTTATATTATTGCATTGAGATGATAAGTGTAGCTAAATGACTGAGTTAGTGTTGAAATTTATCATTATTCATGTCTTTTCTCTATACCCTTGTTCTGTATACCTTGTATTCTGTATATATTTTTTCATGAAAATGTTGGAAAAAAATTCAGCACAAATATCGTTCGGGTAAAACGAAATGATTGCATTTTAATATTTTAGATGAAAATATATACAATATGAAAAAAAAATTGTATAATTAACGTATTTGAACAATTCCGAAAATTTTTATGTGTTCTCCTGGGTCTAAACTAAAACAGCAAGTTCATGTAATCAAACCAACATCCCAAGAAGTTGTATAAATGATTTTCTGAAACTTACACCTGACAATAATTTTCTGCCAAGCCACTTAATGCTAGATAAGTAGCTAGATCGTAACATATGTCATAAGATGAAATAAGTTGAATAGAGCTCAATTGAAGTTGAGAATTTCCTTGAAATTGAGCTCAATTTCAAGGAAAAACTCAATTAGCACTTCATAATACATTTTCACTTATATTGAATAACTTACAGCAAACAAACAAACCAAATAAAGGAGTGAACTTGTTGGTGATTTTTAAATGAAATAAATCATGATAAGAAAACTTCATGTTCATTCGCAATTAATTCAGTATTTTTTGAAATGCAATTGATAACTGCAACAATTCGAAAACGAAAGCTTGACAATGAAACAATTGGGTTCACAAAATCAGCTTCAGTCAAAAATTTATATCGTAGGGAGGAAGAAGCTGCAAGAAAACCTCCTTGTGGTTTTGAACCATTGTTACAAGTCTTAAAATTTAGTGATTTTGGTTAGCTGCCTGACCTTTTTTGTCTCAAATCCAAATACAATATTTATTGCATGTTCAGAAATATAAGTGCGAAGTGAAAAATTTCCTCTGTTGTTAGAGTCAATTCTGATTTTTATTCCACATTTCTCCTAATGAGATATTTCGTTTTTTCTTACTATGTAGTGAGACAAAAAAGATCAACTTGACTACCACAGGATCGGAGGAACATTCAATGTAGTAATGAACAAAACTTCTAAAAGATATTCAGTCTTCACTGTTGATTGTAAAGAAATATAGAACCTTATAATTTGAGTAGAAAGAATGAGTCGTACTAATGCATACACAGTTAACATTATTTCGAATCATGTCGCAAAATTCCAAAAGAAAAATTGATTTAAGTAAATTTTAAAGTTTATAATCGTTAAAATCTGTCAATGAAAGTCCAACTAAAGTACATTTATGTTTGAAGATAAATATATTATATATAAATGTATAATATATGTGAAGTAATGATACTTCTAGAGAAAAGGAAGTTAAAATTCCTGGTGACTCATTTATACTTTGCTTACAAAATTACCCAGCATGAAGAAGTAAATAAATATAAAATAAATATGTATAAAATAAATCAATCGTGAGGTGTTATTTTTTACACATTTCGAGCATATAATGCAATATATAATAACTACCTAATACTTTAGAAAATTTTCGAACCATTTTATAGAAAAGGTTCGAAAATGAACAGCTATGAAAAACCAAATTTGTTTTTAACCCTTAAAAACTAAAAATAGACGTTAGCCACCAAATTTGAACGGACAATGAAGCTCCAGGTGCCAATAAGATTGTGTTAAGATTTTTGATGTGGAACATGTTCAGGTAATCAGGTTCTTGGTGTAGGTATCATCTGCAATCAAAAAAATATGTATATGAAAAATAATCGAAGAGGACACTAATACCATAACAATTACAATCAGTATTATGATTTTATGTAGGTTATAATGCTATTCATGTATTAAGTCCAACTAGTAGTAAATTTTCAAATTACATAATTTTTCCACAAAACTACTCGAGATTGCTTCAATAATTGAATTAGATTACTTCAGTTATTAAATTATCTGGCTGTCGTTCGAAAGTCAAACCTGATGAAGTTATAAAATCATCAAAATTTTCAGAAATTCCTTGCGCATTTCTTTCATCGAGCAAATTTATAGGAGCGAATATATTTCACCAATATTTTTGCAATAGTCTTTTTGCATCTGTTATTTTGGATCTCTATACCATGACCAATGATCTATGTGTCCTACAATCTAACGACTAATTAATTTTTTTAGTCACGAATATTCCAAATCCAAGGGCATATTTCTTTTGTTTTTCTTTTTCTTTTGTTTTTTTGTAACTTATTAACATCATTTCATTCATGATCTGTGTCAAGAATTCCCTTGTTATTATTTGCCATTTTATTGTTGATATATTGGCATCAAGAGAATGAAAATGTTTTCATCCGTCATTTTTTCTCAATTTTTTTTATGAATTTTCTCGGTTTTTGCATCTGAACAAAATTCATCATGGTCCACAAGAACAGAAACACAAGCATTTATATTTCAACAGTAAAAACTAAATATTAGGAACGGTTCTAATTGAAAATATTTAATTTATTCGTCATGCCTATTGATTGTTGAGTGTTAGAGGCATAAAGCCGTATTAAATAATATAGGTTGAAAAAGTGATATTATTGAGTAATAAGTTATAATTGAACCAAATTTTTCGAGTCGATGAAATGAAGAACGAAATCACTAAATAACGAAAAATACCTGATGAATTGATTACTTACCTGCTGCCAAATTTTCTTTCACCAAAGGTTCAGTACTTAATAAAGTTGTCAATCTATGTCTTTCCAAATTTTTCTGCAAACAATCGCAAAAAAGGAACAAAATTTTTTCCTCCATAATATTTCCATGATAATAATTGAAGGTGGAACTTGCGTCACCTAAAAATACATTGAATAACAAAAATAGTATACCATAGACTTAGTTATTTAATTCAATTAGTGAATAATTGAATTAAAAGAAATAGATATCAAAGATTATTCATTTTACGTATCAATCAGACATGAGAAACATTCTTGACGGAAAATTATTATCAATGTCGTTACTTGAACATAAATGACTAGGGTGTACTTTCAGAAGGGATATAAATCGGAAAGGCACTTAACTAAAACGAATACAACGAAAAGTATCAATTTGTTGAAGTTATTAAATTTTTCCGGTCACCTGAGACATTATTTCTCAGCATTGCTGGGGAATATACTTTTTTGGCTTGTCAAATAATATGAAATAATGACCCTTAATGGAATAAATGCGATTTCAATTGTAAGCTCTGTTAGGATATTCATTACATGTTCAAATGTAGGACTGAATAGATTCGAAAAAAATGATTGAGAAATAAGCAATAAGAACAATTTTTTATGAAATGAATTCAAACATTTCCCATATAGTCATGAAATAAATGGAGCGCGTATAACAAACATTCGTATTGCTATTAATTATTGGAAGGCACATAATAACCTAATTTTGAGAAAAATCTGAAAGTTCAACTGTTTAAAAAATAGAAGGAATAATAAAAACGGAAATAAAAGTTAGTAAATAAAATATTATCCAGAAGAAACTGATTTATAAACAATAGTTTGGGTTATATGATTTATCATTTTTTGACCAATTTTTTTCAACGCTAAAATTCTGAATTGTATAATGTTTCATAAATATCCGAAAATTCATCAATGAAAGGAAATATTTGATATTATTAATGTCGTGCAAGTACTTACCCGTTTTTTCCTGTAGAATTTCACGATAAATTTTCATAGGTTCATAACTCAACTTTCACAAAACTGCTAAACAATGGTATGTTATATTTGACTGAAAGAGAATAAATTTCACAAACATTCACGAAAAATACAATTAAATTATTTCACAAGACTTTCGTGTAACACGCTTAAAGTTAGACTGGCTCGGTAAAATATACCTACACATATTTGTACGAGGTCACTTATCTCCAGATGTTCTCAAGTGCCCTACGAGTGAAAATACTAATAGGGATCTCGGACCGTATGGTTGTTGACATTATACGCAATAAATAATGTCAACAAGTATCGATTACCTACTAATGTAATCAATACAACAATTAGTTCAATTCGTTGGATATTTTCTGAATTCAAATTTTTCGTGAAAGAATAATTTAAAAAATCTCGAGAAATCTTTTCGTCTTAATAGATCGTTAGGGGTCGTACGAGACAAGGTCTGTTTCGGCAAATATAAAGCAATGGGAAATCATGATAAAAAATAAGAGAAATAAAGTCAAAATTTCATTTAAACAGACTTGTACAAATTATTTGATTGAAATGCAAATCTCGTATCAAAGTAATGAAGCAGAATCCCTTCAATTTTTTCGGGTATTTCTGAAATGGAAGTTTTGAAGAGGAATAATTCGAGAAAATATGGTGAATTTATTTCTTTATTTCCGGTCAATATTTAATTTTTGAAAGAGCTTAATAAAAATACTTTTAATTTTTAATCATTGATCTAATAAACAGTACTGGATTCAAACGATAATGTTACTTGATCTACATTGTCAAGAAATGAAAATGTGTAATAAAATGTTAAATTTATACACAATAAAAGAGCCTTGCTTCAATCGAATAATCAAATATCGGTTAACTGCTCATTATATTGTGAATTCATGCAACCAATCCCTTATAAAACAAAACTTTCGATTTGCTTCAGCATTACGAAGTACAGTTCATACTCGTCAAACTCATGGGAAAACGAACTATATGAGTGCATCGTTCGAACGTAAAATGTTTCATAAAATATAGAATATGATATCGATCATTTTCCATATAAGTACCAATGAAATCCTGTCGAAAAAATTCTATGAAGATATAATTTTATTCGATATTCATTGTTGTGTTAATTAATACATTTTGAATAAAAGTGATAAATTGCCATCTGTCCATACTCTAGAAATATATTTTTTCAAGTATATTTTCACTGAATTTGAATGGAATGCAATGTTCGTTCGAAAGAAGAGGGGAATTTTGAATTTTCTTAAAGTATTCAATTATTTATCAATATCCATTTTATTTCCTTCAAAGAAATCCGCCTTAGATATAATGCTCTTATGGCAGCGCTTCTTCTCATCCTTGAAGCTCTGAAATGCGCTATTCCGATTTTATGTCATCAATTGTGGCTTTCCTTTCATTGATTGCTTCAGTCATTGGGAAAAGGAAAAAAGCAAATCTGGTCAATACGGTGGTTGTTTTTGTCCAAACAATCACTAACAAGCATTGATGTGTGAGCTGGTGCATTATCATTCTGATTCCGATCGTTTGAGCCGTACTGCTTTACGCAAACGTTGAATAACTTCCTTGTAGTAATCCGTATTAACCGTATGAGCTATTAGGAAAAACTCATGGTGCATCACGCCGTTGTAATCGAAGAAAACAGTGAGCAAAACCTTCACATTGGATCGAACTTGGCGTGCCTTTTTCGATCTAGGCTCTTCTGACCGATTCAATTGGAATTATTGGGCCTTTGTTCCGACGGCCTAGCCATGTATTCACGTTATGTCACCAGATATGCCCTTTTTGAGCAAATCTGATGCAATACGAAAGGGACCTTGCTTTTGCTCAACATTTTGCAATTTGAGATTTACGTTGCTTGTTTATTTGTAACAGCCGTTTACATATGTTTCAAGCTAATTGGCTCTCATCAGAACGGCGTAGTTCAAGTTATTAGATGTTGACACTTGAAAGTTGTTAGATGTTGACACTTGAAAGTTGTATTGTACTATGTTATTTGAACGGCTGTTACAAATAAACAAGCAACGTAAATCTCAGGTAAATACCGAAAACTATTAACTCCTTTTTCATCCTGACAAATTTTGAATTTCTTAACAAACTTCGCTACCTCACGTTCCATGTCCAAAACATCCGAGAAAAGTGCATGGCACGAGCCGATTGATATGCCAACGTCCTGTGCAACATCCCTACTAGGGATTTGACGGTTTTACAGAATCATTTTCGTCATTGGTTCGTTGTTTTCTTCGTTTTTTGAGGTGGTTGCAACTTTAGGATATTCTTCATCATCAACACCTTCTCGAATATGCTTGTACCACTTATAAACAAGTTTTTGTGACGAAGTAGATTCTCCGAATGCCACAATCAATATTTTAAATGCGTTGGAGCACTTCATTTCATTTTAACGTAAAATTTAATACAGATTATTTGAGCCATTTTTTTGAAAAGTAAAAAATCGAAATAACTATTGAAGATCGTGACTAACCTTTTCAGTTGTCGGAAACAAACTTCTCATCTAAAAGGACTGATAATTGCAACATATTTGAAATACCACCTTAACAAAAAAAATTTTGATAATGTACAGCCTGCAAAAATTCGAAATTCACCTTTTCTTTTGAACAGTCCTATTATGCAGTTGGAAAAAAATTCTCAGGGCATTTTTGATATCTCAGTATTATGTTTTGAAAAATTGCAATTTGTATATCTAGAAAAAAATTAAAGGATTGTCTTTCAAAGAATTTAAGTCTAAGGAGTTACTGTGAAAAGTCCACTGTGAAAAAGATGTAGCAGATGAAGATACGGTAAAGTCCTATTTTGATAAAGCAGTTGGAAGCAGCAAACTTAGTTTTTTTTTTGTTTTCTGCGATAAACATTTGCAGTTATTGTATTAATGAGAATAATTGAACATTAGTCGTTTCGAATTCGAATTATAATACTTTCGATTGATATCATGTAAAGAATCGATCTAGTGAGCAAGACATTTCTTCCTAAAAAATTTAGATTAGAATTTTTCTGTTCGATAACAACAATGAAATAATTTACAATTAGCTGAACTTTCCAATCACATTTAGAGAAATTGCAGTTTTCCATCTAATATGTAATTGAATTAAGGGTAATCATTTATTATATTCACTCAAATGCTATATTTTTTCGTTGGTTATGTTGTTTTTCATTATTTGAACCACAGATAATTCAGAACGTTTAAATTAGTCATTATATGAATATAAAAGATATCTTTACCGGCAGTTGTTAATATAGTTTATACAGCATATTTATCATAATAAGAATAGGTACAGTGTGATATGCAATTTCACAAGTAAAAATTTAATGAACTTGAAATCATATACCTAACTTTTTCGAATTTCAAGACAACGACCCCTATTCAACCTTGTAGCTTCTGGCGGAAAACAAATCATATGAATATAAAGCAAACAGGCATCTGGAAAATACGAGTACCTAGTTCACTTCTTTTTATACATCAATTATTTTTTGATAGAACAAATCATATTTCGATCTTGTATTGTAATACTTTGTAACATCAACTCAAAAATCAAATCGAAAAATCAATTTTCTGTAAATCGATTATTAAGACTCGAATTTTTACGTTTATCGATTCAATATTTGGATTTGAATCTAAGTGAAAATCGATTACGAATAAATCGCCCTTGCCAAACTTGAAACACATCCAAGCCTAGGTAGGTATATTGGTTTTCGTATCTGAGTTCAGATTTGTTCTTCATAACGTCATATACGTCATCATAACGTTTCTGAGGTAATGAACTGAAGAACTAGAGCAGTGATTCTTAACCACTTTGCTCCGGTACAGTTAAATGACGCGAGATTCTTCAAGTGTACCTCCAAATTAACCTGATACTCCCACGATGCAATTTCTAGATTTTCAAGTTGAGCACCTTAGAATTTATAGACCTTAAAATCGTACAGAAGACAAAATGTCGATGAACATCAACAATTCGTCCCAAAACAAATTCGTTACATTTGAATTTTTAGAGAAAATAAAATGAGTTTCACTCAGAATTCAATTAGGTACCTTCTAATTATCTTTCATATTTTTCGAGCTTCCTGACGTTTGTTCTCTGTTATTAGCTTCCCGGCTCTGCTCGTATAAAGAATGAATATTTTTGTTTACGGTTCACTAGCGTGACCTGATTAAGTTATGTAAACAAATATCCTAAAACAACGATAAAGTGCTATAATGATCCCAAGACCTTGACAGCAGTCAACAGATTTGTTGCATATATAATATTCAACTCAGATTTCAGTTTGATGAATTTCGTTCGCAATAGTTAATATTCATTCGGAGCCCTTATATTTGCGATTTTCAATTGGAAACGAGCATCTGAAACTATAGACATTCTCACATTTTAAACGACAAAGAATCGGATTAATACATGAGTAAACATTCAAATAAAACTTCACAATAGGTACACCTAAAAATTATAGAAAAACTATTTTATGGTATAGGAGCATAATTAAAGTTTTGAATACTCGAAAATTATATTATTTCTGTGCTCTGTTGCAACTTTTTTTGCCCGCAATCTCAAGTCAGATTTTTCGAACTGAAAATTCTCGAAAAATATGGGGCTGTTATATCTTAGTTCACCGACACCTGATGAACAAGACAAAAAACCCGGACATTTAGGCGAAATATGTTTTTTTCACGACATATGTAAGGAATTTGTTTGGGTTCTACGATTACGAAGTATTGATGACGAATCAATGACCTCATCGATGGAATATCACGGCATAGATGACGTACATATTATTTCGGCCGAATTGCTGTGTCTCCAAAATTCATGAGACGGGAGATTCATTCTGTTTTGTAGCTTTGTATGAGCCAGTACTAATTGAATTGTATATTTCATCAATATAGTATTTGAATATAAAAAGACGTGTTTAATTAATTATATTCACTACAATTGTCAGAAGTGAGATGGTGAACTAGTGAATCACGCAAACAATTTTTTTTTGTGTGAGTTGGGTCAACAGTTTGTAACTGCAATTGTGAGAATTGCGGCAAAAGTTTTCTTCAAGTAGTGAAATGGAAAAGAAGATAGAAGATAGAAAACGGCAAAATAAAAATTGGAAGAATCACGAAATACGCCGATATTCTTGAAGATACATGATCTGTTTCAAGTTCTAGCTCTTTATGGTTTGAATGTCTGCAGAAAAAATTAGAATTATTTCGAAGATCACTCAACTACGAATTCGTCATGGAGCACCGGTCATAACGAGCCCAGGTGAACAGTTTCTGATGTTCGTCTCTGATCTCTCTGAAAGTGGTCAAGAAGTGGACATATGGATTGAACGATAGTTACGATTCTACATCTGTTTGCAAGTAGACTTCATGGTAACGCTTGGAAGTGGTATGACGAATTTGTAGGGTATAATATAACCTGAAGAGGTTTCTAGCGAAATAAGATAGCCATTTCAGTAAGTCTGTTCCTTTTTATATAATTTGCAGAAGCATGAGATAATAAAACACAGCCAAGTCAAAGTTAAGGATATTATTGTTTCAATAAGCTCTCACAATTACGAATGTTGAGTTTAAGTTTCTAACGAATGTTTAGTCTATGCAGTCATTTTTGGTATCATAGACGAAAATATTGAAGAACTGTAAATTGTGCTTTTACAGTAAAACAATTTTAACATTTTTGTTAAGAGGTAAAATTAAACGCTGTATAATGATTTATCTCGACCTAGTACAAGTTCACAGTCTAGAGAAGCATAAAGATTTTAAATCATGCTATAAAGATAAAAACAAGAATTTTCAGAAAAGAGTGAAAAGTTTGCACAAGTTGAAAGGTAAAGAGTTGTCAAAGATGAGTTGTACTCATTGGCACAAAACGAAACGAGATTTTTAGTTTGAGAACCGAATAATGTCAATATTGTTTATTGTGAATAAGAATTTACAATAAAATGAAATAATAACGGAAAATTGAGTTGAATATAAAGTATGTTCAGTCGTTAGCAGTTTTAATGAACGAAAGAGTTATCAAATGAAGTTTAGATTATATTGAAATATGAGCGAATGTACACGATCATTCAATTTATGAAATGAATGCCAAGACAGCATTTCCAATAGGTTTTCAATTTTCATAAGAAAACATTTATATGAGGTATCAGAAAACGTATAAGAAATAATATCGTTTGTAAATCAAATAAATCTCCGTATCGTTTAAAACTCGACACGATGCAGGTTTGAATGTTCCCATAAAATACTCATTGAGAAGGGATTCATAAATTCGTCACCTGTTAACTGTTTATATTTCTCGAACAGGGGTGGAGCCAGTAAAAATATTTATGTTGTGTTACATGTGGATGATTTGATTATTGCAAATAAGATATTAATAAAATGCAGAATCTGAATGTATTTTTAATTACAGAATTTGATATGGTTTATTTTAAAGAAATAAGTAGCTTTCTTGGAATAAAATCAAATAACTAGGTCTAATACTAGAATCACTTAAGTTCAGATAGCATATTTTTATATTTATTTTAGAAGAGTTCAATATAAACGAATGTATCTATGAATCTATGTAATTATTCCATTCGCAGTTAAACTATTGAGCTTCAGTTGAGAACCTTTGCATGAAACCAAAAATAAATAAATAAAAGGATATAAAGCATATACAGATGACGTTATTGAATGTGCATTGTCATGTGTGTGGACCAATAGCAACGTTTATCCTAATATGAAGTATTGATAAAATTGGAAAAAATAAGAAATCATGTTTTAGATTTTATAGATGAATTTGCGCATCATACAGTAACATATCTAATGTCAAACAAATCAGAAGTTTTTCACATATTTCGAAGATTACGTTGCAATATGTGAGTCCAACTTCCGTTCAAAATTAACGAACATAATTTGTGACAATGATTGGGAATCAAGAGCAGTAAAATTATTTCCTAAAGAAACTAAATCAAAAATACATTCTCAAAGTTTAATACAGTTCATATAATTTAAATCAGATATAGGTATGTCGAGATCAAATGAAGGAAATATATACGTAAAAGTAAAATTAAGAGCCAAATTAAGTAACTTTAAATATATGAATGCATACTTACGTGCTTATAGAACAAAAAGTATTGAATTAATGCGATATTAAAACATTTAAGGAAATATTCTTCGGTTATGTACAAAACGGATATAAAATATTTGATGCGATATCGAATAAATCTTTAATGGCACGGGAAATGTAGTTGTTGTTGAAATTAGTTTCGAAATATATAGAATATATAATATATTGATGAATCGGTTGAAATTGATGATGAAGTTAAACGGAGGTAAATGTACAACATAGTGTAGGAAATAAATCTCCAGGTGGTGATGCTGATGGAAAATCTCTGAATAATTTGTATTTCCTGGTGAAAGAGATATTATGAATAATTAAAATGATGAGTTCGATAAGTAAATAAGAATAGCTTGTTGAAGATCTTATATGAAAAAGTGTTTCTGAACAAGTTAGTATAAGTTGAAAAATAATTCATTAAATATTCTCTGTGAAGAATATCTCTGATGAAATTCATATAAGTTGGAAAATAATTTGTTAAACATTCTCAGATAATGATTTGTTGAATATTCTCTGTGGAAAAATGCACGTGAAGATATTAGTACGAGGAAAAGAATTATTTGTTGAACTCTTTGAGTTTGTCCTCTTTGAAGAATGTTACTGAGCAAATTAATATAATTTAGATAAACGTCGTTTATTAAAAAGTGTCCTTGAACAAATCAATATAATTCAGAGAAATATTGAGAGGCTTTTTATTGAACTGGTTGATATATGCAAGTCAATTTACACGACCAAATTTATGAAGGGCAATGAATCTATTGAAAAGATATGAAAGTAAATGCAATAAACTAGGACGTACAGTAGAAATATTTCATTTCGAAAATAAACAGAAAAGCGACGTAATGGTCTGAATTTGTTGAAGTTAATTAATTGTTGAGAATATGTATATTAAGAAAGTTAAAGTAAACAATGGTAAATTAACTTAGTAGTAAGTCAAGTATATAAACATGTAGAGCAAGCATATTTAAAAGGGCATCCCGTCAACAAAAATTTTAATGAGTGCGATGACCTCGGTCTGAAGTTATTCTTTGACGTGTTATAAGAAATACGATTTCTTGAAACAAATTTACGTCACGTAAAATGAAATTAATATGTGTCACAGTGTCAATATAGATGCAATTGTTTGTTGACAATAAATATGTAAGTTATGATTTGATTTTAGGCAATGATTTCTTAGTTCAAGCATATGTTGTGATCATAAAAATATAAGGAGAAATTTCAAAATACGAGAAAGGTGGCTTGTAAAGGTGGATTACAACAAGACATTCTACAGGGTGCATTTGGAAGATATAACTGAAGCATAATGTGCGATTTGAGTATTCAAAGGTTATTAAGTAAGTTACTGGTACTAAAAATAAGGCATGAGAGAAGGTAACAAACGATGGAAAGTTCTAAGGGTCTGAGAGAAACATTTGAAGGAATTGGATTACGTACGTTACAAGACGAATGACGAATAAGAAAAAGCAGTTTTGAAAGTTATAGAGATCGAAGGATCTCTGGCCAACAGGCCTAAGAATTAACGAACCAAACGGGTTTACAAGATCGAAGGATCTTTTATCGAAAGACTAAGTTTTAGAACCAACGGGTTCTACAGTTGAGGCATTATTTTCATGATTGTTATCTTTACAGATCCCTATGAAGCCCAAGGTTAGGCTTATTTCAGGATGGCCGAATGTAAGGAATTTGTTTGGGTTCTACGATTACGAAGTATTGATGACGAATCAATGACCTCATCGATGGAATATCACGGCATAGATGACGTACATATTATTTCGGCCGAATTGCTGTGTCTCCAAAATTCATGAGACGGGAGATTCATTCTGTTTTGTAGCTTTGTATGAGCCAGTACTAATTGAATTGTATATTTCATCAATATAGTATTTGAATATAAAAAGACGTGTTTAATTAATTATATTCACTACACATATCTGAAAAAATATTTTTTGCAAACAAAATAAAAACATCGTTATAAATTTTCAATTTTCATTAATTCATACAGTGTGCCATTGAAATCGACTTCATTTTATGTAACCCCAACAAATAATAGACATTTTAATAGAAGCACTTCTTCTGTTGTATTATGGTAACAAAAATAACTAAAGCGCTTTTTTCAGGTACCAATCAAATTATTATATGATACTTCTAATGACTTATACTTGATAATTTGAAAAAAAAAACTACTACACCAATGATATTCTCATACATCTAGTAAGATAGCCAAATCCCTATAATATTGTTTTAATTGTAAATATAAATTATTTCAAGTAAGTTCTAAAACTTTCAATTTTAAGGAGATCAAGTTTTTTCAAACTATTTTGATTTATGTTAGTCTTCCCAATTTTCAATGAAATATCTTTCTGTTCCAACAAGAATTTGTAAAAGATCGAAATTTTTCCAAAGAGATCAAATGAAAGATTTGATCAAATTGATTTGACATTGATTTGATTGATTAGAAAATGAGCCGTTAAGCGAGTTTCTTTATTCCGTCCATTGATAAGTGACTGGTGAAAACACTTTCTGTGGAAGCATTGTGTGCAGATATACACAAAATAATACTGTACGATTTTAAGCATTTCTGACTATAATGAGGGTTTCGAAAAAAAATAAGCCATAGATGAATTGCGCTATGAAATCTTATCGCCGTCAATAAGGTCCATGCTATGAGCGTTTGTATATTCGTCAATCAGCTTCGTGTCATCGATTTCGATGTTAATTTCCTTGAGAAAAGGGACTGTTCTTTTCGACATCAGACCATGGGGTACTTTCAATGATGTTCAGTAACATCATCCAGTTAAATTGGTCAAAGTGTTCAATTGGTTTTTCAAACTTTTCTATTTGAGAATTCATTGCTATGTAAAAACATGTAAAATATTTTGAAATGGTTTTTGTGTTTTCATCTTTGTTTGTTCGAAATATTTTGTGCCTTTAGAGACAAAAAATTTTCTTTCATTCTGTATTCTAACGTTTTACTCAGAGACGCAAATACGATTCTGTTTTCGATTTTCCACTTTTATCCAACTTTTCGATATTCGAGATTAGAAAACGTACATCAATGACTACATTTGAAATATATATGCCTCTGACAGTGGGTCTTCAAAAAATTATTTGATCGGAACGGGTAGTCTATCCAAGCTATGAAAATAAATTTCCAAGGCCTCGAACATTTTCTAAAACCTTCCGATTGCAGGAAAATTTGTCGCTTTACTAAAAAAATTGGATTTCCCTGACAAAAAAAAATTGTAAGGTTTGCACACGGTCACTTATTAAAAGACGCTGCTGGACAGCCCCTGGACTCTCTTCGAAGAAGACAAATCTGGGAAATCCCGGACGGATAGCAACCGTAATAATTGAAGATGACCGAACAGTAGAGGATTCGATAATACTAGAATTTCAATTAGCCACCCATTTTCAATCATCACTATCATTATCACTATTCAGTTCTGATTCAAATCTTCAAAGATATATTAGAATTAGGTAATAATATAAAAAATACTCGAGAATCTTTGCACATCTCTATTAATACGAGTGAGTTGAAATACATATTGAAGTGAACAATACATATTGAAGTGAGTTGAAATACAGTTCAGTATAATTTCGAAATAATTGAATATAATATTCTCGGTCACTCCCGAAAAAATTTCTTGTGATTGCAAAATTTCAGAAGTATTTAAAAATCCTTGTCTCTTATAACCTGATAGGACAGGAATGATAAGAAATAAAGGCCTGTTATTGACAATATAAAACAGTGTCAAAACAATAGGACTCATCTATAATGTATTCTGAATTCCAAAATTTCGGTATTTGAGATATTTTGCACATTGGAATGAATATCTTCAATCAGAATTCAAATTTTAAACAGAGTTTTACAAATTGTTCCATTTTTGGAAACGCATCTATCCTTAATCAAAATAGTTGCCGACTTCATGATAATAATCGGTTTACCAAATAGATGTTAAATGCTAAAATATTCATGTTCTTACATGTTGCTCTTGTATTGAGAACTGCATCTCATGCAACATTTTACAAATTGAACTTGCTTACTTATGAACTTTAAATTGATAAAATAGATGAATCAACAACTGTTAACTCACATAAACAATATCTTCATCCAATTATTTATGTTAAGTCAAAAAAATTGCAAGAAAACACAGAAATAGAAGCAGAAATAATGGACATGAAAAAATTTTACGTTCCTTAACCTGAATTATTTTGAAGTTATATTACATTCCTCACAATATTGTGATTTACTTCATTTTATCACATTTCAAAATGTGAATGACCTACAGTATTACAGATATTGCTTCTTGAATATATATGGTATGTTGAAGAATTTGTTTAACCTTCCATTACTCGCGCACGGTGTATAGGACCGGTCCAAAATTCAATTCTGCGTAATAACAACATAAGCAGGTATACGGCGTCCCCCCTCCATATACCTTTCGAGTACGTCCCCAGCTAACATTGCCATTAGTTATCAGTTGGTAGGAAGTGTCGTACTGCAGTGCTACCTTAACACGGTGTAGTAGACCGGGTGCGAGTATTTTAGTGACTCATTCTGACTATTTGTGTACAGATTCTAGAAATATTATTGGTAAGTTTTCTAGATAGTTTGTTCATTTTATCTGTTTTTTACAAAAATTATATACAGTGCTACTGGTTTTGTAGTAAAATTTAATTGGCATGCATTTTTTCCGCTCTTTAGTCATGAATGTTTTTAAACTATACAATTTAATATTTTATTATAGATATGGATTACGAAAAGGAGCAGGCAAGACTATTGAAGTTATTTGAAGAAGTGGAAAGTGATGAAGATTATGGAGGTGATGATGATGATGAACAAGGCGAAATAGATAATATAGAGCAAAGATTAGAAAGCAGTGACACTGAGCAAGAGTTTGACGATGATGGAGATGATTTTACACCTGTTGCTGTTACCAGAGAGCCAGTATTTTTAGGTAAAGACAAGATAACAACCTGGAAAAAACATGCTCCACCAAAAAATGTTAGAACACGTAGTGCAAATATTGTATTACACTTGCCAGGAGTAAAACAATTTGCAAAATTCAAAAAGTCTCCTCTCGATATATGGCTGTGCTTGTTTGACGAAGAAATGTTAAATATCATTGTAGATTACACTAATATAAAAATAAATAGCATCTCTCAAAACTTTTCCAGAAAAAGAGATGTTAGGAATACTAATCTAATAGAAATAAAGGCGCTGATTGGAATCCTATATCTTGCAGGAGTAAGAAAAGCTAACCACATGAATCTAGGGGACCTTTGGAGAACGGATGGTAGTGGAGTTGAAGCTTTTCGTCTTGGAATGAACAGAATTCGATTCCAATTTCTCATGAGATGCCTTCGTTTCGATGATATACATACAAGAGAAGAAAGAGTAAAAATTGATAAGTTGGCTCCAATACGTATATTGTTTGAAAAATTTAACGATAATCAAAAAAAGTGTTACTCACATTCTGAGCATGTCACCATAGACGAAAAGCTTGAAGCATTTAGAGGTCATTGTAGCTTCAGACAATATATACCCAGCAAGCCAAATAAGTATGGCATAAAAATTTTTGCCCTTTCTGATTCTTTTATGTACTACACCAGCCATATGGAAGTGTATGTCGGTAAGCAGCCAGAAGGCCCCTTTCGAACAGATACAACTGCTAAATCGGTAGTAGAACGGCTTTCTCAACATATCAATGGTTCCAACAGAAACGTCACAACAGATAACTGGTTTACGAGTATGGAACTTGCAGAAAGTCTTAAAGAAAATAAATTAACCCTCGTAGGAACGATCCGAAAAAATAAGAGGCAGCTTCCTTTGGAATTTGTACAACATACAGGTCGACCTAGCGGTTCGTCAATGTTTGGCTTTTCTGATTACACAACACTCGTTTCATTCGTCCCAAAGAAAAATAAAAATGTGCTGCTCATTTCAACAATGCATTTTGGAGATGACATCGATCGTCTTACGAATAAGCCAGAAATTATAATGACTTATAATCGTACCAAAGGAGGGGTTGACATGGTAGATAAATTGTGTGCTCAATACAATTGTGCTCGTGGCACCAGACGATGGCCAATGGTCCCCTTCTACAGTATGCTAAATGTAGCTGGTATAAATGCATTTGTAGTTTATAATGGAAATCGTCCGGATTCAAAAACGCTTAGAAAGGAATTTCTCCTTAATCTTTCCATGGCCCTCCTCTACGACTATCAAAAAGAAAGAGCAGTTTCTACCAATGTGCCAAGAACCATAAGAAGCAGATTACGAGAAGTGTGTCGTTTACCAGCTGACGCCGAAGCTGCAGTAAGAGTCCCGGGTACCGTGGGCCACTGTGCAGAGTTTAATTGGCAGAAAAACAGAAAAACGAAATACTTTTGTCAGAACTGTACCAAATATTTGTGTTTAGAACATATTAAACCTTTGTGTAAGTCATGTTATGAGCAACTAGGTTAATTTTTTTTTGTAACTACTGACGTAACTTTTCACTTCTGTTTATGTAATCAATACATTTGTTTTTTTAAAAAAACTTTAATTTTGTTCCAAAATCATAAAATAATTACAAAATTTGTTAGAACTTATTAATACCACCCAGAAATATCTTAATATACTACCCGGACTCCTGGACCGTGCGCGAGTTACTAAACACTATAATTTGGCGCGAGTAATGGAAGGTTAATGATAATCCTTTGCATGTGAAGAATTTCAGTTGAACAACCTATGAAAACCCTCAACTGTTTAGAAATTTGAATAGAAGATGAAGAAAACCTTTTTTTGTAAGATTAAATTTTGACCTTCATTCTAACTAATATTATTCTCTTATTATAATAATGTCTTTTTTTATTATGTAATAAAAGACAAAAATCTCGCATGCAACTAGTTTGGAGAACAATGCAAAATTGTCCTCCGACAATTTTGCTTATTTAAAATTCTGGAATATAATTTGGTTTTTACTATGGATTGGAAGAAGTGAACTTGGGCTAGAAGAGGTACAAAGCATAAATAACTACACTGATTCATTAAAAGTAATCAATATTTCAAATGATATGTGGAAATTCCTAAAGAAAAATTTTCCTGAATTGTATGCTTTTTATATACAGTTTCTATCGATTTATATTATACATTATTTATAATATAAAAATAATTGATATTTATAAAATATGAATGATGTTTTACATACATTATTTCTGAAGTCCTATAAATTCATAATCTTTTGAATCGGACACCTATCTCATTTGAGTAACGTACATTCCTTTTCTATTCTTCAAAACGACAAAAAAATGAAATTTGTCGACTCATTTATGAAGATCTAGGTGACCATGAATTATTTCTGCGCATTTTTGATTTGCAACATGTTACATCTAGTCGTACACGTAGGGTATTTCGAAATGAGCATATTCGTGATATAAGTAATAAATAATACTACATACGTAGTATCTATTATACATAATAGTACCTATTAGGTACTATTGACTATCTTATACCCTTTTCAGTTATTCAGATTTTTTTAGTGTATTTCTGTAGGTATGCAATTCATATTCGTAAAAAATATTAGAAAAGCTTCCTTCACAATTTGAATTATTTTTGCTTTCTTAATGTTTTCAACGATTTTCTGCGCCTAGGTATTCCGACTCTTCTATGAATAAGGAATGTTGTTTACGGTTCACTCACGTATCCCTGATTAATTTATATAAACAGATACTCTCATAAGCGGTACAGTGCTACGATAATCAAACCGCTGATATCAGTCAATAGTTTTTTGCAATTTTTACGCTCGAATTCAAGTATTTCGAAAATATTGTGGTTCAAAACGTGTTTCACATTCGAACCCTCTATATAATCTAAAGTAATCCCCACGATTTTTTCAAACATTTCTGAATTATTTCAATTGATCGAACAATTTATAACTTGATCAGAGGTAATAAGCTAGATGTGTTTTCATTGAATATACTATAACCTTTATGAAGCTATGAAATCATACCTAAATAACTATAAGAGACATCTATAATTTATTCTCAATTAGTAAACATTTTCATTTTTGAAATATTTCATAATTATATGTTATAGTAATTTGCAGTCAAATATTCATTCTACAACATTGCATTCAACAGTATTGTACAACTTATTCATGTTATAATTAATAGGTATATCAAACAATGAATATGAATACATTGAATTTAAATGACATTTTTACTTGATCTTTATTGAAAAATTATAAGTAAAGTAAAATATTAACTTGAGACATAATATAACACTTTCATCTTCAGCTGAAATAATCAAATAGCTGTAGATTGCTCATCTCATTATGCATTCATTCAATTACCTATAAAACGAACTATCGATATGCTCCTCTTTGTCGAAAAACTCTCATGAAAGTCACGATTAGGTACCTATGTTGTACACAATCCTCTCGGTAATTCATTATTATATTATAAGATACAGTAGATATAGTTGCGATAAATAAATGAAAAAACTTTGATCAAAGAAGCTACTTCGTAATCGAGTAGAATCCCCTCAATTATTTGGTGATTTCTGACATTAATGTTAACTGTTCATGACGATGAACAGTTAAATGTCTGTTATTGTTGAACGATATTTTCAACATTTTCATAAGTTTTTGTGTCTATTTACCTTGTCATAAAAACGAGAGACTTTATTTAGTCTTTGTTAATAAAATGCCTTGTGAAATCAGATGTGACTACAAGAGACATCTAGAACATCTCGAAATACATGTTCTGAATTAGCCAAAATTTTGATAATCAAAATAGCTATTTTATAATCACGAAAAAAAAATCAGTCAAAATTCATTTTCAAAACCTCTTAACGTTATATAATTGACGTCCATATGATGACCGTTAATTTCTTATTCTTTCTTATTTCTTCTTCCGCAGTTATATTATAATTATATTATAATATGTCTTTTAACATCTGTTAAGAATTCGAGATCTACATGGTCGACAGTTCGACAAGTTCCTGAACCTTCCAAGAAATTAACCTAATATTGAATCCATAAAACCATTGAAATAACGACGCAAGGGCGTATATAAAAGGGGGCCTAGCGGACCGAACCCTCCTCCTCGAAATCAGACAGTGTAATACAAAATTAACTCATTTGCGAAAACGATGAGTCCAGCATAATGTTGAATTTTGACGAATAAACGTCAAATAAAGAGGCCATAGTGATATTGGATCTCCCGCAAATTGTCATAGGACTTTTTATCCTATCATTTATATCCTCTTGATACTTACCAGGAAGTTATTGATGAATTCTGAAGTACACTGAGAATCTTGAACTTTGTTCTGTACTATGTGAATATTGTTAACCTCACAATTAACACCTCATATTGTTAAGTCTTTATAACATATAATTTTTTTGAACGGTTTTTTTCCTTCACTTGTATGTACTTTGTTTCGCCTTTTTGAAACAAAATTGAAATTTAATTGTAATTTGTCCACTGAAATCGATCTCAAAACCTAACGTGAAACATAACTACTTCATTACCCAAATTACATATTATTACCTTGTTCTTGCCCCCCATCTCCTAAAATATTATGTATATCCGCCACTGGTGGGACTGGATATACTGTGCGTAGTGATATTAACCAGATGCCAATGAAACTCCTCTTCAAAGGGTGGTAAATCTTTATGAAGGATAATATGAATCGATGAAATGAAATTAACTGTGTGAACTTTAATTTTAAATGAAACTTCTATGAAGTACAAATCTTATAATCACTGAGTTTATTGCAAAAACAACTAATTTGAATTGTACTATTACAGTTTTATCAAGTCTTTATCTCTTGATTTTGCTGTTATGGTTGAAACTAGTTGTTTTAAAAATGGATTCAGTGTTTTTAACAATTATAACTGAAGTTTCAATTATTTATGCAGAATAGTCGAATTCAACCCTTCACGAAGAAAAATGTTATGAAATCTATGTTAATGAATTATGGCATACCAAAATTAATTATAGTCATGTACATCAGTTCAAATTTTTCTGATGAATGTACACGGTATTATCCCGTGTCGAAATGAGAAACACATCTCGCAACTCATAGTACAGGTTTGATACAAAAATATCATCAAACTGAATACCTACTTTTTTCTTCTCAAATTGGCAATTTATTAACTTATTTATTATTTATTTTTTAGGGCTTTTTGGATAATCTATTACACCTTTAAAATTCTTCAAAGAGTAAATAAAATCGTATATCAATAACAACAATCGAGACCTTCGCACTGAATACTCCACTTTCATCACGCGAAATTGATGCGAATGTTATTTGCTTATTAAAACATAGTGTTTGGCAACTTTCAGAACTTTTTCAGTTTTTCAAGAGAAAGTGTTTCTATCTATTTTGATTATATGACTCAGATTAAAAGAAATAATTCAAAAATAATTTTCTGTTAAAACTGAAGAAAACTAAATATATAGAAAAATAATAAATCTTGTTGGTATTCATTCAGCATAAATCTTGAATATACTGAAATCTTGAATCATATATTTTACTTAACAAATAAATTATTTTAATAAATAAAACATTCAATAATAGTGTTCCATTCGAAATAATGATATATTAAATATAATACTTCTGATTAGGCGATTAGTCCGCTATAGGCACAATTATCAACACAAATAGCGGTTCCAGTCATTTCGCAGTTAGATTTTTTTGCATATGAATATTGATAGACTGTAGAATTTTCTAGATTAATTTTTCAAAGTCATTAATATAATTCATTTCTTACTACCACTTCAACGAACCAAGAAAGTAATAATGAACATAACGACTAATAAACGTATTAACTAGAAATATGTATGCAGACATGTATATCAGCGGAAATTTGATGAAATTTATGTTCATCCAATGTATCAAACGAAGTAAAACAAATATTGAGTTCATGTATACCTATATGAAAAATAAGCTATTAAAAATATTCAAACACTGAAACTGCATCTGAAAATAATTCCGTATAATCTCAATCAGAAATACATTTTACAATCAGTAAAGTAATAAAAATTCTATCAAAGAGTTGTCTGTTGTGCCCTCTATAGAATAATTTCTGAACAAGTAAGAATGAACAGAGAAATCTACACCCTAACATCCTACATCCTAAGTCAACAGCCTAGGCTACACACATGACGCTTTGAAGTAATAGATGTTAACTGACTATTTTTCGTTATATATTGTTCAATTTAACATATGCACTTTATATTTATGATATAAGTGTAACTGATCCAGATATATTCAAAACTTTGTGACATTATATTACCTATATTCTTTATATGCAAGTATTCTTCCTTATATTTCATTAAAAAAAGAACTTATTTCATTAATTGAATATTTCTGTCATTCCTGCAATTGACGAGAATATATATAAAAAGCCGAGTTTTTTTATTAAGATCACTTTTATCATCTCTGTCTTAATTTACATCATTTCCAAAATAATAATTCAAATAACAACAAATTATTATTACTCTATAACATCCGTAACTAAAACGTATTCGAATGATCTTGTTGAATTATTTATGGATATGGGGAATGCCTTATATTAATCGTTCCTATACATTCAATATAAAATTCCGAAATATACTTATCAGGTTGAATCACTCAAAATGCTGTTTGGAAAAAAATACATATTATGAAACATTTGCTTCAATTCATATTTTCCATTCGTTCCGTCGAAATCATATTTCTGACATCTTCTAATTTCAAATATATGTAGATTAAATAGCCGAACGATATAATAATAACTAAGCGAATGTCAAAATAAATTCTCGTATATTACCAACATTCTTCTCTAAATAAACTAGGATCCATAAATATAAGCCATCCGAGTAGATTGTGTACGGACGAGTAGATTTGGGCCCAGCCGAGTAGATAGTGTCGGATGTACGTAAAATTCCGAGTAGATTTTGGGAGCGGTATGAACATATATATATATATATATATATATATATATATATATATATATATATATATATATATATATATATATATATATATATATATATATATATATATATATATATATATATATATATATTGTTTCAAGATTCACAAATGATTCATACTAGTAAATACTGAGACTCGAATCGAAATATCGAAGTATTTCAAATAAAATTCTCAAGGAGCTGTCTACACAAATGTTGTCCGCGAGAACGAACCCATCACTTTCGAGAGTGAATATTAAGAGCTTTTCGAAAAATTCATCGAAAATTCATATTTTCATCAAAATTCATACAATTGTTTCATCATTATTATGAATCATCAGTCAATATAAGCTTCCATATGGGCTTTCGTAATGAGCCTCGTATTAGAAATTCAATTTGTTTTGCGACCAGTAGATGAAAAAGAAGTTAATAAATATATCTGTGAGTTGAAGTCTAAAAAGGCGCCTGGTCTTGATGGTGTAACCTCGGATACCCTCAAAAATATTAATATGAAATTAACGCCTCCCATTGGTGTGTTTGTTTAACACGAGTTCGTCACATGGAGTCTTTCCAGATGTTTTTAAAGTTGGTGTAATAAAACCACTATATAAAAATGGGGATAAAACAGAAATCATTAACTATCGTCCTATAACACTTATTTCGAATATGGCAAAGATTTTAGAGAAGGTCATAAAAAGCAGAATCATTTCCTATTTTGACGGTCTCGAATGGTTTTCTGAAAAACAGTTTGGTTTCAGAAGTGGCAAATCCAAAGAGGATGCACTGGTAAGAGTTACGGAAATGATTTATGATGCTCTCGACGAATCATACCCTTGTCTGTGTGTTTTTATTGATTTGGTGAAAGCCTTTGATTCAGTGTGTCACTCATTGCTTTTGGAGAAATTGGAAAGGTGTGGTTTCAGAGGAGTGGCTTGGCTTTCAAACTAGTAGAGAGCTACATTAGAAACCGTAAGCAGTGTGTGAGAATAGGAGATGAATACATCGACTTAATGGAGGTTGAATACGGCGTACCACAGGATTCTGTCCTAGGACCGATATTCTATATAATATAAATTAATAACTTGCTAAATATGATGTAAATCGTCCTCCTTTTGAGAATGTTGTAGTTACATTTGTAACTGCCAAAATAGTAGAGGCCACTTCTGTTGTATATCTATGTTCTACTTGTAACTAAGGACATTGTTGCTCTGTGGTGAGGCATCCTAGTTCTGGCTTCTGGTAAGCACGGTTAGATGCTTGTCATGCTAAGTTGTCATTAAATTGTATATAGTTAAAACTCTTGTTTCATTATAATATAAACTCTTGCTGAAACAACAAAACAAAACATGGTGTCAGGTGTAAATCACCTTATGTAAATAGTAAACTGTTAGTGCAAATGCGATTTAGTTTAAACACAATAAAGAAGACCACGTGCTCCAAAGATTCAAGTAGTGCCATAATGGATTTTAAATTGCCTGCTCCTCTAGATTCCGATGCTTCTTCACAATGGCAGAAGTGGAAGCAGAAATTGAAGATATATCTCATAGCCACAAAAAATTCAAAATCATCAGATGAAGTGAAAACAGCCATCCTGTTAAGCGCTATTGGAGATAGTGGACTTGATGTTTATAACACTTTTAGTGATGAACAACAAAAGACCTTTGACAGTGTTCTCGATGCTTTTGATGAGTACTTCCTCCCAATGAAAAATTCGACAATGGAAACCTTCAAATTTAATAATATTACTCAGGGTGTAGATCAGACTATAGATTCTTTTCTAACAGAGTTGAAGAAGCAAGCGTCATTGTGTGAATTTACATGCACTAATGAGGAATGTAAGAAGTCATACAGCTCTCGAATGATAAGGGATCGATTAATTCTTGGGTTAAATGATAAAGGTGTTCAACAGAAACTTATCCGAGAAAGCAGCATGACCATGGAGAGTATTGTTGATTTCTGCAAATCCATTGAAGTGAGTAAGCAACATGTGAAATTATTAAACAATCCTACGGAAGCAGAAGTAAATTCAATGTATTCTAACAAAATATGTGCAAAGTGTGGCTATAATCACAAATATAAGGAATGTCCAGCTTTTAACAAAACATGTGCAAAATGCCAACAAAAAAACCATTTTGCTCGCATGTGTAAGAATTCATTTGGGAACAGAAATGCTGGGAATGATACAACAAAGTTGAATAAGAACTGGAGAGATGCAGGATCCAAAGTTGGAAAGATGGTAGCTGAAAACACTACGGTGAGCAGGGAACCTAATAATTTTCCTGTACTGGGAGAAATCCGAACCGAAAATTGGAGGAGGACATCATCTGAAGAACCACTTACCGCAACTGAAGTGTTTGTCAATTGTATATCCCAGAAGCAATCAAAAACACATGGTTGGTATGAAGAAGTCATAATGGGCAAAAGAAAAATTCCATTCAAACTGGATACAGGAGCAGAGACTAGTGTGCTACCATTGTCTTATCTACAACAATCTGATAGGTGTAACGTAAGCCCAACAAATGTAGTCATTATTTCATATGGAAATTTCAGATCAAAACCAGTAGGTAAAATTAATTTTCCATGTACATTTAAAGACAAGTCATGCATGATTGAATTTATTGTTGTAAACTTTAAATCAGAACCTATATTAGGTTTAAATGACTGTATTAAATTAAATCTGATCAGAAGATTGTATAATGTTAGTAATACAACTGTAAATAAATCTGAAGTTTATGAACAGTATAAAAATCTTTTTGAAGGTTTGGGAGAAATTCCTGGCAATGTAAATATTAAATTAAAAAGTGATGCTGTTCCTGTGATACAAAACAACAGGAGAGTACCTCTATTATTAAGAGAAAAGACTTAAATTAACATTAGATAGTTTGGAAAAGAAAGGTATTGTAGTGAAGGTTGACTATCCAACAAGCTGGGTTAATAGCCTTATGATAATAGAAAAATCTGATGGTTCTTTGAGACTATGCATTGACCCAAAACCTCTCAATAAATATATATGTAGGGAACATTTCATCATCCCAAAATGTGATGATATATTCACAAATTTATCAGGTAATAGTTTGTTCTCTGTTATAGACATGAAAGATGGGTTTTGGCAGTTAAAATTGAATGATGCAAGCTCTGATTATTGTACATTCAACACGCCATTTGGTCGTTATAAATTCTTGAGAGTTCCTTTTGGCATATCCTCTGCACCAGAAATATTTCAGAAAAAATGTTTTGAAATATTTGGTGATATCAAAGGAGTAGACATATATTTTGATGATATAATCATTGCAGCAAAAGATGAAAGTGAACATGACATAATTATTTCAAAGTATTGAAAGAGCTAAACAATATAATGTTAAGTTCAATTTCAATAAGTTCCGATATAAACAGGACAAAGTTGTCTTTATGGGACATGAAATATCTAAAAATGGAATACAGCCACATGAGAAAAATATTGAAAGTATTCTAAAGCTAGAGACTCCCATGAATAAAAAGGATTTATTAAAAATATTGGGAATGTTCAAGTTTTTCTCAAAATTTATTCCAAATTTGTCTTTCTTAACAACCAATATGAGGAACCTGACTAGGAATGATGTGCCATTCAACTGGACGGATGCACATGAAATAGAATTGAAAACACTGAAATCAATAGTAACTAATAAACCTGTTTTAGCTGTTTTTGATGAAAATAAAATAACAACAATTCAGTGTGATTCATCTTCTAAAGCTCTGGGTTGTGTGTTACTGCAAGGACATCCAAATCCATTGCCAGTGTCATTTGCATCTCGTTCCTTAAGTGAAACAGAACAGCGATATGCACAAATTGAAAAAGAATTGCTTGGAATTTTATATGCATGTGAAAAATTTCACTATTTTATTTATGGTAGAGAAATACTTATCCATACAGATCACAAACCTTTAGTTTCCATAGTAACTAAAAGCTTAGATAAAGTAAGTGCCCGTTTGCAAAGAATGCTGCTAAGGTTACTCAAATATAATGTTAAAGTAGAATATTACCAGGCAGCCAAATGTATGTTGCAGATGTGTTGTCGAGATTTGTTAAAAATGACCCACAAGCTGACGATGATGACCTAAAATACCTGGTACATTCTATCTCAAATAATATTTCAGTATCTGACGAAAAGAAAGAAATCTTTAAGAGAGCCATTGATAATGACAGAATTTTATCAACAGTTAAAACATTTTGTTCTACTTCTTGGCCTAAGACAAATAAAAATCTTGATAGGGAGTTAAAATTTTACTACAATTTGAGAGAAAAAATCTACTTGTCTAATGATCTGCTATTTTTGAATGATAAAATAATTGTACCAACATGTTTGCGGAAGGAAATGTTGAATTTGATTCACCAAGCTCACTTTGGTATAGAAAAATGTAAATTAAGAGCTCGACAAGTGATGTATTGGCCTCGAATTACTACAGATATCGAACAATTAGTGTCCCTTTGTGAAACCTGTCAGTTAAATAGAACCAGCAATCAAAAGGAAACTCTCAAACAATATCCTATCCCTGATAGACCATGGCAGTATATTAGCTCAGATTTTTGTGAACATGATGGAAAAACATATATAATTTTCATTGATTCATATTCAAATTGGATTGAAGCTTTCAAAACAAATAACAAAAATTCAGAAACAGTTATTGCACATTGTAAGGAAATTTTTCAAGATTTGGTGTTCCAGACTATTTTCGGTCTGACAATGTTCCTTACAATAGTGCTAAGTTTAAAAATTTGCATCTGAATGGAACTTCAATCTCATTTTTGCTAGTCCCCATCACCACCAGTCTAACGGTATGGCTGAAAGAGCAGTAGGTATTTTCAAACAAATACTGTCTAAATGCTCGAACCCAGAAAATATTGCTTTGTTCTTAATGGAATATAGAAATACCCCTTTACCCCAACTTGGTTTCAGTCCGGCTCAATTATTATTGAATAGAATACTTAAAACCCAACTGCCCACTTCTGAAAATGCGCTTAAGACTGAATTAGTTAATGCTGATGAATTCCATGAGAAATATAAGAAAAAGCAAATCTCTCAGAAGTATTACCATGACAAGAATGCCAAAGACTTGCCCACATTGAATATCAATGACAAAGTTTTGTTTCAAAATAACGATGCATGGGAAAAGGGAACGATAATGAATATATATAATGATAGATCATATTTAGTCAAAGATCTTTATGGTAATGTTTATAGGAGAAACAGAAAGTTTATTAATAAAACTAATCTAGATTTTTCTGATATAGAATATGATCGACTTGTTACAGCCAGTGATAATCCATCTGGAGTAATTCCCATTCCACCCACCAGATCATCTGGTAGAACTATTATACCTCCCTCCCGACTTAGAGAGTATGTTTTAGATTAAGTGTATTTTGTATGTAGTGTATAGTTTGTAAAAAATTGAAAAAAAAAAAAAGAGGCGTGTAATATATGTTGTGGTCTGCCAAAATAGTAAAGGCCACTTCTGTTGTATATCTATGTTCTACTTGTAACTAAGGACAATGTTGCTCTGTGGTGAGGCATCCTAGTTCTGGCTTCTGGTAAGCACGGTTAGATGCTTGTCATGCTAAGTTGTCATTAAATTGTATATAGTGTTACGAATTATGGGTCTTGACGGATAAATTCCAATAACTTTTAACAACAATAAATATCCTTTATTAACAACTGAAAATAAACACAACAAAATGTCAATATCACTCTATGTCAAGTCTAACCCTATTGCAAAGAACTCTACTATGCCGACACGTGGTTGCTACTCTATGTTCTTCTCTCTCGATCTCCGACTGGAATGCTTGCTACTCTTGTTCTTCTCTGACGATCTCAAACTGGAATGACCGAGGCAGTTCGATGTCCTGAACATCGACACTGCAACTCTAGATGAGCTCTGTGGTCGTGCCTACGACGGTTCTCAACAGTCTCATCATTTCTTCCAACATCCATAAACCATTGGGGGCAAATCTGTACGTCCCGATCAACGTCACAATTTTCTACTACGCTTCCTTCCTAGTATTTTGCCAACCTATCCAAATGTACAACGTCCGGCTTCGATCTTGGAGTGCGTTGGATTCTGTAAACCACATCATTGATTCGTTTCATAACCTAATAGGCTTCTTCCCAGGATTGTGTTAATTTCGGAGATAAACCTTTCTTCCGTTGTGGGTTGTACAACCACACCAAGTCCACTTCTTTAAATCGAACTGAATTTGCTTTTAGATTGTATCTGGTTTTCATTCGATCAGTGCTTGCTTCCATCTTATCTCAAACTAGCTCATGTATCTGATTCAAATGCAGTCTCAGCTCATCTGCATATGTGCCTACTTCCAAGCATTCTTCCTCGGGGCTACCAACAATAGATCACATGGCAACCGTAATTCTCTTCCAAACAGTACCTTCACAGGAGTGTGACCTGTAGTGTCATGAACTGATTCTCGATAAGCCATCAGCAGTACTGGTAAATGTTTGTCCCAATCTTTTTGATGATCAGCTACTACCTTTGACAAATACTGTTCCATTGTACGATTAAATCTCTCTACCATTCCATCAGACTGTGGGTGTAAAGGAGTTGTTCTTGTCTTTCGGATGTTCAGTATCTCCATAACTTTCTTGAAGACATCGCTTTCAAAATTTCGTCCTTGGTCTGAATGTAATTCCAATGGAACTCCGTATCGTGATATGAACTGATCTACCAATGTACGTGCAATAGTCTGAGTTTCTTGATAAAATTTTCCCATTACCTTGTTCAAAATGGTACACAAGTATAAATTTGGCCCACAAGTCCAACACACCGCCCAGGATCATTTTCAAGTCTAAAACAAATAAATTAGTTATGACACAAGTGCTTACTAGAATATGGAATAATTATCCATATTCTACAATCCGAATCCTTGTCTTATTCCCCTAAACTGAACCATAACTTCTTGTCAAAACCTTTAACGCAGGAATAAGTCTTTCCTTTAAAGGACTCTCCATTATTTGCGAAATCTTCAATAATTCCCTTCCATTCGCCATTCAGAATGGGTCTTTTATCATACAGATCGAATACCTTCGTACTTGATATTTTAGCTACTTTAGCTTTCAGGGCTCTCACCAAAACATCACATCCTGTTGACCTTCTTCTCAGTTTCCGATGTCCCCTGAGTTGACCGTCCCTCAACCCTTTAACAGGTCTTTTACTCCGTTGTGCCCTCATTTCTTCCGGAGCCAATACATAAGTCAATCGATTCAATATATCGAATTCCTTAAGGAATTTATTATTCCCTTTTCTCCTACCTTTACTTTTACTTTGGTCCTCCATAGCTTCTTTATTAATTGCTTTATCACACTGCGTGTTGAGACAATTGTCAGAGGAACCCTTGTAACCCTTCCATGGTTGGGGATTAGTCAATTTTCTACCGTTATTAGACATTACTTCTACTACCTTATCTGTCACATCAGAATCTACTTTTTCTGGACCTTCCTCCTCTCGATTCTGTATGTCTATTCCCTGTCTGTCATAACTCAGCATATTTTGATCCAATCCCATTACATTGTCTACATTACCTGGAATCCTTTTACCTGTTTCATTAGAAATCACATCTCCTGGACACATGAGTTCATCGCTTACTGGACTCATTTCACATTCCAATTCAACCTGTAATTTCCCTTTGTCCTGTCCCAAATTGGCAACGAAATTGAATAACTGTTGCCTGTCTTCCCGTCTTTCCTGTTGACGCCTTTGTTCGTTTTCCAGCCGACGTTTTTCCTCCTCCAGTCTTTCCTGTTCCCACTGTTTATCCCTTTCCAGTTTTTCCTGTTTACGTTGTTCTTCTAGCTCGACAAATTTTTGCAAGAGTTTTTCCATCATTGACTCCATTTTTATTATATCACTTCTCGTTCAATTCTAGTTATTGGTTTATCCTATCCCACTTCTGACACCAGTGTTACGAATTATGGGTCTCGACGGATAAATTCCAATAACTTTTAACAACAATAAATATCCTTTATTAACAACTGAAAATAAACACAACAAAATGTCAATATCACTCTATGTCAAGTCTAACCCCACAGCCTAACTCTACTTACAAGCCATGAACTAGGACTTGGCAACGCCGCATCTGCTCAATCCGGTAGACCGATCGATCTTCGAACATCGGTCTACTACATGTTAATAATTGCCTTTTCAAAAAAATTTTCAGCGAAACGGCACTTTGTATAAAAAAATAGTTTTAACAGAAATTGTAGATCATACAATTATCTATAGAAATCAATAATACACTTTTTGTCTGAGAAGAACTATATCTGAGTTATAGCGATTCAAATATTGTTTTTTTAGTATGTACACTAACAAGTTCAATTTATCAATTAGAATTGACAATATGCTATAAATTTCATTATTTTTCATTCTCAGGTGAGAGTAAGTTTAATGCGCAATTCCTTTAAACCTTTATTGAGATGTGTACAGTAACTTGGACGATAGAATGATTCTGATATCATATTTGTAACGAGCAAGCAAAATTTTCAGTTGAGACTATCTAGTTAATTTCAGTTGTAAAATCCATTTTAAATCATTAGGAGACAGTTTATTTTTATTGATAAAAACATTTACATGCATATATGAATCTACTAAAATCTGATTAATAATTTGTATAGCGTTTATTTGTGAACATTCAGTTACGTTGGATGGAAAAACTAGAGTGTAAAAAAATGCTGTTAGTTTCAAAAGTTTTTATATTCCACGATTTACATATCAAAATCTTTTTTTATAATTGGATGTTAAATCAACAAAATTACAAATTGAATCTGAGTTTTCAAAGGCTTCTTTCAATTTCTCACAACATTCCTTCAATGCTGGTTCTTTCGGCTGGATATTCTCTTTGAGAGTGTATTGTTTTTGATAAGTAGGGGTAAATAAAAAAAAATACTTGGCACTGCATTTAAATTGAGCTTAACTTTATCAATCTAGCCTTCTTGCCTTCTGTTGATTAATCTAGCAAACGATGAATACCTTCTCTAGTAAGTGCTCCCTCTGGAAAATGTTTGGCACAAACTACAGAATATTTTGTGGGGGTCCATGATGCCCTAGGAATATTTTTTAGCCATTGATTCGTTAAGATTACCATCCTATGGAAAACAAAATACAGAAACTGGTGGTTCGCCGGCCTCGAGGTAAGTTTTGTAGTTCGACTTGCATCCAGGCACACAGCAATGACTTGGCATGTTAATTGTTGTGCTAATATCAAGAACAAAACCTATAAGAGATTAGTTCTAAATAACTACTAAATCTAATAAAGGGTAAGTAACTCTACTAATCACAAAAAAAGAACAATTCTAGCACATAATGCTTTTGTTAATGTCTGAACTACTCAGTCAAAACATCAGTAATCGGTAGTTATTTACATACAAATTTCAAAGGTATTCCTTAGTCTGTTGCTGAAAAAAACACAGTAGCACTTTCTACACACTATACATCACATAATAGCACAACAACTAAAACGCGGATTTTCGTTTTTACACAATTATGAGATGGTAAAAGTTAGGTATTATTTCTACCTCTCCAGGTATAACCAAAAAAAGCACAACTTAAAACACAACAGATATTCCTGTTTATATAAGACATTTGCGGGAAATTTCTTTTGCTTGTTCTTCACAACTTCAAACAATAGCACTTTTCACAACTTGTTTTTGGATTTGAATGTTATTTCTCTCGTTACATAGCGATTTATTCAGCAGCAATGACCAGAAACCATTACAACGCCATTACAGCATCATTATTTGTGGGTCTTGCTTGCATGTTGCCAGATTTCCTAGTTCATGGCTTGTAAGTAGAGTTAGGCTGTGTCACGACCCCCTTTACTACAGGCCATGAAGAGCGTAGTCCCTCGGTGTTGCCACATTGTGCTTAGTTGTATACTATCCTAGTCGTATGTTCCAAGCTTTCAAGCATTATCTCAACTATTTTTGTATATTGTGAACAAACAATGAATATTATTAGTATGTATAATATATAGAATATTATATTGGGTATTGTGAGCACATATTTCTGTAACAGAAAACTGTAAAACATTTATTATTGCAAGAAAACAACGATAAAGCCCCACTGCGTGAAAAATACCTCTATTAGTCAGTGGGATTTATTTACATGAAAAGTTGCCTAACCAAATTTATTAAATTATTTGAGAGAATAGGAACCTTGAAAGAAACGCTGTAGGAATTACTCAAATTGAATTATTTACCTTAGTAAAAATAAATATTATATTTCTGATTAGAGCAACCAACAAACTTCTTTATGAAAGTATTGAACTTTCTTCGTTTATTTTTTGATTCAGGTTTCTCGTGTCCGGCTTCATTATTTTTTTTGTCTAATCATTCAATAAGATATTCGAAAAAATGGAACACAGCATGTTCAGAATATTTTTATTGTCTTCATCACATAAACAGCAACAACAAAAATCTTTAAGGACTCATCCAATGACACTCTTAAAATAGTGAGATTACACAAAATTGCTTTCTGGTGTATATTATACAAAAAGGCATGTTCAAGAGAAATACCTTCAATAATTTTTTCAAATATGGAACACATGTGAAATAAGACATTTTTAATTAAATCTGTAGGTATAGTCAGTCCTCCCCGTTGCAAATAATTAAAATATTATCAATAATAAATAAAATCATAGCTTCCAAAAATTCTGTTCAGAGGAAAGTTCGGATTTTGAAAGAAAATGTTATTGTTAGTTAGATTTGTGAATAGCGATCTGTTTATTCGATGGTTATCGGTAATAAATAGGTTAGAAAATATACTTATTACTATAAATAAACTCACCTATCCCAAGCTTGAAACTTACTGAATCATCTACGGAATACCTATCCTCTACATTACATTTCACAAACAAATTATTTGTAAGTAATCCGTACTCAAAACACAACACAAATTCGATTCGATTAAATCGGTACACACAAAACACTTCGTTTTTATAATTTGATGTTATGTTATCCACAAAATATCAACACTAGCACGTAAATAACACTAAAGAGAATTGATGTATAGAGAATTAGAACTGAAATCGTAAAATATTCTACTTAAAACTACGAAAGTCTTGAACAACACGAAATTGATTTCGTTTCACTGAAATTTGTAAACAAACTAAACACTTCGTTTTTTAGTGTTTGATGTTGAGATTTCAACAAATTATCAACATCACCACTTGTAATACACTGTACACTATTGAAAAATATAGTATTTATACCGAAAGCTCAAATTATTTAACTTCAAATTGCGAAAGTTTTGGGAAGCGTCCTGTTTGCTCTACAAGAAATTGCGGGAATATATGCCCACGCAATGACATATGTCAAATACTCATTTCATGGCCTGTAGTAAAGGGGGTCGTGGCTGTGTCTAACCCTATTGCAAAGAACTCTACTATGCCGACACGTGGTTGCTACTCTATGTTCTTCTCTCTCGATCTCCGACTGGAATGCTTGCTACTCTTGTTCTTCTCTGACGATCTCAAACTGGAATGACCGAGGCAGTTCGATGTCCTGAACATCGACACTGCAACTCTAGATGAGCTCTGTGGTCGTGCCTACGACGGTTCTCAACAGTCTCATCATTTCTTCCAACATCCATAAACCATTGGGGGCAAATCTGTAACAATAGTTAAAACTCTTGTTTCATTATAATATAAACTCTTGCTGAAACAACAAAACGAAACAACATTAGTAAAATCAGTGTGTTATTTGGGAATTCTCATTGATCAGCATCTCCGCTGGGATCTTCAAATAAATAGTATTACAAAAAAAATAAGCACCTTGTTGCCAAAATTTAGACACCTTTCAAAATTCATGAACTTGAGTGATATGAAAATTGTTTACTGTGCTTTTGTGACGTCACACTTGAGCTATGGTATTGTTGCGTGGGGAGGAGCATTGAGCTCGCATCTGACGGGGTTAGGTGTTATTGATAGGTGGATGCTAAGAACAATGATGAGGAGGGAAAGGGTTTGTTCAACTGATGAGGTCTATACGGACAAAGTTTTTGATGTTGGAAGGTTGTATTTGCAGAGATAATTAATTTTTTGTTATCAAAAACGCACAGGCATTGCACATCCTAATCATATCCATGACACCAGGCACAGACATGCAATTTCGTACAAGAATGGAATGGCAAAGCCAATTGGACAAAGACACTACAACTATTTGATATGTAAGATGTATGACATTCTTCCGAAGGACTTACTAAGTAACAAATCGTTGAGATCCTTCAAAAAAGGGCTAAGTAAATGGTTGATAGATGTTTCTGTTGTAGAAATGAGGAAAGTATTCAACTAGAGAATTAGAGTCGTGTAGAAAGTAGATTAAGTATACAGACCTCTCATAAAAGTTATGACTTCAGAGAGGTCAAACTGCCCGACATGTTTGTTTTCCCTGTTAAAAATATATGAGGATATATGCTTTTCTTTTTGTACCTGTTTGTTATATTTAATCTTTCGTTCAAGAATCGATGACTTTCAATACGCCGATAGGTCCTATACCAGAATGAGGGGAATTGTTATCAGTGAAAATTCACGTCAGCTCCCTCTATCGGAAAAAGACGTATGAACTCTCTCTAGTGTTCTAGATTCCAAATCATGACAACAGTAGTGCGAGTGGAAGGCATTGTAGACATTTCATTCGAACACTACAGAAAACTGTCCGCAATGTGTAAGAATAGTCCCTTGCGTAATCGCTCCAGATCATGCCCAGGGGGGGCAAAAGTATTTCTAGTTTCAAGATTCACAAATTATTCATATTAGTAAATACTAAGACTCTTAATCGAAATATGAAAAATTTCAAATAAAACTCTCAGGGAGCTGTCTACACAAATGTTGTCAACGAGAACGTTGTGTAATGTTGTGTATTGATTGTTAGGTATTGTTACTGTTAACATGATTGAAATAAGTTTCAAATAATAAAGATCTATTTAATTTGAAACTGTTTCATATTTCGGGTAAGTACATTAATAATGAATATCAATCAATATTTTAAGTAGTGGTTTTGTAGTTCCCGCGCAATAAACACCTGAATATTCATAGAATATTTGATATAATTCTGTGTAAGTATTTTGACATGAATTTGAAACTCTCGCTCACGAAGTATAGATATTGTTACGAATTATGGGTTTCGACGGATAAATTCCAATAACTTTTAACAAACAATAAATATCCTTTATTAAAAACTGAAAATAAACACAACAAATGTCAATATCACGTATGTCCAACCTTATTTGCAAAGAACTCTACTATGCCGACACGTGGTTGCTACTCTTGTTCTTCTCTAACGATCTCAAACGGGACTGCCAGAGGCAGTTCGATGTCCTGAACATCGACAATGCAACTCTAGATGAACTCTGTGGTCGTGCCTACGACGGTTCTCAACAGTCTCATCATTTCTTCCAACATCCATAAACCATTGGGGGCAAATCTGTAACAATATATACTTCGTGCTCTCGCTCGAGGAATACTTCCGCCACAGCCTAACTCTACTTACAACATCTAATGAATCAATGGCTAAAAAATATTCCTAGGGCATTATGGACCCCCACAAAATATTCTGTAGTTAGTGACAAACATTTTCCAGAGGGAGCACTCACTAGAGAAGGTATTCATCGTTTGCTAGATTGATCAACAGAAGGCTAGATGGATAAAGTTAATCTCAATTTAAATGCAGTGCCAAGTATTTTTCTTTATTTACCCCTACCTATCAAAAACAGTACACTCTTAAAGAGAATATCCAGCTGAAAGAACCAGCATTTAAGGAACGTTGTGAGAAATTGAATGAAGCCTTTGAAAACTCAGATTCAATTTGTAATTTTGTTGATATAACATCCAATTATAAATGAAGATTTTAATATGTAAATCGTGGAATATAAAAACTTTTGAAACTAACAGCATTTTTTCACACTCTAGTTTTTCCATCCAACGTAACTGAATGTTCACAAATAAACAGTATACAAATTATTAATCAGATTTTAGTATATTCATATATGCATGTAAATGTTTTTATCAATGAAAATAAACTGTCTCCTAATGATTTAAAATGGATTTTACAACTGAAATTAACTAGATAGTCTCAACTGGAAAATTTGCTTGCTCGTTACAAATATGATATCAGAATCATTCTATCGTCCAACTTATTGTACAGATCTCAATAAAGGTTTAAAGGAATTGACGCATTAAACTTACTCTCACCTGAGAATGAAAAATAATGAAATTTATAACATATTGTCAATTCTAATTGATAAAGTGAACTTGTTAGTATACATACTAAAAAAACAACATTTGAATCGCTATAACTCAGACATAGTTCTTAGAAAAAAAGTGTATTAATGATTTCTATACATAATTGTATGATCTACAATTTTTGGTAAAACTATTTTTTTATACAAAGTACCGTTTCGCTGAAAATTTCTCTGAAAAGGCAATTATTAACATGTAGTAGACAAATGTTCGAAGATCAATCGGTCTACCGGATTGAGCAGATGCGGTGTTGCCAAGTCTATGTTCATGGCTTGTAAGTAGGGTTAGTCTGTGCTTCCGCCTTTGTTTCCATATCCAATGCACAGAGGTTGCATTTCTGTAAAGGTATGTTCTATGGATATATCTATACTTCGTGATTGACACACTTAAAACATGGTTAATGACAGACAGATGGCAGCAAAATCCTAACAGTAATATGATGAAAATATAATAATAAAAACATTCAAAGTCATGGGCTCAAAGTTGATGGTAACGATTAATGTTTGAATATCATTTGACTAAAACAGAAATGTCTATCGGAGTCAATTTGAGAGTAACTGGCTATTGTCGCCAAGGGGG
This sequence comes from Henosepilachna vigintioctopunctata, assembly GCA_030704895.1. Lineage (NCBI taxonomy): Eukaryota > Metazoa > Arthropoda > Insecta > Coleoptera > Coccinellidae > Henosepilachna > Henosepilachna vigintioctopunctata. The sequence goes on along the minus strand of JARQZJ010000036.1, from coordinate 5,206,118 downwards.
TCGTAAATATATGGAGGATTTTTTTTCTGTCGCTTATCAGCAAACCGAGGATGAAAGGGATTTGGAGTATGCCTTTATCGGAATATATGATGGCCATGGTGGTGCTGAAGCTGCTGCTTTTGCCAAAGAACACCTTATGGAATCGATTATAAAACATAAAAGTTTTTGGTCTGATAATGACGAAGAAGTTCTACGTGCTATAAAGGATGGGTACATTGCTACTCATTATGCTATGTGGAAAGAACAAGGTATTATTTGTTTTATAATTAAGACCTTATTTGGGAATATAATATACTTACAATTCTCTCAATAATGTTTTTTTTAGAGAAATGGCCTAAAACAGCTTCAGGTCTTCCAAGTACTGCAGGAACCACTGCTAGTGTTGCCTTCATCAGGCGTGGAAAGATTTATGTAGGGCATGTTGGAGACTCTGGTATTGTGTTGGGTAAATTCTTGTCTTAATTTGTCTGTTCTTTAAGCAGTATATTAACATTTTTAAGGTTACCAGCCTCCTAATTGTTCAGATTGGAAAGCTAAGCCTCTTACTATGGATCATAAACCTGAAAATACTGAAGAAATGAACAGAATTAAACAGTGTGGAGGAAAAGTAGTGTTAAAATCAGGTATATATTTGAGATGAAGTTGCATTAACATTATAGAGTATTCATTCATTTGGATGATTGCAGGTGTTCCTAGAGTTGTTTGGAATAGGCCCAGAATTGGCCACCAAGGACCTGTTCGTAGATCCACACCAATAGATGAAATACCATTCCTTGCAGTGGCAAGAAGTCTTGGAGATTTATGGTCTTATAATTCTCGAATAAATCAATTTATCGTATCTCCCAATCCAGATTGCTCAGTTATCACAGTTGATACTTCAATACATCGATGTTTAATTTTTGGCACTGATGGATTATTCAACATGTTGAGTCCTTATGTAGCCATATCTATAGTACATCAAACTGAAAAGCATAATGAATTTGCTGCTTTGAATGAGGTGCAAAAAGCTTGGTTGAATCCAAGTAAATTATTGGTAGAAAGAGCGTTGGAAAGGTAATAATTGAAATTGAGTCTCAATGTTAGTGCATAAGGAAAATTTTACATTTTACTTACTTGAAAATTGTTTATGTAGATTTCATCAATATCTAGCTCATTAAAATCAAATTAATATCAACTTAGAAAGAAAAGTTATTCATTACTTTCTAAAAAATTGAACCTTTTTTCCTCAATTTGAATCAGTGGTTTAATTTTCTGTGAAAATCAATTAAAAGAAAACTCGCAAAACATTGAAAACTTTTTTAAGCTAAGATATCCTGTTTCAAACTTTATGAATCAATTGAACTCAAAAATAATTTCAAACACTTGAATTTTATATTTTATAAGCATCTTTTGCTTGACACTTTTCTAAATGGGTTGAAGTAAACTCCCTAACTTAATTGAATTAATTTACCGTAAGTTCACGTCTTTCTAGAAATTCATTTGTAGAAAAGTTTGTATTTAGGAGTTTAATTTTTTTTTTTTTTTTTGGTATAGGTGGTACAGTACTAATATGAGAGCAGATAATACATCTGTGGTAACCTTAATGCTAGACCCTCCTGGACCACCAAGAGCCCAAGTCTTGAAGGACCAAAAGAAAAACTACCCTGCCACAGGTTTGAAAATACTGACCCGCTTCGAAGATTTAGAGCAAACTGCAGATGAGTGTTCAAACAAGGATAATTTAGAAACCAATGAACATACCATAATCAAAGATGATATAGCACCAGCAGTTGCTCAAAGACATATAGAAACTATTGATAAATTAGACAAAGATTTGAGAGATACTAATGATGAAAACGTTGAAGTTTCATCAAATTATAGTGCAAATGTAGAATCATCAATTACATCCCCAGAAGTGTCTTCAAATTCCCATCCACTGAAAGAGAGAAATTTCGTGCATAATCTTAAAGAAAGTACCAGTTTTGAGCCGAAAGAATCTTACAACCCAGAGAGAGTTCATATTGAAAAAAAATATGAAATAAACTGCGAACAAATTATGGATAATTCCATTCAAATAAATGAAATTTCTTCAAGTTCATCAGACTTGTTTGAACATATTGACGAAGAGTGGGAAAATGATTCAAATACACCTAACAAACACAATTTGCGGAGCTCTGGGAAGGATTTATTTGTATCTCAAAATAAAACAGAATTTAAGGGTCATATTTTCAAGCGGAAAAATCCAGAAAATGGAGGAGAACCATTGAGAAAGAGTGTAAGACTTGATAAAACAAAAGGAAAATCTCCTCTTATAGCATCTAAAGAGAATAACTTAAAAGAAATGACTTCTAAATTGACACTCACTGAGAAAATACTGAAAAACAAGAAGGTAAAACTCAAACCCACAGTACTGAACAAATCTGTAGTGAAGAAAAAGTTTAAACTGATGCTGGACTCAGTAAAACAAAGGGTAGATACTAATTCCTTGTATAGGGTACCTGCTAAAATTTCTGTACAAAAAAAGAATATTTGCGTTTCTAATTTTTCACAATCGGATTTTGCCTCGGATACATCAAAGAAAACAATTAAAAATGATCATCGATCTAGAAGCCAACATTTGAGAGAAATGGTGAAAAAAAACGTAGATTTAACAAAACCTTCTGATAGCAAGCGATCAAGGTCAATACATTTTTGCTCAGAAATGAGGGCTGGCCATAGAGCAGTTTCAGATCAATCATGTCGTCTGAGATCATCTAGTAGAGAAGGCAATTTTACCTTTACAAGTAATGTAGTGAGCAACACTATTCTGATATCAAAGAAGGAAGTTATGGCAAGAAAATCAAAGAGTTTGGATCAGCTAGAAAATCTTGAGTATTTAGGTATGCTTTTTTATTAATGTATATAATTTCAATTTATTAATCATTATTTGTAGATTCTCCCAGAAAGTCTAGTTGTCTAAAATTACAACAAAGCAGTAAAGATAATATTTTCCCAAAGAGAAAATCTTTACGGAATAACATGCAGAACAAATCTTCTAAATTGCATTTAAGGTTATCAAGAAGTAAGTAGGACCTTCCTTATTTTTCATGTAAATGAATTTATATTCCAAAGAAATTTATTTATACCTTAGAATGTTTGTGAATTCTTTTCATTGTCATTTACAATATTTTTGTTCCTATGAGTTGGATGTTCGGAAATCTATATTTTTAATTGAATTGAAATATTAAATGTGTATGGTTTATCGCTCTTTATTTTTTTCGTTTCTTCTGAAAAGGACACTGGTTTTTTAATAAGTGTAACAAGGTCTTTGTATTATTTTTACTGATACATAACTAGCTGAAATTTTACATTTTAAATATTTTACTTTATAATAGTAATAATGTTTTCAATATTTTATTTTATTCATGCTTTTACATTTAAAATATCTTTAAGAATTGGAATAAAATTGATTGTAAACCTTAAAAAATTGAAAGTTATTATTTCATGAACACAGATAAATGAGGCACTATATTTTCTTGTTTTAAAATATCAAGCTTGGAAAATATTGAAAATCTTATATTCTGAGATTTATTTACAACTTTGTGCTATCTGTAAATTCCTAATCTTAAGCGTAATTTTTAACATTGGCATTAATATTTTATTGAATATTTAATTAAATAAATTAATATAATTAAATATTTAATTAATTATTTATTAACATTGGTATTTTTATTTTATGCTTGAAGAAATGTGACAAAAGGTAGAAATGACATTTTGTGTCATTTCAAGACTCAAATCAACATTGAAATCAATACAACTATAAGTTGAAAAATATGATGGTTACAATATTGTTTTATCAAAAGCTGTTTTTAATTCATTTAAAATAGATTTTAAAAAATACTTTGATCCTTAAGATTCTTGTTGTAATCATTAGTGTAAATATAAGTAATACCACATATTTTTCAGAATCATGTGCCTTTTGTATTATTTTTAGTAAACACAATAAAGTTCAAATATTATGTATTGTATTTCTAATTAATACTTTTCTAAAAATCATTAGTGAAAAGAATATGGCTGTATCTACTTTTTGTTATTTCTCTTGATAATGAAAATTTCTTCAAACAAAATGATATAGCAATATTGTCATCAATATATATATATATATATATATATATATATATATATATATATATATATATATATATATATATATATATATATATATATATATATATATATATATATATTTAGGTAACCAGAATAATTGGTAATAAATAGAATAAGGTGCAAATAAATGACCACAAGGAATTAACATAAGTGAATAGGTAAAAATAATAAATCTACTCAAAATTAGAGCTACTGAAGTGATGTTAACAGAACTAACATGACTTGATAAACACTCCTTATTTTGCTTTACAATGTACCTTACATATTAGTTTAAATGAATGGTACGAAATTCAAAACCGAATAGAATGCTGAAGTCAAGGCACTTCTAAGGTGTCAATGAGGAACTTAAAACACTGACATTGGAAAATGATTTGATTTGTTCTATTTTAAAATATTGTTATAGACGGAAGAATATTTTGAATTGAATAAATCAAATCATTTTTCCTCGTCAATGGTTAAGTTTAAATTATTGACACCTCACACACAAGTGCCTTCACTTCAGGATTCTTCAGTATCGAATTTCGGACCATTCATATATGTAATATTTGGGTACATGGTTAAACAAAATAATGGGCCTTTGTGAACATGTTACTTCTGTTATCCTTGTGGGGATTAATTTACATCTTGTTTTTCTCCTGAAAAAGGTACAAAAAATGTCAACAAAGGAGTCGATAATTGTTTCGATAAATAAGTTTTTGAACATACTTCAGCAGATCGATTATTCCTGTTACCTAGATTCCATTTAAGTATAGTACACGTGATAAATACTTAATCATATATATATATATATATATATATATATATATATATATATATATATATATATATATATATATATATATATATATATATATATATATATTAATTAAGTATTTATCACGTGTACTATACTTAAATGGAATCTAGGTATATACCTAGATATATATATATTCAACAGGATCAAAATACACCTTTGGCAACTCTTTTACATGTGAATTATACAATAGATAAACATTATCAATCAATATTTTTTGTGGAACAGGTTTTTTAGATAAAATATTTTTTTTAAGGAATACCGGCGACTATATATCAAATTGTTATGTTATATTGAAATAGAATGTAATATGGAATAATATTAATTCTTGCTGTCCTCATAGTAATTTATGAAATTTTATAGTAGTATGTCTAAATCCTGAATAAGGGGCATATTTATCAAATTTTTAGTAAATTAATTTTTTATGAGAAAAGTAAGTAATTGAGTCATAATGAGGAATATACTATTTTTGTAAATATAAAATGTATTTTTGAATTGGTAATATGAATTATAATAAAGCTCACAATTTAAAATTATTTTGTTGGTTCTATTAGTTATTTGGTATTTGTTGAAAATAATTCGTCTCTTCTATCAGAAATATAACTTGTATCTTTGTTATCGAAATAATTTTATACATAGGCTGAAGAAAATTTATATTTTTGAGAACAAATTTCATTCTTTTCCAGAAATAATAGTTGAAGTTTTACGATTATTCTAAAAGCGGAGGTCAGAGACCTATATAGCTTATATATTATATAGGTCCGTTGAACCTACAGTTATAATTACAACGCCGATTCAGAACGACTCAAGATTACGTTGGGGATCGTACTGTGGAAGCTACCATCACCAGTAAGTCGAGAGCGTATGGGGTCGCTGCTGTGATATTTCAATTTGAATGAGGTCCGGAATTTCTTCCATACACCTCTTCATCTCATGTTTACCTTTTTTCTACTGCTTTGTGAGAAGTTTTAACCGAAGCCTACTACTGACTTGGAAGCGTCAGCCTCTCCTGAGGATTCAGCTCCGTTGAGTGGTTGAGAACTCCGAAGAGTTCTCCCTTTGTATTTATGGTCGTTTTCTTGTTCTGTTTTACGTTTCCATTGCATTAAGGATGGTCGTTTTTCTGACTTTGATATCAGTTACTCTCTTTACTTCATCATTTTCGTAATGTTTCATTTTTTCTACTACTTTTTCTGTTTGTTGATTTTTTTTCTAATATTTCCATTTCGATTTCTCTTCTGATTTGTTCATTTGATATGTACCAGGGGACTCCTATTGCCGTCCTGATTATTCTGTTCATGGCGTTTATTATTTTTCTTTTGTTTTCTATTGATAATTTACTTTCTCTGTGCAACAGGGGGTATAATTGTCCCTGTAGCCTCTTTGCCTTTTTTCTGTTTTTTCTAATTGTCTGTTGCAGTTGATTTGTTCATCGAGTATTACCCCTAGGTATTTTGCTTCTTTCTGACATTTTATTGGTTGGTGTGCTAATACTATAATTTCCGGAAGTTTAGCAGTTCTTCTTCTATTGTGATCAAAATAGACTGCTACAGTTTTCGTAGGGTTTATTTGGATCTTCATTTTTCTTATAGTACCTTTCTGGTACTTCCATATCTTCCTGAAGTCCTCCATGGATTCTGATCATATTTCTATTGGATATGTATAATGCAGTGTCATCTGCGAATTGTACTATTTTGCAGTTCTTCAGTTTTTGCGTATCGGCTGTGTATATGTTGAATAGCAGAGGCCCTAATACAGATCCTTGGGGCACTCCGTTTTCTATTCATTTTTCTTTTGACTTGTTGCCTCCTATCTTGACTTCGTATGTTCTGTATTCTAGGTACGACATTATTGTATTCATAATTTTCCTCGGGAAATGTTTCTTTTTGATTTTATATATTAGTTCCTGGTACCAGACTCTGTCAAAGGCTTTTTCTATATCAAGGAATGTTGCTCCAGTCGTTGTTGACAGATTCATTTTTCTTTGATATCTTGCTTTGATTTTCTTTCTTCTGCGTGTTATTTCATCCTGCTGTATATGGATTTCTCTATAAGTTTAATAATGGCTGATAGTAGATTTATTGGCCTGTAGCTGCTCGCTTGGTTTTTCGGTTTTCCTTGTTTATGTATTATAATCTTTTCTATATCTTCGGATAATATCTCAGTTTTATTATAGCATTTCTTATGTTCGATAAATTTCTTGTACTATCTCCACTGGAAGATTTTTTAGTTCTTTTTTAATTCCGTTATTGAGTGTGTTTAGTCTACGTTTATCTTCCGGATGTATAGTCCTGAGATACTTCTTTTTTGGTATTTTCTTCTCTACTAATAATGTTCTTATGTACTGTGGTACGTCATTTTTCGATTTCATTGTTATAGTTTTAGTAAACTTCTCTTTTGCAGTTATTATTCTTTTTTCCATGTCTGTTATTGCTTCTTCTAGTTTGCTGGTTAATTTCGAGGTATTTATTTCAATGTTTGCTCTGAAGCTTTGCCAGTTTGTTATTCTTCTAGTTGTATTTTGTCTGTTGATTGTAGATTCCACTTCGAAAATAACTGGGCAGTGGCCTGACGATAGATCATCCTGCTTTCTATTTCGAAGTTTCAACTGATATTTTTCATCAATGCTATGTCCAATATGTCTGTAGTTCCTTCAGCTGCGCTGATGTGTGTCTGTGTGTTCTTTAGGTGGTGCTACAATTATGCCATTTTCTTCTGTTATACTTGAGAGCTTCATTCCATTTGAATTTGTTGTTCTGCAGTTCCAATCCTTGTGTTTGGCGTTGATGTCTCCTGCTGCTATCGTTGGTATTTTACCTTCAAAAATTTTTTTAATATTTTCTTCTCTCATCTCTTTCAGTGGCGATTTGTATATTGAGTATGCATTTGCGCGCCTTCCTCCTATTTTTATTCTTATTCCTGTTGATTCTATGTTTGTTCTAATTTCGGCAATTCCCCGTGTTCGATTCCTTTTTGGATTACTATTGCCATTCCTTCTTGCCTTTTTTCGCTTCTATCTGTTCCGTATATGTCATAATTCCTCATTTTGAAATTCCTCATTGTTTCCGTCAGGAGCATGATGTTTTCGGTTTTCTTCTTTCTGTTTGTCTTTCTCTCTCTTTATTTCTTCCCACCTTTTTCTCCAATAATTTTCCAGGGTGGTGGAGCGTTTTTCAGTTTTTGATCCGTAGTTGGTCTGTTTCTCGGATTTTTGGGGCATCTTATTTTTGTAGAGAGATGCTCTTCCTGACAATTTGCGCATTCCGTCGCCGTTGTTCTCGGATTCTCACATTCGTAGGTTCTGTGCTCTTCTCCACATTTCATGCATTTCGGTGTAGCATGGCAATTTCCCTGTGCATGGCCGAATATTTGACAGCGGTAACACTGGATCACTTCTGATCTTGTTCTCAGACTTTCTACTTGTACTGATAGCCCGCAGCATCTCTCTAGTTTGTTATATATTGATTTGTATTCTTTTGCTATTTCGATCAATGCCAGGGGGCGGGCAGTCCTTTTTCACTTCATTCTAGTGACCTTTAGGGCAGGATATCCCTGGTTTTGTACATCTTCATTTGTTTCCGTCATAATTCCTCTTATGACTATTTTTACGTTCTTTTCGCTCTTTAACTGGTACGTGTAAAAGTCTATAATGATAATAATAATATAATTTTATTGAGAAACATTCCTTAGATAGTAAAATAACACTCATTTCAATTGATAAATAATTACAACTAAGAGAAATGCTCTCAATATTGTGTTCTTTCTAGAATATTTCTAATGTGCTAGAATATTGTGTTCTTTCAGTGTCTTGAACAGGCTTCTATAGTCATCTTCGTTGTTTGGCGCAACTTGTACTCCTTGCGAGATCAGCTTGGCCTTTTTATATTGAATGCGTTTGTTCCTCATGACTTTCGCTCCATTTTTCCTTTTCCCGGATGATCATTGGAGCTATTTTTCATTTTTCTTCTCTTTCTCACGATTATTCGTTATGTTAATTTTTTTCTCGCTAATTTTGGGTCTCGCGGGTTTCAACCATCAGTAATTCAAGGATGTCGTTAGTCGAGACCTCATGCTTTCTCAGGGCTGCTAATCCGGCTTTGAGCATGCTGATTACTTCGTTGGCGTTGAATTCCATCTTTATTGGATCGTTTTTTGTGAAAATTCGTATGAATTCAGAAATTTGTATGTCAATATTATGTGATGTATAGGGTCGCTATACCACTGATTATATAATATATATATATATATATATATATATATATATATATATATATATATATATATATATATATATATATATATATATATATATATATATATATATATATATATATATATATATATATATATATATATATATATATATATATATATATATATATATATATATATATATATATATATAGAAACAGAAACTCAATTCTTTTAAAGCTGCAATTCTTTTAAAATTGTTACAGCCGTTGACACGTGTTTCGAGTATTGGCTTCCCTCAGAACGGAGCATTTTAAATTTCAGGTGTTCCAACTTGAAAATTAAACACCACACAAAATTCAGAGAAAAGGAATCGACCTTTTTATGGCTTCAGAATGAATATCTCTGGTTTAGCAGACTGAATCATTTTACGCCCATGCTGCAATATTATGGATATTAAAAGATAATCGATTTTTCTGTTAATCGATTATTATTTTAGTGTAATCGATTTTTAATGTCGTATTAATTCATTTTTAATAAATCAATTAAATAAATTACGCGTTATAACCTACTTTAGCTATCTAGTTATAGATTGTATACAACTTTGATCTCACACACACAAGATGTATACCTGCGCTTAACCTCTGGTTCAAAACCTGAGTGACTGCTAAGCGAGAACTGAAAGTTGAATGAATTGTACCACAGTTAGCTACAGTGAAGATGGGGTGGGTTAATTATGTAAGAAAAATTTAATGCCAGGCGCCAGAGGTTTGAAAGTTCTCGGTACAATTCAATTGGTTTTCTGGAGGATCAAACAACAACTCCACCAGATCAAACAGTTCTTAATCTTAGTTCTCCCTAACAGTAATATCCACTTGGTTTAATAAATGATAATATGATTATATATATATATATATATATATATATATATATATATATATATATATATATATATATATATATATATATATATATATATATATATATATATATATATATAAATATAAAATAAAATTAATAATTTGAAGTACTGAAAAAAAGAGAAATCGAAACAAATAAAAGATGAATTAATTCTCCCTTAGCTGAGAGGACTTAATCGTCACAATGAATATATATATATATATATATATATATATATATATATATATATATATATATATATATATATATATATATATATATGTTTAAATAAAAAAGAATCTTGAGCATATAAATTGAACAGTTATTAAATTAATGTAAACTCAAGGTTAATACAATAAAAATAAAATCAAATATACATTGTCTCTGCAAACAATGTACTGGAATACTCTCACCACACCAAGCGTTCTCAATCTTCCAGCTTTAGGCTCTAAGATCTTCTACGAAACCTTCTCCAAATAGTTATCCTCAATAATTCCAGTACCCCAAAAAAAAAACAAAACGGAGAAATCCAAAAGCAAACGTAAAAATGAAAACGAAAAACTGCAAAGATGTAGTGTGCGGTGTACTGTGTATCAAGAACACGTGCTTTGATCCCCTAAAGGGCACTTCTTCTGTTCACAATTTCCAAATAACGAACAAATTCCAGAAGAATTCAACGACCATCAAATGATCCCAATACTGGATACTTATTCTTTTCAACAAAGCAAATTTCCATAAAAGAACGAGTATATAACTTGATGAAGGTCTCAACACGTCAGGAGACGTGATTGAGACCTGATATAGACCTTGAGACGTGATAGGAATCTTGATGATAATTAATATCTGATCATTTTTCCGAAAAAAAAATACCAGGCAACTTTTTTTCAGTCAGGTTAACTTCCATCGTCTTACAAACAACACAACATGACAAACAGACCTACTTAACAGTAGGACGAAAGAATACCCCTAACCTCACAAAACTAAACACTGACGAAAAGATGACACTAAACAAAATTATAACGTTATAGCGTTCAAATCGATTTTCATAAATAACACCATCTATGAGCCGAATGAAAAAACTTGAAGTATTATTAATTACCACAGCCACGCCCAACTTTAGTACAGGCCATGAAATGAATATCTGCCACAGAATTGAAGTGGTCTAACAATCCCGCCATTAGTTGAGCTGGTAACTATACTGATGCAAATAGGACATATCCCAAAATTTTCGCAGTTTGAAGTTAAACAAGCTTTTTGAAGCTTTTGATATAAATTCTAAATTTTTCAATTGTGTACAGTGTAATACATGTGTTGATGTTGATAATTTGTTGAAATCTCAACATCAAACTATAAAAAACAAAGTGTTCAGTTTGTTTACAAATTACGGTGAAACGAAATCAATTTTGTATTGTTTAAGATTTTCGTAGTTTGAAGTTGAATATTTTACGATTTCAATTCTAATCCTCTATTCATCAATTTTCTATAGTGTAATATAGGTGCTAGTGGTCATAGTTTGTGGATAACATAACATCAAATTATAAAAACGAAGTGTTTTGTGTGAACCGATTTAATTGAATTTGTGTTGTGTTTTGAGAACGGATTACTTAGAAATAATTTTTTTGTGAAATATAGTGTAGAGGATAGGTATTCCGTAGATGATTCAGTAAGTTTCAAGCTTGGGATAGGTGAGTTTCTAATAAGTATATTTATAACCGATAACCATCGAATAATCTACCAGATCGCTATTCACAAATCTAACTAACAATAAAACATTCTTTCAAAATCCAAACATTCCTCAAAACAGAATATTTGTAAGCTATGATTTTATTTATAATATTTCAATTATTTGCAACTGGGAGGGCTGAATATACCTACAGATTTAATTAAAAATGTCTTATTTCACATGTGTGCCATATTTGAAAAAAATATTAATGACATTTCTCTTTTTTCATTCAAAAACGGACCTTTTTGAATAATATATACCAGAAAGCAATTTTGTGTAATCTCACTTTTTTAAGCGTGTCATTGAGCCCTTAAAAGATTTTTATTGTTGCTGTTTATGTGGAGTCGTGTAGTCAGACCACATAGACATATTTACTCATTATATATAGATAACGTCATGTAACCTAATCAAGTATTTACCTCTCATATCATAATTGTATCATTAATATATCTCATAGAACATTTCCATTCCATTATCATTGTTTGTACTTGCATTTATATTCAAAGACTGAACTATTGATAGATGTATTTATATTTATTCATTGTTTGTACTTCCATTTATATTCAAAGACTGAACTATTGATATATGTATTTATATTCAATATTTTTTTATATAAACGTAAATTTAAACAATTTAAGTCCTAACTCTTTGCCTTTCATCGAAATTAAAAACCCTCCAATAAAACTCCTAATTGATACTGGTTGCCACCCATCATTACTAAGGCCATATATAGCTGAAAAATTTTTTCCTGATAAAATATTCAGATCAGAAACCCCTATCATAACATGTACAGGCCAAAGCAAACCTTATTCAAAAGCATACATTCCTATATTTGATGAATTCAAACGGCTAAATAATACTCTCGATCAAACGATCGAATTCGTACTTTTTGAATTTCACGATTATTTTGATGGTATACTGGGCATGCGAGATATACGTAATATGAATCTGAAAATTGACCCAACTAATAATATCTTATTCAACAACGAAATCAATATTCCGTTCAAATACCGAAGTCAATTTAATACCCAAAATTTTGAAATTCCTCCTTACACTTCAGTAATGAAAAAGCTAATAACTAACCTTCCTAATGGAGAAGTAATCATTCCGGATTTGTCTTACAATTCTATAAACATTTTCAGTTCAATTTTAAGGGTAGATAACGGTTATACAAACATTGAGTTCACGAACCCCACATCTAAAACACAACTTGTGAAAATTTTTTACGGTCATTCGCAAAACCTTTTGACGTAAATCTGTACGAATGTTTTCATTTAAACGAAATTGCTCCAAATAGAAACACTTCAATAAAATCAGATTTTGATTTCTCCCTCATACGTTGGGATCATATGAACATCGATGAAAAAAACGCAATAAAAACTCTCTTATCTGAATTCAAGGAAATTCTGCATAATCCCGACCTGAAATTAACATTTACGAATACGGTCAAACACGAAATTAAAACAAAAGATGAAATACCGATTCACTCAAAATCGTAGAGATATCCTTATGTGCATAAAACCGAAGTATCGAAACAAATTAACAAAATGTTAGAGGACGGAATAATCCGACCTTCACAATCTCCCTGGAGCTCACCCATTTGGATTGTCCCAAAAAACTTAGATGCTAGCGGAAAACAAAAATTGAGAATCGTTGTAGATTACAGGAAAGTTAACGAAAAAACCATAGATGACCGCTACCCCCTGCCTAACGTTTCAGACATTCTCGATAAACTAGGAAGAAGTCAATACTTCACGACTCTCGATCTCGCGTCTGGTTTTCACCAAATTGAAATGCACCCGAACTCTAGAAAAAACGGCTTTTACTGTCGAGCACGGACACTACGAATATGTTCGTATGCCGTTTGGATTAAAAAATGCACCTGCTAGCTTTCAAAGAATCATGGATAACGTACTGAAGGATTTGCAAGGAAAAATCTGCTTAGTTTATATGGACGATATAATAGTTTTTTCCACTTCACTTCAAGAACACATTAGCAATTTGAAACTAGTGTTCAAGAAATTGAAAGAAGCTGGCTTGAAAATTCAACTAGACAAATCCGAATTCCTACAAAAAACTGTAGAATTTTTAGGTCATGTAATTATGCCAGACGGAATGAAGCCAAACCCCAAGAAATTGTCAGCTATAGAAAACTTTCCGGTACCTAAAACTGCAAAAGAAATAAAGTCATTTTTAGGATTAGTAGGCTACTACAGAAAGTATATAAAAATTTTTGCAATATTAACCAAATCTATGACAGAATGCCTAAAAAAGAATAGAAAAATTTTACACTTAAAGAATTCTTAGAACCCTCAATATATGCAAGAAAATAATAATGAACGATCCTATATTGCAATATCCGGACTTTTCAAAACAATTTTATCTAACAACCGATGCACCGAATTTTGCCATTGGTGCAGTACTTTCTCAAGGCCCCATCGGAAGCGATTTACCTGTCGCTTATGCTTCAAGAACACTAAATCCGGCTGAAATCAATTATAGTACAATTCAAAAGGAATTACTTGCCATTGTTTGGGCAGTAAAATATTTCAGACCTTATTTGTTTGGTGCAAAATTCAAAATTGTTAGTGACCATAAACCTTTACTTTGGTTATTCTCCTTAAAAGACCCAAATTCTAAACTGGTACGTTGGAGACTTAAACTAAAAGAATATGACTATGGAATAATCTATAAGAAAGGAAAATTGAACGCGAATGCTGATGCATTATCACGAATTGAAATACATTCCATACAATTAGATGACTTAGACAATTCATCCATTATTGCGAATCCAGACAACGAGTCACCATCTATCTCTAATCAAGAAATAGAACAATTTTTAAGTAACCAAAATATCGAAGAACCGCCTAAGTTAGTCACAAACCAGAACGAATTGCTCACTAACGAACAAATACCCGACACGAACGAAACCGTACATTCAAGTAAGGAAAATCCTATACTAAATATCCCACATACAGAAAAAAGCGTGAATACATTCAAAAATAAAATCATTATTTCTACTACAGGAAATAAATATAAGGTCCTCAAACAAACAATTTTCGACAAAACACGAATGAACGTTGATATTCCGAAATTATGCAACAAAAACTATATCCTATCTTTCATAAAGGACCACCTAAATCCTAAACTAACATACTGCTTTTATTTCAAGGACAATATAATGCAATTAGACTTCATCAGAACATTGCAAGAATATTTTAAAAACAACTCATGTTCTCTCTTTATTTCTAGCACATTTCTTAAGGACATAACGGACTTAGAAGATCAAAAACTGAAACTACAACATTATCATGAAACTAGAACTAGCCATAGAGGTATTCAAGAAAATATAAGTGCTTTGAAAAAAGTATACTATTGGCCAAAAATTGACCAAGATGTTAGAGATTACGTCAACGCTTGCCATATCTGCCAGAAAAGTAAATACGAAAGACACCCTACAATTAGTTTTTAAAACTACTCCGTTTGGTTTCGAACCTTTTGATCATTTATATATCGATACTTACAAAACTCATGTACAATATTTCTTAACAATAGTCGATAGTTTCTCTAAGTTTGGTCAAGCATACTCCATCAAATCACTACTAGCAATTGAAATCGCTAACAAAATTTTTCAATTTCTAAATCATTTCGGTATTCCTAGGCGTATAACAACAGATAATGGGCACGAAATGAAAAATGATGTAGTACAAATTTTCTGTAAGGCTCATCATATCGAAATTCATTATACAAACCCTTACAATCTAAATAGTAACAGTCCAGTAGAAAGGTTTCACTCAACTCTTGCGGAGATACTATTTACTCTGAAAAATACGAAACCTAATGAAAGTATAGAAGTACTAATGAACTACGATTATTATCATACAATAATTCAGTACACAGTACTGCTAATTATAGCCCCTTTCAAATAATCAAAGGCAAATTGGATTATAAGAATCCTTTTGAATTAGATGACAACGTGGAACTTACTCAATATATTCAAGATCATTCTGAAAATTTGAAAATTCTGAACCAACTCATTTCTGAATCTCTAGAAAAGAAACAAAATGATAACTTAAAAAGGCTCAATGCAAATAAAAACCCTGAATTAATCATCGATCAAACCGAAAGATTATACAGGAGTACTCAGAGAAACGCATCAGAAAGGAAAACAAAGAACCCGTACGAAGAAGTTGAGAATCCGATCATTATATCTGATAACAAATTCAAAACTCGAAATAAAATTTATCACAAAAAAATCCTAAAATCACAACGTAATGTTTCAGGTAAAAGAAAAAATGAAAGGACCTTTGTTACTCGCAGGGTTATGCCTAGTCGGAGCACTAAAAATAAAAGAAATTAAAAACCCTATACTACCTGTCCGCATAGGTCAAGGAAACATTATATTATCTAAACATACCTTTTTATATCACATTAACCTCACTACTCCTGAATTATCACTCAAACAAATAAAAACTTCATTAATAAAACTTAATAATTCCTTAGATTTTAAGAACAATAATCACTATTCTATATTGCTGAAATCCAAAATCGCTAATGTACTATATCTCACCGAAACTGCATTAGAAAAAGCAAATCGATTCTACGAACAAGCCAGAACTAAAAGAGGCCTTATCAATGGCGTAGGAAAAGCTCAAAAATGGCTCTTTGGTACATTACATTCTGACGACGAAAAACACTTTGAATCTTATTTGAACATTTTGAACGAAAACGAAATCAAATTAAATAATGATATAAAAAATTCAACAAAGCGTTTTAAAACAATTTTCAAACACTTACGTTAGAACCTTCCGTACTCTCAACGAAAATCAAATCAAAATAAGTAACCATATAAAGTATCTGTCTACTGAAATCAATAATATAATCGATCTGAATCAAGCTTTTTCATTTTCTAGCATGATTGACAATTTGCTTATTGCACTTCATTCCATTCAGAACATATTTTCTAATATCGAAACAGCAATTTCTTTCGCTAAATGGAACACATAACTCAATAGTACAACCTAATCAGCTCGAAATCATTGATGATCGAAATCATGTTAACTGAATTGAATAAAATATATGGAAAAAATAAAGTTCATACATTTAAAAATATAATGAGCTACTATTAGTTGTTCTCTACACAACTTATTATTAAAGACAATATAGTCTTCATTAGTATCAGTCTATATATAGTCTATAGCCGGGCTTCTTGAACTGTGGGTCGCGACCCTGGGGGTCGCGAGACTACTGAATGGTGGTCGCAAAGATCTGATACTTCTCAATCATTATAAATAAAATTTTGAAATTAGTATACACACTACGTTCAAATATAAAAACAAATAAAAATCATACAAAATACTATTGTAATATTTGTTGTTAAAAAAATTGCAACAGAATTTAACACTGTCGATTAATTAAAAGTCGAGCACTTAATAGTCGATTGTTTAAAAATTTGTATATTGATATGGATTCAGATTATACAAGTTTATTGCTACATGCTGAAGTTAGGTGGCTATCAAGAGGTCGAAGTTTGAAACGATTATTAACTTTAAAAGATGAAGTTCTTATATTTCTAACAGAGCAAAATTCTAATTTGGCCGATTATTTTAACGGTAATTTATGGCTTCTCAAGCTATGCTATTTGGCAGATATTTTTGATAAAATCAATGATATGAATTTATCAATGCAGGGAGTCTGCGTTAATATGTTTATGTTAAAAAATAAACTTGAGGCCTTTGTTAAGAAAATTCTTATATGGAAGAACAGAGTGGAAAGTGGATCGTTCGAAATGTTTCCATTTACTAACGAGTATATAATTAGTAACAATATTTCAAAAAAAGATACTCCTATAACAAAAATTATAGTTTCATATATATCATTTGAAGGATATGGAAGTTTACATGCATAGGTATTTTCCCAATGATATTGATACACAACAATGGATTTGCAATCCATTTTCAATTGAAATGGAAGAAATTAATTTTTTAAACTTAAAAGCACAAGAAGAATTTGCCGAATTAACAAGTGATACTACCTTGCGACTCAGATTTTCTCAAGTTCCTGTGCATGAATTTTGGATAGCAATCAAATCGGAATATCCCCTTCTATCGGAAATGGCAATGAACAAATTACTGCCATTTTGTACAACATATTTATGTGAATCAGCCTTTTCCACATTAACTTACATAAAATCAAAATACCGTTCAACTTTAATAAACGTTGAAATTTTATTACGATCTGCAATAACTCAAATTGAGCCTAGATTTAATTATTTGTGTGAAAATACACAATCACATCCGTCACATTAATATTGTTTGATGTTAATAATATGTTTTTATTAAAAAAATTGTTACAGAAGTTTATATTTTCTATTGAATATATAGATATAGTTTTATGTTTTCTTATAAAAAACTTGTTACAAAAAATTATTTAATTATTTTTTCTATTGAATATATATATATATATATATATATATATATATATATATATATATATATATATATATATATATATATATATAGTTTTATGTCATTCTATTTATTGTGTTTTATTACGACCGATATCCCGTCAACGTTTCCAATTATATATATGTGAAATGAATGGGTACGTATTCTTTAATCCTTATTTTATTTACATTGTAAATTAGTGCGATATTACATCTACATCTACGGTCAATATATATTTCATTATATGGAGGAGGGGGTCGTTTAAAATTTCCTAAGCTTGAAGGGGGTCCGTATATAAAAAAGTTTAAGAAGCCCTGGTCTATAGTACCATCCAAAAATGAATATTTTTATATATTCCCCGTCCCTATCCTCAACAGAACTTTCATTCCTGACTACCCTTTTCTATTAATCAACACCGAAGATTATTGGACGACATCTCAAAGATGCCCGGAAGTCGAAGACTGGTACTTTTGTTTACAAAGATACCTTCACAAACACCAGCCATGCTTAGCTACCATAATTCAAACTGGAAAAAACGAGTGTGTACCCACACAAGTGCATTTCGACGAAACCAGTATTTCCCAGATAAATGCTAACGAACTATTAATTATTCCATCCAGAAGCACAACTATAAAATCCTCATGTCCCACTGAAGGAATTTACGAAGTATAGAAACCTTCAAGGATATCCCTAGATCAATGTACGATCACTATTAATGAAAAAATATTCCAAGCCGAACAAACCACCCATGAAGAATTCGTTTTTGATTTACCAGAAATCGGCGTTATGAACAAATCCTACCATAAAGAAGAAATGTTCCATATCAAACAGATAGAGGAGGAGAGTATAAACCAAATTGGTTCTATAGTAAACAACATGCGAACCACAGACCTAACTACATCACCGAGTTCAAGCCATCCATGGATAAATACAACCCTCTTCGTAGTCATTTTAAAATGTGGAGCCTGCTTCTTTCTTTACGTAAAGAGATAATCAAAAATCATTCAACCAATTGGTATACAGCAGAAAATAATTGAACGCTTATTTTCCGCTCTGGGAAGGGAGGAGTCATGTAGTCAGACCACATAGACATATTTACTCATTATATATAGATAACGTCATGTAACCTAATCATGTATTTACCTCTCATATCATAATTGTATCATTAATATATCTCATAGAACATTTCCATTCCATTATCATTGTTTGTACTTTCATTTATATTCAAAGACTGAACTATTGATAGATGTATTTATATTTATTCATTGTTTGTACTTCCATTTATATTCAAAGACTGAACTATTGATAGATGTATTTATATTTATATTCGCATTAGGATAAATCTTATAAATTGGAACATCATTGTAAGATAGTCCAGTTCCACATTAAACTCTATGTTGTACATTAGTTTTTTCAGATCTCATTAAGTTAATAAACTACTTTTTATTAGTTTATAAAGTTATTTCTACGACGAATAACATAATTGTGGTGAAAACAATGAAAATATTCTGAACATGCTGTGTTTCATTTTTTCTGATATCTTACTGAATGGCTACACAAAAAAAAAATAATGAAGACGGACACGAGAAAACTGAATCAAAAAATAAACGAAGAAAGCTCAATACTTTCATAAAGTAATTTGTTGGTTGCGCTAATCAGAAATATAATATTTATTTATACTCAGGTAAATAATTAAATTTGAGTAATTCCTACAGCGTTTCCTTCAAGGTTCTTTTCTCTCAAATAATTTAATAATTTTGGTTAGGCAACTTTTCATGTAAATAAATCCCACTGACTAATAGAAGTATTTATCTTAAAATTGGATGATACAAATATGAATAAAACAGAAAACAGAAAGATGATTAAAATTATGGGGTAAAACATAAGTTTGCAAAAAGATAAAACAAATTGCAAAATATTTACAATATATACATTGTAAATGCGATACTAATAGTCTATTGGCTATTTCGGAACAGCGATTTGCAACGAAAGTGTTCCAAGTATTTGGACTGACATTTAGCCAATTTGAAACAATACTTGAATGTGTCCACAAGTAACAAGATTCGATTTCGTATCGTAATGAAATAATTTCTTTAGATAATAAACGAGCTAATAACAATGCTAATAACTCCAAGCGAGGAAGGGATACGGTTTTCAGAGGGGCTACGCGGCTTTTAGCACAGAGAAGAGCTACATGTGATTCATTTTTATAATTAATTATTTAAATGAGAAGTAATAATAAAAACTTGTCTAAAAATCACTGACTGAACAATTCTTTATTCGACTAGTTTCGCCTGTATCAAGATAATGCTGTAAATCTTAATGTAATGTAATGCTTTATCAATCCATTTACTACTCGTTTCACCCCTTTCAAATAATTCAATCTTCTTTCCTTCTCTACGCTACTGATTTCGAACCAAGCCATCTTTTTATGAATTTTTGATGTATATAGATGTAAATGAATAATATCATCAGGAAATCGTCATTTCCAGAATTTGTTCAATCCATTTACGAAAAATGTCATTCTCTACATAAATATGACGAGTGTTTTTTGTTATACCTTATTTTATTCAAAATATTCATTTATTTTGAAAAACTTCGAATGGAATACATCGACATAAACATCCTCAATGGGATTTATTCATTTTCAGAATTTGTTCAATCCATTTATTAGTAGTTTCCCCCTTTCAAATAATTCAATCTTCCTTTCTTCTCTACTCTACTGATTTTGAACCAAGCCAACATTTTGATGAATTTTTGATGTAATTAGATGTGAATGGATAACATCATTACTAAATGATCATTTTCAGAATTTGTTCAATCCATTTACTACTAGTTTCACCCCTTTCAAATAATTCAATCTTCTTTCGTTCTCTACGCTACTGATTTCGAACCAAGCCAACTTTTTATGAATTTTTGGTGTAAATAGATGTAAATGAATAATATTATCAGGAAATAAACATTTCCAGAATTTGTTCAATCCATTTACGAAAAATATCATCCTCTATATAAATATGACGAGTGTTTTTTGTTATACCTTATTTTTGTGGAAATATTCAATTATTTTGAAAAACTTCGAATGGAATACATCGACATAAACATTCTCAATGGGATTTATTTATTTTCAGAATTTATCCAATCCATTTATTACTAGTTTCACCCCTTTCGAATGATTCAATCTTCCTTCCTTCTCTACGCTACTGATTTCGAACCAAGCCAACATTTTGATGTAATTAGATGTGAATGAGTTGCACTGCCCTTCAAGGTAGTGATTATTAGGAAATTTAAGTAGGTTACTGGAGCCTTGAATATCTCCAAATCCGCACGTCCATATTGGTAGATGATAAATAGTTTTATTTATTAAACGTGACCAGATACTATGTTTATAAATGTTCACACACGAATCAACAAAATAATTGTTATCATATCAATTCGTTGTTTGAACAACAAGCATCTTGTCATCGTTTAATAATATTATATAAACTGAGAACTGTAAATAAATAGATATAGTTAGATTTTAGATGTCTTCGGCTCGATACCCTTCACAAGGTATCTCGCCTGTTTTTACTGTAATGTAACTGTTGTAAAGTTACTGATCCTGGGGATGTCCCAGGATCCATCACCCTACGTAAGCCGATGTATATGAAGTAAACTAGAATAAACCAGAGCCTCTTTAAATCCACTACCCTCCATACAACCTCGAGACATTTCATGGCGATCCTGCCCATCGAACCAAAATGGGAAACACAAGTTCAAAGGAAATAAAAGAAGAGGTTATAATAGCTCAGGTGGGAAATAGTGGTGGTATAACAAACACCACAAAGGAAGTAAGCAACATTGGATATAAAGAATGGCTGGAAATAGGAGTATTAGCAATAGCAGCAGTGATAATATGGTTTATCTATAAGAGATGCAACAAGAAACTAGAAGAAAAAGTGAGGAAAGAAATTGCTGCCAGTCAACTTCTCGCTTAACAGGATAAAGGAAAAGAAGAAGACCGAGTAAAAAAGAACATGTGGGTGACAAGTGGAAAGTACAATGACTATAGTGATTGAAGTGGTGAACTGTGTAGAGGAAATCCGAGTATTCCACAGAAATATAATGAACGACCCTATAGTCAGAAGGAGATGCGTAGATACAATAAATCGTAAGTTATACAAATCAAATAACTACAAAACTGAATTTGATAAATTGAAAGGAAATATAAACTTAGCATCGTTAGGGAAATCAGACAGTGACCTAATTCTTAAACAAATTGCAGAATTTCATTCACACGTAGTTAAGGTTAAGGATATTTTGAAACAAAGATTGTGAGATTGTAGTAATATTGTAAAAATTGAGAATAATAGCGAGATAAGATCTTCTATTACTGTAAAAATGGCAGAAAAATTCGATTTTGAAACAGCTATCGGGCTTATACCCGTCATGACCGGTGATGAAGAGCGGACTAAATGTATTTAGGGTCAAAGTTCTTTTATAAATATGATGTGATTATAAACTATGAAAACAATACACTTGAATTAAAACATCGACCTTGACATTCAGTCGAACGGTCAACACACCGAGGATATCATATTACCTCCGCGATGTGAAATAATTAAATTTGTGTCTAGCGAATTAAGCTAGACTAATTCGCAAGTAGATGCTTAAATACAGCTGAAAGGAATTATTCGACGATAGAAAAGGAATTATTGGCAATTTGTTGGTCAGTTAAGCATTTTAGACCATATTTATTCGGTAGAAAGTTCAAAATCTATACCGACCATAAACCTTTAATATATCTATTTGGCATGACAAACCCGTCAAGCCGGCTAACAAAATTTAGACTAATTCTTCAGGAGTTCGATTTTGATATTAAATACCTCAAAGGAGCTAACAATGTAGTTGCGGACGCAATGTCCAGAATAGAAATCAGCTCAGATGAATTGAAGAATTTAGAAAACGCCGAAAATGGTACAGTCTATGTGACAACAAGAGCACAAGCAAAGACTGAGGAAGTTATAGTACCTAGGGATGAAGAAAACGTCGAACACCCAGGTATTGTACAATTGATAAAAGAGCCAAAGCATTCGATTAAATTCGTACCTTTAAATAAGGACGAAATGGGAAGCGTAAGGACGCATAAGTCTTACGACTTTAAAATAGGAAACCTATTTTATAATATGGAAAATAAAGTTATATACATAGACAAGAATAACCGATCAGCAGTAAACTTAGGTATTACGTTGAGGAACTTGGACAAAATATGTAAAAATATAACATTCCAGAATTGTTTATTTTGAAAAACGAATGCAATATTCCATTCATACAGGAATTGAAGGAATATATATCAGAAATTAGAGAATATAGACTCAAGATTTCTATTATAAACAACCCAAAAGAGGTTAAGGAAAAAGAAAAAAGGCTCATTATTCTAAACGATTACCATTTGCTACCTACAGGAGGTCATGCAGGCGTAAAAAGAATGACAAAAAACATAAGGAAAGAATTTTGTTGGCCAGGAATCAATAAAGATATAGAAAAATTCATACAAAGATGTGAAGATTGTCAAAAATGCAAACAAGGAAAACATACTGTGGTACCAATGGAAATTACCACGACAGCGAAATCAGCATTTGAACTGAAATATCGTCTACAGACTGCTTGTAAAGATGCACGTGAAAATTTAATATCGTCTAAAAATCAAATCAAATCTCGCTATGACAAAAGAGCTAATACGATTTGGTATGAAAAAGATGATCGGGTACTTTTACTAAATGAATTAGGGAATCAATTGCAACCCTTATATAACGGTCCATATACCGCAATAGAAGATCTGAATCCTAACGTAAAAATTTTGTTGAAGAATAGAGAAATAATAGTACATAAGAATAGAACAAAAAAGTTCTTCAGCTAGAATTGTAATAATGATGCTAAGAATACGAAAATTCAGTTTGTAAAGACAAATATTGCAGTGAAAATCGGACAGTATATTGCGGAGCGGGAAATGAATATTTTATTGCGAATAAATATACACCCGTCACTCCATATTATAAATGTATATATGTTTATCTACTTTGTATGTAGAAATAATAAGAAAATTGTAAATCTCTATGGACGTTGCATGTATTACAAAAATTTTTTCAACTATAGCAGAAAAAATTTTTTTTTCGCGTTGAGAGGTGCACTGCCCTTCAAGGTAGTGATTATTAGGAAATTTAAGTAGGTTACTGGAGCCTTGAATATCTCCAAATCCGCACGTCCATATTGGTAGATGATAAATAGTTTTATTTATTAAACGTGACCAGATACTATGTTTATAAATGTTCACACACGAATCAACAAAATAATTGTTATCATATCAATTCGTTGTTTGAACAACAAGCATCTTGTCATCGTTTAATAATATTATATAAACTGAGAACTGTAAATAAATAGATATAGTTAGATTTTAGATGTCTTCGGCTCGATACCCTTCACAAGGTATCTCGCCTGTTTTTACTGTAATGTAACTGTTGTAAAGTTACTGATCCTGGGGATGTCCCAGGATCCATCACCCTACGTAAGCCGATGTATATGAAGTAAACTAGAATAAACCAGAGCCTCTTTAAATCCACTACCCTCCATACAACCTCGAGACATTTCAGAGTGACATTATTACAAAGTTATCATTTTCAGAATTTGTTCAATCCATTTACTACTAGTTTCACCACTTTCAAATAATTTAATCCTTCATCCTTCTCTACGCTACTAATTTCGAACCAACTTCTTATGAATTTTTGGTGCAAATAGATGTAAATGAATAATATTATCAGAAAATAATCATTTCCAGAATTTGTTCAATCTATTTACGGAAAATATCATCCTCTATATAAATATGACGGGTGTTTTCTGTTATACCTTATTTTTTTGAAAATATTCATTTATTTTGAAAATTTTCGAAAGGAATACATCGACATAAACATTCTCAATGGGATTTGTTCGTTTTCAGAATTTGTTCAATCCATTTGTTACTAGTTTCGCCGCTTTCAAATAATTCAATCCTCCTTCCTTCTCCACGCTACTAATTTCGAACCAAGCCAAAATTTTGATGAATTTTTGATGTAAATAGATGTAAATGAATAACATCATCACGAAATAATCATTTTCAGAATTTGTTCAATCCAATTACGAAACATATCATCCCTTTTATAAATATGACTATTGTTTTGTGTTATTCCGTGTATTTTTGAGAATATTCATTTATTTTGAAAAATTTCTAAAGGAATACATCGAAATAAACATTCTAAATGAGATTTATTTATTTTCAGAATTTGTTCAATCCAATTACTAGTTTCACCCCTTTCAAATAATTCTATATTCAATCCTTATCTACGCTAGTGATTTCGAAACAAACTGACATTTTGATGAATTTATGATGTTATTAGATGTATTTGAGTTATATTGATACGAAATAATCATTTCCAGAATTTTTTCAATCTATTTACGAAAAATATCTACCCCTTTATATAATTGACAAGTGATATTTATTATACCTTATATTTTGAAAATATTCATTCACTTTGAAAAATTTTGAATGGAATGCATCGAAATAAACCTTTTCAATGAGATTTATTCGTTTTCAGAATTTGTTCAATCCATTTACAATCAGTTTCACCCCCTTCAAATAATTCGATATTCAATCCTTCTCTAGGCTACTGACTTCGAACCAAGTAACATTTTGATGAATTTTATATGTGATTAGAAGTATTTGAGTACTGTTGATACGAAATAATCCTTCCTAGAATTTGTTCAATCCATTCACGAAAAATTTCATCTTCTTTATATAATTGACAAGTAATATTTTTTATACCTTATATTTTTGAGAATATTCATTTATTTTAAATAATTTTGGATGGTATACATCGAAATAGACCGTCTTAATGAGATTTATATTTTTTCAGAATTTGTACAATCCATTTACGAAAAATGTCATCCCCTTAATGTATATGACAAGTGTGTTTTGTTAAACTTTATGATTTTCGACATATTCTCTCATTTTGAAAATTTTCAATTCGATGTATTCCATTCAAAATCATTTAAAATAAATGAATATTTTCAAAAATATGAGGAATAAAAAAGATCACTTGTCAATTATATAAAGAAGATGATCTTTTGGTAAATCGATTGAACAAATTCTTGGAATAATTATTTCGTATCAATATTACTGAAATACTTCTAATCACATCAAAATGTTCGCTTGTTTCGAAATCAGTAGCGTAGAGAAGGATTGATTTCAAATTTTTTGGAAGGAGTGAAACTAAAAATTAAATGGATTGAACAAATTCTGGAAACAAATGAGAATCTCATTAAGAAGGTTAAGTTCGATGCATTTCATTCAAATTTTTTCAAAATAAATGAATATTTTTGAAAATATAAGGTATAAGAAATATCACTTGTCAATTATATAAAGGGGATGATATTTTTCGTAATTGGATTGACAAATTCTGAGAATGATTATTTCGTATCAATATCACTCAAATAAATCTAATCACATCAAAATGTTGGCTTGGTTCGAATCAGTAGCGTACAAAAGGAAGGAGGATTGACTTATTTGAAAGGGGTGAAACTAGTAGTAAATGGATTGAACAAATTCTGAAAACGAAAAAATCCCATTGAGAATGTTTACGCCGATGTATTCCGTTCAAAATTATATAAATAAATGAATATTTTAAAAAAATAAGGTATGCCAAGAGACACTTGTCATATTTATAAAGGGGATGATATTTATCGTAAATGGATTGAACACATTCTTGAAATGCTTATTTCCTGATAATACTATTCATTTACATCTATTCACATCAAAACCTGATAAACAATTGGCTAGGTTCAAAATCAGCAGCGTAGAAGGAAGAAAGATTGAAATATTTGAAAGGGGTGAAACTAGTAGTAAATGGATTGAACAAATTCTGAAAACAAATAAATCTTATCCAGAATGTTTATTACATCTATTCCATTCGAAATTTTTCAAAATGAATGAATATTTTCAAAAATATAAGGTATAACACAAAACACATGTCATGTTTATAAAGGGGATGATATGTTTCGTAAATGGATTGAAACAATTCTGGAAACAAATAAATCCCATTGAGAATATGTAAGTCGATGTATTCCATTCGAAATTTTTCAAAATAAATGAATATTTTCAAAAAAATAAGGTATAACAAAAAACACTTGTCATATTTATATAGAGTGAATGGATTGAACAAATTCTGGATATGATTATTTCCTGATGATATTATTCATTTACATCTATTTACGTCAACAATTCATAAAAAGTTGGCTTGGTTCGAAATCAGTGGAATAGAGAAGGAAGGAAGATTGAATTATTTGAAAGGGGTGAAACTAGTAGTAAATGGATTGAACAAATTCTGAAAATGATTATTTTGTTATAACATTACTCATTCACATGTAATTACATCAGAAATTCATTCAAATGTTAGCTTGGGTCGAAATCAGTAACGTAGAGAAGGAAGGAAGATTGAATTATTTGAAAGGGGTGAATCTAGTAGTAAATGGATTGAACAAATTATTAAAATGGTTATTTCGTGATAATTTTATTCATTTACATCTATTTAAATCAAAAGTTCATCAAAAAGTTTCCCTGGTGAGAAATCAGCAGCGTAGAGAAGGAAAGGAAGAGTGAATTATTTGAAAGGGGTGAAAATAGTAGTAAATTGAACAAATTCTGAAAACGAATAAATCTCATTAAGAATGTTTATTTCGATGTTTTCCATTCGAAATTTTTCAAAATAAATGAATATTTTCAAAAATATAAGGTATAACAAAAAACACTTGTCCTATATATACCTAAAGGTGATGATATTTTTCGTAAATGGATTGAACAAATTCATATTATTTCGTAATAATATTACTAATTCGCTTCTAATCACATCAAAAATTCATCGAAATGTTGGCTTATTGTGATTTATTCGCAATATCATATTGTAGTAGATCCCGCCGATCGTGGCGTGTGTGCGCACTTTAGTCAAAACGGTGGCTGGAAATCCGGTGGCCAGTTTCAAACACATACAGAAGTTGCATTATGTGCAAATAATGAACAGGAATCGAGTTCAATATCCGAATGGTTTACAGATTCAGGAGCGACACATCGTTGTCAATAATGAAGAAGTATTAATGAATAAAACAAGATTTACCAAACCAAGAGAAATTCAATTGGTGCAGAAGGGCAAGTTTATGGAAGCTACTTGTGTTGGTAATTTAAATGTAACAAGAAATGAATAAATGTTAATAAGAAGCAGGTAAAAATTGTTCTATGAAATATAATATGTGTACCTAGGTTTAGAGTGAATTTACTATCCATATCTTCAATAGAAAAGGCAGGCTTTGAAGTAATATACAACAATGGTAAAATTTGCAGAGAAAAGGTGATAGTATTTTTGCTAAGGGCGTACGTTCTAACAATTTGTGTAAAATAATTTTTCAAGTTAGTAACAATTCTGTAAATTTAGCTTTAATTAAAAATGATGAAAAAGAATTTTGGCACAAAATGTATGGTCACTTGAACTATGGTTCTTTGTTGATAATAAAGTTTTCAACTTTATAAACAATAATATAGTTCATGGTTTGGAATTTGCTAACACAAAAGATGATAACTTGTGTGAAATTTGTGTAAAATCAAAACAAAAATATTTTCTTCATTATCCTAAGGTCTACTAGAGTGCTGGAGCTAATACACACAGACGCTCGTGGTGCAATTACACCTACATCACAAAATGGTAATAAATATTTTATAACATTTTTTGATGATTTTCCTAAATTTGTAATGGTATATGTGGTAAAATATATAGATTAAGTTTTTAATTCATTTAAAGATTATGTTTCTAAAGTTTCATCGTTATTTTGTGATAGAATTGTAGGGTTAAAATGTTGTAATGGTGGTGAGTATCGTTTAAGTTTGCTTCTTGAATTTTGTGAGGAAAAGGGCATAAGGATATCACATACTCCACAGATGAATGGTGTAGCAGAAATGATGAACCAAACTCTAATGGACAAAGTAAGATTATGCAATGTATGACTATGCAAGCTAATATGAGCAAAGAATTTTGGGAGGATACAATATTTATGGCGTCATATAGGTATAACAAATAGGACACGAGTGTAGTAGAGGTGAAATCACCATTTGAGTTTTGGTCAGGTAGGAATCCAAATGTTAGTAATATGCAAGTTTTTGGGTGTATATCATATGCTAGAGTGCTTGATGCATTAAGAAATAAACTAGACAATAAGGGTTTGAAGTGTAGATTTATTGCTAGACAGAGAATGGTTATAAAATGTGGAAAGAAGTAGACAATAAATTATTCACTGCAGAAATGCGTTATATTTGATGAAAATACAAAACAAATAAAATAATAATAATAATATAAACTTTATTTAGCTAAAATTGCTATACAAACTCTTATCTACAAATAATCTTACATACTATTTCCAATATACATCTCTCTTAATTTAAACTTAAATCTATTTATATTTGAAATACTTTTAATTTCATTTGGTAACATATTAGGTTTTATTAAAGCCTTAAAAATAATGAATTTTGACTTTTTTTGTACTTGGATGATGAAGTATAAAATTCTGTCTATTTCTAGTGTTATACTCGTGTACCTGATCAAACTGCAAAACTATTTTGTTGAAATATTGTGGCGTTAAACCACATTCAATTTTTTGAATAAATATAAGAGCTTTCATTTCACAAAACTCCTCAATCGTAATCCATTTTAATGTTCTTAGCATGGCATCGATGCTTGTATATCTACTGCACTTCAATATCACTCGCATTGCACGATTTTGTAATAATTGAAATCTTTTTGTGTCACTTTTATTTGCCAGATATAGAACCGTACCAGAATAATGGAAATATGGAAGGACGATACAATTATACTCTGTCTGTCTTGACCATTTATTTGAATAATCACTACATCTATTATGTACTCCTATTTTTATATATATATATATATATATATATATATATATATATATATATATATATATATATATATATATATATATATATATATATATATATAAAAGAAAAATAAAATGATAGATATCAGAAAATCAAGAAACTCCGCGAAGAAAGGTGGTTTCTTCATAAATAGTTTGATAGATAAATTACCTACCATTCGAGTTACAAATACCAACATATCAATTTTGTGGGCCCGGTACGAATCTAGAGAAAAGACTAGCACGAGGAGATACAGGAATCAATGAATTAGATAGGGCATGCGAAGAACACGATCTAGCATATAGTGAATCGAAAGATTTTGAGAAACGGAGACAAGCTGATAATATCTTGATACAAAAAGCCAGTGATATTTTGAAATCAAAAGAAGCAAGTCGAAAAGAGAAAGCAGCAGCTCTTCTTGTATTAGTACTCATGAAGGCGAAAACAAAAATAGGTATGGGGACAAAACGAGTATCAAGAAAGAAATCACGCAAAACTAGAATTTCGGTAAAACCTAAACGAGGTGGTTTCTTACCGATATGATTACCTCTTCTTGGAGCTCTAGGAGCTTTAGGAGGTGGTGCAGCATCCATAGCAGCATCGATTGATAAAGCGCGAACAAATAAAACAATATTAAAAGAGACTATTAGACATACCAAGCAAATGGAAGCCACTAAAGGTAAAGGATTAGTACGAAGAAAGAAACGTAAGGGAAAAGGTTTATATATAGGTCCGTACCAATGGTATCAAAAAAATTACCAATAGAGCTACGAAGACACGCGTTGAGTAATGTAGAACTTGTAGAAATAGTGAAGAAATTGAAGATTCCATATTTCAGAGGAGTTTTTATGCGAAACCAATTACCGCGAAAAAAAAGGAATTATGAGAGTGGAATAATAAATTTAGATGAAAGTAGTGGAAATGGAACTCATTGGACAGGTTATGTGAAACATGGCAAGGTAATCTATTATTTCGATAGTATTGGAAATTTGAGTCCTCCAATAGAAGCAAAGTCTTATTTCAAGAGCGATAATAAAACGAACAGAATATTGTATAACAGACAGAGGTATCAAAAAATTAATACAGATAACTGCGGTCATTTAGTTCTGAAATTCTTATATAGTTGGTCACGCATATAAAATACCAGTTGAAGTATATCTCCACTACAGAAATGTTCTTTGTACTAAGTGGTAAATCATCAATATTAGTTTCCGAATTCAACCCACCCATTGAAGTTAAAGATGGTCGATACGTGTTAGGTCTAACAGATTGCGCAGTGTACAATTCAATTCCAAACATTGATGATAATTGTAATTCAATAAAAATAGGATCTAAAGAAATAATTCCAACTGGATGCTATCAACTTCAGGATTTGAACAATTTCATTACCTATGAGCTCAAAAGTGATTCAAAATATGAACATATATTTTTCGAGTTATCAGAAAATGGTAATACACTTCATACACATATTAAGTGTACAGAAGTAGATATAATAAGTTCAAATAGTATAGCACCATTAATTGTATTCAATAGAAAAATATCAGCTGAAGATTCTAAAGCTAGATCAGACAATATTGCCGATATAATTACTGTGAATTCAATATCTGTTGAATGTAATATTGTGGTAAACAGTTATACAAATGGTGTACCTCAGCATATAATACATCAGTTTTCACCAACAGCTCCACCAGGATTCAAAATAGTCCACAAAACATGTTATTTATTTACCTATCCGTGTTAATACCATAAAAAGCATAGTTATTAAAATAGTGGATCAGAATGTTGAACTGGTTAATTTCCAACAAGAAACCATTACAGTAGGTCTACATCTTCGAAAAGAAATATGAGTTTAGATTTCAAGGATACGTATACCCGTCGCAAGTATAAAAATCAACAAAAGCGTCGAAAAATTAAAAATAGGAAGAAGCTCGTTCAACTATTAACGTCTGAGAACAAGCAATTCATAAAATCCATAGGCTTTGAAGTGAATAACTAAAATGTTTAGTATACACGAAGGAATACCCACTGATGAATCTGTAGTATCATATAAATATCATATTCACGAATCATATACTTCACGATATAATAATAATGATGAAATAAGAATACCACTACAAGAAGATTTGTATACATTACCAAGTGAAAGCTACTTATATATCGAAGGTCAGCTACTGAAATCAGATGGAACAGCTTCAAGAATAAATACGAAATCTGAGAATAATGGAATTGCATTCTTGTTTAGTGAAATAAGGTATGAGGTGAATGGTTTCGTTGTTGATGTTAATACGAAACCAGGTCTAAAATCCACAACGAAAGGATTGTGTGACAACAAGAGTGGAGCAGTGAAATATGAGAATGCTGGATGGTTCCCGGGGAAGGAAAGTACTATAGTCAAAAATGGTAGATTTAGTGTTTGCATTCCTTTGAAAATGTTACTAGGTTTCGCTGAAGATTATAAAAAAGCAATGATCAACATTTTCCAAGAACTTATATTGATACGTAGCAACAGTGATAAATCTGCTTTGAAATGTGTAGTTACCACAGATGCTTCGGGTACAAAGAAATGTTTCGCAGACGATAAGGCGAAAGTTGTAATAGATAAAATAATGTGGAAAGTACCGCATATAATACCTGGATTACATGAAGAAGTGAATTTAACTAAATTCATTGAAAAAGGAAAAGACATCATAGTTCCATACAGAACTTGGGAACTACATAGTTTTCCATCATTGCCAAATACAACAAGACATACTTGGAATGTGAAGACATCCACAAAATTGGAATCTGCGAGATATTTTATCATGGGATTTCAAACAGATAGAGAACGATTAGAAGCTGATAGTAGTGAATTTGATACGTGTGATTTCAGTAATATACGACTATTTCTCAATAATGAACGCTACCCATATAAAAACTTGAATATATCAGTTTGCAACATTGTATGAAATGTTTACACAATTTAGATCCGCATACTATTATGACTATAAATCCGAAACTGATATAACACCATCTCAGTTCGCAAAAGCATTTCCACTCATCATTGTGGATTGTTATAAACAAAAGACTGGGTTTCAAACACAATCAGTGGTTCTAAGAGTTGAATTTGAAACTAACACTGCAATACTTGCTAATACTACTGCGCATATATTGGTCATAAGTGATGGAGTATTTACATATAATCCACTAACGAAGTCGGTGAAATAATGTCATATGCTATAATAGACATTCAAGGATTTATTATGAATAAAAAATATTTCTTCACGAAGGAACTTGCAATCCTGAAAAATGATCGAATTGCACATTTCATCTTCAAACAACCGTTTCAATTCAAACATCTTCCTGAAGAATATAAAAAACAAGTGATGTGGCTCATACACAATCATCATTGTATTAAATAGGAAGCCGGATTCGTACAGCCATGGAAACTGAAATCAATATTAACTACACTCACTAATGATATTGAGAAAATATATGTGAAAGGAGGAGAAAAAGCAAAAATAATTGGGAAATATATCAGACCTTTCCAATTTCCAGAATATCCAGCATTAATACCTGATGAACCTGACTGTATGTTTCACGAGATCAACAAATGTTATTGTTCATCGAAGTTTCTCCAAAAAACATTCCATCATGTCATCGATAATTCTACACAGCTCGATATGGACGGCATTGAGGAAGAAAGCATTGTTCTATAATGAAAAATTGTATTTTTTTTCTCTAATAAATATCTCAATAAGAAATGTATCTTATATATATTCACATATCTACTGATATAGACAGACAAACCGCGGGACCCCAAAGGGGGCACCTCCGCGCGGTCCACCCGCGAAAAATTAAAAGTCCCCGCAGAAAGGGAAAATTTTGAAAAATTAGGTTCTAGATGGCCAGAAAATGCGTTAAAAATTCACAAATTCTTAAAACTATGACCTGAAAACCTAAGTTTTCTAAACAGTATTAAAATAGATAAATCACGAACTCGAAAGTTCATTGACCTTGAAATCGCAGAATGGCACCTAGACCAGTTTCGACCTTGAAAAGTTCATTAACCCGAAAACATCGTGACCTTGAAATAGATAAGTCATTGACACGGTATTGGTAAAAAAACATCGTGACCTTGAAATAGATAAGTCATTGACTCGGTTTAGGTAAGTTCATGACCTTGAACGCTCCTACTGTTGTTGACCTTGAGTACTCCAACCATTATCCCCCCTCCCATACATATATACATGCAGCACATGCTAATCATCATTAACTGTTGTATACGTCGCGATCATTTATTACGTCTTGACAAGTTCATTGTTTTAATGCCCGCGAAGTTTTTCAGCGAATATTGTGATAGCCAAAGTTCGGGTTCAGTTGATGAACCAAGTGGTGATCCTGTGCTAAGTTCGATGCAGGAGTATGTATCAGAACCTCAAGTAAGTTTACTTAGAAACGCATTATTATGTATAAATCCATATAAAAAAGTTGTAATTTTATCTAATGTGTTGCTCAAACCGGCTAATATCGATTCACCTTCTATTTCTGAAGGTGAGTCGAAATTGCTGGTTGAGAAAGAAGATCATGATGATTTATTCAGTTCTTCTAACATAATAAACTGTCAGAAATCTTCTTGGAGTTTGATATCTTCAGGCAAACTGAATAATAATGATTCTGAAAGCTCATCATTTCGTGAAATTTTATTAAATACTATAACCGATTTCGATCTCGATTTGTTATCTAGGCCATTTTCTGATTATATTGATAGTGATAATATGGATGACTGTCTGAGTGCTTCTAAAATGACATCTGTAGATTCAAATAGACGAGTTGATAGTGTTTAGTCTCCAATAGAGTTGACTAATTACAACATTGATTTATCTATAGACTTTACAGATGACCTCTTAAAGCGTTCTGACAAATCCATTCAAAATTTTGATTTTGAAATTCAAATATTTCTATGTTTTTGAATGAAGCGCCCTTATTAAAAAATTCACAAGATGGTGGGCTAGGAGCAACACAAATTGATAATATGCGTGAAGGTTATTTAGAATCTCCAAGGGCCAATATTTCGATCAATAATTCACCTATAAGTATGACAAAATCTGCTTTTCATTCCGATTTTCATTCTGCTGGTCATTCGACATCCGGTCGCCATGCCGGGTGGTTCGCTCTCTGACGATGCTTCCAAGAACAGTGATAGAAAGTGCCGCTTTCGTGCTAAGTTTACCTCTTCGAATGATATTGAGTGTTCGAATATAAATTGTGAGTTTATCATTCATTCTAAATGCTTGGATTCGATAACTCGTATCATCAACATTAAAAGAGATAATTTCCTGTGCCGTGATTGTCAGCATAATGTGCCTGCGGTCCAGAGTGTTTCTACTGAAATTCTAAAGAAGGAAGTAGAATGTTTGATTCGTGAGAGAGAGAGAGAGATTTTGAATAAATATGTGGCAGAGCTCGAATTCTCGAATAATTTGCTTTAGGAAAATCTCTCCTTGAGCAGGGATTCACGAAGAGATAACTTGACCGAAATCAATACCGTAAAAAGTTATGCTGCAGCTGTTGGGTCGAAGTCGGATACATCTGTTTTACTGGTAAGGTCAACTAATCAAAATACCGATATTAAATCTAAGATAAATCCTTCGAAAGTGAATGCTAAAATCGTTGGTACTAGACTTATAAAGGATGGTCTGTTGATCCAGTGTGAAGATGATGAATCCCGTGATAATTTAAGAAATTCTATTCTTCGAGATTTTAAACAGTCGTTTAATGTTTCATTGCCAAGGAAGCGTATCCTCGTCTTATGATATATGGGGTGGACCCTGAAAGTTTTCATGATCCGGAGTTTCTGGACAACTGGTAAATGATATGACGGATATTCAGGAACCAATCAAGATTGTAACATCGATCAAATTTAAAAGTAAATTAAATGTTGTTTTGGAGGTTACCCCCTCAATTTTCAAGAAAGTAACACAGCAGGGTTTCTTGTTTGTTGGATGGTGTAAATGTTTTGTCAAGGAGCATTTTAGTTTGATTAAATGTTTCAAGTGTTGTAAATTAGGTCACTATAAAAAAGATTGTCATAATAAAGATACTGTTTGTCCAAAGTGCTCTGGTAATCTTGATGCAAGAACTTGTGCTGCAGATCGTATTCAATGTTGTAATTGTAAGGAAATGAACGCTGGAACAAGGTCCGCTGTAACTACCGATCACATTGCTAACAGCTCTGATTGCTGGTACTTTTTGAAAAATATTGAAGCCTTAAAGTAAAAACTAATTAGGTCTAAGAACTTGAGATTGGGACACTTAAATATTGGCTCTCTTTTTCCTGAATTTGACAATTTTGTTGATTTTTTGGACGTCAATAAATTTGATATAATGTGCTTAACGGAAACTTGGCTTGATGAAAGAATTGCTGACTTCTCGTTGAATTTGCCTGGATATGATTTTTTGCGGAGTGACCGAGGTAGTAGAGGAGGAGGATTGTGTGTATACTTCAGGGAATCATTTAGGGCGTCCGTGTTTCTGCAGGATTTTAATGTTATTGGCGGCATCGAGCATCTTTGGGTGAGACTTTCGTTTGGTGGGTGCAAATTATTGGTTGTTGTTGTTTATCGGACTAGTGCATGTAGGATCAATAGATTTATTGAATTCTTATATGATATCCTCTCTTTCATTGTACCTCAGTTCGACCACATTTTTATTTTGGGGGATATTAACATTGACCAATTAACTGACCATTCTGTGGAATTATGCTTGGAGTCTTATGAATTCGCTCAACTTATACGGATTGCAACTAGAATCACAGATAGAACCTCAACCCTTTTAGATGTTATTTTTACTAATAAAGAGTATCTTGTTCTAGAGTCTGGCACTGTTGATAGCACCACCTGGCTGTGTTTTGCTCTATCAATTTGTCTGGTCCAGGGAATAAGCCTAAATTTATTACTTATCGTAATTTCAATCATCTTTGTAGACTTGATTTAGAGACTGATCTTGCTAGTGTCCCTTAGGACGATATTTTATATCAACATGATATTGATAAGAAAGAGGAGGTTTTCTCTCGTTACTTGTTACACGTGTTTGATGTTCATGCCCCCTATTTAACTTGTAGAGTTACTGAGACCTTTAAGCCATGGCTTACATCCAATATTCGCTTTATGATTAAGTTGAGGGAATCGGCTCTGTCGAAGTTCAGACGCACTTCTGGTGCGTCTATAAACTGGTTAAATTATAAGGAACTAAGAAATTTTGTTACAGGTTCTCTAAGAAGAGAGAAAAAGGCTTTATTGAATCGCCGGGCTGAGGGCGGAGGTAGGGATCTTTGGAGGACATAGAATTCGTTGAATATTGGAGGTGGATCTGGATTCGAAATTCCCCTGAACCTGAGGGATCCGAATGGAATTAACAGACATTTCTCTTCAGTTTTCACTCCTAGGGGAAACTGTTCTGTGGCGGCTGATTTTTATAGATCACACAATTTCAGTGATGATTTGCATTTCGGTTTCTCTCTATCAACTGAAGACGAAGTAAAGAATATAATTCTGTCACTCAAATCTGGAGCTTGTGGATATGACGAGGTTTCGCCAAGGATGCTCCAGTATGGCTTGCCTTTCGTTCTTCCTTACATTACTCACATAATCAATTGTTGTCTTGAGAAAGGTTACTTTCCTAATATATGGAAAGTTTCTTTGATCAAACCAATCCCTAAGAAACTGAATCCTTCTTCTTTCGATGATTTGCAGCCTATAAGCTTGCTGCCTGTGATTTCGAAAATCCTGGAAAAGGTGATTGCTGGACAGATTTCTTATATTTTTCTTAATTAGATTATACCTGATACTCAATCTGGGTTTCGCAAGGGATTTAGTACTACTTCCCTTCTTCTGGATGTTACTGATAACATTGTTCGTTCAATGGATAAAGGTTTGATCACTTCTGTAGAGCTTCTGGATTTTTCAAAGGCATTTGACACACTTGATCATGAACTTCTGTGTGCCAAGTTGGAATATTTTGGTTTTGACAATGAACCAATTGGGTTCTTTGATGATTATTTGAACGATCGTACCCAGTATATATTGATTGATGATACCCTTTCGGATGCTGCGGCAGTTTCTTCGGGGGTGCCCCAGGGATCTGTATTGGGCCCTCTTCTGTATCTCATTTATGTGGCCGATATTTCTAGCTCAATTAGGCACTCCGAGATCCATCTTTTTGCTGATGATACTCAGCTCATTCATTCTTTCAGTCCCCATCAGATTGATGAAGCTTCTCAGCATATTAATGAAGACTTGTCCGCCTTGAAGAGTTTCTGTGATAGCCGTAATTTACGATTGAATCCATCTAAGTGTAATAACCTTCTCTTCTTTTCGGGTCTTCACATTGAACTGGACATGAATTTGTTTATTGGGACTGAGCCCCTAAGTGGTACAAGAAGTGCAAAAAATTTAGGAATAATTTTCGACTGCCGTCTTCATTTCGAAGAGCATGTGGGAATTGTTAATAAGAAAATCATATTTGGTTCTTAGACAGCTTTATAGATCTCGACACTTCTTAGGCTTGTCTCTGAGGAAAAAACTTTGTGAAAGCCTCGTCTTGTCGATTTTGAATTATGGTTTGATCTTCTACTACCCTTGCCTCTACTCACTTACTAGGCGTAGGTTGCAGTGAATTATTAATTCCTGTTGTAGGAATTAATATGGACTTCGTAAGTATACAAGAGTATCGTCTTATATCAAGAAACTTGCTTGGTTGAAGTTGGAGAATCAATTTCGCTATCATTTGGGGTCCGCCAATTTTCGTATTCTCTCATCTTCTTCTCTTCCTTACCTCAGAAATAAATTGGTTTGTAGAGGCGAGATGCACACCCGCGATCTAAGACATCCTTACACTCTGGCTTTGACGCGTTTTTATCGGTCAGGCTTCCGTAAATGTTTCTCGTTCAATGCTGTTCATGTCTACAACTCCATTCCGTTGGACGTTAAAACTGGAGGCTTGGCTAGATTTAAGCGTATGTATAGGGCATTTCTTCTCAGCAATCAGAGTTGATTTTTGCGTCCTTTGAAGTTGTATTAATTTTTTTTTATTATTATTTTTTGTTTGGAATTACGTTTCTGTTATTTTATTTAATTATTTATTTATAATGTTATGTTTTGTTTCTCTTTGAACATATTGTTTCTGTGATTAATTTTTGCTTCCTTTTGCTATTAATTTATTATCCATTTCATGTATTATTTTTATATATAGAGGTTAAGTGGAGTAGCTTTTAGCTAGACTTCGTCTCTATTTTTGTACAATTTGGCAATAAAGACAATTTATAATTATTATTATTATTTTAATATTTCTAATGTTTTTGAGTCCTGTATAACAAAATCTGCATCTTATACGCGATCAAGTATGTGCCATAGAGATACTGTTATACATAACGTTGAATCGTTAAAAGTTTCAAGTGAAAGAAACTATCCCGAAATTAATGATGTAATCAATAATGGAGGGCTCGCACCTCTGAGTGTTAACGATTTTGACATTACTGCTACTCAACAACCACCTATTGATATAGCTAGTATTGATGAAGAGACGGTATACTACTATGGATTCAGACATGGGAGGGTTATTGAAAAACCTATCAAAAAAAGGAAATAATGTTTTGATATGGAAACAATTACAACTATGCGAGAAGATGCAGATTTTTTTACACCGGACCCAATACGATGTCCTATTTTAAATAACGGTAGAAACCCGAATTTCTTTCCAAATTCAAAAAGCTGTAGGACAAACGGAGATTTTATAGACTCGACACATCACCCTTCAAGTGATGATGTTTGTGAATCATTGAGTCCTATTTTGGGAAAATTTCATAGTAAAAATAGACCGAATTTTCTTTCTTAATTAGAAAAAGCAGTACGGTAATCAGCAAAGAATTTATAGACTCGACACATCACTCTTCAAGTGATGAGTTTGATCGACCTCTGAGTCCTATTTTGACATATAATTGGAGAAATTCTAAATTCAATTTGAAAAAGCAAATCTAATTCACACATTTATGATTTTTTACTAGCGTTTCAAACTTACTTGAGGTTTTTTTTTTCAATTCACTATTCATCATTTAATACAACAACTTATGACAAGCGTGTCGCTCCTCCTAGTGATCTTGTCGGATATCCATAAGTGATTAATTCATATATATATATATATATATATATATATATATATATATATATATATATATATATATATATATATATATATATATATATAATAATAATAATAATAATAATAATATGTCTTTATTGTTCTTAAGCGGCAGTACAAAGTATAACAAAATAAGAGAAACATAAGAAAATATGTATACAGTAAGAAAAAAGAAAATATTCGTTACATACAAAATGATATAAGCTAAAGAACAATCACAAGGCGCAATTCAAATAAATTGCTCTTCCATTGAACCTTGAAATAAGGATAATTTGTTTATGTTTAGAGAAATGCCTACATACAAAATGAAACAAATATATTTATTTTACAAATTAAAGAAAAAAAATAAAATCAATAGGAAAACAAAATAAGAACTGGTTCGTGTCGAGCATGGCGCGAGCGAGCACTCAGGAGAGCTTCGTGATGCAACAGAAGTATGAATGAAAACATAAACTCATCTTTGGCAGCCTAACAGATGATTACGGAT
Source organism: Henosepilachna vigintioctopunctata (assembly GCA_030704895.1). Taxonomy (NCBI): domain Eukaryota; kingdom Metazoa; phylum Arthropoda; class Insecta; order Coleoptera; family Coccinellidae; genus Henosepilachna; species Henosepilachna vigintioctopunctata. The sequence goes on along the minus strand of JARQZJ010000036.1, from coordinate 5,165,297 downwards.
TTTATTAATTATAGTTGCGGTTTTCAATTTTTTATGGTTCGGGACAAGGGCCTGTAGGTTGTTTATTAATTTGTACATGGTAAAAGAAAATGATCTTTCAAACAGAGCTGTAGAGTGAACAGGAGGAGAAATGAGACCCTTGAACCGAACGTTGATATTGTGTACATCCTCGCGGAAAGTTATTTTATTGTATAAATATGGTGGTTGTTTGAATGCAAATATATTTAAAAATAGGGAGTAAGTTTGCAGAAGACGTCTATTACTCATGTTCAGCCACCCTAGATCGTTTAATTTATGAGAAACATGATCAAATTTCCTTATACCGAATATATATCTAATACAAGAGTTCTGGACCTTCTGCACTAAGTACGAAGTTTGAGAATCAAGAGAACTATAGAGAACTGGAGCACAGTAGTTAAAATTGCTTAACACTAATGATTCGCAAAGTAAAATTTTGGTAGACCTAGGTAAGCTATGCCTATGAGGAAATAGGAGCTTTAAGGTGGCATAAGATTTTTTTATACAATTAGAGATATGCATATATATCATATTTATCCAGTATGTCGGTCAGTCAAGACGTGTGTCCGCAGTGTTCCGACAATTTCATCGTTAATTCTAAAACTATTAAGTGCTGTATTTGTGGAGTGAAATCTCATACAACTTGTGTATCACTGAAGGATGCATGGATTAAAATTTTGGCTGAAAATCAGAATTTGAGATGGTTTTGTGACTTGTGTGTGAGGAAGCTTCCCATGCTGGTTGAAGTCGATTCTCCTGAAAAATATGTCGCTGCCACCAATGTAATTATGCAACAAAACATAATTGAATGTTTAAATCGTGAAAAAGTTCTCATGCAAAAATCGATAGAAGATCTTGACTACACTGTAAGTTTACAAAAAGTCATTATTGCATCCTCTAAGAACATAGTTGATCAAGGTCAAATTGCTTCATCATCCCACAATCAAAATAATGCAACAAAAAATTCCAATGTAAAAAGTTCAAACCGAAATGTAAACAAGACGGAATTGGCTACCTTTACATTACCGATGCATGCGTCTGACCAAGGAGACCCTGTCCGAGCAACTTGTAATGACGGTACAACCGAACTACCTGGAATAGTTCAAAACAGTGCAAACTTTAATGCACCAACTGTCACTAGTCAAGTTCAGGGTCAACAAGCAAGACGTAAACTGAATAATGTTAAAATGAGCAAATCGAGCAAGCCTATTATCGATAGTAAACTAGTGAATTCTGCATTGATGCAAGCCAAACAGGCAATAATAATGAAAGATCTTCAAAATATTGCTACGGACACTGATGCAAGTGTGACAAATTCAGATTCCTACGTAAACCAAACAAATGAATCAGAGTGGAAATCGGTAAAAAATCGTAACAGACCACGAAACAGAAAATTTGTTATGGGCTCAGGCGAACCAAGCGTACAGGTTAAGACTATTCCTAAATATACATATTTTCACGTCTCTAGGCTTCATCCTAGTACTAAGCCAGAAGACTTAAAAAATCTCTTGACAGCAACATTTCCTGAAGTACAGTGTGAGCTTCTTCAATCTAAGCACCCTCTTATTTATGCTTCTATGAAGGTATCTTTATATCATGATAACCTCAAGAAAGCATGGCAGAAGGAAGTTTGGCCACATGGTGCTCTAGTGTCCCGTTATTTTTTATTAAGGAAGGGGCCATCCCAGACAGCAGGGGATGCTCCCCAAGTTTAACGTGCTTAATAAATAACAATAACTCTATTCTGAATAATCTGGCAGCTAATTCTTCTCAAGTGAACCATGGTCCCAAGAAACCTTTTTCTCTAATATTTCAAAATGTGCAATGTCTAACTACAGCTCTAAATAAACTGAATGTTCTATTATCAGAAAATGATGTGGACATTTTAACGATTGCTGAGCACTGGAAATCTGCCGACGAGATCTCACAGTGGCAAATCCCTGGATACAAGTTGGTTTCTCAATTTTGCAGAGAGGAGGGCAGACATGGAGGAACCGCCATTTACTGTAAAAAGCCTGTGCAGTCGTTTGAAAGAAGAGATTTTGTGAGTCTCAGTGTGATTAATGTTGTTGAGTGTTCTGCGATTCAAGTGAATCTAAAACATTCTAGTATAGTTATTCTCTGTATTTACAGACCTAACACAAAACCTTTAGCAAATGTAGACATTTTTATTGAGAAACTGAATGCAATATTATTGAAATGTAGCTTAGAAAAAACTAATTTTATTATCGCTGGGGATTTCAATGTCAATGTTTCAGAGGATTGCAGAGATACTAGGGAGTTCCTATCAACTATTGAAATGTTTAATGTCTGTCTTTCATTTTCATGTGTAACTCGTCCAGCCTCGGGTGCCTGTTTGGATAATATTATTACAAACATGAAAGGATATAATGAAACCCTGGAATTCCATATTTCAGACCATCTCGCTTTAAAGTTCACGCTGTCAGAGGCCATTATAACTAAATCTCCAAGTAAGTTTTCAATTAGATGTATTAATGAACAAACTGTCAATGATTTTCTTTTGAATTTATCTCTTGTGTCATGGAATGATATCTATGACATGTCTGGCAATGTCAATGCAATGTGGAGCTGCTTCTCTTCACGCTTTAAAACTGTCTTTGTAACGTCATGCCCTCTAAGGGTTGTGTGTAATAAACCTACAATGAATATCTGGAAAGCGAATCCAGCCATAAAAGACAAGAAAAGAATTTTAGATAATCTTCTTGTTATTTCTACTGCCAGGCCAGAATTTAAGGAAATTTATAACAATTTTAAGAAGCAGTATGATCATGAGATTTCATCAGCATATAAGTCTCACTTCGGTGACTATATAACCAATGCCCCTAACAAATCGAAAGCTGTTTGGAGGGTATTAGACTCTTTAATGGGTAAGTGCAGAGAAGCTGACTTAGCTATAAAAACTGGTAATCCATTGAAATTGGCTAACAACTTCAATGATTTCTTCATTGGAAATGCCACTCATAGGGTAAAGTTTAATAATCCTTCTCAGTCATTAAATACTTCTAGGTCTGAAAGACTAGATAAGTCTTTTTATTTCTTTGAAGTTACCGAAGCAGAAGTTAGTGCCGCTGTGGGATCCCTGAAAACTTCAAACTCCTCTGGGCATGATGGCATTCCTATTTCGATTGTGAAAAAATCAACCCATATTATAGGTAGGCCATTGGCTCATATCATGAACTGTGCATTTAATGAAGGCTGTTTTCCAGACGATCTTAAAATCGCTCTGGTAAAACCCCTTTTCAAAAAGGGCGATATCAACGAAATTAATAACTATAGGCCAATTAGCCTTTTGTCAAGTTTTGCAAAAGTTTTTGAGAAAATACTAGCAACTAGACTTCTAAAATTTTTTATCAAATTTAGAGTCATTGCGGCTGAACAGCATGGCTTTACTAAATGCAAGTGCACTGATACAGCTCTCTTTGAATTGTTAGATGCTGTCATTGTAGCACTTGAAAAAGGTGAAGTTCCTATGGCGCTGTTGTTTGACTTATCAAAAGCGTTTGATTCTGTATTGCATAGCGTTCTACTTGAGAAACTCGAGCTTTGTGGTATCAGGGATATTGCTTTAAAGTTTATCGAGAGTTACTTGTCAAATAGACGACAGAGAGTTGTCGTTACGGTTGATGGCACGGCCCACTTCTCTGAGGAGAGGATCCTTTCCAGGGGCGTTCCTCAGGGAAGTGTGCTGGGTCCTCTTCTATTTCTTATTTATATTAATTCCCTGTGTTCAATTACACCTCCAGTCAAATGCTTGCCTGTCCTCTATGCAGATGATAGTAATTTTCTTGTGATATCTGATGAAGTTGAGACCTGCATACAGGATGGTAATGCGGTGATTTCTGCGGTGAAGGGGTGGTGCTGCGATAACCATTTAACTATTAATGAAGATAAAACCCAATGTCTCTTTTTCTCTAGTATTAGATCTAAAACTAATTTTCCTTCATCATTTGATCTAAATGATGGTACCAATATCGCTGTGACAGACAGTGTGAACTTTTTGGGGATTGTTCTGGACGGGCACCTGAGGTGGGTCCCACATGTTGTCAGGTTAAGGAAGCGTTTAAATAAAGTTATTTACACCTTTATAATGCTTAAAAACAGAATTAACTTGGAAGTTGTTCATACTCTTTATTACTCCAATTTCCAGTCTTTAATGGTCTATGGGATTATTTTCTGGGGAAACTCGCCTTCAGCAAATGAAATCTTCTTAACACAAAAAAAGGCGCTACGACTTTTGTGCGGTTTGGGCTTCAGGGATTCCTGCCGGGGAATATTCCGCGCCAATAATGTTCAAACACTGTATGGTCTTTATGTTTTTAAGCTTTTACTTTTTGTGAGACAGCAAAAGCATTACTTTGAAAAATACTTAAACGTGAATAAGACCCGGCAGGTCTTTCCATTTAACCTTCCCGTACACTCTAGTGCCAAGTTTGCAAATGGTCCGCTCTATATGGCCATGAAACTTTTTAATTTGCTGCCTCAGTGCATGAGAGTCATTGAAAAAACTGAAGTGTTCAAGAAATGTATTTATAAGTTAGTTTTGGAATGTGAACCTTATAGTTTAACTGAATTTTTAGACTACTGTAAAAAGTAGAAAACTCACCTGACTTGTTTCTCTTGTGGGCTGTGATGATGATTCGCAACTGTACTTGTTGGAACCAATAAATTATTATTATTATTATTATTATTATTATTATGACTACGGTAACGATGGGTGTTGTCGATTATTAAGCCTAGGTTACGTGCACAGTTTTGTAGAGAGATAGTTGAGCCGTCTATGTAAAATTTAAGGGCGTTGCTAGATTGGGACACGAGATTAGAGTTACCAAATAACAAAGCGGAAGATTTAGCGGGATTGATCACTAGTTGGTGTTCCTTAGAAGTACCAGAGATTATATGAAGGTTTTCATTAATTACGTTATTGGCGCTAATAATGTCGTTGTGCTTAAACGAAAAGTACAATTGTTTGTCGTCTGCAAAAAGGTGCACTTTACAAGGGCTTATGTTGGCATATAACTGGCTAGTGTAGATGAGATATAAGAGAGGGCCGAGCACGGAGCCTTGCGGTACACCCCTTTGAGAGCAAAGAGGCGAGGAGAGTTCCCGACCAAATTTAACACACTGGGATCTTTCTGATAAATAAGATTTAAAAAATGAAACGGCGTTGTTGTGTAAACCGATAAAGTGTAGAATGGATAGTAAGATGTTGTGATCCAACGTATCAAACGCCTTGCTGTAATCCAGAAGTATTAACGCCGTCAGGTTACCCTTATCGGTAGCAGAGATGATATCATCAGTAATGTTTAAAAGAGTAGTCACACAACTGAATTTACCTCGAAAACCAGATTGAAACTGAGGCAAAATGTTATGGTGATCTACGAACTCTTGAAGCTGCTGGCGGACAATTTTCTCCAATATTTTAGAGCAAGTGCAGAGAAGACTTATTGGACGTAGGTCATTAAAGCCGACAGGATTAGATTTTTTGGGCAGTGGAACAATAATAGAGTGGCGCCAAGACAATGGAAAATAATTGTTAAGTATGCACTCATTAATAATGTGAGTGATATAAGGTAGAATTATTGGCAAGCAAAACTTAATCATCCTGATACTCAGCCCATCGTGGCCAGATGAGGTAGCATTGATAGAGTTTAACACCGATAACACATCAACCGGGGTAACGGTTCTCAGGACAAAAAGTTCGTCAAAATTTTTTAGGCGCTTAGTGTTATAGTAAGAAATGAGATTGCTAGGATCAGTGTCAATAGTAGGTATGCTATTTATAAGGAATTCATTAAACTTGTCAGGGTTGGATAGGGTAGGAGGTATAGCTGGTGTTTGTTTTCTTATGTTTAGAGTATTCAATAGTTTCCATTTCGAACGAGAATTTGAGTTCTTGAGGTTAAAGGTAAAGAAAGCACTTTTTTCCGCCTCAATCGATCTATTAGTGAGGTTTCGCAAGTTTCTGTAATATTCTAGAGAACCGGCTGACCCAGAAGATTGGTATTTTTTCAGAGCAGTATCACGTAGATTCATCATTAGTCTAATATTTGGGGTTATCCACGGGGCAGGCTTTTTGCTAATTCGCATTGTGACAAAAGGGCAAAACTTATCGAAGAGATTATTTATAAGTGAAGTCAGGTAAACTACTTTATCATCAATGCTATGCATGTATATTAAGTTACCAAATATATATATATATATATATATATATATATATATATATATATATATATATATATATATATATATATATATATATATATATATATATATATATATATATATATATATATATATATATATATATATATATATATATATATATATATATATATAGTAAATACTGAGACTCTTAATCGAAATATCGAAATATTTCAAACAAAACTCTCAGGGAGCTGTCTACACAAATGTTGTCAACGAGAACGAACCCATCACTTTCGAGAGTGAATATTAAGAGCGTTTCGAAAAATTCATCGATCTTGTTGAATGATAATAGGATACAATTGTTTCATCATTATTATGAATCATCAGTCCATATTTAATCTATCAATCAAGAATCGATGACTTTCAAAACGAACATAGGTCCTATACCAAATTAAGAGAGATTCTACAGAGTGAAATACTCACTTAGGCTCCCTCTATCGGCGAAAGGACGTATAAACACTCCATAGCGTTCAAGATTCCTACTCATGACAACAAGAGTGCGAGTGGAAGGCTTTGTAGATATTTCATTCGAACACAACAGAAAATTGTCTGAAATGTGTACGAATGATCCCATGTTTAAGGCGGGATCAGTCCAGATCACGCCCAGGCGGGCAAAAGTGAAACTATTTTCAAGACTCACAGGTCATTCAATACTGGTAGATACTGAGACTCCTAATCGAAATATTTCAAATAAAACTCTCAGGGAGCTGTCTACACAAGATAGAGGGAGATGATTAGGTGTCAATTGTTTTCGTTTGCATTGCAACAGAAAAACCCTTCTGTTCATGAGATTACCAACCTTGATGTTGAGTTTGCTCCACTTTTGTTGATGATATAGTACTGTCTACCTCTGAATCTCATATACAAGAATTAATGGATGTTTTTAATGATAAGTCCATTGATGAGTACCTCAATTTCATAATAGAAAGGGAAAATGAACACAACTGGGTACCTTTTATGGATATAAAGGTTATCAGAAGAGACCAAACACTGATATTGGATTCTTATGTTAAACCAACTGCCTCCGAAAGATGTATGAATTATCATTCAAATCATACAATGACGGTGAAGAAAAATTTTGTTGTGCAATCCAAGGATAGATTGAAAAGAATTATTCATCCAAGTTTGGTAAAGCAAAATTTAAAAATCTTAGAAAGAAAACTCACAGAAAATGGGTATCCAAAACAAATGATAAGCAAACTTCTCTATAGCACGGAAACAACAGAAAATGAACGAACCCAAAAAACAAACAATGAACAAGTCAGTGACAATGAAGAAACACCGTATAGATATTGCTCCCTACCTAACATAGACTATTTAACAGAAAAGCTGATAAAAGAACTACAACATCATAAAATAAAGATTGCAAGAAGAAACTATAAAAACATTTCAAGAACTTACAGTAAATTGAAAGATAAAACAAAAATAGAAGAACAATCAAATGTGATTTACAAAATTCCGTGCAAGGATTGTAACAGGGAATATGTAGGCCAGACTTCACAATTGATGAAAAATCGAATAAAGGGACATAAAAGTGACATTATCCATCATCCAGAACGCTGTGCACTGGCAGAACACTCGAATAAGGAGGATCATTGTGTGGACTTTGAAAATACAAAAATTTTACAGACATCAGCAAATAATATAAAAAGAAATTTTCTTGAGATGTTTCATATCAAAAACTTGGCACAACCAATAAATAAAAAAACAGATACTGATAAACTGAGCACAATTTATGCTTACTTGATTACTGAAGACTGGAGAAGAAAAACAAAAAAAGAAGAGTGAAATAAATGTAGGGTTAAACTGTCAACATAAAATTATCTTGAAATTGTGTGATAATTGAATACTTTTTATGGAATTTATCCAAAGTAACGATCATTTGTTGGCTGTAGGAGTTACATTAAAATAGTTTGTTATAAGATATTACTGTGTGTTGAGATAGGAGAATTCAATGTTCAGTGTAGATTTGGCCACTTATTTCAACTCGATTTATGTAGGATAATTACATAGATTAACATTGTGTAATTTAGGTTGTAACTGTGAGATACTTTTATTTTTAGATTGCCCTGAAGAGGAATTGAATTAATTCGAAAGCTTGGCTTCATAAAAGAGAGTTTGTACTTTTATTTCATAAAGTCTAAACAAATACCCTTAAATTGTAATTTATATATATATATATATATATATATATATATATATATATATATATATATATATATATATATATATATATATATATATATGAATTAATCACTTATGGATATCCGACAAGACCACTAGGAGGAGCGACACGCTTGTCATAAGTTGTTGTATTAAATGATGAATAGTGAATTGAAAAAGAAAACCTCAAGTACGTTTGAAACGCTAGTAAAAAATCATAAATGTGTGAATTAGATTTGTTTTTTCAAATTGAATTTAGAATTTCTCCAATTATATGACAAAATAGGACTCAGAGGTCGATCATACTCATCACTTGAAGAGTGATGTGTCGAGTCTATAAATTCTTTGCTGATTACCGTACTGCTTTTTCTAATTAAGAAAGAAAATTCGGTCTATTTTTACTATGAAATTTTCCTAAAATAGGACTCAATGATTCACAAACATCATCACTTGAAGGGTGATGTGTCGAGTCTATAAAATCTCCGTTTGTCCTACAGCTTTTTGAATTTGGAAAGAAATTCGGGTTTCTACCGTTATTTAAAATAGGACATAGTATTGGGTCCGGTGTAAGTCGCGATTGAGTAGTTAGACATAAATTAGATATTCGTGGGATAGCAGTCAGGTGATGTCAAATAAGAAGACTCTTTTTTCCTTAACTCGAGCTTTCAAAACTATATTGTTTCTTCATCAGGAGTGCTAAAACGTAATATTACCTTTCAACCCTTCAACAATTACGCTTACACTATTCTGCGTAGCCCTGGGCCCATAACCTGTTGAGTTTCTAACTTAGAGGTCTGCTAATTAACGAAATACATGTACTAGTTCAAATTCACTTTATTAACAACTATATTGATTATATGATACATAGACATTTGATCTACGACGACCATAGAACACAACACCCCCACTTAGATCAATAATGTAAAATTCCTTAATTAACAATACTTAAGTTACTTAAAAACTTGTGATGTTTACAACTTCCTAGACCTTTGGTTAGGATATCTGCAGGCATACAATCTGTTCTTAAGTACTCTGAATTAACAATTCCTTTGCTAACAATATCTCTCAAGAAATGATATCTTATGTCAATATGCTTTGACCTTTTGTGAAATACAGGCTTATAACTTAATTTCTGAGCACCTTGATTATAGTTAAACAGTTTAATGCAAGGTTTGCTGCACAAAATTTCCCCTACCAAATTTCGTAAATATATTGCCTCTTTAGAAGCTTCCGATATTGCAATGTATTCAGCTTCTGTGCTGGACACATTTTTGTTTACAACTTTCCCAAGAAATCACGATATTTGAAAGTTTAAAACAAAACCCAGAAAAGATTTTCTGTCATTATTCCCATCCCAATCAGCGTCAACATAGCCTATCAAATCTGAAGTATCATTAATAAACTTTAGACAGTAATTCTTCGTACCTTTAAGGTACCTAACAACCCTTTTTAAACATTTCCAATGACACGTATTATAACAGTTATTGAATTGACTTAAGAAACTTATAGTGAATGAAATATCAGGTCTTGTTAAAATTGACAAATACATCAAATGACCAACCAGTTTTTGATGTGGAATTTTAGGATCACACAAAACTTTCATTTTTTTCATCAATAAGAAATTTTTGCTCTAAAGGCGTGTTCACACTTTTACAATCTGACATATTGAATTTATTTAATATCTTTTCAATATATTCTTCCTGATCTAAAGTGATACTATTTTGAGTTCGAGTAACCCTCATTTCCAAAATTCTCTTTGCCTCACCCATATCCCTAATTTTAAACTCTTTACTTAAGTCCTTTTTCAATGACTCTGTGTCACTTTCATCATTACTTAAAACAAAAAAACCATCTACATACAAAGTAACTACTGTATATCTGCCATTTTGTTTTCTTATGTAAAGACAAGATTCAAATTTAGATCTTTTAATCCTAAATTATCTAAATAACTATTGGCCCTTTCGTTTCAAGCTCTAGAAGACTGTTTTAATCCGTATATAGCCTTTTTCAGTTTACAAACTAAATTGTTACTATTATTTCCAAAACAATCAGGCCTTTTCATATACACAGTCTCTTTCAAAAAACCATTTAAAAAGGCTGTCTTTGCATCCCAGTGAAATATATTTAAATTCAATTTGAATGACAATTATATCATTAAACTTAAAGTAGAATTTCTTACAACTGGTGCAAATGTTTCTTCGAAATCGATGCCTTCACGTTGAGTATAACCTTTTGCCACTAACCGTGCACGATAAATGTCCTTTTATCACTCCCGCACTTTTTTTTTAAACACCCACTTGCAGTCCACAACTGGCACATCTTTTGGAACCTCTACCAAATCCCAGGCTTCGTTTTCATTGAGAGAATCCATTTCTTCTAGCATCGCCTTCCGCCAATATTCACCATCCAGTCTTCCTAATGCTAGTAGGTAACAAAATCCCTCATTTCTTTTGGATGTTTCTCTCTACTGGACTTTCTGACAGGTAAAACTTCTCCATCATCGTTGGAGTCTAACGCGAAATCAGGATCATTTGTATCCGCATCTTCAATTTCTTCTGTATCAGAATATATTTCTCCAGATTCTGGGTCATTTTGTTCATAAACATTTTTCCCCACTGAATCTAAACTTTCCTTGTCCATGTTTCATGTTCCAATGAATCATAAATTTGTTTTTCTTTATCTGAGTAGACAATTGACTCAGTTTTTCTAATTTCTTCCATAATATGGACATCTCTACTTATGACGACTTCATTTTTTTCAGGATCATATAATCTGTATCCTTTGGTGTTATCTGAGAAACCTAAAAACAGCATGCTTCTTTATTTTTTATCCCATTTCAATCTTTTTTCTTTGGGCACATGCACCATAGATTTACTACCGAAAATCCTCAATGCACTCAAGTTTAGTTTTTCTTTATACCACATTTCATATGGAGTTTTGTCATTTAATCCAACAGATCTATTTCTGATAAAAACTGCCATGTTTGCTGCTTCAGCCTTACACTATTCTGCGTAGCCCTGGGCCCATAACCTGTTGAGTTTCTAACTTAGAGGTCTGCTAATTAACGAAATACACGTGCTAGTTCAAATTCACTTTATTAACAACTATATTGATTATATGACACTGTTACAGATTTGCCCCCAATGGTTTATGGATGTTTGAAGAAATGATGAGACTGTTGAGAATCGTCGTAGGCACGTCCACAGAGCTCATCTAGAGTTGCATTGTCGATGTTCAGGACATCGAACTGCCTCTGTCACTCCCGTTTTGAGATTGGTTAGAGAACAACAAGTAACAACCACGTGTCGGAATAGTTCGTTCTTTGCAAATAAGGTTAGACATAAGCGATATTGACATTTATTGTATTTATATTTCAGTTTGTAAATGAAGGATATTTATTGATTGTTGAAAGTTAGTTATTGGAATTCGTCGAAGCCCATAATTCGTAACACTGGTGTCTGAAGTGTGATTCCAATAACAAGAAATACAACAAAAATGGAGGCAATATTTGAAAAATTTATGCAAAAATTCGCCGAGCAAGAAGAACGACGAAAACAGGAAAAACGGGACGAACAAAAACGACGAGAACAGGAAAAACGGGACGAACAAAAACGACGAGAACAGGAAAAACTAGAGAGAGAAAAACGTCGGCTGGGGAAGGAAAAACGACGAGAACAGGAAAAACTGGAAAACGAACAAAGGCGTCAACAGCAAAGGGGTCATTCCACGTCATTCAACCAGAAAATAATGATTTTTTCACCAACCACCTCAGATTTTTATGAAAAGTGGTAAATATGTTCTATTTATGAACATGAAAAACACCACTAAATTTTAATTTTTTATCACACATAGTTTTTGGGTTATGGCACTTCAAAGTTTTGGCGTTTTTAAATTTCCTCGGTAAATTGAGCCTCGGTAAGGCCAGATAAAACGTGTATTGGAGTAGAAAATAATTTCTCATCCACTTATTTAACCTCCTATCTTGTTGAAATTTTTAAGGCATGTTCTTATAACTATGAGGAATTGTAAAAAAATGTAACAGAACCCCAAATGAAACACAAAATATTTTAAAAAAATCATTTGTTGGACATTATGAAGTTTTAAAATTACAACCAAGGTTTAGCGTAAAATTTAATATCTCGACAAGGGAATGAGATAATCAACAACTTTTTTCCTAAATTATCTTTATGAAATGGGCTTTAATTTAATAATATAAAAGTTTTGTGTATTTGCCTCCTTCTATTCATTAAGAACATTATAAGTTACAATATAATACTTACGCATATTATGAGGTTCTCCTGCTTACAGTAAATGGGTACAGCTGTTTAATTATGAATAAACTACACTTAAATATGTAGAAAACATAGTTCTCTGTGAAGGCATTGTTGATGAATCATCAGCTTTTCAATTAATACTATACAGTCCTTTGAAAATTGATATGTCCTTCCGTTGAGGTATGAGGTGGCTCTACTACTGCAAGGATGTGAGGAATCGGCACATCACAGTTATCATCTCGTTTTGGCCAGTAAAATGAGGAGGATGGTCCTGCTAGGCGAAGAAACTTCACTGTTACGTCCCTATCTTCTTTGGAAGCATTCGTTATTATTCTAAAGTACCAGAGATTATTGTATTTGCAAGCGATGTAGCGAGAGGGGTACAAATCTTCTTTCACATTTGAAGTCAACCCTCTTCTTAAATTGTATGTTAGACTAGGCTCTTCATCAGTACTGATTCTCCTTGCTTCTAATGTTCCAGAAGAGTTCAGTGGTCTATAGTTGTGAAAACTTCTTGTACCTGGAAGTGTATTCAAGTTTTCAAAGCGTTTTTCAAGCTGGCGTCGAATGAGATCTGTTGAATCTTTAGAGATGAAGTGGAAATTTATTTTTCAAATGGTTGATATGCAGAACTGATAAAAGGTAGTTGCAGACAGTATTTGATCTTGAAGAGGCCTTTGGAAACTTGCTTTTCTCGCCAACCTTTTAACAGTTCCTCCAATACCGTCACATTCCGTTTTCCCATGGCTTGTAGCGAAGAATGACCACTGGGCTTCGATTTTGAAGTCTTTTTCATGAAGTGGAAGATTCATAAAGTTACATTCATTTTTGTACTGTCCTGCGCATCCGTCACTGAAATAGTGAACATCCGTGACATTGAAATTTGGAAAATGTTCCTTAACAAATTCTAACAGGGTTTTTTGAATCTTATAAACCATACAAACATCATGATTTAAGTCATCGGAAATTATACAATGTGATGAGACTATTTTTTTGTCATCAACATACATGTTAATTATTACTGGGTGAACAGTGCAGGACTCTGAGGTCCAATGATAATCCTGTACCTCATCTTGAATCACAAAAGAGAAATTCTCGCTGAACTCCATTGATATAATGGCTTGATTTGGCGCGAAGTTATCCTTTAGACTTTTGAAATAGCTCGACTGACTTTTTGCAATATAAGAATGTGGTATCAATTTTTCTATTTTTGTTGTTAGTTCATCAATAAATTCATCAATGGTTGAAGTTTGAGTTATCACCTGTGTCCTGTCTGTAGCTACCTACTGTTTGAATTCGATCCTATCTTCTTCCTCATCGTTAACGTAAGTTAATTTCTGACATTCTGTCGGTTTTAAAAGCCCTACACAGCACTTATTGTCCATTTCTGATAAAATTGTATTTCAAAGGAAGATAAATTTTTCTTCTTTTACAAGTGCATAATTCATACACACACCAACACAATATATAAAGAATATCTTAAAAAAAGTTCCACACTAATGACACTGTTAACTCAAGGGACACTTGTAACTGACTGGCTCATATTCAGTCTCTGATAGATACACACTGCATGGCAAAGCAGTTGCCTGTCAAGACATGAAAATCTCATGATACAACTTGTTCAGAATAGGAGGCAGAGTTTCTGCCTGTCTATTTCTGATTCCTAATCCATTATAACATGATTGTTGACTTTTGACAAGTTCAACTAAGCTTATATGGGATTATTTAATATTGAACTAAATTAAAAGATATAATTGTTTTTAATAAAATGTTTTTTTCTGTTAAATTTTAGACATTATTAATTTATGCTTTTCATGCACAGTTTCTTAGATAAAAATATTTTATTTGATATTAAAATGTCTAATTATTAACAATATTCAGCCATTGAGACTGGTACAACCTCATATTGCTCATAATTAATGTGTTGTAACTTGCAGTGGTCTTAGTAAATAGAAGGAAGTAAATACACAAAGCTTTTGTATTATTAAATTAAAGCCTATTCCATGTAGATAATTTATATTTAAAAAAGTTCTTGATAATCTCATTCCCTTGTCGAGATATTACATTTTACGCTAAACCTTATTTGTAATTTTAAAACTTCATAATGTCCAACATATAATTTTTTTTAAATATTTTGTGTTTCACTTGGGGTTCTGTTACATTTTTTTTACAATTCCTCATAGTTATAAGAACATGCCTTAAAAATTTCAACAAGATAGGAGGTTAAATAAGTGAATGAGAAATTATTTTCTACTCCTATACTCGTTTTATCTGGCCTTATTCGAGGCTCGGAAATTTAAAAACGTCAAAATTTCAAAGTGCCATTACTCAAAAACTATGTGAGATAAAAAATTAAAATTTGGTGGTGTTTTACATATCTATACATAGAACACCTGGACCAAGTTTCATAAAAATCTGAGTCAGTGGGTGAAACGGCCTGGATGAGTTGACGTGGAATGACCCAAAGGCAGGAAGATAGGCAGCATTTATTGAATTTCGTTGCAAATTTGGGACAACAAGACAAAGGGAAATTAAAGTTGGAAATGAGTCCAGTAAGGGTTGAATGCAAGAGCGAACTCATTTGCCCAAGAGACGTGATCTGTAATGAGACAGGTTATAAAAGGATGCCAGGTAATTTGAATAATGTAATGATAGGATTAGATCAAAATATAGTAAATGATGACAGATAAGGAATATACATAAAGAATCAAAAGGAAGAAAGTCCAGAAAAAGGAGATTATGATGTGACAGTTATAGCAGAAGTAAAAATGTCTTTTAGATGTAGAAAATTGACTAAACCCGAGCAATGGAAGGATTACAAGGTTTCCTCTGACTATTGTCCTAAAACGCAAAGTGATAAAGTAACGAATAAAGAAGCTATGAAGGACGAAACTTTGAATTATGGCAATACTAATAGAGAGTTGCTGGACCGAAGTAAATGTAAAGGTAGGAGCAAAGGAAAGAATAAATCCCTTCAAGAAATCGAAATGTTCAATGGATTGGGCTATGTATTGGTTCCGGAAGGAATGAGGGAACAACCGAGTATCAGGTCTGTTAAAGGGTTAAGGGACAGTCAACTCAGGGGACATCGACAACTGAGAAGACCATCAACAGGATATGATGCTTCGGTAAGAGCCCTGGAATCTGAAGCAGCCAAAATAATAATTGTACAAGTATTCGATCTGGGGGATAAAAAGCCCATTCTCACAATAAACGGTGAATGGAATGGAATTACTGAGGCCTTTGCAAAGAACGGAGAGTCCCTAAAAGGAAAGTCTTATTCCTGCGTTAAAGGTTTTGACAAGGAGTTATGGTTCAGTATATGGGTATAATAAAGGGATTCGGATTATAGAATCTGGAAAATTATTCCATATTCTAGTAAGCACTTGTGCCATAACTAATTTATTTGTTTTAGACCTGAAAATGATCCTGGGCGGTGTGTTGGAATTGTGGACCAAATTTAGACTTGTATACCATTTTGAACACGGTAATGGCAAAATTTTATCAAGGAATGGTCAAATCGATAGAGGTATACAGAATCCAACGCACTCCAAAATCGAAGCCGAAAGTTATAAATTTAGATAGGTTGGCGAAATACTACGAAAGGAGCATAGTAGAAAATTGTGACGTTGATCGGGACGATCAAAGCTAAGAGGGGGCAGTGTTACAGATTTGTCCCCAATGGTTTATGGATGTTTGAAGAAATGATGAGACTGTTGAGAATCGTCGTAGGCACGACCACAGAGCTCATCTAGAGTTGCATTGTCGATGTTCAGGACATCGAACTGCCTCTGTCACTCCTGTTTTGAGATTGGTTAGAGAACAACAAGTAACAGAAATTTGTACCAGACCGCATGCGGTCTGGTACAAATTTCGTTTATTTTATGGAACAACCTTTTAGAATAAACCTCCATTTCGTAATTTAACCTTTTTATTGTTTGATTCACCATGTTGATTGTAATATTACGTTGTAGCACTCCTGATGAAGGAACAATATAGTTTTGAAAGCTCGAGTTAAGGAAAAAAGAGTCTTCTTATTTGACATCACCTGACTGCTATCCCACGAATATCTAATTTATATATATATATATATATATATATATATATATATATATATATATATATATATATATATATATATATATATATATATATATATATATATATATATATTATATATATATATATTTAATGGTAATCACGACTGACTAGTTAAGATAAAGACAAGGTATTAGTGGGATAGCAGTCAAGGTGAAATAAGAAGACTCTTTTATCCTATGCTCGAGCTTTCGAAACTGTATTGTTTCTTCTTCAGGAGTGCTACAAGTTAAGTTACAATCAGTTAGTGAAGAAGCTTACATCGTGAATATTACTTACGATAGTGAGATTCAAAACATAAAGATGTTCATTAAATTCTACTAAAATTAATCTTTCAGATCACATGGCATAGCTCACACCACTTGGCAATAATAATAGGTTATGACTGACCCTGACAGTAATTATTATGAAGCCATATTGATAGACGTCAACGTCAAATCTTGAACGTGAACTACATCACTAGTCCTGTTGTCTTACTTTATGAGGTCAAAACGACCCAACCCGATATCAACCACATCACAAATTTACTATAAATCGAAATACATAAAAACATATTACATATAAAGAATAAAAACTCGTACGGTTATGATGAAATATCTATTTCAGTAATAAAAAAATCTATTCATTTTATAGTCAAACCTTTGGCACATATCATGTATCGCTCCTTCTCTGAGGGTATTTTTCCGGAGCTCCTTAAAGTGGCGGTGATTAAACCTATTCACAAAAAAGGATGCCTGGAGGATGTTTGTAACCATCGGCCGATAAGTTTGCTTACTACATTTGCAAAGATTTTCGAAAAGATTTTGGCAGTCAGGATGCTCTCGTTTTTCCATAAATTTCAAATATTTTCAGAAAATCAGCATGGATATTTGAGTAATAAGAATACAACCACAGCTGTGTTTGAATTAACTTGCAAAATAATAAATGCTCTGGAAGATGGCGATGTACCTGTTGGCCTTTTTTCGGATCTTTCCAGAGCATTTGATAGTGTAAATCATGAACACCTTTTGGAGAAATTGCATGCATGTGGCATTCGGGATTGCCAGTTAGAGCTGTTGCGTAGCTATTTGAGCAATAGAACACAGAGAGTTTGCATTGACGATGGAAAGAGAATTTACACATCCTCTGATAGAACAGTGAATATAGGGGTTCCACAGGGAAGTATCTTGGGGCCTCTCCTCTTTGTTGTTTATATAAATGACTTACCTGCAGATCCTAGTCTACGGAGATCGGCTGTTGGATTAATAATGTTTGCTGATGACACAAACGCTCTTGTGAGAGGTAAAAGTATCGAGTCTGTCACTGAATCGACACGTGTCACTTTTGATCTGGTTGAAAGTTGGTGCAACAAAAATCATCTTGATCTCAATATTAAAAAAACTGAATATATATTTTTTAGAAATTTTCACACAAGAATAAAATTTCCTGAAATAGTGAACCTAAATAATACGAAAATTATTCCAACATTGTGTATTAAATTTCTGGGGGTAATGATTGATTGCAATCTGAATTGGGGAGAACATATCAATAATTTGATAATGAAATCAAACAAAGTACTGTACTTGATCAGGGTGTTGTCTCGGCAGTTGGATGGGGAACTTTTGAAAGTGGTATATTTTTCAAGTTTTGAATCTATTTTAAGATACGGCCTTGTCATTTGGGGTGGAAGTTCGGACTGCAGTAGGCTTTTTGTGCTGCAGAAATATGCTTTGAGAGTAATGAGGGGTCTGAAATATCGTGAATCATGTAGAGGCCATTTTAGGAAACATAATATCTTAACTTTTCCTGGTCTTTATATTTTGGAATGTTTGCTCTTCGTTAGAAAAAAACCCCATTATTTCGATGATCTTTTAAACCGAAACATGACGAGGCGCACTATTCATTTTCACTTTCCGAGACATGCTCTGACGTTAACAGAAAAAAATGCGAAATACATGTGCATAAGACTTTTTAATAACTTACCGAAGGTTTTAATGAACATCTCTGATATAAATCAATTTAAATCTAAAATTTTCAATATGCTTATTGAAATTGAACCTTATTCAGTAAAAGAATTCTTAGAATTTAATTACTTTATGTTAATTTATAAGTGATACAAATTGGAATAATTTTGGATTTTTTGTTTTTCTTCTTCTCTTTTTTGACTTTTTCTCTCTTCTTTTGTGTGACATTTGATTTGGAGAATAAACGTTATTATTATTACATAGAACTTACAAAATTTTTTTATAAAATGTCAAAGAATCACTAAAAGACACTCAGTCAAGAAAAATTATCAGTGAAATACACATGAAAAAGGACAACACCACAAAAATACCATCCACACAGCCACAGAAAACCATTACCACCATTTTGGTCTTTCTACAAGATATCTATGTAAAGTCTCATCTCAAAACCGACTAAAACCAGGATGCAACATTATACAATATCACATTAGCCAGTTCAAGCAACAAACATAAACATGTAAACTAAACTAACAATTGAAATATACAACAATACATACACATATATACACTTTTTAGAACTCTAAAAAATTCGTGTCCTGGCTCATGTAAACTCGGAAGATCATCATCCTGACTATGACGGTATTTGCATTTTGGACTCGGAACCGAATTTCAAAAAACGAACATTCATGGAAATGGTGCGAATAGCACAATGTGATAATCCCATGAACTCAAGGAAGGACATTGACTCTTTGAGCACAATGTATTCGTATTTGATTTCTCTGGAAAAAAATAATGAGAAGAGAAGTGTCACCAATGGTGTTTGCTTGGATGGTAGTGGTGATTAGCTCAGTGGTCTTGAAGGAGGTGTCTTAGCTCGTGGTGGGAGGTATATGTTTGTGCAAATGTTTTTATATGTGTATGTATATATATATATATGTATGTATATATATATATATATATATATATATATATATATATATATATATATATATATGTATGTATATGTGTATGTATTGTTGTATATTTCAATTGTTAGTTTAGTTTACATGTTTATGTTTGTTGCCGGAACTGGGGAATGTGATATTGTATAACGTTGCATCCTGGTTTTAGTCTGTTTTGGGATGAGACTTTACATAGATATCTTGTAGAAAGACCAAAAGGGTGGTAATGGTTTTCTGTAGCTGTGTGGATGGCATTTTTGTAGTATTTTTATGGTGTTGTCCTTTTTCATGTGTATTTCACTGATAATTTTTCTTGACTGAGTGTCTTCTAGTGATTCTTTGACATTTTATAAAAATTTATAAAAAAATTTTAAAATTTTGTAACGCCTATGTTTTTATGTATTTTTGTTAATTTCGATTTATAGTATATTTGTGATGTGGTTGATATCAGGTTGGGTCGTTTTGACATCATAAAGTGAGACAACAGGACTAGTGATGTAGTTCACGTGTACTGGGCGTTCAAGGTTTGGCGTTGACGTTCACGTCTATCAATATTGCTTCATAATAACTACTGTCAGTGGCAGTCATAACCTATTATTAGTGCCAAGTGATGTGAGCTATGCCATGCGGTTTGAAAGATTAATTTTAGTAGAATTTAATGAACATATTTTGAATCTCACTGTCGTAAGTAATATTCACGATGTAAGCTTCTTCACCAACTGATTGTAATTTAACTTGCAGCACTCCTGAAGAAGAAACAATACAGTTTCGAAAGCTCGAGCATAGTGTTACGAATTATGGGTTTCGATAGATAAATTCCAATAACTTTTAACAAACAACAAATATCTTTTATTAACAACTGAAATATAAATACAACAATGTCAATGTCACTTATGTTTTAACCTTATTTGCAAAGATCTCTACTATGCCGACACGTGGTTGCTACTCTATGTTCTTCTCTCACGATCTCAGACTGGAATGCCAGAGGCAGTTCGATGTCCTGAACATCGACACTGCAACTCTAGATGAGCTCTGTGGTCGTGCCTACGACGGTTCTCCACAGCCTCATGATTTCTTCAAACATCCATCACCCATTGGGGGCAAATCTGTAACAATAGTGTTACGAATTTTGGGTTTCGATAGATAAATTCCAATAACTTTTAACAATAAATAAATATCCTTTATTAACAACTGAAAATAAACACAACAACGTCAAATCACTCTATGTCAAGTCTAACCCTACTTGCAAAGAACTCTACTATGCCGACACGTGGTTACTACTCTATGTTCTTCTCTCACGATCTCAGACTGGAATGCGTTGCTACTCTTGTTTTACTCTGACGATCTCAAACTGGAATGACAGAGGCAGTTCGATGTCCTGAACATCGACACTGCATCACAAGATGAGCTCTGTGGTCGTGTCTACGACGGTTCTCAACAGTCTCATCATTTCTCCCAAACATCCATCAACCATTGGGGGCAAATCTGTAACACTGCTCCCCTCTTAGCTTTGATCGTCCCGATCAACCTCACAATTTTCTACTAAGCTCCCTTCGTAGTATTTCGCCAACCTATCCAGATTTACAACTTTCGGCTTCGATCTTGGAGTGCGTTGGATCCTGTAAACGACGTCATTTATTCGTTTCATAACCTTATAGGCTCCTTCCCAGGCCTGTGTTAATTTCGTGGATAAACCTTTCTTCCGTTGTGGGTTGTACAACCACACCAAGTCCCCTTCTTTAAATCCAACTGAATTTGCTTTTAGATCGTATCTGGTTTTCATTCGATCAGTGCTTGCTTCAATCTTATCTCGAACTAGTTCATGTATCTGATTCAAATGCAGTCTCAGCTCATCTGCATATGTGCCTACCTCCAAACGTACTTCTTCGGGGCTACCAAACAATAGATCACATGGCAATCGTAATTCTCTTCCAAAGAGTACCTTCGCCGGAGTGTGACCTGTAGTGTCATGAACTGATCCTCGATAAGCCATCAGCAGTACTGGTAAATGTTTGTCCCAATCTTTTTGATGATCAGCTACTACCTTTGACAAATACTGTTCCATTGTACGATTAAATCTCTCTACCATTCCATCAGACTGTAGATGTAACGGAGTTGTTCTTGTCTTTCGGATGTTCAGTATCTCCATAACTTTCTTGAAGACATCGCTTTCAAAATTTCGGCCTTGGTCTGAATGTAATTCGAATGGAACTCCGTATCGTGATATGAACTGATCTACCAATGTACGTGCAATAGTCTGAGTTTCTTGATAAAATTTTTCCATTACCTTGTTGAAAATGGTATACAAGTATAAATTTGGTCCACAAGTCCAACACACCGCCCAGGATCATTTTCAAGTCTAAAACAAATAAATTAGTTATGACACAAGTGCTTACTAGAATATGGAATATTTTTCCATATTCTACAATCCGAATCCTTATCTTATTCCCCTAAACTGAACCATAGCTTCTTATCAAAACCTTTAACGCAAGAATAAGACTGTGCTTTTAACGACACTCTCTTCTTTACGGAAACCTCAATAATTCCATTCCATTCACCGTTCAATTCACGCTTTTTATCCTCCAGATCTAATACCTTTGTACTTCTTATTTTTGCTACTTTAGATTTCAGAGCTCTCACCAAAACATCACATCCTGTTGATCTTCTTCTCAGTTTCCGATGTCCCCTGAGTTGACTGTCCCTCAACCCTTTAACAGGTCTTTTACTCCGTTGTGCCCTCGTTTCTTCCGGAGCCAATACATAGGCCAATCGATTCAATATATCGAATTCCTTAAGGGATTTATTCTTCCCTTTTCTCCTACCTTTACTTTTACTTTGGTCCTTCATAGCTTCTTTATTAATAACTTTATCACACTGCGTGTTGGGGCAATTGTCAGAAGAACCCTTGTAACCCTTCCATTGCTGGGGATTAGTCACTTTTCTATCGTTATTAGACATTTTTACTTCTTCTACATCTATCACACCAGAATCGCCCTTTTCTGGACTTTCCTCCTTTCGATTCTTCATGTCCATTCCCTGTCTGTCATCACTCAGTATATTTTGATCCAATCCCATCATTACATTGTCTACATTACCTGGGATCCTTTTACCTGTTTCATTAGAAATCACATCTCCTGGACACATGAGTTCATCGCTTACTGGACTCATTTCACATTCCAATTCAACCTGTAATTTCCCTTTGTCTTTTCCCAAATTGGCAACGAAATTCAATAACTGCTGCTTGTCTTCCTGCCTTTGCTGTTGTCGCCTTTGTTCGTTCTCCAGTTGACGTTGTTCTTGCTCGGCAAATTTTTGCAAGAGTTTTTTTAACATTGCCTCCATTTTTGTTGTATCACTTCTAGTTCAGTTCTAGTTATTGGTTTATCCTATCCCACTTCTGACACCAGTGTTACGAATTTTGGGTTTCGATAGATAAATTCCAATAACTTTTAACAATAAATAAATATCCTTTATTAACAAATGAAAATAAACACAACAACGTCAAGTCACTCTATGTCAAGTCTAACCCTACTTGCAAAGAACTCTACTAAGCCGACACGTGGTTACTACTCTATGTTCTTCTCTCACGATCTCAGACTGGAATGCGTTGCTACTCTTGTTCTTCTCTGACGATCACAAACTGGAATGACAGAGGCAGTTCGATGTCCTGAACATCGACACTGCATCACAAGATGAGCTCTGTGGTCGTGTCTACGACGGTTCTCAACAGTCTCATCATTTCTCCCAAACATCCATCAACCATTGGGGGCAAATCTGTAACAATAGGATAAAAGAGTCTTCTTATTTCACCTTGACTGCTATCCCACTAATACCTTGTCTATATATATTATATATATATATATATATATATATATATATATATATATATATATATATATATATATATATATATATATATATATATATATATATATATATATATATATATATATATATATATATATATATATATATATATATATATATATATATATATATATATATATATATATAGTTCAAAGATTCACAGGTCATTCAATACTAGTAAGTACTGAGACTCTTAATCGAAATATTTCGAATAAAACTCTCAGAGAGCTGTCTACACAAATGTTGTCAACGAGAACGAACCCATTACTTTTGAGAGTGAATATTAAGAGCGCTTCGAAAAATTAATCGATCTTGTTGAATGATAATAGGATACAATTGTTTCATCATTATTATGAATCATCAGTCCATATTTAATCTATCAATCAAGAATCGATGACTTCCAAAACGAACATAGGTCCTATACCAAATTGAGAGATATTCTACAGAGTGAAATATTCACGTAGGCTCCCTCTATCGGCGAAAGGACGTATAAACTCTCGCCAGCGTTCAAGATTCCTACTCATGACAACAAGAGTGCGAGTGGAAGGCTTTGTAGATATTTCATTCGAACACAACAGAAAATTTGCCTGCCTGGGCGTGATCTGGAGCGATTAGGCATGGGATTATTCGTACACATTTCAGACAATTTTCTGTTGTGTTCGAATGAAATATCTACAAAGCCTTCCACTCGCACTCTTGTTGTCATGAGTAGGAATCTTGAACGCTAGGGAGAGTTTATCGTCCTTTCGCCGATAGAGGGAGCATACGTGAATATTTCACTCTGTGTAGAATATCTCTCAATTTTGTATAGGACCTATGTTCGTTTTGAAAGTCATCGATTCTTGATTGATATATTAAATATGGACTGATGATTCATAATAATGCTGAAGCAATTGTATCCCATTATCATTCAACAAGATCGATGAATTTTTCGAAACGCTTATAATATTCACTCTCGAAAGTGATGGGTTCGTTCTCGTTGACAACATTTTTGTAGACAGCTCCCTGAGAGTTTTATTTGAAATGTTTCGATATTTCGATTAAGAGTCTCAGTATTTACTATATATATATATATATATATATATATATATATATATATATATATATATATATATATATATATATATATATATATATATATATATATATATATATATATATATATATATATATATATATATATATATGAGAGGTAATAATAAAAACTTGTCTAAAAATCACTGACTGAACAATTCTTTATTCGACTAGTTTCGCCTTTTACAGCATTATCAAGAATGAATACATATTACAAAGACAACCTATAAATATTTTGCAAACCGGTTCGGACCACCTAGAATAGAAGTGGGGGTTTCCAAATTATCAGAGATTTAACAGCGGGGAATGGTTTAGGTCTAACTGGTCATTAAGAAGATCGTACTTATCGGATTTTTGAAGTTTATTTATTTCCATGGCTTCCAGGTAGTTCATTTTAATCCCTTTTTCACAGAAATGAAGTATCTTAGGTTTAAAACAACTTGAGATCTTATGTCCTGTCGACTCTAGATGTTCCCGAAAAGCAGATTGTCCGTTTTTTACGTGTTCTTTTAGCCTAGTTTCAAAACATCTTCCGGTCTGGCCAACATATGACGACTTACATTCTTCACAGTCTAACCTATAAATTCCAGACTTCTTCATTGGCTCGGATTCGGACAATTTGTTATTAAAGATCATTCTATCCAATCTACTGTGACTTGAAAATGCTATATTTAAATTATTATTTTTGAAGAACTTAATGATTTTTGAAGAGGGAACGTGTGTATAAGGGGATGCTCACATATCTTAATTCATTTCTGTCATTATTACTATTGATGTAGTGCGGCCTATATAAAAGTCTATTGATGAAGCGTTTCTCTTTCTTTATAATTAGTGTATCGATTATTTTCAGTGGGAACTGATTGTTCCTACCTATCGTACGAATCACATTAAGTTCTTCCCTGAGATCTTATTTAGATAAAGGAATCGAAAAAGCCCTATGAATCATTGAATTGAGAGCTGCCATTCGGTGACCTATTGGACTGAACGAATTGAAATTTATGATGGCGTCAGAGAAAGTAGGTTTCCTGAATATTTTGTACGAAAATTTATCTTGCTGTTTGGAAATTGTAAGGTCAAGAAAATTCAACGAATTGTTCTGTTCCTTCTCTACCGTGAATTTGATCTTCTCATGTAATGAATTTAGATATGTCAGGTACGAACTGATATGTCGGTCTGTTCCACTAAACCCAACTAAGATGTCATCCACATAGCGGTACCAAAAAATTATGTGTTTTTTTGACATCTCCGATTCTAAAATTGTGGTTTCCATGTTGTCCATGAATATGTCCGCTAATAACGGGCTTAGAGGAGAACCCATAGGTAGACCTGAATTCTGTAAATATATTTTGTTTTGGAATCTGAAATAATTCTGTCCCAAGGCAACCTTAAATAATGTTGAGAAGTCTGCTTTTATCGTAGGAAGTGTTTTTCTTTTTTCCAAGATGTTTTCAATTAGGGGTAACATCCAACATGTTTCCTAACATCCCTACGGAAGAATGTATACCCCTTATTGAAAACATCTTGGAAAAAAGAAAAACACTTCCTACGATAAAAGCAGACTTCTCAACATTATTTAAGGTTGCCTTGGGACAGAATTATTTCAGATTCCAAAACAAAATATATTTACAGAATTCAGGTCTACCTATGGGTTCTCCTCTAAGCCCGTTATTAGCGGACATATTCATGGACAACATGGAAACCACAATTTTAGAATCGGAGATGTCAAAAAAACATATAATTTTTTGGTACCGCTATGTGGATGACATCTTAGTTGGGTTTAGTGGAACAGACCGACATATCAGTTCGTACCTGACATATCTAAATTCATTACATGAGAAGATCAAATTCACGGTAGAGAAGGAACAGAACAATTCGTTGAATTTTCTTGACCTTACAATTTCCAAACAGCAAGATAAATTTTCGTACAAAATATTCAGGAAACCTACTTTCTCTGACGCCATCATAAATTTCAATTCGTTCAGTCCAATAGGTCACCGAATGGCAGCTCTCAATTCAATGATTCATAGGGCTTTTTCGATTCCTTTATCTAAACAAGATCTCAGGGAAGAACTTAATGTGATTCGTACGATAGGTAGGAACAATCAGTTCCCACTGAAAATAATCGATACACTAATTATAAAGAAAGAGAAACGCTTCATCAATAGACTTTTATATAGGCCGCACTACATCAATAGTAATAATGACAGAAATGAATTAAGATATGTGAGCATCCCTTATACACACGTTCCCTCTTCAAAAATCATTAAGTTCTTCAAAAATAATAATTTAAATATAGCATTTTCAAGTCACAGTAGATTGGATAGAATGATCTTTAATAACAAATTGTCCGAATCCGAGCCAATGAAGAAGTCTGGAATTTATAGGTTAGACTGTGAAGAATGTAAGTCGTCATATGTTGGCCAGACCGGAAGATGTTTTGAAACTAGGCTAAAAGAACACGTAAAAAACGGACAATCTGCTTTTCGGGAACATCTAGAGTCGACAGGACATAAGATCTCAAGTTGTTTTAAACCTAAGATACTTCATTTCTGTGAAAAAGGGATTAAAATGAACTACCTGGAAGCCATGGAAATAAATAAACTTCAAAAATCCGATAAGTACGATCTTCTTAATGACCAGTTAGACCTAAACCATTCCCCGCTGTTAAATCTCTGATAATTTGGAAACCCCCACTTCTATTCTAGGTGGTCCGAACCGGTTTGCAAAATATTTATAGGTTGTCTTTGTAATATGTATTCATTCTTGATAATGCTGTAAAAGGCGAAACTAGTCGAATAAAGAATTGTTCAGTCAGTGATTTTTAGACAAGTTTTTATTATTACCTCTCATTTAATTATGAACTATCACAGAGTAGATTCATCGTCCATTGAATTTATATATATATATATATATATATATATATATATATATATATATATATATATATATATATATATATATATATATATATATATATATATATATATATATATATATATATATATATATATAAATATTCCTCTGATAATGACAATCTGAGTTAAGATACAAAAAAACTAATTTGATTTTTCTAAAAAATAAGTTTGACATTTGATATCTATATACTTACTTTACTGACGTAAGTTAAGTTAGGCATCGCTTAATGACATGGATATGAAACTTCCTCTGAAACAGTATTTCCTCCACTTGTAAACGTCAATTCGGCCATATTAATTCTATCATTCAATTTGTATCTTAATTAGGGATGGCGATTCTTCAAAAAAAGATCGATTTTTTGAATCGATTCGAATCGTGACTTGCTGAATCGATCCACAAAAAAATCGAGGTCTAAAAGATCGATTTCTAAAAAATCGATTTTTTTTCCAAATTTGCTTTAACAAGGTAAATCTCAATTGATTTTATCAAAAAAACAAATATTATAATTAACGATCTTTCAATCAGGGAATGCGATAATTATTTTTATTACCATATCAAAATATTAGATCAGGTAGAAAACAAGGCATTATTTTTATGTATTAGTTACAAAGTAAATATATGATTTTTATTATAATTCCCAATGCTTAATACCTATCAAAACTTTTCAAAAACAACAATCTGTCAAGTCTACTGGGATCCAAGCGGTTCCGCTCATCTTTTGCGATGTGTCCAGCAGTCGAAAAAAGACGCTCACAAGGAATCGAGGTCTAAAAGATCGTTTTCTAAAAAATCGATCTTTTTTCAAATTTGCTTTTACAATGTAAATCTTAATTAATTTCATTAAAAATTAGTGCATCGCCAAATTTACTACCACCACTTTCACTCTTTTTTTTTTTTGAGACTTGTGGTGTGAATTGATGGATGTCGTCTTAATAAATGATTACGCAAGTTTGTTGTATTTCTTTTAGTTTTTACTTCCTGCTGACAATATTTGCATGTCCCTCCTAAGTCCTTCTTTATAAAATGATTCCATAGATCACTTTTACCCGACATGCTGAAAAAATACATTTGTTCCTCATTATACTTCATAAATAAATTAAACTTTTAATAAACTAGCTTTGAGTCATAAATTAAAAATCCTAACAGCATCAATTCTTATTCAATTTGAAAATAATAGTTCATATGAAAGGATAGTAAAAAGTTTTAATAGTAAAACAATTTAATAAAATATCGCTTATAGACGTAGATTTAAAAAAATATAGCTTTAAACGTGTTTCGATTCATTATAATGTGATGGGAATTGATTAAAAAATCGATCTTTTTCGGAAAGAATCGCCATCCCTAGCCGTTATACCTAACGGCACATTTATGAGAAAAAAACTTTATTACGAATACGTAAGCCGATTTTACTTGATTAAAATAAAGTTGGAGTAGAATCGATAATTTATTTAAAATATAAACGGAGATTTATTATTTTTATATATACAAAACAAAAAGATTTAAGATTATATAGATGAACTGACATACAAAATAGTAGAGTATGAACATTTCCATCGATTAGGATTTCCACTTAATACTTATTTCAATATATTTATAATATATTGTTGAATACTTATTCAACAATAGCATCAAAGTAAAAATTAAGGAAGTAGTACTTACGTATATTTACAAGGAACGAAGTATTGAACAGTGAACACGTGGTAAGTGGTTGTTATTGTTGTTACTCGATGAAAGTGAGAGTCGAGAGTGACAGATTGTTGAACATCGAATTCGAAACGACAGAGTAGACAGATATATGTGTAATTCGTTTATTAATTATATATGGCATTTTTTACAATAAAATACATTTTGAAAGAAAGGGGGGGGGAGGTTATAAGGTCGTTTTGACCTTCTTCAACCCTAGAAAACTATTAGTAAAAACTATAGAGTAGACAGATATTGTATGTTGATAGCCTTTTATATGTTGACAGTTGCTGGTGGGGCGTGCTAATGTGATCACAAAATAGTGATACTATTCTGTGTTGTCTCAATAGAACCGGCTATGAACAAAACAAAAAAAATCGAATGTCGATTTTAAGGGGTGATGTATCGATCCAATGAATCGATCCAGTACTACATATCGATTTAAAAAATCGATTTTTTTGGCATGAAAAATCGATCTTTCGATTAATCGATCTCAGATCGCCATCCCTAATCTTAATGTTAGAAAAGGTCGCCTAGAGGTTATACCGCTAGGTCAGTTATAAGGGAAGTAAGCGTGAGAATTTCCACAAAAAATCAAGTAAAATGTTTTCAAAAAGTTTCAAGAAACTTTCAATTGCTTCCCGCAACTTAAGTACGTCCAGACAGGTAAATTTCATTTAATATATTAGTCGTGTTGATTAGTTACTTCTGAATATTATTCTATTTCAAATGTACATTAGAATCTACTAAAAAAATTTCAAAATTTTTATACGTAAAAAATTATGAATTTTTTTCTATTAATAAAAAGCACACATTTTTAAGAATATTGCATGCATTGCCTACAACATTGTTTCGGTAGGTATACAATACCTTCATCAGGTAGATGTAAGCTGAGTTCTGAATATATGAAATATTTCTGAAAATGTGTTTAATTGTTTGGTTGTTATACTTTTTTTTCAATAGTTGGAATGTATTCAATGACTTACGTTATGTAATTGAACACTTTTTATTGCTCAAAATTCATAAATAGTTTGTGAACTCTACAAGTAAAACTTGTAGTATTACCAAGTTTTAATTTTACAGAATAACATTAAAGTGGCGGTAGCTGGAGCTTCTGGTGGCATTGGTCAACCTTTGTCACTTCTTCTTAAACAATGTCCACTGATAACAGAATTGTCTCTGTATGACATTGTTCATACTCCAGGAGTTGCTGCAGATCTTTCTCACATTGAAACTCCTGCTAGGGTAAACGGTTATATGGGCCCTGATCAATTAAAAGATAGTTTTAAAGGGGCAGATATAATTGTAATTCCTGCAGGAGTTCCTAGGAAACCAGGTAATTACCAAAATTAATATGAAAATATACTATAAAATATTGGAAAAGAATATTTTATGTTTTTCTCATATTTTGTATCAAATCAACCTTTCATACTCTTTTTCATAATCATCTATATTTCTGATAATTTTTTTCAGTTTCTTCTTGATTCTTCTCAGTTAACACATTTCAAATTGATAGGTATGACTAGAGATGACCTTTTCAACACTAATGCTAGTATTGTGAGAGATCTTGCTAAGGCTGCTGCTGAAGTTGCTCCTAAGGCTTGTCTTGCTATAATCTCCAACCCAGTGAATAGTACAGTACCAATTGCAGCAGAAGTATTCAAAAAAGCTGGTGTATTTGACCCAAAAAAAATTTTTGGAGTTACTACTCTGGATATTGTTAGAGCAAATACATTCATTGCAGAAGCAAAACAACTTAATCCTTTGGATGTTAAAGTACCAGTAATTGGAGGTCATTCTGGTGTTACTATAATTCCATTGATTTCTCAAGCTAAACCTTCAGTATTATTCACTCCTGAGGAACTTAAACCGTTAACTGTTCGAATTCAGGAAGCAGGGACAGAGGTGAGTAAACTATCATATTATAATTTAGTGAATAAAGTGAATTAGCAGAATATTATCTCTTACAACTCCTCAGTTTGTATGAATCACAATCATTTTGATTATAATCAGTTCTTATAATATATAGCTTATGTCGCGCTACCAAACTGCCAAGACAAAGCTATGCTTTTAGCTCTGTTATCTTCATACTAGAATAATTTTTTTCTTCATTATATATGATCTATATACACATTGCATATTGTTTTATAGATTTATTCTTTTAGAATAGCCTTCTCAATTCACAGAAATTAATCATCAATGCTACACTTTGTCGGAGATTTTGAAAATGAAATATATATATATATATATATATATATATATATATATATATATATATATATATATATATATATATATTAATATTTTTACAGTGAAAATTGAGAATTGAAATTACATTTCAAAAGTTTTGAACTCGACTGGGATTCGAACCCAGGTTCTTTGGGTTTACGCCCCACTGCTTTTGACCGCTAAGCTACCGAGGTCCTAATAACCTCGGTATTAATATTAATACAATTATTCACGTCCGCACGTGGTGAGGTTAACACGACTAAATTACTGTTCTTTATATATATATATATATATATATATATATATATATATATATATATATATATATATATATATATATATATATATATATATATATATATATATATATATATATATATATATATATATATATATATTAGGGTGATTTTTTTTTGATTATTTTTTTTTCTTGATCCCGTGCCGAAATTTTGTTGAAAATACCCCCAAAAAATTTCCCTGATAGTCCCTTGATAGTTCCCTTAATAAATTCAATGGACGATGAATCTACTCTGTGATATTTCATATTTAAATGAGAGGTAATAATA
Source organism: Henosepilachna vigintioctopunctata (assembly GCA_030704895.1). NCBI lineage: Eukaryota > Metazoa > Arthropoda > Insecta > Coleoptera > Coccinellidae > Henosepilachna > Henosepilachna vigintioctopunctata. The sequence continues at coordinate 5,133,300 of JARQZJ010000036.1, read as the reverse complement.
AAACTTGTCTAAAAATCACTGACTGAACAATTCTTTATTCGACTAGTTTCGCCTTTTACAGCAGATTTTTAGACAAGTTTTATTATTACCTCTCATTTAAGTTAACTTAATATTAATATTGAGTGCTCGACCAAGGCGTGTAAAGATTTCCCGTTTAAAATACACGAAAACTCTGATTTTTTATCTTTGAATTTCTATAGCTCAGCGGCATTGCATGGCATAGTTTTGATCATAGGCACGTATTTCTCAGAATTGAACGCTCTACAAAAATGCCCATTGCGGCAAAGTCGTAACTCACACTAACGAAGTAGTACAGGCCACTAAACCTAATTTTTTCGTAGAATTCACGTTTTTTCGCATTTATCTCTGAAATGACAAGAGCTATAGGAAAAATGTAAATGAAAAACTTGTAGGAAATTTAATTTCCTACAAGGTCAGCAAACCGAATCAATAAGATCAATATTTGGCGAGATATTAAGCCTTGAATTGATTTTTCTGTGATTTTTTTGCTGATCATTAACTGAAATTTGGGCCACTTCAATGTCTCAGCCACCATGGGCGTCCTATAGAAGTGATAGGGGCAAAAAATTGCTGTCTTTTTCGAACTATGTTAGTTCACAGAAACTTGATGAATGCATTCATTTCCTCGTTTCAATTTCTTTCGATAGAATATGGCCACTTCAATGTCTCAGCCGCCATGGGCGTCCTATAGAAGTGATAGGGGCAAAAAATTGCTGTATTTTTCGAACTATGTTAGTTCACAGAAACTTGATGAATGCATTCATTTCCTCATTTCAATTTCTTTCGATAGAATATGGCCACTTCAATGTCTCAGCCGCCATGGGTGTCCTATAGAAGTGATAGGGGCAAAAAATTGCTGTATTTTTCGAACTATGTTAGTTCACAGAAACTTGATGAATGCATTCATTTCCTCGTTTCAATTTCTTTCGATAGAATATGGCCACTTCAATGTCTCAGCCGCCATGGGCGTCCTATAGAAGTGATAGGGGCAAAAAATTGCTGTATTTTTCGAACTATGTTAGTTCACAGAAACTTGATGAATGCATTCATTTCCTCGTTTCAATTTCTTTCGATAGAATATGGCCACTTCAATGTCTCAGTCGCCATGGGCGTCCTATAGAAGTGATAGGGGCAAAAAATTGCTGTATTTTTCGAACTATGTTAGTTCACAGAAACTTGATGAATGCATTCATTTCCTCATTTCAATTTCTTTCGATAGAATATGGCCACTTCAATGTCTCAGCCGCCATGGGTGTCCTATAGAAGTGATAGGGGCAAAAAATTGCTGTATTTTTCGAACTATGTTAGTTCACAGAAACTTGATGAATGCATTCATTTCCTCGTTTCAATTTCTTTCGATAGAATATGGCCACTTCAATGTCTCAGCCGCCATGGGCGTCCTATAGAAGTGATAGGGGCAAAAAATTGCTGTATTTTTCGAACTATGTTAGTTCACAGTAACTTGATGAATGCATTCATTTCCTCATTTCAATTTCTTTCGATAGAATATGGTCACTTCAATGTCTCAGCCGCCATGGGCGTCGTATAGAAGTAATAGGGGCAAAAAATTGCTGTATTTTTCGAACTATGTTAGATCACATAAACTGGATGAATGATTTTGTGTACATATTTTAATCCCTTTCGATAATATATATGGTCACTTAAATGTCGCAGCCGCCATTGGCGTCTTATAGGGGCGATAGGGGCAAAAAATTGCTGTATTTTTCAAACTCAGTTCACAAAAATTTGATGGATGATTTTATTATGTATTTCAATCTCTTTCGATAGTTTATGGTCACTTCAATGTCGCATCCGCCATTGGCGACCTATAGGGGCGATAGGGGCAAAAAATTGCTGTATTTTTCAAACTTAGCTAGTTCACAAAAATTTGATGGATGATTTTGTTTATATATTTTAATCCCTTTCGATAGTTTATAGTCACTTCAATGTCGCAGCTGCCATTGGCGTCCTATAGGGGTGATAGTGGCAAAAAATTGCTGTATTTGTCAAACTAAGTTAGTTCATAAAAATTTGAAGAATGATTTCATTTTCCCATTTCAATCTCTTTCGATAGTATATGGTCACCTCAATGTCGCAGCCGCCATTGGAGTCCTATAGGAGTGATAGGGGCAAAAAATTGCCTCTATTTTTCGAACTGAGTTTGTTCACAAAAATTTGATGAATGATTTTGTGTACATATTTCAATCCCTTTCGATAATATTTGGCCACTTCAATGTTGCAGCCGCCATTGGCGTCCTATTGGGGCAAAAAATTGCTGTATTTTTCAAACTAAATTTGTCACACTATCAATGTTGCAGTTGTCATGGGCGTCCTTCAGGGGTGATAAGAGCAAACAAGTACTGTATTTTTAAACTGAGTTAGTTCACGAAAATCTGATGAATGATTTTATTTCCGTATTTCAATCCCTTTCGATAGTATATGGTCACTTCAATGTCGCAGCCGTCATGGGCGTCCTATAGGGGCGATAGGGGCAAAAAAGTGCTGTATTTTTTAAACTAAGTTCACGAAAATTTGATAAATGATTTTGTTCACATATCTACTTGCGATAATATATTGTCACTTCAATGTCGCAGCCGTCTTGGGCGTCCTTTATTTTTGTGAACTTGGTTTAAAAAATACAGCACTTTTTTGCCCCTATCACCCCTATAGATCGCATATGACGGCTGCGACATTGTAGTGACCATATATTATCGAAAGCTATTTGAATATGTAAACAAAATCGTGTATCAAATTTTTGTGAACTAACTTATTTTAAAAAATACAGCACTTTTTTGCCCACATCACCCCTATAGGACGCCCATGACGGCAGCGACATTGAAGTGACCATGTACTATTGAAAGAGATTAAAATATGTAGACAAAATCATTCATCAAATATTTGTGCCTAACTTAGTTTGCAAAATACAGCATTTTTTTGCCCCTATCACCCCTATAGGACGCCAATGGCGGCTGCGACATCGAAGTGACCATATACTATCGAAAGGGATTAAAATATGTAGACAAAATCATTCATCAAATTTTTGTGAACTAACTTAGTTTGAAAAATACAGCACTTTTTCGCTCCTATCACCCCTTAAGGACGCCCATGACGGCTGCGACATTGAAGTGACCACATATTATCGAAAGAAATTGAAATGAGGAAATGAATGCATTCATCAAATTTTTGTGGGCTAACTTAGTTTGAAAAATACGGTACTTTTTTTGCCCCTATCACTCTAATGCGACGCCAATGGTGGCTGCGACATTGAAATGACCATATTCTATCGAAAGAAATTGAAATGAGGAAATGAAATCATTCATCAAATTTTTGAGAACTAACTTAGTTTGAAAAATACAGCAATTTTTTTGCTCCTATCACTCCTATAGGACACCAATGGCGGCTGCGACATTGAAGTGACCATATACTATCGAAAAGGATTTAAATATGTAGACAAAATCATTCATTAAATTTTTATGAACTATCTTAGTTTGAAAAATGCAGTACTTTTTTGCCCATATCACCCAATGCCACGCCAATGGCGTAATATGAATTAATATAATTAGGTAATAAAAGGAAACGTTTAGACCTTTTAGAGGCATTTGAAATATGCAGTTCTTGGAAGAAAAAAGAAGACATCGAAAATGAACACTTAGATTTTCAATTATCCTCCCTCCTTAGATCCATTGTATAGATATAAATTTGTTGTTCGTTCCTTACTGTATTTCAGTCTTGAAAATGAGCTCACGCTCGAAACATGTTGACAAATTCATATTGTTAAATATAATCGTAAAACATTAAGCCAAGAGTTTAATTTAATTTGATAGTACAGAAATGTAGTACTAATGACATATTAAGTTTCGTTTGTTCATGAAAACTTTTTTTTAAGTATTTAGTTTTCATCCGAACTTTTTTTTTTCTATTAGCTTCCGAACTTTGTATGGGTAAGGGTAATGAGGAGTAATAAACGAGATCCTTGAAAAAATCAATGTAAAGAAAGATTACATATCCCATTTTTTTCATCCATTCATTTAAGCTTTTAGCAACTGAAAAATTTTTTTTAGGGGAGCATATTTTTCCCCCGGGCCCAATTCGTTTCTACTTGCTGTTTATCTGATATCATTCAGATAAACTATAATGTAAGATCTTTGAATTAAGATACAAGTAAATCTATATCTTTTCACAAATCGGGATCCAACCTAGATCTTTAGATAGATGTTTGTGCACTTTTAGCACACAAGCTAACAATTTATAGCTATATTTAAACCTTTGAAAGCATGTTTGACAAACTAAAATTCAAATAAATAATTTTTTTTTAATTAAATTTACTGACGCTTCACTTCCCGCTTTTTGCCGCGGCACAGTAACAATATTCTAAGAACCAGTAAACACCTGACGACACATATTTTAGGAAAGTCGCGGTAGGTTCGGCATTGCGCAGGTATAACAGATGTGATAATTTGGTTAAAAAAAAATATATTTTAGAAAATATGCCGTTTTGATATGTTCAAATATATTATTATGAGGTAGGTACTCAAAAACGAAGTGACAGATCATTCCCGCGGTTATTTCCTTGTGACAGACCATTTGAAAGTTGGGAAAAATTTTTTTTTTTTTACATATTTTAGAAAATTCGAAATTTCTATTTGTTTTTCTTGATAGTATCAGAAACATATCTTCATTTTATCATACATCTTTTTCCCTCGCAAATATACCTGTGTGTAGTATATACTACTGTCCGTTATAGTCCTACAGATATATTATCTGTATAGATTGAAGGGATTTTCGGTTTATCTTCCTTCTTCCTAATATACTACTGTCGTATTCCTTCTTTTTCAATTCTTTTTGACGGCAAAATTGACATACATTCAGTTGATTCTATAATAATATAACAATTTCGATTCAGGTCATCATTCAATAAAGTGTATAATTTCTCATTTCACATAAGTATACTACTTATTTTCTTCTCAGCTTTCATGTAGTCTGCCACAAGGAAATAACCGCGAGAATGTACAAAGCCTCTACGCATTTTCACTAATGTTGTCAGGAGGAGGAATCTATAATGCTAGAGAGAGTTTTTACGTTTTTTTTTCTATAGAGGGACCTTACAATTTAGGAAGTAATGTTCTCCCCATTTGGATATAAGGCCTAGGGGCCTTTTGAAAGTCATCGGTTCGTGCTGATTGATTGAATAAGACTGATGATTCCTAATAAGGATGAAACAATTGTATAATATCTTATTATCATTCAACCAGTTCGATGATTTTTCGAAGCGCACTTATTATTCATTCTCGAAAGCGATTGGTTGGTTCTGGTTGACAACATTTGTGTAGACAGCTCCCTGAGAGTTTATTTTGATATATTTTGCTGATGAATATATATATATATATATATATATATATATATATATATATATATATATATATATATATATATATATATATATATATATATATATATATATATATATATATATATATATATATATATATATATATATATATATATGTGTGTGTATGCATATAATAAATAACCCTTCATTTAACTTTCAGGTTGTAAAAGCAAAAGCAGGTGCCGGCTCAGCGACCCTGTCAATGGCATATGCTGGAGCAAGGTTCACGATTTCTTTGATTAAAGCCATGAAGGGAGAAAGTAATATCATTGAATGTGGATTTGTACAGTCAGATATCACAGAAGCATCATTTTTTTCCACTCCTCTATTATTAGGCAAAAATGGAATTGATAAAAATTTAGGAATTGGTGAATTGTCTCCATTCGAGAAAGATTTATTGAAAGAAGCTATTCCTGAACTCAAGAAGAATATCAAGAAAGGTGTTGATTTTGCAAACAGAACTTAACACTTATAAGTGCTCTGTAAAGATGGAAGGTCCTTCAACCAAAATTTTGTGTTGAATGTAAATATAAATATAAATTTCATATTTCAAACAACAATATACACTGACAAATGATTTCCATCTCATTATTTCTATTTCGATATTTCTTATCGAAAGACATCAAATTTATATAACTCTCAGGGAGTATACAAATGTTGTCAATGATAACGAACCTATCAGTTTCAAAAGTGAATATTGAGTGCGCTCCGAAAAATCCTCGAACTTTTTGAATATTAATAAGATACAATTGTTTCATTCTTATAAGGAATCATAAATATTATTCAGTAAATCAACCTGGAATCAAATAAAACTCTCGGGTAGATGTCAACACAAATGTTGTCGACGAGAACGAACCTATCACTTGCGAGAGTGAATATCAAGTTCGCTTCGAAAATTCACCGAACCTGTTGAATGATAATGAGATATAATTGTTTCATCCTTATTAGGAATCATCAGTCTGATTTGATATAGAGAATTTGAATAATGAATTAGTTGATAGTCACAGGCCGCTTCCGATAATTTAATTTTTATTCTATATATTTCTAATATCAAACGGTCGATAATTCATCACTCATTAAATATTATATATATATATATATATATATATATATATATATATATATATATATATATATATATATATATATATATATATATATATATATATATATATATATATATATATATATATATATATATATATATATATATATATATATATATATATATATATATATATATATATATATATATATATATATATATATATATATATATATATATAGTAGTATGAACAAAGCGGATTCTGGCGCACTACCCCCTATAACTTGTCCATCCGCAGTAAGAGGGTGGTAAAAAAAATAGGTATTGTAAAGAGGGTAGTACTGAAGAAGTAGAGTGATGAAAGAACCTCATAGGTGAAAGAGAAGAGCGTGAAAAAAAGATGAAGGAATCGGTAGTAAATGGGCCGTGGAGGTGAGAATGTGGACACGGGGGGCGGGGGAGTGGCGGCGGGATGGGGGGATGTGGTAGTCTTAACGGGGGATGGTGTGATCGAAGACGTAAAAGTGTGGGGTGTACGTTGAAAAGGGGTATGCGGGTTCTGGCGCATGGAGTTCCCATGTTAAAATAATCAATTAGGCATAATTTTTGTGAAACTTTGATATGGGTTGAGGTGTAGTTTTCAGATTTTGACAGGTGAGAGTTGTGAGTATCGATAGATGATTGGCGTGTGGATTTGAATTCTGTGCGACCCCTGTGTCCGTGAAGAAGGGTAGTTTTGATAGTTCGTGATGGGGTAGAGATATAGTCGTAATTCGAGTTTGTACGTGTTCGTGAAGAATAGGGGAGTGCGATGATGCTTTGATTTGATGAATCCAAAGGTGCGAAATAGGTATTTTTTACTATTGATGAGCAATTAGTAGTTTATTTTCACTCGTTATCATAATTAACGGGGAATGTGCTTATCGCTTCGTTATAGTAATTGGCGTTCATTATTCCGTTCGGAATATGATTTACGTTCGAATAAAGTAGATCGATACAAGTTAGCAGGGAAAAAAACATAGATAAAATAATGTTTTTATTAGGTACAAAATAGATAATAATACAATTTATCGGGAAAATAATAGATTTATGATTATTTTTTTATTAGGTATCGAAAAACTAGAGGAATAATTCTTTTTTATATTTTCTCCGGTATTGATATGTAGTACAATCACATCGACATAAGCCGAAGGATTCACACTTGACGCACGCTAGACCATCCACTTGATCGAATCCATCAACCATACATTTCAGAGGACAGCAGTATTTCAGACCGTCAATCTTGTAAGAACGTCTTTCCTCTTTAATCTTGAAACAGTCATCCTGATTCACTTTATTCAGACAGAAGAGAGTGAGTCCACAACTTCCACACTTTACGTGATCTTTCATGAATAAATATTTTCTATATGTATTTCCCCCAATGAATATAAACATCGCACTGCCACAGTGAATATAATGAAAGTCGACAAATTTATGATTATTTGAATATATCTCAGTATATTTTCCTCATCCATCTTTATACTTCAAGATCAAACATGAAACTGAGCAGTAGATGTGAAAAAAAACAAATATGATTTTCAAGGATTTATTGAATACAAAGATATTTTTCTTATTTTTCTATTTTTACATTCAAATTTATCAAATCTTGATTTGTTCCGAAAAACTTTATCATCCCAAATTGATAACTCCCTGAACGCTTGAAATAGTTTCTTCTTGTTTTCATATTCTTCAATTTGCCGTTTGAGGAGCTGAAGTTCTCGCAAGTATTCATCTAGCGACATGTTCTTTCAATGAGGTATGAACTTGATCAGCCAATCGTAGAGATCTATACAATTCGATAAACTACACTTTTGTGACCCCCTACCAGTATGACTCATACAAATTGGAATCTTTCGTTCTAGATTAGGTACTGGAGGATTACAATCCGACAATTCGACATTAAGAACGAGCGGAAATGTTCCACCGATTTCATTGAATCTTCCAACTATGAAATTATACTTCTGACACCCCTTAACGTATACTATATTAACGTCAGTTAAATACTTGGTCAGAATGGAATTTATTTCTTCATAATTCACATATCCATCTGAATAGCGAAGACCATGATGATGCCTCTCCAAATAAGATACACTTTTTTTATCTCGCGTTGATAACGCACTATACTCTTGAGGTGGTTTAAAAATGAAATGCGCCGTTTTTGTTCCCGTGTAAATTCCAAGTTCTTTTGCCACAAACTCATCGGCGATCGTGAAACCTTGAATATCTAACGTTACAAATTTCATCTTGCTTGTTTAACCTCCCACTCTCATCTGAACTAAATTGATGTTATTTTACGTACAGTTTCGCTGAGTGGGAGATATTCTAGAACGTTATCGTGAATTAAGATACAATATACTCGCGTGTTTTCGGGAAATCCTTTTCTCGCTTCAATTTCCAATTTTACATCAACAGTTGATGATTTAAAAGATTCATCCCGTTTTGAACAATCTATTACGAATACACTTCTTGCCTTGAAATCTGCAAAACTCAAGAGGGGTGTTTTCTTCACATTCATATAGCTCGATCCAAATTCCACATAACTAGTGAATGGTTCAACAAAGTCATTGTTTTCAAAATTGACTTGCCATCTTTCTTCCGGATAATATTCACCATTCAACATAAGACGTATGTTGAATATATCAACATTATCGAAATAAGAGGGATCTTTCGATGCATTATCTCTTTTGTTTACATGAAAGCAACAAACGATATATCTGGGACAATCTATGCTAGAGCTTGTCTTCACATTCCACACCTCTTTTTAGCTCCAGTTGATAGGCTAGGCAATTCGCTGATATCCCATCGACGAAATGGAAGTAAGATGGCTCTATCTGTCTTGAAAGCTTGAAGTAATTCCAATTTTAGAACATCGTTAGGAACTATATGTTTCACCTTCAATTCCACATTATCCACAGTTATTTCACCCTTGGTCGGATTTGTAGCCTCATCATCTGCTGGAGTTATCATAAAACAATTACTATCATTTCTGGCTCGAACAAGACGAATTGTTTGTTTTCCACAGATAGCTTGGGTATAATCGTTGAAGTAATTCAAGAGATGCTTTAATGGCATTCGATATGTGAAGGAACCGTCCGCATTTGTCGTTGGATTATATGGATACGTCCATCCGGCAACTCCCAGCTCACGATGGCTATTTTTCTCATAACACAAGTATCCTCGAACTGTGCTCACCACTCCAGGATCCCTCACGCTGTCAACTTCTGTTCCACACAATTCGTAAGTTATCGAATCGAACAAATACGCTCCCCGTTGTTCACAAAGCTTATACTACCTTTTCCGGTTTTTTCGTCAGTTTTCCCTTGATGATGAGGGCCGCATCGTGCATCAAAAGCCAAACATCTGGTCTATTGATGACAATTTCAATTATATCATTATTTCCAAAGGATTTGATGAATGGTAGGTATGTTCGAGATTCAGCTTTCACGATGGACTGGTCAGTATTGAGCGGATGGTATAGATTGAGCACTTGACTTGATAACATATCCGAGGGATTCTAAGAACAATTTGTTACAGTACGACAGTTCACCTCGTCGCTTTCCTATGGGAAGTTTTTCAGGCAATGGTCTTAATGCAATGGAAGTCTGATATTTATAGTTTCCGAAAACTAGGACCATCTTTTCAATTCCAATCGTATAATCAATTCTTCTCCTCTAAACTGAACCAGATTAAAGTCCTGATCGAGTACTTCCAACGTTATATTCGATATATGTCTTTTTGTTACTGGCAAAAATAATAAGTTTCTTGGAGTTTCATCGATGGCGTATCCAGGATCTGAGTTTACGGAAAATTCGTACAGCGTGTGTGACGGTCTATTGTTGTAGAAAGCTCCTTCGATAATATTACAGTCAACGTGAATCGTTCGAACTTTAACAATTCTCACAGGTAGATCCGATTCGTGGACGGTATCTGGTGTTAACACCTTCTTCGAGAATCCTAAGATTCTACCAACGCTATTATCCTTTGAGAAATCGATAGAATGTGTCTTGTGAAAAATTTCACACCTTATGGTATTGTTGTTTGGACGTAGAAAGAATAAACTACCGTCTTTATGTTTCGGAGCTATGCGCTTGGTGATATACTTTTCTAGGTCCTCAATTTCGTATGTACCGGTCGGAATCAACAACGTTTTTTCTGTAACCTTTTTGGACTCACTATCCTCTCCAACGTAGGTGAAAGTATTGTTCTGATCGTCTATATTCGGAATCGTATTGTATCCATAAAATCCAATCAGAGCTAAAGCGTATTGAAAGTTGGGATCGAGTTCGATAGGATTGACGAGATCAATGGAAAGAACGGATGTGGTACCTTTCAAAGTGAAAGTCCACGACATGACTACCCATCATCTGCATCAGTCATCAGCTGATATTTATACGGTTTTAGATGCGAGAAATTCCAGACAAAGTCGTCCACAATTTGAACTGATATAACTCTGATACTGATTTCTGTTGTAATGTATTTCACAGCGGAGATAGTTGACCAGTTCCTTCGGTGGTTTCAAATTTCCAAAACTATCGAAATATTCGGCTAGATTTCCCCGTTTCCAATAGGCTACCCAATGCGTTCCATCACCGCGAGAGCTATCCAAATTAATTATTCCACATTCATTCTTCCATGGGGGTGAGGTGGTAGAGAATCCCGCATGAAAACACCCCTAAAATGTGGAATACGTAATATTTTTACGTAGCTCTCTATTTCGTAATCGAATAGTGCTCTATTAGGTAGCCTCACTGGGAGTTTTTTCGCTGTTTCTTCAGATAGAGTCCACAACCACTCTTGCACTTTCGCACATACAATCCATTTCCGATCGACTCCATAGCTTTGTTGTGCCGTTTATCTTCATCCAACTTTTTTCGAGCATTCTTCGCATCGATAATTGTCTTCGCTACGGCGCTAGCTCCACCTGCAATTGAGCCTAAGGCAGACAAACCCGCAAAAATCGGGAGAAGAGGTATGATACCACCGGATTTTGCTTCGAATGGTATTATTCTAGGCACACGTATCCTTTTACGCCCTCCAGCTTTTTTGATAGCGAGTCGTGCTGCCCTCAGTGCAATTATCGTTGATTTCCTCAAATTACCATAATCGATGGATTTATTCTTCAGATGTTTGGTAACAGGTTTCATTATCGACATTCTGAATGATTTCAATTTTCCACTACCCATCCCCAATTTCCGTTTCGCCCTCATAGCTCCACTAACAATCAACCCAGCTGATCTTTCTCCAAATTTCGCGTCTTTAGATTTGACTCTACTCCACGCTTTCGATGCCAACACCTCGTCTGCCTTATGACGATCCGACAGATTTTTACTCTTACTATAAGCAATATCGTGTTCTTTACAAGCTTCGTCTAATTTGTTTATTCCCGGATCACCCCTTCTCAAGCGTTCTTCTAATCTTGTTCCCGGACCACAGTATGAATAACCAGGTAAATGTAGTTCAAACGGTAGTTTATCGATGAGTGAATTAACGAGACCACCACCACCCTTTGTAAAAGTAAGCATACTAATAACTCATTCATATGTATGGAGCATATATATATATATAAGATATTGAATCAAAAATACATAGCTAGTCATGTTACGCGTTAAGCAACACTTAAATGTATTACCTATTGAAAATTTGGATTTCTTCGAAGAAAAATCAGCGTTGAAGAAACATAGTTCATTATTTCCAAACAACTGTAGAATATTGTTCGTCGGACCGAGTGGGTGCGGTAAATCAAACGCTCTACTAACGCTGCTATTCAATCCCAATGGTCTACACTTTGAGAACGTATATATATTTTCGAAAAGCTTACATCAACCAAAATACGAATTACTGAGTCGAGTACTAGGAGAAATTCCCGAGCTTGGATATTTTTCGTTCAAGGCTAGCGATGAAATGGTTGACTTGCAAGATGCACGAAAAAACTCAGTGGTTATTTTCGATGATATTATAGGAGATAAGCAGGATAAAATTAAATCATATTATTCTATGGGTCGACACAAGTCGATCGATGTTGCGTTTCTATGTCAGACTTACGTGAAAATATCAAAACATCTGGTAAGAGATAATGCTAATATGATAGTTCTCTTCAAACAGGACGATGTTAATCTTAAACATGTGTTTGATGAACATGTGTCACCGGATATGACCTATGAGATATTCAAAGAACTCTGTTCTTTCTGCTGGAATAGAGACAAGTTTGGGTTTTTAACTATAGTTAAGGATTCTAATTTAGATGATGGCCGATATCGACAAGGTTTCGATAAATATATATACTCCTTCAATTAATAACATCTACTTCAGTTACACCATAGGAGATGTCCATTGAACTTCAACGTAAAAGGAAAATTCGTCAGCTTGTGAGAGATGTAAAAAAAATATATTGCTCTCAAATCTGGACGATCCGAAGAAGATGCCAGCATTCAACGTATCTTCGAACCGACAACAAAGCGTCTCGATCAGATTGGTAAAACTCGAAAGGAAACGGAAAAGAACGCTTCGAAACGCTGGAAAACGGAAACAGGAACAGAAACGAACGCTCTGAAACGGTGGGAAACGGAAACCAAAACAGGATTGAAACGGTCAGAAACGGAAGCAAAACGGTCAGAAACGGGAGCGAAACGGTCAGAAACGGGAGCGAAACGGTCGGAAACGGGAGCGAAACGCTGGAAAACGGAAACCGAAAACGATTCAATACAGAAATCTCCATTTCAACAACAAGATGAGTTCAATGTCCATGATAGGTTGTACACATCCCCATTCGTACAGACCCCACTGTTCGACAAGCCTAGGCCCTTATTCCAGTCCACTCCGACGGCATCATCATCATCAGAAGTGAGAACTGTACCATTAGAGGTGTTAGGAAAAACTGATGAGAAACCCTCTTCGGAAAATGAAGACTCTGTATTCATAGGGGAAAGAGAAGATTTGGATAAATCGCAACAATTATACGATCAGTTGAAAGATAGTGAGGTTATAAATGAATACTTCAGGCAATATCCTTCGAGGGTGGAACAGTATATTCGAGATGCTTGGGGTAATCCCACGTCTATCGATCAAGTATACGGACCAAAATATGATCCTGTAACATCCTCATGGACTCTAGGACAAGTATCGATTGATTTCGATATGAAAACGGGAGATGTCATTCTTGATAGAAAAGAACGTTTTTCCGGTACGAGAGGGCTATACGAATTGTTATTCAGTAAGGAACCGGAAAAATATACCACCAAGGATAGTGAAAATTATAGGAAAATTCTAAACATTTCGAATGTTCACCGAAGAGGTTTCAATCGTATTAAACCTGTCAAGAGTAACCAAGGTTTCAAGTATATGAATATTATTCGAACCCTATCTCAAAATCGACCATCCCAAAGTGGAACGGGAATTATGATGACCTACAATGATAAGCCGTTAGAATATATATATTGGGATGATGTGAATGAGCTAGTTGACCGACTACGTCTTCTGTATGGCTCCAAGGCTGCTGGTAACAATTCTAACGACAACGAAATCGAATCTATCGTAGAAGAATTACGTGAAGCGAACTATATTCACTAATGATGGCTCTAGATAAATTTGGACGTTCTTCGAATACGGAAGGTGTAAAAAGAAGACGCTTGGATAGATGTTGTGAACCCAGTTTACCCATTAACGAGGATGGTGATTATGATTTCTCGAATCGAAAACTTTCTAACGTTAAACTTCCCACTAAGAAAACGGACACTTCGACAAAGGGTTACGTTGACAATATTATGATTCCTATTAATCGTAAAGTGGTGAAGATAGAACAAAAATTAGGTTTTATTACTAACAATATTGAATCGTTTCACGGCAGATTCAAATCGTTTAAAGAGGAAGTGAAAATACAACAACGTAAAAAGAATGAACTCTTTCAATCCCATGAAAATCAACTGAAAAAACTGACAGGTCTCTTTGAAGACGTTCTAGAGATTAATGGGAAAATAGCACTTTTGGATACAGAGATGAAATCGCAGCTTCAAAATCTGAAAGTATCATTGCAAACAGACTTCACAACGTATGTGGGTAATAACTATTCAAGTCTCAGCGATTTTGTAAGCGAAAATCTTGCTCAATTGGATTTGAAATTTCAAAGTCTGGAGCAAAAATTCAACGAAATATTTCCCAACGTAGTTAACTTAGAAACTAGTCCAACAACTGATCCAATTTGAGTAATCAAATTCTTCTGGAATATGCATTCTAAAGAGAAAATAAGAGTGGTGTGGGAGCTTCATCGTCCGGCTAGAAAGAACTTTCCTCGAAGACGAACCATCATCAGAGGATTATTCGATTTGTGGCAAGCCGATTTAGCACAAATGGATCTATTCGCTCGAGAAAATAGAAATCATAAATATATTCTGGTTGTAATTGATTGTTTCTCAAAGTTTATGTGGGCCCAAGCATTGAAAACAAAAAGTGCCACTGAGGTTACTAAGGCATTCTCAAACATCCTCCAGGAGTATGCTCCAAAAAATTTACAAACTGATCAGGGAACGGAATTTTTCAATAAGCCGTTCAAACGACTAATGGAAAATCATAACATAAATCATTACAACACGTTTACTGTGAAGAAAGCTGCCATTGTAGAACGTTCTATTAGGACTCTTAAGGAAAAATTATTCAAACATTTCAGTTTGAGTGGAACGTATCGATGGATTGACGATTTACAAAACATCGTTCATCAGTATAACACGACTAGACATCGAACTATTGGTATGAAACCCATTGACGTTACTAAGGCTAATGAAAAAGAGATATTGGACCGCGCCTATAACCACATTAAAATTGCCGGTATGAATAAATTCAACGTTGGTGATATGGTTAGAATCAGTAAAGCGAAACACATTTTCAAGAAAGGATATACTCCTAATTGGACGACGGAATTGTTCAAAATTGTTGAAGTAAAAATAACCAACCCTGTCACTTACCTTCTGGATGACGTGAGGGGAAATCCCATCAGAGGTGTCTTTTACGAGCATGAATTACAGAAAGCGAAATACTCTGACGTATATTTGGTGGAGAGGGTGTTGCGTCGTAAGGGGGATAAAGTATTTGTCCGCTGGTTGGGTCTAGATAAATCTCATGATTCATGGATAGATTCAAGTAATCGTTTGTAAATTGTTGAGTTCACAACAATGTCTACTCAAGATGATGATGATAATGATGGTGATGGTGGTGTTGATACTGAATTGAACAGAATTTTGAAAATGTATGACGATAAAGTGATGAATGAAACAAAATTCATACTGAGTGCAGACTTCACGTTGAACAAATTGATTATTTATTGCGGTCTAAGTCCGGCGAGAGATTTTTGCCCTTCAGTGAAACTAATACATTCCAATGAGGAAATATCTTTTGACTATAAAGAGCGGACCTCTCTGATGAACTTGATTCAAAACGTTGAACACCTTAACGAATCTGGAGCGGAAGTGAATTCAGTTGTGTGGGGTGAAAACAAACTCACAGTAATTTCAAAATATAATAAAGTACTTTACTTTAGCGAGCAAGATGTGGAAGATGTTTTGAAAATGAACTTTACAATTTCCCACAGACTCAATATGTTAGTATCTTTACATTTCAACGATTACTATACTCATTTCATGAAATGTATTAAAAAAAATATTTCTAGTGAAAACACCGGTTTTGATCTGATTTATTCATTCTGTAACTTAATGCCATGTTTAGAATCACTGTGTATTGGAATGTATATATCATGCAAAAGATAAAATATTAAGTGATCTAGATAGGTTGTGAGTTGAATAAAAATGATAATAAGTCATGAATATTTTTTTATTTCACAGAAATAGGTTAGAATGTACAATATAAATAAAAGTTTCTATATCTAATAACCATACAAATTCGTCATTTTTTTATGGAACATGTGGAGAATCAATGGATTTTTCCCTATATCATCAACACTGAATGAAGTACTGATCTCCCTCAGAGTAAGCATTTTCAAAGATTCAGGATAATTTGAAATCTTGATACAACGTGTATCGAATATATTTTGATTACCTTGTTTTATATTGATGTAATAGCCTGAATGTAAATGAAGTGATTTTTTTGATATGCGTGATGTGAACTGTTTATCGGTGAAACAAAAAATATTTACTAAAAATAAGTTAGAAAATTCCTCTATATTCATATCGACAAGGGTCACTTTCAGTCTATTGATTCTATTGGAAAGAATAAAAAATTTTGATGTATGAAACATAAAAAATTTTGATATATGAAACATAAATTCAGCTGGAGAAGTGGGGCTCCAAATATTGAAATGTTCTCTTCTAAAATGATTTTCTAAATAAGAGAAATTCTCAATATCGAAAATATAAACTTCTATATCTCCATATTGTTCCATTTCTCCCGATAGCCAAGCAACAATTTGTCCAGAGAGCACCCACTTCTTAGACGGAATTAACATCAGTTCTTCGTATACAGCTGGGAAGTTGGTTTTGAATTTGTCCACTAAATCTTTGCGATGTTGTATGGTATCCAGTATAGCACCCTCAACCATTTTGCGGTACTGTGAAATCTTGAAATATCATAAATATTCATTAATTTTATGATGACCCCAGGGCAGTGTCTCATAACTATTTGGTAATATGAATCTTTTATCATCATTATTTCCTAAAGCCACCTTTTTTTGTTCTAAGGAATAAACCTGATGTGCAAAACTTCGAATAGTTCGCTGTGTTACAAATTTTACCTGATTATATTTCAAACAATTTAGATAGTCATCAAAAGTTATATGTTTTTTAACGACAGCCCTTTTAATACCCTTTGATTTTTTATGACAATCACGTCCAGATGCCAACTTGAAACTGTATAGTTTTGAGCGCAGACCAACGAAATGTGAAACTATTTTTCCATTGTTTTCATCTTTAACCATACCAATTACTTTCTTGTTTACTGGTGGTATTTTATAAATATTCGGTTGGGGATAGTCCCATGTGTCAAAATGAGAGTGGCAATCCCTACGGATAATTTCGTACGGATCTTGGTTTCGAATTTCGTAAATGTATCCATCTGTATCTATATATCTAAGACTAATGTTGGAAAAAGTTTTTAGCATGTAGTTGTAATGAAAATCGTATACGGGCACTTTCGAGAGCTCCAATACGGCTAGGCCAATATATAATGGTTTATTAAATACTATTGATGCTTTTTTCATTTCCACAGACATGAGTTCCTCATCGAAAATGGTTCGACTCTTAAATAAAGGACTCGCTATTAAATTTTTAGCATTGTACCGACCCTCCCATTTTCTAACAATTCGAACAGTCTTGTGTTTTCTAACATTCTCCATGGTTTTTCCAAAGACGGCATTGTTCATTAGCTTGAAAAGATTTTTTTCAAATTCGTTTTTGGCGGAAGCCCGTAATTTTGTGTTTTCATCAATATACGATTTAAGCCATGGAGATTGCTGGAATTTCAAGACGCGATGAATTTTTTTCAGAATGAGTCCATTTCGTAACGCCTGTTTTAGATTCCGATAGTGAATAATATATTTCTCTTTTGTGTATAAAGTAGTTAGTAGTTTTTTTTGTTTTGATGATGGTGGTATACGCAATTCGGGACAGAAAGGAAGGTCGCTGTGATAATCGTGAAGATATTGAGGATACTCCAAGTCCACTTCTAGAAAATATCCGTAGGGTGCATCATCTGAAATGGAGAAAACATCGATATCTCCATCCACCCATTCGAAACCGTCATGGGGTAAAAACTGTGACATCGCTAGTCCATATAAATTATTAAAATCAAGATAAATGATGTATTTTGGTTCAATATTAGGATTAAAATTATCCATATATCTGTTGTTAGCTTCCGAATAACGACCTGAACATTGGGAAATACCTCCGCGTATTCCACGTTCCACAAATAACAACATATCTACATCTTTCAAAATTTGAAGTTTACAGTTGGTAAAATTTAACATACAATCAAAAGTATAACCAGGTAAAGTAAAGTAATGCGCTGGATCGAGAAGGTAAGTTTCATGACATTTGTTACGAAAGTTTTCGAATACATCAGCTAATAAAAGAATATCAGTTTTCAAATATAAATCCAAATAGTCTTGAATTGTATTACAATTGAAGGATTTCCACACCTCTTTAGCATGATCATACTCCTCATCGGATACATATTCATCATTCAATTTATTGTAAAACTTATCAATTGGGGGAGACAATTTTCTCTTAATTTATCGATTGAGTTCAAATAATCGTAGGGGAAAACCCTTTTTTAGTTAAAAGAAATATATGATTTTCATCTAAGTGTGAGTATTCATGACGTAGTATTTTAAATTCATGTTTAGGTAGGTAGGAAGATAATGTATCAAGTGAAGATCCTAGGAATCTAAAACTATCTATAAAACGAAATTTCACTTTCGTATTACTTTAGGATTTTGTGAAACTGATGTATCGCTCCTTATTTAAGGGTAGAAGAGACAAGTCTCCTACCTTAGCTAAGGCCTTGATTATGAAATGACTATCATAGCCTGAGAGGTTGTGAAAAATAACTTGAACCACATAAGATTTCCTATAATTCAAATTGCACATATGATGCGCTTGACCCCGAACTCTTCCGGTAAAATGATCATGATCGATAACGATTTTATCGTTGGGTAGAAAACTTTCCCCGCAAATATTACAGTAAGATCCGTATTCAGACATTATTACTTCACCATCAATGGGTTTAATATCCTTCATTAATGAATCAATTTTAACCGCAATTTCATCAAGTTCCAGTGTGAACCAGTCGATACAATCCACCCCTGTATAACTTTTGTAATAGGATAGGGAGTCATTGTGAGAACATTTTAGGTAGTAGCCAGCACTTATCGGTAAATGTTCTTGATACTTTGTTGAATTTCCACATACTTTAGGATTTTCCATAGATTTTAAATAAGATTCGAAGTCGGCATAAATAATGAAATTCTGTTTTTCTTTATACAAATGATTTTTGAAATAAACGTGTGACTTCTTTGGAAAACAAATACCACATTGATTATGCTTTTCACATTCAATATAATGAGTATCTAGGTTCATCTGAGTTTGAAAATAATTGAGGCAACGATCACAAATGAACTTTCTACGTTTATTTCGACTCAACTGTTTTGATACTAATCTCGATAAATCTTTTATTAATACAAAATGATACTGAATTTCTTCCTCCTGATCTTTATCATCTGAAGGTGACAGATCATCCGTTGGAAAATAAACATTTTGTATTAGTAAAAGATTAAAATGACGATCTGGTATTTTTGTGTTACATAATCGTGCTGGTACTACCTTAAAATCATTACGATGATTCATTTCTAACGTGAATACATTAATAGATAATTGGTTTTTTTGTTCAAACTTTGGTATATCTCTCATTTTAATGGGAAACTCTATATCATCAAACTTGAATATCGAACTCGGATGTGGATATGATGTGGTTCTGTCGGAACTTTTATTCACGGAAAACATTGAGGCAGATATGCTCCACATTAAACAATAATTATCATTGAAATTTTTTACGTTAATACAAGCTTTTTTCCGAGCTATTTTCTCGGGAAGTGGAATATATGAAGAAGCAGATGGTGAAAAATCATACTTGTTGACATTTATTTCCAGATAGTTTATTGAATGAAGAGCATAACCGCTATCCCGTTCTTGAAAATGTTCTAATTTTTTGAAAATTTTCGTAAGCACATGATCGTTGAACCAAACGCGTAGGTCTGTACTCAAATCTATCTGTTCATTTCTCGTAGAAAAATATTTTAAATCGTATACTTCCTCCTCACCACTCTTCTTCACAAATTCCCCACAAAATATCGCATTACATTTGATAGTTCTAATAGTTCTCAAAATATTACGAATTCGTCTCTTGAATAGAAAAAAAGCATCATCAAAAAACTTATTTAAATCTTTATGGGTCAAGTTTATAATTACACCCGTTCTAACCCTCGATTTGAAAGCGCTCTTCAATTCGCTCCAAGTAACACGTTTACTTCTAACATTTATTTTTTTACTACTACTTGCTCGGGAAGCAATAATCGAAATTAACTTTCTTCTACAAAAATGTAAATTCGTAATACTAGCCTGAAGTTTATTCATTGAAGCTTGAACAAGATTTTTGCGAAGAATTATTTTATTTAAGAGTCGTATTTGTTTTTGAATTAGTTTTAACCATTGGATTTGAGTTTCACTGGATTTCATGAAAGATAATAGACTAATAGCTTTACGAAATAATGTATCAGAATCATTCAGTATTACCTCCATGTTCTTCAAATCTCCACTATCTCGAACTTGGTTGAGGGTGAGAAGTGGCCAATCTCCTGAATCCCTAGAGATCTAAACCCGTATTTGGCGGGAGTGAAGTTGGCTATGAGTGGCCGAAAAACTTCCGTTACTCTTCTTGGTAAGAAGACCTTGAAATCCTCCGTTTCCACTAGTATTGACTCACCATAATGACCATTTATAATTTTCAACTTGAGAATGGGGTAAACAACACCTATTGGCAGATCCTTCAATTTTTCTAATGGTTTAGCATCCACCTTAGAACATACAGCGTTAATTTCCTGAAGATTCATGTTTTCTATAAGAAATTAAGTTTGAAAATATTCATGAATAAAAAAATTTGTTTCTTACCTTAACTTTGGAAAGTGTAATTGATAACCAATTAGTTCAACTCAAAATTTCTAACTGACTATCGCAACTCAATTATCATCGAATATATATCCTAGCGAATATATATATATTTTTTTCGTTTAATTGTATAGTTGAGCTGATAAGTTGAATATGCTCCTCCTAATGAGTTTATTAGCTGATTTTTTCTTGGAAAGTATGGATTGTTGAAGATAATCAAACATATATTGTTCGTTTAATTGGATCGTTGAGCTGATAAAATTCATCATTAATATAATTTGATCAATTAGATATGCTCATCCTCTGTTACAATGTTTTTCGATAAAATATTTTTTAGTAGGAGCTGAAGTTGGTGTAAAATTCCAATATTTTGACAGGGAATATCGATAATTGTTTCCAAATTATTCTCGTGGATGCTTATTACTTTTCCTAAGAATTCATCAAACTCATATACTTTTTTATTCTTGAAGAAGTAAATTTTCCCATTTGTATATCTGAATACGTGATCTATTCTCTGAGGAATTCCAGGAAACACATCATCGATCAATTTAATAGATTTATACCTGCCTGCACATTCATCATATTCCACACATAAATTGTTATTGAAGATTATATAAGTTTTCCCAGTATATGTATTCACAACACCTTGTATGATGATATTTTTTGGAAGCCCCATGTTTTCAATTGGCTGTTCATATTGAACTTTGAAATTTGTAGAATCAATCAAGTAATATTTAGTTTTGTGAAATAATATTATTTCACCAGAAGGACGTTGATATATATGACCACCATCATGAAAATTTAGTTCGGGGATACCTATGTAATCTTTCAACCTCATGGGTGGTTCAATACGTTTTTTATTTAGTGATATCACCCAAACCCAATCCTTGTAGAATAAATATAAATGATTGTTCACCACGAGAATCCTATCGATGTTGTTATTTACAGAGCATAAATTAGGGGGATTTAAGCTGATAACATCAGTAGTAGTAGTAGTAGTAGTTGGCGTTCTCATTGTTGGTGAATTCAACACCTTCTTATTCCTTACGTTGAATCGTTTAGGTTTACCATATAGAGATTGTATGGCATAAATATCATCCTGTTCCAACTCTAATTTACTTCTAGAATCACTGTAAAAGGAGTACATGACGGAAGGATTGGCGCTCGAGTGGAATAATCCTAAACTGTGACCAATTTCATGAAGAAGAGTCTGATATAACGATGTATATCCATAGGGTATTGACTTATTCGTTATATTTCGATCCCATCTCTCATCTATATCTAAATGAATTTCGTAACAAGGCTCCGCACCCTCATTTACACCGTCAGGATAATGAGAGTGTCCCAATACCAACCCTCTACCATCAAAATCATATGGACACTTGGATATTCCCATACATCTCTTACTATATTTATGATACCTTCTACCGTACGAAATTAAAATATTCGGTGAAGTTTCATTACGATAAAATGATAAATTAGTATGTCGAGCCCATTCTTCGAAACATTTTTGCGCCACTTTCTGATCTAACCATGATCCCAATAAAAATTTCCATCTTATTTTATTGTGTTTCCATTTTACTCTATCTCTATAGATCGTGAATTTTTCAGGGTGATCCTGAACTCCACATCTCGGTTTCTTCATCAACTGGATTGTTTCATTATTTAAAATACCATCACCGGTAATATCGTAAAAATCTTGAAACTTCAAAATGGCCTGGCTTAGGATATCATCTTTATAATTTTTTTCTTGTAAAGAAAACGCTCCAGGTAAACCCAATGATTAAAAATTGAAAATTTTTACAATATACTTTTCACAAGATGGATGGTTATTGAAAGTAACTCTTGTATTTACATAAATTAGATAAAAATAGAAAACAGGTGAAGTACATATCTCTCTTTTTTTAAATGAACTCCTGGCTAGCTTCTCAGGTTACGTGGGTTTGAGGTACTACTTCTGTCAACTTCGAGAGTTTGCTTACCTCTCTGCCTCATTCTTTCAACCAAGTTCGAATATTCGATAATCTGGATTCTTCACAACTTATAGTTGGCCTGGGAATGAATTAGATGGTCTGATGTTGTTCCCAGGGGTCGGACTAGTAGGTTCTATATAATTTATACAAATATCAGAATAATGTATAAGATATGCCTTCACCCGAGGA
The DNA here is from genome assembly GCA_030704895.1 of Henosepilachna vigintioctopunctata. NCBI lineage: Eukaryota > Metazoa > Arthropoda > Insecta > Coleoptera > Coccinellidae > Henosepilachna > Henosepilachna vigintioctopunctata. The sequence goes on along the minus strand of JARQZJ010000036.1, from coordinate 5,109,987 downwards.
ATCTGCTTTTTCACAACCAAATCTTTAAAATATACTAAGATCAACAACTCTAATAATTGCAGGTAAAAAAATATATTTGTTTTGAAAAACCAAAAAAAGACGTACAATATTTTTCTGAGGTCTCGTGTCGTGATATATAATAAATAAAGTTATATAACGAAAAGGGAAATTTTTTCAGGAGGAATAGCTTTCTCTTGATGAAGTCAACAAAGAGTTGACAAAATATATAGAATTTGAATAATGAATTAGTTGATAGTCACTCCTCCTTGGTTGGAGCAATATTTTGGTATAAACACTTCATTACCAATCTTCAAAATTCCAGAAACATTATCATACATTAGTCCATATTTCTTCACAAGGTCCATTCCTAAAATAAAATCATCCGTTATATCAGCCACAACAATCTTATGTAAAATATGTAACCTCTCTCCAATTACTTATAAAACCTCTGCTTGTCCATGAATATAACTTTTCTCTCCTGTTGCTATTCTAAGAGTTATTTGGTTTTTCAAAGGTTCGATTTTATACTTTGGTATTATATCAGGTCTAAAAAATGATATTTCAGCTCCTGTATCAACAATAATATTTACATTACTTCCTAAAATTGAACCACTTACTGATAAACTTCCACCTGCTATCCTTCTAACCCTAACGATCCTTGGGGCTATTGTATCCGCAGCCAGAGTTCGCCCCCTTACTCTGCCTGTTGGTAGTTTTCCGAATTTCTTCTTGGTGCTGGGGAAGATGATCTTCCTCTTAATCTTTTATTATCCTCATCTCTATTTCTGCTGGAACGGCATTCTCTTTTAGAGTGTCCATACTTGCCACAAGCATAGCATTTACCTCTGAAGGACACTATTAATTCTGGCTGATGAAACAATAATTTTTAATTGGTTTATGAGTTCTGAGATTGTTGTGTCCTTTTCTATCTCTACTTGTCTTACTTTATGACTAGCTCTGCTTTGGGTGGAAGTAGCTTTTGCACCTTCAAATTCCAGGGCCCTCACTAGTGCTTCATTCCCTGTTTTTAGTCGAATAATCTTAATATGTTGAATTAATTCTTAATCTCTTAGTCCACTAATAAATGATTTGATGCTAAATAATTCCAGCATGTTTTCAGTTACCTTTGGGTAGGCTAAGCGAGTCAATCGTTCTATATCAGCATGAAACTCCTGTAACGTTTTGTTATGTTGTTGGCACCTACCTTCCAATTGGGCCTGGTAAAGCATTTCCTTGTGATTTCCTCATACCTGGAATCCAGTGCCTTCATTAACAAAAGATAGTGTTCTTGATCTCTCTCTGATACTTTTTGTAGTACATCAGCTGCTTTACCTCTTAGAGATAGAATTAATTCTACAGCTTTTCTTTTGTCGTTCCAACCATTTATTTGTGTTGCTGCTTGGAACTGTTTTTTAAATACTAGCCAGGAAGTTTCTCTATCAAAGGTAGGTGGTTTTGAAACAGTTCTATTTTGTATCAGATTTGATGTAATTCCATGTTCATGTTTTGTCATATTTAATAAACGTTCATCCATATCTTTCAGAACCTGTGGCTTTAATTTGCCTAATTGTTCTTCTATAAGGCGGCCAACCGTCCCGCATTCTGCGGGACCGTCCCGCAATGACAGTTGCAATCCCGCATTGCAATATTTAATAAAATAGTCCCGCAAATCGTCTAAGGCGTCCCGCATTCCTCGTTTCCCATCGTTTTGCTCGCATAAAAGTGTTCCACATCAAAATATGAATGACGAGACGCCGTTGCTGCCGCAGTCACTGCGGCGCAGTGTATCATCAAGCGTGTGTGTGTACGGCTGCGCGAGAGAGTCTGTTCGACGAAGTAAGTTACGTGGCAAATTATGTGAATAATGATGTCCTAAAGAGATGGGAGGAGATGAAGAGCAGTACAGAACAGCGATGGATAGAGGTGTTCAAACATTTCAAAGACAGCGGAATACCGTTCCAGAATTGCCTGGCCATCGTCCAGTACCTACTTTGTTTGCCAGGAACAAACGCTCCTACGGAACGAGTTTTTTCCTTAATGAACAGCTTATGGACATCCGAAAAGTCGTCACTAAAAGTAGAAACATTACGTGCAATGCTAATTATAAAATTCAATATGGGCATATATCCTCTATTATTAGGCAAAAATGGAATTGATAAAAATTTAGGAATTGGTGAATTGTCTCCATTCGAGAAAGATTTATTGAAAGAAGCTATTCCTGAACTCAAGAAGAATATCAAGAAAGGTGTTGATTTTGCAAACAGAACTTAACACTTATAAGTGCTCTGTAAAGATGGAAGGTCCTTCAACCAAAATTTTGTGTTGAATGTAAATATAAATATAAATTTCATATTTCAAACAACAATATACACTGACAAATGATTTCCATCTCATTATTTCTATTTCGATATTTCTTATCGAAAGACATCAAATTTATATAACTCTCAGGGAGTATACAAATGTTGTCAATGATAACGAACCTATCAGTTTCAAAAGTGAATATTGAGTGCGCTCCGAAAAATCCTCGAACTTTTTGAATATTAATAAGATACAATTGTTTCATTCTTATAAGGAATCATAAATATTATTCAGTAAATCAACCTGGAATCAAATAAAACTCTCGGGTAGATGTCAACACAAATGTTGTCGACGAGAACGAACCTATCACTTGCGAGAGTGAATATCAAGTTCGCTTCGAAAATTCACCGAACCTGTTGAATGATAATGAGATATAATTGTTTCATCCTTATTAGGAATCATCAGTCTGATTTGATATAGAGAATTTGAATAATGAATTAGTTGATAGTCACAGGCCGCTTCCGATAATTTAATTTTTATTCTATATATTTCTAATATCAAACGGTCGATAATTCATCACTCATTAAATATTATATATATATTATATATATATATATATATATATATATATATATATATATATATATATATATATATATATATATATATATATATATATATATATATATATATATATATATATATATATATAAGTAGTATGAACAAAGCGGATTCTGGCGCACTACCCCCTATAACTTGTCCATCCGCAGTAAGAGGGTGGTAAAAAAAATAGGTATTGTAAAGAGGGTAGTACTGAAGAAGTAGAGTGATGAAAGAACCTCATAGGTGAAAGAGAAGAGCGTGAAAAAAAAGATGAAGGAATCGGTAGTAAATGGGCCGTGGAGGTGAGAATGTGGACACGGGGGGCGGGGGAGTGGCGGCGGGATGGGGGGATGTGGTAGTCTTAACGGGGATGGTGTGATCGAAGACGTAAAAGTGTGGGGTGTACGTTGAAAAGGGGTATGCGGGTTCTGGCGCATGGAGTTCCCATGTTAAAATAATCAATTAGGCATAATTTTTGTGAAACTTTGATATGGGTTGAGGTGTAGTTTTCAGATTTTGACAGGTGAGAGTTGTGAGTATCGATAGATGATTGGCGTGTGGATTTGAATTCTGTGCGACCCCTGTGTCCGTGAAGAAGGGTAGTTTTGATAGTTCGTGATGGGGTAGAGATATAGTCGTAATTCGAGTTTGTACGTGTTCGTGAAGAATAGGGAGTGCGATGATGCTTTGATTTGATGAATCCAAAGGTGCGAAATAGGTATTTTTTACTATTGATGAGCAATTAGTAGTTTATTTTCACTCGTTATCATAATTAACGGGGAATGTGCTTATCGCTTCGTTATAGTAATTGGCGTTCATTATTCCGTTCGGAATATGATTTACGTTCGAATAAAGTAGATCGATACAAGTTAGCAGGGAAAAAAACATAGATAAAATAATGTTTTTATTAGGTACAAAATAGATAATAATACAATTTATCGGGAAAATAATAGATTTATGATTATTTTTTTATTAGGTATCGAAAAACTAGAGGAATAATTCTTTTTTATATTTTCTCCGGTATTGATATGTAGTACAATCACATCGACATAAGCCGAAGGATTCACACTTGACGCACGCTAGACCATCCACTTGATCGAATCCATCAACCATACATTTCAGAGGACAGCAGTATTTCAGACCGTCAATCTTGTAAGAACGTCTTTCCTCTTTAATCTTGAAACAGTCATCCTGATTCACTTTATTCAGACAGAAGAGAGTGAGTCCACAACTTCCACACTTTACGTGATCTTTCATGAATAAATATTTTCTATATGTATTTCCCCCAATGAATATAAACATCGCACTGCCACAGTGAATATAATGAAAGTCGACAAATTTATGATTATTTGAATATATCTCAGTATATTTTCCTCATCCATCTTTATACTTCAAGATCAAACATGAAACTGAGCAGTAGATGTGAAAAAAAACAAATATGATTTTCAAGGATTTATTGAATACAAAGATATTTTTCTTATTTTTCTATTTTTACATTCAAATTTATCAAATCTTGATTTGTTCCGAAAAACTTTATCATCCCAAATTGATAACTCCCTGAACGCTTGAAATAGTTTCTTCTTGTTTTCATATTCTTCAATTTGCCGTTTGAGGAGCTGAAGTTCTCGCAAGTATTCATCTAGCGACATGTTCTTTCAATGAGGTATGAACTTGATCAGCCAATCGTAGAGATCTATACAATTCGATAAACTACACTTTTGTGACCCCCTACCAGTATGACTCATACAAATTGGAATCTTTCGTTCTAGATTAGGTACTGGAGGATTACAATCCGACAATTCGACATTAAGAACGAGCGGAAATGTTCCACCGATTTCATTGAATCTTCCAACTATGAAATTATACTTCTGACACCCCTTAACGTATACTATATTAACGTCAGTTAAATACTTGGTCAGAATGGAATTTATTTCTTCATAATTCACATATCCATCTGAATAGCGAAGACCATGATGATGCCTCTCCAAATAAGATACACTTTTTTTATCTCGCGTTGATAACGCACTATACTCTTGAGGTGGTTTAAAAATGAAATGCGCCGTTTTTGTTCCCGTGTAAATTCCAAGTTCTTTTGCCACAAACTCATCGGCGATCGTGAAACCTTGAATATCTAACGTTACAAATTTCATCTTGCTTGTTTAACCTCCCACTCTCATCTGAACTAAATTGATGTTATTTTACGTACAGTTTCGCTGAGTGGGAGATATTCTAGAACGTTATCGTGAATTAAGATACAATATACTCGCGTGTTTTCGGGAAATCCTTTTCTCGCTTCAATTTCCAATTTTACATCAACAGTTGATGATTTAAAAGATTCATCCCGTTTTGAACAATCTATTACGAATACACTTCTTGCCTTGAAATCTGCAAAACTCAAGAGGGGTGTTTTCTTCACATTCATATAGCTCGATCCAAATTCCACATAACTAGTGAATGGTTCAACAAAGTCATTGTTTTCAAAATTGACTTGCCATCTTTCTTCCGGATAATATTCACCATTCAACATAAGACGTATGTTGAATATATCAACATTATCGAAATAAGAGGGATCTTTCGATGCATTATCTCTTTTGTTTACATGAAAGCAACAAACGATATATCTGGGACAATCTATGCTAGAGCTTGTCTTCACATTCCACACCTCTTTTTAGCTCCAGTTGATAGGCTAGGCAATTCGCTGATATCCCATCGACGAAATGGAAGTAAGATGGCTCTATCTGTCTTGAAAGCTTGAAGTAATTCCAATTTTAGAACATCGTTAGGAACTATATGTTTCACCTTCAATTCCACATTATCCACAGTTATTTCACCCTTGGTCGGATTTGTAGCCTCATCATCTGCTGGAGTTATCATAAAACAATTACTATCATTTCTGGCTCGAACAAGACGAATTGTTTGTTTTCCACAGATAGCTTGGGTATAATCGTTGAAGTAATTCAAGAGATGCTTTAATGGCATTCGATATGTGAAGGAACCGTCCGCATTTGTCGTTGGATTATATGGATACGTCCATCCGGCAACTCCCAGCTCACGATGGCTATTTTTCTCATAACACAAGTATCCTCGAACTGTGCTCACCACTCCAGGATCCCTCACGCTGTCAACTTCTGTTCCACACAATTCGTAAGTTATCGAATCGAACAAATACGCTCCCCGTTGTTCACAAAGCTTATACTACCTTTTCCGGTTTTTTTCGTCAGTTTTCCCTTGATGATGAGGGCCGCATCGTGCATCAAAAGCCAAACATCTGGTCTATTGATGACAATTTCAATTATATCATTATTTCCAAAGGATTTGATGAATGGTAGGTATGTTCGAGATTCAGCTTTCACGATGGACTGGTCAGTATTGAGCGGATGGTATAGATTGAGCACTTGACTTGATAACATATCCGAGGGATTCTAAGAACAATTTGTTACAGTACGACAGTTCACCTCGTCGCTTTCCTATGGGAAGTTTTTCAGGCAATGGTCTTAATGCAATGGAAGTCTGATATTTATAGTTTCCGAAAACTAGGACCATCTTTTCAATTCCAATCGTATAATCAATTCTTCTCCTCTAAACTGAACCAGATTAAAGTCCTGATCGAGTACTTCCAACGTTATATTCGATATATGTCTTTTTGTTACTGGCAAAAATAATAAGTTTCTTGGAGTTTCATCGATGGCGTATCCAGGATCTGAGTTTACGGAAAATTCGTACAGCGTGTGTGACGGTCTATTGTTGTAGAAAGCTCCTTCGATAATATTACAGTCAACGTGAATCGTTCGAACTTTAACAATTCTCACAGGTAGATCCGATTCGTGGACGGTATCTGGTGTTAACACCTTCTTCGAGAATCCTAAGATTCTACCAACGCTATTATCCTTTGAGAAATCGATAGAATGTGTCTTGTGAAAAATTTCACACCTTATGGTATTGTTGTTTGGACGTAGAAAGAATAAACTACCGTCTTTATGTTTCGGAGCTATGCGCTTGGTGATATACTTTTCTAGGTCCTCAATTTCGTATGTACCGGTCGGAATCAACAACGTTTTTTCTGTAACCTTTTTGGACTCACTATCCTCTCCAACGTAGGTGAAAGTATTGTTCTGATCGTCTATATTCGGAATCGTATTGTATCCATAAAATCCAATCAGAGCTAAAGCGTATTGAAAGTTGGGATCGAGTTCGATAGGATTGACGAGATCAATGGAAAGAACGGATGTGGTACCTTTCAAAGTGAAAGTCCACGACATGACTACCCATCATCTGCATCAGTCATCAGCTGATATTTATACGGTTTTAGATGCGAGAAATTCCAGACAAAGTCGTCCACAATTTGAACTGATATAACTCTGATACTGATTTCTGTTGTAATGTATTTCACAGCGGAGATAGTTGACCAGTTCCTTCGGTGGTTTCAAATTTCCAAAACTATCGAAATATTCGGCTAGATTTCCCCGTTTCCAATAGGCTACCCAATGCGTTCCATCACCGCGAGAGCTATCCAAATTAATTATTCCACATTCATTCTTCCATGGGGGTGAGGTGGTAGAGAATCCCGCATGAAAACACCCCTAAAATGTGGAATACGTAATATTTTTACGTAGCTCTCTATTTCGTAATCGAATAGTGCTCTATTAGGTAGCCTCACTGGGAGTTTTTTCGCTGTTTCTTCAGATAGAGTCCACAACCACTCTTGCACTTTCGCACATACAATCCATTTCCGATCGACTCCATAGCTTTGTTGTGCCGTTTATCTTCATCCAACTTTTTCGAGCATTCTTCGCATCGATAATTGTCTTCGCTACGGCGCTAGCTCCACCTGCAATTGAGCCTAAGGCAGACAAACCCGCAAAAATCGGGAGAAGAGGTATGATACCACCGGATTTTGCTTCGAATGGTATTATTCTAGGCACACGTATCCTTTTACGCCCTCCAGCTTTTTTGATAGCGAGTCGTGCTGCCCTCAGTGCAATTATCGTTGATTTCCTCAAATTACCATAATCGATGGATTTATTCTTCAGATGTTTGGTAACAGGTTTCATTATCGACATTCTGAATGATTTCAATTTTCCACTACCCATCCCCAATTTCCGTTTCGCCCTCATAGCTCCACTAACAATCAACCCAGCTGATCTTTCTCCAAATTTCGCGTCTTTAGATTTGACTCTACTCCACGCTTTCGATGCCAACACCTCGTCTGCCTTATGACGATCCGACAGATTTTTACTCTTACTATAAGCAATATCGTGTTCTTTACAAGCTTCGTCTAATTTGTTTATTCCCGGATCACCCCTTCTCAAGCGTTCTTCTAATCTTGTTCCCGGACCACAGTATGAATAACCAGGTAAATGTAGTTCAAACGGTAGTTTATCGATGAGTGAATTAACGAGACCACCACCACCCTTTGTAAAAGTAAGCATACTAATAACTCATTCATATGTATGGAGCATATATATATATATATATATATATATATATATATATATATATATATATATATATATATATATATATATATATATATATATTGAATCAAAAATACATAGCTAGTCATGTTACGCGTTAAGCAACACTTAAATGTATTACCTATTGAAAATTTGGATTTCTTCGAAGAAAAATCAGCGTTGAAGAAACATAGTTCATTATTTCCAAACAACTGTAGAATATTGTTCGTCGGACCGAGTGGGTGCGGTAAATCAAACGCTCTACTAACGCTGCTATTCAATCCCAATGGTCTACACTTTGAGAACGTATATATATTTTCGAAAAGCTTACATCAACCAAAATACGAATTACTGAGTCGAGTACTAGGAGAAATTCCCGAGCTTGGATATTTTTCGTTCAAGGCTAGCGATGAAATGGTTGACTTGCAAGATGCACGAAAAAACTCAGTGGTTATTTTCGATGATATTATAGGAGATAAGCAGGATAAAATTAAATCATATTATTCTATGGGTCGACACAAGTCGATCGATGTTGCGTTTCTATGTCAGACTTACGTGAAAATATCAAAACATCTGGTAAGAGATAATGCTAATATGATAGTTCTCTTCAAACAGGACGATGTTAATCTTAAACATGTGTTTGATGAACATGTGTCACCGGATATGACCTATGAGATATTCAAAGAACTCTGTTCTTTCTGCTGGAATAGAGACAAGTTTGGGTTTTTAACTATAGTTAAGGATTCTAATTTAGATGATGGCCGATATCGACAAGGTTTCGATAAATATATATACTCCTTCAATTAATAACATCTACTTCAGTTACACCATAGGAGATGTCCATTGAACTTCAACGTAAAAGGAAAATTCGTCAGCTTGTGAGAGATGTAAAAAAAATATATTGCTCTCAAATCTGGACGATCCGAAGAAGATGCCAGCATTCAACGTATCTTCGAACCGATAACAAAGCGTCTCGATCAGATTGGTAAAACTCGAAAGGAAACGGAAAAGAACGCTTCGAAACGCTGGAAAACGGAAACAGGAACAGAAACGAACGCTCTGAAACGGTGGGAAACGGAAACCAAAACAGGATTGAAACGGTCAGAAACGGAAGCAAAACGGTCAGAAACGGGAGCGAAACGGTCAGAAACGGGAGCGAAACGGTCGGAAACGGGAGCGAAACGCTGGAAAACGGAAACCGAAAACGATTCAATACAGAAATCTCCATTTCAACAACAAGATGAGTTCAATGTCCATGATAGGTTGTACACATCCCCATTCGTACAGACCCCACTGTTCGACAAGCCTAGGCCCTTATTCCAGTCCACTCCGACGGCATCATCATCATCAGAAGTGAGAACTGTACCATTAGAGGTGTTAGGAAAAACTGATGAGAAACCCTCTTCGGAAAATGAAGACTCTGTATTCATAGGGGAAAGAGAAGATTTGGATAAATCGCAACAATTATACGATCAGTTGAAAGATAGTGAGGTTATAAATGAATACTTCAGGCAATATCCTTCGAGGGTGGAACAGTATATTCGAGATGCTTGGGGTAATCCCACGTCTATCGATCAAGTATACGGACCAAAATATGATCCTGTAACATCCTCATGGACTCTAGGACAAGTATCGATTGATTTCGATATGAAAACGGGAGATGTCATTCTTGATAGAAAAGAACGTTTTTCCGGTACGAGAGGGCTATACGAATTGTTATTCAGTAAGGAACCGGAAAAATATACCACCAAGGATAGTGAAAATTATAGGAAAATTCTAAACATTTCGAATGTTCACCGAAGAGGTTTCAATCGTATTAAACCTGTCAAGAGTAACCAAGGTTTCAAGTATATGAATATTATTCGAACCCTATCTCAAAATCGACCATCCCAAAGTGGAACGGGAATTATGATGACCTACAATGATAAGCCGTTAGAATATATATATTGGGATGATGTGAATGAGCTAGTTGACCGACTACGTCTTCTGTATGGCTCCAAGGCTGCTGGTAACAATTCTAACGACAACGAAATCGAATCTATCGTAGAAGAATTACGTGAAGCGAACTATATTCACTAATGATGGCTCTAGATAAATTTGGACGTTCTTCGAATACGGAAGGTGTAAAAAGAAGACGCTTGGATAGATGTTGTGAACCCAGTTTACCCATTAACGAGGATGGTGATTATGATTTCTCGAATCGAAAACTTTCTAACGTTAAACTTCCCACTAAGAAAACGGACACTTCGACAAAGGGTTACGTTGACAATATTATGATTCCTATTAATCGTAAAGTGGTGAAGATAGAACAAAAATTAGGTTTTATTACTAACAATATTGAATCGTTTCACGGCAGATTCAAATCGTTTAAAGAGGAAGTGAAAATACAACAACGTAAAAAGAATGAACTCTTTCAATCCCATGAAAATCAACTGAAAAAACTGACAGGTCTCTTTGAAGACGTTCTAGAGATTAATGGGAAAATAGCACTTTTGGATACAGAGATGAAATCGCAGCTTCAAAATCTGAAAGTATCATTGCAAACAGACTTCACAACGTATGTGGGTAATAACTATTCAAGTCTCAGCGATTTTGTAAGCGAAAATCTTGCTCAATTGGATTTGAAATTTCAAAGTCTGGAGCAAAAATTCAACGAAATATTTCCCAACGTAGTTAACTTAGAAACTAGTCCAACAACTGATCCAATTTGAGTAATCAAATTCTTCTGGAATATGCATTCTAAAGAGAAAATAAGAGTGGTGTGGGAGCTTCATCGTCCGGCTAGAAAGAACTTTCCTCGAAGACGAACCATCATCAGAGGATTATTCGATTTGTGGCAAGCCGATTTAGCACAAATGGATCTATTCGCTCGAGAAAATAGAAATCATAAATATATTCTGGTTGTAATTGATTGTTTCTCAAAGTTTATGTGGGCCCAAGCATTGAAAACAAAAAGTGCCACTGAGGTTACTAAGGCATTCTCAAACATCCTCCAGGAGTATGCTCCAAAAAATTTACAAACTGATCAGGGAACGGAATTTTTCAATAAGCCGTTCAAACGACTAATGGAAAATCATAACATAAATCATTACAACACGTTTACTGTGAAGAAAGCTGCCATTGTAGAACGTTCTATTAGGACTCTTAAGGAAAAATTATTCAAACATTTCAGTTTGAGTGGAACGTATCGATGGATTGACGATTTACAAAACATCGTTCATCAGTATAACACGACTAGACATCGAACTATTGGTATGAAACCCATTGACGTTACTAAGGCTAATGAAAAAGAGATATTGGACCGCGCCTATAACCACATTAAAATTGCCGGTATGAATAAATTCAACGTTGGTGATATGGTTAGAATCAGTAAAGCGAAACACATTTTCAAGAAAGGATATACTCCTAATTGGACGACGGAATTGTTCAAAATTGTTGAAGTAAAAATAACCAACCCTGTCACTTACCTTCTGGATGACGTGAGGGGAAATCCCATCAGAGGTGTCTTTTACGAGCATGAATTACAGAAAGCGAAATACTCTGACGTATATTTGGTGGAGAGGGTGTTGCGTCGTAAGGGGGATAAAGTATTTGTCCGCTGGTTGGGTCTAGATAAATCTCATGATTCATGGATAGATTCAAGTAATCGTTTGTAAATTGTTGAGTTCACAACAATGTCTACTCAAGATGATGATGATAATGATGGTGATGGTGGTGTTGATACTGAATTGAACAGAATTTTGAAAATGTATGACGATAAAGTGATGAATGAAACAAAATTCATACTGAGTGCAGACTTCACGTTGAACAAATTGATTATTTATTGCGGTCTAAGTCCGGCGAGAGATTTTTGCCCTTCAGTGAAACTAATACATTCCAATGAGGAAATATCTTTTGACTATAAAGAGCGGACCTCTCTGATGAACTTGATTCAAAACGTTGAACACCTTAACGAATCTGGAGCGGAAGTGAATTCAGTTGTGTGGGGTGAAAACAAACTCACAGTAATTTCAAAATATAATAAAGTACTTTACTTTAGCGAGCAAGATGTGGAAGATGTTTTGAAAATGAACTTTACAATTTCCCACAGACTCAATATGTTAGTATCTTTACATTTCAACGATTACTATACTCATTTCATGAAATGTATTAAAAAAAATATTTCTAGTGAAAACACCGGTTTTGATCTGATTTATTCATTCTGTAACTTAATGCCATGTTTAGAATCCTACTGTGTATTGGAATGTATATATCATGCAAAAGATAAAATATTAAGTGATCTAGATAGGTTGTGAGTTGAATAAAAATGATAATAAGTCATGAATATTTTTTTATTTCACAGAAATAGGTTAGAATGTACAATATAAATAAAAGTTTCTATATCTAATAACCATACAAATTCGTCATTTTTTTATGGAACATGTGGAGAATCAATGGATTTTTCCCTATATCATCAACACTGAATGAAGTACTGATCTCCCTCAGAGTAAGCATTTTCAAAGATTCAGGATAATTTGAAATCTTGATACAACGTGTATCGAATATATTTTGATTACCTTGTTTTATATTGATGTAATAGCCTGAATGTAAATGAAGTGATTTTTTTGATATGCGTGATGTGAACTGTTTATCGGTGAAACAAAAAATATTTACTAAAAATAAGTTAGAAAATTCCTCTATATTCATATCGACAAGGGTCACTTTCAGTCTATTGATTCTATTGGAAAGAATAAAAAATTTTGATGTATGAAACATAAAAAATTTTGATATATGAAACATAAATTCAGCTGGAGAAGTGGGGCTCCAAATATTGAAATGTTCTCTTCTAAAATGATTTTCTAAATAAGAGAAATTCTCAATATCGAAAATATAAACTTCTATATCTCCATATTGTTCCATTTCTCCCGATAGCCAAGCAACAATTTGTCCAGAGAGCACCCACTTCTTAGACGGAATTAACATCAGTTCTTCGTATACAGCTGGGAAGTTGGTTTTGAATTTGTCCACTAAATCTTTGCGATGTTGTATGGTATCCAGTATAGCACCCTCAACCATTTTGCGGTACTGTGAAATCTTGAAATATCATAAATATTCATTAATTTTATGATGACCCCAGGGCAGTGTCTCATAACTATTTGGTAATATGAATCTTTTATCATCATTATTTCCTAAAGCCACCTTTTTTGTTCTAAGGAATAAACCTGATGTGCAAAACTTCGAATAGTTCGCTGTGTTACAAATTTTACCTGATTATATTTCAAACAATTTAGATAGTCATCAAAAGTTATATGTTTTTTAACGACAGCCCTTTTAATACCCTTTGATTTTTTATGACAATCACGTCCAGATGCCAACTTGAAACTGTATAGTTTTGAGCGCAGACCAACGAAATGTGAAACTATTTTTCCATTGTTTTCATCTTTAACCATACCAATTACTTTCTTGTTTACTGGTGGTATTTTATAAATATTCGGTTGGGGATAGTCCCATGTGTCAAAATGAGAGTGGCAATCCCTACGGATAATTTCGTACGGATCTTGGTTTCGAATTTCGTAAATGTATCCATCTGTATCTATATATCTAAGACTAATGTTGGAAAAAGTTTTTAGCATGTAGTTGTAATGAAAATCGTATACGGGCACTTTCGAGAGCTCCAATACGGCTAGGCCAATATATAATGGTTTATTAAATACTATTGATGCTTTTTTCATTTCCACAGACATGAGTTCCTCATCGAAAATGGTTCGACTCTTAAATAAAGGACTCGCTATTAAATTTTTAGCATTGTACCGACCCTCCCATTTTCTAACAATTCGAACAGTCTTGTGTTTTCTAACATTCTCCATGGTTTTTCCAAAGACGGCATTGTTCATTAGCTTGAAAAGATTTTTTTCAAATTCGTTTTTGGCGGAAGCCCGTAATTTTGTGTTTTCATCAATATACGATTTAAGCCATGGAGATTGCTGGAATTTCAAGACGCGATGAATTTTTTTCAGAATGAGTCCATTTCGTAACGCCTGTTTTAGATTCCGATAGTGAATAATATATTTCTCTTTTGTGTATAAAGTAGTTAGTAGTTTTTTTTGTTTTGATGATGGTGGTATACGCAATTCGGGACAGAAAGGAAGGTCGCTGTGATAATCGTGAAGATATTGAGGATACTCCAAGTCCACTTCTAGAAAATATCCGTAGGGTGCATCATCTGAAATGGAGAAAACATCGATATCTCCATCCACCCATTCGAAACCGTCATGGGGTAAAAACTGTGACATCGCTAGTCCATATAAATTATTAAAATCAAGATAAATGATGTATTTTGGTTCAATATTAGGATTAAAATTATCCATATATCTGTTGTTAGCTTCCGAATAACGACCTGAACATTGGGAAATACCTCCGCGTATTCCACGTTCCACAAATAACAACATATCTACATCTTTCAAAATTTGAAGTTTACAGTTGGTAAAATTTAACATACAATCAAAAGTATAACCAGGTAAAGTAAAGTAATGCGCTGGATCGAGAAGGTAAGTTTCATGACATTTGTTACGAAAGTTTTCGAATACATCAGCTAATAAAAGAATATCAGTTTTCAAATATAAATCCAAATAGTCTTGAATTGTATTACAATTGAAGGATTTCCACACCTCTTTAGCATGATCATACTCCTCATCGGATACATATTCATCATTCAATTTATTGTAAAACTTATCAATTGGGGGAGACAATTTTCTCTTAATTTATCGATTGAGTTCAAATAATCGTAGGGGAAAACCCCTTTTTTAGTTAAAAGAAATATATGATTTTCATCTAAGTGTGAGTATTCATGACGTAGTATTTTAAATTCATGTTTAGGTAGGTAGGAAGATAATGTATCAAGTGAAGATCCTAGGAATCTAAAACTATCTATAAAACGAAATTTCACTTTCGTATTACTATAGGATTTTGTGAAACTGATGTATCGCTCCTTATTTAAGGGTAGAAGAGACAAGTCTCCTACCTTAGCTAAGGCCTTGATTATGAAATGACTATCATAGCCTGAGAGGTTGTGAAAAATAACTTGAACCACATAAGATTTCCTATAATTCAAATTGCACATATGATGCGCTTGACCCCGAACTCTTCCGGTAAAATGATCATGATCGATAACGATTTTATCGTTGGGTAGAAAACTTTCCCCGCAAATATTACAGTAAGATCCGTATTCAGACATTATTACTTCACCATCAATGGGTTTAATATCCTTCATTAATGAATCAATTTTAACCGCAATTTCATCAAGTTCCAGTGTGAACCAGTCGATACAATCCACCCCTGTATAACTTTTGTAATAGGATAGGGAGTCATTGTGAGAACATTTTAGGTAGTAGCCAGCACTTATCGGTAAATGTTCTTGATACTTTGTTGAATTTCCACATACTTTAGGATTTTCCATAGATTTTAAATAAGATTCGAAGTCGGCATAAATAATGAAATTCTGTTTTTCTTTATACAAATGATTTTTGAAATAAACGTGTGACTTCTTTGGAAAACAAATACCACATTGATTATGCTTTTCACATTCAATATAATGAGTATCTAGGTTCATCTGAGTTTGAAAATAATTGAGGCAACGATCACAAATGAACTTTCTACGTTTATTTCGACTCAACTGTTTTGATACTAATCTCGATAAATCTTTTATTAATACAAAATGATACTGAATTTCTTCCTCCTGATCTTTATCATCTGAAGGTGACAGATCATCCGTTGGAAAATAAACATTTTGTATTAGTAAAAGATTAAAATGACGATCTGGTATTTTTGTGTTACATAATCGTGCTGGTACTACCTTAAAATCATTACGATGATTCATTTCTAACGTGAATACATTAATAGATAATTGGTTTTTTTGTTCAAACTTTGGTATATCTCTCATTTTAATGGGAAACTCTATATCATCAAACTTGAATATCGAACTCGGATGTGGATATGATGTGGTTCTGTCGGAACTTTTATTCACGGAAAACATTGAGGCAGATATGCTCCACATTAAACAATAATTATCATTGAAATTTTTTACGTTAATACAAGCTTTTTTCCGAGCTATTTTCTCGGGAAGTGGAATATATGAAGAAGCAGATGGTGAAAAATCATACTTGTTGACATTTATTTCCAGATAGTTTATTGAATGAAGAGCATAACCGCTATCCCGTTCTTGAAAATGTTCTAATTTTTTGAAAATTTTCGTAAGCACATGATCGTTGAACCAAACGCGTAGGTCTGTACTCAAATCTATCTGTTCATTTCTCGTAGAAAAATATTTTAAATCGTATACTTCCTCCTCACCACTCTTCTTCACAAATTCCCCACAAAATATCGCATTACATTTGATAGTTCTAATAGTTCTCAAAATATTACGAATTCGTCTCTTGAATAGAAAAAAAGCATCATCAAAAAACTTATTTAAATCTTTATGGGTCAAGTTTATAATTACACCCGTTCTAACCCTCGATTTGAAAGCGCTCTTCAATTCGCTCCAAGTAACACGTTTACTTCTAACATTTATTTTTTTACTACTACTTGCTCGGGAAGCAATAATCGAAATTAACTTTCTTCTACAAAAATGTAAATTCGTAATACTAGCCTGAAGTTTATTCATTGAAGCTTGAACAAGATTTTTGCGAAGAATTATTTTATTTAAGAGTCGTATTTGTTTTTGAATTAGTTTTAACCATTGGATTTGAGTTTCACTGGATTTCATGAAAGATAATAGACTAATAGCTTTACGAAATAATGTATCAGAATCATTCAGTATTACCTCCATGTTCTTCAAATCTCCACTATCTCGAACTTGGTTGAGGGTGAGAAGTGGCCAATCTCCTGAATCCCTAGAGATCTAAACCCGTATTTGGCGGGAGTGAAGTTGGCTATGAGTGGCCGAAAAACTTCCGTTACTCTTCTTGGTAAGAAGACCTTGAAATCCTCCGTTTCCACTAGTATTGACTCACCATAATGACCATTTATAATTTTCAACTTGAGA
Organism: Henosepilachna vigintioctopunctata; assembly: GCA_030704895.1. Lineage (NCBI taxonomy): Eukaryota > Metazoa > Arthropoda > Insecta > Coleoptera > Coccinellidae > Henosepilachna > Henosepilachna vigintioctopunctata. The sequence continues at coordinate 5,092,611 of JARQZJ010000036.1, read as the reverse complement.
ATGGGGTAAACAACACCTATTGGCAGATCCTTCAATTTTTCTAATGGTTTAGCATCCACCTTAGAACATACAGCGTTAATTTCCTGAAGATTCATGTTTTCTATAAGAAATTAAGTTTGAAAATATTCATGAATAAAAAAATTTGTTTCTTACCTTAACTTTGGAAAGTGTAATTGATAACCAATTAGTTCAACTCAAAATTTCTAACTGACTATCGCAACTCAATTATCATCGAATATATATCCTAGCGAATATATATATATTTTTTTTCGTTTAATTGTATAGTTGAGCTGATAAGTTGAATATGCTCCTCCTAATGAGTTTATTAGCTGATTTTTTCTTGGAAAGTATGGATTGTTGAAGATAATCAAACATATATTGTTCGTTTAATTGGATCGTTGAGCTGATAAAATTCATCATTAATATAATTTGATCAATTAGATATGCTCATCCTCTGTTACAATGTTTTTCGATAAAATATTTTTTAGTAGGAGCTGAAGTTGGTGTAAAATTCCAATATTTTGACAGGGAATATCGATAATTGTTTCCAAATTATTCTCGTGGATGCTTATTACTTTTCCTAAGAATTCATCAAACTCATATACTTTTTTATTCTTGAAGAAGTAAATTTTCCCATTTGTATATCTGAATACGTGATCTATTCTCTGAGGAATTCCAGGAAACACATCATCGATCAGTTTAATAGATTTATACCTGCCTGCACATTCATCATATTCCACACATAAATTGTTATTGAAGATTATATAAGTTTTCCCAGTATATGTATTCACAACACCTTGTATGATGATATTTTTGGAAGCCCCATGTTTTCAATTGGCTGTTCATATTGAACTTTGAAATTTGTAGAATCAATCAAGTAATATTTAGTTTTGTGAAATAATATTATTTCACCAGAAGGACGTTGATATATATGACCACCATCATGAAAATTTAGTTCGGGGATACCTATGTAATCTTTCAACCTCATGGGTGGTTCAATACGTTTTTTATTTAGTGATATCACCCAAACCCAATCCTTGTAGAATAAATATAAATGATTGTTCACCACGAGAATCCTATCGATGTTGTTATTTACAGAGCATAAATTAGGGGGATTTAAGCTGATAACATCAGTAGTAGTAGTAGTAGTAGTTGGCGTTCTCATTGTTGGTGAATTCAACACCTTCTTATTCCTTACGTTGAATCGTTTAGGTTTACCATATAGAGATTGTATGGCATAAATATCATCCTGTTCCAACTCTAATTTACTTCTAGAATCACTGTAAAAGGAGTACATGACGGAAGGATTGGCGCTCGAGTGGAATAATCCTAAACTGTGACCAATTTCATGAAGAAGAGTCTGATATAACGATGTATATCCATAGGGTATTGACTTATTCGTTATATTTCGATCCCATCTCTCATCTATATCTAAATGAATTTCGTAACAAGGCTCCGCACCCTCATTTACACCGTCAGGATAATGAGAGTGTCCCAATACCAACCCTCTACCATCAAAATCATATGGACACTTGGATATTCCCATACATCTCTTACTATATTTATGATACCTTCTACCGTACGAAATTAAAATATTCGGTGAAGTTTCATTACGATAAAATGATAAATTAGTATGTCGAGCCCATTCTTCGAAACATTTTTGCGCCACTTTCTGATCTAACCATGATCCCAATAAAAATTTCCATCTTATTTTATTGTGTTTCCATTTTACTCTATCTCTATAGATCGTGAATTTTTCAGGGTGATCCTGAACTCCACATCTCGGTTTCTTCATCAACTGGATTGTTTCATTATTTAAAATACCATCACCGGTAATATCGTAAAAATCTTGAAACTTCAAAATGGCCTGGCTTAGGATATCATCTTTATAATTTTTTCTTGTAAAGATGTAATAGTATAATTTTCTGAAAGGTATCCATATTGCTTCAAATATTTCGCTGCTGACAGTAAATCGAATTCGTGATTCCCATCATTCACATCTTCAATTTCTTCTTCATAATCTAATTGAGTCAAACTAAGTGCTCCACCCAACACACACAAACATATAATAATCCTCATTGCACGAATGATTGATATTCAATAATTGAATTATAACTGATTTCAACTATTTATACTCAATTTGAAGTTTAACATTCAATTTTGCACACAAAAAAATCTCTCTCTCTCTCTCTATTTTATTCGAACACCCTGTAAGTCATATTTCGAGCGGTTGTACCTAATAAAAAATTATTTTATCTATGTTTTTTCCCTGCACGGAATAATGAACGCCAATTACTATAACGAAGCGATAAGCACATTCCCCGTTAATTATGATAACGAGTGAAAATAAACTACTAATTGCTCATCAATAGTAAAAAATACCTATTTCGCACCTTTGGATTCATCAAATCAAAGCATCATCGCACTCCCCTATTCTTCACGAACACGTACAAACTCGAATTACGACTATATCTCTACCCCATCACGAACTATCAAAACTACCCTTCTTCACGGACACAGGGGTCGCACAGAATTCAAATCCACACGCCAATCATCTATCGATACTCACAACTCTCACCTGTCAAAATCTGAAAACTACACCTCAACCCATATCAAAGTTTCACAAAAATTATGCCTAATTGATTATTTTAACATGGGAACTCCATGCGCCAGAACCCGCATACCCCTTTTCAACGTACACCCCACACTTTTACGTCTTCGATCACACCATCCCCCGTTAAGACTACCACATCCCCCCATCCCGCCGCCACTCCCCCGCCCCCGTGTCCACATTCTCACCTCCACGGCCCATTTACTACCGATTCCTTCATCTTTTTTTCACGCTCTTCTCTTTCACCTATGAGGTTCTTTCATCACTCTACTTCTTCAGTACTACCCTCTTTACAATACCTATTTTTTTTACCACCCTCTTACTGCGGATGGACAAGTTATAGGGGGTAGTGCGCCAGAATCCGCTTTGTTCATACTACTTATATATATATATATATATATATATATATATATATATATATATATATATATATATATATATATATATATATATATATATATATATATATATATATATATATATATATATAAACGCTCCAGGTAAACCCAATGATTAAAAATTGAAAATTTTTACAATATACTTTTCACAAGATGGATGGTTATTGAAAGTAACTCTTGTATTTACATAAATTAGATAAAAATAGAAAACAGGTGAAGTACATATCTCTCTTTTTCTAAATGAACTCCTGGCTAGCTTCTCAGGTTACGTGGGTTTGAGGTACTACTTCTGTCAACTTCGAGAGTTTGCTTACCTCTCTGCCTCATTCTTTCAACCAAGTTCGAATATTCGATAATCTGGATTCTTCACAACTTATAGTTGGCCTGGGAATGAATTAGATGGTCTGATGTTGTTCCCAGGGGTCGGACTAGTAGGTTCTATATAATTTATACAAATATCAGAATAATGTATAAGATATGCCTTCACCCGAGGAATCTGCTTTTTCACAACCAAATCTTTAAAATATACTAAGATCAACAACTCTAATAATTGCAGGTAAAAAAATATATTTGTTTTGAAAAACCAAAAAAAGACGTACAATATTTTTCTGAGGTCTCGTGTCGTGATATATAATAAATAAAGTTATATAACGAAAAGGGAAATTTTTTCAGGAGGAATAGCTTTCTCTTGATGAAGTCAACAAAGAGTTGACAAAATATATAGAATTTGAATAATGAATTAGTTGATAGTCACTCCTCCTTGGTTGGAGCAATATTTTGGTATAAACACTTCATTACCAATCTTCAAAATTCCAGAAACATTATCATACATTAGTCCATATTTCTTCACAAGGTCCATTCCTAAAATAAAATCATCCGTTATATCAGCCACAACAATCTTATGTAAAATATGTAACCTCTCTCCAATTACTTATAAAACCTCTGCTTGTCCATGAATATAACTTTTCTCTCCTGTTGCTATTCTAAGAGTTATTTGGTTTTTCAAAGGTTCGATTTTATACTTTGGTATTATATCAGGTCTAAAAAATGATATTTCAGCTCCTGTATCAACAATAATATTTACATTACTTCCTAAAATTGAACCACTTACTGATAAACTTCCACCTGCTATCCTTCTAACCCTAACGATCCTTGGGGCTATTGTATCCGCAGCCAGAGTTCGCCCCCTTACTCTGCCTGTTGGTAGTTTTCCGAATTTCTTCTTGGTGCTGGGGAAGATGATCTTCCTCTTAATCTTTTATTATCCTCATCTCTATTTCTGCTGGAACGGCATTCTCTTTTAGAGTGTCCATACTTGCCACAAGCATAGCATTTACCTCTGAAGGACACTATTAATTCTGGCTGATGAAACAATAATTTTTAATTGGTTTATGAGTTCTGAGATTGTTGTGTCCTTTTCTATCTCTACTTGTCTTACTTTATGACTAGCTCTGCTTTGGGTGGAAGTAGCTTTTGCACCTTCAAATTCCAGGGCCCTCACTAGTGCTTCATTCCCTGTTTTTAGTCGAATAATCTTAATATGTTGAATTAATTCTTAATCTCTTAGTCCACTAATAAATGATTTGATGCTAAATAATTCCAGCATGTTTTCAGTTACCTTTGGGTAGGCTAAGCGAGTCAATCGTTCTATATCAGCATGAAACTCCTGTAACGTTTTGTTATGTTGTTGGCACCTACCTTCCAATTGGGCCTGGTAAAGCATTTCCTTGTGATTTCCTCATACCTGGAATCCAGTGCCTTCATTAACAAAAGATAGTGTTCTTGATCTCTCTCTGATACTTTTTGTAGTACATCAGCTGCTTTACCTCTTAGAGATAGAATTAATTCTACAGCTTTTCTTTTGTCGTTCCAACCATTTATTTGTGTTGCTGCTTGGAACTGTTTTTTAAATACTAGCCAGGAAGTTTCTCTATCAAAGGTAGGTGGTTTTGAAACAGTTCTATTTTGTATCAGATTTGATGTAATTCCATGTTCATGTTTTGTCATATTTAATAAACGTTCATCCATATCTTTCAGAACCTGTGGCTTTAATTTGCCTAATTGTTCTTCTATAAGGCGGCCAACCGTCCCGCATTCTGCGGGACCGTCCCGCAATGACAGTTGCAATCCCGCATTGCAATATTTAATAAAATAGTCCCGCAAATCGTCTAAGGCGTCCCGCATTCCTCGTTTCCCATCGTTTTGCTCGCATAAAAGTGTTCCACATCAAAATATGAATGACGAGACGCCGTTGCTGCCGCAGTCACTGCGGCGCAGTGTATCATCAAGCGTGTGTGTGTACGGCTGCGCGAGAGAGTCTGTTCGACGAAGTAAGTTACGTGGCAAATTATGTGAATAATGATGTCCTAAAGAGATGGGAGGAGATGAAGAGCAGTACAGAACAGCGATGGATAGAGGTGTTCAAACATTTCAAAGACAGCGGAATACCGTTCCAGAATTGCCTGGCCATCGTCCAGTACCTACTTTGTTTGCCAGGAACAAACGCTCCTACGGAACGAGTTTTTTCCTTAATGAACAGCTTATGGACATCCGAAAAGTCGTCACTAAAAGTAGAAACATTACGTGCAATGCTAATTATAAAATTCAATATGGGCAGTTGTGAAAACTTTTTGGACATTTTGAACCAAAACCCAGACCTATTAAAAATATGCACTCATGTGAAAAATATGATTTTAAAAATAAATGTTAATTCGGTAGTAGTGTTGTTTGTTTCTAATTTAAGTACACCATTAACAATTCCAACAAATCCTAAGTCTTATTGTGGATAGGGTGGGTGTCCCGCATTGACTTATTATAAAGTTGGCCGCCTTATTTTTCTAGGTCCTCCTTAACGTTTGTTATCTGAGTATTCATTTCGGTAGAAATTTCGAGCCTTAAGTTTTTCATATCCTCTTGTCTACGTTTTTCTAGATCTGCTAAAACGTCTTCTAATGAGATTTTGTCTTATAACCTTTCTTGTTGGCGTTTTTGTTCTTTCTCCAGTTTTTCCTGTTCTCGTCGTTTTTGTTCTTCCTGTTTTTCCTGTTCTCGTCGTTTTTGTTCGTCCTGTTTTTCCTGTTGACGTTGTTCTTCTTGCTCTGCGAAGTTTTGCATAAGTTTTTCAAACATTGACTCCATTTTTATTGTATTCCTAGTTATTGGCATCCCACTTCTGACACCAGTTGTTACGATTATGGGTTTCGACGGATGAATTCCAAAAACTAAGTTTTAACAATATTCAACGACACTAGGCACAAGTATTATTGACTTACCTTTATCCTTATTTGTCATGAACTAACTATTCGACACGTGGTTGTTACTTGTTGTTCTCGAACGATCTCAAACGGGAGTGACAGAGGCAGTTCGATCTCCTGAACATAGAAAATGAAACTACTCGATGAGCGATCTGGTCGTACCTACGACGGTTCTCAACCACAGCCTAACTCTACTTACAAGCCATGAACATAGACTTGGCAACGCCGCATCTGCTCAATCCGGTAGTCCGATCGATCTTCGAACATCGGTCTACTGCATGTTAATAATTGCCTTTTCATAAAAATTTTCAGCGAAACGGTACTTTGTACAAAAAAATAGTTTTAACAAAAATTGTAGATTATACAATTATCTATAGAAATTAATAATACACTTTTTTTCTAAGAAGAACTATGTCTGAGTTATAGCGATTCAAATGTTGTTTTTTAGTATGTTCACTAAAAAGTTCACTTTATCAATTAGAATTGTCAATATGCTATTAATTTCATTATTTTTCATTCTCAGGTGAGAGTCAGTTTAAAGCGTCAATTCCTTCAAACCTTTATTGTGATGTGTACAATAATTTGGATGGTAGAATGATTCTGGTATCATATTTGTAACGAGCAAGCAAATTTTCCAGTTGAGACTATCTAGTTAATTTCAGTTGTAAAATCCATTTTAAATCATTAGGAGGCAGTTTATTTGTATTGATAATAACATTCACATGAATATCTGAATCTACTAAAATCTGATTAATAATTGGTAAACTGTTTATTTGTGAACATTCAATTACGTTGGATGGAAAAACTAGAGTGTAAAAAAATGCTATTAGTTTCAAAAGTTTTTATATTCCACGATTTATATATTGAATCTGAGTTTTCAAAGGCTTCATTCAATTTCTCACAACGTTCCTTCAATGCTGGTTCTTTCAGCTGGATATTTTCTTTGAAAGTGGAATGTTTTTGATAAGTAGGGGTAAATAAAGAAAAATACTTGGCACTGCATTTAAATTGAGTTTAACTTCATCAATCTAGCCTTCTTGCCTTCTGTTGATCAATCTAGCAAACGAAGAATATTTTCTCTAGTAAGTACTCCCTCTGGAAAATGTTTGGCACAAACTACAGAATATTTTGTGGGGGTCCATGATGCCCTAGGAATATTTTTTAGCCATTGATTCGTTAGAATACCATTAGTGTCCGACCGAAAGTTCGGTTTCGGCCGAGTTTCGGCCAAAAATCAAGTTTCGGCGGCAGTTTCGGTTTCGGCCAAAATTGACCGAAACTCTTGCCGAAACCGAAACTGATTTTGGAAGTTGTCGTGCTCGCTCACCTAACTTCGTTTCTCGCGGCAACGCTTTGGCGGACCTGTTCTGGGATTGACGATCGCGTTCGGATGCAACAAAACTTAGTCAGTGCGTTATCGCCCGACGCAATTATTCTTTAGAGATTATGTTTTGATGGAACTGATTACATGTAAGTTTTTGTTTCGTTTCTGTACTTGATTTATATAGTTAATTAAATATTGAGTCAGTTACTTTGTTTAGTTGTCATTAACAAATCAAGTCACATGTAAAAAAGGAAAAATTAGGGTTATTACTCATTATTACAGTTTTATTTTTATTTCTAATTGTTCCAGAGAAAAAATGTCGCAAAGAGAAAAAAATTCAATTTGGCAGTACTTCGACAAAAATATTACCGATACATCAAAAGCTTGCAAGATATGTAGCAAGTCCTATTCGTTAGGAAGCCACGAACCAAAAAACAAACATTACACGGACTGAAGCTGCATTTATCAAAATTTCATGACAAGGAATACAGGCAAGTACTAAAACGTTTATCCGAATTGAACGATTTCAAAAATGAAGCGAAATTGAAACGAACAGACTTAAGCTTATCATTGCAACAATCGAGCTCAGATCAATCGCCTCTTGTTCAGACAACCATTTCAAATTTTATCTCTAAACCTAAAGTTGTTCTGTGGCCTGATGATCATGAAATTACAAAAAGGATTGACAAAACTATAATGGATCTCATAATCGTGGACATGCTGCCTTATACTTTGGTGGAAGGTGAAGCATTCCGCCTATTAATTAATTTATCTGATCCTCAAGGAGTTCGCAAATATCGGTTGAAATCTGAAAAATATTTTAGAACATCATTTATCAAGAATTAGATCAAAAGTACAGGATTTAATGACACAGAGTAAGTGGGCGAGTGCTACTACCGACATTTGGACCAACGCATATAAAACATTTTCACTACTCGGTTTCACAGCGCATTTCATCATAAATGATAAACGTCTTAAAGTGATTTTAGGTGCATGCGTGCTAAAACAAGACCATAACCAGTCAATATATCGAACAAAAATTTAGATATGGTAAAGAAATGGGGTTTGCAAGGCAAGATTTTTTCAGTCCTACTTTACATTGCCGCTAATATGGTTCGCACGACGCGTGATCAATATGAATCTATAGGATGTGTCGCACATACGCTTCAGCTTGTCACAAAACAAGCGCTATTTTCAGAAGTAAACCACCACTTAAAGAAATGTAGAGAAATCGTCGGCCATTTCCATCACAGTGAGCCAGCAACCAGGAAATTGACGGAATGTCAAAAACAATGCATTGGTACAAGACATTGATGTGAGATGGAAGAGCACGTATTTGATGCTGCAAAGACTTTTCGAACAAAAAAATGCAGTAAAGTTATACTGTGTTGATACTTATGGTAAGGTTGATTCTCTTCAATCTAATGAATGGGTCATTGTAAAGAACCTCACATCCGTATTGACATTTTTTTATGAAGCCACCCTTGAGTTATCATTTGATAATGCGTGCATTTCGATTGTCATACCTTTGATATCGTTATTAAACCGGAAATCGCAAGTTCGCTGTGAAAGTGACAACGAAATGATGACCAACATGAAAAATTCACTATACGAGTCTATGAACATCAGATTTTCGTAATTGAAAAAACTCCCTTCATTGATGGTAGCTACAATATTGGACCCAAGGTTCAAGTCTAAATACCTCAATTCCAACGAAGCGGACATTGCTGCTACAGAGCTAATATTTTTCTTGACCGAGTCTGAAGTCAGCATGCAATCATTCCGCAGCACTGATAACGCTAATGTTTCTTCGTCTTCAACTACATGCGTCTCGCAAGCTCACCACATACAGCAAGAAAAAGGGAGTCTTTGGGATGTGCACGATAATACGTCTAGTCAAACAAAGACCACAGAATCTGAAGACATAATACACTTTTTGAAAGAAAAGATTCAGTCTTACCTGTCGGAACCATTATTACAACGCAATGCTGACATATACAGTTATTGAAACAGCAGTCCATATCCTATATTGAGAAGTGCAGTTTTAAAATACCTTTCAGCTCCACCTACCAGTGTCCCAAGTGAGCAGCTGTTCAGTGCTGCTGGCCAAATATACTCGGATCGTCGCAATAATTTACGTGGCAAAAACGTAGACAAACCGCTTTTCTTGGCGTACAATATAAGACTTTTCAAATATGAATATTAATAATACGAAAAACCAAAAAAGTAACGCTAATGTAAAATATTTAGAAGTTTTTTTTTTCATTTCATTTTATAACTGTTTCCAATTTAATTGTTTACTGTAGTTTAGTAGTGAGTTACTTAACTCCAAATGTGGGTATGACTGTCCTACTAATTGTGATCTAGGTATCGTTGTTAATTCTAAATATGTGATTTGATTATCTTTGACGAGACTGAAACTAAGAGTGTAATAGTAATTTTAGTAATTATTATTTTTATATAAGAGGTACCTAAAAGAGATAACTTAGATGATTCTTCTAAGTATAAATACAAACCAAAGTATTAATTAGTAAGATTTCAAAATACCAATACTTAGTATTTAATGAAACAGTAACAATTAGTAATTTGATTATTGATTAAAAATTCTTCTATAGGAACTTAATTTGAATAAATAATATTAATATTTTTCTATATTAAAATTATATTAAATAAATATAAAAATAAATGATTACAACAAACTTTATATACTGTGTTTCCATTTCATGCCCTAATTAATGCAGAATAATGGATAAAATGCACCAAATTTCAGTATTTTGAGGAATTTTACACTTGACCACGTGAGTTTCTGTTTCGGCCAAAACTGAAGCCACGGCCGAATATTCGGTTTCTGCCGGAAAACCAGTTTCGGTCGGACTCTAATTACCATCCTATGGAAAACAAAATACAGAAACTGGTGGTTCGCCGGCCTCGAGGTAAGTTTTGTAGTTTGACTTGCATCCAAGCACACAGCAATGACTTGGCATTTTATTTTTTGTGCTAATATCAAGAACAAAACCTATAAGAGATTAGTTCTAAATAACTAGTTAATCTAACAAAGGGTAAGTAACTCTACTAATCATAAAAAAAGAACAATTCTAGCAAATAATGCTTTTGTTAATGCCTGAACTACTCAGTCAAAACAACAGTAATCAGTAGCTATATACATACAAATTTCAAAGGTATTCCTTAGTCTGCTGCTGAAAAAAAAATCAGTAGCACTTTCTACACACTATACATCACATAATAGCACAACAACTGAAACGCGGACTTTGTTTTTACACAATTATGAGATGGTAAATGTTAGGTATTATTCCTACCTCTCCAGGTATAACAAAAAAAAAGCACAACTTAAAACACAACAGATATTCCTGTTTATATGAGACATTTGCGGGAAATTTCTTTTGCTTGTTCTTCACAACTTCAAACAATAGCACTTCTCACAACTTATTTTTGGATTTGAATGTTATTTCTCTCGTTAAACAGCGATTTATTCAGCAGCAATGACCAGAAACCATTACAACGCCATTACAGCATCATTATTTGTGGGTCTTGCTTGGATGTTGCCAGATTTCCTAGTTCATGGCTTGTAAGTAGAGTTAGGCTGTGTCTCAACAGTCTCATCGTTTCTCCAAACATCCATAAACCATTGAGGGCAAATCTGTAACACTGCCCCCCTCTTAGTTTTGATCGTCCCGATCAACGTCACAATTTTCTACTATGCTCCCTTCTTGGCGTTGATCATTTCGATCAGCAGAATCTAACCCGACATCTGGTGATAATCTTCCTCCTTGGTACCTCGCAAGAGTATTGAGATGAACCACTTTTTGCTTCGTCCTAGTGGTGCATTGGATCCTGTATACCACATCATTGATTTACTTTATCACCTTTATCAGGGCTTCCTAATTTTGGCGAAAATCTTTTCTTCCGCTGTGGACTATACAACCAGACTAGATATCATTCTCCGAAACCAGGTGAATTAGTCCTTGTTAAAAATGATATACAAGTCCAAATTTGGTTCACAATTCCAACACACCGCCCAGGATCGTTTTCAGGTCTAAAACAAATAAATTAGTTATGGTTATTCAACAAGATCTTATTAGTACTAGAATCTGGAATAAATTTTCCATTTTCTATCATCCAAATCCCTGTATTATTCTATAAAATAAACCATAACTTCTTGTCAAATCCTTTCACACAGGAATAAGACTTTCCTTTTAAGGACTCTCTATTATTTCTGAAAGCCTCAATAATTCCATTCCCTTCACCGCTTATTGTGAGTATAGGCTTTTTATCCCCCAGATTGAATACTTCTGCACTTGTTATTTTGACTGCTTCAGATTTCAGAGCTCTCACCAAAGCATCATATCCTGTTGATGGTCTTCTCAGTTGTCGATGTCCCCTGAGTTGACTGTCCCCTAACCCTTTAACAGGTCTTTCACTCGGTAGTTCCCTCATTCCTTCCGGAGCCAGTGCATAGGCCAATCGATTGAACATTTCGATTTCAGGTTTATATTCTGAAGGGATTTATTCTTTCCTTTGCTCCTACCTTTACGTACAGTTTGGTCCAGCAACTCTCTATTAGTATTACCATAATTCAATGTTTCGTCCTTCACAGCTTCCCTATTAATTTCTGTATCACTTTGTGTTTTAGGACAATAGGCAGAGGAAACCTTGTAATCATTCGAATGCTCAGGATTAGTCAATTTTCTACCTCTATTGGACATTACTTCTGCTGCGAGTATATCCGCTTCATCATAATCCCCTTTTCCTGGAATCATTTCCAAATTTGAATCACCTTGTAATTTCCCCTTGTCTTGTTGTCCCCAATTTGCAACCATATTTAATAAGTGCTGTTTATCTTCTTGTCTTTGCTGTTGACGCCTTCGTTCTTTCTCTAGTCGTCGTTGTTCTTTTTCCAGTTTTTCCTGTTCTCGACGTTTTTCCTTCTCCAGTTTTTCCTGTTCTCGTCGTTTTTGTTCGTCCTGTTTTTGCTCGGCGAATTTTTGCATAAGTTTTTCAAACATTGCCTCCATTTTTGTTATATTTTTAGTTATTGGAATTCCACTTCTGACACCAGTGTTACGAATTATGGGTTTCGACGAATAAATTCCAATAACTAACTTTTAACAATCAATAAATATCCTTTATTTACAATCTGAAAGTAAATACAACAAACGTCAATATCGCTTATGTCACACTTCTGTCTATTTCACTGTACTGTAGATGACTGTTGTGATATATTATTCTATCAGTGGAAATATTCAACGACACAAGACACTAGTATTATTGACTTATCTTTATCCTTATTTGTCATGAACTAACTATTCGACACGTGGTTGTTACTTGTTGTTCTCGAACGATCTCAAACGGAGTACGACGATTCTCAACAGTCTCATCATTTCTCCAAACATCCATAAACCATTGAGGGCAAATCTGTAAGAGTATTCTAGATAACTGTAATCTATTATTCTATGAGTGGAAACGACACTATTATTTTGACTTATATTTAACTTTATTTGCAAAGAACTCTATTCCGACACGTGGTTGTTGTTTCTCGAGCCAAGACCGAAGCGGGAGTCACAGAGGCAGTTCGATCTCCTCAACATCGAAAATGCAACTACTAGATGAGCTCTCTGGCCGTGCCTACCACGGTTCTCAACAGTCTCATCATTTCTCCAAACATCCATAAACCATTGAGGGAAAATCTGTAACAATATATATATATATATATATATATATATATATATATATATATATATATATATATATATATATATATATATATATATATATATATATATATATATATATATATATATATATATATATATATATATATATATATATATATATATATATATATATATATATATATATATATATATATATATATATATATATATATATATATATGTTCACTTCCCACCCAAAATCTGCCCAGTCCCAAATGTATATTTTAGGGTGAAGTGAGGCAAGAGAGGAATGCCAAGTTGGTTACTACCAACTGTTTCCAACTGTCAATTACCAGTTTGTCGTTTAGGTTACCGCTCATCAAAACAAATGAAGGTTTTATTTGAATACTATGGAATTTGTATATTGCAGGGTCCAAATATTAATAATGATATTGTATATAGTGAATATATTTGGTTATTAATATTTCTCGAGGTGTTTGGACCTATTAAATCTGGATGTAATAACAAATTAATAGATATAATCTGCTACTTACTTCATGAAATGAAAGTCGGAACTGAAGTAGTGATTGAAATATTTCATTGAATTTACTATATTTTAGGATACACAATTGAGAGTGCGGCGACTAGTCACATCCAGCCACTGGATGCACCAACCGATAGACTAGTCACAGCAAGGAAGAAGAAGAAAAGACGACTGCGCATGCTCGGGACGCAACCTCAGGAGAAGACAAGAAGATCTCGTCGACTTCGGCGCTAGTCGCCAAGCAGTCAACATGACTGTAATCAACAAATCATTCTACTAAGAGCATCGGCTACCACATTTGACTTGTCTTTGATGTGACAAATGTTAGTAGAGAATTGGCTAATGAAATCTAGATGTCTAGCCTGACGGAGTGCAAGTGTTAATGGCAAGTGGTCAGTGAATATAAAAAATGCCTACCTTGAAGTAGATATCTAAAATATTTGATGGCACTGTAAATGGCTAACAGTTCTCTGTCATAGGGGCTGTATTTTACCTGAGCAGGTGACAATTTCTTTGAATAAAAACACAATGGTTTCCATTGCTTGTCCTCGAATTGTTCCACAACTGCTCCCATGGATGAATTGGAAGCGTCCACTGTAAGAGACAGACCTGGGAACCTGAATCATATGTTCCATTTACTAGTATTTTGTCTTCTAATAACATTTTTATTTTTATCAATGGTGTGATTACTCGTTTTTTTGTTTCTTCGTTTAGATTAACTTCTAATACCGAATTACTTCCAATGATTTTACTTTCCTTTCCTTCTTTTTTTAAACCAACATGACTGTTCTGGGTGATATCGGGTACCTTTATTCAAATTTTCGCAGATTTTACATGGCTTCTTATTTATAATGTGTTTCTTGTTATCTTGTTTATCTTCTCTCTTTTTAATAAAGTTACTGTTGACCAATCCTTCGCACTTCTTTATTTCATGAAGCAATCCTGTTGAATTTTCGCACTTTTCTGGATCAATTCTGTTTCTTATATATTCAGGTAAGCCAGCTGCTATCAGCATCACTAGAGTTTTCCCCCAATATCTTCATCCATTTCTAATAACAGTTTTTCTTTTCTTATTGCATATTCCATCAGAGATCCTTCTTTATGTCTGTAATATATAGCATACATTCCTGTACTCCATCCTTTATCAGCAAATGTTTCCAAAAATTTTTCTTTCCATTCCGACCATTCTGCTTCTATTTTCAGGGTTTTCAGTGTAGCCGAGTGCCAGTCTGCACATGATTTGTCCAGAAATAATCTTAATATTTCTATCTTTGTTATATCTTCATTAATTTCATGTCGTTTGCATTCTTTTTCAAATGTATCCATCCATTGTTTTGCATTTGTGAATTTACAAACAAATTTTTCAATCATAAATCTTTCTGATATATTTTTTAAATTCAATTTGTTTTCTTTTTTTGGAGTAGTATCTTCTGATTTTGTTTGTTTTATTTCGTTGAGGTACATATCGTTGAACATTAGGTTTTCATCTTCGTCAAAATAGGTATTTATCATTTCTTTTTCACTACAAGTTATCCATATTGTTCTCACTGCACCTCTTTGATTCAAGCTCCTTTTTAATCGTTTAAAGCTGTCCGTTTTGCTGAGAGCGACATGTTTACTTGCAATTTTATCATCTTCTTCCAAGGTATACTTCTTGTTATCTTCTGTTGATATTGAGGTTATAATGATAACATTTGACTTTTTGTCTGTTTTTGATGCTACGTATGTGAAGGTAAATTGTAGTTTTGGTGCCATCATGAACAAGTATTGTAGTTTTATAAGATATTTCTCTCCCAAGGTGGAATAAAACTGATTGGTTTCTCTGTAAACAAAGAAACTACAATAAATGTTTCTTCTTCTTATAAATTTTATTTAGTTTGAACAATAAAATATCAGTCAATCTATCTCAACAGCTCATTTCGTGTTTTGACAGTGACAGACCACTGACAATTTAGTAAACGCGGCACAATTAGGCGCGTTCAGAAATTAAAGAAATATTTTTATATATATATATATATATATATATATATATATATATATATATATATATATAATATATGTTCACTTCCCACCCAAAATCTGCCCAGTCCCAAATGTATATTTTAGGGTGAAGTGAGGCAAGAGAGGAATGCCAAGTTGGTTACTACCAACTGTTTCCAACTGTCAATTACCAGTTTGTCGTTTAGGTTACCGCTCATCAAAACAAATGAAGGTTTTATTTGAATACTATGGAATTTGTAAATTGCAGGGTCCAAATATTAATAATGATATTGTATATAGTGAATATATTTGGTTATTAATATTTCTCGAGGTGTTTGGACCTATTAAATCTGGATGTAATAACAAATTAATAGATATAATCTGCTACTTACTTCATGAAATGAAAGTCTGAACTGAAGTAGTGATTGAAATATTTCATTGAATTTACTATATTTTAGGATACACAATTGAGAGTGCGGCGACTAGTCACATCCAGCCACTGGATGCACCAACCGATAGACTAGTCACAGCAAGGAAGAAGAAGAAACACACAGTGAATATAAAAAATGCCTACCTTGAAGTAGATATCTAAAATATTTGATGGCACTGTAAATGGCTAACAGTTCTCTGTCATAGGGGCTGTATTTTACCTGAGCAGGTGACAATTTCTTTGAATAAAAACACAATGGTTTCCATTGCTTGTCCTCGAATTGTTCCACAACTGCTCCCATGGATGAGTTGGAAGCGTCCACTGTAAGAGATAATGTTGCTTCAGCTGAAGGGTGGACCAAGATTGTGGCATTAGCTAAATCTTATTTGCATTTTTCAATAGATGCTTCGGCTTCTGCTGTCCAAGACTTCGGAGTTATCACTCTTAGCGCTACCTTTCAGTAGGATGTTCAATGCAGACTGCTTCTCCGCTGCCTGTGGCATAAAACGTCTGTAATAGTTAAGCATACCCAAGAAACGTCGTAGTTCCTTCTTGCACTTGGGCAATGGATATTAATGAATGGTTTGAACTTTAGATGATAATGGGGAGGTACCATATTGAGAGACTTCGTATACTAAAAATTCCTTTTTGTTGGCACCAAATACACATTTATCAATGTTGATAGCAAGTCCGAACTCTTTGAAACGTTTAAAAACTTCTCTTAAATGACCTTCATGTTGCTTTTCATTGTTTGATGAGATGAGTATGTCATCTAGGTAGGGAAAGTAGAAGTCTAAGCCTTTTAATACCTCGTAAATGAATCTTTGGAAACTTTGTCCAGCATTCCGTAATCCGAAAGGCATTCTTAGGAACTCAAATAGTCCAAAGGGAGTTGTAATGGCCGTTTTAGGGATTGATGCTTTTTCCACAGGTATTTGATGACACGCTCTTATCAGATCCATCTTGGAAAAGACTTTTTTGTTGAATAAGTTGTGTGCGTAGTCTTGAATGTGTGGAATGGGGTAACGATCCTCTACTGTTACTGAGTTCAATTTGGGGTAATGGAGGCCAGTTGGGGACTACAGACCGCAATTGTACCATCTTTTTTACGGACCATGTGTAATGGATTGGCCCATTGACTTTTAGATGGTCTGCAGATGCCTTGTTCCACCATGAATTCGAATTCTTTTTTGGCTGCCTGGTATTTCCTAGGTGAGAGTCTTCGTGGCCTAGAGACTACTGGAGGCCCTGTTGTTTCGATAAAATGCTCAGTCTTGTGGTTCTCATTGGAGTTCTTGTTGTTTAACTGAGTTATTGATGGAAATTCCGATAGAATTTTGGGTACTTGTGGATTGGCGAAATTAGATGCACTGAGTTAATTGGTGAATTTACCTTATGGTCCTTACTGGTAACGTGGGTTGTCTGGTCAATCAACTCCTTTCGTCGGATGTCAATAGGTAAATCGAAATGATTTAGGAAATCGGGTCCTATTATCGCCTTGTCAACTTGTGTTATTAGGAAATTAACCTTGCTGACGGGATTTGTGATGGTGAGCCAATTGTTTTTATGGACTGCAAAAGTGGAGCGGCCTCGTGGGACCACGTTACTTGCCGGTGGAGCAAACGTGGTTTTTGGTTTTCCTGTTTGAATTGACAGGGTGGCGAGCATTTCTTGACCTTCTCCTTGAAGTTTTCGTGGTACCAGCAAAGTCCGTTGTTGTTTTGGTTTTTACGGTACCTTGAGTTGTTTTGAAACTTTAGTTTAACTGAGGTGGTTTCCCGTAATTGTTTTCTCAATTTTACAAGCTCTTTATTCAACTTCAGAACTAATTCAGTTTGTTATTGTTTTTGTTTGTTGCAACAGCAAAATTTCGTGGCTGTTCGATTTAAGCAATCCGGTCTAAATTGGCTAAATCTGGTAGGGAATCACTCCTTGATGACAATCTTGTATGGTTTTGGATGGGTAATCGCTGAAGCCACAAGGATTTGTGTAGCTCTTCCGTAATTACGTTACCTCCGAGTCTTGTCATTTGGCTTAAACGCTGGGATGGTTTACGATCCCCCAGCTCCGTTTCATTAAGCAGTCTTCTAGTATTTACCTCTTGGGACTCTGAGTAGATACTGATTAGTTTGTCCTTCCGCCCCTGGTACGTATCACTTTGGGGCAGGTTGCAGATATAATCAGCATCTTGGATTACTTCGCCGTCAAGTGCACACAATGCGTGGTTGAACTTAGTGGAATCGCAGGTGATTTTCGCGAGAGCAAATTGGCTCTCGAGCTGTATGAACCATAGTGTTGGTTCGTTTTTCCAGAACGGCGGAGTCTTAACTGATACTTTGTCTACTGAAGATTGAGCAGCATTGTCTTGAAACATCTTGTTGATTGGTTTGTTTTCGTCTCTTGATAAAAAATTGTGAGATTATTGTTTTTCAATGTTTACACTTATGATCACGTCGGGGTCACCAATTTATAGCGTGGGTGCTATATTATTCTATGTGTGGAAATACTAAACGACACTTGTATTGAAAATATATATTTATGATTATTTACAAAGAACGAACTATTGAACACTTTGTTGTTGTTGTTGTTACTAGATGGAGGTTAGAATGACAGATTTTTGAACATAAAAATGACACTAGGTTGAGACATATATTGCAAGTTGGTGTCCGTTTTTATATGTTGACAGTTGATGGCGTGGCATCCCAATGTGGTCACAGAATAGTGATACTATTCTGTGATATGATGAATATATGATCGAATGACAATGACAATATCCTAACCACAGCCACGGCCACCTTTACTACAGGCCATGAAATGAATATCTGACATATGTCAGAAGGTAGTCTAATATTACCGCCATTTGTTGTAGTGGTATACTAAAGCAAACAGGACGCTTCCCAAAACTTTCGCAGTTTGAAGTTAAATAATTTGAGCTTTTGGTATAAATTCTATATTTTTCAATAGTGTACAGTGTATTACAAGTGTTGATGTTGATAATTTGTTGAAATCCCAACATCAAACTATAAAAAACAAAGTGTTTAGTTTGTCTACAAATTTCAGTGAAACGAAATCAATTTTGTGTTGTTTCAGACTTTGGTAGTTTGAAGTTGAATATTTTACGATTTCAATTCTAATCCTCTATTCAGCAATTTTCTATAGTGTTATTTAGGTGTTAGTTTTGATTGTTTGTAGATAACATAACATCAAATTATATTAATCAAGTGTTTTTGTGTACCGATTTAATCGAATCGAATATGTGTTGTGATTTGAGTACGGATTACTTACAAATAATTTTTTTGTGAAATATAGTCTAGAGGATAGGTATTCCGTAGATGATTCAGTAAGCTCCAAGCTTGGAATAGGTGAGTTACTAATAAGTATATTTTCTTAAAATGACAATTTACAGATTTAGTTAAAAATGTTAAAAGTGTCTTATTTAACATGTGTGCCGTATTTGAAAACTACAACTACACGAAAAAAATTAAGCCGGACACGAGAAAACTGAATCAAAAAATAAACGAAGAAAGCTCAATACTTTCATAGAATTGTTGGTTGCGATAATCAGAAATATAATATTAATCATACTTAGGTAAATAATTCAATTTGAGTAACTCCTACAGCGTTTCATTCAAGGTTCCTATTCTCTCGAATAATTCAATAAATTTGGTTAGGTAACTTTTCATGTAAATAAATCCAACTGACTTATAGAAGTATTTTTTACGCAGTGGGACTTTATCGAAAACATCGAGTTGTTTTCATGCAATAATAAATGTTTCACATTCTTCTGTTACACAAATATGTGCTTACAATACTCAATATAATATTCTATATGTTATGAAAACTAATATTTCTTGTTTGTTCGCAATATACAAAAAAAGTTGAAATAATGTTTGAAAGCTTCGGAACATTCGACCAGGATAGTATACCACTGAACACAATTTGGCAACACCGAGGGACTACGCTCTTCATGGCGTGTATTAAAGGTGGCCGTGGCACATTCTAACTCTACTTACAAGCCATGAACATAGACTTGGCAACACGCATTCCGGTAGACCGATCGTTCTTCGAACATCGGTTTACATCAGAAAACTGTTCAACGAAACGGTAGTTTGTATGAAAAAATAGTTTTAACAAAAATTGTAGATCATACAATTATCTATAGAAATTAATAATACACTTTTTTCTGAGAAGAACTATGTCTGGGTTATAGCGATTCTAATTTTTTTTTGTAGCTTATACACTAACAAGTTTACTTTATCAATTAGAATTGACAGTATGCTATAAATTTCATTATTCATCATTCTCAGGTGAGAGTAAGTTTAATGCATTTGTCAATTTCGATATCATATTTGTAACTAGCAAGCAAATTTTCCCGTTGAGACCATCTAGTTAATTTCAGTTGTAAAATCCATTTTCAATCATTATTAGACAGTTTATTTTTATTGACAAAAACATTTACATGCATATCTGAATTTACTAAAATCTGATTAATTAATTGTATTCTGTTTATCTGTGAACATTCAGTTACGTTTGATGGAAAATCTATAGTGTAAAAAAATGCTGTTATTTTAAAAAATTTTTATATTGCACAATTTACATATTAAAATCTTTTTTTATAATTGGATGTTGAATCAACAAAATTATAAATGAAATCGAGTTTTCAAAGGCTTCATTCAATTTTTCACAACGTTCCTTCAATGATATGGTTCTTTCAGCTGGATATTTTCTTCGAGCGTGGAATGTTTTTGGTAAGTGGGGGTTAAATATGTAAAAATACTTGGCACTGCATTTGAATTGAGTTTAACTTGAGCAGATATTGCCTTCGTTGATCCATCTGGCAAACGATGGATACCTTCTCTAATAAGTGCACCCTCTGGAAAATGTTTGTCACAAACTACAGAATATTTTGTGGGGATCCATGATGCCCTAGGAATGTTTCTAGCCATTGATTAATTAGATTGTCATCTTATGGAAAACGAAATATACAGACTGGTAGTTCACCGGACTCGAGGTTAGTTTGGTAGTTCGACTTCTATCCAGGCACAGAGCAATGACATGGCATGTTAATTTTTGTGCTAATATTAAGAACAAGACTATAACAGATTAATTCTAAATAACTAATAAATCTAAAAAAGGGTAAGTAACTCTACTAATCACAAAAAAGCAAAAATTCTAGCAAATGAAGCTTTTGTTAATGTCTGAACTAATCAGTCAAAACATGCAACTTTCAGAGGTATTCCTTAGTCTGTTGCTACAAAAAACACAGTAGCACTTTCTACACACTATACATCACATAATAGCACAAATAAAACGCGGATTTTTGTTTTTACACAATTATGAGGTGGAAAAAGTTAGATATTATTTCTACCTCTCCTGGTATAACCAAAAAAAGCACAGCTTAAAACACAACAGATATTCCTGTTTATATACGAAATTCTTGGGAAATTTATTTTGCTTGTTCTTCAAAACTTCAAACAATACCACTTTTCACAACTGATTTCAATATTTTAATGTTATTTCTCCTGTTATGGGTCTTGCTTCGATGTTGCCAGATTTCCTAGTTCATGGCTTGTAAGTAGAGTTAGGCTGTGACACGGCCACCTTTAATACAAGCCATGAAATGAATATCTGTCATAGAATAGTCAGTGGTCTAACAATTTCGTCATTAGTTGAGCTGGTATACTAAGGCAAATAGGACGCTTCCCAAAATTTTCGCAGTTTGAAGTTAAATAATTTGAGCTGTTGGTATAAATTCCATATTTTTCAATTATGTGCAGTGTAATACATGTGCTGATGTTGAAAATTTGTTGAAATTTCAACATCAAACTATAAAAAACAAAGTGTTCAGTTCGTTTACAAATTTCACTGAAACGAAATCAATTTTGTGTTGTTTAAGATTTTCGTACTTTGAAGTTGAATATTTTACGATTTCAGTTCTAATCCTCTATTCATCAATTTTCTATATTGTTCTGTAAGTACTAGGGTTGATAGTTTGTGGATAACATAACATCAAATTATAAAAACGAAGTTTTTTTTGTGTACCGATTTAATAGAATCGAATTTGTGTTGTGTTTTGAGCACGAATTAATTGCAAATAATTTTTTTGTAAAATATAGTGTAGAGTATAGGTATTCCGTAGATCATTTCAAGTATATTTCATTCATTGTATTTCATTCAAGTATATTTTCTAACCTATTTATAACCGATAACCATCGAATAAACAGATCGTTATTCACAAATCTAACTAACAATAACACATTCTCTCAAAATCCAAACTTTCCTCAAAAAAGAATATTTGTAAGATATGATTTTATTTATAATATTTTAATTATTTGCAACGGAGAGGACTGAATATACAGATTCAATTAAAAATATCTTATTTCACATATGTGCCATATTTGAAAAAGTTATTAATGACATTTCTCTCGAACGTGCCTTTTCGAAAAATATATACCAGAAAGCAATTTTGTGTAATCTCATTGTTTTAAGCGTGTCATTGGATGAGGCCTTGAAAAATTTTCATTGTTGCTGTTTATGTGGTGACGACAATAAAAATATTTTGTACATGCAGTGTTCCATTTTTTCGAATATCTTATTGGATGACTACACAAAAAAAATAAAGAAGACACCAGAAAACTGCATCAAAAAAATAAACGAAGAAAGCTCAATACTTTCATAAAGTAGTTTGTTGGTTGCACTAATCAGAAATATAATATTTATTTATGACTGAGATTGATTTTTCGCTTAACTCTTGATGAAACATAATTGAATATCAAATTGAATTTTAAACTCTTGGCTTAATGTTTCACGATTATATTTAACATTATGAATTTGTCAACATGTTTCGAGCGTGAGCTCATTTTAGTCTTGAAAATGAGCTCACGCTCGAAACATGTTGACAAATTCATATTGTTGAATATAATCGTGAAACATCAATCCAAGAGTTTAATTTGATATATTTATTTATACCTAGGTAAATAATTCGATTTGAGTAATTCCTACAGCGTTTCTTTCAATTCCTATTCTCTCAAATAATTCAATAAATTTGGTTAGGCAACTTTTCATGTAAATGAATCCCACTGACTAATAGAAGTATTTTTTACGCAGTGGGGCTTCATCGAAAACATCGCTGTTTTCTTGCAATAATAAATGTTTTACATTTTTCTGTTACAGAAATATGTGCTCACAATACCCAATATAATATTCTATATGTTATAATTACTAAAAATATTTCTTGTTTGTTCGCAATATACAAAAAGAGTTGAAAAAATGCCTGAAAGCTTGGGAACATCCGAGTAGGATAGTATACCACTCAACACAATTTGGCAACACCGAGGGACTATGCTCTTCATTGCCTGTATTAAAGGTGGCCGTGGCTGAGTTTAGGGAATTGAAAGAAGCAGGAGGAAATATACAAGAGCTAGATGCTGTTTGTCATCTCGTAAGTCTTCCTAAATCTTATGTAGCGATAGTAGCAGTGTTGGAAACGGTAGACCAAAGAAAACTACAAATAGAATATTTTAAATATAGACTGATTGATGAATTCAATAAAAGAAATCATAAAATGTTAATGAATGACGGGAAAAAAGCTAGTTCAAATACAACTAGTGATACTGTTTTTTAATCAAAATAAAACACAAAAGGTAAAGTTCAATTCAAGTGCTATAACTGTGAAAAAGTGGGGCATAAACGTTCTGAATGTAAATACAATTTCAAGAAATCAAATTTTCAGAAGCAAAATAATGGAAACGATACAAGAAGATCATCTAAAGAGCATTCTGAAAATCTGTGCAATAATGAAGAAAAGGATATTTGTTTTATGGTGAATGAAAATTCAAATATTCAAGAATCGTACAATGGAGAAATATGCTGAGTTTCAGATTCTGGAGCTTCTGAACATATGGTAAACAGCATAAATTTTTTTTGTGAATAACCAGTAGAAATTTTGGTTGCTAAAAATGGGCAAGCGATGAAAGCAACCATTAGAGGTGACATAAAAATGCTTGCTGAAAATCTAACTATAAGAATTACTAATGCATTATATTGTTAGGATTATGGGTTTTGACAGATGAATTCCAATAACTAACTTTTAACAATCAATAAATAATCCTTTATTAACTAACTGAAAATATACACAACAAATTTCAATATCGCTTATGTCACACTTCTTTCTATTTCACTGTACTCTAGATAACTGTAATCTAACTCTGAAAATTATGCCATCTTCCGTGCCTGGTTCATTATATACCTTAGAATTTTCTTGTAGATTCCATTTTGAGAAGGTTCGATTTGCAGAACGAAGGCGTCGTTGTTATATCACATTTGCCGAAATGTTCTAGATAACACAGAGATGGCTACAGATATTTTCGTAACACTGCCTCCCCCTCCGTTTTGATTGTCCCGATCAAAGTCACAAGTTTCTACTATGCTCCCTTCGAAGTATTTCGCCCACCTATCCAAATGTACATCTTTCGGCTTTGATCTTGGGGTGCGTTGGATTCTGTAAACGACGTCATTTATTCGTTCCATAACCTTATAGGCTCCTTCCCAGAACTGTGCTAATTTCGGGGATAAACTTTTCTTCCGTTGTGGGTTGTACAACCGCACCAAGTCCCTCCTTTAAATCCGACTGAATTTGCCTTTAGGTCGTATCTGGTTTTCATTCGGACACTGCTTGCTTCAATCTTATCTCGAACTAGTTCATGTATCTTATTCAAATGCAGTCTCAGCTCATCTGCATATGTGCCCGCTTCCAGGCATACTTCGTCGGGGCTACCAAACAATAGATCACATGGCAATCGTAAATCTCTTCCAAAAATTACCTTCGCCGGAGTGTGATCGTAAGTGTCATGAACTGATCCTCGATAAGCCATCAGCAGTATTACTGAATGTTTGTCCCAATCTTTTTGATGATCAGTGGCAAATACTGCCAAAAGTACTACCTTTGGCAAATACTGTTCCATTGTACGATTAAATCTCTGTACCATTCCATCTGAGTGTGGATGTAAAGGGGTTGTTCTTGTCTTTCGTATGTTCAGGATCTCCTGTTGCATTCTAGATGCATTCAGTTTGAGTCACTCATTGTATATTTAAATCTCGCGAGGTTAGGAATGTGCAGGCTCTCCGTGTAAGTAGGAAAGCATTTCGCCAAAGCGCACATGCGCTCTTTTTCGAGTTCAAGCCGGCGAAGAGGAAACGAGAACTTAGGAGGTGCAGAGCATTTTGGATGATATTTCAAGTTGTTTTAGTTGGTAATATATTTTGTGTAGGAGGTAGCGAATTGGCTTTTTGGAAAGACGTGTATGGTACGGGACAATACTTATCGCGCAATATCCGTTCCGTCCCTACTAGGGAAGACAGTTCAGAGCCTGTTTGATAGCGGGGATTATTTATCTGTCGGAGACGTCCAGTTCAGATAGTGCAGACGAACTGTGTGCCGAGCTGTTGGTTCAGGGCAGCCAGATATCATAACATCCATACGAGAAGACAGTTTAACAAATTCCCGAGATAAGTGCCTTTTGGACAATAGAGTGTTAGTTATAATTAAATTGCTTTATTTAAGATAAGCTAGCCCACATTATACTTGGTGGCGTCCTTAAAAAAGTCACTCATACTCTCATTCCGTAACTTGTGATATTCCCTTCACTCAAATCTGATGAGTACGGGGGTTGAACGGTAACACTCCATAACTTTCTTAAAGACATCACCTGAAATACTGTTTAATTCAGCGGTCGATCTATTTGAATGACCGGCCTTAATTTGGTTTAGGAATGTTCAAAATTCTGTAACTACGTGGACTCAGATGGTGGAAGTTTTGAAACGTGATTTCTGATTATGATGCGGATTTGTGGCAGGTAATATCAAATCGTTTTCAGGGTAGCTCCGAGCCAGTGGTCATTTATATTTCAACCATGGTAGGTCTTTTTAATCGTCTTATCGAGCCAATGCCTGAACAAACGCAGCTAAGAGTTATCAGCTCAAACTTGCTTCCTTTTTATCATCCACATTTCGCTCTTATTACGATTGACAATCTTAATGATTTAGGTGTTGCTTGCAGGGCTTTAGAACAGTCAAAAGTGTGGGCTGCACGTTATAAACCAGTTGTTAAAAGTACGGATCTGTTGGAACCTGACCTAGTCTGTATCGAAGCCATCTCCACACCTGAC
This sequence comes from Henosepilachna vigintioctopunctata, assembly GCA_030704895.1. NCBI lineage: Eukaryota > Metazoa > Arthropoda > Insecta > Coleoptera > Coccinellidae > Henosepilachna > Henosepilachna vigintioctopunctata. The sequence continues at coordinate 5,066,232 of JARQZJ010000036.1, read as the reverse complement.
CTTTGCTCTGTGCTAGCTCCATCAGATTCCCGAGTAAAATGCTGGAATTGTTCTATGCTAGGCCATCGTTTTGCTCATTGTTCGAGACCTCGACAATGTTTCTGCTATGGGTGTGGCAACAATAACGTCATTAAGGACAGCTGTCCAAGATGTCGTCTTTATTATCGACTAATGAAAAAACGATTCTCCTGCCGTTGGAAAGGTGGACCGGAGAAGGGAATGAATTCCACCATAAATCTCCACAGGCAGATTTTCGTGGTCGAAGTGGAAGGATTGGTTGGGTGAGATAAAATATTTTTTTTCTTCAAAATCTGTATCTCCTATATTTACTAAATTGACGAGTGATGCCAGACCTTTGATCGCCAGCTCTCAAAGAGCTGGCGTCAGAGAAGATCAAATTCACGGTAGAAAAGGAACAGAATAATTCGTTAAATTTTCTTGACCTTACAATTTCCAAACAACAAGATAAAGTTTCGTAAAAAATATTCAGGAAACCTACCTTCTCTGACGCCATCATAAATTTCAATTCGTTCAATCCAATAAGCCACCGAATCGCAGCTCTCAATTCAATGATCCATAGGGCTTTTTCGATTCCCTTATCAAAACAAGACCTCAGGGATGAACTTAATGTGATTCGTACAATAGGTAGGAACAATCAGTTCCCACTGAAAATAATCAATACACTAATTATAAAGAAAGAGAAACGCTTCATCGATTGACTTTTATATAGGCCACACTACATCAATAGTAATAATGACAGAAATGAATTAAGATATGTGGGCATCCCTTATACAAACGTTCCCTCTTCAAAAATCATTAAGTTCTTCAAAAATAATAATTTAAATATAGCATCTTCAAGTCACAGCAGATTGGATAGAATGATCGTTAATAACAAATTGTCCGAATCAGAGCCAATGAAGAAGTCTGGAATTTATAGATTGGACTGTGAAGAATGCAAGTCGTCATATGTTGGCCAGACCGGAAGATGTTTTGAAACTAGGCTAAAAGAACACGTAAAAAACGGGCAATCTGCTTTTCGGGAACATCTACAGTCGAGAGGACATAATATCTCAAGTTGTTTTAAACCTCAGATACTTCATTACTGTGAAAAAGGAATTAAAATGAACTACCTGGAAGCCATGGAAATAAATAAACTTCAAAAATCCGATAGATACGATCTTCTTAATGACCAGCTAGACCTAAACCACTCACCGCTGTTAAATCTCTGATAATTTGGAAACCCCCACCTCTATGACGAAATTCAAGGTGGTCCGAACAGATCTGCAAAATATTTATAGGTTGTCTTTGTAATATGTATTCATTCTTGGTAATGCTGTAAAAGGCGAAACTAGTCGAATAAAGAATTGTTCAGTCAGTGATTTTTAGACAAGTTTTTATTATTACCTCTCATTTAAATATGAACAATCACAGAGTAGATTCATCGTCCATTGAATTCAGGCATTATTGCTTGGTATTGATTTTTGTAGACTATTAAAGCTGAAAATAAATTTTGCGGATAACTCATATAATTTCGCGCATAGCATTTGCCCGGAAGTGAGTTCTGTGAGGGCTATTAAATCGACTGTGACTCTGAGTAGTTCAGAGAAGCTCTAGAGAGAGCACGTTACGTCTATGTTTCGTGACCTCTCCTCGAAGAATTTGGGTGTTTCAAATCTGATTTTTCATCATATTGATACGGGGGCGGCGAGTCCATTTAAGCAACGACAATATCCATTATCGCCAACTTTAAAGGTACATTTGAATCATGAGATCGATGAAATGCTTAGGCAGGGGGTCATAGCTCCCTCAAACTCTCCCTGGTGTTCGCTCATGTTAATGGTAAGAAAATCTGATGGTTCGTGTCGAACTTGTTTCGATGGAAGAGCTTTAAATAAAGTAAACGTAAAGGATTGTTATCCCTTACCATTAATAGATTCTATATTGAGTAGCCTTCGTGACGCCCAGTATCTTAGTACAATTGATTTAAAACAGGCCTTTTACCAAATTTGGTTATCTTCTGAATCTCAACCTAAACCTGCCTTTCAAGTACCCGGTAGGGGGTTATTTAAATACAAAAAAATGTGTTTTGATCTTTTCAATGCACCTCAAACCATGCAACGCCTTATGGACTTCTTATTTCCTGCTGGAGATAATACAATCTTCGCATATTTAGATGATATAACTATTCCACGTTTGAAGAGCACATAAGGCCTCTGAAACTTGTTCATGAAAAGCTCCATAAGGCCGGACTAACTATAAACTTTGACAAAAGCAAGTTTGCTCGACCTTCGCTGAAGTATCTTGGGTTTATTGTTGATTCAGAAGGGTTGAGAACGGATCCAGACAAGGTGTCGGCTATGGTAAATTATCCTACCCCCAAAAACACCTCAGACATTAAAAGTTTGATGGAGTTGATCTCTTGGTATCGCCGTTTCATTAAAGATTTTTCTACGATTTCTGCTCCAATTAATGACCTATTACATGGAAAAAAAAGGTCAACCGATTCAGTGGTCACCAGAGGCGGAGCAAGCATTTAACGAAATTAGCCCTAATTTTGAGAAGCCTTTTGTAATTCAATGCGATGCCAGTTCTACCGGATTAGGGTGTATGCTCTATCAGGAAGATAAGGGACACGAACACCCCATTGCGTACGCTTCTCACTCGTTGACAAAACTTGTACGGAAGTATACGATGACGGAGTGTGAGGCTTTAGGAGTCCTTTTCGGCATTGAACATTTTCGACCCTATATTGAGGGTACTCATTTTACGTTGTGACAGATCATCACTCGTTATTATGGCTTAAAAATCTCAATGATCCGGCTATGCGTCTTGCCAGGTATAGCTTGAAGTTATTCCAATATTCCTTTGATGTGAAACATCGTAAAGGGACCTTTAATGTTGTTCCGGATGCTTTTTCCAGATGCGTTGAGTTGATAGACGTTAGTAAATTCACTCCGGATCCTTGGTATCGTTCTATGATGAAAAAGGTCACAAAATTTTCTCATAAATTTCCAAATTTTCTGGTGATTTGTTATATAAGCACGTATTACACAGCTTTCAAATGGACTTTAATTTGTCGGAATAGAAATTGGTGATTCCTACTGCAAATCGGAGGGAATTAATGCAACTTTGTCATGACAGTCCTACCTCTGCCCATTTTGGGATATCCAAGACTGGCGAAGATTGCTGAACATTATTATTGGCCTCATATGAAACAAACCGTACGTAGGTATTGCAATAATTGTGAAATTTGTAAGGCGAATAAGAGCCCTAATACGGCCCGATTGGGAAAAATGGGAGGGTATAAAAATGTAAATTTTCCTTTTCAATCCATATCTTTGGACTTCATGGGTCCTTTTCCCAAGTCAAAGAGAGGAAACTTTGTCCGTTGAGGAAAGCTAACGCCACAGCTGTTGTAAACTTTTTGAAAAATCAAATTTTCTCAGTGTTCGGTGTACCCCAATTTGTAATTCAGGATAACGCCACTTTGTTTTGTTCTACTCTGTATCGAGATTTCTTATCTAGATACCAGGTCACTCCAAAGTTTAACGCTAAACGACATCCCCAACATAATCCATCTGAGCGTTCAAACCGAACCATCCTAACTGCTATTTGTTCATATATTCATGAAACCCATACTGTGTGGGATGAAAATATCTATCAAAAAGCTCACGCTATAAATGTCGCCAAACATGAGGAAACGAAGTTCTCTCCAGCGGTTTTGTTTTTTGGTAGAATCCTACCAATGGATGGCGATTTTTATGGTCCAATGTCAGATACTGAGGGTAGTGTTTTGGATGTTTCCCAGGTAGCAAGCTGACTAAAAATGACGTCTTATTAGGGTCAGTTTTCGGTCCATTTTGGCCAGTGACGTTATTTGACCGGTGAATGACGTCTTTTTAACGTCAGATGACTGACGTTCATAGGATGACAGCAGATGACGTCAGCGCAACGTACTATTTTCGTCAATTTATGACCGTTAATTTTTTAAGAAACGACAAATATTCTTTTCACTTAGATAATAGTAACTTTCACACATTTGAACAATAATAATCATCCATGCGTCAATTGTTAACACGAAAATTGTATTATAGTTAAGGTTATAAGTTGTAAATTGTTCTGTGGACTCATATTTATGTTCTGCGTCTGCGTTGTTTTGCATTCAACGTATTAAGATGGACGAGTTGTGTTTGTGTTATAATATGTATAACTAATAAATATAACTATTGGATTTTAGGATGCAAGGTAACAGTAGGAAGAAAGACAATTGTTTTAGTTGGTATATATCGATCACCTAGTGCACAAGTAAATACATTCTTAGAGTTTTTCCAAAACTTGGTGCATGATCAATTGGTAGATAGGTTGAAGGATGTTATAATTATAGGGGATTTCAATATTGATGTTAAAAAAAAAGAAAGCACATATGTTAGACGGCTGAACACTTTATTACATGATAACAATTTGAAGTAAATTGTAAGTGAAAGTACGCATTTATCGTACTCTGGCTGTGAGTCCCTAATTGATCTTGTTATATGTAACTATGGTGCAAATGTAGACTGCGAAGTGCTCAGGATGCCAGTGTTTAATGGTCATTCACTTATTCGAATCAATATTTATGACTGCTTTTTAAATACTGAAAATAAGCTCATTACATTTAGAAAAAGGCTAGCAAATTCTGAAGAAATAAAATTGAAATTGCGAAGTGCATATAATAGGTTTGATTATAGGAATATAGACTTAGATATAAAATATGATTTTTTTTATAATAATTACATGTCTGTGATGAATCAGCTAATGCCAGAACAAACCATAATGTGTAATACTGGGTACAAAAAATGGATTACAAACGAAATTATCAGTGAGATGAAAAAACGAGATAACATATTCAAACGTTTTAAATATACCAATAATAGTAGTGAATGGGAGGGTTATAAGCTAATTAGAAATAGAATTACTAACATGATACGAAACGAAAAAAAACTCTTCTATGAAAATAATATCGACCTAGTCAAAGGGGATGCTAAATCAATGTGGAAAACTTTAAAAAAATTGATAACTGCCAAATCTGACGAAAGAACATGTAGGGAAATTATTGATAGAACAACAGTCAGGATATAGACATAAACATAATGCAGAATCAGCATTGCAGTATGTTATAGAACAATGGAAGCATAATCTAGATAGAGATCAATCAACGATAGTAGTATTCCTAGACTTGAAACGAGCATTTGAAACTATTGATAGAAATCGGTTAAACAAAAAGTTAAGAGAATATGGTGTTGAAGGAACGGTCCTGGAGTGGTTTCGAAACTATTTGCAAAACAGAAAACAAGTTGTCAAATGTGGTAATTTTGTATCCAATGAACTAGAAAACAGTATTGGAATACCACAAGGGACGATCCTGGGTCCAATGTTATTTGATATGTATATTAATGACTTGGGCTATAATTTAAAATATTGTGGATATCATCTATTCGCAGATGATACCGTTTTATTTATTACAGGATGCTCTCTTGATATAGTCGATAAACTACAAGAAGACCTAAATTTAATAGTAGAATGGCTGAAGATAAATAAATTGAAACTGAATGCCTCAAAAACAAAAATAATGGTAGTTGAGAAAAAACCACTTATAGGAAATGTAATAAATGTGACTTTAGATGGAGAAAAAATAGAGATAGTTAGTTCTATCAAATATTTGGGAGTTATGTTGGACAGTAGGCTAGAGTTAAAGGAACATATAAATTATGTATGCAGGAAAATATCAAAAAAAATTGGATTCTTGAGCAGATGTAGTAGATTTTTATCCCAGTGGACTAAACAAACGGTGTATAATACTATAATATTACCGCATTTTAATTATGCCAGTACAGTCCTCTATTTGGCCAATAAATCTGATGTGAACCGATTGCAGATATTACAAAACCGAGCTATGAGGATCATACTTGGATGTGACAGATATACGAGTATACAAACCATGTTGACAAGACTGAACTGGGTAGACATAGCGTCCTACCTAGAAATTAACAGCCTGAAATTTATTCATAAGATCCGTTTGAAGTTACTTCCAGATTATTGCATAAATATGTTGAGTTATTTCAAAGACATCCACGACCATAATACAAGAAATAGAGAAAATTTTATATTAGACCATAAAAATAAAAAGAGTACTCAAAATTCTGTATTCTTCAAGGCTGTGAATATTTATAATAAATTACCTAACAACCTTAAAGAGTGCAGAAAAATGGCAGAATTCAACAGTAAAATAAAGCGACATTATCAAAAGAAAGATTGATATATGTTGAATATATGGCATCTAATGAGTGGTATAATGACTGTATAAAATATTTAATTTGTATGTTAATTTTATTATTTGTAACAACAATATATTAGGTTAATATTAAAATAAGATATAATGTGATGATAATATAGTTTTGTAAATAGCAAAATGCTAAATAAAATTTCATCATCATTATCATTATGTTTTGAAATATCTGTTAAGAATTCGGGTGTACATCGAAATGGTCTGGGGCTCGAAATGTGGCATCGATCTTCCAAGAAATTGACCTAGTATAGAATGCAATAAACTCTGCGGAAAAAAACAGATGTAATGTGCATAGTAATAGAAACCAGATGTCAACGAAATACCACTTCGAATAGTGCTACATCTTCATGCATAAGAGTCAAATTCAAATCTTGAATAAATTCTCCTTTAAACGAAAAAAGGTAAGTTAATAAGATACATGTAATGCAAAATTAGGAGAAATACTTAGAATATTCGCGTCATTTCAAGAATTCAAAGTAAACCAAACTAAACCTAACCTACCCTAACTCAACCCAACCTTATAGTTATCGATGTCGCGGATATTCGAAACAATTACCATAAAATAGATACATGTTGCCTTAAGTTTTTATTTCGAAGATGCTAATTATTAACAATATTTTTTTTGATGTACTATAATTTTCAGAGGCATAGTTTCACGTTCTTCGAGAATAAATAATTCAGAACATGCAATAAGAACAGCCAGTACTTCTACAGGCAATACTCCAGTGTCATCACGAGTGAATAATGAATATACAACAACAGGTAAAACTTCTCACATCATAATGTACCTAAATGTTATTTGTATATTAAGACAGTGTTAGGTTACATTAAAAAATATTTCAGTTTTTTAAGTCGGAGTGATTCTATTACTGATATAAATTAGAGAACAAAAGGACATCTCTGAGTATTCTACCTGATCTTACTATTGGAACTGAAGAAAAAGTTTGTATTTTTGAAAGTTATTCAAATGACAATGAAAAATTTTGTTTGTTATAATAGGTGAGTCATAACATATTTGGTTTAAAAGCTAAATTTTTCAAATTGAATAAATTCCAAGTTTCAAATGAAATAAAACTAATCTGTGAAATAAGATTTTTCAAATAAATCTTTAATGATAAAAATTGTTTTATTCAAATTATGGAACCCCTAGAATATAGGCTCTGAAGAACGTCTTTACGACGTCTATTTTTCTCTACTTAGTGACGTCTTTTTAACGTAGTTTAATGACGTCTTTTGAACGTCTCAAAATGACGTCTTGAGGCTGTGACATTTCGACGTCACTGCATGGTCAGTGAGACGTCTCTGTCGACGTCTTTCTGCTACCTGGGTTCTGAACGGCTCGGTTGCGTGGGTGACCTCAAAAACTTGCCATCTTTTTATACTGATGTCCGCAGGCGCTTGTATGAGGCTTATCAGCGAAGCAAACAACGGTATGACTCAAGGAAGAAACATATTCAGTTAAATGTGGGGGATAGGGTTAGGAAGCGAAATTTTGTTCTGTCAAGTACGATTAATAATGTTTCGTCCAAGTTAAGCTCGGTGTTTGTGCCTTGCACGGTGCAACGAGTGGTTTCGAATTTAGTGTATAATTTATTTGATGAAAAGGGGCGAGATTTGGGCGATTGGCATGTCAAGGATTTGAAACCTGATTTGGCTAATCATGACGACTCTGAATCTGAGACCGATTGAATATGAGGAATTAGTGGTACCTTTTTCGTCACAGAGATCAAAAACAAGTAGGGCCAATCTGATCATTCACGTATAGTCTCGGAATTGGGGCCATAATTAAATTGGTAATTAATTTATCAAATTATAAATTTTTATCAGTAATTGAATTAGTCCAGGTCTCAATCCGTTAATTAAAATTTCAGTAGTATGGTGGCCAGTTTAATTCAAATTCTGAATATGTAATTATAGTTTATTTCGATGATCAGTATTTTATAGTCAACATAAAAATTCTCTCGTTTGTTACATAAATAATAGAATAGAAATACAAATTGTTTTCAGTTATTTCATTTTCAACGCTGTAATGGAGGATGCGCAGCATACGCACCCACATTCTGTAGAACTACAATACTCATATCATACAAAAAAATGTTCAAATTTGTTGTACGTATTAACTCCTTAATAAATTTGTGATCTGTTTCAAGAACTTCGGAATGATATTTCGGAATTATAAGCTTTTATGTTGATTCTTTATTTCGTAAAATTGACATAATATTGTTCGAAGTGTTCAAGCAATTTGGTGAACTGAAGCGAATAATGATTTTTGTTATCTATACGGCAATGAAAGGGAGTGCAAAGAGATTTTGAGTTTCCGTAGGAGTCTGGTGAACAGAGTTTCATTCTTTTGATACAGGGTGGCTTCGCTTTTATTTTAGCGTCCTTCAGACGCCCCGTAATATGTGTTGCTTTACTTTTAGTTGTGGTACAGAATTTTCCTTTTATAGGCCGTACTTCTCTGTTTTTTTTTGTTCAGTGGTGGGTTGAGGAAAGACGCAATTTTTTGTTTTCGTTTATGGCGCTTTTATCTCTCCTCCGGTCTACGTAAAGTCTCTATTCCTTTTTTCGCAGTCTTCAGCTTCTCTACGTTTCTCTCTTGTTGGAGAGGGGGTGTTGCATTCTAGATGCATTCAGTTTGAGTCACTCATTGTATATTTAAATCTCGCGAGGTTAGGAATGTGCAGGCTCTACGTGTAAGTAGGAAAGCGTTTCGCCAAAGCGCACATGTGCTCTTTTTCGAGTTCAAGCCGGCGAAGAGGAAACGAGAACTTAGGAGGTGCAGAGCATTTTGGATGATATTTCAAGTTGTTTTAGTTGGTAATATATTTTGTGTAGGAGGTAGCGAATTGGCTTTTTGGAAAGTCGTGTATGGTACGGGACAATACTTATCCCGCAATATCCGTTCCGTCCCTACTAGGGAAGACAATTCAGAGCCTGTTTGATAGCGGGGATTATTTATCTGTCGGAGACGTCCAGTTCAGATAGTGCAGACGAGCTGAGTGCCGAGCTGTTGGTTCAGGGCAGCCAGATATCATAACAACCATACGAGAAGACTGTTCAATAAATTCCCGATATAAGTGCCTTTTGGACAATAGAGTGTTAGTTATAATTAAATTGCTTTATTTAAGATAACCTAGCCCACATTATACTTGGTGGCGTCCTTAAAAAAGTCACTCACACTCTCTGTTCAGTTTTCTCTTTAAATTTTAATTTTTATACACAAATTTACATTTTTTCATTAATTCATTTCATACATGAAATAATAACATCACAAATTTTCGTATCTTACTTACAAACTTTATCTTACTTGATGCAATCTTAATTTACAAGGTATTCATCATACATATTTATTTTGCTTCATTACGTCTTAATATTTTTACATTACTTTTACTTTTCTTGAATCTTTCACTGTACTATAGTGAGATTTTCCATACTTTTACACCTTTTACGCTCCCCTGTATGTATTCTTCCCATATCCTCATCACCACCTGTTTCCCAAGGACGGAGAAGAAACGTGCGACAGAGAGCGAGAGGAAAAACAAGGCCGTTGAAGATAGTGCATCACGACGGCGACATTCTGATTTTTCTAGTGCTACAATTAATATACTTTTTCTTGTTTACTATATCTCAAACTACGGTTTATATATTACTTTAAGACTATAATTGAATACTATATTACTTCGTCCGGTACCGGACTACATCAAAAATTGTGATAACCAAAACGGTTGGAAGAAAACTCAGACTTGTGGCAGTCCAATCATCTCCTTCCGTCATTTTCCTTACAGCCTGTATACCTGGTAAGTCTCACTGTTAAATTTTATGAAAATTGATAGTTATTTCATTTTCTTTTTCTTTTGCTTATATTTTCTAATTGGAATCAATTTTATTTTTGATGATATCTAAAATTACGAAATCAGCTTCTCCAAAAGCTAAAATTCAGTCCTTAACGATACATATTTAAATGGTCCTTCGAGCCGGATTTTGAAAAAAATATATATATACAAATTTTAGAAAATATTAATTTCCTGAATTTTCATTTTCAAATTAATTATTTCAAAATAATTCATAAGTGGAAGATTCCACTGCATTCTCGATGCAATAAAATTCTCGGATTATCTGCTGAACATCTGTTTATTGCAGGAGAGATAAACACGTTTGTATTTTAAGATTGCAACAAGTTTTAAATCAATTGAAAATTTACGTGGAAATAATTTGCTTTTATTTCGTTTTTTTTTTTAATATTGGGTCTTATCGGGATTTCGATATCTGTTAGGTATCCGTACTTATAGCATTTACTTTACAGGTTATTTCATTGTTTATATTTACAAATTTTTAGGATGCCTGTCGATCACGAGAAATTATTGCGTTCACGTGCTTTACGTTCGGCACTTCTTTCGAATATTACTTCGCTACACATTTTTTCGTTAGATATAAAGGATGTGCCTCAAAATTTCGCTGCTTTTAAGGTACGCCGTAGAAGTTTAGAACGGTGGAAGAATCTTTTTGAAAAACATCATAGCGACATTATTTCTTTAGTTTGTCTGCAAGATAATGCTGAAGATGCATTGGTGGCAGAACAAGAAATTTACGATACTTATTTAGAGAAATGTCAGTTCATTGATACTACTTATTATGAATTGTTTGAATTACCCGATGAAATTAATTTGAATCAAAATGCCTGGGAGCGGAATAATTCTGAAAATACTCACCGAGTTAAATTACCTAAAATTAACCTTATACATTTCGATGGAGATATTAAAAAGTTTCCAACTTTCATAGGTATGTTCAGTTCGTTAGTACACGATAATGCTCATTTAACGAATATTGAAAAATTTAATTATTTACTTTCTGTCCTAAAAGGTGCACCGTTGGCATTAGTTAAATGCACTCCTTTATTGGATGAAAATTATCTCAGTGCTTACAAGAGTTTGAATGATCGTTATTGCAATGAAAGGTTGTTAGCCAATGCTTACTGGAAAGAAATAGATAATTTTCGACCTATTCCTAATGATGGTTCTTTAAGAAAATTGCTAGATGTATTCAATGAAAATTTGTCTGCTTTAGAAACGTTAGGATTTCCAATTAATCAATGGAGCTTCATTTTAATGCATATGTTGTTAGATCGTTTAGATCAAACAACATTGAAATTATTTGAATTAGAATACGCTTCCAATAAAGTTCCTACGTATGATGAAGTCAGAAATATTTTACTCAAACATTGTACTGCAGTCGAGTCGATTGCGTTAAACACTAAACCTTACAAGAAAATCAGTTCGTTTAAAAATTTTGAAAAAAATATTTCTAATGACAGAACATTTTTTTTAGTGAATACAAATAAATACTCTATCAAGAATAGCGACACGACCTCTAATACAAAAACCTTTATTGTTTTTTATGTAAAGGTAAGCATATCATTTATCAATGTGCCGAATTTTTGTCGAAATCCGCAAAGGATCGCTACCAAATTGTGAAAAAATTCAATGCTTGTGTGAATTGTCTAGCCAATTCTCATAGTTTCAGTAAATGTTCTTCTAATAAAAGATGTAAAATATGTGGAAAGTTTCACCATTCGTTACTACATTTTACTGAACTTCAAGTGCTTCAGATTCAGAGATTAAATCATTCAATGGGTTACTGTCAAAAAATAATGCTCTCTCGCTTAATCAAGTTTTGCTGTAAACTGTCAAATTTTATATATTAAATTCTTGTGGACAATCTTGTATTGCTAGAGGAGTTCTAGACTCAGGATCACAAATTTCATTTATTTCCAAAAAACTTGCTTCAAAACTCAACCGTAAGAAATTCAATATTTCCGTACATATAAACGGACTGGACAAAATGACCACTTCCGCAAAATTTGGAGTTTCTTGTGAGCTTATATCAATATACGATGAACAAGAAACGTACAAGCTTGACGCTGTTATAGTTGATAAAATTTGCGACAAAATGCCGTCATACTCATTCTCTTTGAAAAAGTTAGAACAATTCTCTAGCCTGAAGTTTGCTGATCCGGAGCTTAATATTCCGGGAGAGATAGACGTATTACTGGGAGCGGACGTTTTCCCATACATTTTAAGGGACGGACGAATAGTAAATTCGGCCAATGAACTAGGGGCGGTTAACACAATGTTTGGTTGGACGTTATTAGGTAAAACTCCGTTACAGGTTTCGCAGGGAATAAATTCATTTATATCTATTGTTTCGGACGAAAATAATATTAATTTGGATTCAGCGCTACGGCAATTTTGGTCCATTGAAGAAGTACCTTCTTTTGACCTTATTTCACCAGAAGCTAAATTCTGCGAAAATTATTTTCAAAACACTACCTATCGAACTCCAGAAGGACGTTATGTAGTTTCACTACCTTTTAAGCTTACATGCCCAAATTTTGGGGACTCCCGACTTCTTGCTTTACGTCGTTTTCATTCTTCTGAGAGAAAACTTTTGAAAAATGACTCTCTGTATCAAACATATTCGAATATTTTTCGTGATTACTTGGAACAAGGTCATATGGAATTAGCTCCTTCACATCCTCCGGAAAGTTCGAATGATGTTTTTTATTTACCGCATTCATGTGTTTTTCGGGAAGATTCTTCAACTACCCCGGTTCGAATTGTTTTTGACGGTAGTAGTAGATTTCCTGATAAAATTTCTTTGAATGGCGCTCTCCATACAGGTCCAAAATTACAAAGGGATCTCATAAAGATTTTACTTAATTTTAGAATTCATCGTTTTGTATTTTGTACGGATATATGCCAAATGTACCGTATGATTTCAGTGAACTCTGAGCACCAAGATTTTCTAAGGATTTTGTGGAGATTTTCTTCGGATGAAACAATAAAAGAATACCGGTTGAAAATTCTTCCTTTCGGGTTAGTTTGTAGTCCATATCTTGCAATACGCACTTTAGAACAACTAGCACAGGATTATGACGATTTGCCTTTAGCTAGAGACACCATTTTAAATAATGCCTATGTAGATGATTTAGTAGATGGCGATGATTCTTTAGAAAATACTATTTCAGAAGTTGAGCAGATTTTTAATTCACTGAATAGAGGATGTTTTCAACTGAAAAAGTGGTGTAGTAATGATCAAGCTATTTTAAAAAACATTTCCCCACAGTTAATTTTACATTCATTATCTTTCGATCCAAAAGATGAATTATATTTGAAAGTTTTAGGTTTGCAATGGAATCCATTATCTGATAATTTTTCACACAATACTTTGACTTCTTCTACCGAATGTACAAAGAGAACAATTTTATCTAATATAGCCCGAATATATGATCCATTAGGATACCTTGCACCTTGTATAATTCTACTGAAAATTCTTATTCAAAATTTATGGACTATAGGAGTTGACTGGGATACAGTACCACCTGAGGAAATTATAACTAAATTCAAACGGTTCCAATCTGAAATGACTTCTTTTTCCGAATTAAAAATTCCTCGATACTACGAAAATATACATTCCGAAGAATGCGAAATTCATGGATTTGGAGATGCTTCAGAATTAGGATACTGAGCTGTCGTTTATTTAAGAATACTTTATAAAAATGACGAATTCAAAACTTTCATCGTTTGTGCTAAATCTAAAGTTTCTCCTTTCAAAAAAATTTCTTTACCGCGACTCGAACTGAGTGCGGCAGTATTACTTTCCAAGTTAGTTAAATTCATTTCTGATACTTATAAAGACAAATTGAACGTAACTTATATTTTTGGATGGTCAGACTCGACTGTCACTCTGTCATGGATAAGATCTTCGCCACACAGATGGGAGACTTTCGTGGGAAATAGAGTCTCCTATATTCAAGATCTCCAGATCGTTGGTTTTATGTTCCTTCTGAAATTAATCCGGCTGACTTAGGAACAAGAGGTCTATTTCCTTGTGATTTATTAAATTACAAAGAGTGGTTTGAAGGTCCACAATTTTTGAAAAACCATAAACATTCGTGGAAACACTTGTTAGAACCTAACACTCGTAACGAAGATATCTCTATGGAAGCCAATAAAACATGTTTTACAATGACATCCACAAAAACACATTGTCTGGATGAGTTACTAATGAAATTTTCTTCTTCAACAAAAATATTGCGTGTGTTATGTTATATATATATCGTTTTACTGAAGCACTCCGAAATCGAAGAATAGTAAGTAGTGTTTCTAATTCTATCACTTGTATCGAATTACATAGAGCTTTATTATGTCTGGTGAAAAGAGTTCAAGAAGTTGAACTGAAGGTTGAATTAGCACATGTTTCTAATGTGGACAAAGTACCTAAATATTTACGCAAGTTAAATCCGTTTATAGATGAAAAGGGTATTCTACGAGTAGGGGGACGTTTAGCATACAGTCAGTTCCATTATGATAAAAAATTTCCAATACTTCCGCCAAGCAGATCTAAATTTACTATTGATTCGATTACCTATGTACATGTGAATTTGTTACATACAGGAGTAAATGCTACTCATTTTAATTTGGGACAAATGTTTTGGATTTTTTTCGCTAAGAAAGTAATACGTTCGATCTTATCAAAATGTCTTAATTGTTTCAAAACAGACCCCATTAATTTACAACCGCCTATGGGAAATTTACCTAAATTAAGAATTTCACAAGTTTAAGCTTTCACCAATGTAGGTGTAGATTTGGGAGGTCCTTTTAATATCACTATGAGTCGAGTTAGAGGAGCAAAAATGCTCAAAGCTTACCTTGCTTTGTTCGTATGTTTCAGCACTAAAGCTATTCACTTAGAATTACTTTCGGATCTTTCCTCAGAAGCTTTTTTAATGGGATTTAGGCGTTTTATAGCGCGAAGAGGCAGATGTGCGAATGTGTTTTCAGATTGTGGAACAAATTTTATCGCTAGTGCTAAATACTTAAAAAAAATTATGGTCGATGCAGCAGAGAAAGAGTCAATTGCTTGGCATTTTAATCCGCCTTCAGCTCCCCATATGAAAGGTTTATGGGAGGCAGGAATCAAAAGTACAAAAACTCATGTAGTTCGAATAATAGGACAACAAATTTTAACATACGAGGAGCTTAATACAGTATTCATTCAAATTGAAGCAGTCTTAAATTCCAGACCATTATGTGCAGTGAGTGCGGATCCTAACGATCTAACAGCTTTAACTCCTGGACATTTTTTAACGTTACAACCAATGACAGCTTTACCTGATCCCGATATGACTCAGGGAATGTTCAGTTTTCTCTTTAAATTTTAATTTTTATACACAAATTTACATTTTTTCATTAATTCATTTCATACATGAAATAATAAAATCACAAATTTTCGTATCTTACTTACTTATCTTACTTACAAACTTTATCTTACTTGATGCAATCTTAATTTACAAGGTATTCATCATACATATTTATTTTGCTTCATTACGTCTTAACATTTTTACATTACTTTTACTTTTCTTGAATCTTTCACTGTACTATAGTGAGATTTTCCATACTTTTACACCTTTTACGCTCCCCTGTATGTATTCTTCCCATATCCTCATCACCACCTGTTTCCCAAGGACGGAGAAGAAACGTGCGACAGAGAGCGAGAGGAAAAACAAGGCCGTTGAAGATAGTGCATCACGACGGCGACATTCTGATTTTTCTAGTGCTACAATTAATATACTTTTTCTTGTTTACTATATCTGAAACTACGGTTTATATATTACTTTAAGACTATAATTGAGTACTATATTACTTTGTCCGGTACCGGACTACATCAAAAATTGTGATAACCAAAACGGTTGGAAGAAAACTCAGACTTGTGGCAGTGCAATCATCTCCTTCCGTCATTTTCCTTACAGCCTGTATACCTGGTAAGTCTCACTGTTAAATTTTATGAAAATTGATAGTTATTTCATTTTATTTTTCTTTTGCTTATATTTTCTAATTGGAATCAATTTTATTTTTGATGATATCTCAAATTACGAAATCAGCTTCTCCTAAAGCTAAAATTTAGTCCTTAACGATACACTCTCATTCCGTAACTTGTGATATTCCCTTCTCTCAAATCTGATGAGTACAGAGGTTGAACGGTAACACTCCATAACTGTCTTAAAGACATCGCTTTCAAAATTTCGTTCTTGGTCTGAATGTAATTCCAATGGAAGTCCGTATAGTGATATGAACTGGTCTACCAACGTACGTGCAATAGTCTGAGTTTCTGGATTCGGCAGGGCATAGGCTTCTGGCCACTTGCTGAAATAATCCATAGCAACCAGTATGTACTTGTTGCCATCGTTAGTGATAGGAAAAGGCCCGGCAACATCGACAGCTATCCTCTCAAACGGTAATCCGACATTGTACTTCTCCATTTTCCCATAGGTTTTTTTCGGTGGTCCCTTTGTAGCTGCACATGTAGTACGTTTCCTGCACCAGGCTACTACGTCATCACGGCAATACACCCAGTAAAACCTTCCTCTGATTCTTGCAATTGTCTTATTGACACCAAAATGTGCACCGAATGTTCCACTATGCATTTCCTTGAGAAGTTCTTCTATCTTGTCCCTTGGTACAATTAGGAGAGTTTTGACGTCTCCCATCTGTACTTTCCCATTTCCGCTTGAGTAGCCCATTTTCTATAACTAACTATTCCCATTGAGCCCAAAGCACCTTCGTATTGGATCCCATTGTTAAAATGTCTTTCCAGGTAGGCCTTCGGTTATCTCTCTTCCATTCTCTAAGAAGTTTCACATCCGGGTCTGCTTCTTGTGCCTCAATCAGTTCTTCTGTAGACCATTCTTGTCTCAATTCGGTTGTAGTCCTTCTTAAATACCTTTTTTTTCTCCACTCCTCTACAGTGGCCTCATGCTTCCTTACATGATCGACTGGATAAAGCGTCAGCATTGTTATGGATCTTGCCCCGCCGATGTTCTACTTTAAAGTCATACTGCTGTTGTCTTTCAATCCATCTTGCGATTTGACCTTCAGGTATTTTCATTTGCAGTAACCATTTCAATATTGCATGATCTGTACGAATAAGAAATTTCCTGGCATATAAGGATTTGTGAAAATGCTCTACAAATTTTATTATAGCTAATAATTCCTTTCAAGTAACACAGTAATTCCTCTCAGATTTGTTTGAAAGTGTTGCTATAGTATTCAATGACTCTTTCCTCACCATCTTGCACGTGCGATAATACAGATCCGATGCCCCTGTTGCTTGCATCGGTATCTAAAATAAAGAGTCCAAAGGTGTGTGGGTAAGACCAAATAGGGCTAGAGCAGAGTGCAGCTTCAAGTTGGCGAAATGCTGCTTGACATTCTCTTGTCCAGCCGAAGTTGATTTTGTTTTCTGTGAGGGTATGTAATGGTTTGGCTATATCAGCAAACTTATCGACAAATCTTCTATAATAAGTGCATAATCCCAGAAAACTTCTTACTTCATGTTTATCTTTAGGTCCCCTCACTGCCTTGATCTTATCCTATGAGGTGTGTATACCAGTATATGAAATAGTGTGCGTGAATTTTCAACTGGTCTTCAAAGTATGATCCCATCACCATTAAATCATCTAGGTAGACTAAACAGGTTTTTCAGAATCAGTCAGTCAGTCTTTTTAGAATCATTTCCATTGGTCTTTCAAATGTCACTGGTGCATTGCATAATCCATAAGGCATAACATTGAATTGATACAACACACTTCCAGGTGAAAAGGATATTTTTTCTCTGTAATCAAGATGGATCTTCACTTGCCAATAGTCACATTTCAGATCTGATGTAGAAAATCATTTCGATCCTGCCAATTTTGTTAATGTGTCATCAATTCTGGGTAATGGATAGCTATCTTTCTTCGTGACATCATTGAGCTTTCAATAATCAACACAAAATCTTGTTGTACCACCCTTCTTCTTGACCAGAACAACAGGTGCTGACCATTGACTTGATGACTCTTCTATAACTCCCTTCTCTTTCATGGATTCAATCAATTCAGTAACTTCCCCTTGTTTAGCTAGTGGAAGTCTTCGTTGGGCTTGTCGAATAGGGTAAGCATTCCCTGTATCAATTCGGTGTGAACCTAAGTCAGTTCCTTTAGCTCATGGTCGTCAAAAAGATCATTTTCTTCGAGTACAAATTCTTGAGCCAATTTTCTTTGTTCTGGTGATAAATGTTTTTATGATAACTCAAATTTGTTCGAATCAACATATTTCTTCTTTGTTTTCTCTAAACTAGAAGGTTCTTCACATCGGACTATCCATGACACAGGCTCTAAGGTAGCTATTGGTTTTCCTTTTTGAATGTCTAGTGGTTTGTTACTGATATTGGCGATTCTTATCGGTATTTCTCGTTTTTTCGTGGATAAAGTTTTAGCCGTTAAAAATTCATTGTCATATTTTGGTTCAATGAGTCCAACTCACCACCCAGAATTGCATTCAGGTTGAACATAGATAATTTTTTCAGAGCAAGCAGGTATTTTATAAGCTTGTATCGTTTTAAGACATACCTGTCTTTATTTGGAGCAATATTTTGGTTAAACTCTTCATTACCAATCTTCAAAATTCCAGAAAAATTATCATTTATTAGTCCATATTTCTTCACAAGGTCCATTCCTAAAATGAGTTATCAGTTATATCACCCACAAGAATCTTATGTAAGATATGTTACCTCTTTCAAATTTCTAAAAAAATTTCTGCTTGTCCATGAATATAACTTTTCTCTCCTAATACTGTTCTTAGAGTTATTTGGTTTGGTTCAAAGATTTCAAAGGTTTGATTATAGACTTCGATATTAAATCAGGTCTAACCAATGATATTTCAGCTCCTGTATCAGCAATAATATTTACATTACGTCCAAAAATTGGACCACTTACTGATAAACTTCCACCTGTTATGCTTCTAACGCTAATGATCCTGGAGGCTATTGTATCCACAGCCAGAGTTCGCCCTCTTAGTCTTTTAGTATCCTCATCTCTTCTTCTTCTGGAACGGCATTCTCCTTTAGAGTGACCATACCTGCCATAAGCATAGCGTTCACCTCTGAGGGACACTATTAATTCTAGATGATGAAACTATACCTTTCAATTAAAATGTCTATGAGTTCTGAGATTGTTTTGTTCTTTTCAATCTCCACTTGTCTTACTTTATGACTAGTTCTTCTTTGGGTAGAAGTAGCTTTTGCAGCTTCAAATTCCAGGGCCCTCACTAGTGCTTCATTCCCTGTTTTCGGTCGAATAATCTTAAGATGTTGAATTAACTCTGAATATCTTAGTCCACTATTAAATGATTTGATGCTGAACTGAATAATTCCAGCATGTCTCCAGTTACCATTGGGTAGGCTAAGCGAGTCAATCTCTAAATGTCAGCATGAAACAAACTCCTGTAACGTTTCATTATGTTGTTGGCACCTACCTTCCAATTGGACCTGGTATAGCATTTCCTTGTCATTTTCCCCATACCTGGAATCCAGTGCCTTTATTAACAAAAGATAGTCTTCTTGATCTGTCTCTGATACTTTTCATAGTACATCAGCTGCTTTATCTCTTAGAGATAAAATTAATTCTACAGCTTTTCTTTTGTCGTTCCAAACATTTATTGGTGCTGCTGCTACGAACTGTTTTTTAAATAGAGCCAGGAAATTTCTCCATCAAAGGTAGGTGGTTTTGAAGTAGTTCTATTTTGTATTTGATTTGATGTCATTCCATTTTCATGTTTTGTCATATTTAATAACCGTTCATCCATATCTTTAAGTACCTGTGACTTTAATTTGCCTAATTGTTCTTCTAGGTCCTCCTTAACATTTGTTATATAAGTCTCCATTTCAGTAGAAATTTTCGAAATTTCGAGCCTTAAGTTTTTCATGTCCTCTTGCCTACGTTTTTCTAGATCTGCTAAAATATTTTCTAATGAGATTTTTGTCTTCTAAGCTTTCTGTTGGCGTTTTTGTTCGTAGTGTACCCGTCGTTTTTCTTTCTCCAACTGACGTTTTTTCTTCTCCGGTTTTTCCTGTTGACGTTCTTCTTGCTCGGCGAATGTTTGCATAAGTTTTTCGAAAATTGACTCCATTTTTGTTGTATTTCTAGTTATTGGCACTAGTTATACTAGTGTCTAGTTATCCCACTTCTGACACCAGTTGTTACGATGATGGGTTTTGACAGATGAATTCCAATAACTCACTTTTAACAATCAATAAATAATCCTTGTTACGGCAAATTCCCTTGAAATTATAATCTTATAATTTATGATCTTATCATCTTAAGTAAAGGCCGTATACCTGATGCTCTGGGTAGTACGGATTTGGATTTACCCGTAATACCCCAAATGTAGTAGTAATAAAAATAAGTAGTAAAAAAATGTATATAACAAAATATCCTAAAGTAATTAGGATACCAAGAATTAGTCTGGTCACGCTCTGATGTACAGAGTGAGGTTAGCTTGATGATACACTGCGGCAGCAACGACGCGCCGCGTCTCGTCATTCATATTTTGATGTGGAACACTTTTATGCGAGCAAAACGATGGGAAACGAGGAATGCGGGACATGCGGGACGCCTTAGACGATTTGCGGGACTATTTTATTGAATATTGCAATGCGGGATTGCAACTGTCATTGCGGGACGGTCCCGCAGGATGCGGGACGGTTGGCCGCCCTAAATAAAATGTATATAAAATAAAATATCCTAAAGTATTTAGGATACCAAGAATCAGTCTGGTCACGCTCTGATGTAGAGAGTGGGGTTAGTGTCCCCCTCAATAACATGACCAGGGTGATTCCTATATAAAGAAAAAATATTATTGCAAAATTGTCTGTTTTTCTAAGGTTTTCATATCAGTATTGTATATATTTGTAAAGCTCCGGCAGAGAGCAGTGATTAAATAAAATTATAAGGAACACACAGTTCTTTCAATAAGACGAAAAGTCAATACACTTAAACAAAGTAAGAAATATATAGTCCACTATTTATATCGAACATCTTGGTCCATCAAGACTGAGATTATACTTAACATTTTGGTCCTTCGAGCCGGATTATACTTAACATTTTGGTCCAACGAACCGGATACAGTACTGGATACACCGGATATACAGAAGGTGGACTCAAGGTGAACAGCGAATTGCAATTACACATAATTGTAATTCCACTTGGGTCGAATATGCACATTACAACGGATAACCAGGAAGCGGGACTCAAGGTGAACAGCGAATTGCAATCATACATAATTGTAATTCCACATGGGTCGAATATACACATTACACCGGATAAACAGGAAGCTGGACTCAAGGTGAACAGTGAATTGCAATCAAACATAATTGTAATTCCACTTGGGTCGAAGATATAGCCAACCTGTATAAAGGAAGAGAGAGAATTGTAATTTCCCCTTTGTGCCGGACATACAAAACACTTCTATGAAGAAAATTTGTGAATTACAGTCACATAGCATTGTAATTTGTGCAGTGTTTTTAAAGTGAATTAGCGTCAGTGCAACATACTGTGCAGAAATAAATAAAAATAAGCTAGCAGTTAAGTGAATAACCACAGCTTCGACTCCACACAACAGAGGACCAGCGTGGGTATAATTCATCATCAAGCTATCAAACAATATTCAAAAGGTAATCATTTTTTAGTTCACTTTCGTTGTTTCCCAATCAATTATTTAAACTTAATCTCTTTGTATCTATTGAAATATTCACTAATCAGAATGAATACTGTTGCATACAGAGAATTAATTAAACAGAGAGATATATTTGTTGCGAAACTCGAACATATCGAAGAAATTTTAAATTCCTCCAAAGTTAACAAAAATCAATCACATAAAGATATTGTTGATATTCAGACAACGTTTGACACGTTCCGTAAGCTACAGTTTGAAATTGAATGTATCGATGAAAGTGAGGCTCAACTAAATAAGGGTTTCGAGATCGAAGACAAATATTATGAGTTATTTGCTAACATGAAAAAAGAATTGAATAGCTCAAATAATGCAAAACTCGAATCCAATGAGACCTCACATTTATTCAACGAAAATAAGGTCAGAATAAATTCCGTTGCATTCACAAAATTAATTACACAGAGAAATAGATTTGTGGCGGAACTTGAACGCATCGAAGACATTTTAAAGTCTTCTAAAAATGATAATAAAATTCAATTAAAAGACAAACTTTTCAATATTCAGACATCATTTCACACGTTTCGTGATATTCAGTTTGAAATCGAAGATCTCGATGACAACGAGTCTCAACTAAATGAGGGTTACGAGATCGAAGATAAATATTACAAAATATCTGCTGACATTAAGAGAAAATTGTATAAATCAAATGATATAAATGATATATTCAAAACATTCTCAAACTAAAAATATGCAAATGCCAAATATCGAACTTCCAGAATTTTCAGGCAACCAGGTACTCAACCCCTATAAGACCTCACATTTATTCTCCGAAGGTAAGGTAAATTCATGTATACTTTGCAAAGACGATCATGAATTCCAAAGTTGTTTTGAATATTGTCGGTTAAAAGATAATGAAAGATTAGATCAGGCCATTAAAATGAAACTATGCACCATATGTTTACGTGGTAATCACGAAACTGAAAATTGTACTTGGAAGGACGAATGCATATTATGTGGCCATACACACATCACATTGATGCATATAAATTCTGTCGATAATAAAAAATCTGATAATATAGATGCAGACGACAGGGCATCAAATAACGAACCATCAGGTGACTCTATCTCTCCTAATCTTGAAAATCATTCAGATGACACGTTACACGTCAGTAAATCAAATATTTCAGTCATTTCTAATAATGTAACAAGCTACAAATCTCCACAACCTAAATTAAAAGAGGAGCAGGATTGCGCAGATAGTTTCCGTAAAACTGCTACACGCCAAAATGACGGCAAGATTACATTTGCAATTTCAACAATAAATAATATTAAATTATACAACAACATAGATATTGCTCTAATGAAATTTTATTCTCGTGACTCGAAACTGGATAAAAATCCAAAGTTACAAGAATCAGTCATTTATAATCAGTCATTTGTAAATAAATATCAAGGAATAGATTATTTGTTCGAATTTCTTGACAATCAAATTGAATATAAAAATTCAGTTTCTTATTTAAATTATCATCCAATTTTTAGAGGTTCTACTTCATCCACGAAAGTAAGCATTCCTTTTATTGGAAAATGCAAAACCTCATTCAACTTCAGTTTAAATGTCCAACTGAAAATAGGTCCTGTTCTTAAGGACAATATTCTATTCATTCTGTTGCGATTCAGAAAACATAAATGCCTCAGATTGATCAAACATGTTCGTAAGAAAAATAATTTTATGTCGAACTTCGAATAACTACATAAGGAACCGTCATACTTTCTAACGTATGTTGCTATCAGAGTCTCAAAAATACAAACATCGACGGAGATAGAAAATTGGTATCACGTCGGCTCATCTGATAATCCCGCGGATATTATAACACGAGGTTGTTCTGCTGAAGAATTATCCTCCTCTGAATTGTGGTGGTATGGACCAAGTTGGCTTGCTAATTTGGTGTATACAAGGAGCACGCCAATTCCAGAATCGAAAGAGATACCTGAAATGCGTCAAAAAACAGTTGCCCTATTCGAGGTGAGGGAACAAAATAACGTTTTTTGAAAATATTCTTCGTTACAGCGCATAGTAGCTTACTGCCTTAGATTCATTCGGTATATTCTCAAGGCAAACAAAATCTTAGCAAATTCCGAACCAATTAGAAGGGATACCAAGTTAAATGTGAAAATTGTATCACCTTCGGCTGGTGAAATGCATGAAGCATTGGCATATCTTATAAGACCCTCTCAGTTCGAGTCTTTCAATCAGGAAATTTCAAAATTGAAATCTAAAAGACAAATTTCATCATCGAGCAGTCTAGTTAAACTCAATCCATTCCTCGACAAAAATAATATTCTCAGACTTGGCGGCAGAATAAGTCAATCCCATCTACATTATGATGCAAGGTTTCCTATAATACTTAACGGAAGTCATATATTGACAAAATTAATTATAGAAAGACTCACCTGAGAAATTTACATTTAGACACGCAATCACTCTTGGCAATTTTGAGAAATGATTTTTGGATCACGTCAGCCAAAACGTCCATAAAGGATGTTCTGAATAAGTGTATCATATGTTTTCGGAACAAACCAAAATTTTTCAATCAAATAATGGGCGAATTACCAGAAATTCGCATCACACCCGCTAGACCATTTTGTACTCGGGAGTCGATTATGCAGGACCGTTTTTCATCAAATCATCGCCTTTACGAAACGCAAGTCATTCGAAATGTTATATTTGTGTATTTGTTTGTATGTTAACGAAAGTATGCCCGCTAGAATTAGTCTTAGAATTAATAGCCAATGCGTTTCTGAATTGTTTGAAACGATTAATTTCTAGACGGGATGAATGCAAAGGGTATTTTCAGATAAGGTTATCAGTTCTATTGATACTTGTACGGAATTGAACGTGAAAAAATTTGTATAATTTAACTCATTTATAGATCATATAAATTATTATGAAAATGTTCTATCAATTTATTCAAATTTAATTATCAAATTCATTCAAATTCAAAGTATTGTTTGAATTCATCATTAAAATTCATTAATATAAATTTACTTCAGAAAGGTAATTATTAACACAGTATTCATTTCTGAACAGTTGAATAAACATATAGTACAGGTAGAAGATTGTCCAAGTTTCAACCTTTTTTCCTACTCCAACAATCCTCAGTCCTCGTTTCATTTTCTTATTGGTGAACTATTAACTGATTTGCCTGGAAGGTGTTACTAAGATATATAAAATAGCAGCATTGATAATTATTATTATACGAATAAGGTACTACAGAATTTATGGAAGAAGTAAGGAGTACTTATGCAGGTTTCACTGAAGAAACAGATGGCAACAATAGAAAGGACAAGGCATCGAACCTGGAAATTTAGCATTAAGGAGAATATTAACCATAGTTAACAATTACTCAATAAATTTATGTTATTTCTTGAAAGCCAGGTCTTTCAAGCCCGTCGGTATGTTACGGCAAATTCCCTTGAAATTATAATCTTATAATTTATGATCTTATCATCTTCAGTAAAGGCCATATACCTGATACTCTGGGTAGTACGGATTTGGATTTACCCGTAATACCCCAAATGTAATAGTAATAAAAATAAGTAGTAATAAAAATAAAATGTATATAACAAAATATCCTAAAGTAATTAGGATACCAAGAATTAGTCTGGTCACGCTCTGATGTACAGAGTGGGGTTAGTGTCCCCCTCAATAACATGACCAGGGTGATTCCTATATAAAGAAAAAATATTATTGCAAAATTGTCTGTTTTTCTAAGGTTTTCATATCAGTATTGAATATATTTGTAAAACTCCGGCAGAGAGCAGTGATTAAATAAAATTATAAGGATCACACAGTTCTTTCAATAAGACGAAAAGTCAATACACTTAAACAAAGTAAGAAATATACAGTCCACTATTTATATCGAACATCTTGGTCCATCAAGACTGTGATTATACTTAACAATCCCTCATTTACAAACTGAAAATACAACAAATGTCAATATCGCTTATGTCACACTCACAGAACATACCAAATTACGGGTATGATCTGTGGTCACACTTCTGACTATTTCACTGTACTCTAGATAACTGTAATCTTACTCTGACCTGCCATCTTCCGTGTCTTGTTTATTATATACTCTAGAGTTTTCTAGAATATTCCATTTCGAGAAGGTTCGATTGCCAGAACGTAGGAGTCGTTATATCACATTTGCCGGAAACAATCTACATAACACAGAAATGGCTTCAGATATTTTCTTAACAATATGTTAAAAATCTCAAATGCAATTTGATGTCTGTGCAAAAATTAGAAAAAGATTTCAAAGTCATTTTTCAAAACAGTGAAGCTCATGTTTATAGAGGAAAAAAATTATATTTGAAAATTATTCGCAATGGCAAGCTTTATCAATTTGAGGTAAATATAATAAAAAATTTTGCGAATATGGTTGCTTCATATGATGAATCGAAAATTCTTATTTGTAATAGGAGGTTTGATGATGCAAATAATAATACTTTAATACAGATATTCAAAAAATATTTTGGAAGGTGGACCGAAATTAAACAGAGATGACATGCCGTTTTGTGAAGTATCTACACAAGCCAAAATGTGTCGTCATCCTCATAGAACAGTATATCAACCTAGATCTAGAAGGCCGCTAGAATTGATACATACAGACGTTTGTGGGCCATTAACTCCCTTAAGTATTGAAGGCTAAAATAGTTCGTTACATTCATTGATGATTTTAGTCAATTTGTCATTATCTATCCTATGAAATCAAAAGGTTGTAATGGACTTTTCTCATCGACTTAGATTAGGCAGTAAAACACAATGATAATCCAAAAATAAAAATATTCTTTATTATTTACAATTCAAATATATATAAAAAACAATAATTCAACCAAAAAATATATCACCTTCCCATTGTTTGAAAGCGTTCCTCGCTTCTTCGTCGAAATGCCTACGTGGTCGAACCACGACCTGCAAAGAAAATGTCGTCGCCCGGAGTCAACACCTCCAGACAGACGGGTGAGGGACAAGGAAGCGAGCCGATCAACACTCGGCCCACGGGGAAGCTCTTCGGAGTCAACACCTCCGAGAGACGGGCCAGGGACAAGGAAGTGAACCGATAAACACTCGGCCCACGGAGACGCTCTTCGGAGTCAACACCTCTGAGAGAACTAGGAAAGGAAGTGAACCGATCAACACTCGGTCCACGGAGAAGTCCTCCGGAGTCAGCACCTCCAGGAGAACGGGGAAAGAAGGGTAGAGGAAACTGGTCATTACCCAGTCTCCAGGGAAGAGTTCTCCGAAGTCAACACCTACGGTGAACTGGCGTTCTAAGCGTCGTGCACCTGATTTTATACACATCGGTCCCTACTCTCATTACTCCTTCTCTTCTTACGGTGATCCGGTAGGGATCTGCGCGATATTCACTTGTTTCTCATATTTCGCGCTCGCATGTTCTTCCACCTTAACAAGGTGAAGTGCTCAAGAACTTCAATATATTCAAGCCAATGGTAGAAACACATTTCCAAAGAAAAATTTCACGTTCAGAATCAGATAATGGTGGAGAATTCTCATCGAATCAAGAATATGGACTTAAAATGGAATTCACAGTCGCTTACAACCCCCAGCAAAATGGTGTGAGTGAAAGATTCAACAGATCAATAGCAGAAAAAGCTAGAGCTCTAATCATCGAAAGTGATTTACCAAAAACACATTGGGTAGAGGCTATAAGAACATCTGCATATTTGATGAATATAAAACAAAATGAATCTCGACATTCCGAGAAGAACATAACTCCAGCACAAATCTGGTATGGTACAAAACCGAACATAAAGAAGCTTAAAGTATTTGGTGCCACTCCATATTGACATAATCCAGAACATAAGAAAAATAAATTCGATAAAAAGTGTAATAAATATATAATGATTAATTATTCAACAAATAGATATCGACTCTATGATCCTAAAACTGTTATAAAGAATATAAATCATGAAGAGTTATCTGGCGAAAATTATTTGAATGTTGAAGAGGAAAAAGGAAATACCACAGAAGATGAAACAAAAACAGATGCATATGATACCGAAGATACCCGTGAAGAAAATCCAATAACAATGAAACGTCAAAGGAAACCACCAGCTTGGCACAAATACTATATGGTTGGAAACGACAATGGAATTGAAGGTTCTAACTTAAAAGAAGATGAATCATATTTGGCATTGGCTCTAAATGCTGAAGCTTATGTGGAAAATAATTTATCGGAGACAATAGAAGATATTCAAAACCGAATCGTCAAACAAGAGTGGAATACAGCAGTAATGGAAGAATTGGACACTCTAAAAGGGAATCAAACCTAGACTTTAGTGGATTTACCTAAAGGACAGAGGGCTATTTCTTCCAAGTGGTTATTCACAATTAAGAAGGTCCATGAAGGTAAAATCAGTAAATATAAAACTGGTTGCTAGAGGCTGTTTTCAGCAGAAAAATTTAAATTTTAATGAGACCTATTCACCTATCTCAAAATTAGCTACATTTAAGACTGTTTCATCTATTTCAAATGAGAAAAACTATTTAGTACATCATTTAGATTTTAAGTCTGCATTTCTGAATGGTTATTCAAAGGAAATAATTTATATGACCCAACTTCTGGTTTTATAGTTGATAACAAAGTTTGTAAACTGAACAAAACAATTTATGGTTTAAAGCAATCTTCTAAGGCAATTGTATCAACGTTTATATACATTCTTGAGAAAGACGTTTGTTTACTAAGTTTACTGATAATATGGTTATTCTCATATTAGTTTATGATGACGATTTACTAGTTATTAGCAATGATGAACGAGAAATTCAAGATCTGAAAGTAAATTGGGAAAGGAATTTGAAATGAAAGACTTAGGAGAGGTTAAATATTTTTTAGGGATAGAAGTAATTAGAAATTATAAAAAACAAATAATCACTTTAAGTCAAGTACAATATATTAGAAAGCTCCTTCAAAAATTCAATATGCAAGATTGTAAAAGTAAGTCAAATCCCATGGAAGTGAACTTGAAATCAAAAGAAGAAATTCCTATGGAAACAAAACCATTTAGAAAATTTGTAGGATGCTTAATGTATTTAACTGTCACTAGGACAGATATATGTTTTAGCATAAATTATTTAAGCAGATTTCAATCAAATCTTAGTGAAGAAAATTGGGTTCATTTAAAAAGAATTCTACGTTATGTGAAGGGTACAGAGCAGATGAAACTAACTTTCAAGCCACATTCACAAACAAAACGTTTAAGTTGTTATTGCGATTCAGATTGGGGAAATGATACTGTTGATCGCAAGAGTACATCAGGATTCATTATAAAATTTCATGACAATTTGATAAATCGGTGTTCTCGAAAACAAACATGTGTTGCTTTTAACCTTAAGCATATGTATATGGTTTAAAAAATTTATTGATTGATCTAAATTTCAATTTTTATGATTATGCACCAACCAATATTTTTATAGATAATAAGAGTTGTATAACGATTCTTAGGGAAGATAAGTTTGTGTTATAAAATTCGTTATAATTTTATAAGAGATATTATTTTTAAGAAACAAGTTATTTTGAAATATTTATGTTCAGAAAACCAAGAAGCCGATATTTTCACGAAGGCTTTGCCAAAAGGGCAATTCAATAAGGTTGTGTACCTTTAAGGATATCAAAACCACAACCTAACTCTACATACAAGTCATGAACATAGACTTGGCAACGCCGCATCAGCTCATTCCGGTAGACCGATCGATCTTCGAACATCGATCTACTGCATGTTATAACTGCCTTTTCAGAAAACTTTCCAGCGACAGTACTTTCACGACCCCCTTTACTACAGGCCATGAAGAGCGTAGTCCCTCGGTGTTGCCAAATTGTGCTTAGTTGTATACTATCCTAGTCGTATGTTCCAAGCTTTCAAGCATTATCTCAACTATTTTTGTATATTGTGAACAAACAATGAATATTATTAGTATGTATAATATATAGAATATTATATTGGGTATTGTGAGCACATATTTCTGTAACAGAAAACTGTAAAACATTTATTATTGCAAGAAAACAACGATGTTTTCGATAAAGCCCCACTGCGTGAAAAATACCTCTATTAGTCAGTGGGATTTATTTACATGAAAAGTTGCCTAACCAAATTTATTAAATTATTTGAGAGAATAGGAACCTTGAAAGAAACGCTGTAGGAATTACTCAAATTGAATTATTTACCTTAGTAAAAATAAATACAGTACAATCGCGATAATATGAACACGCGCTCGTTCGAACAGCTCAATAGCGTGAACAACATTTTTCTTACATTGACATCTCTATAACGTGAACAGCTGCAACCCCCGATAATGTGAACACTATTGGCAACTGATTTTATTGACTGTTGTGAAGGCGTAAACTGAAATTTTCAAGTCCAAACTTGTCCGAGATTTCGTCTTACGTATTTCGAAGGTGGCTGAGATTAGTTTGGTTGTTTTTTAGAGAGAGTACTGAAATACTAACGTGATATTTGTACCTACAATACGAGTATGTCTAAAATAAAAAGTAAATGTTTGTCATTATATGATAAGGCAAAAGTGATTGAAGAGTGTAATAACGGTATGAGTGTAACGTTCCTATCAAAGAAATATGGAGTAGCAAAATCGACAATTTGTGCCATAAAAAAGAAAAGAACACTGATTTTGAATAGAGTTTCAAATGCGTTAAAACCGACAAAACAATGCACGTTAAAAAGTGCGGAGTATCCCGAAATGGAGCAAAAACTTTATAAATGGTTCTTAGTCCAAAGAGAAAGAAATATGCCTGTATCTGGAGAAATTATTAAACAAAAAGCATTGAATTTGAAAAGTGCTATGAACATTGCAAATTTCAATGCGAGTGATGGCTGGTTGCAACGTTTTAAAACTCGATTTGGAATTCGATTCTTGAAAATAACAGGCGAAAAGTTATCATCTCAGCCCGAGCTTGTCGATCCTTTCAAACAAAGGTTGATGCAGTTAATTCAGGAGCTTAATTTGAATGAAAATCAACTGTATAATGCGGATGAAACTGGCCTTTTCTGGCAACTGCTACCTGAAAAAACATATGTTTCTATGTCCGAGAAAACCGCGCCAGGTATGAAGACAGCCAAGCAAAGAGTTACCATTTTAGGATGCACAAACGCTTCAGGTCTCCATAAGTTGACTCCATTGGTAATAGGCAAAGCTAAGAGTCCTAGATGTTTCAAAAACTTTGTGAATCCTCTAATCTACAGGCACTCAAAGAATGCCTGGATGACGGGGAAATATTTAAAAACTGGTTCTTTAAACAGTTTGTTCCTGAGGTGAGTACATATGTACTTCATAACATTTTGTTCTATGCATGATTTTGGCGCCTTAATTCAAATTTAGGTTCGATCATTCTTAAAAGGACAAGGACTAGAAGAAAAGGCAGTTTTGCTTCTAGACAATGCTCCTTGTCATCCACCTGCCGAAGAATTGAAAGCTAACAATGGAAAAATTTTTGTGATGTTTATGCCGCCAAATGTCACCCCCCTGATTCAGCCAATGGATCAGAATATTCTAAGACTTATGAAACTACATTATCGTAATAGTTTACTGAGCTCTATACTCAATACCAATGAGCCTATTGGAATTGCTCTGAAGAAACTGTCATTAAGGGATGTAATGCTAAATTTAGCAGCAGCATGGCAGAAACTAGATGCAGATATGATATCCAAGTGCTGGCATAACTTAATGGCCGAACCAAATGCAAATGAAGATGACCTGCCTCTAAGTGTTTTGAAACAAAGATGGGGCAATAAGAGCCATGATATTGTGGAGGATACTATGACTTTATTGGAAGCCATAGGACCTGTAAGTTTTTTGTTCTGACGTTCAACTTTTTGTCTACTAAGACACTCAAATTTAGATAGAAATTTCTTCCCAAGAAATTGAATCATGGAATATGGACACATGCAACCACCTCCAAGACGGTGATGAAGAGGATGAAGATAGCACATCAGATGATGTTGAAATTATTGGTGCAGAACGATCAGATGATATAAGCCACCATGAAGCTATTCAAGCCCTTAAAATTTCCATTGAGTGGGCTACCCAAAATGTAAATATCAGCGACATTCTGGTATTGAAATCTATTCAAGAGAAGGCTATCTTGGCCAGTGTTTCTACCAAAAAAGTGCAAACTAAGATATCACAATTTTTTCAACCGTTATAAATTACTAAAGTTCGATTAAAGTATATTTTAGTTTCAAAAATTAATAAATGAGTATAGTAATATGGTGTAGAGTTTGTATTTTAGTGACCTCCGGTAATATGAACAACCTCTATTCTGTGAACAACGCTGGTTTTTTTCTGTTCACGTTATCGCGATTGTACTGTATTATATTTCTGATTAGAGCAACCAACAAACTACTTTATGAAAGTATTGAACTTTCTTCGTTTATTTTTTGATTCAGGTTTCTCGTGTCCGGCTTCATTATTTTTTTTGTCTAATCATTCAATAAGATATTCGAAAAAATGGAACACAGCATGTTCAGAATATTTTTATTGTCTTCATCACATAAACAGCAACAACAAAAATTTTTAAGGACTCATCCAATGACACTCTTAAAATAGGGAGATTACACAAAATTGATTTCTGGTGTATATTATACAAAAAGGCACGTTCAAGAGGAATACCTTTATTATTTTTTCAAATATGGAACACATGTGAAATAAGACATTTTCTGTAAGTATATTCAGTACTCCCCGTTGCAAATAATTAAAATATTATCAATAATAAATAAAATCATAGCTTCCAAAAATTCTGTTTTGAGGAAAGTTTGGATTTTGAAAGAATATGTTATTGTTAGTTAAATTTGTGAATAGCGATCTGTTTATTCGATGGTTATCGGTAATAAATAGGTTAGAAAATATACTTATTACTATAAATAAACTCACCTATCCCAAGCTTGAAACTTACTGAATCATCTACGGAATACCTATCCTCTACATTACATTTCACAAACAAATTATTTGTAAGTAATCCGTACTCAAAACACAACACAAATTCGATTCGATTAAATCGGTACACAAAACACTTCGTTTTTATAATTTGATGTTATGTTATCCACAAAATATCAACACTAGCACGTAAATAACACTAAAGAGAATTGATGAATAGAGAATTAGAACTGAAATCGTAAAATATTCTACTTAAAACTACGAAAGTCTTGAACAACACGAAATTGATTTCGTTTCACTGAAATTTGTAAACAAACTAAACACTTCGTTTTTTAGTGTTTGATGTTGAGATTTCAACAAATTATCAACATCACCACTTGTAATACACTGTACACTATTGAAAAATATAGTATTTATACCGAAAGCTCAAATTATTCAACTTCAAATTGCGAAAGTTTTGGGAAGCGTCCTGTTTGCTCTACAACAAATTGCGGGAATATATGCCCACGCAATGACATATGTCAAATACTCATTTCATGGCCTGTAGTAAAGGGGGTCGTGGTACTTTGTATGAAAAATAGTTTTAACAAAAATTGTAGATTATACAATTATCTATAGAAATTAATGATACACATTTTTTTTAAGAAGAACTATGTCTGAGTTATAGCGATTCAAAAGTTGTTTTCATAGTATGTACAATAACAAATTCACTTTATGAATTAGAATTGACAATATGCTATGAATTCCATTATTTTTCATTCTCAGGTGGGAGAATGTTTAGTGCATCTGTTAATTCCTTTAAACCTTTATTGAGACGTGTACAGGAAATTGGATGGTTGAATAATTCTGATATCATATTTGTAACAAATTTTCCAGTTGAGACCATCTAGTTAATTTCAGTTGTAAAATCCATTTCAAATTATTAGTTTATTTTTATTGATAAAATCATTTACATGCATATCTTAATCTACTAACATCTGATTAATTATTTCTGTTTTTACTGTGATGGAAAATCTATAGTGTAAAAAAAAAGTTATTTTCGAAAAATTTTATATTCTACGATTTACATATTAAAACCTTCCTTTATAATAGGGTATTTGACTGCAATGAAAATATAGATCAAAATGTTGTTAGGTTGATAGTAAATATTATTTTGAAGCAATATAGCCATAACATCCTTTTGAAATATATATGATTTTTAAAAGAAAGCAATAATAAACTAATTAAAATTTCATATTTGATCACGTGATTGAAAACGCACTGAATTGGCTAAAGAAAAGAAATTGGCGAGGGAAGTCAGAGTCACCGTGCAGTAAACAAAGCCGACAGCCAACAAAGGCTAACGTTCATTTCTCTGAAGTCTTTGTACGTCTGTGTTTGAGTGTTTATTTCCTGGTTTTATTATGGTATATATTATTATTGTCAATATCACTTTAGTGCAATATGATAGTGAACATGCGAGTGATCTGTTGAAAACTCTGTCATTATCTATATATATATATATATATATATATATATATATATATATATATATATATATATATATATATATATATATATATATATATAATACATAATATATATACATAATAGCCAATTCTACCAATAAATCTAAAGCAACATGGACATTGATAAGAGAACTGAGAGGCAAACAAGATAGACGGTCTGGGATACCCACTGGGGACCTTGTTGCGGTGGCGAACAGGTTTAATGAGTTTTTCATTAATACGGGTGAAGGTACGCCTTCATCACTCTGCACTTTTACCAAAGAATCAAAAGTCCATAAATCTTTTTTTATGTTTAAACTTTTACCATCTGAATTAATATCAATTGTTGCTAAAATGAAAAATTCAACATCATACGGTCATGATGGAATTCCTATGAAGGTGCTGAGGAAATGTATTCATGTAATTGCGAAACCCTTGAGTTTCATCATTAATAGGTCATTTATTGAAGGAATATTTCCGGAATCTCTAAAAATAGCAGTTGTTAAGCCCCTTTTTAAAAAGGGTTCCTATGAGGAAATAGAAAATTATCGCCCAATTAGTCTCTTGTCATCTTTTTCTAAAATTTTTGAAAGAGTTCTCTCTATCCGTTTAATTTCTTTCTTCAGAAAGTTTAATGTTTTCAACAAATATCAACATGGTTTTATAGCACAAAAATCCACCGAAACCGCTATATTTCAACTCTTGAGTAAAATTTTGGGGGCCTTGGAGGATGGAAGCATTGCACTTGGTATGTTTCTAGACTTGTCTAAGGCGTTTGACAGTGTAAATCATGAAAAATTGTTGGAAAAATTGTGGACATATGGCATTAGAGATAATCAACTTATATTAATTAGAAGTTATCTCAGTAATCGCAAACAAAGAGTTGAATTGGTTCGAGACGGAGCGACTTGTATATCCGATGATGTTACTGTTGTCAGAGGTGTCCCTCAGGGGAGTGTCCTTGGGCCACTTTTGTTCCTGATTTACATTAACGATTTGCCGGAGGTGATTGGTGATCTGGCTTGTGGGTTCTCTATGTACGCTGACGATACTAATATCATAATTTCCGACGATAATTTGGCCACCGTTATCAATAGGGCCGAAGATGCTTTTGAGTCTATAACTTCCTGGTGTGGCGTTAACAGTTTAAGGTTAAACATTGCCAAGACGGACTTTGTCTTCTTCCATACTGATCGCTCTCGTCGTTCATTTCCATTGTCAGTAAATATTATTGATAATGATATAACATCTAGTGAGTCTATCAAGTTTTTGGGTATCCATGTTGATGCTACCTTGAAGTGGCCTCAGCATGTTGATTACTTGAATGGGAGACTGCTGTCTGTCTTATATTCGATTAACGTTTTGAAGCATCAAGTTAGCATAAATGTATTGAAGACAATTTACTCTGCAAATTTTGAGTCGTTGTTGTCATATGGAATAATATTCTGGGGCAACAGCCCACATACTAATACCCTATTTGTTACTCAGAAAATGACGTTGAGGTCGATGTTAGAACTACCTTTTCGGGAATCGTGTAGAGGTTTATTCAGAAAGCATAATATTTTAACTGTACCTGGCTTATTTGTTTTTAGATCGTTGCTATTCATTTATAAACACAAAGAACTGTTTTCTGGCTTCAAAAATCTAAATAATACACGTAAAATGATTCCTTATCAACTACCACAGCTATCACTCACACTTGCTCAAAAAAGCACAATGTACACTTGTATGAAACTATATAACGCTCTCCCAAAACATTTCTGGGCTATTGATGGTGTGAGTCTCTATGTGGCAGGAGTTCGTAAGTTTATCCTGGATGCGGAGCCTTATCATCTAAATGATTATTATAATTACTGTTCTGGCCAGCATTGAGATGTGGTTTCGTCTGACATATTTCAACTTTATCATTTGTACCTGATCTGTGATAATCTTTGAAATAAATGTTATTATTATTATTATTATTATTATATATAAAAAGAAAGTCGTGTTAGTTACTCCACTTATAACTCAAGAGCGGCTGTACCGATATGGCTGAAAATTGGTGGGGAGGTAGCTTAGAGCCAGGAGGCGGACATAGGATACTTTTTGTCCCGTTCGGCAGCGTTCCCATGAAACTTGACAAGAAACGTCAGTCACTATGAAAGGTTGTATGAGTTCGTTGAAATCATACTTTTTTAGCACAAAATAGTAAGCAGCAGTGGTTCTGTTGTAGAATGTTCTACTGTCACGCGGGAGGCTTGGGTTCGGTCCCGGCTAATCCAAGCTTAGCTTTTTTACTTCAATGACAAAAGTTTTCACTAATTTCATTCAATACACATATATTGAACATAATTATAAAGCAATCGAATATTCAATTCATATAAAGAACAATTACTGTATTGAAAACAAAACACATTATATTCTTTCAAAATTTTTTCAATTAATTTAGACAAATTTAGCTCAATAACACTTCTGAGGCTGTTCTTTGAAAATTTTCGCAAATTTTGTTATTAATATTTCTATATATAAAAGAAAGTCGTGTTAGTTACACATTTATAATTCGAGAACAGCTGAACTGATTTGGCTGAAAATTGGTCGGTGGCAGCTTAGAACCAGGAGAAGGACATAGGATACTTTTTGTCACGTTCCCGTGGGACGTGACGTAATACGTGGTATAACAAAACGGATATACCACAATAAGGATTATTATGTCGGAAGGGATTCTACATCAAATTCGTGCCAGTAAAAGAAATTCCGACCTTCAAATGAATGAGTAGATACATAATCAGGCTTTGATATTGATCGAAGACATGTGTTACCTCATGTTCGGTAATTTATTGGTCAGTTTAGGAATGACAGCGACAAATCGTGAAATGAATGACGCATTTAATCAAGAATTTGAACGGGAACTTTTCCGTTGACTTGAATATGATCACCAGGAATTAGATTTAATAGTTCAAACGAATGTACCACTGTTGAATCACCAACATGAGGATGATACAATGATGAACGCAATTGATGATTGAAATGGTGGTTTATATTTCCTGAATGCTCCTGGTGGAACTGGTAATACATTTCTCATGTCAGTAGTTTCAGCTACTGTTAGTGCGAGATCCGACGTTGAGGTTGCAGTTTGCTTCTTCTGGAATAGCAGCCATTGTTAGAAGGATGGCGTACGGATGACTCATTCAGCATTAAAATATCCGTTAAATCTTCAAACTATTGAAGAACTAACATGTAATATTGCAAAACACTCCGCAATTGCCAAAGTTTTATTAGAATCAAAAATCAGCATCTGGAACGAATGCACAAAAAAATAAACGTGCATTGGAAGCACTTCACCGAACATTGGAAAATCTACGAAATTAATGTAACGAATTTCTGTAACTTTGTCTCATCAAAAGACGAACTCATCAACAAAGTATTCCCAAAAATCATTACTAAACACAAAAATAAGGAATGGTTGAGAGAGCGAGCAATTTTGGCGGCTTAGAATAAAAATGTAGATGACTTAAACTTCATAATTCAGAACAAGATCATTGGTACACTGCGTTATTTCAAATGAATTGATTGTTTAACAAATGAAAATGACGCCACCAACTATCCTATTGAATTTTTAAACTCCTTGGATGTGCCGGGATTACCACCCCACAATTTACGACTAAAGGTTGGCTCCGTAGTATTCATGCTTCGAAACATAAACCAATCAAAACTGTGCAACGGAACGCGTTTGGTGATAAGGAAATTGATGAACAATGTGATTTACGCGACGATACTCAAAAGAAAATTCGAAGGTGAGGAAGTTCTCATTCCAAGGATCCCGACCGACATGCCGTTTGAGTTTAAACGTCTTCAATTTCCGATCCGACTTGCATTCACCATGACATCAAACAAATCATACGACCAATGCTTAAAAGTTTGTGGTCTGAATCTAAAAAATCTATGTTTTCCCATGGTCAATTCCGAGTATATGTGGCATGTTCACGGGTCGGAGGACCATTTGCGTTTTTTTTTCTTGCACCTGATAATAAAACGAAAAATGGCGTCTATCACAAGATGCTTCACTATCCATGCACTAAAATACATGGCCAATCATTAAAATACGATACTTGCATTTTTAATTTACATTAATTATCCAAATAAACAATTGCCCTTGATAAAATCGAAAGTCTGCTCATTTATTGCCTCTTAGGTGGAACAAAGTTCGCCGGGTCAGCTAGTTTTGGATAAATCATATTTATCCGATATTTTTCCGTACAATTGACATTTAACATAATAAAAAATTAATATTTGCAATGTTTTCTGTTCATTATTTTAATTTTCTTACATATTCTGTACATACTGATTTTGCTAATAAAAATGCTAAGTTTTTATGGAAATTTTTATTTCCAGTACAGACTTTTACAAATAATTCTAAAATATTTACAGATATTTCACTGGATTAAAGACAAAAATATTAATAACAGTGCTTTAAATAATTTATAAATTTTTTAATTGAGAAATAATGAAAAATACTGAAAATAATTTATGAATTTGCTGCATTTATTTTATTACCACTAGCTATGCTATAACAATACAATGATCAAGTATTCTAAGTATTTTAGCATTTACCACTGCATGTTGCTTCAACATGTGAAACTCTCTAATACGTATTATGGTCCTTTCTACATGTATTCATAAGCTAGCTATTACTTTGGTTTGACGAACCTCATCCTTTGATAACTTGAAACCCGTAGTTACACTTTGTGGCCTAAGTAATTTTATGCCCTTTTCAGCCAGCATTTGTTCAACATGTTTAAAACCTCTGTCAGCTAATACGAAAGTTCCAGGCTGTAAAGTTTTAAAAAATTTGCAATTTCCTAATATAGTAATATCACTTGCTCTGCCCCCGAAGCCAGATGAAACAAAATTAATCAAACCATTAGGTGTGCAAGAAACTAAATATTTAACTGTATTCGCTTTTTGTAGTCAGACCAAGTTAATGCTTGATGAAGTGCTTTCGATGGTTTCTGAATATCGATCCCTAAGCAGTCTAATATACAGCTTACATAGTAATAATTTTGTTTTAATAAAGTGCTATAGGTAAAGTATTTAATGTAAATTGTTTATTCAACTTTACAATGAATGAGCGTAATACGCTGGCTATTTTAGGTATATTTTTCAGAAATAATTTACTGCTATACGATAGTGATTTAGGTAATTTAGATAATGTAATAGGATTAGAAGAAAACATAGTAAATGATGACAGACAGGGAATGGACATGAAGAATCGAAAGGAGGAAGGTCCAGAAAAGGGAGATGTGATAGATGTAGAAGAAGTAAAAATGTGTGGTAGAGGTGGAAAACTGACTAATCCTGAGCATTTGAATGAATACAAGGTTTCTTCTGCCTATTATCTTAAAAAACAAAATGTACGTAAAGGTAGGAGCAAAGGAAAGAATAAATCCCTCAAAGAAATCGAAATGTTCAATGGATTGGGCTATGTGTTGGCTCCGGAAGGAATGAGGGCACAACAGAGTAAAGGATCTGTTAAAGGGTTGAGGGACAGTCAACTCAGGGGACATCGACAACTGAGAAGAAGATCAACAGGATGTGATGTTTTGGTGAGAGCCCTGAAATCTAAAGTAGCAAAAATAAGAAGTACAAAGGTATTCGATCTGGAGAATAAAAAGCGTGAATTAAACGGTGAAGGGAATGGAATTACTGAGGCCTTTGCAAAGAACGGAGAGTCCCTAAAAGGAAAGTCTTATTCCTGCGTGAAAGGTTTTGACAAGAAGTTATGGTTCAGTATATGGGAATAAGACAAGGATTCGGATTATAGAAAATGGAAAATTATTCCATATTCTAGTAAGCACTTGTGCCATAACTAATTTATTTGTTTTAGACTTGAAAATGATCCTGGGCGGTGTGTTGCAATTGTGGACCAAACTTATACTTGTATACCATATTGAACAAGGTAATGGAAAAATTTTATCAAGGAATGGTTAAATCGATAGAGGTATACAGAATCCAATGCACTCCAAGATCGAAGCCGGACGTTGTACATTTGGATAGGTTGGCAAAATACTACGAGGGGAGCATAGTGGAAAATTGTGTCGTTGATCGGGACTATCAAAGCTAAGAGGGGGGCAGTGTTACAAATTTGCCCCCAATGGTTGATGGATGTTTGAAGAAATGATGAGGCTGTTGAGAACCGTCGTAGGCACGACCACAGAGCACATCTAGAGTTGCAGTGTCGATGTTCAGCACATCGAACTGCCTCGGTCATTCCCGTTTGAGATCGTTAGAGAAGAACAAGAGTAGCAACCACGTGTCGGCATAGTAGAGTTCTTTGCAAATAAGGTTACACATAAGTGACATTGACATTTGTTGTAGTTATTTTCAGTTGTTAATAAAGGATATTTATTGATGGTTAAAAGTTATTGGAATATATCCGTCGAAACCCATAATTCGTAACAATACATTAATGGTTTTTTAGAAATAAGATACAACATATTCTTCAAACATTGAGCTTTTTGTCTAACTGTGTTTGTCTTTATGTCAGAATCTGAAGTAATTGATGACGAAGAAGCTACAACTGATGGAAGGTAGGTAGAGTCATTAGCAGATTCTTTTTGATTGAGAAAATTAATTTTCTTTCTAACATTGACAACTTGGCCTGACAGCAAAGATCTTTCAACACATTCAGTGCTTATAAATGGAGATGTCATAGTCGAAGTGGTAGGAATTTTAAATGGAGAAAGGCAAATATCTCTTGTACTTGATTTCTTGATCAATATTCGTTTTTAACCGTTTGATATAGGCTGTTCGTAACATGGTAGGGTCTGAAAGTCATTTCTTGCAATCAAGCTGACATTCAAACTTAGATGGCATAGCCCCTTTAACCATGATTATAGCTCTGCTGAAACCAATTTGATATTGTATATAGTTTGCCATATCTTTTCCATCTGCAATAACAATTTTAACATCGTTAATAATTGACCTCTGGCTAAAATATAACTCACATATAATGAAGTATTGAAGTTTTATTATTTTGAATCTTTTATTATACTGAAGTATAAAAATACAAAGATAGGAAAAAATCCACTTTATTCCGTTCCAGATCAACAATTACGTAATTAATTGATGAAATATATAGTTTTATTTTATCTTATTTTAGGTTTTGAAATAAATCAATCCTCCAACTTCTAAACGCAAACTTGTTTCTTTATTAACCTCTTAAACTTATATTGTCATCTTACATTCATAGAAATATATATTCCAATGATATTTCATAGAACATCGTTTCAAGCTAAGATTTGATTTTTATGGTCATTACATTTCAAAAAACTAAATATTACTCAACATTAATAATCTCAAAATATAGTAGAATGTATAGAGAAGACTAACGAATATGTAATAAAATCAACTCGTTATTTATGTATGAAATATAGGGTAGATTTACTTACGTTAAAGTGATCTTCATCACACATGAAAGCGAGAGATTTTACAGCTTTATCTTTCTGGTTTATCTCTGTATTCATAATTTAAGTTTATATATTGTATGTATTCGAGAAATTGTCATTAGTCTGCACGTAGCATTTGGAAAATTTGAATCTCATCGAAACGTACGTCATGCAGTATTCTTTTTAATATATGTAAATCAGTTTAACAATTGTTTTATTATATAACGAATAATTTGAGATATTTTTGTGGAAACAGTCAAAAACAGGTGTGGTTTCATGATGACGAATTGAAGAAAATCTGCGCTACGCTAGTGAAATCAATGCCTAGAAGAGTTCAAGAAGTTATTTCTGCGAAAGGAAGACATACTTCATATTAATATGAAGCATTTACGCTATTTTGTATGCATTTACTTCAATAAAAGCTAAGATTTTACGAAAACATTGTTTTTTATCCTTTGTCCCAATTAATTCGAACAGCATAGTATGCATACCACCCGACCGAATAATAGCTATTTTATTATTTGTTGATGTGCATCCACCATGTAGACGTCTGCCGTGAAAAATATAAATTCAAGAACATAAGGTATAAAATATATCAATGGCAGATCTGGTGAATTACTTAAAATTTTATTTTTTGGCATTTTCAAAATTGTCTGCCTTAATGTTAACCGCGCGAAAATGGCCTGCCATTGTTATTTTCAGTTAGTAATAGTATATTTTCAAATGTCAAAACGGCAGACGTGGTGAAATGAATTCAAAATTCACCAAAAATCGATACCTGTCTTACGTGAGCGCCCGTCGCGTCCACCACTTTAGGCTTAGTGAGTCCCTCTCTCATGCTTGGTAGGTATAAGGGCCTATATGTACAAAAACTCAGGTCTGGTCAAATACATACAGGTACACTGGCTCGTTAGACTATAAATTTCCATTAGTTAATTAGTGAGATAATATATAAATAATTTCATCATTCATATAAAATCAGATGTAATTTTATTTCAAGAATATCTCTTTTATATCATCCAATTTTGATACACCGTTTCAACCCGATAATAAACTGAAAATTGTTTATCAATTCATAAATATATACAAACTGTATATCAATATATATTCTAAGTTGAATATTTGTCCTAATGGCTATACCAAAGTGGTAAATCATTTTCGGTATGACCTTGATTTGTCTTCCGTATTCGAGACGATACTTTCGCCGAGATTCAACAAATGTTTATAATTTGGAATCATGAAATATGAAGCAAATATTACAGCCTTCTATCTCTTTCTCGAGTGTCAATGATGTCATCACTAGATCATAACATAAAAAATCTTGCATCCAAGTCACCTATCGACTTCCTTAGCAATTACATATTTTCTGTTACTTCGCGGTTTTATATTCCTCCGGTCGCGCGAAGAACTATGATGTATGAAAAGTTGAATTACTTTTAATAATTTGAATTTAATAATTTTAAATTATTTTTTGGTAACGGAATTATTACTGAATTTTGGATCGATTTTTGAAG
Source organism: Henosepilachna vigintioctopunctata (assembly GCA_030704895.1). Taxonomy (NCBI): domain Eukaryota; kingdom Metazoa; phylum Arthropoda; class Insecta; order Coleoptera; family Coccinellidae; genus Henosepilachna; species Henosepilachna vigintioctopunctata. Next base: position 5,022,965 of record JARQZJ010000036.1, on the reverse strand, counting down.
CAGTCTCAAAAGTTCTAGAGTAATCAATCAATGGCCTTCAAACCTTTAACAATCTGAAGTTGAATAAATTCTCTAGGGGGTCAGGTATTTTAAAATTGTCCAATATGAGAGTGAATATTTTTAATTAATTCCTGTATGTGAACAATTTATGCATGAAAAAAGGAAGAATTTTAAATTTTGGTTTTTCAAACTATTGATGGAATTTTTGTAATTGTATCGAGTTGCCGCACTCGCATAATTCGATGAAATTGCAAGTTTAAATAATTCGCCATCTGTCGACGAGAAGTATAACTGTTTTGGTGTTAATAGAATAAGCAGAAACGAAACTGATTACGGTAAGTTTATTTTTTGAAATTGGAAAACATTCGCGGGTACTCCAATTCGACGATCATACACTTTTATGACCGAACCACTATCTAAAGCTTAGACTGTGAAAGAATAATATTCTAAAACTTTCTTAGGAACACGTAGCGATTATTTCCATATCACAAATTGTATTTACCAATACATTCAATTCGTTTTGTTATAGCGCATTTGTTTACCACAGTTTATTATATTACGAATTTAAAATAATTTACTTTCACAAGTTGTTATTTATCAATACATTCAATTCGTTTTGTTATAGAGCATTTGTTTACCACAGTTTATTATTATATTACGAATTTAAAATAATTGACTTTCAGTTCTCATAATGGGTCGAGGAAGGAATTGCCTCGAAAAGAAACGCTCAAAGAGAAGCCGATGTCATGAAATTGCAGCAAATAAACATTGATAAATTTATAGAGAATATATTATTTAACATTTGCAGTTCACAGCGATGTATATTGTGGAGACGAAGGAACGTGAATTTGTTTTCCATGAAAATGTCAACATTGAAAACGGAGAAGGGCTGTTAAAGGTAATTGAAAGGAGGTTGAATGGATAACACTTCTACTGGAACTCTCGGAAACATAAATAGAGGAAATAATAATGTCGACGAATACGACTTTACTTGGGGATCACTTGAAGATTATAATAAGTACATAATTAAAATCGTGGGCATTTCGATATGAACAATTATATAATTAATATTGCTATATTATATAATATAACAATTATGTTATACTTGCTTTCAGAATATAACAGGAAAAACTTGAAATTGAGAATACTAATGAACAGAGTAGGATAAGTGGATACTTACTTTTTAAAAAATGCAACCATACTGCAATATAACCTCTGTGTCCGGCGGAAGACATACTTTCTTGAAAAGAAAAGGATTGACAATTTGATATTTATTTATACGTAATGTCTGCAATAAACAGGAAATACTCAAAACCCAAAAAAGGACTGTTAACAAGGCTGTCGTCGGGCGTACTACATTATCAAGAGGAAGTACATATTATCATATGAACGAACTTGCGAGTATATTGGATATTCCATCTATAGATATAAATAAATTTTCTTGTAATTCTGCAAGTGATTAAATTTTAATTTAATTCATTTTAATATTCGATAACAAATTATGGATTATGTAGTAATTTTATTCTCATTATTACAAATTATTTCTATTGAGCTTGTGATGTTCAATAGATCTGAAAATAAATTTCAAAATCAAGAATTACATTGGGCGGCAACGATGAATATTGATGAGGCATTTAAACATTCTTATACATATTAATATTATTATATACTATTATGAGCCTTATTTTCCTATACGTAAAATATAAATAACTTCCAAAAATTTAAGTAAATTAAAAGTAAAAATTGAATTGTAAGAGTTAGGCTGAGATTTCTGTGATTCATAAATGACATCGACATTCTGATAGGGATTTTTACCTCGGCAAAATACTGTCAGCAATTTTAACTGAGACAATTCATTGTATATTTTGCACTGCAAAAGCTTCCATGGCATATCATTGAAAAGCTTCAGAAATTTAGATCACTTATCTGATGTGATCTTCTACAATAACATAAATAAACTGCAAATATTTCTACAAAAAAGTTACAATAGATGAAAACCATCTCTCTTCGCCCCTATTCCAAGATCCATAAGAAACGAATACAAGATTATGCTTCTTTATTTACACTGACAAAAATGTGAAAAGGCTTGTTATTGTATATTATTAATGTTTAATGCTATGGCTTCTTAAGATTAAGATAAAGAAAAATAAAATAAAGTAAATGTGTAAGATACTTTATTCTTTTTATAAATCTTAACTTATACAGTTTCTTGCACAGGTGGCTCGTAACCTTCCGGCTTGTCAACTTTTTCACCAACAGCTCCAGGCTCACTCCCTCCTTTTCCACTATCACCATGAAGGTCTAGCAATTTTGAAAGGTCAAACCTAGGCTTTTTCAATACTTTAACCTTTCGAATGAAAACATCATGTAAGGGGTAAGTACCCTGGCACATTTTTTCTATATCTTTAGCAATGGAATCAGGTAAGAGCTTATTAACAACCTCTTTTAAATCACTATGACCTATGTCGCGATTGATCACTTCAATCATTTTCTTGCGTATTGCTCTAACCTGTAAGTGGAACACAAAATTAATTCCAGGCACAAGAAAATAAATTATGAAGTGAATTGGGTTGTTTTGAAAAAAGAGTCAATAAGCTCGCTTGAACAAGTTGAGCGTGCGGAGATGAAAATGTAATCGTGTTGCACCAATGAAAGAAGCAATGTAGTTATCGTTTATTTTACCAAAAACTTGTTCTATTCATTTGAGGTTGTGAATGTTATGTTTATTACTTGGTGTTCCATTTAGTTCAAACTTAGTGATAAAAATGCTTAGTTGCGTTACTCACGGAAATGTTTTTTCATACAATCATAAATGCGCATAACGATCCATACGAATGTATCGTGATAATGAACAAGTTATTTCAAATACATATCAAAGTGAGATAAGTATATCTCTTATTTTTAAAATAAAATCACAACATTTACTATAATTCAAATGTTCATTTAGATCAATTTGATAAAATAATATGACCACTAAATTAAAATATTTTTCGAACCCACAAGGATTGAGAAGACAAACGATCATTTTTATTACTACGATAGTCTTCCTTTTTCAAACTAGAAAAAAATGAAAATTAATTTGCTTCAAATGGGGTTTGAGGGATTGGGGTTCAAGAAAGTAGCTTCAATCTAGAATGAGTGCATATTACATGTATCTGAAAAAAGTATGAAAATATAACTAATTAACTTTGGGTATCATGTTTATATCTAAATTATACTATATTTCAGATCATATGCAGTAAAAATTACAAATTCTGAGAATTTTATTTCTGGACAAAATAAGATATAAGGCTCTACAAACTGACTAAAATTTGGTAAAAGATACTTGATTTTCCAGATACCTAGGCTTCAATCATTATCTGTATCTGTGCATCAAAGATTAGAGTAATAAAAATTATTTCTTGAAAAGAAGATTGGAACCTAATGATAAACAGAAGTATTACCAGGGAAAATAAACCCTCTAGGGAGATTTTGAGTTCAAGATTGTTATGTGATAACGAATTCAATGAGGGTTTACAAATTTGAACCCCAAAGATGAAGAAATACATAATTAAGTTGATGAATAAGCAGGCACTTCAAAGAAATTAATGCCATAAATGAATCGGTCATTTCAAAAACGTCTGAAGTCTCTGTTTTTCAACATGCTTTTTTTTTGCTAAAAATGGTTCATAAAGGGAGATATGAATTTTGCGTGAAAGTCGATAATTCCTCTTTCAATAATACCGCGTGTTCATTGCATAAACAACATTAGTTAGTGACCTAACTAATGATGTTTATACAATGTAACCTTTTTGCATATAGTCCGAGACCGGCCGTATAAAAGTCATATAGATCACATACATAACTTTTTTAATATAGACCGAGAAACCATAGAACTAAAGGTCGTAAAATGGTACAATTTATACAATCATAACCATCTTTACTATTTGATGAACTTAATCAAATTTCAAAACGTAGCAATTTAAAAATATTTCCTAATATAATTAACACATCCGTGTCTGATGATTTGATCATAATTTTGGAGTTATCAGCGTACTTATCTAAATGGTATATTATTCTAGACATTCTAATTGCTTTTCTTCAGTTTTAATAATTGAATTGTTACTTACACCATACGAATAACATTTAATAGAACAGTAAGAAAAATTTGTTTTTTATCTATAATAGATGCTAAGTTTGAATTTCCCTAATATTGGTCAAAACACAGACAACATTCAAGATTAATTTTATGATTCCACAGGCATTTTACCTTTGTGAGGGTTGACAAAAATTTTTATTGTCTTTTTTCATATCTAGTTGATACAACTAGGAGAAGCATGTTAACTAATTCTTTCTATTTATATACAATTGCTGTTAAAATTTAGAATTTGTACTATAAAGTGTATATAAATAAAGATTATTATTATTATTCAGAGCAAGTGCTAAATTTCTATCGATGACATCCCTCCCTTTTGTGAGATTTTCCGCATAAAAAGCACAACATTTCCATTATCAAATTGACTGCCTGACAATTGAAATAAAAATTTACGTGAAAGAAAACAGACTGAACGATATAATGAATTCGACACGATATGTAACTTTGGTTATATCAATGACCAAATGTTATAGCAATAATGTTAATATTGAAGAATATAAAGCTGATGATTGACGAGGCCGATACTAGGAGGAAATTAATATCCATAACAATTCAAATTCTCTCATAATTTAATAAATACGCAAGACGCTTTTCGAAGTACTACTTCTTAATCAAATGCTGAATTAAGAATAATAATGTTAATAATATGTCAATAATATTGTTATTTCAGCATTTGATAAAGAAGTAGTACTTCAAGACGTGTCAGGTGTAGGGTTTTTATTAAACTATGAGAAAATTCTAAATATTATTTCATTATGAATATAAAGCTAATAATATACGTATAGGTATAGGCGCTCTGATATTTATTCAATGCTGTTCACGCATTGAATAAGCTATTTGATTACCTACTTAAAATCAGTCGACAACTTTTCCTGTGTCGAATAAATGTGTAGACTATTTTTTTAAATTGATTTTATGGTTGTAGACTTAGTTTAAGAAAATAATTATCCATGTATTGGATGAATATATAAAAATAATCAGAGATTTTGAGACGTTGAGTAAGGTAAAACACCCAGTAGTCAGCCTTTTAGTGAGTAATTGAATTTTGTTCATTTATATTTCAAATATTAAACACTATAGATAAAAACAACCACTTTTTTGTGAAAGGATATTTACTATGTTAACTAAAAAAATTAACAAAATATTAAACTTTTGTTAGACTTATGGAAAAAATTAACGATAATCATATAATGGCACTTTTTCCCAGTGCTCAGCCTCATTTCTCCAGAAGTCAGCCTCTCACTTATTTTGCATCTTTGGCCTAGAAATTTCTTATTATATATATTTTCTCACATATCCCCACCGAATTCAGTGCATTTCAAATGGTACCATGAAGGGTAATTATCACACCCTATTTCATCTTCACAATTATTACATCTCATTCTCTTTATAGTACAGGCACTATTTTTCTTTCTATTTACACTTTTTTTAGAATTAAACTGCTTTTCCGCTTTAATTTTTTGAAATTCTTCTTTCTTTTATGTTCCTCTTCTTCTTTCTTTGCCTTAATCTCAAGTATTTGATTTTTTATTCAATATTTCGTACTTTTCCTGTTTTTCATCTCTTCTTTTCGTCTCTCAAATTGTTTCCACTCTTTCGAAGAAATAGCTCCTGTTTTATTGATCAATTTATCTTCTTTTTTTGATGTACTTAGCTAGACCAGGCAATATCCATTTAAAATGACTGACATGTCTCCTGATTTTACATTAACAGTGGACATTATGTGTTTATATTGCTTTTAATATTTTTGGTACTGTCGTGTAGTACAGATTGTATATTTGTTGTCTCGTCTTGTTCAATATTATTTTTAATTGGATCAAGTTAACAATCTGTCTTTATGCCTTTCACATTATCCATAATTATTATTTTCTGGGGGCGATTCGTCTCTATTTTCCATATCATAGTAAGTATGTATTTCTTGTCCAACATCTTCATTTTCTTTATCAATTCTTGGTTAGTATTTATTTCTAGATCAATATCTTCATTTGTCATATATTCTTCAAAAATTGATTTTGGTGTATGATTAGCGTTTCTTGAATTTTACCATTTTCGTGAATCACTTCAAAGTCGGATATGATTTCGAATTCCTTCAAGAATATCTCTTCTTCTGTAATGGTACTTAAATTATTTTTCAATTAGTGATCACCTATTATCAGCAAGCTTATCACAAAAATTTCATTCGATTCTGCATTATTTTGGTTGGTTTGCATCAGTATCACAAGCAGAACTACAATTTGCACTCAAAACATTAACTTAACGTTGTGAAATTTCTCAAGATTATTCTAAATACATTTTGAGTAGCCAAAGCGGTCGTATTGCATGGGTTCAATTCACATTTGCTAAAACTGTTGCTGATTGTTATAGACAAATTTTCTCTCGCAACCTTGAAAACTCGACTAGCTTCTCTAATTATCCTAATCGGCACAATAGCTTCTGTCAATTGTTCTTTTTATTGGTGAATAGGTCTCTTTGACTTGATGAAAGTTTAAAAAAAAGTGATTTTCAGTCTAAAATAACTGTGCATAAACTCAACTCTGATTAAAAAGGCTTTAAGGTGCAATTTAGTGCAATAGGACTGACGGCTGGTTACTAGATTCGTAGATCCATTGGTCGGCCACTAACATCCAATTACATTCGTACACGGCTGACTACTGGTAAAATACACTTCCGTGTTAAAAACTAGTAGTCAGCCGCTTATGGCTGAGCATTGGATTTACAATTCAAATTCGAAACCCAGTAGTCAGCCACCCTAATTACAATATATTCAACAAATAAAATGCATGTAGAAGTTAATTTTATTGCAGAATAAACATTATATTGTCACACAGTAAAATTATTCACCGCATATAACAATGTAGAGACACAAAAATTTACCGAAAACTTTAAGCGGTTCCTGAAGATAAATAACAGTAACAGTAGCGAGTATAGTCGTGTCTGTGTCGGCGATGCAAATAAACGACAGTAGCTTGTCTGATTGAAATGATATTGGTTTGTATGTGTGCATATTAGACAATAGAGAGACAAAGGATTCTTTCAAACATTATTTTAGCGGTGTACACAAATTTCAACACTATTTATAGGAAAATAATGCCTGTAAAGGCTGAGTACTGGTGCAGGGCTGACTAATGGGTGTTTTACCCTATACGAGCGAAGGTTATTTCACTTAAAATCAGTCGACAACTTTGTGTGTCGAATAGAAGTGTCGACTATTTTTTAAATTGATTTAATGGTTGTAGAATTAGTTTAAGAAAATAATTATCTATGGATTGGATGAATGTATAAAAATAATCAGAGATTTAGGGACGTTGAGTATTCGAGCAAAGGTTATTTAATCACTTTAAATTAGACAACAACTTTTTCTGTATCGAATAAGTGTCGACAATTTTTTTAAAATTGATTTTATGGTTGTAGAATTAGTATAAGAAAAGAATTATCTATGTATTGGAAGAATATATAAAAATAATCAGAGATTTAGGGACGTTGACAAAGGTTATTCAATCACTTAAAATCAGTCGACAACTTTTTCTGGGTAAAATAGAAGTGTCGACTATTTTTTTCTGAATTAATAATTAATAGTTGTAGAATTAATTTAAAAAAAGAATTATCCATGTATCTAGCAATATATGTTAATATTGACGATAAAACTATTATACGTATCTGTATAGGCGCTCTGATTCTTCAAACTATGAGGTCGACAGTGGGATCCAGGTAAATGAAAGGTGTCGACCATTTTTTTTTTTAAATAATTAGAGGGGTTTTAATTTTTGGAACGCTTAACAAATGTTACATGTTAAAATAACATGTATTCGATTCATTAAGAAACAGTATGAAAACTGTACCTTTGATCGTGGTCGACACACTGTTGCGAATGAATTGAGCTTGTCGGCCTTTGTAAACTCAATTCTGCTTATCAAAAACATCATTTTTAAGTTAATTTTTAATATGTATCTTATAAGTTATGATAATGTCTGAGATCACAACCGGAAGTGAGGTCATAATTTTGCATGCGGGCAAAATCAGACATTGTTGAGGGTGTCGACCTTTAGTTCTATAGTTTCTCGGTTTATATTGAAAACATTATTCATGTATCTGTCCTATATTCAAAAAATTATTCATGTATCTGATCCATAGGACTTTTATACGGCCGGCTCTCCGACTAATACACCACTAGATGGCAGGAGTAGTTTATAACGGATCTTATAAATTTGCTTTGTTTTGAAGGGTTCAAGAATACTCCAATCTTTAAATGTGGAAACCCACGCCAATAATGTCATATATCAACTTCACATGATTTTTACTCAACTATTTTATGCGAAAAGTAATACAATTTTAGGATGAAAAATGTATTAAATTGAAACTGAGAGTGATGGTGAGTCGAAAAAAAGAACTTTTAATGCCGCAAAGTATAAAAGGAATGTTATAAAAAAATTCTAAAGTTAGAGGACAGGCATATACCAATTATCGAGGAAAACAAATATTTCAGAGATCTACCAGTGAAAATTGCAGGCAAGTTTATCAAAAACCTTCATTCAGTTTATGTTTTTTATCAGGTCCTATATCAAACTAATATATCGCTTAGTTATGATGAAGGGTGTTTTTTTAGAGGTATAGATCTTCTAATTGCAATAAAACAACGATGGATCATTCGATTGACAAGAATTTTTTTTATTCGAAAGATAATTGTGTTTTTTGAATTTTTTTTCGAATAAAAAAAATTCTTGTCAATCGAATGATCCATCGTTGTTTTATTGCAATTTAAAGATCTATACCTCTAAAAAAACACCCTAAATATATATATATATATATAATGAAAAGGAGTATTGCCTGGTAATTTAAATACAATTGTTATGGGTTATATGCAAAATAAGAGGCCACTATGAAAAGATTTCATCCAATTTGTTTGCCTGGTCAAACAAATGGCATACAAAACAAAGACATAAAATGTTGTAAACTTACTTGAGTATGTTGAGCATAACAAGTTTTTCTTTGAGAAACTTGATCTTTATTAGTGAAGCCAATACAGAATACCCTCAACAAATATCCATCAGTTGTTTTCACATCTGCTGATGCTTCAATTAATGTTTGCCATTTTTTCACCATAGACCGGAGTTTGTCTGTAGTTAAATCCATACCATGAAAATTGGTCAAAACACTACGTCCTGCAAATTAAAGATTCATTAGAAGCTCAAAAAAAAAAAAAATTATGTAAAAGGAGGTAATGAGAGGTAATAAGAAATAAGAATTTTTCAGTCAGTGACTTTCAGACAAGTATTTCTTATTACCTCTCATTTAAATATGAACTATCACAGAGTTGATTCATCGTCCATTGAATTTATTAATGTAAAAGGATTAAAAACACTTACAGAATAATAACTAAGAACTTTAACGAAAGGGAACAAGAAGTTATCTTCGTATATGTATCAAAGCAACCTGAGTAGATCAGCATTGCTTATTTAATTGATTACATTGTAGATTGTACAAATTCTAGTATATTCAAATTTTACCTTGAACATCTTCAGCAATAAGTCTAAACTTTCTAAAAGACCTTTCAGCATCATTATCATTCTGAAGATCTGCTAAGGATACTTCAAACACACGACCCTTCAAACCTTCAGAAGCAATTTTAGTACCCTGGGTTCTATTAACAAGTGTTTTACCAACTTGTCTAGTTGTGAACATTGATGGGGCTTTAACATCGTACCAATCTTTGCGTGTAAATGGATCCACACTGAAAATAAAATAAATCAGAAAGTCCCTAATACAGTTGAAAACCTATTAAAATGAATAAATCCTTCAGATAATAATTGCGTCAATAGGGATCAAGAAGTTATTTTCATGACTGTACCAAAGCGAGCTGAGTGAAAAATCATGCATTAAAAAAATACGTTAAGAAAAAAGCCTTTTGTAACATAAATATCAAATTTCAAAGAAAACTTCAACTATTGATTATGGTATTAATATTAAGACATAAAAAAAGAATCTAAATATAGTATATTCATGTAGAAAAAATTATATACTTCTGTGTGAAACGCTGTGCAGATTGTAACAAAGAACCAACTCAGTTCCGTTTATATAATAATTTTGACAAAGTTATAGCAATAATTCAATTATCAGTTTTTTTGAAAAATATTAACCAACATGGCATCCGACATATTGTTTTCAACATATATCTGGAAATATTTGAGCAATCCTGAATTATCATGTATAAAAACTAGTTGCATATTATAATGAAAGAAGGAAATACCTTAAAATTTCGTCAATTTAATACTCACATCTTCTTCTTGACACCCTTCTTGCCGCCTTTCGACAAACCTTTATTTTTACCTACAGCCATGATTGATACACAAAACTAAAAGAAAGTGACTGACATTTACTCAGTCCGCTCTTGCGCAGATTGAATAGGAGGAAACATTTTTACGTACAGACCATCGAGCTAATGATACCACACGAATGCTCTTTTTCTGGCAATCTATACCATCAACTACTAGCCAAACACACGCCTAATTCTACTTACAAGCCACGAACTAGGAAATTTGGTAACATCAAAGCAAGACCCATAATAGAGATGCTGTAATGGCGTTGCAATGGTTTCTGTTCATTGCTGCTGAATAAATCGCTATTTAACGAGAAAAATAACATTCAAATCCTAAAATAAGTCGGGAAAAGTGCTATTGTTTGAAGTTTGTGGAGAACAAGCAAAATAAATTTTCCGCAAATTTCGTATATAAACAGGAATATCTGTTCTGTTAAGTTGTGCTTTTTTTTTTGTTATGCCAGGAGAGGTAGAAATAACACCTTACTTTTTCCAGCTCATAATTGTATAGAAACAAAAATCTGCGTTTTAGTTGTGCTATTATGTGATGTATAGTGTGTAGAAAGTGTTAGTGTGTTTTTTCAGAAATACACTAAGGAATACCTTTGAAAATTGTATGTAAATAGTTACCTATCACTGATGTTTTGACTGAGTAGTTCAGACATTAACAAAAGCATTATTTGCTAGAATTGTTCCTTTTTTGTGATTAGTAGAGTTACCCTGTGTTAAATTAAGTAGTTATTTAGATTTCATCTCTTATAGGTCTTGTTCTTCATAATAGCACAAAAATGCCAAGTCATTGCTGTGTGGCTGGATGCAAGTCGAATTACAAAACTTACCTCGAGTCTTCTGTATTTCGTTTTCCATAGCATGAAAATCTAATGAATCAATGGCTAAAAAATATTCCTAGGGCATCATGGACCCCCACAAAATATTCTGTACTTTGTGCCAAACATTTTCCAGAAGGTACACTTATTAGAGAATGTATTCATCGTTTGGCAGATAGATCAACGAAGGATATCTGCTCAAGTTAAAATGCAGTGCCAAGTATTTTTCCAAATTTATCCCTACTTATCAAAAACAGTCCACGCTCAAAGAAAAGATACAGCTGCAAGAACCATAGCATTGAAAGGATCTTGTGAGAAATTGTATGAAGCATTTGAAAACTCAGATTCAATTTGTGATTTTGTTGATTTAACAGCCAATTATAAAAGATTTTAATATGTAAATCGTGGAATATAAGATTTTGGGAGAATAACAGCATTTTTTCACACTCTATATTTTCCATCAAACGTAACTGAATGTCCACAAATAAAGAGTATAGGTACAAATAATTAATCAGATTTTAGTAGATTCAGATATGCATGTAAATGATTTTATCAATAAAAATAAACTGTCTCCTAATAAATTAAAATGGATTTTGCAACTGAAATTTACTGGATGGCCTCAACTGGAAAATTTGCTTGCTCGTTACAAATATGATATCAGAATCATTCAACCATCCAAATTACTGTACACATCTCAATAAAGGTTTAAAGGAATTGACATGTGCATTAAACTTACTCCCACCTGAGAATGAAAAATAATGAAATTTATAGCATATTGTCAATTCTAATTGATGAAGTGAACTTGTTAGTGTACATACTAAAAAACAACATTTGAATCGCTATAACTCAGACATAGTTCTTCTTAGAAAAAAAGTGTATTATTGATTTCTATATATAACTGTATGATTTCCAATTTTTATTGAAACTTTTTTTTTTATACAAAGTACCGTTTCGCTGAAAAGTTTTCTGAAAAGGCAATTATAACATGAAGTAGACCGATGTTCGAAGATCGATCGTTCCACCGGATTGAGCAGATGCGGCGTTGCCCAGTCTATGTTCATGGCTTGTAAGTAGAGTTAGTCTGTGGTATGACACTAAACAAAATTATAACGTTATAACAGGAACAAAATTTTTCCTCCATAATGGTTCTATGACATATAATTCAAGGTGGAACTTTGTCATATACCATAGACTTAAAAAAGTAATTAATATCAAAGATTATACATTTAACGTATCAATCAGATATGAGAAACATTCTTGATGCAAAATTATCAACGTCGTTATTTGAACATCAATGACTATGACGTACTTTCAGAAGAGACATAAATCCTAAAGGCACTAAAACGAATACAACGAAAATTATTAATCTATTGAAGTTCATTATTCCGCTCATCTGATTCATTATTACTCTGGAGAACAGGAGAACATTATTTTATGGTCTTGTCAAATAATATAAAATAATTACCCCTAATGAAATGAATACAATTTTAATTGTAAGCTCTGTTAGGATATTCATTACATGTTAAACTGTACGGCTGAATAATACATTTAAAAAAATGATTGCGGAATAAGCCAATCATAAAACGTTTTAATGAAAAGCTTTTTTACGAAACGGTCCCAAGGTGAAACATTTCCCATAATGTCACGAAATAAATGGAGCTCGTATAAAACCATTAGTATTTTTTAATTCTTGGAGGGCACATAATAACCTAAGGTATATATTTATAATATCCCCGTCATTTCAATAATTCAAACTAATCATTAATGGATTGGGCCGATACTTGATGAAAATCTAAATACATAATTCAAATAAAACAAAGTAGTTTTTCGATTTTCACTATAATTAATTTAAAACATGACAATATCGTTTCGCCAACACAGTGGCTTCATCAGATGTTGATGATAAACTGTTTAAACAGTTTCAGTTGTGAAAAAAAAACTTCACGAACATGCAAGAAAAATAATGTTAAATTATCTCACAAAACTTTCGTATACAACGCTCAAAGTTAGACTGACTCAGTAAAATATTCGTTTGAGGTCACTCACGATGCTTCAGATAGTCAAGCGGTGAACATGTCAAAATACGGATCTTGGAACCGATAATATAAACAAAGATTAAATAACTGATATACACATTTCAAACAAAATAAATCTCCTAACTAACACTACAAGCACTACAAAATACTCACCCTTTTTATAAAAATTCATCTGATAACCTAACTACTACCTACCTTTAAACTACCCCTTGTAGTACTAAAATACATCGAGAGCAAAAAAATTGCTATCAAAATTGTTGAAGTTTTGTTTCGCCAGAGAAACAATTTTTTGGTTTATGATTTTGCCATCAGATTGGAATTATAGGCACACAGAAAAAAAATTTACAAATGTAGAAATATGGGAAAACAGTAGCGTTTTCTAGGCTACATTTTGTTGGCATTGATAGGAATAAAATATTGAAAAATATTTTATTTCATTAAAAAAAGTGAAAAATCGAATTCATTTTAAGTAGTAGTATTTGCAAAACAAAAAATTCATTATAATTTGAGAGAAATTATGAAATCAATACCTATGACTGTAAGTGCGGTAAATGAATTCATTCAATTTTTTGAATAAGTGCGGTAAATGAATTCATTCAATTTTTTGAATTATACTGTTGAGGAATATATTAAGCTCTTTCCAATGAATTATTTTGATATATATATATTCCTGATTTTTGATATCATTTACGGTTTCAAGTAATAACACAATGACAAAATCTCATTTTCTTTTTTGTTGAAGTTTTCTGCTTAAAACATTTGCAGTTTGTATTTGTAAAAACAATGAAACAGTTCACCTCAGATTTCAAACTTGCGCTTATGAATTAACCTTCATTACTTCCCTATATTTCAACCATTTCTCTCAGCTATAGACTTTAGAACACCTAAATGAATAAATGAATAAATGTTGTTAACATTGAAAGTTCACTCGCTTATTATATTAATTATTATTATATAAATTAGATTAATTATTGAATTTATATATTTCAAATCAAATTTTAAAAACAAAATTTTCGAAACGATGATAAATTACTATATCAAATCGTATATACCAGTCATTAGTTTGTTGCCTAATTTTTCATTTCAAATTTTAAGTTTATTTCAAGCAAGCAATAATTAGTTAACCGAAAAAGTGATTAGAAAACAAAACTAACCTATACAACTATATACTCAAATAGTTCAGTTCGTTCGGCCTTTTCTGAATTAAAATTTTTCGTGAAGGAATAATTTCAAAAATCTCAAAAAATCCTTGCGTTCTAGTAGATCGTTAGGGGTAAGAGACGAGATTCGATGCTTGAAATCTTTCGCACTCAAAGTGTGAAAATATCACAAAAAGTAACAATTTCATTATAACAGCCTTTTACAAATTATTTAGTTGAAATGCTAATCTCATATCACAGAAATGCAATAGAATCCCTTCAGTTTTTGTTTCTTTCAGAAATTGTTTCAGGCATTTATGAAATTGAAATTTTGAAGAAGAAAAATTCGAAAAAACATGATAAATCCTTCTTTATTTTCGGTCAATATTTCTTTTTTGAAACACGTTGTAAAAATATTTTCATTTCAAAATTAATGATCGAACAAACAGTAGGGAATTCAAATGATAATTTTATTTGATCAACATCGACGAGAGATAATAATGTATAATGAAATGTTAAATTGAGACACCATAAAAATGACTTACATCAATCAAATTATCAAATATCGTTTAATTACTCATTGAGAATACATGCAACATAATCTATAATATAAAAATGAATCGCAAAATGTGTTGGGATGCGCATAATTCAACAACGCCTGGACCAATTTTGCCAATTCTTTTCTATAATTGTTCGTTGAAGTCCCAGGATGTTTTTTACGGCGAGAAAAATTCGAATACTTGCCGGAGAAACCCTAAAAACAGACCGTTTCTTTTTCCCATACAAACGTTTTCTTCTAACTAAAATGTAGAATCAACGGCTGGACCGATTTCACTATTTTTTTTGTGTTTGTTATTGACAGGGAAGAAATTTGAAAAATTGCGGCCTCGGGCTAGCCTGATCCGGCCCGCGACACGATTTTGATTAACCCCTAAAATTAATTGCACATAGGAAGTGATAACTTTTTTTGTGCAGCTATAATAGTTAACGGGAGTCTTAGGTATGGTATTATCGCATCTAACATTAACTGAGTTTGCATCGCGTGATAAGCACGTTTAAATTCTGTTCTTTTGCGTTGGATGAATTGACATGTGCATTAAACTTACTCCCACCTGAGAATGAAAAATAATGAAATTTATAGCATATTGTCAATTCTAATTGATGAAGTGAACTTGTTAGTGTACATACTAAAAAACAACATTTGAATCGCTATAACTCAGACATAGTTCTTCTTAGAAAAAAAGTGTATTATTGATTTCTATATATAACTGTATGATTTCCAATTTTTATTGAAACTTTTTTTTTTATACAAAGTACCGTTTCGCTGAAAAGTTTTCTGAAAAGGCAATTATAACATGAAGTAGACCGATGTTCGAAGATCGATCGTTCCACCGGATTGAGCAGATGCGGCGTTGCCCAGTCTATGTTCATGGCTTGTAAGTAGAGTTAGTCTGTGGTATGACACTAAACAAAATTATAACGTTATAACAGGAACAAAATTTTTCCTCCATAATGGTTCTATGACATATAATTCAAGGTGGAACTTTGTCATATACCATAGACTTAAAAAAGTAATTAATATCAAAGATTATACATTTAACGTATCAATCAGATATGAGAAACATTCTTGATGCAAAATTATCAACGTCGTTATTTGAACATCAATGACTATGACGTACTTTCAGAAGAGACATAAATCCTAAAGGCACTAAAACGAATACAACGAAAATTATTAATCTATTGAAGTTCATTATTCCGCTCATCTGATTCATTATTACTCTGGAGAACAGGAGAACATTATTTTATGGTCTTGTCAAATAATATAAAATAATTACCCCTAATGAAATGAATACAATTTTAATTGTAAGCTCTGTTAGGATATTCATTACATGTTAAACTGTACGGCTGAATAATACATTTAAAAAAATGATTGCGGAATAAGCCAATCATAAAACGTTTTAATGAAAAGCTTTTTTACGAAACGGTCCCAAGGTGAAACATTTCCCATAATGTCACGAAATAAATGGAGCTCGTATAAAACCATTAGTATTTTTTAATTCTTGGAGGGCACATAATAACCTAAGGTATATATTTATAATATCCCCGTCATTTCAATAATTCAAACTAATCATTAATGGATTGGGCCGATACTTGATGAAAATCTAAATACATAATTCAAATAAAACAAAGTAGTTTTTCGATTTTCACTATAATTAATTTAAAACATGACAATATCGTTTCGCCAACACAGTGGCTTCATCAGATGTTGATGATAAACTGTTTAAACAGTTTCAGTTGTGAAAAAAAAACTTCACGAACATGCAAGAAAAATAATGTTAAATTATCTCACAAAACTTTCGTATACAACGCTCAAAGTTAGACTGACTCAGTAAAATATTCGTTTGAGGTCACTCACGATGCTTCAGATAGTCAAGCGGTGAACATGTCAAAATACGGATCTTGGAACCGATAATATAAACAAAGATTAAATAACTGATATACACATTTCAAACAAAATAAATCTCCTAACTAACACTACAAGCACTACAAAATACTCACCCTTTTTATAAAAATTCATCTGATAACCTAACTACTACCTACCTTTAAACTACCCCTTGTAGTACTAAAATACATCGAGAGCAAAAAAATTGCTATCAAAATTGTTGAAGTTTTGTTTCGCCAGAGAAACAATTTTTTGGTTTATGATTTTGCCATCAGATTGGAATTATAGGCACACAGAAAAAAAATTTACAAATGTAGAAATATGGGAAAACAGTAGCGTTTTCTAGGCTACATTTTGTTGGCATTGATAGGAATAAAATATTGAAAAATATTTTATTTCATTAAAAAAAGTGAAAAATCGAATTCATTTTAAGTAGTAGTATTTGCAAAACAAAAAATTCATTATAATTTGAGAGAAATTATGAAATCAATACCTATGACTGTAAGTGCGGTAAATGAATTCATTCAATTTTTTGAATTATACTGTTGAGGAATATATTAAGCTCTTTCCAATGAATTATTTTGATATATATATATTCCTGATTTTTGATATCATTTACGGTTTCAAGTAATAACACAATGACAAAATCTCATTTTCTTTTTTGTTGAAGTTTTCTGCTTAAAACATTTGCAGTTTGTATTTGTAAAAACAATGAAACAGTTCACCTCAGATTTCAAACTTGCGCTTATGAATTAACCTTCATTACTTCCCTATATTTCAACCATTTCTCTCAGCTATAGACTTTAGAACACCTAAATGAATAAATGAATAAATGTTGTTAACATTGAAAGTTCACTCGCTTATTATATTAATTATTATTATATAAATTAGATTAATTATTGAATTTATATATTTCAAATCAAATTTTAAAAACAAAATTTTCGAAACGATGATAAATTACTATATCAAATCGTATATACCAGTCATTAGTTTGTTGCCTAATTTTTCATTTCAAATTTTAAGTTTATTTCAAGCAAGCAATAATTAGTTAACCGAAAAAGTGATTAGAAAACAAAACTAACCTATACAACTATATACTCAAATAGTTCAGTTCGTTCGGCCTTTTCTGAATTAAAATTTTTCGTGAAGGAATAATTTCAAAAATCTCAAAAAATCCTTGCGTTCTAGTAGATCGTTAGGGGTAAGAGACGAGATTCGATGCTTGAAATCTTTCGCACTCAAAGTGTGAAAATATCACAAAAAGTAACAATTTCATTATAACAGCCTTTTACAAATTATTTAGTTGAAATGCTAATCTCATATCACAGAAATGCAATAGAATCCCTTCAGTTTTTGTTTCTTTCAGAAATTGTTTCAGGCATTTATGAAATTGAAATTTTGAAGAAGAAAAATTCGAAAAAACATGATAAATCCTTCTTTATTTTCGGTCAATATTTCTTTTTTGAAACACGTTGTAAAAATATTTTCATTTCAAAATTAATGATCGAACAAACAGTAGGGAATTCAAATGATAATTTTATTTGATCAACATCGACGAGAGATAATAATGTATAATGAAATGTTAAATTGAGACACCATAAAAATGACTTACATCAATCAAATTATCAAATATCGTTTAATTACTCATTGAGAATACATGCAACATAATCTATAATATAAAAATGAATCGCAAAATGTGTTGGGATGCGCATAATTCAACAACGCCTGGACCAATTTTGCCAATTCTTTTCTATAATTGTTCGTTGAAGTCCCAGGATGTTTTTTACGGCGAGAAAAATTCGAATACTTGCCGGAGAAACCCTAAAAACAGACCGTTTCTTTTTCCCATACAAACGTTTTCTTCTAACTAAAATGTAGAATCAACGGCTGGACCGATTTCACTATTTTTTTTGTGTTTGTTATTGACAGGGAAGAAATTTGAAAAATTGCGGCCTCGGGCTAGCCTGATCCGGCCCGCGACACGATTTTGATTAACCCCTAAAATTAATTGCACATAGGAAGTGATAACTTTTTTTGTGCAGCTATAATAGTTAACGGGAGTCTTAGGTATGGTATTATCGCATCTAACATTAACTGAGTTTGCATCGCGTGATAAGCACGTTTAAATTCTGTTCTTTTGCGTTGGATGAAAGTACCGACATACCGACATAGCTCAGGTAATGATATTTAAAAGAGGTATAGATGACAACTTTGGTGTTACTGAAGAATTAGCCTCCATGCGTTCATTAAAGGGAACGACAAAAGGATCAGACATTTTTGAAGAATTTCAAGAAACTATCACATCTTTGAAAGTACCTCTGACCACTATTTATAACATTACTACTGTCGGAGCACCAAATATGACAGGGGTAAAATCTGGTTTTGTAGGCAAATTTAATGAATAATTTCCTGGGAACAAAGTGGTGTTTCTTCATTGTATCATCCATCAAGAAACTCTGTGTAAATCTGCTCTAGAAATTAAACTTGTGCTTGATGTTGTTATTAAAATTGTTAATAACATTCGTTTGCGAGCATTCAACCATAGGCCATTTTCAAGAGTTTCTTTACTCATTGCAGTCAGAATATTCTGACGTACTTTACTACACCAAAGTAAGGTGGCTCAGTGCAGGACGGGTTTCTGAACGAGTTTGGGATCTAAAAGACGAAATTATCTCTTTTATGGAAGAAAAAGGAATGGACGAGTGTGATCATTTGAAAGATATGTTATGGCTTTCAGATTTTGCATTTTTTACAGATCTTTTTAGCCACATCAATAAATTGAACCTCAAACTCCAGGAAAGAAATCAATTGATTCATGATACTTGGGGTCATATCAGGGGTTTCAAACTGCAGTTAAATCTATTTTCCAAACAACTACTCAAGAAAGACTTCACTCATATTCCAAGGTTAAAATCCAATGCAGTTACAGAAGACAAAATTGAGAGCTATGAGAAAAACGTAAAATGCCTTCATGAAGAATATGAACGAAGATTCCAAGACTTCAAAGTTATCGAACAGGACCTGGAGATTTTTAGCATGCCATTTAATTTGGATTGTGAATCAGTTAAACCAGAACTGCAGCTCGAACTAATTGAGTTGCAATGTAACACTGAATTGAAACAACTATTTGTCAATGTTTCGAAGATTGAGTTCTACAAGGCCCTGTCAAAAACAACTTTTCCAAACCTGAAATCTCACGCTCAGAAGATAATTTCGATGTATTCCTCTTCCTACATCTGTAAACAGGTATTTTCTACTATGAAGCTTCGCAAAAACAGTGTTAGAAACCGATTGACTGACCATAATTTAGCTTCACTACTGCGAATCAGCTCATCTCAGTTTCTACCAGATTATGATCAACTTTTAGAATCTCAGTCACAGTTTCATCTGTCTCATACGCTTTCATGCTCTTCTAAAGATTAATCATTTTTTGTGACTTGTTTGGAAGTTTTTTCTATTTTAGTATATAAGTTGTGTATGATGTAAAATTAAACAATAAAAAGGTTTAGGCCTATAACTTGCATTTTTTTTTGCCCGCCTGTAAATTTTTAAATTTCAACTGGCCCTCCATTTAAAAAGTTTGCCCATCACTGTATTAGATGTACAAACCTAAATCGCAGAACTCGCTATGCAGCAAGTCAAAGATATAAAAGAGCAAGACAAACTGACAAGCAATGCGAAGCTCGGAGTGAAGTTATACGGAATCGATGGAATCGAAATAAACAATATGAAAAGGTTGCGTTTAACTCCTATCGACCTGCATTCAATTATAACGTTGAAATAGATTAACAGTTCACAGCAAATCGTTGCTATTGGACCGATGAACGTTGTGTGTCAATATTGCAAGGCAAAGTTTAATTGTAATTGATAAGAAAATGCTTCCAATGCTGCGACAAAATATTGCGCGAAGATTCAATTCAAATAGACGCTATTGCTACAGCCATCGGAGACACTATATTCATTGGTATCCGGGAATAGACTAAATTTTGAACATTTTTCCACTTATATCCAGCAAATATCTCATATAATTAATGATGAGATATCCCAGGTAGCAAGCTGACTTAAAATGACGTCTCATTAGGGTCAATATTCGGTCAATTTTGGTCAGCGACGTTATTTGACCGCTGAATGACGTCTTTTTAACGTCAGATGACTGACGTTCATAGGATGACAGCAGATGACGTCAGCGCAACGTACTATTTTCATCAATTTATGACCGTTAATTTTTTAAGAAACGACAAATATTCTTTTCACTTAGATAATAGTAGCTTTCACACATTTGAACAATAATATTCATCCATGCGTCAATTGTTAACACGAAAATTGTATTATAGTTAAGGTTATAAGTTGTCAATTGTTATGTGGACTCATATTTATGTTCTGCGTCTGCGTTGTTTTGCATTCAACGTATTAAGATGGACGAGTTGTGTTTGTGTTATAATATGTTTTGAAATATCTGTTATGAATTCGGGTGTACATCGAAATGGTCTGGGGCTCGAAATGTGGCATCGATCTTCCAAGAAATTGACCTAGTATATGAATGCAATAAACTCTGCGGAAAAAACAGATGTAATGTGCATAGTAGTAGAAACCAGATGTCAACGAAATACCACTTCGAATAGTGCTACATCTTCATGCATAAGAGTCAAATTCAAATCTTGAATGAATTCTCCTTTAAACGAAAAAAGGTAAGTTAATTAGATACATGTATTGCAAAATTAGGAGAAATACTTAGAATATTCGCGTAATTTCAAGAATTCAAAGTAATCCAAACTAAACCTAACCTAACCCAACCTTATAGTTATCGATGTCGCGGATATTCGAAACAATTACCATAAAATAGATACATGTTGCCTTAAGTTTTTATTTCGAAGATGCAAATTATTAACAATATTTTTTTAAGATGTGCTATAATTTTCAGAGGCATAGTTTCACGTTCTTCGAGAATAAATAATATAGAACATGCAATAAGAACAGCCAGTACTTCAACAGGCAATACTCCAGTTTATTCACTCATCACGAGTGAATAATGAATATACAACAACAGGCAAAACTTCTCACATCATAATGTACCTAAATGTTATTTGTATATTAAGACAGTGTTAGGTTACATTAAAAAAAATTTCAGTTTTTTAAGTCGGGGTGATTCTATTACTGATATAAATTAGAGAACAAAAGGACATCTCTGAGTATTCTACCTGATCTTGATATTGGAACTGAAGAAAAAGTTTGTATTTTTGAAAGTTATTCAAATGACAATAAAAATTTTTGTTTGTTATAATAGGTGAGTCATACCATATTTGGTTTAAAAGCTAAATTTTTAATTGATAATCTGTTTCAAATGAAATAAAACTAATCTTTAAAATATAATTTTTCAAATAAATGTTTAATGATGAAAATTGTTTTATTTGAATTATGGAACTCCTACAATATAGGCTCTGAAGAACGTCTTTACGACGTCTATTTTTCTCTACTTAGTGACGTCTTTTTAACGTAGTTTAATGACGTCTTTTGAACGGCTCAAAATGACGTCTTGAGGCTGTGACATTTCGATGTCACTGCATGGTCAGTGAGACGTCTCTGTCGACGTCTTTTCCGACATGTTGAAACCAATATATGACGTCATATTACCGTCAGTCTGCTACCTGGAATATGGGGCTAATTCTTGATACGAAATTAGGAACGTTCAATTTATAGAATGGACATGTTAATAACTTTAATTACATCAAACGTGTTAATATAGGAATTTTTTGATAATTCGACTGATTTGAAATAACAGGAAGTATTGCAGTCCCTTCGTAAGTGAGTAAGTCCCTGGCTCTACACAGGATTAAAATTGAAAACAACATAATGCAGCACAAATAGTAGAACATGTCTTTCCAGCTTTCTGAAAAAGATTCAGAGAAAAATAAATCGGCGTACAACGTTCGCCGGGTCAGCTAGTCTATAATATACAAAAAAATCGCAAAATGTGTTGGTAAGTGCATAATTCAACAACGCCTGGACCAATTTTGCTAATTCCTTTTCTCATACAAACGTTCTCTAACTAAAATATAGAGTCAACGGCTGAACCGATTTCACTATTTTCTTGTGTTTGTTATTGACAGTGAAAAAATTTGAAGAATTGTGTGTAAAATTAGAAAATTTAACACTCCTTAATTAATAATATAAGTAAGAAATAATTATTAATTCTCAAAAAGAGGATGTAACAAAACTGAATATCTTATCACACATCACGGTTAGTTCAGAGCTATCACGACTATTATTGAAACTTCAATTTGATATAAAATTTTGATAAGTGTGAATAGACTAACATATACGATACCAACATAGCATGTCGTATATTTGAATATAAAGAAGAATACATGGTTTTCTTTAATTTTCAGTTGAAATTTCGTTTTTGAAAATGATAGCTATTAGATATACAAACTCAAGTCGCAGAACTCGCAATGCAGCGAGATAAAGATATAAAAGAGCAAGTCAAACTGAAATAGATCACAGTTCACAGCAAATAGTTGCTATTCGACCAATGAAGGCAAAGTTTAATTTTTATTTATAAGAAAATACTACCAATGATGCGACAAAATATTGCGCGAAGAGTCAATTAAAATAGACGCTGCGGTGACTAGTCACATCCTGCCACCGGATGTATCAACCGATAGACTAGTCACTTGCAAGGAAAAAGAAGAAAAGACGACTGCGCATGCTCGGGACGTAACTTCAGGAGAAGACAACAAGATCTCATCGACTTCGGCGCTAGTCGCCAAGCAGTCAACATGAGTGTCATCAACAAACATTATTAATGCACTTAAATGTATTTAGTTGTAAATAGTTATGTTAAATAAAGTTGTTCACACTGAACAGAGTTTGGGTAGACATCCTGAAGAACCCCAACATTGGTGACCCCTGACGTGATCGACGCAACGACCAACTATATTACAGAGGTAAGGACAATTAGTTGAATCTTCTTATATTGGTCATTTTTATACTGAAATACTCACAAAAAAATGGTTTTTTAGAATTTGCATTTCAGATCGACATTAATAAGGTATTGACGTTATTGTATCTTATTTTGTCTTTGCTCTATTTTCCTGCTTCTATATTTATTGAAGTTTACTTCACATTGTTCAGAATATTTCTTATTTCGCACATAAATAAGTAATATTTATTTGAACATATTTCATGTAGAAACTCTATATATATACTCTATAAAAAAAACTCTTTAATTTACTCTAGTTATTCTACATAAACTTTTATTAAAAATATGAATAACGAAAACGATGCTTGTCAATTGCATGTGTTTCATTAAAATTGCAACCAATTTGACCAATTAGTACAAAACTTTGATTTACTAAAACGGTAAGTAAAGCCATATATACCAATGGGTTATTATCGGCGGCAGGTTTTCGAAACATTGCATATTTCTCATGTAGAAATTAGGGCTACGAACAAATTTATTAAATTGTTTTTCACTTGACTTTATATCAATAAAGACGGCAACGAATGGTCGAGTCAATGTTGAGTTGTAGAAAAGCAGAATTTAATCTACACAGTAAATTCACTCACTGACCAATTGAAAAGATTTGACCATGTCCACCTCGATATAGTAGTTCCTCTACCTTCTTCAGAAGATACAAGTTATTATTTGACAGTGACAGATGAATTCATAAAATGGCCAGAAGCTGTTCTAATTACAGATATCACAGCAGATATAATTGCGACAAAATTCTACGAGAATTGGATATCATGTAATGGAGAACCTTCGCGATTCACAACGGATCAAGGACGGCAGTTCAAAAGTAATCTATCACAGCAATTAGCTCATCTACAAGGGATTCAAAAATAGGGACCACTCCTTACTATCCACAATCGAATGGCATCATCGAAGAATTCCACCGTCCACTGAAATCAGCCTTAATTGCATCGAACATTGGACTACATTGCCAACCATATTAGATTTTCATAAAGTATACAGGGAGGTTAGTACGTTCCCCACATGTTATGCTAACTATGTGTGACACTGCGGGGGGAGTATGCGGCGACTAGTCACATCCTGCCACCGGATGTATCAACCGATAGACTAGTCACTTGCAAGAAAAAAGAAGAAAAGACGACTACTGCTCATGCTCGGGACGTACCTCAGGAGAAAACAACAAGATCTCGTCGACTTCGGCGCTAGTCGCCAAGCAGTCAACATGACTGTCATCAACAAACATTATTAGTGCACTCAAATGTATTTAGTTGTGAATAGTGATGTTAAATAAAGTTGTTCACACTGAACAGAGTTTGGGTATACATACATCCTAAAGAACCCTAACAACGCTATTGGTGCAACCACCAGAGCCACTATATTCATTGATTTCCGGGAATAGACTAAAATCGGAAAATTTTTTGACTTATATCCAGCAAATATCTCATATAATTAATGATGAGAGACAAGGGACAAGTACTTGATACAAAATCAGGAACATGCCGTTCAACTATAGAACGGACAGGTTATTACTTTTAATACATCAAACGTGTTAAGGAATTTTTTGATAATTCGACCTATTTGAAATGAGAGGAAGTATTGCAGTCTATTCGTAAGTGAGTAAGTTCCTCTCTCCACACAGGATAAATATTGAAAACAAGATAGTGTAGCACAAATATTAGAACATGTCTTTCCGGCATTTTGAAAAATATTCAGAAAAAAATAAATGGGCGTACAAAGTTCACCGTGCCACCTAGTACATTATAAAACAAACTTTCGATTTGCTTCAGCATCACACAGTGCATCTCATACTCGTAAAACTCTAACCCAAACGAACTATGGAAATTTTTGCTGATATGTTAATAAGTGCAAGCTCAAATGTAAAATGTTTCATAAAATATAATAGAATATCGATTATTTTCCGTCCCAATGAAATCCTGTCGAAAAAATTATACGAAGTCATAATTTTATTCGCTATACATTTTTGTGTTAATTAATACATTCTGAATAGGAGCGATAAATTCCCATGTGTCCATACTTTAGGAGTACATTTTTTCAATTATATTTTCACTGAATTCTACTGGAATAGCAGGTTTGTTCGAAAGAATTGGTGAGTTTTGAATTTTTTCGAAAAGTATTAAATTTTTCATCAATATTAATTTTCTTTCTTCGAAAGTAATCCTCCTTAGATATAATGCTCTCATGCCAGCGCTTGTTCTAATCCTTGAACCTATGAAATGCGCTTTTCGGTATGGCAATCAGCTCGTTCTTCGATTCCGATTTTATCTCACAATTGTGGCGAAACGCTCTAATTTCATTTTTCTCTTGAATGTTGAGAAAAGGAAAGAGTCGCAGGGAAAGCCAAATCTGATGAATATGGTGGTTGTTTTTGGCCAACAAATCAAGAACAAGCATGATGTGTGAGGTCGTGCTTTATCATGATGCAGAATTCATGATTTGTTTTTCCACAGTTCCTATCGGTTGAGCCGTATTGCTTCACGCAAACGTTGCATAACTTCCTTGTAGTATTCTTCATTAACCGTACGACCTGTTGGCAAGAATTCATTGTGAACCAAGTCGTTATAATCGAAGAAAACAGTGAGCTTGGTTCTTCTAACCGCTTCAATTGGGTGATTGGGCCTTGGTTTCGACGTCATAACCATATACCCACGTTATCTCTTTAGTTATGACCTTTTTGAGCAAATTAGATGCAATACTAATGCGTCTTTGCTTTTGATCAAAGTTTTGCAATTTCTGAAGAAACAACGCTAGCACACATTTTATGCCCCAAAAATCAGAGAAAATTGCACTTATAGTAATTCGATGATTTTCCAGAACCATTTCCTTCACTGTTTCGATGTTTTCTGCGCTTATTGACGTGGTTGCAACTCAAAGACGCTCATCATCATCAACATCTTCTTGGCCTTCTGTGAAGCGCTTATAAACAATTTTTTGGGACAAAGTATACTCGTCGAAAGCCACATTCGATATTTTGAGTGCGTTGGATCACTTTATTCCATTTCGAACAAAAAATTTAATACAGATTATTTGACATATTTTTTTTGAAAAATTAAGAAATTGAAGAACACAAAAACGTGACTTACTTTTTCAGTTGTCAAAAACAAACTTCGAAACTGGCAGATAAATGGCTCATATGTGAAAAGTTTGTGTACCACCTTAACAAAAAAAAAAATTCGATAATCGAATGTGTACAGCTTGCGAAAATTGAAAATTCACCTTTTCTTTCGAACAGACTTATTATACAGTTGGAAAAAAATACTCAGAGCTTTTTTCATGCTTCAGTATTATACTTTGAATATTTCGAAATTTGTTTATGTAGAAAAAAAATGAAGAATGTCTTTCGAAGAATTTGGGTCTGAGGAGCTATCTCTCATAATTTTCCAATGTACTAACGATTTTTTGTAAATATTTGATTTCCTTACTCCACTGTGAAGAAGATATAGCAGATGAAGATACGGTAAAAACCTATTTTGATCAAGCTGTTGATAGCAGTCAACTCAGATCTTTTTTTCGGTTTCCTACGGTAAACATTTGCGGTTATTTTGTCAATAAGAATAATTAAACAATAGTATTTTCGAATTCGAATGCTATATGGACGTAACGTACTCGTACAATTCGATTGGTTCATAAATATCAACATCACTTTCTAATTTGTGATGGCAATCTGATATCGATTAAACTAAGAATCCATCTTATGGACCAAAAAACTAATTTTCAATTGATACCTAATGCTGATGTAGTATCACAACCACTAAAGGCATGCAAAAATAAAATATGATTTGCGGCTATTTTATCTTTCATACAATTTTTAGAGTATATTTGTTGTGAAATTTTTACTTTTCCTGGTTTGAGGTTATACATGTATATGTAGTTATATTGATGCGTAGATAGCGGCGTCGAAAGAACGAGAAGATCTACATCTTCACCAACAAGTACTACAAAATCAAATGCCAATGAAACGCTTATTGCGGTATTGCTTATTAACGTATCCGCATCTTCGGTGGCTTGTTTAACCATAAAGTGTTCAGCTTCAAACTTTGTCTTCAACATTGCAATGAGGCGGTTCTTGTTTGCATCATTACCCAGGAATTAACGAGTTTAGCGTCATTGTTTCGTTAAAAATATTATCTACTGAAGCAGTCTTTCGTGATCATTAAGCATATTTAGTAGTACTGGTTGCAAACATCTTCTGGATATCCGTCAAATACGATAATGGCATATACAATGCGATCTATAACGGATGTAATAATGCGATCGGACGTAGGTAATGTATTTATTGCAAATTGATAGGCGCGATTCGCCTTGTTGCCAAACGACTCGGTGCAATAAGTAACTTCCATCGATAATATGCTTTATACCTTCGAGGACAGACCATAGCCAGCCACTTTTTCAATCTATAGTACAATATTGAGAGTTATAATAATTTTCAGATCTTAAAATTTTTAACTATGAGCAGTTAATTGCGCGTTGAGGTAGATATAATTGTTTGTGACGCTCGTACACCGAAATTATTGGTTTTAGGGGAAAAAGAGGTTACAACATAAATTGTAGGCAATTTTCTCTAGTTTTATTTTGTATAGATATGTTTTTTCTGTAAAATGCGTCAGAGAGAAGTTATTATCATAAAACTGCTTTTAGGCGCCATTTTTCCAATATGGCTGCGCGAGCGGCAAAGTTCAAATTCGGAAAGAGCATGTCAAAATCTACGAAATTCAAAACTCCCGGATAAATTTCCAGGTAACCTCTATTTTTTCAACCAAATGACTGTACTATTAGGTCGACGACAAAATTGTAACCAGCTATTCACATACTTTTTTACTGAAAGTATCAGACATATTGGAACTATATTGAGGCATTCATAGCTATATACTCACTGCTCTGTAACAGTCTCAAAGCATTATTATGACACCAAATTAAATTAGGTTTTTACGATGTTACGTTGTTTATATTTTGCTTCGTTTTTCAAAGCAAAAAAAAATGTGTCAGGCTTGCCCAGTTACTTGGAGTAACTGGGCAAACTTATCTGGAATCGAGATTCTAATGTTGATCATATGATTGTAAAATGCAAAAAAACTTTGAAAGTATTTTTCATTTTGAAAATATTGGGCTCCTCTCAAGACGGCGCCACTGCTCCGTAGTGAGAAAAAAAAATGGTTTCAGTCGTACAAAAAAGCGTTATTCATTGCGCAGTAAAAAAATCTTTTTTTAAAACAGTTTCTGAAAATAAGTCCCACCACTAGTATACTCTTTCATAAGGTGTATTTTTCCAATATGCCTTGAATATGTTGAAATTGTTACCATTAATATTTCAATATAAAGATCGGGGTTCACTGTTCGTGCGTTAGTAACGTAGCTACCCTGTTATACTTTTCTATTGTACTAATGATCGTAAAAATGTAATAGAGTAGGTATAGGGTTTACATATCAATTCTAAATAATACAATGTTATAGTGAAAATATTTTATTTTTACAAAGTATATATCTTTATAAAGTACCTAGCAAACAAATAATATATCATTATATCTTAGAATATTATATGCAATTATTAAAAATGATAATACCTAAGACAGCTGACAAATATTCATAAACCACTTTGATATAGCAAGTAAATAGAATTTATCACTAATGTATGCAACATCCATTTTCCTACTTAAAATTTCAGAAACTAATTTATTAACAGGGTCAGTTTTCTGAGATTCTGACCTTTTCTTAAGTAATTGATTATTGTATTCATCAGTTGCTAGTTTTTTGGTATATTCATTGAAGAATTGTAATTCTGAATATAATTCTCGTTTGAAATAATGAAGTTGTGGTTTTTGCAACATATGAACTTGGAAGAATACTTGGACAGCAAGAAAACTCATCAAAAACTCAAGAGTTATCTGTACTTTTTCTTTCGATATATCTCTAATCCACGGTTCTGAATTTACTTGTTCCCCATAGTGAAGGAATGCGCTCAATTTAATAGGTTGTAATACATGATTGGTACTCTTTGGATACTCAATAAAACCAATATAATCATTATCAAAGAGGGTAAACTTTCCAAATATTTCGCCTAAACTTTTTTCTTTTCCAATTTCAGCAGCAAAGGCGTCTATTTTACAAATTCGGATTGATTTTGTTTCGCGGTCTTTGGAAAATTCTTGGTTAAGAGTTTTACATAAAAAGTAAATCATACAAAGCAATCTTCCATATGTTAAATCTCCAGTGATAGGAATATCAAATTTAGGTACTGTGAAATCATATTCAATCAGCAAATAAGATGTAGATTTAGGTTTTTCCATTGACAAAAGCTGTATCATTGATGGATTGCATTTGAGGAGACACTTTAGAGCTAAACAAGAAAGTTCTAAAAATTTGTTAACTACGTTTGTAATCAAGTTGTGAACAGGTTCAACAACAAAAGTAAGCTTTCCCAATTTATTAATTCTGAAGAAATGGACATTTTCAGGTCGGAGTACTGTTGATATGCAAGTATTAAGAACCCTTTTAATAGACATGACAATCAAGCTAAATGAGTCCATATTTTTGATGTACCAAATATCTGACCATTGAAGTATTTTACTTATGTATTGTAACGTTTCACAAGATAAATCTAATGCTCTGCTATCAACTGTATATTCTGGTAAACATATCATTTGAGATAAAATTCTGTCATAAACACTTAAAAAGGTTAAATTTGTTTCCATCATTTTTTCCCCAAATTTATTCACTAGAACATGGTTCAATTTCATCACCATGGAATAAAGAATCCATTGCTCCTTTAAAATAACTGGAAATTCTTCCTTGTTTGAAGACAAAAATAAGGGTTTTCCATTATCTATAATATCATAAACAACACTATAATTTTCAGTGAGGAAATCACTTGCAATATCTGATTCAGCATAATGGATTAATGTTTTCAATATCATCTTTACCAATGGCAACGTAAGACTATCTGCCACAAGTGGTCGAATTGATTCTAACATTTTTGCTAAGTATTGATGATATTTGAAAAACACTGAAAATGGTTTAACACTATTAAGGGATAACACTGTATCTCCAACTTGAGCAACAAGCACCCAACACATTACCGACTTCAACTTTGCATTACTATTGTCATGAAAGTTGCACAAATAGTTATATTCTGAATCAAACATAAGTCCAAACGATTTTAGCAAATTATTCAATAAATATGGATTATTCTGTAACAAACTTCTACAATCTTTGATAGTGTTATGAACCATAGTTAAAAATACTTCTCTATTATGCGTACTAGGAAACTTGCAATTAGTTACATAACTACTGAGAACTGTGGTCAAGAGTTCAATAGTTTCAATTTCAGTCTTATAACTATCATACCATGTAAATGTTAAAATCAGATACAGATCAGAAAAATCTGTTATAATTTCGTTACTTGATAAAACTGAAAAGTGCCATAACATTCCCTTCAAACAAGATAAAATCAGTTTACATTTTATTGAATTTGAATTAATAACTTCTGGAATATAAGTCTTTATGGAAATAAGGAATTTTTTCCATGCAAAAATAAACTTTATTACTTTTTTGTTTTGATAATTGCTGATATAAGTGTTTAAAACTGATTTGATGTAATAAATCCACTCGTCTATCAATTTCTCATCTTTAAAAAAGTCAGTTACTACTTGTTTGAGGTTTTGATCAACATTTTGTTGAAATTGCAAAATATGGATTGTAGTAATAGTCATTATGTGAGTATAAACGTCAGGATCTTTTATTCTTGGGTGAAAAAGAGGATCTGTTAAAAGTGGCCAGAAACTTCTCAAACTATATATATCTTTCACTAAGTTTTCCCTGCCTGTTGACCAGAGTGTTGAGAAAACCCTAAGTATACTTTTCTGCACAGGATTTGTTAAATAATCTGGACTTTTTTGAATATTCTCGAGGTAATCAATCATAAAGTCACTTACTGAGTCTACAGGCATATTTTGATCTTTCTCTTTCGTATCTAAGATACCCGGAGCATTAAAGAAAGCTGCTGTTAACCCATTTTGTGATAACAATGATGTATTTATAAAATCTAGAGCAGTTATTTTAAATATATCATCTTCCAATGGATCTCTCAACTTCTCCAAGAATAAACACTGAATTTGGCTGTAGTCCATTTCAAGAACTGCTAGTATAGGTATATTAGAATCTTGACTTAACTTTTCTAGTAGTCTACAAGCCAAATTAGCCAATGAAGAGCTAAATGCATTTGTTATGAATGAAGCTGCACATTTTGTTACTGTTTGGATTTTAGGTTTTAGAAATTCATCACTAGGCTTTAAATTGCAATCATTGAGCAAATGTAAAAAAATACTAAGATGAAGTTTTGATAATGTGATACATTCAAGGGTATTACCATTTAACCAATCAACTTCATTCAACATTAATTTTTGAAGATAATATTTTTCTTGTATTAGATACTGCAGAAAAATATTCATCATTGAAGAGTTTTTCAAAAGAGCATAAAATAAAAAATTTTTTAAAATGTTTCTTTTCTCATTTTCAGACTTTTGATTCAGAACTTCAAACATTATTTTCAAACATAATACTGAAATTTCAATTTGTTCATCGAAATCTTTATACTGCCAGTTTCTGTGATGAGGAAATACAAATATCATTGTGTAAATAACACCAGGTATTTGAATTATTTCAAGATTTGAATTGGACATAATACAATGTAAAACTAATTTTAAATATGTTCGTATAGTGGAATGTTTATTTTCATACTCCTCTTTGCGTAAAATTTGAAGAAGTGTAGAATCTATAGTATGACGTTGCATAAGAACCTCTGGAATTGTCTCAAGAGTCTGTAGTTTTGGAAGAAATGGCATTGACATTTGCAATGCCTGAAATTCGCAAGCAACAGTTGAATTTTGATGTAATACCATTGATGTGTGAATTTTAAAGTAGATTTTAACAAACTGAGCAAATTTTTGTATTGTGCTATTCATATTGACAAATTGACCTAGGAGTGATAAACACTCATTGAATCCACATTTGTTCACATCATCTTTATAATACTTAACAATTTGATGAATTAATTCAAATCCAATGAGAATTTCTTGTAATATTGTGTCATTTAAATTATTTGGTGCTTCACATAACTTCATAGTAATTTTAGCTAAATAGGTAAAATAATTTTCAGATCCATCTTTCAGAAGAGATGCATCAAATTTACCATAAGATGTTGCTGCATTTGTTCTTAAATTGCTTAATTTTGATATCACAGAAGTTGCCAATCCTGGATGTTTTACAAGTACTTTGCAGAAAATTGTTAAATGAGTAAAATTCTCTTGGTACTGTTCAAAAACAATCTTTACAATAGCATCCAGTCCTCCTCTGGCTGTAACACACTCACCTGCTATTTCTGTATCTTCCATAAGACAGGCTACTGCCTGAATTAAACCTGTGTTTTGTAATAGTATGACTTCAGAATCAATAGCTATTAAAAAATCATCTAGGAGCTTGAAAACACCAGCCTGGATCAATGTTGTTGCTCGTATATCAGCTTTCATAAGTTTAGTAGATAAAAACTCGGCTACTAAAGAAAATATTTGACCTTCTATCAAAATTCTCAATAAATTTTCATATGAACTTATTATTTCCAGCTCACTTTCCCCGCATGTTTTCAGTTTTCCTAAAACCCATGCAAACAATACTATCTTATGATTACCTTGATTCTGAATGTTTCTCAGAGATATCTCTATATTTTTTGGTAATGTTTTTATTTTCTCACCTAATTGACATAATAAAATTATGAAACATCCAATCTCTGCAGTTTTAACGTCATTAAAATTATTGAAATCTCCATACAAAGTGGTATCAAAATAAACTGGTTGTCTTGTAAAATTATGAATCAAAAAATTTTCAAATAACTCCAAAAATTCATCAACAGATATTTCTTTGTATTCCATTGTCATTATAATTAGAAGTATGAACTCAAGTTGTTCACGATTATTTCTATTGACATAATTTTTTTTATCAAAACTATTCTCCAGGCTTTTCTCTGTAATTTCGTTAATCAGTTGCTTGAGTTGTGAAATTAAGACTTTCCTGAATTCTGGGATATCTATTTTTCCAATAAATACCATATATTCATTTCTAAACTGGCTTTCAGGTTTCACTGCATTTTCAAATATATGACGAAGTGTTTTAACATAATACATTCTTTCAGAGGAATAAAATTGCCACACATTCTCCAACAAACTCAACATGCTGTGTTCATAGAGAATCAAATTTTTGATATCTCCGATTTTTCCATAATATTCAAACATCAAATAATTGAAAAAAATTGGTATCGCAATTTTGGGTTTCAAATTCAAAGTTTTGCATAAACGTTTTACAAAGCTTTTCAATTCTTCATCCTTCTCTGTGATGCTTCTTTTCCACGTTTGAAATTCTTCTTCGGAATATCTTTCATAAACAGAATATCCTGCTTTTAACTCCTTATTTGTGGCATTTAGTATTTCATTAACAATGTCGTACGTTACTGAAGGACTATAACCAGTGGCAGTTTGATAAATCTTCTTCCAAAACGGAACTGTTTCAACTTTTTCGAAAATGAACATGTCGACTCACGTATATCCTAATATAATCTATTCTAATAAACCACGAAGTATAGATATAAGGAGTCCGAACGGTATAGATAGGTTTATGTAGTATTTATGGACACAATATCAAAGCCAGATCATAGTTCTCTTTTCTACCACTGGGCTGCGCAATGTTCAGGACGTACAGATGTCCATCAGACTTAAATACGCGCGAATTTGAAATTATAATTAAATATAAATTTATTTGTTTAAAAATAGTTTTAACGAAAAAATGGGAAGGTGTTGTGCTGTTCCTGGTTGCCTTAGTGGCAGAAAGGCAAATGGAAATACAGAAAAAGTGGCTTTATTTAAAATACCCAAAGTAAGTAACCTTAAAATTGTCCTGGGTCGTTGATTCAACAAAGTCATTATTTTTTCCACAGGATGCTGAAATGCGTAAGGAGTGGAGTTCTGCTATTGACCAATATTTAAAAGCTTCCAATTATATATGAAAATTGCATTTCAATTCTGAAGATGTGATAAAAAGTGATCGGGCAGTATTAGCGGATGGTAGTATATACGTGTATGACTACCAAAAAGTTCATTTGCGGAGGAAAGCAGAGCCAAAACTGAATACAACTTATAATGATAACCAAAATAATAACAGCTTGTTGTCAGATGTTTCTCTAGATACTTCTGATATTGTTGACGACAGTATTAATAATGACCGTAGCTTAAATGTTGAGACAAATACCGTTAATCAATTTCTAATTGAAGTTGGTCCCAAGAAAAGTAATGAGCCGGAGGCAAGCAATGAGCCTCAGATGACTGAGCCTGAGACAAGTAATGTGCCTGAGTTTTCTTTTCATTGTATAGAAAGAATTTCAGAATCTCAACCATTACGTAAAAATTGGAGTTGGGCAATATTATTACTTTATCATATATAAATTCGAAATTGGAATTAGTTTGTCACATAAAAATTGATATGAATTTGAAAGTTACGGTAAGAAGCTGAAATATAAATCATTACTTAAATAGTATTATAAAATTTTTATCATGTTACAGATAATCAATGCACAAACGAATATTCTTGTTGATATGAATGTGAATATTTCTTCGATGGCTTGTGTTTCGCAGTTACTGAGCAATTTGGAAAAAACCTTTTTTTGCAATGGAAGTGGTTACAATGAAAAGAAGTAATTATGAATTTAGACAGATAAATAAATTGATAATAAATCATGCAATTACTCTGTAGCAAATAAGATCTTAAATATCAAGTTCAAAATTTGATTGAAACTTTGTTTTTTATGTTTATAGATGTTCACAAATGTGTACTGCTATATTAGCATCAAATGAAAGGTATAAGAAGAAAGTAGAGGACTATAATCTGCTCTTACTCACTTGCAACACCTCCAAAAGGATCTAATGTGACAGCAGGGGAATTATTCGGATCATTAAACCAGACCAGAGAATCGTTTGAAGGCAGTAATGTTAATAAGGAAAATTGGAGTAAAAAATTGGATGAAATAATTGAAAATAATTTGGATAATAATAATAATATTGAGAATAATGTAAATTCAGATGATTTACCTTCTAATAATGATAGTAGCAACAAGGCTGATGATAATGATAGAAATAACAATAACATTACTAATAACAATGAAAGTGATTATGAGGGCGACAGTAAGAAGGGAGTGTCTAGGGGCAGCTATGTGATTTCGTATAATGCAGGATATGTAGCCTGTAAAGTTTTAAGTCTACCATTTTTTTGCTTTTATATTTTTAGGTAATTTACTATAAAGATTTATTATATATTATAAATTCTAAGATTTTTGCTTCACTTGACATTGAGTTTATTGGTCTAAATTCTTCAATGAACTTAGTATTGAGAACTTTTTTGATGGTACTATTGTAGTAATCTTAAGTTTACTTGGGATTACACCTCTTTTAAGTGAACAATTAATGATATTGATCAAGGGTTTTCAAACACTTTCGAAGCATTCTTTATCATTGACGTATCAACTTCATTAGGACTACTTTTATTTGGCAACTTCATTATCATTTCTTTCAGTTTATTCTTATCCGAAAGATTAAAAGTTCTCCACTTAGTTTTAATTTGCCTTGGTTGTGCCATTAATGTAATTGCACTTTGAGGTGTATTAATACTATTTACAAGTTGTTGAATGCTATCTATGAAACAACGACTAAATATTCCAGGAATTATCTTTGGATCAGTATAAATTTGACCGTTATATTGAATTTTCCTACATGTACTTTCATCAAAATAAGAAGCTATCAATTTTTTTAGAGTTTTCCACATTGATTTAGCATCACCTGTAACTAAGTCAATATTACTTTCATAAAATAGTTTTTTTCATCTCTAATCATATTAGTAATTCTATTTCTAATTAGCTTATAACTCTTTCATTCAACACTATATTTGGTATATTTAAAACGTTTGAATAAGTTATTTCATTTTTTCATCTCACTGATAATTTCATTATCAGTGAAGAATATTCATAGAATAATATATATATTTCTATTAAGGGTATGATCTGTGTGCTACACTGATTTGTTTATACTTGTGGGGAACTGTCATTGTAATCAAGTTCTTCAAGTAATTTGATAGTGCCAATACTTCTCAAATAATTTATTAACAATGAACAAGTATTAACTTGGTTTAAATAACAGTCACTCTATGTAAACAACATTGATAAATCACGCACAGCCTAACTCTACCTACGTGAGTAGAGTTAGTCTGTGAATCACCTTAACCACAGCCACGACCCCCTTTACTACAGGCCATGAAATGAATATTTGACATAAGTCATAACGTGGGCATATATTCCCGCAATTTCTTGTAGAGCAAACAGGACGCTTCCCAAAACTTTCGCAATTTGAAGTAAAATAATTTGAGCTTTCGGTATAAATACTATATTTTTCAATAGTGTACAGTGTATTACAAGTGGTGATGTTGATAATTTGTTGAAATCTCAACATCAAACACTAAAAAACGAAGTGTTGAGTTTGTTTAAAAATTTCAGTGAAATGAAATCAATTTCGTGTTGTTCAAGACTTTCGTAGTTTTAAGTAGAATATTTTACGATTTCAGTTCTAATTCTCTATTCATCAATTCTCTATAGTGTTATTTACGTGCTAGTGTTGATATTTTGTGGATAACATAACATCAAATTATAAAAACGAAGTGTTTTGTGTGTACCGATTTAATCGAATCGAATTTGTGTTTTGTTTTGAGTACGGATTACTTACAAATAATTTGTTTGTGAAGTGTAATGTAGAGGATAGGTATTCCGTAGATGATTCAGTAAGTTTCAAGCTTGGGATAGGTGAGTTTATTTATAGTAATAAGTATATTTTCTAACCTATTTATTACCGATAACCATCGAATAAACAGATCACTATTCACAAATCTAACTAACAATAACATATTCTTTCAAAATCCAAACATTCCTCAAAACAGAATTTTTGGAAGCTATGATTTTATTTATTATTGATAATATTTTAATTATTTGCAACGGGGAGGACTGAATATACTTACAGAAAATGTCTTATTTCACATGTGTTCCATATTAAAGAAAAAATTATTAAAGGTATTTCTCTTGAACGTGCCTTTTTGTATAATATACACCAGAAATCAATTTTGTGTAATCTCCCTATTTTAAGAGTGTCATTGGATGAGTCCTTAAAGATTTTTGTTGTTGCTGTTTATGTGATGAAGACAATAAAAATATTCTGAACATGCTGTGTTCCATTTTTTCGAATATCTTATTGAATGATTAGACAAAAAAAAATAATGAAGCCGGACACGAGAAACCTGAATCAAAAAATAAACGAAGAAAGTTCAATACTTTCATAAAGTAGTTTGTTGGTTGCTCTAATCAGAAATATAATATTTATTTTTACTAAGGTAAATAATTCAATTTGAGTAATTCCTACAGCGTTTCTTTCAAGGTTCCTATTCTCTCAATTAATTTAATAAATTTGGTTAGGCAACTTTTCATGTAAATAAATCCCACTGACTAATAGAGGTATTTTTCACGCAGTGGGGCTTTATCGAAAACATTGTTGTTTTCTTGCAATAATAAATGTTTTACAGTTTTCTGTTACAGAAATATGTGCTCACAATACCCAATATAATATTCTATATATTATACAAACTGATAATATTCATTGTTTGTTCACAATATACAAAAATAGTTGAGATAATGCTTGAAAGCTTGGAACATACGACTAGGATAGTATACAACTAAGCACAACTCTAACTTACAAGCCATGAACTAGGAAATCTGGCAACATCCAAGCAAGACCCACAAATAATGATGCTGTAATGGCGTTGTAATGGTTTCTGGTCATTGCTGCTGAATAAATCGTTATTTAACGAGAGAAATAACATTCAAATCCAAAAATAAGTTGTGAAAAGTGCTATTGTTTGAAGTTGTGAGGAACAAGCAAAAGAAATTTCCCGCAAATATCTTATATAAACAGGAATATCTGTTGTGTTTTAAGTTGTGCTTTTTTTTGGTTATATCTGGAGAGGTAGAAATAATACCTAACTTTTACCATCTCATAATTGTGTAAAAACAAAAAACCGCGTTTAAGTTGCTGTGCTATTATGTGATGTATAGTGTGTAGAAAGTGCTACTGTTTTTTCAGCAACAGACTAAGGAATACCTTTGAAATTTGTATGTAAATAGCTACCGATTACTGATGTTTTGACTGAGTAGTTCAGACATTAACAAGAGCATTATTTGCTAGAATTGTTCCTTTTTTGTGATTAGGTGAGTTACTTACCCTTTGTTAGATTTAGTAGTTATTTAGAACTAATCTCTTATTGGTCTTGTTCTTGATATTAGCACAAAAATTAACATGCCAAGTCATTGCTGTGTGCCTGGATGCAAGTCGAACTACAAAACTTACCTCGAGGTCGGTGAACCACCAGTTTCTGTATTTTGCTTTGCATAAGATGATAATCTAACGAATCAATGGCTAAAAAATATTCCTAGGACATCATGGACCCCCACAAAATATTCTGCAGTTTGTGCCAAACATTTTCCAGAGGGAGCACTTACTAGCGAAGGTATTCATTGTTTGCTAGATTGATCAAAAGAAGGCTAGATTGATAAAGTTAAACTCAATTTAAATGCAGTGCCAAGTATTTTTCTTCATTTACCCCTGCTTATCAAAAGCAGTCAACTCTCAAAGAGAATATCCAGCTGAAAGATCCAGCATTGAAGGAACGTTGTGAGAAATTGAATGAAGCCTTTGAAAACTCAGATTCAATTTGTAATTTTGTTGATTTAACATCCAATTATAAAAAAAGATTTTAATATGTAAATCGTGGAATATAAAAACTTTTGAAACTAACAGCATTTTTTTGAACTCTAGTTTTCCCATCCAACGTAACTGAATGTTCACAAATAAACAGTATATAAATTATTAATCAGATTTTAGTAGATTCAGATATGCTTTTAAATGTTTTTATCAATAAAAATAAACTGTTTCCTAATGATTTAAAATGAATTTTACAACTGAAATTGACTAAATAGTCTCAACTGGAAAATTTGCTTGCTCGTTATAAATATGATATCAGAATCATTCTACCGTCCAAATTACTGTTCACATCTCAATAAAGGTTTAAAGGAATTGACGCATTAAACTTACTCTCACCTGAGAATGAAAAATAATGAAATTTATAGCATATTGTCAATTCTAATTGATAAAGTGAACTTGTTAGTGTACATACTAAAAAAACAACATTTGAATCGCTATAACTCAGACATAGCTCTTCTTAGAAAAAAAGTGTATTAATAATTTCTGCAGATAATTCTATGATCTACAATTTTTGTCGAAACTATTTTTTTATAAAAAGTACCGTTTCGCTGAAAATTTTTCTGAAAAGGCAATTATTAACATGCAGTAGACCGATGTTTGAAGATCGATCGGTTTACCGGATTGAGCAAATGCGGCGTTGCCAAGTTTATGTTCATGGCTTGTAAGTAGAGTTAGGCTGTGTCTTAACCACAGCCTAACTCTACTTACAAGCCATGAACTAGGACTTGGCAACACTGCATCTGCTCTATCCGGTAGACCGATCGGTCTTCGAACATCGGTCTACTACATGTTAATAATTGCCTTTTCAGAGAAACGGCACTTTGTATAAAAAAATAGTTTCGACAAAAATTGTAGATCATACAATTATCTATAGAAATCAATAATACACTTTTTTTCTAAGAAGAACTATGTCTAAGTTATAGCGATTAAAATATTGTTTTTTTAGTATGCATACTAACAAGTTCACTTTATCAGTTAGAATTGACAATATGCGATAAATTACATTATTTTTCATTCTCAGGTGAGAGTAAGTTTAATGCGTCAATTCCTTTAAACCTTTATTGACATGTGTACAATAATTTGGACAATAGAATGATTCTGATATCATATTTGTAACAAGCAAGCAAATTTTCCAGTTGAGACTATCTAGTTAATTTCAGTTGTAAAATCCATTTTAAATCATTAGGAGACAGTTTATTTTCATTGATAAAAACATTTACATGCATATATGAATATACTAAACCCTGATTAATAATTTGTATACTGTTTATTTGTGAACATTCAGTTACGTTGGATGGAAAAACTAGAGTGTAAAAAAATGCTGTTAGTTTCAAAAGTTTTTATATTCCACAATTTACATATTAAAATCTTTATTTATAATTGGATGTTAAATCAACAAAATTA
The DNA here is from genome assembly GCA_030704895.1 of Henosepilachna vigintioctopunctata. NCBI lineage: Eukaryota > Metazoa > Arthropoda > Insecta > Coleoptera > Coccinellidae > Henosepilachna > Henosepilachna vigintioctopunctata. The sequence goes on along the minus strand of JARQZJ010000036.1, from coordinate 4,981,790 downwards.
CAAATTGAATCTGAGTTTTCAAAGGCTTCATTCAATTTCTCACAACGTTCCTTCAATGCTGGTTCTTTCAGCTGGATATTCTCTTTGAGAGTGTACTGTTTTTGATAAGTAGGGGTAAATAGAGAAAATACTTGGCACTGCATTTAAATTGAGTTTAACTTTATCCATCTAGCCTTCTTGCCTTCTGTTGATCAATCTAGCAAACGATGAATACCTTCTCTAGTAAGTGCTCCCTCTGGAAAATGTTTGGCACAAACTACAGAATATTTTGTGGGGGTCCATTATGCCCTAGAAATATTTTTTTAGCCATTGATTCATTAGATTTCCATCATATGGAAAACGAAATACAGAAACTGGTGGTTCGCCGGCCTCGAGGTAACTTTTGTAGTTCGACTTGCATCCAAGCACACAGCAATGACTTGGCATGTTAATTTTTGTGCTAATATCAAGAACAAGACTTATAAGAGATTAGTTCTAAATAACTACTGAATCTAACAAAGGGTAAGTAACTCTACTAATCACAAAAAAGTAACAATTCTAGCAAATAACGCTTTTGTTAATGTCTGAACTACTCAGTCAAAACATCAGTAATCGGTAGCTATTTACATACAAATTTCAAAGGTATTCCTTAGTCTGTAGCTGAAAAAACACAGTAGCACTTTCTACACGCTATACATCACATAACAGCACAACAACTAAAACGCAGATTTTTGTTTTTACACAATTATGAGATGATAAAAGTTAGGTATTATTTCTACCTCTCCAGGTATAACCAAAAAAATCACAACTTATAACACAACAGATATTCCTGTTTAGATAAGACATTTGCGAGAAATTTCTTTTGCTTGTTCTTCACAACTTGAAACAATAGCACTTTTCACAACTTATTTTTGGATTTGAATGTTATTTCTCTCGTTAAATAGCGATTTATTCAGTAGCAATGACCAGAAACCATTACAACGCCATTACAGCATCTCTTTCTGTGGGTCTAGCTTGGATGTTGCCAGATTTCCTAGTTCATGGCTTGTAAGTAGAGTTAGGCTGTGTCTTAACCTTAGAATTCGAATTCCATTGCGTCAGCTTGTAGCGTGGTTGCTATATTATTCTATGCGTGGAAATATTAAACGACACTTGTATTGAAAATATATATTGTTACGATTATGGGTTTCGACGGATGAATTCCAATAACTAACTTTTAACAATCAATAAATAATCCTTCATTTACAAACTGAAAATAAACACAACAAATGTCAATATCACTTCTGTCTATTTCACTGTACTGTGTCAATTTCGGTGATAAACCTTTCTTCCATTAAGGGTTGTACAACCACACCAAGTCCCCTTCTTTAAATCCGACTGAATTTGCTTTTAGATCGTATCTGGTTCTCATTCGGTCAGTGCTTGCTTCAATCTCATCTCGAATTAGTTCATGTATCTTATTCAAGTGCAGTCTCAGCTCATCTGCATATGTGCCCACTTCCGAGCGTACTTCTTCGGGGCTACCAAACAATAGATCACATGGCAATAGTAGTTCTCTTCCAACAAATACCTTCGCCGGAGTGTAACCTGTAGTGTCATGAACTGATCCTCAATAAAACATCAGCAGTACTGGTAAATGTTTGTCCCAATCTTTTTGACGATCAGCTACTACTGAAGACATCGCTTTCAAAATTTCGTCCTTGGTCTGAATGTAATTCCAATGGAACTCCGTATTGTGATATTAAAGGATCTACCAATGTACGTACAATAGTCTGAGTTTTTTGATTCGGCAGGGCATAGGCTTCTGGCCACTTGATGAAATAATCCATAGCAAACAGTATGTACTTGTTGTCATCGTTGGTGGCAGGAAAATGCCCGGCAACATCGACAGCAATCCTCTCAAACGGTAATCCGACATATTGTACTTTTCCATTTTCCCATGGGTTTTCTTCGGAGGTTCCTTTGTAGCTGCACATGTGGTACATTTGCTGCACCAGGCTTCTATATCATCACGGCAATACACCCAGTAAAATCTTTCTCTGATTCTGGCAACGGTATTATTGACACCAAAATGTGCACCGGATGTTCCACCATGCATTCTACCTTTTCCTTGGGTACAACTAAGGTAGTTTTGACTTCTCTCCCATCTGCACTTTCCCATTTCCGCTTGAGCAGTCCATTTTCTATAACTAACGAGTCCTATTGTGCCCAAAGCTTCTTCATAATGGATCCCATTGTTGAAATGTCTTTCCAAGTAGGCCTTCGGTTATCTCTTTTCCATTCTCTAAGAAGTTTTATATCCGGGTCTGCTTCTTGTGCCTCAATCAGTTCAGTAGACCATCCTTATCTCAATTCGGTTGTAGTCCTTCTTACTGACAATGCCTTCTTTCTTTTCTACTCCTCTACAGTGGCCACATGTTTCCTTACATGGTCGTCTGGATAAAGCGTCAGCATTGTTATGGATCTTGCCCCGCCGAAGTTCTACTTTAAAGTCATACTGCTGTAGTCTTTCAATCCATCTTGCGATTTGACCTTGAGGTATTTCCATTTGCAGTAACCATTTCAATGCTGCCTGATCTGTACGAATAAGAAATTTCCTGTCATATAAGTATTTATGAAAATGGTCTACAGATTTTATTATAACTAACAATTCCTTTTGAGTTACACAGTAATTCCTCTCAGATTTGTTGAAAGTTTTGCTATAGTATTCAATGACTCTTTCTTCACATCTTGGACTTGCGATAATACAGATCCCATGCCCCTATTGCTTGTATCGGTATATAAAATGAAGAGTCCAGAGGTGTGTGGGCAGGACAAAATAGGGCTAGAGCAGATTGCAGCTTTAAGTTGGCGAAATGCTGCTTCACATTCTCTTGTCCAGCTGAAGTTGATTTTGTTTTCTGTGAGGGTATGTAATGGTTTGGCTATATCAGCAAACTTATCGACAAATCTTCTATAATAAGTGCATAATCCCAGAAAACTTCTTACTTCATGTTTATCTTTAGGTCCCCTCACTGCCTTGATCTTATCCTATGAGGTGTGTATACCAGTATATGAAATAGTGTGAGCGATTTTTCAACTGGTCTTCAAAGTATGATCCCATCACCATTAAATCATCTATCAGACTATCATCTGAGGTGTGTATACCAGTAGATTAAATAGTGTGCCCTGAAAATTGCACCTCATTTTGAAATAGACAACACTTTCTATAGTTCAGCTTCAAATGAGCATTCCGGAATCTGCAGAATATTTTTTTTAGATTTTTCAAATGGTCTTTAAAGGATGATCCCATCACCATTACATCATCTAGGTAGACTAAACAGGTTTTCCAAGTCAGTCCTTTTAGAATCATTTTCATCAATCTTTCAAATGTCGCTGGTGCATTGCATAATCCAAAAGCCATAACATTGAATTGATACAATCCACTTCTAGTTGAAAAAGGTGTTTTTTCTCTGTCATCAGGATGGATCTTCACTTGCCAATAGCCACTTTTTAGATCTAATGTAGCCACCATTTCGATCCTGCCAATGTTGTTAATGTGTCATGAATTCTGGGCAATGGATAGCTATCTTTCTTCGTGACATCATTGAGCTTTCGATAATCCACACAAAATCTTGTTGTACCATCCTTCTTCTTGACCAGAACAACAGTTGCTGACCATTGACTTGATGACTCTTCTATAACTCCCTTCTCTTTCATGGATTCAATCAATTCAGTAACTTCCCCTTGTTTAGCTAGTGGAAGTCTTCGTTGGGCTTGTCGAATAGGGTAAGCATTCCCTGTATCAATTCGGTGTGAAACTAAGTCAGTTCCCTCTAGTTCATGGTCGTCAAAAAGATCATATTCTTCGAGTACAAATTCTTGAGCCAATTTGATTTGTTCTGGTGATAAATAATTCCATGATAACTCAAATTTGTTCAAATCAACATGTTTCTTCTTTGGTTTCTCAAAGCTAGATGGTTCTTCACATCGGACTATCCACGACACAGGCTCTAAGGTAGCTATTGATTTTCCTTTTTGAATGTCTAGTTGTTTGATACTGATATTGGCGATTCTCACCGTCATTTCTCGCTTTACTGTGGATAAAGTCCTAGCCGTTAAAAATTCATTGTCATATTTTGGTTCAATGAGTCCAACACACCACCCAGGATTGCTTTCAGGTTGAACATAAATAATTTGTTCAGAGCATGAAGGTATTTTGTAAGATTGTATCGTTTTGAGACCTACTTGTTCTTGGTTGGAGCAATATTTTGGTATAAATTCTTCATTACCATGTTGAATTTCGCAGTGTGGATGTGGCGTGATTAATAAAATTTACCCGGATGATATATAACTTTAATTCAATCTTGACTCTAACACTATAACACCATCTTTTTGAATATACATAACCATGAATCCACTAAAACCAGGGTTACCAACTCTTGGAATCTTTTCCCCCCGTAGTCAAGTTGAAAAACCCCTAAAATTCCCTAGAATTGCTTTTAAAATTAAAATTCAAAGAAAAAATATATATTAATGACAGAAAAGTAAAGTATAAGTAACTTATAACTTATGAGTGTTTTTTATTATTAAAATTCAAATATTATTAAATATTAATTATTATTAAATATTTATTATTATTAAAATATTATTTTATTATTATTAAATTTTTCATTTCAGTTTTGGAAATGAGAATATAAATGGGAATAATTTATAGGGTATTATTTTACACATAAATTAAATTATTTATTTACAAATTATGACATTTTTCATTAACCTACATTAAGAAATAGTATTGAATATTGTCATCGTGAAATGGATTTTTTTATTTAAGATAGAAATCAAAATTAATTGTAGTTATTTAAATTATGGTATGAAATATTTTGGGTTACTTCAAAAATACCCCTAAGATTACCTCTGAAAATTTTAAGCTTCCAAAAAACCCCATTAAATATTTTGTCCCCCTAAATTTAGGGGAAAAACCCCCAAGTTGGTATCCCTGACTAAAACCTACTGTTTACTATAACATAGGGATTGAACATAGAGTTATACAATGAATATTGTTACAGATTTGCCCCCAATGGTTTATGGATGTTGGGAGAAATGATGAGACTGTTGAGAACCGTCGTAGACACGACCACAGAGCCCAGTGATGCAGTGTCGATGTTCAGGACATCGAACTGCCTCTGGCATTCCAGTTGGAGATCGTCAGAGAAGAACACGAGTAAGAACCCATTCCAGTCTGAGATCGTGAGAGAAGAACATAGAGTAGCAACCACGTGTCAAGTTATTGGAATTTATCTATCGAAACCCATAATTCGTAACAATATTCTAACCTCATAGATATATTGCTTAACACCCCTCTACAATTTGATAAAGTTCTAATTTATTTCACTAAAATATCCCAACATACAAATTAACTTTTCAAATTAATTCCGCGCAATTGGTTTGGTGAATACATCTGCTTCTTGCTCACATGAACTTACATAAGTTAAATCTATTAATTTCTTCTTATAAATATCTTGAACAAAACTAACCTTAATGGATATATGCTAAATTCTATTTTCACATTTATTTTGCTTCACAATGTGAATGACACTTTGATTATCTTCAAATATCTGAGACAGTAGGTACTGCATTTTCAACTATACCTAGGTCAGACAGTAATCTTTGCATCCATGAAATTTCTGGAACTGTAGTACTTAAAGCAATTAATTCAGCTTCACACGAAGATAAAACTTAACATTTTTGTTTTCGTGATATCCATTGTATTGTGTTTACAAAAATTTCAATAACAAAACTTGATGTGGACTTTCTATCAGTGCTTTCATTAGCCCAATCAGCGTCACAAAAAGCTTGTAAAATATTCAGGCCTGAGGAGCCTTTATAAATTAATTTCAAATTCAATGTCTGTTTGAGGTATCTTAATATTCTTTTAAGATGTTTCCAAAGTAATTCATTTGGTTTCGATTGAAATCTGATGAGATATGATACTGCATAAGATATTTCAGCTCGAGATGTTACAGAAAGATACATCAAACATCCAATAAGTTCCCTATAAGGCTTATTGTATATAGGATCGTGTACAGAATTATTACTACATTCAAAATCTAATCTTAAGTTTGCCTCCATTGGGGTAAATTTACCATAACAATTTCCCATGTTAAACTTAACTAACAATCGTTCAATGAAGTTCTTTTGACTTATTTGAAGTATTTGATTCTGAAGGCCCCTTTCAATCTTAATGCCTAAGAAATAGTTTATTTCTCCTAAATCTTTCATAGTAAAAGCTAACTCTAAATGTTGTTTTAAATTGGACAAACCTTCAAGATTTTCACTTATCAAAAGTAAGTCATCAACATACATAATTACATAAATGACATCGTTTTTAGTAAATTTTGTAAATAAACATTTATCTGATTCAGCAATAGAAAAACCAAATTTAATTAAATGTTCTGTTAACGTTTTATACCATTCTCTAGATGACTAAGTCCATAGCTGGTTTTGTTTAACTTACAGACTTTGCCATTGCTAATACATCCCGTTGGTGGTTTCATGTAAATAGTTTCTTTTAAAATACCATAAAGAAATGCACACTTGACATCCATATGATGAATTAGCATTTTCTTCTCATTTGCGACAGATAATATAGTGTTTAATGTGCTTAGTTTTGAAACAGGCGAATAAGTCTCGCAAAAATCTATCCCACTTTTCTGCTAGCATCCCTTAGCCACTAATCGCGCACGATATCTAATAATGTCTCCGATTTCGTTTCTTTTAACACTAAAAACCGACTTACAGTCTATAGCTTTCCTGTTCTCTGGTAAATCTTCCATGGTCCATGTTTGATTCTTTTCCGTACATTGTAGTTTCTAATTGATTGCTTCAAGTCAATTTTCCTTTTCTGGATGATTCTCAATATCATGTATCGTCTATGGCTCTATGGAATATTCAGTTCGACGTATTGTTCTGCATTCAATGCACACGCTATCAATGTTCCTTCATGTTCTCCATCAGAATCAATGTCCGTGACATAATCTTTATGCCACATAGGGCGTTTAACTTTACTTCTTGTGCTATCATTTGAATTCTGGTCAATAGGTGTAGGATTTTCGGGTTCATCTTCAATATTATCTCTTTCAATTTCATTTCCATCGTTATATGATGTTTCAAGTTCTCGTTTTGTGTGTTCTCATCAAATACTACATCCCTTGACACAATTATGGAATTCGTTGTTGGATTCCATAATCTGTAACCATTTGTACTGTATCCCATCAAAATCATTTTCTCTGATTTATCATTTAATTTCCTTCTTTTGCAATCTGGTATGTGATCATAGGCAATGCATCCAAAAATTCGAAGATTGCTCACATATGGTTTCTTTTTATACCATAGTTCTGCTGGCGTTTTGCGCTTTTCAAGAAATGCACACTTTGAAGGTGATCGTTTCATTAGGTAAGCTGCAGTGCGTACTGCTTCTCCCCAAAAAATTCTTGCTAAATTTTTATCCGAGATCATGGCTCTTGCCCTTTCTAATAATGTTCGGTTAAATTGTTCACTCACTCCATTTTGTTGTGGATGATAGGGGACAGTATATTCCATCTTTATTTATTGATTTATTTATTAATTTAACATACCCTGTTTTACAGGACAAGTCCTAATTACAAAACAGGAAACACAACATATACAAAAACAAAATTGGTAGTACAAAAGTTTCAATTTTGTTTAATTTTTAATGAAAGAGTTTGTGATATGAATCACAATCGATGGAATGAGATAAAATAATTATAGAAGTAAAAAAAAATCTTAAATGCTGATCAAACTTAAACATTACATATAAATTCGAACACACAAATACATATACATTCACATATTAACACTTATATATATGAGTGAATATGAATTCTCTTCGTGAATACATATAAATAATTGTTTTATCAGAGATTATGTATATCAAGGAAACTTGCCTTAATATCAGTAACAGAACAGTTGAAAATATCCACCTTAGTTCCTAAAATATTACATTGTTCACACATCGTCTACAATGGCTAAAATTTCAGAACATTCGTTCTAGCTGTTGGAAGGTAGAACGTGAATGTGCTTCTGGAAGAAACTCTTTGGACAATGAAATTAAGCTTTTGCAATAATTCCTGACATTTCACTTCATTGTTAATTATTTTATGCAAAAAGATTATTGCATGGCATTTCCTTCGCGTACTGATTGTGTCCACATTATGTCGACTTGTAAGCGTTTCATGTTGTATGCCTATAGGTGGATATATTCCATCAATTCTGAAGCTCAAAAGTTTCAGGAACTTTCGTTGTATAGACTCCAGTTGATCAATGTGTAACTGATAACCAGGATTCCAGACTGTTGATCCGTATTCGAGTTTAGATCTTACGAAAGCACAATACAATGTTTTCAGAGTTGATATATTGCTAAATTCTTTCCCAACACGAGCAATGAAACCATATACTCTACAGGCAGCGGTTACTGTAGCATTGATATGTGGCACGAAAGTTAGTTGAGAATCAAAGGTTACGCCAAAATATTATCACCAATTTCATACTTGAAATTAATCAAATTCTATTTTGTGGAAAACGACATTACATGACATTTGGAGATGTTGAGGTTTAATTTGTTGAAATCACACCAATTTACAACATTACGCAAGTTTCTTACGATGCGTTCACAGTCACCGATGCTGAAAACATAATGAAAAATCTTAAAGTCATCTGCGAACAATAAACCCTCAACATCAATGACATCGGTTATATCATTTATGAACATTGTGAAAAGCAGAGGCCCAAGTATGGAACCTTGGGGCACTCCAGATGAAGCACAGTATTCCATTGATGTATACCCACGGCTAAAAACTTGTTGCTTTCTGCCTATCAAATACGATTCGAAAAGTTTGATGAGCGATGTCGAAAGCCCGAAAGTCCCTAGTTTATTCAATAGAATACCGTGGTCAAGCCTGTCAAACGCTTTAGAGAAGTCCATGTATATCACATCAGTCTGTTTGAGATTATCAATACCCTCAGCAATGTACTGAGTAATACATGTTAGATTAGAAATTGTTGAACGACCTCTCATAAAACCATGTTGGAGTGATGAAATCATGGGATTAACATGATGCGAAATTTTTTCATGTAAAACACTTTCAAATACTTTGCAGAAATTACAAATGATCGAGATGGGCCTAAAATTACAAATATCTGATTTATCGCCTTTCTTAATTACTGGGCAAACTTTTTATTGTTTCCACAATGACGGAATCGTACACGATTTTATGCATATGTTGAACAACAACATAAGAGGACGGGCAAGAATATAGGCACAATCTTTTAATATAAAGGCAGGGACATCGTCAGGGCCGGTATTCTTTTTAGGTTTAACTTTTTTAAGAGCCACTAAAATTTCATTTTCATTGAATTCGGATATATTTAATAACTGAGCCGATGTGTTGTTTGTTGTTTCTCTATCGAACTGAGATGATGTTATGTACGATTTACTGAAATAATCTGCGAACCCATTCAATATTTCTTCCGGAGTATTTAGTAAATTATCATTGAAACTCTGAAATTATGAAACATTGAAATTATGTTAGAAACCGTTGTACCATATTTCACGTTATTGAAAAACGCCCAGAACTTATTTGGATTCTGATTTATATTTGATTCAATAGATTTAACGTAATCACTGTGCAAACAAGAAATATCAGCTTTTATTTTGGCTCTTAGTCTGGAGAATTCAATATACGCTTCATGGTTGCCTGTTTTTCTAAACAGGATATGACACTTCGCTTTACAACTAATATCTCTAATAACCGAAGAATTAAACCACGTATCGATTTTTGTGTTTCTCACTAAGCATCGGCACACATTTACCAAATATACAGTATAACTTTCCATATAAATAGCTACACGCATCTTCAGCATTTACAGCTGTCTCCAGAAAGTTCCAGTCAGCATTACATATCAGGTCATACATCATCGGATAGTTTGCTTTACGAAAGTTATAACATTTATCAAAAGATATCTGGAAGTTTTTTGTTCTAATTTTTTTTATTAATATTGCAGTGTACCTGAAGAGCTCGATGGTGTGAGTCTTCAGGCACACAAGGATCAAAAAATTTCACTACCTCACAATCACGGTTATAAAACACCAAATCAAGAATTTTAGCGAAGTTGTTATGCACAAAATTGAATTGAGTGATGTTAAAAATATTAGCAAAATTATTGAGTAGGGAAGTATGTGTTAAGGTTTTGATTGTTATTAACTAAGGATTCAGCATAACCTGTTATGTTAAAATCTCCTAGAATAATAACTTTATGTTCGTACAGAAAGTCAAGTGACTGCATTGCATCAAACAGTTGTTCATAGACATTTACAGTTGTGCTTGGAGCTTGGTTTATACATAATTAAAATGAAAAGATTTCCAGTTGACATCTTTAGTTTAATCAATAAAATATCTACTAGAGTAAAACTAGAGAAAACTGTAGGAAGCTTAATCTGTGACGCTAAGATATCATGATAAACAGCCAAGAGCACACCTCCTCCGCGTGACAATTCAGTTTTCGAAAATTTTCTATCAGCTCTGAAAACATTATAAAGTTCTCTACCCGAAAAGGACGAATCATGCCAAGTTTCCTTTAGAGCTACTACGTCAAATTGATGCTGTACGATATTATTATGAAACTGTACTGTTTTTGTTCGAAGTCCCCGCGTATTCTGATAATAGATATTAAGATAAGTTTCACTCTTACCCATATTCAATTTGCAGCTTTCTCTACACTGGAGAGGATTCTGCAATTCGCCACCTAGTTGCTACTTAATGTTAAAGTTACTAATTCTAAAGTTTTTACAAGATTCTACATAAGCTGTACATTTATGCTTTTCCCAACCTGCATGATGAATATCAATATCTTTATTGGGTGTTTGACACAGTTTGAGCAGTTTTTGCTCTGTGATTTGCACTCTTTCAACCCATGAGCCTCACTGCATATCAGACAGGAAAGTGTTTTCCTGCAACTCCGCGATGTATGATTGAATTCGTTGTATTTAAAGCATCGATGAGGTTCAACTGCGTCATAGACAGAACAATTGGTTAAGCCAACAAACATGTTACCTGATTGCAGAGCCCGTTCGTAGTCAGATTTATTCACTTGAATTATTGACTGCCAAATGTTGGGATTTTTTTTCGTTGGAAAGATTTTCACCACCTTGAATTCAGAGCCATTTTGAAATATTTTTGAATTCGTCGATAAGATATTGCTACGAAGATTATTTTCAGACAAATTTTCGACCATACCAACAACCCTCAAACGAGGATGGATACCACTGACCTCTTTGATCTCATAGGTATCTGCCAATTCGCCTTCAATAATTTCTTTCACTTTTGAATTATCATGGCATGCTATCAATAATCCTCCATCTTTGACAGTTTTAACTTTTGTCAACTGAAGGTTTTCACTAGTAGGATTTGAGTGCCGCAATATGTCAGATTTGGTTTGCACTAATGGTTGATCGTTTTTTCTTGGTCTTATAATGACAGCAGGTTGGGATTTGTCTTTGAGGACATCTGAATATTTATACCTTGTTCATCACAAAAAAATTCATGAAATCATTCGATATATACTCCCCCCCATTGTCCATTCTCAATCTAGATATTTTTCTTTCGAAATGAGTCTCGGAAAGTGCCTTATACTGCTGAAAATACTTAAAAACAGAATTTGTTTGTTCAGATGGAAAAACGGTTACAAAATGAGTAAAATCATCAATGAATGTTATGATATATTTATATCCTTCATTAGTTTTAGGAGTAATTGGTCCACAACCATCTGTGTGTATAAGTTCTAATGGCCGTTTAGATCTTGGTTTATTTACTGCTTGATATGGTAATTTGGTTTGTTTTGCTGTAACACAGGGTTCACATAAATGAAATTCCCCATCTCCTTTTAGGTTATTTGGTATTCCCTCAACCATATCATTCCTTAACAATTCCTTAATACTAGATTTACTTAGATGCCCAAATCGTCTATGCCATAACAATATATTGTCACAATTATTCAGTTTCACTAAAGAGGCTGTTTCCCTAATCATGTAAGGTAGGTCTATTTTAAATAATTTCATACCTTTTACTGTCTCTAAATATGTTGTGTTATCTCGTCTGATGATTGCCCGTCCATGTCCAAAGTCTACTTCAAATCCTTTTTCGTCACCCAATTTACCAACACCCATCAAATTATATTTCAAGTTTGGAACAAATAATACATCCAATATATGTATTGATTTTCCATGATATAACATCTTTACAGATCCACGTTTAGTCGTCTTCAGCTTGATACCATTTTTAGCTACTGAAATTTCAATTGGTTTTTTCAGCAATTGTAACCTGTAAAAATAACATTCACCATTAACCATGTGTTCAGTTGCACCTGAATCTAAAAACCACTGTATTCTGTGTTTACTTCCAGTTAAATTTGTATTTTCATTTTCAACCATAAAACAAATTTTTTCATCTGGGGTTTCTAACTTAGTTTCACAGGTATTTGCTTTAGACGTCCTTCTGTATATACTTCCTCTTACCATTCCAAAGTCCCAATTGTAATTCTTCATTTGAGAGTTCTGGTTGTATCGATATCTGCACTATGAACGTTTATGTCCCATTTTTCCGCAGTTGTGGCACTGAATTCTGAAATTACCTTGTGCATGGAAGGCACTTGACGATTGAGGATGATGGGCCTTCCCTGTGAATTTATGTTTATTTTATTTGTCCAATAGCCATGATTTGACTGAATGCAAAGTTAGCTTCGTTTGTTCAAGGGTTTCAAGAGCAGCTACCTTCATAAGATTTTGGTAGACTGATCAGCAAATGGCAAACGGCATCTGCATTTTCAACATCGGCTCCAGAATCTTTCGATTCCCTAATGAGTTTATCAAACTGCAATAGGTATCTTTCCATGTCATCATGTTCTTGATATCTCAATGTTAACAACTTTTTCCTAGCGAAAAGTTGGCTCGATATAGTTTTCCTCTCAAATATAGATTTCAAAGTATCAATTATGCTCTTCGCAGTCTTCTGATCTTTTATGTACTCTAAATGGTCATCTGAGATATGATTAATGATTATTGCCTTACATTTTTTTTCTGTAATTCAATATCAACCTTTTCTTGGGCTGTTTTGTTCATAGTCAAAGTATTTATGTCCGACTCGATAAATTTCTTCAAATCATGTTGCTCAAGTAATGCATCAAGCCTGAATTTGAAACTTCCAAAATTCTTACCATCAAATTGACATATCCGAAATTTTTCCGCCTCCACCTTTTTGCTGTTTTGTTTAATATTCTGCGTGATCGCGTTTTATTTATCTTTTAGTTATAATTCCAGCAAAATAATTCCTTAATCAGTTTCCCGAATCACCGGGCGAATCACCTAAATTCACCTGTTGAATTTAGCAGTGTGGATGTGGCGTGATAACATAACGTAATGCATAACCATGAATCAACTAAAACCTACTGTTTACCACAGCCTAACTCTACTTACAAGCCATGAACTAGGAAATCTGGCAACATCCAAGCTAGACCCACAGAAAGAGATGCTGTAATGGCGTTGTAATGGTTTCTGGTCATTGCTGCTGAATAAATCGCTATTTAACGAGAGAAATAACATTCAAATCCAAAAATAAGTTGTGAAAACTGCTATTGTTTGAAGTTGTGAAGAACAAGCAAAAGAAATTTCCCGCAAATGTCTTATATAAACAGGAATATCTGTTGTGTTTTAAGTTGTGCTTTTTTTTGGTTATACCTGGAGAGGTAGACATAATACCTAACTTTTATCATCTCATAATTGTGTAAAAACAAAAATCTGCGTTTTAGTTGTTGTGCTGTTATGTGATGTATAGCGTGTAGACAGTGCTACTGTGTTTTTTTCAGCTACAGACTAAGGAATACCTTTGAAATTTGTATGTAAATAGCTACCGATTACTGATGTTTTGACTGAGTAGTTCAGACATTAACAAAAGCGTTATTTGCTAGAATTGTTCCTCTTTTGTGATTAGTAGAGTTACTTACCCTTTGTTAGATTTAGTAGTTATTTAGAACTAATCTCTTATAGGTCTTGTTCTTGATATTAGCACAAAAATTAACATGCCAAGTCTTTGCTGTGTGCTTGGATGCAAGTCGAACACAAAAGTTACCTCGAGGCCGGCGAACCACCAGTTTCTGTATTTCGTTTTCCATATGATGGAAATCTAATGAACCAATGGCTAAAAAATATTTCTAGGGCATTATGGACTCCCACAAAATATTCTGTAGTTTGTGCCAAACATTTTCCAGAGGGAGCACTTACTAGAGAAGGTATTCATCGTTTGCTAGATTGATCAACAGAAGGCAAGAAGGCTAGATGGATAAAGTTAAACTCAATTTAAATGCAGTGCCAAGTATTTTTCTCTATTTACCTCTACTTATCAAAAACAGTACACTCTCAAAGAGAATATCCAGCTGAAAGAACCAGCATTGAAGGAACGTTGTGAGAAATTGAATGAAGCCTTTGAAAACTCAGATTCAATTTGTAATTTTGTTGATTTAACATCCAATTATAAATAAAGATTTTAATATGTAAATCGTGGAATATAAAAACTTTTGAAACTAACAGCATTTTTTACACTCTAGTTTTTCCATCCAACGTAACTGAATGTTCACAAATAAACAGTATACAAATTATTAATAAGATTTTAGTATATTTATATATGCATGTAAATGTTTTTATCAATGAAAATAAACTGTCTCCTAATGATTTAAAATGGATTTTAAAACTGAAATTAACTAGATAGTCTCAACTGGAAAATTTGCTTGCTTGTTACAAATATGATATCAGAATCATTCTATTGTCCAAATTATTGTACACATCTCAATAAAGGTTTAAAGGAATTGACGCATGAAACTTACTCTCACCTGAGAATGAAAAATAATGAAATTTATAGCATATTGTCAATTCTAATTGATAAAGTGAACTTGTTAGTGTACATACTAAAAAAACAACATTTGAATCGCTATAACTTAGACATAGTTCTTCTTAGAAAAAAAGTGTATTATTGATTTCTATAGATAATTGTATGATCTACAATTTTTGTTAAAACAATTTTTTTATACAAAGTACCGTTTCGCTGAAAATTTCTCTGAAAAGGCAATTATTAACATGTAGTAGACCGATGTTCGAAGATCGATCGGTCTACCGGATTGAGCAGATGCGGTGTTGCCAAGTCTATGTTCATGGCTTGTAAGTAGAGTTAGGCTGTGTGTTTACTATAACATAGAGTATGAACATAGAGTTATACACAGAATATTCAAACCCCATAGATATATTGCTTAACATACCAATCTTCAAAATTCCAGAAACATTATCATACGTTAGTCCATAATTCTTCACAAGGTCCATTCACAAAATAAAATCATCAATTAAATCAGCCACAAGAACCTTATGTAAAATATGTAACCTCTCTCCAATTTGTAATAAAATCTCTGCTTGCCAATGAATATGACTTTTCTCTCCGGTTGCTGTTCTAAGAGTTATTTGGTTTTTCAAAGGTTCGACTTTAGACTTTGGTATTATATCAGGTCTAACCAATGATATTTCAGCTCCTGTATCAACAATAATATTTTCATTACGTCCTAAAATTGAACCACTTACTGATAAACTTCCACCTGTTATGCTTCTAACCCTAACGATCCTGGGGGCTATTGTATCCGCAGCCAGAGTTCGCCCCCTTACTCTGACTGTTGGTAGTTTTCCGAATTTCTTCTTGGTGCTGGGGAAGATGATCTTCCTCTTAATCTTTTATTATCCTCATCTATATTCCCTCTGGAACGGCATTCTCTTTTAGAATGGCCATACTTACCACAATCACAGCACTCACCTCTGAAGGACACTCTATTAATTTTCGATGATGAAACTATACCCTTTAATTGGCCCTCACTACTTCATTCCCTGTTTTTGGTCAAATAATCTTAAGATTTTGAATTAATTCTGAATCTCTTAGTCCACTAATAAATGATTTGATGCTGAATAATTCCAGCATGTTTTCAGTTACCTTTGGGTAGGCTAAGCGAGTCAATCGTTCTATATCAGCATGAAACTCCTGTAACGTTTTGTTATGTTGTTGGCACCTACCTTCCAATTGGGCCTGGTAAAGCATTTCCTTGTGATTGTCCTCATACCTGGAATCCAGTGCCTTCATTAACAAAAGATAGTCTTCTTGATCTCTCTCTCTCTCTCTCTGATACTTTTTGTAGTACATCAGCTGCATTACCTCTTAGAGATAGAATTAATTCTACAGATTTCTTTTGTCGTTCCAACCATTTATTTGTGCTGCTGCGTCAAACTGTTTTTCAAATACTAGCCAAGAGGTTTCTCCATCAAAGGTAGGTGGTTTTGAAGTAGTTATATTTTGTATTTGGTTTGATGCAATTCCATTTTCATGTTTTGTCATATTTAATAAACGTTCATCCATATTTTAAGTACCTTCGACTCTAATTTGCCTAATTGTTCTTCTAGGTCCTCCTTAACAATTGTTATTTGCATATTCATTTCAGTAGAAATTTCCGAAATTTCGAGCCTTAAGTTTTTCATATCCTCTTGCCCACGTTTTTCTAGATCTGCAAAAATATTTTTTATAAGATTTTGTCTTCTAACCTTTCTTGTTGGCGTTTCTGTTCGTCCTGTTCTCGTCGTTTTTCCTTCTCCAGCTGACGTTTTCCTTCTCCAGTTTTTCCTGTTGGCCTTTTGTTCGTCCTGCTCTCGTCGTTTTTGTTCGTCCTGTTTTTCCTGTTGACGTTGTTCTTCTTGCTCGGCGAATTTTTGCATAAGTTTTTCGAACACTGACTCCATTTTTGTTGTATTTCTAGTTATTGGCATCCCACTTCTGTCACCAGTTGTTAAGATTATGGGTTTCGACGGATGAATTCCAATAACTAACTTTTAACAATCAATAAATATCCTTTATTTGCAAAATGAAAATGAATACAACAAATGTCAATATCACTTATGTCAAACTTCTGTCTATTTCACTGTACTCTAGATAACTGTAAACTAACTCTCTCTCTGACCTGCCATCTTCCCTCCTAGTTCAATATATACCCTAGAGCTTTTCTAGAAGATTCCATTTCGAGAAGGTTCGATTGCCAGAACCTAGGCGTCGTTGTTACATCACATTTGCCGGAACATTCTAGATAACACAGAGATGGCTTCATGTATTTTCGTAACAATATATATATATATATATATATATATATATATATATATATATATATATATATATATATATATATATATATATATATATATATATATATATATATATATATATATATATATATATATATATATATATATATATATATATATATATATATATATATATATATATATATAAAGAGTATTGTTATCGACCGTACTACGTATTAAATATTGTGAATTCTTTCGGGAAGCGGTCTGTGGGAGAATGAAAACTCTTACGTTCTCGTTAAACTCAATATTTCGTCACTGTAAATTGGTGACTTCATCAGGAGTACACTAAAATGAAATGAAATTACATTAATTGTAAAGATAAAAGGAACACATCACAGAACTTACAGATATAGAGTCTCAGGACATTAAAATGCAACAACGAAGCACTGTGGGTGCCGCACGACTGACTGATGGCAGAGTGGGGACGTATCATATACTTTTTATGATGCGGCAATAGATGTTACTAAGTTGGCACGTATCAGTTTTATAGTTGACACAATTTTTGTTTTTCGCTATATGACACATTTCTAGAAAAAGTCTCGTTTTATAATTGCTATGTTGATCAATAATTCTCACACTGTCGAAGTCGAATATATGTCCAGTATCATTATGGTGTTGCACCACTGCACAAGAATTTTTACCTAAACGACAATCACTCTTATACTGAGTAATACGTTGCTTCAGCCATTGATTAGTTTGTCCAATATAGGTGCCTTTGCAATGCGAGCAGGGAATTTCATATACGACATTGTTTTTTTGCATGGTTGGTGTTTTATCCTTTACCTTTGAGAACAATTGAGAAACCGTAACTACATGGTAGTTTGCGATTATCAAGTCTGGGATTTGTTTGACTTTTAAGGACTTTAGTTGCAATGAGAGTTGATTTATGTATGGTATTCTTCTGTATTTTATTGCAAGTCGTTCTGTAGGTCCTGTAGGACCATCATAGATATTAGAGTTGTATATAAGAAAATTCAATATATGTTTCGGGTATCCATTATTAAGAAAAATACCATACAGTATTTTCCAATTTTTTTGCAGGAACCTTTCATCGCTTATATGTGTTATTCTGTTCTTCATAGCAATAACAGTGTTGTATTTTTGGTTCTTAGGATGATTTGAGTGGTAGTTGAGGAATCTATCAGATGATGTTGCTTTCCTATACCAGTCCAGAATTATATCACCACTGTCAAGTCTGATCAATTTAGTGTCCAGGAATGGTACACTCTGTTGTGTTTCTGCCTCTATCGTAAATTGCACATGGTCATTGGCAGAGTTAAAGATCTTCAGCGTCAATTCTTCATGGTTATTTGGAATTGCACAAATAATATCATCAACATATTTATATATGAAGGGTAGGCTATATGGAAGCTTTGGAATGATCTTTTTTAGGAGGTGATCTAACACTATTTTTGCCAGAATGTTACTAATAGGAGATCCCATAGGAGTGCCGAAAGTTTGTTTATAATGACAATCGTTGAAAGTGAAGTACGTGTTATTGAATATGAATCTGATTAAGGTCAAAAAACTTTCTTGTGAGAGAGATGTGCAATTTTTCATCTTCTGCCATTCGATTGTTATAATGTTTATCACCAGATCTAATGGAATATTCGTGAATAGGGATATGACATCCAATGAAACTAAGACGTAGTCTTTAGGTATTGTGGTGTTACGAATCTTGTTGACAAAACTGAATGTATCTTTGATATTAATTTCGTCATAATCTCCTTCATTAAAAGCCTCGCATAAAATTGTTGTTAGGAATTTGGAAATATCATAAGTTGTTGAGTTGACAGAGCTTATGATTGGTCTCAGTGGGACATTCAGTTTGTGTATCTTCGGTAAACAGTACAATCTAGAGGATGTCGAGTTGTAAATGGTTAGTTTGCGAGCCAGTTCTCCAGGAATCTCCTTTTTATTTTTCAGTTCTTGATTTCAGTTCTTCAGTTGAACTGATGCAGTGGGGTCTTTTTGTATCTTTTTGTATGTTTTTTGATCCTGCAATAGTTCTTGGGTTTTTTTATTATATTCGTTTTTGTTCATGGCAACAGTGCAGCCACCTTTATCAGATTGCACGATCAAAAGATCAGGATGTTCTTTCATGAATGATCTTACTTTTTTGTAAGTTTCACGTCCTATTCACGAATATTCCATTAGATCTGGTGATAAACATTATAACAATCGAATGGCAGAAGATGAAAAATTGCACATCTCTCTCACAAGAAAGTTTTTTGACCTTAATCAGATTCATATTCAATAACACGTACTTCACTTTCAACGATTGTCATTATAAACAAACTTTCAGCACTCCTATGGGATCTCCTATTAGTAACATTCTGGCAAAAATAGTGTTAGATCACCTCCTAAAAAAGATCATTCCAAAGCTTCCATATAGCCTACCCTTCATATATAAATATGTTGATGATATTATTTGTGCAATTCCAAATAACCATGAAGAATTGACGCTGAAGATCTTTAACTCTGCCAATGACCATGTGCAATTTACGATAGAGGCAGAAACACAACAGAGTGTACCATTCCTGGACACTAAATTGATCAGACTTGACAGTGGTGATATAATTCTGGACTGGTATAGGAAAGCAACATCATCTGATAGATTCCTCAACTACCACTCAAATCATCCTAAGAACCAAAAATACAACACTGTTATTGCTATGAAGAACAGAATAACACATATAAGCGATGAAAGGTTCCTGCAAAAAATTTTGAAAATACTGTATGGTATTTTTCTTAATAATGGATACCCGAAACATATATTGAATTTTCTTATATACAACTCTAATATCTATGATGGTCCTACAGGACCTACAGAACGACTTGCAATGAAATACAGAAGAATACCATACATAAATCAACTCTCATTGCAACTAAAGTCCTTATTCAAACAAATCCCAGACTTGATAATCGCAAACTACCATGTAGTTACGGTTTCTCAATTGTTCTCAAAGGTAAAGGATAAAACACCAACCATGCAAAAAAACAATGTCGTATATGAAATTCCCTGCTCGCATTGCAAAGGCACCTATATTGGACAAACTAATCAATGGCTGAAGCAACGTATTACTCAGTATAAGAGTGATTGTCGTTTAGGTAAAAATTCTTGTGCAGTGGTGCAACACCATAATGATACTGGACATATATTCGACTTCGACAGTGTGAGAATTATTGATCAACATAGCAATTATAAAACGAGACTTTTTCTAGAAATGTGTCATATAGCGAAAAACAAAAATTGTGTCAACTATAAAACTGATACGGGCCAACTTAGTAACATCTATTGCCGCATCATAAAAAGTATATGATACGTCCCCACTCTGCCATCAGTCAGTCGTGCGGCACCCACAGTGCTTCGTTGTTGCATTTTAATGTCCTGAGACTCTATATCTGTAAGTTCTGTGATGTGTTCCTTTTATCTTTACAATTAATGTAATTTCATTTCATTTTAGTGTACTCCTGATGAAGTCACCAATTTACAGTGACGAAATATTGAGTTTAACGAGAACGTAAGAGTTTTCATTCTCCCACAGACCGCTTCCCGAAAGAATTCACAATATTTAATATATATATGTATATATATATATATATATATATATATATATATATATATATATATATATATATATATATATATATATATGGAAATCA
This sequence comes from Henosepilachna vigintioctopunctata, assembly GCA_030704895.1. NCBI lineage: Eukaryota > Metazoa > Arthropoda > Insecta > Coleoptera > Coccinellidae > Henosepilachna > Henosepilachna vigintioctopunctata. Next base: position 4,960,876 of record JARQZJ010000036.1, on the reverse strand, counting down.
AATTTTTTGTGCTTATGGCACTGACTTATCCACTTGGAGTCACAAGAAGATGCTTCGGGGTGGAAATCGTTGCCTCACTTCTATGGACGTGGTGCGACTGACGAGTTCCTTGCAGAACGAAACATATATGTCTCGCACTTCCATCAGGTGTGGCATCGATTTCAATATTTCTCTAACATTTATCCCTTGAAGGATAATGGAGACATCACATCGTACACGTTCACATACCTAGCTCTACTATAACATTCTCTTGATTAATTTGAATTTTTCGAATGAATGTTCTAGTGTTCATTTTCTTATATATATATATATATATATATATATATATATATATATATATATATATATATATATATATATATATATATATATATATATATATATATATATATATATATATATATATATATATATATATATATATATATATATATATATATATATATATATATATATATATATATATATATATATATATATATATATATATATATATATATATATATATATATATATATATATATATATATATATATATATATATATATATATATATATATATATATATATATATATATATATATATATATTGAAATTGATTTATTGCCTGTTCAAGATATTTTATTTCGAAAGTTTTTAGCAATAACAGGCTTTTTTTGATATGAAACACTTTATTTTTGTTGACGTTTCGTTGTTATATTACAACTTTGTCAAAACTAATTAGTTTTGACAAAGAAATCTGATTTCTTTGAAAGAATTTGATTAGAAATCTATCCTGAAATAGAAATCCAGCTATTGAAAATGCAAGTAAAGTTTTTGACAGAGTTAATAACGGAATTTCAAAGTAAAAACAATATCATAATGCAAAATAACGAATTTCTATTAGAGAAATGTCTATCATTGGAAAAAAGTATGAAAGTACAAAAAAAAATTAATGTAAACATACTTGAAAAAGATAACGATTTCCAAATGCCAGACAATAATCAAACAAATTCCCAAATTCGTTCAAACAGAACGTTAATTACAGAAAATATGACAACACGGAAAGTTGAAGAAAAAGATAGTGCTACAAACCGTAAACAATGGAGTGAAATTGTTTCATCTAATTTAAAGTATGTCAAGTCAAAAATAACCTCAAATACTGAACTGTCAGCAGAAAATATCGACAAAACTGGGGAGATAAATAGAAACACACAGAATAGCTCAAATAACTGGGTAAATGTCTTTAGGAAAAAGGCTCTAAAACCTAAGGATAAGGTAAACATGACATGCACAGGTTTAAAAAACAAAGCAGACAACACAGTTTTCCGAGCGGCAACAAGTAGGTTCTACTTAGGAAAGGTTGCTGGAAAAGATGTGACAGAGGATACTATTAGATTTACTTTAAAGAGATCAATGGATATGAAAGTATTAACATAAGAAAATTGTAAACAAAAGGTGAAAATTCCGCTTTTCGCGAGTATTGGTGTCCCAACTGATGATCTGTACGAAAAAATGTTTAATGTCTATTTCTGGCCACGGGGAATCATTTTGAGGGAGTTCAATTTCAAAAATTTTTTTCCGACCGGCCAGGAACTTAAATGGAAAGAGATTCCTGGCCCATTAAAAAACTGTTTTCCTACTGATGTTTTTCTCCTGAAAAAAATAAAGAACCTAACTGTGGTGCATCAGAACGTGCAGTCGTTGACCTCTTCTCCAAACAAGGCTCTGCTCTTGTTGATGAACAGAATGTAGACGTTATAGCCTTAACAGAACACTGGAAAAGTCGGTCAGAACTGGAAGTGTGCTATTTTCAAGGATACAAACTGCTGTCGAGTTTCTGTCGCTTAAAGGTCAACAAGGTGGTAGCCTGATATACTGCAGGGAATCTCTTAAAGGTATGTTAAGAAAAGACTTTGAGACTCTGATTATCGCCCATGAAATTGAAATTTCAGCAATTCAAGTGTATATAAATATGATAAAATGTATTAGAGTCTGCATTTACCATCTAATTACTGTACCTCATTCTGGTTCGTCTTTACTAATTACTATGATTGAGAGCTGATGATGGACGGAAAATAATATCTTTAGTTTACTTCAATTTGTTTATTACATTCAATCATGAATACACATTATACTAAACCAGTTCCATTGTTTACCATACAACCATCCTGAATACCTCATTTAGACCAGATGTGATGAAACCGAAAATAAAAAAGACATTCTGGTACAAAACGTCGTGAGATTTGATAGTGAATACCATTAATACAAAGTGTACCTCTTTTAGTCCAAAATATATAGTGCCTTATAGACTTATTACGGCGAGAGACTCCAAAGGACAATTCCACATTGTCCTAGTTGCCCTTGCAAGTCTATCCCTTTCCTGGACTACCTCAGGGTAAGTGGAGTGTCGTATGTACATGAATTATATTGATTGATTACTTTACTTTGTTTTATTCATTGCATTATATTACTTTGCATTTAAACATATTTATTCTCAGTACATTGTTAGACGAATTAGCTTCTCCTTCAAATTAAAATACAGTCCACTTTCTACATATTCTACTTATACGTTTACGATACAGATGTATTTTTCGAGAATATCTCTATTGTTTTTGTAAAATGTTTGAGGGAAAATTGTAATTATATTGTTTTAGGAGATTTTAATGTAGATGCCTTGGGCAGAAGTAAGGAGGCTTCAGATTTTTGGTCGCTGCTGGAGAGTTTCAAGGCTGTGGTAATGATTCAGGAACCCACTAGTGTAACAGATACATCTGCAACATAACTGGATAATGTTTTTACAAATATCAAACCCTCAGCTATTGTACTGCAGTCACATATCTTAGACCACTATGGGCAGAAGATTATTTCCAATATAGGTCTTGCAAGAGCGGAGAATGAAAAAATAAAAATCAGATGTATCAATGAGGAAACTATTCAAAGCTTCATGTCTGATATATCACTCGTGGACTGGGAAGTTATATATTCTTTTCCAATAAATGCTATAGACAATATGTGGCAGACCTTTTATGATATTTTTAGTTCTTTTTTTAATAAAAATTTTCCCGAAATTAAAGTAGATAAAACCTAGCATAAAATTAATAAATTCGACTTCAAAAATTCTGAAGAAATTAGATACTTAAAACGGATATGGCTCTTACTAGGTGTAGGTCAAATCCAGCATATATTGATATTTACAAAAAAACAAAGAGAATATGACAGGTATTACAAAGGCAAAACAAAAGTTCTTTGATAGAAAAAATCTTCTTTCAAAAACTAGACCTATAGAGGTCTGGAATGAAGTCAGGTCATTAACAGGTAGTAAATCTTAATACCAGCCTGCAGGTTTTAGTGGTGATTTCGAGAAACTTGCAAATGACTTCAACCGTCATTTCACAGCTTTACCAGCACAGAAAATTAATCATATAGAAACTAAGATGGCTAAAAACTTAAAATGCCTCATAAAATTCTTTTTATGTTTTCGACGTTCTGGAAAACGAGGTAGTAAATACCCTTACACACTTAAAAAATAAAAAGTCGTCTGGTTATGATCTCATACCACTCAAGGTTATCAAAGCAGCAATAGGATATATTGCAAGACCTCTTTCATATATTATAAATTACTCGTTTAAAGAGGGTGTTTTTCCTGAATTCTTAAAAATTGCAGTGGTTAAACCACTACAAAAGGCCGTGTAGATGAATAATTTCAGACCAATATGCTTGCTTACCACTTTCACAAAAATTTTTGAAATAATAACTAAACAAATCGTTTAGTTAAATTTTTCAACAAATTTCAGATTTTCTCTAACAAGCAGCATGGCTTTATGAAAGGTAGAAATACAGATACTGCTATTTTTGAGATAACTCCGTTAGTTTTGTCAGCAATTGAGAAAGGTGAGGTACCTGTGGGAATCTTCTTAGACCTAAATGAGGCCTTTGATAGCGTAATTCACCATACATTACTTCACAAATTAAATAGTTATGGAATAAGAGACGATCAACTGAAACTAATTAAATCATATCTCTCAAATAGAAAGCAAAGGGTTTGTATAACTCAAGGAACAAGGAATATATGTGGATTTGTTGGTCGAGAGGGGTGTCCCACCAAGAAGCATTATGGTACCACTTCTCTTAGTAATATATGTGAATTATTTACCGGATGCCATCTCGGGAACCAGGGGGTCCGTTTCTATGTATACCGATGATACAAACATGGTTGTTTCTCATGAAAATGATTCAACTTATCATGCGTTTCATGCAATTGATGTTGTAAAAAAATGGTGTGCGGGGAACTGCTTAGTGCTAAATGCTACGAAAACAGAATGCATGATGTTTGAGACATATAGGGGCACAGCAAACCGTTCAAAGGAAAGTATTAAAGAAAATAAAATGAAGTTCAAACAATATACAAAGGTCTTAGGAGTGTTTTTGGACAAGCATTTTAAATTCACTACTTACATAGCAAATGTGTCTAAGAAATTAACATCTAGTACATATGCAATAAAAATACTGATGTACAAAGAAGTTTCACGGGAGGTTCTTTAAACAGTGTATTTTTTAAATTTTCAATTAATTTTGAGTTCTAGTTTAATTTCTTGGGGAAATGCATCAGAAGCTAAAAAAATTTTCGTTCTACAAAAGTATGCAGTGAGGGAAATTATCAAGATGAGGTTTAAGGAGTCTTGTCGACAAGTTTTTAGGAAAAATGACTTTTTGACTTTTACTGGAATTTACTTCATTTTGAAGAATATAGAAATGTAAATAATACTAGAAAAGTCTTTCCAAACAACTACCCAAGGCATAATCTAGCTCAACAGATGATTGTAAGAAATGCAGTGCTTTGGAGAATGAATACATTATTATATATATATATATATATATAAATAGTTTCGATAAAGTTGTGATATACAACGAAACGTTAACAAAAATAAAGTTTTTCATATCAAGTAGCCCGTTATTGCTAAAAACATTCAAAATAAAATATCTTAAACAGGCAATAAATCAATTTTAAGAAATATATATATATATATATATATATATATATATATATATATATATATATATATATATATATATATATATATATATATATATATATATATATATATATATATATATATAATATATATATATATATATAGCCAATTAACCATTTTACCACAGACATATATCAGCAATTATTATAAATCTCATTCGAATAAAAATTTTAAACCTACTCATAATTTTTGTTTTCAATCATGTACACTATTTTACAATATTTCAAAAAATACTCAACCAGATTCTTTTAAAGCTAATCTTTCAAAGTACCGTTTCCTTGCATCCTCAAATGTTTCTCCTACTGTTCTCTTTTCCCAGATATTTAACTTATGTTTTATTAAAACAGATTCTATAATTTCATTAGAGCTTCCATGCTCACGTTCAACATTATTAATTTCTTCAATAATATCACTGTTTTTGTTTGCTCCTGCCTTTGCATATTTGTCCAATTTTATATCTTTCTCAGGTATTTTGACGGCTAACTGTTTATAATGACTTTCTGCTTTGCTTTGAAAATTATAATCACTATCAGAGGAATCAATGCTGAAATCAGAATCTGCATCTAAATTAGAAGGAATATGTTTCTTCTTTACTTCTTCCAATGTATCTTTATCACTAGTTGATTCTTCTTCTCTTATTCTATACTGACGTTTTTTAAGTATTTTCTAATATTAGTGTCATAAAGATTTTGGTCATTGTCTGGACAGGCTTTTCTCAGTCCTTCATCTTTCTCCTTACACTTATGATCAACATCTGATAATACTTCTTCAATATCATCTTCATTATTAACTTCTTGGTGATATATGTATCTGTAAAATCCATCAAGGTTTTCCTGCTTTCGAACATCTCCAATTGACTCCAAATATTCCTCCCTTTTCTCTTTTTCTTCTAAAGCCTTCATCTCCTGCAATTTATTTTGATAGGATGGTGTAACATAAGATTCTTTATCCTTGAACTCATCTCCTAAAATTGTACACAAAATATTAATATATATTTTAAAATGTTATCTATAGTCTGAACATAACTAGACTGGATAATTTGGATATGGATATAGTTAAAACATAAATAACTTGAAAAGCATGTTTTTGATAATGTAATACTCACCCTCAATTTCCCTTTCTTTCTGAACAATTCTCTCAATTCTACGTTCGTTTTCTCTCTTCCTTCTTTCTGCAGCTTTCAGTAAATTATTAATATACTTTGGCTTCTTGTCGATATTTTTTTCCGATAACTTTAAGTGTTTCCTTTGCTTTTCCATATGATCATAAATTTCATCATATTGAAAAACAGTTGGATCTTCATCCATTGCTTTTAATTGTGCTAACTTTTCAAATTTCTTTTCTCGAGAATTAAACAAATTCGGTTTGGTGGCAGCTCCTGATTCATCAGAGTCAGATTCTTCATCAAATATTGCTGCTCGTTTTCCTGGAGCTTGGACAATCCTTTCATTTTTGGTGGGTATTATCAAACCAAACCTACAAATGAACAACTGTATCGATTAATAAATATTTGTTACCTGAACAATAACTTCAAACATTTACTAACTCTTTCGCCATGATCAATATAATTTTGGAAAGTTCCAATATAAGTTTAAAATTGGACGACGAAATATAATATTCAAAATTTATTATAGTTCTCACCACAGAATATACCCTTAATAATAGAAATGATAACTCGGTGCATTTGATATGGAAACAAATATGGCGGAATTGACGTTTACGGCAGGCGGAAAGTAATCCTTCTTCTTCTTCTTCTCTTACTCTCCTCTAGAGAGGAGACTTGGGCTTCAATTATTGATGTACCCAGATGATTGTAGTGTGAATCTTTTAACTGTTATACCCCATAACGCCCACTCTGTAATCCCCTAAAGGAGGGATGGGAATGACATTGTACAAACACGTAATATCAGAACCATTGGTTAGTATTTACACAACAAATAAGATACAAATGAAAAAATATAAAAAAAGAAAACAGAAATTTATTTATCAATTTATAGCTTAATCTTGGATTGATCTAAAAAATTTAGTAGTATTTCAATTATCTCTAATTTCCGTGTAAAAATAACTTCATATATATTTATAGGTTTATCAAATTCATATTCCTCTAATCGTTTATATAAATTACTGCACTGAACAATATTCCGTGTACACTGAAAAAAAATATGTTGAATTGTTCCTAATTCACCACATTCACAATATGGGGTTGGAAGTATATTAATACGAAACAAATGTTCTGGAGTGAGACAATGCCCTGATCTGATTCTCATTATTGTACTTATATGCTTTCTTGACATATTTGATTCTAACATTACATACGGTTTACTTATTTTATCAACTTTATCTCTGTTTCTCATATATGTATACGGTTTTCCTTTGACTCTACCCCACTGAATTAATTCTGTTTCCCATTCTCTATTTAATTTCTGTACTATTTGATTATATATTTGTTTCGGACCAGCTCTATAATTTAAAAATTTCCCATTACTTCTTCCTTCATTAGCTAATCTGTCCGCTGTTTCATTTCCTATTATACCTTTGTGACTAGGAATCCATACTCCCACTATTTTATACCCCTTGTTCAGTAATTTGGTCCATATTTTTTTTACTGTTATTGTAATTATGTCTATTGACGAGTCAAGTTTCCAATTTTTTAATTTAATCAATGCACTTAACGAATTCGAAAATATCACCGATTTGTACATTTTTCTTTTCTCAATATATTGTAATGCCTTTCCTATCGCTAACATTTCTGCTAAGTAAATACTCCAATAATTTGGTAATTTATATGAAATATTATATAGGGGTGTTGGTGAATGGATTCCTATTCCTACACTTGTATCAGCTAATGATTCTTTAACCGACGCGTCCGTAAATATCCTGTGATATCCCTTATATTTATTTTCCGAAAATTCACGAAACTTTGTATCAACACCAATATCCGATTTTTGTAAGTCGGAAATGTATACAGTACATGGAGTAACATGTTCTTCATAATTCAAGGAGTAGAAGGGTATTTGCCTATCATGATATATATTCTTTTTGTGATTTTGAAGTAATGAAAAAGCTTCTAAGTAGGCTGGTTTGTTTTTATTTATCCAAAAATTTTGGCATTTATTCAAGATCGATATTTGATTAATAATAATATTATCTGAAATTTGATAATTTTTAGACAAATATTTTACAGCTAATAATTTTCTCCTCTTCAACATATTGACTTCACCACTTTCCGCTAACAATACATTAATGGGTGTTGATCGCATAAAGCCCATAACGACTCGAAGTGCTTGATACTGTGTTGTGTTTAATTTATTAAGATTTGTTTTAGTACACTGTCCATATACTAGAGCACCATAATCTAGGTGAGACCTTACTAGAGTTTTATATAGTACAAGTAAATTTTTAGGTTGTGAGCCCCACCAAGTTTTACATAAGCATCTAATTAAATCTATTCCTTTTTTAGCTTTGCCGGTTGTATGTTCTATCTGCGCTTTCCATTTTAAATTAGGTTCTAAGATAACTCCTAAATATTTTACCTGATTAGACCATGGAATATTTTTATTATTTACACTTATATAAGGTAAGTTAATATGATTAATTTTTTTACTGAATAATACCGCAGAGGATTTTTCAGAAGATAGATTCAAATTTCTCGATTTCAGCCAATTATGTACTTTATCTAAAGTTTCAAAAATTTTTTCATATATAAAACCTAGATCACTGCTAGAGCACATTATATAGGTATCATCCGCATATTGCCCAATTTTTACACCATCTGACGCACATTTTATTAAATCTTTCATATATAAATTAAATAATATCGGACTTAGTGGAGATCCCTGTAAGAGCCCTTTGGTGCTCCTAAAGGGTCCTAGATTTTTATTTTCTTCTGTCGAATGAATGAACATTTCTCTATATTTTAAAAGGTTTTCTATAATAGAAATAATATCACTAGTAATGTTTATACTCCTCAAATCATTTACCAGAATTTCTAGGTTGACGTCATTGTAAGCTCCGTTAATGTCTAGAAAGACTACTATTGTGTATTTATTTTGTGAGAAAGCGTAATAAATATATGATGTTAGATAAGTCAGACTGTCATTCACAGATTTCATCCTCCTAAATCCAAACATTAACTTGTTATGGTGTAGAGCTTCTTCAATAATACCCTCTATTCTATTTTTTATGAGCGTTTCTAATATTTTTATACTACAAGGTGCTAGGGCTATCGGACGAATATTATTGATATGATTTAAAGGTCTGTTTGGTTTTGAAAAAGGAAGGATTAGAATTTGATTTATCCCTTTCAGGTTATTTGGATTACAAAATATCGCATTATAAATATCGATTAATTTATTTTTATTACTGGAATTCAAATTTTTATACATTATATACGATATTGAATCTAAGCCTGGAGCCGAATCTTTACATGATTTAAATAGGAATTCCAATTCTAAACAACTGAAAGGTTTAGCTTTTTGAACTCTAGGATATTGATTATAATTGATCTTAACTATCTGATTGATATCTTTAATTGGCTGGGTGAGATTAATCATTAGGTCATTCAAAATTTCTGAATTAGGAAAATCGTTTGTGCTAGGTGCTGTTTTGCAGTTTTTGAATTTTTTTATTGATTTCCACGCTGTGCTAAGAGGTAAAAAGTTAATATTCTCACAAAACTTTGTGAATGATTTAATTTTTTTTTCTTTCATTAATAATTTAGTCCTGGCCCTGATTTCTTTAACCCTTACATAAGATTCCATAGAGGGGTTACTTTTATACTCCCCAAAGGCAACTTTTCTCATCTGAACCATATGTGTTAATTCGTCATCCCACCAAATTGCTCTGAATATACTATTTTTTTTTCCTAATCTCTATGTTATTTTCCGCACTTTGTATTATTAATGAATTAAATTCTTGCAGAGTTAAATTTTCTTTTTCTCTACTAAGTGACTCTATTGATTCGTTATATTTATTCCAATTTGCTTTATCAGTCAAATATTTTCTAGTAGTAAAATATGGATTTATGTTGCTGATGTAATCTTTATTATTTACCTCTATAATAATAGGGTAATGATCACTTTGAGCTGGGTCAAAAATCACTTCCCATTTGCAATTTATTGTCAAATTAGGAGAGCATAAAGTTAAGTCAGGTACGCTTTTACCACTACCTGGTCCAGTAAATCTCGTTATTGCGCCTGTGTTTAAGATATTGAGATTACATTGATCAATAAACTCTTCAATTACTTGTCCGTTATAATTACGCCATGAAGACCCCCACATATGACTTTGAGAATTAAAATCCCCCATTAAAATCATAGGTTCCTTGATTAGACTTACAATTTTTTTTAACATCTTTATATCTAATTTGACATCAGGTGGATTGTACAAATTTACTATATTGAGGTTATTCACCTTAATTATTTGATATTGAAATTTATTTGCAATATGAGGTAAATCTATATTTACGTTAATAAATTTAATATGTTTTTTTATTAATAGCAAAATCCCTCCCCGCCCATCTTCTCTGTCATTTCTCACAATATTATAGTTAGAGATGTTAGATATAACTTCTATTTTGGAAGCTTTGTACGTTTTAGAGGTAATAAAAGGAACACTTAACTTATACAACATTTATTCTAAACTTAACTTATTCAAGATGGAGAGCGTTACTGCAACTGTGTATAGTTAGAGACATAGAGGAGCTTACATAATCCGTGTTACCAATACAAAATATCTGCAGGGTTGAAGCAATGTTGTAAACATTCCAACACCCCCACTGTTGAGACATTGCTTAAACATATACTAAACCTAATTTGCTGCAAAAATAAGAATTTTTGACATTGGTTAAACCTTTAGTTAGAATATCAGCAACCATCTCATTGGTGCTTATATATTGGACATCAATCAGTTTTTGATCTACACAATCTCTAATAAAATGATGTCTCACATCAATGTGCTTAGTTCTGCAGTGATTGGATTGGTTGGCAGACAATTTCTGGGCAGCTTGATTGTCATTGAAAACAACAATCTTGTCTTTGAAATGAAAAAGTTCAAAAAGCAGATTTTTCAAATATATTGCCTCCTTAGCTGCTTCACTTAAGGCCATGTACTCTGCCTCAGTACTCGATAAAGCAACTGTCTTTTGTTTTGTGCTTTGCCATGAAATGGCACCTCCAGATAATCTGAATACAAAACCGGTATAGGACCGTCTGTCATTTTTATCATTTGCCCAATCCGCATCAGCAAAACCCTGCAAATCGATATCATTCTTAAAATATTTCAATTTCAATTTCTTTGTTTGTTTCAAATATCTCAATATTCTCTTAGCACTTTGCCAATGTACATTAGTATACTTGTTATTGTATTGACTCAAGAAACTAACTGAGAAAGCAATATCTGGACGTGTTAAAATAGCCAAGTACATGAGACCTCCGATCAAGTTCTGATATGGAATATTGGGATCACAAATATTCTCATCAACCTTATTGAAATCTAAACTTGTATCTAAGGGCGTTTTCATCCCTTTACATTCTGTCATTTTAAATTTTGACAGTAGACTATCAATGTAACTTTCTTGATCTAAATATAAACATTTGTTGTCTTTGTCTCTGGTTATTTTTACACCTAAAATTTGTTTAGCATGTCCTAAATCTTTCACCTTAAATTTTGACTTTAAGCAACTTTTCAAATTAACAGACTCATTGATATGATTTGAAAAAAAAAAAAATCGTCTACATATAGAGCTATTATGGTAATGGACTCCTTTTTTCTTTTATAGTACAAACATGGCTCATGTTGAGACTTTAAATAATCTAATGACAATAAAATTTCATCTACTCTCATGTACCAAGCTCTAGAAGCTTGCTTCAAGCCATAAATAGCTTTTTTCAATTTGAATACATGGTTTTCAAAACCCTTTTTGACAAAACCTTCTGGCTGTCTCATATATACAGTTTCTTCAAGAAAACCATTGAGAAAAGCAGTAGTTACATCTAAGTGAGTAATATCTAAATCTAATTTAACTGATAAACTCAGAAGGAGTTTCAACGTAGAGTGTCTCACTACAGGAGCAAAAGTTTCTTTATAGTCAACGTTTTCTTTCTGTGTGTAACCTTTCGCCACTAACCTCGCACGATACACTACACTATTGTCATTTCCACTCTTTAGTTTATATACCCACTTGCACTCAACAACAGTTCCTTCTTTCGGTGGTTTCACTAACTCCCACGTATCATTTTCTTCAAAGGAATGCATCTCGTTAAGCATGGCCACTTTCCACTTTTCTGCATCGGGACTTGATAATGCTTCTGGTACAGTTAAAGGAACATCTTCCAAGATTGTCTCTACATAACCTGGTGAACAAAGATATGTGACATGATCAGGATATATTTTGGTTTTAGGCTGTCTAGTTGATCGTCTAACTTGTTCGACATCAAGTGTGACATCTTCAGGGATATAATCAGCATCTGACTGGTCATTTATCTCTGCATCGATTTGATTACTTTCATCAGAGCTTGAATCCCCCACTGAATCTTCATGTTCGAAGAGTTCATTACTGTGTTCTACTGTGTCACTTTAACCTCAGGGTGCCTCTCATCAATAGTCACATCTCTGCTGGTTACTATCTTTCTTGTAGTTGGATCATATAGACGAAAGCCTTTTATGTTTTCAGAATAGCCAACAAATATCATGCTCGTAGCTTTCTTGTCCCACTTTCGACGTTTCTCCTTAGGTATATGGACCATAGCTTTGCTACCAAAAATTCTCAATTTTTCAACATTTGGTTTCCTACTATGCCAAACCTCATAAGGTGTTTTGTTATCCAAACATGATGTTACTGACCTGTTTATCAGAAATACTGCTGTGTTAACAGCTTCTGCCCAAAAAGATTTGTCGAGGCCTGCATCAAACAACAAACATCTACTTTTTTCAATTATAGAACGATTCATTCTTTCACTTAATCCATTTTGTTGTGGCGTGAAGGGATTTGTCTGCTGATGAATAATTCCACAGTATCTCAGGAAATTTTCAAATTCAATACTACAAAATTCACCTCCACCATCAGTTCTCAAGATTTTTAGTTTTTCATTCTTCTGATTTTCCACTAACATTTTGAATTCTTTAAATCGTTGGAAAGCTTCATCTTTGCTTTTTAGGAAGTACACAAAAACCATACGACTGTAATCATCTTCTAAAAGTAGAAAGTACTTACTTTTTCCTAGTGATAACATTTCCATTGGTCCACATAAGTCTGCATGTATTATTTCTAAGAAAGCAGTTGCTCTATGGCCTTTGTTAGAGAATGGTAATTTGGTTTGTTTACCTTCACAGCAAACTTCACAAAATTTCTTCGATACCTTTCCATTAATTTGTAAACCATCTACAGTATCTTTATCATTCATTATTTGTAAGTTTTTGTAATTCATATGTCCAAACCTGCGATGCCAAGTCTCATCATTAACTGCTAGATTTACAGAAGCACTGGGACAACTTTGCAGTGTATCTTTCTCATAGTTCAATTTGAACACATGACCCAAAGAGTCTGCAGTAGCCACTACCTTTCCCAGTTTATTGGTGATGATACAACCATTTTCTGTAAATTCCACTTTATTGCCATTTTTGATAATTTGGCCTACTGACAAAAGATTGGTTGTTATACCTGGGCAATAATAAACATTATCAATCTTAATGCTATGTTCTTCTTTCCCAATAACTGTTTTGATATACACAGTACCATAAATTGAAGTTGTCATTTTCGATTTATTAGCAACTGTTATTTCCTTTACTTTTCCATCTGTTTTGATGTTCTGTAACCAATCCTTTCTAGCAGTAAGATGTACACTCGCTCCAGAATCTACATAAATATCACTATCATCGAACTGTCCACTCATGAATATTGCATTAAAAGCATTCATGTCTTCTACAGTTGAAGTTTTAGACTTCGAATTTTTAGGGTTATGTTTTTGTCTGTTTGGGCATTTTGTTACAAAATGACCACGTTCTTTACAACCATAACATATTACGTCATATTTATTTGTTTTGTTTTGGAACTTCTTGTTACCTGTGGTACCCTCTTTTGGATATTTCCGGAAAGTTCCTTTAGCTACGAATGCTCCATTTGACGGTCCGCTACTACTACCATCTGTCTGCATGTCTAGCAGTTTAGTTTTGATAGAATCTGTAGTTATATCCAAACCACTGTTTTCTATAGCCATTATCATTGGAGAAAACTTTTCTGGAAGACCAGCTAAAAGAAGCGATCCTACCCATTCATCATCAATCTTGAAACCTGTTCTTCTTAATTTCTGAGAAGTTTCAATAACCTGATTGATGTACGATTCCATTGAATTGCAGTTGTTTAGACGCAAGTTGATTAGGGTTCTCAATAGTCCTATTTTGCGTGAGAAGCCCGAATCTTCGTAAAGGTTTCTTAATTTATCACATACTTCCTTCACGTTTCTTGTTTCTTTCACGTGAATGTACAAGGAGGGATCAATTGTAAGGATCACTTTTGCCTTGGCTTTGGCCACTAACACTGTGTCCTGTTCTGTTCCGTTTAAACAGTTAGTTAATCCTTCCAATACAGCTACGTTTTCAATTGCGAAACTCCATTCATCATAGTTCTCGCGTCCTAAGAGTTTGGGAATGTTGTTGAAATACGATACCGCCATTTTGACTTGTTGCACGTGCACGTTTTACTCAACACGACTTTACTGACCGAATTTCACTCTCAGTTATTTAGTAACTTTTAAAATTCACTACGTACTTTGCCTGGTCCCATAACCTGTTAGATATAACTTCTATTTTGGAAGCTTTGTACGTTTTAGAGGTAATAAAAGGAACACTTAACTTATACAACATTTATTCTAAACTTAACTTATTCAAGATGGAGAGCGTTACTGCAACTGTGTATAGTTAGAGACATAGAGGAGCTTACATAATCCGTGTTACCAATACAAAATATCTGCAGGGTTGAAGCAATGTTGTAAACATTCCAACAAGAGATATGTATTCTTTTACTTGGTTTTAGAAATGTTTCAGCTAGGCCTACAATATCTGGATCATTATCTTGCAACTTACCCATCAAATCTAAATAATTTGTAAATATTGACCTGATATTCCATTGCAGAATTTTAACTGACTTATTGTTTGAACTTATATTGATATTATTATTATTTGGGGCATTGAATTTGTACCTTTTTTTTTAATTAAGTGAACTGTTACTTGTTTATTTTTATTCAGATCAAAAGTATATCAATTTATATATTCAAATACATAATTATTATTTATTTTACAATTTAATTTATTTGTAAATAATTGTGTAAAATTAATTTATTATTCGGGGACTTTATGAATAATTGATGTTGTATATATTTCATCCATATGTTCTTGATTAAAATCATTAATTTGAGATTGTACAGGTGTACCTGAAGTTAATATCAAGGGAGTTTCCTCCTCTTCCATAGTATTATTTATTTGGGTTATACCCAAACTTGGGTTGCTTTCTTGAAATTCTATTGTTCTTCTGTGCCAGTCCGATAATTTATTTTTTTTATATTCCGGAACGAAATCTACTAAGCATTCTTCTATTTTATTTTTATTAAAACCCGGTTTACTTTTCTGATGCCGATTTTTAGTGACAAACGTAGTAACTGTTTTCTGTTTTATTTGTGTTAATCGAGTGTAAATTAGGGGTTGAAGTTGTGTGTATATGTTTAGCTGTTTGTTGTGCGTATGTCTGTTGGGTAATTGTTGGAGGGAGATTATTATTAATTATTTTTATATCTGTTTTCGGTAGTTGCGGAAAATTATAATTATCATTGGTTATTACCTGAGAGTTATTTGTATTTTTCTTTTTTATTAAAAGACTAGCTTCATAATATGTATACTTATGTACCGCCATCATTTCTTTAATTAACTTTTGGTTTGCAAATTCATTACACACTCTATTTGTAGCTTTATGATCTTTTTTACAATAAAAGCATTGAGGTGTTTCCCTAATACAATTTTCCTCCTCATGTTCATCACCACAATTGTTACATCTTTTTTTACCCCTACATAATTTCGCTGTGTGTCCATACAACAAACAATTGAAGCATTGAATTACGGGACTGACATATTGTACTACTTCTAACACATTGTGGTACAGAGTTACATATGGAGGAATTATTTTATTCCTGAATGTTAATACGCATGAATTAGAATCAACATAAATTACTTTATTATCATTATCGATTTTCCGTTTTTTCAGTCGTCTTACTTTGATAATTTCCGAATTCGCTTCCGCGAACTTAGCAATCTCTTCTTCTGTAAAACTCGGATCTATGTCTGAGATCACCCCCATACTAGTAATATAAGTTGCTGGAATATATATATCACAATTTTCAAATTGAACTTCTTTACTAAATAAATTTGCTTCATTAGCAGTCTCAAATTCAACACCCACCCTATTTTTACCTTTCCTTTTAATAGATTTAATTTTAATATTTCCTTTATTATTTTCAAATAAATATTTTCCTAATTTGAGAGGATGAATATTTCCTATATTTCCATTTTTTCCCTCAATGTACACAAAATATGGTCCCTGATCAGTATTATTATAAGTAAATTTATTTTTAAAATTCGTACTACTGAAATTAGATTTATTATTAGACAAAACTTGAGATATTATATTTAATTCATTGATCAATTCTCTATCTTGATCAATATTTGCTTGCTTGTATAATTCTGAAATTTCAGTCTGCAATTCTGCAACATCTGCTAATGAGATCTTATCATTCATAACATTATAAGTAGTTTTTTTTGCTTTAGGAGATAACTGAAGCATTAGCCGGGACATCGAAGGTCCCGGACTTTCCGTACTCATTTTGACTTATTTATTATGTATGAAATTGTTAGCTTACCCCACAGTAGGTGAAATTATTAATCTTACAGTCACTTAGGATAAATATACAAATAAATGGTCCAAACCTTCACCAGGAAATTCTAACTATATTTAAATACAAATATTCAAACACAAGTCACAGAATCAACCACCCTGTTCAATGTCATAAGCGCGAATCTCAAAGTAATCCTTGAGCAGGAGTTTCAAATTCATGTCACAGTATGTATGCAGAAACGAGTATATTATTCTATGTATATTCAGGTATTTTTACGCAGTAATTTCAAAACCACTACTTAAAATATTGATTGATATTCAACATTAATGTACCCACCCAAAATTTTAAACTGTTTCAAATTAAAAAGATCTTTGTTATTTTAAATTTATTCCAATCATGTTAACAGTAACACCTCACTAGTAATTGGAATTCAATTTAAAAAAAAATGTACAATACATAAGTTGGTTTATTTACAAAGTTCATTCAGATAGTCAGAAAATAATGAACTTAACATTATTCCTGGTACAATGTGAATAGAGAAATATAAACCAGATCAATATTAAAACAAAATAACAAAAATTTCTTAGGTAAAAAGAAATAACAAAATATACATTTTCTAAGTTGCTAAGTTTTAATGAAAAAGGAACATAATATTCTAAAATAAATAAACATAAACTAGATCAATATCAAAACTTAACAAAATAACAAAAACTTCTTTGGTATAAAAAGGGAACAAAATATATGTTTTCTTAGTTGTTTCTGAATGAAAAGGGAACATAATATACATAGCCTCAAGGAAATCAAATTTTGAAAACCCATTATCAATTGTCAAAAAACTAGTAGATTCATTTGTAGCATATTGATCAACAGCCATGTAAGGATAATCTTGGGGCAATTCATTGAAAATTTTACAATAATTGTGATCTTCAATATGAAGATTTGATTTCATCAATTGTTCTGTATTCACACTAACTGATGATGTAGATGGCTGAAAAAAAGAGACTTTATGTAAAGACGGAATTTTTTCATACTAAATCCTTTTCCCAGAAGTCTGACTCTTTAAAATGATCTTCGCAAAGGAGGAAATAAAGTGTCAGTGTTAGCACTAATATTACAAAATTATTTTCATTTCATACTCAAAGCAGGATAAGATGGAAATATGAAGAAATACTCATTGTTTGTGCCAGACTTATGCTGACTTGTACAAGATGGAAATTTAGAATTATATTTCAATCGGTCAACCTGCACCATTAAAACTTCTGAAATTCTAAGATCTTATACATAAATCTGAAAATGTTATCGACCGTCCTCAACGTTTGGAACTTTGTGAAGTAATGTGTGAAATCTTGTTAATTAATCTCCTTCCAATGATGGTACATCCCAATCGCCTACAATAAAGAGTTATTTCATTAAATAACAAAATCAGTGTTATGTTGTACCAGTTTAACAAAAATGCATGGGCTTATGAAACATTTTCCACTGAACTACCTAAAAAAATACGGGCTATGTTTGTTAGTTTACTTACATTCACTGTAGTTGTCTTGATGGTGAACTTTTCCTCCAAATCGTGACATTCGGTCTCGGACAATAAAAGAAAAGTAATTAACTAATTTCATTTGTTTGAACTTACTATTGTAAGGTGTTGTTGAATCTACATAGATTTGGTAAGACTTATCTATATCTAAATGATATATTCACTCACCTATTTGAATGAATTAACACATAAAATTAATCCTACGAAGCATTGCCAAACAACAGCCAAAACCTTGAAGGACGAATAAAATAATTTGACGGCCTGTCCATTATAGTTTCCCTTAATTTTTTAGCAACAGTGCCATATAAACTCCGGCAGGCAAAGCTCATTACTAAAAGTAAGGTTGTGATTTTGTTTCCAATTTTGATAGGTAACTCGGCGTTCTTATTTGGTATGATCTGTGGTTCTCAGATTGCCTTCAATATAAAAATATGGTACAAAAATATATTTGACTAAAAATATTCATGTATTCTCAACGCAAACCCTTTGGAAATATATTTCTTCTTCATATTCTTTCTTTTATTAAAGATTGCGTTATTTTCAGGAACTGGTCCTCGGATTCGTTATTCATTGAAGAACGAACTGTTTTTATGGGTTCTTCAACTAACAATGCTAATACTCCTGAAATGATGCATTAACAATGAACAACTATTAACACTTGTTTTGAAAAATCACACTTATCCCAATATTTTTCAACTGTCACTTTATATTGTTACGATTTTATGGGTTCTTCAACTAATTCTGCCAATACCCCTGAAATAATTCATTAACAACCACGGACACCTTTAATACAGGCCATGAAGAGCGTAGTCCCTCGGTGTTGCCAAATTGTGTTTAGTGGTTAATATCCCACTCGGATGTTCACAAGCTTTCAAGCATTATTTCAACTCTTTTTGTATATTGCGAACAAACAAGAAATATTAATAGTATTTTTAACATATATGTAGAATATTATATTGGGTATTGTGAGCACATATTTCTGTAACAGAAAAATGGAAAACATTTATTATTGCAAGAAAACAACGATGTTTTCGATAAAGCCCCACTGCGTAAAAAATACTTATTAGTCAGTGGAATTTATCTACATGAAAAGTAGCCTAACCAAATTTATTGAATTATTTGAGAGAATAGGAACCTTGAAAGAAACGTTGTAGGAATTACTCAAATTGAATTATTTACCTAAGTATAAATAAATATTATATTTCTGAATAGCGCAACCAACAAACTACTTTATGAAAGTATTGAGCTTTCTTCGTTTATTTTTTGATTCAGTTTTCCCGTGTCCATTATATTTTTTTTGTGTTGCAACAAAATGGAACACAGCATGTTCAGAACATTTTTATTCTCTTCACCACATAAACAGCAACAACAATAAAAATCATTCAAGGACCCATCCAATGACACGTTTAAAATAGTGAGATTACACAAAATTGCTTTCTGGTGTATATTATTTAAAAAGGCCCGTTCGAGCGAAATGTCATTAATATTTTTTTCAAATATGGCACACATGTGAAATAAGACATTTTTCACTAAATCTGTAGGTATATTCAGTCCTCCCCGTTACAAATAATTAATTATTTAATAGTGTTGGCGTTTACTTGATGTAAATCCATTATAATTGAATATAACTTAAATTCAAACACTTGAACTTATGATTTACACTTTATTGACTACATTGCATGACGCGTTTCGTCGTTACAAACGACTTCTTCAGATGCTTACAGAATGTAATTCTGTAAGCATCTGAAACGCGTCATGCAATGTAGTCAATAAAGTGTAAATCATAAGTTCAAGTGTTTGAATTTAAGTTATATTCAACAAATAATTAAAATATTCACTAAGAGTCGAATTTCCTATACTTTCAGTAACAAGCGAGATGCAGATGTTACATTGTACTTTTTTGAATATTTTGTGTGAGGCATAACCGGTATATTTGAGCTGAGTAGATAGGCAACAAGAGTTCTAGCCCACTTTTGGTCATTTTCACATGTAATTTCCCATAAGGAATTCTAAGGTCCAGAATGTGCAAATTTGTACCCGGGGTCAACTCGCATGCGCATAATTATGTCTATGTTTGACGTTATGAAGTTCCCTCGGAAGTAAGCCAAATCTTACCGAGTGGTGTGGGAGAAGATGTGAGGTTATGTCGAAAGAATTTTTCTGGTTTCATCATATAAATTTGATATTCATCTTTCTATTAGCAGTTGAATTTAGACTAAGATTATGTATAGAGGGAGAAATAAAAAATCTTTTGAAAATATTATTCATCATGTCAGAATCAAGTCATTAATTTCACATTGTTGTTATGAAAAAACATATAGGTACTATCATAAAAGTATTAATTAGATATTATTTGAAAAATTTCTAACAAAATAGGATTTCTACAATAATTTTTACATCATCAAAAATATTAATTGGATATAATCGAAAAATTGTCATGAAATAGATGTTCATCAATATTTATTACTGAAATAATATCAGTACGTCTATTCAACTAATACTCTACTGAATACAGGCATATAAATAAAGTAATATTCATATGTAATCCACTCCATCATGTTCAATCGACGATCGTATGGAATAGTGTCCCCAAGGTAGAGTTTCATCAGTTCCAGGTATCAAATATCTTTTATCGTCATAAGGCAACTTTTTGTTGAGTAACTGAATATACCTTATGTTTGGAAGATTGCATAAATTTCTGCCATATTACCTTCTGCTTCCAGGTATCTAAACAATTTACATAATCTTCGAAGGTTATCATAGTTTTAACAACTGAGGACTTAATGTGATTGTGTTTGCAATCACAACTTACTTAAGTTGGTATTGTACTAGAATTTAGGTTGGCAATAAAAAGCAGGAATCCATGTTGTGGAAAAATGGCGTTCCTTCTAGTAGTGAGATAAGAAGTAAGCAACTTAACTGTGTAAGAGAGTAGTGTAATAAAGATTATATAAAATAAACATTATTATTAATTATTACTATCACAAGCTTCCACCATACTTAACACCCTTGGCCTTCTTTGTTAGACCAAAATTCTTAACCATTTGTTCAATTTCATCAGGTTCATATTCTTCTTTGACCCATCGTTTCATCATCGTTTCCAGCTCATCGTTGGTCACAGCATTTTTCACAAATATATATAAAGTTTAGATCGTAGACCTACAAATTCTGACATAGGAATACCATTATTCTCATCCTTCATCATATCCAGTACCTTTTTCTTGACTTGAGGAATACCACTTATATTATTGAGGGGGTAATCTGAGGTATTAAAATAAAGTAGGCAGTCATGCTTCATAATTTCATACGGGTTTTGGTGTACTTCATAAATAAAACTGTCTGTATCACTATACAAGATAGAACAATCTGGAAATCGATTTATCATATAACTGTAGTGGAAGTTGTAGATAGTCGTTTTAGCGAGATCTAGGATAGCTTGTCCGACATAAATTGGTTTATTAAGGTGAATCTCTAGTTTACGAAGTTCAACTGCCACCAAGTTCTCATTGAATATTGTACAATTCTTGAATTCAGGTTTCGATATGTACGATTCAGCACCATACCTCCCACACCATTCTGTAACTAATCGAACGTCAACTCTTTTACGTATGTTTTCCGCAGTTTTTCCAAATACAGCATTATTCATGAGCTTAAATAGGTTATTTTATTATCACTCATTATTTGACTGCTTCCGTAACTCAGTGTTCAGGTCGATGTAGCTCTTCAACCAAGCTGATTGTTTAAATTTGAGAACTCGATGTATTTTTTCAAGTTTCAAACCATTATTGAGAGCCTGCTTCAATAGTCTATAATGAAAAACATATTTTTTTTTTAGAATACAAAGTCGCTAATAATTTTGGTAGTTTTGATCCTGTTGGAACGCGTTTTTTTGCACAAAAAGAAATATCCTTGTGAATATCGTAAAAGTGTTGGGGGTAATCTAAGTCGATTTCGAACATATACCCTTCTGGCCCATCATCAGGGATCAGAGCGACATATATGTTATTATGGGCTCATTGAAAACCTCCATAAGGAAGATACTGGGATATTGCCCAACCATACTGATTATTAATGTCATAGTACATCAAGAGCCTCTCGGGTTTGGTCCTATCATAGCTCTTCATGTACTTGTTGTTAGCATTATCTCGTCTTTTTGAACATATTTGACGTAATCCCCCACGTATCCCTTTTTGTACAAAAAGAAACATATCAGAATCAGTGAGAAGTCCTAGTTCGTGTTTAGTATATTTCAATATAGCATCCCAAGTGAATCCAGATAGAGTGAAATAATGGGCAGGATCGAGGTCATATGTTTGGAAACGTCTATTCCTAAAACACGCTCGAAAACATAAGCTAGAAGCATAATGTCAGTCTTCATATATAAATCAACATATTCTATATATATTCTATAACAATTTCTACATTTGAATTGAGGCCAGACATGTTGGGCACGTTGATACAGACATCGCCGGCAGTGTTTTCAATCCAAGCTATTGAAGAAAGCTTCAATGGGTGGTAAAGAGGTATCTTCAAAACAACTGAATGAATCAATAAAATCATAAGACATAATTCCCTTTTTGAATAATAAATTGAATCCTCCTCATTCTCGATACTCATATGAATGTCATAAGGACACTAAAAAACAGTTGCCAAATCTTCAGCCAACTCAATCAACTCATCAGCAAACCATTTCATACAATCTTCACCACGATGAGATCAGTAAAAGGATAATGAGTTATCAAAGGAGCATTTTGAATAATATCCAATAGCAGCAGGAGCACGAAGTTGAAGTTTTCTAGAATTTTCAGTGGACGGATTCTAGATCTGCGTATACTATGAAGGGCGATTTCTACTTATTCTTGAAGTTCTTAAATTTCAGTATATTTCTTCCTGACTCTGATTCTTGTTTCATTAATTCTTTCACAGTCTTCAATATGTTGAGTGAGTTTAACAGAATTTCTAAAATAGTGTAAGCATCTGTGGCAGATATACTTTTTGCCATTTTCTTTACTAAGTTGTCTAGATACTAGACGGGAAAGATTTTTGATCCATACATAATGATATTTTATAGGAGCACAATCCTCCTCCTCACCTTCAGTGAAATATTTATTTTGCAAAAGTAGTCAATTTATATGTCTTTCCTTTTTATCCTTAGTGAGATATGTTGGGAGAGTGTCGAAGTAATTTTTCTTCATATTCAAAATATAAACGTTAATTGAAATGTTGTTCTGTTTCTCTCAAAATTAGGGATATGCTTTATAGTCATTGGAAACTGAAGTCCTTTAAGCTTGAGTACTTCGCAATAATGGGGATATTTTGTTACTCTCTGGAGGTGTTTTTGAGTAGGATATAGAGCAGATGTGACTGCCTAGGCAAAACATGCTTGATCATCGTTCTTCATATTAATACAAGCCTTCTTCTTCTTTATTTGTAACGGTAATTGAATAAAAGAAGAACCAAGTTCAGGTGAGAGTTTATTAATATTATTACCCAAATTGATTACGTTCTTTAATGCCCATCCAGAATCCCGGTCCTGAAACTCTTCCAACTCCGATGATATGGGCCGCATCACTTGCTCTTAAATTTGAAGGTTGTGAAGTATTTAAATTCTGACAATACTTGGATATCTTAGGTAACCCTAAACTCTCCATAGAAACCGGAGTAAACCTTGATAGCTTCATGCTTCTTCTAAGCATTGCTTATTCGCCGCCGAAATAATGCTTTACAGTCAGTTAGAAAATCACGAGGATCCTTATGTTTGAGATTTGTAATGATTCCATTTCTTATGCGACTTTGGAAAGCTAATATTATATCATCCCAATGGACTCGGTCACGTACTGTGTGTTCTTGTGCTTTCACACCAACATCCGTCCTTTTCAATATTTTCAACTGTCTACGCATACTTTTAACTCTTCCCAACCTAGTAAACATATGCTGCTTTTATCCAATCGTGTTTTCAATTTTTAATTTTTTATTGATTCTTCTAATAGTTAAGGAACATTCTTTCAGGCCACTATCGACTATATCACCATCATATGTGAATTTCAAGAAGCACAGCAGCGTTTTGATTTTATCCACCAGTAGAGCAAACATGACGATGTTAATCTTCTGAAAGAATAATAGAAAATGATATTATGTAATACAATGCAAATATTAAGTATATTTTTAGTCAACGGAATAAAAACTCGCATAGGAAATAACATTATATTAAGGAATAAATCTCAAAATAATCAAATTCTATCATTACGAAGTCCTTGAGATTTTTGAAGAAATTAACGATGATTGTTTTGATATTCGTTCACTGCAGATCGTCTAGAACATAACATGCTAACCTTTGAATGAAAAATTATCACGTACAACGCTTCAATGATTCTTCGAAGAGTTATATTAATCTATAGTAAGATATGTCACAAAGAACCATTAAGAAAAGTAATTCCACTCTACTGGAATGATGGTAAGTTTAATTTTTTGTTATAGCTATATTCATGAGGATTCGCGAAAACATCTGAATATGGATGAAAAGGGGAATGAAAAACGCTACAGATTATGATTGAGTTCATAAAAGATGGATATGAAACTAGGTGTTAAGCTTTCTTCAATAAATGCATGAGGATATCTGAAACTTATGAAACTAGATGTTAAGCTTTCTTTAATAAATTCATGAGGATATCTGAAATCTGAATATAGATGAATAGTGAAAAAATGTAAATAAAAAACCTTCAAATTATTATTGCGTAAGATCAAAAATGAAACAGATTTTTGAGCTTTTATATATTCATGAGGATTCGCAAAAAAATCTGAATATTGATGAATAGTGCAATAAAAAAACATGCAGATTATGATTGAGTTCATATAAAATGGATATGAAATTAGGTGTTGAGCTTTTTTTAATAAATTCATGAGGATATCTGAAACTTATCGAAGAAAAACGAAGAAATCTGAATATAGATGAATAGTGAAAAAATGTAAATAAAAAACCATCAAATTATGATTGCGTAAGATCATGAATGAAACCAGATGTTAAGCTTTCATATATTCATGAGGATTCGCGAAAAAAGCTGAATATAGATGAAGAGGGAAATAATATACCCTGCAGATTATGATTGAGTTCATATAAGATGAATATGAAACCTGAAAACTGATATGAAATCGAGAAAATTTATACTGGCTTATATGAAAAGATTGTAAAATAAGGTACAAATTAAAAAACAGTATAAAAATCTTCTTTTATTGTTTTTTATTGTCTGTAAAGAATTATTTCATATAATCTAAATATGTAGAAAGCGATTCTTATTCTACATAAGATATTTCAACATCTTGATTGATAAATTTCTATTGTTCTTAACTAAAAGCTGGATAGTTCGATTAATTATCATTATATATTATATGATAAAACTAAGTCGATAAAATGTGCGTGCCGATAAAACTCAAAAAGGAATCCCGACACGATAAAGGGACTTACGTGGTGTGGTAGCCCTTTATCCTCCCTCGAACAAGAAAGTTCCCGTTTTAATCTAAAGGGCATGTTTTTGAAGATAAAAGGGACTTTCCGACCCTTCAACTTGGAAATTAAGTGCAGTGGCGCCATCTGTTATCGAATATTTGAACTTCATTCAAGACAACTATGGAGACTATACACTCTATAGTCTCATAGTGTATAGTCTCCATAGTTGTGAGCCATTGCAGCATGTGTAGTAATGGCGCGAAATTTAAAATTCCAATTTCAATAAAATCTTAAATTTCATTTACTATAATAAAATTATTAAATTTTGTGTATTTATACGTCATTATTCAACGTA
Organism: Henosepilachna vigintioctopunctata; assembly: GCA_030704895.1. Lineage (NCBI taxonomy): Eukaryota > Metazoa > Arthropoda > Insecta > Coleoptera > Coccinellidae > Henosepilachna > Henosepilachna vigintioctopunctata. The sequence continues at coordinate 4,934,649 of JARQZJ010000036.1, read as the reverse complement.
TATTTTGGAGTTAAAGCGATATGATTTTAGTTATCCAAATCAGTTCTCAAAATATTTAAAAATTTAGGTTTTTAAATTTCGCGCCTTTACTACATACGCTACCGCTACAGAAGTTAGAAAGTTCTCGTTTTAATTAAGGAACTTTCCAACCTTACAACTTTGGAAATTAAGTGTAGTGGCGCCATCTGTTATCGAATATTTGAACTTCAGTTCCCGTTTTAATTAAGGAACTTTCCAACCTTACAACTTTGGAAATTAAGTGTAGTGGCGCCATCTGTTATCGAATATTTGAACTTCATTCAGGACAACGATTGTTTGGGTTGCATTTCCGAGAGCGTTGCGAGCAATTGTAGCATGTGTAGTAGTGACACAAAATTTAAAGTTCCAATTTCAATAAAGTCTTAAATTTAATTTGTTGCTATAATAAAGTTTTTAAATTTTGTGTATTTATACGTCATTAGTTAACTTATATTTTGGAGTTAAAGCGACATAATTTTAGTTATCCAAATTAGTTTTCCAAACATTTAAAAATTTAGGTTTTTAAATTTCTCGCCTTCACTACAAATGCTACCGCTACAGAACCTATTATTATGGCGGACGATAATGACCAGAATACTGTAGAAGGTGTGAGAGAGAAAATATTTTCAAATTTTCTCGAATATTCTAGAGCCTAGCTCTCTGAATATATAAGAGCCCGGTGTCGCTCACCAGAGTTAGTTTGATTTGAACAGCGAAACGAGCGATTTCAAAACGAAAAGAAAAGAAATTATCTGTGAGCCTTTATTTAGAAGTATCACGTGTGAGTATTTTTAATAGTGTGTTTAATTAACTCTCGATTTTAAAACGAAATAGAAGAAAGTTGTCTGTGGGTTTTTATCGTGAAATTTCAAATTTGAGTATTTTTAATAGTGTTTAATTAATTCTAATGGTTGTTTTACTTTAAATTGTGATTTTCTTAACCTTCAAACAGTCGCGCGGCGGCGAATTGATGACTTCTATATACTTTTGGCCGTAAACACAATATCGCTCGACCGCTTGAAGGTTAATAATATTTTTTTTTGTCTCAACGTACTCCACGTTTCCGTTACAAAATAATTATCTATAAAATGTTTATTTAATTTATTTTTTATAGAATACAATGCCCAGACGTAAGAGAGGAGGAGATTTGGCCAGTTCTGCAGCGAAACGGCGGAAACAAGAAGAATCTCGAAGAAATGAAACGGAAGAAGAGCACGAAGCACGTTTACAGAATCAACGGGCCAGAATGAGTAACCTGAGAAGCAGAAGAAGCGAAGAAAGAACAGCAAATAAAAGTACTGAAGAGTCGAGAATTTTAAAAGACAATCTAACAAAGGAAGCATTCCACTACGAACCGACGAAAAAATATTACAATCATAAATACGTTGTTATTGGAAAAATGAATAACATTTGCCAGTTTTGCCACGCAAAAAAATTCAGTAAAGAAACACCAGGTCTCCGTTGCATGAATGGAAAAATTCGATTACCACCAATTGAAGCACCTCCGCAGGAATTTCTGCATTACATGCTCGGGGAAACACTAGAATCAAAACACTTTCTCCAAAATATAAGATCATATAACTCCTGCTTTCAAATGACTTCTTTCTGTGCTACTTCGACTAACACTAATAGAAATGAATTTGAATATGTATTTTCAATTCAAGGGCAAATTTATCACAAAATAGGATCGTTACTGCCAATGCCTAACGAAGACCATAAATTTCTACAAGTATATTTCATCGGAAATGAAGAACAAGAAATTGATCAACGATGCACAAATTTCAATGGACTGAGACGTGAAATAATCCAAGATGTACAGAGGATCCTACATAAGTATAATCAACTGATTTATATATTCAAAACAACATTTTTTTTTTTTTTTTTAAAAATGGCGGCGAGTGAAGATGAGGTTGAGTTGCGACTCGATAAATGTGGGAAGACAATTGAATTTAAATGTGCCCATTGTGGGAAAAAAGTGGTCGACAAAGTTCAGTGTGGAAAATGCTTGGAGAATTTCCATCCATCCTGTCTGGGTCAGGCCGCATGCCGTAAAGATGCGATATGTAAACATTTACAATTAGCAAAGATGCCGGTAGAACAGGCAACTCCATATGAAGAATTAATGATACAGTACAAAATTATAAATATCGAGAATGAATACCTGAAGAAATTGTTGGAAGAATGCCAAGGGAATAACCGACTTTTACGAGAAAATAATAAATTGTTAAATGATAAGGTTAGTTTCCTAGAACAGAAAAGTGATAAAAAATTGTACAATCAAGCTGTAAAATTGGGCACACAGATAACATGTCATCTGAACTACAACCATCGGAAGCGATACCGACGAAACCGTTTCAAAGTCAAGGCAATGTCAACGTCAAAGATATAAATAACCCCAAAAAACTGCCAACGGTCGTCGAGAATAAACAAACAAACATTCTGGAACTCCACAAAAATAAGGAAGAATCAAACAGTATGGAAGTGCCATGGAGAAAAGTAGTTTCGAGACGAATAAGAACTATTGGCACAGCGCAAACAACAGCAAATAATGGATAAATACTGCATTCCAAGGCAGAAATAATGGAAACAAAAAAGTATGGCTCTTTCTCTCTAGAATCAAAACTGGAGTGACTGAAGAGATAATCAAAACATATCTGAATGAAAAGTTGGAACTATCTGCACAGGAGACCCCTATAGTAAAAAAAAATAAACACATTTCACAAAATGGAAGATAACGAATGCTTCCAAATTGGTCTGGATATTAAATAAGAGACCAGGTTTATGAATGCACGTTTTGGCCTTCAGGAGTTGCCTTTGCAAGGTTTAAATTCAACTATGATAACAATCAGGTAAATAACTCATTAGCAAATACAAATTTTCAAAGGGAATTAACCAATCGCCAACCAAATTGATAACAACAAATATCAAAGTACTAAATCTAAATACACAATGTCTGCGTAACAAACTGAACACATTTAATATAACCCTGAATGAAATATGTCCCGACATTGTATGTATAACTGAACATTGGTTTAGTGATAAAGAAAGCATGATTTTCCCAAATATTATGGTAAATAACTATACCATTGCTGATCACTTCTGCAGAACCAAACATAAGAATGGTGGCTCCTTGATACTGGTCAAAGATAGCTTACATTACAAGGAAATTGAGTATCTTTGGAAATATAAGGAAGAAATTACATCGGAAATATCGGCAGTGGAAATTCCCCAAGAAAAGCTATTGGTATTTAGTGTATATAGATCCCAAAAGGCACATTTAGAACAGTTTTTGGATAAAATAGATGGTATCCTTGAGAACATCTTATTGCTCGATAAATACACGGAATACAAATGGATAGTATGTGGTGATTTCAACGTAGATATACTAAATGAAAACAAGGACAAGAAGAAATTATGCAATTTATTTAGATGCTATAATGGAGAATATAAAATGCATGAACCATCTAGGATAACAAGGGATAGCTCAACTTGTATCGATAATATATTCTGCAACTTTGATCTGAACACCACAAACACTGTCAATCTACATATGGGGGATCATCGCGCCCAAATTATAACCTTCTCATCTGAAAAAGATAATGTATTTATAAAAAATACAAATTTTATGTATAGAACAATTACAACATCAGGAATAAATTCTATAAAAAAAAAACTAAAGGCTAATAACAAGAATCTTATACTTACCTCTATGTTAGCAGAACAGAGCTATCAGTATTTCTTTGATAAGTTGAGACTCCGGTTTGATCTAGAATTTCCGGAAAAAACAAAACAAAAAATGCAAAACTCAAAAAAAAACGGAATACATAACAATGTGAATATAAGAGAGATTAAGAACAGACTAGAAATATTAGACATCATTTTCAAAGTTACAAAATCCGATAAAGTACTTGAGGAATATAAAAGATGCAAGAAAGAACTGATAGATTATATTAAAAAAACAAAAAGGGAATTCAATGAGGCACTTATAAATAATTCAGAAAATAAGACAAAAACTATATGGTCTATAATCAAAAAAGAAACTAAAGTAAGAAGAAAATTATAACACCAAATAATGGGAATGCAGAAACCTTCAACAATTATTTCTCATCGGTAGCTCAGCAGATGAGTGGAAATGTGGCTGGCAACAAGGCTGAAGCCCTAAAGCTGCTGAAGCAGATCAATACAAAAAAGTGTGAACTACTCGAATTCCAGCCAACTACCGAATTCGAAATCATGAGCATCATCAAAGGAATCAAGGGAAAGAAAACACAGGATATATATGGCATGTCAACTACAATTATTAAAACCCTGTCCATTGAAATTGCCCAGCCACTCACGATTATATCCAACAAATGTCTCTCTGAGGGTGTATTCCCAACAGCACTTAAGATTGCAAAAGTATTGCCAATCTACAAAAAAGGAGACGAAAATGACCTGTCTAACTATCGGCCGATATCCATATTGCCAGCAATATCAAAAATTCTCGAAGAAATAATAAAATCTAGGCTCCTGGCATACTTTGAAGGAAATAAATTGCTTGGCAATCAACAGCATGGATTCAGGACCAGCAAATCAACAACAACTCTGCTGATGGAGGTCATGAACGAAATAGTCGAGTCCCTGGAAAGCAAATGGCCATCGGAGATTGTTTCACAGGATTTATCTAAGGCTTTCGATACTGTTGACCACGATATCCAGCAAAGTAAACTACGATATTACGGATTGGGAGGTACTGCTCTTGATATCATCTGTTCGTTCCTGTCCAATAGGCAACAATATGTACTATGGAATAACCAACTGTCTGGAAGCAGGAACATAACGGCTGGAGTTCCGCAAGGATCGAGGCTGGGGCCCTTACTTTTCGTAATATTTGTAAACGACCTGAATCTGGAGAAGGAAGAGATGAACACGTATCTAAGAACACTTTTATTTGCAGATGATACTTCTTTCTTCCTAAAGGCCTTGGATGAGGTGAATCTGAGGATATTGGAGAAATATGTGCTTTCGACATCTAAGCACTGGTTTAGATGTAACTCTCTTGCCATAAATGAATCAAAAACACAAAACTTAAAAATAAAGAGTAACAAAAATAAGACCATCAAATTGCTTGGAGTTACATTGGATGGGGCGCTTTCATGGGAGCCGCACATTGATTCATTGAAAAGAAAACTTGCAGTGGCAATTTACACCATCTCAATTGTGAAAAGAGTTTCCTCTAAAAAAGCGGCAGTGATCTCCTATTTTGCCAACTTCCATTCACTGGCAACCTATGGAATTCTTCTGTGGGGCACATCGGCTCATGCCATCGACATCCTGATTCTTCAGGAGAAAGCGGTGAGAACAATAGTAGGACTTAAACAGACAGATAGCTGTAGGGATGTGTTTCGGACACTTAACATACTCACCATACCAGCAGTGTATATATTGGAGTGCTCCACATATGTCCACAAGAACTTAGACAGACAGATTTCCAACTAATAGCACATTCCACAATTTTAAGACAAGAAGACGAAACGAACTTACCATACCATACCATGAACGGAAATATGCGCAGCAAGGAGTAGACTACTGGGGACCTAAAATCTACAATAGGCTTCCCAATGCCATCAAACAACTGAATGGGAAAAAATTCAAGAAATGTCTCAAAGATATTCTCCTACAGAATACAATATATACCTTGGGGGAATTTCTGAGAGATTGAATGTAACTTTCTTTTGACGAAGCATGTAAACTATTGATGCTGAATAAAAATTTATTTATTTATTTAATTTATTTATTTATTTATTAGACCGCATGATTTCTGATGACTATAAAATTGTAATTCGAGCCGATAAAAGACCACGTGGAGAACACGAACGCAGATTTAATGCACCTCAGGTAGATGAAGTCGCCGTTGTAATTGTGGACAACGAAAATACAAGCCGTGACATAATTGTACATCGAAGAAGAAAAGGACTACAACGCATTGCAGAGACACACCGTTCATATGATGCTCTTCAATATCCGTTAATATTTCTGCACGGAGAGGACGGATACCATTTCAATATGAAACAAATTAATCCTGAAACAGGCATAGAAACAAACAAAAAAGTCACTTCTAAGGAGTTCTATGCTTACCGCTTAATGATCAGAGACAATGAAACATATAATCACATACTCAACACTCGCCGTTTATTCCAACAATTCCTGGTAGATATGTACGCAAAAATAGAAGCAGAACGGATGCTTTACATAAGAATGAATCAGAAAAAACTACGCACAGAAGAATACATCCACCTTCGAGACGCGATCATGAATGACGGCAATATTGACGATATTGGAACAATGGTAATCTTACTCTCATCATACATAGGAAGTCCAAGACATATGCACGAATATACACAAGATGCCATGACCTACGTAAGAAAATATGGACGACCTGATCTCTTTATAACATTTACATGCAATTCATCATGGCCAGAGATCAAAGAACAACTAAAATACGGACAAACCTCCATAGATCGACACGATATAATAGCCCGAGTTTTTCGACAAAAACAAATACGATTTATTGAAGTCATCACAAAATATCACATATTTGGAACTGTTATTTCCTGGCTGTATACAATTGAGTGGCAAAAACGAGGATTACCTCACTCACACAATCTCATATGGCTACACGATAAAATTTATCCCACGGATATCGACAAAATCATCCGAGCTGAATTTCCTGATCCACAAAAAGATCCGGAGCTTTACAACATAGTAGTGAAAAACATGATTCACGGACCATGTGGATCATTAAATTTGAATGCGCCATGCATGAGTGATGGAAAATGTACGAAAAAATATCCAAAACCATACGTGGACGATACCAAAACTGAAGATGACGGCTATCCCAAATATAGAAGACGATCACCGAAAAACGGTGGCTTCACAGCAAAAATACGAATACAAGGCAGAGACGAACTGGAAATAGATAATCAATGGGTAGTACCGTATAATCCACTACTTTCCAGAATGTTCCAAGCACATATAAACGTTGAATACTGCAATTCAGTAAAATCTATTAAATATATATGTAAGTACGTAAACAAAGGTAGTGATATGGCAGTATTTCAAATAGTCCGAAATAGCGAACAAAAATGATGAGATCCTCATGTACCAAATGGGAAGATATATCAACAGTAACGAAGCAGCGTGGAGGATTTTTAGTTTTCCCATACATGAACGCGAACCAGCTGTGCAACATCTAGCAGTACTCGGCTAGAAAAATTGCAAGCGAACCACCTCAGAACACAACATTAACAGCTTTATTCCAACTGTGTCAAACAGATCCATTCGCCAGGAAGTTATTGTATGGCGACGTCCCTATTTATTATACGTGGGACAAAACAAGGAAAATTTTTCAACGTCGAAAACAAGGAATGCCAGACGAGGATCATCCAGAAATCATAAAAAGTAACGCAATAGGTCGAGTATTCACTGTACATCCAAACAATGCCGAATGTTTCTATCTCCGAATGTTGTTACACGAAATACGGGGACCAACAAGTTTTACAGATCTCAGAACCATTAATGGCTACCTATGCCAGACTTACAGAGAAGCATGTCAACGCTTAGGATTATTGGAAAACGACAACCACTGGGAATTAACACTACAAGAAGCCACACTCACAGCTTCAGCTGAACAAATTCGAGAGTTATTCGCTATAATATTAACAACATGTAACCCATCAAACCCAAAACAGCTATGGGACTCTTTCAAAAGGAGTATGAGTGATATAATGTACCAAGTCCGACAAGCTAATTCTGAACTAACTATAGAATTCAATGACGAGATCTACAATGAAACACTCATTCGCTTAGAAGATAAATGTTTAGCAATAAATAATCAAACCTTAGTAGAACTTGGAATGCCAGCACCACAAAGAAATGCTTTTAGTGTGCTAAACTACGAAATTATGAAAGAAAAAAGTTACAACATCAATGAACTACTTGAATACATTGCTCACAACAAACCACTTCTCAATGACAATCAAAAAAAAGTTTACGACGTTATTGAGTCGGATAAATAACAATATTGGTGGAATTATTTACTTGGACGCACCAGGAGGCACTGGTAAAACGTTTCTCATAAATCTAATACTGGCGGAAATACGTGCTAAAAATCACATCGCACTGGCCCTAGCGTCATCTGGCATTGCAGCCACACTTATGGAAGGAGGACGAACTGCCCATTCTGCCTTACAACTACCATTGAATATAGCCGAACAACAATTCCCGGTATGTAAGATCTCAGGAAAATCTGGACGTGGTCAAATTCTAAAACAAGCTAAAATTATCATCTGGGATGAATGCACCATGGCCCATAAAAAATCTATAGAAGCTATGGACAGAACATTACAAGAATTGCGAAAAAACTCTGAAGTAATGGGAGGAGCTCTACTCATACTCTCAGGAGATTTTCGACAAACACTTCCTGTTATTCCCAAGTCAACACCAGCAGACGAGATCAATGCATGCTTGAAAAAATCACATCTCTGGCCACAAGTACAAATACTGCAATTAACAAAAAACATGAGGGTTGAATTATCAAGAGACGAAACGACAGCACAATTTGCTAAAATACTTTTACAAATCGGCAAAGGTACATATCCTACTGACCAAACGACCGGCCTCATTGAACTCAATAGTGATTTCTGTAATAAAGCAACTACTGAAGATGAACTAATCGACAAAATTTATCCAAATATTAATCAGAACTATACTAATGCAGAGTGGTTATTTCAAAGAGCAATTTTGGCCACTAAAAATAATATTGTTAACGATATCAATTTTAATATTCTAAAGAAAATACCTGGTGAAGAGAAAATATATAAATCGATCGACACGATGGTATCCATTGAAGAAAGTGTCAACTTTCCCACTGAATTTCTAAACTCTTTACAAGTACCAGGAATGCCATTACACTGCCTTCGTCTGAAAATTGGAACTCCAATCATACTACTAAGAAATCTCAACTCCCCAAAATTATGTAATGGAACGAGGATGATCGTAAAACAGCTATCGAATAATATCATTGAAGCTGAACTTATTTCTGGAAAGACCAAAGGACAGACAGTATTTATACCTAGAATACCTCTGATCTCTTCTGAATTGCCATTTCAATTTAAAAGACTGCAGTTTCCGATCAAATTAGCCTTTAGTTTTACAATTAACAAAGCGCAAGGACAAACTTTAAAATATTGTGGCATTAACCTCAAATAATCCTGCTTCTCTCACGGTCAGCTATATGTAGCTTACTCAAGAGTAGGAAATCCGAAGAATTTATATATATATATACTCCGGAAAATAAAATGAAAAATGTTGTTTATAAACAAGTAGTGTAAATAATGAGAAAACGTTTTCAATAAACTTTTTTTTTACTTTTTACGTCATAGTTTATTTTTTTTATTTCAACTCCCAACTACCACGTAGCCTCATATCAACTCCCGAGCGAAGCCGGGTATCATAGCTAGTACCTTATATAAATGATTTTCCTAATATAAAGAATTGAACACTCACCCATTCTTTCTTTTGAACAGCGGTTTGAAAGTTTGAATTCTTGTCTTTTCATAGATTATTATCACTTTTTCAATCTTAATAAGCGGATATAGATAATGCAATCTAACGAAGAAATAACGAGCTGACAATCATTCTGTCAATTATGATAACGAATTGGTATAGTTTATAAAATAACAAGCAAATCATCTAAAATGGAAAAATTTCCTAATTAGACATCAATAGTGAAATTACCTTTCTTTACACCTTTGGAGTAATCAAATCAAGTATATTACAAAGACATCAGGATATAGATGGGGATGAATGAGTTGATATAATCCTGCAGAAATTGCAATATGTTCTTGATACTTAGCAGTTCTAGATGAAAATCTATCATCATTAATAGGCTTTAGAAATGATTAAAAATCTGCATAGATCACAAAAGGTGCTCTATGTTTGTATACATGATTTTCAAACGAAATTGAAGTTTTTTCTGGAAAAGATATTCTACATGAATTCTCTCTGTATAATTCAGTATGCTGAATCAATTTATCAGCTCATTAGTTTATAGTGAGATTATTTCTAACCACATATAAAGATTGAAAAGAAAACATTATTTCTTTCGGTTCCCATCAGAGATAAATATCGCAAAACAGGAAATATGTAAGTTTATATAAAGATCAGACTCGAAAGTATTTCCTCAGTTCTACAAAAAATGGGTAAGTCATCAATTAATCTAACTATCTCACATTAGTTTGGAAATATTGAACATAAGATAAACATAATATTCGCTTTTTTCATGATTAGATTCTTTAGTCAATTTCGAATATTGAAAATACTAATTTAGAATATTCATTTCTTCCCATCTACATGAAGAGGTCATAGAAATTATCCAATATCATCAATCCAATATTGATATAACAATTTTTCAGATATTGATTTTCAATCGATCTTACTATCTCACAGTAGTGTGGAAATATTGAACAGATGATAAAAAATAATATTCGCTCGTTTCATAATTAGATTCTTTATTCAATTTCAGATAGAGAATTCTTCAATTAAGAATATTTATTTCTTCAGATCTACATAAAGAGATCATGCGGAGTAATATTCACTTGTTTCATAATTACATTCTTCAGATATAATTTGATACGGTCAATTAGGAGTTTATTTTTACTCATTATCATAATTACCGGAATGCTTATCAGCTCATTATCGTAATTGACTTTCATGATTCCAGAATATGAGTTCAAAATATAATTTATAAGGTGTTCGAATAAAATAGACAGAGAGAATTTTTTCTTTATATAAAAATTGAATGTTAAATTCCAAGAAATTTGAGTAAAAATAGTGGGGTTCAGTTATACTTCAATTATTGAATACGAATTAATCATGCAATAAGGATTCTTATATGTTTGTATGTGTTGGGTGGAGCACTTAGTTTGACTCAATTAGATCATGTAGACCCTTCTTTATCAATTTGACGGTCACAGGTGTCACCTAAAATTCAAATCTCTTCACCAATCACCTTTCAATACTAACAACTCTCACCTAGACCTCGATGAGCCAGAACCTACATACCCCATTTTTTTCGGCATATCCCCACACTTTCACATCTTCTCCCACACCCCGGTTAACACCACCCCATCCTGCCGTCACCGATATCTGCCTCATTTTCACATGAACAAACGCTTCCAAACGAAAATTTCTGTTTCTGAGAACGGAAATCGAAGCAGAAACGAAACGCTAGGAAACAGGAACGAAACAGTAGAAACGGTCGGAAACAGGAACGAAACGGACGGAAACAGGAATGAAAAGGACGGAAACAGGAACGAATCAGAAATTTCCGTTTCAATAATAGTCACAACAATTATTCAATCATTTGAAATATAGTGATGTTATAAATGGATACTTCAGACAATATCCTTCGAGGATTCAATTTTACATTTCCAACTCATTCATCCTCATCTATATCCTGATGTCTTTGTATAATTCTATATACTTGATTTGATTACTCCAAAGATGTAAAGAAAGATAATTTCACTATTGATGTCTAATTAGGAAATTTTTTCATTTTACATGATTTGATTGTTATTGCTATTCCACTAATTAAGATTGTAAAAGTGATAATAATCTATGAAAAGACAATAATTCAAACCTCTCAGTTGTTCAAAAGAAAGAATGGGTGAGTGTTCAATTCTTTATATTAGCAAAATCATTTATATAAGGTATAATTGATCGAACTATCCAGCTTTTAGTTAAGAACAATTGAAATTTATCAATCAAGATGCTGAAATATCTTATGTAGAATAATAATCGATTTCTACATAATTAGATTCTATGAAATAATTCGATTTCCAAATAATAAAGAAACTCTAGCTAAGGGTATTTATTTCTTTAGACCTACATATAGGAATCCCAGAAATAATTTTATATTATCAATCTAAAATTGCTATAATAATTTTTTCAGATCTAGAAGTATTTATGTCAGTTATATTTAATTCAGAATATTAACCTAATTAATTATTACACAGGCCAACAAAATGAAAAAAAAAAATTTGATGCCTGAAATCTAACATCTGATTTTAGATGTTTTTAATGTGCCGATTCCAAAAATGCCACCAGATTTTTTTTATCAGCTCTAGTTTTTGAGATACACGTTACAGGTTAGATGATATATTTTTTTCTGATAGAGGACAACAAATAAAGAGATAAATATGTACTTAATCGTCAAAATAGAAATTTCCCAGAATGTAATTAGCCAAATGGGTACCTGGAATTGTCCCTGACCCAATGTTCCTATACTAGGAACTACTCAATACAATGCTCTTAATTACTTTTATACCTGTAATTGCCTATGACCCGATCCTTCTATACCTGCTTGGCTGTACTTGATTTAGTATATTACTGAGTTTTCCCAAGTAAAGTTGTGCTATCATTTTGTGTAAATTTTGGTCGTTTTGTAGTATCAAGACACTGAACTGAAACAACGGCATCCACAAGCAGACGTACCTGTGTGAATCATCCCGATGTTTTTTGTTATGTGTGTGGTGAATACACTTTGAAAGAGAGCACAAAAACGATTTCTGACTTTGTGAAAAGAGCTTATCTTGCCTATTTTGGCGTTCATTTAGGAGATCAAGATAAATCTTGGGCCCCACATTTCATATGTAAAACATGTGTTGAACATTTGCGACAGTGGACAACTGGAAAGAGGAAGTGCCTAAAGTTTGGTGTACCAATGGTTTGGAGAGAACCGCGGAACCATCATGACGACTGCTATTTTTGTCTCGTTAATATTGAAGGCATAAATAGAAACAATAGACACAAATGGACATATCCTGATCTAGATTCTGGAAGAAGGCCTGTAGTGCATTCGGAAGAAATACCCGTTCCATCATTCAGCAGTCTACCTGAAATGACAGAAGATGATACAGAAACATCAAAGTCTGACGAAGTTAAAAGAATTAAATCAGAAAACGACAGCGATTTTGAAGCAGATTTAGCAACTCCGCAGTGTTTCAATCAAGAAGAACTAAACGATCTTATAAGAGACCTGAATCTCTCAAAGGAATCCGCTGAATTACTTGCATTCGGATTGAAAGAAAAAAATCTACTTTGTCGAGGTACTAATATTACATTTTATCGTAAAAGAGATAAGGATCTGCTGCCTTTCTTCACTCAGGAAAATGACTTGCTATTCTGTAACAATATAAAAGGGCTCTTAGAAAAAATGGGTTTACCTGAATACACTCCAGATGATTGGCGCCTTTTTATTGACAGTTCAAAACGTAGTTTAAATGTGTTCTTTCACATAACGGTAACAAATATGGCTCAATTCCTAGTGGTCATTCTACTACCATGAAGGAAGAATATGAAACAATAGCATTAGTTTTGAGAAAAATTAAATACGAAGAACATCAGTGGTCAATTTGTGTTGATTTAAAAATGATTAACTTCCTCCTTGGACAGCAGAGTGGTTATACAAAATATCCTTGTTTTTTGTGCCTTTGGGACAGCAGAGCTAAAAATGAGCATTGGGTTATAAAAAATTGGCCTTCAAGAGATGTCATGATTCAAGGAATACAAAACGTGATCAACGAACCTTTGGTTTCAAGAGAAACAAACTTACTTCCGCCCTTGCATATCAAGCTAGGCCTAATGTAGCAATTTGTGAAGGCCTTAAATCGAGATGGAAATTGTTTTGGGTATTTGTCACGTAAATTTCCTGGCATTAGCACGGAAAAACTAAAAGCTGGTATATTTGATGGTCCTTAAATAAGGCAACTTGTTAAAGATCCACAATTCACCACATCAATGAACAAGACTGAATCTAACGCTTGGAGTTCATTTGTTAAAGTAGTACAAAATTTTCTTTGTGAAGAACAGGGGGAAAGATTCCACCAGGATATTGAAACTATGGAAGATCGTTATCAAGGACGATGGGATAGACACATGATGGCGGACTACTGCTGGAGCCTTCAGCGAGACTGCCCTAGTAAACTCCATTCTAGAAAATCGTATGAAAGAAAATTTTTATGTGATTAGTGACTAATGTAATTATGTAAATTAAGTTTCTGCAATAAATACTTAGATCCATGTGTCTTTGTTTTTTTTAACTGTCAATAGTAATATTATATATTATAACAGTTATAACGTAAATTATATACAAAATTTTTTGAAAAATCTCAAAAACTAGATCTGATAGACAAAATCTGAGAACTTTTTTACATTTTGCATCCAAAAATTACTCAGGAACAGTTAAAAAATCGCAGGCACCAAAATGTGTGTTGGCCTGTGTATCAATATAAAGATTTTTCCTCAAAATGATTTGGATTTCTTGAAACTTGAAACGGTAAGGTACTCCTAAAAAATAAATAGTGATTTCATTCAGTCATGATATATTATATTCATGGAGGGGCTCATAACGAACCACTCTGGGGTGGAGGGGATGACCTCTTTAGGGTCCTATATCATAGGGTTGGACACTATGATATTTCAACTAAAGTTGACCGGACGATGATTGTTGTCTGGCGCATGAGGAGGTATTTTTCTGAGACTAATCTATATATATATATATATATATATATATATATATATATATATATATATATATATATACGTGTACGATGTGATGCCTCCATTATGCTTCAAGGGATAAATGTTAGAGAAATATTGAAATCGATGCCACATCTGATGCAAATGCGAGACATATATGTTTCGTTCTGCAAGGAACTCGTCAGTCGCACCACGTCCATCGAAGTGAGGCAACAATTTCAACCCCCAAGCATCTTCTTGTGACTCCAAGTGGAAGACCGTAGAGTTATGAATACTCCACAATTCCATCTATGGGAATCAGTAGAAAACACCTCTCAGATTATAGACACACCAAGCATCGAAATTTCACATATCTTCTATACCCGTAGGTATCTACTAAATTGCAATGTCTATTTGACAAATATCATCGAACGATGTTTTTAAATGTCAATAGGTTGCGTTAGTAGTACGCTCGCGTTTATTCCCGTATTTCAGGGGCCTATTCGGCGATATTTTTAAGGAAATAAAATTTTTTGTGCTTATGGCACTGAATGGAATATTTGAGAAAATGAACACTAGAACATTCATTCGAAAAATTCAAATTAATCAAGAGAATGTTATAGTAGAGCTAGATATGCGAACGTGTACGATGTGATGTCTTCATTATCCTTCAAGGGATAAATGTTAGAGAAATATTGAAATCGATGCCACACCTGATGGAAGTGCGAGACATATATGTTTCGTTCTGCAAGGAACTCGTCAGTCGAACCACGTCCATCGAAATGAGGCAACTATTTCAACCCCCAAGCATCTTCTTGTGACTCCAAGTGGAAGATCGTAGAGTATTCATAACTCTACGGTCTTCCACTTGGAGTCAAATATATATATATATATATATATATATATATATATATATATATATATATATATATATATATATATATATATATATATATATATATATATATATATATATATATATATATATATATATCGAATGGAGTTCTTTCGAATGGAGTTCTTGGGTTATTAAGTCTATAAGTAACTGTTGGTAAATCTATATTTTATTTATATATAGTTTCTTACGTTTCGACAAACCAATGTTGTCTTCTTCAGAAAATTGTTTTTCCTTATAAAAGCTAAAATTAAAATTAAACATGTAAATACAGTATGTAAATTGACAAACATTAAATTTACCTCTTCTCTGCACAAAATAGTGTCAAATTCTTTTGAAATTACAAATAATACGATAAAGAATATCAAAGTCACAATGTGAAAGTTCCAAATTAAAGTGAATCGTAGGTAGGTACGTTGAATTGAAAATACTATCAATAAGCGATTTTCAAACAGATTATTAATTTTTTGTCAACTGAATCGAAGTCCGTGTGTAGCTGGTGAACTCAAGTAACGTGGAGATATCTTATCTGTCATGGCAAAATGTTGGCGTAGAATTTTCTTATCAGGTCCGTATCTGCCCTCGCGTTAACAGCATTTTCAGCTCTCTTTTGGATTTCGATCATTTCCAAAATTTCACGCTTTTTGGTATTACATTCATTCCCAATTATTCTCGTCTTATCATAATCAAATTGGTGTTGAGTCTCGTTTACGTGATTTGGTAAAGCTGTTTTATTTTTCTTGTCATATTTGTGACTGTTAAGTCGAGATTTCAGATATTGGCTGGTTTGGCTTATGTATACTTTATCGCAATTAGAGCAAGGTATCTCGTAGATTACGTGGCTTTTCTTATCTTTAGGTGTTTTTTCTTTTAGTTGGCTGAATAGTTTTTTTCCCAAATTGTTTCCTTTATGGCATACTGTCAAATCAATTTTTTTTAAATGTTACCAATGCTTTCGGATAGTCCCTGTATATATGGAAGGGGTACATAATTTCCAATTGATTTTTCTTCCCGACATCTAAAGTTATTGTTATAAAATCTATGTATACGTTTTTTGAAAATATTGTCTAATAAGTGTAGAGGATAGTTGTTTTCTTGTAAAGCCAGCTTTGCTTTATAGATTGCTTGTTCTCTATATTCGGGGTCAGATAATTTTATTGCACGATCTGCGAGTCCTATAGCAACGGTTCTTTTCTGTGATATGGGGTGTTGAGAATTAAAATTTAAGTATCTGGCAGACCACGTTGCTTTGGTGTACCAGGATGTTCTGATTGTATCTTTTTTGCGATGAAGCGTCAGGTCTAAAAAATTTATTGATCGAATACATGTGGTACCTCATGTTTGGTAATTTATTAGTCAGTTTAGGAATGAAAGCGACAAATTGTGAAATGAATGACGCATTTAATCAATAATTTGAACGGGAACTTTTCCGTTGACTTGAATATGATCACCAGGAATTAAATTTAATAGTTCAAACGAATGTAACCCTCTTGAATCACCAACAAAAGGATGATACAATGATGAACGCAATTGATGATGGAAATGGTGGTTTATATTTCCTGGATGCAGTAGTTTCAGCCACTGTTAGTGCGAGATCCAACATTGAGCTTCCAGTTGCTTCTTCTGGAATAGCAGCTACATTACATTGTTAGGAGGATGGCGTACGGATGACTCATTCAGCATTAAAATATCCGTTAAATCTTCAAACTATTGAAGAACTAACATGTAATATTGCTAAACACTTCGCAATTGCCAAAGTTTTATTAGCATCAAAAATCAGCATCTGGGACGAATGCACAAAAACACATAAACATGCATTGGAAGCACTTCACCGAACATTGAAAAATCTACGCAATTAATGGAGATGTTTTGGAGTTGCATTGCAGAAGGATACATCTGCTGAATATTTCTCTGAGCAATTACTGACTATCAGTAATGGTCGAGTACTTGTCGACGAATCGAGCAGATTGATTTCATTTCCTCAGAATTTCTGTAACTTTGTCTCATCAAAAGATGAACTCATCAACAGAGTATGCCCAAAAATCATTACTAACCACAAAAATAAGGAATGGTTGAGTGAGCGAGCAATTTTGGCGGCTTAGAATGAAAATGTAGATGACTTAAACTTCATAATTCAGAACGAGATCATTGGTACACTGCATTCTTTCAAATCAATTGATTGTTTAACAAATGAAGATGAAGCCACCAACTATCCAATTGAATCTTTAAACTCCTTGGATGTGCCGGGATTACCACCCCACAATTTACGACTGAAGGTTGGCTCCGTTGTAATCATGCTTCGAAACATAAACCAACCAAAACTGTACAACGGAACGCGTTTGGTGATAAGGAAATTGATGAACAATGTGATTTACGCGACGATACTCAAAGGAAAATTCGAAGGTGAGGAAGTTCTCATTCCAAGGATCCTGATGCTCCAACCGACATGCCGTTTGAGTTAAATCGACTTCAAGTTCCGATCCGCCAAAAAATCGCACAACCAATGCTCAAAAGTTTGTGGTCTGAATCTAAAAAATCTATGTTTTCCCATGGTCAATTACGAGTATATGTGGCATGTTCACGGGTCGGAGGACCATTTGCGTTTTCTTCTCTTGCACTTGATAATGAAACGAAATATGGCGTATATCACAAGATGCTTCACTAAAAAGTGGAATACATGCACTAAAATCCATGGCCAATCATTAAAATACAATACTTGCATTTTTAATTCACATTAATTATCCAAATGAACTATTGACCTTGATAAAATCGAAAGTCTGCTCATTTATTGCCTGTTAGGTGGAACGAAGTTCGCCGGGTCAGCTAGTTATTTATATAATGAAAATTTATGGAATAATTTTTTTTACAGACACTGAAAAAAAATGCAGATTTTTTTACTGTTTCTCAATTTGTACCTCATTTTACAATGTTTTCATATACGCAAGTATAAATTTTCTCGATTTCATATCCGTTTTCAGGTTTCATATTCATCTTATATGAACTCAATCCTAATCTGCAGGGTTTATTATTCTCCTATTCATCTATATTCAGATTTTTTCGCGAATCCTCATGAATATATGAAAGCTCAACAATCTGCTTTATATTTGATCTTACACAATAATAATTTAAAGGTTTTTTATTTACATTTTTTCACTATGCATCTATATTTAGATTTCTTCGTTTTTCTTCGATAAGTTTCAGATATCCTCAGGAATTTATTAAAAAAAGCTTAACATCTAGTTTCATAAGTTTCAGATATCCTCATGCATTTATTGAAGAAAGCTTAACACCTAGTTTCATATCCATCTTATATGTCATATTATATATCATAATCTTTAGGGTTTAATTTTTCTATTCATCATTCTACCATCCTACCATCATTCCAGTAGAGTATAATTACTTTTCTTAATGGTTCTTTGTGACATATCTTACTATAGAGTAATATAACTCTTCGAAGAATCATTGTAGTTTTGTATTTAATAATTTTTCATTCAAATGTTAGCATGTTACGTTCTAGACGATTTACAGTAAACGAATATCAAAACAGTCATCGTTAATTTCTTCACGAATCTGCAGGTCTTTGTAATGATAGAATTTTATTATTCTGAGATTTATTCCTCAATATAATGTATTTCCTATTTGAGTTTTTAGTATTCCGTTGACTAAAAATATACTTGATGTTTGTATTGTATTATCTTATATCATTTTCTGTTATTCTTTCAGAAGATTAACATCGTCATGTTTTCTCTACTGGTGGTTAAAATCAAAACGCTGCCGTGCTTCTTGAAATTCACATATGATGGTGCTATAGTCGAGAGTGGCCTGAAAGAATATTCCTTAACTATTGGAAGAATAAAAAAAAATAAAAATTGAAAAAACGATTGGAGAAAAGCAGCATATGTTTACTATGCTGGGAAGAGTTAAGAGTATGCGTAGAGTGTTGAAAATATTGAAGAAGTGTAAAAGCCCAAGAACACACAGAACGTGACCGAGTCCATTGGGATGATATAATATTAGCTTTCCGAAGTCGCATAAAAAATGTAATCATTACAAATCTTAAACATAAGGATCCTCGTGACTTTCTTATTGATTTTAAATCAATCGGCGACGAATAAGCAATGCATTGAAGAAGAATGAAGCTATCAAGGTTAACTCCACTTTCTATTCAGAGTTTACGGTTACCAAAGGTGTCCAAGTATTGTAGAGTGTTGAAAATATTGAAGAAGTGTAAAAGCCCAAGAACACACAGTACGTGACCGAGTCCATTGGGATGATATAATATTAGCTTTCCGAAGTCGCATAAAAATGTAATCATTACAAATCTTAAACATAAGGATCCTCGTGACTTTCTTATTGATTTTAAATCAATCGGCGACGAATAAGCATTGCTTTGAAGAAGAATGAAGCTATCAAGGTTAACTCCACTTTCTATTCAGAGTTTACGGTTACCAAAGGTGTCCAAGTATTAGTCAAAATTTAAATACTTTTAAATTAAGTAGAAGAGTTAAGAGTATGCGTAGAGTGTTGAAAATATTGAAGAAGTGTAAAAGCCCAAGAACACACAGTACGTGACCGAGTCCATTGGGATGATATAATATTAGCTTTCCGAAGTCGCATAAAAAATGTAATCATTACAAATCTTAAACATAAGGATCCTCGTGACTTTCTTATTGATTTTAAAGCATCAATTCGGCGACGAATAAGCAATGCATTTGAAGAAGAATGAAGCTATTAAGGTTAACTCCACTTTCTATTCAGAGTTTACGGTTACCAAAGGTGTCCAAGTATTGTCAAAATTTAAATACTTCACAACCTCTAACGCACCAATTTATAGAGACACTGATTTTGATTTATGGTTCAGTGATATGATGCGGCCCATATTATCGGAGTTGGAAGAGTTTCACGAACGGGATTCTGGTTAGAAATCCAAGGGAATCCAATTCTGAATTGAATTGGATTCCCAATTAAATTCAGATTCATTGATTCATTTCGATTCATGGCTTCTTCATTAAATAAACTTTCCTCATATTTACCCGAATATCCAAATTTGATGTCACAGTTCCCTGATTTATCTGATAATCAATTCAATTTATTAACCAAAAAAGGAATTATGCCTTATGATTTCATTGATTCATTAAGTCGTTTTGAAGATACCTCTTTACCACCCATCGGAGCTTTCCTCAATAATTTGGATGGTAAACCCTGCCCGCGACGTCTGTATCAACGTGCCCAACAGGTCTTGCCCCAATTCAAATGTAGAAATTTAGGAGACTATGTTGATTTATATATGAAGACTTACATTATGCTTCTAGCTGATGTTTTTGAGCGTGTTTTAGGAATAGATGTCTTCAAACATATGACCTCGATCCTGACCATAATTTCACTCTATCTGTATTCACTTGGGATGCTATGTTGAAATATACTAAACAAGAACTAAAGCTTCTCACTGATCCTGATATGTTTCTTTTTGTAGAAAGAGGTATACGTGGAGGATTAAGTCAAATATGTTCAAAAAGACGAGATAATGCTAACAACAAGTATATGAAGAGCTATGATACGACAAACCTGAGAGGCTCTTGATGTACTATGACATTAATAATCAGTATGGTTGGGCAATGTCCCAGTATTTTCCTTATGGAGGTTTTCAATGGGCTTATACTAACATAGATGTTGCTCTGATCCCTGATGATGGGCCAGAATGGTATATGTTCGAGGTCGACTTAGATTACCCCCCACACCTCCACGATATTCACAAGGATATTCCTTTTTGTGCAGAAAAACGCGTTCCACCAGGATCGAAACTACCAAAATCATTAGCGACTTTATATCCTAAAAGAAAATATGTTATTCATTATAGACTATTAAAGCAGGCTCTCAATAATGGTTTGAAACTTGAAAAAATACATCGAGTTCTCAAATTTAAACAATCAGCTTGGTTGAAGAGCTACATCGACCTGAACACTGAGTTACGGAAGAAGTCAAATAATGCGTTTGAAGAGAACCTATTTAAGCTCATGAACAATGCTGTCTTTGAAAAAACTATGGAAAACATACGTAAAAGAGTTAATATTCGATTAGTTACAGAATGGTGTGGGAGGTATGGTGCTGAACCGTACATATCGAAATCTGAATTCAAGAATTGTACAATATTTAATGAGAACTTGGTGGCAGTTGAACTTCGTAAACTACGGATTCATCTTAATAAACCGATCTATGGTTATTGATACCATCGGCTTAATAACTGACGATGTCGGACAAGTTAAATTTATGGCGTCGGAGGTAACTTTATGACGTCAAACATAGACATAGTTATGCGCATGCGCGGTGATCCCGGTTACAAATTTGAACATTTTGTACCTTAGAATTCCTCATGGGAAATTACATGTTAAAATGACCAAAAGTCGGCTAGAACTCTTAATGCCTATCTACTGAGCTGATTCATCTATTTCACATTCTCTCATTAATTCGTAGTTAAAATAACAGTGAACTCGTCACATTCCGCATTTTGGGGACAGTCAAAGTAAAGATCAATCTCATTACAATTTGATTTACAACCAGGAATGCAACACTTTTTCGTCATTTTAAGAAAATATACTTTTAAGAAACTCACCTTTTCCAAGCTTGAAACTTACTGAATCATCTACGGAATACTTATCCTCTACACTTTATTTCACAAAAAAATTATTTCTAATTTGTATTAAGCGTTCTAGTTGCATTAGTATACCAGTTCAACCTATGGCGGGATTTTTAGACCACTCTCTGACATATGTCAGATATTCATTTCATGGCCTGTATTAAAGGTATATCACAGAATAGCATCAATGTTCTGTGATCACATTGGGACTCCCCACCTTCAACTGTCAGCATATAAAAAGGGCTACCAACATCCAATCTCCCTTCTCTGTCAGAGCTCTTCTCTGACAGTTACTTCTATGTTCAACAATTTGTCATTCTAACTTCTATCGAATAACACAACAACAACCACGTGTTCAATAGTTCGTTCCTTGTGAATAATCATAAATATATATTCTCAATAAAAGTGTCGTTTAATATTTCCACGCATAGAATAATATAGCAACCTCGCTATAACTTGTTTTGAATAACCACACTTTTAATATCGATGTTTTTCAACTGTCACTTTGTATAAACATTGACAATTCGCATTAACCTTTTTGCGTCAGCTGATGGCCGCATATATATATATATATATATATATATATATATATATATATATATATATATATATATATATATATATATATATATATATATATATATATATA
Organism: Henosepilachna vigintioctopunctata; assembly: GCA_030704895.1. NCBI lineage: Eukaryota > Metazoa > Arthropoda > Insecta > Coleoptera > Coccinellidae > Henosepilachna > Henosepilachna vigintioctopunctata. Next base: position 4,911,894 of record JARQZJ010000036.1, on the reverse strand, counting down.
ATAATAATAATAATGTTTATTGAAATGAACAATCACAATAAACAAAAATGAAACCCACAAAGCAATCAATTTGCTGTCGGTGGGAATACTTAAATCTATCCTTATTCTATTTTACATGAACCATGATACCGTATATTAATAACATATAAACAAAATATTTTCTGTATAATGTTCTTAAGCCTATCAACTCAACTAAAAGAAAAACTTTTTGACAACAATTTTATCAGCAAGCAGAAATTTTCTAACCGAATTTCTAAAATGAACAAAAGAGTTCGAGCTACCTATTTGAACACTTGGATACAAAAAATTGATGAATCTAGGTCCCAAATATGCTATGCATTTTGTGCCTATGACTTTATTTGCAGTAGAAGTAATAAATTTGGTTGAATCATTAAATCTGATTTCTCTAGTATTATCTAATTTACGTGTTTTAATGAGGTCCCTGTTCTTGTATATAAAACATACGGCTTGGAAAAAAAATAATTTTCTCAATTCAAGTTGTTGTGTGTCTTGGTATAGTAACTCGGACGGGTAAGTGAAAGGTTTTTTGTAAATTATCTTCAAAAATTTTTTATGTAGTACAATGAGTTTATTTAAATGGCCAGTGCCTACTCCTCCCCAACCTGATATTCCATATGTTAGTCTAGAATCGATGAATGCATAATAGACAGTCTTCAACTGAGGCAATTCCAAAATTTGCGCTAAAAATTTAAATCTCCCCAGAAGCGATCTGAGGCTCTGTATTATGTATTTCACATGGTCATTCCATCGAAGATGGCTATCAATAATTATCCCGAGATATTTCATTTTGTTAGTGCTTTTAATATTCATTGAATTTCCATCAATAGTTGCGGTGATAGTTTTATAATCTGGGAGATGATTTTCATAGCTAGTAAGAGGCAGGTAAACTGTTTTATCAAAATTTATGGTTAGTAGTTTAAAGTTGAACCAATCTATAATTAATCTAAGGTCAATTTCTATTTTTTCCTTCAGTTCCTTCCAACTATTGTCTACATAAAAAAGTACAGTATCATCCGCAAAACTTTAAATGTCTGCCTTTGATTCGATGTTGAATCAGCTTTTCAAATATACAATAAAAAACATCGGTCCGAGTATTGTTCCTTGAGGAACACCACACTGTAGATACTCGGAGCTACTGTATTGATCATTTATTTTAACGCACTGTGTTCTATTGATTAGGTAAGACTGAAAAAGTTTGAATGGAACTCCACGTATTCCTACATCTTGCAAGGTCTCCAATAACTGTAGATGATCCACAGTATCGAAGGCCCTTGCAAGATCCAGGAATACAGCTACAGCTGGTTGGTTTTTATCTAACGCTTCATACATTTTGGTTACAATCTTAACTATTGCATTTTCTGTCGATTTTTTTATAGCGAAAACCATACTGTTTGTTAGACAATATATTAAATCTTTCCAGGAAGCCATCCAGTCTCACTTTTAGTATTTTTTCAAGAATTTTTGCAAACCACTTATGATTGAAATCGGCCTATAGTTAGTCAAATTTGATTTGTTTCCTTTTTTAAATATAGGTTTTATTACTGCAAGTTTGAATTCTGTTGGACAAGTTCCTTGTACTATTATTTTATTTAAGATATAGCAAAGTTGTGTAGGAATCTCATCAGCAATTTCTTTAATTGTTTCCGCAGAGATGTTGTCTAAGGAGGGACATTTTTTATTTTTCAGGCTTTTTATTACGTTTATAATTTCTACTTAGTTTGTTGGGCTAAGAAATATAGATTTTCGGTTTATAACTCTTTTAATGCTTGTTTTTTTAATTTCTTTAGCCAATTTTGGTCCAATATTTGAGAAAAAACGATTGAAATGCTCCGCAATTTCTTTCTTTCTATAGATTGTATTACCTTCCACTGATATAATTTCTTTTATGTCTGAAGATTTCTGATTCGAATTTGTCAACTTTTTTATTGTTTTCCAAAGATGTTCATTATTATTTATATTAGATTCTATTAATTTTTTATGGTAATCAATTTTTGTTTGGTTTATTATTCTATGTAGTTTGTTTCTCTAATTAATGAAGTGTTCCTTAAGTTCTGCATTATCATTGTTATTTTTATGTGATTTATATAGTTAATCGCGCGTTTTAATAGAGTTTATTATTCCTTTTGTGATCCAGCTTTTATTTTTATGAACTATCGATTTTCTTTTTAATACCTTAGTGTTATTAATTATCAGTTCTTCTAATGTATCCAGAAAATGATTGGTTGCCTTTTGAGCATCTCCTTTAGCATATAATATATTCATGCTGTTCTATATCCTTTTTTAATTCTTTATAGTTAATAATGTTTATTGACGTATTATTCTCTTTACCTGTGATTTTTTTTTGGTTATGAATGTACAGAATTGTGGCTCTGTAGTCTGTTATATGAGTATCCAATAGAAAGCTATTACAAATATCTTTAACTTTATATATATATATATACATGCCCGCCTGGGCGTGATCTGGAGCGATTAGGCATGGGATCATTCGTACACATTTCAGACAATTTTCTGTTGTGTTCGAATTAAACATCTACAAAGCCTTCCACTCGCACTCTTGTTGTCATGAGTAGGAATCTTGAACGCTATGGAGTGTTTATACGTCCTTTCGCCGATAGAGGGAGCCTACGTGAGTATTTCACTCTCTAGAACTTCTCTTAATTTGGTATAGGACCTATGTTCGTTTTGAAAGTCATCGATTCTTGATTGATAGATTAAATATGGACTGATGATTCATAATAATGATGAAACAATTGTATCCTATTATCATTCAACAAGATTGATGAATTTTTCGAAACGCTCCTAATATTCACTCTCGAAAGTGATGGGTTCGTTCTCGTTGACAACATTTGTGTAGACAGCTCCCTGAGAGTTTTATTTGAAATATTTCGATATTTTGATTAAGAGTCTCAGTATTTACTATATATATATATATATATATATATATATATATATATATATATATATATATATATATATATATATATATATATATTCAAGTCTATGCCTTTGTAGGGAATTGTCATTGTCATTCGATGGAATAAAACATATCACAGAATAGTATCACTATTCTGTGATCACATTGGGACGCCCCACCTTCAACTGTAAGCATATTAAAAGAGCACCAACATCCAATCTCCCTCATTCAACGTCAGGTAGCCGTACAGTGAGGATGTACTTCAGGTAGTAGAGCCACTAGGTACTCAATACCGATTGCCTAAAGGGATTAAGGCGCAAGTGCAGTGATTTCAAGACTAACTCGAGAATAGTCGACTGAATACGAAACGAGCGAACCTAAAACCGCGAGAGTTAGTGCCGCGACGCCTCTACACGCGCGCAGTGCCGCGAAAAGTGAGACAGAGACTCTGAATGAATCAAATTCGAATAAAATTAGGTTTAAACTAGACTAAACGCAGGCAGACAATCATCATCTAACGACCAATCTTGTAAATCGAAGTCAACGAATACGTAATATCGTATCACGTGACTCGATCGTTGTAAATCTCAAATCGCGATTATAGAACAACTTTCCAGGAAGAAAGAAGTCGACGGAATGCGGAACACCGTATCGCAGGTTCCGCGATACGGTGTTATATACACCTGATAAAGAAAACGACAAAATGAATACGAAAATGGAAGAAGAAAGAATAAGGGCGGAAAAAGTCACAGAGCATATTAATGTTCTGAAAGAAAAAGGCTTTGAAGTGAACGATTTCTTAAAACAACTCATGGCAGTAGATAATGCAACCCCTACAAATGTAAAGCCGGAAGCAGACAACGAGAAAGTAGTGTCAACCTCATAAAAAACCATGGTAGATGAGGAATTCCAAATACCGAAGAAATCGGCCAAAATCGGAAGCACGAAAATTCGTGAAGTGAATGCGGTGACAATTGAAAATAAATTTCAAACACTGACTCCCGAGGACGAGATTGAAATTCAACCCATTTCAGGTGACAACAACGACGCAAGCGAAGAAAGAACAAGTTTTACAACATTGAAGAAACCGAAAAAAAAACGGATGGTTCCACTCATTAATCGCGAGAAAGACAAGTGGAACGAAATATCAAGAATCCTAAAAAAATTCAAAATAAACTACACGAAGGCAAATCTTGTCAACAAAGGCATACAAGTTGAGCCTTCAACAGAGGACGACTACAGGCGTTTGTTCCACCTTCTCAAGGAACAGAACACATAATTTTAAACCTATCAGCTCAAAAGTGAGAAAGAGCTGAAGGCAGTAATACGTGAGTAGGTAAAGAATGGGGGTGCACCGTGCCGAGTGACCTTGACCTTGAAAAGTGGGCGTAGTAGGGGTAATGGGCGGAGTCGACCTTGAATCGGTGGCGAGCAGTGTTGGGATAATTGGTGGGGGTAATGGTGGAGATTGACCTTCGACCTTGAATCAGTGGGGGGGTAATGGGTGGTGTTAATGGTGGGGATTGACCTTGAATTCGATTGATCAGGTACGGCCTTGAGAATTTCCGACCCTACCAATTTCTATTCGTATATATCGCGTAATGCGCTAATAGAGAGTCGGTCTGAAATGAGTCCACAGTTGTAAACACCGTTATAATATTGAATAATGGGTAAGTGTCAATGCTTTAATTATTTCATATTTTGTTCATGTTTTTTTTCAACACAATGCTCCAATTATTTCATATTTTTTCATGTTTTTTTTCAACATTTTCAGAGTATTCATGCTTCGAAATTTTTCATCGATACATTAATGGGGAAGAGGCACCATTGCTGTGCATTCTATGAGTGAGAAACTTCAATGAATCCTTCGAGGTGAGACATATTCATCAGCCTCCACCAGCACCAGATGAAATGCTATGCAGCCATTGCGGTACGCAGCGGGCGTACATTGGAAACAGACGAACGTGTGTGTAAGTTCAAGGTTTCAACTGGTCTCCGATAATTGACATGATCCGATGAGAAGGGTGATGGCTGGTGAAATAGTTGATAGTGATAATGATAGTGGTGCTGAAAGCATGGACTCTAAAGATGTTGATTGACTTAGATATTGGAATTAGATATTAGATTTGTAGATATGTATGTTATTTGTAGATATGCATGTTATTTGTAGATATGTATATTATTCAAAACTAAATAGAAAATCTTTTGGTTCTCAAGTTATACTCATACCATACATATCATATATATGAAGAAAAATAAAATGATAGATATCAGAAAATCAAGGAACTTCGTGAGGAAAGGTGGTTCCTTCATAAATAGTTTGATAGATAAATTACCATTTGAGTTACATATACCAACGTATCAATTTTGTGGGCCCGGTACGAATATCGAGAAGATACTAGCTCGAGGAGATACAGGAATGAATGAATTAGATAAGGCATTCAAAGAACACGATCTGGCATATAGTGAATCGAAAGAGTTTGAGAAAAGGAGACAAGCTGATAATATCTTGATACAAAAAGCCAGTGATATTTTGAAATCGAAAGAAGCAAGTCGAAAAGAGAAAGCAGCAGCTCTTCTTGTATTGGCACTCATAAAAGCGAAAACAAAAATAGGTATGGGGACAAAACGAGTATCAATATCGGTAACACCTAAACGAAGTGGTTTCTTACCGATATTATTACCTCTTCTTGGAGCTCTAGAAGCCTTAAGAGGCTTCTAGAGGCTTCTATGCAGAACCATAGCAGCAGCGATTGATAAAGCGAGAACAAATAAAAAAAATATTAAAAGAGACTATTGGACATAACAAGCAAATGGTAGCCACTAAAGGTAAAGGATTAGTACGAAGAAAGGAACGTGAGAAAAAAAATTTATATGTAGGTCCGTACCAATGGTATCAAAAAAATTATCAATAAAGCTACCAAGACACGTGTTGAGTAATGTAGAACTTGTAGAAATAGTGAAAAAATTGAAGATTCCATATTTCAGGGGGATTTTTATGCGAAACCAATTACCGCGAAAATAAGGAATTATGAGAGTGGAATGATTAATCAAGATGGAAGTAGTGGAAATGGAACTCATTGGACAGGTTATGTAAAACATGGCAAGGTTCTCTATTATTTTCATAGTATTGGAAATTTGAGTTCTCTAACAGAAGCAAAGTCTTATTTCAAGAGCGATAATAAAAGGAACAGAATATTGTATAACAGAGGTTTCAAAAAATACATATAACTGCGGTCATTTAGTTCTGAAATTCTTATATTGTTGATCACACATATATAATACCAGTTGAATATATTTCCACTACTGAAATGTTCTTTGTGCTAAGTGATAAATCATCAATATTAGTTTCCGAATTTAACCCACCCATTGAAGTTAAAGATGGTCGATACGTGTTAGGTCTAACAGATTTCGCAGTGTACAATTCAACCCCAAACATTGATGATAATTGTAATTCAATAAAATTAGGATCTAAAGAAATAACTAGTCAAACTGGATGCTATCAACTTCAGGATTTGAATAATTTCATTACCTATGAACTCAAAAGTAATTCAAAATATGAACATATATTTTTCGAGTTAGCAGAAAATCGTAATACACTTCATACACATATTAAGTGTACAGAAGAAGTAGATATAACAAGTTCAAATAGTAAAGCACCATTAACTGGATTCAATAGAAAAATATTAGCTAAAGATTCTAAGCTAGATCAGACAATATTGCTGATATAATTACTGTAAATTCAATATCTGTTGAATGTAATATTGTGGTGAACAGTTAAAGAAATGGTGTACCTCAGCATATATTACATCAGTTTTCACCAACCGCTCCACCAGGATTCAAAATAGTCCACAAAACATGTTATTTAATTACCTATCAGTGTTAATACCATAAAAAGCATAGTTATTAAAATAGTGGATCAGAATGTTGAACTTATTAATTTCCAAAAAGAAACCATTACAGTAGGTCTACATCTTCGAAAAGAAATATGAGTTTAGATTTCAAGAATACGTATACCCGTCGCAAGTATAAAAATGAACAAAAGTGTCGAAAAATTAAAAGTAGGAAGAAGCTTGTTCAACTATTAACGTCTGAGAACAAGCAATTCTTAAAATCCATAGGTTTTGAAGTGAATAACTAAAATGTTTAGTATAATATATATAATAATAATGATGAAATAAGAATACCGCTACAAGAAGATTTGTGTACATTACCAAGTGAAAGCTACTTATATATCGAAGGTCAGCTACTGAAATCAGATGGAACAGCTTCAGGAATAAATACAAAATTTGTGAATAATAGAATTGCATTCTTGTTTAGTGAAATAAGGTATGAGGTGAATGGTTTCGTTGTTGATGTTAATACGAAACCAGGTTTAACATCCACAATGAAAGGATTAGCATCATTCAACAAAAGTGAAGCAGTGAAATATGAGCATGCTGGATGGTTTCCGGGGAAGGAAAGTACTATAATCAAAAATGGTAGATTTAGTGTTGGCATCTCTTTGAAAATGTTACTAGGTTTCGCTGAAGATTATAAAAAAGTAATGGTCAACATTTTCCAAGAACTTATATTGATACGTAAAAAGCAACAGTGATAAATCTGCATCTAAATGTGTAGTTATAGGCCATCGATAAGGCGAAAGTTGTAATAGATAAAATAATGTGGAAAATTACCACATATAAAACCTGGATTACATGAAGAAGTAAATTCAACTAAATTCATTGAAAAAGGAAAAGACATCATAGTTCCATACAGAACTTGGGAACTACATAGTTTTTGATCATTGCCAAATACAACAAGACATACTTGGAATGTAAATACATCCACGAAATTGGAATCTCTGAGATATATTATCATGGGATTCCAAACAGATAGAGAACGATTAGAAGCTGATAGTAGTGAACTTAATACTTGTGATTTCAGTAATATATGACTATTTCTCAATAATGAACGCTACCCATATGACAACTTGAATATATCAGTTGCGAATAATCAGTTTGCAACATTGTATGAAATGTTTACACAATTTAGATCCGCCTACTATTATAACTATAAATCATATAACTGATATAACACCATCTCAGTTCGCAAAAGCATTTCCACTCATCATTGTGGATTGTTCTAAACAAGAGACTGGGTTTCAAACACAATCAGTGGTTCTTAGAGTTGAGTTTGAAACTAACACTGCAATACTTGCTAATACTTTTGCGCATATATTGGTCATAAGTGATAGTGTATTCACATATAACCCACTAACGAAATCGGTGAAATAATGTCATATGTTATAATAGACATTCAACGATTTATTATAAATAAAAACCATTTCTTCACGAAGGAACTTGCAATCCTGAAAAATGATCGAATTGCACATTTCATCTTCAAACAACCGTTTCAATTCAAACATCTTCCTGAAGAATATAAAAAACAAGTGATGTGGCTCATAAACAATCATCATTGTATTAAATGGGAAACCGGATTCGTACAGCCATGGAAACTGAAATCGATATTAACTACACTCACCAACGATATTGAGAGTATATATGTGAAAGGAGGAGAAAAAGCAAAAATAATTGAGAAATACATCAGACCTAGTAAAATTATTGAATTTCCAGAACATTAATACCTGATGTACCTGACTATATGTTTCACGAGATCAACAAATGTTATTGTTCATTGAAAAATGTGAAGTTTCTCCAAAAAACATTCCAACGTGACATCGATAATTCTGCACAGCTCGATATGGAATGTATTGAGGAAGAAAGCATTGTTCTAAAATGAAGAATTGTGTTGTTTTCCAATGAATATTTCAATAAGATATGTTTTTTATATATTTCACATATCTACTGATACGACAGACGACCGCGGGGACTCCAAAGGGCGGTCCACCTTCGAAAAATTGAAAGTCCCCGCAGAAGGGGAAAATTTTGAAAAATTAGGTTCTAGATGGCCAGAGAATGCGTTAAAAATTCACAAATTCTTAAAAATATTACCTTAAAACTATAACGAAACCTATGTTTTCTAAACAGTATCAAAATAGTTGAACCTTGAAATCGCAGAATGGCACCTAGACAAGTTTTGAACTTGAAAAGTTCATAAATCCGAAAACATCGTGACCTTGAAATAGATAAGTCAGTGACTCGGGATAGGTATTAAAGTTCATTTACCTTGAAATCGAATAGAGAAGGTTGTGACCTTGAAAAGTTCATGAACCCTGAAATAGTCAGTGACCCAGAAATAGATAAGTCATTGACTCGGGATAGGTCAGTTCATGACCTTGAACACACCCACTTTACATTACCACGAGTGACCTTGAACTTGAAAAGTGGGTGTAGGGGGGCAGTGAGCGGAGTCGACCTTGAATCGGTGATGAGCAGTGGTGGGGTGATTGTTGGGGGTAATGGTGGGGATTGACCTTCGACCTTGAATCTTTGGTGATCAGTGGAGAGTAATGGGTGTGGTTAATGGTGGGGATTGACATTGAATTCGATTGATCAGGTACGGCCTTGAGAATTTCTGGCCTTACCAATTTCTATTCGTATATATCGCGTAATGCGCTAAAAAAGAGTCAGTCTGAAATTAGTTAGAACACAGTTATAATATTGAATAATGAGTATGTGTCAATGCCTCAATTGTTTCATATTTTTTCATGTTTTTGTTCAACACAATGCTTTAATTATTTCATTTTTTTTCAACATTTTCAGAGAATTTCTGCTTCGAAAATTTTCACCGATATATTAATGGAAAAGAGGGACCGTTGCTGTGTATTTTGTGTGCGAGGACCTTCAATGAACCCTTCACTATCAGACATATTCACCAGCCTCGTCCAGCACTTGATGAAATGTTATGTATTCATTGTGGTATGCAGGAAGCTCACATATTGGAAACACAGGAACGTGGGTGTAGGTTCAAAGCATTTCATCTGGTCTTCAACAATTGGAAGGATCCGATGAGAAGAGTGATGGTTTTTTGACATTGTGGATAGTGATAATGATAGTGGTGCTGAGAGCATGGACACTGAATCTGAAGATGTTGGTTAACTGATATAAGATTTATAGATATGTATATTCTATGTATATATTCTATATATATATATATATATATATATATATATATATATATATATATATATATATATATATATATATATGATATATATATATATATATATATATATATATATATATATATATATATATATATATATATATATATATATATATAGATAGATATGTATATATTTACACCTTAGAAAGGTACTTTGAAAATATTCTCCTCAAAATTGCGTGATACTCCTAGAACATTGGGTAATGAAGATAGTATTGAATATATTCCTGAAAATGTTGAGCCAATTGAAGGAGAATGTGAAGAATATGAAGAACCCCTATCAGAAGTTGAGTCAGAAAATACTGAAGCATTGAAAAATACCGATGTTTTCCGGGAATGGTTAGACCAGTGGTCCGGGATGGCTAGGGACTATATTGGGGAAATGATAACTACACCATTTCCTGATTTGTTTGATCATAGATACGGTGTAAGATACTATCCTGAAGAATTAAAATTTTATATAGGTAATTCTGAAATAGATTTTAAGAAAGATAAAGTTTTAATAAACTCTAAAGGTGATAGTCCAATCGATTTTCCTATCACTAAAGAACTCTTTGAATTTTTATTCAAGAAAGATCCTGATCGATGCAACGGATTTGAGAAATTATAGGGATATTGTGAAAAGAATGAATGCTGATCGGAAAGATTATAATATAAATAAGCAAATATCAGGGAATGTCGGTAAAAAGTATACAGAATCCGATAGTAAGGGGTAGAACTAGTAGAAGAGCCATCTCATATCCTAATTTATTAGAAACTCCAACATCCCTTAAGACTACTATAATATCACCAATACAAAAACAGTCACGAGGTGGGTTACTTAAAAGTTTTCCAACGAAATCGAATACGAATAAAAGAAACAACTTCAACTTCCTAGAAATCACAAATAAGGACTTAGAATTCGTACCTTGGAAAAATCCAAACCAACTGGTGGAACGATTGAAATTATTAATGTCCTCTCAGACTGCTGGTAATAATAGTCACTTCAATGAGATGAGTCACATTGTGGATGAGTTAAAAAATTCGGAAATAATACTATAAGTACTCAAGCAAATATCAAATAAAGCATTATCGATACAAAAAGTGAAGTTCTAGCATCGACATGACCATCGATAAGTTTTATAACCATATTTCTCAACACAAAACACTTTCTCAAACTGATAATTCTAAGCAGTATTACTTGCTCCATCTATAACTCACAGGGGCGTTGGATTCTGATACGAATATATATAAATTGAATAATAATACAAGTGAATACATATTTCCTTATGAAAGTGCTGAATTTCTCTATTCACTGCTAATTCATCTAGTGGCTTCCATATAAAAATCGAAACAAATGATGCTGATTACGTTATGAAAAAAAAAAGATATTTTTATAAAAAGGAGATAAGATCTCATTCAAGAACTCCCGTACAATAAAAGGTCAAGATTATCTATTTGTTGAATTCATACTCAAGTTGCGTCTGAACTGAGTGTGAAACAGGAAGGGGTTAATGAACTGCACAAGTCAGTTCGAATTGAATTCCCACGGTGACGAGTAATCGTTAAAGGACTTTCAGATCTTTTTCAGGTCGACCTTGTAGAGATGATACCATATGCTCGCTTCCATAAAGGTTTCAAGTATATTCTCATAATAGATGATTGTATCGAATTATAATGCTAGGAAACACTAAACTAAAAAAAATTTTCAGCTCATTCCCACATTAAGATTATAGATCTAAAAAAACAAAAAGTATGAAATTGGATATTTTGTACGAGTTAGTGAAACTAGACAAGCATTTGTGAAAGGTTACACACCCAATTGGTCTAATGAAGTTCCAGAATTAGGAAGATAAAACCCACATACCCTAAAACCTACCTATTACGCGATTCTTCAAATGAGGATATGATGGGTACTTTTACGAATTCAAATTACACAAAGTGAAGCATCCTGAAATTTAACTGAGAAAATGCTAAGAAGAGAAAGAAATAAACTATTCGTAAAATATTTAGGAATGGGAAGAAGCATAATTCTTGGATCCATAAAAATGATTTGAAATTATTCAATTCTGAATATACTTTATTATGTAGAGAAGTAGGTAAAGAATGGGGGTGCACCGTGCCGAGTGACCTTGACCTTGAAAAGGTAGGCGTGGTCGGGGAAATGGGAGGAGTCGACCTTGAATCAGTGTTGGGGTAATGGTGGGGATTGACCTTCGGCATTGAATCAGTGGGAGGGTTAATGGTGGGGATTAACCTTGAATTCGATTGGTCAGGTACGGCCTTGAGAATTTCAGGCACTACTTTCTCATATATCGCGCAATACGCTAATAGAGAGTCAGTCTGAAATTAATTCAGAGTTGTAAGCAACGGCTATCAGAATCTTGTCATTTTGTTGAGAAATAGTTTCGAAATAGTTTTTGAATAATTGGTAAGTGTCAATGCTTTAATTATTTCATATTTTGTTCATGTTTTTTTTTCAACACAATGCTTTAATCAATTCATACTTTTTCTTGTTTTTTTTTTACATTTCCAGAGAATTCATGCTTTGAAATTTTTCGCCGGTACAGCAATGGGGAAGAGGGGCCATTGTTGTGTATTTTGTGTGTGAGGAGTTTCAATGAAGCGTTCACGGTGAGACATCTCCACCAGCCTCGTTCAGCACCAGGTGAGATGCTTTGCAGCCATTGTGGTACGCAGGGGGCGTACCTCTTAGAAACGCAGGAACGCGGGTGTAGGTTCAAGGCATTTCATCTGGTTTTCAACAATTGGCATGACCCAATGCGAAGGGTGATGGTTGGGAAGATTGAGGACACTGATAGTGATAGTGGCGCTGAGAGCATGGACTCTGAACATCAGATATTAGAATTATATATTAGGTTTGTAAATTATATGTTATTTGTGAATATATATATATATATATATATATATATATATATATATATATATATATATATATATATAATTTAGTTATTTTTCTATTTTATTTAATAGTCAATGACTCTCGATGAATGTTTAATTCTGAAACAAGATTTTATTTAATAAATACAATATTAACTTATTCTAAAATATAACAAACCTAAAACAAGAATCGAGAATTAAATATCGATTGAATATTAATCTTTAGCTCTGCGTCCACAAAGTATACAAACAGAATAGGAGGTTGAAATAATATGTCGCGCCTTAAGTACTCAGACCGTTCACAGAATAATATGAGTATCACAGAATGATACGAGTACAGGTACAAGGATTACAGAATTTGTGATATGGTCTCTACCGTAACATAATACACTAAATACTATAACGTCAGTGCATAGTGCACTAAATGGCGTTACATCCCCCCCTTCCGGGAGTCACTTTGTGTCAGGAACAACTTCGGTGTTGTGTTTTCTTCTTTCTTAAATGTTTATGTGACTGGAGCTGCAACAAAAGGTGATTCTGATTCTTCCATTAAATCCACATTTGATAATCCTGAAATTTGGTTTCCTGTTTCGATTTGATCTTTAATTGAACATCTGTATTGTTTCTTTGATTAAAATTTCTTTCCAAGAAGCATATCTGTTTATCAAGGAATTAATCTTTTCTTTGTTTTCTTCATTGAAATGATTTGTTTTTTCTTAAAAATTTTCTTAGAAAACTTCTATTTCTGGAGCTAGTATGTTTCTAGCTATCCCATTAAATTCCTCTTACTAATGCCTGTTTCTTCTTTTTGTGATATTGTAAAATTAGATATTTTATCATTGAAGTCTCTTTGAAGTTCCGTAGTATTAACTGTGTTTATTCTATGTTTATTCCAACAATTATCTTGTCTGTGAAATCTGTTTGGTGAACCCAACTTCTCACAAATCTCACAAGGTTTCTTTTCAGATTTGGGGTGAAATTTTTCTTTATTTCCTAGCCTTTCTTTAGAAACTACATTATCTACTTTATCAGAATGTTCATTTGAAACTTTTGTATCATATTTTCTAATTTCACTGATCAGGTGCTCTGTACTTTTTATTTCGTTATCTAATTTTTCTTGAATGAAGATTGGTAGACCAATTACAATCAAGTCAATTCTAATTGCCTCAGGCATCTTAGGATCTCGTGATAATAACATTCTCTCTTTTTTCAAAGCATATTCTACCATTGATCCACCTTTATGTCTAAAATTATAAACTTAACGTGCACTTGACCAACCTTTTTCTGAGAAAGTTTTCCTGAAAGAGTCCTTAAATATTACCCATGGTGTTTCCAAGCCATATTTGATTCTAGCAGACGTATACCAATCTTTTGCATTTCCATCTAAAAATAATCTTAATATTTCAAACATTTTCTCCTCAGCAATTTCAAACCTTATGCATTCATTCTCAAAATTTTCTAACCATAACTCAGCATTATCATTCCTACCGTTATAATTATCCAAAATGAAATTCTTAGTAATGTCATAAAAGCTTAACTGTGGCCTGTTTGAACTAAGTGTCTCCACTATTTTTCTAATTATTTCTGGAATATCTAAAGATGGAGTTTCAGGTATCTTATTTATTTTTTCTACAACTTCTTCTAGGTAATAATCTTTGAAAACCGGATCAAGATCAGAATCCAGGTATAGATTTGCTATTTCTCTAGGTAGTTCTACTGAAATATTTCGAAACTCACCACATTTCTTTATAGATTTACAAATCTTCTTTATTTTGTTGATGGTTACCAATTCTTCATGCAAATTCAATTCTTGAAATTCCACAGGAAAAAGGTACTTGTTTTCTCTTCCATCTGGACGAATGGTTTTTATTTTCTGAATTATCTTACCATCAACTGCTTCTTCGGCTTGAATTCTCAAGTGGACCAGAACGGAATCTTTCTTGTTTTTATACATTATTATTTGACGAAAATTCTCGATTTATAATTTAGTTATTTTTCTATTTTATTTAATAGTCAATGACTCTCGATGAATGTTTAATTCTGAAACAAGATTTTATTTAATAAATACAATATTAACTTATTCTAAAATATAACAAACCTGAAACAAGAATCGAGAATTAAATGTCGATTGAATATTAATCTTTAGCTCTGCGTCCACAAAGTATACAAACAGAATAGGAGGTTAAAATAATATGTCGCGCCTTAAGTACTGTCAGACCGTTCACAGAATAATATGAGTATCACAGAATGATACGAGTACAGGTACAAGGATTACAGAATTTGTGATATGGTCTCTACCGTAACATAATACACTAAATACTATAACGTCAGTGCATAGTGCACTAAATGGCGTTACATATATATGTTTGAACGTAGAGATTCACGGATGGAAAAATATAATGGTATATTGTTCCGGGAATACATCCGTTGGTTTGTTGAGTGCCTGTTGGGAACTGGCAGACGTTTCGTCAAGGTCACCAGACTGGTCTGGTGACTGAAAGTCACCAGACTCCGAGTAATCGATAACCATCATTTGAAGCATTGATAATGTCAAGTGAGACCTTGACGAAACGTCTGCCAGTTCCCAACAGGCACTCAACAAACCAACGGATGTATTCCCGGAACAATATACCATTATATATATATATATATATATATATATATATATATATATATATATATATATATATATATATATATATATATATTATTAAAGAATAAATAGAAAATCTTTCAGTTCTCACGTTATACTCGTACCATACATATCATATATATAAAGAAAAATGAAATGATAGATATCAGAAAATCAATGAACTCCATGAAGAAAGGTGGTTCCTTCATAAATAGTTTGAGAGATAAATTACCATTTGAGTTACATATACCAACGTATCAATTTTGTGGACCCGGTACGAATCTAGAGAAAAGACTAGCTCGAGGAGATACAGGAATAAATGAATTAGATAAGGCATGCAAAGAACACGATTTAGTATATAGTGAATCGAAAGATTTTGAGAAAAGGAGGCAAGCGGATAATATCTTGATACAAAAAGCCAGTGATATTTTGAAATCAAAAGAAGCAAGTCGAAAAGAGAAAGCAGCAGCTCTTCTTGTATTAGTACTCATGAAGGCGAAAACAAAAATAGGTATGGGGGCAAAACGAGTATCAAGAAAGAAATCACGCAAAACTAGAATTTCAGTAACACCTAAACGAGGTGGTTTCTTACCGATATTATTACCTCTTCTTGGAGCTATAGGAGCTTTAGGAGGTGGTGCAGCATCCATAGCAGCAGCGATTAATAAAGCGAGAACAAATAAAACAATATCGAAGGAAACTATTAGACATAACAAGCAAATGGAAGCCACTAAAGGTAAAGGATTAGTACAAAGAAAGAAACGTAAGGGAAAAGGTTTATATATAGGTCCGTACCAATGGTATCAAAAAAATTACCAATAAAGCTACCAAGACACGCGTTGAGTAATGTAGAACTTGTAGAAATAGTGAAGAAATTGAAGATTCCATATTTCAGAGGGGTTTTTATGCGAAATCAATTACCGCGAAAAATAAGGAATTATGAGAGTGGAATAATTAATTTAGATGAAAGTAGTGGAAATGGAACTCATTGGACAGGTTATGTGAAACATGGCAAGGTAATCTATTATTTCGATAGTATTGGAAATTTGAGTCCTCCAATAGAAGCAAAGTCTTATTTCAAGAGCGATAATAAAAGGAACAGAATATTGTATAACAGACAGAGGTATCAAAAAATGAATACATATAACTGCGGGCATTTAGTTCTGAAATTCTTATATAGTTGGTCACACATATAAAATACCAGTTGAAGTATATCTTCACTACAGAAATGTTCTTTGTACTAAGTGGTAAATCATCAATATTAGTTTCCGAATTCAACCCACCCATTGAAGTTAAAGATGGTCGATACGTGTTAGGTCTAACAGATTTCGCAGTGTACAATTTTATTACCCATGAGCTCAAAAGTGATTCAAAATATGACCATATATTTTTCGAGTTATCAGAAAATCGTAATGCACTTCATACACATATTAAGTGTACAGAAGAAGTAGATATAAAAGTTCAAATAGTATAGCACCATTAATTGGATTCAATAGAAAAATATAAGCTAAAGACTCTAAAGCTAAATCAGACAATATTGCCGATATAATTACTGTGAATTCAATATCTGTTGAATATAATATTGTGGTAAACAGTTATAGAAATGGTGTACCTCAGCATATAATACATCAGTTTTCACCGACAGCTCCACCAGGATTCAAAATAGTAGAGTCCCCAGAACATGTTATTTATTTACCTATCAGTGTTAATACCATAAGAAGCATAGTTATTAAAATAGTGGATCAGAATGATGAACTGGTTAATTTTAAATCACTGATGAATCTGTAGTATCATATAAATATCGTATTCACGAATCATATACTTCACGATATAATAATAATGATGAAATAAGAATACCGCTACAAGAAGATTTGTGTACATTACCAAGTGAAAGCTACTTATATATCGAAGGTCAGTTGCTGAAATCAGATGGAACAGCTTCAGGAATAAATACAAAATTTGTGAATAATGGAATTGCATTCTTGTTTAGTGAAATAAGGTATGAGGTGAATGGTTTCGTTGTTGATGTTAATACGAAACCAGGTTTAACATCCACAATGAAAGGATTAGCATCATTCAACAAGAGTGAAGCAGTGAAATATGAAAATGCTGGATGGTTTCCGGGGAAGGAAAGTACTATAGTCAAAAATGGTAGATTTAGTGTTTGCATTCCTTTGAAAATGTTACTAGGTTTCGCTGAAGATTATAAAAAAGTAATGGTCATTATTTTCCAAGAACTTATATTGATACGTAGCAACAGTGATAAATCTGCATTGAAATGTGTAGTTACCACAGATGCTTCGGGTACAAAGAAATGTTCCGCAGATAAAATAATGTGGAAAGTACCACATATAAAACCTGGATTACATGAAGAAGTAAATTTAACTAAATTCATTGAAAAGGGAAAAGACATCATAGTTCCATACAGAACTTGGGAACTACATAGTTTCCCATCATTGCCAAATACAACAAGACATACTTGGAATGTGAAGACGTCCACAAAATTGGAATCTCCGAGATATATTATCATGGGATTTCAAACAGATAGAGAACGATTGGAAGCTGATAGTAGTGAATTTGATACGTGTGATTTCAGTAATATACGACTATTTCTCAATAATGAACGCTACCCATATGAAAACTTGAATATATCATTTGCGAATAATCAGTTTATTAAATGTTTACACAATTTAGATCCGCATACTATTATGACTATAAATCCGAAACTGATATAACGCCATCTCAGTTCGCAAAAGCATTTCCACTCATCATTGTGGATTGTTCTAAACAAAAGACTGGGTTTCAAACACAATCAGTGGTTCTTAGAGTTGAGTTTGAAACTAACACGGCAATACTTGCTAATACTACTGCGCATATATTGATTATTAGTGATAGAGTATTTACGTATAATCCACTAACGAAGTCGGTGAAATAATGTCATATGCTATAATAGACATTCAAGGATTTATTATAAATAAAAAACATTTCTTCACGAAGGAACTTGCAATCCTGAAACATAATCGAATTGCACATTTCATCTTCAAACAACCGTTTCAATTCAAACATCTTCCTGAAGAATATAAAAAACAAGTGATGTGGCTCATACACAATCATCATTGTATTAAATGGGAAACCGGATTCGTACAGCCATAGAAACTGAAATCAATATTAACTACACTCACTAATGATATTGAGAAAATATATGTGAAAGGAGGAGAAAAAGCAAAAATCATTGGGAAATACATCAGACCTAGTAAAATTATTGAATTTCCAGAACATCCAGCATTAATACCTGATTAACCTGACTGTATGTTTCACGACATCAACAAATGTTATCGTTCATTGAAAAATGTAAAGTTTCTCCAAAAAACATTTCAACATGTCATCGATAATCCTACACAGCTCGATATGGACTGTAGCGATGAAGAAAACATTGTTCTATAATGAAGAATTATATATTTTTTTCTCTAATAAATATTTCAATAAGAAATGTATTTTTTTTATATTCGCATATCTACTGATATAGACAGACGTCCGCGGGGACAAAGGGGGCCCCTCCGCGCGGTCCACCGCGAAAAATTAAAAGTCCCCGCTGAAGGGAAAAATTTTGAAAAATTAGGTTCTAGATGGCCAGAAAATGCGTTAAAAATTCACAAATTCTCAAAAATATGACCTTGAAACTATAACGAAACCTAAGTTTTCTAAACAGTATTAAAATGGATAAATCACGAAATCGAAAGTTCATGACCTTGAAAAAAAATCGACCTTGAAAAGTTCATTAACCCGAAAACATCGTGACCTTGAATTAGATAAGTCATTGACTCGGCTTAGGTAAGTTCATGACCTTGAACACCCCCACTGTTGTTGACCTTGAGCACTCCCACCATTATCCCCCCTCCCATACATATATACATGCAACACATGCTGATCATCATTAGTTGTTGTATACGTCGCGATAATTAATTACGTCTTGACAAGTTAATTATTAAAATGGCCGCGAAGTTTTTCAGTGAATATTGTGATAGCCAAAGTTCTGTGTCGGGTTTAGTTGCTGAACCAAGTGGTGAACCTGTGCTAAGTTCGATACAGGATAATGTTTCAGAACCTCAAGTAAGTTTACTTAGAAACGCATTATTAGGTATTAATCCATATAAAAAAGTAAAAATTTTATCTAATGTGTTGCTCAAACCGGCTAATATCGATTCACCTTCTATTTCTGAAGGTGAGTCGAAATTGCTGGCTGAGAAAGGAGATCATGATGATTTATTCAGTTCTTCTAAAATAATAAACTCTCAGAAATCTTCTTGGAGTTTGATATCTTCAGGCAAACTGAATAATAATGATTTTGAAAGCTCATCACTTCGTGAAATTTTATTAAATAATATAACCGATTTCCATCTCGATTTGTTATCTAGGCCATTTTCTGCGGTTGAGAAAGAAGATCAAGATGATTTATTCAGTTCTTCTAAGATAATGAACTCTCAGAAATCTTCTTGGAGTTTGATATCTTCAGGCAAACTGAATAATAATGATGCTGAGAGCTCAACACTTCGTGAAATTTTATTGGATACTATAACCGATTTCGATCTCGATGTGTTATCTAGACCATTTTCTGATTATATTGATAGTGATAATATGGATGACTGTCTGAGTGCTTCTAAAATGACATCTGTAGATTCAAATAGACGAGTTGATAGTGTTAAGTCTCCAATACAGTTGACTAATTACAACATTGATTCATCTATGAACTTTACAGATGACCTTTTAAAGTGTTCTGACAGATCCATTCAAAATTTTGATGTTGAAAATTTAAATGTTTCTATGTATTTGAATGAAGTGTCCTTGTTAGAAAATTCACAAGATGGTGGGCTAGGAGCAACACAAATGGATAATATGTGTGAAGGTTATTTAGAATCTCCAAGGGCCAATATTTCGATTAATTATTCTCCTATAAATATGACAAAATCTGCTTTTCATTCCGATTTGAATATTTCTAATGTTTATGAGTCCTGTATACAAAAATCTGCATCTTCTACGCAATCAAGTATGTGCCATAGAGATACTGTTATACATAATTTTGAATCGTTAAAAGCTTCAAGTGAAAGAATCTATCCCGAAATTAATGAGATAATCAATAATGGAGGGCTCGCACCTCTGAGTGATAACGATTTCAATATTACTGCTACTTAACTACCACCTGTTGATGTAGCTAGTATTGATGAAAAGACGGTATACTACTGTGGATTCAGACATG
The DNA here is from genome assembly GCA_030704895.1 of Henosepilachna vigintioctopunctata. Taxonomy (NCBI): domain Eukaryota; kingdom Metazoa; phylum Arthropoda; class Insecta; order Coleoptera; family Coccinellidae; genus Henosepilachna; species Henosepilachna vigintioctopunctata. Next base: position 4,891,086 of record JARQZJ010000036.1, on the reverse strand, counting down.
GGAGGGTTATTGAAAAACCTATCAAAAAAAAGGAAATTATGTTTTGATATGGAAACAATAAGACCTATGCGAGAAGATGCAGATTTTTGTACACCGGCCCCAATACTATGTCCTATTTTGAAAAACGGTAGAAATCCGAATTTTTTTCTAAATTCAAAAAGCTGTAGGACAAACGAAGATTTTATAGACTCGACACATCACTCTTCAAGTGATGATGTTTGTGAATCATTGAGTCCTATTGGACCAAATTTTTTTTCTAAATTAGAAAAAAGTAGTTCGGTAATCAGTAAAAAAATTATAGACTCGACACAGTACTCTTCAAGTGGAGATGACTGTGAATCATTGAGTCCTATTTTGATAAACGGAGAAATTACAGTACTCTCCAAGTGATGATGACTGTGAATCATTGAGTCCTATTTTGATAAAAGGTTCTAGAAAAAATAGGTCGAATTTTCTTTCCAAATTAGAAAAAAGCAGTAGGGTAATCAGTAAAGAATTGATAGACTCGACACATCACTCTTCAAGTGATTTGTTTGATCGGCCTCTGAGTCCTATTTTGACATATAATAGGAGAAATTCTAAATTCTCTTTGAAAAAAAAAACCAAATTCACACAGTTATGATTTTTTTACTAGCGTTTCAAACTTACTTGAGGTTTTTTTTTTCAATTCACTATTCGTCATTTAATACAACAACTTATGACAAGCGTGTCGCTCCTCCTAGTGGTCTTGTCGGATATCCATAACTGTTTAATTCATATATATATATAACTGTTTTGTTTCAAATTATAAATATTATTTCCAAATTATCAATTTTTTTGCTTTATTTCCCAAATTATCAATTTATATGATTTATATGAAACACTTATGATAACTGAAGGCGACTTGTTTTAGTTTATTGACTTTTTCAATTTTTTTTTTTAAGAAACCATTCGAATGTCCATCATGTTACGCTAAGTTTAAAACATCATCATCACTGAATAGGCATCTGAAATTCAACTGCCACGAAAAGAAAAAGCAGAAGACTCAGACTCCAAGTATGGTATATTGCGATCAGTATGATGTTGATATAACATCCAATCTTTTCAACGCCCATCTGAAGTCCAAAGGACATAAAAATAACATCATCATCTCCGTTGGTAATGGAGTTTCCAAAATTGCCTCAGCATTCAAGAATAGGGCTGTCTCTAATCGTATTGATGCTGATGGCCACATTATTGACATATTAGAATTTTTTGGCAAAAATACCGGAAAAATTATTGACATTATTCGGAGTAGTCTCACGCAAATGACAACACTCAAACTCAATTTTGAGTTGTTTGGATTTTACACAATTGAGAACAAAGAATTGTTTGACATAAAATCATTCAATACCGAAAATGTCATCATCACTTTGGGGACTAATTTGGCTGACATCATCCACAAATTTCAAAACATTATTACGCAGAAGATGGCCGATTTTCAGGAAAGGGATTCTGGTAAGTTGAACTTTCAATTATTATATTGATATTTATTAATACGCTCCTTTTGTATAGGTTGGGCATTAGTGAAAATATTGAATCTGGAAGTGAACATCAATCGTTACAATCCGTTGAGAGCATCCTCTTACATTGAATTGCCGAAATGTATAAGTAAAAAGAACGCTGTAATCAACGTGAGGAACACCGATTACCACTGCTTTGGATGGGCACTCATGGCAGGTATTTTCACACCCGAAGGGCCTAATTATTTACCGCAATCATATCCTCATTTTTCGCAATATTTTAATTTTAACGGTATTGAGTTTCCTTTTAAATTAGATAATATTTCAACTTTTTTGAACTTAAATGATAATATTTCAATCAATGTTTATGGATTAGAATCAATAATGAATAAAGGTAAACGAAAATATGGAATAGTTGGTCTTCTATATTTCAGTAGTATCAAAAAAGCTTATCACATCAATCTTTTAATTTTAGACGACGATGATGGAAATTTACATTATTGCACTATAAAAAATTTATCTGGTTTCGTTTCTTCAGAAATAAGTCGGCATAAGTCTAAAAAACATTTTTGTGATGGTTGTCTGCAATATTTTTCATCTGCGAAAGATTATCCAAGCATTGTGAGAAAGATTGTGGGAAACTTTACGCTAAAATTCCATCAACTAATATAATTCAAAATGAATTGAAGCAATTTCTCCCAGAAAATATTTTGAAGTTCAAAAATTATCAGAAACAAATTAAAGTTCCATTTGTTTTTTATGCTGATTTTGAATGCTTACTGAAACCGTTAGATAATGCTCAACCAAATCCCGATAAATCTTTCACAATGAAAACTTTTTCACATGAACCATATTCTTGCGGCTATTACATGAAGTGTGCTTTCGATGATTCATTATCTAAATATGTATTCTTTCGGGGGAATGACTGCTGCGTAAGGTTCATTACTTCTTTAGAAAATGATGTGAGGTACATTCACTCGAGATATCTGAGTCGCGTAGTTACTATGGATCCGCTTACTGATATTCAAGAACATGAATTTGAAATTTGCTCCGTTTGTCATATTTGTAAAAAAGAATTTATGCCCGATTCGATCAAAGTTAGGGACCACGATCACTTAACCGGTTTTTATAGAGGCGCTGCTCATCAAAATTGTAATTTGTTTCATAAAACGTCGAAATTTGTACCAGTTATAATTCACAACCTTACTAATTATGATTCACATTTATTCATTAAGAAACTTTCGATTAATAGTGAGGAGGTAAAAGTTGTAGGTCAAACTAAAGAGAAGTACATAACCTTTTCAAAATACATCCCTGTTCAAGGAGACTGTAAACAGAAATTTGTAGAACTTAGATTTATAGACTCATTTAAATTTTTAGCTTCATCTTTAGATAAATTATCCAGTACATTAAATGATGAACAATGTGAAATCGTAAGAAAATATTTTCCAGATAGTACTAAATTCAGTTTGATAAGAGAGAAAGGCGTATTTCCTTACTCATATGTAGATAACTGGACCAAACTAGATGATCCAAAATTACCAAGTAAAGAAAATTTTTTTGATAAATTGAGGGACGAGCATATTTCTTTAGAAAAATATTTGCGAGCTCAGCATGTTTGGAACACCTTTGATTGTCAAACTTTAGGAGAATATTCAGATTTATATTTGAAGTCAGATGTTTTATTATTATCAGATATTTTCGAGAATTTTCGGAATACATGTTTAACTCACTACTCTTTAGACCCTGCACAGTATTTAACAGCTCCATCGTTGAGTTGGGATGCTATGTTGAAAAAGACAGACATCTCATTAGAATTGCTTACCGATGTAGATATGATACATTTCATTAAGAAGGGTATACGTGGAGGTGTTAGTATATGTGTTAAAAGATTCGCTGAAGCTAATAATAAATTTTTGCCAAATTATAATCCCACAAAAGAATCATCATACATAATGTATTTAGATGCTACGAATTTGTATGGTCACCCAATGAGTCAATTCTTACCAACTGGCGGTTATTATTGGTTGAATGAGCACGAAATCATGAATTTGAATATTGAAAATCTATGTAATAACGCATCCGAAGGATATATATTTGAGGTAGATATTACTTATCCTGAGACGCTTCATGTGTTACATAATGATGTACCATTTTTGCCGGAAAATATAATACCTCCACAAGAAAAAACCCCTAAACTAATACCAAATTTATATAATAGAACGAACTATGTAATTCACTTCGAATGTTTGAAATAATGTTTGGAAGAAGGATTAATTCTTACAAAAATCCATAGAGATTTGAAATTTCAACAATCCCAATGGTTGAAACCTTACATAGACCTTAATACAGAATTGCGAAACAATTCGAAAAATGCCTTTGAAAAAAATTTATTCAAATTATTAATTAATAGTATTTTCGGTAAAACAATGGAAAATGTTGAAAATCGAAGGGATATAAAATTAGTTAGTCATTGGGAAAAGCAGGGAAAAAAATTTGGAGCTGAAACTTGGATTGCTAAACCCCACTTTAAAGATAGAGAAATGTTTTCTGAGAACTTAATAGCAATTGAAATGAATAAAACGCGTGTGACATATGATAAGCCTATTTATGTGGGATTTTGTGTTTTAGATATTTCGAAAACTGTAATATATAATTTTTTTTATAATTTTTTGAAGCAAAAATATGGTAAAAAAGTTTCATTACTTTATAGTGACACAGACTCACTTCTGGTTGAAGTATTCACAGAAAATATATATGAAGATATTGAGCGAAATTCACAACATTTCTATCTTTCCAATTACTCACCTCAAAATATGCACAACATTATTCCAAATGTGTCACAAATAGGTAAAATGAAAGACGAATATGCTGGTCAAGTTATTAAGAGTTTCTACGGTACGGGAGCCAAAGCTTATTGTGTAGAATTATGGGATAAGGTTGATAAGAAAGCGAAGGGTATCAGTAAGCATATAGTTGAAAAAAATATTCATCTATCCGATTATAAGAATGTTATTACCAAAAATGAATCACTTTTGTGCGTAATGTCAATTTTCAGATCTTGTTTACATGATATGTTTACCGAAATGAGAAATAAAATTGCATTATCTTCTTTTGACGATAAGCGTTTCTTGTTGAAAAATTCTTTTAGAACTTTAATAACTTATTCAATGAAAAATTTAAGTTATTGGTAAGTCATAACATATTTGATTTAAAAGCTAAATTTTTAATTAATAATTTGTTTCAAGTGAAATACTTGTCGACATTTGATGAAGGGAATTTAACCAACTCAGTGAATCAAATTTTCAAACACTTATTGTTAGAAGCTGTTGCTTCTTTATTCAATTTCGAAAGTCGGAGAAAAATCATAGTATTTGCTCCATTTAAAGACAGCTGTGACTGGTGAGTTTGTACTTATAAAGAAAAAATTTTGTAGGTTATTTTTATTTGAAGTTTTTGTGAACAAATTCCAGTATGATAATTAGTTGCTTCTTCATGTATTCATCACAATTTGCTAGCAATGTCTTTTTCTTATATAAATAAGCTTGTGCTTTCTCAAATTTTGAGTTCGTGCTACACTTTCATTTTTTGAATCTTATTTAAAGAATTATCTTTGTTTCTAATGAAGATTAGTAAAAATTCTCTTCATTTTTTGGGGAATACCATATCAAAAGATTTTTTAGGAAACTGTTTCAACTATATTATAATATTCCAGGTGGTATTCATCTGACATCACCAAAAACTTCTGCGCATGATGTAAAATATAAAGTGCCATCAAGGTTTGCCCCAAACACACCCCAGAAGATTGAGACAAAAGGAATTAAGCACGTTGATTGAAACTAATCTTTAAAATATAATTTTTTGATAAATGTTCAATGATAAAAACTGTTTTATTTAAATTATGGCACCCCTACAATATAGGCTCTGAAGAACGTCTTTACGACGTCTTTTTTTCTCTACTTAGTGACGTCTTTTTAACGTAGTTTAATGACGTCTTTTGAACGTCTCAATATGACGTCTTGAGGCTGTGACATTTCGACGTCACTGCATGGTCAGTGAGACGTCTGTGTCGACGTCTCTTCCGACATGTTGAAACCAATATATGACGTCATATTACCGTCAGTCTGCTATCTGGGTTGTTATTGATATTTATGAAGAAAAGGGTAATGTTATTAATTTTCTTGAATTCCTGTGACGAAACTTTAGATAAATTCCTCAAAATAAATTCTTCACTCTTCAATAGTTCACGAAAATCTTCGGTAGTGAAATCAATGTGATGACCCTTCAATGATGAACCACTGATTCTCACAACTTCTTTGAATTGGTGCGACAGACCCACAGACACATACTTTGTTTTCGATTTATTGATGAAAAATACTTTTGAACACAACATGTATGGTTCGAATACATTGGGTATTGCTTCCGAACTCATATTTATCGATATTATTCAAACCAACTTCTGAACTGAAGGAATGAATGCTGTCCTCTCATTAAATACTGTATAATGTCCTTGAATATTGATGGTGGGGGGTTTAATAAGCTGACCTTGAGAAATTATAGAATGGATGGGGACGATCTGACCTTGAGAAGTTATAAAGGTGGGAGGTCCTTGAGTCTTGATGGTGGGTGTTTCGTATACTGGCCTTGAGAAATTATAGAGAGAGGGACAATCTAACCTTGAGAATGCATAAAGGTGTGAGGATTCAACAAATGAATAAGTTGGGAACATTGGCAAAAATATTACATTGAAAAATTATGATGTATTGGATTGAGAATTGTCTATATTGCCTGAAGTATTTAGTTGCTGGTGTGTAAGCACTAGATTGCATCGAACACATTTTGCTTGACTTACAGGCGGACCATCAATATGCGTGTTTTCATCGGGTCGATTATAATGAATGAAGCATGGTAAAAGTATCTGTAGTTTGAATGTTTCCATCATTGGTTAAGAAAGCTTATGATAAATTTCGAGAATCTCATACCATCTCAATTTCTTCACTAAATAGTCCACAGGAAAATATTTCAAATCTTCAGCACTGGAATCGGCGATATTTTTACCCATATATGCGTGTTCTAAAACAACAAGTTTAGATTTTGGAAATAATCTAAACATTATTTTCTCAGGTAGAGTTATATTATTGAATAACCATTTCCTAAATTCTTCACTTAAACGTACTAAATCTTCACAACAAACACACAATGTTGTTCTTTCACTCAGAAATGCATCACAAATGATTTTAGCTTCGTTTGCTATTTTTCTATCAGCTATTTCCAAATCCATACTCCGATTGTACTTTTTGTTCTCACCATCCAATTTATTGAGTTGACATTCCATCATTTTCATAAAATTTTTTATTTTATAGATAATTTCAATATTATCCATCTATAAAGTATTGAAACGATATTCGAAACAGTCCCTAGGTTCACTCACTGACAACAGCGATTTTTCACAGAGTCCACAATTTTGTCCAAAAAGCTTGATATAGTGATGTAGGTTGGATTTGTCAACGATCGTGTCAATTTTATGCGTACTCACAATTGTGTGCTCGCCAATGGTAGATTCCTGTTTCTTGGATTCAAAACACCATGTACACAAAACTTTGTGTGTCACGAATCTTATCAACTCGCCAGAATGATCACAGTAATGATTTCAGAAAAACTTATTCCACCTGAACTTTGCACTCTAAAATACATAACAGATCCACTGATTCAAGGTCGACTCCGCCCATTACCCCCACCACGCCTAACTTTTCAAGGTCAAGGTCACTCGGCACGGTGCACCCCCATTCTTCACCTACTTACAGATATTGAGAAATAAACTTGTTCTTTTTTTTTACAATTTTTATTTTAACTCATTAATACAAAGTGTGGTTATATCTGACGAAATCTATTGATAAAAACCTTCTCTCTATGTTTAACATCTAAAATAGAAGTTAAAATTTTCTCTGAACTACTTATTCTATTGTTGAATCTAATTCTATCTATAACAAACATTTCACAATAGTATTCACGTGATTCTTGATAAGAGAAATTCCAAGCATACATGTTATTAATTTCACAGGTATCACTGAAATGTACTTTCTTCATATTAAAAAGATATCCCCATCACTTCATTCACTACAGTTTATGGATCGGCCTTATCGTAATGCTTATACGATTGTTCTGATAAATTGTTTATGTTCTCTAACACATCCCCATTCAGCTTTGTCACTGAGCGCGTTATCATTCTGTACAAAAATCGGATTTTTACTTTTATATGTTAAAATAGGATAAGGCGGCCAACTTTATAATAAGTCAATGCGGGACACCCACCCCTATCCACAATAAGACTAAGGATTTGTTGGAATTGTTGATGATGTACTTAAATTAGAAACAAACAACACTACTACCGAATTAAAATTTGTTTTTAAAATCATATTTTTCACATGAGTGGCATTTTTTTAATAGGTTTGGGTTTTGGTTCAGAATGTCCAAAAAGTTTTCACAGCTGCCCATATTCAATTTTATAATTAGCATTGCACGTAATGTTTCTACTTTTATTGACGACTTTTCGGATGTCCATAAGCTGTTCATTAAGGAAAAAACGTTCCGTAGGAGTGTTTGTTCCTGGCGAACAAAGTAGGTACTGGACGATGGCCAGGCAATTCTGGAACGTTATTCCGCTGTCTTTGAAATGTTTGAACAACTCTATCCATCGCTGTTCTGTACTGCTCTTCATCTCCTCCCATCTCTTTAGGACATCATTATTCACATAATTTGCCACGTAACTTACTTCGTCGAACAGACTTTCTTCTTTCAAAGTCACAGCAGCTGTAGGCATCTGCACCAATAACTGTTGGTATGTCTGCTGTACATCAGCCCATTTCAGATTTTGTTTTACCATTCTACCTCCCATCATTCTCCATAAGTTTTGTTAACTCATTTCTTATGGTCAGAGGCATATAATCATTTTCTAAGCAGTTCGTGTATTTGTTTTCTAAAACCACAAACATATGTGACACTTCTGTAAAACTTGGTTTGTCTCCTTCCATCATTTTTACGGAATCGTTAAATACAGATGCTTGCACATAAACAAATTTTAGCCATAGCTCTGAGCATTCATTTGAAAAAAAATTGTGTAGAACAGCAGGGCATTTATCTTGCGATAAAAAATATGATTTCAATGGCGAATACATTTGTAGAATTCACTCAACTGCAGGTTACAGTGCAATCCATCTTGTTTTACTATATCCCAACATTCTTTTGTATTGTATTTCTGCTTCTTCACAAAAATCTTTAAGATTTTCTATAGGCACAGTATATATATAAAAAGTACGAATAAATCTTCGTAACTATATGTTCTACGTCAACTGGTAACAAATCTGCTGCGGTTTGAATGGCGTTATGTGCGATATGTGCTGCGCAGCCCACACCGACTATTTGTCTTTCCAAGCCCTCTTGTAGTTTTCTAAAAACGTTACATTGACCTTTACGCTGAACCCCACCAAAATTTGTATTGACGTTATCCGCACAATATCCGACCACTTTCTCTTTAAGGGTGTGCTTTTCCAAAATTTCTATTAAGGAATTGTAAATAATTGCTGCGGTTTCTCCAGGTAAACTCACTAGATCTAATATTTTGACATTAATGCCGGTTGTCGGGTAAAAGTACCTTACCGTTGGATATATTTTGATATTTTTGTGGTTCGAAGCATCTGAACATGTACAGATAAACGGCACATCGTTAAGTTGTCTTCGAAATATCTGAAGAGTAAGACGCAATCACATTTTTGCAATAGCTTCGCACTTAGTTTTCCCGCAGCTAAACTTCTTCTCAAAAAGTTTTTGAATTAATTTGGAAGTGCATTCCATTGATCGAAAACTTTGATTATGACATACTGTATGGAAAGCCCACATACCCTCGGCTAATGCAAGCTCTGCTTCTTTACCACCGTATTTTTCGTGACGGAAGTAAGAAGTTAGTGACGACGACGTACTTGCGGTAATAAATGCTTTTTTATGCTTGTCCGATGTCAAATGTCTTTGTATATCGTGTCTACCGCCATGAGCAACAGAAAATGTTCCATTACATTTATTGCAACGCTTTTCTGAAGGTGTTAAACACTTTTGCAGGAAAGGAAATTCTTTTTGCAAGTCTTCCGTGAACTTACAACTTCGCTTTTTCGCGGTCTGCGGCATTGGAACAACAATTAGTTTTTCTAGCGAAATCGAAAAATACGAGTTACCGTTTATGTGTCACGGCGTGCACTAATTCGATTCGATGACTATTGCATACACTAGCTCTCTTTGGACTTGAGCCTTTTTTATCTCTGTCTCTCTTGCACTTGGCGCGCGAAACAAAACAATGGAAATTCACACCACACTCATGTAAGCGTATACGCATGCGGCATGAACACACGGACGCACGCGCGCAGCAGTACACACACACACGCTTGATGATACACTGCGGCAGCAACGGCGCGCCGCATCTCGTCATTCAGATTTTGATGTGGAACACTTTTATGCGAGCAAAACGATGGGAAACGTGAAATGCGGGATATACGGGACGCCTTAGACGATTTGCGGGACTATTTTATTAAATATTGCAATGCGGGATTGCAACTGTCATTACGGGACGGTCCCGCAGAATGCGGGACGGTTGGCCGCCTTAAAATAGGACACAATGGCATTGAGTCCGGTGTACAAAAATCTGTATCTTCTCGCACAGGTGTTATTGTTTCTATATATTAATTTATTTTTATTTTTTCGATGGGTTGTTCAATATCCCTCCCATTTCTGAATCCACAGTAGTAAACCGTCTCTTCATCAATACTAGCTACGTCAACTGGTGGAAGTTGAGTAGCAGTAATCTCAAAATCGTTAACACTCAGAGGTGCGAACCCTCCATTATTGATTACATCATTTACTTCGGGAAAGTTTCTTTCACTTGAAAGCTTTTAACGATTCAACATTATATAGAACAGTATCTCGACGGGACATACTTGATTGCGTAGAAGATGCAGATTTTTGTACACAGGACTCATAAACATTAGAAATATTCAAATCGGAATGAGAAGCAGATTTTGTCATACTTATTGGAAAATTATTAATCGAAATATTGGTCCTTGGAAATTCTAAATTACCTTCACACATCTTAGTAATATGTGTTGTTCCTAGCCCACCATCTAGTGAATTTTCAAACAAGGGCTCCTCATTCAAAAACATTGAATTATCGAAAATGTCAAAATGAAAATTTTCGATGGATCTGCCCATCGATGGAACACTTTAAAAGATCATCTGTAAAGTCAATAGATGAATCAATTTTGCAATTAGTTGACTGTATTGGAGACTTAACACTATCTACTCGTCCATTTGAATCTACAGATGTGACTTCAGAAGCACCCATACACTCATCCATATTTTTTCACTATCGTGGGCTCAGCATCAGAAAACAAAACATTTCAATATCAACATTTTCGGATAATGGCTTTGAGAAAAAAGCGATATCAGCATCACTTCTTCAACAAAATTTTGTGAAGTGATAGGCTTCGAGAGACAATGTTATTCAACTTTGTATAAGTTGAACTTCAAGAAGAGTTCTGAGAGTTTATTTATCTTAGAAGAACTGTATAAGTTGTTGCAATCGGTTATTTCAACATTCAATTTCGATTCATCCTTTGTTTTAAAACAATGTCGATATAATGCAGAACCTTTTTCGTAAAATTCTTCAAGTTTAAATGAATTTTGATATGTTGAAATATCATGCATATTCCAAATAGTACAATGAAGAACATTTTTGAAATGAAGAGGTAAAATTTTGTTTTTATATCCAGAAATAGTTGATGAATCGAAATTTTCAGGTTTGAGCAACACATTATATAATATACTTACAGATTCATAATTGTTTCTGCCTAATAAAGCGTTTCTAAGTAAATTTACTCGAGGACTTGACACTTTTTTCTGCATTGAACTTAGCGCAGGTTCGTCTAGAGGTGGACCAACTAAACTCGACACAGAATTTTGACTATCACAAAATTCACTGAAACATTTAACTGCCATTATTATACCGAATATTCGGCTGATGAGTACACAACAACTAATGATTGTCAACATACGCTACATATGAATATATGTAGGAGGTGGGGATAAGCAAGCGGGCGTTCAAGGTTCACATTCTCAAACGACTTGAAAACTCGAAACTGTGAAACGTTAAGCAGGTGTATCATGTGCTGTCCCAATGCAATGACCTTGCGTTCCACGTCTGCGAAGCATTTCATTTTGTGCTGTCTGGAGACGATGAATGAGCCAATGAACAATAAAATGATGATTGATGACCTGGGTTGGTGGATTGAATTTGAATACAAATAAATATAAATGAAACGTAAACCGTTTGGATGTAATAGAATACTTATTGTATCAGTTTTTCCTTACACAATGTACATAAAACTTTATGTGTCACGAATCTTAGCCACTCGCCAGAATAATAACAGCAATGGCCTAGTTGATTATTATATATGATTTCGGAAAAAATTATTCCACCAGAACTTTGCACTCTAAAATACATAACAGTTTAAATGAGATATAACCACACTTTGTTTAAATGAGTTACTTCAGTATTAATTCGATGAAATATATAACATCGGTAGGGCCGAAATTCTCAAGGTAGTACCTGACCAATCGAATTCAAAGTCAATCCCCACCATTAACTCCACCCATTACCTTCCACTGCTCACCACTGATTCAAGGTCGAATGTCAATCCCCACCATTACCTCCACCAATTACCCCCCACTGCTCAACACCAATTCAAGGACATTACCTCGCACATTACCCCCACCACGCCCCCTTTTCAAGGTCAAGGTCACTCGGCAAGGTGCACCCCCAATCTTTACCTACTACTGGCAAATGAGCATAGTGTTTTAATTTATGGAAACAGATTTGTCAATCAAACAAAGTCTCATTTAAAAGGCCATTTGCTGAAGTCACTGCCTAGTATCAGTCTGCTTTGAATGAAGCTCTAAAAACTGCCAAGAAAGAAAAAAATTCTTTGAACTACTGACTGAGCCTGAACATAATAATTAATCAATATGATCAAAAACTCAATTCAAATTGAATTTTCAAAATTTTTTTTTACTTCTTTCATTTTGTCACCAAGGAACGTATCCCCTATAATCTCATATACATTACCATCCCATATTCACGGTTTCTGTGTTCGCGGCATATTTTCGGAACGTATACGCCGCAAATAAAGAGCTTCTACTTTATAAATAAATGCATGATTATCTTAGATGTATTATCACCCATTTCATTGGAGCAGTAGATGTCACATGATCTAGAAGCGACTTTGTTTTCAGTTTTGTAGTGATATAATGAGAAACGTTTTTGCAAAAACCTGGAATATAAATTACCAAGATTGAATTTAAGACATCATTACGACACAATGGTTGAAAAAAATTTTTTCAATATTATTGTATTACTTTTGTATATTTAGACCATCGCTATACTCTGTATACTCTTTATTCAGAGTATACAAAGTGTAGCGATAGTATACAAAGTGTACTTATTACATAATCATATTACATAATTATGTATATATATATATATATATATATATATATATATATATATATATATATATATATATATATAATGTATATTGTTCCGGGAATACATCCGTTGGTTTGTTGGGTGCCTGTTGGGAACTGCCAGTTCCCAACAGGCACTCAACAAACCAACGGATGTATTCCCGGAACAATATACCGTTATATTTTTCCATCCGTGAATCTCTACGTTCAAACATATATATATATATATATATATATATATATATATATATATATATATATATATATATATATATATATATTATTTTTTGAAAATTTTTAGCAATAACTGGCTTTTTTTGATACGAAAAAGTTTATTTTTGTTGACGTTTCGTTGTTATATTACAACTTTGTCAAAACTAATCATATATATATATATATATATATATATATATATATATATATATATATATATATATATATATATATATATATATATAATTCGTTTAGTTTTCTTGTGCTTTGCCTAATAACATGAAGTGTGAAGGTTTCTTGGGAATGAGCACAGTTTAAAATTGATGGAATAATTGTTTATTCTACATATGTTTCGGCTCTAGGCCTTTTTCAAGAATATTACAGGTTCATGTTAGTTGAAAGTTGACTTCAATTTCACAAATCTTTCGTAAAACTGATGAGTGCGAGAATTATGGTCTATGGGTAACATCTGTAGATTCGTTTGTTTAGGACATGCGCATCTTCCAATGAATTTTTATCTTTGGTTTCATGGGCGTGCATTTCTTGGATTTTAAATTTTATTTTATGAGATTATAGTATATTTTAGATGAACTATTTGTGTCTGTTTTATCGTTTATGGCATTTTTTTCTTTCGTAATGTGAATCATTTCCAATTTAGTTCTAGATTTATAGTTATTTTCTTTGTTCAATATTCTATAATTTTGAAAGTCAAATGTATGATTTTTTTCTTGTTCGTGTTTTTTTTAAAATCGTGTTGTTTCTGGAGTATTTATGACCGTTTATTCCATCTTTTATGTATTGTGATGTTTGGCCGATGTATACTTCAGGGCAATTTGAACAGTTTATTTGGTATATGTAATTTGATGTTTTGCTTGTGGGAATATTTGCTTTGAGTTTTGTGTATATGTGTTGAAAATTATTTTTATTTTTATGGGCTATTTTAATTTTGAATTTTTTAAAGTAAGTGAACATATGGCATAACTATGTAATTTGATTTATTTTTTCAATTTATTTTGATTCATTTTTCGTAATTTAAATCAAATTACATGGTTTCTTTTTTTGAAATCTAAATTTTTCAAATAATATTTCCGATGAATTTTTAAACATACAATTTGATTTTAACAAGAAATAAAAAATATAGAACGAACTCTTAAACTTCTTATAACTGAAACAAACTTAAGATATGATTGGAAATGAGCTTTCTTTTATTTAAACGATAATTAATTTTTTCAGTAAATTGAGGTACCTTTTTTCTTTGAGCTCTCTTCTTTTATCTTCTACGATTCCAGACTTCTTTATACTAATTTTCATAAATTTTTATATTTCAGCTCCAATTTTATTTTCTTCGAATTGGCTTCCAAACGTCTTATAAATTTGCTATACTTCTATTTTTCAAAGCATTTTTCTTTTTTTCATATATTCTTACAAATTTCATTTTCTATCCGCAATGCAACTTCTAAAACTTCTTGGCTTCTCAACTTCTTAAATTTTTCCAAAACCCTTTTTCGGCTTGGCGTCCCTCTATCGATTGTTCTAAAATTCCTCTCTCAATTCTCAGTCTGACATATTTCAAAACAATCTCTGATGTCCTATTTTCAAATTTCGTGCATAAAGTTGATTTCTGTGGTTCTCTATTAAATTTATTTTGATATTGTCTATGGTGTGTTTTTGTCTGCGAACGTCCGAACTTCATATTTGAGGTTATATTATGATTTTACAGATCTCAACAATTTCATATTTATTGTATACATAAAAGGAAATCATGTATACAATATTTTTGAACATTTCAAATAATCATTAATATAAATTATATCATTTTGGTGAGGTGGAATATATTTAAATTATGTTTATTATATATATTTGAATTTTCAGGTTACTAATATTAACTATTCTTTAGTAATGATTTGAAAATTAGATCGATTTCATAAAATTTTGGAAATGGATTTTACAAATACATTATATGAATACTCTTGAATGACAAGAAATGAGTTATACAAGAAAAACATAATTATAAAGAATCAAACTAAATGAACATTACATATTTAACTAAATACAAGTGATTGTTATTAAATTGGGATGTGTTGAACTGTGAATAACAAAACATAGATTATAACTTTTGAAATAAATTTAACTACATAAACAATTATTTTAAATGGAATTACTCATATCAACAAAACTGTATGTATGTTTAAAATCTTTCATAATAAAATAAAATGCATGAAATATGACTTTGTCAAAACAATCAATTTAGCAAGTTAGAAGCATTACCTCAAGAAAAATTGAACTTTGTTGTTTCTTCATTAAAAAGATTGCATGAAAATTTGCCATAACAATATATATATATATATATATTATTATTACGATTGTTCCCCATAAGGAGAGCGACTGAACTTGATTTCGCAATCATTAGAAATTTTGTTTCATCTTTTTAGCATCCCAAAAACACTTCATCCTCTCTGAATGCTCTTTCTTCTGTTTATCTGTCCACTTCACTCCAGGTTGACGATCTGATTTTTGCTCAAACTTCACATGTGCGATTTTATAGCGACATTCTGTGCGATCTTCGAGATTTTTTATATTGATCTGTTGTAGATCCTTTTGGACCTCTTTCAGCCACTCTGCTCCGCATTTACTATTCATAATTATATCGAGTAGTTTCTTCGGTATTCTGGACTGTTTCATTCTGTAAACATGCGCATAGAACTTTGCTCGTCGTTTTCTGATTTCTTCCGTTATCGTATTTGTCTTTTGATATAGTTCATTCTGAGGTCTTTTCATCCAAATGCCGTTTCTATTGATTGGCCCGTAAATCTTTCTGAGAATTTTTCGTTCTTGTTTTTCTATTTCTCTAATTCTTGAATGGCCGCCAATAACCATTGTTTCAGCTGCGTAAAGTGCTTCTGGAAGAACCGTTGTGTTATAATGCCTCAATTTGGCGCCTCTCGAAATGCACCTTCTGCTATAGTGAGCCCATGTTAGTTTGTAGGCCCTTTGGAGCTTGGTAATTCTCTGCTCATTAGCGATTCGGTTCAAACCTGAGGACTGTATAACTTCCCCGAGATATTTAAAATAGCCTACTTGCAAAATTTCACCATGTTTTGTAATAAGAGAAGATTTATTTTTTGGTTTTCTTTCCATGTATTTGGTTTTATCATAAGAAATTTGTAACTCGGTTTTCTGCCGCACACCGGTTTTGATTTCAAAGGAATCTGAAATTCCGCACATTAATTTTACCTTGGAAGTTGTACCTGTAAGTGTCTGTTCTATAATTGTTCGGGTCTTTCGATCGATTCCAAATTCTTTCATGATTTCAAAAAGGGTTTCGCGGTCTACCGAATCATATGCTTTTCTGAAGTTAATGAATGTGATCACTGTATTTTTACATTTCCTCATCTGTAATATCAACTTCAAAGTCCAGATCTGTTCAGCACATGATCAAGTCTTTTCTGAATCCAGCTTGGTTTTTCTTAATTAGTGGATACGCTTGGTGTTCTACTATGTTTAGTAGTGCTTAAGAAAGTATTTTGTAAGCAACCGGAAGTAAGGAAATTCCCCTGTAATTATTGATATCCATTTTGTCCCCCTTTTTGTGCGATGGATTTATCAACGCGCATTTCCAATCCTCTGGTTTCTGTTCCGTTCTCCAGATTTCTGATATTAAATGATGAAGTTTTTGAGTCATAGTAGTATCGTTCAGAGTCCATAGTTCCGCAATAATCCCATCTTTTCCTGCTGCTTTGTTGTTTTTGAGTTGCTTGATAATTGCCGTAATCTCTTCCATATCAGGGGCTTGCGAGTCTGGATGCGTAGAACCCGAAAAGTCGAACTTGAGTTTTTCTTAGCGTGGATTGCAGTTGAGAAGGGCACTGAAGTTTTCGGCTAACATTTTGCAGTTATTTTTCGTGCTAGTTTCCAACGAGCTATCTGATTTTTGAAACAAAGACTGGGCGCTTGGTATCCTCGCAAGTTTTCTCTGAAATATTTGTAAAAATCTCTAGTATTATTATTGGTGAAATCGTTCTGTATTTCGTGACACCTATTATTATCATATCTCCGTCTTTCTCTTCTAATTACTTTGCAAGCCTGTTTTTGGGTTATAATGAAGTTCTCCCAGTTTTCCGCATTTTTATGGCCGTTAAATTTTTTCCATGCAGTTATTCTCTTGTCGACTGCTTGGTCGCAGATTAAGTTCCACCAGCGGTGTTTCCTGGTGCGAGGAGGTTGCCCTAGTGTGATTGTGTTTCCTTGTGAAGTTTCAGATATTCGGGATCCAACCTACCTTTTTTGGGTGTAATTTTTTTTTTCTATTCGGTTGAAATTTTGTTTTTTTTTGAAGGAGATAGTAATCCGAATCAAAGACGCCTTTGCGAGTTTCGACATTTAAAATTTCCTATACGTTGTTCTTGGAAATTGCGACATGATCAATTTGATATTCACCTTGCTTGAGACTCGGAGATCTCCAAGTAGTTAGCTTATGTGCAGGTTTTCGAATTGAGTACTCATGATTTTTAATTCGAAATTCCTACAGAACGCGATTAACCTTTCACCGTTCTTGTTGGTACGTTCGTGTTTGGTATGGGGACCCGCAGTATCTCTGAATTTCCTTTCCTTACCTACCTGTGCGTTAAAATCTCCTAGCAAGATGTGTATTGGTATTTTATTGGTTGTTTCTTCCAATGTTTCCTAAAAATCTTGTACGCTTTCCGGAACGGTTTTGTTGTGGTGATTAATGGGAGCGTGCACGTTGATTAGAGTGTAAGCTTTATTAGCTGATTTAATAGAAAGCAACGAGACTCTCTCGTTGGGCGATGTGAAATTAATAACCGAGTCTAGTATGGAATTGTGTATCGCGAATCCGGTACCTAAAAGCGGTAATTTGCCCATTACTTTCACGGCAGGTTTCCCCTTGTAGATTCTGAAACTGTCGATGTCGAAATGATTTTCGCCCATGAATCGTGTTTCTTGGAAATCGGTGATTTTCAGATTGAACTTTCTCATGGTGTTGGTGAGCTGCTTCAGTTTACTTGTTTTAGCGAGTGTATTAACGTTAATTGTACCGATGTGATGTTTTTGTTTGATTTTGAGATTACGGAAGGTTTTTGAGAGGCTCCGATTCTTCTCCGCATGGTGTCCCTGATCCCCCAGAATCCGATGATCAGGTGAAGCCAGTGTTTCGACTGATGCCTGGGGTAGTGGTACTTTGATCTTCTTTTCCATCATGCGTTCAAGCTGAATAGAGCTTAGTGGTGGTCTCAGTTGAGACCATATGGTATACGACTCGATTTTTGAGTTCGAGAAGATTGAAATACAGCCGTCTCAACCTGAGAAACAGACGCTGACCATTGGCCGTCAGATACTGAACAGACGCCAATGGATTTGTTTTGTTAGTTTTTGGCCTGCCTGTGTATCAGTGTCTCCTATATCTAGGAGACTTTCCCCAATACGCCACCCGGAGAGGCGCCCGATGGGGGTACTAACAACCCCACACGATATATATATATATATATATATATATATATATATATATATATATATATATATATATATATATATATATATATATATATATATAATGATGCACAGAAAAAGTCAGAAAACAACCAGAAATGTTCTATGCATATATTTAATAGTGTTGGCGTTTACTTGATGTTTACTTACATCTTCTGAAAACAGATGAGAATACAGATTCTGTAAGCATCTGAAGAAGTCGTTTGTAACGACGAAACGCGTCATGCTATGTGGTGAATAAAGTGTAAATCATGAGTTCAAGTGTTTGAGTTTAAGTTTATATTCAACTAGAATTATTGATAGTTTTCATATCAGAGATTGCAAGCTTTCTAAATCTAAAAACATAATACTATGACGGATTTGATGCTTTCAATGATTTACCAAGTATCTCAAAAACTAGTTCTAGTTTCAAGATTATTTCCGGTATTTCCGAGTAAACTGAGTTAAGAGAAATTTTTTCAATGATTTTGTCTGCATATTTTAATTCCTTTCGATATATGGTCTTTTCAATGTCTCGAACGTCGTCAGCGTTGCATTGGTGTGACAGGCTAAAAAATGCTGTTTTCTTCTAAACTGAGTAAGTTCACATGAATTTGATGAGTGATTTTGTCCACACATTTGAATTTCCTCCGATAGTGAATAGTCACTTCAATGTGGCAACCCTCGTTGGCGTCGCATAAAGGTGAGAGAGACAAAAAATTGCTGTATATCCGAGTAAACTGAGTTAATAGAAATGTGTGCAATGATTTTGTCAGCATATTTTAATCCCATTCGATATATGGTCTTATCAATGTCTCAAACGTCGTTGGCGTTGCATAGGTGTGACAGGCAAAAAAATGCTGTTTTTTTCTAAACTGAGTTAGTTCACATGAATTTGATGAGTGATTTTGTCTACACATTTCAATTCCCTCCGATAGTAAATAGTCACTCCAATGTGGCAACCATCGTTGGCGTCGCATAAAGGTGAGAGAGACAAAAAATTGCTGTATCTCCGAGTAAACAGAGTTAAGAGAAATTTGTTCAATCATTTTGTCAGCATATTTTAATCATTTTCGATATATGGTCACATATGGTCGTTGGCGTTGCATAGGAGTGACAGGAAAAAATTGCTGTTTTTTTCTAAACTGGGTCAGTTCACATGAATTTGATGAGTGATTTTGTTTACAGTTTTAATTCGCTCGGATAGTAAATAGTCACTTCAATGTGGCAACCCTCGTTGGCGTCGCCTAAAGGTGAGATAGACAAAAAATTGCTGTATCTCCGAGTAAACAGAGTTAAGAGAAATTTGTTCAATCATTTTGTCAGCATATTGAAATCCCTTTCGATATATGGTCTTTTCAATGTCTCAAATGTCGTTGGCGTTTCATAGGTGTGACAGGCAAAAAAATTCTGTTTTTTTCTAAACTGAGTTAGTTCACATGAATTTGATGAGTGATTTTGTCTACACATTTCAATTCCCTCCGATAGTAAATAGTCACTTCAATGTGGCAACCCTCGTTGGCGTCTCATAAAGGTGAAAGAGACAAAAAATTGCTGTATCTCCGAGTAAACAGAGTTAAGAGAAATTTGTTCAATGATTTTGTCTGCATATTTCAATCCCTTTCGATATATGGTCTTTTCAATGTCTCAAACGTCGTTGGCGTTGCATAGGTGTGACAGGCAAAAAAATTCTGTTTTTTTCTAAACTGAGTTAGTTCACATGAATTTAATGAGTGGTTTTGTTTAAAGTTTTAATTCCCTCCGATAGTAAATAGTCACTTCAATGTCGCAACCCTCGTTGGCGTCGCATAAAGGTGAGAGAGACAAAAAATTGCTGTATTTCCGAGTAAACTGAGTTAAGAGAAATTTTTTCAATGATTTTGTCTGCATATTTCAATCCCTTTCGATATATGGTCTTTTCAATGTCTCGAACGTCGTCGGCGTTGCATAGGTGTGACAGGCAAAAAAACGCTGTTTTTTTTTAAACTGAGTTAGTTCACATGAATTTGATGAGTGATATTATCCACACATTTCAATTCCCTCCGATAGTAAATAGTCACTTCAATGTGGCAACCCTCGTTGGCGTCGCATTTAGGTGAGAGAGACAAAAAATTGCTGTATCTCCGAGTAACCAGAGTTAAGAGAAATTTGTTCAATGATTTTGTCTGCATATTTCAATCCCTTTCGATATATGGTCTTTTCAATGTCTCGAACGTCGTCGGCGTTGCATAGGTGTGACAGGCTAAAAAATGCTGTTTTTTTCTAAACTGAGTAAGTTCACATGAATTTGATGAGTGATTTTGTCCACACATTCCAATTCCCTCCGATAGTGAATAGTCACTTCAATGTGGCAACTCTCGTTGGCGTCGCATGAAGGTGAGAGAGACAAAAAATTGCTGTATATCCGAGTAAACTGAGTTGATAGAAATGTGTGCAATGATTTTGTCAGCATATTTTAATCCCTTTCGTTATATGGTCTTATCAATGTCTCAAACGTCGTTGGCGTTGCATAGGTGTGACAGGCTAAAAAATGCTGTTTTCTTCTAAACTGAGTAAGTTCACATGAATTCGATGAGTGATTTTGTCCACACATTCCAATTCCCTCCGATAGTGAATAGTCACTTCAATGTGGCAACTCTCGTTGGCGTCGCATAAAGGTGAGAGAGACAAAAAATTGCCGTATATCCGAGTAAACTGAGTTAATAGAAATGTGTGCAATGATTTTGTCAGCATATTTTAATCCCTTTCGATATATGGTCTTATCAATGTCTCAAACGTCGTTGGCGTTGCATAGGTGTGACAGGCAAAAAAATGCTGTTTTTTTCTAAACTGAGTTAGTTCACATGAATTTGATGAGTGATTTTGTCTACACATTTCAATTCCCTCCGATAGTAAATAGTCACTTCAATGTGGCAACCCTCGTTGGCGTCGCATAAAGGTGAGAGAGACAAAAAATTGCTGTATCTCCGAGTAAACAGAGTTAAGAGAAATTTGTTCAATGATTTTGTCTGCATATTTTAATCCCTTTCGATATATGGTCTTTTCAATGTCTCAAACGTCGTTGGCGTTGCATAGGTGTGACAGGCAAAAAAATTTTGTTTTTTTCTAAACTGAGTTAGTTCACATGAATTTGATGAGTGATTTTTTTTACAGTTTCAATTCCCTCCGATAGTAAATAGTCACTTCAATGTCGCAACCCTCGTTGGCGTCGCATAAAGGTGAGAGAGACAAAAAATTGCTGTATCTCCGAGTAAACATAGTTAAGAGAAATTTGTTCAATGATTTTGTCTGCATATTTCAATCCCTTTCGATATATGGTCTTTTCAATGTCTCAAACGTCGTTGGCGTTGCATAGATGTGACAGGCAAAAAAATTCTGTTTTTTTCTAAACTGAGTTAGTTCACATGAATTTGATGAGTGATTTTGTTTACAGTTTTAATTCGCTCCGATAGTAAATAGTCACTTCAATGTCGCAACCCTCGCTGGCGTCGCATAAAGGCGAGATAGACAAAAAATTGCTGTATATTCCGAGTAAACTGAGTTAAGAGAAATGTGTTCAATCATTTTGTCAGCATATTTTAATCCCTTTCGATATATGGTCTTTTCAATGTCTCAAACGTCGTTGGCGTTGCATAGGTGTGACAGGCAAAAAAATTCTGTTTTTTTCTAAACTGAGTTAGTTCACATGAATTTGATGAGTGATTTTTTTACAGTTTTAATTCCCTCCGATAGTAAATAGTCACTTCAATGTCGCAACCCTCGTTGGCGTCGCATAAAGGTGAGAGAGACAAAAAATTGCTGTATTTTCAGTAAACTAGTTGAAAGAAATTTGTTCAATGATTTTGTCTGCATATTTTAATCCCTTTCGATATATGGTCTTTTCAATGTCTCAAACGTCGTTGGCGTTGCATAGGTGTGACAGGCAAAAAAATGCTGTTTTTTTCTAAACTGAGTTAGTTCACATGAATTTGATGAGTGATTTTGTTTACAGTTTTAATTCCCTCCGATAGTAAATAGTCACTTCAATGTCGCAACCCTCGTTGGCGTCGCATAAAGGTGAGAGAGACAAAAAATTGCTGTATTTCCGAGTAAACTGAGTTGAGAGAAATTTGTTCAATGATTTTGTCTGCATATTTTAATCCCTTTCGATATATGGTCACTTCAATGTCTCAAACGTCGTTGGCGTTGCATAGGTGTGACAGGCAAAAAAATGCTGTTTTTTTCTAAACTGAGTTAGTTCACATGAATTTGATGAGTGATTTTTTTACAGTTTTCAATTCCCTCCGATAGTAAATAGTCACTTCAATGTCGCAACCCTCGTTGGCGTCGCATAAAGGTGAGAGAGACAAAAAATTGCTGTATTTTCAGTAAACTAAGTTGAAGAGAAATTTGTTCAATGATTTTGTCTGCATATTTTAATCCCTTTCGATATATGGTCTTTCAATGTCTCAAACGTCGTTGGCGTTGCATAGATGTGACAGGCAAAAAAATGCTGTTTTTTTCTAAACTGAGTTAGTTCACATGAATTTGATGAGTGATTTTTTTAACAGTTTCAATTCCTCCGATAGTAAATAGTCACTTCAATGTCGCAACCCTCGTTGGCGTCGCATAAAGGTGAGAGGACAAAAAATTGCTGTATTTCCAAAACTAAGTTGAAAGAAATTTGTTCAATAATTTTGTCTGCATATTTTAATCCCTTTCGATATATGGTCACTTCAATGTCTCAAACGTCGTTGGCGTTGCATAGGTGTGACAGGCAAAAAAATGCTGTTTTTTTCTAAACTGAGTTAGTTCACATGAATTTGATGAGTGATTTTTTTAAACAGTTTTCAATTCCCTCCGATAGTAAATAGTCACTTCAATGTCGCAACCCTCGTTGGCGTCGCATAAGAGGTGAGAGGGGGCAAAAAATTGCTGTATTTTCAAAACTAGTTGAAAGAAATTTGTTCAATGGTTTTGTCTGCATATTTTAATCCCTTTCGATATATGGTCACTTCAATGTCTCAAACGTCGTTGGCGTTGCATAGGTGTGACAGGCAAAAAAATGCTGTTTTTTCTAAACTGAGTTAGTTCACATGAATTTGATGAGTGATTTTTTTACAGTTTTAATTCCCTCCGATAGTAAATAGTCACTTCAATGTCGCAACCCTCGTTGGCGTCGCAGAGAGGTGAGAGGGGCAAAAAATTGCTGTATTTTCAAAACTAAGTTGAAAGAAATTTGTACAATGATTTTGTCTGCATATTTTAATCCCTTTCGATATATGGTCACTTCAATGTCTCAAACGTCGTTGGCGTTGCATAGGTGTGACAGGCAAAAAAATGCAGTTTTTTTCTAAACTGAGTTAGTTAACATGAATTTGATGAGTGATTTTTTTAAACAGTTTTCATTTCCTCCGATAGTAAATAGTCACTTCAATGTCGCAACCCTCGTTGGCGTCGCATAGAGGTGAGAGGGGCAAAAAATTGCTGTATTTTCAAAACTAAGTTGAAAGAAATTTGTACAATAATTTTGTCTGCATATTTTAATCCCTTTCGATATATGGTCACTTCAATGTCTCAAACGTCGTTGGCGTTGCATAGGTGTGACAGGCAAAAAAATGCTGTTTTTTTCTAAACTGAGTTAGTTCACATGAATTTGATGAGTGATTTTTTCTACACATTTCAATTCCCTCCGATAGTAAATAGTCACTTCAATGTCGCAACCCTCGTTGGCGTCGCATAGAGGTGAGAGGGGCAAAAAATTTCTGTATTTTCAAAACTTAGTTGAAAGAAATTTGTTCAATGATTTTGTCTGCATATTTTAATCCCTTTCGATATATGGTCACTTCAATGTCTCAAACGTCGTTGGCGTTGCATAGGTGTGACAGGCAAAAAAATGCTGTTTTTTTCTAAACTGAGTTAGTTCACATGAATTTGATGAGTGATTTTGTTTACAGTTTTAATTCCCTCCGATAATAAATAGTCACTTCAATGTCGCAACCCTCGTTGGCGTCGCATAGAGGTGAGAGGGGCAAAAAATTGCTGTATTTTCAAAACTAAGTTGAAAGAAATTTGTACAATGATTTTGTCTGCATATTTTAATCCCTTTCGATATATGGTCACTTCAATGTCTCAAACGTCGTTGGCGTTGCATAGGTGTGACAGGCAAAAAAATGCTGTTTTTTTCTAAACTGAGTTAGTTCACATGAATTTGATGAGTGATTTTGTTTACAGTTTTAATTCCCTCCGATAATAAATAGTCACTTCAATGTCGCAACCCTCGTTGGCGTCGCAGAGAGGTGAGAGGGGCAAAAAATTGCTGTATTTTCAAAACTAAGTTGAAAGAAATTTGTACAATGATTTTGTCTGCATATTTTAATCCCTCTCGATATATGGTCACTTCAATGTCTCAAACGTCGTTGGCGTTGCATAGGTGTGACAGGCAAAAAAATGCTGTTTTTTTCTAAACTGAGTTAGTTCACATGAATTTGATGAGTGATTTTGTTTACAGTTTTAATTCCCTCCGATAATAAATAGTCACTTCAATGTCGCAACCCTCGTTGGCGTCGCAGAGAGGTGAGAGGGGCAAAAAATTGCTGTATTTTCAAAACTAAGTTGAAAGAAATTTGTACAATGAATTTTGTCTGCATATTTTAATCCCTTTCGATATATGGTCACTTCAATGTCTCAAACGTCGTTGGCGTTGCATAGTTGTGACAGGCAAAAAAATGCTGTTTTTTTCTAAACTGAGTTAGTTCACATGAATTTGATGAGTGATTTTGTTTACAGTTTTAATTCCCTCCGATAATAAATAGTCACTTCAATGTCGCAACCCTCGTTGGCGTCGCAGAGAGGTGAGAGGGGCAAAAAATTGCTGTATTTTCAAAACTAAGTTGAAAGAAATTTGTACAATAATTTTGTCTGCATATTTTAATCCCTTTCGATATATGGTCACTTCAATGTCTCAAACGTCGTTGGCGTTGCATAGTTGTGACAGGCAAAAACATGCTGTTTTTTTCTAAACTGAGTTAGTTCACATGAATTTGATGAGTGATTTTTTTACAGTTTTAATTCCCTCCGATAATAAATAGTCACTTCAATGTCGCAACCCTCGTTGGCGTCGCAGAGAGGTGAGAGGGGCAAAAAATTGCTGTATTTTCAAAACTAAGTTGAAAGAAATTTGTACAATGATTTTGTCTGCATATTTTAATCCCTTTCGATATATGGTCACTTCAATGTCTCAAACGTCGTTGGCGTTGCATAGGTGTGACAGGCAAAAAAATGCAGTTTTTTTCTAAACTGAGTTAGTTCACATGAATTTGATGAGTGATTTTTTTAAACAGTTTTCATTTCCTCCGATAGTAAATAGTCACTTCAATGTCGCAACTCTCGTTGGCGTCGCAGAGAGGTGAGAGGGGCAAAAAATTGCTGTATTTTCAAAACTAAGTTGAAAGAAATTTGTACAATGATTTTGTCTGCATATTTTAATCCCTTTCGATATATGGTCACTTCAATGTCTCAAACGTCGTTGGCGTTGCATAGGTGTGACAGGCAAAAAAATGCAGTTTTTTTCTAAACTGAGTTAGTTAACATGAATTTGATGAGTGATTTTTTTAAACAGTTTTAATTTCCTCCGATAGTAAATAGTCACTTCAATGTCGCAACTCTCGTTGGCGTCGCAGAGAGGTGAGAGGGGCAAAAAATTGCTGTATTTTCAAAACTAAGTTGAAAGAAATTTGTACAATGATTTTGTCTGCATATTTTAATCCCTTTCGATATATGGTCACTTCAATGTCTCAAACGACGTTGGCGTTGCATAGGTGTGACAGGCAAAAAAATGCTGTTTTTTTCTAAACTGAGTTTGTTCACATGAATTTGATGAGTGATTTTGTTTACAGTTTTAATTCCCTCCGATAGTAAATAGTCACTTCAATGTCGCAACCCTCGTTGGCGTCGCATAGAGGTGAGAGGGGCAAAAAATTGCTGTATTTTCAAAACTAAGTTGAAAGAAATTTGTTCAATGATTTTGTCTGCATATTTTAATCCCTTTCGATATATGGTCACTTCAATGTCTCAAACGTCGTTGGCGTTGCATAGGTGTGACAGGCAAAAAAATGCTGTTTTTTTCTAAACTGAGTTAGTTCACATGAATTTGATGAGTGATTTTGTCCACACATTTCAATTCCCTCCGATAGTAAATAGTCACTTCAATGTCGCAACCCTCGTTGGCGTCGCAGAGAGGTGAGAGGGGCAAAAAATTCCTGTATTTTCAAAACTAAGTTGAAAGAAATTTGTTCAATGATTTTGTCTGCATATTTTAATCCCTTTCGATATATGGTCACTTCAATGTCTCAAACGTCGTTGGCGTTGCATAGGTGTGACAGGCAAAAAAATGCTGTTTTTTTCTAAACTGAGTTAGTTCACATGAATTTGATGAGTGATTTTGTTTACAGTTTTAATTCCCTCCGATAGTAAATAGTCACTTCAATGTCGCAACCCTCGTTGGCGTCGCATAGAGGTGAGAGGGGCAAAAAATTGCTGTATTTTCAAAACTAAGTTGAAAGAAATTTGTACAATGATTTTGTCTGCATATTTTAATCCCTCTCGATATATGGTCACTTCAATAGCTCAAACGTCGTTGGCGTTGCATAGGTGTGACAGGCAAAAAAATGCTGTTTTTTTCTAAACTGAGTTAGTTCACATGAATTTGATGAGTGATTTTGTCCACACATTTCAATTCCCTCCGATAGTAAATAGTCACTTCAATGTCGCAACCCTCGTTGGCGTCGCAGAGAGGTGAGAGGGGCAAAAAATTGCTGTATTTTCAAAACTAAGTTGAAAGAAATTTGTACAATGATTTTGTCTGCATATTTTAATCCCTTTCGATATATGGTCACTTCATGTCTCAAACGTCGTTGGCGTTGCATAGTTGTGACAGGCAAAAAAATGCTGTTTTTTTCTAAACTGAGTTAGTTCACATGAATTTGATGAGTGATTTTGTTTACAGTTTCAATTCCTCCGATAGTAAATAGTCACTTCAATGTCGCAACCCTCGTTGGCGTCGCATAGAGGTGAGAGGGGCAAAAAATTTCTGTATTTTCAAAACTCAGTTGAAAGAAATTTGTTCAATGATTTTGTCTGCATATTTTAATCCCTCTCGATATATGGTCACTTCAATAGCTCAAACGTCGTTGGCGTTGCATAGGTGTGACAGGCAAAAAAATGCAGTTTTTTCTAAACTGAGTTAGTTCACATGAATTTGATGAGTGATTTTTGTTTACAGTTTTCAATTCCCTCCGATAATAAATAGTCACTTCAATGTCGTAATCCTCGTTGGCGTCGCATAGTGGTGAGAGGGGCAAAAAATTTCTGTATTTTCAAAACTCAGTTGAAAGAAATTTGTTCAATGATTTTGTCTGCATATTTTAATCCCTCTCGATATATGGTCACTTCAATAGCTCAAACGTCGTTGGCGTTGCATTGGTGTGACAGGCTGAAAAATGATGCTTTTTTCTAAACTGAGTAAGTTCACATGAATTTGATGAGTGATTTTGTCCACACATTTCAATTCCCTCCGATAGTGAATAGTCACTTCAATGTCGCAACCCTCGCTGGCGTCGCAGAGAGGTGAGAGGGGCAAAAAATTGCTGTATTTTCAAAACTAAGTTGAAAGAATTTGTTCAATGATTTTGTCTGCATATTTTAATCCCTTTCGATATATGGTCACTTCAATGTCTCAAACGTCGTTGGCGTTGCATAGGTGTGACAGGCAAAAAAATGCTGTTTTTTTCTAAACTGAGTTAGTTCACATGAATTTGATGAGTGATTTTGTTTACAGTTTTAATTCCCTCCGATAGTAAATAGTCACTTCAATGTCGCAACCCTCGTTGGCGTCGCAGAAAGGTGAGAGGGGCAAAAAATTGCTGTATTTTCAAAACTAAGTTGAAAGAAATTTGTACAATGATTTTGTCTGCATATTTCAATCCCTTTCGATATATGGTCACTTCAATGTCTCAAACGTCGTTGGCGTTGCATAGGTGTGACAGGCAAAAAAATGCTGTTTTTTTCTAAACTGAGTTAGTTCACATGAATTTGATGAGTGATTTTGTTCACAGTTTTAATTCCCTCCGATAGTAAATAGTCACTTCAATGTCGCAACCTCGTTGGCGTCGCATAAAGGTGAGAGAGGGCAAAAAATTGCTGTATTTTCAAAACTGAGTTGAAAGAAATTTGTTCAATCATTTTGTCTGCATATTTTAATCCCTTTCGATATATGGTCTTTTCAATGTCTCAAACGTCGTTGGCGTTGCATAGGTGTGACAGGCAAAAAATGCATGTTTTTTCTAAACTGAGTTAGTTCACATGAATTTGATGAGTGATTTTGTCCACACATTTCAATTCCCTCCGATAGTGAATAGTCACTTCAATGTCGCAACCCTCGTTGGCGTCGCATAAAGGTGAGAGAGACAAAAAATTGCTGTATATCCAAAACTAAGAGTTTAGAAAAAATTTGTTCAATCATTTTGTCAACATATTTTAATCCCTTTCGATATATGGTCACTTCAATGTCTCAAACGTCGTTGGCGTTGCATAGTTGTGACAGGCAAAAAATGCTGTTTTTTTCTAAACTGAGTTAGTTCACATGAATTTGATGAGTGATTTTGTCCACACAGTTTTAATTTCCTCCGATAGTAAATAGTCACTTCAATGTCGCAACCCTCGTTGGCGTCGCATAAAGGTGAGAGGGACAAAAAATTGCTGTATTTTCAAAACTAAGTTGAAAGAAATTTGTTCAATGATTTTGTCTGCATATTTCAATCCCTTTCGATATATGGTCACTTCAATGTCTCAAACGTCGTTGGCGTTGCATAGCTGCGACAGGCAAAAAAATGCTGTTTTTTTCTAAACTGAGTTAGTTCACATGAATTTGATGAGTGATTTTGTTTACAGTTTTGATTCCCTCCGATAATAAATGGTCACTTCAATGTCGCAACCCTCGTTGGCGTCGCATAAAGGTGAGAGGGGCAAAAAATTTCTGTATTTTCAAAACTAAGTTGAAAGAAATTTGTACAATTATTTTGTCTGCATATTTTAATCCTTTCGATATATGGTCACTTCAATGTCTCAAACGTCGTTGGCGTTGCATAGTTGTGACAGGCAAAAAATGCTGTTTTTTTCTAAACTGAGTTAGTTCACATGAATTTGATGAGTGATTTTTTTACAGTTTTAATTTCCTCCGATAGTAAATAGTCACTTCAATGTCGCAACTCTCGTTGGCGTCGCATAGAGGTGAGAGGGGCAAAAAATTGGTGTATTTTCAAAACTAAGTTGAAAGAAATTTGTACAATGATTTTGTCTGCATATTTCAATCCCTTTCGATATATGGTCACTTCAATGTCTCAAACGTCGTTGGCGTTGCATAGTTGTGACAGGCAGAAAAATGCTGTTTTTTTCTAAACTGAGTTAGTTCACATGAATTTGATGAGTGATTTTGTCCACACATTTCAAATCTCTCCTATAGTAAATAGTCACTTCAATGTTGCAACCCTCGTTGGCGTCGCATAAAGGTGAGAGAAACAAAAAATTGCTGTATATTTCGAGTAAACTGAGTTTAGAGAAATTTGTTCAATCATTTTGTCAGCATATTTTAATCCCTTTCGATATATGGTCTTTTCAATACCTCAAACGTCGTTGGCGTTGCATAGGTGTGACAGGCAAAAAATGATGTTTTTTTCTAAACTGAGTAGTTCACATGAATTTGATGAGTGATTTTGTCCACACATTTCAATTCCCTCCGATAGTGAATAGTCACTTCAATGTGGCAACCCTCGTTGGCGTCGCATAAGGTGAGAGAGACAAAAAATTGCTGTATATCCGAGTAAGTTGAGTTTAGAAAATGTGTTCAATCATTTTGTCAGCATATTTTAATCCCTTTCGATATATGGTCTTTTCAATATCTCGAACGTCGTTGGCGTTGCATAGGTGTGACAGGCTAAAAAATGATGTTTTTTTCTAAACTGAGTAAGTTCACATGAATTTGATGAGTGATTTTGTCCACACATTTCAATTCCCTCCGATAGTGAATAGTCACTTCAATGTGGCAACCCTCGTTGGCGTCGCATAAAGGTGAGAGAGACAAAAAATTGCTGTATATCCGAGTAAACTGAGTTTAGAGAAATGTGTTCAATCATTTTGTCAGCATATTTTAATCCCTTTCGATATATGGTCTTTTCAATATCTCGAACGTCGTTGGCGTTGCATAGGTGTGACAGGCTAAAAAATGATGTTTTTTTCTAAACTGAGTAAGTTCACATGAATTTGATGAGTGATTTTGTCCACACATTTCAATTCCCTCCGATAGTGAATAGTCACTTCAATGTGGCAACCCTCGTTGGCGTCGCATAAAGGTGAGAGAGACAAAAAATTGCTGTATTTCCAAAACTAAGTTGAAGAGAAATTTGTTCAATGATTTTGTCTGCATATTTTAATCCCTTTCGATATATGGTCTTTCAATGTCTCAAACGTCGTTGGCGTTGCATAGGTGTGACAGGCAAAAAAATGCTGTTTTTTTCTAAACTGAGTTAGTTCACATGAATTTGATGAGTGATTTTGTTTACAGTTTTGATTCCCTCCGATAATAAATAGTCACTTCAATGTCGCAACCCTCGTTGGCGTCGCATAAAGGTGAGAGGGGCAAAAAATTGCTGTATTTTCAAAACTTAGTTGAAAGAAATTTGTACAATGATTTTGTCTGCATATTTCAATCCCTTTCGATATATGGTCACTTCAATGTCTCAAACGTCGTTGGCGTTGCATAGTTGTGACAGGCAGAAAAATGCTGTTTTTTCTAAACTGAGTTAGTTCACATGAATTTGATGAGTGATTTTGTTTACAGTTTCAATTCTCTCCGATAGTAAATAGTCACTTCAATGTCGCAACCCTCGTTGGCGTCGCATAAAGGTGAGAGAGACAAAAAATTGCTGTATATCCGAGTAAACTGAGTTTAGAGAAATGTGTTCAATCATTTTGTCAGCATATTTTAATCCCTTTCGATATATGGTCTTTTCAATATCTCGAACGTCGTTGGCGTTGCATAGGTGTGACAGGCTGAAAAATGATGTTTTTTTCTAAACTGAGTTAGTTCACATGAATTTGATGAGTGATTTTGTCCACACATTTCAATTCCCTCCGATAGTGAATAGTCACTTCAATGTGGCAACCCTCGTTGGCGTCGCATAAAGGTGAGAGAGACAAAAAATTGCTGTATATCCGAGTTAACTGAGTTTGAAGAAATGTGTTCAATCATTTTGTCAGCATATTTTAATCCCTTTCGATATATGGTCTTTTCAATATCTCGAACGTCGTTGGCGTTGCATAGGTGTGACAGGCTAAAAAATGATGTTTTTTTCTAAACTAAGTAAGTTCACATGAATTTGATGAGTGATTTTGTTCACACATTTCAATTCCCTCCGATAGTGAATTGTCACTTCAATGTCGCAACCCTCGTTGGCGTCGCATAAAGGTGAGAGAGACAAAAAATTGCTGTATATCCGAGTAAACTGAGTTTAGAGAAATGTGTTCAATCATTTTGTCAGCATATTTTAATCCCTTTCGATATATGGTCTTTTCAATATCTCGAACGTCGTTGGCGTTGCATAGGTGTGACAGGCTGAAAAATGATGTTTTTTTCTAAACTGAGTAAGTTCACATGAATTTGATGAGTGATTTTGTCCACACATTTCAATTCCCTCCGATAGTGAATAGTCACTTCAATGTGGCAACCCTCGTTGGCGTCGCATAAAGGTGAGAGAGACAAAAAATTGCTGTATATCCGAGTTA
This sequence comes from Henosepilachna vigintioctopunctata, assembly GCA_030704895.1. Taxonomy (NCBI): domain Eukaryota; kingdom Metazoa; phylum Arthropoda; class Insecta; order Coleoptera; family Coccinellidae; genus Henosepilachna; species Henosepilachna vigintioctopunctata. The sequence goes on along the minus strand of JARQZJ010000036.1, from coordinate 4,858,525 downwards.
ACTGAGTTTAGAGAAATGTGTTCAATCATTTTGTCAGCATATTTTAATCCCTTTCGATATATGGTCTTTTCAATATCTCGAACGTCGTTGGCGTTGCATAGGTGTGACAGGCTGAAAAATGATGTTTTTTTCTAAACTGAGTAAGTTCACATGAATTTGATGAGTGATTTTGTCCACACATTTCAATTCCCTCCGATAGTGAATAGTCACTTCAATGTGGCAACCCTCGTTGGCGTCGCATAAAGGTGAGAGAGACAAAAAATTGCTGTATATCCGAGTTAAACTGAGTTTAGAGAAATGTGTTCAATCATTTTGTCAACATATTTTAATCCCTTTCGATATATGGTCTTTTCAATATTTCGAACGTCGTTGGCGTTGCATAGGTGTGACAGGCTGAAAAATGATGTTTTTTCTAAACTGAGTAAGTTCACATGAATTTGATGAGTGATTTTGTCCACACATTTCAATTCCCTCCGATAGTGAATAGTCACTTCAATGTGGCAACCCTCGTTGGCGTCGCATAAAGGTGAGAGAGACAAAAAATTGCTGTATATCCGAGTGAACTGAGTTTAGAGAAATGTGTTCAATCATTTTGTCAGCATATTTTAATCCCTTTCGATATATGGTCTTTTCAATATCTCGAACGTCGTTGGCGTTGCATAGGTGTGACAGGCTAAAAAATGATGTTTTTTTCTAAACTGAGTAAGTTCACATGAATTTGATGAGTGATTTTGTCCACACATTTCAATTCCCTCCGATAGTGAATAGTCACTTCAATGTGGCAACCCTCGTTGGCGTCGCATAAAGGTGAGAGAGACAAAAAATTGCTGTATATCCGAGTAAACTGAGTTGAAAGAAATTTGTACAATGTTTTGTCAGCATATTTTAATCCCTTTCGATATATGGTCTTTCAATGTCTCAAACGTCGTTGGCGTTGCATAGTTGTGACAGGCAAAAAAATGCTGTTTTTTTCTAAACTGAGTTAGTTCACATGAATTTGATGAGTGATTTTGTTTACAGTTTCAATTCCTCCGATAGTAAATAGTCACTTCAATGTCGCAACCCTCGTTGGCGTCGCATAAAGGTGAGAGAGACAAAAAATTGCTGTATTTCCGAGTAAACTGAGTTTAGAGAAATGTGTTCAATCATTTTGTCAGCATATTTTAATCCCTTTCGATATATGGTCTTTTCAATATCTCGAACGTCGTTGGCGTTGCATAGGTGTGACAGGCTAAAAAATGATGTTTTTTTCTAAACTGAGTAAGTTCACATGAATTTGATGAGTGATTTTGTCCACACATTTCAATTCCCTCCGATAGTAAATAGTCACTTCAATGTGGCAACCCTCGTTGGCGTCGCATAAAGGTGAGAGGGACAAAAAATTGCTGTATCTCCGAGTAAACTGAAATAAGAAAAATTTGTTCATTGATATTTTCTGCATATTTTAATCCCTTTCGATATATGGTCTATCAATGTCTCAAACGTCGTTGGCGTTGCATAGGTGTGACAGGCAAAAAAATGCTGTTTTTTTCTAAACTGAGTAAGTTCACATGAATTTGATGAGTGATTTTGTTTACAGTTTTGATTCCCTCCGATAATAAATGGTCACTTCAATGTCGCAACCCTCGTTGGCGTCGCATAAAGGTGAGAGGGGCAAAAAATTGCCTGTATTTTCAAACACTTAGTTGAAAGAAATTTGTACAATAATTTTGTCTGCATATTTTAATCCCTTTCGATATATGGTCACTTCAATGTCTCAAACGTCGTTGGCGTTGCATAGTTGTGACAGGCAAAAAAATGCTGTTTTTTTCTAAACTGAGTTAGTTCACATGAATTTGATGAGTGATTTTGTTTACAGTTTTAATTCCCTCCGATAGTAAATAGTCACTTCAATGTCGCAACCCACGTTGGCGTCGCATAGAGGTGAGAGGGGCAAAAAATTTCTGTATTTTCAAAACTTAGTTGAAAGAAATTTGTTCAATGATTTTGTCTGCATATTTCAATCCCTTTCGATATATGGTCACTTCAATGTCTCAAACGTCGTTGGCGTTGCATAGTTGTGACAGGCAGAAAAAATGCTGTTTCTTTCTAAACTGAGTTAGTTCACATGAATTTGATGAGTGATTTTGTCCACACAGTTTCAATTCCCTCCGATAGTAAATAGTCACTTCAATGTCGCAACCCTCGTTGGCGTCGAATAAAGGTGAGAGAAACAAAAAATTGCTGTATATCCGAGTAAACTGAGTTTAGAGAAACGTGTTCAATCATTTTGTCAGCATATTTTAATCCCTTTCGATATATGGTCTTTTCAATACCTCGAACGTCGTTGGCGTTGCATAGGTGTGACAGGCTAAAAAATGATGTTTTTTTCTAAACTGAGTAAGTTCACATGAATTTGATGAGTGATTTTGTCCACACATTTCAATTCCCTCCGATAGTGAATAGTCACTTCAATGTGGCAACCCTCGTTGGCGTCGCATAAAGGTGAGAGAGACAAAAAATTGCTGTATACGAGTTAACTGAGTTTAGAGAAATGTGTTCAATCATTTTGTCAGCATATTTTAATCCCTTTCGATATATGGTCTTTTCAATATCTCGAACGTCGTTGGCGTTGCATAGGTGTGACAGGCTAAAAAATGATGTTTTTTTCTAAACTGAGTAAGTTCACATGAATTTGATGAGTGATTTTGTCCACACATTTCAATTCCCTCCGATAGTGAATAGTCACTTCAATGTCGCAACCCTCGTTGGCGTCGCATAAAGGTGAGAGAGACAAAAAATTGCTGTATATCCGAGTAAACTGAGTTTAGAGAAATGTGTTCAATCATTTTGTCAGCATATTTTAATCCCTTTCGATATATGGTCTTTTCAATATCTCGAACGTCGTTGGCGTTGCATAGGTGTGACAAGCTAAAAAATGATGTTTTTTTCTAAACTGAGTAAGTTCACATGAATTTGATGAGTGATTTTGTCCACACATTTCAATTCCCTCCGATAGTGAATAGTCACTTCAATGTGGCAACCCTCGTTGGCGTCGCATAAAGGTGAGAGAGACAAAAAATTGGTGTATATCCGAGTGAACTGAGTTTAGAGAAATGTGTTCAATCATTTTGTCAGCATATTTTAATCCCTTTCGATATATGTTTTTTTCAATATCTCGAACGTCGTTGGCGTTGCATAGGTGTGACAGGCTAAGAAATGATGTTTTTTTCTAAACTGAGTAAGTTCACATGAATTTGATGAGTGATTTTGTCCACACATTTCAATTCCCTCCGATAGTAAATAGTCACTTCAATGTGGCAACCCTCGTTGGCGTCGCATAAATGTGAGAGAGACAAAAAATTGCTGTATATCCGAGTAAACTGAGTTAATAGAATTGTGTGCAATGATTTTGTCAGCATATTTTGATCCCTTTCGATATATGGTCTTATCAATGTCTCAAACGTCGTTGGCGTTGCATAGTTGTGACAGGCAGAAAAATGCTGTTTTTTTCTAAACTGAGTTAGTTCACATGAAATTGATGAGTGATTTTGTTTACAGTTTCAATTCTCTCCGATAGTAAATAGTCACTTCAATGTGGCAACCCTCGTTGGCGTCGCATAAATGTGAGAGAGACAAAAAATTGCTGTATCTCCGAGTAAACAGAGTTAAGAGAAATTTGTTCAATGATTTTTCTGCATATTTTAATCCCTTTCGATATATGGTGTTATCAATGTCTCAAACGTCGTTGGCGTTGCATAGGTGTGACAGGCAAAAAAATGCTGTTTTTTTCTAAACTGAGTAAGTTCACATGAATTTGATGAGTGATTTTGTTTACAGTTTTGATTCCCTCCGATAATAAATGGTCACTTCAATGTCGCAACCCTCGTTGGCGTCGCATAAAGGTGAGAGGGGCAAAAACTTCCTGTATTTTCAAACACTTAGTTGAAAGAAATTTGTAGAATGATTTTGTCTGCATATTTTAATCCTTTTCGATATATTGTCACTTCAATGTCTCAAACGTCGTTGGCGTTGCATAGTTGTGATAGGCAGAAAAATGCTGTTTTTTCTAAACTGAGTTAGTTCACATGAATTTGATGAGTGATTTCGTTTACAGTTTTAATTTCCTCCGCTAGCGAATAGTCACCTCAATGTCGCAACCCACGTTGGCGTCGCATAGAGGTGAGAAGGGCAAAAAATTTCTGTATTTTCAAAACTTAGTTGAAAGAAATTTGTTCAAAGATTTTGTCTGCATATTTCAATCCCTTTCGATATATGGTCACTTCAATGTCTCAAACGTCGTTGGCGTTGCATAGTTGTGACAGGCAGAAAAATGCTGTTTCTTTCTAAACTGAGTTAGTTCACATGAATTTGATGAGTGATTTTGTTTACAGTTTCAATTCCCTCCGATAGTAAATAGTCACTTCAATGTCGCAACCCTCGTTGGCGTCGCATAAAGGTGAGAGAGACAAAAAATTGCTGTATATCCGAGTAAACTGAGTTTAGAGAAATGTGTTCAATCATTTTGTCAGCATATTTTAATCCCTTTCAATATATGGTCTTTTCAATATCTCGAACGTCGTTGGCGTTGCATAGGTGTGACAGGCTAAAAAATGATGTTTTTTTCTAAACTGAGTAAGTTCACATGAATTTGATGAGTGATTTTGTCCACACATTTCAATTCCCTCCGATAGTGAATAGTCACTTCAATGTGGCAACCCTCGTTGGCGTCGCATAAAGGTGAGAGAGACAAAAAATTGCTGTATATCCGAGTTAACTGAGTTTAGAGAAATGTGTTCAATCATTTTGTCAGCATATTTTAATCCCTTTCGATATATGGTCTTTTCAATATCTCGAACGTCGTTGGCGTTGTATAGGTGTCACAGGCTAAAAAATGATGTTTTTTTCTAAACTGAGTAAGTTCACATGAATTTGATGAGTGATATTGTCCACACATTTCAATTCCCTCCGATAGTGAATAGTCACTTCAATATGGCAACCCTCGTTGGCGTCGCATAAATGTGAGAGAGACAAAAAATTGCTGTATATCCGAGTAAACTGAGTTAATAGAATTGTGTGCAATGATTTTGTCAGCATATTTTGATCCCTTTCGATATATGGTCTTATCAATGTCTCAAACGTCGTTGGCGTTGCATAGTTGTGACAGGCAGAAAAATGCTGTTTTTTTCTAAACTGAGTTAGTTCACATGAAATTGATGAGTGGTTTTGTTTACAGTTTCAATTCTCTCCGATAGTAAATAGTCACTTCAATGTCGCAACCCTCGTTGGCGTCGCATAAAGGTGAGAGAGACAAAAAATTGCTGTATATCCGAGTAAACTGAGTTTAGAGAAATGTGTTCAATCATTTTGTCAGCATATTTTAATCCCTTTCGATATATGGTCTTTTCAATATCTCGAACGTCGTTGGCGTTGCATAGGTGTGACAGGCTAAAAAATGATGTTTTTTTCTAAACTGAGTAAGTTCACATGAATTTGATGAGTGATTTTGTCCACACATTTCAATTCCCTCCGATAGTAAATAGTCACTTCAATGTGGCAACCCTCGTTGGCGTCGCATAAAGGTGAGATAGACAAAAAATTGCTGTATCTCCGAGTAAACAGAGTTAAGAGAAATTTGTTCAATGATTTTTTCTGCATATTTTAATCCCTTTCGATATATCGTGTTATCAATGTCTCAAACGTCGTTGGCGTTGCATAGGTGTGACAGGCAAAAAAATGCTGTTTTTTTCTAAACTGAGTAAGTTCACATGAATTTGATGAGTGATTTTGTTTACAGTTTTGATTCCCTCCGATAATAAATGGTCACTTCAATGTCGCAACCCTCGTTGGCGTCGCATAAAGGTGAGAGGGGCAAAAACTTCCTGTATTTTCAAACACTTAGTTGAAAGAAGTTTGTAGAATGATTTTGTCTGCATATTTTAATCCCTTTCGATATATGGTCACTTCAATGTCTCAAACGTCGTTGGCGTTGCATAGTTGTGACTGGCAGAAAAATGCTGTTTTTTCTAAACTGAGTTAGTTCACATGAATTTGATGAGTGATTTTGTTTACAGTTTTGATTTCCTCCGCTAGCGAATAGTCACCTCAATGTCGCAACCCACGTTGGCGTCGCATAGAGGTGAGAGGGGCAAAAAATTTCTGTATTTTCAAAACTTAGTTGAAAGAAATTTGTTCAATGATTTTGTCTGCATATTTCAATCCCTTTCGATATATGGTCACTTCAATGTCTCAAACGTCGTTGGCGTTGCATAGTTGTGACAGGCAGAAAAATGCTGTTTTTTTCTAAACTGAGTTTGTTCACATGAATTTGATGAGTGATTTTGTTTACAGTTTCAATTCTCTCCGATAGTAAATAGTCACTTCAATGTCGCAACCCTCGTTGGCGTCGCATAAAGGTGAGAGAGACAAAAAATTGCTGTATATCCGAGTAAACTGAGTTTAGAGAAATGTGTTCAATCATTTTGTCAGCATATTTTAATCCCTTTCGATATATGGTCTTTTCAATATCTCGAACGTCGTTGGCGTTTCATAGGTGTGACAGGCTAAAAAATGATGTTTTTTTCTAAACTGAGTAAGTTCACATGAATTTGATGAGTGATTTTGTCGACACATTTCAATTCCCTCCGATAGTGAATAGTCACTTTAATGTGGCAACCCTCGTTGGCGTCGCATAAAGGTGAGAGAGACAAAAAATTGCTGTATATCCGAGTTAACTGAGTTTAGAGAAATGTGTTCAATCATTTTGTCAGCATATTTTAATCCCTTTCGATGTATGGTCTTTTCAATATCTCGAACGTCGTTGGCGTTTCATAGGTGTGACAGGCTAAAAAATGATGTTTTTTTCTAAACTGAGTAAGTTCACATGAATTTGATGAGTGATTTTGTCCACACATTTCAATTCCCTCCGATAGTGAATAGTCACTTTAATGTGGCAACCCTCGTTGGCGTCGCATAAAGGTGAGAGAGACAAAAAATTGCTGTATATCCGAGTTAACTGAGTTTAGAGAAATGTGTTCAATCATTTTGTCAGCATATTTTAATCCCTTTCGATGTATGGTCTTTTCAATATCTCAAACGTCGTTGGCGTTGCATAGTTGTGACAGGCAGAAAAATGCTGTTTCTTTCTAAACTGAGTTAGTTCACATGAATTTGATGAGTAATTTTGTCCACACATTTCAATTCCCTCCGATAGTGAATAGTCACTTCAATGTGGCAACCCTCGTTGGCGTCGCATAATGGTGAGAGAGACAAAAAATTGCTGTATATCCGAGTTATCTGAGTTTAGAGAAATGTGTTCAATCATTTTGTCAGCATATTTTAATCCCTTTCGATATATGGTCTTTTCAATATCTCGAACGTCGTTGGCGTTGCATAGGTGTGACAGGCTAAAAAATGATGTTTTTTTCTGAACTGAGTAAGTTCACATGAATTTGATGAGTGATTTTGTCCACACATTTCAATTCCCTCCGATAGTGAATAGTCACTTCATTGTGGCAACCCTCGTTGGCGTCGCATAAAGGTGAGAGAGACAAGAAATTGCTGTATATCCGAGTAAACTGAGTTTAGAGAAATGTGTTCAATCATTTTGTCAGCATATTTTAATCCCTTTCAATATGTGGTCTTTTCAATATCTCGAACGTCGTTGGCGTTGCATAGGTGTGACAGGCTAAAAAATGATGTTTTTTTCTAATTTGAGTAAGTTCACATGAATTTGATGAGTGATTTTGTCCACACATTTCAATTCCCTCCGATAGTGAATAGTCACTTCAATGTGGCAACCCTCGTTGGCATCGCATAAAGGTGAGAGAGACAAAAAATTGCTGTATCTCCGAGTAAACAGAGTTAAGAGAAATTTGTTCAATGATTTGTTTTGCATATTTTAATCCCTTTCGATATATGGTCTTATCAATGTCTCAAACGTCGTTGGCGTTGCATAGGTGTGACAGGCAAAAAAATGCTGTTTTTTCTAAACTGAATAAGTTCACATGAATTTGATGAGTGATTTTGTTTACAGTTTTGATTCCCTCCGATAATAAATGGTCACTTCAATGTCGCAACCCTAGTTGGCGTCGCATAAAGGTGAGAGGGGCAAAAACTTCCTGTATTTTCAAACACTTAGTTGAAAGAAATTTGTAGAATGATTTTGTCTGCATATTTCAATCCCTTTCGATATATGGTCACTTCAATGTCTCAAACGTCGTTGGCGTTGCATAGTTGTGACAGGCAGAAAAATGCTGTTTCTTTCTAAACTGAGTTAGTTCACATGAATTTGATGAGTGATTTTGTTTACAGTTTCAATTCTCTCCGATAGTAAATAGTCACTTCAATGTCGCAACCCTCGTTGGCGTCGCATAAAGGTGAGAGAGACAAAAAATTGCTGTATATCCGAGTAAACTGAGTTTAGAGAAATGTGTTCAATCATTTTGTCAGCATATTTTAATCCCTTTCGATATATGGTCTTTTCAATATCTCGAACGTCGTTGGCGTTGCATAGGTGTGACAGGCTAAAAAATGATGTTTTTTTCTAAACTAAGTGAGTTCACATGAATTTGATGAGTGATTTTGTCCACACATTTCAATTCCCTCCGATAGTGAATAGTCACTTTAATGTGGCAACCCTCGTTGGCGTCGCATAAAGGTGAGAGAGACAAAAAATTGCTGTATATGCGAGTTAACTGAGTTTGGAGAAATGTGTTCAATCATTTTGTCAGCATATTTTAATCCCTTTCGATGTATGGTCTTTTCAATATCTCGAACGTCGTTGGCGTTGCATAGGTGTGAAAGGCTAAAAAATGATGTTTTTTTCTAAACTAAGTAAGTTTACATGAATTTGATGAGTGATTTTGTTCACACATTTCAATTCCCTCCGATAGTGAATAGTCACTTCAATGTCGCAACACTCGTTGGCGTCGCATAAAGGTGAGAGAGACAAAAAATTGCTGTATATCCGAGTAAACTGAGTTTAGAGAAATGTGTTCAATCATTTGGTCAGCATATTTTAATCCCTTTCGATATATGGTCTTTTCAATATCTCGAACGTCGTTGGCGTTGCATAGGTGTGACAGGCTGAAAAATGATGTTTTTTTCTAAACTGAGTAAGTTCACATGAATTTGATGAGTGATTTTGTCCACACATTTCAATTCCCTCCGATAGTGAATAGTCACTTCAATGTGGCAACCCTCGTTGGCGTCGCATAAAGGTGAGAGAGACAAAAAATTGCTGTATATCCGAGTTAACTGAGTTTAGAGAAATGTGTTCAATCATTTTGTCAGCATATTTTAATCCCTTTCGATATATGGTCTTTTCAATATCTCGAACGTCGTTGGCGTTGCATAGGTGTGACAGGCTGAAAAATGATGTTTTTTTCTAAACTGAGTAAGTTCACATGAATTTGATGAGTGATTTTGTCCACACATTTCAATTCCCTCCGATAGTGAATAGTCACTTCAATGTGGCAACCCTCGTTGGCGTCGCATAAAGGTGAGAGAGACAAAAAATTGGTGTATATCCGAGTTAACTGAGTTTAGAGAAATGTGTTCAATCATTTTGTCAACATATTTTAATCCCTTTCGATATATGGTCTTTTCAATATCTCGAACGTCGTTGGCGTTGCATAGGTGTGACAGGCTGAAAAATGATGCTTTTTTCTAAACTGAGTAAGTTCACATGAATTTGATGAGTGATTTTGTCCACACATTTCAATTCCCTCCGATAGTGAATAGTCACTTCAATGTGGCAACCCTCGTTGGCGTCGCATAAAGGTGAGAGAGACAAAAAATTGCTGTATATCCGAGTGAACTGAGTTTAGAGAAATGTGTTCAATCATTTTGTCAGCATATTTTAATCCCTTTCGATATATGGTCTTTTCAATATCTCTAACGTCGTTGGCGTTGCATAGGTGTGACAGGCTAAAAAATGATGTTTTTTTCTAAACTGAGTAAGTTCACATGAATTTGATGAGTGGTTTTGTCCACACATTTCAATTCCCTCCGATAGTGAATAGTCACTTCAATGTGGCAACCCTCGTTGGCGTCGCATAAAGGTGAGAGAGACAAAAAATTGCTGTATATCCGAGTAAACTGAGTTAATAGAATTGTGTGCAATGTTTTGTCAGCATATTTTGATCCCTTTCGATATATGGTCTTATCAATGTCTCAAACGTCGTTGGCGTTGCATAGTTGTGACAGGCAGAAAAATGCTGTTTTTTTCTAAACTGAGTTTGTTCACATGAAATTGATGAGTGATTTTGTTTACAGTTTCAATTCTCTCCGATAGTAAATAGTCACTTCAATGTCGCAACCCTCGTTGGCGTCGCATAAAGGTGAGAGAGACAAAAAATTGCTGTATGTCCGAGTAAACTGAGTTTAGAGAAATGTGTTCAATCATTTTGTCAGCATATTTTAATCCCTTTCGATATATGGTCTTTTCAATATCTCGAACGTCGTTGGCGTTGCATAGGTGTGACAGGCTAAAAAATGATGATTTTTTCTAAACTGAGTAAGTTCACATGAATTTGATGAGTGATTTTGTCCACACATTTCAATTCCCTCCGATAGTAAATAGTCACTTCAATGTGGCAACCCTGGTTGGCGTCGCATAAAGGTGAGATAGACAAAAAATTGCTGTATCTCCGAGTAAACAGAGTTAAGAGAAATTTGTTCAATGATTTTTTCTGCATATTTTAATCCCTTTCGATATATGGTCTTATCAATGTCTCAAACGTCGTTGGCGTTGCATAGGTGTGACAGGCAAAAAAATGCTGTTTTTTTCTAAACTGAGTAAGTTCACATGAATTTGATGAGTGATTTTGTTTACAGTTTTGATTCCCTCCGATAATAAATGGTCACTTCAATGTCGCAACCCTCGTTGGCATCGCATAAAGGTGAGAGGGGCAAAAACTTCCTGTATTTTCAAACACTTAGTTGAAAGAAATTTGTAGAATTATTTTGTCTGCATATTTTAATTCCTTTCGATATATGGTCACTTCAATGTCTCAAACGTCGTTGGCGTTGCATAGTTGTGACAGGCAGAAAAATGCTGTTCTTTCAAAACTGAGTTAGTTCACATGAATTTGATGAGTGATTTTGTTTACAGTTTTAATTTCCTCCGCTAGCGAATAGTCACCTCAATGTCACAACCCACGTTGGCGTCGCATAGAGGTGAGAGGGGCAAAAAATTTCTGTATTTTCGAAACTTACTTGAAAAAATTTGTTCAATGATTTTGTCTGCATATTTCAATCCCTTTCGATATATGGTCACTTCAATGTCTCAAACGTCGTTGGCGTTGCATAGTTGTGACAGGCAGAAAAATGCTGTTTCTTTCTAAACTGAGTTAGTTCACATGAATTTGATGAGTAATTTTGTCCACACATTTCAATTCCCTCCGATAGTGAATAGTCACTTCAATGTGGCAACTTTCGTTGGAGTCGAATAAAGGTGAGAGAAACAAAAAGTGGCTGTATATCCGAGTAAACTGAGTTTAGAGAAACGTGTTCAATCATTTTGTCAGCATATTTTAATCCCTTTCGATATATGGTCTTTTCAATACCCCGAACGTCGTTGGCGTTGCATAGTTGTGACAGGCTAAAAAATGATGTTTTTTTCTAAACTGAGTAAGTTCACATGAATTTGATGAGTGATTTTGTCCACACATTTCAATTCCCTCCGATAGTGAATAGTCACTTCAATGTGGCAACCCTCGTTGGCGTCGCATAAAGGTGAGAGAGACAAAAAATTGCTGCATACCCGAGTTAACTGAGTTTAGAGAAATGTGTTCAATCATTTTGTCAGCATATTTTAATCCCTTTCGATATATGGTCTTTTCAATATCTCGAACGTCGTTGGCGTTGCATAGGAGTGACAGGCTAAAAAATGATGTTTTTTTCTAAACTGAGTAAGTTCACATGAATTTGATGAGTGATTTTGTCCACACATTTCAATTCCCTCCGATAGTGAATAGTCACTTCAATGTGGCAACCCTCGTTGGCGTCGCATAAAGGTGAGAGAGACAAAAAATTGCTGTATATCCGAGTAAACTGAGTTTAGAGAAATGTGTTCAATCATTTTGTCAGCATATTTTAATCCCTTTCGATATATGGTCTTTTCAATATCTCGAACGTCGTTGGCGTTGCATAGGTGTGACAAGCTAAAAAATGATGTTTTTTTCTAAACTGAGTAAGTTCACATGAATTTGATGAGTGATTTTGTGCACACATTTCAATTCCCTCCGATAGTGAATAGTCACTTCAATGTGGCAACCCTCGTTGGCGTCGCATAAAGGTGAGAGAGACAAAAAATTGCTGTATATCCGAGTGAACTGAGTTTAGAGAAATGTGTTCAATCATTTTGTCAGCATATTTTAATCCCTTTCGATATATGTTTTTTTCAATATCTCGAACGTCGTTGGCGTTGCATAGGTGTGACAGGCTAAGAAATGATGTTTTTTTCTAAACTGAGTAAGTTCACATGAATTTGATGAGTGATTTTGTCCACACATTTCAATTCCCTCCGATAGTAAATAGTCACTTCAATGTGGCAACCCTCGTTGGCGTCGCATAAATGTGAGAGAGACAAAAAATTGCTGTATATCCGAGTAAACTGAGTTAATAGAATTGTGTGCAATGATTTTGTCAGCATATTTTGATCCCTTTCGATATATGGTCTTATCAATGTCTCAAACGTCGTTGGCGTTGCATAGTTGTGACAGGCAGAAAAATGCTGTTTTTTTCTAAACTGAGTTAGTTCACATGAAATTGATGAGTGATTTTGTTTACAGTTTCAATTCTCTCCGATAGTAAATAGTCACTTCAATGTGGCAACCCTCGTTGGCGTCGCATAAATGTGAGAGAGACAAAAAATTGCTGTATCTCCGAGTAAACAGAGTTAAGAGAAATTTGTTCAATGATTTTCTCTGCATATTTTAATCCCTTTCGATATATGGTGTTATCAATGTCTCAAACGTCGTTGGCGTTGCATAGGTGTGACAGGCAAAAAAATGCTGTTTTTTTCTAAACTGAGTAAGTTCACATGAATTTGATGAGTGATTTTGTTTACAGTTTTGATTCCCTCCGATAATAAATGGTCACTTCAATGTCGCAACCCTCGTTGGCGTCGCATAAAGGTGAGAGGGGCAAAAACTTCCTGTATTTTCAAACACTTAGTTGAAAGAAATTTGTAGAATGATTTTGTCTGCATATTTTAATCCTTTTCGATATATTGTCACTTCAATGTCTCAAACGTCGTTGGCGTTGCATAGTTGTGATAGGCAGAAAAATGCTGTTTTTTCTAAACTGAGTTAGTTCACATGAATTTGATGAGTGATTTCGTTTACAGTTTTAATTTCCTCCGCTAGCGAATAGTCACCTCAATGTCGCAACCCACGTTGGCGTCGCATAGAGGTGAGAAGGGCAAAAAATTTCTGTATTTTCAAAACTTAGTTGAAAGAAATTTGTTCAAAGATTTTGTCTGCATATTTCAATCCCTTTCGATATATGGTCACTTCAATGTCTCAAACGTCGTTGGCGTTGCATAGTTGTGACAGGCAGAAAAATGCTGTTTCTTTCTAAACTGAGTTAGTTCACATGAATTTGATGAGTGATTTTGTTTACAGTTTCAATTCCCTCCGATAGTAAATAGTCACTTCAATGTCGCAACCCTCGTTGGCGTCGCATAAAGGTGAGAGAGACAAAAAATTGCTGTATATCCGAGTAAACTGAGTTTAGAGAAATGTGTTCAATCATTTTGTCAGCATATTTTAATCCCTTTCAATATATGGTCTTTTCAATATCTCGAACGTCGTTGGCGTTGCATAGGTGTGACAGGCTAAAAAATGATGTTTTTTTCTAAACTGAGTAAGTTCACATGAATTTGATGAGTGATTTTGTCCACACATTTCAATTCCCTCCGATAGTGAATAGTCACTTCAATGTGGCAACCCTCGTTGGCGTCGCATAAAGGTGAGAGAGACAAAAAATTGCTGTATATCCGAGTTAACTGAGTTTAGAGAAATGTGTTCAATCATTTTGTCAGCATATTTTAATCCCTTTCGATATATGGTCTTTTCAATATCTCGAACGTCGTTGGCGTTGTATAGGTGTCACAGGCTAAAAAATGATGTTTTTTTCTAAACTGAGTAAGTTCACATGTATTTGATGAGTGATATTGTCCACACATTTCAATTCCCTCCGATAGTGAATAGTCACTTCAATATGGCAACCCTCGTTGGCGTCGCATAAATGTGAGAGAGACAAAAAATTGCTGTATATCCGAGTAAACTGAGTTAATAGAATTGTGTGCAATGATTTTGTCAGCATATTTTGATCCCTTTCGATATATGGTCTTATCAATGTCTCAAACGTCGTTGGCGTTGCATAGTTGTGACAGGCAGAAAAATGCTGTTTTTTTCTAAACTGAGTTAGTTCACATGAAATTGATGAGTGGTTTTGTTTACAGTTTCAATTCTCTCCGATAGTAAATAGTCACTTCAATGTCGCAACCCTCGTTGGCGTCGCATAAAGGTGAGAGAGACAAAAAATTGCTGTATATCCGAGTAAACTGAGTTTAGAGAAATGTGTTCAATCATTTTGTCAGCATATTTTAATCCCTTTCGATATATGGTCTTTTCAATATCTCGAACGTCGTTGGCGTTGCATAGGTGTGACAGGCTAAAAAATGATGTTTTTTTCTAAACTGAGTAAGTTCACATGAATTTGATGAGTGATTTTGTCCACACATTTCAATTCCCTCCGATAGTAAATAGTCACTTCAATGTGGCAACCCTCGTTGGCGTCGCATAAAGGTGAGATAGACAAAAAATTGCTGTATCTCCGAGTAAACAGAGTTAAGAGAAATTTGTTCAATGATTTTTTCTGCATATTTTAATCCCTTTCGATATATCGTGTTATCAATGTCTCAAACGTCGTTGGCGTTGCATAGGTGTGACAGGCAAAAAAATGCTGTTTTTTTCTAAACTGAGTAAGTTCACATGAATTTGATGAGTGATTTTGTTTACAGTTTTGATTCCCTCCGATAATAAATGGTCACTTCAATGTCGCAACCCTCGTTGGCGTCGCATAAAGGTGAGAGGGGCAAAAACTTCCTGTATTTTCAAACACTTAGTTGAAAGAAATTTGTAGAATGATTTTGTCTGCATATTTTAATCCCTTTCGATATATGGTCACTTCAATGTCTCAAACGTCGTTGGCGTTGCATAGTTGTGACTGGCAGAAAAATGCTGTTTTTTCTAAACTGAGTTAGTTCACATGAATTTGATGAGTGATTTTGTTTACAGTTTTGATTTCCTCCGCTAGCGAATAGTCACCTCAATGTCGCAACCCACGTTGGCGTCGCATAGAGGTGAGAGGGGCAAAAAATTTCTGTATTTTCAAAACTTAGTTGAAAGAAATTTGTTCAATGATTTTGTCTGCATATTTCAATCCCTTTCGATATATGGTCACTTCAATGTCTCAAACGTCGTTGGCGTTGCATAGTTGTGACAGGCAGAAAAATGCTGTTTTTTTCTAAACTGAGTTTGTTCACATGAATTTGATGAGTGATTTTGTTTACAGTTTCAATTCTCTCCGATAGTAAATAGTCACTTCAATGTCGCAACCCTCGTTGGCGTCGCATAAAGGTGAGAGAGACAAAAAATTGCTGTATATCCGAGTAAACTGAGTTTAGAGAAATGTGTTCAATCATTTTGTCAGCATATTTTAATCCCTTTCGATATATGGTCTTTTCAATATCTCGAACGTCGTTGGCGTTTCATAGGTGTGACAGGCTAAAAAATGATGTTTTTTTCTAAACTGAGTAAGTTCACATGAATTTGATGAGTGATTTTGTCGACACATTTCAATTCCCTCCGATAGTGAATAGTCACTTTAATGTGGCAACCCTCGTTGGCGTCGCATAAAGGTGAGAGAGACAAAAAATTGCTGTATATCCGAGTTAACTGAGTTTAGAGAAATGTGTTCAATCATTTTGTCAGCATATTTTAATCCCTTTCGATGTATGGTCTTTTCAATATCTCGAACGTCGTTGGCGTTTCATAGGTGTGACAGGCTAAAAAATGATGTTTTTTTCTAAACTGAGTAAGTTCACATGAATTTGATGAGTGATTTTGTCCACACATTTCAATTCCCTCCGATAGTGAATAGTCACTTTAATGTGGCAACCCTCGTTGGCGTCGCATAAAGGTGAGAGAGACAAAAAATTGCTGTATATCCGAGTTAACTGAGTTTAGAGAAATGTGTTCAATCATTTTGTCAGCATATTTTAATCCCTTTCGATGTATGGTCTTTTCAATATCTCGAACGTCGTTGGCGTTTCATAGGTGTGAAAGGCTAAAAAATGATGTTTTTTTTTAAACTAAGTAAGTTCACATGAATTTGATGAGTGATTTTGTCCACACATTTCAATTCCCTCCGAAAGTGAATAGTCACTTCAATGTCGCAACCCTCGTTGGCGTCGCATAAAGGTGAGAGAGACAAAAAATTGCTGTATATCCGAGTAAACTGAGTTTAGAGAAATGTGTTCAATCATTTTGTCAGCATATTTTAATCCCTTTCGATATATGGTCTTTTCAATATCTCGAACGTCGTTGGCGTTGCATAGGTGTGACAGGCTAAAAAATGATGTTTTTTTCTAAACTGAATAAGTTCACATGAATTTGATGAGTGATTTTGTCCACACATTTCAATTCCCTCCGATAGTGAATAGTCACTTCAATCTGGCAACCCTCGTTGGCGTCGCATAAAGTTGAGAGAGACAAAAAATTTCTGTATATCCGAGTTAACTGAGTTTAGAGAAATGTGTTCAATCATTTTGTCAGCATATTTTAAACCCTTTCGATATATGGTCTTTTCAATATCTCGAACGTCGTTGGCGTTGCATAGGTGTGACAGGCTAAAAAATGATGTTTTTTTCTAAACTGAGTAAGTTCACATGAATTTGATGAGTGATTTTGTCCACACATTTCAATTCCCTCCGATAGTGAATAGTCACTTCAATGTGGCAACCCCCGTTGGCGTCGCATAAAGGTGAGAGAGACAAAAAATTGCTGTATATCAGAGTTAACTGAGTTTAGAGAAATGTGTTCAATCATTTTGTCAGCATATTTTAATCCATTTCGATATATGGTCTTTTCAATATCTCGAACGTCGTTGTCGTTACATTGGTGTGACAGGCTAAAAAATGATGTTTTTTTCTAAACTGAGTAAGTTCACATGAATTTGATGAGTGATTTTGTCCACACATTTCAATTCCCTCCGATAGTGAATATTCACTTCAATGTGGCAACCCTCGTTGGCGTCGCATAAAGGTGAGAGAGACAAAAAATTGCTGCATATCCGAGTTAACTGAGTTTAGAGAAATGTGTTCAATCATTTTGTCAGCATATTTTAATCCCTTTCGATATATGGTCTTTTCAATATCTGGAACGTCGTTGGCGTTGCATAGGTGTGACAGGCTAAAAAATGATGTTTTTCTCTAAACTGAGTAAGTTCACATGAATTTGATGAGTGATTTTGTCCACACATTTCGATTTCCCTCCGATAGTGAATAGTCACTTCAATGTGGCAACCCTCGTTGGCGTCGCATAAAGGTGAGAGATAAAAAAAATTGCTGTATATCCGAGTAAACTGAGTTAATAGAATTGTGTGCAATGATTTTGTCAGCATATTTTGATCCCTTTCGATATATGGTCTTATCAATGTCTCAAACGTCGTTGGCGTTGCATAGTTGTGACAGGCAGAAAAATGCTGTGTTTTTCTAAACTGAGTTAGTTCACATGAAATTGATGAGTGATTTGAAGGTGAGAGAGACAAAAAATTGCTGTATATCCGAGTAAACTGAGTTTAGAGAAATGTGTTCAATCATTTTGTCAGCATATTTTAATCCCTTTCGATATATGGTCTTTTCAATATCTCGAACGTCGTTGGCGTTGCATAGGTGTGACAGGCTGAAAAATGATGTTTTTTTCTAAACTGAGTAAGTTCACATGAATTTGATGAGTGATTTTGTCCACACATTTCAATTCCCTCCGATAGTAAATAGTCACTTCAATGTGGCAACCCTCGTTGGCGTCGCATAAAGGTGAGATAGACAGAAAATTGCTGTATCTCCGAGTAAACAGAGTTAAGAGAAATTTGTTCAATGATTTATTCTGCATATTTTAATCCCTTTCGATATATGGTCACTTCAATGTCTCAAACGTCGTTGGCGTTGCATAGTTGTGACAGGTAAAAAAATGCTGTTTTTTCTAAACTGAGTCAGTTCACATGAATTTGATGAGTGATTTTGTTTACAGTTTTAATTTCCTCCACTAGCGAATAGTCACCTCAATGTCGCAACCCACGTTGGCGTCGCATAGAGGTGAGAGGTCCAAAAAATTTCAGTATTTTCAAAACTTAGTTGAAAGAAATTTGTTCAATGATTTTGTCTGCATATTTCAATCCCTTTCGATATATGGTCACTTCAATGTCTCAAACGTCGTTGGCGTTGCATAGTTGTGACAGGCAGAAACATGCTGTTTTTTTCTAAACTGAGTTTGTTCACATGAATTTGATGAGTGATTTTGTTTACAGTTTCAATTCTCTCCGATAGTAAATAGTCACTTCAATGTCGCAACCCTCGTTGGCGTCGCATAAAGGTGAGAGAGACAAAAAATTGCTGTATATCCGAGTTAACTGAGTTTAGAGAAATGTGTTCAATCATTTTGTCAGCATATTTTAATCCCTTTCGATGTATGGTCTTTTCAATATCTCGAACGTCGTTGGCGTTGCATAGGTGTGAGAGGCTAAAAAATGATGTTTTTTTCTAAACTAAGTAAGTTCACATGAATTTGATGAGTGATTTTGTCCACACATTTCAATTCCCACCGATAGTGAATAGTCACTTCAATGTCGCTACCCTCGTTGGCGTCGCATAAAGGTGACAGAGACAAAAAATTGCTGTATATCCGAGTAAACTGAGTTTAGAGAAATGTGTTCAATCATTTTGTCAGCATATTTTAATCCCTTTCGATATATAGTCATTCCAATATCTCGAACGTCGTTGGCGTTGCAAAGGTGTGACAGGCTAAAAAATGATGTTTTTTTCTAAACTGAATAAGTTCACATGAATTTGATGAGTGATTTTGTCCACACATTTCAATTCCCTCCGATAGTGAATAGTCACTTCAATCTGGCAACCCTCGTTGGCGTCGCATAAAGGTGAGAGAGACAAAAAATTGGTGTATATCCGAGTTCACTGAGTTTAGAGAAATGTGTTCAATCATTTTGACAGCATATTTGAATCCCTTTCGATATATGGTCTTTTCAATATCTCGAACGTCGTTGGCGTTGCATAGGTGTGACAGGCTAAAAAATGATGTTTTTTTCTAAACTGAGTAAGTTCACATGAATTTGATGAGTGATTTTGTTGACAGTTTCAATTCTCCCCGATAGTAAATAGTCACTTCAATGTCGCAACCCTCGTTGGCGTCGCATAAAGGTGAGAGAGACAAAAAATTTCTGTATATCCGAGTAAACTGAGTTTAGAGAAATGTGTTCAATCATTTTGTCAGCATATTTTAATCCCTTTCGATATATGGTCTTTTCAATATCTCGAACGTCGTTGGCGTTGCATAGGTGTGACAGGCTAAAAAATGATGTTTTTTTCTAAACTGAGTAAGTTCACATGAATTTGATGAGTGATTTTGTCCACACATTTCAATTCCCTCCGATAGTAAATAGTCACTTGAATGTGGCAACCCTCGTTGGCGTCGCATAAAGGTGAGATAGACAAAAAATTGCTGTATCTCCGAGTAAACAGAGTTAAGAGACATTTGTTCAATGATTTTTTCTGCATATTTTAATCCCTTTCGATATATGGTCTTTTCAATGTCTCAAACGTCGTTGGCGTTGCATAGGTGTGACAGGCTAAAAAATGATGTTTCTTTCTAAACTGAGTAAGTTCACATGAATTTGATGAGTGATTTTGTCCACACATTTCAATTCCCTCCGATAGTGAATAGTCACTTCAATGTGGCAACCCTCGTTGGCGTCGCATAAAAGTGAGAGAGACAAAAAATTGCTGTATATCCGAGTTAACTGAGTTTAGAGAAATGTGTTCAATCATTTTGTCAGCATATTTTAATCCCTTTCGATATATGGTCTTATCAATGTCTCAAACGTCGTTGGCGTTGCATAGGTGTGACAGGCAAAAAAATGCTGTTTTTTTCTAAACTGAGTAAGTTCACATGAATTTGATGAGTGATTTTGTTTACAGTTTTGATTCCCTCCGATAATAAATGGTCACTTCAATGTCGCAACCCTCGTTGGCGTCGCATAAAGGTGAGAGGGGCAAAAACTTCCTGTATTTTCAAACACTTAGTTGAAAGAAATTTGTAAAATGATTTTGTCTGCATATTTTAATCCCTCTCGATATATGGTCACTTCAATGTCTCAAACGTCGTTGGCGTTGCATAGCTGTGACAGGCAAAAAAATGCTGTTTTTTCTAAACTGAGTTAGTTCACATGAATTTGATGAGTGATTTTGTTTACAGTTTTAATTTCCTCCGCTAGCGAATAGTCACCTCAATGTCGCAACCCACGTTGGCGTCGCATAGAGGTGAGAGGGGCAAAAAATTTCTGTATTTTCGAAACTTAGTTGAAAGAAATTTGTTCAATGATTTTGTCTGCATATTTTAATTCCTTTCGATATATGGTCACTTCAATGTCCTGTAATGTCATCTCCCGATGACGGGTTAAGAAAAAGCCAGTTGTCACATTGCTGTAATTTTACATCATGTTCGATCTGTCGTTGAACATAGAATGAATGTATGTCATCTCTAATAATCCTTTGTTGGAATCGAAATAATGCTATTAATGCAATTCTGCAATAAATGCAATTCTGCCGATGTGCAGAATTGCGTTAAATTGTCTTTCCTAATTATTGTTTTGAATACTTATATCTAGCTGTTATAATAAATATGTTGCAATATCCTACTGAATGTTTAAAGAAGGATTCTGCAACTTCCTTTCACATTACACCTCCCCGGTGGTTGAAAAAAAAAAAATTTTCGAAACTATACTATTAACAATTAGCTATGTCTGAAGGTATAATTTTTTTTTTTCGATATAAGTATTCTCCTTACCTAACTTACAGATAATTTCTAAAATCTACACTGTTTCAGTCTTTCAACTTATTTGTAATAATGTTTCACTCTGTTTTTGTGAACAATCACTTGTTTTTCACCTACCCTTATTACTAAGTTTGGAGTCTTTTCTTCTATTACACTATAAGGTCCTTTACAGAGTTCTTGCAACTTATTTTGCGGTTCGTTCTTTATTAACACTAAATCACCTTGCTTATAACTAATTGAAGGAGTACTACGAGACTGATCATATTTTTCTTTTCGTTTTCCTTTCGAAGTTATCAATTTTTCCCTCGCGTCAGCATTTGCTTGTTGCACTCGATATTTTAGTTCTGGAGGATAATCGTCGAAAGTATAGAGCGGATCAATTGTTTCACTTAGATTTGATGGAAGTGTCGGTACACGACCAAATACTAGCTCATAGGGAGCATATTTGGTTTCCGTGTGCACCGTTGTGTTATAAGAAAAACACCAAAAGGGTAACCAACTACTCCAAGCATTTTGGTACTGCGCTGTTTGAATTCTTAAATAAGCGCCTAGATGTTTGTGCGAGTTTTCTAATGCACCCAATGTCTGGTGGTGATATGCTGTAGAATTCAATTGCTTAATATTTAAAATTTTGCAACTTTCTTTAAAAAGTGTAGACATAAACTCCGTTCCTTGATCCGTAACAATCTCTTTCGGTACTCCATATCTTAAAACAAAATTTTCAACAAATGATTTAGCTACAGTAATAGTCTCTTTATTAGGTAAAGGATAAGCTTCAACAAATTTTGATAAGTCACATTGTATTGTCAAAATATATTTATTACCTTGGCTATCCATTTCAATAGGACCTACTAAATCTAAGAAAACCTTTTGAAATGCTTCCGTTGCCGTAGATGTAATTCTTAAATTTTCGGTATGAGGCTGTGAATGCTTATAGTATAAGCTTCAAGCCTAATAAAATACTTTTGTAAAACGACACGAAGAACTGGAAGCCATGGTCAAAACATCGTATGAAATATCTTTATTATTGGCTAAGAAGAAAAAGCCGTTTTCTGATGGGGAAATTATCAAACAGAGTTTGTCCATTTTTGCACAGAACTGCAATGATCAAAAGGTTAAAGCCATGGCAGCTAGTATCTCACTGTCGCGCAACACAGTAATGAGGCGAGTAGAAGATATGTCAACAGACATTAACAGTCAAATTGCAGAGTTTGTAACTGAATGTAGATATTATTCACTTGCATTGGAGGAAACCTGCGATTTAACTGGTATGGCGCAATTAGCTGTTTTTGTACGCTGTATTGATGACAATTTCAATATATTTCAAGATATATTGGACCTCTGTCAACTGGAAACTACAACCACAGGAAAAGATATATTCATGAAACTGAAAGATTGCATTGAGGGTAAGAGCCTAAACTGGGATAAATGCAATTCAGTTTGCACTGATGGAGCACCTGCGATGATGGGAAAAACCAATGGCGCTGTAGCTTTGCTGCAAAATTACATAGGTCGACAATTGTTTTCTTATCATTGTATTATACATCAAGAAGCTTTGTGCGCTAAAGACATGACTTTCGAGGACGTGATTGACCCAGTAGTACGCTGCATTAATTTCATACGTGCCAGAGCACTTAACCGACGAGAATTCAGAACGTTGTTTGAAGAAGAAATAAAAGAATACGGCGAATTACATCTTTATTGCGCTGTTGGCTGGTTATCTAAAGGCGAAATGTTGAAACATTTTTATGATTTGAGGGAACATGTTCTGGAATTTCTGAAAGAAAAACAAGCATTGCCAGCAGAGAGAGCTCTGCTTGAAAATTCATTATGGCTGTGCGATCTTGCATTTTTAGTTGATACATTGAAGCACCTTAATGTCCTGAACCTTAAACTGCAAGGAAAAAATTGTTCTCTTCCAACAATGTTCAACTTGATCAATGGTTTCAAAGGGAAGTTGGACTTGTTCGCAGCAAACTTAGAGAGAAATAAAGTCGACCATTTTTCCACACTTGCAAGTTTAAAAGAAGAATTAGAGATCACTGCCCTTGATATTCCTAAATACCTATCAAAAATAAAATGTTTAAAAGAGTCTTTTGAAAACAGATTCCAGGATTTTGAATCGGACAAGAGAAATATTCAGCTGTTTATAAATCCATTTGCTATCAGTTCTACTGACTTGGTTGATTATCCAGCAAACATACAGCTCGAAGTAACAGATCTTCAAAACCACACTGCCCTGAAACAAATTTTCTATGAAAATGTATCTTCAGAGCAGCTAACAGAAAGTTTTGCAAGTTTTTGGAAAAACGTTTCCAGTGAAGATTTCCCAACATTGCGCGACCTTGCTATGCAAATTTTAAGCAGGTTTGGTTCCACCTATGTGTGTGAGAAAACATTTTCAACTCTATCATACATCAAAAATAAATATCGCACATCTCTCACTGCAAAACACATTTCGGATTTGATTGTACTATCAACATCAGACTTAAAACCAAATATCGACAAATTACTATCACAAAAACCTCTTCACAGCTCTCATTAAATAGAAATAATGTTGTTATTATGTATGTTACTTAATTTCATTTACAAATAAAGTAAATTAAACCAAATTTTTAATGTACGTTTTGTGTATATTAATACCTTATGAATATGGTATTTGGCCCGGCGGCACCACAGTCTATGAAATTTTGCCCACCTTGAAAAACTATTGGCCAGCCTTGGCTTATACCGTTGACATTCGTCACACCGATGTACAAAAGATACCACATCTTCACGGAGTCCTCTCCAGTAATACCGTTTTTTAATGTTGTTGAACATTCTGTTTATGCCCGAATGACCGCCGGTTGGCAAAATGTGAAAATCGTTTAATATTTGTTGTCTCGTTTCTAGCTCGTTTATAGTTCTCACTTTATTTAAAATTGAAATCTTTATATTTGCTCCTTTGAAGGATTTCGACATTTTAGCAATTTCTTTAACTAATTCGAATGCGCATTCATTTTCTTTAGTAATAATGAGTTCATAAATATTGAACTGATTGCAAATATTTTGAAGATCCCCCAACATCGCTCGAAGATTCGACGCTGGACAAGAATTACTCCATTTGCAATAAATAATTGGCAACGTTGCATCAAACATAAAATTTTCATTACTAAATTTAAATTGCTTATTGTTTTTCAATTCATCAAAAGTCTCTGCGTCCAGAGCTTTTAATTCTGTCGAATTTTTCGGTTTCCTTAGTATTTCTACGATTCCGGGGTGATCAGCCCTAGTCACGTTTTCACCGATTTTTAATTTTGTGAGTGCTCTCGTTGCTATATTCACATTTTCCACAACTGTAACTGATAATTTACGTAATTCCTCTTTAAGAATTTCGATTCTCGATAACGCGTCTGCTGTTACATTTGTTTTTCCTTTAATGTACTGTATTACGAAATCGTACTCTTCTAGCGTTAATCTAAATTTTGTTAGACGGCTTGAGGGGTTCGTCATTCCAAAAAGATAAACTGAAGGTCTATGATCCGTTTGTATTATGAATTTTCGTCCGTAAAGATAGGGCCTAAAATGTTTCACTGCCCAAACAATTCCTTCTCGATTGTACAATAATTTATTTCCGCCTTACTCAAAGTTCGGCTGGCATACGCAATGGGTCTATCGTTCTCATTACACAGAACTGCGCCTATGGCAAAGCCTTAAGCGTCTGTTTTTAAAACAAATGTATTACTTGGTTCAAAATTTGGGTATTGTAGAACCGGTGGTTTGATTAATTTTTCCTTTATTGTTTCAAAAGCGTTTTGACATTCGGGTGTCCATTGAAATTCTACATTTTTTCTACTTAAGTAGTTTAGTGGCGTCGCAATTTTAGCAAAATTTGGAATAAAATTTCGATAGTAATTTGCGAAAGCGACGAATCTTTTAGTTGACTGTGCATCGAGTGGTACCGGAAAATTTTTGATTGCTTCTATTTTACTTGGATCTGGAGAAACGCCATTAGCTGATATTATATGACCTAAATATAAAATCTCTTTTTTCAAAAATTCACACTTATTTGGATTCAATTTTAAATTTACTTTTCGTAATCTGTGCAGAACTTTTACCAAATTTGTATTGTGGTCTTTCAAATTTTTCCCGAACACAATGAGATCGTCTAAATAAACAAAACAGCTTTCGTAATTTGATCCCGACATTGCTATTGTCATAGCTCTCGAGAAAACGCTAGGACTTATTTTCAAGCCCATTGGTAACTTTGTCATCTGGTATTGACCTGTGTTTGTCGTGAAAGCAGTATAAGGTCGACTTTTATGATCTAATTCGATTTGATAATAACCTTGTGACAGGTCAAGATGTGAAAAATAAATTGCTCCTGACAATGAGTCTAATATTTCGGTAATATTTGGCAATGGAAACTTGTCATCTTTTATCTTTTTATTTAACATCCTATAATCAATGACAACCCTCCATTTCCGAACACCGTTTTTGTCTGGTTTTTTAGGAACAATTAACAATGGTGCCGACCATGCTGATCTTGCTGGTTCTATAATACCGTCATTCAGCATTTTTCCGATTTGAGATTGGATTTCTGCTTTTTGTGTTTGAGGTAGCCGATATGGCTTAATATACGCTGGTGTTACGGCATTTTCTAATTGAAGGTCGTGTTTATAGACATTTGTCACGGTCAGTGGGTCGGATGGCAAATGAAAAACGTCAGCAAATTTTGCGCATATGTGCTCCAACGATTTATATTCTTCTGTATTCAAATGCTTATTACTAATTAATTTAAGTACTGTGTCAATGCGTTCCACCGTTTGATCCTCAGTTTGAAAAGATAAAATCTGAAATTCGTTTGCGTTTATGGTTTGTGGTTTAAAATTTTTGATTGTTACTGGTTCTATATTTGTATTCAGAATTCGAACGGGAAAGTTTCCTTCGCATGGACGCGCTAGTACGCCTGCTATGAAAACTCCCTTTTGAATTTCTTCCGGTAAAATGATTTGGTCTCCTGAGGGCTCTGTTTTAAGGTACGCAATGATTTCGCATCGCGGTGGTACATTGATGACCCGGCTATCTTTTGTTTCCATTGGAACACATATATGCAAATTTTTGAAATAAAGAGACAGTTCATATTTGTTATAATCAATTGATGCATAATACTTTTCAAAAAAATCTGAACCCAATATACCGTCGATAGCATAGTTAAATGATTCTATAATTACAAATGTATGTTTTATATCATTTTTGCCAACTTGAAATGAAAATTGACCGTGCCGCTCGCTGCCGTTGACCCTGAGATACCATTTATTTTTATAGTATTTTCTTTGTTCACCTTTTCATTTTGATTGACACAAGTTTTGAACAGAACACTAACTGACGCCCCCGTATCTACGAGAAGGATAATTTCCTTTTGGTCGTAATTCATGCGTACATAATTTAAACTATTTATATTTAATATAACATTTGACAATACATTGTGATTATTTTCTAAATTATTTGCGGTCGTTGGCCCGAAAAACTGCTGCCTCTCGCTATCTACATTTTCGGCTAAGAAAACTTTACCTCCATTACTGTTACTATTAATATTACCTCGATGATTATTATGTCTAATTCGGTAATTATTATCTCTATTATTATGACCCCGATAATTATTTTGTCTACTTTTCTGATTATAATTGCTATTATAATTATTATTATTATTATTATGATTATTATTGAACGTTCCTCGTCCTTTAAAATTTTGACGTCCTCTGTTATTAAAAAATCTACCGCACCCTTGCCCTTGGCCACGGTACTGATCTTTAAAATGAAGAACTGACGCGTTTTGCTGATGCAACACCGCTTCTTCCTTCGCGGCGTTTATTGCGTCGCTTAATTTATTGAAATTTCGCGACTTTATAACTGTTCTTGTTTCGAAATTTTTGATTCCTCTTGCAAAAACATCTACTGCTATTTTTTCGTTGGCAGCTTTGAAAATTTCTAGCGCTCGGGCATCATTACCTGCCTGAGCAATTGTTACTTCTGACATAAGTATTTCAATTGATCTGCCGTATTCCTCTATATCCGTGCTGTCTTGCTGACAGGCTTGCAATCGTGCCGCAAGTGCTGATGCAGATTGTTTCGGAAGAAAATGAGTTTTGATATCGGCAATTAATTCATCTACGCTATTGTATGACTGCTTCAATCTAATTTTTTCCACATGTCCAATGCATGCTTTCAAAACGTAATTTACTAATAATGGCTTATTAATTTGATCTAATGCAGATTCATATAATTCTATGCCCTCAATTAAATGATGAATCGTTTCAATTTTTCCATCTAGTTTGGGAAGCAAACTAGATGCCGTTCTGAAATTAAATTGTTCAGTCATTATTTTATGATCAGTCGCCCGTGTCTCTTAATCCTTAAACTTACGATTAATTACTTCTTCATCGGTCCGTCTTGCTGTATTGTCTTTTCTTAAGTTGTCTCTGAATGTACTTGATGTCGTTGTTGAGTTTCTGATAGATTTCTCCTAAAGATATTTCATTTCGCACCCCTTGTTTTTCACTTCACGCACTTCAACTGCACACATCCCCTTGTTGTCTCCCAGACGTCGACTCGGTCGTCCAGCTGTTGTATTGATTTTCCCATTTCGCTGCTACGGACTTCTTGTCTAATCACACTTCATAGGGCTGCTTTTATTTTCCTCCATCCCATAACAGCCACAATTATAGCGATGATACAAACGTGTGCCATCACTAACCATTCCGTCCTATCTATCCTTTGTGTAGCTGACTCTACCGCTTGGTTGTTTCCCGAGCCTGCAGCTTCCACTATTATCTCTTCCTGCTTATGTTGGCTATTGCCCATTATTACATCGGCTCAGGTACACATTGATATCATGGCCCCAAAGGCACTGGCAGGATCGCCATGTAATGTCATCTCCCGATGACGGGTTAAGAAAAAGCCAGTTGTCACATTGCTGTAATTTTACATCATGTTGATCTGTCGTTGAACATAGAATGAATGTATGTCATCTCTAATAATCCTTTGTTGGAATCGAAATAATGCTATTAATGCAATTCTGCAATAAATGCAATTCTGCCGATGTGCAGAATTGCGTTAAATTGTCTTTCCTAATTATTGTTTTGAATACTTATATCTAGCTGTTATAATAAATATGTTGCAATATCCTACTGAATGTTTAAAGAAGGATTTTGCAACTTCCTTTCACAATTGTGACAAGCAGAAAAATGCTGTTTTTTTCTAAACTGAGTTAGTTCACATGAATTTGATGAGTGATTTTGTTTACAGTTTTAATTCCCTCCGATAATAAATAGTCACTTCAATGTCGCAACCCTCGTTGGCGTCGCAGAGAGGTGAGAGTGGCAAAAAATTGCTGTATTTTCAAAACTAAGTTGAAAGAAATTTGTACAATAATTTTGTCTGCATATTTTAATCCCTTTCGCTATATGGTCACTTCAATGTCTCAAACGTCGTTGGCGTTGCATAGGTGTGACAGGCAAAAAAATGCAGTTTTTTCTAAACTGAGTTAGTTCACATGAAATTGATGAGTGATTTTTTTAAACAGTTTTCATTTCCTCCGATAGTAAATAGTCACTTCAATGTCGCAACTCTCGTTGGCGTCGCAGAGAGGTGAGAGGGGCAAAAAATTGCTGTATTTTCAAAACTAAGTTGAAAGAAATTTGTACAATGATTTTGTCTGCATATTTTAATCCCTTTCGATATATGGTCACTTCAATGTCCCAAACGTCGTTGGCGTTGCATAGGTGTGACAGGCAAAAAAATGCTGTTTTTTTCTAAACTGAGTAAGTTCACATGAATTTGATGAGTGATTTTGTTTACAGTTTTGATTCCCTCCGATAATAAATGGTCACTTCAATGTCGCAACCCTCGTTGGCGTCGCATAAAGGTGAGAGGGGCAAAAACTTCCTGTATTTTAAAACACTTAGTTGAAAGAAATTTGTAAAATGATTTTGTCTGCATATTTTAATCCCTCTCGATATATGGTCACTTCAATGTCTCAAACGTCGTTGGCGTTGCATAGGTGTGACAGTCGAAAAATGCTGTTTTTTTCTAAATTGAGTTAGTTCACATGAATTTGATGAGTGATTTTGTCCACACATTTCAATTCCCTCCGATAGTGAATAGTCACTTCAATGTGGCAACCCTCGTTGGCGTCGCATAAAGGTGAGAGAGACAAAGAATTGCTGTATATCCGAGTTAACTGAGTTTAGAGAAAGGTGTTCAATCATTTTGTCAGCATATTTTAATTCCCTTCGATATATGGTCTTATCAATGTCTCAAACGTCGTTGGCGTTGCATAGCTGTGACAGGCAAAAAAATGCTGTTTTTCCTAAACTGAGTTAGTTCACATGAATTTGATGAGTGATTTTGTTTACAGTTTTAACTTCCTCCGCCAGCGAATAGTCACCTCAATGTCGTAACCCACGTTGGCGTCGCATAAAGGTGAGAGGGGCAAAAATTTCTGTATTTTCGAAACTTAGTTGAAAGAAATTTGTTCAATGATTTTGTCTGCATATTTCAATCCCTTTCGATATATGGTCACTTCAATGTCTCAAACGTCGTTGGCGTTGCATAGCTGTGACAGGCAAAAAAATGCTGTTTTTTTCTAAACTGAGTTAGTTCACATGAAATTGATGAGTGATTTTTTTAAACAGTTTTAATTCCCTCCGATAGTAAATAGTCACTTCAATGTCGCATCTCTCGTTGGCGTCGCAGAGAGGTGAGAGGGGCAAAAAATTGCTGTATTTTCAAAACTAAGTTGAAAGAAATTTGTACAATGATTTTGTCTGCATATTTTAATCCCTTTCGATATATGGTCACTTCAATGTCTCAAACGTCGTTGGCGTTGCATAGGTGTGACAGGCCAAAAAATGCTGTTTTTTTCTAAACTGAGTAAGTTCACATGAATTTGATGAGTGATTTTGTAAACAGTTTTGATTCCCTCCGATAATAAATGGTCACTTCAATGTCGCAACCCTCGTTGGCGTCGCATAAAGGTGAGAGGGGCAAAAACTTCCTGTATTTTAAAACACTTAGTTGAAAGAAATTTGTAAAATGATTTTGTCTGCATATTTTAATTCCTCTCGATATATGGTCACTTCAATGCCTCAAACGTCGTTGGCGTTGCATATGTGTGACAGTCGAAAAATGCTGTTTTTTTCTAAATTGAGTTAGTTCACATGAATTTGATGAGTGATTTTGTCCACACATTTCCCTCCGATAGTGAATAGTCACTTCAATGTGGCAACCCTCGTTGGCGTCGCATAAAGGTGAGAGAGACAAAAAATTGCTGTATATCCGAGTTAACTGAGTTAAGAGAAATGTGTTCAATCATTTTGTCAGCATATTTTAATCCCCTTCGATATATGGTCTTATCAATGTCTCAAACGTCGTTGGCGTTGCATAGCTGTGACAGGCAAAAAAATGCTGTTTTTTTCTAAACTGAGTTAGTTCACATGAAATTGATGAGTGATTTTTTTAAACAGTTTTAATTCCCTCCGATAGTAAATAGTCACTTCAATGTCGCATCTCTCGTTGGCGTCGCAGAGAGGTGAGAGGGGCAAAAAATTGCTGTATTTTCAAAACTAAGTTGAAAGAAATTTGTACAATGATTTTGTCTGCATATTTTAATCCCATTCGATATATGGTCACTTCAATGTCTCAAACGTCGTTGGCGTTGCATAGGTGTGACAGGCCAAAAAATGCTGTTTTTTTCTAAACTGAGTAAGTTCACATGAATTTGATGAGTGATTTTGTTTACAGTTTTGATTCCTTCCGATAATAAATTGTCACTTCAATGTCGCAACCCTCGTTGGCGTCGCATAAAGGTGAGAGGGGCAAAAACTTCCTGTATTTTAAAACACTTAGTTGAAAGAAATTTGTAAAATGATTTTGTCTGCATATTTTAATTCCTCTCGATATATGGTCACTTCAATGCCTCGAACGTCGTTGGCGTTGCATATGTGTGACAGTCGAAAAATGCTGTTTTTTTCTAAATTGAGTTAGTTCACATGAATTTGATGAGTGATTTTGTCCACACATTTCCCTCCGATAGTGAATACTCACTTCAATGTGGCAACCCTCGTTGGCGTCGCATAAAGGTGAGAGAGACAAAAAATTGCTGTATAACCGAGTTAACTGAGTTTAGAGAAATGTGTTCAATCATTTTGTCAGCATATTTTAATCCCCTTCGATATATGGTCTTATCAATGTCTCAAACGTCGTTGGCGTTGCATAGCTGTGACAGGCAAAAAAATGCTGTTTTTTTCTGAACTGAGTTAGTTCACATGAAGTTGATGAGTGATTTTGTTTACAGTTTTAATTCCCTCCGATAGTAAATAGTCACTTCAATGTCGCAACCCTCGATGGCGTCGCATAAAGGTGAGAGAGAAAAAAATTGCTGTATTTCCAGTGAACTGAGTTAGGAGAAATTTGTTCAATGATTTTGTCTGCATATTTTAATCCCTTTCGATATATGGTCACTTCAATGTCTGAAACGTCGTTGGCGTTGCATGGGTGTGACAGGCAAACAAATGCTGTTTTTCTACTAAACTGAAATAGTTCACATTAATTTTATGAGTGATTTTGTTTACAGTTTTAATTCCCTCCGCTATTAAAGAGTCACTTCAATGTCTCAACCCTCGATGGCGTCGCATAAAGGTGAGAGAGAAAAAATTTGCTGTATTTCCGAGTAAACTTAGTTAAGAGAAATTTGTTCAATGATTTTGTCTGCATATTTAAATTCCTTTCGATATATGGTCACTTCAATGTCTCAAACGTCGTTGGCGTTGCATAGGTGTGACAGGCAAAAAAATGCAGTTTATTTCTGAACTGAGTTAGTTCACATGAAGTTGATGAGTGATTTTGTTTACAGTTTTAATTCCCTCCGATAGTAAATAGTCACTTCAATGTCGCAACCCTCGATGGCGTCGCATAAAGGTGAGAGAGAAAAAAATTGCTGTATTTCCAGTGAACTGAGTTAGGAGAAATTTGTTCAATGATTTTGTCTGCATATTTTAATCCCTTTCGATATATGGTCACTTCAATGTCTGAAACGTCGTTGGCGTTGCATGGGTGTGACAGGCAAACAAATGCTGTTTTTCTACTAAACTGAAATAGTTCACATTAATTTTATGAGTGATTTTGTTTACAGTTTTAATTCCCTCCGCTATTAAAGAGTCACTTCAATGTCTTAACCCTCGATGGCGTCGCATAAAGGTGAGAGAGAAAAAATTTGCTGTATTTCCGAGTAAACTTAGTTAAGAGAAATTTGTTCAATGATTTTGTCTGCATATTTAAATTCCTTTCGATATATGGTCACTTAAATGTCTCAAACGTCGTTGGCGTTGCATAGGTGTGACAGGCAAAAAAATGCAGTTTATTTCTGAACTGAGTTAGTTCACATGAATTTGATGAGTAATTTTTTTAAACAGTTTTCATTCCCTGCGATAGTAAATAGTCTCTTCAATATCGCAACTCTCGTTGGCGTCGCAGAGAGGTGAGAGGGGCAAAAAATTGCTGTATTTTCAAAACCAAGTTGAAAGAAATTTGTACAATGATTTTGTCTGCATATTTTAATCCCTTTCGATATATGGTCACTTCAATGTCTCAAACGTCGTTGGCGTTGCATAGGTGTGACAGTCGAAAAATGCTGTTTTTTTCTAAACTGAGTTAGTTTACATGAATTTGATGAGTGATTTTGTTTACAGTTTTAATTCCCTCCGATAGTAAATAGTCACTTCAATGTCGCAACCCTCGTTGGCGTCGCATAAAGGTGAGAGAGAAAAAAATTGCTGTATTTCCGAGCAAACTTAGTTAAGAGAAATTTGTACAATGATTTTGTCTGCATATTTTAATCCCTTTCGATATATGGTCACTTCAATGTCTCAAACGTCGTTGGCGTTGCATAGGTGTGACAGTCGAAAAATGCTGTTTTTTTTCTAAACTGAGTTAGTTCACATGAATTTGATGAGTGATTTTGTTTACAGTTTTAATTCCCTCCGATAGTAAATAGTCACTTCAATGTCGCAACCCTCGTTGGCGTCGCATAGAGGTGAGAGGGGCAAAAAATTGCTGTATTTTCAAAACTAAGTTGAAAGAAATTTGTACAATGATTTTGTCTGCATATTTTAATCCCTTTCGATATATGGTCACTTCAATGTCTCAAACGTCGTTGGCGTTGCATAGGTGTGACAGTCGAAAAATGCTGTTTTTTTCTAAACTGAGTTAGTTCACGTGAATTTGATGAGTGATTTTGTTTACAGTTTTAATTCGCTCCGATAGTAAATAGTCACTTCAATGTCGCAACCCTCGTTGGCGTCGCATAGAGGTGAGAGGGGCAAAAAATTGCTGTATTTTCTAAACTAAGTTGAAAGAAATTTGTACAATGATTTTGTCTGCATATTTAAATCCCTTTCGATATATGGTCACTTCAATGTCTCAAACGTCGTTGGCGTTGCATAGGTGTGACAGTCGAAAAATGCTGTTTTTTTCTAAACTGAGTTAGTTTACATGAATTTGATGAGTGATTTTGTTTACAGTTTTAATTCCCTCCGATAGTAAATAGTCACTTCAATGTCGCAATCCTCGTTGGCGTCGCATAAAGGTGAGAGAGAAAAAAATTGATGTATTTCCGAGCAAACTTAGTTGAGAGAAATTTGTACAATGATTTTGTCTGCATATTTTAATCCCTTTCGATATATGGTCACTTCAATGTCTCAAACGTCGTTGGCGTTGCATAGGTGTGACAGTCGAAAAATGCTGTTTTTTTTCTAAACTGAGTTAGTTCACATAAATTTGATGAGTGATTTTGTTTACAGTTTTAATTCCCTCCGATAGTAAATAGTCACTTCAATGTCGCAACCCTCGTTGGCGTCGCATAGAGGTGAGAGGGGCAAAAAATTGCTGTATTTTCAAAACTAAGTTGAAAGAAATTTGTACAATGATTTTGTCTGCATATTTTAATCCCTTTCGATATATGGTCACTTCAATGTCTCAAACGTCGTTGGCGTTGCATAGGTGTGACAGTCGAAAAATGCTGTTTTTTTCTAAACTGAGTTAGTTCACGTGAATTTGATGAGTGATTTTGTTTACAGTTTTAATTCCCTCCGATAGTAAATAGTCACTTCAATGTCGCAACCCTCGTTGGCGTCGCATAGAGGTGAGAGGGGCAAAAAATTGCTGTATTTTCTAAACTAAGTTGAAAGAAATTTGTACAATGATTTTGTCTGCATATTTAAATCCCTTTCGATATATGGTCACTTCAATGTCTCAAACGTCGTTGGCGTTGCATAGGTGTGACAGTCGAAAAATGCTGTTTTTTTCTAAACTGAGTTAGTTTACATGAATTTGATGAGTGATTTTGTTTACAGTTTTAATTCCCTCCGATAGTAAATAGTCACTTCAATGTCGCAACCCTCGTTGGCGTCGCATAAAGGTGAGAGAGAAAAAAATTGCTGTATTTCCGAGCAAACTTAGTTGAGAGAAATTTGTACAATGATTTTGTCTGCATATTTTAATCCCTTTCGATATATGGTCACTTCAATGTCTCAAACGTCGTTGGCGTTGCATAGGTGTGACAGTCGAAAAATGCTGTTTTTTTCTAAACTGAGTTAGTTCACGTGAATTTGATGAGTGATTTTGTTTACAGTTTTAATTCGCTCCGATAGTAAATAGTCACTCCAATGTCGCAACCCTCGTTGGCGTCGCATAGAGGTGAGAGGGGCAAAAAATTGCTGTATTTTCAAAACTAAGTTGAAAGAAATTTGTACAATGATTTTGTCTGCATATTTAAATCCCTTTCGATATATGGTCACTTCAATGTCTCAAACGTCGTTGGCGTTGCATAGGTGTGACAGTCGAAAAATGCTGTTTTTTTCTAAACTGAGTTAGTTTACATGAAATTGATGAGTGATTTTGTTTACAGTTTTAATTCCCTCCGATAGTAAATAGTCACTTCAATGTCGCAACCCTCGTTGGCGTCGCATAAAAGTGAGAGAGAAAAAAATTGATGTATTTCCGAGCAAACTTAGTTGAGAGAAATTTGTACAATGATTTTGTCTGCATATTTTAATCCCTTTCGATATATGGTCACTTCAATGTCTCAAACGTCGTTGGCGTTGCATAGGTGTGACAGTCGAAAAATGCTGTTTTTTTTCTAAACTGAGTTAGTTCACATAAATTTGATGAGTGATTTCGTTTACAGTTTTAATTCCCTCCGATAGTAAATAGTCACTTCAATGTCGCAACCCTCGTTGGCGTCGCATAGAGGTGAGAGGGGCAAAAAATTGCTGTATTTTCAAAACTAAGTTGAAAGAAATTTGTACAATGATTTTGTCTGCATATTTTAATCCCTTTCGATATATGGTCACTTCAATGTCTCAAACGTCGTTGGCGTTGCATAGGTGTGACAGTCGAAAAATGCTGTTTTTTTCTAAACTGAGTTAGTTCACGTGAATTTGATGAGTGATTTTGTTTACAGTTTTAATTCCCTCCGATAGTAAATAGTCACTTCAATGTCGCAACCCTCGTTGGCGTCGCATAGAGGTGAGAGGGGCAAAAAATTGTTGTATTTTCTAAACTAAGTTGAAAGAAATTTGTACAATGATTTTGTCTGCATATTTCAATCCCTTTCGATATATGGTCACTTCAATGTCTCAAACGTCGTTGGCGTTGCATAGGTGTGACAGTCGAAAAATGCTGTTTTTTTCTAAACTGAGTTAGTTTACATGAATTTGATGAGTGATTTTGTTTACAGTTTTAATTCCCTCCGATAGTAAATAGTCACTTCAATGTCGCAACCCTCGTTGGCGTCGCATAAAGGTGAGAGAGAAAAAAATTGCTGTATTTCCGAGCAAACTTAGTTAAGAGAAATTTGTACAATGATTTTGTCTGCATATTTTAATCCCTTTCGATATATGGTCACTTCAATGTCTCAAACGTCGTTGGCGTTGCATAGGTGTGACAGTCGAAAAATGCTGTTTTTTTTCTAAACTGAGTTAGTTCACATGAATTTGATGAGTGATTTTGTTTACAGTTTTAATTCCCTCCGATAGTAAATAGTCACTTCAATGTCGCAACCCTCGTTGGCGTCGCATAGAGGTGAGAGGGGCAAAAAATGGCTGTATTTTCAAAACTAAGTTGAAAGAAATTTGTACAATGATTTTGTCTGCATATTTTAATCCCTTTCGATATATGGTCACTTCAATGTCTCAAACGTCGTTGGCGTTGCATAGGTGTGACAGTCGAAAAATGCTGTTTTTTTTCTAAACTGAGTTAGTTCACGTGAATTTGATGAGTGATTTTGTTTACAGTTTTAATTCCCTCCGATAGTAAATAGTCACTTCAATGTCGCAACCCTCGTTGGCGTCGCATAGAGGTGAGAGGGGCAAAAAATTGCTGTATTTTCTAAACTAAGTTGAAAGAAATTTGTACAATGATTTTGTCTGCATATTTAAATCCCTTTCGATATATGGTCACTTCAATATCCCAAACGTCGTTGGCGTTGCATAGGTGTGACAGTCGAAAAATGCTGTTTTTCTCTAAACTGAGTTAGTTCACATGAATTTGATGAGTGATTTTTTTTACAGTTTTAATTCCCTCCGATAGTAAATAGTCACTTCAATGTCGCGACCCTCGTTGGCGTCGCATAGATGTGAGAGGGGCAAAAAATGCTGTATTCTCAAAACTATGTTGAAAGAAATTTGTACAATGATTATGTCTGCATATTTTAATCCCTCTGGATAGATGGTCATTTCAAAGTCTCAAACGTGGTTGGCGTTGCATAGGTGTGACAGGCAAAAAAATGCTGTTTTTTTCTAAACTGAGTTAGTTCACATGAATTTGATGAGTGATTCTGTTTACAGTTTTGATTCCCTCCGATTCAAAATGGGTGAATGTACAGGTGGTAAGTAAAATACCCAGCACAATGTTCATAGAAATGATCATATTGTCATTAGATCACAGTTATTTCTCCCTTGAAAAAAACTGGTACACACAAACCCTTGGCTGTGCAATGGGTTCTAAACTGAGTCCTATTTTAGCACAATACGTTATGGATCATTTGTTAATGAAATATTGCCAAAGCTAAAGTTTCATGTAATTTTCATCAGAAAATTTGTTGACGACTTGATATTGTGTTTACCGAAAAATTATATAGATAATATCTTGGAAGTATGCAATGCTTTCAACTCGAACATTAAATTCACAATTGAAAGAGAAGATGAAAATCATTCCGCCCCATTCTTAGATACTAGGCTCTATAGATTAGAAAACAAAATTTGTCTCGATTGGTACATAAAAGTAACAGCATCCACTAGATTCATAAATTATTTCTCTGACCACCCCATGAACATGAAAATTAACTGTATCAGAGAAATGCAAAATCGATTTGATAGAATATGTCATAAGTCTTTTACTGAAAAATCGACAAGGAAATTATATGACATCCTTTTGGAAAACTTTTATCCTGAAGACATGATTGACAGACTTCTTCATTCATCAAAATATCCAAAAACAAATACAATAAGAACATCAAATGTCACAGTGAAATATAAAAGTATCATAAGCATCAAAGATCTGAATTACAAAATAAAAAACTGTTTTGAATATGAGGATATAAAGATAACTACTTCATAGAATTTTGAAACTGTAAGAAACCTATTTACTAAATTGAAGAATAAAACACTAGATTCTTTACAATCCAATATCATTTACAGAATCAAATGTTCGGATTGTGGGGATGCGTATATTGGGCAAAAATCACAGTGGCTCAAAAGTAGGATGGCCTTACATAAGAGTGATATTGTGAAAAACAACCAACGGTGCGCATTATCAGCACACTCCAATAATAAAAATCATAAAAGTGATTTGGAAAATGAAGAGATATTAGACAGGGAGTCGAAGTTGAATAAAAGACTGATATTAGAAATGATATATATAAATAGAGAACGATATTCTATCAATAAAAAGCCCGATACACAAAATTTAAGTAATATATATATATATATATATATATATATTTATTAACGAATTCGCATTTATAATATTATGATGGTCCGCTCGATGAATGAAACAGTCAAATTTCAATCCTGACGCTGAGTGACTAGTTTGTTGTGTGTTTTTTCTTTTGTTTCCTCCGAATAAAACGAACCGGTCTTCAACTGTACAGTTACTAATAAACGGGATATAATTGGCAACGCGTACAGAAGAATAATTCCAGATCAATGATTTGAATGTGTTATACGATTAATGCTATATTTATTGATTGATGTCTGAGAGAATATTAATTTGTAAAATTGATTTTATAACTGTGTTATTGTTTAATGTCGAAATGTGGTGACATATCATCTCACGTTCTGCAAGTTTATTTTATTTTATGTGTTCTTTTAAAAAAGTATTTACCTCACATATCTTGTAGCAACCCTGATGAAGCAATAAATTGTTGGGAAAGCTTGGTGAGAATACAGAGTGATTCAGTGAAAGTATTGGTCGAATTCCCCTTAAAAACACATTCACATTGAAATATAACGACCGTTAACCAATAATATATACATATATATATATATATATATATATATATATATATATATATATATATATATATATATATATATATATATATATATATATATATATATATATATATATATATATATATATATGAGGGTTGAATGAAACACAATTCTCACAACTCCAAAAGTTGTCGGAATTTTGGAGTTGTGAGAATTGTGTTTCATTTAACCCTCATTATAAAAATGAACTCACACAGGGATAATATCATTTCATTTCATATATATATATATATATATATATATATATATATATATATATATATATATATATATATATATATAATTACAGAAATTTTATTCTTGTTAACCTACCAAGTGCGTATATGAACAAAAGAATCATTTTCATAGTGAAAATTGAG
Source organism: Henosepilachna vigintioctopunctata (assembly GCA_030704895.1). Taxonomy (NCBI): domain Eukaryota; kingdom Metazoa; phylum Arthropoda; class Insecta; order Coleoptera; family Coccinellidae; genus Henosepilachna; species Henosepilachna vigintioctopunctata. The sequence goes on along the minus strand of JARQZJ010000036.1, from coordinate 4,819,453 downwards.
AATTGAAATTACATTTCAAAAGTTTTGAACTCGACTGGGATTCGAACCCAGGTCTTCAGGTTTACGCCTCACTGCTTTTGACCGCTATGCTACCGAGGTCTATACTTCGAGATGCAACTTCAATTCTTATCTAACACTCTTGAATCCGTCAAGCTAGTTATTCGACGCTCGGATTTTCCTCTTTGAAACTGCAGGCGAAAGTGAGTGAACACCTACCCATTCTCCCAGATGTATTGATTTTCCTTGAGGAACAATGATAAATATAGTACAGAAGTCTTATTCGTGTTAACCTACCAAGTGCGTATATGAACAAATGATTTATTTCTATAGTGAAAATTGAGAATTGAAATTACATTTCAAGAGTTTTGAACTCGACTGGGATTCGAACCCAGGTCTACAGGTTTACGCCTCACTGCTTTTGACCGCTTTGCTACCGAGGTCTATACTTCGAGATGCAACTTCAAATCATATCTAACACTCTTGTATTCGTCAAGCTAGTTATTCGACGCTCGGATTGCCCTCTTTGAAACTGCAGGCGAAAGTGAGTGAACACTTACCCATCCTCCCAGATGTATTAATTTTCGTTAAGGAAAAATGATAAATATAGTACAGAAATTTTATTCGTGTTAACGTGTGTTTTCACTATAAAAATAATTCATTTGTTCATATACGCCCGTGGTAAGCTAACACGAATAAAATTTCTGTACTATATATATATATATATATATATATTGATTTATTGCCTGTTTAAGACTTTTTATTTTGAATGTTTTTAGCAATAACAGGCTTCTTTTAATATAAAAAACTTTTTTTTTTGATAACGTTTCGTTGTATATCACAACTTTGTCAAAACTAATGAATAATTGAATTTATGAATTACTATAGATATCAAAATGTCGAACTTATTTTTTAGAAAAATCAAATTAGTTTTTTTGAATTTTCACTTATCGATTTTCCTTATTAGAGGAATATTCCTGATATACAACGAAACGTTAACAAAAATGAAGTTTTTCATATTAAAAGAAGCCTGTTATTGCTAAAAAACATTCGAAATAAATGATAATTATATATATATATATATATATATATATATATATATATATATATATATATATATATATATATATATATATATATATATATATATATTATATTTTATTCTGAATGTTTTTAGTAATAACAGGCTTCTTTTTTTCGATATGAAAAACATCATTTTTGTTAACGTTTCGTTGTATATCACAACTTTGACAACTAATGAATAATTATATCATTCATTATATTCTACATTATAAAATATAATATTATAAATAGTATAATTATTATATTATAATTATATAATATTACATTATTCATTAGTTGACAAAGTTGTGATATACAACGAAACGTTAACAACAATAAAATTTTTCATATCAAAAGAAGCCTGTTATTGCTGAAAACATTCAGAATAAAAAATCTTAAACAGGCAATAAATCAATTTTAAGAAATATATATATATATATATATATATATATATATATATATATATATATATATTTCTTGAAATTGATTTATTGCCTGTTTGAGGTATTTATTTTGAAAGTTTTTAGCATTAACAGGCTTTTTTAATATGAAAAATTTTATTTCTGTTGACGTTTCGTTGTTATATTGCAACTTTGTCAAAACTAATGAATAATTGAATTTATGATTTACTATGGATATCAAATGTCAAACTTAATTTTTTGAAAAATCAAATTAGTTTTTTTGTATATACACTTATTGATTTTCATTATCAGAGGAATATTTCTGGCTCAGCATTCGCTTCGGAAGTTTTAGTCTTCTTCACCATGAGGAAACCTCTGAAAAACTCATGGTAAGCCAGGTGATTCTTAAGTGTGATTATATTTACATATATACAATTACATATAGTTTTTTATATACTTATCCAGAATGTGTATATTGTTCGTTTATGTGTGTGAAATTGAAGGTAGATCTAGAAAGAATGAGTTGTGAGATGTGATGTTTTGTGATTGTTGTGTGTTTATTTTGCGAGTGTTATTTGTGAGGTTTATTAAGTTGTTGTAGATAGAATTTAGATGTTTAATGTCCGTTCTTTCATTGACTGTGTTTTCCAAATTTTTACGAATGTGTAACATTTCTAAAATTTCTCTACATTTTTTGTCTCTTTCAGTTGCCAAAATTTTCGTATTTTTGTAATCAAAATCATGTTTTTCTGTTATTTTATGTTTATTTAAGGCTGTGATTTGAGTTTTCGCGTATTTATGTGCTTTGATTCTTTCTTCGAGATTTTGTGCTGTTTGACCGATATAGCTTTTATTGCAATTGTTACACGGAATATTATAAACTGTATGAGTTTTTCTCTGAATTACAGTTTTACTTTTTAATTTTGTATATATTTCTTTGATTTGATTTTTGGCAGTATGTGCTATTCTTAAATTATAAGGTTTTAATATTTTAGCAATATTTGTACTTAGTTTTGGAATATATGGTAAGGGAATGTAATTATTTTCGTTAGATTCATTTCTTTTTGAATTTAAAGTATTATATAATTTATGAATTCTGCTTTTCATGATTTTGTAATTTGTAATTCAGAGAAAAACTCATACAGTTTATAATATTCCGTGTAACAATTGCAATAAAAGCTATATCGGTCAAACAGCACAAAATCTCGAAGAAAAAATCAAAGCACATAAATACGCGAAAACTCAAATCACAGCCTTAAATGAACATAAAATAACAGAAAAACATGATTTTGATTACAAAAATACGAAAATTTTGGCAACTGAAAGAGACAAAAAACGTAGAGAAATTTTAGAAATGTTACACATTCGTAAAAATTTGGAAAACACAGTCAATGAAAGAACGGACATTAAACATCTAAATTCTATCTACAACAACTTAATAAACCTCACAAATAACACTCGCAAAATAAACACACAACAATCACAAAACATCACATCTCACAACTCATTCTTTCCAGATCTACCTTCAATTTCACACACATAAACGAACAATATACACATTCTGGATAAGTATATAAAAAACTATATGTAATTGTATATATGTAAATATAATCACACTTAAGAATCACCTGGCTTACCATGAGTTTTTCAGAGGTTTCCTCATGGTGAAGAAGACTAAAACTTCCGAAGCGAATGCTGAGCCAGAAATATTCCTCTGATGATGAAAATCAATAAGTGAATATACAAAAAAACTAATTTGATTTTTCAAAAAATTAAGTTTGACATTTGATTGATATCCATAGTAAATCATAAATTCAATTATTCATTAGTTTTGACAAAGTTGCAATATAACAACGAAACGTCAACAGAAATAAACTTTTTCATATTAAAAAAGCCTGTTAATGCTAAAAACTTTCAAAATATATATATATATATATATATATATATATATATATATATATATATATATATATATATACATGTGTGACACCTTTAGGTACGATTCGTTGGCGTATTTCGTTGTTAATTTCTCACCGGTAAATTTTTGTTGAATCGATTTTCGTTCAGTAGCTAACTACAATATCCTGAGACATAATTATTTACATCTTTTTTCACTTTGTTTTCAACATTTATTTTATATCCAATTGTTGTCGGTAGGAAATTTACAAGGTAATCAGGTATTCGATTTGTCTGATTACGTAGTTATAATCATATGTTGTTTAATTAATGGATTATGGAAATGAAAAACATAGTGGATATGCGAAAGTGATGGGTTTCAAGGATCATTCAACAACTCGGAAACTAACTTCATCAAAAATGACCATGTCTTTGGTTTTCACGATCAATGCTAACGAGACTGGTTTCTTATAAAATTTTTACTTATTGGACTTCCAAAATCTAAGATATTCAGTAAAAATCAAGCATTATAGGGTTTTGCTAGTTATATATTCAATATCTAGGTGGAATAACAGAATACATTGAAGGTATGTCCCAATTGTGTAACAGATTTTTATATTTTTTGATGATATCAAAAAGTTAATTGTACATTTAATAGTGTTGGCTTTTACTTGATGTAAATAAATTATAATTGATATAAGTTCATATTGACATAATTTCGAGTGTTTGAATTTAGGTTTATATTCAAATGAACATTTGCTTGATCTAAACGGAACACATAATTATGGCTGATTTCAACTATGGATGTAAATCGAAATTTTTTTATGCAAAAAAATGTAAAATATCAATAACAAATATTGGGTTATCGAAAGTATCGAGAATGAAAACATTTGGGTATTTTAGCAATTATCAAAATAATAATAATAATATTATTTTATTGAGAAACATTCGTTACATAGTAAAATTACATTAATTTTACATTCATTTAGAGAGAGATAATAAGTGTAAATGTGTGTGTGTGACAGCTTTAGGTTATTATTCACTCGAATCATAGCACTAATATAAAAGTTTGAGGACTGAGGGTGTAACAAAGATAAGGAACCAAAAAAAAAGTTTTATTGACATACATATTCATTCGTATTTAAGATTGGAAATTAGTTGTTTTCATGTAAAATAATAAAAAATGTAATATAGATCAGTGATATGCATGGGTACTAGATCAATACCAGAAATACAGAAAAATTTTACAACCAAAATTGTAGACTTTATGAATCTAAAAATAGCATATACTAACATGGATTCAATGCTTTCAGTAATTTACCAAGTCCCTTGAAAACTTATGTTGGTGTTAAGATATTCAAGCGTGAACTGGAAAAGTATATTCCGAATAATGAGATAGAAATGTAATTCAAAATTGAACTTTCGAAATATGTAAATTTTTGTATAGTTTCAGTTGAATAAATATTGTTATTATTAATATTATATCCAGCCAGAGCCTGATTTCACCGATATATTATAATTGACACATAGTTATCGATTATACATAAGAAAAATTTGATGTAGTAATAGTACCCAGAATGCAAAATTATTGGATTCCTTATTGGATTTTCTTAGATTCATTCCAGATTTCAATTTTTTATTTCCTGAAAAAGAATATGAATTTTCACCTTTCAACGAAATAACAGTCGGCATTCTCAGGTGATGCTTGTGATACGTCTCGACACAAAGACACAACACAACTAAAAGTTTCGTTTAGTCTGTTTAGTTCAAATGAGCAATGTTGACACTGAATACTGAATGAGTACAAGTACACTGATTGAGTAATTTTCAATACCTCCATGAACCCAATTATCTAATATACACATTTATCTCATAAAGATGACCTCATTGCATTATATATATATATATATATATATATATATATATATATATATATATATATATATATATATATATATATATATATATATATATATATATATATATATATATATATATATATATATATATATATATATATGAAATGGTATTATCCCTGTGTGAGTTCATTTTTATAATGAGGCTTAAATGAAACACAATTCTCACAACTCCAAAATTTGGTTTAATTAGCTACCGGTTTCGCGAAGTATTATTCGCATCATCAGGCTTCAGAGGGCTGTGAAAAACATGTCAAGATGAAGAACAATGCAAGATACAATGCCATAAAACTTACAGTAGACCACACTGGTCAACTATGAGGACATGTCAATTATATGTATGTTATTGAATAAAAATGGACTAGTACAAATATAGCTCGTTTCCAAGATAAAAGAAAAATCTCAAATTAAACATAATATACAAGTCACATAAATCACAAATATGTTATAGAATAGTTCTCTTTATTTTCACTGCAGACTTCTCAAATTTACATGTCAGACATGATGGAAATTGAATGACAAGCGTAGTAGATTTCGCGATATTCGCGCCGATAAACTGACAAATTGAATCAGCCATTGACACACTGTCAAGGAGTAGACGAAACGTACAACACGAAATAGGTAAACAAGACTGTCACTTTCAACTCATAGTTGGTAAACAATTCCACAAAGACGCCAGAATTAGGTTGGATTCTCAAACAAAACTGCAAATGTTGGAGATATATCTGAAGTGAGTTGGGAATTTATAACTATATTATTTATATCATTTTGAACTCTCATGATTTCTAGTTGTTCCATGTGTGGAAGTAGTGGTCCCTTGTTTAGAATGTGCAGTGCCTTAAAACCAGTCTGCAGGTTGAATATATGGCCCTCGTCAAGTAGATGTTGGGAAAATTGGGAGAAACCCGTAGACAGGTGGTTGCGAAACTTACATAGTGTGTTCGCGGATACGGATGCCAAAACTCCGAAAAGTTCGTCCAATGTACAGTGCTGAACACGTGGCACAAATAAGCTGATATACTCCTGACTTATTGAGGATATCTATTTTGTCTTTATTATTGATTAAAGCCATTGACAGAGTGTTCGTAGTTCTGAATTAAACTTTGAAATAGTTTTTCAGTAGATTGGCTAATCTGTGTGAAGTGGGACCCATATAAGTTAATGAAACATATTTACCATCATTCCTATCTATTTGTAGTGAATTATTAATATAAACATTTTGTTGGATTATTTTCTTTTGTTTTCTCATAATAAGTTTATCTGTTATCTGATAATTATAACCATTAGTTAGGGCAATATGTTTCAGAATTAAAACTTCCTTGTCGAATGCTGCATTTGACAATGGCAATGTTGTAAGTCTATGTATGTATGAGTTAAAAGCCGCAATTTTTTGTGTGAAGGAATGACTCGATGTGTTATGAATTACAGTGGAGGTTTGTGTTGATTTTCTATATATTTCGAACTCCAATCTGCTTTTTCCAACCGTCAAGGTGAGATCCAGAAAATTCAAGCTTCTATTCTCGTTGAACAGTTCCATTGTAAACTTGATTTTCGGATGTATACTATTGATATAGTCTAGAAAATCATGGAGGACATCCAAAACACCTGTCCAAAGCATGACAGTATCGTCAACATATCTGAAATAAAATTTCACGTACGGAGTGAATCTATTATTGTTCACTATTTTGTCCTCTTCTAAGAATGATAAAAATATCTCAGACAATATGGGAGCCAAAGGGGAACCCATGTTTAAGCCTTCCTCTAAAGATTAAGTGACATCACAAAAGGTGAAGAAGTTCTGTTCCAGACATATTTTCAAGATGTTAATTATCTCGTCGATTTGAACATTTGTGTAATCACTTGATGACAATTCACTCTTAATGAGACTAGTTACCTCAGTTGTAGGAATATTAGTGTACATATTGGTGATGTCATATTTGTACTAGTCCATTGTTATTCAATAACATACATGTAATTGAAATATCCTCATAGTTGACCAGTGTAGTTTACTATAAGTTTTATGGCATTGTATCTTGCATTGTTCTTCATCTTGACATGTTTTTCGCAGCCCTCTGAAGCTTGATGATGCGAATAATACTTCGCGAAACCGGTAGCTAATTAAACCAAATTTTGGAGTTGTGAGAATTGTGTTTCATTTAACCCTCATTATACAGATATATAGATATATATATATATATATATATATATATATATATATATATATATATATATATATATATATATATATATATATATATATATATATATATATATATATATATATATATAGAGTGTGAACTCTCCATGTAACGTCAAACTCTCTAAAGCGTTGAAACCACTCGTCTTTGGTTGGTGCGTTTTAATGCGATTTTTGATACTGTGAACACTTTTTCATAATTTTATCGAAATTTGGCTTGTCGCTACATTCTATCCTTATTATGTCATCCAGATGAGAATCTGTAGGTTTGTTTCTATACACGTTTTTTGTGTATTTCATTTTTGAAAAAGACGATTCGCATACATACGTAGATCCAAATTATGTTAGTAGGATTTTGCAATTTAAAACTGAAGCCAACTCTGAGATAGTCGTTGTTTCTAAATGCCATGGATTTTCTTTAAGTAAAAAACTTTTTTTTATTTTTCTTAGATCTTGGAACCTTTTTCGAATTTCGTTTAATAGTGCAGACAAATAATTTGAAATTATAAAGCAGTTTTTTTCCGAGATGTTGACATCGTCCTCTGTAGTTTTTGTCATAGTTGAAAAATTTTGCAGCTGTTTGTTCTTAATTTCTTCATGATAAATGCTTAGCTTTTCCTCAAATGCAAACACTTTATTTGCCATATTGGAGACCATATTATTTTCACCTTGTAAACTCCGATTGAGGATATTGAGTTTTTCCATAATATCACACAGAAAGGCTAAAATACACCACCATTCATCATTTTGTAATTCAGGGTACACTTTATTATTTTGCTCTAAAAACAGTATTATTTCATGGCGTAAAAAAAAACCTTTCCAAAACTTTTCCTCTACTAAGCCATCTCACCGAGGTATGTAAAAGGACGTCGTTATACTCACATCCCAGTTCTTCCAGAATGCTTTTAAATCTTCTGTGGTTCAATTCTCTTGCTCGTATATGATATAGAGTAGACAATATTGATAACTGTCTTCATTACAGCTTCTATTTCTGGATTCACAACACGCGCCGCCAAGTTTTCTTGGTGGATAATGCAATGAAATGTTATTAAATTGGTTAAATTATATTTATTTTTAAATAACGAAATAAATCCATTTCCGGATCCAATCATTGAAGGACAACCATCTGTACACAAACACACGATTCTTTGTATGTCAATTTCATTCTGCTCTAAAAAATTACAAATAGTATCAAGATAATCTGTGCCTGGGGTTTGACCTCCAATTGGTAGGAATTTCAAAAAATGTTCCTGTACTAAATTATTTTCTGTACAATATCTAACAAAAACCGAGCATTGCGATGTTGCTGAAATGTCGGTGCTGGAATCGAATGCCAAGCTAAAAAACTTGCACTTTCTAAGGTTATCTAATATATCATCGCAAATAAATTTAGAAATATCTTCAATACGCCTCATACAGGTTGAATCCGACAGCTGTAGTTTTTTTTATATCAGATAGTATTTGCTTTTTGTTACTAAATTTATCAAAAAGTATATTGGCAGCACTAACAAAGCATTCCTTAACAATTTCTGCATCAGTAAATGGTTTCATATGCTTACCAAGAATGTAACAAATTTCATATGATGCTTTAGTTACCGCTGAGTCTTGCGATAATGCCACAGACATAACATTTTGTTGTTGATGCGATGACCTCTTAAAAAAACTCAATTTCTCATTTCTCAAGGACGATCCAAGAGGAAACGTTTCGTCGAATGATTTATGTTTAGTTGTAAAATGACGCGAAGTATTGTATTTCTTCAATATAATATTTTCACGACATATCAAACAAGTAGCTGCATTGTTTTTGTTTGGCACAACAAAATAATCCGTTTCCCACTCATCTTGAAACAATCTATATTCACTAGTTATTTTTCTTTTATATTTAGAAGACACTCCTGTTATTATTTTGAAAATAATTTTACACTAAGACGACAAATAACTGCAATTACTGGGTGAAATTACTACCACCGTAGATGAAAAAAAATTCAAAACAAGTTTCGACCGGCAAACAAAGCGACACGCACAGGTCCGTGGGTGGGAAGGGGATTCCCGCCGTGCATTGCGGCTCACTCGTGCAATCACAGATTACTAATACGTACTCATAGATAGGCTGCGTTCCAATTCATGCCTGATGGGCGCGAAATTTAAAATGGTTTACAATAAATTTGTAATTTCAGATAGGCGAATAAAAAATACCCGGCGGGCCGCAGGTTAAGTATAGCTGGTTTAGCTTGCTTTCAATATAATGATACACTCCATATAGCATTATATCCACTCTGAATAACGACAACATTGAGTAATAAAAAGTACCTCCTAAGTAGCCAAAATTAGTGAAATATGTATAGCTGTGTACGTTCTTTTGTCGCTCTATTATCCTTGCCCGTTATAAACTCGACTTTTGGCATCAGGAAAACCAAGCTTTCAAAGGAATTTGTTCTTATGTTCACAAATTGGGATTGCACGTGTATACTGGTGTTGACCATCACTAAGTGGGAGTCATGGACTTAATACGTTATCATTCTTAATTGCTCACAAACTTTCGAATTGTAAACATGGTTAGTAAAAGAAAATCACTTTGTACTGACGAAAAAGTTTCAGTGATACTGATACTAAAAGTACTTCCATTATTACCAAGATGCCTCAATATCGCAAGACGTGTATAGAATAATTCAATAAATACAGGAAAATTGCTGGTAGAGCAAAAGACGTCAGACAAAAAATACAGAATATGCGCAATAATGTTCAAATAAGATAATTTCTCATATACATAACTACTTGAAGTTAACTTTTTTTTTCATATTTCTGATTCTTCCTCTCACCATTTAACGACAAGTCTCTATAACGCTATAAAATGTACAGTCTTTCAGGGTCGTCATATAGAGTTCACACTCTATATATATATATATATATATATATATATATATATATATATATATATATATATATATATATATATATATATATATATATATATATATCTCGTGTGGGGTCGTTAGTACCCCCATCGGGCGAGTCACCAGGGGGCGCATAGGGGAAAGACTTCTAGATATAGGAGGCACTACTACACAGGCGGACCAAAAAACTAACGAAACAAATCCACTGGAGTCTGTTCAGTATCTGATGGCCAATGGTCAGCGTCTGTTTCTTTAGTTGTAGCGGCTGTATTTCAATCTTCTCGAACTCAAAAATCGAGTAGTATACCCTGTGATCTCAACTGAGACCACAAGGGTTAACTACACAACACTATGCGAAAAGCAATCGGAGCTTCTCAAAAACTCTCCATAACCTCAAAACGAAACACAAACACCACATTGGTACAATTAACGTCAATACTCTCACTCAAACAGGTTAAATGAACCAGCAAACCAATACCATGAAAAAGTTAAATCTAAAAATCACCGCTCAAAAAGAAAAACGTTTTATGGACGAGAATTATTTCGATACCTACAGTTCCAGAATCTACAAAATGAAACCTGCCGTGAAAGTAAAATAGAAGTCACCGCTTTTAGGTACCGGATTCGCGATTAATTTCACATCGCCCAACGAGAGAGTCTCGCTGCTTTCTATTAATTCATCTAATAAAGCTCACACTTTAATCATCGCGCACGCTCCAATTAATCTCCACAACAAAACTGTTCCGGAAAGATTAGAAGATTTTTGGGAATTATAGGAACAACCAATAAAATACCAAAAAACCAAGTGAAAATCTTGCTAGGCGATTTGAACGCACAGCAAGGTAAGGAAAGGCAATTTAGAGATACTACGGGTCCCCATACCAAACACATATACACTCTGTAGGAACTTCGAACTTCAAATCAAGAGTACCCAATTTCAAAAACCTGTACATAAGTTAACTAGTTGGAGATCGCCCAGTTTCAAACATGGTGAATATCAAATTGATCAAGTCACAATATCCAAGAACAACGTAACGAAAATTTTAAATGTCAGAACTCGCAGAGGAGTCTCTCATTCGGACCACCATATTTTTCAAATAAAAACGAAATTTTAACCCAATGAAAATGAAGAATTTTCACCTTGAAAATTTCGGTCGGCTCCTGTATATGAAATTTCATAAGTGAAAAATCATTGCACCAGTCAATCGATTCGGGATGAATCGAAAAATTAGGTAATCCTAACAGAGAACATACAGACAGTCTCTACATTAGAGCAACCTACTCGTACGACAAAAGATCGCTGGAGGAACGTAATTTGCGACAAAGCAGTCGACAAGAGAATAACGGCGTGAAAAAAATTTAACGATCATAAAACTGAGGAAAACTTCCTTATGAATTGAACACAGAATTCCAAAATAATTAGAAGAGAAAAACCGAGATATGATATGAACAACGATTATAGGTGTCACGAAACACAGAAGTATTTCACGAATAATATTACAAGATTTTTATAAATCTTTCAGGGAAAACTGGTAAAGACACCAAGCGCTCAGTCTTTACTTCGAAAAATCCGATGACACGTTGAAAACTAACACAAATATAACTGCAAAATGTTAGACGAATATTTCAACACCCTTCTCAACTGAAATCTGCCCCAATAAAAACTTCAGTGCGACTTTTCGGTATTTACACACCAGACTCTCAAGCTCCTGATATGGGAGATACTACGGAAATCATCAAGCAACTCAAAATCAACAAAGTCGCAGGACAAGATTGGATCATTGGGGAACTCTGGAAACTGAACGATCCTATTTTGACGCAAAAAATTCATCATTTAACATCAGAAATCTGGAGGACCGAACAGATACCAGAGGATTGTAAATATCCATCCCTAATGTGCAGAACTTCAAAACAGTTAGTAGGAAATACAAACGTGATTAACACTTTCAATAACGGCATTGCATTTGATATTGACAGTGTTGGCATTACTACTCCGTACGAATGTGAGATTGCTGAACATTTCAAAAATTATTTTCTGATCGCATAAAAGATATTTTTGAGTCAATCGTTGACAGTGCTTTTGGAGTGGAGTCTGCTTTCAGCGGAAATAAGATTGTCCAACTCAAACCAGTCGAAATGCATGAATTAAGGAATAAAGCGTGGGGATATAATTGATAAATTCATAAAAAACACATTTGATTCGATAGATCATGTTTACTTGCATTTTATTAATACATCTTTATATTATGGTAAAATACCAGATGATCTTAAAACAAGCACTGTAGTGCGAATTGAGAAGGTGAAAACTTCAAATAAAGCATGTGATCATCTCTGGAAACGTTGCTGGAGTCAGTTGTGTTAACCAGGTAATGCAGTACTTAAATCTTCATAAAGTCTTCATGATAAATGAGTCAGATTTTCGACCTAATCACTCATGTCAAACTGCACTGCAGCTAGCTATTACAAAATGAAAGAAGTGCATTCAGGGTTGTTATGTGGTTGTGGTATTTCTGGATTTCAAAACAGCGTTTGAGACAATATAGATAGACAGAAACTCATAATGAAATTGAAAAGCATTGGTATTGTTGGTGAAGTTCTCGATTGGTTTACTGATTATCTTACTGATCGAAAGCAAATGACGAGAATAAATAATGTATACTCCAGGGCTATTCCCAGCAAATATTCAGTTCACAGAAAGGGTAAATTTTTCTCACAAAAACAAATTGTATAAAATTGAAGGAAATATTTATTAATCATAAATATCCTTATGTCATCTCCAAAATATTCTAAAACACTTAAAATAAAATATACAAATAAATTCAATGGACGATGAATCTACTCTGTGATAGTTCATAATTAAATGAGAGGTAATAATAAACTTGTCTAAAAATCACTGACTGAACAATTCTTTATTCGACTAGTTTCGCCTTTTACAGCATTATCAAGAATGAATACATATTACAAAGACAACCTATAAATATTTTGCAAACCGGTTCGGACCACCTAGAATAGAAGTGGGGGTTTCCAAATTATCAGAGATTTAACAGCGGGGAATGGTTTAGGTCTAACTGGTCATTAAGAAGATCGTACTTATCGGATTTTTGAAGTTTATTTATTTCCATGGCTTCCAGGTAGTTCATTTTAATCCCTTTTTCACAGAAATGAAGTATCTTAGGTTTAAAACAACTTGAGATCTTATGTCCTGTCGACTCTAGATGTTCCCGAAAAGCAGATTGTCCGTTTTTTACGTGTTCTTTTAGCCTAGTTTCAAAAACATCTTCCGGTCTGGCCAACATATGACGACTTACATTCTTCACAGTCTAACCTATAAATTCCAGACTTCTTCATTGGCTCGGATTCGGACAATTTGTTATTAAAGATCATTCTATCCAATCTACTGTGACTTGAAAATGCTATATTTAAATTATTATTTTTGAAGAACTTAATGATTTTTGAAGAGGGAACGTGTGTATAAGGGATGCTCACATATCTTAATTCATTTCTGTCATTATTACTATTGATGTAGTGCGGCCTATATAAAAGTCTATTGATGAAGCGTTTCTCTTTCTTTATAATTAGTGTATCGATTATTTTCAGTGGGAACTGATTGTTCCTACCTATCGTACGAATCACATTAAGTTCTTCCCTGAGATCTTGTTTAGATAAAGGAATCGAAAAAGCCCTATGAATCATTGAATTGAGAGCTGCCATTCGGTGACCTATTGGACTGAACGAATTGAAATTTATGATGGCGTCAGAGAAAGTAGGTTTCCTGAATATTTTGTACGAAAATTTATCTTGCTGTTTGGAAATTGTAAGGTCAAGAAAATTCAACGAATTGTTCTGTTCCTTCTCTACCGTGAATTTGATCTTCTCATGTAATGAATTTAGATATGTCAGGTACGAACTGATATGTCGGTCTGTTCCACTAAACCCAACTTAGATGTCATCCACATAGCGGTACCAAAAAATTATATGTTTTTTTTGACATCTCCGATTCTAAAATTGTGGTTTCCATGTTGTCCATGAATATGTCCGCTAATAACGGGCTTAGAGGAGAACCCATAGGTAGACCTGAATTCTGTAAATATATTTTGTTTTGGAATCTGAAATAATTCTGTCCCAAGGCAACCTTAAATAATGTTGAGAAGTCTGCTTTTATCGTAGGAAGTGTTTTTCTTTTTTCAAGATGTTTTCAATAAGGGTATCCAACATCTATAAGACGTATCCAACATGTTTCCTAACATCCCTACGGAAGAATGTATACCCCTTATTGAAAACATCTTGGAAAAAAGAAAAACACTTCCTACGATAAAAGCAGACTTCTCAACATTATTTAAGGTTGCCTTGGGACAGAATTATTTCAGATTCCAAAACAAAATATATTTACAGAATTCAGGTCTACCTATGGGTTCTCCTCTAAGCCCGTTATTAGCGGACATATTCATGGACAACATGGAAACCACAATTTTAGAATCGGAGATGTCAAAAAAACATATAATTTTTTGGTACCGCTATGTGGATGACATCTTAGTTGGGTTTAGTGGAACAGACCGACATATCAGTTCGTACCTGACATATCTAAATTCATTACATGAGAAGATCAAATTCACGGTAGAGAAGGAACAGAACAATTCGTTGAATTTTCTTGACCTTACAATTTCCAAACAGCAAGATGAATTTTCGTACAAAATATTCAGGAAACCTACTTTCTCTGACGCCAACATAAATTTCAATTCGTTCAGTCCAATAGGTCACCGAATGGCAGCTCTCAATTCAATGATTCATAGGGCTTTTTCGATTCCTTTATCTAAACAAGATCTCAGGGAAGAACTTAATGTGATTCGTACGATAGGTAGGAACAATCAGTTCCCACTGAAAATAATCGATACACTAATTATAAAGAAAGAGAAACGCTTCATCAATAGACTTTTATATAGGCCGCACTACATCAATAGTAATAATGACAGAAATGAATTAAGATATGTGAGCATCCCTTATACACACGTTCCCTCTTCAAAAATCATTAAGTTCTTCAAAAATAATAATTTATATATAGCATTTTCAAGTCACAGTAGATTGGATAGAATGATCTTTAATAACAAATTGTCCGAATCAGAGCCAATGAAGAAGTCTGGAATTTATAGGTTAGACTGTGAAGAATGTAAGTCGTCATATGTTGACCAGACCGGAAGATGTTTTGGAACTAGGCTAAAAGAACACGTAAAAAACGGACAATCTGCTTTTCGGGAACATCTAGAGTCGACAGGACATAAGATCTCAAGTTGTTTTAAACCTAAGATACTTCATTTCTGTGAAAAAGGGATTAAAATGAACTACCTGGAAGCCATGGAAATAAATAAACTTCAAAAATCCGATAAGTACGATCTTCTTAATGACCAGTTAGACCTAAACCATTCCCCGCTGTTAAATCTCTGATAATTTGGAAACCCCCACTTCTATTCTAGGTGGTCCGAACCGGTTTGCAAAATATTCATAGGTTGTCTTTGTAATATGTATTCATTCTTGATAATGCTGTAAAAGGCGAAACTAGTCGAATAAAGAATTGTTCAGTCAGTGATTTTTAGACAAGTTTATTATTACCTCTCATTTAATAAAATATACCTTACCTTTTTTTCGGTAAACTCATTTATTAAATCATTTGAAGTTGATGATGACTTCAGTTTTTCTAAACTGTTTGCCTCTACGGATAATACTGACAGGTCCGACAGGCATTTCTGTCCTATCCAAGTTCTTAGGTAATTTTTTATCAGTTATAACCTAGGAAAAAACTGGATGCAACACTAATGCATTTTATCAGCAATTATTCAATGAATTCCTTGATGGAATGAATTTTTTGAATTTCAGATTTAATGCAAGTTTTTAGAGCCTTTCATTGCTAATTAAGATGAACAATACCAGGCTCTGAGATAAAAGCAATTGAGATGTCTTTACTGTATTTAGCCTAGCCGCCAGTTTTCCAGTATCTCTTCGTTGAGGAAAGTTAGTTTTTCCGGTTGATATAATTCGAACAAATTAGTCAGGTCGCAAAGGCTCCGAAATCTTCATTTAGTTTGAGAAATTAATATATCTAAACAGAAATAGTGTATATCGACTTTGAAGTAAAATTCCGAGTCTGAAATTCGTCTTACGCTTTTAAAAACAGTTGTTACCCTCTTCCGCTAAATCTTTGGCTTCATTTAGAGAACTATTGAATGAATTTTGATTTATTAATTAGCTCTGTCAATTCGAAAGATTATTCAATGAAATACTAGTTTTCTGTGAGTCATTATTTTCATGCTGAGGATCTTTAGAAACAGAATTAATGATCTCAAATAATGAAGAAAAAAATGTGACAAACACTAAGACATCATCTTCTGATGTCTGTTTCATTTTTGATGAAACAATATTGAGAATTTTCTCATATATTAACGAATCATAACACTCTCCTTTTCCATTGATCGATCGTCGTTCTTTGAAGACCATCTAGTAGGATATACTTTTTTAAGGGTAATTAAATTTTTTTCAGATGGATCGTCCCTCAACAATGCCTGGCGTTGAATACTTTTGCCAAATCAAGTATATATATTTTTCAAATTATCGAAAAAAGTCGACATTCACGAGTATGTTCTGCAAATCGTTGAAAATGAAATTTAATAATGCGTGCGCAGCACAATAAACATAATCCACATTCGGAGCATGCTCTTTCATTAGGTTTAGTAATCCTCCATTAACTATTGTTCCTAACTGCGTTTTCATGCGAATTAATGATTGCATTTTGAATCGTAGGGCTCAAATAATTTATTCGGCCTTTCGGTCTTAAAGAAGTTCCTTCAAAGTCGCATCACAATTTGATAGCAAACGTAAAATTGCCATGAAATTTCCAGAACCAGAATCTCAAATGTAGATTACCAGATGCTGAAGTAATTATAACAATTATGCGATCCAATACATCTCTCCAGAATTTAATTTTCACTTTGCAATGGAGTATAATTATAGAGTGTTCAGACGTACGCATGCCATACGCGGCTTGTGCGCGTGTTAGTACAAAATCAGTTGCGCGCGCCAATGCGTTAACACACAATTTTCGATACGGATACGGATAGACCACGAAGTATAGATATAAGGAGTCCGAACGTAATGTTAAAAGTATGGTATTGTAGGGAATTGTCATTGTCATTCGATGGAAGAAAACATATCACAGAATAGTATCACTATTCTGTGATCACATTGGGACGCCCTACTTCAACTGTCAACATATAAAAAGGGCTACCAACTTGCAATCTCCCTCTTATCGTGACAGTCAGTTCTATGTTCAACATCCGTCATTCTAACTTCCATCGAGTAACAACAACAAACACGTGTTCAATAGTTCGTTCCTTGTTAATAATCTCAAATATATATTTTCAATACAAGTGTCGTTTGATATTTCCACGTATAGAATAATATAGCAACAACGCTATAAATTGGTGACCCCGACGTGATTTTAAGTGGAAATATTGGAAAACAATCACATTTTTTTTTTACCAAAAGACGAAGACAAACCAATGAACAAAATGTCTCAAGAAAATGCTGCTCAATCTTCAGTAGACAGAGTTTCAGTTAAGACTCCGCCGTTCTGGAAAAACGAACCAAGACTATGGTTCATACAGCTCGAGAGCCAATTTGCTCTCGCGAAAATCACCTGCGATTCCACTAAATTCAACCACGCATTGTGTGCACTTGATGGCGAAGTAATCCAAGAAGTGGCTGATTATATATGCAACCTACCCCAAAGTGATACGTACCAGGGGTTGAAGGACAAACTAATCAGTATCTACTCAGAGTCCCAAGAGGTAAATACTAGAAAACTGTTTAACGAAACGGAGCTGGGGGATCGTAAACCATCCCAGCTTTTAAGCCAAATGAAAAGACTCGGAGGTAACGTAATTACCGAAGATCTACTCAAATCCTTGTGGCTTCAGCGATTACCTACCTAAATCCAAATAAGTCTGGCATCAAGGAGTGATTCCCTACCAAATTTAGCGAAGGCAGCAGACCAGATTGCTGAAATCGAACAGCCACAAAATTTTGCTGTTGCGACAAACAATAACAAACTGGAAGAATTAGTTCTGCAGTTGGGTAAAGAGATTGTAGAATTAAAAAAACAATTGTATGAAACCACCTCAGTGAAACCAAAGTTTCAAAACAACTCTAAGTACCATAAAAACCAAAACAACAACGGATTATGCTGGTACCACGAAAAGTTCAAGGAGAAGGCCAAGAAATGCTCGCCACGCTGTCAATTCAAACAGGAAAACTAAAAACCACGTTTGCTCCAGCGGCAAGCAACGTGGTCCCACGAGGCCGCTCCACTAATGCAGTCCATAAAAACAATAGGCTCACCATCACAGATCCCATCAGCAAGGTTAATTTTCTAATTGACTCCGGTTCTGACGTATCGTTATTACCTAAACGTTTACAACACAGAAATGTTGCACAACAAGTTCTGTACGCTGCCAATGGATCAAAAATTAGCACCTATGGTACACACCAACTGAGCGTTAGCCTTTGTCTCAAAAGATCATTTACATGGAAATTCATAATAGCACAAGTTGACAAGGCGATAATAGGATCCGATTTCCTAAGTCATTTTGATTTACTAATCGATATCCGACGAAAGCAGTTGATTGACCAGACAACCCACCTTACCAGTAAGGGCCATAAGGTAAATTCACCAATTAACTCAGTGCATACAATTTCGCCAATCCACAAGTACACCAAAATTCTATCTGAATTTCCAGAAATCACTCAGTTACACAACAAGAACTGCAATGAGAATCACAACACTGAGCATTTTATCGAAACAACAGGGCCTCCAGTAGCCTCTAGGCCACGAAGACTCCCACCTGAGAAATACCAAGCAGCCAAAAAAGAATTCGAATTCATGGTGGAACAAGGCATCTGCAGACCATCTAAAAGCCAATGGGCCAATCCATTACACATGGTCCGTAAGAAAGATGGTACATGGAGGCCAGTTGGGGACTACAGAAAATTAAACTCAGTAACAGTAGAGGATCGTTACCCAATTCCACACATTCAAGACTACGCACACACCTTATTCAACAAGAAAGTCTTTTCCAAGATTGACCTGATAAGAGCGTATCACCAAATACCTGTGGAAAAATCATCAATTCCTAAAACTGCCATTACAACTCCCTTTGGACTATTCGAGTTCCTAAGAATGCCTTTCGGATTACGGAATGCTGGACAAAGTTTCCAAAGATTTATTCACGAGGTATTAAAAGCCTTAGACTTCTGCTTTCCCTACCTAGATGACATACTCATCTCATCAAACAATGAAAAGCAGCATGAAGTTCATTTAAGAGAAGTTTTTAAACGTTTCAAAGAGTTCGGACTTGCTATCAACATTGATAAATGTGTATTTGGTGCCAACAAAGTGGAATTTTTAGGATACGAAGTCTCTCAACATGGTACTTCCCCACTATCATCTAAAGTTCAAACCATTCTTTCATATCCATTGCCCAAGTGCAAAAAGGAACTACGACGTTTCTTGGGTATGCTTAACTATTACAGACGTTTTATGCCTCAGGCAGCGGAGAAGCAGTCTGCATTGAACAACTTACTGAAAGGTGGCGGTAAGAGTGACAACTCCGAAGTACCCTGGACAGCCGAAGCTGAAGCATCTTTTGAAAAATGCAAAGAAGATTTAGCTAATGCCACAATCTTGGTCCACCCTTCAGCTGAAGCCACATTATCTCTTACAGTGGACGCTTCCAACTCATCCATAGGAGCAGTTGTGGAACAATTCGAAGAGAACCAATGGAAACCATTGAGTTTTTATTCAAAGAAATTGTCACCTGCTCAGGTAAAATACAGCACCTATGACAGAGAACTGTTAGCCATTTACAGTGCCATCAAATATTTTAGACACCTACTTGAAGGTAAGCATTTTTCTATATTCACTGACCACTTGCCATTAACATTTGCATTCAGACAGAATTTAGATAAAGCTTCACCCCGTCAGGCTAGACATCTAGATTTCATTAGCCAATTCTCTACTAACATTTGCCACATCAAAGGCAAGTCAAATGTGGTAGCCGATGCTCTTAGTAGAATTTCTGCCATTGATTGCCCAACTTCTATAGATTACCAAGCATTTGAACAACTTCAATCTGTTGATGAAGAATTACAGAAACTCATAGAAAACCCTGACTCTTCATCATTAAAGCTCAAGAAAATAACATTCCCTAACAATTCTGTTCAAATTTATTGCGACATTAATAACAATAAAGTCAGACCTTTTGTTCCTAACACTCTTCGGAAACAGATTTTCAATCAATTTCATAACCTTTCTCACCCTGGCATTCGAGCCACAATTAAGTTGATATCTGAAAAATTTGTATGGCCAGGCATTAATAAAGATCTTCAGACCTGGAGCCGATCCTGTTTAAACTGCCAGAAATCCAAAATCAACAAACACACATCAACTCCCTTTCAAAAATTCCAATTACCTGAAGGGCGATTTTTAGAAGTGAATATTGATTTAATAGGACCATTGCCTTCATCTAAAGGTTTCACTTATTGCCTCACATGCATAGACCGCTATACATGTTGGGCTGAAGCTTTCCCTATTAAGGATATCACCGCAGAAGTAGTAGCTGAAACATTCTTCAACAACTGGATTTCTAGATTTGGTTGTCCCAAAACCATAATCACGGACCAAGGCAGACAATTTGAAAGCTCATTATTCCATTCTCTATCTACCTTATTGGGAATAAAGCGTTTTAGATCCACTCCTTATCATCCACAAACTAATGGTAAGATTGAAAGATGGCACCGTTCACTGAAAACAGCAATAAAGTGCCACGACTCCCAGAATTGGACCGAAGTCCTCCCCACAGTGTTAATGGGTTTGCGATCAGTCATCAGGCAAGACTGCCACATCAGCCCCGCAGAGATGGTTTATGGTTCTCCCCTAAGACTTCCAGGCGAATTTTTCAATCCCACCATCAATACCACTGACCAAAACACATTTGTTGACAAACTCAGAAAGAAGATGTCTTTATTAAGTCCAGTACCTTCCAGAGATCATCAACGTAAAGTGTTTGTGCCTCAAGAACTGGAATCCTGCACTCATGTGTTTGTGAGAAATGACTCTGTAAAAAAACCTTTACAACAACCCTACGATGGTCCATTTAAAATCATAGGAAAAAGTGATAAGTTTTTCAGTTTAGATATTCGCAGCAAAACAGTTAATATTTCAAAAGACAGACTTAAACCGGCATTTATTCTCAGTGACGACGTAGTTTCGCACGACCATAACTACGCTTTTCGCGATCATTCTAGTGCTATTTAGTGTTAACTTCCAAATTAGTCTAAAAAATAATAATAAAAATTGTAAATATTCATTCATTTTATATAGTAGCATGTAATTAGGACATATCAATTACATGAAAGATATGCATCAACATTTCCATTACAGATTATCCATTAATTGTACATAATATTTCATGACATTCATAACTTATTTGTTTATTAAATTCCTTCCTGGCTCCGCCACTAGGGGGGGAGTTCTGTAGGGAATTGTCATTGTCATTCGATGGAAGAAAACATATCACAGAATAGTATCACTATTCTGTGATCACATTGGGACGCCCTACTTCAACTGTCAACATATAAAAAGGGCTACCAACTTGCAATCTCCCTCTTATCGTGACAGTCAGTTCTATGTTCAACATCCGTCATTCTAACTTCCATCGAGTAACAACAACAAACACGTGTTCAATAGTTCGTTCCTTGTTAATAATCTCAAATATATATTTTCAATACAAGTGTCGTTTGATATTTCCACGTGTAGAATAATATAGCAACAACGCTATAGTATCAATTTTGGGACCAGATCTTTTGCCGCTAGGGCGCGCCACGGTTTAAGAAGTACTTGTTTAAATTTTTACGCGGGAAGTCATGTTGCTATTGACAACTGTGAAATAAAATATTCGAAAAACGTGGAATAAAATGTTTTAGGAGATTCTGAGAAATTTTTCATGCGCCTTCAACTCAGCAGTATTAAAAAGATAAAGAGATACTCTGTAATTGAAAAAATTTCAGATATTAATAATTACCACAAGAATTAACAGGCACCATTTTATCAAAAAAAATAAACAAAATGTTAAAAGGTTTTCAAAAATTAAATTCATGGATTATTTTTCGTCTTTACATGCAGAATTATTAAGCTTAAAGTAAAGAAACTCAAAACTGTCTCTCAAAATAGATTAAAAAATTGTCAAATGCCTATTAATATCAATATTGCGATGAACAAATTAATTAAAAATAAATGAGTTATGGTTAAACGTATATTTATTGATAGAATAAGTAATAATAAAACATGTTTAATATAAAAAATACAAACAATTGTAATATATAAATATCAATACTATACATATACATATTAATTGGGAAGTGTATATAATAGGTTTTATTACAGAAATATAGATTTTGATTTAAAATATATTTTTTTACAAAAATTACATGTCTGTGATGAATGAGCTAACGCCAAAACAAACCATGCTGTGTAATACTAGATACAAAAAATGGATTACAAATGAAATTATCAGTGAGATGAAAAAATGAGATAATTTATTCAAACGTTTTAAATATACCAAATATAGTGTTGAATGAAAGAGTTATAAGGTAATTAAAAATAGAATTACTAATATGATTAGAGATGAAAAAAACTATTATATGTAAGTAATATTGACTGAGTTACAGGTGATGCTAAATCAATGTGGAAAACTCTAAAAAAATTGATAGCTTCTAATTTTGATGAAAGTACATGTAGGAAAATTCAATATAACGGTCAAATTTATACTGATCCGAAGATAATTCCTAGAATATTTAATGGTTGTTTCATAGATAGCATTCAAAAACTTGTATATACCTAGTATTAATACACCTCAAAGTGCAATTACAATAACAGCACAACTAAGAGAAATTAAAACTAAGTGGAGAACTTTTAATCTTTTGGATAACAATAAACTGAAAGAAATGATAATGAAGTTGCCAAATAAAAGTAGTCCTAATGAAGCTGATATGTCAATGATAAAAGAATGCTTTGAAAGTGTTTGATAACCCTTGATCAATAATCATTTATTGTTCACTTAAAAGAGGTGTAATCCCAAGTAAACTTAAGATTACTACAATAGTACCATCAAAAAAGTTCTCAATACTAAGTTCATTGAAGAATTTAGACCAATAAACACAATGTCAAGTGAAGCAAAAATCCTAGAATTTATATAATATATAATAAACATAATATACATAACATAATAATATATATATAAAATAAATAAATAAATATATATATATATATATATATATATATATATATATATATATATATATATATATATATATATATATATATATATATATATATATATATATATATATATATATATAAGTAAAAGAAGAAACTTACGTTGAAAACCTACACATTTTTTTATATAACAGCCGTTTACATATGTTTCAAGGTTATTGCCTATCGTCAGAACGGCGTAGTTCAAGTTAAAGATGAAAGTACTTGAAGAGATATATAAAAAATTAATATATAAAACACGAAACACAGTTTCGTATACGTTTTATACACCCAAAACATTTGGGAAGAGTCAACACAACGTTGCAGACGACAATGAAATATCGTCCGGCTATTATGAGACTTTTATAGCTTCTGGAACTACCCAGATAATCTTAACGATAAAATAATTATTCTAAGAATTATATTTAATGCAGGCAAACTAAAATTAAGTAAAAGAAGAAACTTACGTTGAAAACCTACACATTTTTTTATATAATCACCCTATATATATATATATATATATATATATATATATATATATATATATATATATATATATATATATATATATATATATATATATATATATATATATATAATTATATTGTTCCTTACGGAAAAAATAAATACATCTGGGAGGATGGGTAGGTGTCACTCACTTTCGCAGCAGGTATCAAAGACGACAATCCGAGCGTCGAATAACTAGCTTGACGAATAAAAGAGTTGTTAGATATGAATTGAAGTTGCATCTCAAAGTGTAGACCTCGGTAGCAGGCTACATATCCTGCATTATACGAAATCACATAGCTGCCCCTAGACACTCCCTTCTTACTGTCACCCTCATAATCACTTTCATTGTTATTAGTTATAATATTGTTATTTCTATCATTATCATCAGCCTTGTTGCTACTATCATTATTAGAAGGTAAATCATCTGAATTTACATTATTCTCAACATTATTATTATTATCAAAAGTATTTTCAATTATTTCGTCCAATTTTTTACTCCAATTTTCCTTATTAACATTACTGCCTTCAAACGATGCTCAGGTCTGCATTAATGATCCTAATAATTTCCCTGCTGTCACATTAGATCCTTTTGGAGGTGTTGCAAGTGAGTAAGAGCAGATAATAGTCCTGTACTTTCTTCTTATACCTTTCATTTGATGCTAATATAGCAGTACAAATTTGTGAACATCTATAAACATAAAAAACAAAGTTTCAATCAAATTTTAAACTTGATATTTAAGATCTTATTTGCTACAGAGTAATTGCATGATTTATTATCAATTCATTTATCTGTCTAAATTCATCATTACTCCTTCTCATTGTAACCACTTTCTTTGCAAAAAAAGTTTTTTTCCAAATTGCTCAGTAACTGCGAAACACAAGCCATCGAAGAAATATTCACATTCATAACAAGAATATTCGTTTGTGCATTGATTATCTGTAACATGATAAAAATTTCATAATACTATTTAAGTAATGATTTATAGTTCAGCTTCTTACCGTAACTTTCAAATTAATATCAATTTTTATGTGAAAAACTAATTCCAATTTCGAATTTATATATGATAAAGTAATAATACTGTCCAACTCCAATTTTTACGTAATGGTTGGGATTCTAAAATTTTTTCTATACAATGAAAAGAAAACTCAGGCACATTACTTGTCTCAGGCATAGTCATCTAAGACTTATTGCTTGCCTTCGGCTCATTACTTTTCTTGGGGCCCATAACTTCGATTAGAAATTGATTAACAGTATTTCTCTCAACATTTAAGCTACGGTCATTATTAATAATGTCGTCAACAATATCAGAAGTATCTAGAGAAACATCTGACAACAAGCTGTTATCATTTTGGTTATCATTATAAGTTGTATTCAGTTTTGGCTCTGCTTTCTTCCGCAAATGAACTTTTTGGTAGTCATACACGTATAAACTACCATCCGCTAATACTGTCCGATCACTTTTTATCACATCTTCAGAATTAAAATGCAATTTTCATATATAATTGGTAGCTTTTAAATCTTGGTCAATAGCAGAACTCCACTTGTTACGCATTTCAGCATCCTGTGGAAAAAATAATGACTTTGTTGAATCAACGACAAATAAAATTATAAATTTTTCAAATATTATTTAACGCCAAAATTTATAAAACAAATATTTATTAACAACACTAATTCCCAGGACAATTTTAAGGTTACTTACTTTGGGTACTTTAAATAAAGCCACTTTTCCTATATTTCCATTTGCCTTTCTGCCACTAAGGCAACCACGAACAGCACAACACCTTCCCATTTTTTTATTAAAACTATTTTTAAACAATAAATTTATAATTAATTATAATTTCAAATTCGCGCGTATTTAAGTCTGATGGACATCTGTACGCCCTGAACATTGCGCAGCCCAGTGGTAGAAAAGAGAACTATGATCTAGCTTTGATATTGTGTCCATAAATACTACGGAAAAACCTATACCGTTCGGACTCCTTATATCTATACTTCGTCGGATAGACAAACAAACAACGAATTCATCCCATAGGTAAGTGAGAGAAGAGTTTTTCATATTGAGGTACTGAAGCCTATGAAAAAATTCACCCTTCCATACAGGTAGATAAGATGGGTAGAAGAATTAGTTGGGTAGTATTTACCTTGGAAATCTAAATCACTCACAGGAGCTGTGTCTGAAGAAATTAAGAAATTTTGGGTACTTTTTCATTACTTTCCCCTTTTCTGTTCACTTTTTTTCGTAGTCGATAATCTACTCACTCATTGTTTTTTACAAGTCGTTACTAATACAACTAAACCCGAAGTTTATAAACAATTGTTTGTATTGTATTACAATCTAATGCACAATTAGATGAAACGCTTCAATAAACGCTGTTCTCATCATATCGTATGTACATTGAATATTGTGGGATTTCACCGTTTAAGTAAATTACTCAAAGGCGTATATCCCGCAGCCCGCGATAACCGATTTATAGTGTTGCCAACTTTAGAACGCGCACTTTACGCGGGAAAAGAGAATATTGCTAATTTTTGACTTCAGTCATTTGTGAAATTGAAAAAAATTGTGGAGTTTTTATTAATTTTTATTTTCGGATGTTGGAGACTAGTGTGCTACGCCTCTGAACTACGCCCAAATTTGCAAGAATAACGTTTTGCAAACAGGTACACAAAATATCCCATTGAACTCTTTTCATCAAAGTTTTCCATTGAAATGAATCCCTTGAATTATTTACATTTACACCAAAGAATGATAACCACGTAATTCCTGTTGATATCGAAAATGATAGCTTGAATTTGAAAAATACAGAAAATTTTTCAATAGCTGAATCATTAGCTTATGTGAAGAACGGATTTTGCATCATACCAAGAAATGAAGAGCAACAATTTGAAATTTTTTTTCATGAAAAAATAGATGTAGAATTTAATACTAATATAGAATGTAATAGGACTCCTAATCACAAAAGTCAATTTATCTAATTTCTACTAATTCTTACGATATTAGTAAACTAATCAGAACAGAACATCTTCATATGAAAAAAAAAAGAAAAAATAAACTGAAAAACCATTCTCATCTGATATATATTCCGCCTCATTGCCTTTTTATTTCTACATCTTGGAATAGCAAACCTATTTTAACCAATGTACCCACAAATTATATACCGTTTTGCCTTCATCTTTGGACAATTTCTGCTAATGTAAGTTCCACATTCTTGGCAAGTGAATTACCTGATAACACCAGAAACATCTACATGTTTGACAACAGTTTTCTTCAGCATCTTTGACACCGTTGGATGAAATGCCACCTTTGGATTTCTTCTTTTAATAATAATAATTATTGTATTTATTTCGAAAGATGCTCTAGTTAACAAACATGATGCAGCAAATGAAATAACGTCAGTAAAAACAAACAAAATTAGCATTTCAACACATATTTCAGTAATCATGTAAGGAGTATGGTTCCAATTATATTAAGAGCTTTTTACCACTTTTTTTGAATGAACACAGTTCTTCAAATATTTTCACACTATCCGGCAGCTTATCGGAAAATCTCACAGAAGTGTAATCTGGGTGTTTTTAGAAGCCGTCAATCTATGCTTAGGAAAGCTGTTATTCGAGTTGCGTGTGATATAAATGTGCATTTTGTTGCATTTATCAAATTTCTCCCCTTTTTTGTGCGAAAAATGAGATTTTCCAGGGGTATTGAGCATATACCGTCAAAAAATTATTTTTCCGGAAATGCCTGCTAGATTCTCTCCATTTGAACTGTGCCCAAAACTGTTCTGATCACTTGCTCCTGAACGCAAAAAATATCCTTCATTAGTTATCTGCCGCCAATGAAAATTAGCCCAAATTTCGTCAAACCCTCAAAGTTTTCATAGTTAAATACTCTCAAGGAAATCTTATTCGGATATCTACTTAATATCTTTATACTGTACGATACTGAGTTCAGTTTTTCCCAAGTACAATTATATGGTTATCTCAGTTCAGATGTTCATCGATGTATATTCCTAAAAACTTTATTCAATTTTCTTACTCAATTTCACTATCTCATAGACTGATGGAACTCGATATATCAACTTTCTGTTGTTTTGTACGAAATAGTATAGTTTTCGTTTTTTCCGAATTGAGAACGAAACCACTTCTCAGAAACCATCCCCGAACAGAGTCAAAAGTAGCTTCCGATGATCAGAGCAATAGGCATGATGACACTAATCAAAAATCACAAAAATACTATATTTATTTGATAAAACTTGAAGTTAAGGACATAAAACACGCATTGTTCTCTCTTTTAAGAGTGTGATTAATATTTATTTTCATGAAATAAAACTTCAAAATAAAGCAATCCGCCATGATATCTTGAACACCAATCAGAGCTCAAGACGCCTTCTTCAAGTATACACTCCAAGCACCAACGTCACATCTCGTATTGTTAACCTCCACTACGACTGTGTTTCTATTTAATAATTGTATTATTAAATTCCACTATTTGAAAGTGAATGTTATTAAAATTGAATTAAAATAACATGAGTCATGGATCAAGGATTAACTATGGCAAACAGCGCTAATTTGCCTAGAATCGACATAATAATTTTGGGAGAGTTTTTGGCATTAAACGAAGAGTTTTTTGTTCAGCAGAATCTGGAAATGCTGAAACTTCCATGTAAGTATATAAATAATAATCAAAAACATTATAAAAAACTGTCAGTTGCAAACAGCTGAAACGTGAAGGAAATTTCTGTTTAGGTAAAATGTGAAGTCTGCCCAGAACATGAAGTCCATGCAAAGTTGTATGGGGTCTCTTTAATAGTAGATGAACAGGAAGAGGTAGTGGAGTCAATAGAATGTAAAGATTGTGTGGCTTATAGTGGCGGATAGCTCGAATCATCAACCAATATGTTGGTGTCGTCAATTGATAAGATGGCCTCTAACATTACTTATGCTTCTTAAACTTTTGCTACGTCATTCATAAAAATTATAAAGACCACTGGTCCCAAAGTACTCCCTTGTGGAATGCCAAATATAATTTGTTCTATTTCAGACTTCGATGTTATTCCTTCTTTTCAAAATTTCACTCTCTGTTGCCTATTGCTTAGATATGATACAAACCATCTCAATGCATTGTCCCTTACTCCGTATTTTCCAAGTTTTTGAAATGTAAGCTGATGCGATGACTATCGAATGCTTTAGAGGGGTCCAAAAACATTCCAAGAAGAATTTCATTGTTACCAAAAGATTCCATTATTTTGCCGGTGAAGAGATTAATTGTGCTTATGACAGACCTGCCTTTGACATATCCATGCTGATTATCATTAAACAAGTTACAAGACTCCATAAAACTTTCCAAGCTATTGCACATGGCGATCCCAAACAGCTTTGAAAAGGATGGTAAGACACCTATTGGTCTGTAGTTTTCGAGCAACATCGGATCGCCTTTTTTTGTGAATTGGAGTTATGAGTGCTAATTTCAACTGTTCCGGAAATATGCCAAATTGGAATGAGTTATTCTTGATGTGACCGATCACTTCTGCTATTTCTTTGATTCATTTTCTGACTATACTTTCAATTTGCACCATATATTAAAAATTTGTATTGACATTGATAACTTGGGCGTTGCCATTATAAAGATAACTTCGAGTAAATGTTGTCCGCGGCTCCGATTAAATGGTCCATTCGCAAGGTCACAATTTTGCGTCACTTTTTCGAGCGGCCTGTATCCCACAAATTACGCGTGTTATGTTATCTTGTGAGTCTTCAATCGTGTTCGGCTTGTCCACGTACACTTAGTCCAAGAGCTAGTAACGCCAGTTCCATGAAGTGTTTGATGCACCTTGAAATTTTTCAATTTTATAATGTACGGAATAAAAGGTAAGAATACCTGTGTTTGTTTGACCCAACCCGAGACACCAAGTACTGCGCATAATAGAAAGGTGTAATAAAATGTAACCCAAAAAAAGTACTTGATTCAGAGGCAAACAATTATAAATTGAAAGCTTTGATATTTTGAAATATAAAATGTAATAAGGCAGACAATTTTGAGAGGGCTTATATTCAATTAATCATCCCCAAAGTTACTTTTATTTAAATACAATTTGAAATGTTTTATTTACTCTGAAATTTTAATAGCGTCTTAGTTAAATATTGAAAAAATTAATAACAAAAAGCCAGACACTTTTTCGGGGGTTTAATTACCGGCAAACATTAAAATGAATCTCAGTTACAATAGAAAGAGATAGACTACGCGTTGTTGGCAATCTGAGTGAGAGCACCGATAGCTGCGCTCTCATTTGTTGTTATTCACGTGTCTTCTATTAACTGTATCGACAGTACAGTTTGTAAATAATCAGTTAACCTTCGTTGTTGTAAGCACATGTTTTAAAGTATTTTTATAATGCCTATGTTAATTTAGAAAATTATTTTCTATAAAATATATAAATTGTTTTATTCAATTTTAAGTATTTTTTTAAATAAAATGTCGTCTGAAAAACAAAGATGTGTGATATGTGAAAACAAAGATGCTGGTAAGGTTAATCTATTTACTGAGCATACCTTAAATAAATGTCGGATAACATTAAAAATCCGACAAGAATATAATTTAAAGTACAGTGACGTGATTTTACCATCAGAAGTGTCTTCAGAAGAAGGCTATCACCGACAATGATACTCGAATTTCACTAGTTTGAAACAAAAATATAAGCAGAGTATATCAACAATTTCTCAAGAGTCTCCTTCAACATCAGGTATTTCTTATGTCATTTTTAGTATTCAAAGTATTTATTTCTTATGCTTACAAAATAATATGAGGTTTAAGTTTGTATTAATAATTGGAGCAACTTTTTATTAAAAATTTTTTTTTTTTTAGATATTTCGGCAAGAAATGATCAAGATGTTGAAAATGAAGAAATTTTACTGATGACGACTGATCATTACGACAGCGTTTTATTTCCAGATAATCCTCCAAGAGGTGATCAAATTACCGAAAGTATTGACATTGAACAGGCAGAATTTCAACTGGAACAGAGTGTTGGTCATTTAAACAGTGAAGATGATCAGCCTGAAGTACACCATGATCTAGGCGCGTGTGCTGAACCTACAACATCTAATCCTGATGTAACGTCAGAGAGCACATCAAATGTTTGTATTTTTTGTACCAAAGCTCGCAGAAAAGTACAAGGCAAACATATACCTTTATACTCCATTGATAAGGCTGCTTTGATCAACACTCTGCAGCCATACGAAGAATTTATCGAGGATTCGGTAGTCTATAAACAATTAAAAAGCCCTATTGATGTAAAAGCTCACCGTTTATGCCGAGTCGAATATTTGAATTCCTTGCGTATTTATGACAACAAACCAAAGACTGAGTATCATAAAAAATTGCAATATCGGGAGAAAGCCTTTCAGGAAGTTTGTTTTTTTATTGAAGAAAATATTGTCCAACACAAAAAATATTTTTTTTCCTCTTTTTTATGTAAATTATATACAGAAACGTTAAAGAAATTAGCTGCTGAAAATGAAGAGGATTTGGATGATGATGTAGGACAAAGTTTTTTCGAAAAAAAATTGATAAAAAAATACGGGGACTTGATTCAATTGACTTTGATGCATCATAAAAAAATTGTAGGCCCTAAAGGTTGTGACATTGACGAATATTTATATTCGTTGATAGAGGAGAAGGACATTATTCAAAGAGCTGCTAACATTTTACGCCAGAAAATACTTAATATTGAAAAAAAGCCATTACCTGAAAATCTACGTACATCAGATGTATTAAAAGGAGAGTGTTCAATTCCACAGATTTTGAAAGAATTTTATTTAATATTATTGGCTGGTTCTCGCAGTAGACGCAGAAAACACATTAAGACTGATAGAATAAGTAACTCATTGGCAGAAGATGCGATTTTTAACGTGACAAGTGGTAGAATAAAAACGAAAAAACATTTAACTTTATCTATGACTTTAAAAAGTTTGACAAGTAGTCGGAAAGTTGTCGAGATAATCAATAGATACGGGCATTGTTGTAGTTATCAAGGAGCTGAAGAATTAGAAACAGAAACAACTTATGCTGCTTGTCAACGCTCAACTATATGTCCGGAAGGTATTGTAAGGACAAAAGGATTATATACTGGCGTTGCTTATGATAATTTAGACCGATTTGTTGATACTTCATCCGGTAAAGATACTCTGCATGATACTGTTGGTATCATTTACCAAGATGTTGATCGTATTTTGGAAGAAAATTTCGCAGTGTTCGATAATGGGTTATCATTTGATATCAATGAAGATTCTGTGAATTATGGAGCTGGTGAGATTGGGGCAAAGAGTAGTAGAAAAAGAAAAAGATCGCTTGAGGTTATCACTCCTGATATTCAGCCTTACAATAAAAAAATTAAAATGTCTGAGACATTAATTTTAAATATCGATGATGAAAGTCCATCAACTCCATCAACGTTAGAATTAGCTCAAACATTTGACGTATTGTGGATGTTTTCACATGCATTGGAGATTCCAAAAACACCCATGTGGGTTGGATTTAATTACAAGTTCATAGAAGATTTTAACACTGCACAACAAAAGATATGTTATTTGAGACCTATAAATGATTCACCAACTGGAAAAAATATTGTTCTTCAGACTATGAAAGAAAGTCAAAAAATAGCAGAGGAAATCGGAGAAAAAAGTATCAGTGTTACTTATGATTTAGCAATTGCAAAAATTGCAATGCAAATACAATCAACAGAAAGGCCAACATATGATAATCTATTTATTCATTTAGGTGCTTTTCACATAATGTTTGCTTATTTTAAAGCCGTTGGCAAATTTATTGCAGGCTGTGTATTGATGAATGTTGCTGTAGACACAGGATTATTAGCTTCTGGATCAGTTAATTCTTTTTTGGATGGCAAACATTTTAACAGATGCAAAAGATTGCATCCTCTTATGGCACTTGGGTTAGAAATAATGCATTTCCGGAGTTTCTTGAATAAAACAAACAAAGTTGTTGGAGAAGACTTACGCTCAGAACTTATGCATTTTGGCGACGGTATATTGTCATTCTCAGATCTAATTAGTAACAATGAAATCTCTGAATTGATTGATTCTTACATGAAATATCGGGAAGCTTGCGTGAATGGTGAGTTCGGAAAAACAGCGCAGTACTATATGATGTACATTCTTTTCATCAATCATTATTTAACACTAAGTCGCAGTATCAGGACCGGAGACTTTTCATTGTATAAATATATTTTGCCACAGATCACAAACCTTTTTTTCGCTTTTAATCAACCGAATTACGCTCGTTGGTTGGTTAAATATCATAATAACTTAGTTAATATTGAAGCGATCAATCCGGAAATAATGGGAGAAATGCAAAAAGGATACTTTGGCATACAGCCTACAGAAAAGTCATTCTCGAGGCAACCCATTGATCTCACACTTGAGCAAACTATCAATGCCGATGCTGCAAAACGATTGATTGAGATAATTAATTTTATCAGCTTGACAGCGATAGTGTTTGAGTCAACAGATAAGATCAACGATAATTTCATACACCTATGAGGCAACTGGCTTACAAAAACGACAAGATGTAACTGCTGATTTAGAAAATAACCATATAAAAAAAGATAGTGAGCAACTAAAAAAATTTATCAATGGATTTTCTAAGTTTGTAAACCCATTCGATTCTGACCTTGATAAAAACCAACTTTTCAATATTTCAAATGGAAGAGCTGCTTCACTTCAAGTTGAAGAATTCTTATTGAATGTTGACACGAAGGGTAAGGAATTACGCGAAAACTTTATCAACGAATGTACAGAATCTGAAGAAAGATTTGAAAAACCAATAAAACGATTGAAAATACTGAATTTTTCTTCGGAAGTAGTTAAGAAAAAAATGACTAGTGGTGGTAAAGTTCAAGAAGTCAGCATGCAACGAGATTTGTTTGGAAGAATGCTGGGTTTATCAATGGACCATTCCATTGATTTTGAAAAAATTTTGCGTTATCCTATAATTCCGATCCCAATGTCTTTGTGTCATTTTGATGGAACAATATGTAAAACAGAGAAATCAGCTATCGTAGCAGTTTTTGAAAAGGAGCACCAACCAGGCGACATACCCAACACCTTTGATGTTGTTTTAGTTGATGGCTTTTTTCTTCTGCATACATTGCGTGATGTTCCAGCAACGTTTGGTAGTATATCTAAAGAAATTATGTCATGTTTAACTGCTACTAAAGCTCCTCGAGTTGACATAGTTTTTGATCAATACGTTTCTCCATCAATTAAGGATTACGAACGTAATTTACGGAAGGAAGAAAATTCAATTGATTTTAATATTAATGGACCTATGCAAGTTCGACCAACGGATTTTAACAAAGAATTGAAGAATATAAAATTTAAACAGGCTTTAGTAACATTTTTAATTGAACATTGGCATGATCCTGAAATGGTGCCTTTTATTGGTCAAACTATAATAAACTTAAATTATGATTGTTGCTATTCATACAAACTTGATAATAATAATATTGTTCAAACAATCAATAATGACTTATGTTGTGAAAATCACGAAGAAGCTGATACCAAATTAGTCTATCACGCTTGTCAACTGGAAAATGAGTCTGCTGCCAATGTTCTCATTAAATCATGTGATACTGATGTTCTGATCATTATGCTTGGCAACATGGATTATTTGAAAAGCGAAAGCTTAAATATTTACATGGAATATGGAGCTGCTAATAAAAGACGAATTTTAAATGTGACACAGCTTCACATTGAATTAGGACCGACAGTTTGTGCAAGTTTACCCGGATTTCATGCTATCACGGGATGTGATTATAACCCTTCATTTTTTAAGAAGGGTAAAAAACGGCCATTCCAAATTGTTCAAAATAATTTAGATTATCAAAAAGCACTAACTGATCTTGGAAAATCAGATGTATCTGAATTGCATGAATTGCAATATGAAGCTTTTGCAACGCTTGAAAAATTTGTTTGTGAATTGTATGGTTACAAGGACCTTGCTGATATTAATAATGCACGATTCCAGAAGTTTTGTGCAACGTACAAATCTAAGAGTACAGATGAACCTTTTCAGAAAGACTTACTCAAATATGACGCGTCTAATTTACCACCGTGCAAAGCAGAATAACACCAACATCTCTTGAGAACTCAATATATTACAAGTATTTGGCGAAACGCTCATCTATGTACTCCAACATTTTTGTTGCCTGAAAGACACGGTTGGACTATAAAAGACAACAGATATGAGTTTAAATGGTTTGAGGGTGATTGTATGCCACAAACTGTTCTAGATGCAATTAAGATTGGTTCAACTAGCGAGCAAAATTCTGACAACGAAGGTTTGTATTTTGTCATAATTTTCTTCTTTCACATATCTTCTCATCATATTATTATGTTTTATTCTTTTCAGATAATGAGCAAACTTTTTATGACCAAGACATGTTTTCAAGTGATGATTCTACAGAAGAAGAATCAGAGGACAGTGGTGACGAAGACTAAAATTTAAGATACCTTTTCAAATGTTTGTCTAATACTTGTTAAAAATATTTTTTATGATAATAAACCTGTAGAATTAATAACTGTACAGTTTCTTTTTTTGTGGATTTAATAAGATTTCAATTCTAATTTTTTATTATAACTTA
This sequence comes from Henosepilachna vigintioctopunctata, assembly GCA_030704895.1. Classification (NCBI taxonomy): domain Eukaryota; kingdom Metazoa; phylum Arthropoda; class Insecta; order Coleoptera; family Coccinellidae; genus Henosepilachna; species Henosepilachna vigintioctopunctata. Next base: position 4,783,565 of record JARQZJ010000036.1, on the reverse strand, counting down.
ATTTTGCTATTTTTCTATCACGAGAAATTAAAAGTTAAAATAACATTTTTTAATAGTTAAAAATTTTTTTTCTACTCAAAAAAATTGAATTTTAGATGTACAGTTAATAGAAGACATGTGAACAACAACAAATGAGAGCGCAGCTATCGGTGCTCTCACTCAGATTGCCAACAACGCGTAGTCTATCTCTTTCTATTGTAACTGAGATTCATTTTAATGTTTGCCGGTAATTAAACCCCCGAAAAAGTGTCTGGCTTTTTGTTATTAATTTTTTCAATATTTAACTAAGACGCTATTAAAATTTCAGAGTAAATAAAACATTTCAAATTGTATTTAAATAAAAATAACTTTGGGGATGATTAATTGAATATAAGCCCTCTCAAAATTGTCTGCCTTATTACATTTTATATTTTAAAATATCAAAGCTTTCAATTTATAATTGTTTGCCTCTGAATCAAGTACTTTTTTTGGGTTAAATTTTATTACACCTTTCTATTATGCGCAGTACCTGGTGTCTCGGGTTGGGTCAAACAAACACAGGTATTCTTACCTTTTATTCCGTATATAATAAAATTGAAAAATTTCAAGGTGCATCAAACACTTCATGGAACAGGCGTTACTAGCTCTCCGACAAACTAACGACTTTACATAACCCCACAAAAAATATTCCAGAGGCGTCATAGGACCATTTCGAGAGGTAAGCTGCTCACTAAATTGATCCTTCAACATGTCCATTGTTTCATGAGCTGATGAGTCTTGATGAAACCTTATGTCAACCAAGTATAGCTCGGCCAACTGGTGCAAAAAAAAAAATGCGTATCATGGCTCGATATCGTTCGCCGTTGACGGTAACGTTTGCTCCACGGTCGTTTTGAGGAAAAATGGACATATTATGACACCAGCCCATAAATCATACGAAACTGTCGTTTTTCGGGATGCGTCGGTGATTCGTGTATGGTATATGGCTGTTCATCACTCTAGATGCGACAGTTGTGTTTATCCACATATCCGTTAAGCCAGAAATGACCCGCATCGCTGAACACAATTTTTCGATAAAACAGCGGATTTTCATTAAGCTGTTCTAAGGCCCATTCACAAAAATTAGAAGTTGTGGTAGGTCATTCGGCTTCAATTCTTGCATAAGTTAAATTTTATAGGCTTTCAAATCCAAATCAACACGTGAAATTTTCCATGTGATTGAATAACATATGCCTAATTGCTGAGAACGGCGACGAATTGACATTTCAGTATCCTCATCAACACTGTACGATACGGCCGCTATATTCTCTTCACTACGCACTGTACGCATGCGAGACAATGGTTTAATGTCCAACAAAGTAAACTTGGTGCGAAATTTGGTGATAACAGCACGAATTGTTGATTCACCAGGTCGATTATAACGACCTTAATATGGTCCTAACAAACGATACACATTTTTCACATAGCACGAATGTTGATCGTAAATTTCAACAATTTGCAAACGTTGCTCCTTTGTCAGTCTTTCCATGATAAAATGGCAGAGTTTACTGAAAACTTTTCACTTTGACGGATGACGTTTGGGTACCATTACCAACCAGTGCCTTCAATCTGAAAAACTTAACTCGTAAAAAATCACCCGTTTTTTCATCGTTTCCACAATGGTGTTTGCTTTGAGTTTTCGACCTCACTCATTAATTTCCGTAGTAGTCACAGGTGTTGAAAATAGGGACTCATAGTTACTCACCACACAAGAGTCAAATTTCACAGCATCCCTATTCATTTAAAGATTTAGAATTATATTCAAGAGAAACTCATATCTGTTCTGGACTGCCCTCTAGTTCTGAATCGACAACATGATCATCTCCGACTAATTCTTTGTAAATACTCCACATAGTTTTCATTTTTTTATCTGAAGTATTTATTTTTGATGATAGGTTTCTGCTCGTTTTTTATTAAGAAAATTATGATAGCATTTCGTCAAAATATTATACATTGCCTGCGAGTCTGAACGAAACTTCAAGAAAAGCTGCATCGCGCTTAATCTATTTTAACACTCCTCCACCTCCGAATCATTTTTGATAGTCTTCATCTTATGTTTGATGTTTGGCTAAAGAGGAAAACATTCATGAAATATTCTCAGAAAATCATTGATGAAACTATTTCATTGGGCATCTACATCTGTTACATTCATATTGTACGTTTCAGCCCAGTTTTGTTCTTTCAGTTTATTCATGAAATATTTAATGTTTGGTTGTGGAAATATTCTTACATACTTTAATTTGGAACTAGTATATTTGCTTTCATAGAAACTCATTCTTGAACCATAATGACGAGAAATTATGGAATGCAATATATCCACAGTGTAAAGCCTATTTGTATAAGTGATATTATCAATACAACTTTTAGTAGCTAAAGTAATCCTTGTGTACATGTTGTTTATGAAAACGAAAGAAAAAGCAATGAGATTAAAGTTCAGTTCAGTTATATTTTGACTATTGTCTTTAAGTTCAATGTTAAAATCACCTGCTGTGAAGGCCACCTTCTGTTAACTGACTATAATTTCTAATATTCGTTCAGGTTTTTGAAAAAATTCCTTCACGTTTTCAATGTTTGGGGGCCCACATACACTGGTGACAATAATGGTTTGATTATAAACTATACATTCTATAGCTGCACACTCAAACACCCTAGACTTAGGTACTTATTAGGACAAGTTTTCACCTTGTATTCTGTTCCTTTCTTAACAAATATAGCTACTCCTCAGTGCTCACCTGTTTTCCTGCAGAACTGTGAGGCCATCGTAAATCCGTGTACTTTATAGTTCATCCGTTGTTATTCTGTTTTCCAGTGTTCTCTATCAATAAAAAACGACACTCTGAATTTTCTCCGAGCAGACTGTTAAGTTGTTCTATACAGTAACCGATGGACTGAACATTCTGGTGAACTAGGCTAACCTGGCTGGATTGGTGGGAATTGTAACCTTTGGGTATCTGATAATGAGGATTTATAAAAAAGAACTGCTCTGTTGTTCCAAAAATTCCGAATGTCTTCAGAAATCAAATCTTTTTATACCCACTCCTTCATGCCAACTATAAATTCTGGACTATGCATAACATCTTTCTTCTTAATTGGTCCTGTTATTACGAATTTTTTGATTTCATTGTTTTCAGAAGGGATTTTTCTCACAGTGATCTTATCGTTCTCGAAACCAGGAGAGCTTTTAATATACCTTTTATTTTTTGCTCTATAGCTGTTCCATTAACACGATACAGGTAAATGCACACTTTTCTTCGGTGTGAATTCTTGATTTTCATTATACGCGACATCGAGTTTTCCATCGTTGATTTCTGTGGTTCCATCATTTTCTGTTTGTTTGTTTCGCTCATTATATTTAAGATATTCTGAAGTTTCGACGGTGTGCTTCCTAGAAATAGTTATGGGGACCTGCAAAGTATGGCTATTACTTACAGCGGTACATGTGCTGCAGGTAGTGCCATGTTCTGTTGTCTAGACATGCTTGCCAACCGAAGAACTATATAAAGAAAGCGTTATAGCTGTAACGTTTATTGGGGTATTATTTGGTTTTTTCGGTTCATGGTTTTTTGATGTTTCACTAATATATCAATTTTATCCAATAATAACCTTACTCCCTTTTAACAATTCTAAGTACCTGATCCCCATTAGTAACATTTGTTTGCCATCATATTTTGTTTCTTCGTGTTCTTCTTGTTTCTCGTTATTATCAGATCTTTCACAACAAATTTGTTTACTCTCTGATAATATTTTCAAGTTTGTGTGCCTTTTCGAGCAATTTTTGTGGCACAAAGAGAAATAGTTTACACACACTTTAAAATTACATAGACGATTTTCACAACACCTGACGTGTGTTCCTTTGTCCGTTATTTCGGAGCTGTTTGACAGCGAATCTTCACCGTAAGCCATTATAATTTTTCCTTAGGACTAATGCTTTTGTTTACCATTAACAGCGGTGAATCTTTCAAGAGTACCTCGGCTCGCGGATTGACTGAAATGAAATGACACAGTCATTCACCTCTCAAACAATCAGTTGTCAAGTGATGAACACCTGACAACGGATCAGATGTTCATATATTTCGATAAAAGATATTTTTTACAGTTCGATCGGTCACTAATTTATGCGCAACGATTCACCGATAGTTCAAGACTTAGAAGAAAACCACTATTTTCAACTACATTTAAAGTTTGTGACACGTTTATTAATCAATTTGATACAATTTCCGATTCAAATTCAACTTCAATCAAGCGCAAGACGCGAATTTAAACGGAGCCAAAAGAATCACGTCTGTTCCTGTTCATTCACATTCAACTTATTTCACGCCTTCTGAAGTCATTTCACTAATTACATAATTAGTGAAATGTAAATGCAATGGCCTTTGTACCTGTAATATTACACCTTTGAATAAAAGCCAATTCCGAAATAAGCCAAAGAATTTTGTTTGTCATCATACGTGAAACTCTGTGAAAACTATGAGGTTATTTTAATTTACCTTTAAGCTACCTTGCTTATGAGATAGTAGAGCCGATGCACTTCACTACCAGCAGCACTCATGACCTCAACGATGTGAGTTTGAAATGGGACAACATTATGTCACATATAAACCAATTGTGGAGCCCGATGATGTTTAAATGCCTCCACTGAAATAAAATTAGGTATTATGAAGCAGTTCGTGAAGTCTCTTCGTCAAGATTCTGAGGCCTTCCAATATTTGAAAATATTTTTCCTGAAATTGTCAGACGCTAAAATTAAAGCTGGTATTCTTGTCGGTCCCCAAATGAAGAAAATAATGGCCAGTGAAAAATTCCTACAGCACCTGGGCAGTCTGGGCACCCACGAAAAACATGGGTGTGTCAGTCCTAAAGCAGTGATCCATCGTTTCCTGCGCAACAGGAAGGCTGAGAACTACAAAGAGCTTATTTCGAATATGCCTGACAGCTCCAAAGTCATGGGTTGCAGAAAATCTGTTAAAGCACACACGCTACATGCTCCTTGGATAAATTCAAAGACAACTTGGGTTCATAGAAGAGCAAGGGGAACGGTTCTACCAAGATGTACCAACTTTCGAACAACAGAAACGAGGTCAATATAATGAGAACATGATGGGTGACTAGATTTGGAGCCTCATACGAGAAACTTCTTACTCGTACAAAAGAAATACTAAAACTATGAATGTTTAAACCTTTTTTTGTATTCTTTTTTGTATTTGAGGATTTATTTATGCTGGATTTTATAATGAAAGTTAATGAAAATATATAATTCAAAATATTATTGTCTTTTTATATAATTAAAATCAAACAACACAAAATTTTGAATTTTGTTCTGGTACCTACAAGAGCCAACTTTATTAGATGTACATATTTTTTCTTTCTTTAGTTGGACATAACTATCAGAATCAGATGTACAGACCTCAGACTTGAAATGCTTGATGACCGATGTAATTCCCTTCCTAAATCGGCAAGGCATCCAATGATTTCGTTCATCATTGTTGCTCCCTTTTTGTGCCGTTGCCATCTACAGCTGGTTACAAAATTATGCAGAAAACATGAAAATTTATGCTATAACGAAAATTGCGGAAAACAATCCTCTTAACACTGAATTTTATGGGTATCCGTATCATCTCGAACAAAAAATTCAAAGTGAAATTCAGCAATTATTAGATAATAAATTCAGATCTTCTATAAGACCCCATAGAACTCCGTAGAAGGCCCGAAAGAAAAAACACCCCTAAGGTGAAAAGAAATCGAGACAAGTCATAGATTATAGGGTAAAAATGTATGAACGGAGAAATGATAGGAGATAAATATCCACTTTCCCGAAAAGACAAAATTCTCGAAAATCTAGACAGATGCACTTATTCCTCAATTCTAGATTTAGCTCAAGGCTTTCAACAAATCGAAATTTATCCAGAAATAATTGATGAAACATGGATATTTACGTACATTGATATTTACGTACGTCTTTCGTATTAAATAATGCGCCAGGTACATTACAAAGACTTGTAATAATAATGATTTTTAGGACCGGAATCTACTGCTACATGCCAAATGTTCATTAAAATTTCTGAGGACATATCTTAGATTGAAAACGTCAGAACAAAGGGTGGCAGATCAGTACCGAGTAATTCTGAGGAACAGACTCATATCAGAAGCAAGGCACAGCTTTGTCAAGAATGATGTATAATGTGAAATGAATGAAAAACATAACAACGAAGAAGATGCAGTCCCAATAAACTATCGACTCGAAGTAGTTCCCAAATTGAGACAACCAGTAACATCAGTGAGGAGGTAAATACCTGATCATATCATCAGAACGAACAGGGTTGCTTCAGGATGAAATGAGAAAATCGATGATAGTGTTCAGCAATACATATCCCCTTGGCAGGTCTGTTTTGCTCAAGTTCAGTTCTTTGAAGAAAATACGTCATGTTGTTAAGGCACTCAATTCAAGCTTTATGTCCGAGTTCGTTGAAGGTGCTGTGTCTTTGGAGTCCCAACATACAGTTATCTACTGTTCAGCTGTTTCAGCAGCAGGGTGTACGGAAGGTGTATGTCAAAATGCGTAACTTACCCATTAACTTTTTGACTCTTTGAATTACGAATACTTTTGACTGGATCAGAAGGTTGAACCCTCTCATTGTCGATTGATATATTCGAATTGATATTTACATCTTACGTTTCATTACCAGAATATATTGCGTGAGTCATCTTGGCTTTACCTTCAATACATGTTGATCTAAGTATTCAAATATGTTTGTTAATGTTGCATTTACGTCTTCACAAGCTTATTCTTACATCTTGGGGCAAAAAGCTTTTATATATTTGGCTAACATCAGCAAATTGTTCTAACGTGCAGATGTTTCAGCAGCAGGGTGTATGAAAGGTGTATGCCAAATACGTAAAAGGAAATGAGACACACAAACAAGGAGAGAAAACAGAGTATCATTCTAGAATCAAAAATTACAGAAAAATATCGAAGAACGGAAAAAACACATTGATCAATCAACACAATACCAAGTAGGATGAAGAACACGAAAACTCGAGAGAAGCATTCCATCCATAATAGCAACAAATCAAATTCATGCACGTCATCTATTATATATGAACGATTTGGAGTTAATAACCAGCACCAAGCAACAATAAGATCAAATGCTTGATATTGTAGAAGATTTCTGCAACTATATCAAAATTCGTTTTTTATGGATTAATGGCTTTTTTTGAGTGTAAGAAAAGGCAAAAGTCAGCATGAGGAATTTCAAATGCAAAATGAAGTTCACATCGAGTCAGGGCAAGAGGTAGACATTTATGAGTACTTGGGAGTGAGGCAATCCCAAAGAATCGATCATGGTGTAATGAAGTAAGAAATCACGATTCGAGTAAAAGGTCTGCTGAAAATCAAGACCCACGCCTCTTCAGTTTTTTTCACTGATTCGGAATTGTGGAGAAAAGCAGAACTGATATTGACCTGCACCGAAAGATCAGAATATTGCTCACAGAGTTCGATAACCACCAAATAAAAAGCGCAGTTGAAAGGACTACTTTATCAGGATATGTGGGGCGGTAGAGGATTGGCAGATATCACTAGTTTGTTGGACTAGCAAATAGGGAATCTATGTGACCATTTCCAAGGGTAGTCTGTTGACTCATTTCTCCACAGATTGATTTCTCAAATTGATTATTCCAAATTGATCGATTCTGCATCTTTCGCCGTACCCGCTCAGACCTATGTTGTTCATTATAAAGTGAGGGAAGTCAAGAATTAAGTCCTGCGGCACCCCTTTCGAATAACAGCCTTGTACTAGATTAAATAATATTAATCTCTACATATTGGCGTCTATCAAAAAGAAATTGCTTCGTAGCAGCTGTGACTCAGAAAATCTGTTATATCTCGATTTTATCAAAAGTAAATCCCTACTGACAACAACAAACGCCTTACAGCAATCTAGTAAAATTGAAATGGTAACTTTTTGTTGATCTACAGCATTTATTATGTCATACCACGTTTTGGACAATGCATTTTCTGCCCAAAAACCAGCTCAGAATATAAACTGATTTTCAGGGAAAAGCTTGTTATCCGATATATAACGTACCATCTGCATAGATATTAGCTTTTCCACAGTATATTATCTCCACATTATAGGATGTAGCTTGAAATTTTTTTTCCGGTTCTTCACCTTAGGCAGGGAAATTACACAAGAAATACGCCAATTTATAGAAATATTACCATCAAGAAAACAACAAGTGAAAATATCAGTTAGGTAAATAGCGTAATACACAAGGTAAGCACATATTAAGCATAACTAAGGTTATCCCATTCCAACCAGCAGAGTTGGACTATCGTAGACATCATGTCTTTTAACGCGTTCTCATTGTAAACACAAATTGACTATTGAAATTGACAAATTTTCTTACTATTATTATTATCCCCACTTACATCATCTATATTTTCACGCACGCTTTCCATTTCTCAAAGTCATGGTACATTTAGTTTTCAACTGCTTATATGCTTCCAATCATCCGAATCCCTTGTTTTTTCAAATTTACTCAGTAAGCTATTTCTTTCTAGCTTCCTTTTTCAAACGTATCGTTGTACCAGGTGCTTTCGGCTTGGTTATTCTCGCAAATTCATATGGAGCATGTTTGATGAATAAATCGTTGATATTCTTCTTCTGAGGCTAACCTTATCATCAATGACAATAGAAAAAAATTGTTGCCATTCCAGCGTCAATAATGTAGAAGTCCCCATTAAATTACTATAATGCCTATAACATTGAATTGAATATAAACTTAAATTCAAACACTTGTACCTATGATTTACACTTTATTGACTACATAGCATGATGCGTTTCGTCGTTACAACGACTTCTTCAGATGCTTACAGAATAATGATTATTCTGTAAGCTTCTGAAGAAGTCGTTTGTAACGACGAAACGCGTCATGCTATGTAGTCAATAAAGTGTAAATCATAAGTTCATGTATTTGAATTTAAGTTTATATTCAATTATAATGGATTTACATCAAGTAAATGCCACGTATGTTTATGATCAGTTATAGAGTGCATTTCAATATGCATTACATCATTAATTACAAGATCAGAATTCTTTACACAGATAATATCAAGCAATGTAGACGATTTTTTTGTCGCACACGTAGATTTTTTCACTAGTTATTCCAAATTGAAAGATTCTAACAAATCAGAAAGCTGCTCAGTGAAACCACTCGATTCAAGTAAACTCAAATGTATATCACTCATAAGTATTATTCCATCCGACTAAAGTAGCATATAAGCAAAAGAATTCTCCAATGTACAAAGTGCCTGCTTGAGATTACGACCAGGCTGCCTAGAGACCTTGCCTCATGCATATTTAACATTGAATCATTTGGATGATAGACAATTTTGTTCTAATTCAGACGTTATAAATGAACATTCATCTACTACAGCAGCATTTGCGATCTGTGATCGGATAACTACACCGACGCCTCCCCCATTTTTTCACGAACCTCTCTCTAGCCGGAGGAATTCATGTCCTTGTAAATAAATGGAATCATTAAAAAACGTATCACTTAACTAAATTTCCGTAATACCCAAAATATCAATCTCGTATTCATCAAACCAAAGTTCAACAACACCTATAACAAAGCTAAACGAACGAATATTCACATGCCTTCTACTCAATTCTCAAATAATCCATTTGTACGAATCAAAACTGCTCACACGCTGCTAACCATTAAATTGAGGAATTTGTGATAGAATCAACTTGAAGGGAAGTTCTATTTTTTATTTGCCTTTTCCGCTCGTTTTTTTTTAGCGTTTATACAATCTCGTTTATGCACCAAACAAATTTATAACCATAATTTCGCAGATTTCTTTCTTTATTGAATGAACTTGAACACTCTTCGGTAAATCCTCATTTATATAAATTAGTTTGTCATCCCCACTTATTCCACAGTGTGCAGTGCACAGTGTACCACAACTACCTGTTTTCAATTTAATCTAACAATCTGTCTCTGAGTGATTATTCACTTAATTTTTCTAACACCGGTTTTCTTTCTCCCATACCGTGAAGTGATTGAACAGTTCTTTCAATGTGCTTCACATTTACCGTTACCTTGCAATTTGTTTTGTGTTTTGCCATGCTCAGTTTGCATAGTCTGTTTGCTGTTCCTTTTCTCTTAGTCATTTTTGTAACGCGAGTAACTGATAAGTTCAAACAAAAAGTTAGTCGGACTCTGTCTTCGTATTGGTGTTTGCCAATTCGTTGCAGTACACTATCCATTTGACCACTGCCGACTTCAAACAGGCCATGAAGAGGGTTGCCTGGCGGTGTTGCCAAATTCGATATTGGTGACTCTCCCAGTCAGTTGTTCCGAAAGTTTCAAGTATTATGTTTTGCATATTGCGAACAGATAAAAAATATTATTGGTATATTGGGTATTCTGTGAACATATTCCTGTAATAGAAAAATTTAAACATTTGTAAGAAAACAACTATTTTCTTGTTTTCGTGTCAACATGTCGATATTATTCTGTCAACATATTTTCAATTTTTTTTTAATTAAACGTAAAATGGCTTCGACTATAGATCATTGGTCAACAGGATATCTTAATATATACCAATTTACAAGAAGAAGAACAAACCACTGAAGGAGGATATTACAAGGACACAATTCGTCAAGGGGGTCATCAAGACGGTTTTCGTCTTCATACTCAAACAGAACATAAGCCACGGATTGGATAGGAAACCACATTGGGAATTAAACATAGGGTAGCATAAAAACTAATGAAAATCCATTAGTAATAGTATTAACATTTCAATTCTATACTTTCAATGTGATCATTGATCAATTCGAAAATTTCTATATTGTTCAGTGACAAGAGAAAACACATATCAAAAGGTTGACTAAGTCTGACAATTCTGTTCAATTCCATGAACAATATTCTTATTTTGTTGCGAAAATTCTCTGGACAAGATCGAATGATCTGGGGTGCCCAATTCTCCACAACTACATAATGAATTATCTGACTTTCCTACCCTATACAAATATTGCGGGATTACACTGTGTCCGCATTTCAAACGAGAAATAACTCCAACAAATTCTTTGTGATTACTTATATCCTTATACCAGATCTTAGCGGGAGGAAAAGGATGGATAGCCTTATACAACTGTACTTCCTTCATATTCTGACCTGCACTCTTTCAAGTTTTCATCTTTAAATCGAATATATATATATATATATATATATATATATATATATATATATATATATATATATATATATTATTTCGAAAGTTTTTAGCAATAACAGGCTTTTTTTGATTTTGAGTCAACAAAAATGAATTTTTTCACATCAAAAAAAGCCTGTTAGTGCTGAAAACTTTCGAAATAAAATATCTTAAACAGGCAATAAATCAATTTCAAGAGATATATATATATATATATATATATATATATATATATATATATATATATATATATATATATATATATATTTATATATATAAGGAAATGAAGTTTTTTTGTGCTTATGGCACTGAATGAAATATTTAAGAAAATGAACACTAGAACATTCATTTGAAAAATTGAAATTAATCAAAAGAATGTTAAATAGCTCTACTATAACATTCTCTTGATTAATTTCAATTTTTCAAATGAATGTTCTAGTGTTCATTTTCTTATATATATATATATATATATATATATATATATATATATATATATATATATATATATATATATATATATATATATATATCTGACCAAGTATATTTATACGGTTCAGGTGAATTCGACGATGCTAATTTAGCGGCTTCATCCACCATTTCAGTATAACCGATTCCACTATGTGCCTTAACCCACAAAAAACGAATATCAACGCTCCTGTTCCTCAGTATTCCAATGTATATATGAATTTGTTTCTGTATATATGATAAAAATGTGTCTAACTCAATATATTTCAATGAGAGCAGGGAACTTGGACAATCTGACAATATTTTTTGTTTGTAATCTCTGATGTTTGGTCAATGATATACTCCATTGTAAGTTTTATGGCAAACAATTCTCCAAAAAATATAGAAAAACAGTAATTCAAACTCCTACAGACGTTCAGTGAGATTTTGATGCATCCATAAAAAGGAGTACATACTCAGAGTACTCTCCTTTTATTATTTGAAAATACTCTTCTCTTATAGTAGTACTAGAATATGAGGGAATACGGACGACGACTGAAATAATAGTGTGCTCATTCTGTATTGAAAAAATTGGTAAACTATCATCAATCAGATTTCTTTTGAAACTGAATGTAAAGAACTTAATATGGTTACCAATAATGGGTCCTGTTTCACAATCCAAAACCGTTTTGTGAGAGTTGAGAGAAAAAGATTCTCAATACATGTTATCAATTTGCTGGAACAAGCTATCTTCTTAATTAAAAATTTGCTCCCAGATTACATCGACGCAGACGAAGGGGCATCTCACCAGACTCCCCCCAGACCGCATCATTCGGAGTACTTCTCAAGAAACCTAAAAACATTTCAGAGCCTTCCTTTGTATGACATCCAGACATTCAAGAGTACCCCTTGAAGCATTCCCAAAGAAAAAAGTACGAAAATCTAAAGTTGACCTCAGATAACTACGATATAGTATAAGAGCAATATTTTGATCTGCACCCCAACTGAGATGAGTCACATACCTTATCAATTGAATTTTGTTTTATGCTTTAATTCTGATATTATTCACATGGTTTTTCCAATTTCAGGATTTATATACTATAAATCCTAAAAATTTTACTGAATTTTGATGTTCAAAGGTATCACCACCTAGAGTGAACATATTTTTGTTTTTGTTATAGATGAAGAATGGCCATGCTCGAAGAGTAAATTCATTTTCGATAAATTCCCACTGCGTACGAAATATCACTGTTACTATTTCTTATATAAAAAGTTGCCTTTCCAAATTTATTTAATTATTTGAAAGAAAAGGAGACTTGAAAGAAACATTATAGGAATCAAAGAATCACTGAAACAACCTACTTTATGAAAATATTGAGCCTTCTTCGTTTATTTTTTGGTTCAGTTTTCTCGTGTTTTGCTTCATTACCTTTTTTGTGTAATAATTTTAGAAGATATTAGAAAAAATTAAACACAACATGTTCAAAGTATTATTATCACTGCTTTCTGAAAAACCTTCAAGCATACCTCACCTAATTTAATCATTGCCTTATTTCAATAACAAAAACTTATCTGGATTAAATAAGTGAAAAATTGATCTACACTATCTGAAATATCTTTGTATCTTATCAACAAATTTTCTATCCGAGTTCACCTAACCAATTTCAAGTGAATTGGTAAAATCCAACTCAAATCAATGTTGAACAGCTTTTTCATTTAAAAGACTGTTCAACATATAACATTCTATTATGTTACCTTTTAAGTTATTCCTTCACCTGAATTTGGTTACTTATGGTAATAATTTCTTAACGTATATTGAGAAAGTAAAAAAGAATCTTAATCTTAACAGAATTCATTTGAACATTCCAAGAATCGGAAATATTCATTCCATTGGAGTAATTGATTATTGGCTAAGATCAAGAATTGAATCTTGGAAATAGGCAATTGAATTTGTCTGTTCAAAACTGTTATTCAAATAATCATTGCGGGATAAATTATATTTCACCTTTCCTCTGGGCTTTTCCTAAGTAAGGGTACATTTTTTGACTAACAATACGGTAAATTCTAAAAAATCGAAGGAAACGCGAGAGGGACTAATCTCGTTCTTTTCGGTATGCTTAAAACCGCACCAGGTGAAACAAATTTCGCTTTTTTACTCAAATGTCACGTTTGAGTAAAATAATCACTAGCCGCTGAGCTTGTGCAATAATTTGATTTTTTTGTGTTTTTAAATATGAATTCGAGATGTATAAGTGGTGTGGGGTCCCCCCGGTGTGAGAACACATCCATAAAAACTCCTAATAAGTTATTTTTGTTCGTTCCTCAAAATAAAACGAAACTCACTGTTACAAAATATGTAACAGTGAGTGAAGTACATGACTTTAATAGTTCAAGTATGAAATTGTAGACATACTGATAGTTTTTACATCCAAGACTATGGACTTTCTCAAGCTAAGAATGAAGGATTCAATAGTTCCAATAATTTATCCTATTTCTCAAAAACTAGTTCTAGTGTTCATGCAGAAATTCATACAAATATTCAGGCAGAAGGTGAAAAAGTATTTATTAAATCAGTGCTCACCAACCTCTCCAAAGTGGCGAGCTACTTTGTAAATTTTGTTATAAACAGGGAGGCTCTAATCTTGGGCGAATTAAGCCAACCAAAATGAAATATAGCACATTTGTGCATACACTAACTCGTTTGACTAATATGCTAATACACCAATAATAAACTGATAGAAGAACTAATACATATAACTAATTATACGAGTAATATAAACAGTTTGAATTAAAAATACATGAGATGTGTTGAACCAAAATATTTGACATTTCGAAATATGTACGACGTACGTTTTTGAATAGTCCTTGCTGAATCAGTACGGCTAACTCTGTTTTGTGAAATCTTACAGGAATGAAATGAAACTTCGTAAAACTATTAGCGCTCAAAATAGCCAGGTTTTAAAGTCCAGGCAGCCGTATAATGATTCAATGAAATTACATACAACAAACTAGGTTGATTTACCACTGTGATGATCATGTTGGCAGTTAGAAATGATATAATATTCATTGAGGAAGTTCAACATATGATCATAAACCACTTTTCTGAATCCCTTAGACAAAATACTTAGCAAAGAAATGGGACGATAGTTAGCTATGCTAGTTACATCGTTTTTTTATGCTGGAATCACTTTGGCTGTTTTCAAGATAGATGGAACGTCACCCGATGATGATGATATCGAATTTTAAATAGACTTGTAAGGCATATGAAGATATATGGAGGATCTATAGCATTCAGAAATTCAGTAAATTGATCACCCGGGCCGAAGCAATTACATTCCGTAAATTTTTTTATGGCACATGTTTCATCTGAACAGGATAAAAAAAGAAATTTTTTTTTTTTAATTCAGTGGACCTACAGTTTAACGCCGGTTCCGAACGGCCATTGGGCTTGTAATCGATATACATTACCCAGCATATTTAATTATTTAAACTATTCAAATCATAGACATACACCAACACCTATGCCTTCAGCTGGGCTCGAACCCGAGTTCTACCGCACCATAGTCGGGAGTTCTACCGACTACGCTACAGAGACCGGCTAAAAAAAGAAATTGTTACAACTTTTATTAAATACAGAATTTCAATAAAACAACCGAGTGTATACGGATACATGATTCCATTCAATACAGAATAATGTTACCTATAAGAAATATGTGGTCACAGGTTTGAATCAAAATTATGAATGCATGCATTCATTCACATGGTATTTTACAATCTCATGTAAATTAAAATAGTGTGATATATCTTAATTTAGCTAGACACGTATCAAAACTCGAGTAATAATAAGAATTAAATGAAAAGAGAAGTATTGAACTGTAAATACTATTCAATTGATATATATATTAAAATAAATTAAACTCTTGGCTATATTTATTTAACAATATGTATAGTATATTTTCATATATATATATTGTTAAATATATATATATTAATATATATATATATATATAAGCGATAATTCAATCTCATTGATATATATATATATATATATATATATATATATATATATATATATATATATATATATATATATATATATATATATATATATATATATATATATATATATATATATATATATATATATATATATATATATATATATATATATATATATATATATATATATATATATATATATATATATATATATATATATATATATATATAGGGGTACTCATTCAGTGTCCAAATAGAATTTCACGTCAACATCCACCGCATGTTCAGTCAGGGCTCCTCCGGGAAAGGTGTCTCATATAAACAGTGAAGTAGACCATCGAATGTGTTCAGTGCAATCGTGCTACTCACAGGAATAATCGAGTTCCGGTATTAAATAATTCAGACTCTAGGATAACAGCCTTATTAGTAGAGAAAATCCTAATATCTGTAGTGGAATACAAAAAGCCTGGAATGATTTTATTATGAGATACTTGATTTAGAAATAAGATGGAGGAGATAAATATTACTTTAGTTGTTGTGAGGCTTGAAAAGTAAGTTTTCAAGGTCAGAAGAAACGAATCCGCAATCAGCGGTAACTGCAACAATAATCCGGCAAGGCCGCTTGAAATGAACCAATATAATTTGATGTTTTCTTCCTAACTCCCGCATGAGAAATGGAATATTCTCACAATATTTCTGATTCCTTTACTGCAAATCAATCGATAAGAAATCCGGTATACCAGCTTTTGCGCTTTGTGTGAAATCTTTGCGACCGGGAAATGAATATGAACAGTATTATTGAGGCAAATATTCTCTATCTGAATTAACGTAATAATTCAAGAAATGAGAAATCCTCTTTTTCAGAATCTTCAAATGCATTACGCACTTCCGAAAATTTCAGATCAACACATTACCAGTGACGATTCATCAGTTCATTTGATTCTAGAATTGTAATGCAACTTCTATAACGAGTAGCAGATGACCGTACATACCTGAGTGGACAGCAAAGAATATTACAAATCTAGTATTAAGGTCCGAGTAGAGGTACATGAGGTCGAAATAAGCTCTACTTACTAGAAAGCTCTAAATTACCTTCTGAGAGTGCTGGATAAGAACGGTATGTAGAACCTACAAACTCGGTGATATAATGTCAAATGATGTAGTTTAGCGGCATACACCTATGATCCCCTATGCGTAAATCATCGATGTTCTGGAGAGATGTGGAATAACATTAGAGAGCACGTAACAATTTTTTTTACAGATTTTAAAATTTTTTTGGATGAATTTACATCATTTTCGTTTATGAACACTCTGGTGGCTTGTAAAGAGGTTATATTAGAATTGAAACTGATAAGAAGGTCATCGAAAATATGTTTACGATAGTCTGTTTCAGCGAAGTAGTCAATATTTAGATCAACACACACAAATGTAGTATCAAACGCAGATGAACAATACACTACAGCATTGGAGAGAATGTTTCCAAACTTTTATGACGTTAATGACGTCATTAGAGAGAGTCAAGTATTCCTACGTCAGCAGATTACAATTATTTACCCCCCAGCCCCTATGTCGGCTAAAGTGAGAAAATATCTTACCCCCTACCCCCATGCTTACGTAAACATTTTTCAATTTATATATTGATTTTTCAATTATTCATGAGCAGAAGTTATAATTCCAAAAATAATGAAATAGATTTAGGATAGAGATCAGATTTTACTGATACAGTATTCAACTATATGAGTAAGGTACAAATATATTATAAAATTAAGTAATATCACAAACACAACAACTTACTTAAAATTTTTGTTACACATATTTATCCGAATTAACAGTCTTCCTACTATGATACCAGTATCCATGATTCTATGTTTTCGATGACATTGGATGTTTGCTGCTCAGTGTGGTGAGTTTGCTCACTTTCATCGAATTTTGGAATGTCTACGTCATTTTCATCGAGCCATTAAACATCATGGTGCTCTAAATTTTGAATAATGCTTATCAGTTCATTAGCACGACGACCAGCGACTCTTACAGGTCTAACTTTCCTATCAGTGTGCATGTTCACTTTTTTATGGATCTTCTCGATGTGACTATTTAGTGATTTGAGGGAAGCGTGATAAAGATCGCATGTTTTGCTAGTTCGACTTGGTAGCTTCAATTTTACCGCCGGACAAAAATAATTGTAGGGAATTTTCAAGAAATCTTTGAGTGAAGCACTTAAGCATCGAACTAAATTGAATGGAAATTGAGAAATTGCCTTTCTCCGTCCAAAACCAGGTCATCAACTTTTTGTTCTTCTTTCATAAGTAGTGGAAGAAACCTACTTTCAAGTAATCTAAATCGGCCATTTCTCGGACAACAGCATTCTGTATTTCTACATTTCACAACTTGAAGCAAGTATTGACGTTCACAAACATGTTCTGAATACCATATGGTGTCTGGAAAATCAGGAACAGCTTGTTCATTTGCCCCAAAATATTTTGCAGTAACATGATAGTCATCAATTTCCATTAAACTCCATAGTTCAGCTAACACATTTCCTGCAAATTCGAAATTAGATCATTCTGCGTTCATCCAAATGAGACCCAGAATGGTCATGAGGCAATTAAACCAGTCAGCTCCCGTCTAAGGAGAACCATTCTGCGCTCTACTCTGTTGTACGCACTTCTTCCTGGGGCATTGGTACTTAGCTAAAAACGATGCACCCAGATCATGTCGCTTAAAGTGTTGTGTAGCAAACTCTGTCATTTGTTGATAACGCGGATTTTCATCTGGCCCTCCCAGATAACCCCTGATTTTACTACTCTATGGTCAGTTTTAGCTAATGGTCAAAACTCTGCAAGTTCTAGAAGCGTCTCAAAATGCTAAGCATGAGTATTAGCAGCAGATGAACTATGCTTTTCACTTAGCATTGCGATGTATGTTGGTCCTGAGTATCCAACATCTTGCCGTTGACCTTGCATACTGGAAGTGATTTCTATGCCATCTTAAACAGATGGTATTAATTTATGTCTCTCAGCTATTACCAAATCGTGATCAGGCCATTTGATTCAATATTCCACGTGCATTAGAAGAGGTGCTTGCTTATTTGCCGCAGTTACGCCAATAGGAACCCAAGCTTTATCATCTTGAGATATGAAAAATACTTGATCTGGTCCAAGTATGGATGCCATGTTCTCTAAATAATGGATTGATGCTCAAGCGAGTTTGCTATCTAATCGGCTTTTGTGATGATCAGCTGCAGCTCGAATGAGCTTAACAGGGACTGTCGATACATGTCAGAATTAGATTTTTTGGGATTCGAACGAATAATATGTCCCATTGCGAGCAATGTCGAACCCTGTTTTACGTAATTCTTGTATGAGTACATCAGGAATTTTTACAGAGTTGTCCGTCGAATGTGAATTTTTTTATCATGATATTTATAAACATCTGTTATTATTCAATAACTTGTTGAAATTCATTAGTTAAAATTCATTCCTAGTGGGCCTTCTATTTTGCCGATAACTCAGAACAATATTTCTGTTTATATTTATATATATATATATATATATATTTGAAAGTTTTTAGCATTAACAGGCTTTATTAATATGAAAAAGTTTATTTCTGTTGACGTTTCGTTGTTATATTACAACTTTGTCAAAACTAATTAATTAATTAATTAGTTTTGACAAAGTTGTAATATAACAACGAAACGTCAACAGAAATAAACTTTTTCATATTAATAAAGCCTGTTAATGCTAAAAACTTTCAAAATAAATACCTCAAACAGGCAATAAATCAATTTCAAGATATATATATATATATGAATATATATATATGATGAATTCGAACGAGAATTCGACAACGTAGACGTGTTTTAAGCGGCTCTCGTTGTTTCGTTAATTTTATCATACAATTAGTAGTGCTTTGTTCTTGAATTTGGTGTCACCCTGTAGCTTTGAAGTCGTGGATTGGGAGTGTTGTGCCGGTTTGATCTGATCAAAATGCCTAATTGCGTAATTTGTACGAATTCCCTAAACAAGAAATCTCCGGGCTTACAGTGTAATAAGTGTCATGCATTTCTTCATGCAAACGGCAGATGTTCTGATGTGACAAAAAACATAATCTCAACGATAACAAATATGCCTGGAGGTAGATGGGAGTGCGTCGATTGCCGTGGTAATGATCGCTCCGGTGTTGCTTCTTCGTCGGCGATTCGTACTTCGCCGTCGCCTGCATCGTCGCCTAACCGCGGATTCTCTGCGGCCGGGGACACTGGGGACGGAGTTATCGCAGTGACGGATGACATTGACGTTTCCCGACTTATGTTATCTGTAAAAACCGAAGTCGCGGCTATGAGAAATGATATTAAAGAGCTAAGGAACTCCGTATCATTTTGTTCCAATAAAATAACGGACTTTGAACAGAAGATAAGTAAGCTTCATGAAGTCCTGAAGCTTGCAAATCAAATTAAGATGGAAAATGAGCTTCTAAAAAAGAAGTGTCAATCTTGCAGGTTAGATTGGATAATGTAGAACAAAATTCCAGGTTGAATAATATCGAAATCACTGATGTACCCGAAAAGAAAAATGAGAATTTGATCGAAATTGTTAGAAAGGTTGGTGAATGTGTAGGTGTAGAGGTTGAGTCCTCTTGTATTTCATCCGTTTCTCGAGTGCCGACAAAAATTGTCAATAAACCCAAAAATATTGTAGTGACATTTACTTCCAAGCCAAAAAGGATGAAATTATGTCCGCAGTTAAAGTAAAGCGAAATCAGCTGGAAAGAAAGAACGGCTTTAAATTGGATGGACTTGCAGACAGATTTTATATTAATGAACACCTCACTATCAAAAATAAAATTATTTTCAAAGCGGCTCGAGCTGGCGCAAAGGAAAAGGGATTCAAATATGTATGGGCCCAGAACGGAAATATACTAATGAGAAAAAATGAAACATCTAGAATCCTGCACATTCAAATCGAGGCTGACTTGGCTAAGCTATTCTGAGTAAAAAAAAAAAAAAAAAAAAACTAGTTTTCTAAATGGCTCTACACGCTCTATATCAGAATGTGCGCGGGTTACGTACTAAACTGTCCACTTTTAAAATCAATTCATTAATTAATACCTTTGACGTGATATTGGTTACAGAATCGTGGTTAAATGATAATATATTCGATCATGAGTTAGTAGATATTAGTCATAGTATTTTTAGGAGAGATAGAGACTTGACAAAATCTTCTAAAAAAGATGGTGGAGGAGTATTTATAATCGCTCGCAACGAATTAAATGCAAGTCCTGTTCCTGAGTTCAATAGTGAAGCCGAAGATATCTGGGTAGTGATTAAGGGTAACAATCGGAATATTTACATTTGCTGTGTATACATAGCACCAGGAAACGAAATGGCTTACTTGTCTTTCGCGGAGAAGCTGGAGTCAAACAGGGAGAAAATCCGAGATCAGGACTTGATATTGATCTGTGGTGATCTTAATTGCGCAACTTTAAAATGGGTGAGTCAATCAACGTCCGTTGTGTTGAACCCATCTGAGGTGGAAAACAAATATGCATGCATTGTTGACACTTTAAATTTTCTTGAATTAAAACAGTTTAATAACATAGTTAATAGAAGTAACAAAATATTAGACTTAATTTTTTGTAACAAGATGAGAGTGAACAATGTATGTCGTTGTGATACTCCACTAGTAAGTGAGGATGACCACCATCCAGCTATAGAATTTTTATTCGATATTAATAATCACTTTTATTTAAGGGAGACCCCTATGTATAATTTTAGCTTTAGGAAGGGTAATTATGATGCCTTGAACTCAGAACTGTCGAAGATAAATTGGAATTTATTATTGGAGAACTTAAATGTTGATGCTGGTGTTGATGTTCTTTATGGTATCTTAGACAAATTAATCGTAGAGTATATACCTAAAACTAAGAATAATAAGAAATTTCCTCCATTTTATTCGAAAGAGACAATACGAATAATTCAACAAAAATATAAATTCCATAGCAAATATAAAATATATATGGACAAATATGATCTTGACCGTTTCAGACATTTTAGGAGTCTTTCAAAAAGACTTATTTCAAGAGATTATCGTCGCTATTTAGATACCATTGAACAGGAACTTTCAAATAACTCAAATAGTTTTTTTAAGTATATTTCTCATAAAAGATGTCATAGTAGGTTTCCCTCAGTTATGAGATACGATGACGTGGAAGCCACATCATCAAAAGATATTTCAGATCTTTTCGCAAATTTTTTTGGTTCCGTCTTTGAGCCTTGCGATGATACTGTTGAAAATCTGGATGACGTGGAGAACATCTACAGCAGTAATTATTTGTCAAATATTTCCCTGTCTCGAGCGGATGTAGAAGAAGCTTTGAAATCATTAAATTGTAACAAGGGTTCGGGTCCGGATGGAATTCCGCCTGTATTCCTGAAATATTGTCATAAGTCCATTGCATTGCCACTGACTATTATCTTTAATCGGTCGCTCGATAGCGGTGTTTTTCCCACTCGTTGGAAGCTGTCTAAGATTGTACCTCTTCACAAGGGTGACCGAAAGGATTTTATTCAGAATTACAGACCGATAACTATTTTATCAACTATTCCCAAGATGTTTGAATCTTTAGTATACAAATTCATTGCGTATCATGTTAAAACCTTAATAATAGAGAATCAACACGGTTTTATTAAGGGTCGTAATTTGGAAACCAACCTCCAAGTTTTCTCGATTATCTCGGTGAAGGGTTTGAATGCCAGAGTCAGATCGACGCAGTTTATACGGATTTTAAAAAGGCTTTCGACAAAATTAATCATTCAGTGTTGCTGCGTAGACTTGCTGAGATTGGCATATGTGGTAATTTACTTAGATGGATGAATTCCTACATATTGAATAGATCCCAATTTGTTAGTATAAATGATCAGAGATCTGGACTGTTTCCTAATACGTCAGGTGTGCCTCAGGGTTCTCATCTTGGGCCCCTCCTTTTCATTATTTATATCAATAATATTTCTTCCTGTTTTCGTTACACTCAGTTTTTAATTTATGCTGATGATCTTAAAATATATATGAAAATAAATAACATTGAAGACTGTATTCTATTTCAGGAAGATATTGATAGACTTTGTGATTTTTGTAAGAAAAATTTTCTTTTTTTGAATTTGAATAAATGTTTCAAAATTACATTTACAAGAAACATAAACACAATTAATTTTCTCTATTCCATTGATCAGACTCAGCTGCAACAGGTTGGAAGTATCCGCGATTTAGGAATAACGCTTGATAGTAAATTAAGTTTTAATGAACATACGGAAAACGTCATCTCATCATCGAATAAAATGCTTGGCTTTACCCTTCGGCATGGTAGAATGTTTAGAAGGAATAATTCCATTCTGACGTTATATTATTCTTTTGTATTCAGTAGACTTAATTTTGCTTCATCTATATGGAATCCTCAATACAAGTGTCATATAAAACGGTTGGAAAGCGTACAGCATAAATTTTTGAGATATATAGCTTTTCGAAACAACTTTCAAATTGTCAACCATAATTATTCAGAAGCTCAACATAAGTTTGGTTTGCTCAGCTTAGAAGATCGTAGGAAGCTAAACGATATGTGCTTATTATATAAAATTGTGAATGATGTCCTCTCGGTCCCAAGTATTCTTAAGCTAATATCTCTTAGGGTACCTGAGAAAAGATTGAGATCTAAAGAAGTGTTTGCCATACCCTTTCGTAGAATGAATATTACTCGGAATTCACCTATATGTAGAGTTTTGACAACATTCAATTTTGAGTGTATAGATGTCGATATTTTTAATATTTCTCTCGCTCAATTCAAAATTTTTTTAAAGAATAAGTTTTTTGGTTATACCGATTAACCTATATATTAATTAATTTTTAATTTAAATTTAGTATTAATGTTTTTTTTTTTGGTTATTTATATATTATACCAGGGTTAGATTATATATTTTTTTCTCCTACTGTGATTGTATGATGATATTCTATTTAGTATAAATTGTGAATACTGTGTTGGGTTGAAATACCTGTTTGTATTCTTTGTTGGAAATAAATAAAAATAAATAAATAAATAAAAAATATATATATATATATATATATATATATATATATATATATATATATATATATATATATATATATATATATATTGTTGTATTCCTCCTGAAATACACACTTATGCAAGAAGAAGCAGACGAGCTGTCACCAGGGCAGCTTTGTTAAGGTAAAGCTCCGTAAAACCTTTGGATTACACTTATGATAGTGTTGAATAAGAGGTTCTGGAATGCGCAATCACTAACGCACTTTATATTAGAGGTTCTGAATATTTATCACTTTTACACTTTATTAGAGGTTCTGGATATTTAGCACTTGTGATATTTAATAAGAGGTTCTGGATTTAGATTTATTTATTAATATTTAATAACAAGTTTGGACAATTGATATAACCGAATTTGAATACGTAATTAACAAATAATGAATGATTGAATGAATTAGTCTGAACTGACGGAACCGATGTTGACAATAGGACGACCGATCTAAAACTATAGGATCGATGTTTACAATAGCGATTGCGGATCTGAACTGATTTGAGCGTCATTCTGCTTCTCTTTATATAGCTTTTTACAAATTGCTGAAGTCAGCAGAAATAGCTAACAATGAGGCTATTGTCTTGTAGGGTGACAACATTTCTCCCCTAGAGAAGATTTTTGTTATTCATTTGAACAAAAATCTTAAATTAAATTGACTAGATTAAATTGATTTCAATTGATTCGAATTGACTGGAATTGATTTGATTTGATTTGATAACTTGAATTGAATTGAATTGAATTGAATTGAATTGAATTGAATTGAATTGAATTGAATTGAATTGAATTGAATTGAATTGATTTGATTTGATTTGATTTGATTTGATTTGATTTGATTTGATTTGATTTGATTTGATTTGATTTGATTTGATTTGATTTGATTTGATTTGATTTGATTTGATTTGATTTGATTTGATTTGATTTGATTTGATTTGATTTGATTTGATTTGATTTGATTTGATTTGATTTGATTTGATTTGATTTGATTTGATTTGATTTGATTTGATTTGATTTGATTTGATTTGATTTGATTTGATTTGATTTGATTTGATTTGATTTGATTTGATTTGATTTGATTTGATTTGATTTGATTTGATTTGATTTGATTTGAATTTGATTTGATTTGATTTGATTTGATTTGATTTGATTTGATTTGATTTGATTTGATTTGATTTGATTTGATTTGATTTGATTTGATTTGATTTGATTTGATTTGATTTGATTTGATTTGATTTGATTTGATTTGATTTGATTTGATTTGATTTGATTTGATTTGATTTGATTTGATTTGATTTGATTTGATTTGATTTGATTTGATTTGATTTGATTTGATTTGATTTGATTTGATTTGATTTGATTTGATTTGATTTGATTTGATTTGATTTGATTTGATTTGATTTGATTTGATTTGATTTGATTTGATTTGATTTGATTTGATTTGATTTGATTTGATTTGATTTGATTTGATTTGATTTGATTTGATTTGATTTGATTTGATTTGATTTGATTTTAATTTGATTTGATTTGATTTGATTTGATTTGATTTGATTTGATTTGATTTGATTTGATTTGATTTGATTTGATTTGATTTGATTTGATTTGATTTGATTTGATTTGATTTGATTTGATTTGATTTGATTTGATTTGATTTGATTTGATTTGATTTGATTTGATTTGATTTGATTTGATTTGATTTGATTTGATTTGATTTGATTTGATTTGATTTGATTTGATTTGATTTGATTTGATTTGATTTGATTTGATTTGATTTGATTTGATTTGATTTGATTTGATTTGATTTGATTTGATTTGATTTGATTTGATTTGATTTGATTTGATTTGATTTGATTTGATTTGATTTGATTTGATTTGATTTGATTTGATTTGATTTGATTTGATTTGATTTGATTTGATTTGATTTGATTTGATTTGATTTGATTTGATTTGATTTGATTTGATTTGATTTGATTTGATTTGATTTGATTTGATTTGATTTGATTTGATTTGATTTGATTTGATTTGATTTGATTTGATTTGATTTGATTTGATTTGATTTGATTTGATTTGATTTGATTTGATTTGATTTGATTTGATTTGATTTGATTTGATTTGATTTGATTTGATTTGATTTGATTTGATTTGATTTGATTTGATTTGATTTGATTTGATTTGATTTGATTTGATTTGATTTGATTTGATTTGATTTGATTTGATTTGATTTGACTTGAATTTAATTGATTGGAAGCAGTATGACACTTTACAATATTTTTTATTCATATGTAACAGTCGAATATTGAATTATAATTAATTTTGAAAATGACTGTTATTAAAATAGCATAAAATAATTAGAATATGATAACTTGAATTGATTTATGTAAAGAATTAGGAACTAAGACCATGCAAATTTGAGATAGAATATTCGAAGGATTAAGAATTTGTTCAAAAGAATTAGTATGCGGTTAAGTTAATTTTCTTAGGTCTTCTCATGGATCTGGAACTGGAAGCTTCTTCTTCTTGAGTTTCTGGATTTCGGGAATTGGTGAGTTCTTGTCTGAATGATATCTTACGACGATGGGCTGCGAGGAATCTTTGTGGCATTGATTGAAGATTTGGAAACATGGACTGGCTGTGAGTGTTCTTGGTTGCTCAGTGCAGCAGAATAATGATTTGAGGAGTTGGAGACATCCGCACCATTTCATTAGGTTGTAGATAACTATGAGTGCTATAGACCCACATGTAACGGATATGGCTGTTGTAACCCATGAAGAATGTTGAACTATGAAGGGTTGATTTATCTGATGTTGAAGTTGTTCATCGAATTCAGTTAATTTGTGCTGGGCATACTGTAAATCATGGAGGTTGACATGCGTGAGCTGAATTGGATCTAGGTTGATTGCGTGGATTACGTTTCATCTTCTTGCAGCATTCATCTTGTACGATGTTAGTGGATGGGATTTCGTAGTTGGAATTGAGTGTCATCATTACTGAACTGGTTTCTAGTCTTCTATGATCGGTAAATGCCTTGCAGTGAGGGTTGAGTTTCAAGAGACCCATTCTCTCGATGATTTCTTGCTTGAGGGATTCTTTTCCACAAATGATAGACACTCGGGTGGGACTGGACAAAGAGAATAACCATTCTTTAATATTGGTTTTATGCCATATTTCAGCATCAGCGATGATCGTTCTGGTGATGCAGGAACTAGGATTCTTGGTGGTGATCTTCATTAACAATTGAACCTCGCAGGAATAATCGATTTTCTTGAGAATTGGCATGTTTTTGCAAATCCATTCTCTTGGATGGAACTCGATACAATTTTCTAATTTATCAACCAATAAATAATCTGTTCTAATAGGTGTAATAAGAAGGTAAGGTTTGGATGGTTCAATATAAAAGAACAAAGTGTTATCTTCATAATGGGGATGTGGTAAAGAGAATAACTGATATAGATCTAAGTCTCGAGATTAAGAAATTGGAATTTCGAACGCAATCGTTAAAATATTATTTTTAATAAATGATTTTAGATTCATTACTTTATAATAATAATAAATATTTTCAGTGCTCAGCGAAATAGGAAGAGATATGTTAGTAGAGATTTTTAACAGTTCTTGATATAGTGCTTTTGGAGGTAAAGTTCTATAACTTATTATACCATGTTGTATGAGTGATGCATCATTAACATAATTTTGTAGATTCAAAAGAACTTCGTCTGTCATTTCTATAAGAAGCATGAGGTGATTTGAAATTTGAGATTCCACAACATAAGCACGTTGGACATTATTAAGATCCTTTGCGAATTGATTAAAGTCTTTTAGATTTTTATTCAGGATTCGTATGTTTTCATTCATTTTATAAAAAGAATTGTTGAAATTAGAAATAGTTGAGGATAAAATTGATACTTGTTGCTGCATTAAAACTTTTGTTTGTTTTTCATTATTAATTAGTCCATTTATAGCATCTGTATAAAATTGTGCGTCATTGGCGTCAGGGTTTCCAGTTAACCACTTAATTGCCGCTCCAATGCCGTTAATTAATTCCACGTTTTCTTCTGAAAGTATTTATTTGATGCGCTATGATTTTGTAAGTTTCCTTTATTATTTTGATTTTCGTGTTTACATAACTCAATTGATTCTTGCAGTCGTTAGAAAGATGCTCTGAAATTGCAATATTACATAGATTCATAGAGTTAGAATAGAAGCCTGATAATTTTTCAACTTGATATTTGAAATGAGTTCGATTATGATACGTAAGTATGACATATTTTCATTTGCTATTTGAGCCTTGCCAAGATTATGATATAAGATACCCGAGGATGAATTAACAGTTTTGATTTCATATTGAAGTGCTTGGAGAAGGACTTGGAATGTGAATAACAGGAGGAGAACAATTATTTTCGTCATCTGCAACAACGTAAGGTTTTAACTTATTGAAATGATAAGTTTTTAGCTTTGAGGGGCTTATTCTTATTGGCGCAGTTTGATTATTATGTATTTGTTCTATTCTATAAAGTCCTTTATAATTTGGAGATAGTTTTTGATCTCTAGCTTCTGATTGAGAGTCATAGAGAAATACGTGATCGCCTTGATTAAAAACATATGTTCTATTATGACTTTTGTCATAATATTCTTTGGATTTATTTTGAAATTTAAGAATATTCTCATGAGCTGTCTCTCTTAAAATTTTTAATTTATTTGTGATATCGTCAGCTAAATCTGAGTAATTTGGTTGAGTTTTTGGATTACTTACTTGAGAAGGAATTCGTGCTCTTTGACCAAAGACTAATTCGTATGGAGTTTTTTGAGTTGATTTGTGGATTGAAGTATTATAACTGAATGTTGCAAAATTAAGAAATTCATCCCTATTATTTGAATCTTTATTTATGTAGCATTTAAAATAATCTTTAAGAGTAAGATGTGTTCTTTCTAATGATCCCTGTGTTTGAGGATGATAGGGTGAAGATTGTTTATGTTTGATTGACATTAGTTCAATAATTTCTTTAAAAACTTTTGAGGTAATTTCTACACCTTGATCAGTAAGAATATTATTTGGAAATCCGAATTGAGTACAGAGCTTAAGGAAATGAATGGCTACTTTTTCTGCGTCGTGTGTATGAAGAACGTAAGCTTGAATAAATTTTGTAAGGTCATCTTGAATTGTTAATATAAATCGATTCTCATTTTTCGTAATGGATAGAGGACCTACTATATCTAATGCAATTTGTTCACAAAATTTGGTTGATGTAGTTGTGATAATCATTGGACTTTTGTTATGTTTAAAATCAGTTTTGGATTTTTGACAGATTTGGCATTTCTTTATGTATTTACGAATGTACTCTTTCATATTGTCCCAAAAATATTTATGTTTAATTTTTTCATAGGTTCTTTCAAAACCTTGATGTCCTGCTAATGGTGAATCATGATTTTCATGTAAAATTTCTTTCATTAAATTTTCATCAGTAATATTGATTCTGGTATCATTCAAAATTTCATAATCAAAGTCACAAAATAGAAAATATAAGAGACTGAAAAATGTATCTTCATGAATAATTGAATTATATTTGCATTGGGATAGATTTGAAATCGTGAATTTTTTGATATTATTGAAATTGAGCATTAGTCTTTAATTGAATAGATTTGCAAATAAATCTTCATACATTATTGATTGATCATTGAATTCTTTGAGAAATAGTACAAAAATGAATTGTTGTGCGAGTTTTTTAGCTATAATATCAGTTATCTTAGGCTTTTCTGGTAAATCTGTGATATAAGTTTTTACATAAGTGAGATATATTCATTAGAATTAGCGTAATCACATGACATAGGTTATATAGGAGTTTTTATTTTGAAATAGGAGTACTTACAAGTTTTGGTTTTGGAATATTCACTTCTCGTTGATGGAAACCTTTAAAATATTCGAAAGTTAATTCTCCTTCATTTACAGAATATATTTGAGTTTTATTTTCTTTTACAGGCAAACTATATATTGTTATTCTAATTCGAGATTTATGAAAGATATATTTTATCATAGCAAATGTTTTTGGCCGGTCGAGTTTATCAAGTCCGCATGTTAGGTGTGGAAGTGCTAAATGAGTTTCTTTATATTCTTCGCACAAATTTTTAAGATTTAGTAGAGTTTCAAAGACTGTTTGATATTCAGGTTTTTTGTAAAAAAGAGATTTCGTTATAAAATAGTATATTCGTCGAGTATTATTAGAAATATGGACCACTTGTCCTACAGATTTATTTTGAGATTTCAATTGTTTTACACGTCCAAATATTTTCTTGAATATTGCGGCAATACCTCTGTTCATTTCAAAATCTTAAGAGGCACAATGTGCTAGAGAATGATTTAGTGGAGCTTCAAATTTATCTCCTGATTTTTCATAGATATTGGAAGAGTTTATTGTAACCCCGGATTCATAATGATTTAGGAAATTTTCATAAGAGAGTTCGTCATTGCTTATCGGATCAATTGGATTTCGTAGAGTTTGCGAGATTGAGATAATTGATTTAATTGATTTGATATATGCTCATTTGTATTGATTTCATTTTTATTTGAGTTTTCGGGAAATAAGCGACTAAGTGCATCTGCATTTTGATTCAATTTAGCTTTCTTAGAGACTATTTCATAATCATAGTCCATTAATTTAAGTGTCCATCGTACTAAACGACTTGAAGGTTCTTTACAACTATTTAGCCATACTAAGGGCTTATGATCAGTGCAGATAATAAATTTTTGTCCATAAAGATAAGGACGATAATGTTTACAAGATTCGACAATAGCTAGTAATTGTTTTTCGGTAGTAGAATAATTCTTCTCGCATTTAGTTAAAGTTTTAGAATAATAACTGATAGGAAGGTCTTTTCCAATAGGCCCTTGCTGAAGAACTGCGCCGATTGCATCATTTGAAGCGTCAGTTGTTGATATAAAAGTTTCTGAGAAATTTGGATATTTTAGGATTGGCTCTTTAGTTAGAATTTCTTTGAATTTTTCGAAGGATTGTTGACAACTTTCTGTCTATTCAAATTTTTTATTTTTCTTTAACAAATTATGTAATGGTTTAATATAATAACCAATAAGACCAAGGAATGATTTAAGTTGTTTTGGATTTATAGGAATTGGAATATTTTCAATTACTTTGATTTTATTTGGATCAGGCTTAACACCTTTTTCCGATATGTGATGACCTCAATATGCGATTTCTCTACATAAAAATTCACATTTATCTGGTTGAAGTTGTAAATTATGACTTTGTAATTGTCGAAAGACGTTCTCTTCTTCAAATTTCGAATTATGATCTTCTAGTGATGAACCATATACAACTATATCGTATAAATAACAAAAACATTGACTACCTTGAAGGCCTGATAAAACGATATTCATTAATCGAGCTAAACGTCTTGGACTGTTTTTAATCCCATTCTATTAAATTCATAAAGTCCTGAAGGAGTACCTATCGCTGTTTTGAATTTATCTTTTTCTTCTAATTCGACTTGGTAAAAACCCGAAGCAAGATCTAAGGTGGAAAAATAAATTGCATTTCCTATCTGATCTAAAATATTCGCGATATTAGGAAGAGGATAAATATCGCCAATTGTGATTTCATTGAGTTTTCTAAAATCACAGACTAAACGCCATTTTTGTTGTCTGAATGCGTCTTTTTTCTTTGGAACTATCCAAATAGGTGAATTCTATGGTGAATTCGAAGGTCTAATTATATTTTGTTCAAGCATTTTCTGAATTTGTGTATTTGCTTGTTTTTCATGAATTTTTGGTAAACGATATATTTTTGAAGAGATTTGAATATTTGAAGAAGTTGGAATTTCATGCCTTAGAGTTGATGTCGAATTTAAATAATCGCCTGGTAGATAAAATAAATTGGAATATTTTTGACAAATTTTAGTAATTGATGATTTTTCTTTTAGATTTAAATGATTTAGACGTAAATTTTCTTGAAGGATTTTATTTCTTTGAAAAGTATCTTTCTTAGATTGAAATTGATTGAAATTTGATGAATGATTTAGATTGATAGATTTTTCTGGTGAGATTTCAATTAATTCTAGTGTTGGTCTGGTTATTGTGATTTCTGATGCGTTTAAATTAAGAATTGGAATACAAGCTTTAG
The DNA here is from genome assembly GCA_030704895.1 of Henosepilachna vigintioctopunctata. NCBI lineage: Eukaryota > Metazoa > Arthropoda > Insecta > Coleoptera > Coccinellidae > Henosepilachna > Henosepilachna vigintioctopunctata. The sequence goes on along the minus strand of JARQZJ010000036.1, from coordinate 4,751,662 downwards.
AATTATTATTGATGACTAGAGTATCTGGAATAAAGACTTTATCGCAAATCATCATTTTCTCAATGAGTCCTTGTTTTAATTTACTGTTGTTTGCTATATTAATTTCTGCAACAATTTCGCAACGTGGAGGAATGATTAACTTATCTTCGTTGATAACATTGTTTAAAGGGATAATATGATCGTTTATGATGACTACTTTGTCTGAATAATTAAGAATGGCCTTTTGTTGCTGGAAAAAATCATTACCTAGTAAACCGTCGTAATGAGTGTGAATTTTTGCTGCGTTTATAATATTGAACTTATGATTGAATGAGAAATTTGATACAGATAAAGAGAGTTCTGTTGTCCCAAGAGTATTAAGTGGCATATTAGGATTAATTCTATGTAATAAGACTATATCATTTTTATCTAAATGAGTAAATAAGAAATGTGACATGATTTTTTGAAGAATTAGGAATTTTAAAAGACAAGAATTGTAATTTTTCAGGAAAAGAATTCGATTGAATATTATCATTGAAATTTTCAGGATTTAGTTGAATGTCTCTAGAATTGTTTCGTCGGAATCATGGACATTATTCAGGCCCAACGTTTCCTCGTTTAAATGATTTATTCAAAAATTATTAAATTGTCGCTTTCTACAATCAGATATAACATGTCCCGATTTTTTACAAGAATTACATATTTTCAGAGATTGAGCATTTGAATTGAATGAATAATTAGGTGGACGAGTTTGTTTAGAATTTGATGGGTCACTGAAATGGTTTGAATTATTCCTTTGATAATTACTTGAGTGAGGATTTTTGTAATATTGATTTGAATTATTTCTTGCATAATTATTTGAATGAGAAGATTTAGGAGATTGATGATATTGATTCTGACTATAAGTTTGATTCTTGTGATAAGAATGAGGATTGCTTTTTTCGTTTTGAGTTTGAAAATTCCTTTGAAAAGATTTAGAATTAGGATTTGGATACGAATTTCTATAGAAATTATTAGATTTCGATTTAGTATAATTGATTATTTTCTCCTCTTGAAGTGCTATGGAATACGCTTCATTCAAACCGCCTATATTTCTAGCTCTTAGCATTCGACTGATTTCAGGTTTAGAGTGAATGATGAATCTACGAAGAGCTGTTCTTGAATAGATTTTTTGAGAACAGGAAGTTCATCAGGATGTGTACAATTTAGAATTTCTGATTGAATGCATTCATTTTTAATTTTTTCTAATCTGTCAAAGAAATCTGTAATATTTTCATGAGGTGCTTGTCTAATAATTTCAAGTTTTTCATGAGTTTGAACTAAATGTTCAGTTTGACCATAAAATTGTTTTAAGAGAGTTTTCAATTGGTATCATGACGTAACATCAGATAATTCTAATTCGTTAACTACATTAGCCGAAAGTTGAGATACAACATATAATAATAAGCTATCAATTTGATTTGATGCCGCTAATGAGAAGGCTGAGTTTGTATTTTGAATGAAAGTATTGAGTTCAGATCTATTGCCGTCAAAAGATTTCATGAATTTAAAAAGCACTGTAATTGAAAAGAATTGAGGAGTTTCATCGTCAGACAGATAGATCATCAGTATTATGTTTGATTTCAGGATGAGACATTTTGAAAGGATATTTGAGAATATTGATTACACTTGAGAACAATTATATAGATATTGGCGATAAAAAGAAATTGACTTACGATTCCGTTGAAGATTTAGGAATTTGAACCCGTGCGTAGATTCCAATAGTCCGGTGAATCTTAGGATCCAGTTACGCAGGTGGTTTCTTCTGCGTAGACTCCGATAGTCCGGTGAATCTTTGGATTCAGTTACAGAAGAGGAAAGCAGTTTGGTTTGAAGGCTGTGGATGGTTCCTATGAAGAGCTATACTCATGGAGAAGTCAGGAAAATTTTCTTCGTCGAATGGATTAATTTCACTAAAATCTTTTGAAATTCTGACTGTAACCTAGCTATATCTTCAGATATTTGTGTAGGTCTCCTTTAGATATCCCACCGCTGTCACCAGTTTTTGTGTTGAATTCCTCCAGAAATACAAACTTATGCAAGAAGAAGCAGAGGAGCTGCACCAGGGCAGCTTTGTTAAGGTAAAGCTCCGTAAAACCTTTGGATTACACTTATGATAGTGTTGAGGTTCTCAACACTATCTGAAGAGGTTAAGAAGAGGTTCTGGAATGCGCAATCACTAACGCACTTTATATTAGAGGTTCTGAATATTTATCATTTTTACACTTTATTAGAGGTTCTGAATATTTATCACTTTCACACTTATTTAGATATTCTGAATATTTATCACTTTTAGCACTTCATTAGAGGTTCTGAATATTTATCACTTTTACACTTATTTAGATATTCTGAATATTTATCACTTTTAGCACTTTATTAGGGGTTCTGAATATTTAGCACTCGTGATATTTAATAAGAGGTTCTGGATTTAGATTTATTTATTAATATTTAATAACAAGTTTGAACAATTGATATAACCGAATTTGAATACGTCATTAACAAATAATGAATGATTGAATGAATTAATCTGAACTGACGGAACCGATGTTGACAATAGGACGACCGATCTAAAACTATAAGATCGATGTTTACAATAGCGATGGCGGATCTGAACTGATTTGAGCGTCATTCTGCTTCTCTTTATATAGCTTTTTACAAATTGCTGAAGTCAGCAGAAATAGCTAACAATGAGGCTATTGTCTTGTAGGGTGACAACAATATATATATATATATATATATATATATATATATATATATATATATATATATATATATATATATATATATATATATATATATATATATATATTAATGCAGAGCAGAGCGTGGTAGACTTGTTTGATGTTGCTCCGTTGTATTGTTTCGTATTAAATTTGCACGGATACAGTGATCGAATATTTTCAATTGTTCAGATACGACAAGTTGTGTAACCAAAGAATATATTTCTCTGAATTTAGTGTAGATGAAGTATTGTAAGTTTCACGGTTTTATCGCACATTCAATACAATGGGTGGATTTACGGAACGCCAGAAAAGTGATCTGAAAAACATTCATAAAGATATGACAAAGGAACTGATAAGAGATAACACAGATCTCATGGAAGCAATCGCCAAACAGGTGGCAGATCCGATATCGGCCAGAATTGATAAAACTATCGAGCGGATTAATCTTAGAATTCAAGCAATGCATGATGAAATTACGATCATTAAAGAAGAGAATAAAGACCTCAAACAAAAAGTTGATGAGCTAGAGCAAGACGCCAAACTGGAAAGTCTACGTTTTCATGGTATTCAAGAGAGCGAGAAGGAGGATTTCAAGAAAATTGTAGGAAACATTGTCAAGTCCAAATTAGAAGTTGAAAATGTTATAATTAGGGACTGTTACCGTATAGGAAAAAACAGTGGATCCAAACCAAGAGTTGTTATGGGAAGATTTGGAAATCAATTTCACCGAAATGAAGTATTTTACAACAGGAGAAAACCAAAAAACTCGAGGATTGTTATCAGCGAGAATATTACAAAAAGTAGATTTGAACTTTTAAATTTTGCCAAGGATAAGTTGGGAACGGAAAACGTGTGGTCCACGTTTCCACGAGGGAAAATATTTGCTAGGGATGGAAAGGAGAATAAACTTGAGGTCTGAAGATGATATCACTGACCTTTTGAAGTGATCTAACGGAGCAGCGGAGAAGAAGCTACGTATTTAGAATAATATTCGTTAACTTTTTTTTTTTAAGTTAAGATTTTTTGAAATTTTAATTTAAAAATTTTTGTTTCCTCTTCTCATCTGAAGGAGCGGTATTCATATTATTGATTTGTCGTGAATTCATCATTATTTTTTTATTTATTTTTAAGGAGGCAAATGATGAAAAGCCTGAAAGTTGGTTTTTTGAATGCGCGATCGTTGTCTGGTCACTTTGCTGAGTTTGTAGCCCTGCTTCGTAGAGAGAGTTTTCATATTATTGGTATCTCAGAAACATGGTTGAGTAAAAACATATTGTCCAGTTCACTGAATGTAGATGGTTATTTTTTGATAAGGAGGGCTAGAGGTTCTCGCGGCGGTGGTTTAGCCTTTTTCGTTGAAAACAATATTATCTTTGAAGAATTGGATTCGGAATTCCAGGAATGTCTGAAAAATATTAGGATTGAAATAAAGATGAATAAGCAAACTTTTATAGTGAGATGTATGTATAAACCTCCTAATGTTGTGTTCAATGAATTTTTAAACAAATTTGAAGAAACTGTCTAATTTTTCTACGTCGTGTGACGAAATTATTTGCGGAGGGGATTTGAATGTCAATCTTATGGATTTGGATAGCTCTAGTACAAAATTACTGTTAGACAGTGTACACTCACTTAACCTGCGACAAATTGTTAATAGTGCTACTAGAATTTCGGGCTTAAAGGATAGTTTGCTTTATATAATACTTCATACTATACTATAATACTATAATATATCAGATAAAATTGAAATCCTAAAAGTGGAGGTCACGGACGCCTCAGATATTTCGGATCACCATTTAGTTGGTTGTTGCTTGAAAATACCTACACCATCAAATACTAAGAAAGCAGTTAATATGAGAAACTTCAGAAGACTTGATAATGATTTGCTTGAAAACTTTTTACAACAAACTCCCTTTGTAAATGTGCCGTATATTCGTAATATTAATCAAATGATACTTTTTCTGAATCAATTAATTTTAAATATATTTGATACATTAGCATCATTGAAGAAAATTGTTATTGGAGATCCTAAACGGCCTTGGCTGACTGATAATGTTCAACTTATGATCAAATTGAAAAAAAAGCCTTTAAGAGATACAAATAGTCAGGCAATGGACCACACTGGAATTACTACAAACAGTTACGAAATCACACCAATGTGGCGATTTCATATGAGAAAAAGCGCTATTTGGAATATCTCGTTAATGAATATGCGTATGATTCTAAAGCATTGTGGAAAAAGATCAACCAACTTAACATCTACAACAAATCCGTGGCGTCATCGATACCCGATCACTCAAATTTACCTAATGAAATTAATGATTATTTTTTACAAGCTTCCAATAGTGTTGTTTCGACCGATCGCTCTTTATTGAATTTTTATTCACGGAATAGAAAGTTTATGTTTGACAATCTTTTTCATTTTGATGTTGTTTCTGTTTCAAATATCGAAAAATATTTGACTTGATCAAATATCAGAGCATTTGAAGGGGTACAAGATACTTCTGGATTTCCAATCAAGGTTTCGACCAGGTTGTGCAACAGCTTTGCTGAACATAATAGACGACATTATAAGGGCTATAGATGACGGCAAGACTGTTGTTCTAATTTTGTTAGACTACTCCAAGGTCTTTGATACGGTGATTCATGAACTCCTGATTTCGATTTTGAAATATGTTGGATTCTCAGACTATGCTCTTGATATGATGAAAAATTATCTTTGTGATAGGTCTCAGTTTGTTGAAACCTCGGCAGGTCGGTCAGAGAGAGGATATGTCCGTTGTGGTCTTCCTCAAGCATCTATTTTGGGTCCCTTATTGTTTAGTATTTACATAAACAATATAACTTTCTGCTTGAAACATTGTGAGGTACATCAAAATGCTGATGATACACAACTGTATTACTCTTTCTTTCCGTCAGATTGGTATCGGGCTAAACAGTTCATGGAAGATGATATTGCAAAATTATTTTCTTCTTCACAGCGTCATGGCTTACATATTAACCCTTACAAGTAATCGGTTATGGTCTTTGGAAGGAACAGAACTTTTGTACAATCGGTGTTGAAGTTAAGGGTAGGTAATTCCACTCTGGTCTGCGAGCAGGTGGCAAGAAATTTGGGGATGTATATAGATAAAGATTTGAGTTTTGAAACGCTCTTTGGAAAATGTCTGCAGAAAGCATACATGTCACTGAAATTGCTCTATCCACACCGACATACTCTCAATCAAAGTTTAAAAATAACATTAATTAACACTATGGTCATAAGTCATTTTAATTTTTGTGACGTTGTTTGCGCACCATGTCTGGATGCAGTGGATAAGAGAAAAATTGAAAGAGTTCAGAAGTTTGAGATTTGTGTATGGCATAAGAAAGTTTGAACGAATTTCCTACAAGTTAAAGGAAGCTTACTGGTTGTCGATGGAAAAAAGACGGAAACTTCACAGCCTGGTGATGTTTCATGGGATCATACTAAGTGGATCACCACCATATTTGACAAATGAAATTGAGTATCGGACTTGTGTACACAACTTGAATTTGAGATTTGAGGGGCTTATTTCACCGCCGTCATACAGAACAGCTATCGTTCGACGTGGATTTACCTACAACGTTTTTGCGTTATACAACGGAATACCCACTGAGTTGAAAAGTCGAGGTTCTTTATCTCTTTTTAGGAAAAGAATGAAAGGCAGATTCATGAACATGTAGGGTAGCATTACGATGGTGAAGTGATTGGACGGAAACGTAACAATTCATTGTTATATTATTTTTCGCGAAATTGGAAATCTTTTTTTTTTGTATTTGCTTCTACTTTTCTGACAGTAGGCTTATCTCTGCGATGGTTTACAAATTATTTTTGTTTTTGGGGGCTGAAGTTGAACTTTTTTGAATTGTTTTCAGCTCCTTTTTGCATTCAATTAAGGATTTGATATGTATATGTACTTTTTACATGTATCTATTTGTTCTTGAATGTGAATAAATATATATATATATATATATATATATATATATATATATATATATATATATATATATATATATATATATATATATATTCTCCTTTTTGTATTAAAGAAACGTGATAGATAAACTAGTAGATATCTGTATGTTTGCTGAACTTATCTCGGCCCAGATATAAACAGATATGTAATACGCGTTGTTTGATGTCGGGAATGAGAAAACCTTTGCTCTAAGACACCTATCAGTTCATTTCGAATCGCTTAAATAATACACATTGCCCTCGAAACCTTTCATGTATTATTCCATCAAATCCTCACAATTAATTTGTATTATATCGTTTATTAACCAAGTGACAATGTGCTACTTATTTCAACTTTCACAAATACATCTTTCGAATAAAGTTTGCATTGCAGTTTTCCGACAAGTGATATAAGTATATTTTTTTATTTCTATACCAAAAAAATGGATCATTATGGTAAGACTTCGGAATAAATTTTCATCAAGAAGTTGAAACCATAAAAATAATTCGGACAATATATACTTACTCATTTTTTATGAGGGTTCAACTCATATTGATCCCTATTTTGATCTTGTTGAAATATACAAGTATATGCAAACTTTGCGTGCGTTTCTAGGTAAGCTCTGTAATTCATTGCTATTCAAAATTCATTTGAAAGGATCGATAATGTCGATTGCAAACACAAAAATCGGAAGGTTTGATAAACTATATTGTGTCTTAATTGCATCTACTACAATTGTTTCAATTGCTTTGCATAGTAATTCAACAATTTTAAACGTCATCGGTTACTGTCATTACCCATTTTTTCATCACGTTTTGGAAATTTTCAGAAAAATTTCAAAATTGAATTCAAAAAGTGACGCAACAGAAACGAAATATTTTTCTTCATTACAAAAATGTATTTATAATCATAATAAACAAACGAAAAAAAGGACCTATAATTTTTGTCTTTCTTTCTTTTCAGACCGTCGAAAAATGAGGCAAATAAATGTTAAACATCATACACAAAATTCCAATTGGGACTGTGGTATATCATGCCTTCTTATGGTGTTGCCAGAAGATAGTCGGTGCTTCCTACTCAATAATAAATTTGAAATTTGCCGAGAAGAAGGGTTTAATACGAGGTATTCCATAATACAACTCAAAACTTATTTAGGCTCTCATAAAAATAGTAAATATAATCCATTTGATAACTACTATATTATCCTTTTGGACTAATTTCTCTTCCCCTTTACCCATTTTTGGGCTTCGCGGAGTTCTTGTTGAACTCCAGGAACTTTTAGTAGCATATCTCTTGAGCCACTTGTCAAAATTTTTCACTTTCTGTGTTGAGCTTATAACGTTATAATTCTGTTAAATTTTCATATCTTTTCGTCAGAAAAGGTGAGAGGAGGAGTGAGTATAGTTTTGTCAGGTTAGGTTGGTACTCTTTTGTCCTACTGTTAAGTTGGTCTGATTGTCATGGTGTACTGTTAGTGAGATGATGTAGGTTAAGAGGTTGACCGTCGTATTGTACGTATCATCTCCTGAGTTTTCCTAAAATTTCCTTATCTATCCTGCAGAATCATCCTTATTCATTGTTACTAAAATTAAGTGGTGTGCCATTCAAAATGAGTGAATAACATACATAATTGAGGTGAATCTAGAATTAGTGAATAAGGTTAGGTTGTAACCACATGGAATATGAATAAGTCTCCTCTTTCTTTCGCCTTTATTGACATCAAATTTAATTCGAAAATCATAGAGAACTTGTAATTCTATTTTTCGAAGTCATATAATTTCCGATGAATAAAATTTCAATAATTTATCTCTGCCACGTATAGCGGTACTTCTTCGCGAGCTGTTCAGTATTCAATCGACTCCCAATGATGATATTGAGTGAAAGAGACTGAAACCTTTTTACAATGCATTGCAGGCATAATAAATCAAAAAACAAATCGACTGATTTAAATCTGAATCACACCAACCTATCTTCTGATAATTCTGGAAATCCTTCTACAGTAGTGTCCTCTAAAGAAATTCGAAGAAATGTAACACCTTTTGCTATCCTAAATGAAAACAAAGATAAGCCAGCCCCTCAGAAACGAATTGAATCCAAGATACTCAAGCTTGGACTTTGGACCTTTTCTAATCATAGTTGAATGAAAATCTAATAACAATGTTAGGAATATTCGTCTTATGAATTAAGGTAACAAATTAATAAATTCAGGCACAACTGGTTTAAGAAAGGAAAAAACAGATTGGCAATTGAGTTTATTTCAGGGTCAACAGCTAATCAATTCATAGTTTCTAATCCTTTTTTCAAAGAAAATGATACTGATGTTTATATTCCTTCACGTATGGTCACCTGTAAAAGAGTCATTTCTAATATAGGGTCAGAAATTACTGAAAAAGATCTGATTGAACGAGCTGAATTAACGGCTCTAATTCTGGAAGCCAGGAAATTGAGAAGAAGACTGGCTAAGGATGGAAAAGTGGAGTATGTATCTTCTAATTCTAGGGTAGCAATATTCCAGTGCAAGAATCTTCCTGAATAAATCGGGCTTTGGGGATGCATTAGAAGAATTAACTTATACATTCGTCCTGTGGTTCAATGTTATAACTGTCTTCGCTATCGACATACTAAAATAACTTGAAGTGGATCTAAAATATGCCGAAATTGCTCTGGCCCACATGAAAAAGATTATTGTAGTTCGGCTGATACTCCCAAATGTGTTTTCTGTTAAGACAAACATGCTTCCACGGATAGATGATGTCCTGAATACACACGACAACATCAAATCAATACAATGATTGCTATAGAAAATGTTTTGTATTTTGAAGCCCTAAAACTTGTTCCGAAAACTAATGAATGCTCCCAAGCAGAACAGGTAAACATTGATATGCATCATCGGGCTTACCCCTCTCTTTCAAATTCCTACAATAGATCCATTAATCCAAAAGAAGCTCAACTCATTTCGGTACACAATCGTTCTTTAATTATTGTAGGTAAGAAATCTTCAGGTTCTTCATTTTCTTCAATAGCAAAAAAAGGAAACCTACTCAAGAACCAGCCTTTGATTATATCGCACACTCCAATTGTTTTATTTCTCCTACTTCTTCATTCAATCCTGCTAATGATTTATTATCAGGTGAAAGCACTAAATCATCTGTCTTAGACGTTAAGGACGTCTCAGATAACCTTCGTTCTCTCTCCAGTCAAGAGTTATTAAAATCTTTAGAAAGTTACTCAGCGTCTTCTTCTGATAAAGATGAATTTTTTAAGAGTCTTTTAGAACTTCTAAGAATGAATCCGACTTTTTTATTTTTTTATCTTAATCTACCTCTGCTGATTCTTCCAAATGAATAAGTAATGTTTTATTAGCGTTATCTATTATTCTTCAGTGATCCAGTTATATTAGTTTATTATTGTTAGATTTATTTAAGTAAAACTTAGGTAATACTATTTCATTAAATATCTTTGACGTTATATTTTACACTGCTTCTAGTATCCAAAGATTACTTATTAATCATTAAATTCTCCAATATTAATACCTTTTAAATGTCAATTCCTTAGGGAATTAATTCAATCTTCTTGTTGGGTTTGTTTTCTTTGTTTTTGAGACGTTGTGACGTTAATTATTGGTATCCATAAAAACATTGAACCCTTGTACTTCAACCTCTATATCAAATTAATTATCATTTGTTTGAAATAATACTTTTAATCCACACTCCACTGGGGATTGATATCTCTCCAAGATCTGTCAATCACAGGCCTGGTGGCCTAATTTGTTTGATGTGTAGATGGTCATAGTAGCCAGGCATATGTAAAGGAACGAAGAAGAAAATGAAGTTAACCTGATTGGAAAAAAAAGTTTGCTGATATTTTTTTTGGGAAGAATGATCACATATTAATTATCATCAAGACAGGAGACGTGTTGAGACCTTCATCATATATGCTTTTTCTTTTATGGACTTTTGTTTTATTGAAACAGATGAGTAACCAGTATAAGGATAAATTGATGGTCGCTAAATTCTTCTAGCGTTTGTTAGTTATTTTTAAATTGTGTACAGAAGAAGTACCCTTCAGGGGATGAAAGCACGTGTTCTTGGTACACAGTAAACCGCACACTATATATATATATATATATATATATATATATATATATATATATATATATATATATATATATATATATATATATATATATATATATATATATATATAACTCGTAAAGGAAATTTCAAATGTCAGAACTCGTAAAGGCGTCTTTGATTCGGATCACCATCTCCTCCAAATAAAAACAAAATTTCAACCGAATAGAAATAAAAAATTTATACCCAGAAAAGTTAGGTCCGATCCCGAATATCTGAAACTTCACAAGGATACAATCATTGAACAAATCAATCAGGAAGAATCAACGAATTGGGAAATCCTTACAAAGAATATTCAGAAAGCCATCACACTAGGGCAACTTCCCCGCACCAGGAAACACCGCTGGTGGAACTTAATCTGCGAACAAGCAGTCGACAAGAGAATAACTGCATGGAAAAAATTTAACGGCCATAAAAATGAGGAAAACTGGGAGAAGTTCCTTACAACTCAAAAACAGGCCTTCAAAGTAATTAGAAGAGAAAAACGGAGATATGATAATAATAGGTGTCACGAAATACAGAAGGATTTCACCAAGTCTTTGCTTCAAAAAATCGGATGGCGCGTTGGAAACTAACACAAAAAATAACTGCAAAATGTTAGCCGAATATTTCAGCACCCTTCTCAACTGCAATCCACCCCAAGAAAAACTTAAGTTCCACTTTTCGGGGTTTACACATCCAGAGTCGCAAGCCCCTGATATGGAAGAGATTACAGCATTTAACAAGCAACTCAAAAACAACAAAGCGGCAGGAGAAGATGAGATTATTGCGGAACTCTGAAAACTGAACGATACTACTTTGACCCAAAAACTTCATCATTTAATATCAGAAATCTGGAGAACGGAACAGATACCAGAGGATTGGAAATGCTAGTTGATACATCCATTGCACCAAAAGGGGGACAAAATGGATATCAATAATTACAGTTCAGTTTCCTCAATAGTGTACTGTGAGCCCATAGACCTTTTGACCTTTTTTTTTCATATTCTCCATTGATCTAATGGTACTGCACCTCACCAAAACACTTCCCTTTTTTATGTTTTTCTTCATTGATATTTCAATGCCAGATTTGCCGTCATTTGTTACTTTGCTTTCTTGCTTCCTCTTTGGATTTATAATTAGGCAGGCTACATCATTTACAGGCATGGATAAAAAGCTTGTGGCTTTTTTAGCATGAGATTCTGTATTTGCCTTGATTTCATGCGCATTTTCTCCTAGCTTTGAAATTTGACTTTCAAACAATTGTATTATTTTTTCTTTACTTTCTATAATTTTCTGCTTATCCTCAAATATTTTTTGTAGTAGTCCATGCAAATTATACTTTGTGCAATGTGGACAAAAATATTTTAACTTTTTCTTGTTTTTAATTCAAGAACTTTCACCTCTGATGATGTAAGGTTAGCACATTTTTCACTCCTTAGTGATTTGCATTCGTCGCAACGAAACAATTTTTTTTTTCAGCATTCGGCACACTCCATGCCGATCTGTTTATACTATTCTTATCAACAATCAATTATTCATCAATGCACAATTATGAATGGACATTATTTCCACAACATCTGTTTGTTATCACTGATGGTTATATTTCTTCAATATTATTTCACTACTTCCGAGATATTTAAAAACTGGCTACCGTAATAGTGGTTAAGTACTTCTATTTGTCTATTTTTCAATTATATTCTAGAGCTTATTAGCATTGCACTGATATAACTTTTTCAATCTTTGATCGATTAATACTATCAAAAAGAGTCCATCGAAATTCACAAATTTTACATCTCTTACGTCTTTTCTATTACGATTATTGCACTCGTAAAAACTGGCAAATAAATGGCAATGCGAATTCAAGAACAAGAAAAACCGCTATACAATAATTTTTTTTTAACTTGGTAGCGTTCGTCACAGAGATGGCATTTTTTAGAGCCATGGGAACATATATTGAATGCAGTGGATTAGTGAAAATACTGGTGCAAGCAAAAGTATTAGCCGGTGGCTCCATGAATAGCTTTTTAGACATCAAGAATTTCAATCGCTGCCAGCGCTTACATCCGCTTACCGCTGCCGCATTACAAATATTACATTTTGAACAGTATTTATCCACAACTAATGTAACACTTGAGGCGATGGATGAACTGCTGCAAACGCAAATGCAGAATGCATCAAATCAGGTTGCGTATGACGTCAACGAAACAATCGAGTTACCGGATTTATTGAGTCGTATTTTTAATGGTTGTAATAAATTCTGCAATCAGACTTTGATCGGAGAAAATAGTAAAACTGCTCAATTTTATTACCATTACTGCGAGTTAATTGATTTATACCATCGGTTTTCCAGAAGTATCCGCACCAGTAATTTTCAACTTTACCTACGTGAACTTAATTTTCAATATGTCTGATATATTTTTTGCTTTAAACCAGCCCAATTATGCCAGATGGTCCTTTCTTCAATTTGATCAATTTTCATACTAATAATTCATCTTAGATAGCTGAATTTCGTCGAGGCGCCTTTGGAATTAGACGAACTGCAGCAAACTTTGCTCGATCACCGGTTGACTCAATGCTAGAGCAGACCATAAATGCTGATGCTAGCAATCAATTGGCTGATAATCTTGCTGCAGATTCAATAGCAGCACGTAAAAGATGGGCTCTCAGCCACAGCATGAGGACGAAGATATTAACATCGATCAAACAAAATATTGGATTAACGAAAAAAGATGATACATCGCACTCATTGCAACAAATTAAAATCAAGAAAGACAAAAAAAATCTTGAGAGTATCATTGAAGCAATAAAATGTACGATGAATGCATCTGATGACACTATTGACAAAGATACATCATTCAATATTTTAGCGGCTAAAGGTGTATCTAAAAAAGTTGCTAATTTCCTGCTGAACGTGAAAACAGCCGGCGATCAACTAAAATCAAATTTTATCTCGGAATGCTCTTCAACTCCCGCAAGATCCGATAAACCAATGAAACGAAACAAAATCTGCAATTTTGCTTCTCAATGTATGACTAAAGTCTTGAGTATCAAAGACAAGAACAAGAAAGTATTGTTGAAAATGGAACTAGACGTATTTGGGCTACATTTGGCAATAAGTCTAAACAAAAAAATTTATCTCGTATTTGGCCTGACTTTTCCACTAGCACCATTGTCTCCTGCTCTTTCTCCATGAACTGGAGAGATATTAAAAACTCCAAAATCAACGTTAGCAGAGATTTTGAAATCTAAAACTGAAATGGTGGAGCCAACACATATTCACGTTGAAATAATTGATGGTTTTTATTACCTGCACCTAATCGGATCTTCTATAGCTCAAACTTTTGATGAAATTTCCGAGTCAATACCCATAAAAATATGTTCAACAAAAGCAACAGAAATACACTCAATTTTTGATCGCTACTTATCACCGTCAATCGAAGATTCCGAACGTGAAAGGAGAAAAAAATTCGATATTCCGTACAAAATTTCGGGACCTCAACAAACTACACCAAACAATTTTTTGCAAAGCCTTAAAATTTATCGTTTCAAAGAGGTTCTGGTGCTGTTTCTGGTTGAAAACGATAATTTAGTAACAATTATCCAGAACAAAAAAATTTTTTGTTTTGATGACCGACGATCATCACTGAAAATTCGTTCTTTTGTTAAAAAATATGCGCAAACTTATGGAATCAGAAATTTGACTTGCCAGTTCAGCAACTAGAAACACTAATAATCAAACTGTTGATTGCATTAATTGCACCGATTTAGCGTTGAAGCTAGGAATCAAATTATGCCAAAATCTTCCCGCCTTCCATGCATTCACAGGTTGCAATTACACGGCCACTTTTTATAATGAAGGAAAAGTAAAATCTTTTCAGCTATTTTCGAAAAATGAAGAATATCAAACAGTTTTTGCATCATTGACAGATGCTGCTATTTTCATTGATGAAAAAATGAAAACCGTTCAAGAATATACAGCTAGTATGTATGGTATCAAGAGCTGCACCAGTGTGAATGATGCGAGATATCGCATTTTTATGGAAAATTATTCTGCTGAAGAAGACAGCGAGCACTTAAAAAAAATAGAAGGCTTCGACTCCAACTCCATGCCACCATGCTGAATATCATCAAGACAGAAAATTTTACGAATTATTTTCGTGAATTCCATGTGGCTTAATGCAACGGATCCAATATGCGTAAAACTTCAGCCTGATAACAGCTGTTGGTTCTTAGATGAATATTTGAAACCAGTAAAATTCATTGGAGATCAGAAACGGAGAGTGATGACGAAGAAGATCCAGAAGTTGGAGATCATAGTTATATGTCCGATGACTCGGAACCTGAATAATTTAAAAATTTTTTCGTATTTATAATGTTTTACAATAAATAGAAGTATTTTTTAATTGTTGTTTTTCATTTCCTCTTCTAATAATAAAAATAAAATTTACAAGATTTGTATTATATATAAATTACTACAACGTTCTTCTTTACTGAAGATGTATGTATACTTTTGTGTCACAAAAATATACGCACATAAATAATCAATTGTTAAAAAAATTAAATAGCTATTCCCCTATTTTAATAATAAACTAATTCATAATAATGTACAGCATATACGAGTCTATCGCTATCTTTTTCATTTCCAACAACAAATAGCATGCGCACTCTCTCCTTAAATGGACGGACTTCAAACAGCTGCTATACTGTGTCCTCGTCTTATCGCATAGAATGGTTGGTTGGGACCCTTCAGTCGCACACATTCACTCGCAGCAATATTTAGCTTTTCAAAATTTAACAACCGGAATTCGGGACTGATTTTTCGCAAGCAACCCTATACCACCGTGTTCATAGTAAAATATTCTTTATTGTGTGTAATTTTCATTGAATAATCACACTGTTGCAGAATGCTTGTATCGATTTACGTGTTTATACCTGGCTACCCGATAGTTGTGACGGAAAAAAAGGCAACCTAACGTTTGCATACTCTATGATCTTTATACTTTCGATTGGTATAGAATTTATCTTATAAGCAAGCCAGTGGAATGTTTCAAAAAAAAGGTTTTTCAGTTATTAATTAAACATACCTTGGGCCCAAATTTGTTAGGCAACATATATGTAACATGTTTATTGACAAATTGAGTTAAATAAAAAATACGTTTTATGAAATAACCATCCCGTGAAGGTCGTTTTATATCGCGATCCATACTATCAGGAAAATTGTGATTTACTTCGTGGCAAAATAAGATTGCTTGAGAAAATATCGAAAGTGGAAACACAAGCAAATTATTTAAATAGTCCACCACTTCACGAAACATTGAAGGATGGCAAACAAAATAAGGTAAAAAATGTGAACACACCAACTATAAATCAAAACGGTTTGAATACGCGAGAAATCGAGAGAGAGATAACTAATCTCCCATCAACCTCTAGAGTGGGCACGGAAGATGCGCGAAGATTGGAGTCACAGAAATGGAGTGACGTGTGCGCTGGCGAGAGATCTGTTTCGAAATCGACAGAAGTTAACAGAACCGTCGGAAAGTAAAAATGGAAGAGCTGTCAGAGTTCCAAATTACATTGAAAAAGTCAGATTTAACATGGACAACAGTTGCACAGTAGTGTGATGGCTTTCTGAATATTCTTTGTAAGGATTTCCCAATTCGTCGATTCTTCCGGATTGATTTGTGCAATGATTGTATTCTTGTGAAGTTTCAGATATTCGGGATCGGACCTAACTTTTCTGGGTGTAAATTTTTTATTTCTGTTGGGTTGAAATTTTGTTTTTATTTGGAGGAGATAGTGATCCGAATCAAAGACGCCTTTACGAGTTCTGACATTTAAAATTTTCTTTACGTTGTTCTTGGAAATTGCGACATGATCAATTTGGTATTCACCCTGCTTGGGACTGGGCGATCTCCAAGTAGTTAGCTTATGTGCAGGTTTTTGAAATTGAGTACTCATGATCTTGAGTTCGAAGTTCCTACAGAATGCGATTAACCTTTCACCGTTCTTGTTGGTACGTTTGTGTTTAGTATGGGGACCCGTAGTATCTCTGAATTTCCTTTCCTTACCTAGCTGTGCGTTAAAATCTCCTAGCAAGATTTTCACGTGGTGTTTTGGTATTTTATTGGTTGTTTCTTCCAATGTTTCCCAAAAATCTTGTACGCTTTCTGGAACGGTTTTGTTGTGGTGATTAATGGGAGCGTGCACGTTGATCAAAGTGTAAGCTTTATTAGCTGATTTAATAGAAAGCAATGAGACTCTCTCGTTGGGCGATGTGAAGTTAATAACCGAGTCTAGTATGGATTTGTGTATCGCGAATCCGGTACCTAAAAACGGTAATTTGCCCATTACTTTCACGGCGGTTTCCCCTTGTAGATTCTGAAACTGTCGGTATCGAAATGATTCTCGTCCATGAATCGTGTTTCTTGGAGAGCGGTGATTTTGAGATTGAATTTTCTCATGGTGTTGGTGAGCTGCTTCAGTTTACCTGTTTTATATATATATATATATATATATATATATATATATATATATATATATATATATATATATATATATATACTACACATCAAAAACAACAACTAAGTCCAGCCTATGCTACTTCTACTTGACCACATGAATACATCTGTATATAATAATAATATGTTACACTATAAAAACAGTTTACTGAAATTGTCAAATAAATTCAATCTCTACTTTACGAATATAGCTGTGTATTTGCTGATTTATACTTTGAATATGTAGCTTGTTATGAAAGTGGATTTTGTGATTTTTGACTACAGTGCAATTGTTAGTTTCATCTCGAAACATCAAATTTTCATGGATTAGTTCTTTTGGAGCCCATATATTGATAGCCTTCAACTTGCAGTAAAGGTAATTAATCCATGTTACAAAATACTTACAGAACTCTTGCTTATGTTATGAAAGGATAATTCTTTAATTCACACATTTCTTCTGTATTTGATCATTGTTGAGTTAAACTGATTACAAGGGCACGATGCATACTTTCTTTGAGCTGACTGCATTGATGGATAGTATTTCAGATTGTCTACCTTATCTCCAGAAAGGTTAAAAACAAAGAAAAAAAGGTTGTAATTTTTAAAACCGGTATAAAATTGTACTTGACCAGGTTTAGTTTTTGAGATTCACAATTCTGAGCATGATTTGTGTACACTCCTTATTGCGTTCATATTCTGACACATTGGCAGTATTAATTGAGTTCTTCTCCTGCCACAAGTGCCTAAATTGCACTGTACGGATATATATTTCTTAAAGTATCAATGACTATTTTGTTACATGTTTCTTCAACATTCTGGAAAAAGGTATAATGTAATGTCTTAGTTATACCATCCAACAAACTACTATAAGTATATAATGCAGGTAAATACTGTAAATCGTATGAAGAGATCATTACTTACTTACAAAATATTCTTCACATGGATTTTCCTTCTACATGTGAATGAAGTGTTGAGGTTTCTCTTTCGGTTTCTCGTTTCATTTGACGTTGTTGAACTATCTCTGCACGTTTTCTTTTAATTTCCTTTTTTTCTTCACTTTCAACAATCCACAAAAATCGACTAGGTACCGCTTTTTGTTTCAAGTTAAGAGTAGGTGAAAAATAAAAAGAGATTGCAGGACATGATAAGAAAAGTTGCTCGGTTATCTCGGCCGATGTAAATCAAATCTTTATCAGGCATGACTGTAATAAAAAAACAGATTACAATTTATGTCCTCCCTTAAATAAACGATAACTCCATCTGCACTATTTATATTTCCTTCATTATATGAGAGTTGGAAAGTATCCAGCTGCAATAGATCGAAATTTTCTACAGCCCATATTTCGGTCAAAACAAAACAATCGAAAGGGTTATTAACTTGTGATAAATGCAGCTTTAATACATCTCAAGTTTCGCGAACACTCCTTATATTTTGATGTAAAATAGAAACTCCCGGAAGATTGATATTCTCTCATACTACTCACTTGTGTATTATTTATACGATTAGGGTTACAATCTCTTATAAATTGATTCATATTTGAAGTAAGTGAAAGAAATTGAGATTTAATATGAATATGTAATAGTAGTAACCAAAGTCAATTCTGTCCAACGTCTTTTCTATAAATCGCACATTTTTCATCACCTGCATTTATGGTTATCGTCGAGTGTGATCTCCAAATTTCTGGTTGAATTGAACACAATTCAAACACTGGAAGTTTTCAGATTTGCACTCTATCGTTTTGTGTTGCTGTGAGGAACTCGCACAAGACACCGTTCGACCGCACTCTTTTGACTTATGATTGTACCCACAGCATTTAAAACGCCGTAACACTTTATTATTGTCATACACAGGGCACCTGTTGTACGCTATGTTCACTCTTCCCATCATCATATCTTCCTGTATAAGGCACCGTTGCATTCCCCTACCGCGTAAATAGAATCACCAATTTTCAGATTCTTTAAATATTTTGATAATACGTTCCTCTTCATCTTCCAAATCTTCATTTGTGTTGTTAATCCAATACTAATATCGTCTGCACTAGTATCTTCACCTATGTTTGCTATTGTAACGCACGGCTTCCTAAGTTTAGTTTGCTCAATAGTATACTGTGAGCCCATAGACTTTTTGTCCTCTTTCTGCATATTCTTCATTGATCTAATTGTGCTGCACCTAACCAAAACAGTTCTTTCATAGTTTTCTTCATCAATCTTCCAATGCCAGATATTGCCGGATTAATTTTTTTTCGGATTTCATCATTTGTTACTTTGCGTTCTTGCTTCCCCTTTGATTTTATAATTACGCTGAGTACATTATTTACAGGCTTGGATAGAAAGCTTTTTCCTTTTTCAGCATTATATTCTGTATTTGCCCTGATTTCCTGATCATCTTCTCCTAACTTCAAAATTTGATTTTCCAATAATTGTATTATTTTTTCTTCACTTTCTATAATTTTCTGCAATTATTATCCTTATATTAATTATCCTCAATTAATTTTTTGTAGCCAATGCGAATTATATTTTAAGCAACCTGGACAAACATATTTCAAGGTTTTTGTTGTTCGTAATTCAACAACATTGACCTCTGATGCTGTAGGGTTGGCACATTTTTCACACTTTGGTGATTTGCATCCGTCGCAATGAAACGAATATTTTTCAGCAGTGTAGCCATTGCATTCGGCACACTTCATGTGTATCTTTTTCTTATCAACAATCAATTATTTACCGTCGCATATGAATGCACATTATTTCCACGTCTGCTTTCTATCACTGACGGTTATATTTCTTCAATTTTATTGCACTAATTCCGAGATATTTCAAAACTGGCTACCGTAATAGTGGTTTATGTAGTGAATATAATTAAAAAAACAGGTCTTTTCACTTTCAAATACTATATTGATGTAATATACAATTCAATCAGAACCGTCTCATACAAAGCTATAAAAAAAATGAATCGACTGCGTTATGAATTTGGGACCCAGTAGTGGAATTAAAATAATACGTACGTCATCTATGGCGTGCCATTTCCACGGTGAGATCATCGATTCATCATCAGCACCTCGTAATCGTAAGACCCGAATGAATTCCTCACATTTATTAGATTTATTTGCCTATTTTTTCAATTATATTCTAGAGTTTATTAGCTTAGCACTGATTTTTTCAACTTTTTCAATTTTTGATTGATTAATACTATCAAAAACAGTTCATTAAATTTCAACGATTTCACACGTCTCATCCCTTACGGTTATCGCACTCGAATTGAATATAATATACATATCACATCATTGATTATTATATGCCCACTTGAATTATATTTAAGTTTTCGAATGATCGTGTAATGTGTCGATGAATAAATATATATTCTGAATATATTATAGAGCTGGACGTAAATATAAATATAAGAAAGTTTGTTATTCTTCGCAGATTAAGTCTTAGTGAATGCTTCGACTATAAAATGAATTTGTATTATCTATAAACAAGCTCAAAATCTCGTTGTCCCTCTCTCCTTCGCTCTCTCTATCTATCTCTCTCTCTCTCTATTTATATATATATATATATATATATATATATATATATATATATATATATATATATATATATATATATATATTATTTCGAAAGTTTTTAGAAATAACAGGCTTCTTTTGATATGAAAAAATAATGGAAATCAATGAGTGAAGATACAAAAAAACTAATTTGATTTTTCTAAAAAATAAGTTTGACATTTGATATCTATAGTAACTCATAAATTCAATTATTCATCAGTTTGGACAAAGTTGTGATATAACAACGAAACGTCAACAAAAATAATTCTTTTCATATCAAAAAAAGCCTGTTATTGCTAAAAACTTTCGAAATAAAATATCTTATATAGGCAATACCTTTAGGCAATAAATTTATAGGCAATAAATCAATTTATATATATATATATATATATATATATATATATATATATATATATATATATATATATATATATAAATTCGTTTTGAATTTCCTGACACTTTCATATTTAGGTTCATTTTTTACTTGGTTAATGTCATCAAATAAGTTTCACAAATAATAACTATCTTCTATACAAAAACTTTTATTTACGCGTTTAGATTATACATCATTTTCAAAATATCTTAATAATAACTATCTTCAATAATACAAACACTTTCATTAACGCGTTTCGTTTATACAGTTATTTTGAATACGATGTATAATCGAAACGCGTAAATATCCTTCAATAATCGTATTATTGAAGATAGTTATTATTTGTGAAAGTTATTTGATGACATTAACCTAGTAAAGAATGAACCTATATATATATATATATATATATATATATATATATATATATATATATATATATATATATATATATATATATATATATATATATATGTACATATATACCTATATATATATTTTTTTAAATTGATTTATTTCCTGTTTAATATAGTTTATTTCGAGTCTTTTTAGGAATAACAGGCTTCTTTCAATATGAAAAACTTTATTTTCGTTGACGTTTCAATATAATTTTTTAAGCTAAAATCAAACTTGAACGCCTCTCGAAATTGAATAAAAAACAAACAAACCTACAATCAAGAAGAATATTCTTACTTAGATGCAAGCATAAAGAAATATGCCCCACATTCCTGAAATTGAAGAGAAACCATATCAACTTGAATTATGAGTACTCATTCAGAAAATTTAAAGATCTTAACAAAAAGTATATACAAAAAACTATCAACCTTATTATCACAGATACAACAGAAGACATAAAAGCACTAACAAAAATAATACAAAATCCAACACAATCATTAAAAAATACTCTCCCAACTCATATATTTGAGAATTTTCAAAAAATGTAATAAATCAAAATCAATTTTATATCAAGAACTCTTATCATTTAGCTGACAATCTGAAAAATTTAGAAATGAATGAAAGTCATAAATTATATTCTTTAGATGTAATCTGACTATGTACTGATAAACCTAATGCAATTTTTCAAAACATGAATAGATTGACACAAAAATGAAATATTTTAAGAAACTTGTATTTCAAAAAATTTATTCATAGGAGCAGTGAAATTCACTTTAAGCACAAATTTTTTTCAATATGAAAATCAATTTTATCAACTTGATGGTGTCGCAATGGGCAGTCCATTATTAAGTGTTATTGCACAATTAAGTATGGAATTTTAAGAAGAAGAAGTAATATAAGATTTGGAATAAAATATTTCATTATATAAAAGATATGTTGATGTTTGTTTAATAATAGCAGAAAAAGAGCATATTAATAATACACTAGAACGTTTCAATAATTCTCATGATACATTAAAATTTACACTTGAAGAAGAAAAAGATGAAAATTGGAATTTCCTTGATATAACAATTATAAGAAAAGATAACAAAATTTTTAAAAGATTGCACAGACAAAATAAGTTCGCAACGAGCAATTAATGATATGAGTAATCATCACTATTCCCAGAAAAAAAGGATAATAATTAATTTTATAGATAAATCACTAAGATTAACATCATCATGTTAACGACTTGAAACAGTTGAAGAAGTTCGTACTATTCTCATGAAAAATAATAACCTATTAAATTTGATCAACAAAATCATGAAAAACAGAATTCATAAATTATATAATACTCTACATTAAAAAAAATTAAATCAATAATAAGAACATTGCCCTACCATATATTCCAAAATTAAGTACAAACATTGCTAAAATATTAAAACCTTATAATTTAATAATAGCACATACTGCCAAAAATCAAATCAAAGAAATATATACAAAATTTAAGAGTGAAACAGTATCTCAAAATAATACGAAAACTCAAAAAGCAGCCTTACATAAACATAAAATAACAGAAAAACACGATTTTGATTATAACAATACAAAGAGTTCAGCAATTGAAAAAGACAAAAAATTTAAAGAAATTTTGGATATGTTACACATTCGTAAAAATTTTAAAAACATAGTAAATTAAAGAACAGACATTGAACATCTTAATTCTATTTACAACGACTCAATAAACCTTACAAATAACACCCATAAAATGAATACACAACAATCACCATCTCAAAACCCATTTTTTCCAGATCTACCTTCAATTTCACACACATAAACCAATTAATATAGGTACATAATCTGGATAAGTATAATACTCAACTCTATGTAATTATATATATATATCTATATATATATATATATATATATATATATATATATATATATATATATATATATATATATATATATATATATAAATATCTTTAAATATATATATATATATATATATATATATATATATATATATATATATATATAAATATATATATATATATATATATATATATAATATATATATATATATATATATATATATATATATATATATATATATATATATATATATATATATATATATATATATGAGTTTTTCAGAGGTATCCTCATGGTGAAGTAGACTAAAACTTCCGAAGCCAATGCTAAGCCAGAAATATTCCTCTGATACTAAAAATCAATATGTAATTAAATATTTCGAATGAAACTCTCAGGGAGCTGTCTACACAAAATACCCGCCTGGGCGCGATCTGGAGCGATTAGGCATGGGATTATTCGTACACATTGCGGACAATTTTCTGTAGTGTTCGCAAGAAATATCTACAAAGCCTTACACTCGCGCTACGGTTGTCATGAGTAGGAATCTTGAACGCTAGGGAGAGTTTATACGTCTTTTCTCCGATAGAGGGAGCCTACGTGAATATTTCACTAGGTAAAATTCCCCTCAATTTAGTAAACGACCTATGTTCGTTTTAAAAGTCATCGATTTTCGATTGACAGATTAAATATGGACTGATGATTCATAATAATGATGAAACAATTGTGTCCTATTATCATTCAACAAGACCAATGAATACTCCTTTTATCATTATATATATATATATATATATATATATATATATATATATATATATATATATATATATATATATATATATATATATATATATATATATATATATATATATATATATATATATATATATATATATATATATATATATATATATATATATATATATATATATATATATATATATATATATATATATATATACATATAATGATAAAAGGAGTATTGCCTTGTAATTAAATAGAAATGTTATGGGTTATAGGCAAGAAAGGAGGCCACTATGAATAAATTTTTTCCAATTTGTTTGCCTGATCTATATTACTGGCAGAAGTGTTTTCACAAGACTTAAAGATAAAGTACCTCCATCATTAACATCAGATTGCGTCTATTGTATTCTGTGCTTAGATTGTGAAGGACTCTACGTAGGTCAAACTCCTCAGACCAATAAAAGAAGAATAACTCTCCATAAAAGTGATGTTACTTCGGCCGGACATATCTGCCTTGGCACTACACTCCGCGAAACAAGGACATCGTTTTGACTTTGACAATGTTGGAATACTGGATCGGTTGATCATTTTAAGTAACCTTCGCAGGCAACCCACAATCTCAATAGACTTTATGTGTTACGTGCTAAGTGTGACTTTTGTTGTTACGGTGATTTACTCTCTCACCTCTGTGCTTTTTTCGGTGACAATTTGTTTTTCTGTGCTCCTGTCATATATACTCGATTGTTTATCTATCTCTGGTGGTTTAGTTTAAGATGAGTTTATATATTTTTTTAAAAAGTTTTACATTTCAACATTAATATTCTATTCTTGTGCAATATCACTTACACTTTGAATTTCACACATTCCTATTGATGGCGTTGGCCATAATTTTATTACCTAGTTAGCCGTAAGTTGTTAAACTAAATGTTAACATGATTTCTGTGTAAACATCTGTTTTAGAGTCCTGATGAAGACTGTAAACAGAGTCGAAATATAAACCAGGCAAACAAATTGGATAAACTTTCTTCATAGTGGCCTACTTTCTTGCCTATAACCCAAAACATTTCTATTTATATATATATATATATATATATATATATATATATATATATATATATATATATATATATATATATATATATATATATATATATATATATATATATATATATATATATAGTATAGTTTTCAGAGTCGTATTTAATGATATAGTAAGCGAGGTTAGGGTGTTTTCGACTCAATATTGTTTGTACTCTTTTTTCTTAGCCAAGCTTTCGCAATATTTTATTGCATCTTCAGGACTTCGAATTTGAGGTTAAAATATAAACATGACACATCTACAACAGAAACTGTGATAATGATAACATGTAAAAGAAGTACGTAAATTATGTAAAAGAAATTTTTAAAATAGTTAATTCATTAGAATTTTCTCAACACTGTACCCAGTTACGTATGAATCATCAATATAACATATATTAGACACATGTCATTCGTCAATTTAGTTGATTTGTCATGGAATCAGCCTCAGTTATATCTCGAATCATCCAACTGCCATCATCTTAAATTTTATTAAGAAGGTATGAGTATATATTGCTTAGTTTGTTTATATCAGTTTTTATATTGATTGTGGCTTCGCATTTTTTCATTTGTATCATTTCGTGCATGGTTCTTTTGTGATAATTTGGTTCTTTGTTCAATATCTCTACCTCATCGAAATCTATTCTATGGTCTTTTTTATGTGCATGTTCTGCAAGTGCACATCTTTCTTTATATTTAGTAATGTCACTTTTATGTATGGCTAATCTGCTTTTTAGCCATTGTGAAGTATGACCTATGTATTTTTCTCCACAATCTATGCACTTTATTTGGTAAACAACATCACTTTGTAATTTTATTGGGACCTCATTCTTCAGTCGGGAATATAACGATGCAATTGCCTTTGGACTATACGATGATATTTTTACATTAAATTCTTTGAATATACTTTTAAGCTGTGGTGTTATTTTTGTGTATAAGAAAAGGATCCATAAAAACATCTCTGTTCTTGAGTTGAATTGTCAGGTTCGGTAATCAGTTCCGGGGACGGTAAAATATTTTCATTGTTAGTTGAAGAAAATAGCAATTTTTTAATCATGGACGAAGGATATGAGTTTTCAATTGATATTCTATTTAGTTTATCTGAACTCCCCTTCAAGTATTGCCCATGGCATAATTTTATTAATACATTTCTCATTTCTTTGATGAAATTCACTTTCATGTTTAGAGGATGACTAGAATAGTAGTTTATAAACTAATCTGAACAAGTCGGTTTTCGATACCAATATAATTTGACAGTTTGATTGTGTCTGTGTAGTTTACAATCAAGGAATGGTACCGAACAATTATTATCTTCAGTTTCAATGGTGAATTGGACATTGTTATTGTGGCCATTGAAACAATTTAGCAGTTCATCTTTACCTGATATAGGTGTAGCTAAAACGATGACATCTACAATATTATAGACAAAGGGGAGCCTGAACGACAATCTTGGAATACATACATCTAATAGATTTTCCATAACGTATTGTGCCAATATAGGACTCAATTTTGAGCCCATGGCGCATCCTGATACTTTTAAATAATTTTTACCTTTGAACGTGCAATAATTGTTGTCCAGTACAAAGTTAACTATTTGCATGAATAGATCTTTGTCTACAACTGTATGTTGTTCTATGCTATTCCATTTTAGATGTAGTGTGGATTATTTGCTCTTTGAGAAGATTTCCAAATAGATTTATAATATCCAAAAATACTAACTCATGGTTTGTAGGTAATATAATGTTATTGATTTTTTCAGCAAATTCAAACGAATCCTTTATGTAGTAACAATTATTCGTATTATATGCTGCCTTTAAAGATTTCTGCTATATATTTGCAAACTGATTCAGTTTTACTATTTATACTAGAAATTATTGGTCTTATTGGGTTGTCTTGTTTATGCACTTTGGGATTTCCATAGATTCTTGGACTCATTGATCTAAGATCTGATTTGAGTACTCAAAAAAAGTGGTTGAAAAACATAACTGACAGAGATATACTTGATAATGTCAACACAATACTCTCAATGGGTTCTAAATTCAGCATTGGTATATCACGAAAAGATTTAAAACATGATGATCTAATCGCAGATATTGAATATATTTTAATAGGTGTTCCAGAAAATGAAAAAGACAATACACGAGCCAGAGCAACAAACATTATGACAAACTATATCCAAAAGACAGAACTGAAGAAGAAAAACCATATAAGCAAAATGTATATCGAGGCGCGAAACTTTCTTAGGGAAAATGAAGACATCATAGTGTTAAATAGCGACAAGGGAGGAGTGAGAGTAATTATGAATAGGGACGAATATGACAAAAAAATGTAGGAAATACTTGAGTCGAAAGATTTCAAGAGGTTACCAAGGGATCCGGCACAGACAATACAAAACAAATGTAATAAATTGATATTCACATTGAGTGATAAAACCTATATATCAAAGGAACAGGCAACAAAGATGAAGTCGTATAGATCAATAAGTCCAAGAATCTATGGAAATCCCAGAGTGCATAAACAAGACAACCCAATAAGATCAATAATTTCTAGTATAAACAGTCCAACTGAACCACTTTGCAAATAGTATATAGCAGAAATCTTAAAGGCAGCATAAAATACGAATAATTGTTACTACATAAAGGATTCGTTTGAATTTGCTGAAAAAATTAATAACTTTATATTACCTACAAATCATGAGTTAGTATCTTTGGATGTTATAAATCTATTTGGAAATCTTCTCAAAGAGCAAATAATCCACACTATACATCTAAAATGGAATAGCATAGAACAACATACAGTTGTAGACAAAGATCTATTCATGTAAATAGTTAACTTTGTACTGGACAACAATTCTTGTACGTTCAAAGGTAAATATTATTTACAAGTATCAGGATGCGCCATGGGCTCAAAATTGAGTCCTATATTGGCACAATACGTTATGGAAAATCTATTAGATGTATGTATTCCAAGATTGTCGTTCAGGCTCCCCTTTGTCTATAATATTGTAGATGACATCGTTTTAGCTACACCTATATCAGTTTAAGATGAACTGCTAAATTGTTTCAATGGCCACAATAACAAAGTCCAATTCACCATTGAAACTGAAGATGATAATTGTTCGGTACCATTCCTTGATTGTAAACTACACAGACACAATCAAACTGTCAAATTAGATTGGTATCGAAAACCGACTTGTTCAGATAAGTTTATAAACTACTATTCTAGTCATCCTCTGAACATGAAAGTGAATTTCAACAAAGAAATGAGAAATTGATCAATAAAATTATGTCATGAGCAATACTTGAAGGGGAGTTTAGATAAACTAAATAGAATATTAATTGAAAACTCATATCCTTCGTCCATGATTAAAAAATTGCTTTTTTCTTCAACTAACAATGAAAAGATTTTACCGCCCCCGGAACTGATTACCGAACCTGACAATTCAACTCAATAACAGAGATGTTTTTATGGATCCTTACCTTATATACAAAAAATAACACAACAGCTTAAAAGTATATTCAAAGAATTTAATGTGAAAATATCATCGTATAGTCCAAAGACAGTTGCATCGTTATATTCCCGACTGAAGAGTGAGATCCCTATAAAATTACAGAGTGATGTTGTTTACCAAATAAAGTGCATAGATTGTGGAGAAAAATACATAGGTCATACTTCACAATGGCTAAAAAGCAGATTCGCCATACATAAAAGTGACAATACTAAATATAAAGAAAAATGTGCACTTGCAGAACATGCACATAAAAAAGACCATAGAATAGATTTTGATGAGGTAGAGATACAAATGAAAAAATGCGAAGCCACAATCAATAAAAAAACTGATATAAACAAACTAAGCAATATATACTCATACCTTCTTAATAAAATATTAAGATGATGGCAGTTGGAAGATTTGAGATATAACTGAGGCTGACTCCATGACAAATCAACTAAATTAACGAATGACATGTGTCTAATATATGTTATATTGATGATGCATACTCAACTGGGTACAGTGTTGAGAAAATTCTAATGAATTAACTATTTTTAAAATTTCTTTTACATAGTTTACGTAATTCTTTTACATGTTATCATTATCACAGTTTCTGTTGTAGATGTGTCATGTTTATATTTTAACCACAAATTCGGTAAGGTTATTATAATTTTACCATTTTAACATGTTCTGTTTGACACTTTTTGTTAATTGTAGAAGTCCTGAATATGCAATAAAATATTGCGAAAGCTTGGCTAAAAAAAAGAGTTCAAACAATATTTGCTCAATTGAGTCGAAAACACCCTAACCTCGCTTACTATAAATATATATTATATTTTGAAAGTTTTTAGCAATAACAGGCTTGTTTTGATATGAAAAAGTTTATTTTTGTTAACGTTTCGTTGTTATATTACAACTTTGTCAAAACTAATGAATAATTCAATTTATGAGTTATAGATATCAAATCTCAAACTTATTTTTTAGAAAAATCAAATTAGTTTTTTTGTATCCTCACTCATTGATTTTCATTATAAATCAATTTCAAGATATATATATATATATATATATATATATATATATATATATATATATATATAATGTATATAATGAATATAAACATTTCGAAAGTGATAGAAATAATTGACTTCAAAAGTGAATCTATGGAAAGGAGGGAAATGACAGTGTCTATTGGTGAATCATATAGTGCATCTATTACAGCGAATCGCCGAAAAAGGGTTGTTAAGCCTATTGAACGTTTAATAGATACATGAGAAGACAGTACGATCATATTCATTTGTTATTGATTTTTTTCTTTCTTCTTTTGTTTCTCGGTATTCAATTTTTGTGTAGGGTAGAAGTGTAATATATTGGTTTATTATTCAATAGGTAAAGGAGTTTCAATGCGGCATCAGCACTGTGTGCGAATGCTAGTATCTGTTTGCCAGTTTCTAGAGCACTTATATGTGGGATCATTCAGTGTGTATTTTTATATGAATACATATTAATATTAGAAGTATGAAGTTATTCTCTAATAATTGAAGTGTTTAATCGAAACATTATATGGTGACGAGTCGATTTAGTATAGAGTTACTATAGAGTTATTGTAGTATAGCGAACGATAAAATGGCGGAAAATGTTGGACATCTGAGGAAATTCGATGTGATAAACTCTGAGTGGTCTATCTGTAGACAACGTTTGGAAAATTATTTTATTACGAACTGCATCACGGCGCTGTGATCAAAGGTCGTAGTGCACCCTCAGGTCAGGTTAAAATGGAACCGGAGGTGATGTATGTGCAAGGTGGTAGCGGTAGGGGCCAGCACAGAGTAAGAAATGTAAGTAAATCTTCAACTACGGAATTGCAACAATGTAAAGTTTGTGGTAGAAAGAATCATACGTCAAATAGATGTTTCTTTAAAGAAAGTTTCTGCTACCTACTTTTCTAAAATTTGAGGTCATTTATCTCCCATGTGTCCGACAAAAAAACAAAGGCAATATGGTCGAACAGTAATGTTAGTGACAAAGCCGACCAACATTATGTAGAAGTGCAAAATTCTGAACAGAATTCGGAAATTTTTAATTTTCTCGAAGAGGAGGATTATTTATACCTTGTATAGCATACAAGATTCTGTTAATCCGATTTTGATGAATGTTCAAGTTGACAATGATAGATTTTTAAGTTTCAATCTTGATACAGGATCAAGCTACAGTGTTATATCAGAACATTTTTATTAAAAGAATTTCCAAGGTAAACACATCAAACCAACAAATAAAATTTTCAAATTGTACAATGGTGATCAAATAAATGATTCCTTTAGGGTATATCAATTGTTTAATAGATTTCAGGGATAAACAAGCTAAATTATCGATTTATATAATTAAAAATGCGACGGGGCCCCCGTTACTTGGTCGAGATTTTTATAATATGTTTCATTGTTTCAGCTAAATTAAGAAATTGAAAAAATGGCTTCAACTTGTGAAACTTGTATGTTTCATAAACATTCTCCAAATAAAGCGGTTTTAAGCCCATGGACATTTCCTGATCAACCATGGGAGAAGTTACATATTGATCAGTTGGAACCTTTGCTGAAAAAATACTTTTTAATAATTATAGATGCTCATGCTAACTGGATTGAAGTTTTTCCTATAAATTCCATTACATCGATAGTAACAATTGACTGAGAAGCACATTTTCCAGATTCTGGTTACCTATTTCCTATATACTTATATATATATATATATATATACATATACTTCTTATATGTCGGTAGACTTTAAGACATTCTTGTCTATGAATAATATTAAACATTAAACGTCAGCACCTTATGAACCATCCTCTAATGGGGGAGCGGAAAATGCAGTCAAAAGAATAAAGAGCTCCCTAAAAAACGCTTTGGGGAAATCTCAACTTGCTGACGATTTGAATTTGTTATTATGTGGTTTTTTAATCGATTTTCGAAATACGGCTCATAGTACCACCGGTATTGCACCATCTCGATTATTGTTTAATCGAAAAGTGTGCACTAGGTTTGACAATCTCTTACCACCACATGAGTGTCAGGTGAATAATGATTTAAAACGTGAAGTATTACGTCAACAAAAAATGCAGAAGAAATACCATGATGGTAAAAGGTTCTCGGAATTTATTTTAGGAGAAAATGTTATTATTAGGGATTATAAGAACCGCCAGAAGCAGTCTTGGATAAAAGGCGTCATTGAAAAAAAAATTAGCAAGACTACTTATTTAGTTAGAATTCCTTCTATTGTGGAAACAACTTTTAAACAAGATTAAAAAAATGTATATAATGAATGTAAACATTTCGAAAGTGATAGAAATGATGACTTCAAGGAAAGTGAATCTATGGAAAGGAAGGAAGTGACAGTGTGACAAGTGAATTCTAACATCTGTTTGCTAGTTCCTAGAGCACTTATATGTGGGATCATTCAGTGTGTATTTATATATGAATAAATATTGATATTAAAAGTATAAAGTTATTCTCTAATAATTAAAGTGTTTGATCCGAACATTACATGGCGACGAGGATGGGATCATGTAATATTTCGATTGAACACTTCAATTATTAGAGAATTACTTTATACTTTCAATATTAATATTTATTCATATATAAATACACACTGAATGATCCCACATATAAGTGCTCCAATTCGCACAATGCGCTGATACCGCATTGTAACAACCCTATCACCTACTGAATAATAAACCAATATATTACATATATATATATATATATATATATATATATATATATATATATATATATATATATATATATATATATATATTATATGTATTAATATATATATTGATACATATATGATATATGTATTAATATTTTACAGTGAAAATTGAGAATTGAAATTACATTTCAAAAGTTTTTGAACTCGACTAGGATTCGAACCCAGGTTCTTTGGGTTCACGCCCCACTGCCGACAATCCGAGCGTCGAATAACTAGCTTGACGAATAAAAGAGTTGTTAGATATGAATTGAAGTTGCATCTCAAAGTGTAGACCTCGGTAGCTTAGCGGTCAAAAGCAGTGGGGCGTAACTCATTCTTGTTCAAGACATCGTGGAGTGAACATCGTTTGAAATTACCTGTGCGAAGGCAAAGTTACTTTTGTGTGAAGGATTATAAATCCTCAGCGTAGTGATTTATACCTGTTTGTGTTGGGGTTTTCCCCAAAATCTCTATTAAAGACATTAAATTCATTGAGAATTAAAAAACGACTGAAAGTGATTAAAATAACTAGCTGATAAGACTGAGTTATTAGAATAATTACTAAGTGAATGTCCACAGTGGACCAATCGAATAAATGTGTTGCAATTAGTGATACAGAAGTAGAAATGGCGCCTGTAACGACGGAGCAGTTCCCACCATTAAGACTTCTTAAAAACAAAAGAAGAATTCAAGATGATGAAAATCCCTCCCAAACTCATCCCAGCGTGAAAAAGGTGAAGGAAAGGAACCCCCGAAATGAAGTACCGGTGAACAATAGATTCACAAACCTAGATAACGTAGAAATGGAAGAAGAAAACCAAAATACTGAAAATACCTTGTTAGGAAATTATAAACCAAAAAAGGAAAACAAACTTCCTCCCATGGTTTCACATGGGAAAATAAACAATCACAAAAAATTTGTTGAGACCTTAGAAGAATTGACTAAAAATAAATTTCATTTGAAATATAATAAAAATAATACAAGTATATTTGTCAAAAACGAACATGACTGGAATCAGGTAAACATGTTCTTAAAAGAACAGAATATAGATTACCATACGTACACTAGGAAAGACAAAAAGACGCACGCGTTTGTGCTCGAAGGATTGGATAACGAATTAAGCGTGGACGATATAAAAAACGAAATAGAGGACACTTATAAAATAAAAGTAGAAAAAATCTACAAAATGAAAAACACCAGAAGACCGATCTATCTTGTAATAACAGGAAAAGATATTGTACTGAAGTATTTACAAAAAACGATTTACATAATAAATTATACTAAAGTAAGCTGGACAAGATACTTCAGGAAAAAAACAATAACCCAATGCCATAGATGTCAAATGTGGGGCCACTCTACAACAAATTGTAACGCAACACCATCGTGCCTGCGTTGTGCTAATGATCATCTAACATCGGAGTGTCCATTGAAAATTGACGAGACACCAAAGTGCGCGAATTGTGGTGGTCAACACACCGCTAACAACGTCGAGTGCCCTGTGTACAAGAAAATAATGGAAAACAAACAAAGTTTAGTGCGTAAAAATAAAAGTGTAGTGCCAAAATACATTCCTGCTCCGATCCCAACTACCAATGTATGGGAAACCAGAGAAAAAAACTGCTAACCAGAGACACAAAGTGCCTGATCAGCGTATAATAACCGAAAATAGTGATTATAACAATTGCGGTGAGTTAAGTGAATTTACTAAACTGAGTAATGAACTGAAAACTCTTAATAGTTTAATAGATGTGTTAACAATAAAATAATTATTCTAAGAATTCTATTCAATGCAGGCAAACTAAAATTAAGTAAAAGAAGAAACTTACGTTGAAAACCTACACATTTTTTTATATAACAGCCGTTTACATATGTTTCAAGGTTATTGCCTATCGTCAGAACGGCGTAGTTCAAGTTAAAGATGAAAGTACTTGAAGAGATATATAAAAAATTAATATATAAAACACGAAACACAGTTTCGTACACGTTTTATACACCCAAAACATTTGGGAAGAGTCAACACAACGTTGCAGACGACAATGAAATACCGTCCGGCTATTATGAGACTTTTATAGTTTCTGGAACTACCCAGATAATCTTAACAATAAAATAATTATTCTAAGAATTCTATTCAATGCAGGCAAACTAAAATTAAGTAAAAGAAGAAACTTACGTTGAAAACCTACACATTTTTTTATATAACAGCCGTTTACATATGTTTCAAGGTTATTGCCTATCGTCAGAACGGCGTAGTTCAAGTTAAA
The DNA here is from genome assembly GCA_030704895.1 of Henosepilachna vigintioctopunctata. Classification (NCBI taxonomy): domain Eukaryota; kingdom Metazoa; phylum Arthropoda; class Insecta; order Coleoptera; family Coccinellidae; genus Henosepilachna; species Henosepilachna vigintioctopunctata. Next base: position 4,716,865 of record JARQZJ010000036.1, on the reverse strand, counting down.
GATGAAAGTACTTGAAGAGATATATAAAAAATTAATATATAAAACACGAAACACAGTTTCGTACACGTTTTATACACCCAAAACATTTGGGAAGAGTCAACACAACGTTGCAGACGACAATGAAATACCGTCCGGCTATTATGAGACTTTTATAGTTTCTGGAACTACCCAGATAATCTTAACAATAAAATAATTATTCTAAGAATTCTATTCAATGCAGGCAAACTAAAATTAAGTAAAAGAAGAAACTTACGTTGAAAACCTTTACATTTTTTTTATATAACAGCCGTTTACATATGTTTCAAGGTTATTGCCTATCGTCAGAACGGCGTAGTTCAAGTTAAAGATGAAAGTACTTGAAGAGATATATAAAAAATTAATATATAAAACACGAAACACAGTTTCGTACACGTTTTATACACCCAAAACATTTGGGAAGAGTCAACACAACGTTGCAGACGACAATGAAATACCGTCCGGCTATTATGAGACTTTTATAGTTTCTGGAACTACCCAGATAATCTTAACAATAAAATAATTATTCTAAGAATTCTATTCAATGCAGGCAAACTAAAATTAAGTAAAAGAAGAAACTTACGTTGAAAACCTACACATTTTTTTATATAACAGCCGTTTACATATGTTTCAAGGTTATTGCCTATCGTCAGAACGGCGTAGTTCAAGTTAAAGATGAAAGTACTTGAAGAGATATATAAAAAATTAATATATAAAACACGAAACACAGTTTCGTACACGTTTTATACACCCAAAACATTTGGGAAGAGTCAACACAACGTTGCAGACGACAATGAAATACCGTCCGGCTATTATGAGACTTTTATAGTTTCTGGAACTACCCAGATAATCTTAACAATAAAATAATTATTCTAAGAATTCTATTCAATGCAGGCAAACTAAAATTAAGTAAAAGAAGAAACTTACGTTGAAAACCTACACATTTTTTTATATAACAGCCGTTTACATATGTTTCAAGGTTATTGCCTATCGTCAGAACGGCGTAGTTCAAGTTAAAGATGAAAGTACTTGAAGAGATATATAAAAAATTAATATATAAAACACGAAACACAGTTTCGTACACGTTTTATACACCCAAAACATTTGGGAAGAGTCAACACAACGTTGCAGACGACAATGAAATACCGTCCGGCTATTATGAGACTTTTATAGTTTCTGGAACTACCCAGATAATCTTAACAATAAAATAATTATTCTAAGAATTCTATTCAATGCAGGCAAACTAAAATTAAGTAAAAGAAGAAACTTACGTTGAAAACCTACACATTTTTATATAACAGCCGTTTTCATATGTTTCAAGGTTATTGCCTATCGTCAGAACGGCGTAGTTCAAGTTAAAGATGAAAGTACTTGAAGAGATATATAAAAAATTAATATATAAAACACGAAACACAGTTTCGTACACGTTTTATACACCCAAAACATTTGGGAAGAGTCAACACAACGTTGCAGACGACAATGAAATACCGTCCGGCTATTATGAGACTTTTATAGTTTCTGGAACTACCCAGATAATCTTAACAATAAATTAATTATTCTAAGAATTCTATTCAATGCAGGCAAACTAAAATTAAGTAAAAGAAGAAACTTACGTTGAAAACCTACACATTTTTTATATAACAGCCGTTTACATATGTTTCAAGGTTATTGCCTATCGTCAGAACGGCGTAGTTCAAGTTAAAGATGAAAGTACTTGAAGAGATATATAAAAAATTAATATATAAAACACGAAACACAGTTTCGTACACGTTTTATACACCCAAAACATTTGGGAAGAGTCAACACAACGTTGCAGACGACAATGAAATACCGTCCGGCTATTATGAGACTTTTATAGTTTCTGGAACTACCCAGATAATCTTAACAATAAAATAATTATTCTAAGAATTCTATTCAATGCAGGCAAACTAAAATTAAGTAAAAGAAGAAACTTACGTTGAAAACCTACACATTTTTTATATAACAGCCGTTTACATATGTTTCAAGGTTATTGCCTATCGTCAGAACGGCGTAGTTCAAGTTAAAGATGAAAGTACTTGAAGAGATATATAAAAAATTAATATATAAAACACGAAACACAGTTTCTTTTACTTAATTTTAGTTTGCCTGCATTGAATAGAATTCTTAGAATAATTATTTTATTGTTAAGATTATCTGGGTAGTTCCAGAAACTATAAAAGTCTCATAATAGCCGGACGGTATTTCATTGTCGTCTGCAACGTTGTGTTGACTCTTCCCAAATGTTTTGGGTGTATAAAACGTGTACGAAACTGTGTTTCGTGTTTTATATATTAATTTTTTATATATCTCTTCAAGTACTTTCATCTTTAACTTGAACTACGCCGTTCTGACGATAGGCAATAACCTTGAAACATATGTAAACGGCTGTTATATAAAAAAATGTGTAGGTTTTCAACGTAAGTTTCTTCTTTTACTTAATTTTAGTTTGCCTGCATTGAATAGAATTCTTAGAATAATTATTTTATTGTTAAGATTATCTGGGTAGTTCCAGAAACTATAAAAGTCTCATAATAGCCGGACGGTATTTCATTGTCGTCTGCAACGTTGTGTTGACTCTTCCCAAATGTTTTGGGTGTATAAAACGTGTACGAAACTGTGTTTCGTGTTTTATATATTAATTTTTTATATATCTCTTCAAGTACTTTCATCTTTAACTTGAACTACGCCGTTCTGACGATAGGCAATAACCTTGAAACATATGTAAACGGCTGTTATATAAAAAAATGTGTAGGTTTTCAACGTAAGTTTCTTCTTTTACTTAATTTTAGTTTGCCTGCATTGAATAGAATTCTTAGAATAATTATTTTATTGTTAAGATTATCTGGGTAGTTCCAGAAACTATAAAAGTCTCATAATAGCCGGACGGTATTTCATTGTCGTCTGCAACGTTGTGTTGACTCTTCCCAAATGTTTTGGGTGTATAAAACGTGTACGAAACTGTGTTTCGTGTTTTATATATTAATTTTTTATATATCTCTTCAAGTACTTTCATCTTTAACTTGAACTACGCCGTTCTGACGATAGGCAATAACCTTGAAACATATGTAAACGGCTGTTATATAAAAAAATGTGTAGGTTTTCAACGTAAGTTTCTTCTTTTACTTAATTTTAGTTTGCCTGCATTGAATAGAATTCTTAGAATAATTAATTTATTGTTAAGATTATCTGGGTAGTTCCAGAAACTATAAAAGTCTCATAATAGCCGGACGGTATTTCATTGTCGTCTGCAACGTTGTGTTGACTCTTCCCAAATGTTTTGGGTGTATAAAACGTGTACGAAACTGTGTTTCGTGTTTTATATATTAATTTTTTATATATCTCTTCAAGTACTTTCATCTTTAACTTGAACTACGCCGTTCTGACGATAGGCAATAACCTTGAAACATATGTAAACGGCTGTTATATAAAAAAATGTGTAGGTTTTCAACGTAAGTTTCTTCTTTTACTTAATTTTAGTTTGCCTGCATTGAATAGAATTCTTAGAATAATTATTTTATTGTTAAGATTATCTGGGTAGTTCCAGAAACTATAAAAGTCTCATAATAGCCGGACGGTATTTCATTGTCGTCTGCAACGTTGTGTTGACTCTTCCCAAATGTTTTGGGTGTATAAAACGTGTACGAAACTGTGTTTCGTGTTTTATATATTAATTTTTTATATATCTCTTCAAGTACTTTCATCTTTAACTTGAACTACGCCGTTCTGACGATAGGCAATAACCTTGAAACATATGTAAACGGCTGTTATATAAAAAAATGTGTAGGTTTTCAACGTAAGTTTCTTCTTTTACTTAATAATAGATGTGAATAAATTTCTTCTAGCTATAAGTAATCTAAATAAAAAATTAGTCAGTACTAATAACCATGTAGAGCGGTTTCAAATATTTTTTGAATTTACACAAAACTTATAAATTAATGGTTTTTAAGCTCAATATCGCACACTGGAACGCTAACGGCACTAGAAATAAAATGTCAGAACTTCAAAGCTATTTGCGAAAACATGAAATTGATATTATGTTAATCAACGAAACACGTTTGAAAAAAGAGCATAAATTAAATTGTAGAGGTAACGAAATTCTACGAAGAGAAAGAGAAACTAACACCGGCCACGGTGGGGTAGCAATTTTAATAAAGAGAGAAGTCGTTTTCTCACAAATGAAAAACATGAATTGTAGTATAGAAAATTCAGGAATAACACTGGAAAACAACATCACTTTAATTTCAACATATAACAGACCACTGAATAAATTCAAAAAAGATTGCCTATGTAAACTCATTAACTCTGGGAACAAAACAATAGTCATTGGCGATTTTAATGCAACACATACGGCTTGGAACTGTAGACGAAACAACAGAAATGGCAACACTCTTTACAACTATATAAATGAAAACGATAATTGTTCATTATTTTTTCCCGACGATCATACACATTATCCAGAAAACAATGGACTCCCCAGCACAATAGATATAGCTCTTATTAAAAATATTAAAAACGTATCTCAACTAATATCTCATGCAGAACTCAATTCTGATCACAATCCTGTGTATTTCCAACTATTCAACATAAAGAATGAAAACATACAACGCGAAATAATAAGTTACGAAAATACAAACTGGAACATATATAGGCAACTCATTAATCGTAGAGTAAATATAAAATACAATATTGACAGTCCGGAGAAATTAGAGGACGAAGTTGAAATATTTACAGACATCCTTATTAAAACTAGAGACGAAGTCACAGAGAAAAAAATAATTCAAACTAATACTGACAAACTTCCTGAAGCAATCCTAGAATTGATAAAACTAAGAAACAAACATAGAAAGAGATGGCAGACACATAGAAACCAAAATAACAAAAATATTATGCACGCACTAAGTAAACAAATAAAAACAGAAATTAAAAATCACAAAAACTCAACATGGACAGAAAAACTCAAGAGTTTATATCCAAGGGATAATTCTATTTGGAAAATGACCAAAACGTTGAAAAAACCATTCCATGAAATACCAACATTGGTAGATAATCACGATAAATTTTTGACTAATAAAGAAAAAGCGAATAAATTAGCATCTCACTTTGAACAGATACACACTTTAGGAGAAAAGGAAACATATAGCCAGAAAGAATTAACAAAGAAGGTGAACGATTTCTTAAAATCACAAAACCGTTTAAATTACAGAGATTACGAATCAATATTAGTAACACCAACCGAAATTATAGATATCGTAAAAGCCCTGCCGAACAATAAAGCCCCTGGCCAGGATGGTATTAGTCCCAAGTTACTTAAAAATCTTCCTAGAAAGGGAATCGTCCAATTCATGTACATAGTAAATGCAATAATAAAACTACAATACTGGACAAAATTATGGAAAACATCGGTAGTTATCCCCATTCTCAAGCCAGGTAAAATTTCAAGTGACCATAAAAGCTATAGACCAATAAGCCTCTTACCGATCCTAAGCAAGGTATGTGAAAAATTAATTTCAAAACGGATTGACAAAACATTGAAACAACTTAAACTTAAAGATGAATTCCAGTTTGGATTCAAGTCGCAACATAATACTTCGCAACAGATAGTTAGAATTGTAAATGATATTGTAAGAAATTTCAATAACAAAAGCAACACGATTCTAGCCCTGTTCGATATAGAAAAGGCGTTCGATCGTGTTTGGATTGAGGGATTAATATATAAAATGATGATCAATAAATTTCCTCATTATCTAATAAAACTGATACACTCTTATCTTATAGAAAGACAGTTTAAGGTGAAAATAAACAATTGCCTATCCACAGCGAGAAGTATAAAAGCCGGGGTACCACAGGGCTCAGTACTAGGACCAAAACTATTTAATATATTCATTCACGACATACCCCAATTCCATAACACAAAAATAGCGCTATATGCAGATGATACAGCAATCTATGCAAAATCACTTTCAGCAGAAGCTGCCAAATCATTAATAAGATATCACGCTAACAAACTGAAATTATTCTACGAAGAATGGAAAATAAAAATGAATACAACAAAAACCGAACAAATAATATTTACACGAAAATTTACGAACAATAAAATATTAATACTTAATGATTGATGAGGCCGATACTTGGAGAAAATTAATATCCATAATGAAAACAATATTTAGAATTTTCTCATATTTTAATAAATATGCATGACGACGTTTCGAATACTAACTTTATCAAATTTAGTATCAATCCAGCATCTGATAAAGAAGTAGTACTTCGAAACGTCGTCATGCATATTTATTAAAATTATGAGAAAATTCTAAATATTGTTTTCATTATAAATATTAATACCACTGAAAATAGGTAATCACATTATTAACACAAAACAGTCTGTAAAATACCTAGGTGTAGAATTGGACAGAAGATTAAATTTCAAGAAACACATACGAAGCACAATAAACAGAGCATTTGGAATCTCCAAAAACCTATACTCACTTCTCAATAAAAATAGTGAACTCAGCAAATATAATAAGAGGTTAATATATACCACAATAATAAGACCAACAATAACATACGCTGCACCAGCCTGGTGCAACGTAAGTAATGCAACACTCAGACCTTTGCAAGTTTTTCAAAATAAAATGTTAAGGTTTATAACAAAAATGGACAGATTCACCCCAACAGATACACTGCATCGAGAAACGAATATAGAACCGCTCAGACAATACATAGATAACATGGCCAACAAATTTTACAAAACACAGCTGAACAACCCGCTGACTAAAAATATAACAAACCTCAGAGCACACAACACAGAAAACATGAAACACAGATTACCATATCAACATTTACCTATATTCAACGAGAGAATATGAACCAAAAACTCACTACCACATACCTGGTATTTAAATCTCGTAGAAAAGCATTCCTTTGGTGACCTCTGCTAGATATGATTATAATCGAATACAGAAGCCAACAATTCGTCAGACGACATAAGTATCAAAAACAGGTTTTCGCAAATAGTTTCCTGTATTGTAGAATTAAAATATGTAAATATAATGATAATGCACAAATAAAATATAAAAAAAAAAATAATTACCTAATGGCAAAGCGATCATCTACACATATATGATCTCTCATATATATATATCAAGATGATATTTGTCAAAAACGAAGTAAATGTACAGTAAAACTAATAAGTAGGAACTGTGAAAATTTTAAGATTGTAATGAAAAATGAATTATGTATTTAGTTTAAGATATATAATGTTAAATTTTTGCATAACTCATGTATTATATACGTATTGTTAATATTTGTAAATAAAGATTTGTTAAGTAAAAAGGTGGGGCGTAAACCCAAAGAACCTGGGTTCGAATCCCAGTCGAGTTCAAAAACTTTTGAAATGTAATTTCAATTCTGAATGTTCACTGTAAAATAATTATACAATTATTCATGTCCGCACGTGGTTGGTTAACAGGATTAAATTTACTGTATATATATATATATATATATATATATATATATATATATATATATATATATATATATATTATATTTATCGTTATTATTTCAACCGTACAATTTATGAAAATTAAATGTTTGGATATCAGGATAGCGGTTTGTGTGAAATACTTTATTTTCCTATACACTCAATATTTCGTCACTATTTCGTGACTTCTTCAGGAGTATACTAAAAACAAATGAAGGTACATGAGTCATCACAATTTGTAAAAATAAAATCATTAAAACTTACAGATCTAAAAGTTTAAATATCAAAAAACACATACACGGTTCATACTTTGTCGGCAGGCCAGAGAGCAGTGACTGACACGAGCAATATATCATTAGCGGTGGTCCGGTTTTTTAATTCTTTATATTTAATAGATTGCAGTATATGTTACTTAATTGACCAGTGTCAGATTTATAGTTAACGCAGTTCTCATCTTTTCTTATGTGACACATTTCAAGGAAAAGCCTGGTCTTGTAATTGTAGTGTTGGTCAAGAATTTTCACGTTAGAGAAATCAAACATATGTCCTGTATTTTTCAGATGTTGAACAACAGCACATGAGTTCTTCATGAGACGGCAGTCGCTTTTGTGTTGGGTTAATCGTTGTTTTAGCCATTGGTTGGTTTGGCCTATATACGTGCCTTCACATCCCAAGCATGACAACCTGTATACGACGTTATTGTTGAGTAGAGTTGGTGTCCGGTCCTTCAGTTTTGAGAAGATTGTTTTTATAGTTACTGTGCTATATGGTGCCATTCTGATCTCAGGTATGTCTCTGAATAGGGTGGTAATGCGATGTGTCAAGTGGTCTATGTGAGGTATCTTCTTGTAATTTGTGATTCGTCCATCAACTACCTCAGTGGAACCATCATAAAAATTTGTGTTGTAAATCAGTTTTTTTAAGATATGCTTTGGATATCCATTGTTGATAAACGTGTTAAATAGCTGTTTTAAATTATTTTGAAGAAACCTCTCATCACATATATGTGTTAACCTATTTTTCATCGCCATCACGGTGTTATATTTCTGCCTTTTTGGATGGTTCGACCAATAATTGAGAAATCGTCCTGATGCTGTGGGTTTTTGGTACCAATCCAGAATTATACTACCATCATCCAGTCTAATCACTCTCGTATCCAAGAAAGTTACGCTTTGTTCTGTTTCCAGTTCAATAGTAAACTGAAGGTTGATATCAAACGAATTAAAGATCTCCAAAGTGGTCTGTTCTCTACCAGCTGGAATAGCACAGATGAAGTCATCTACGTATTTAAAAATGAACGGTAATTCATATGGCAGTTTAAGGGTGACCTCTTTCACGAGATGATCAAGAACAATTTTGGCAAGAATATTGCTGATAGGTGAACCCATCGGTGTACCAAATATTTGGTTATAATGTTGGTTGTTGAAAACAAAGAAAGTATTGTTGAATATGAAGTCAATCAGCTTGAAAAAACTGTCTTTTGAGAGTGTTGTGTGATCTTTTATATTATTCCATTTTGATTTCAAAATGTTCACAACTAGATCCAGTGGTATATTGGTGAAGAGAGAAATCACATCCAAAGAGACCAGTACATAATTTGGAGGTAATCTGAATTCTCGGATTGTGTTGACAAAGGAGAATGTATCCTTGATGTTATAGTCAGTATCCCCATCATGAGCATTGTCCAGGATATCTGATAGAAACTTGGCAATGTTGTTTGTTATAGAGTTTACAGAGCTTATGATGGGCCTCAGTGGGATGTTATGTTTATGGATTTTTGGCAGGCAGTATAGTTTGGAACTTGACGAGTTGTATATGGTAAATTTCTTATAAAGTTCTTCGGTAATCTCATTGTTTTTCTTTAATTCTTTGATAATTGCATTATATTTTCTCTGTGTTGGTGCAGTAGGGTCATTTTTTAGTTTTTTATATGTTTCAGTATCTCGCAACAGCTCTTCAGTCTTCTCATAATATTCATTTCTGTTCATTACCACTGTACAATTTCCCTTGTCCGCTTGTAAGACAAGAAGTTCAGGATGCGTTTTTAGGAAAGATTTGGTTTGTTCGAATACTTCATCCATACTAGAGCGGTGTTCGCTCTTAGAGTTGTTTAAAAAATTGGTAACTATATTGGTCGCCCTTGCTCTCAATGAATCTCTTCTTTCCTCAGGTGCCTCAAATATGACTGATTCTATATCTGCCAGCAACCTGTCGATCTTTATGTTGTTCTGTTTACATTTCAGAGCAAATTTAGGTCCTAACGATAAAAAATCGGAAATATTGGTGGGAATGGTCGTGCTAGAAATATTTCTGAACCAACGTGTGTTATCAATGAACAATTGGTCATTAGGTGGATTCATTCTCTTAAGATTATCAAATTTCTTAATGTTATCTCTTTTGATTGAACTGTGATGCTTCTTGAATGACACGTTTAATCGCTTATTGTATTCATGCATTATGTCGTGGGGAAGACGCTGGCTAAGTTGTGATTTTATCTCCTTGATCATGATTTCAGATTTTTTTAAGTTGTTACAGGTTATCTTTATTTCCAACGACAAAATTTGCTTTTTTAAACGTGATATTAGGTTCTCCGTTCTGTTGGACATATTTGTGTCACAGCCAGCAAATAATAACCCGTGTATGTTTCTCGTGGAATCAAGAATGTGTCTGGGAGTGATTCCAGATGTCCTACATCGAAGCAAGAAAATTCTTCTGTTGCTGTTTCTTGCATGCCTCAAGTTGAGAGTGGATAATCGCTTCATTAGTCTCATAATGTGTTCGCCATATGTCAGCTTGATGTCGTGATAAAAACCCATCATTAATCACCCTAGTCGCATTACCACCCTATTCAGAGACATACCTGAGATCAGAATGGCACCATATAGCACAGTAACTATAAAAACAATCTTCTCAAAACTGAAGGACCGGACACCAACTCTACTCAACAATAACGTCGTATACAGGTTGTCATGCTTGGGATGTGAAGGCACGTATATAGGCCAAACCAACCAATGGCTAAAACAACGATTAACCCAACACAAAAGCGACTGCCGTCTCATGAAGAACTCATGTGCTGTTGTTCAACATCTGAAAAATACAGGACATATGTTTGATTTCTCTAACGTGAAAATTCTTGACCAACACTACAATTACAAGACCAGGCTTTTCCTTGAAATGTGTCACATAAGAAAAGATGAGAACTGCGTTAACTATAAATCTGACACTGGTCAATTAAGTAACATATACTGCAATCTATTAAATATAAAGAATTAAAAAACCGGACCACCGCTAATGATATATTGCTCGTGTCAGTCACTGCTCTCTGGCCTGCCGACAAAGTATGAACCGTGTATGTGTTTTTTGATATTTAAACTTTTAGATCTGTAAGTTTTAATGATTTTATTTTTACAAATTGTGATGACTCATGTACCTTCATTTGTTTTTAGTATACTCCTGAAGAAGTCACGAAATAGTGACGAAATATTGAGTGTATACGAAAATAAAGTATTTCACACAAACCGCTATCCTGATATCCATACATTTAATTTTCATAAATTGTACGGTTGAAATAAAAACGATCAATATTCATGATGGGTTTTTATCATGACATCAAGCTGACATATGGCGAACACATTATGAGACTAATGAAGCGATTATCCACTCTAAACTTGAGGCATGCAAGAAACAGCAACAGAAGAATTTTCTTGCTTCGATGTAGGATATCTGGAATCACTCCCAGACACATTCTTGTTTCCACGAGAAACATACACGGTTTATTATTTGCTGGCTGTGACACAAATATGTCCAACAGAACGGAGAACCTAATATCACGTTTAAAAAAGCAAATTTTGTCGTTGGAAATAAAGATAACCTGTAACAACTTAAAAAAATCTGAAATCATGATCAAGGAGATAAAATCACAACTTAGCCAGCGTCTTCCCCACGACATAATGCATGAATACAATAAGCGATTAAACGTGTCATTCAAGAAGCATCACAGTTCAATCAAAAGAGATAACATTAAAAAATTTGATAATCTTAAGAGAATGAATCCACCTAATGACCAATTGTTCATTGATAACACACGTTGGTTCAGAAATATTTCTAGCACGACCATTCCCACCACTATTTCCGATTTTTTATCGTTAGGACCTAAATTTGCTCTGAAATGTAAACAGAACAACATAAAGATCGACAGGTTGCTGGCAGATATAGAATCAGTCATATCTGAGGCACCTGAGGAAAGAAGAGATTCATTGAGAGCAAGGGCGACCAATATAGTTACCAATTTTTTAAACAACTCTAAGAGCGAACACCGCTCTAGTATGGATGAAGTATTCGAACAAACCAAATCTTTCCTAAAAACGCATCCTGAACTTCTTGTCTTACAAGCGGACAAGGGAAATTGTACAGTGGTAATGAACAGAAATGAATATTATGAGAAGACTGAAGAGCTGTTGCGAGATACTAGAACATATGAAAAACTAAAAAATGACCCTACTGCACCAACACAGAGAAAATATGATGCAATTATCAAAGAATTAAAGAAAAACAATGAGATTACCGAAGAACTTTATAAGAAATTTACCATATACAACTCGTCAAGTTCCAAACTATACTGCCTGCCAAAAATCCATAAACATAACATCCCACTGAGCCCATCATAAGCTCTGTAAACTCTATAACAAACAACATTGCCAAGTTTCTATCAGATATCCTGGACAATGCTCATGATGGGGATACTGACTATAACATCAAGGATACATTCTCCTTTGTCAACACAATCCGAGAATTCAGATTACCTCCAAATTATGTACTGGTCTCTTTGGATGTGATTTCTCTCTTCACCAATATACCACTGGATCTAGTTGTGAACATTTTGAAATCAAAATGGAATAATATAAAAGATCACACAACACTCTCAAAAGACAGTTTTTTCAAGCTGATTGACTTCATATTCAACAATACTTTCTTTGTTTTCAACAACCAACATTATAACCAAATATTTGGTACACCGATGGGTTCACCTATCAGCAATATTCTTGCCAAAATTGTTCTTGATCATCTCCTGAAAGAGGTCACCCTTAAACTGGTATATAGGCCAAACCAACCAATGGCTAAAACAACGATTAACCCAACACAAAAGCGACTGCCGTCTCATGAAGAACTCATGTGCTGTTGTTCAACATCTGAAAAATACAGGACATATGTTTGATTTCTCTAACGTGAAAATTCTTGACCAACACTACAATTACAAGACCAGGCTTTTCCTTGAAATGTGTCACATAAGAAAAGATGAGAACTGCGTTAACTATAAATCTGACACTGGTCAATTAAGTAACATATACTGCAATCTATTAAATATAAAGAATTAAAAAACCGGACCACCGCTAATGATATATTGCTCGTGTCAGTCACTGCTCTCTGGCCTGCCGACAAAGTATGAACCGTGTATGTGTTTTTTGATATTTAAACTTTTAGATCTGTAAGTTTTAATGATTTTATTTTTACAAATTGTGATGACTCATGTACCTTCATTTGTTTTTAGTATACTCCTGAAGAAGTCACGAAATAGTGACGAAATATTGAGTGTATAGGAAAATAAAGTATTTCACACAAACCGCTATCCTGATATCCAAACATTTAATTTTTATATATATGTATATATATATATATATATATATATATATATATATATATATATATATATATATACATATATTTGAAATTGATTTATTGCCTGTTTAAGATATTTTATTTCGTATGTTTTATGTGCAATAACAGGCTTCTTTTAATATGAAATATATATATATATATATATATATATATATATATATATATATATATATATATATATATATATATATATATATATATATATATATATATATATATATATATATATATATATATATATATATATATTGAAATTGATTTATTGCCTGTTTAAGATATTTTATTTCGTATGTTTTATGTGCAATAACAGGCTTCTTTTAATATGAAAAACTTTATTTTTGTTGACGTTTCGTTTTATATCACAACTTTGTCAAAACTGATGAATAATTGAATTCATGAATTACTATAGATATCAAAAAGTCAAACTCATTTTTTTAAAAAATTCACAGGAATATTCAGAGGAATATTTCTGGATCAGCATTTGCTTAGGAAGTTTTAGTCCTCTTCACCATGAGGAAACCTCTGAAAAACTCATGGTAATCCAGGTGATTCTAATAAGTGTGATTTATATATACATATATATAATTACATATAGTTTTTATACTTATCCAGAATATGTATATTATTGGTTTATGTGTGTGAAATTGAAGGTAGATTTCGAAAAAATTAGTTTTGAGATGTGATGTTTGGTGATTGCTGTGTGTTTATTTTATGAGTGTTAGGTTTTTTTTAGGATTTGTAAGGTTTATTGAATCGTTGTAAATAGAATTAAGATGTTCAATGTCTATTCTTTCATTTACTGTGTTTTCTGAATTTTTACGGATGTGTATTATTTCTAAAATTTCTCTACATTTTTTGTCTTTTTCAGTTGCTAAAATCTTCGTACTTTTGTAATCAAAATCATGTTTTTCTGTTATTTTATGTTTATGTAAGGCTGTTATTTCTCGCTTCGAGATTTTGTGATGTTTATCCGATATAGCAGTTACTGCAATTATTATACGGTATATTATAAACCGTATGAGTTTTTTTCTGAGTTACAGTTTCACTTTTTAATTTTGTATATATTTCTTCGATTTGATTTTTGGCAATACGTGCTATTCTTAAATTATAAGGATTTAATATTTTAGCAATGCTTGTAATTAATTTGATCAAATTTAATAGGTAATTATTTTTCATGAGAATAGTACGAACTTCTTCCAGTGTTTCATCTCGTAAACATGATGATGTTAATCTTAGTGATCTATCTATAAAATTAATTATTATCCTTTTTTTCTGGGAATAGTGATGATTACTCATATCATTTATTGTTCGTTGCGAATTCATTTCTTTTCTGTGCCATCTTCTAAAAATTTTGTTATCTTTCCTTATAATTGTTATATCAAGAAAATTAATTTTTCATCTTTTTCTTCTTCAAGTGTAAATTGTAATTTATTATGAAAACTATTGAAATGTTCTAGTAGTATATTATTAATATGATCTTTATCTGCTATTATTAAACAATCATCAACATATCTTTCATATAATAAATAATTTGAATATATAATATATATATATATATATAATAATATATATATATATATATATATATATATATATATATATATATATATATATATATATATATATATATATATATATATATATATATATATATATATATATATATATATATATATATATATATATATATATATATATATATATATATATATATATATATATATATATACATCCCGATATCATTACGACGACCTTTCATTGACGTGAATTGTGAGAGCCGGTAGAACCAGTGAGTATACACGTGTATATTTTCGCAAGAATTATTTCTCTTTGATTATTATACTGAAATCCGACCTTAATTGATGACCGCTTTTTATTGGATTTTTTTCATCCCAACAACATTGTGAAGACCTTATAAAACCAGTATTTATGAAGACCGCAATATACGTTCAAATACAGATTCACATCATTACAACAGCCGTATAGTTTAGAATTATTTTTCAGGAGAACATTACAGCGGCCAGCGTTGTTGACACGTTTTCGGAAACTTCCCTCAATTCGAATCCAAATACGTCATATACAGTTAGCTCTGTTCTGAGTAACTTTGACTCGGACTTTTGAACTTTGACACTAAATAGTGCATTTGAGATTGATACCTACTTCGGCATACGCATTTCGTACAAATTTTATATGGCCCATTTTGCAATTATATTCATTTTAATTAAGAACTCTATATTTGAAAAAAAAATTGGATGATTTTACAGTAAATTCACGATTTCATGCTCAAATATATATGAAATCAATTACAAATTCTTTACCGCATAAACTTCTGGTTGAAATACTAACAAGCTGTTCGAAATTATATATGTACTCCAACACCCAGAAATTGCTCAGTTAAATAAAAATCCTGTGATCAGTTTCACAATTTGCGGCGAAAAATGAAAATTTTTTTGGGGACATAGCGTATGAAATTGAAGGTAATGAGAAAATTAACAATTTTGTTCATTAAAATTGATTGATATTACGTTGAAAAATATTTTTGATTTGAATTATAGGTTTCACAGATTTATATTCTGTGAAAATACTTCTCTACTTTCACAGAATTACATAACTGCTTGACAATTTTTTTAATCTTTTGACAATCCTTTTAATCTTCTCTGAGGATTCGGTTCTAGTGACGAATATTGGGATTATGTTTCCTCTTATGTTTCGTTTCACTACTCCCTTCACCTTTTCTGTTCCATTGTTTCAATGTTCGTCTTTTGTTGATCCTTTCATACTCAATTTCTATGGTTCTTCTCACTTCTTCATTCCCGTGCTGTTCCATTTCTTCTATAAACTTCTTGGTTTGTCTGTTTATTTTGTCTTTAATTCTCGCAATTTGCAACTCGTTCAGCATTTTCTCATTTGGGGGATTCGAATTGCTGGTTATCCGGTTGATCGTTCCTCGTAGTCCGTGCTCCTTCGGGTTATCTGCCGTGTGCCATATTTCTCCTTCGACCTTCACGATTTCAGTATTTTGCCTCAACATCTAGTTTTCTCCGTTCTCTATTGGATACGAAACAGCATGTAGTTGTTTCGTTATATTTGAGTTGTCTTCAATTTGCCTATTGTAATGTAGGTTTTCCTGATATGTCTCGTACTGCTATTTGTATACTTTCTAGGCCCTTCTCGATTCTTCTTCTTTTTCGTCGAATAGAACTTTCACTGTTTTCTCAAGGTCCATTCTTGGTCTTAGTCTCCTGTAATATTCTTTTATATTTATTCAATCATTCTGTAGTGACTTTTGCATCTCTCGCCGAATCCGGCTTTCAGATCGCCGTGTCTTCACAAACTGAGATATTTTGAAATCTTTCCTCTTTGATTTGTCCCCCGTTGAGATATTTAACAGCAGGAGCCAAGACCTGATTCTTGAAAGATCCCTGCTGCTCCCCTTCTCTTTCCTGCTCTGCAGGCAACAGTCAGGTCTACGACTCTAACTCGCTTTGTCCTCTCGTTCAAGTAAGATACTATTAACTTCACTATTTTTTTCTGGAATTCTGCTCTTTTGTGTATATTAATCCTTGGTGCCTTACTCTATCGAATTCTTTCTCTATGTTTCTATGTTTTTTTTCTTCAGTAAAATCTTCTCCTTGTTATTTTCTGTAGCGTCTTGATTTCTGAATCAAAATTGGTGTCGTGAAATGAAGCTTCACTCTTCTGCATGCTTTTTATTATCTTTTTTTTCCGTTTGTATATTGTTTGATCTATAACTGCTTTATTCATATCTGGATATTTCAGCCTTGTTTCATCTTAATTGTTTCTGATTTATTCCATACTCTCGGGCAATGCTTAAAATTCAATCATTCAATAGTCCAGATTTGCTATCGCCTTCATTATTTCCTCTGGTAGGTTCTTTAGTGCTCGATTGGTTATTCCGTATCTTCTTGAGGCTTTTCGTATTTTCAGCGTATTACTTTGTTTTTCTATCTTCCTGGAAGTTTTAGCTCTATTTCAGCTTCGAACTGCGACTGTTTTTTTCTTTTTCCTATCCGGACCATGGTTTAGTCTGGTTCACATTTAGCCTTTTTTGTGAAATTTTTCAATAGGGTCCGAATATAACGAGTATGGTGTCATTCGATTCGTATTGTTACCTAAAAAATTTAGGCAAGGTCCAAAAATGCGCTGAAAAAAATTACGAAAGTTATAAACAATAAAGTAAAAGAAGGTGTTCGGGTTTTTTTTCAATATCTCAGGAAATATTCAAATTTGCAAAAACGTTTCGAAAAATTGAAGAAATTTGCTAAAAAAAAGTTCAGAATCCCAAAACTGCAGCTCTTATATTTATGAGCTTCGAAAATAGGGTCAAATGCGGGAACTCTCTCAACGTGCGGGCTTCCGCGCACGTTGCGTTACTCTGACACGACGAAAAAAATTATTTAAATATATTGAATATTGATATTAAGGAAGAATAAAATTCATGGAGTGTTGGGATACATAAATAAACAATAATCAGCGTCAAAAAAATTTTGTCTCAATTTTAACATAACCCATTATAACAACATTATATAACAACAATATTAAACTAATACCCTAGAATGTTTTTCACTTAGTAAAGTCATCGTTAGTATAAAAAATAGATTACCGTTGTTTGAATAATGAAACAATTTTGATTTTCTACTTTTTTATTAACAAATGAAAGTTATAAAATAAAAAATAGTGAATAAGAAATTTTTTTTCATTTGTTAATAACAATTATTCAAACAATAACAGTAAAACAAAATATATTTCAAGTAGCTTTTAACGATGAGGCTCCAAAATGATGAAGATTCAAAAAAATTTCTTATCCACTTTTCTTTATTTTGTAACTTTCAATTATTAATAAAAAAGTGGAAAATAAAAATTTTTCATTATTGTCATCTTTTTTTATACTATTAAGAATGACTTTACTAAGTAAAAAAAATTCTAGGGTATTAGTTCAATAAATATCTCGGCTCTAATATTAACTGTCAGCTCCGAAAAAATACTCCATGAAAAAAAAATCTCCATGAATTTTATTTTTCCTTAATATTATTATTTGATATATTTAAATAATTTTATTCGTTGTTGTGTCAGAGTGACGCAACGTGCGCGGAACCAGAGTTTCCGCTTTTGGCTTTATTTTCGTGACTCTGTAAAAATTATAAATATTAGAGCTACAGTTTCGGGGTTTGCAGCTTTTTTTTCAGGAAATGTCTTCATCTTTTTGAAACTTTTTTGCAATTTTGAAAATTTTGAATATTTCCTGAGATATCGAAAAAAATCGAACCCCTACGTTTTTTCTCACTTTAATGTTTATAACTTTCGTAATTTTTTTCAGCGCATTTTTGGACCTTTCCTTAAACTTCCTTAACAATACGAATCGAATGAAACCATTCTCGTAATTTTCGGAGACTATTGAAGAATATCACAAAAAAGGGACAGGTGAACAAGACTAGTTGTATTGAATTCGAAATTTGCATTTCTAATTTTGGATTTGAATTTTTCTTCTTATATATCTGCCTTTTTGTTTCTTTCTGGCGAAAAAGACATAGTAAGTGTCTTATAGTATCTTATTAGTGGCACATTCCTATCCTTCGATCTTCCTACAAGTGCTTTGTCCATCTCCTCTAGCAAAGACTATTTATCCGTTGTACATAAGTACTTCCTTTCCTTTTATTTTGGTGTCCCTTCCTTCACGTCTTTCGTTATTTGGTTTCCTTTTGTCTTCAGGATACCTTGTTTTCTTGTATTCCTTCTAGTACATCAGCTTATCACTCAGTATTATCTAATTCTGAGTTTTTTTTCTGCTGTGGAGTTGATTTTTTGAGTTTTCTTCGGACATTCTATACTGTTTTTCAGTATAGAATTGCTTCTGACAACCTATTTCGTATTGGCGTTTCCGGTGTTTCAATTAATTCCCTGCAAATCCTGACAATTCCTGCGATTTAATGTAGTGCATTCATTAATTATTTTCAGCACGTTCATTTCTTATTTCTTTTGACACTTCAGTTTGGTCAGGTTTTTTATCTTATGTTGGTTATATTTCGTAATTTCTCTTCATATTCTTCAGCAGGGCTATATCCAATATATCGGTGAGTCTTGAGTTTGTGCTGCGGAGGCTTTATCGTTATTTTCTATAATTTTTGCTAGATTCATCGTAATGTAAATTGTTGTTCTGCAATTTCAGTTCGTGTTCTTCCAGCAACTTGCCCTGCTGCTTTCTTGAGGACCTTTCTTCGTAAAAGCTCCCCAAAATTGTTTCGTTTTTATTATACGTGTATACATGTGAATAAAAGCAATTTAATCTGTTTTTTTCAATTCCCTATATTTCGTATTGAGTTTCTGTTGTAATTTCAGCATTTTCAGTTCTGTTCTACTCTGAACTTCGATCACGATTTGTGTTCTTCTTGCTTCAGTACTTTTCGTTATGTAGAATGCGTAGTTTCTTAGTTGGTAGTTTTTCGTCATCTTCATTTGTTTCCAAGAGAATCGTGACATCGATTTTGTGTTCTTAGTAAAAAAGTTGTCTGATTTTACTTATCTTGCTGATACTCTCATTATTGCTTTTCTTGTCCATAAGCAACCACCTTCTGAAGATTTCCGTCAGCTTCTTTTGCTCGTTCAGAATTCTAGTTTATATTCCTTTATCACATTAATTTTGCAGAATATTTACATCACTCTTTCAAATGACTGTGGCATAGTCATTTGGAAGTTCTTTTAACTTTCGAGGATATTTATTGGAAGGAACGTTTTTGGTGGTTTGCCTTACGAGAAATATCGCGCCATATTTTCAAGGACTTCTACGGGAATGGTTTTAACCCATTATCTTGGGCATACAAATCATGTTGCATACAACTCGGCATACGTCTGGTTTTGGCTAAAACTTTTTATAATGAAGATGAACCTGAAGTAGCCGAGTCGATAATTTATTGATAGGTAGTGACCAATGTGTTTGATATCTTCTGTGAAAATTAGAGAAAGAGATTTTCCATCGAAATACTATTGAGTATTCTACCGATAATGGTTTGAATAAAATTGATTTCTGAAAAAATAGTGAAAGTTTCATCGACTCTGACAAAAAAAACGCCAACCAGAATGGTGGAAATAAATTTTAGTGATTAAAAAAATTCGTTACAGTTTTGGTTAATGTTCCAATGAAACTCGACTACCTTCAGTGCTTAAATTTATTAAGACTTAATTGGGGCAATTTTATATACCATCCTCATTCTCATTTCAAAGAAGTTTTTTATTATGAAAATCAGCAGAAATAATTAACCCGAAAAATAATGCTTTTCAATTTGTTGGAACAATTTGTCCCTAATATTAGATTATATTATTTCATAATTATTGTGATATGAATTTGCACCACCGAAACATTTCTGTTTGTATCCTATGCAACATTTTTATTCATAGGTCTCGGAAACAACTCACTTGTTTCGGAGTACCTGCCGAAAAACCATAAAGAAATTATTTTCCACAATTATGATTCGATTTGGGTTATAAATTTCGTCTTAATTTCCCTTATACTAATGAACTTTTCTGCGATATTCACAATCAAATTTCGATACCATGAAAGATGAATCAATTTCAGAAACAGATAAAATATTTGTGTAAAATGTTAAGGGTAATTCTGAGAGCGCGTATTGTCGAAAAGACGAAAGTACGCAACCCATCAAGGAAAAACAATTGTCTGCAATTATTCATAATATGCTATAATAAGGACAATTTTGCTACCTCAAGTCTACCAGTAGGTACTCACTCCGAAATTAATTAAAAAGTTCATCATGAGAAATGGCATTCACGATAAGTATAATATGCTGCATGAAAACTTATATTTGGATAAGCAATAATTCCTGAAGAAAACGTGTAGCTGATTGTATTTGTGAGAACTTTTTCGCTTATCTATTGTATGGGTGAAATCGTAAAAATCTAAGCGAAATTTTCAGGAGGAAACAACATTATCAAAAAAAGTATCTCGATTTGTGCATAATCCGTATAAATATAAAAAATTAATTGAAGAATGTATTTATTATTTGAGAGAACCTAAATAATAGAACAAGCTTTATAAAGAGATCACTAAAAATATATGAAATGCTGAGTAATAAATATATTTTTACAGAGAATGAATGTGTGTATTCCTGAGATCAAAAGGAGCCAAACTAGACTATTTTGTCTCCTGAGACCGAGATGAATCAAAATGAAACATCAAATTCATAAAACATCACTAAAAATATATTCGATAAATTCGAATATAAAGAAAACTTCAATTATTATATTTGTGAGACCAAGAGATCCATAATAATGAATTTGAAAAAATGATGAATTACTGCCTCTTTGTTTCACGCAACGAACAGATATTGTTGAAGTTAGATGCTAATAAAACATCCAGCCGATACAGTTCACATCTTCCTGGAATTTAACATGTTGCCAGCAAACTATACGGCTTCTCAAAACGCCACCCGGCCAGCCACGTATTTACTGTGAACTAAAAATATACGAAAAATACATCAGATCAACAATATGACGACCAGAACAAAAATTGAGTTTTCAACTTTAGACGACATTTCATAACATTAGCAATCGTTTTAGAAGGCATGTAATTACGACTACCGTATATGGTCGTCGTAATTCCATGGTCTTCATAATGATGGTAAAACGCAAATGTATGGTCTTCGTAATGATGGTGGGATGTATATATATATATATATATATATATATATATATATATATATATATATATATATATATATATATATATATATATATATATATATATATATCCTTGTATTTATTTTGCGTCCTTCCAAAAATGGGTGTATTATGCGTCCCCGAGAAATACCCCGAATTTTATTATTATGATTGTGTATACTAGTTCTTTTAGATATGACGAATCTGAATTTGCGTTTTTATCTCCAATTTTCCAATTTTTATTTCGTGTATACTTTTTTTCATTATATATATATATATATATATATATATATATATATATATATATATATATATATATATATATATATATATATATATATATATATATATATATATATATATATATATATATATATATATATATATATATATATATATATATATATATCTTGAAATTGATTTATTGCCTGTTTAAGTTATTTTATTTCGAAAGTTTTCAGCAATAACAGGCTTTTTTTGAAATGAAAAAGTTTATTTTTGTTGACGTTTCGTTGTTGTATTACAACTTTGTCAAAACTAATGAATAATTCATTATAATAATTATTCATTAGTTTTGACAAAGTTGTAATATAACAACGAAACGTCAACAAAATCAACAAAAATAAACTCTTTCATATCAAAAAAAGCCTGTTATTGCTAAAAACTTTCGAAATGATAATATATATACTTTCCTACTGTCAAATCCAAAATGTAAATAAACAAAAACTACTCTATTCCCACAAAGGCTTTGCCAGAGCGTGGGATAACAATTTCCTCAACTTAAACAATAATTTCTTCAACCGAAACAATAATTCAAAATATAAATAATTCAAAGTAACATCATTCGTTCAGAAAACAAACCCAAAGTCAACACCCCAGACAGAGCGCTTCCAACCACTCATTCCATCAAGGAGCCGATGAGATTTCTAGATCGCTCCATGAGAAACGTTTTCGTTCTAACTACGAATTTTTTCCTAGTTTTCAGATTTCTTATTTCATGTGGTAGAAAATTAAATAATCTATTTCCCAGATATTCGAGAGATCGACGCCCCACAGTAGTGGAGCAAAAGGCTGTTCTAGTTTTCTGCTGAGTAACACTTCTGGTATGATAGTCGTGTTCAATATAATTTAATTTCAGCCGTTCCTCATATTTTACGATTACACACTTCAAAAAAAAAGAGCTGTCTAATATCCAAAACATCTGCCTCCCGATATAGTTTATCCGATGGATAATCCCTAGTCCTACTAAGCATTAATTTTAGTACTCGTTTTTGGAATCTCTCTAATTTTATTATATGACATTTGGCAGCTGATCCCCATAACAAATTCCCATATGTCAATCTACTTTCAACCAAAGCATAATAAATTACTTTCAGTCTTTTCAGGTCTAGAACTTGTCTTAGAAATCTAAAATTTTGCAGTAGTCCCCTCAAGCCAGACACCATGCCACTTATATGAGAATTCCATCTCATATGTCTGTCAATTATAATACCAAGATACTTTACTTGATCCTTCATTAAGATTTCTATAACTGTATCATCTTTAAAAATTCTCAATTTATCATATTTGGGGACATTAGATGCAAGACAGCTGAAGGCCAAAAAACACGTTTTATTGAAATTAACTGTCAAAAACATACCACTGAATGCGTCAATCAAATGGCCCAAATCTGTTTCCACCTTCCCCTTCAAATTTTCCCATGTTTCATCTTCGTAAAAGATTACAGTGTCATCTGCAAAAATTGATATCTCACCTGCTGAGTCAACATTAAGTATACAATTCATGTATATAATAAACAAAACAGGACCCAACACCGTACCCTGCGGGACACCATACTCTACAATATTCTTCCTACTACAAGTTGAATCAATTTTTACATACTGCTCCCTACCTTTCAGGTAACTTGTCATTAAATCGCCCACAATTCCCCTCAAACCAATATCCCACAACACCTGCAACAACTGCCCATGATGAACTGTATCGAAGGCCTTCGCAAGGTCTCAGAATACAGCCATCGATTTTTTTCCCTTTTCAAGGCTTCGATATATTTTGAACGTCAAGAACACGGCTGCGTCCTGTGTTGAAAAAATTTTTCGGAAGCCAAACTGTCTCGGAGAAATCAAATGGTGCTTTTCCAAATATTCTGTCAGTCGCTTCTTTAACACTTTTTCGAAAATTTCTGTTAGTGAGCTTATTAGCGTGATGGGTCGGTAATTCGATAATACGTTTTTTGTCGCCACTCTTATATAAAGGTTTTATGATACCTACTTTAAATGCCTTAGGCACCTCACCCGATACCATTATTTTGTTTATTAAGTATGTTAAAGGAGGCGATATTTCTTCTGATATTTCTTTCAAAGTTTCTGATCGTATTCCGTCTGTTCCTGGAGTTTTATTGGTTTTCAATGATTTGATCATTTCACTGACTTCATGCTGAGTTGTCGGTGCAAGAAAAATCGAGTCCCTCACAGACATTCTCTTTATTTTTGTTCTTACAGGTTTACGAATACCCTCTGCAAGATTTTTTCCGACAGAAGGAAAGAAGTCATTAAACTCTTCAACAATATCAGCTTTTTCTGTAACCAAACCTCCAGCAGAGCCTATAACCTCGCTTATTCCTGTTCTTCTGTAATAATTTTCATTAACAGTTTTAACGGTTTTCCAAAGTGCTCCGCTGTCAGAACCGCAGTTGTCGATTTTTTTTTAAAATACTTTTCTTTCGCTATTTTCAAAAGATTATGAAGTCTATTTCTATATGTTGTATATTCTCTTTTCAATTGTATGTTATTTTGGTCCTGTCTGTATACTCTAAATAATTCGTTTCTTCTTGTGATTGAATTTACAAGTCCCATAGTGATCCAAGTTTCCTCTTTTTATTGAAATTTTTCATTTTGACTTTTTTTGTAGATCTTTCGATTTCTCTTTTTATAGTATCAATAAGGAAATCTGCACATTCATTTATATCAACTATTTCATAAAATAAAGTCCAGTTAAATTTATTTAAGTTTCTGATCATCTGCTTATAATCTGTAAAATATTTATAACTGGGTTGGTTGTTATTAAGTTTTCTTTGATCTTCAAGGGGTATATCTATTATGGTGGAATGATGATCCGTTATACCAAGCTTAACAGTATAGGATTTACAATTTACTCCATTATTTTTAGTCTTTAGAAAGATGTGATCCAGACATGTTCCACTTTCTGGTCTTGTAAATGAGGTAATCATAGCCTTAAACCCATTCTCATACAAAAGATCCATATACTGAGATGCTACGTCACTTTCATTCAGTATATCTATATTGAAGTCTCCAATAATTGCATGAAATGAAGCTCTGTAAGAGGAGACCCCCCCAAAATACGGGAAAAGGCTATTCAAAAACTCAATATCCACTAGATCATGAGACCTATATACAGCTGTTACCACCAATGTACTGAGACCTTCCACGATTTTTATTTCTATTGCTTTACATCTCCCAATATCTATAATTTCATAAAAATATTCCAGATTAGCATTAATGAAGACTACCACACCATCCGCTCTATTTAACTCGCTTTTATTATATAGCAAATCATAATCCTTCATCTGGAGGAGGTCGAAACCATCGACACGCCAACTTTCAGTCAGAACAATACAATCAAATGGGTCATTGACTTGCGAAAAATAGATTTTAAGCATATCCAGTTCTTATTTATGCTCCGTATATTCTGGTGAAAAATCCTGAAATCATTTCTCGTTGAGACTGCATTATATTCCAACATATTTTCTAATTCCTTATCTTGTTTCGGTGCGTGTAATATACCTTATGTAAACTGATTCATGAATTAGTTTTTTCTGTTAATCTTCACCACAATAATCCGTTTTTTTCTTCAACTTCTCCAGATGGTGCATCAGTGCTGGACAACCTCGATTATACGAATAGTGGTCAGTAGCGTACGACGTTCTATATTTTTCGTTGGATACAGTACAATTCCTACAGCAAGTCCTCTGCCTAAGACATTGCTTCTCTTCATGACACTCGGAACACACCGGACAAACCAAATCATTCGTACAGTTGTCCTTCTTATGGAAAAACCCCTGGCAATTGAAGCATCTTGGAACCGTCAAATCCTCATACACAGGATATCTTTTCCATCCAATGCATATCTTTCCACTTTGCATTATATCATGATAGGCCTTAGGGGAACATTCACAGAACACCGTCCTTTCACTACTTTTGTCCTTTTTCTTTATAAATTTCACTTTTAATTCACCATTTATTAAATTTTGTTGTTGAATAATTTGTTCCAATTCTTCCACTCTATATTCCTCTGTAATATTAGTAATTTTAATTCTCGGTCTCCTCAGTCTTTTCATCTCAATATTGTAGGATTTCTCCATCTTCTCAGATACTGCTTTCTGAAGAGTTTCACTCTCCTGTTTACTTTGACATGTGACTATCATTGTTCCGTTCTTTATAACTTTACACTTCTTTATTCTAATTTTTAATTCAGCTGGTTTGATGTTTTCTTCCATATATATATATATATATATATATATATATATATATATATATATATATATATATATATATATATATATATATATATATATATATATATATATATATATACATATA
This sequence comes from Henosepilachna vigintioctopunctata, assembly GCA_030704895.1. Taxonomy (NCBI): domain Eukaryota; kingdom Metazoa; phylum Arthropoda; class Insecta; order Coleoptera; family Coccinellidae; genus Henosepilachna; species Henosepilachna vigintioctopunctata. The sequence goes on along the minus strand of JARQZJ010000036.1, from coordinate 4,690,372 downwards.
TATAAGAACAAGGTTTGTCAGGCTGAAAGAGGAGTAAATAGTTTTCGGTATTTACCTGAGATTTACGTTGCTTGTTTATTTGTAACAGCCGTTTGTTAAACAACATATGTTTCAAGCTAATTGGCCCTCATCAGAACGGCGTTGTTCAAGTTATTAGATGATCACACTTGCAAGTTTATAAAAAAAAAATAAAAAATTTGTTATAAACTTTCAAGTGTGAACATCTAATAACTTGAACTACGCCGTTCTGATGAGAGCCTGATGTAAACGGCTGTTACAAATAAACAAGCAACGTAAATCTCAGGTAAATACCGAAAACTATTAACATATACATATATATATATATATATATATATATATATATATATATATATATATATATATATATATATATATATATATATATATATATGGACATGGTTTCGGTATTTTTCATAATTCTTCTTCTATTGATCTTCGGTCTTTTTATTCTCGAATACATTGCTTTGCCACTCGAACAATAATTTTCAATTGCACAGTTACATACAGCATTTTGTGTCATAACTGGGAAGTTAATAAACAAAAGTTCTAATGATACTGCGAACCAGTTTTGCGAAAATCATAAAGATATTTACTTATGTAAGTAGCATACATAACTCCCGTTTTTTGTACAGAATTGAATTTCCGTAGGTAGATTTATTACTCCATAAATGAAAGAACAAAGATATCTTTTTCTGTTTAACTGAATGAAATTCATTTACCTTTTCTGCCATTGCGTTTTGAGAAATTTATTTCATCATTACTATTATTCATATTATTCACAATTTTTTTTCAATTTCAGTACTTGGACCATAGATTTGTGCTACCTTTTGAAAAAATTTGGAGTAAAACACAAATTTCATACGATCACTCTTGGAGTTCATCCTGCTTACGCAAGAATTAATTATTATAATCAAATTTTCACAAAGGTGAGTAGATTAGTGATAAATTGAAGTGGAATATATTGGAAGTGAGTATATTGGAAAAAGCATGACATATGAAAGCTTTGATTCTCATTTATTTTCTACCGTAATCTGTTGCCTACTCAGGGAGAAAGGTGTTGTATTTATATGAATTTGTTTGCTCAATTTATTCATTTGAACGAATTTGTCCAACCCAACGAAATCCACGAGATACAGGGCAGTATTACAAAACATTACATTACATTTACATGATGCTGACTCTGGAATTTGAGAGATGCCTCGGCAGAATTCAATATCTGATACGAACGTATTTTAACATTGAATACAAGCTATTCGAGAAATCTGAAATGATAGCATCTTGAATATAAACTGAAATTCAAACACTTGAACTTTTGATTTACACTTTATTGACAACAGAATACTGTTCTGTTTTTTTTTTGCTCCGAAAACATTATTCTGTTTGCGTCTGAAGGAGTCGTTTGTAACGACGAAACGCGTCATGCTATGTTGTGAATAAGTGTAAATCAAAAGTTCAGTGTTTGAAGTTTAGTTTATATTCAATTGTAATGGATTTACATCAAGTAAACGCCAACACTTTCAAATAATCTGATCTTCTTGGTAAAATTTCAGGTGAAGTTGTGCAAAGACATTTTTATCGGTTGATATATTTCATTCTTCAGATTTAGCTAATTCTAACAATAGCACATCTTGTTAGGTACATATCTATCTTTACCTATGTATTCTTATTCTTAGTTAAGTGAAATGTGAAACGTTATGCTAGTGCCAGATATTTTTGTTATATTATATTGGTAGTGAAAATGAATTATGATTCTATATTTCCGCGGAACATTACGTACTTCAAACCAGGTAGCAAGCTGACGAACCATGACCACTCATTAGAGTGAATTTTTGGTCAATTCTGATCAACGACGTCACTCGACCTTTAAATGACCTCCTGCTAAATTCAGATAATTTACGTTCATATAATGTTAGCAGATGGCGCCAGAACAAAGTTCTATTCTCGTCAATTTACGATTGTCAATCTTCTTAGAAACAATAGAAGTAATAGTAGTGTTCCAAACTTAATAATATTCATCCACCTGTCAATTGATAAAACGGAAATTGCTGTTGTCATTTACATGTTGTCAATTATTTTGTGAATCCAACTTTTATGTTCTATGTCTGTCATTAAGGTGAAGAAGTTGCATCGGTTGTGTTCGTGTCAAAATATATGTTGAGAATTTGTGTGATCCTCGAAATGGTCGGATGCTCGAAATTTAGCGTCGGAATTCCAAGAAATTGACTTGCAATTTAAATATACTCTGCGGAAAAAGAGATGTGTCTACTCTTCGGAGTAATAAAAGCCAGATTTCAAAGAAACATTATTTCGAACAATGCAAAATTTTCATGAGGAGTCGAATTCAAACCTTTATGACGGTAATAATAATAATAATAATAATAATAATAATAATAATAATAATAATAATAATAATAATAATAATAATAATAATAATAATAATAATAATAATAATAATAATAATAATAATAATAATAATAATAATAATAATAATGATAATAATAATAATAATAATAATAATAATAATAATAAAAATAATAATAATAATAATAGTCTTTATTTATGGTTCTCGTAATACAATTATATAAGTAAAACAATAGTAACTATTCTAATTTTGAGATCTATCTTGTCAAATATGTTGCCTTAACAAAGATAATACATTTTCTCACGTGGACCGTAGCCTGTGGTGAGTGAATAATATCTCCTTTAAACCGAAAAAAGTGAGTTGACTACCTTTCTATCATGGTATCTACATGAATAATTATTAATAAAAATATATATTTTGAGTACAAGCAGTAAGAAAAAATTTAGCTCAGTTAATTGAGTGTGGTGTTTCATCAATGTTTTCAAATTATGGTATACCAAAATTAGTTGTTTATACACTAACTACTAAGTCATTAATCGATTGGGCCGATACTTGATGAAATTCTAATTACATAATTTGTATAAAACTGAGAAGTTTTTCGATTTTCACTATAATTAGGTTAAACATAACAATATTGTTTCGCCAACACAGTGGCTTCATCAGATGTGTATGATAAAGTGAGCTGATAAGTTGTTGACTGCCAGCATTAATCCTGAAGTGTGGACAAAATGACCATAGAACACTTTTCTTCTGTAGTATGACCTGTAGTATGTAGAATGACCATAAAACATATTTCTTCTGAAGTGTGGGGAATGACCATAGAATACTTTTCTTCGATTGCCTTCACTGGGATAAATTTAATAGAGGAGAAAATTGATTCGAATCGGTGTTATCTTTTTCAAAGCATCTTTTTTTTCAGACATTCTAATTCTAAAATTCCTGCCAGTTTGACCAGCATATACCTTGTGACAAGTACCGCAAGTCAGTTCATAGATACTCGACTTTTTTTCCGAGATTATCAGGAGATATAATCGACTTATCATATTTTCAACTTTATCACAAAAACAGATCGAAAAACTTACGAAGTATTCGACAGGTTAAGAAAAACCAATCTGAAAGTTCAAAGGGATAAATCTGAATTTTTGTGGAAATACGATATCAGTTTATCTATCGCGTGCGAGCAGAACAGATAAACCCCTTCTACCCGCGCCTATTCGATGTTAATTCAAGGACTGCGTGTAATATTTTGTTTTAGTTCAAGTCGGACGAAAATAGGCTCGTCTAACGTAACGTAGTGTTTTGTAACAAAACAATAATGCCTACACGCAAGTGTTCCATTAATATCAGTTTACTACAGAAGTATCAATTTATAAGAAGAAAAGATGATACTGCAAACGTTACGTGTGAAAAGTGTCATACTGATTCAAGTGTTGGACATGGTGGTGCCAGTGATATAGAAAAACATTTAAAATCAGAAAAACATAGCCTTGCCGATCAAGCCGCTGCTTCAAGCTCGTTAATGCTTAGTTTTTGGAAGAAAACCGATTCGCCGACTTCCAAGGGTTTAGATATAGCTGCAGCTGAGGGTACGTGGGCGTTTCCACCGTGCAACATAATCACCGTTTTCGGTCAAATGACTGTTCTCCTTCAATTCAAGCATGTTTTGAGCAAAAATTTAGATGTGCACGCACAAAAGCTATTGTAGTAAATGTGCTTTCAACTATGGCAACCGAAGATATAAAAGGGTATTTACGCAAAGTCAACTGCAAACTTCATTAACGGATGTTTCAAATCTTGGTTCAATCAAATTATAACCAGTTTTGATTCGCTATTTGTTAACACGAAGGCGTGAAAGTCAAGGTTTTAGAGTCTCGGGAGCAGCCAGGCGGAACATCGGGTATTATTGTCGATTATTTGAAAGAAGTATTGTCTTTCAATGACTTGAATAAGAAAAATTGTTGCGTTTCGTGAAGATAACACGAACTGAATCTTCGTGGAAAAGACTCTCAAAAGACAGCTTATTATAATTGGATGTAGCCCACAAAGTCTACAACGCAATCGAAACTGCCTCTGATTGTCTTCCTGTTGACTTCGAGTGTATCATAGTGAAAATTTACTCATTTTTCTACATCTATAGCGTTCGAGTAGAAGCTTTGAAAGAGTTTTGTAATTCTACCAAGACAGAATAACACAAACTGCTGGGCTACTGTAAAACAAGTAGGCTTGCTTTGATGCTTTGATGCGCTTTTCAACCTTTGAAAACCTATTTTCTGAGTATTGACAAAAGCCCAAATATTTGAAGAACGTTTTTCGAAAATCCCAGCTCAGAATTGTGCTTATATTTTTTGCACGCACAAGCAGGGACCTTTCATGAAGTTGTGTTGAAAATCGAATCGCAAAATGTGTCCGCTATAGAGTCTGCCAAGATAATGCCAATCGTCTCCGAGATAACCTGGCACGAAAAGGGAATAACATTTTCCTTCCCAACATGGACCGTAATCTGTTGGTAATATTACGAAAAAGAAAAGCTGCTGTTGACCAGCAGAATGTAAAGACTACGGCGGCTGAGTTTTATAAAACAAGCAAAGAATATTTGAAGTAGTTGTGTCAATTTAACACAGAACTAGAAGTGTTTGAATGGGGAAATTTAACAAAAGTGCCTACGAGGGAAGTGGTACAGAAGGTGCTGGATTTACTAATCACGCAAGGATTCATTAGCAGCAGTCAAGATACAAAAGTCTTTGACGAGTTTTCTCTTATTTCAAACTTTGAACAAAACAGATGAAAAAATATCTGGCTGGTTTGTCCATAATGTTTCTACTGAAAATCGTTGAGTCGAATTATGCCAGCACTTTTGTACCCATAATCCTAATTTAACAAACTTTTCCACGATTATTGAATACGAATTGAGTTATGTGTCTGCCTGGAAGTAACTCACCTGTGAAAACAGTTTTTTCTCAAATGAATAAAATATGAAACAAAATATGTGATAAAACACAGTTGAGTGTCGCAGTAATGAAAGCTATTTTGATTACGAAGATAAATATAAATATATCATGTAGTGAGTTCTACACTTATCCAACAACAAGACCCGATATTTTAAAACAAAATTGTTTAGCAGATAAATATAAAAATACAAACTAGAATTCACGTCACTACTGATTCACTTTGATTATTTTGAGTAACTCTATCTTCTGTAATAAAAAATTTGTAAAACAGTAAAAACCTTATTTTCATTACATAATTCCGCAGATGTCCCGCTCTGACAAAAAAAAATGAATTATCACGTTATGTATTCACCGAATATTAAAGGAAATTCTTGAAGGATTATGGAAAAATTACGAAACCTTCAAAAAAATGCTTGAAAACGAAAAAAGGATAGAACATACAGAAGAATTCCTATGAGCTGTGGACATTTCTTTACATCACTGTATAGAAATGTTGAATAATCTACGTACACTTCAATACCTGCACTTCAATAAACCATTTGTTGTAACCACCGATTCTTCGGATGTAGTTATCAGTGGAATATTATCACAAGGACCCATTGGAATGGATCGACCGATTTGTTATTTATCAAGAACTCCACACTCTTCGGAACAAAAATACAGCATTATCAAAAAGGAATTGCTTGCAATAGTGTGGGCTGTTAAAACCTTTAGACCATACATTTATGAACGTAAAATCACGGTACATTCAGACCACAGACCGCTAATTTGGATGTCGAAATTGAAGGAACCGAATTCGAAATGACAAGGATGGAAAATCGGACTAGAAAAATATAACTTGATTTACGAAAAAGAATCTAAAAACACCAATGCGAACGCTCTTTGAAGAATACAATTGAATGCAATGGAAACGGAATCGTTGATGAATAAGCAATAAGCGTGTTTTAGATAGAGGAGACCAATCAGTAATGAATCCGTTTCATGTTGGTCAAACAAACAGTGTATGCGGAAAGTTACAAATATGGACGAAAGAAAAGCGTTGAAAAATTGAACGGTTCCTTAGGAATCACTGAACAGTAAGAACATCAGTAATCCTCAAAAAATAATGGGCACACAGTTCATTTAAAGTCTCACGCCAACCTATTGTTACAAGCTCTTCTTCGCGATTGGACGAGACATCCACATTACAAACGGCGATGAAATAGTATTCACTCAAATGAAAGATAATCCTGGTATACTACCATTAAACAAGGATTAGCTCAAAGCATATTTGATCACTGGACAACTATTCAAATAATAGATTAAATTAAAGTGAATGGAGTACAATGAATTAGTTTTAGGCTATAATAGATTATATTTGAATTTCTTGAAAAAAAATCAGAGACAGAAAAGGAAACTTTGAATTATGGACACCTATCGTAATACAAAGTGAGTTAAATAAATGAAGAATTCGAGCAATCAAAGCTATCAAAAACACAACGGAAAAAACGTGGTTTTATAAATGCACTAGGCAGTGAATGGAAGGCACTATAATTGGTAATTAAGATCAAGGATGCGTCATCAATTAGATTCAGCCATAGAAACTTTGCAACGAAATCAGCAGAACTTTCTTGGAGTTGCAAAAAAATCATATTATTTTAACGGAAAATGCTTTACACGTAAGTACTCGAAAATTCTTTGGATTAATAAGAACATTCCCTATTTCTATTAGACAATAAAATGAAACAAATAGAACAATACGAGATTCAAATAGTAAAATGAAAATGAGAGATTATTTTGTATTAGTAATTTCCATATTTCATTATATTATCAATCGATATTAATCGACTGAATTTTGATATCTTTGCAGAAACTTCAACAAATACAAAATATGTCATGTCTATCGCTCAAGGTAATGTTCTACATAAAAATCTATTTAATTATAAGAAATCATCAAATTAATTCAAAAAATTAAAATTCAGATATAAGAAACAAAATTACAGTGAAATAATCAGGACTTTATTGAGAACAATTATTCAATAAATAAAAGTAAAGCGTACTTACGTGAAAATCAGGTTATATTTATAAATGAGATTTTATTGGTCAAAAATATCATTATAATCACTTTGAACTATTCGTCCAATATTTTATTCAACTACTCGTCCAATTTCTATTCCGGATATATATACCATCGAATTAATACCATCAAATTAATAAGTGTGGTTATATCTCAGTTAATCAGTATGTCAATCAGTTAATCTCAGTTATGTATTTTAGAGTGCAAATTGCTGGTGTAATAAGTTTTTCCGAAATCATTTATAATAATCCATTAGGCCATTACTGTTATGATTATGGTGAGTTGACAAAATTCGTGACCCACAAAGTTTTGTGTACATTATGATTCGAATCCAAGAAGCAAAAATCTACCATCGACGAGCACACAATTGTGAGTAGTCATAAAATTGACACGATAGTTGACTACTTCCACCTGCATCACTTTATCAAGCATTTTGGACAACATTTTACATTCTGTGAAAAGCCGCTTTTGTCAGTAAGTGAAATCGAATCTACGGACTGTATTGAATATCGTGTGTGTAATTTAAAGATGCAGAATACCGTAATGGTCTATAGAATAGGTACGTTAAATAAAATCATGGAATATCATCTGAATAAAATGGATAGTAATAACAAAAACTATGATTGGAGAATGGATTCGAAAATAATTGATATAATGCAGCAAAATGAAGCTAAAATTATTTGCGATGCATTTCTAAGTGGAAAAACTCCATTGAGTGTTTGTCGTGAATATTTATCGCGTTTGAATGAAGAATTTAGGAAATGGATATTGAATAATTATTTAAATATCACTTTACCAGAGAAATAATGTTTGTATTATTTCCAAAGTCTGAACTTATCGTTTTAGAACATGCATTTATTGAACAAAATATCACGGATTTTAGTGCTAAAGATTCGAAATATTTTCCTGTCGACTACTTAGTGAAGAACTTGAGATGCTATGAGCTTCTTGGAATTTTTGATAATTTATGTGAACCAATGACGAAAACATTCAAACTACTGACACATTTACCATGCTTTATTCATTACAATCGACGCGATGGGAACACACATATTGATGGTCCACCTGCAATCTAAGCAAACCGTTTTTGATGCAATCTGATACTTACAAACCCTCAGCTAAATACTTTTTCAAGGTCTCCCAATACGCACAAGTATTCTCAATCCATTCCCTCACTCCCTCCTCTTTATAACTTCTCAAGGTTAGTTTGCGCCTACCTTTTCATAATTTCTCATGGTCAGTTTATGAAACCCCCTACCATCAATATTCAAGGACATTGTTCAGTATTTAAAGAGAGGACAAAATTCATTCCTTCAGTTCAAAAGTAGTCTTTAATAATGTCGATAAGCATGAATTTCGAAGCAATACACTGTGTACTCGAACCATACATGTTATGTTCAAAAGTATATTTCCTAAATAAATCGAAAACTAAGTATGTGTCTGTGGGACGGTCGCACAATTTGAAATGAGTAAGAATGAGGAGTTCATCATTGAAGGCTCACCAAATTGGTTTTACTGCGGAAGACTTGCGTGAGCTAGTCAAGAGTGGAGAATTTATTTCGAAGAATTTATCGAAAGCTTCGTCACTGGAATTCAAAAAGTTGAATAACAGCACACTTTTCTTCATAAATGTATAGAAATGTGGAGTGCTCTTTCATCACTAGGAAATTTCCTCCTGACAAGGCCTCAATCTGCCTACTCCTTGTCAGGAGTTTGATTAGTTGTCGACTGATGGTCAACCAATTTGAGGCCTAATTCTCCCGATCCCTGGAAATCGGTATGAAAGGGTTTCGGTGCCGACAAGGCCTCAATCTGTCTATTCCTTGTCAGGTGAATAAGTTGACTACTGTTGTAGAACTGATTTTATCAAGAAAATATAATTGAAACTGCTCACTCGCTAAAATGAAGTTCATCACACTCATGCGAGTATGGTGAACCCATGATATTCGCAATAGTTGCGTTAACCTACTTACTTATTGCCTAATGCATAATTACAAGAACACCTCCCATTTTTCATATTTCTTACATCGAGAATAAAAAGTCGAGTCTATATAAACTTGACTTTTTTTATTTCTTACATCGAGATTAGGTTTTTTATTGATATTTATGAAGAAAAGGGTGCTCTCATTCAACTTCTATATATTTTTCTGTATCAACTTCTTATATAAGAAGAGAAACTCTCTGTGAGTTACTATCTCTGCGCAGAATTTAAATAATGACCATATTGAGCTCCTGGAATATCATGTATTTCAAGACTTCTACAGAATAATTACTCGTTCAGCATTGAAAATGAATTGTGACGTGTTAGTGAGCATGAACAAATTATCAAAAAAATCTTATGAACACTTATTCAATACAATGATTTTTTAAGAGTTAATGAAAGTCGATCCATATACTGTATTGAATGAAGAGAATGAGATAGCTTTTTAATATGAAGGAAGTACATTTAAGTGAAGAAGGAAGTGATACTTATAAAAGTCTTTACATGTATGTTTGGAACGTGGATGTTTGTATTTTGCTTACCGAGAATCTCGTTAATAATATTGGGTGATGTTTGTTATAGATAGAATAAGATTCATTAGTAGAATAGGTATTCCTGAGGCAATTCTAACCCCTTTTGTAGATATTCAACAAAAAGAAAATGTTTTTATCAATATACTTTCTCAAATATAACTTTGCATTATTAATGAGCTCAAAAGAAAATTGTGGGAAAATATTTTACTTCCCAATATATTTAACTAATGAAGCATATTCAGAATTGAATCATTTCAAGTCATTTCTATTGGTCCAGAATTATACTCCTTCCCCATTCCTAAGAATTTCACAAATAGTTCATTTCCTCTCCTCTTATCAGTTTCTCAATCAGATAAATTTCAGGATGCTTTACTTTCTGTGATTCAAATTCGTAAAAGCCACCCTTGACATCTTCACTTGAAGAATCACGTAATAGGATAGTTCTTTGGTATGTGGATTGTATCTTCCTAATTGTGGAAATTTCATTAGACGAATTGCGGAATACCTTTCGCAAATGCTTGTCTAGTTTTACTAACTCCTACAAAATATCTAATTTTATATTTTCGTTTTTTGGATCTAAAATCTTAACGTGCGGCTAAGCGGAGCGAAGAATTATATTTCATTTTTTATTGTTGACATCCATTGGCGTATAACCAGCAGTTAAGTGTGTCCTAGAATTGTATTTCGATACAATGTCATCGAGTATATCCACTTATAATTTCCACGAACAGTGAATTCTTTCCACATAATTGACTTGAGTGTTCTACTCACTCTTTCTACAACACTGCTTTTCGAGTTGGAATACGAACTATAATGATTTATGTTAGACGTATCCATTAATTCCTTGAAATATTTATTGTAAAGTTCCTTGCCAAAATCAGTTTGTAAATTTGTGGCAATTGTTTCTGAATTTCATTCATTAAATCTCTCACATGTGTTGCACTTTTATTCTTCACAAGAATCGCCCACACGTATTTAGAGAAAACATCAATTATTACGATAATATACTTGGAACCTTTATTGAACCGAGCATATGGAATCATCACCACAAGATCGGCAAGAAAAAGATCTAGAGGTCCTCTAACAATTACTCGTCGCCGTAGGTAATTTATTCGAACTGGGTTGTGCAGTTCATTAACAACATCCTGTTTCACACATTGCATTTCAATTTAGATTCAACTTGAGGATGAATTCAACAAAAAGATAATCTTGAAATCTTTTTGTACGGCAGCTCTTGAAAGATATCTTATCTCCTTTTTATAAAAATATATTATCCTCTTTTTCAATACTTAGTCTGCATTATTTGTTCTGATTTTTTTTTATTTAGTGGATCTACAGTTTGACGACGACCATTCGGCTTGTAATCAATGTACCTTACCCAGCATATATCATTCATTAAACTACTTAAATCATAGACCCCAATTCAAGAATCAAATACAAACACCCAAGCCATCAGCGGGGCTCGAACCCGAGTTCTACCGCACCATAGTCGGGTGTTCTACCGACCGTTCTACGGAGACCGGCATTAGTTCTGATCGGTATATGGAAGCCACTAGATGGATTAGCAGTGAAAAATATAACTTCAGCACTTTCATATGGGAATATGTATTCACTTGTATTTGTAATCAATTTATATATATATATATATATATATATATATATATATATATATATATATATATATATATATATATATATATAATAATATATATATATGTATATTGGCTTAAATTAAACTTTGGCTTAATGTTTCACGATTTATTTAACAATATGTATAGTCAACATGTTTCGAGCGTTAGCTCATTTTCAAGACTAAACTACTATAAGAGACGTACAACAAATTTATATCTACAAAATGGATGTGAGTAGGGAGGATAGTTGAAAATCTAATTGTTCATTTACAATTTCTTCTTTTCTCTTCTAAGAACTGCTAATTTCAATTGCTTCCAGAAGGTCTAAACGTTTACCTTTATTACCTGAGTGTAGGCATTTAGTTTTATTACTACACTCAGGTAATAAAGGTAAATGTTTAGACCTTCTGGAAGCAATTGAAATTAGCAGTTCTTGGAAGAGAAAAGAAGAAATTGTAAATGAACAATTAGATTTTCAACTATCCTCCCTACTCATATCCATTTTGTAGATATAAATTTGTTGTACGTCTCTTATAGTAGTTTAGTCTTGAAAATGAGCTAACGCTCGAAACATGTTGACTATACATATTGTTAAATAAATCGTGAAACATTAAGCCAAGAGTTTAATTTATTTTAATATTCAATTATGTTTCACCAAGAGTTAAGCGAGAATTCAATCTCATTAACATATATATATATATATATATATATATATATATATATATATATATATATATATATATATATATATATATTATATATATTTTCTTGAAATTGATTGCTAAAAACTTTCAAATATATATATATATATATATATATATATATATATATATATATATATATATATATCATCAAGATTTTTCCCCATGAGAAGAGCGACTGAACTTGAATTCGCAATTATTAGGACTTATATAGCGACATGCAGTGCGATCTTCGAGATTTTTTATGTTGATCTGTTGTAGATCCTTTCGGACCTCTTTTAGCCACTCTGTTCCGCATTTACTATTCTTAATTATATCGAGTAGTTTCTCCGGTATTCTGGACTGTTTTATTCTGTAGACAGTGCATAGAGCTTTGGTCGTCGTTTTCTGATTTCTCCCGTTATCGTATTTGTCTTTTGATATAGTTCATTCTAAGGGTTTTTCATCTAAATGCCGTTTCTATTTGATGACACGTAAATCTTTCTGTGAATTTTCTGTGCTTGTTTTTTCTGTTTCTCTAAATCTTGTTTCATTTACGTAAATTGCTTCTGGAAGAGTCGTTATGTTATAATGCCTCAATTTGGAGCCTACCGAAATGTACTTTTTGTTATAGTGAGCCCATGTTAGTTTCTAATCCCTCTGGAGCTTGGTCATTCTCTGTTCATTAGCAATTCGGTTTAAACCTGAGGACTGTATAACTTTTCCGAAGTATTTGAAATGGCCGACTTGCCGAATTTCACCATGTTTTGTGATAAGAGAAGATTTATTTTTTGGTTTTCTTCCCATGTATTTGGTTTTATCATAAGAAATTCGTAACCCGGTTTTCTGCGCAATTTCATGTTGTTTTTCTACGTCGAGAATGGCTGTTCTGTTCTGTTGTCTGTGATGATAGCAATATCGTCTACAGAGGCGAGACATTTGACATTTATTCTATTTTCTTTTTTGATACCCATTTGAAGTTTCCATTCCCTAATGATCTTTTCTAAAACAATATTGAAAGGGATGGGCAAAAGTCCGGCGCACTGCCGCACACCGGTTTTGATTTCCAAGAGATCTGATACTTCGCCCATAAATTTTATCTTGGAAGTTGTACCTGTCAGTGTCTGTTCTAAAATTTTTCGGGTCTTTCGATCGATTCCAAATTCTTTCATGATTTCAAAGAGGGTTTCGCGGTCTACCGAATCTAATCCTTTTTTGAAGTCAATGAATGTGATCACTCTATTTCTACATTTCCTCATCTGTAATATTATCTTCAAAGTACAGATCTGTTCAGCACATGATCGGCCTTTTCTGAATCCACCTTGGTATTCCCCATTTAGTGGGTGCATTTGGTGTTCTACTTTGTTCAGGAGTGCATTAGAAAGTATTTTCTACACAACCGGGAGTAAGGAAATTCTCCTGTAATAATTGATATCCATTTTGTCCCCCTTTTTGTGCAATTGATGTATAGCGCGGATTTCCAATCCTCTGGTATCTATTCCGTTCTCCAGATTTCTGATATTGAATGATGATGTTTTTGCGTCAAAGTAGTATCGTTCAGTTTCCAGAGTACCGCAATAATTCCACCTTATCCTGCTGCTTTCTTGTTTTTGAATAGCTTAATAATTGCCTTAATCTCTTCCATATCAGGGGCTTCCGAGTCTGGATGCGTAAACCCCGAATAGTCGAACTTAAGTTTTTGGGATGGATTGCAGTTGAGAATGGTGCTAGAATATTCGGCTTACATTTTGCAGTTATTTTCTCTCTTAGTTTCCAACTTGCCATCGGATTTTTTGAAGCAAAGACTGGGCGCTTGGTATCCTCGCAATATTTCTCTGAAAGTTTTGTTAGAATCTCTAGTAATTATTTATTATTGGTTAAATCCTTCTGTATTTCGTGACGCCTATTATTATAATATCTCCGTTTTTCTCTTCTAATTGCTTTGGAGGCCTGTTTTGGAGTTAGAAGGAAGTTCTCCCAGTTTTCCTCATTTTTATGATAGTTAAATTTTTTCCATGCAGTTATTTTCTTGTTGCAAATGACGTTCCACCAGCGGTGTTTCCTGGTGCGAGGAGGTTGCCCTAGTGTAATGACTTTCTGAATATATATAAATATATATATATATATATATATATATATATATATATATATATATATATATATATATATATATATATATATATATATATATATATATATATATATATATATATCTTTTTCAATTGAAGTTTTATCAATATATTGTTTATGACAATTATCAATATATTGATAATATAAGAAAAAAAGCAACGGAAAATTCTTTTAAATTCAATTTATCCATCTCAAATTATCAATAACAAACAAAAATATCATTTTATTAATTTCATACCTCATCTCAGAGAAAAAATTTGCGAAAAATTGAAGAAGAGAGAGATAAAAACCATTTGCACAAACAAAAGAAATATTGAGTCAATTTTAGTGAATAATAAAGAAAAGACAAATGTTGAAGACAAAAGCGGGATTTATATAATTTTTTGTAATGAATGTCCAGCGTTTCATATCGGCCAAACACGTAGAAAAATAAAAACTCTGGTTGACGAACATAAATGGTCGATTTTGTATATTGTTAATGAAACCGGATTTTCAGAACATTACATTAACTCTAATCACTTCATAGACTTTGAGAAAACTAAATGCCTACACGCAGGTAATAAAGGAAAACGTTTAGACCTAGACCTAGACCTTAACCTAGAAAAAAGAAGAAATCGTAAATGAACAAGTGGATTTTCAATTAACCTTCCTACTCACATCCATTGTGTAGATATGAATTTGTTGTACGTTCCTTATAGTAGTTTAGTCTTGAAAATGAGCTAACGCTCGAAACATGTTGACTATTCATATTGTTAAATAAATCGTGAAACATTAAGCCAAGAGTTTCATTTTGATATTTTATTTTGTTTCACCAAGAGGTAAGCCAGAATTCAATCTCAGTCATATATATATGATTAATTGATGAGGCCGATACTTGATGTAAATCGATAAACATAATAAAACAATTGTTGAACTGATTTACACATATATTAAAAATAATACTGCATGACGTACGTTTCGATGAGATCCACCTCTTTCAAATGTTGCACGTTTAGTCTGCACGTAGCATTTGAAAAAGGTGAATCTCATCGAAACGTACGTCATGCAGTATTATTTTTAATATATGTGTAAATCAGTTCAACAATTGTTTTATTATCATATATATATATATATATATATATATATATATATATATATATATATATATATATATATATATATATATATATATATATATATATATATATATATATATATATATATATATATATATATATATATATATATTATATATATATATATATATATATATATATATATATATATATATATATATATATCGAGATCGACGTCATTATGTCGGTCAGTCAAGACGTGTGTCCGCAGTGTTCCGACAATTTCATCGTTAATTCTAAAACTATTAAGTGCTGTATTTGTGGAGTGAAATCTCATACAACTTGTGTATCACTGAAGGATGCATGGATTAAAATTTTGGCTGAAAATCCGAATTTGAGATGGTTTTGTGACTTGTGTTTGGGGAAGCTTCCCATGCTGGTTGAAGTCGATTCTCCTGAAAAATATGTCGCTGCCACCAATGTAATTATGCAACAAAACATAATTGAATGTTTAAATCGTGAAAAAGTTCTCATGCAAAAATCGATAGAAGATCTTGACTACACTGTAAGTTTACAAAAAGTCATTATTGCATCCTCTAAGAACAAAGTTGATCAAGGTCAAATTGCTTCATCATCCCACAATCAAAATAATGCAACAAAAAATTCCAATGTAAAAAGTTCAAACCGAAATGTAAACAAGACGGAATTGGCTACCTTTACATTACCGACGCATGCGTCTGACCAAGGAGACCCTGTCCGAGCAACTTGTAATGACGGTACAACCGAACTACCTGGAATAGTTCAAAACAGTGCAAACTTTAATGCACCAAATGTCACTAGTCAAGTTCAAGGTCAACAAGCAAGACGTAAACTGAATAATGTTAAAATGAGCAAATCGAGCAAGCCTATTATCGATAGTAAACTAGTGAATTCTGCATTGATGCAAGCCAAACAGGCAATAATAATGAAAGATCTTCAAAATATTGCTACGGACACTGATGCAAGTGTGACAAATTCAGATTCCTACGTAAACCAAACAAATGAATCAGAGTGGAAATCGGTAAAAAATCGTAACAGACCACGAAACAGAAAATTTGTTATGGGCTCAGGCGAACCAAGCGTACAGGTTAAGACTATTCCTAAATATGCATATTTTCACGTCTCTAGGCTTCATCCTAGTACTAAGCCAGAAGACTTAAAAAATCTCTTGACAGCAACATTTCCTGAAGTACAGTGTGAGCTTCTTCAATCTAAGCACCCTCTTATTTATGCTTCTATGAAGGTATCTTTATATCATGATAACCTCAAGAAAGCATGGCAGAAGGAAGTTTGGCCACATGGTGCTCTAGTGTCCCGTTATTTTTTATTAAGGAAGGGGCCATCCCAGACAGCAGGGGATGCTCCCCAAGTTTAACGTGCTTAATAAATAACAATAACTCTATTCTGAATAATCTGGCAGCTAATTCTTCTCAAGTGAACCATGGTCCCAAGAAACCTTTTTCTCTAATATTTCAAAATGTGCAATGTCTAACTACAGCTCTAAATAAACTGAATGTTCTATTATCAGAAAATGATGTGGACATTTTAACGATTGCTGAGCACTGGAAATCTGCCGACGAGATCTCACAGTGGCAAATCCCTGGATACAAGTTGGTTTCTCAATTTTGCAGAGAGGAGGGCAGACATGGAGGAACCGCCATTTACTGTAAAAAGCCTGTGCAGTCGTTTGAAAGAAGAGATTTTGTGAGTCTCAGTGTGATTAATGTTGTTGAGTGTTCTGCGATTCAAGTGAATCTAAAACATTCTAGTATAGTTATTCTCTGTATTTACAGACCTAACACAAAACCTTTAGCAAATGTAGACATTTTTATTGAGAAACTGAATGCAATATTATTGAAATGTAGCTTAGAAAAAACTAATTTTATTATCGCTGGGGATTTCAATGTCAATGTTTCAGAGGATTGCAGAGATACTAGGGAGTTCCTATCAACTATTGAAATGTTTAATGTCAGTCTTTCATTTTCATGTGTAACTCGTCCAGCCTCGGGTGCCTGTTTGGATAATATTATTACAAACATGAAAGGATATAATGAAACCCTGGAATTCCATATTTCAGACCATCTCGCTTTAAAGTTCACGCTGTCAGAGGCCATTATAACTAAATCTCCAAGTAAGTTTTCAATTAGATGTATTAATGAACAAACTGTCAATGATTTTCTTTTGAATTTATCTCTTGTGTCATGGAATGATATCTGTGACATGTCTGGCAATGTCAATGCAATGTGGAGCTGCTTCTCTTCACGCTTTAAAACTGTCTTTGTAACGTCATGCCCTCTAAGGGTTGTGTGTAATAAACCTACAATGAATATCTGGAAAGCGAATCCAGCCATAAAAGACAAGAAAAGAATTTTAGATAATCTTCTTGTTATTTCTACTGCCAGGCCAGAATTTAAGGAAATTTATAACAATTTTAAGAAGCAGTATGATCATGAGATTTCATCAGCATATAAGTCTCACTTCGGTGACTATATAACCAATGCCCCTAACAAATCGAAAGCTGTTTGGAGGGTATTAGACTCTTTAATGGGTAAGTGCAGAGAAGCTGACTTAGCTATAAAAACTGGTAATCCATTGAAATTGGCTAACAACTTCAATGATTTCTTCATTGGAAATGCCACTCATAGGGTAAAGTTTAATAATCCTTCTCAGTCATTAAATACTTCTAGGTCTGTAAGACTAGATAAGTCTTTTTATTTCTTTGAAGTTACCGAAGCAGAAGTTATTGCCGCTGTGGGATCCCTGAAAACTTCAAACTCCTCTGGGCATGATGGCATTCCTATTTCGATTGTGAAAAAATCAACCCATATTATAGGTAGGCCATTGGCTCATATCATGAACTGTGCATTTAATGAAGGCTGTTTTCCAGACGATCTTAAAATCGCTCTGGTAAAACCCCTTTTCAAAAAGGGCGATATCAACGAAATTAATAACTATAGGCCAATTAGCCTTTTGTCAAGTTTTGCAAAAGTTTTTGAGAAAATACTAGCAACTAGACTTCTAAAATTTTTTATCAAATTTAGAGTCATTGCGGCTGAACAGCATGGCTTTACTAAATGCAAGTGCACTGATACAGCTCTCTTTGAATTGTTAGATGCTGTCATTGTAGCACTTGAAAAAGGTGAAGTTCCTATGGCGCTGTTGTTTGACTTATCAAAAGCGTTTGATTCTGTATTGCATAGCGTTCTACTTGAGAAACTCGAGCTTTGTGGTATCAGGGATATTGCTTTAAAGTTTATCGAGAGTTACTTGTCAAATAGACGACAGAGAGTTGTCGTTACGGTTGATGGCACGGCCCACTTCTCTGAGGAGAGGATCCTTTCCAGAGGCGTTCCTCAGGGAAGTGTGCTGGGTCCTCTTCTATTTCTTATTTATATTAATTCCCTGTGTTCAATTACACCTCCAGTCAAATGCTTGCCTGTCCTCTATGCAGATGATAGTAATTTTCTTGTGATATCTGATGAAGTTGAGACCTGCATACAGGATGGTAATGCGGTGATTTCTGCGGTGAAGGGGTGGTGCTGCGATAACCATTTAACTATTAATGAAGATAAAACCCAATGTCTCTTTTTCTCTAGTATTAGATCTAAAACTAATTTTCCTTCATCATTTGATCTAAATGATGGTACCAATATCGCTGTGACAGACAGTGTGAACTTTTTGGGGATTGTTCTGGACGGGCACCTGAGGTGGGTCCCACATGTTGTCAGGTTAAGGAAGCGTTTAAATAAAGTTATTTACACCTTTATAATGCTTAAAAACAGAATTAACTTGGAAGTTGTTCATACTCTTTATTACTCCAATTTCCAGTCTTTAATGGTCTATGGGATTATTTTCTGGGGAAACTCGCCTTCAGCAAATGAAATCTTCTTAACACAAAAAAAGGCGCTACGACTTTTGTGCGGTTTGGGCTTCAGGGATTCTTGCCGGGGAATATTCCGCGCCAATAATGTTCAAACACTGTATGGTCTTTATATTTTTAAGCTTTTACTTTTTGTGAGACAGCAAAAGCATTACTTTGAAAAATACTTAAACGTGAATAAGACCCGGCAGGTCTTTCCATTTAACCTTCCCGTACACTCTAGTGCCAAGTTTGCAAATGGTCCGCTCTATATGGCCATGAAACTTTTTAATTTGCTGCCTCAGTGCATGAGAGTCATTGAAAAAACTGAAGTGTTCAAGAAATGTATTTATAAGTTTGTTTTGGAATGTGAACCTTATAGTTTAACTGAATTTTTAGACTACTGTAAAAAGTAGAAAACTCACCTGACTTGTTTCTCTTGTGGGCTGTGATGATGATTCGCAACTGTACTTGTTGGAACCAATAAATTATTATTATTATTATTATTATTATTATATATATATATATATATATATATATATATATATATATATATATATATATATATATATATATATATATATATATATATATATATATATATATATATATACAGGGTTAGTTTAAAGTATGGAAACATCTGAATATCTCACAAACGGAAAAAGATAGAAATACGATCTTAACAGGTGTTGTATGGTTGCCATAGGACCATATTTTCGCCTTAAAACAAAATATACAGGGTGGTCCTAAAAATCGTAATGACTGCAATGATGGATTTTTTAAATGGAATACCCTCTATATTATAACAGTTTATGAATTCTTTTGACCTCTAGAATAACTTTGATACGGTACCATATGCCTAAATTCTATGGTTACGCAGATATCGGCACTTTAATTATTGCATACCCAAATTATGTCTGCCATATGTTTACGCAGATCTAATGAACGGCAGACATAAAGACATCATTTTACACATATTGCAGGGTTGCCAGGGAAAATAAAACAAACGGGGGGATAATGAAAAGCGTACCGACTACGCCTCAAAACTTTTATTCCATTAATATTATAACTTAAATCCTAATAATAACAATAACCATCATTTAAAGAAATGAAAAAAAAAATATCAAACAAATACTACAATAAATGTTCAAAGTGCGAACCATTTACGATTTGACAGTATCCAAGTCTTTTACAAAAATGTTCGATTGAATCACTTAGATATGTTTGTGGCATCAGATTTATCTCTTGCAAAATACGAGCTTGTAGGGTTTGTAAATTTAGTGGTTTATTCTTGTAAACTTTATTTTTAAGATATTCCTACAAGAAAAAATCTAAAGGAGTCAAATCCGGTGACCGTGGCGGCCATTCTATTGCTCCTCGACGTCCTATCCATCTCTGTGGAAACACTGTATCTAGGTAATTACGTACAGCCAGGGTGTAATGAGGGGAAGCACCATCTTGTTGATACCATATGTCATCAGAAGGTAACATGGGATTGTTGGGATGGGGAAATATGGCTGCTATTGCTGGCACAATATTATTCCTTAACAGGTTCAAATATTTGTCACCATTTAAATTACCTTCTATGAAGAAAGGTCCGATTATGTGGTTATTAATAATCCCTGCCCAAACATTTATTTTCTGCGGCCATTGCGTGTGTCTCTCCCTCATCCAACGGGGATTACGGCTAGACCAAATCCGGCAATTATGTCTGTTCACTTCACCGTTGAGGCAAAACGTTGCTTCATCAGAAAATACAATTTTTTTTTCAAAATTAACATCAACATTCTTCTTTCCTTCAACTAATTCACAAAACTGCAATCTGCGGTCTGGGTCATCTTCTGCAAGTTCTTGATTGTAGTGAATCTTATAAGGTTTCATTTTTTCTGACTTCATAATTCTTATAACGGACGTCTGAGCGATATTGTTGTCTAGCGCTAACTGGTTTGAAGATACTTGAGCATTTTCTTCAACTTGCAGTAGCACATTTAGTTTCGTATCATCATCTGTAGCAGTTTTAGGCCTGCCAGATTTAGGACAATTTTTAACATTTCCAGTATCTGTATATCTCTTGATAGTTTTGCAAACGGTTGATCTATTAATAACGTGTTGAGAATTCAATTCATTAAATATTCGTGTAACTTCTTCATACGTTCTTTTCTTGTCACCAAAACCTCGTAAAATTAGTATTTGTATGCGTTGTGTATCGCTAAGGTAAACCATTGTTATAAAGTGATTGACACTAAATAATTATGACAGTTCACTAATATTTAGTTAGAAACCATAGCCACCTTTGTCACAATGGCTTATCTTAGCGATACACAACGCATACAACTACTAATTTTACGAGTCTTTGATGACAAGGAAAGAATGTAAACTTACACGAATAATGGTTCGCACTTTGAACATTTATTGTAGTATTTGTTTGATATTTTTTTTTTCATTTCTTTAAATGATGGTTATTGTTGTTATTAGGATTTTAGTTATAATATTAATGGAATAAAAGTTTTGAGGCGTAGTCGGTACGCTTTTCATTATCCCTCCGTTTGTTTTATTTTCCCTGGCAACCCTGCAATATGTGTAAAATGATGTCTTTATGTCTGCCGTTCATTAGATCTGCGTAACCATATGGCAGACATAATTTGGGTATGCAATAATTAAAGTGCCGATATCTGCGTAACCATAGAATTTAGGCATATGGTACCTTGTATCAAAGTTATTCTAGAGGTCAAAAGAATTCATAAACTGTTATAATATACAGGGTATTCCATTTAAAAAATCCATCATTGCAGTCATTACGATTTTTAGGACCACCCTGTATATTTTGTTTTAAGGCGAAAATATGGTCCTATGGCAACCATACAACACCTGTTAAGATCGTATTTCTATCTTTTTCCGTTTGTGAGATATTCAGATGTTTCCATACTTTAAACTAACCCTGTATATATATATATATATATATATATATATATATATATATATATATATATATATATATATATATATATATATATATATATATATATATATATAGATAGATAGATAGTTTATTTCAATTACATAGTAACTAAGTCAAAATTAACAGAATAAATTCAAAAAATAATTAATTAATTCCAGTTTAGATAAATTGGGATTTTAAATTTCTACTCTAAACTCATCCAAGCAGTAGGGAGGATTTTCTCTTAGGTAGTTTTTCATTGTTCTCCGAAGGACCCTTTGTTGTAGATTCCTCCATTGGATTGGTAGTCTGTCAAAAAGTTTAACTCCTTCGTTTTTTCTCATACCCGACGTCAGTCTTGCTTTTCCAATATTAAGGTCTTCATTTGATCTGATATTATAAGGTTGACGTGCCGATCGTTTTTCATATCTGGCGGGATTTTTTGCAACATTCATAACCAGTCTCAGTATTAGTTCGGCTACCACAGTCAACACCCCGTGTTTCTTGAAAATTGGCTTGCAGTGACACAGGGAGTTTACCGCTTCGATAGCTCTGAGAGCCTCCTTTTGAGATGTAAGAATCTCCTTCACATGACAATTCACTCCCCACAGCTCCAGAGCGTAAAGCATCCTTGAGTGGAAAAGTTCGTAGTACACTGTTTTTGCTGCTTCGATGCTGATGATCTTCCTTACCCTTCTGATAGCAAATATGCTGCTCTGTAAACTTTCATTGAGTTTGTGACAATGATTTCTCCATGTAAGCCGGTTGTCCAGAATGACGCCCAGAAATTTCACTTCATTTGAAGGTAACATTCTGGATGTTGTAAAAGTCATTGTTTTGCACTTACTTTCATTGAGCAAGAGCTTATTTGCCCTGAACCAGCTCCCAGATGTTTGCATGGTCTGCTGATATCTTATTTCTAATTTTTTCTCTTGCTTGTCCTTCAAAGCAAAGCAGGTATCGTCAGCATACAACACCATATGGCATGCCAAATTCTTAGGCAAATCATTCATATATATGATGAAGAGGAGGGGTCCAAGGATTGAGCCCTGCGGGATTCCCTGCTCCACATTAAGCACGGAGCTACTCACTGGCCCGCACTTCACCATCTGCATCCTGTCCGTAAGATATGATGTGAACAGTGCGAGTGCCACACCTTTAACACCATAGTATTTAAGTTTCTCCGTACATATACGATGACACATGCAGTCAAACGCCTTGGATAGATCACAAAACACTACAGAGGTCCAATAACGCTCCTCAAGGCTATCAACTATGAAATTATACAAGGATTCTATACCATCAGCAGTTCTCCGACCCTTCCTGAAACCAAACTGTTCCTCACAAAAGTAATTACTCTTGTCCATATAAGACACTAACTGATCCGCCATTATCATCTCAAGTACTTTGGAGAAGGTAGGAGCTATGGAGATTGGTCTGTAATTATTTATATCTTTAGTACTACCATTTTTTAATATAGGACATACCTTTGCTATTTTCATTTTATCGGGAAATATTCCTTGTTGAATGCAAGAGTTCAATATGTCAGTTAAAGGATATACTATGGCCTCAGCGACGACTTTGACTAATGTCGAGCTGATATCATAAATGTCCATAGTTGGTTTTGAGGCAAGCCTTCCAATGCAGCTAATAACGTCTTCCTCAATAACTGGCTTCAGGAATAAGGAGCTTCCATCCTTTATATTAAACTTCTTCAGAAAATCTATAAATGAAGTAGAGGTATCAGGTATCTGTTTGGATATATTAGTTCCCACGCCTATGAAATATTCGTTGAAGATTTGTGCTGATGGTACTCCCTCATGTGACATTTTTTTTGAACGACCTGTTTCGTTATTTATTATTTGCCATGTAGCTTTCTGTTTATTCTCAGCAGCCGCTATTTTGTTTTCATTCCTGATCCTTCTTTCTACCTGAGCAGCTTCCAGATATTGTTTTCTATGTATTTTGAATAATGTAAGGGTATTCTCATCTTTATTTTTCAAATAGGCTTCTCTTATCAAATCTAGAGTTAATTTCATATGATGTAAACTTCTAGAATAATCAAACTTTCTCGACTGTGTAAAACTGCGCAGTGGACAGCAGTTATTCAACTGAAGGCAAAATATATTAAGGAAAACTTCAAATTTTTTATTGGCATTCTTCATATTGATTACTTCATGCCAGTCTTCTTCGAGAAGACTTCTTTTAAATATTTCTATATTCTGTGGATTTAGAATTCTTCTTTTTTGTGTATTTTGTTTTGTTTGTGAAAACACATTTGTTTCTAGTATCTGAGCCTCGTGATCTGATATATTTGCATTAAATATATATGCCTGTTAGACCTGGATATTTGTAAATATATTATCTACACATGTTTGTTTGCCTGTATAATGTTCCCTTGTGTTTGAAAATATGGTTCTTGTTAGTCCGTAACTGTTAAGTAAATTTGTTATAGCTATTGAACGTGCATTTCGTTCATTGAAATCTACATTGAAGTCTCCACATAAAACAATATTTATTTCGCTATTGAAAGTAGAATATATGTAATCAAAGACATCATGAAAGAAATTAAATAAAAATTCAGTTACCTTTGCAGCATAGAAGGACAGCACAACCAAGTTCTGTTCAGATAAGTAAATTGCACAAACTTCATTAGTCATTTCATTTGAAAAATTTTTTATCTCACTAATTTCACTATAAAATATGCCCTCATTTATGTATATACAAACTCCTCCATGCTGATGTTGTTGCCTATTGTAACCTGAAGCCAGCCTTCTATTTTCCATCTGATATAAACCTTTATTTCCCTCATGCAACCAATGTTCGCTTAAACATATCACATCAGTCTTCAAGTGACTTGTAAGATTTTCAAGTGCTTCAATTTTGTTTGTTATACCCTGTATATTTAAATGCATAATTTTCATCCTTTGATTACTTGATGTTGCCTTACATGAATTACTTAGTTGACTATTTTGTCTTAAAGGTTTTAAGTTTGTTGCGGAGGTTTCTTGTTTAGGAAGTAAAAAAAAGGAGTAACTTTTGCTCCAACAGGCCATACCTCTGCATTTTCCACTTTGTTCATATCCTCCCTGGGAACACTCACTTTAAACGATGAATACTCAAGTGGTCTCCTTGATTCTAATTTACTGCATTTAACATCATCGAAACCAGCCGATTCAAGGTATTGACGTAGCTGCTCCTCTTGAAGCCCTCGTTCAATCTTGCAAACGTGAAAATGAGTATAGGTTTTGACACCTTTAATATTCAGAGATTGACCGGAACCAAAGATACTTGAGCGTATGTTTCTGTTTGTACTTTTCTTGGGATTAGAATTTCTTACTTTATCTTGAGTGAGATTACGTTCCATATTTACTGTTTGGCTTAACCCTAATCTGGATGAACTGATTTCTTGGGTTTTACCTAGTGATTTGGTTTGTGGATTAGTGGGGTTTTCATACTTTAATGTTCTTGTAGTATCTACAGTTCCTAAATGAATTATTTCATTCATAAAGTTCTTCTGTTCTTGTATTATGTTTCTGGCTAAATTATTATCCTTGTTGTTATTAATTTGTTTGTGTGCGTCTGTTTCAGTAATTTCACTGTATGACTTAACGCTACTTTGGTTAGAGTAATAAAGCTCTTTCTTAGCTGGGTTATTTTCCCATTAAAATTTTCATTAATATTTTGCAGTTTAAAATTTATTCTCTCTTCCATACCGGAAAATAGGTCATGAATCAATTTTTGTTGCTCAATATCAGGATTATTCGCATTACTACAATTAGAAATCGGTTTAGGTTGTTTATTCCGTGCCTCTAATTGAATTTTGTCATCTGTTCTTTCTGTTTTGAGGTTATATTCATGAATAACTTTCTGTTGCTCTGTCAATTCATGTTGTAATTTCGTAATCTTCTTTTCAAGAGCTTGAATTTGATCTTTCATCTCTTTTCTCGATTCTGTTAATATTTTATTTTCATATAAAACTTTATTATGTTCGGAATTGGCCGGTAGTTTTGATTGCAATGCCAATTTATTTTTTAGTGATTTATTTTCTTCCGTAAGTTTTCTGTTGTTTTCTATTAGTTCCGTTATGTTACCTGTTTCCTCACGGCAACGTAAACATAATAATATTGCTCTCCTTTTGGATAGGGGAAAACATTTTTCTTCGGTGGCTGTATAGTTACCGCATTCCTTACATTGAAGATTTCCGCATCCGTCGCACGCAAAAAGGGCGTATTTATCTCCTTCCAACCCGCAGCCGACACATTTCATCTTCAGTTTGGTTTCCTTATCACTGTAAACAATCGAATAGTTCTCCTTTTTATGATAAATTAACACCTGCTCTGAAAAACTCTTATCATTCCATTGTCAATTGGGAAAACTATATTTTCACAATATTCGTAATCTCTCAAAGTTATTCACAAAATCATTGAAATTTTGGATACTTCTAAAGAAGAGGTTCACTCTGATATAAATTTCAATATTTAACTCGCTCACTTTGACACCAATAATTCGGTATTTCTGAAGAGCCGATTTTCGCGTGTAATACTCATGGAAAATCTCTTTCTTAACTCTGTGATGTGATTTGCATCTCTGTTTTTCCTATACCAATAATATCTTCAAAATGTGCTAATCATTCTTTTTGTGAGAGAGTCAATTAAACGGGCGCGCGCAACATCCTAAGCGCGGCAAATTCAAATGAGGAAATTATATTTTCCTTACATCCCCCCTCGCCACCGTGAAAATTTTCATGAAGATTTTCAGTATCATTATGCGATATCTGGTATTAATTTTGAAATATGATATAATCCTGTTTCCTCATTTTTCTTGCCAGTTTTAATTTTGAATATTGTGGTTGATATTTTTTTTGTAATTTCAAATGGTCCAATTCTAAGTTCATCTAATTTTTTCCTGTTTAATCTATTGCCGTTTTCAATGTACACTAAGTCACCTGTACCAAATTCATGGTTTTTTCTGTATCTGTCAAAGAGTTTTTTATTATATTCGTGCGATTTTGTAGTGTTGTCTAGAGCTAATTTTCTATCTTGTATCCATTTTTCTGCGTTCTTATGTGTTTTTAATTCTTCAGGTATCATACTAGTGTTTATGCCATCTAGTAAATATTGTGGTGTAAAACCTGTAACTGAGTGTTCTGTTAGATGTTATATTTATCCACGCATTCTCGTGCTATTGTTGTCCAAGCTTTTTTCTTTTGAGATTCGTTTAATCTGTATCTTATTTTATTCACTAATGTTTGATTCAATCTTTCATTTAGGCCGTTTGAATAAGGCGCATTTAAAGCTATGTATATAAGCCTGATGTCTTGTTCTTTTAAATAGTTTTGAAATTCTTTAGAGTTGAGTCCTGGGTATTAGTCTGTTAATATTGTATCTATTTTGTCTGTTTCTAGCGTGTTTTTAACTAGTTTTATAAAGTCACAAGCAGTTTGAGTTTTTGATGTCAATATGAATGCGTATCTTGTAAAGTGATCAACTAGAAGATGGAGGTATCTTTTTGTTGATCTTTTGCCACCAAACCCACCAATTGTGTCAATTGACACTATCTCAAATGGTTTCGTTGCTGGTCCTAGTTGGGACATTGAACCATATTTGGCTTGACCTCTAGATTTATTTTTTTTGCATATTTTTTCATATTATTTATTAATTTCCTTGAAGTGTAATATGGACATATTCTGCTTATCATTTGTCTTATTCCTATGTGGCACCAGTCTACATGTGTTTCTTTTATTAGTCTAATACTTAATTTTTCTGATAATATTATTTTTGTTTTATTTCTTGTTTGTTTATAGAATATACCATTTTTATCAATAATTTTCTTTTTTAAATTCTTTAAGGCCGTGTTTTCATTTTGATCTTCAATTATTTCTTGTACTTGGATCATGTTTGTTATTTTCATTATTTCTTTAGTGTTCTCTTGTGAATCTAATACCGGGTTTCTACTGAGACAGTCTGCTTCAGTATTTAACTTTCCTGGTATGTATATGATTTTGAAGTCGAATTGAGATAAGTAGTATGTCAGATCACCTAATTCTTCGTCTGTTCTTGCTTTTATATTTAGGTTTTCTAAAGGCTTATGGTCTGAATACACTTCAAATCTTCTTCCAATCAGCCAGTGTTCCCAATATTTTATTGCTTCTTTTATTGCCAAGCATTCCAAATATATAGCTTTCTTTTTTTTTGCATTTCATTGAGTTTTTTCGAGAAATAGGCTACTGGTTTTTCCTTTCCATCCTTCTGTGTCTGTTTGAGTATTGCACCCATTCCTTTTATCGAAGCATCTGTATATATCTTGATTGGTAATTCTGCATCGAATATTTCCAGCACTGATTGAGAACACATCAGTTCTTTTATTTTAGTGAAAGATTTTTCACAATTTTCAGTCCAATTAAATTTAATATCTTTTCTTAATAAGTTATGTAATGGTTCTAATATTATTGAGATTTTTGGTATATATTGATGGTAAAAGTTTATTTTGCCTAAAAATTGTCTTATATTTTTTTGTGTTTTTGGAGTTGGAAAATTTTTGATTGATATTAAGTTGTCTTTAATTGGTCTTACTGTATTATTTCCTATTATGTGTCCAAGGTACCTTATTGAATTTGATGCGAATGTACATTTTTGTAGTTTCAATCTGAATCCTTCTTTTATTATTGCATCTAGAACTTGTTCTATATGTTTAATATGGTTTGCAAATGTGTCTGAAAATATTAGTAGTATATCATCTATGTAGATTTCGGTAAAAGTTGTGTTTTCTTAATATGTTTGATAAAATTCTTTGGAATGTTGCTGGGGCTGTTTTCAATCCGAATGGGAGGCAAGTCCATTGCCATTGTCCTTCTTGAGTTACAAAAGCAGTTTTATTTCTATCTTCTACTCTTAATGGTATTGACCAGAATGCAGAATTTTTGTCTAATGATGTGAAGTATTTACAGTTTCTAGTTTTAATTATTAAATCATCGATTAGCGGAAACGGTTGAGTTTGAGGTATTATAATTTTGTTTAACTCTCTGAAGTCTATACATAATCGAGTTTTTCCTTCACCCTTTTTAAATGCTAACGTTACTGGTGCGGCAAATGGACTGTATGATTCTTCAATTAATTCGTTTTGTAATAATTTTGCTATTTGTTTTTCTATTTCTTTTCTATCTTCAATTGTGCACCTGTAAGGTCTTTTACTACAAAATTTTTCGACTATTAGATCTATTCTTGCTTCATAGTTCTGTACAGATCCTATATCATACTTGTCTTTAGCAAAAATTCTTTTGTATTTTTCTGTTAAATATTTGATCTCGGATTTTTGTGTAATGTCTAGGAGTTCTAAGTTTAATTTGAAATCTTTGGTCTCAATATATTCATTGAAGTTTATTTGAACTATATCTGCTTTTTGGCTTATTTTTGAATTTTCATCTTGCTTCAGTTGGAATTCTTTTATTATATCTAACCCTATAAGAAAATCATGGAAATGTTCATTTTCCACGATAAAAACATCTACTGTTTTTGTTATTTCGAAAATTTTTAACTTAATTTTCGCTAATCCTTTTGTGAATGAAACACCACTAATTGTTTTTAATTGTACTTTATTTATGTCTGTATTGCTATTTTTTATCTTTCTTATTAATCTTTTATTGACTAGTGAAACTTGAGATCCTGAGTCATAGATCCTTTCTATTTCTATCTTATCTTCTAATACAATATTCAACTCAATTAGTGGTGTGTTTACTAGTTTTTTGGTTCATCATATATTTCTACATCTAGAATAGAATTATTATTCACTTTTTTTATTGCAGTGTTTTTGTTTTCCTCATCGTTGTTTTCAAACCAACATTTTTCAATGAGGTGGTATCTCACACCTTTGCCCAAATTTTCACATGTTTGACATGGTTTTTTTTCTTCATATTTCTCTTTATAATCTAATGTAGGTTTATTTTTGGAATTTTTTTTATTTACTAGACATTCAAGATTTCTCAATTCATTTATTAAATCATTAGTTTCTTTTAATTCTGCTTTATTAATTTTATTCAAGATGAATTCTGGTAACCCTACCGATATTAATGCTATAAGTGATTTTATATCGATATCTTTGTTGAAATCAACTAGAAGTTTTTTTTTTTTTAGAGCGTAATCAGTTAACGAACCTTCTCGATATTTAAATGATAAGCATAAGTTACATTATTCCATCCATTGTCTGTGAAACATTCTAAAAACCTTTCTTTCCATTCTAACCAACCAGCTTCTATTTTTAATCTTGTTAGTGTGGAAGAGTGCCAATCCAGACTAGGTTTATCAAGAAATAATTTGAATAATTTAATTTTATTTTCACATTTTTCTACTTCGAATCTAGAACACTCTTTTTCAAAATTTTCTATCCATTGTTTAGCGTTCGTATTTTTGCTTGAAAACTTTTCTAGTAAAAATTTTTCAGATATCTTTTTTATGTTTATTTCTTTACTTTTGTTTTGTGATGTTTCTATTAGCTTTTTTAATATGTCATGTAGATCTTCATTTTCCGTTGTATCTGTGCCAGTCACACTTACCTCCTCTAAATATTGATCTTGAAATTGTACATTTCCATCTTCATCTATATATATATATATTTTTTTGAGTTCTTCGGTCATTGTAATCCACACTTTTTTTACCTGATTCCTTTTTTTCAGTGAATTTACTGCTTTTTTATAATTATGGTTTTCTTTAATTCTGTATGATTACTCATATACTTGAATTCCTCTGACAGTGCATATTTTTTTCCATCTTCTGTATGCATTGAGGTAATGGCAATCGTATTCGACTTGCTATCATTTGTGAACTCAAACTGTAATTTTTCCATCAAAGTTACCTGTAAAACAAAAGAAACAACAATTAAAGTTTATTATTATCACTCTTATTTCACTTAGATAACTCAAGGAAAATCTCTTTCTTAACTCTGTGATGTGATTTGCATCTCTGTTTTTCCTATACCAATAATATCTTCAAAATGTGCTCATCATTCTTTTTGTGGGAGAGTCAATTAAACGGGCGCGCGCAACATCCTAAGCGCGGCAAATTCAAATGAGGAAATTATATTTTCCTTACATATATATATATATATATATATATATATATATATATATATATATATATATATATTATATACTTTGTTGTATTCTAATGTCCTGAGGGTACCGCACGACTGACTCTGACAGTGACGAAATATTGAGTTTAACGAGAACGTAAGAGTTTTCATTTTCCCATAGACCGCTTCCCGAAAGAATTCACAATATATAATAAATATATAATATATATATATATATATATATATATATATATATATATATATATATAATACATAATAAATATATTAACCGACTTCATAGAAAACAAGTTGAAATTATAGTAATCTCAATATTCCATATCAAATCAAGTGAAAGTGATAACCCTCTCTAAATCTCCATGAATATTGAATTCAATAGTATATTCCTGGTCTGCAGAGATAATTGGTATCATTGTCGTGGATTCTGAAAATGAAGATATGTGCTAATATGAATTGTGAATGCAAAACACATTCTGCTAACATAATTTAATTTGAAAAATGAAAATAATGAAACTTAGTAAAAATAAAATTTATATGTTAATCTTAGTGAAACAAGTATGCTTATCGTAATACGAGTACGTGTCATTGCTCTTGAACAATAACGGGTAATTGAACTAAATTTTAGACGCCTAGGTATAAGAATAAACCAGGTTTTTATTTGTATGACAAAAAAAACTACACATTCAATTATATAATTTGAAAGGAACAGAAATAGCAATAAGTTCAAACCAAATAATCATCCTTCCACTTTTTTTACAGGATGAGGAGCGTGTGAATAAAAGGTTTCAAGATGCGGAAAAACATGGAATAATCATTTGTCAAGGTACAATTTCATGCTCTTCCATTTTGAAACATTTACCTTTAGGCCCTGTAATTATTCTCACTAATGCAAAATTATTGAGCTGTGATGTCTGTAAATACAATAAATTGACTTCTGAGGTGCAGAAAATGTTAAGATGGCCTGTTACATATCAAGGACATTATATAGTACTATGTGGCTTTGACGTAGAAACTCAAAGAGTATATTATAGAAATCCGACGTTGACAGATAGTAAGTATACTACTTACAAGTAATAACTATAAATATAGTGATTAACAATTATAACTATATATTCAAATAAGTATAACTACAGAATGAAATAAATTTTTAACATTAAGTAAATTTTTGTAACAGATGTCCAATAAATGTAATAGGTTGAATTGTTTCTTCAGAGAAAAATTGTATGCAGTTTAAGTTCTTATTATTCAAATAGTTCTAATAAAGCATTTGATCGAAGTAAGGTATCGCCAGTTATCAATACTTTGGTTATTGTTGGTTTCAAAACACGAATCATTATATCAATTTCATATTGACAACATGAAGTTAAAGTGTATTCTCGGTCATCCCCAAATCATATACTAGTAGGTACTCTGAAAATGTAAAAACAATGATATAGAACTTTGGCAGTGCAAATAATTTTTTTAAATCTGCTGTGAGAACAATGTCTAAACAAAATATGACATTATTCTCACTGGAACCGTAAATATTTTTGGGATAAAAGCTAGTCTATTCCACACTATACGTAATATATATATTTGTACCGCATTCCATTTATATCAGTTCAACCATTCTGACGTGATTGAGCAAACGTTCAAACAATTAATGTTAACATAAAGATAACATTAATAAAGAACAAAAAAAATTATGGGAATCATATAAACGTATCTAATCAAATTACATAATTAATTGTTAGAATGAAATCGTTGCTTCTTTAACAGATTCTATTCGAAGCTATCATATATATATCATATATAAAAATTCACATATTTTTTTATTTTATTGTTTTTTTTCACAGGAATATGTGTGATGCCCATAAGAACCCTAGATGATGCAAGAAAAAGTTATGGCACTGACGAAGATACCATTCTCATTTATAATTCCTGATTCA
This sequence comes from Henosepilachna vigintioctopunctata, assembly GCA_030704895.1. Lineage (NCBI taxonomy): Eukaryota > Metazoa > Arthropoda > Insecta > Coleoptera > Coccinellidae > Henosepilachna > Henosepilachna vigintioctopunctata. The sequence goes on along the minus strand of JARQZJ010000036.1, from coordinate 4,657,127 downwards.
TTGGATGTATATATATATATATATATATATATATATATATATATATATATATATATATATATATATATATATATATATATATATATATATAGTATATTGCCTTGTAATTTAAACAGAAATATTATGAGTTATCCGCAAAATAGGAGGCCCACTATAAATGAATTTTAACCAATTTTTTAACCTGGTCTATATTTCGACTATGATTATGGTCTCCATCAGGACTTTATAAAATAACAGATGTTAATAAATATCATGATAAAAAAATTCTCACATCTTACGGCTAACTAGGTAGAATGTTTGACTAACACCATAAACAGGAGTGTGTGAACTTAAAATATTGTGACAGACTTGCCCTGAAGCCGCCTCTATGGTTTATGGACGTTTCGAGAAATGAGGAGACTGTTGATAACCGTCGTAGTCACGACCAGAAAGCTCTTCTCGTAGATTAATTTCTATGTTCATGGATCTGACTGTCTCTGTCACTCTCTCTTCGGTGGAACAACAACAATAACCACGTGTAGAAAAGTTCGTTCTTTGCAAATAATCAGAAATATAATTCTAAATACGAGTGTCGTTGAATATTTGCACTCATAGAATAATATATCACAACCGTTATAAGTGTTTATAGTTGTTTACTGTTAATAAATCATTTTAGGAATATTGGCATCATCAAATCACTTGAAGTACCGATAAACACCTAACAATATATATCATATTATACACGAAAATTCATACTGAGATGAAAATATAAAAATTATGAAAAACTAACCAGACAACGAGCTAATTGACTAGATAATAACAACTAACTAGACTGATAACTAGAGCTGACCGGAAAAATGTCACCGAAAAATCACAGAAGCTTTATCACAGAAGACCGGGTTAACAAATTGGTTGAAATGCATTCATAGTAGTCCTCCTATTTTGATAATATTTCTGTTTTTTATATTATAATTATATATATATATATATATATATATATATATATATATATATATATATATATATATATATATATATATATATATATATATATATATATATATATATATATATATATATATATATATATATATATATATATATATATATATATATATATATATATATATATATATATATATATATATACGATAAATAAGGAGTATTGCCGTGTAATATCAATTATTAAAAAATTATGAGTTCTCGGCAGAAGTAGGGCCACTATAATTGATACACAACCAATATATTAACCTTGTCTATATTTCGAACATGTTTACATTCTTCATCAGGACTCTGAAAAATAAATAAGTGTAAAACAAAGTGTTTTAACCAAAAAATTACATCTTACGGTTAGGCTGAAGATGTAGCCAGACTGTACGCAGCAGTGAAAATAGATGGTAAAACAAACTTTAGAACTTACAGAACCAGATAATCTCATTAAAAACGCAATATAAAATATATAAAATAAAATCAGGTGTCACAACAATCATATGTTAAAGATACCGAACTGTCAGGAAACACAGACAAACGTCACTAAGGATCACAGAGTGTCAAGTGCAAAACTCTCTGTCAACTGTCAACACAAGTGAAAGAACGCAAAACATTAAACGAAACTTAGGAATTGTAGCTGGGCTTATCGAATTTTCTTCGAGAGCAGATAACTATAGATGCAACTGAGCCTAGTAATGTCTGTTTTTCTATTAATGCTATTGCCATTAGCATTAATATGGCACATTTCCAAAAATAATCTCTTCTGATAGCCACTAGCTATATCTAGGATTTTAAAATTATTAAAGTCAAAGTGATGTCCCATCTTTGCCGCATGGAGGGTCAAAGCACATCTGTCTGGGTGGAGTCTTATATCACTCTTATTGAAAGTAATTCTTCGCTTGATGTTCTGCGAAATTTGACCTATGTACACTCCTCCACAATCTAAGCATGTTATACCATATACACAGAGCATGTTATACCATATACCATATATACCATATATATATATATATATATATATATATATATATATATATATATATATATATACATACCGCTCGCAAAAGGTGCCCAGCCTGAAATGTATATTTTTATCACTAGAACGGGTGGTAGTGCGGCAAGAGGGAATGCAGTTGGTAGTTACCAACTGTTCAACTGTCAATGACTAGTTTGCCTTTCAGGTTACCGCTCATCAAAACAAATGAAAGTTCCCTTTGAATACTATGGCGATTTTAAATTTTAGGTTCCCAATATTAATGAAGATATTGTATATTATGAATATATTTCGTTATAAATATTTCTCGAGGTGTTTGGACTTAAAACTGTATGTAATAACTACTAGATAAATCTGCTCATTATATTATAATCTGCCACTTCATGAAATGAAAGTGAACTGAAATAGTGATAGAAATATTTCACTTAATTTACAATATTTCAGGATATTCAATTGAGAGTTTTAAATGGAATTAAATATCCTACTATTGAGTGAATATTTCAGAACCCTCTAGGTTAAAATTGCTTCGTGTTATGAATATTATATCGTGCTACATTCTGACATGTAGTTAACACATGGAAGTAAGATACCTCATAAGTGTCTATTATATACCTAATTATACTTCGACTTGAAATGAGAAACAATATTTATTTTAGCAAGAAGGAAATTAAGTATCAATACTAGAGAGAAAATATGAAATTTGTTGCAAATGTTTGTATTTTTATAGTATTTTTCATGTTACCAAAAATATTCAGTGTACTTCGAATTGAATTACTATATAATTTCCATTTGATAAATATTAGACAAGATACTATTACATATAACATACTATATTACTAAGAGTAGGACTACTAAGAGAGATACCTGCTCATTTGAGAATGAAATTGAACTGGTTTAAAATATATTAGGGAGTCCAAGCAGTTTTAAAAATGATAATAAAATACTATATTGAACATCATTATATTGTTAGCATTTCAGCAAAAAGAAGTACTCATTATTTCATGTCTTTTGTGCAACTCATTGTTCTAGATCATAAAGGGAGAATGCATTGTATTAAAAAAAAATCTACATTTGTTGAAAAAGATTCACACATATAATTCAACATTTTAATAATTGCTTTATTATGTTTATCAATTTACATCAAGTATCGGCCTCATCAATTATCAATCTACATTTGTTTATATACCTAGGCATAAAGCAACTGAATTGAATGTTCAGAGCTAAATCTTCTATTTATTGTTTAATATGATCACATAAAGTGTATTTAATAGAATACTACTTATTATTGTAGGTGTGTTGTAGAAATACTTGCCAGAATGATAAATGAAATGTTCAACATTAAGTCTGCATCAATATACTCGTACTACACAATTGAGATTGCATTCTTGCTTACCTTTAGGTGAAACATGATCAAATAAAATCCAAATAAAATTCTTGGAACATTAGGAATAAAATATCTTGAAAACAATGCTTCAATCATAAAGATAAAGTGATGTTAGACCATACTTGCTGAAGTGAAAATTCAATACAGTAGTTGGACATAATTCAAAACAGCGTCAACTCTAGTAAAATATTTCTAATGAGACTGTATTAGAATTAAGAGATTATAATTGTTTATTCGGAGGAAATATGAACAAAAAAACTTCAATTCATATGATGAAACATTAGGTATTTTCTTCAATTGAGGCTGACTTTAAAAAGCAGATATTACCTGAGTTAAAGTTGAAAATGCTTTTCATGAAATATAAAGTTCAGAGGAATATACTACATTGGGTGAAATATTTTTTTCTATGGATGTATCTTATATATTTATGACTTTAGAAAATGGAATACAGACAAGTATAAAACTCACAATAGCATTTACACATTGAAAATTAAGAAATGATAATGCATATATAACTAATATATCACACATTGCATATATAATTAATCTCTAACTAAATCAATGATGAATCACAATATTCAAAACAATAATAAATAATTGTACATTTTCTAATGATACTAAGTTGATGATCAAAACTAAGTTAGATAACCACCTTACACTGGTATTATTGCTTTGAGGTAATAATTGTAGCAAAATAACTGAGCTAGTGTAAAAATTTATCATTATGTCTTCTCTGTATATTACTCAAAAATATAACTCAATATTTTTTTTTGAAAATTTTCGAAACAAACTGACCACAAATATCATTCACGTAAAATGAAATAATACTATTCTGATATTTTAGATGGAAATATATACAATATGAAAAAAATATTTCTATAATTATATTTGAACAGAAATTTCCAAAATTTTTATGCATTCTCCTGGGCTCAGATTAGAAGAGCAAGTTCATGTAATCATACCAACATCCCAGGAAGTTGCAGAAATGACTTCCTAAACTTTACATCTGACGGTATAATGTTTTGCCACTTAGAGGTATATAAGTAGGTAGATTTATTTTTGGTATAATCGTAACATACATATGTCATAAAGTGAAATAAGTTGAATAGAGCTCAACTGGAGTATATTTCAAGGAAAAACTCAATTAGCACTTCACTCAATATAATACACCATTACAATTTCATGAATGTTGGTTTCTAGGTATATTCAATACTTTAAAATATATTTGTCCACTGGGAAAAGTAAATACTTCCAGTTATATTGAACGAACAAACCAAAGAAAGGAGTGAATACGTTGCAGATTTTTAAATGAAACAAAACATGATAAAAAAGCTCCATCTTTATTCACAATAAATTCTGTATTTATTCAAATGCATTGGTAAACGTGAAAAATTAAAAACGGCAATGGGACAATTCGGCTCACAAAATCAGCTTCAGTCAATAATTTGTATCTTAGAGCGGAAGAAGCTGCAAGAAAACCCCTTTTATATATGGGGTACGTTACTTAATTTATATTTGAGGTTGACCTTTCTTGTCTATTGAATATTTATTGCATGTTCAAAAATATAAATTGGAGGTGAAGATGGAGAACTTCATCTGTTGTGGGAGTCAATTCTAATCTTTACTCAAGCTTACATTTTTCACCTAATAAGATAATTTCTTTTCTTCTTATTATGTAGTGAGACAAAAAAGCTCTACTTTATTACCCCAGGATCGGAGGACAAACCGAAGTAGTAATAAAACTTCTGAAAGATATTCTGTCTTCAATATTGATTGGAAGGAATGATAGAACCTTATAATTTGAGTTCAAAGAATGAATCTTACTAATCCATACAGAGTTAAATTTATTTCGAATAATGTCGCAGAATTCCAAAAGAAAAATTCTCAAATTGAGTTCAGTGAATTTTAAAGTTAGGACAACATAACATAATACTTCCTTCTGAAGTCATATAAATTCATAATCATTGAAATCTGTCAAAAATAAAGTCCAACTGAAGTACATTTGTCTTGAATACTTCTAGAGAAAAGAAAATTGAATTTCACTTGTGTTTCCTTTATACTCTGCTCACAAAATTGCCCAGCCTGATGAAGCTTAATAAAGCAATCGCGAAGTAGAAGTTGTTTTTCAAATTTTGAGCATATAATGCAATATATAATGCGTACATACTACTTTTTGAAATAATTGAACCATTTTAGAAATTATTCGAAAATGAACAGCTATGAAAAACAAAAATTTGGGTTTTTAACCCTTAACAACTAAAAATAGACATTAGCCACCAATTTTGAACGGACAATGAAGATCCAGGTGCCAGTAAGATTTTGTGAAGATATTTGAAGTGGAATATGTTCACGTAATCAGGTTCTTGGCGTACGTATCATCTGAAATCAGAAAAATTGTGCATATAAAATAATTGGTGAGGACACTAATAACAATACAATTACAAAGCGTAATAGGAATTTATGTAGGTTTTAATCCGAATCCTGTATTAATTCTAAGTAGTGGTTAATTTTCAAATTTGATACTTTATCTACAAAACTATCCGAGATTGCTTCAAGAAGCAATTAAGGCCAGAAGTTATTAAATTATCTATTCAATTATCGTTCAAAAGTTGAACCTAGCTGCAGTTATAAAATCATCACAATTTTCAGAAATTCCTAGCACAGTTCCTACATCTAGCAAATTTCTAGGAGCGAATATATTTCACTAATATATACCTATGTATCTGCAATTTTAGTCAATCTGTTAGTTTGGATCTCTATTTCAGGACCCATGATCCCTGTGTTTTTTTTCAATTATACAATCGATGACTTATTGCTTTTTTTGTCACGAATATTCCAAATCCAAGGGCATATTTCTTTTGTTTTTCATTCAAATTCTCAACATCATGTCATGCATGACCTCTGTCGAGAATTCTTCGACACTGATGCACCTTTGAGCATTTATACTTTAACAGTTAAAACTAGTAGTTTAAGAGCCAGTAAACATCTGACGACACACATTTCAGGAAATCCCAAAATTTTCTCATTGAGACAGTTGTACCTACCATACATGAATTGGCTGCCATTCTAATATTTTAAAATATATTATTATACGTACTCAAAAAAGGGGTTATTTCCTTGTGGCAGACCATTTGAACTTTTTTTTGGCGTATTTTAGTAATCTTCAAATTTTTATATGTTTTTGTTCATAGTATCAGTAGAATATATCTCTCACGGCAGAACGATCTAGCGTTTGCTTTGACCTGGCAAACTGAAAAACATTTTTTCCCTCGGAAATATATCTGTGTGTATTATTACGTAGTATACGGAATGAAGAGATTTTCGTTTTCTCTTTCTTCTTCCTAGTATATTACTGTCGTATTCCTTCTCTTTCAATTCAATTTGACGTCAAAATTGACATATATTAAGAAAAAAACTAATATGAAAATTATGTTTTATCTTCAAACGAATTTGAATTCAGTTGACTCGATAATAATATTATCAACAATTTCGATTCATGTGTATTGATTTCACTCAATAAAGTATATAATTTCTCATTTCACATAATTTTCAGGAATTTTTATCTCTTTGAGATTATTTTTTATTTAGATTATTTTATTCTAGACTTTCAACCGAAAAACACTTACTCCCGCGCAAATACATTAGTGTGTAATATTTCAAAATTGGGAAAAAATACTTCTTTCCGACATATTTTAGGAAACTTCAAATTTTTATATGTTATTCTTGATAGCATTAGAAGCATATATCTCTCATGGCAAACCGATCTGCCGGTTGCTTTGGGCCGGCCGACCGAAAAACTATTTTTCCCGCGTAAATAAAACAGTGTGTAATAAATTATATTCGTAGCATAAGGAATGGATGAATTTTCATTTTATCTATCTTCTTCATAATAAACTATTGTCGTATTTCTTCTCTTTCAATTCTTTTTCACGATAAATTTAGCACACATAAAGAAAAAACAGACTGAAACTAATATTTCATCTTCAAAGGAATTTGAATTAAGTTGATGATAATTATATTATTAACGATTTCGATTCATGCATCACTCAAAAAAGTACATAATTGCTCATTTCACATAATAAATATATCAATTTTCATTTCTTTGAGATAATTTTCTCTGATTTTAAATGCAATATCTAATATTATGTTATGTACCTTCGGTAAGTAGGTTGTAGATTTTATATTTCCATTGTAGCTATTCCACGTTCGCTGCTCTCTAGAAGGTACCTAGTTCCCCCTAGTACGTTTTCTAATTTCAAGTGCACTTCGTAGTCTAAACAAAACATAAACATGATATTTATGTTATTATACCTATTCTGTCGCATCTGAGACCTAGAACAAATCGAATACTTGAATATTCTTTTCAAGAAGGTTTATATCAGTGCATGTAAAATAAATAAATAAAATGTGGTGATATAAAGTCACTTCAATTCAATAAACTCACGAAATATTAGCAAATAAAAGTTTATTTGATTAAATTCGATTGAAATTACCTTATCATGTCAGGTGAAATGAACAAAACCGTTGCACAAAACATACGCTGTTTTGTGCAACGGAAAAAAGAGACAGAGTATTTTTATTCACTGACAAAACAACGGAAACATGTTGAAATATATTACGTTAACGAAGACAGCATAACCTCAAAAACGTTAAATAAAAATAAGATCTATATATTCATTGTGTCTTCTATTATATTAATGAAGATCTGTAACTGCAGATTTCCCTCGTTAATGACAGTACCTTTAATCTATTTTTCAAGAACTATTTTTATGTGTATATCATCTCCAAGAATTGTCAGTAAATATAAATAAGTTAATACCTTATACTGAAAAAATTTATAATTATTTTTGTTAGCACAATGCTGCTGTCTGCTAAGTCAAAATAACTGGCAGATCCTTCTGCCTTGAGAGTCTAAAGCTTCTGATACTACCAAAAATAACATGAAATTTCGAATTTCCTAAAATACTTTAAAAATACTAAAAACACGTGTGTGAATTTTCAAATATTCTGCTAAAACGTGGAATGCTCTGCCACTTCGTTTTGAGTAGTTGATATAATAATAGATTTCGATATATCAAAACGCCAATACATATATGAATCAAAATTCATTCGAACATGAAATATTGTCAGGTTGGCTTTTTTTATGTGTGCCAATTTTAGAAGTAGATAAGAAATACGACAATATTATTATGTAGAAGAAAGAAAACAAAAATGTGTCTATTCCAAATACGACTATACATTACGGTATAAGCAACCGGCATATCGGTTTGCCGATGGGTGAAATGAAAAATTATTTACTTTGTTGAGTGATGACTCGAATCGAAATTGTTAATGATATTATTATCGAATCAACTGAATTCAAATTCGTTAGAGATGAAATATTATTTCATATTGGTTTTTTTCTCAATATATGTAAATTTTGACGTCAAATAGAATTGAAAGAGAAGAAATACGATAGTAATATATTAGGAAGAAGAAAGAGAAAAGGAAAATCCCCTCATTTCGTATAATACATATAGGTATAGAACAAAGAGGTAAATTTAAAGGGAAAAGTGTTCTGCGGTCTGCTGGGCCAAAGCAGATCGGTGTGCCACGAAAGATATATGCTTCTGATACTATCAATAACATATAAAAATTTTAAATTTTCTGAAATAAAACAAGAAAAATGTGTTTCTTCTCAATTTTCAAATGGTCTGACACAAGAAAATAACCGCAGGAATGGTCTGCCGTTTGGTTTTTGAGTACGTATAATAATATATTCCAACATATCAAAACGGCAGCTTTCCTAAACTATGTCTTTTTTCTCAAATCAAATAAAATCGAATCAAAAACATTTATTTTTCATTATTTGTTTTGTGAAACATTGTTTTTGTTAATATATATCAAAAGTCGGGAGACTTTAAGGTTTTGCAACCTTCTTCAACCCGTGTGAATTTAATTTCCTATTGTATTTTCAAAAAATCAGGAGCAAATTTTCTTATCATATATTTACTGCAGGGATTTAACGGCTGTGGCCGTCTTTTGTAAATTTTCATTAAATACGTGCCATTTGGTCAAATGTCCGATTTTCAATTCATCTGACATTTGATGGTAAAGGAAACCACAGAAAACTTTACCCACGTAATGTAAAATTCTCCAAATTATCACACCTTTTATACCTGCGCAGTACCGAACCTACAGCGACTAAGAATAATATAGGTTGGGAAAGTGATTTCATTGAGTAATAAATTGAAAATAAACCAAAATTTTCAAGACTATGAAATTAATAACAAAACCACTAAATAACTAAAAATACCTGATGAATTGATTTCTTACCTGTTTCAAAATTTTCTTTCACTTAAGGTTCAGAACAAGATATATTTGTAAATTAATGTGTTTCCACAACCAATTGCAAAAACAGGAACAACATTTTTTCTCCATAATAGTTCATTGATAAATAATTGAAGGTTGAACTTTGTTACCTAAAAATATATCGAATAACAAAAATGGTGTACCATAGACTTAATTTGTGAAGTAATCAAATCAAAAGTAATAAATATCAAAGATTATATAGTTTACGTATCAATCAGACATGAGAAACATTCTTGATGAAAAATTATCAACGTCGTTATTTGAACATCAATGACTAGGGTTTACTTTCAGAAGAGATATAAATGGGAAAGGCACTAAAACGAATACAACGAAAAGAATTAATCTATTGAAGTTAATTATTCCGCTCACCTGATTCATTAATGCTCTGGGCGACTAGAGCAATAGGAGAATATAATTTTTTGGTCTGGTTAAATAACATAAAATAATTACCCATAATGAAATGAATGCAATTTTAATTGTAAGCTTTTTAGGATATTCATTACACGTTAAACTATACGGCTGAATAATACATTGAAAAAACTTATTGAGAAAAAGCCAAACATGAAACGATTTATCATTTTTAGGAAAATTTTTTCGAAGCATAAATTCTGAATTGTATTGTTTTTCATAAATAATCGAAAATCCATCAATGAATAAAACTAAATGATGAATACATATTATTATTTTCATGTAAGTACTTACCCGTTTCTTTCTGAAGGAATGATTTTACTATAAATTTTCGTCGGTTCGTATTGCCTGTAACTTAACTTCCACAAAACTGCTTCACAATTGTATATTATATTTGATTGAAAGTGAAAAAACTTCACGAACATTCAAGTAAAATACTGTTAAATTATCTCACAAAACTTTCTTATACAAGTCTCAAAGATCGACTAACTCGGTAAAATATTCATACAAGGTCACCCACGATGAACTCAAGATTGTCAAGCGGTTCGTAAACCGATAACATAAACAGAGTCATAAATCACTAATATACACATTTCAAACAGAATAAATCTCCTTACTCACACAACAAGTATTTATTATATCTTAGAAACGAGGATTGGTGCTAGAGGTTTCGCCGCCTCACGCAGATATAAAAAATACTCACTCTTTTATATAAAAATTCATCCGAGAACCTAACTACTATCTATTTTCAATACTACCCCTTGTAGTACTAAAATATATCTAGAGCAAAAGAGTGAAGTTTTGTTTCGCCAAAGAAACAAATTTTTGATTTATGATTTTGCCATCAGATTGGAATTATAGCCGCACAGAAAAAAAATGTACGAATGTAGAAATATGAGTAAAACAGTAGCGTTTTTTCTTTAATTTTGAATGATTCAAGGCTACATTTTGTTGGCTTTGTTAGAAATAAAATCTTGAAAAACATTCTATTTCTTTATACCTATACCTAATAGTGAAATATCGAATTCAATTTAATTAGAGGTATTTGCAAAACAAAAAATTTTATTATAATTTGAGTGAACGTATGAAATAAATACCTTTATTGACTGAAAGTGCGGTAAATGAATGCATTTATTTTTGAAGGATACTTCTTAGCAATATTAGGCTCTGCTTTTTGCTATAATTTACGTTTTCAAGTTATAAACAAAAGCTTTGGCGGGGTTGTGTGTATAGATTAATCGATGAACTTGTATTACACTACCGCCTGTTTATTTATCTGATGTGTGAGGGAAGGTTTAATTGAAATACACTTCGAAGAACTTTTAAATATAACTTTATTTTAGAACTATTAATATGGTTGGATATGAATTATTAGGACGCACTGTACTCTAGACTCGTTTCTTCTCAACTCTCTCGAATCTTTCCATGTCTCTGCTTTTATACATTTTCAACATTATTCAACAATGGAAATCTACGTGACAATTTGACAGGATTCAAGATTTACAGATTCAAGAATCATAAGATTTGTACATAATGAAAAATGAAAATTACAAAGAGTTTATTACTTAACGAGGGTACAGTATTAAGCGGAACGTGCAAGTTAGTTACTATAAGTTTTATTACTGTTCCCTTCGATAACTTACCCCGGTGGGAGGTAAAAGTTGAACTATGAATTGCCAATCCGAACCAAAGATATTCGGAGAAGTTACTGCAATTAGAACATAAAATGCAATATTTTACAATACTATAGATTACTTCAGAAACGAGTCTGAGAAACGAATAACAAAGAACTTAATACTTAAATAGGGTACCCTATTAGACGGGACGTGCAAATCAGTTATAAATAGTTTTATTACTGACCTTTCAATAGTGCACCCCGGCAGGAGCTGTATTAGCCTAAAGATGGCAGGTAAAAGCTGAAATAAGAATATATTCATTGGGAGACGAAAATGAGCCGCCACAGCACCCCCCTGCCAGTGATTTTGAATCACGAAAGTCCAGCCTGGTAGCGATCAGGAAAGTGGACACGTCTGCCTGATCTGGTTAGTCGACCTGGAAGATGATGATTCAGTTCTGCAGGAGCATTAGCTTCCTCTGGTGGCTGATTTGAGTCTGGTGGTGATGGCGGAGCTTGTTCTGGTAAAACGGGATCTGCTGGTTGCGGGATGGGACCTGGTGAAATGAGGATATAGTCGTCGTTGGCGTCGTGGGTGACTGGCACGTCGATAGGATTGTCGTCTGTAATGTAAGCGGGCTTCAGCCTGTCAACACTGACTGTGACTTGGCGTCCGTTATTGTCGATAACAAAGAATTTGCTTCCTCGGCTCACAACAGGATATGGACCATCGTAAGGTTGTTGAAGAGGACTTCTCATGGCATCATGGCGAACGAACACGTGTGTACTTGTTGCTAGATCTTTGAAAATGAAGACACTTCGTTTTCTGTCATGATTAGACCCGCTGGTGGGACGAAACTCTTGAAAGTGATTTCTAAGCTCTTTGACAAACTGTGATGAGCCGTCATCCTTCACTTCTGGTGACTTTGGGGCCAAAAATTCTCCTGGTAAACGAATTGGTTGGCCATATACCATTTCTGCCACTGTAGCATCAAGGTCCTCTTTCCAAGACATTCGTATTCCTAAGAGAACTGTAGGTAAGCTCTCTGTCCAACGAGTTTGATGGCATCGTAGAGAAGCCTTTAATTGGCGATGAAACCTCTCAACGAGGCCGTTGGCTGCTGGATGGTAGGCTGTAGTATGTATAAGAGTAGACCTAATAACTTTGCTCAGGTGCTTGAAGAGGTGAGATTCGAACTGTCTACCCTGATCTGTTGTGATCCGTAGCGGCACTCCAAACCTCGAAATCCAGTGGTCATAGAATACGCGTGCAACCGTTGATGCTTCTTGATCCCTCAGAGGTATCGCCTCGGGCCATCGTGAAAATCTGTCTATCATGGTTAGGCAATATCTGTAGCCTTCGGATAGTGGCATGACTACTATATCAAGATGAACATGCTCAAAACGACTAGAAGGTGGTGCAAATGTACCGACGGCGCTCTTCACGTGGCGTGTGATTTTCGAGCGTTGACATTCTACACATGTCTGCGTCCATTTCTTGCTATCTTTCTTGATGGAATGCCAAACATACCTCTCAGTTAGTAACTTCGTAGTAGCTTTCACACCAGGATGACTAAAGCGATGGACACTGTCAAATGCAATTTTTCGGAAGCTTGTTGTGACATAGGGTCTTGGTGCAGATTTTGTCACGTCGCACCACAATTCGTGGGTGGTTCCTGGAATTTTGATCAATCTGAGCTTTAGACTTGATGTTTCGTTTTCTATCAGGTTATTAAGTTCGTCATCAGTCTGCTGCGATTTTGCTAAGGCTTCGTAATCGACTGATGTATGTAGTTCCTCAATTCTAGACAGAGCATCTGCTGCTACATTATCACTACCGGCTATGTGTCTTATATCCGTAGTGAATTGGCTAATGAAGTCTAGGTATCTGAATTGTCGTGGTGATGTCTGTGTGGTCTTGTGGCGAAAAGCGAATATCAACGGCTTGTGGTCTGTGTATATAGCAAATTTTCTAGCTTCCACCATGTGTCTGAAATGCTTGATGGACAAATATATGGCAAGGAGTTCCCGATCATAGGCACAATATTTACGTTCTGCTGGGCTGATTTTTTTGGAAAAGAAACTAAGCGGTTGCCATTCATCATCCACCCATTGCTGCAGAACGGCACCTATGGCAAAGTCTGAGGCGTCACAAAACACAGCCAGTGGGGCGTCCAACTTAGGATGTGATAATAATGCTGATTGCGCTAAGGCTTCTTTGCAAGCCTCAAATGCGGTAATGGCGTCAGGTGTCCATTGAAGCAGAGTTTTACCTTTGACTTTCTGTTTCAGTAAATCGTGCAACGGTGCTTGTATTGCCGCAGCTTTTGGCATAAACCTGCGGTAAAAGTTCAGCATTCCCAGAAATCGACGGAGCTGTTTGGCATTGTCTGGTTTCGGGAAGTTGCGTATTGCTTCAACCTTTTCTGGTAAAGGCTGCGTTCCGTTGCTTGATACCAGATACCCCAAGAATTTTACACTGGGTTGTCCAAACACGCATTTGCTTGGATTCAGGACTATGCCATAGTCCTTAAGTCGCTGGAAAAGTATCTCCAAGTGAGTTTGGTGCTCTTGCAATGACGTGGAGGCAATGAGGATGTCATCGATGTAGGCGTAGCAAAAATTGAGTCCACGAGTAACTTCATCTATGAAGCGCTGGAAGGTTTGTGCAGCATTCCTTAGGCCGAAAGTCATATACGGAAACTCAAATAGCCCAAATGGTGTTGTGATCGCAGTTTTTGATATGTCTTCTTCAGCAACGGGGATTTGATTGAAGGCTCGCACAAGATCTATCGTTGAAAATATTGACTTGCCTTGCAGTTCCTGCGCGAAATCCTGAATATGGCGGATGCCATATTGATCTGGACAGGTGCGACTGTTTAAAGCACGATAGTCTCCGCATGGTCTCCACTCATCAGAGTTTTTAGGGACTAAATGCAATGGTGATGCCCAGGGACTCTTGGATGGTCGTGCGAGTCCAAGTTTAAGCATTGCATCGAACTCCTTCTTAGCGATCTTTAGTTTATCTGGTGCTAAGCGGCGTGGTTTTTGTGCCACAGGCTGGCCAGGCCTAGTTATAATGTGATGTTTTGTTCCGTGGCGAAGCGTCCTTGGAGCCCCTTCTGGTCTAGTGATCTCTGGAAATTTGTTCAAGATTGTGTGGAAAACTGTTGAACCACTCAGAATTTTGATTGCTGCAGGAGCGTTGCCTTCAACCACTGAACCTTGGGCAGAGAGTTTAGTCGTTGAGTCGAGAAGTTTTCCTTTCTGCAGGTCTGGAATTAGTCCGTAGTATGCCAGAAAGTCTGCTCCAAGAATTGGTTGGCCTATGTCGGCGATGACAAACCTCCATGGAAAATCTCGACGTAGCCCTAAGTTGAGTACCCGTGTATCAAATCCATACGTTGCTATGGCTGTCTCGTTCGCTGCTGATAGCTGGTAGGCGGACTTACTGGGTGCTCCTTTCACATGTTTAAGGGGAAATATACTTATGTCAGCTCCAGTGTCGACGAGAAATTGAAGTTTGGTCTCTCGGTCATCAACGAATAAGCGCCGTGACTTGTTTGAGCAGGTGTCATCAGCCGCTTTTATTGACTGCCGGCTTGGTTTCCTTTGATTCCATGAGCAGGGTGCAGTACATTTCTTTGCAGCTTGATTGAAACGATAGTGGTACCAACACATGTTAGCAGATCGTGGCTCACGGGGAATGGAGGGTGGTTGTGAATGTGTTCCAGAATACGCACTGTTGGAATTGCTCAAATGGTAAGATTCCTTAGAACTTTGTATTTCCCGTTTGATGGTACTTAGTTCTTCTCTTACCTCTGAGAGTTGTTTACTGAGTCGTAACAGAGCACCGAGATCTTGAGATAAAGAGGAGTCTACTGAAGATACCGAGATCATATTCCTAGCTGGCAGCGCGGTGTAAATAGAATCAGCTACTTCAGAAATTTCTATCAGCGACCGATGTGATTGAGTCGCTAAGATGGGGCGCAGATTGTCTGGTAATCTGCTTACCCATATGCTCCTGACTAGCGCTTCTGGTACCGCAGATCCTGCAAGGGCTTGTAGGCGACGAAGGAATTGGGATGGTTTTTCGTCCCCCATGGCTTCGTTTTCCAGCAGCTGTTTAGTTTTCTGATCCTGGCTGATACTCAGTCGTTTGATTAATTGTTGTTTCAGTACGGAGTATGAGTTATTGTCCACTGGACGGATCACTATATCGCGCACTTCGGAAATATATTTCGAAGGAAGTTTTGTGAGAATGTCATAATACTGTATCACAGGGTCCGTAATGTTCAACCGTGTAAAGCACGCTTCGGCAATCACAAACCAGATTTCCGGATCTGTGTGATCAAAATCGGGAAGGTTAGGCACAGGATTCACTTCACTGATGTTCGCGACGTTTCCAGTTGTCATGTTAGTATGCATTTTTGAAAGATATACTGTCAGTTTGAATATAAATTTGAATGAACAATACTCACTTTTTATATATTTCCGCACTTTGAAATCTGTTCACTTGAAATAACGTATCACTTCTTCCACTCACGATCAGATCACGTCGGGGTCACCAATTTGGCGGGGTTGTGTGTATAGATTAATCGATGAACTTGTATTACACTACCGCCTGTTTATTTATCTGATGTGTGAGGGAAGGTTTAATTGAAATACACTTCGAAGAACTTTTAAATATAACTTTATTTCAGAACTATTAATATGGTTGGATATGAATTATTAGGACGCACTGTACTCTAGACTCGTTTCTTCTCAACTCTCTCGAATCTTTCCATGTCTCTGCTTTTATACATTTTCAACAGTATTCAACAATGGAAATCTACGTGACAATTTGACAGGATTCAAGATTTACAGATTCAAGAATCATAAGATTTGTACATAATGAAAAATGAAAATTACAAAGAGTTTATTACTTAACGAGGGTACAGTATTAAGCGGAACGTGCAAGTTAGTTACTATAAGTTTTATTACTGTTCCCTTCGATAACTTACCCCGGTGGGAGGTAAAAGTTGAACTATGAATTGCCAATCCGAACCAAAGATATTCGGAGAAGTTACTGCAATTAGAACATAAAATGCAATATTTTACAATACTATAGATTACTTCAGAAACGAGTCTGAGAAACGAATAACAAAGAACTTAATACTTAAATAGGGTACCCTATTAGACGGGACGTGAAAATCAGTTATAAATAGTTTTATTACTGACCTTTCAATAGTGCACCCCGGCAGGAGCTGTATTAGCCTAAGGATGGCAGGTAAAAGCTGAAATAAGAATATATTCATTGGGAGACGAAAATGAGCCGCCACATATAATTCGAAAAAACATGGTGAATCCTACTTTATTTTCGGTCAATATATAATTTTTGAAACTGCGTTGTCAAAATACATTCATTTTTAAATTAATGATCGGACAAACAGTAGGGAATTCAAACGATAATTGTTCATCAACATTGACGAGATATAATAAAATGTTAAATTGAGAAACAATAAAAATGACTTGCATCAATCGAATCATCAAATATCGTTTGATTACTCATTGAGAATGCATGCAACCAATCATATTATAAAATAAAGTTTCCATTTGTTTCAGAATTACGCAGTGCATCTTGTACTCGTAAAACTCTAACGAAACGAACTCTAAAAGTTTTTGCTCATATATTAATAAGTGCATCGTTCGAACATAAAACGTTTCATAAAATATAATATAATAAGAAATTCTGTCGAAAAAATTATATGACGCATAATTTTATTCGCTATACATTTTTGTGTTAATTAATACATTCTGAATAGGAGCAATATATTCTTATGTGTCCATACTTTAGAAGTACATCTTTTCAATTATATTTTCACTGAATTTCAGTTTTTCCAATTTTCATTCTTTGGAAGTAATCCCATTCAGATATAATGCTCTCATGCCAGCGTTTCTTCAAATCCTTGAAATTCTGAAATGTGCTTTTCGGTATGGCCATCAGCTCGTTCTTCGATTCCGATTTTATCTCACCAATTGTGGAAAAACGCTTTCCTTTCATTGTTCTCTTCAATTCTTGAAATAGGAAAAAGTAGCAGGGAAAGCCAGATCTGGTAAATGCGGTGGTTGTTTTTAGCCAAAAAATCAAGAACTAGCATGATGTGTGAGCTCGTGCATTATCGTGATGCAGAATTCCTGATTTGTTTTTCCACAATTCAGATCGTTTGAGCAGCATTGCTTCACGAAATACGTAGTTTCGCGTGAAGCAATACTTCCTTGTAGTATTCCTTATTAACCGCATGTTCTGTTAGCAAGAACTCATTGTGAACCACGCCGTTGTAATCGAAGAAAACAGTGAGCAAAACGTTCACATTGGATCAAACTTGGCGTGTCTTTTTCGATCTTGGCTCTTCTAACCGCTTCAATTGGGTGATTGGGCCTTGGTTTCGACGGCATAACCATATACCAAAGGTTTTGTCTTTAGTTATGACCTTCTTCAGCAAATATTATGCTATACTAATGCGACGTTGCTTTTTCTCTAAATTTTGCAATTTCTGAGCAAACATCGCTAGCCCATGTTTCATGCCCAAAAGATCCGACAAAATTGCACTTATAGTAATTTGACGATTTTCCAGAACCATTTCCTTCACAGTTTCGATGTTTTCGTCGCTCATTGACATGGTTGCAACTCCAGGACGCTCATCGGAATCAACATATTCTCGGCCTTCTGTGAAGCGCTTGTACCACTTATAAACAAGTTTTTGGTACAAAGTAGGCCCGCCGAATGCCACAATCGATATTTTGAGTGCGTTGGAGCACTTTATTCCATTTTTAACGCAAAATTTAATACAGATTGTTTGACATATTTCTTTGAAAAATCAAGAAATCGAAGAACACAAAAACGTGACTAACATTCACAGTTGTCAAAAACAAACTTCTAATCAAAACTGGCTGATAAATGGTAACATATGTGAAAAATTTGTGAAGCACCTTAACAAAAAATAATTTGTTAATCGAATGTGCACAGCCTCCGAAAATTGAAAATTCACATTTTTTTTTTGAACAGACGCATTATACAATTGGAAAAAAAAAAATTTTCAGGGCTTTTTCCATGCTTCAGTATGATACTTTGAATATTTGCAATTTCTTGACGTAGAAAAAAAATAAGAAATGTCTTTCAAAAATTTCGGTCTAAGGAGTTACCTCTCATATTTTTTCAATGTACTAACGTTTTTTGTAACTATTTGATTTCCTGACTCCACTGTGGAGAAGCTATAGCAGATGAATATCGGTAAAAACTTATTTTGTTCAAGCTCA
Source organism: Henosepilachna vigintioctopunctata (assembly GCA_030704895.1). Taxonomy (NCBI): domain Eukaryota; kingdom Metazoa; phylum Arthropoda; class Insecta; order Coleoptera; family Coccinellidae; genus Henosepilachna; species Henosepilachna vigintioctopunctata. Next base: position 4,638,107 of record JARQZJ010000036.1, on the reverse strand, counting down.
GATCTTTTTTTCGGTTTCCTGCGTTAAACATTTGCAGTTATCAATTAAAATAAGTAAACATTAGTCTTTTCGAATTCGAATACTAAGTATTCTAACGGAACATAAATATCGAAATCACTTACTTTATTATTTGTGATGGCAATCTGAGACCGATTAAACGAAGAATACACTTCATGAACCTAAATACTAATTTTCAATTATAATTTAAAGAATAGATCTAGTAAGCACACACTTCAATAGTTTACAATGTAGCTGAACTTTCCAATCACATTTAGAAAAATTACAGGTTTTCATCTCACATGTAATTGATTTGAGGGAAATAATTTTTTATATTTACTCAAAAGCTATCTTTTTAACGTTGGTTATATTGATTTAAATTATTTGAACCACAGATGATGCAGAACTTTTGTATCAGTCATTATGTGAATATCGAAGTTATCCCACCTTATCGGATAGTTGCTGATATTTATCATAATAATAATATGTAAAGTGCTATAATAAAACAGTATTTAGAATTTTCTCATAATTTAATATAAAATACGAATGATGACGTTTCGAAGTACTACTTCTTTAGTGTTATATTCATTTTCAAAACTAAAATCGAAATAAACTTCATACTATATACCTAATTTTTACGAATTCCATTCGTAAAAACTAACTGTCGGAAAGCAAATCATATGAATATGAAGCAAGCGGTCATCTGAAAAATTATTTGCTTCTTGTTATACATCAATTATTCTCCAAATTGAACAAATCATATTTTGATCATGTATTGTAGGGCTTTGACACACCAAATCAAAAATTAAATTGAGAAATCAATTATTTTATCAAAAATTTTCTGTAAATCGATTACTGAGGCCTGGATTTTTTCGTTGATCGATTCAATATTTGAATTTGAACCTATTTGAAAATCGATTTCCTTATATTCGCCTTTATTCCTCAATTTCGCCATCCTTAAATTCAAAACACTTCTATGCTTATATTCGTTTTTGTCTGAGTTCAGTTTTGTTTTTTAAATGAGATTCCTTAAATGTGCCTCCAGATTTTACAAATGCATACAGTAAAATAGCGGAGAATGGTTTTCGAGGAAATTATTATAGTCTGCAATTTATGCAAAATATGTTTTCCAATTCATTTAATTTTCAGTGCCCCGGTAGGTTTGCCGTGATATAACATGATACTTCCACGATGAAATCTGTACATTTTCAAGTCGAGCACTTGAGAATTTACAGACCTTTAAATCGTACAGTAGACAAAATATCGATGACCATCAAAATGTCCTCCGTTTTGTAATTTAAAAAATAATTTGTGAGAAAAAGAAATGAACTTCACACAGAACTCGAATCCGTGTCTAATTATCTTCCATATTTTTCGAGCTTCTTCAGGTTTATTCCGTGCCATAATTAGTCGGTGCCCGACTCTACGAGTATTATGAATGAAAATTGTTGTTTACAGTTCACTTACGTGACCCTGATTGAATTATATAAACAAATATTCTAAAACAACGATAATAATATAATATAATGATCACAAGTCCTTGATAGCAGTCAACAGTTTTGTTGATATATATATATATTTACTTATAATTTTCAACTCGGATTTCAGGTTGGTGAATTCGAAATAATGATAAAAAGTAACAGTTTCGTTCGTAATAGTTTAATATTCATTCGGAGACCATTTATTTGTCATTTTTAATTGCAAACGAGCATCTCAGCCTATGGAAACTTCCACATTTTGAACGACAAAGAATCGGTATGAGTAGAAATGAACATTCGAATGAAGCTGCACAATAGGTACAAATAGTTTTTCAGTAAAAATTACAGAAAAACAATTTTATGAAATAGAAGTATAATTAAAGTTTCGAATATTCTAAAATTATATCCTTTCTGCGCTCTGTGGCATATTCTTTTTTCGCAAACTTAAGTCTTGAATGTTTTCGAACAGAAAATTCACGAAAAATAGAGGCTGCTTAACAGCAGCCCTCGATAAACTAACTAGTGTCGATAAACTAACGTTTACCGACACTTCTGGAACAAAAATCTTGGACATTTAGGCGAAACATATTTTTTTCCCCTGACGTTTCTGCACAAATAAATATTTTTTGCAACCAAAATAGAAAAATCTTTATTAATGTTCAATTTTCATTCATTCATACAACTTGCAATTGAAATCGATTTGAGTACTTATTCAACCTCAACAAATAATAGGCACTTTTTTTAGAATTGAAATACCATACTACTTCTGATGTAGTATGGTAACAAAAATAAATATGAGCGCTCTTTTCTGACATCAATCAAATTATTATATGATACTACTAATGACTATAATACTTGATAATTTTAAAACAAACTGCCTACGCCAATGATATTCTCATACATCTAGTTAGATAGCCAAATCCCTATAAATTTAATTTTATTGTAAATTTAAAGTACTCATTATAACTCTAAATTTTAATGAGATCAATTTTGTTCAATCTATTTTGATATTTGTTAGTCTTCCTAATTTTCAATGAAATATCTTTCTCTTCCAACAAGAATTCGTGAAAGTCAGAACAAATCAGCCCATTGAAATTATACTGTTTTGATCAGAGACCGAAAATGATCTGTTGAGCGAGTTTTTTTATTGCGTCCATTGCTGCGCGACCAGCCAAAGTACTCCCTCTGGTCGCATTGTGTCCAGATATACAAAAAATAATACTTCGCGATATTTAGCATTTCTGACGATAGTGGGTGTTAGGTGTTTCAGAAAAATTCAGCTGAAGCTGAATTGCGCATAAAAGCTTGTCGTCGTCAGAAAGGTTCATGCTAAGAACTTTCAAGTTTAAACATTCGTCAATTAGCTTCGTGTCATCCATTTCAATGTTAATTTTTTGGGAAAACGGACTGTTTTTTCGAAAGCAGACCGTAGAGTACTTTCAATGATTTTTGGAGACCTCATCCAGTTAAATTTGTCAACGTCCTCAATTGGTTTTTCCCAGCTTTCTATGTAGGATTCAATTTCTGAGTAAAAACCTGTACAATTTGTTTGAAATAGTTTTTCGTGATTTTATCTTGTGTGTTCACTATACTTTGTGCTTTCAGAGACAAGAAGTTTTCTTTAATTGTGTGATTCACCAGATGCGCGAATATGTTTCTGATTTCGATTTCCTACTTCTTTCCAACATGGAAAAAGTACATCACTGAATGCATGAGAATCATATATGCCTCTGATAGTGGTCTTCACAAAATTCTAGTCAATCCAAGCTTTCAAAATAAATTTCCAAGGCACCGAACATTTTCTAAAAGCTTCTGATTTCAGGAAAATTTGTTGCTTATCTAAAAAAATTGAATTTCCTTCACAACAATAGTGCACGGACACTTTTTAAAAACCGCTGCTGGACACATGAATTATCCGTCCATTTTACATAATCACTATTCAGTTGTGATTCAAATCTCTAAAGAATATACTAGAATGAGGCAAAAATATAAAAAATAGTCGAGAACCTTTGCACATCTCTATTAATATGAGTGAGTTGTAATACATATTAAAGTGATAATAACTATTGAAGTGAGATACAGTTAAATATAATACCGAATTAATTGAATAAAATTTTCTCGGTCACTTCCGAAAAAACTTCTTGTGAAGGGGAAAATTTGGAAAGTATCGAAAACTCCTGGTTTCTTATAACTTAATAGAAGAGAAATGATAAGAAAAAGATGATACTCCTGTATTGAGAAGTGCATATTATGCAACATTTTACTGATTGAACTTGGTTAGTAATAAATTAAAAATTGATGAAATGAAAAACAATAGCTTTTGGCTCACAAAAAAATCGCTTCAGCCAATTATGTTATGGCAAAAAGCACAGAAACAGGAGCAGAAAAACAGGAACGCGAACATGAAAAAATTCAATGTAACTTGACATGAATTCTTTGAACTTATATTATATGCCTCAAAATATAGTGATTTAGTTCATTTTATCACTTTTCGAAATGGAAAGGACCTACATTATTGTAAACATTGCTACTTGAATATATATGTATAGTATGTTGAAGAATTCATGTTTCATGCTAATCTTTTTTTTGTATGTGAAGAATTATATTTGGAAAACGTATGAAAACCTTTAACTGTTCAGAAATATGAATGGAAGATGAAGAATATTTTTTGCTCTAAGATACAATTCTGACCTTCATTCTAACTAATATATTTCTCTTATTATAATAATGTCTTCTTTTTACTTTGTAATGAAGGTCAAAAATCTCGCCTACACCAATATCCCAGGACAATGCAAAATATTGATAAAAAAATTCTTGGACATAATTCGATTTTTATGGATTCGAAGAAGTGAACGTGGGTTAGAAGAGATAAAAAGTTTAACTGCACTGATTCATGAAAATTAATCAATATTTCAAATACTTGAAATATGTCGAAATTCCTAACGAAACATTTTCGTTAGTGAATTGTACACTTTGTATATATACTTTCTATAAACTTATATTGTACATTATTTAAAATATAAAAATAATTGATATTTTTATAATATAAAAAATATTTGATGTGCATTACTTCTGAAGTCCAATAAATTAATAATCTTTTGTATCGGAAAGCTATCTAATTTGAGAAGGTACATTTTTTTTCTATTCTTCAAGGCAAAAGAGAATTAATTTTTTTAAACTCGTTTAAAAAGATCTAGGTACTATGAATAATTTCTGCAGATTTTAGATGTGCATGTTGTTACATCTATTCAGGTCCTTACACGTAGGTTATTTTGAAATGAGCATATTTGTGATATAAGTAATATATAATACCTACATAGCATATATACTATATAGTTATTAATTATCTTATGTTTCCATATATTCAGATTTTTTCAGATTATTTCAGTTCACTGCTTCATATATACCTAAGTACCTATGCAATTTATATTCGTGAAAAATATAAGAGAAGTTTCACTCAAAATTTAAATTAGTTTTGCTGGTTTCTTAATGTTTCTTACGATTTTCCCCACATATTCTGACTCTTTTATGAATAAAAAATGTTTACGGTTCACACACGTATCCTTGATAAAAATAAATAAACAGATACTTCAATACGCGGTACAGTGAAATGATAATTTTCATATCACTTATATTTGATTATAATCAAACCGTTGATATCAGTCTATAGGTTTTTAAGCTCGAATTCAAGTTTTTCGAAAAGATTGTGGTTTACAACGTGCTTCACAAATGGACCCTACTACATAAATAATACTCTATATAAAATAAAACCCTACTATAAAATAATCCCCACGATGTTTCCAATCCTTTCTGAATTATTTTAATTGATTGAACAATTTATTACAGGGTGTCTTCGGAAATTTCGACATATCCTGGATTCTAATAACCTCGTCAAAGGTAAAAAGTTAGAATCATTGGCTATAACCTATATGAAACTGTGAAATCATAGCTAATTAACTATTAGAGACATCTATAATTTATACTCAATTAGCAAACATGTTCATGTTTGAAATATTTCTTAATTATATGAACAATTATGAGTAGAGTAACATATTAACTTAAGACAAAATATAACACTTCCAAATTAAGCTGTAACAATCAAATAGCTGTTGATTGCTCATCGCATTATGCATTCATTCCATTACCTATATAGTTAGATACAGTACCTACAGACTGTTATTGAGTCTTGAAAATGAGCTCACGCTCGAAACATGTTGAAAAATTCATATCGTTGAATATAATCGTGAAACATCAAGCCAAGCGTTTAATTCAATTTAATAGAGAATATTTCAATAATAAGTAAATATTATATTCAATAAAACATTCAATGATAAAATTTCATTTGAATTCACGTTCATTATCCCTTTATTGAAAACTTTGTTACCCTATGTGAAAATTTTCTGATCTCAGCTCCATTATGACCGAAAACTGTCAATTTTTAATTATATACCTATCTCATTATTTAAAATATACTTTCTAATGTCGAGCTCAAATATCTTTATAGTGGTACTAGTTTTCAATATATTTGGTAAATTATTGAAAGCCTCAAATCCGTCATAGTATATGCTGTTTTTAGATTTAGAGAGCTAACAACTTTGGATATAAAAACTATCAGTATTTCTAGTATTACATCACTGACATATGTTATATTTTTTATTACATTACATGGCCAATGATTTTTTATTTTATATATGAATATATATGAAGCAAAGATCATTCTTTGTTTTACAGACATAAGTCAAACTCCAAAGTGTTCAGCATAATTTTAACACAGGTATAATATAGCACTTCAAAATGGTTCGCTTGACACTATTCTGTAACTTCTGTAATTTTTTAACTTTTTCTTTAGTCAAACCAATCAACAATGTGGAGCAATATTCAAAACGTGGCATTATTATTGATTTGAACAAAAATAATTTCACATATGTCGACAGGTTTTTTTTCTTATTCTTTCAAAAAAATAGATATTTTTAGGAATTTTTGATCATATGAAATCATCATGATCATTGAAACTCAATTTCTTGTCTGAAATAATGCCTAAATATTTCATCATTTCATATTGTTGAATAAATCGTGAAACATTAAGCCAAGAGTTTAATTTAATATTCAATTATGTTTCACCAAGAGTTCAGCGAGAATTCAATCTCAGCCTAAATATTTAACTGTTTCTACTCTTTCAATTTTCTGTTCATTAATCTTTATAGTTATATCCTTATTTTTATTGGTTTTAAGGGTTTTACTTCTACCAAAAACTGTGAAGTTAGATTTTGGCACATTCGGAAAAAAGCTATTGTCATATGACCATTCATTAATTGTAATAGTGTTGAAGTCAATATTACTGATCGTGTATTGTATGTTCCTCTATAGAATAATTCTAAATTAGTAATAATGAAACCTGAATTCTTCATCCTGTTGATTAGGCAACACACATGTCACTTTGAAGTTATATATGTGAGCTGACTATTTGACGATATATATTGTTCCATTTAACATAATGCACTTTATATTTATGATATAATTATTACTAATCCGGATATATTCAGAATTTTTATTACATTAACCTATATTCTTGATATTAAGTATTGTTTCTTATATTTCATTAGAAATAGAACAGCTTTAATTTATTGAATTTTTCTGAACTTCCTGGAATTAGAATTCATTGAAAAAGCCTAGTTTTCTGATTGAGATCTCTTTTATCATCTCTCTTTTCATTTACATCATCTCCAAAATAATAATTCAAATACTAACAAATCAACATTGCTATATAACATACGTATTCGAATGTTCTTGTTGAATTATATATTCGATATAGTAATTTAATATAGGAATGCCTTATATTAAATGCTCGTATACATTAGATTAAAGATTAAGATCAACTTTGAATTATACTTATCATGTTAAATCACTCAAAATACTGTTTGGATAAAAATAAATATTATGGAATATTCATAATAATTATGGAACTTCATATTTTCCATTCGTTCCGTTGAAATCATATTTCTAACCTCATAAATTCAGATATATGGAGGCTAAGTACCCGAACGGTATAATAATAACCGAGCGAACGTCAAATCAAATTCTCGTATATTACCAACATTCTCAGCTAAATAAACTAGGATCGATTAATTTAGGCGAAGCTGGGCACATTTTGGGCGGCTGGGCACGGTTTGGTCGAATTGGGCACGTAGTGAAGATATATGCCGAATTCCGGGCACCTTGTGGGTGTGGAATGAACATATATATATATATATATATATATATATATATATATATATATATATATATATATATATATATATATATATATAATTGAAAAATAGTGAATGTTATATATAAATGTTATATGAATAGTGTTCATATTCTTATAATATTTCATTCAGTGCCATAAGCACAAAAATTCTTCATTTCCTTATATATATATATATATATATATATATATATATATATATGTTTCTCGAAGTTATCATTATGACTTTATAATAATAATTGATGACATTTCTTTAGAGGAAGACTAGAAATTCATTTTTATCATTTCGAATGAAGAATTACAACCGTTGCATTGTATTCGAAGAAAATTTTGAGACTTGAGATAACAATTGCACGGTGATGAAAAGTTGAGAAACTAAGACAGTGCAAGAACAATATTGTCTATAATATGAATTTAATGACAACATTGCATATTTAATGCGTTTTTCTTTATTAATTCTTATAGACTAAGAATTTCATGCAGTGGGACTGACAACTTCTAATACTATGACATGTCTGAGGAAGACTGGCGTTTAAATTGAATTTTTAGTAAATAATGCAGTCTGTCTGATTATTCATACCAAAAAAAAAAATTTGCTCGATTTTCAATTCATGAAGTCATTTCATTCTTATTCAATTCTTTATATATTATTATCGTTTTGTTAAATAACAGGTTAATGATTATGCAGCCGTAGGTATATTGTTATTACAAATTATTTTTTTGAGCTTGTGATTATTATTTTCAGTAGAGTTGAGAATTATTTTCAAAATCAATAAATGAATTGGGCGGCATTGAAGAATTTTGATGGATTATCAATTTTTAGCATTCATTGTATGAAATAATGAAATGTATTGATACTAATTTGTTCGACACTATATTAATATTAATATACCTACTAACATAAGCTCCATTCGCATAAATGTAACATATTGTTACGATTATGGGTTTCGACGGATAAATTCCAATAACTAACTTTCAACAATCAATCAAAATCTAACTCTGCCCTGCCATCTTCCGCCCTGGTTCATTATATAACCTAGAGTTTTCCTAGAGGATTTCATTTCGAGTAGGTTCGATTGCCAGAACGTAGGAGTCGTTGTTATATCAGATTTGCCGGAATGTTATAGATAACACAGAGATGGCTTCAGATATTTTCGTTACACTGCCCCGCTCTCAGTTTTGATCGTCCCGATCAAAGTCACAGGTTTCTACTATGCTTCCTTCGAGGTATTTCGCCAAGCTATTCAAACGTACAAGTACTCCTAGGCCTGTGTTAATTTCGTGGATAAACCTTTCTTCCGTTGTGGGTTGTACAACCACACCAAGTCCCCTTCTTTAAATCCAACTGAATTTGCTTTTAGATCGTATCTGGTTTTCATTCGATCAGTGCTTGCTTCAATCTTATCTCGAACTAGTTCATGTATCTGATTCAAATGCAGTCTCAGCTCATCTGCATATGTGCCTACCTCCAAACGTACTTCTTCGGGGCTACCAAACAATAGATCACATGACAATCGTAATTCTCTTCCAAAGAGTACCTTCGCCGGAGTGTGACCTGTAGTGTCATGAACTGATCCTCGATAAGCCATCAGCCGTACTGGTAAATGTTTGTCCCAATCTTTTTGATGACCAGCTACTACCTTTGACAAAAACTCTTCCATTGTACGATTAAATCTTTCTACTTTTCCATTAGACTGTGGCTGCAAAGGAGTTATTCTTGTCTTTCGGATGTTCAGTATCTCCATAACTTTCTCAAAGACATCGCTTTCAAAATTTCGTCCTTGGTCTGAATGTAATTCCAATGGAACTCCGAATCGTGATATGAACTGATCTACCAATGTACATGCAATAGTCTGAGTTTCTTGATTCGGCAGGGCATAGGCTTCTGGCCACTTGCTGAAATAATCCATAGCAAACAGTATGTACTTGTTGCCATCGTTGGTGGTAGGAAAAGGCCCGGCAACATCGACAGCAATCCTCTCAAACGGTAATCCGATATTGTACTTCTCCATTTTCCCATGAGTTTTCTTCGGTGGTCCCTTTGTAGCTGCATATGTGGTACATTTCCTGCACCAGGCTTCTACGTCATCACGGCAATACAACCAGTAAAACCTTTCTCTGATTCTTGCAATGGTCTTATTGACACCAAAATGTGCACCGGATGTTTCACCATGCATTTCCTCGAGAAGTTCTTCTACCTTGTCCCTTGGTACAACTTAGAGAGTCTTGACTTCTCTGCCATTTGTACTTTCCCATTCCCGCTTGAGCAGCCCATTTTATATAATTAACGAGTCCCATTGTGCACAAAGCGCCTTCGTAATGGATCCCAATGTTGAAATGTCTTTCTAGGTAGGCCTTCGGTTATCTCTTCTCTGATCATTTATCATCAGTTATGTTATCATTCTCTGAGAAGTTTTACATCCAGGTCTGCTTCTTGAGCCTCAATCAGTTCTTCTGTAGACCATCATTGTCTAAATTCGGTTGTAGTCCTTCTTAGATTGACAATGCCATCTTTCTTCTCTACTCCTCTACAGTGTCCACATATTTCTTTACATGGTCGTCTGGATAAAGCATCAGCATTGTTATGGATCTTGCCCCGCTGATGTTCTACTTTGAAGTCATACTGCTGTAGTCTTTCAATCCATCTTGTGATTTGACCGTCAGGTATTTTTATTTGCAGTAACCATTTGAATGCTGCATGAACCGTATGAATAAAAAATTTCCTGCCATATAAGTATTCGTGAAAATGCTCTGAAGGTTTTTTCAAAACTAATAATTCCTTTGTAGTTGCGCAGTAATTCCTCCCAGATTTGTTGAAATTTTTGCTATAGTATTCAATGACTCTTTCCTCACCATCTTGCTTTTGCGATAATACAGATCCGATGCCCCTATTGCTTGCATCGGTATCTAAAATAAAGAGTCCAGAGATTTGTGGCTAGGACAAAATAGGGCTGGAGCAGATTTCAGCTTCAAGTTGTTGACGAAATGCTGCTTTACATACTCTTGTCCAGCTAAATTTGATTTTGTTTTCTGTGAGGGTATGTAATGGTTTGGCTATATCAGCAAACTTATCGACGAATCTTCTATAGTAAGTGCATAATCCCAGAAAACTTCTCAGTTCATGTTTATCTTTAGGTCTTGACCAATCCCTCACTGCCTTGATCTTATCGTCTTAGGTGTGTTTACCAGTAGATGAAATACTGTGCACTGAAAATTGCAACTCATTTTGAAATAGGCAACACTTTTTATAGTTCAGCTTTAAATGGGCATTCCGGAATCTACAAAATATTTCTTTCACATTTTTCAAATGGTCTTCAAAGGATGATCCCATCTACTAGGTAGACTAAACAGGTTTTCCAAGACAGTCCTTTCAGAATCATTTCCATTAATCTTTCATATGTCGCTGGTTCATTGCATAATCCAATAGGCATAACATTGAATCGATACAATCCACTACCAGTTGAAAGGACTATTTTTTCTCTGTCATCAGGATGGATCTTCACTTGCCAATAGCCACATTTCAGATCAAATGTAGAAAACCATTTCGATCCTGCCAATGTTGTTAATGTGTCATCAATTCTGGTTAATGGATCGCTTTCTTTCTTCGTGACATCATTGATCTTTCGATAATCCACACAAAATCTTGTTGTACCATCCCTCTTCTTGACCAGAACAACAGGTACTGACCATGGACTTGATGACTCTTCTATAACTCCCTTCTCTTTCATGGATTCAATCAATTCAGCAACTTCCCCTTGTTTAGCTAGTGGAAGTCTTAGTGGGGCTTGTCGAATAGGGTAAGCATTCCCATTATCAATTCGGTGTGAACCTAACTCAGTTCTTTCTAGTTCATGGTCGTCAAAAAGATCATTTTCTTCGAGTACAAATTCTTGACCCAATTTTATTTGTTCTGGTGATAAATGTTTCCATGATAAGTAAAATTCGTTCAAATCAACATATTTCTTCTTTGGTTTCTCTAAACTAGATGGTTCTTCACATCGGACTATCCATGACACAGGCTCTAAGATAGCTATAGGTTTTGCTTTTTGAATGTCTAGTTGCTTGTTACTGATATTGGCGATTCCTACCGATATTTCTCGTTTTACTGTGGATAAAGTCCTAGACTTTAAAAATTCATTGTCATATTTTGGTTCAATGAGTCCAACACACCACTCTAGATTGCTTTCAGGTTGAATATACATAAATTGTTCAGATCATGCAGGTATTTTATAATCTGGTAACGTTATAAGACCTACTTGTCCCCGATTGGAGCAATCTTTTGGTATAAACTCTTCATAACCAATCTTCAAAATTCCAGAAACAGTATCATACATTAGCCCATATTTCTTCACAAGGTCCATTCCCAAAATAAAATTCCCAAAATAAATCAGATATATCAGCCACAAGAACTTTATATAAAATATGGTACCTCTCTCCAATTTCTACTTGTCCATGAATATAACTTTTCTCTCCTGTTGTTGTTCTAAGAGTTATTTGGTTTTCCAAAGGCTTGATTATAGACTTCGATATTATATCAGGTCTAACTAATGGTATTTCAGCTCCTATATAAACAATAATATTTAAATTACGTCCTAAAATTGTACCACTTACTGATAAACTTCCACCTGCTATGCCTCTAACCCTAACGATCCTGGGGGCTATTGTATCCATAGCCAGAGTTCGCCCTCTTTATCTATTACTATCCTCATCTCTACTTTTTCTGCAACGGCATTCTCTTTTAGAAGGACCATACTTGCCACAAGCATAGCATTCGTCTCTTAAAGACACTCTATCAATTCTGGATGATGAAACTATACCTTTCAATTGATCTATGAGTTCTGAAATTATTGTGTTCTCTTCAGTCTCTACTTGTCTTAGTTTATGACTAGTTCTGCTTTGGTTAGAAGTAGCTTTCGCAGCTTCAAATTCCAGGGACCTCACTAGTGCTTCATTCCCTGTTTCTGGTCGAATAATCTTAAGATATTGAATTAATTCTGAATCTCTTAGTCCACTAATGAATGATTTGATGCTGAATAATTCCAGCATGTCTTCAGTTACCATTGGGTAGGCTAAGTGAGTCAATTTCTCAATATCACCATGAAACTCCTGTAACGTTCTGTTATGTTGTTGGCCTATCTTCCAATTGGGCCGGTAAAGCATTTCCTTGTGATTTTCCTCATACCTGGAACCCAGTGCTTCATTAACAAAAGATAGTCTTCTTGATTTCTTGAATATAAACTTAAATTCAAACACTGTTTTTTAAATACTAGCCAGGAAGTTTTTCCATCACAAGTAGGTGGTTTTGAAGTAGTTCTATTTTGTATTGGATTTGATATCATTCCATTTTCATGTTTTGTCATATTTAATAAACGTTCATCCATATTTTTAAGTACAGTCGACTCTAGTTTGCCTAATCGTTCTTCTAGGGCCTCCTTAACATTTGTTATCTGAGTATTCATTACAGTAGAAATTTCGAGCCTTAAGTTTTTCATATCGTCTTGCCCTAGTTTTTCTAAACCTGCTAAAATATTTTCTTATAAGATTTCGTCTTCTAGCCTTTCTTGTTGGCGTTTTTGTTCTTTCTCCAGCTGACAATTTTCCTTCTCTAGTTTTTCTTGTTGGCGTTTTTGTTCGTCCTGTTCACGTTGTTTTTGTTCGACCTGTTTCTCCTGTTCTCGTCGTTTTTGTTCTTCCTGTTTTTCCTATTAATGTTGTTCTTCTTGCTCGGCGAATATTTGCGTAAGTTTTTCGAACATTGACTCCATTTTTGTAGTATTTTTAGTTATTCAGACACCAGTTGTTACGATTATGGGTTTCGACGGATGAATTCCAATAACTAACTTTTAACAATCAATAGAAAACCTTTATTTACAAACTGAAAATAAACACAACAAATGTCAATATCGCTTATGTCACACTTCTGTGTATTACACTGTACTCTAGATAACTGTAATCTAACTCTGGCCTGTCATCTTCCGTCCTGGTTCATTATATACCATATAGTTTTTTTAGAAGATTCCATTCCGAGAAAGTTCGATTGCCAGAACGTAGGAGTCGTTGTTATATCACATTTGCCGGAATGTTCTAGATAACACAGAGTTGGCTTAAGATATTTTCGTAACAATATTTCACCTCCAAAATTTCAAGTGAAGGAAACAGTTTCTCACAGTATTCTTAGCACTTTACCTTTGTTCACATTTCTTTGTTTTCACATTTTGTTTATCGATAACTAAATTCTGTTTTTCCACAACTCTTTCTTAACTCTATTTTTTTTTCAATATTTATTGTGACACAGCGATAAACGAGAAGTGGAGCGTCAAAATATTTAATTAAAAACGAATTTTTAATATGTTGGCGTTTACTTGATTTGAAATCATTGTAATTGAATATAAACTTAAGTTCAAACACTTGAACTTATGATTTACACTTTATTGACTACATAGCATGACGCGTTTCGTCGTTACAAACGACTTCTTCAGATGCTAACAGAATAATTCTGTTTCATTATTCTGTTAGCAGTTATTCTGTTAGCGATTGTTTGTAACGACGAAACGCGTCATGCTATGTAGTCAATAAAGTGTAAATCATAAGTTCAAGTGTTTGAATTTAAGTTTAGATTCAATAAAAACGAATTGTTTGTTTTCCTTTACATTTTCATTCGTCAAACATACTTTGAAACCTTCAAATATAGCAATTAGTTATTAGCGTTTGCTAAAAGCGCACAAACATCTATATAAAGGTCCAGGTTAGATCCCGGTTTGTAAAAATATAGATTTACTTCTATCTGAATACCCATCCATTATATTAGCGACATAACCTATAATATAAAAATGAATCGCAAAATGTGTTGGTAAGCGCATAACACAACAACGCCTGGACAAATTTTGCCAATTCTTTTTTCAAATGTTCGTTGAAGTCCAAGAACGGCTAGACCGACTTCACTATTTTTTTTGTTGTGTTTGGTATCGTCAGTGGAAAAATTTAAAAAATTGCGTGTAAAATTAGAAAATTTAACAATACTTAATTAATAATAAAAGTAAGAAAGAGTTATTTATTTTCAAAAAGAGGATGTAAAAAAACTGAATATCTTTTCACACATTTCGATTAGTTCAGACCTATCACGCCTAATATTAAAACTTCAATTTAATATAAAATTTTGGTAAGTTTGAATACACTAACATACAATTTACTAACATAGCAGGAGGTATATTTGATTATGAAAAAGAATACATAGTTTTACTTGATTTAGAGTTGAAATTTCGTTTTCAAAAATGATAGCTATAAGATGTTCAAACTTAAGTCGCAGAACTTGCAACGCAGCAAATCAAATATATGAAAGAGCACATCAAACCGACGAGAAACGCGAAGCTCGGGATGGAGTTACACGGAATCTATGAAATCGAAATTAACAAAATGAAAAGGTTGCGTTTAACTCCTATTGACCTGCATTCAGTTATAACGTTGAAATAGATTACAGTTCACAGAAAATCTTTGCTATTGTTGCAATGAACGTTGTATGTCGATATTGAAAGACAAAGTTTAATTGTTATTGGGATAAGTACTCGCTACGAAATTAGGAACATGCCGTTCAACTATAGAACGGACAGGTTAATAGCTTTCAATACATCAAACGTGGTAATATAGAAATTTTTCGATAATTCGACTAATTTGAAATAACTGGAAGTACTGCAGTCCCTTCATAAGTGAGTAAGTCCCTGGCTCCATACGGGATAAATATTAGAAACAAGATAGTGTAGCACAAATAGTAGAATATGACTTTCCGGCTATTTGAAAAAAATTCATAGAAAAATAAATGGGCGAAGAAAGTTCTTTGGGTCAGAGAGTATATATAATTTCATCATTTCATATGAATAAGATCTAATTTATTTCAAGAAAACCTTTTTTATATCATCCAATTTCGATACACCGTTTCAATCCGATAATAAACTGAAAATTGTTTATCAATTCATAAATATATACTAACTGTTCATCAATATATTGGTTTTTATTGCTATCAATATATTTAATTTCATTCATAAGTTGAATATTTCTCCTAATGGCTCTCTACCAAAGTGGTAAATCATTCTCGATATGACCTTGATTGTCTGCAAGACGATACTTTCGCCCAGATTCAACAAATGTTTATAATTTGGAATCATGAAATATAAATGGAAGAAGAAAATATTACTGCCTTCTCTCTCTTTCTCGAGTGTCAATGATGTCATCACTCGATCATCATAACATGAAAATTCTTCCACGTTACCTATCGGCTTAGCAACTACTGATTAGAGCAACCAACAAACTACTTCATGAAAGTATTGAGCTTTCTTCGTTTATTTTTGTTTCAGTTTTCTAGTGTCCGGCTCCATTATTTTTTTTTTTTGTCTGATCATTCAATAAGATATTCGAAAAAATGGAACACAGCATGTTCAGAATATTTTTATTGTCTTCATCACATAAACAGCAACAACAAAAATCTTTAAGGACTCATCCAATGACACTCTTAAAATAGTGAGATTACACAAAATTGCTTTCTGGTGTATATTATACAAAAAGGCACGTTCAAGAGAAATACCTTTAATAATTTTTTCAAATATGGAACACATGTGAAATAAGACATTTTCTGTAAGTATATTCAGCCCTCCCCGTTGCAAATAATTAAAATATTATCAATAATAAATAAAATCATAGCTTCCAAAAATTCTGTTTTGAGGAAAGTTTGGATTTTGAAAGAATATGTTATTGTTAGTTAGATTTGTGAATAGCGATCTGTCTATTCGATGGTTATAACATATGTTCTGTTACTTCACGGTTCTATATTAGCGCTTCGCCTGGTTGCGGAAAACGTGTGAACTATGATGAATGGAAAGTTGTATAGTAACGGATTTATTTTTGAATTTTAGATCGATTTTTGATGCAGTCTCGATTTCTTCGATAAGATTTCTAACGTAATCAATCTTCAAAGCTTTACTAATTTGAAGTAGGATAAATTCTCTAGGGGGTCAGATATTTTAAAATTATCCAATATGTGAGTGAATATTTTTAATTAATTCCCAAATGTGGACAATTTATGCGTCACAAAAGGAGTAATTTGAAATTTCGGTTTTTCAAACTATTGATGAAATTCTTCAAATTTAAAATTATCTAGCGCCCTGGAGATAATATTCAAGATTCGAAAACAGTTTTTAGATTCACGAAATTCGTTTTCGTTCAGAAATGGTATCAAAGCAGTGGCGAAGCGTGCCTTGCCGGGGCCCCGTATAAGAAATTTGTTTGGAGGCCCTTATATGGGGGTAAAGATTTTTCACAAAAGGAAAAAATATTGTGAAAAGAAAAATTTATTTATCATAACATAATTTAATCATTTTACAAATAAAAATCAAATTTTGAATATTCACTCTCCTTGCCTTTTTTTTCGGCAAACTGATTCATTAAATTATTTATGGCTGTTGATGATTTTAGTTTTTCTAAAGTTTCTGCCTTTATGGACAATAGTGAGAGGTCTGACAGCCGTTCTTGTCCCATCGCAGTTCTTAAGTAATTTTTTATCAGTTCCAATTTTGAAAACCTTCTTTCAGCTGTTGCGGTTGTAACTGGAATGGTCAAGAATATAAAGGATGCAAGACTATTGAATTTTACTAGCAATAATTCAATGAGTTCTTTAATGGAATGAATTTTTTCAATTTCAGATTTTAAGCATGTTTTTAGAGCCTTTAAATGTTCACAAAGATTAAGTGAGATGTATTTACTGTATTTCGCAGACAGTTTTCCGGAAGCGTTAAATATCTCTTCGCTTGAAGAAGATAGGAGTTTCTCCGGTTGTAATATTTCGAACATACTACTCAGGTCGCAAAGGCTCCGAAATCTTTCTTTAGTTTGAGAAATTAATATATCTAAAGAGCAATAGTATACATTGACTTTGACATCGAATTCCGGGTCGGAAATTCTCTTATCTTGTGATAACTCATCAAAGAAACGTTTCGTTATTTTTCGCCTACTGTTTTTGAAAACAGTTCTTACCCCCCACTCTTTTGCTAAATCCAGATTCATTTAGCAAACTATTGAATGAATTCTGAATTCTCAATTGGCATAGTCTAATTAAAAGATTACTTAATGAAATACTAGATTTCTGTAAGTCATAATTTTCATGCTGTAGAGCTTCAGAAACAGGAGTAATAATTTCAAATAGTGAAGACAAAAATGTAACGAGCACTAGGAAATCATAACTCTCCAATATATTAATTATACTTTTACGTTCTTCACGTTCACCTTTTTTATTTGAAATTAAATTTAGTTGGTACAAAGTTTTCATGATTAGTAAAAAAATTCTCTTTACCGCTAGTAAAGTGTCGTTCCTAGAAGACCATCTGGTAGGACATACCTTTTTAAGGGTAATCAAATATTTTTCAGATGAATCGTCACTTAGCTTAGCCCAGCGTTTGATGCTATTGCCAAAAAAAGTATATATTTTTTCTAAATTATCGAAAAAAGTCGATAATTCACGAACATGTCTCGCAACATCGTTTAAAACTAAATTTAAAGCGTTATAACGTTATAATTTTGTTTAGTGTCATCTTTTCGTGAGTGTTTAGTTTTGTGAGGTTAGGGGTACTCTTCGTTCCACTGTTAAGTAGGTCTGATTGTCATGTTGTGTTGTTTGTAAGACGATGGAAGTTAACCTGACTGAAAAAAAGTTGGCTGGTATTTTTTTCTGAAAAATGATCAGATATTAATTATCATTAAGATAGGAGACGTGTTGAGATCTTCATCAAATTATATACTCGTTCTTTTATGGAAATTTGATTTGTCGACAAGAATAAGTATCCAGTATTGGGATCATTTGATGGTCGTTGAATTCTTCTGGAATTTGTTCGTTATTTGGAAATTGTGAACTGAAGAAGTGCCCTTTAGGGGATCAAAGCACGTGTTCTTGATGCACAGTATACCGCAAACTACATCTTTGCGTAAGTTCAGGTATTTTCAGTTTAGTTTTGATTATTTGTTTCATGGAGGCTTTTGTTTCAGGGTTTTTCGTTTTACGTTTTTCGTTTTCATTTTTACGTTTACTTTTGGATTTCTCCGTTTTGTATTTTTAGGTACTGGAATTATTATTGGTGGAATTATTATTATTACTGGAATTATTAGTGGTTCTGGAATTAGTGGATAACTATTTGGAGAAGGTTTCGTAGAAGATCTTTGAGCCTGAAGCTGAAAGATTGAGAACGCTTGGTGTGTTGAGAGTATTCCAGTACAAGTTTGCAGAGACAATTCATATTTGATTTTATTTTTATTTTATTAACTTTGAGTTTACCTTAATTTAATAACTGTTCAATTTATATGCTGAAGATTCTTCCTTTGTTTGAACATTTATTATATATATATATTTTTTTTCATTGTGACGATTAAGTCCTCCTAGCTAAGGGAGAATTAATTTATCTTTTATTTGTTTCAATTTCTCTTTTTTTTTAGTATTTCAAATTATTAATTTTATTTTATATTTAATATATATCTATATATATAATCATATTATCATTTATCAAACCAAGTGGATATTACTGTTAGGGAGAACTAAGATTAAGAACTGTTAGATCTGGTGGAGTTGTTGTTTTATCCTCCAGAGAACCAATTGAATTGTACCGAGAACTTTCAAACCTCTGGCGCCTGGCATTAAATTTTTCTTGCATAATTAACCCACCCCATCTTCACTGTAGCTAACTGTGGTGTGGTACAATCCATTTAACTTTCAGTTCTCGCTTAGCAGTCACTCAGGTTTTGAACCAGAGGTTAAGCGCAGGTATACATCTTGTGTGTGTGAGATCAAAGTTGTAAACAATCTATAACTAGATAGTGAAAATAAGTTATAGATATTGGCGCCCAACGTGGGGCAGATCAAACATTTTTTTTTATTTCATTTATTTTTGATTAGAGTTTTAATTTTTTTATTCAGAGAGTAAATTTCTGCTGTTCTGTTTTTGATTGTGACAGTAGTTTGAGGATTTAGATATAGTATTGTATGTTGCATACAATGGTGGTATATTTTGTATTATTAGATTAGAATATTCGCAATAATAGTTATTTTGTGTCAGCGATTGATACTCATAGTATTGCTGAATATTTTTTTGTAATTGTAATTCAGTGCATATTCGTCATGCCTAAATTTAGGATAAATAGACTCAACCAATCACAATTAAATTATGAATTGTCCATTCGTGGCTTACAAACAGGTACTGTAGATAAAATGAGGAAAACTTTATCGCAGGCAATCAAACGTGAGAAAGAAGGTGGTTCAATCTCGTATCCAAATTATCCATATACTTTTGAAGAAGATAAAGAAGCTATTGTAGGAGTTGTTTCAAGGGTAGAAGATAGTCTTTCAGATCCACAGTTACTCAGCCCAGCAAGTAAACGTTATACTGTGAATGAGACTCGTCTAGCTTATGCCTTGGATCGTCTTGATCATATACCTATAATTTCCATTGAACAGACTACTTGGAAGAGTCAGACGTTCACAAGAATTCTAGAACTTATGGATCTGTTGGAAGGGAAGTTGGTTGGCGAAAAGGTCCAGTTGAAGACAGTAGAGCCTACAGAACAATTAGGGTCTGGAGATGATAGTAACTCTTCTGATGATGAGGAAGATTTGAGACATTCTGTCATTAAAACTTCTACTCCAGAGACAGCTTCGCGAAAAGAAAGGGGTGTATTTGTTGCTTCTACCTCGTTCAAGGTTAAACCTATTTCAGTGTGCCGTTGGGATTTCAAGTTTTCTGGTGAGAAGGATGGCAAGTCATTTAGTGCATTTTTAGAGAGACTTGAAGAGTTGTGTGAAGCAAGAGGAGTTTCAAAACATGAAGCTATTCGTTCAGGGATAGATTTTTCACAGGTAAAGCTCTTGTTTGGTATCGTTCTGTGAGGTCATCAATTACTGATTGGAAAACGTTTGTTGAGGAAGTGAGAGCAGAGTTTGAACCGTATGATTATGATGACAAACTGTTGGATGAGATAAGGCATCGTACTCAAGGCACTGATGAATCTATTGGATTGTATTTGGCTACAATGGGATCTTTATTTAATAGAATGAAAGTTCCTATATCTGAGGCTTCTCAGATCAGGATAGTCATGAGAAATATTCTTCCTATTTCTCAAACCCAATTAGCACTTGTAGATGTACAATCTATTATGGAACTCAAGAAATTTTGTAGGCAATTGGAACAAAGGCGAGAAGCAGTTGAAGCATACGACCACCATTGAGGAAACCTCAACAACATAGTTTATTGGAACCAGACTTGGCTTACGTTGGGTTGGATACAGATGTGGCTGAATTACATGTTGACACCCATAGAATAAGTTCTGAGAATTCAAAAAATTTCAATAAGGCAAGTTCGGTAATTTGCTACAATTGCAATAAGCCTGGTCATCGAGCTATAGGTTGTGCCGAACCAAAGATCAAGAAATGCTTTAAATATGGGTTATCAGGTTTTACAAAGAACGAATGTCCTCAATGTAAACGTTCGGGAAACGGACAAAGTCGTTGAAGAATGGGGAATCTTCAACGACTGATTCATCGTCGGTCCCTATTGATAATTTGAGTATTGTTTTGAGTTATATTTTGAATCAAGTAGATGGAGATGAAAGACCTTATCTGCGACTGTCTGTTCATGGAATTCAATTTCTTGGACTTCTAGACTCTGGTGCTTCTCGTACAATTATGAGTGGTAAAACGTGGGAAATCTTGCGACGTCGAGGAGTTGAACTTGATTCATCGACACGAATGATGTGCGCTGTTGCAAATGGACAAACATGTTCTAGTATTGGTAGCCGTAGACTTCCTATTTCAGTAAATGATAGATTGGTTTGTATTGAAGTTTTAGTGATATTTGAAATGCCTAAAAGCTTTTTGCTTGACACTGATTTTTGGAAAGCTCTTGGCATTGTTCCTGATTTAAGAAAAGGACTTTAGCATTTTTCATCAGATCTAGAAGTTAACTCTTTATCGGTTGAGGATTCCATTCTAACTACCGATCAAATGACTCGACTAAGTGAATTGGTGGAACTCAATTTCAAGGCTATGGGAAATAATATTGGGTGTACTAATATTATTGAACACGAAATTATCGTTGAGGGACCAGCAATCAAACAAAGGTATTACCCTGTATCTCCGGTGCTGCAGAAATGTATTGACGAAGAACTCAACGAAATGTTAGAACAAGGTATAGTAGAAAAAAGCAATAGTCCTTGGTCGTCACCCATCCTTATGGTGAGAAAAAAAGATAATGGTTACCGATTCTGTGTTGATTATAGGAAATTGAATGCTGTGACGAAAAGAGATAGTTATCCACTCCCTTATGTCTCAAATACTTTGGACAAGTTGAGGGATGCTAAATACATTAGCTCGATGGATGTTAAGTCTGCTTTCTGGCAAGTTCCAGTGAAGGAAGAATCAAGACCATATACAGCGTTTACTGTTCCGAACAGAGGTCTTTTCCAGTTTAGGAGAATGCCATTTGGTTTATGTAATAGTCCTGCGACGTGGCAGAGGTTGATGGATAAGGTCCTTGGTTGTGATTTAGAACCATATGTATGTTGTTACCTGGATGACGTCATTGTTGTTACTCAGGATTTCGAAACAAATCTTCGAATATTAGAAGAAGTATTCGTCAGACTCCGACAAGCTAAAATTGCTATTTCCAGAGATAAATGTTACTTTTGTAGATCACAATGGAAATATCTGGAGATGATTATAAGATTATTATGCCTGAGGATGTTTCGGATGAAGGAGAAGCTGCAAATACTAGATCGGTAGAATTTTCTAAACTATTTAGTGAGGTTAAAGTTAGGCTAAAGAAAGCTGCTGAGAAGAATGCACATTTTTATAACCTTCGAAGGCGTCATGTTGAGTATTGGGTAAATCAGCCGGTGTATCGTCGGAATTTTGTTTTGTCGGACGCTAGTAAACAGTTCGCGCAGAAACTTGCTCCCAAGTTTATTGGACCCTTCATTGTGAAGAAAAAAACTTCGACGTGGACTTATAAGTTAGTAGACGACTAGGGTAAGAATTGTGGTACTTGGCATGTGAAAGACTTGCGGGCAGATCCATCAAATTTTGAACCCGAGTAGTAAGATCTTTCTGTCGTAGCAACTGATTAGCCTCGAAATCAGTTGAAGGATTGGTACGATGACTTTTGAGCCCGAATGGATAGTTCATGTTAGATTAATTTCTCTCTTTCTCCTTTGTTTTTTTATGAAATTTTTGGGAAAAATTTCTTGAAGTAAGGGGGGATTGTAACGTTATAATTTTGTTTAGTGTCATCTTTTTGTGAGTGTTTAGTTTTGTGAGGTTAGCGGTACTCTTCGTTCCACTGTTAAGTAGGTCTGATTGTCATATTGTGTTATTTGTAAGACGATGGAAGTTGACTGAAAAAAAGTTGGCTGGTGTTTTTTTCTGAAAAATGATCAGATATTAATTATCATTGAGATGGGAGATGTGTTGAGACCTTCATCAAATTATATACTCGTTCTTTTATGGAAATTTGATTCGTCGAAAAGAATAAGTATCCAGTATTGGGATCATTTGATGGTCGTTGAATTCTTCTGGAATTTGTTCGTTATTTGGAAATTGTGAACAGAAGAAGTGCCCTTTAGGGGATCAAAGCACGTGTTCTTGATACACAGTATACCGCACACTACATATTTACGTAAGTTCAAGTATTTTCAGTTTAGTTTTGATTATTTGTTTCATGGAGGCTTTTGTTTCAGAGTTTTTCGTTTTACGTTTATCGTTTTCATTTTTACGTTTACTTTTGGATTTCTCCGTTTTGTTTTTTTGGGTACTGGAATTATTATTGGTGGAATTATTATTATTACTGGAATTATTATTGGTTCTGGAATTAGTGGATAACTATTTGGAGAAGGTTTCGTAGAAGATCTTTGAGCCTGAAGCTGAAAGATTGAGAACGCTTGGTGTGATGAGAGTATTCCAGTACATTGTTTGCAGAGACAATTTATATTTGATTTTATTTTTATTTTATTAACTTTGAGTTTACCTTAATTTAATAACTGTTCAATTTATATGCTGAAGATTCTTTTTTTATTTAAACATTTATCATATATATATTTTTTTCATTGTGACGATTAAGTCCTCTTAGCTAAGGGAGAATTAATTTATCTTTTATTTGTTTCAATTTCCTTCTTTTTTAGTATTTCAAATCATTAATTTTATTTTATATTTAATATATATCTATATATATATATATATATATATATATATATATATATATATATATATATATATATATATATAATCATATTATCATTTATCAAACCAAGTGGATATTACTGTTAGGGAGAACTAAGATTAAGAACTGTTAGATCTGGTGGAGTTGTTGTTTGATCCTCCAGAAAACCAATTGAATTGTACCGAGAACTTTCAAACCTCTGGCGCCTGGCATTAAATTTTTCTTACATAATTAACCCACCCCATCTTCACTGTAGCTAACTGTGGTGTAGTACAATTCATTTAACTTTCAGTTCTCGCTTAGCAGTCACTCAGGTTTTGAACCAGAGGTTAAGCGCAGGTATACATCTTGTGTGTGTGAAATCAAAGTTGTACACAATCTATAACTAGATAGTAAAAGTAAGTTATAGCGTGCGCAGCACAATGAACATAATCGGCATTTGGAGCATGCTCTTTTATTAGGGTTTGTAATCCTCCATACACACACGACATAACATTCGCTCCATCGTAACCCTGTCCTCTACATTCAGTCAAATCAATTCCATATTCTTTAGTCAAATTTAAAATGTCAGTTTTCAGACCTGCAGCACTGCAATCGGTAACTGCTATAAATCCTAAAAAGGACTCACAGATTTTTATTTCTTTAGATACATTATCATCATTTTCTGTAACCGAGATATATCGAAAAATTACAGATAGTTGGTCAATTTTTCACAAGTCTCGTGTTGTATCCAGAATTATTGTCAGAAATGGAGCTTTTTCAATTTCTGAGATGATATTGTTCCTAACGGTGGTACCAAGCAAACTAATAATTTCGTTTTGAATCGTAGGGCTTAAATAATTCATTTCACCTTTCGATTTTAGAAGAAGTTTTTTTAAAGTTGCATCATAGTTAGATAGCAGACGTGAAATTGCCATAAAATTTGCAGAATCAGAATCATGCCCCCTCAAAGGTAGATTACAAGATACTAAAGTAATTATAATATTAATTATACGATGCAGTACATCTCTCCAGAATGTAATTTTACTATTAATTTCACTTTTCAATAGAGGATCGATGGTATTTCCTTGCAACCAATTATTATGAGAGAGTGAGGCATTAATATGTGCTGTGACTCTTCATGGTCAAGTATAGTTTGCGTTAAATTGCTTCTAACCGAAACACCGTTAACCCAAGCAGAGGAGTACGATTTGTTTTGACGATCTGCTAATAACCAACAGAAGTGACAGTACGGTTTGTTTAGAACGTTAGAATAACATAACTATGGTCTTATAATTTTTATGCCTGCCTGATTGAAATATGAATAATAATAGGCCGAAAAATGTCGGTTACTTTCTGAAACTTCTGGAAATGGTCGTTGTGGTTTAAATATGCCCAATTCAAAAATTATTTTTCGTTCGCATTCAGATAAATTGTCACCAAAATTTGCTATATCTGATGAAATTATATTACAATCTTCCGGTATATCAGAATCGTTGACTGGGGTTCTTCGATTTCTGTATGGACATTCGATAAAGTATGTGCTTGGCTTTTTTCTATTTCCGGATGGATGTGTGATGAAGAACGTGCTTCAGAACGAGAACCCGAAAGCGAGTCTGCACATCTGAAGTTCTCAACACGCAATTTACAATACGATACGGACTGATAGAAAAACAACAAAACAAATTGATCCTATACATAAGTTAGAATTTAGATTTTTTTTTGTATCAAGGCACGGAACCCTAAAAACAAAATTCGTCCTTCGCTACATAATAACCCAACCACGCGTATCTAACCAATCAGATCCACATTAGCGTCGGGTAAAATAATACTTGTGTAAATTAGTAAGTACTTCGGTTCTTCGAAGAACTAATAATAATTTTACAAGTTGACATTTATTTTTAAAACTTATCCGTTGTAAGATTTTTTCCAAACCAATTTCATGTGAAAGTTTAATTAGTAAGGAGTCTCTAATATATTTTTTAGATTTTTGGACCAGTAGTTGTGCAAATCGAGGGGGGAGACAACTTTTTGTGACGGACTGATGGACAGACCGAAATTAAAAAATTTCCTTATTTATCACTACGGGACCCCAATAAATGGGTTGGGTAGTACTAACCTTTCCAATCTAAATCACTCAGAGTCAAGGGCGTCGCCAGCCGACGGTGCAGGGGGGTGCAAGTTGCCTTTACCTACTACAATTCATACTTTTCTCATTCCCTATGAATGAGAAAAGTAGGTATGAATTGTAGGTAAAGTCGACAGCCCATGAAGCTTTTCACTTGTACTACGAGCCTTACATCTGCAGCGATTGTAATAACAACAGTATCTTAGTACTATATATGTACATATATATTCTGTGACAGTACAGAGTCTAATGTGTAAAGCTACACGAGCACGAGCTCTTGACTATGCAATAAAAAACTTGTAAATAAGTTATAATAACATTTATTAGAAAAATAGAATAAAAAAGAGTTTGAATTTGAATAAGTGTACAACGTACAGCGTATTTTTTTTTAATTGCCAGATTTTAATATAATGGTCGTTGTTTGTTTATATTAGGTTAATTAAAACATAATTTTCGGGGATTCATTGTAAACTTCTCGACCACTTCATTATTAAAATCTTGTAAGTTTCCATGTATAAGTTTTCGGTGCACACTCATCATGGCCAAACCATTAAGGCGATTTTCACTCATAGTGCTTCTTAGCCAGGTTTTCAGTCTCCTGAGGCTGCTAAACGATCGCTCTACCGTGTACACGTCGTGCATAGAAGAGCGATCAAAATTTTCAACGCTTTTTCCGTGTCGGGAAAGAAGGTTTTTGCTTCTTTTAGTATATCAACTAAGGTTTGATCTGTTGAGTTTGGTTTGTTATGCCAGAACTGAAGCCAAAGCTCGACTTCAATTTTTATGTTTGGTAAATTATAAAACTGAGCGATAGTGTCACAAGTTTCTGTGGGATTTTCGACTGATATCGTTTGCATTTGTGCGGGGTGGAATTTAAATAAAGCAAATGATGGACTATTTTCTTCAGCAAAGCGTGTTTCAAGCGATGTAATAACGGAGTCCAAGTATGGTATTATTAATGATCTTTTCCAGAATTCTGAAGGGCTTTCTGCTGGGTGATTTCTTCGATGACGTTGTTTCCCAACAATGCGCGGCACTGAACTGATATCCTCCTCCAGGCCGACTTTCTCCGCAACAATAGTAGCACCCTTTATAATTTCATCTGTGACTCTTTCGGGATTATCACGGTGGCTCTTAAGCAATTGCTAAATGCGTTTGACGTGTTGCGAGGCCTTAACCACATCCAAAGTTATGGATTGGAGTGCGTTGACAACAGGTTCCAACAAAGCAGAGTATTTAGCTATCAAAGTAATACAAAGTATAAACGAAATTTTGAAAGCAGCCGCATGGAGTTGAAAGGCGTTTTTTCGAGTTGCAATGTTTCCTTCACGCGATAAGTTTTCTAAAGCTTCCAATATAACAGGAAAATTCTCCTTAAATACTCTGATAGTTTTATGTTTCTCACTCCATCTTGTTTCGCAGAGCCTGGCAATATTAGGTACCAATTTTCTTCTCAAAACAGATTCCCGAAAAAAATTAATAATATCTTTAGTGGTTCCCATGGTGTTTCGAATTTCAGGAAGAATATTGAGATCATTTATTACCAGATTCAGTTCATGGGACGAGCAATGAAAGATCAATAGTTTGGTATATTTTTTGCGCAGGATCGCTTGTACTCCACCGTCTTTTCCGGACATCGTCGAACAACCATCAAATTCAAAACCAACGCATTTATCAGCAGGATTAAGGTCTTCTTTTGTTAGAAACTCATCGATGCAATATGCAATAGATTTCGCATCCAGACCTTTCATCTCAACAAATCCGACGAATATTTCTTGGATCTCATTGGCTTCTTCGTCAAAGTATCGCAGCCCAATCGATAATTGTTCAGTACCGGAAATATCAGCTGTTTCGTCTGCTAACACACTATAAGCTTCTGCTTCTTTTACTTTTTTCACAATGTGTGCCTTAATAACATCTCCACAAATTGCGATAATTTCATTTTGAATATCAATCGATCGATAGCTTGCATTCTTTTTCCCATGTTCAAAGTCTTTCGTCAAAACTAAATCTCCCGCGTCAATTCGTAGCTTGTATAAGTCCTCGAGAATACCTTCGCCATAATGTTTTCCTCTCAGAGCTAAGTCGTGTGACCCGCAAAACGTAATGCAGGAAATAATAGATGTTATAATTTTTCTGTTTTCTTCAATAATGCCCTGGGAGTATTTATTGAGTTGAAAATCTACAGGCACACTTCCAAGAAATGATTTAGCGGCTTCCGTGTCGGCGGCTTAGTGTCATCTTATGGAAGTGGGTTTCCATGTGCTTTTTGCAACGCTCATGAATATCTTTGAACTTACAAAACGGCCTTATGATAAATGACCCTAATACGCCTCTAAAAGCATTTGGATTTGGCGAGAACAACGTACAATATTTACAAAAGGCTCCTTTTTGATGCCTGGAATAGGCCAACCATGAAGAGTACGTTTGCAACCATGAATAATTGAATTTCCTCTTTAAATGTTTAGCGTCTTCCGCAAAGTCATACGTCTCAGACGGAGACCAAGTGTCTTCAAGCAATTCTTTCTTCATTTCAGTCGATAAGATTGATGCTTGCCCAATAAATTTACCGATGTCATTTTCGTTGCATTTATCGAAGAGTCGGGAACTAAGTCCTTGGATGTGCTAGGTCTCGTCAGGTCATTCACGAAATCATCGCTGTCACTGCTTGCTCCTTCAGGTTTCTTTCTTTTTAAAACTGCAAAACAAAATATTTGAAATAGTTACAACTTCTTCTGGTCCGCAATTCACATTGAAAGCATAAATGCGCTTCAAGACGACGGCAGGCTCGAGCCCGCGCAAGGACGAGCGTCAACGATATTTTTTATATCAACAGTCCTAGCTATTTCGGGCGGTTTAACCGCCGTTGCTATGCTTGCGCGGTCTCGGGCATCCTCGCTCGAGCACTCTAGAGCGGGCGCGACGACGCACGCACCGGAGTCTCAAGCATACGCGAGCCAACTGTGCTGAATCGGCACTGCCGATATTCATTCATACAATTTTCTACTTTAAGCTATGGTAATACTGTTCTATTTTCGATTGAGCCATTAAATTGAGCAATTTTCCTTTTGGTTTAAACTGACGACCCTTAAGAATCGGATATCGTGTCTAGAAACGGATTTTTTGCGATTTTAAAAACCGATGCAAAATCAGCATTTATAATCAAATCGATTGAAGTTATTTTACGGACAGAAAATACAAAAGCTAAACACAAGTGATACCCACCAAAAAACTTTCTGATGTCCATATTGATTATGTGGTCACAGCCTCACAGCAACTATTCAGATGTGATAATAGCGCACAAAACAAACGCAAAAGCGGGCAGTGGCAACGCTAACGCACGAATAAATGACAGACAGACGCTAAAACAAAGGCGGCTGTGTGGGGGGCGCGGGCGTCGTGCAGTAACATGTTGCTTCCCCACTCCCCCTCTCCCGCTTCAACGATTCAACGATAGACTAGAG
Organism: Henosepilachna vigintioctopunctata; assembly: GCA_030704895.1. Taxonomy (NCBI): domain Eukaryota; kingdom Metazoa; phylum Arthropoda; class Insecta; order Coleoptera; family Coccinellidae; genus Henosepilachna; species Henosepilachna vigintioctopunctata. The sequence goes on along the minus strand of JARQZJ010000036.1, from coordinate 4,608,579 downwards.
CAGGCAGAGCGTAGTTCAGCGTACGGAATATTAGGAGTGGAATTGGTGAATTCATTCGAGTTTCGACGTACTGAATTATGATTGTTCAAGGCTTGAACTTCAAGCAAATCAGCTCAAAGACTTAGGACTTTGGTTGCATTATATTTGGCAACTTTTTAAGAATCTCTTGGGGGGGGTCAGCTGCCCCTCCCAGGCCCGCCTTGGCGACGCCCTTGCTCACAGTATCTTGTCTCTGAAAAAATGAAGAAATTTTGGGCACTTTTGTTATAACCTCTTCTCTTTTCTGTTTACTTTTTCTTTTCTCAGCGCCGCTGGGATAATCTCTTTTCCTTTCAGTCATTTCTTTTGCAAATCGCTACTAATACTGCTAAACCAGAAGAACAATATTGTTGGTACTGAATTACAATGTAACATTTATCTACATAAAGCGCGTAAATGAGCACTGCACAGCACTCCTTGGTTTAACATCCAATGAAAAGTAAAACAACGTACACGTACATCGCGATATCGATGAAGGATTCCCCGCTGAGTTGAAGATGAAGTACAGGTCACCAAACGTAGCATGATCGATGACGACATGATGCGCCGTAAACTGTGGGAGGGACCAAATCTACCGATCTCTGTTTAAGTTGGGATATACTACTTGCCCGGTCGCGCATCTCATCGATCACGCTACGTTTGGTGAGCTGTAAGTAAAACGGGGAAGTCCCGCAGCCCGCCATAACGATGTAGTGTTGCCAACTTTTGAACGCACGCTTAAGGCGGGAAAAAAAATATTTGCTTTATAGAATTTTGTCATTTGTAAAATGAAATAAATTAGAAAGTTTTTATTTTTTTCCCCCGTGGTCCGGGGAGTCCGTATAATTGATACGGCAGATACGGCGGTAGCTACACCCCTGCCAAAAAAACTTAAGACTTGTTTCTTAGAATGGACAAAACCAGCCTTAAGAAATTCACGTAAATGTCAATTCAGCAGTAAATGGTGTGGTAACGTTTACGTAAATTTTGTTCACCAGCTTCGAGAGTGCTGTTATAATTTGATATAGAACCAGGAATGCAACATGTTTCCGCCATTTAGAGAATATACAGATATATATTTAGAGAAACTATGAAACACCTACACTGTTATTGTAGACGGATGGGGTTGGATAAATGAGTTCGCTGTATCTTCTATATATATAGCATTCAAACTAATGTGGGATAATAACAGTTGCGGCTATGTTTATGTATAGATTTTTTGCGCTCTTCGATAACAAAAATTCTAAGTAAACTTCCTAAAAAATTAATGTATAAAACAAAATGAATAATTTGCTCGAGCAACTGATCCGGTTGCGAATAAGGACCAATGTTACTACTTCAGATTACAGGGTTTTTCGAAGGACAGTTTTCATGAAAATCATGTAATTGAATGCTGCAAAATGAGTTTTTCACCTACCTCGCTAGGCCTGAAATTGCTCTTCGGCACGAGACTTGAATTGCTAGCACTTGCTGAGATATTTCGAGTATTGATTACACAAATGCACCAACAATAAAATGCAACAATAAATGCACCAACAGTTTAAGGTATGTAAATTATACGATATATATGTCAATAGTAATATGAAAATGAACTGAGCCGTATGACGAATAACGAGCAAATTTTTCATATTATTATTGACATATATATCGTATAACATACATACCAACACTTTATTTCACAAAAAAATTATGGGTAAGTAATCCCTACTCAAAACACAATACGAACTTCTTGAAGTCGAACAACGAAAGTCTTGAACAACACAAATTTGATATCGTTTCACTGAAATCGGCAAGCACATGAAACACTTTGTTTTCAATAGTTTTATGATGTGAGATCAACAAATTATCAACAATAACTCATGTATTACATACACTAAACACAATTGAAGAATATTGAATTCATACTAAAAGCTCAAATTATTCAACTTGAAACTGCGAAGGTTTTGAGAGTCGACCTATTTGCATTGGTATTCAACCATAGGTGATGGCCAGGGTTGTAAAATTCCAATAGACCACCGAGTCACGGTTGCCATAGACTCGTTTCTTGGCCTTTTTAGAGTCGTCCGTTACAGTCGTCCTTGGTGAGGCCTATTCTGCAGTAACCGATCGTGCAGTTCCAGTATAGTTTAAATCAGCCATTCTCTGAAATTTATTGCGGAATGAGGTTTAAGTAAGGCAGCTTTTCTTTGTATAGAAGATGTTATTTTAGTGCTTGATCTTAATTCACAATATTTGCTACAGCGTCATATTTTCCTCAGTATTCCGTAGCTGCGAATATTTGACATGAAGTTGTTATATATTGGATTGTTTCTTATCTTTGGCATCCGTATCGGCATCTGTAATCCCTCACTGTTGGGTCTTTGGCGATGTATTTCGGGCAATTACGGTAATTATTATTCATATTATATTGATGTTAAAAACTTGTATCTGGTAGGTGGATTTCCCGAAAATGAATGCCCAAAAATAACAGTCCACAGAGGGAGCTTACGGTATTTTGGCAAGTAGGAATAAATATCATGAGCATGAAACGAATAATAATTAGCAACAATTACTGTTCTCGTCACTTAATAAATGAATGTAGAACAGAGATTAAATCGCTGTGAAGTGAAATATTTCTCATCTCTAAATCATATAGTCGATTTCTTCATATATACATACATATAAAAAAATTCTATATTTCTCGTGCTATATTATCGTACACTTTTGAATATTCGATAGTGAAAGTATACTCTAACTTTCCTTCGAAAATTTTTTGACATTGCAAGGAAGATTATAGAAGAGCAGGCTATGTGAAACATGAACAATGCGATGTCTTCCTTATCCTTCTAGGGATAGATGTTAGAGAATATTGAAATCGATGCCTACATTTATTGAAAGCGTGAGGCAGTTAACTGTTTCGTTCTACAAGGTACTCATCATTTTCCCACGAAATGAAAGGCAATAACTTCCTTCCTCACCACCTTATCGATCGTAAGACACTAATATAGAGTAAGTCGTAAGCATATACTCGTATAATTGCATTGATTAATGTACATCTCAAATCTTAGGAGTCAATGAAAAGCACATGAATACATCTAACGTGGAAATTTTCACACGTCCTTATCAGCTAAGATACTAAATATTACAACTCTAGTTTTTGAATAATTTCATCAAATTTGATGAGGTAAAATGCCATCTATGTTGCAGTTGTAGAAACGCTGGCTGCCACTTCTCAAAGTATAAGTGGCTACTTGAAACATGGAAGAAATCTACTACAAGAAAAAGAATTCTGTAGTTCTTTTGCTATGTTATCGCACTTTTAAATACTCGATGTTAAAAGTATATTATAACTTTCTTTTGATAATGTTTTGACAAATTATTCTAAAAAACATTATAGCAGAGCTGGCTATGTGAAAAATGAACAATGCGATGTTCCATTCTCCAATATCTGAGATGCATCACCAATATCATGAGAAAAATTTAAATAGCATCAATATCTGATGGGAAACGAAATCAAAAACCTTCAGCACTCTGTGTAGTTCTCTTCAAATTCAAATGAAGATTTAGAGCAGGAAAATAAGAAAATGAGAGAAGTATTGTCCAAGGAAAGGAGAGAAAGAAAGGAAACAAATGAGAGAACTCAGAGGACTTTCAGGTAAAGAGATTGTCAAGGAAAGAATTAGCACCTATAATAGTTGAATTGCAGGATAGTTATACAAAAAACCTCATTTTGTAGAAGCAAAGGCGCGATAGAGAGCGAATTGTGATTATAGTGCAATCAGTATCGTTTATTTTGATCAGGATTTATCAAAAACAAAACGCAAAATCAAGAGCAAAAGAAACTATAAATATGAATGAATTGAAAATAGAAGGATTTTCTCAAGAGAGAACGAAGACAGTACGGCTATATGATCAGGGATGAAAAGGATTTTAATGTGGAATAGAACACGAAGTGAGTGGAGAGAATAATTTAGGTATATTTTACTATATATGATTTAGCTATCATAAATAGTATAATGGACTTTTACATAAGAGACATACATTTTTCATCTATTGAAATCTTGAAATGTGAGCGATTAGGTAATATTAATATTAATTTAAATTAAACTAAGTAGTTTTCTAATTTTCACTATAATTAATTCAAACGATGACAATATTGTTTCGCCCACGCAGTGGCTTCATCAGATGTTGATGATAAACTGAGTTATTACATTGTGGACTGCTTGTATTTATCCTGAAAAGTGCGGAAATGACCATAGAACACTGTTCTTCTTTTGCAGGGAAATGACTTTAGAACAAATTTTTTCTGAATTGTGGGGGATGGCATAGAATACTTTTCTTCGATTGCCTTTTACTGGGATAAATTCAATAAAGGAGAATTATTGATTAAAACTTGATCATTCAATAAACTATTTGATTTCTTCCTGTTATTAATTTCCATGGCTTCTTTTCCAGGGTTAGACAGTTAGTTTATAATCTTTACGTTCTGTATGCAATATTGGAACGGGGTTGGAACGTTGGTTTCGGGGTATTCGTGGTTTTGAAAGTTATCATTAAATTTGTATCAGATAAAACTTCGATATTTTTGATTCAGGTTTGCCTAAATACGTTAGTGTTCTGAAATTTGTATGACTATCAGTTACTTTAGGATATACTTGAGAAATGGCCTTATTATATAATATCTTTCTTGAAATGTTATAGACGAAACAATGATGATATCCATTGTTTTGTGCGATGTGTTCAATGATATTCAATTATTTAGTGTAATTATCCGTTTGAAACAGATTATTATTCCGTTTGAAACGGAAATGGCGATATCAAAATGGGCAAGATTTTGAAACGGAAATGGCGTTATCAAAATCTTGCCCAGATTCAGTTGATGAATATGTAGCAGCAAATATCATTAGACAAATTCCTAGAAATTACAAAATATAACATTACGATCAATTACATATAGAAACAAGGAAAAATAAAAAAAAATATTTTAACATTCACAAAAGCTGATAAAGATAATACTGTAGTTGCTTTGTCCCACGATGAATGCGTTCAGAAAACCAATACTTTTTCAGAATCAGACATTTACAAAAAACTCTCTTAATCCAACTAGTTCTTTTCAAAAAGAAATAGAAAACGCAATAGATAATTCTTTCGTCCTTATGAACTCAACGGAAAAATTAAAATATATCAAAATGAACACCCAAATTCCTCTACTCTATTCACTGATAAAATTACACAAAGACAATTATGCTATTAGACCAGTAGTTGCGTTCGTTATGACACCATCATATAAAATTTAACAAATATTAATATGGTAGAATACAAACTTTTCAGCTAAGTAAGGTATTAAAAAATCCTTCGATTTAATTAATAAAATTAAAAATACTACCCTACCAGATTATGCGAAACTTATATACTTTTATCATTTAACGTCAAAAATCACATTTTTGAAAGAGACACCATTGTATTAGTCAAAAATCTTCTAAAGAGAAATAATGTGAACCCTTTAGTTGAGGAAGAGATTTAAAATCTGTTAGAAATTTGCTTAAACCCAAACTATTTTCAATTCAATGATACCTTTTACAGTAGTAAAGAGGGATTAATTATGGGAAACCCTCTAAGCCCTCTCTTAGCGGTAATATTCATGGATAATATAGAAAATTCAATTCATAGTTGTCAACTTTCTGAGAAATGTATCTATTGGTATAGATATGTCGACGACATTATTACTACCCCATGTACCCATAGACAGGTTCATTATTTTTTAAAATTCATTAGGTATAGTTCACTTCACCCAAATATAGAATCCACAAAAGAAATGGAATTGGAAGGCTCTATAAACTTCTTGGACCTTACACTAAAAAAGACTAATAATAAAACAACAGAACAACAGTATGATACACAAATTGATAAATATGCCTTTATCAGAAAATAATTACACTAAAGAATTGAATATCATTAAATAGATCGAACAAAAGAATGGATATCATCATTATTTCGTCGATAACATTTTAAGAAAAAGATTGTATGATAAGTAAATGAGAGATAATGATAAATACTTGTCTAAAAATCACTGACTGAACAATTCTTTATTCGACTAGTTTCGCCTTTTATTATCAAGAATGATAATGCCGTAAACGGCGAATCTCGAAGTTTTTATTTGATAGAAACTTAATGATAGCTTTCAAAACCCTGGATACCGTGGGTAGACACATCAGAAATGCGAAAGATAAAATTTCGCCTGATGATAAATCGGGTATCTCTGAGTTGAGTTGCGGTACTTGTCCCTGGTCAAACTGGCAGGAATTTCAATACTTACAATATCTGAACACGAAAGATGCTTTGCAAACAAAAAAATAATTAAAACCGATGCTACGTATGCAACACATCGTTCAGAAGGTAACCATATCTTCGACATCAACTCTAAAATATTGCATACAGAACGTAAAGGCTATAAACTAACCTGTAAGAAGCCATGGAAATTAATAAGAGGAAGAAATCGAATAGTTTATTAAATGACGTAGTTTAAATCAATAACTCCTTCATTAAATTTATTTAAGCTAAAGGCAATCGAAGAAAAATATTCTTTGGTCATCCCCAACAATTGTTTGTTTGTTTGTTTGGTCTTTTAACAATGTGCTCGGCTGCGTAACCATCTACACAGTGAACTGACTGGTCCACCAGGCCCGTACTGAAACGGATCTTGAACTGGGCTTCAATACCGGGTGGGATTATTGAAATAGCTATGTTAATAACTTGAGTATTTTCTCTGTGTCAAGTTTATGAATTATTCAGAGGGTTACATTCCCCTACAAAAGAAGAACAGTGTTCTATGGTCATTTCCATACACTTGAGGATAAATGAAAGCAGTCCACAATATAATAGCTCAGTTCATCATCAACATCTGATGAAACCACTCTGTTGGCGAAACAATATTGCCACATTTTGAATGAATTATACTGAAAATCAGAAAACTACTTAGTTTTATTCGAATTATGTATTCAGATTTTCATCAAATATCGGCCCAATCGATTAAAAATATTAATAATCTTTACGTTAATTTTAATGACAATAAAAATCTCAAATTATCTAACAAATAATCTATCGAAACAATATTCCTCAGAATATGTATATGCTGGAAGGTTTTTTGTCACAGCTAAATCATGACTTGAAATAATTGTATTAACGAAAACATTTAGAATTTCTGATTCCAATTTTTTCAAATTGTATGGTTATATAACTCTGTATAATGTATTGTATTCACCATGATGATGGGGTGTATGTCTTTATTGAAGGAAATTCGGAATAAGCAAATCGAATAATACCGATAAGTTGACGTAGAGCCACGGCCACCTTTGATACAGGCCATGAAGAGCGTAGTTCCTCGGTGTTGCCAAATTGTGTCGAGTGGTATACTATCCCAGTCGGATGTTCCCAAGCTTTCAAGCATTATTTCAACACTTTTAGCATATTGCAAACAAACAAGAAATATTATTAGTATTTATAACATATAGAATATTATATTAGGTATTGTGAGCACATATTTCTGTAACAGAAAAATGTAAAACATTTATTATTGCAAGAAAACAACGATGTTTACGATAAAGCCTCACTGCGTAAAAAATACTTCTATTAGTCAGTGGGATTTATTTACATGAATAGTTGCCTAACCAAATTTATTGAATTATTCGAGAGAATAGGAACCTTGAAAGAAACTCTGTAGGAATTACTCAAATTGAATTATTTACCTTAGTAAAAATAAATATTCTATTTCTGATTAGAGCAACCAACAAACTACTTTATGAAAGTATTGAACCTTCTTCGTTTATTTTTTGATTCAGTTTTCTCGTGTCCGGATTCATTATTTTTTTTTGTCTAATCATTCAATAAGATATTCGAAAAAATGGAACACAGCATGTTCAGAATATTTTTATTGTCTTCATCATATAAACAGCAACAACAAAAATCTTTAAGGACTCATCCAATGACTTTTTTAAAATAGTGAGATTACACAAAATTGCTTTCTGGTGTATATTATACAAAAGGCACGTTCAAGAGAAATACCTTTAATAATTTTTTCAAATATGGAACACATGTGAAATAAGACATTTTCTGTAGGCATATTCAGTCCTCCCCGTTGCAAATAATTAAAATATTATCAATAATAAATAAAATCATAGCTTCCAAAAATTCTGTTTTGAGGAAAGTTTGGATTTTGAAAGAATGTGTTATTGTTAGTTAGATTTGTGAATAGCGATCAGTTTATTCGATGGTTATCGGTAATAAATAGGTTAGAAAATATACTTATTACTATAAATAAACTCACCTATCCCAAGCTTGAAACTTACTGAATCATCTACGGAATACCTATCCTCTACATTACATTTCACAAACAAATTATTTGTAAGTAATTCGTACTCAAAACACAACACAAATTCGATTTGATTAAATCGGTACTCACAAAACACTTCGTTTTTATAATTTGATGTTATGTTATCCACAAACTATCAACACTAGCACGTAAATAACACTATAGAAAATTAATGAATAGAGGATTAGAACTGAAATCGTAAAATATTAACTTCAATTTACGAAAGTCTTGAAAAACACAAAATTGATTTCGTTTCACTGAAATTTGTAAACAAACTAAACACTTCGTTTTTTAGTGTTTGCTGTTGAGATTTCAACAAATTATTAACACCAACACTTGTAATACACTGTACACTATTGATAAATATAGAATTTATACCAAAAGCTCAAATTATTTAACTTCAAACTGCAAAAGTTCTGGGAAGCGTCCTGTTTGCTTTAGTATACCACTACAAGAAATGGCGGGAATATTGGCAATCTTATGACATATGTCAGATATTCAGTGGTATACTATCCTAGTCGGATGTTCCCAAGCTTTCAAGCATTATTTCAACACTTTTAGCATATTGCAAACAAACAAGAAATATTATTAGTATTTATAACATATAGAATATTATATTAGGTATTGTGAGCACATATTTCTGTAACAGAAAAATGTAAAACATTTATTATTGCAAGAAAACAACGATGTTTACGATAAAGCCTCACTGCGTAAAAAATACTTATATTAGTCAGTGGGATTTATTTACATGAAAAGTTGCCTAACCAAATTTATTGAATTATTCGAGAGAATAGGAACCTTGAAAGAAACTCTGTAGGAATTACTCAAATTGAATTATTTACCTCAGTATAAATAAATATTATATTTCTGATTTGCGCAATCAACAAACAACTTCATGAAAGTGTTGAGCTTTCTGCGTTTATTTTTTGATTCAGTTTTTGATTCAATTTTTTTTTGTGTAGTCATTCGATGATATATTCGAAAAAAATGGAACACAGCATGTTCAGAATAATTTTATTGTCTTCACCACATAAACAGCAACAATAAAAATATTTCAAGGACCCATCCAATGACACGCTTGAAATGGTGAAATTACACAAAATTGCTTTCTGATGTATATTATTCGAATAGGCTCGTTCGAGAGAAATGTCGTTAATAATTTTTTCAAATATGGCACAAATGTGAAATAAGACATTTTTAAATGCAAATAAAATGCAAGGCACAAACAACTGAATATTTTGTTGGAGCCCAATTATCTCGTGGTATATATTCATCCATTCACTCTTTGAAAATTCATTTTTAGGGAAACTGAAAGTCGATACTAGTTGCTCACCCGCCCGCAGGGTACTGTTATAATTTGATTTACAACCAGGAATGCCACAAGTTTTCGTCATTTCAGGAAAATATACTTATTAGAAATTCACCTATTCCAGCTTGAAACTTACTGAATCATCTACGGAATACGTATCCTCTACACTATATTTCACGAAAAAATTATTAATAATGATAATAATTTATTGATTTTCCAAATATACAGAGTAGAAAGGAAAACAGGTCATTCCAAAACAAAACAAGAAAAGGAGAAAAAATTTCGAATATCAACTACACGGTCACTACATGAACCATAAAATTCTTCAATATTGTATAGCTCAAGGTGGACAACAAAACGATAAAGAGACTTTCCGAAAGATGAATGACAATACAACTTCTGTATGTTTACTTGTAAATTGTTAAACAGTTTAATGCCCATATCGGGCCTTTTTCAGTTAGAGACAGAGAATGAATCGGATAAATAAATGGATGCATTCTTCTAGTGTTATTTACATTCGAATGTCTACCGAAACAATGCTTGTTTTTATGCATGAACATCAAGATTCTATAGATGTACAATCCATAAATTGTTAAAATGTCATTCCTCCTGAAATACCCTCGACACGATTCCCTGAAACCTCGACCGAATATTGATCTCAAGGCTAACTTTTGCGTTCTCATACTCTGATGAGACTACGAACTGGTTCCCCAAAAAATGATGCCATAACTCACAAGTGACTGGAACATAGCATAATACACCTTTTTTAATACAGCTATATCAACCTGATCTCTAAGCACCCTCAATGCATAAATAACCGATTTCAATTTATTATTAATTTCTTCGACATGACTGATATTTCATGAAACTGTCTATATTAACTCCCAGAAATTTGACAGATTCACTGATTGGTACTTCAGCATTACAAAAGGTTATGCGTTCTGGATAGTTACGGTTTGCTATATCAGTTTCAAAAATGATACATTGGGTCTCATCATTATTGAGCACAAGCTGATTTTCTATACACCATTCGTTTACTCTATCCATGGCATCCTTAAATTCCCTTATACCATTCAAAATGTTCAATGCAGAAATGATCCGCATCGTCCGCAAATAACAAAGACCTGATAGAACTAGAAAAGAAAATGTTATGGAGGTCATTAATGAAAATAACAAAAGTCAATGGTCCCAAGATACTGCCTTGTGGCACGCCTTGTCACAAGAAAGCTTACGACTTCTCGCACGAGAAGTCGTAAGCTTCTTTGAAGACAGGTGTTCACGGTTTCCAGCAGAAACAAAGACCCTTCCTCTTTTATTCTGGAGGTAGCTCTCAATCAATTCAAGTTGTTTGTCCCTTATACCGTAGACACTTAGCTTGTAGAGCAAAAGTTTATGACTAACACTGTCAAATGCTTTGTCAAATCAAGCACAATAGCTAGGAGTACTTCGCCTCGCTCAAGCGATTCTAAGATGCTACAAGTAAGTTCAAAAACAGCAGTTTCGGTACTCTTTCACTTCATGAAACCATGCAGGCAGCCAACAAAAACATTGAACTTCCGAAAAAATTTTACCAACCTATCAGCCAGAACCTTCTCAAACACTTTCGAGAAAGGAGATAACAAACTTATGGGTCTATAATTACTCAAATTATTTGTCGCACCTCTTTTGAAGAGAGGCTTTACTACAGCCACTTCGAGGTCATCTGGAAAGATACCTGATATTTTTTAGCTGTTTCACAGCATGATAAATTTCAGACTTTTGGACCTCAGAAATAAAGGAAGATTTTTCACGACGTTCAAGTTCTCTGTTAAAAGATTTTGGCAATTTAGAAACTAGGTTAGGCGCTGCTGTAATAAAATGTTCATTAAACCTCTCTACAACCTCAGAAATATCTCCACCAATTCGAAAATTTTTCTGACAAGATTGACCTGAAATATGATAGATAACACTCCATGTTGTCTTGGATTTGTTATTGGATTTTGCAATTTTGTCACCATAATACTCTTTTCTTAGTGCATAAATCGTTCTATCATATTCAATTTTCAAATTTTGGATGAATTCCTGTATGTCGAATCTATCCTAGAAATACCAGCAATATATCTAGTTGATATTTTAATCTTTTCACTTTAGAACAGTGGTTTCCAACCTTTAAGCTACTAAGCCTCCCCGAAAAAAAACAATTTTTTGTACGCCTCCCCATTTTATTATTATTTTAATATACATGTACATATACATACATATACATTATATATAGTATATATGATAGAATAGTAAACACGTTTCAAATAGTAAAAACTTTATTACAGCAAAAATAGAAAACTTTAATTCACTTACACTAGATACGTTTTGTTACGGATTGTTGCTGTTTATTGTCACAAAGTTTATCAAATCTAGGTGCTAGTGTGGACAATGGTACTCGTATCTCCTTTTCTACTACTAATCTGCTTCGATATTTGGTTTTCAAAGCTGCCATTGCCGAAAATCCTGTTTCACACAAATATCTTGTTACGAACGGTAGAAGCACTAGCATTGCTTTGTCATACAAAACTTTATACTCTTCACTAAGATTCATCCAAAACTGAATTGTTGTTTCGTTTTGAAATTTTTGTTTTAGTGTGCTATCACATGACAATTCTATCAATTTTTCTGTTTCGATGGTTATCAGCCCGAATTCGTCATCTGTATTGTCTATTATAAATGGATTCTAAACCCACAAACACTTTGAGAAATCAAGATCTTTGAAATAATTTTTAAAATGCAGCTCTAAACCATTCAATTGTTCAATAAAAAAATTTTTGCTTGCTGCAAAATTGGCTGTGGCCCAAAAATCTTTCAAAATTGAAAACATATCCAACTCATTCTTTTTTAAATTTCATTTCCATAATTTCAACTTTTTAATGAATGCGTTAACATCATCTTTTTGAACAAGTGGGTGCATTTGTGGTTCCTGCATTGTTTTATTCAACTGCTCAATTTTCCAAAAATTTCCACCATATAAGCAATTTTAACAATAAAATTTTCATTGCTCCACAAATGTGCGTCTTCATGTTGATTTTCTTTGAGAAAAGTTGCTATTTCTTCTTTAAGTTCAAACACTCTCTTTATCATTTTTGCTCGATATAGCCAGCGAACTCTGTTAACTCGAGATAATCAGCTTCCATATCTACACACAGCTTTGCAAGTAGCCTAGCTCTTGAGGGACTGTTCTTAATATAATTTATAATTTTTATAACTTAATTGGTTTGCAAAATAAGATATCTTCTAATATATTATTTTCAGCAATATATCGAACATAAGCTATTAAATGGGCATCTTCAGTTATATCAGTTGCTTCATCAACTTGAATTGCGAATTTTGTAGTACGCAGTTGAGAAACTAATTGATGGCAAAAATTTTCAGATATGTCATCAATTCTTTTTTCGACTGTGTTATCAGCAAGTGGAATTTTTTCCAACTGCTTTGCATATGATTCGCCAAACATTATTCGAACTATATCAATAACGGCTGATTAAATTAAATAGGAGACTATTGTACATTTGGTGGAACAGAAAGTATTTTTTTTAAACGTTTGCCTTTGATTATTCAACTCGTCCAATTTTCTTCGAAAAAATTATATGGGCTTATCTACGTAATCAAAATGTTGAGTTTCCTGGTGCCATTTTAATTTGGCTGGTCTCATACTATCTGAAGCTACAACTTTGGAACACAACAAACACATCGGTTTTTCTAAGTCTCTCTAACACTAAGTTCTAAGTCACCTCTAATAACACTAGTGAAACCTAATAATGAATACGAAGAATTCTATTGTCTTTTCTTGGAAGCACTATCTCTTTCATCTTTTTTGTTTTTATTTGCACTTGCTTCAACATCAATATCCTCACTACTGTTGGCTTTTCTCTTGTTACTAATTAAAAATTTAACCATTCATCTAAAAAAATTAATTGATATAAATTACTGATGAAAAATACAATTTCGATTTCATGAAGATATACTTACAAGTAATTTCACAAAGAAATCACGTCAAGATAATAAATAACAAAAATATTCTTTCTAGTTGACACTTAATGACAGTTAAGGCATTAAAAGCGGGGATCTTGAAACGTAATATTCTGAATAAAAATGTAAAGTGGCCCATGGATTGCGCAATCGTACTACTACGACTCCCGCCATATTTAAAATTTTTGGCGCCTCCCCTAGCAATTGCTGGCGCCTCCCCAGGGAAGCGCGCCTCCCAGGTTGGAAACCGCTGCTTTAGAATTATTAACATTAGGTTTCAGAGATTTGTTTTTGGCTTTTTGTAGTTTCTCTTTGTAATCATTTCTGAACAGAGAACCAAATCGCCTTGAGAAAGTGTTCCATAAGATTTTACGTCTTTTTCTGTGGTATGAAGTATGTCTTCCCAATTTTGATAAGATAATATAAAATTGAAAGAATTCAAACTATTCTCATTAATCTGTCTTACCTTGATTGTTTCTTCAGGAATGTCAAACAACTACTGAATTTTCAGCTTCTGACCACAATAATCAAACCGATGAGCCTCGAAAACAGAGCACTCACAATGAAGTCGTGTAGGCTTTCACGGCCGGTGTCCATAGTGAAAGATGGTGATATGATCTTCCGGGCTGATTGGCCGTGGTCAACTGGAACTCCTCCTCATACAGACGTTTCGTCTCTAACTGCAAGTGATATCTTCAGTGGCGGCGAGTGCTCCGACGTGGTTGTGTACTTGGCGACGACTCTGGAGCAACTGATGACCTGTTGACTACTGCGTCGATATTATTATCGGCTGCTATTGGACCAATCACTTTCCGTTTTAGTGCAGGCTGCCAAATGTTTCTTATTCTCATTGTTTCTTCTTTACGATTGAAACTGCTGCGGTGCTTGTGTATTTCGATAGCCTCGCGTTGGAGCCTGGCGTGGTAATTTCGATCCGTGGAGAGAACCTCAGCGTCGTCGTATTCGATATTATGCTCCAAGTTGTTATAAGCATGCTCTGCTACAGCCGACTCTCAGGCTGAACTCGGCGACAATGACCTTCGTGTTCTTTGAGGCGTGTCTTGATACTACGCTTCGTTGTACCAATATAAACCGAGCCACATGAGCAGGGGATCTAGTAAACTCCGGCTGGAGATAGTTTGTCCTGTGGATCCTTCGCTGACCGCAACAAAATCAGAACTTGAAGAGTTGGCTTGAAAATAGCCCTCACTTTATGCCTCTGAAGTAATCTTTCAATTCGATCCGTGACTCCTCTGATGAAAGGCATTATTGCAACTCCTTGTTTGGGTTCCTCGCTTGGTAGTACTCTGGTTTCCTTTCTGGGTTTCAACGCTCTGGTGACTTCTTGGAAAGAATATCCGTTGGCCTGAAATGCTTGATGGACATGACTCTGTTCATTTTTGAGTGACTGTGGTTCACAAATCCTGCTTGTTCTATGTGAAAGACATCGAAGAACAGTACGCTTCTGTTTGGGATGATGGTTGGACATTTTATGAAGCTGGCGATCCGTGTGTGTCGGTTTTCTGTAAACTGTATGTCCTAGCGATCCGTGTCCTCTTCTATTTACTAAAACATCCAGGAAAACTAATTGACCCTTCTCTTCTTTTTCCATAGTGAACTGGATTTGCGAGTGTATACTGTTCAGATGATTCAGAAACTCCGCAATTCTACGCAGAACAAATGACCACATCAAGAACTCGTCCATCCCAGAAGAACTCCAAAAGAAGATAAAAGTATCCGAAGCCTTTTCCCCGAGATTATATGGATTACCAAAGATTCATGAGCAAGATGTTCCACTAAGACTAATTATCAGTGCAATAGGATCTCCAACCTACAACGTGGCCAAACATCTCACGAAGCTACTTCAACCACATGTGGGACAGAGTGTTACCTTCATTGAGGATTCTTCGCATTTCATCGAGAAACTGAAGACACTCTCTGTTCGAGATACTGATATATTAGTGAGTTTTGATGTGGTATCACTCTTCACGAAAGTACCAGTCACGGATGCGTTACTAAAGATCGAGAGGGTTTTTTCCACAGGACATCAGTACACTCTTCCCCCACGTTCTAACAACAACTTATTCTCAGTATAACAACGAGTTTTATGAACAAAAAGATGGTGTCGCCATGGGAAGTCCACTCAGTCTGGTCATAGCAAATTCTTACATGGAGGAATTCGAGGAAGTTGCCCTAAAGAACTCGCCTTCCAAACCAACACATTGGTACCAATACGTTGATGATACCTTCGTCGTTTGGAGCCACGGACAAGAAAAGTTGCTTGAGTTCCTGAATCATCTGAACAGTATACACTCGCAAATCCAGTTCACTATGGAAAAAGAAGAGAATGGCCAACTAGCTTTCTTGGATGTTCTGTCTTATTTACATCCAGAATGGGCCATGGTTTAGTATTGGTATCACACTGTTCATACTTCTTCTTCTGCATTTCCGTGACTTTCTTCATTTCAGAAGACATGATGTTGTAAATAATTCTATCCACACGCTCCCAGTCGCAGTTGTTCATCCTACGACTAATCAGGAGATGGACGGACAAAAGTTCGGAATCCAATTTGGCCAGTTCTCAATGAGTCACATGAAACGAAGCATATAACGCTTGCACCCTGGATGGGACAATAAATTTGAATCAAACAGTGTTGCCTCCGTTCATAGTAAATTTAAACAAAAATAAAAGGCGTCTTTATCGTTTATTTCTCAGAAATAGAGACGGCGCTATTGAAACAAAATACAATCGATTATCCGCGATCATACGCCGTGAAATTAATCGTTTCAAGGAAGAAAAGTGGTCAGACGTAACGTCAAAACTTGACTTCAGAAACGGTAAAGAGTATTGGCGCCAATTTAAAATACTCACTGGAAATAGAAAAGAAAACAACAATTCATTCAAAATCACCGGATAACGATAGTATCATATCGGAGCCTCAGGAAATAGCGAATATTTTCAAAATTCATCTTTCGAATATTTTTGTAACACAGCGGAATCCGCGATTCGACGCGAACCATTTCGCGACCATCGAACAAAACATCGCGAATTCCCGAGGCATTAATAACATAATCGAACTGAACGGAGACAACATTTTCAATACTAGAATAAACGCGGAAATGGTAGCGGAAGCCGTACACTCGGGAAAAACACGGCACCGGGCCGCGACGGACTATCTCGCGCGGTACTACGACAATTTCCTCAGGAATGTATTGAATTCCTGAGTAACATCTTCAATCGTTGTCTAGAATTATGCTATTTTCCGAATGTTTGGAAGGAAGCTACCACGATACTAATACCAAAGCCTAACGGGGACCCTACCAATCCTGATAATCTTAATAAAACAATTGTTAAACTGATTTACACATAAAATTAAGTAAAAGAAGAAACTTACGTTGAAAACCTACACATTTTTTTTTATATAACAGCCGTTTACATATGTTTCAAGGTTATTGCCTATCGTCAGAACGGCGTAGTTCAAGTTAAAGATGAAAGTACTTGAAGAGATATATAAAAAAATTAATATATAAAACACGAAACACAGTTTCGTACACGTTTCGTACACGTTTTATACACCCAAAACATTTGGGAAGAGTCAACACAACGTTGCAGACGACAATGAAATACCGTCCGGCTATTATGAGACTTTTATAGCTTCTGGAACTACCCAGATAATCTTAACAATAAAATAATTATTCTAAGAATTATATCTTCCCAAATGTTTTGGGTGTATAAAACGTGTACGAAACTGTGTTTCGTGTTTTATATATTAATTTTTTTATATATCTCTTCAAGTACTTTCATCTTTAACTTGAACTACGCCGTTTTGACGATAGGCAATAACCTTGAAACATATGTAAACGGCTGTCATATAAAAAAAAATGTGTAGGTTTTCAACGTAAGTTTCTTCTTTTACTTAATTTTAGTTTGCCTGCATTAAATATAATTCTTAGAATAATTATTTTATTGTTAAGATTATCTGGGTAGTTCCAGAAGCTATAAAAGTCTCATAATAGCCGGACGGTATTTCATTGTCATCTGCAACGTTGTGTTGACTCTTCCCAAATATTTTGGGTGTATAAAACGTGTACGAAACTGTGTTTCGTGTTTTATATATTAATTTTTTTATATATCTCTTCAAGTACTTTCATCTTTAACTTGAACTACGCCGTTCTGACGATAGGCAATAACCTTGAAACATATGTAAACGGCTGTTATATAAAAAAAAAAAAAATGTGTAGGTTTTCAACGTAAGTTTCTTCTTTCACTTAATTTTAGTTTGCCTGCATTAAATATAATTCTTAGAATAATTATTTTATTGTTAAGATTATCTGGGTAGTTCCAGAAGCTATAAAAGTCTCATAATAGCCGGACGGTATTTCATTGTCGTCTGCAACGTTGTGTTGACTCTTCCCAAATGTTTTGGGTGTATAAAACGTGTACGAAACTGTGTTTCGTGTTTTATATATTAATTTTTTTATATATCTCTTCAAGTACTTTCATCTTTAACTTGAACTACGCCGTTCTGACGATAGGCAATAACCTTGAAACATATGTAAACGGCTGTTATATAAAAAAAAATGTGTAGGTTTTCAACGTAAGTTTCTTCTTTTACTTAATTTTAGTTTGCCTGCATTAAATATAATTCTTAGAATAATTATTTTATTGTTAAGATTATCTGGGTAGTTCCAGAAGCTATAAAAGTCTCATAATAGCCGGACGGTATTTCATTGTCGTCTGCAACGTTGTGTTGACTCTTCCCAAATGTTTTGGGTGTATAAAACGTGTACGAAACTGTGTTTCGTGTTTTATATATTAATTTTTTTATATATCAATTCAAGTACTTTCATCTTTAACTTGAACTACGCCGTTCTGACGATAGGCAATAACCTTGAAACATATGTAAACGGCTGTTATATAAAAAAAAAAAAAAAAAAAAAAATGTAGGTTTTCAACGTAAGTTTCTTCTTTTACTTAATTTTAGTTTACCTGCATTAAATATAATTCTTAGAATAATTATTTAATTGTTAATGATTTACACATATATCGAAAATAATACTGCATGACGTACGTTTCGATGGGATTCACCTTTTTCAAATGCTACGTGCAGACTCCACGTCTGCATGTAGTCCAGTCTGCACGTAGCATTTGAAAAAGATGAATCTCATCGAAACGTACGTCATGCAGTATTATTTTTAATATGTGTGTTAATCAGTTTAACAATTGTTTTATTATGTTTATCGATTTACATCAAGTATCGGCCTCATCAATTATTAATCCTGATAATTATAGACCAATTTCTTTACTGAATGTTATCGGTAAAGTTTTTGAGAAAATATTGCAGGGTCGGCTTAGGGACTTCGTTGAGTCGAATAATATTTTACCACAGTTTCAACACGGTTTCAGATCCTTTCATTCCACACACGATCCTCTCATTCAATTACACTCAGATTTAACTACAGCTATTAATTCAGGTGAATGCGTTCTCGCGACTTTTCTTGATATTCATAAGGCTTTTGATCAAGTCTGGCACGCTGGACTTGTCCAGAAACTTCTGAGTATACGTTTGCCTTATATTTCTGTCAAAATAATAAATTCATTCCTAACAGAACGCACCATCAGAGTCAAAATAAGCGGTAGTTATTCTGAGCCCTTCTCTCCCCTAGCTGGCATTCCTCAAGGTTCAATTTTATCACCACTTCTATATATTATATACACATATGATATTCCAAAGCCTCTCAATATAAATACACACATTTCCCATTTTGCAGATGACACAGCCCTATGGACTACAGGCCGAACGACAGCAGTGTGCAGCAGAGGACTGCAGAGGCAACTGGATGCGTTCAGTGCGTGGGCGAGTAAATGGAGAATTTCACCGAACCCAAGTAAAACGCAATCGATTCTTTTTCATAATTTCAAACAAAGTAAATCTCCAAAATTTAAAAAAACGGACGTTCAACTGACGTTGTGGGGCGAAAACCTACAACTTCAGGATGAAATTGTTTACTTGGGTATCACATTTTCGAAATATCATTCATGGGAATCGGATATAGAAAAGGTGTTCAGGAAGGTTCGTAATAGGGCAAACCTACTTTACGCTCTTAAAGGTAGAATTCGAGGATGTAATCCTCAAACTCTATTTCATACATATAAAACATTCATAAGGCCTATTGCCGCTTATCGATGTTTGCTATATACGACACTTCCGAAACGCCTAGTGAGGAGAATGGAATGCTGCGAAAGAGCAATCATTCATAGTATATGCAGACTCCACGATTCTATCCTTCGATTCTTGTGCACCAAACCGCGAATATTGAAACGATTTTCAAATTTATGGAAAAACTCCAATCTCGCTACGCCACGCGTAAGCTACAAGCACCCAACCAGGACGCCCGAAACACTCTGTTGACACCTGGAGTTCAATGGGGACGTCAACTCTGCAGAAAACCTAAAAACAAAGCACCCTTTCCGCCAACTAGAATACTCCGTTCATTAGAAGATACCTCCTAAGAAGTCCTCGACCACCTAGAGGACATCCCATTAGTACTGCGGTAAAACCCGTAGTTCAAAACAATGTTCCGTTAGCCGTTAGATTGAATTAAAAATGCGAAAGTTCGCGAACCGTAGTGCGCGAAATGTCAACAGTGCGCGAGTGAAGTGATAAAACGCGAAAAAACGCGAAAAAGTGACGAAACGAAGTGAAAAACGCGAA
This sequence comes from Henosepilachna vigintioctopunctata, assembly GCA_030704895.1. Lineage (NCBI taxonomy): Eukaryota > Metazoa > Arthropoda > Insecta > Coleoptera > Coccinellidae > Henosepilachna > Henosepilachna vigintioctopunctata. Next base: position 4,588,193 of record JARQZJ010000036.1, on the reverse strand, counting down.
ATTTTTCTTAATTACGAATTTATGCATTGAAAGACTTCAAATAGAAATTTTCAACTGAATGCTTTATTTTTTTGAATTGTTAAATATATGTACATTACGTGGATAAAGTTTTCTGTGGTTTCCTTCACCATCAAATGTCAGATGAATTGAAAATCGGACATTTGACCAAATGGCACGTAATTAATAAAAATCAACAAAAGACGGCCACAGCCGTTTAAATCCCTGAAGTAAATATATAATAATAAAATTTGCTCTTGATCGTTTGCAAGGACAATAGGAATTTAAATTCATACAGGTTGAAGAAGGTTGCAAAACCTTAAAGCCTCCCGCCTTTGATATATATTTACAAAAAACAATGTATCCCCAAAAGAAATAATGAAAATAAACGTATTATTCATTCATTCATTCAACAGGTCATCAGTTGCTCCAGAGTCGTCGCCAAGTACACAACCACGTCGGAGCACTCGCCGCCACTGAAGATGTCTCTCGCAGTTAAAGACGAAACGTCTGGAAGAGGAGGAGTTCCAGTTGACCACGGCCAATCAGCCCGGAAGATCATATCACCATGTTCCACTAGAGGACTCACAACTGAAATTTATTGTTATTATTACTGTTGTTATTATTGTTGGTTCATGAATTTTGGCTTCAACCCCATAACTGCCAATGAGATCAAGAAAAATTTGTGCATTATTACTTATTTCCAAAGTATCAACATTAAAATCACCTAGAATAACAATTTTAGAATTTTTCCTTATTGCCACATTCAATATGGGCATGAGTTTCTCAAAAAAAAGGTCAATATCTGCTAGAGGTGAAGTATCAGGTCTATAAACACAAACAACTATCAGTTTTTCAGAACACGAGTTTAACCGTATTGCTGAACATTCAATGACATTAGAAACACTCAATTTTTCCAGATCATACCCAACTTTGAATTCAATCGATTATTTACAGTGGAGAGCAGAACCCCCATAAGAAAACTTTTCCCTGCTAAAAAAGGATGCTAGTCTATAGCCATTGAAATTATATGATCGCAGTTTTTCAAGTGATTGCCAATGTTCTGTCAAACCAAAAATTTCAGGATTTTCTGACTCTATGAAGCTACACAACTCAACAAAAGAAGTAGCAATACACTGAATATTTTGATGCACTAATGTAATATATGAGTTTACCTTTGTTGTTGTACAATTGAATTTTTTCGAAAAAAATTTTTGAAACTGAAATCTCAAATCAGCACTCCATTTGGTCAGAATTCCTCATTCATTATCTTCTGATACATATCCTCAGATGGTACACCTACACTGAACGACGAATTAATGCTGAAACCAATTTCTTCACCTCAACAAGATCTGAGTAAAAACCAACACGGACGTATTCCTTGATTACACTTTCTTCAACATTCTTTCCGGCGATTCTACCCACATAAATCCAAGGAGATTTATTTCTCCTAGACTTAACTTCGGTCCATTTATTTTGTGACAAATTTTCTCGTTTTTCTTGGGACATTATCATTTTTGGTTGAATCCGAGGATTTCAGTTCATGTATACGTTCTAGATCTTTCGCTCTTTTGTTGAGGTTATGAATGTTTAATGTTCTATGTTTTCACTAGAAATGTCACGTACGTGTCGGACGCATCGGCAATACAGGAACCACCGAATCGGAAACAGTAGCTAACCTCACGGTGTTTGACTTTGATTCTTGTACTCTATTGCTGTTTACATATTTTTTATCATTTTTATCTCCGTTATTTCCATTCAGGGACAATTTATCAATAAGTAAAGCATTGTTTCGCATCAAGATTTCGTTCTTACTTTTCAATTCCTCAACTAGAGTTTTCAGGTATGAATTTTCCATCCTCAAATCCATCTCACCAGCTTCAGTTTCACTCCTTTTCTCCATAGGCACATGAAGACAAGCTGGAGCCTTTCCACTTAATGATTCAGACAAGCAAGACGGATGAAATATACCGTCACATCTTGTGCAAGAAATATAGTCCAACACTTTCCGACAACAATATCCACAAATCTTTTGAGTCTTTAATTAAATTTTTCGAAGAGCGATCAACTTCCACAACTTCACTTGCCACCATTTTCAAATATTTTCAGATATTTGTAAGTTATCCGTACTCAAAACACAACGCAAATTCGTTTCGATTAAATCGGTACACACAACACTTCGTTTTTATAATTTGATGTTATCTTATCCACAAACTATCAACAATAGCACCTAAATAACACTATAGAAAATCGATGAATACCTGGAGGATTAGAACTGAAATCGTAAAATATTCAACTTCAAACTACAAAAGTTTCAAACAACACAAATTTGATTTCGTGTCACTGAAATTTGTAAACAAACTAAACACTTTGTTTTTTATAGTTTGATGTTGAGAATTCAACAAATTATCAACATCAACACTCGTATTACACTGTACACAATTGAAAAATATAGAATTTATACCAAAAGCTCAAATTATTTAACTTGAAACTGCGAAAGTTTTGGGAAGCGTACTATCTGCATTAGTATACCAGCTCAACTAATGGCGGGATTGTTCGACCACTGTCTATTTTATGACAGATATTCAATTCATGGCCTGTATTAAAGGTGGCCGTGGTAGAGCTACAACCTGAAATTGTGCTTGAAAATACGTTGTAGTAACTTTGTAACGTCAATTCATAAGCCCGCGATCATCGACAAACAAGACTTTCTAGACCAAATTTTCACTCATTCACAGGAAAAAATGTTGTAATTTCTTAGTAAACATACATTTGTGAGTGATATTAATATCAATATAAAACCAAATACGGAATTGTCGTCCAGATATCTTGATGTAATGGCGCACTAAAATTTGTTTTCATTAATAAATGAATATACTAGGGAGCAGGGAAGGCGGAGAGAAGCATTAATTATATATTTTATAATGATGAAAATGTCACATAAGAAAAAACTCTCTAAATGTGATCTACAATACTGAAAATACGGATCATATGGCAACAATTGCATACTTTATTAGGTCTGTGGAGCTTGAGGTGAATAATTTGTCAGCAGTTAAATGCAATCATAAAGGTTCACTTAATGACTTAAAGAATTAATGAATGAAATAATTTAGCATTAAGCTATACAATTTTACAGTATTTGAGTAACATACATCTCATGAAATAAAGAAAAACATACATATCAATTAAACCCGATTATTAAAGATTAATAATAGATAAATTCTTGATTATGACTAGGGCTTCTCAAATATTTTTTCAGTCTGATCTTGAATAGCTTTGAGTTCAAATAGTATAAGTTTAAGTTCTTCATGTCAGCTGAAAGATTATTATATTCCATAAGTACTCTAAAATTCAGGCCCAATGTCGTATTTTTATACTGCAGGATAAAGTTTTCTTTTGACCTATACCATATTGGTGTATGTCACAAAATTTTATCGAGTTCTCTTGTAAATAGTCTAGTGCCAACCCATGCTTTATTTTATGAAAGAGTATGAGAGACTCCATTCGCAACATATTACCAACAATAAGCCATTTCAAAGCGTTTCACATATCAGTTATTTTAGATTATTTGTTGCACCCTTCCTATCCTCATTGCCCTATTTTGAAGGGTTTACATCCTTTGCATATCTATTTTGTTGACCATGTATAAAATAGAAGCCGCAAAATTAAAATGTGGAAGTATAATCGTATTGTATACGGTTTTCCTTGCCCACATTGTCAGATAACTACTGGATCTATACAATACTCCTAATTTTTGCAAAATCTTCTTGCAGATGTAGTACACGTGACCCCCAAGTTCAACTTGTCTATTATCACTCCCAGATATTTTAGTTGTTCAACAATTTGAATTCTCTTTTCATCTATTGTTATATTTATAATAGTTCTACTCATTGTATTATCTTTTCTAACTTTACCAAGTAGCATTGCTTTTGTTGTCTCTGCATTGAGCCTCAAACTATTGAGTTTCAACCAGTCGTTAATACTTTTTAAGTCTCTATTGATTTTATCTAATATAACATGTACATCAACGCCTGAAACATATATTACAGCATCATCTGCAAATAGGTGAAGTTTACAAAATTTCAGAGCGTTTTCCATATCATTCATAAATATAACAAACAGTAGTGCTCCAATAACACTTCCCTGTGGAACACAGGTTTTAATGTTCAACATTTCTGAGGTCACCACCTTGTACTTTTTGCATTCTGTCATTGAAATAACTTTGAAACCATCTGAGAACAGTACCCTGAATACCATCATGGAGTAACTTCACTGTCAATATTTCTCTATCAACAGTTTCAAGTGCTCGCTGAAGGTCCAGAAAAACTGCCACCGTAATTAACCCCTTATCATCACGTTTTCTCCATTCATTTAATACATACTGAAAAGTTCTTTCACAGTTATAGTTCCTTCGATATCCAGATTGACACTTTGTGATAATATTATTCTCAGATATATGATTGAAAAGTTCCAAGTAAACTATTTCTTCCAGTATTTTTGCTTCTGTTATAATCATATTAACTGCCTTAAAATCTTTATGCCTTTTCATATTCTGTACTTTTGGCACTGGGGTAATTGTACTAATTTTAAATGTATCGGAAACTTTTCCAATTTCGAGTGAATAATATATAATGTTTAGTAGGGGATTTGCTATATTTTCAAAGACAAGTTTCAAAAAGCTCACGGTCACATCATTTCGACTTCCTTTGTCCGACAATGAATATAAAATGTCCCTAAGATCCTCTTCACTAATTAACTTAAAATATTCAAATTTCACGGTGTGACTTCGTAAAGAAAGTTCAGTTTTATAACCAAGATTCATCTTTGGTATACTTCGTATTATTTCATTAACACTTTCCATAAAATATGTATTAAATTTGCTTGCAATAATGCTGTGATCACTGTATCAAAGCAGTGTATCACCCCTCAAACTCAACTGTTGCAACACCAGACTTATGTCTGTTTGAAATCAAGTTTTTCATTGTTTTTCACATCCGTATACTTATAATTATATATATATATATATATATATATATATATATATATATATATATATATATATATATATATATATATATATATATATATATAGAAAGAATTTTACTGTCGACCGTACTATATGTTAAAGAAAGCGATAATATCGGGAAGCGGCCCGTGACAAAGAAAACTTATCTGTTTATAATCTCAATATTTCGTCAATTTTTTATTGACTTCTTCAGGAGAAAATCTACAAGCAAAATACATGAACAGTTAAAAAATCGTACAAAGAACAATAGTAATCTCTACTTACAAATAATTGAAGTCAGTCACTAAAAACTAATAAAATCAACATTCTTCATCAAATTTCGGAACAATACTAATCAGACAAAACTAAACATCTAATGAAACGTTGAAACCACAGATGGAAAACGAACAAAAAAATTTGTATAAAGTATAAAAGCAAAATATATATATATATATATATATATATATATATATATATATATATATATATATATATATATATATATATATATATATATGAATGTAAATACTAAACTGTATAAATACTCTCTCCTCTAGTAGAATGTTTAATTTAAATCATTTTTAAAATATTACAATATATGCTACTTAGTTGACCCGTATCAGATTTGAAATTAATAGCATTTTTGTTTTTGTTTATGTGGTACATCTCAAGGAACAGTCTGCTCCTGTAATTATTTTCCTGTTCCAGAATCCTCACATTGTCGAAATCAAAAGGATGGCCGGTTTTCTTATAGTGTTCTACTGCGGCACAAGAATTCTTACCTAGTCGGCAATCACTCTTGTGCTGTGTGAGTCGTTGTTTTAGCCACTGCGCAGTCTGTCCTATATAACAACCACTACATACCTGACACGGGATTTCATAAATGATGTTACTGTGGTAGAGTAAGGGTGTCTTATCTTTAATTTTAGAGAACAAATCAGAATTTTTCGTGATGTTGTATTTTGCAACGTTTCATTAAATGTTTAGTTTTGTCTGATTAGTATTGTTCCGAAATTTGATGAAGAATGTTGATTTTATTAGTTTTTAGTGACTGACTTCAATTTTTTGTAAGTAGAGATTACTAATGTTCTTTGTACGATTTTTCAATTGTTCATGTATTTTGCTTGTAGATTTTCTCCTGAAGAAGTCAATAAAAAATTGACGAAATATTGAGATTATAAACAGATAAGTTTTCTTTGTCACGGGCCGCTTCCGATATTATCGCTTTCTTCAACATATAGTACGGTCGACAGTAAAATTCTTTCTACTTAATGATGGGATTCTATCAAAATATCAACAAAACATACGGAGCACATGCTACAAGACTGCTAAAAAGGTGGACATCACTGAAGAAAAAACTTGCTAACAGTAAAAATCGACGGATATTCTTGTTGCGTTGCAGAACATCTGGCATAATTCTCAGGCACATTCAAGATAGTGTAATTAAGATTCATAAATTGTGTCTGACAGGTAACCATGTGTCTATTACTGATGAAATCAATAATTTTATCAAAAATATTAGTGTGAAAACGCTGTCCTTAGAAATAAAAATAACATGTAATACCATCTCAAAAATTAATAATAACATCAACGAAATTATAGGTAGGCTACATACTCTCATTCCTGATAATATAATGAGTGAATTTTCTCATAGACAAGATCATAGATATAAATTAATTTTGAATAAAATAAAACAATTGAATAGGGTGAAGTTTGACAAACTGAGTAACTTCAACGATTATCTCAGCAGTCGAATTTTGTTTCATGACAATACAAAGTGGTTTAGTAACATTTCAACTGCTCACATTCCGGTAGGCATTTCTAATTTTCTCTCTCTTGGTCCTAAATTTTCAGTACCCTATACTCGTAATAGTTTGAAAATGAATCGGTTTTTAGCCAACATTGAAGACATAATAGATGAAGTACCGCCAGATTCAAGAGATTTCATAAGATCTAGAGTTGCCAATATATTCACCAATTTTATTCATAACTCTCAATCAAAGAAGCCTTCATATTTGAACATACTATTCAATAAGACGAGACGTTTTTTAAAAGAACATCCAGAACTTTACGTCATTCAATCAGATAAAGGTGGATGTACAGTTGTGATGAACAGGGAAGATTACATTCACAAGACTGAAGATTTGTTGCGTTGAAAGTTGAAAAAGGACCCCACTACCAGTATTCAAACACAATACAAGTTAATTTCAACACTGAAAGACAGTAATCAGATAACCAAACAAGATGCAAAACAATTAATTATTTATAATTCATCATTTCCAAAGTTATATTGCTTACCCAAGATTCATAAGCCGAATGTGCCATTACGTCCTATTGTTAGTTCTATCAATACTACTACGTACAATATTTCAAAATATTTGGCGAATATTTTGAAGTTGGCGTTTGGGGATGACACAAAATATAACATTAAGGACTCTTTCACTTTTACCAACATAATTTCAAATTTCTCATTACCACCCAATCATGTTTTGGTTTCTTTCGACGTTGTATCTTTATTCACGAACATTCCCTTAAATCTCACAATTGATATAATTGAGTTAGAATGGCCAAAAATACAAAAGTTCACCACCATATCAAAGACAAATTTCAGCCGATTAATTAACTTCATTTTTGGTAATACATATTTCAGCTTCAATGGTGAATTTTATAAACAGATTTTTGGTACACCTATGGGCTCTCCAATCAGTCCTATATTAGCTCAGATTGTTTTAGACCACCTACTTGATACGATGATTCCTGTGTTACCATTTAAAATTCCCTTTCTATATAAGTATGTAGACGACATCATTTGTGCTATACCATCAGAGAGTGTTCAAGCAACTTTGATTGCTTTCAATTCTTTTCACGCAAGCTTACAGTTCACAGTCGAATTAGAAAATAATCGAAGTGTTCCATTTTTGGACACCAGAGTTATAAGGACCGAAGAAGATACGATATTATTGGATTGGTATCAGAAAGACACAGCTTCTGGAAGATTTATAAATTATTTCTCATATAATCCAAAGAACCAGAAATACAATGCAGTAATCAACATGAGAAATAGAGTTACACACATAAGCCATAGCACATTACTGAAACAAAATTTAAAAGCTCTTTTCAACATATTTGTCAATAATGGTTACCCTAGGCACATCCTCAAGAGGTTAATATATAATTCAAATAAGTTCGACACACCAACTGAAAAGAACACTATTGAATTTAACTTCAAAAAACTTCCCTATGTGGATAAACTGTCAGAACAGATTGTGACTTGTTTCAGAGAATTTTCACATATAAAAATTGCAAAATACAACATCACGAAAAAATTCTGATTTGTTCTCTAAAATTAAAGATAAGACACCCTTACTCTACCACAGTAACATCATTTATGAAATCCCGTGTCAGGTATGTAGTGGTTGTTATATAGGACAGACTGCGCAGTGGCTAAAACAACGACTCACACAGCACAAGAGTGATTGCCGACTAGGTAAGAATTCTTGTGCCGCAGTAGAACACTAGAAGAAAACCGGTCATCCTTTTGATTTCGACAATGTGAGGATTCTGGAACAGGAAAATAATTACAGGAGCAGACTGTTCCTTTAGATGTACCACATAAACAAAAACCAAAATGCTATTAATTTCAAATCTGATACGGGTCAACTAAGTAGCATATATTGTAATATTTTAAAAATGATTTAAATTAAACATTCTACTAGAGGAGAGAGTATTTATACAGTTTAGTATTTACATTCATATATATATATATATATATATATATATATATATATATATATATATATATATATATATATATATATATATATATATATATATATATATATATAATATCTATATATAATATCTATATATCTATATCTATATATATAAAAATGAATTGCTGTGCGTTAGTCTCGCTAAAACTCGAAAACGGCTGAACGGATTTATCTTATCTTAGTCTTGAAATGTTCGTGGAGTTCCAGGGAAGGTTTAAAAGGCGAGAAAAAATCGAATAATTGCCGGGAAAACTCTAAAAACAGCACTTTTCTATTTCCCATACAAACGTTTCTAAATAAAATGTGGAGTCAATTTGAACTTTACTACTATCCGATAAAGTTCATATTAAATTATTCGCGTGCGCTTTGGAGGATTTGATGTCGCGTTCCGAAACCAAACAAAAGTAAATAGCGAACGTGACAGAATCGGATAGTCACAAAATGTAATAAATCATCAGTAGTACTGATTTTCAATCATTTTTCAAATTTGCGTAACTTTATTTTATCTAACTTCAGTTGTTACCGTATCAGACAATTTTTTTAAGTTTGATAAATCTTTAAGTTTGGTCACAACTTGAGTTTCAGAACGCAACCATAATATTTGACAACCACGGAGCTAACCTCAAAACACGGAAAAAAGTTTTCCTATTAACAAAATTGTGTTTGTAAGTGACGATTACCGCTACGTGCGCGAGAATTTTTTTGCTTTTGTGATGCTTTGTGGTAGTGACATTCCAAGTAGTGTGCTCTTTTTTTGTTGATATTTTGGTGATAGTGACACTTTACTGTTAAGTGAGCGCGAATTTTCTTCACTTTAATTTATTATATTACGTTACGATGCCGAGGAGAAGACGACCTGACTTAGGTCGTCGCAGTCAGTCAAATGTACGAAGAGCTACCTCACGTGTTAACCGCACTGATGACCAGAGAGAGACAGATCAAGAAAATAGTCGTATTGCTATGTCAGAATTGCGTTCTTTAGTGGGTGGCAATGAAGCAAATAGGCTCAGAATGCAACAAGTTCGTGCACATCAATCACAACAACAGCAAGCACGACATAATGAAATTGAGCGAATCCGCAGACGCAGTGCTTCTGTGATTCTTGAACGAGCTGCATTCCACTATGATCCAGCAATTGATTATTGTGCCGACAAATCGGTAACAATTCACCTCGGAATTAAATATGTGTCCGCCGTCGTTCAGAAATCAAATTGAGAGAATAGTTTAAAAGTAATAACCAGTTAGAATTTTTATATCTTTGTTACTACATATTTATTCTTAGGGGATAAAAATGAACTAAATTTTAGCTAACTACAGTTGTTTAATATCTATCAGATTATTTTCATATAGATTGATAAATCCTAAGGTTGTTCACAAATTTAAATTCTGAAAGCTACCATAATATTTGACATTTGACAACCAACTAATGTATCGATCTATCCTCTATGACATAGAGTCTATGTCGATTGATACCTCATACAAAGAGTGCATCCTCCTATATTCGTGAGTGGCGATTACCGCTACGTGCGCGAGAACTTTCTTTACTTTGGTGATCTTTTGTGATAGTGACATTTCAAATTATGTGCTCTTTCTTTTGACCTTTTGTGATAGTGACAATTTACCTCTAAGTGCGCGAGATCTTTTCTCACTTATATTGATTAGAATTTACAATGCCGAGGAGAAGACGACCTGACAGGTCGTGGCAGTCAATCAAATGTGCAAAGAGCTACCTAACGATATAATATAATATATAACATTCAGATTAAGTTTCACTGAGTGAAACTTAACATGTATGATAAACGAGTATGTTTTGGGCGGTTATCCCATTATTAAGAGTGATAACTTAATTTCTAAATCAATTTTGAAATGGACGAAATATCAAAATGCATCATTTCTATTTGGAAATTTCTGACTTCAAGTAGAAATTATCCCTTGTGACATTTCAAAATTATTTCAGAAATTGAGGAAGTTCTGATTCAATTTTTAAATAAATTGAAATCAGGAATTTAAAATTAGAAATAATTCATATTGATTTTACGTTAATTCAAAAATTAAATCGGAAATTTAGGTATTATTCATCATAAGGGACTAGCCACCTGAAACTTACGTAGAGTTAATAGTATTTCAATTTCAATTTATTATTAATATACTCCAACTCAACGGCTGGATCGACTTGAGTGAATTTTTGTATATGCATTAATTCGTTTATCCTGATAGCTAGGAATGTCATGGCAGGACAACGTCTGTCGGGTCCGCTAGTATATATATATATATATATATTTATATATATATATATATATATATATATATATATATATATATATATATATATATATATATATATATATATATATATATATATATATATATATATATATATATATATATATATATATATATATTGCTTTTATACTTTATACAAATTTTTTTGTTCGTTTTCCATCTGTGGTTTCAACGTTTCATTAGATGTTTAGTTTTGTCTGATTAGTATTGTTCCGAAATTTGATGAAGAATGTTGATTTTATTAGTTTTTAGTGACTGACTTTAATTATTTGTGAGTAGAGATTACTATTGTTCTTTGTACGATTTTTTAACTGTTCATGTATTATATGAAGTCAATAAAAAATTGACGAAATATTGAGATTATAAACAGATAAGTTTTCTTTGTCACGGGCCGCTTCCCGATATTATCGCTTTCTTTAATATATATATATATATATATATATATATATATATATATATATATATATATATATATATATATATATATATATATATATATATATATATATATATACGTGCTCCTCGATAAAATAACAGGGATAACCCTGGCTAGCTCCAAAATTTAGGAGACGTATATAAATTCACCTGATTTGTATGCAATATAGACAGTGAAACTAATTAACTTAATATTTGAAATTTCTATTAATGATCCAAAGATTACAACTGAAAATTAAGGAGATATATAAAAAAATTGAGATTGAAGATCTCTCTTATCTTCAGATCCGGCTCTCTTCTTCCTTATTCGGTGTTGGTTTTACTCCTCGGTGTTTCCAACCTGAAGAACGGTCTTATAGTGAAAAATGAGTGTCCTTATTGAACAGAATCTTCTGTCCACAACTCCAGGGGACATTGCGCTTGAAAGCGCATTCAAAATTATCAAAAAAAAATTCGATATTAATTAAATTAAGTTAAAGATACAAGGAGATAAAGTTGAAAATAAGAATATTCTAATCGAGATCTAACTCCGTGAATCATTAGTTCAGAATCAATCAATTCATAACCGGGCTATACTCCCCACTTACTTCGGCGCACTTCGAATTATGATTATTCCATATGATACGGTCTTAACAAATATACAATCAACCAGTGTAAAGTATTTTAAAATGTTACACATCCTCCTTACCAGGAAAAAAAAATTTTTTTAAAAAAAACTTTTTTATGAACCAAAGATAAACATTTCGTGACCTCCACAAGATTCGAAGTTGCAGTCACTACAGTTGACAAGAAAGGCTGAAAGATACTATGAAATCAAGAGAAAAAAAAATAATCAAGATATCGAAAAATATGAGAAAATTTACCGAATCAAAAAAAAACTGAATTTTGAAGGGAATCAAATTGATCTGAAACTTTAAAAGAAAAATAGAAATGAGGAATCACCAAAAGTACGAGAAAACTACCTACCCTAATTTTTTTCATACATAATAGTCAACTCCCAGGCTGACTCCGTCACAATCTTGTGACTCATCGGCCCAGAACCACACAACAGATGAAAGCCCCCTGACACAACGGTAGGACGTTGTCGGACCGCTACAGTAGGTGCCCACCCCACTGTGACAAGGAGGATCGTAGTCAACTTCCAAGTCGGGAGGCAAATCACCCCTCCATAGTGACCCCCGTTCCGTCCACCTGTCATTCAAGACAGTTATGTCAGAACCTTCCATCCCCCGTGCGGCCCCGAAACACCCGGAGTTAACCCCCATTCGCATCAGGCACTATAGGTCTTGTGCTTCGGGTTTCAGCCTCCACACAAGGTGACTATAGCCCTCATTCACTCACACGCAGAGCATTTGTCGGCACAGCGGCCGCCACGGCCAGATACAGACCACAATAATCGAAGAGTCTGAAAACAAATATCGAACCGGCGCAGGATGAGGAAAGAAAGGAAACCTGCAGAAGTTCTTTTCACCTAAGAGGGAACAATACCGAATTCAATATTGTCACAAACCACCGACCATGCAGCCAGCACCAACCGACACAAGCACAGCAACGACAAAATGTTCTGCTCTTTCACCCCGAAATGGAACTTCAGTATTCCAAAATTGGTTCAACAAATTAATAGGGAAGGGATGCGGTAACTAGGGATTTTAAGGAAACGATAAATGGGTGCCATCCAAAGATAACTTTGGAAAATTGGAAAAGGGAAGGAAATTTATTTGGTGTACATATTTTGCATCTACAAAAACAAAACGAGCACATCGAGCCCCCTAGTTGGTCGCCATTTTATATAACGTGCTCCTCGATAAAATAACAGGGATAACCCTGGCTAGCTCCAAAATTTAGGAGACGTATATAAATTCACCTGATTTGTATGCAATATAGACAGTGAAACTAATTAACTTAATATTTAAAATTTCTATTAATGATCCAAAGATTACAACTAAAAATTAAGGAGATATATAAAAAAATTGAGATTGAAGATCTCTCTTATCTTCAGATCCGGCTCTCTTCTTCCTTATTCGGTGTTGGTTTCACTCCTCGGCGTTTCCAACCTCAAGAACGGTCTTATAGTGGAAAATTAGTGTCCTTATTGAACAGAATCTTCTGTCCACAACTCCAGGGGAAATATTTAATAGTGTTGGCGTTTACTTGATGTAAATCCATTATAATTGAATATAACTTAAATTCAAACACTTGAACTTATGATTTACACTTTATTGACTACATTGCATGACGCGTTTCGTCGTTACAAACGACTTCTTCAGATGCTTACAGAATAAGAACAACATTTTGAAAAATACAGGTATATGTATCAGGGAATTTTGGTGTTCAATGGTTTTGGTTTTACCTAAGATATTCCATTCTGAGAATAATTTCTATTACCTGAAAAGGTTTAACAAGGGTGAATTGTTTAATTCTATCTGTTCATTGAGCAAGTTTCCAGAATTTTTAAGCCGATTTATTTCCACTACCTCCCAATAATCTAATTGACTACTTCTCTCTATATTGTGTAGAATTTTGAAATTCGTATCAAAAGTATGGTTTTCTGTTAATAAATGGTTAGCATAATTCGAATTACTTTTATTATGGGCGAAGCTATATTTATGTTCCTGTATTCTAGTACCGAAATTTCTACTAGTTTTACCTATATATATACCGGGACATGTTCCACAATTTAATTGGTAAACACCTGATTTGTCTTCTCTTTTAATTTTGTTTTTATTGTTCTTAATGTGTCTCGATAAATTGTTGTTCGTTTTAATTGAAATATTAAAATTATGTTTACTTAAAAAGGTTTTGACTTTTTGACTGACGTTTCAAAGTATGTTAAACTGTTATATTTACGATTTCTATCCGGCTGATAAGGAAATACTAATCGTAGAGCTTTCCGATAGAGTTTTTTGTCCAGAATTTTTGACACGACTTCGCTTTCATAATTATTATTAACCGCAATCTGTTTAATGATATTCAATTCTTTATTGAAATTTTCTGCCGATAAAGGTATATTGGTTAATCTGTGTATCATACTTTGAAACGCTGCCATTTTATGTGGATATGGGTGGCATGAGGAGTTATGGATTATCGTATCCGTATGGGAAGGCTACGATAATACGGATACGATAATCCATAACTCCTCATGCCACCCATATCCACATAAAATGGCAGCGTTTCAAAGTATGATACACAGATTAACCAATATACCTTTATCGGCAGAAAATTTCAATAAAGAATTGAATATCATTAAACAGATTGCGGTTAATAATAATTATGAAAGCGAAGTCGTGTCAAAAATTCTGGACAAAAAACTCTATCGGAAAGCTCTACGATTAGTATTTCCTTATCAGCCGGATAGAAATCGTAAATATAACAGTTTAACATACTTTGGAAACGTCAGTCAAAAAGTCAAAACCTTTTTAAGTAAACATAATTTTAATATTTCAATTAAAACGAACAACAATTTATCGAGACACATTAAGAACAATAAAAACAAAATTAAAAGAGAAGACAAATCAGGTGTTTACCAATTAAATTGTGGAACATGTCCCGGTATATATATAGGTAAAACTAGTAGAAATTTCGGTACTAGAATACAGGAACATAAATATAGCTTCGCCCATAATAAAAGTAATTCGAATTATGCTAACCATTTATTAACAGAAAACCATACTTTTGATACGAATTTCAAAATTCTACACAATATAGAGAGAAGTAGTCAATTAGATTATTGGGAGGTAGTGGAAATAAATCGGCTTAAAAATTCTGGAAACTTGCTCAATGAACAGATAGAATTAAACAATTCACCCTTGTTAAACCTTTTCAGGTAATAGAAATTATTCTCAGAATGGAATATCTTAGGTAAAACCAAAACCATTGAACACCAAAATTCCCTGATACATATACCTGTATTTTTCAAAATGTTGTTCTTATTCTGTAAGCATCTGAAGAAGTCGTTTGTAACGACGAAACGCGTCATGCAATGTAGTCAATAAAGTGTAAATCATAAGTTCAAGTGTTTGAATTTAAGTTATATTCAATCCAGGGGAAATTGCGCTTGAAAGCGCACTCAAAATTATCAAAAAAAAAAATTCGACATTAATTAAATTAAGTTAAAGATACAAGAAGATGAAGTTGAAAATAAGAATATTTTAATCGAGATCTAACTCCGTGAATCATCAGTTCAGAATCAATCAATCCATAACCGGGCTATACTCCCCACTTACTTCGGCGCACTTCGAATTACGATTATTCCATACGATACGGTCTTACCAAATATACAATCAACCAGTGTAAAGTATTTTAAAACGTTACAATATATATATATATATATATATATATATATATATATATATATATATATATATATATATATATATATATATATATATATATATTTATATACTCGTGTGGGGTTGTTAGTACCCCCATCGGGCGCCTCCCCAGGTGGCGGATAGGGGAAAGTCTCCTAGATATAGGAGACACTGATACACAGGGCGGACCAAAAACTAACTAAACAAATCCATTGGCGTCTGTTCAGTATCTGACGGCCAGTGGTCAGCGTCTGTTTCTCTAGTTGAGGCGGCTGTATTTCAATCTTCTCGAACTCAAAAATCGAGTCGTACACCCTGTGGTCTCAATTGAGACCACCCCTTAGCTCTATTCAGCTTGAACGCATGATGGAAAACAAGATCAAAGTATCACTACCCCAGGCACCAGTCGAAAGACTGGCTTCACCTGATCATCGGATTCTGGGGGATCAGGGACACCATGCGGAGAAGAATCGGAGCTTCTCAAAAACCTTCCATTATCTCAAGATCAAACAAAAACATCACATCGGTACAATTAACGTTAATACACTCGCTAAAACAGGTAAACTGAAGCAGCTCACCAACACCATCAGAAAGTTCAATCTCAAAATCACCGCTCTCCAAGAAACACGATTCATGGACGAGAATCATTTCGACGCCGACAGTTTCAGAATCTACAAAGGGAAACCTGCCGTGAAAGTAATGGGCAAATTACCGCTTTTAGGTACCGGATTCGCGATACACAATTCTATACTAGACTCGGTTATTAATTTCACATCGCCCAATGAGAGAGTCTCGTTGCTTTCTATCAAATCAGCTAATAAAGCTTACACTTTAATCAACGTGCACGCTCCCTTTAATCACCACAACAAAACCGTTCCAGAAAGCGTACAAGATTTTTGGGAAACATTGGAAGAAACAACCAATAAAATACCAAAACACCACGTGAAAATCTTGCTAGGAGATTTTAACGCACAGCTAGGTAAGGAAAGGAAATTCAGAGACACTACGGGTCCCCATACTAAACACAAACGTACCAACAAGAACGGTGAAAGGTTAATCGCGTTCTGTAGGAACTTCGAACTCAAAATCATGAGTACTCAATTTCAAAAACCTGTACATAAGCTAACTACTTGGAGATCGCCCAGTCTCAAGCAGGGTGAATATCAAATTGATCATGTCGCAATTTCCAAGAACAACGTAAAGGAAATTTGAAATGTTAGAACTCGTAAAGGCGTCTTTGATTCGGATCACTATCTCCTCCAAATAAAAACAAAATTTCAACCCAACAGAAATAAAAAATTTACACCCAGAAAAGTTAGGTCCGATCCAGAATATCTGAAACTTCACAAGGATACAATCATTGCACAAATCAATCAGGAAGAATCGACGAATTGGGAAATCCTTACAAAGAATATTCAGGGAGCCATCACACTAGGACAACCTCCTCGCACCAGGAAACACCGCTGGTGGAACTTAATCTGCGACCAAGCAGTCGACAAGAGAATAACTGCATGGAAAAAATTTAACGGCCATAAAAATGAGGAAAACTGGAAGAATTTCCTTACAACTCAAAAACAGGCCTCCAAAGTAATTAGAAGAGAAAAACGGAGATACGATAATAATAGGTGTCACGAAATACAGAAGGATTTCACCAATAATAATACTAGAGATTTTTACAAAACTTTCAGAGAAAACTTGCGAGGATACCAAGCGCCCACTCTTTGCTTCAGAAAATCCGATGGCGCGTTGGAAACTAACACAAAAAATAACTGCAAAATGTTAGCCGAATATTTCAGCACCCTTCTCAACTGCAGTCCACCCCAAGAAAAACTTATGTTCGACTTTTCGGGGTTTACGCATCCAGACTCGCAAGCCCCTGATATGGAAGAGATTACGGCAATTATCAAGCAACTCAAAAACAACAAAGCAGCAGGAGAAGATGGGATTATTGCGGAACTCTGGAAACTGAACGATACTACTTTGACCCAAAAACTTCATCATTTAATATCAGAAATCTGGAGAACGGAACAGATACCAGAGGATTGGAAATGCGCGTTGATACATCCATTGCACAAAAAGGGGGACAAAATGGATATCAATAATTACAGGAGAATTTCCTTACTCCCGGTTGCGTACAAAATACTTTCTTAAGCACTCCTAAACAGAGTAGAACACCAAGCGGATCCACTAATTGGGGAATACCAAGCTGGATTCAGAAAAGGCCGATCATGTGCTGAACAGATCTGGACTTTGAAGACGATATTACAGATGAGGAAATGTAGAAATACAGTGATCACATTCATCGACTTCAAAAAAGCATATGATTCGGTAGACCGCGAAACCCTTTTCGAAATCATGAAAGAATTTGGAATCGATCGAAAGACCCGAACAATTATAAAACAGACACTTACAGGTACAACTTCCAAGGTTAAATTTATGGGCGAAATATCAGATCCCTTTGAAATCAAAACCGGTGTGCGGCAGGGGGACGGACTTTCGCCAATTCTTTTCAATATTGTTTTAGAAAAGATCATTAGGGAATGGGAACTTCACGTGAAGGGCATACAAGTGGGTATCAAAAAAGAAAATAGAATGAATGTCAAATGTCTCGCCTTTGCAGACGATATTGCTATCATCACAGACAACAGAACTGAAGCCATTCGCGCCGTGGAAAAACTACATGAAATTGCGCAGAAAACCGGGTTACAAATTTCTTATGATAAAACCAAATACATGGAAAGAAAACCAAAAAATAAATCTTCTCTTATGACAAAACATGGTGAAATTTTGCAAGTAGGCCATTTTAAATACCTCGGGGAAGTTATACAGTCCTCAGGTTTAAACCGAATCGCTAATGAACAGAGAATAACCAAGCTCCAAAGGGCCTACAAACTAACATGGGCTCACTATAACAAAAAGTGCATTTCGAGAGGCGCCAAATTGAGGTATTATAACACAACGATTCTTCCAGAAGCAATCTACGCAGCTGAAACAATGGTTATTGGCGGCCATTCAAGAATTAGAGAAATAGAAAAACAAGAACGAAAAATTCTCAGAAAGATTTACGGGCCAATCAATAGAAACGGTATTTGGATGAAAAGACCTCAAAATGAATTGTATCAAAAGACAAATACGATAACGGAAGAAATCAGAAAACGACGAGCAAAGTTCTTTGCACATGTCTACAGAATGAAACAGTCCAGAATACCGAAGAAACTACTCAATATCATTATAAATAGTAAATGCGGAACAGAGTGGCTAAAAGAGGTCCAAGAGGATCAACAACAGATCAATATGAAAAATCTCGAAGATCGCACTGAATGCCGCTATAAAATCGCACATATAAAGTTTGAGCAAAAAGTAATTCGTCAACCTGGAGTAAAGTGGACAGATGAACGGAAGAAAGAGCATTCAGAGAGGATGAAGCGTTTTTGGGAGGCAAAAAAGATGAAGCAAAATTCCTAATGATTGCGAATTCAAGTTCAGTCGCTCTCCTCATGGGGAACAATCAAAATAATAATAATAATATATAAATATATATATAATAATCCATTTATTTAGCAATAAAATGCTATACAAAACTGTAGATGTTTCATTAATTCCACAATATAAGTTATAAACGAATATTTATAAATCTCATACATACTACAACCTATCTTACAGTTATCATATTTAGATATTCAAATAAATTTTCATTTTGCAATGACTAATTATATTTTCCTACCTAAATAAATTGATGAATCTTTATAAATTTTCATTTTTAGTAATCACACTCATTATAGTGCTCCCTTAATTTTTTTCTGAACTGAGTAAATGTTCCAGTCTTGATACAGATAGGTAATTTATTATATTTCACCACTCCCTTTACAAAAACTGAGTTATGTGCTGCGCTCTTTGCAGATTGTTGTAGCATAAATCCCATCTTAATTCTTGTGTTGTAATAGTGTACGTTCTGAAACAGTACTACATTTCATCAAAATAATCTGGCATAATTCCTGTTTTAATTTTACGGATAAAAATTAAAGCTTGCATCTCCAAAAATTTTTCTATATTAATCCAATTTAGGACTTGATACCTGCATACCTATTACGCTTTGAAATTATTCTCATAGCTCTGTTCTGTAGTAAATGTAATCGCTTAATTCCATCATTATTATTAAGGTAAAGAATAGTACTGGCAAAGAGATAATGAGGTGATATAATAATATATACTGTTTTTCGAGCCCAACATGTCAAGTACTTACTACACCTATAGAGCACTCCTAATTTTTGTGATATTTTCCTGCAAACATATTCTCGGTGATTTTCAAATTTTAGTTTACTGTCTACCATAATGCCTAAATATTTTATTGTTTCAACTATTTCTATTTTGTCATTGTTAATTTTCAGATTTATCCTGTTTAAGTCACCTAGTATTTTCTCTGTAATATTTCTTTTACCTTATATCATTGCTTTGGTTTTCTGCACATTCAATTTAAGCTTGTTACTATTCAGCCAGATAACTTATCTGTCAATATCCGCTTGTAGTTCATCTATGATATTACTTTCACTGCTTGTTATATAAATTATAGTGTCATCTGCAAACAAGTGTATTTTACAATTTTTAACCATACTTTCCATATCATTTATATAGAGGACAAAAAGTAACGGCCCCAATACGCTCCCTTGAGGCACTTCACCTTCCACACTCATATTTTCAGAAAATGAATATCCACATTTTACAATTTGTTGCCTTTGACTTAAATAGCTGCAAAACTTATTGGGTACAGTGCCTTTTAGTCCATTGTTTTCAAGTTTAAACCATAATATTTCTCTGTTGACAGTTTCGAAAGCTCTTTTGAGGTCTAAAAATATAAGAATTGGACAAAAATTTTCATCTACGCTGGTCTTCCAATTATGTAGGGTATACTGAAATGCTATTTCACTAAAATTCTTTCTGAAACCTGACTGGTATTTTGATAAAATATTATTTATTGATATGTGTTTCACTAGTTGATCATATACTATTCGCTCTAGGATCTTCGCATATGTAGGAAGCATATTAACTGGTCTAAAATCTTCAGCTCTTTTTGGACTTTTTTATTTTACGAATTGGTATAATCGTAGATACTTTCATTTTCTTTGGTAGTATATCACCAAATATAGTACCAAATATCATCATGAGAGCAACTAATCAAATACATCAATAGCTCCTTCAATTCGTAAAAATTTAATTTGATGAATAGCATATTAATTTCATCTGGACTATTCTTATTAGATAAAGCCATTATCGTTTCTTACAATTTTACTTCTGTTATTAACTCAAATACTTCAAATTTAACATTACAATCTTTAGTCTCACAAATATTATCACCTCAAGAAATTGTAGAGTTTATTGTACTCAATATTTTATCAAAACTGTTTATGTAATATTTATTGAATTGAGTACATATTACTTTTTCTTCTGTATACGTAATATTTTCAAAAATTATTTCAGTAAATATTTCTGTTTGCTTTGAAGAGGTTAATTTCTTGAGTGTTCTCCACATTAACTTGGAATCATTTTTATTTTCATCGATGCATTGTTCATGATAATTACACTTAGCCCTGCTAATCATATCAACTACATTATTTCCTTCTCGTTCGTATTCTACAAGACTATGCTCATCTTTGGTAAATTTAAATTCTCTAAATTTATTATCTCTTAGTTTAATCCCATTTAAGATTTCCGCATTAAATCAAGATTTTTTACTACGTCGTATTTATATTTCAATCTTTGACGTTAAATCATCTACTATACCTAATAAATTTGCAATATACCTACCTATCATACTTTATATTTATATCCCTTAGTCTATAATCTAAATCTACTCTTGAGATCCTAATTTTCATTTCATTTAAGTCTTCTAATTTTTTACGAATAATTAGCTTTTTTAGTTCGATGAAATTGTCTTCCAGTTTCATTTTTATCAACGAATGATTATTAAATACAAACTCATTAGTCACACTACATGTGAGTTCCCCTTTATTGCTAATTACAAGATCGATTAGAAATTCTTGTCCCTGATACGAAATATGAGTACTATCAACTATATGCTGTGTTAAACCATTAATATTAATTATCTTTTTGATACTATTTGAAAAAGTCTAAAAATTTTCTTAAAATCTATATTAAAGTCACCTACTATTATAACTGAACACTTTTCATTTATGATATATTGTTCTACAAAACTATCAAAATAATCGAGAAACTCAACATGCGAGCTACCCGGAGAATGATATATACAACCTAACCTATATTTAAAATTAATAATTATTAATTCCACGAATATTAACCAATAGTTCATTTGTAAGTAATTCGCTTGTATTATTTTATATACAATATCATTTCTTATGTATAGGAGTACACCCCCAGTGTACCTACTTATTGAGTCCACTCTGACTATATTATAATTCGGTATAGTTACCTCATTATTCACTATTTCCTCTGTTAAATGCGTCTCTGTTAAGCACATCACTGCTGGTCTATTCACCAGTAGAAAGTATTCAAACTCATCAAAGTGTGCCAACAAACTTCGACTATTCTGAACATATGAGTTGGGATTCTTGCGTTTTTCTTCCATGTCTATTGATTATCTTCTTTAATTGCTATTCTTCCTCGTACTTTGTATTATTAATTGCTTGCCCCATTTTTTGTACTGTGTTTTAAGTTAAACTTTTTATTTCTGATAACACAATTTATACATTTTTCTTCCTTTTCAGTACATTGCTTTGTGTTATGTTAATTACTTGCACTATTAATTAGTGTACTCAATATTAATTACTGCTTTGCACTATGATTATAGCAGTTGCATTTGTAACATTAATGTTACACTATATACATTGAACTGTTCGTATACTCTGAAAATTGACCATGCAATCTTTAATTTTTCACTCTGCATGATAGTTTTATATATCTGATAATCAACCTCAATTATAGCACAATTATTTTTCAGAACAGCAACTACCGTCATTTCTGTGGTGTCAATTTTTAAATCGTTTTGTTTTAAAATGCACTCTTTCAACTGCTCCTTATTTGTTATATATTCATCAGAAATAAAATAATTATTCTAAGAATTATATTCAATGCAGGCAAACTAAAATTAAGTAAAAGAAGAAACTTACGTTGAAAACCTACACATTTTTTTTTATATAACAGCCGTTTACATATGTTTCAAGGTTATTGCCTATCGTCAGAACGGCGTAGTTCAAGTTAAAGATGAAAGTACTTGAAGAGATATATAAAAAATTAATATATAAAACACGAAACACAGTTTCGTACACGTTTTATACACCCAAAACATTTGGGAAGAGTCAACACAACGTTGCAGACGACAATGAAATACCGTCCGGCTATTATGAGACTTTTATAGTTTCTGGAACTACCCAGATAATCTTAACAATAAAATAATTATTCTAAGAATTATATTCAATGCAGGCAAACTAAAATTAAGTAAAAGAAGAAACTTACGTTGAAAACCTACACATTTTTTTATATAATTTATATTAGTTTGCCTGCATTGAATATAATTCTTAGAATAATTATTTTATTGTTAAGATTATCTGGGTAGTTCCAGAAACTATAAAAGTCTCATAATAGCCGGACGGTATTTCATTGTCGTCTGCAACGTTGTGTTGACTCTTCCCAAATGTTTTGGGTGTATAAAACGTGTACGAAACTGTGTTTCGTGTTTTATATATTAATTTTTTATATATCTCTTCAAGTACTTTCATCTTTAACTTGAACTACGCCGTTCTGACGATAGGCAATAACCTTGAAACATATGTAAACGGCTGTTATATAAAAAAATGTGTAGGTTTTCAACGTAAGTTTCTTCTTTTACTTAATTTTAGTTTGCCTGCATTGAATATAATTCTTAGAATAATTATTTTATTGTTAAGATTATCTGGGTAGTTCCAGAAACTATAAAAGTCTCATAATAGCCGGACGGTATTTCATTGTCGTCTGCAACGTTGTGTTGACTCTTCCCAAATGTTTTGGGTGTATAAAACGTGTACGAAACTGTGTTTCGTGTTTTATATATTAATTTTTTATATATCTCTTCAAGTACTTTCATCTTTAACTTGAACTACGCCGTTCTGACGATAGGCAATAACCTTGAAACATATGTAAACGGCTGTTATATAAAAAAATGTGTAGGTTTTCAACGTAAGTTTCTTCTTTTACTTAATTTTAGTTTGCCTGCATTGAATATAATTCTTAGAATAATTATTTTATTGTTAAGATTATCTGGGTAGTTCCAGAAACTATAAAAGTCTCATAATAGCCGGACGGTATTTCATTGTCGTCTGCAACGTTGTGTTGACTCTTCCCAAATGTTTTGGGTGTATAAAACGTGTACGAAACTGTGTTTCGTGTTTTATATATTAATTTTTTATATATCTCTTCAAGTACTTTCATCTTTAACTTGAACTACGCCGTTCTGACGATAGGCAATAACCTTGAAACATATGTAAACGGCTGTTATATAAAAAAATGTGTAGGTTTTCAACGTAAGTTTCTTCTTTTACTTAATTTCATCAGAAATCTTTATCATTTTCAATTGTGGTCTTCTTTTTTGTGAAATCTTCGTATTTATCTGATTTTCTAAGTCACTTTCAACTTTATTCTTTAAAGCTAACACATCCTTTTTGTCTTCACAGGTTAGTTACTTTTCCATCAACTGTTTTTTTCAATTTTCTTAACCCCAATACCTAATTTTTTTGGATTAATATTATTTTCAATTATGTCTGTTACCTCTATAGCCTCTTCATGCCTTGGCGCTAGAATTAATGTTTCATTTCTTGTATATTTTATTTGCGTTTTCAATTTATCAGCATAGCTCATATGTTTTCTATTCACATTGCGATTTTCTGTTTCTCGTAAAATATTTCTTACATCATCTATTTTATTAATCTTGCTTGAGGCTTTCGCGGCCAGTCGCCAGTTGGAATTTCTTACTAGGAAGAAATTCCAACCGATGACGGCCCTTAGACCCGAATCTTATTCATTATCTTCTCGAGTTTCTCTTCCAAACTGGTTAATCTTTCAGCCATTTTATTTGTGCTGTCACTGCCAGTACTGTCAACTGGCCTTACGTTTCCGCTAACCTCTTTATGTTGACGTTTACAATTTGCACACCACCACATCATAATATCTCTCAGATCACACATTTTATTATATTGTTACGAATTATGGGTTTCGACGGATAAATTCCAATAACTTTCAACAAACAATGAATATCCTTTATTAACAACTGAAAATAAACACAACAAATGTCAATATCGCTTATGTCTAACCTTATTTGCAAAGAACGAACTATGCCGACACGTGGTTGCTTGTTCTTCTCTAACGATCTCAAAAGGGAGTGACAGAGGCAGTTCGATGTCCTGAACATCGACAATGCAACTACTCGGTGAGCTCTGTGGACGTGCCTACGACGGTTCTCAACAGTCTCATCATTTCTTCAAACATCCATAAACCATTGGGATCAAATCTGTAACTGCCCCCCTCTCAGCTTTGATCGTCCCGATCAACGTCACAATTTTCTACTTTGCTCCCTTCGTAGTATTTCGCCAACCTATCCAATTGTACAACTTTCGGCTTCGATCTTGGAGTGCGTTGGATTCTGTATACCTCTATCAATTTAACCTTCCTATTTAACATTCCTTGATAAAATTTTGCCATTACCTTGTTCAAAATGGTATACAAGTCTAAATTTGGTCCACACTTCCAACACACCGCCCAGGATCATTTTCAGGTCTAAAACAAATAAATTAGTTATGGCACAAGTGCTTACTAGAATATGGAATAATTTTCCATTTTCTATAATCCGAATCCTTGTATTATTCCCATATACTGAACCATAACTTCTTGTCAAATCTTTTGACACAGGAATATGACTTTCCTTTTAGGTACTCTCCATTCTTTGCAAAGGCCGCAGTAATTCAATTCCATTCACCGTTTATTGTGAGAATGGGCTTTTTATCATCCAGATCGAATACTTGTACAATTATTATTTTGGCTGCTTCAGATTCCAGGGCTCTTACCGAAGCATGATGTCCTGTTGATGGTCTTCTCAATTGTCCATGTCCCCTGAGTTGACCGTTCTTTAAGCCTTTAACAGATCTGATACTCGGCTGTGCCCTCATTCCTTCTGGAGCCAATACATAGCCCAATCCATTGAACATTTCGATTTCTTGAAGGGATTTATTCTTTCCTTTGCTCCTACCTTTACGTACACTTTGTTTTTTAAGACAATAGGCAGAGGAAACCTTGCACTCATTCAAATGTTCAGGATTAGTCAGTTTTCCACCTCTACCAGACATTACTTCTGGTAGAGGTGGAAATATGTCTATTCCTTGCCTGCCATCATTTACTATATTTTGATCTAATCCTATCATAACATTATCTAAATTACCTGGAATCTTTTTACCTGTATCATTAAAAATCACGTCTCCTGGACACATGAGTTCGCTCTTACATTCATCCCTTACTGGACTCATTTCAAATTTCAATTGCCCTTTGTCTTGTCGCAAATTTGCAACGAAATTTAATAAGTGCTGCTTGTCTTCCCGTCTTTGCTGTTGACGCCTTCGTTCGTTTTCCAGTTTTTCCTGTTCTCGTCGTTTTTCCTTCTCCAGTTTTTCCTATTCTCGTCGTTTTTGTTCGTCGTGTTTTTCCTGTTTTCGTCGCTCTTCTTGCTCGGCGAATTTTTGCAAAAGTTTTTCTAACATTGCCTCCATTTTTGTTGTATTTCTAGTTATTGGTTTATCCCACTTCTGACACCAGTGTTACGAATTATGGGTTTCGACGGATAAATTCCAATAACTTTCAACAATCAATAAATATCCTTTATTAACAACTGAAAATAAACACAACAAATGTCAATATCGCTTATGTCTAACCTTATTTGCAAAGAACGAACTATGCCGACACGTGGTTGCTACTCTTGTTCTTCTCTAACGATCTCTAACGGGAATGACAGAGGCAGTTCGATGTCCTGAACATCGACAATGCAACTACTCGATGAGCTCTGTGGTCGTGCCTACGACGGTTCTCAACAGTCTCATCATTTCTTCAAACATCCATAAACCATTGGGGGCAAATCTGAAACAATATTTTGGTAAAATGATTTTTAAGCATGACACATGAAATACATTTTCACAAAAACCCTCACATAACACTATATTTTGATCACTTTTTATGTCTTTTTTGCACTTTCCACAAGCATCATGTTGCTGTGCATTTGCCACAGCAGCCGCCATTTTTTTGAGACACTAGACTTTGTTTGTTTGAAATCAAGTTTTTCATTGTTTTCCACATCCGTTTACTTATAATTATTATCAGTTATGCTTATTCTGATCAATATTGTCACTGTAGTAGAATTTAATCTTTTCCAGCCTTATCCTGCAAACAACACTATTTCGACACTTTTTATATTCCTCCCAGTCAGTATGAATCTTGACTGAGACTGAATTCTCGCTTAACTCTTGGTGAAACATCATTGAATATTAAATTAAATTAAACTCTTGGCTTAATGTTTCACGATTTATTTTACAATATGAAATAGTCAACATGTTTCGAGAGTTAGCTGATTTTCAAGACTAAACTACTATAAGGAAAGTACAACAAATTTATATCTATACAATGGATGTGAGTAGGGAGGGTAATTGAAAATCTACTTGTTCTTTTACGATTTCTTCTTTTCTCTTCCAAGAACTGCTTATTTCAATTGCTTCTAAAAGGTCTAAACGTTTCCCTTTATTACCTGCGTGTAGGCATTTGGTTTTCTCAAAGTCTATGTCTTTGTTTCTCAAAGTCACTTTCGAAAGTCTTGAACAAGAACAACACAAAATTGATTTCGTTTCACTGAATTTTTATAGTTTATATATAATATTTATAGAAGTTTTTTTTATAGTTTGATGTTGACATTTCAACAAATTATCAACATCAACACTTGTAATACACTGTACACTATTGAAAAATATAGAATTTATACCAAAAGCTCAAATTATTTAACTTCAAACTCCGAAAGTTTTGGGCGTAAAGTTTTTTAAAGCGTCCTGTTTGCATTAGTATACCACCTAAACAAATGGCGGGACTGTTAGCCAACCCTCTGACATATGTCAGATATTCATTTCATGGCCTGTATCACAGCCTAACTCTTCTTACAAGCCATGAACATAAACTTGGCAACGCCGCATCTGCTCAATCCGGTGGACCGATCGATCATCGAACATCGGTCTACTGCATGTTAATAATTGCCTTTTCAGAGAAATTTTCACTGAAACGGTATTTTGTATAGAAAAATAGTTTCGACAAAAATTGTAGATCATACAATTATCTATAGAAATTATTGATACACTTTTTTTCTAAGAAGAACTATGTCTGAGTTATAGCGAGTCGAATGTTGTTTTTTCAGTATGTACACTAACAAGTTCACTTTATCAATTAGAATTGACAATATGCTATAAATTTCATTATTCTTCATTCTCAGGTGAGAGTAGGTTTAATGCGTCAATTCCTTTGAACCTTTATTGAGATGTGTACAGTAATTTGGACGGTAGAATGATTCTGTTATCATATTTGTAACGAGCAAGCAAATTTTCCAGTTGAGACTATTTAGTTAATTTCAGTTGTAAAATTCATTTTAAATCATTAGGAGACAGCTTATTTTTATTGATAAAAACATTTACATGCATATCTGAATCTACTAAAATCTGATTAATAATTTATATACTGTTTATTTGTGAACATTCAGTTACGTTGGATGGAAAAACTAGAGTGTAAAAAAATGCTGATAGTTTCAAAAGTTTTTATATTCCTCGAATTACATATTAAAATCTTTTTTTATAATTGGATGTTAAATCAACAAAATTACAAATTGAATCTGAGTTTTCAGAGGCTTCATTCAATTTCTCACAACGTTCCTTCAATACTGGTTCTTTCAGCTGGATATTCTCTTTGAGAGTGGACTGTTTTTGATAAGCAGGGGTAAATGAAGAAAAATACTTGGCACTGCATTTAAATTGAGTTTAACTTCATCAATCTAGCCTTCTTGTCTTCTGTTGATCAATCTAGCAAACGATGAATACCTTCGCTAGTAAGTGCTCATGTGCCAAACATGGAAAATGTTTGGCACAAACTACAGAATATTTTGTGTGGGCCCATGATGCCCTAGGAATATTTTTTAGCCATTGATTCGTTAGATTACCATCCTATGGAAAACAAAATACAGAAACTGGTGGTTCGCCGGCCTCGAGGTAAGTTTTGTAGTTCGACTTGCATCCAGGCACACGGCAATGAGTTGGCATGTTAATTTTTGTGCTAATATCAAGAACAAGACCTATAAGAGATTAGTTCTAAATAACTAATAAATCTAACAAAGGGTAAGTACCTCTACTAATCACAAAAAAGGAACAATTCTAGCAAATAATGCTTTTGTTAATGTCTGAACTACTCAGTCAAAACATCAGTAATCGGTAGCTATTTACATACAAATTTCAAAAGTATTCCTTAGTCTGTTGCTGAAAAAAACAGTAACACTTTCTAAACACTATACATCACATAATGGCACAACAACTAAAACGCGGATTTTTGTTTTTACACAATTATGAGATGGTAAAAGTTAGGTATTATTTCTACCTCTCCAGGTATAACCAAAAAAAGCACAACTTAAAACACAACAGATATTCCTGTTTATATAAGACATTTGAGGGTAATTTCTTCTGCTTGTTCCTCACAACTTCAAACAATAGCACTTTTCACAACTGATTTTTGGATTTGAATGTTATTTCTCTCGTTAAATAGCGATTTATTCAGCAGCAATGACCAGACACCATTACAACGCCATTACAGCATCATTATTTGTGGGTCTTGCTTGGATGTTGCCAGATTTCCTAGTTCATGGCTTGTAACACGACCCCCTTTACTACAGGCCATGAAGAGCGTAGTCCCTCGGTGTTGCCAAATTGTGCTTAGTTGTATACGATCCTAGTCGTATGTTCCAAGCTTTCAAGCATTGGAAACTCAAATATTTTTGTATATTGTGAACGAACAATGAATATTATTAGTATGTATAATATATAGATTATATTGGGTATTGTGAGCACACATTTCTGTAACAGAAAACTGTAAAACATTTATTATTGCAAGAAAACAACGATGTTTTCGATAAAGCCCCACTGCGTGAAAAATACCTCTATTAGTCAGTGGGATTTATTTACATGAAAAGTTGCCTAACCAAATTTATTAAATTATTTGAGAGAATAGGAACCTTGAAAGAAACGCTGTAGGAATTACTCAAATTGAATTATTTACCTTAGTAAAAATAAATATTCTATTTCTGATTAGAGCAACCAAAAAACTACTTTATGAAAGTATTGAACCTTCTTCGTTTATTTTTTGATTCAGTTTTCTCGTGTCCGGCTTCATTATTTTTTTTTTGACTAATCATTCAATAAGATATTCGAAAAAATGGAACACATCATGTTCAGAATATTTTTATTGTCTTCATCATATAAACAGCAACAACAAAAATCTTTAAGGACTCATCCAATGACTTTCTTAAAATAGTGAGATTACACAAAATTGCTTTCTGGTGTATATTATACAAAAGGCACGTTCAAGAGAAATACCTTTAATAATTTTTTCAAATATGGAACACATGTGAAATAGAACATTTTCTGTAGGTATATTCAGTCTTCCCCGTTGCAAATAATTAAAATATTATCAATAATAAATAAAATCATAGCTTCCAAAAATTCTGTTTTGAGGAAAGTTTGGATTTTGAAAGAATGTGTTATTGTTAGTTAGATTTGTGAATAGCGATCAGTTTATTCGATGGTTATCGGTAATAAATAGGTTAGAAAATATACTTATTACTATAAATAAACTCACCTATCCCAAGCTTGAAACTTACTGAATCATCTACGGAATACCTATCCTCTACATTACATTTCACAAACAAATTATTTGTAAGTAATTCGTACTCAAAACACAACACAAATTCGATTTGATTAAATCGGTACTCACAAAACACTTCGTTTTTATAATTTGATGTTATGTTATCCACAAACTATCAACACTAGCACGTAAATAACACTATAGAAAATTAATGAATAGAGGATTAGAACTGAAATCGTAAAATATTAACTTCAAACTACGAAAGTCTTGAAAAACACAAAATTGATTTCGTTTCACTGAAATTTGTAAACAAACTAAACACTTCGTTTTTTAGTGTTTGCTGTTGAGATTTCAACAAATTATTAACACCAACACTTGTAATACACTGTACACTATTGATAAATATAGAATTTATACCAAAAGCTCAAATTATTTAACTTCAAACTGCAAAAGTTTTGGGAAGCGTCCTGTTTGCTTTAGTATACCACTAGAAGAAATGGCGGGAATATTGGCAATCTTATGACATATGTCAGATATTCATTTCATGGCCTGTAGTAAAGGTGGTCGTGGCTTGTAAGCAGAGTTAGGCCACAGAACATCCCCTTATGTATGTTCTGTGAGTTAGGCTGTGCCTGTATTAAAGGTGGCCATGGCTGTGGACGTGAATTAACATCGATATCGACTCCGTTAACTTCGATGTTTGATATTTAGCACAGCCTAGCTCTACTTACAAGCCATGAACATAGACTTGGCAACACCGCATCTGCTCAATCCGGTAAACCGATCGATCTTCGAACATAGGTCTACTACATGTTAATAATTGCCTTTTCAGAGAAATTTTCAGCGAAACGGTACTTTGTATAAAAAAATAGTTTTAACAAAAATTGTAGATCATACAATTATCTATAGAAATCAATAATACACTTTTTTTCTAAGAAGAACTATGTCTAAGTTATAGCGATTCAAATAATGTTTTTTTAGTATGTACACAAACAAGTTCACTTTATCAATTAGAATTGACAATATGCTATAAATTTCATTATTTTTCATTCTCAGGTGAGGGTAAGTTTAATGCGTCAATTCCTTTAAACCTTTATTGAGATGTGTACAATAATTTGGACAATAGAATGATTCTGATATCATATTTGTAACGAGCAAGCAAATTTTCCACTTGAGACTATCTAGTTAATTTCAGTTGTAAAATCCATTTTAAATCATTAGGAGACAGTTTACTGTCATTGATAAAAACATTTACATGCATATATGAATATACTAAAATCTGATTAATAATTTGTATACTGTTTATTTGTGAACATTCAGTTCTAATCACAAAAAAGGAACAATTCTAGCAAATAATGCTTTTGTTAATGTCTGAACTACTCAGTCAAAACATCAGTAATCGGTAGCTATTTACATACAAATTTCAAAAGTATTCCTTAGTCTGTTGCTGAAAAAAACAGTAACACTTTCTAAACACTATACATCACATAATGGCACAACAACTAAAACGCGGATTTTTGTTTTTACACAATTATGAGATGGTAAAAGTTAGGTATTATTTCTACCTCTCCAGGTATAACCAAAAAAAGCACAACTTAAAACACAACAGATATTCCTGTTTATATAAGACATTTGAGGGTAATTTCTTCTGCTTGTTCCTCACAACTTCAAACAATAGCACTTTTCACAACTGATTTTTGGATTTGAATGTTATTTCTCTCGTTAAATAGCGATTTATTCAGCAGCAATGACCAGACACCATTACAACGCCATTACAGCATCATTATTTGTGGGTCTTGCTTGGATGTTGCCAGATTTCCTAGTTCATGGCTTGTAACACGACCCCCTTTACTACAGGCCATGAAGAGCGTAGTCCCTCGGTGTTGCCAAATTGTGCTTAGTTGTATACGATCCTAGTCGTATGTTCCAAGCTTTCAAGCATTGGAAACTCAAATATTTTTGTATATTGTGAACGAACAATGAATATTATTAGTATGTATAATATATAGATTATATTGGGTATTGTGAGCACACATTTCTGTAACAGAAAACTGTAAAACATTTATTATTGCAAGAAAACAACGATGTTTTCAAAATGTTTCAAAAGTTTTTATATTCCTCGAATTACATATTAAAATCTTTTTTTATAATTGGATGTTAAATCAACAAAATTACAAATTGAATCTGAGTTTTCAGAGGCTTCATTCAATTTCTCACAACGTTCCTTCAATGCTGGTTCTTTCAGCTGGATATTCTCTTTGAGAGTGTACTGTTTTTGATAAGTAGGGGTAAATAGAGAAAAATACTTGGCACTGCATTTAAATTGAGTTTAACTTTATCCATCTAGCCTTCTGTTGATCAATCTAGCAAACGATGAATACCTTCTCTAGTAAGTACTCCCTCTGGAAAATGTTTGGCACAAACTACAGAATATTTTGTGGGGGTCCATAATGCCCTAGAAATATTTTTTTGCCATTGATTCATTAGATTTCCATCATATGGAAAACGAAATACAGAAACTGGTGGTTCGCCGGCCTCGAGGTAACTTTTGTAGTTCGACTTGCATCCAAGCACACAGCAATGACTTGGCATGTTAATTTTTGTGCTAATATCAAGAACAAGACCTATAAGAGATTAGTTCTAAATAACTACTAAATCTAACAAAGGGTAAGTAACTCTACTAATCACAAAAAAGGAACAAT
The DNA here is from genome assembly GCA_030704895.1 of Henosepilachna vigintioctopunctata. Classification (NCBI taxonomy): domain Eukaryota; kingdom Metazoa; phylum Arthropoda; class Insecta; order Coleoptera; family Coccinellidae; genus Henosepilachna; species Henosepilachna vigintioctopunctata. Next base: position 4,554,763 of record JARQZJ010000036.1, on the reverse strand, counting down.
ACTAGCAAATAACGCTTTTGTTAATGTCTGAACTACTCAGTCAAAACATCAGTAATCGGTAGCTATTTACATACAAATTTCAAAGGTATTCCTTAGTCTGTAGCTGAAAAAAACACAGTAGCACTTTCTACACGCTATACATCACATAACAGCACAACAACTAAAACGCAGATTTTTGTTTTTACACAATTATGAGATGATAAAAGTTAGGTATTATTTTTATCTCTCCAGGTATAACCAAAAAAAGCACAACTTAAAACACAACAGATATTCCTGTTTATATAAGACATTTGCGGGAAATTTCTTTTGCTTGTTCTTCACAACTTGAAACAATAGCACTTTTCACAACTTATTTTTGGATTTGAATGTTATTTCTCTCGTTAAATAGCGATTTATTCAGTAGCAATGACCAGAAACCATTGCAACGCCATTACAGCATCTCTTTCTGTGGGTCTAGCTTGGATGTTGCCAGATTTCCTAGTTCATGGCTTGTAAGTAGAGTTAGGCTGTGTATTTAGCGAAAACCGAACATCGATGAAAAAACTTCGATGTTCTTACTTTCATCATCGATGACCATCGAACATGGATGATCATCGAGCATTCTTAGTTTGTAGTTTTAGTATTTCTGTGGTTGAATTTCAGTTTAGGTGATTTCTTGTTGGGTGAAGTGTAGTAAACAAATAATATTGTTTTATTGATTATTTAACTAAATCTTAATAGAGAGTCGCGTAAAGGTTTCTGGAGTTTGGACTGCTTTGTTATACCTATAATAAAACTGACATACCTATTTATTTTTAACACTTCGCCAGAATGACTGAAGAACGCCTGCAGATTGTAAGTTACTTAAGCTGTACATCTGTAATCTGATATACAGAAAAAATTATAATCTATCAAAACTTCGTTATAACAAAACGGCATTTCTATTATTACGAAAACTATTAAGAAGAAAACTTTCATATATCACATATAGGTACATTTAATGGTCATGTCAAACTTAATTTTAACACCTATATTTTCTCAAAAATAATGTGTGTTACTAAATAAAATAAGACGTTGGAAGAATAAAATCATTCAAATATCTAAGTGTTATTTATTTCATAATGCTGCTTTTTTTATTTAGTACTTTGAGTTGATTTGTTTGGTAATAAAACTTCTTAAATAATTGGTAATAGTTCTTGAAAAATTTGGTTATAAGAAAAATCTAAATAGTGAAAATTATTTCAGAATTCTCTTAATTGATGGTACTCATGAACTTTGTATGAAAATTTGCTTCACTTACAAAATTAAATAACAAACTATCATCATGTAAATATGCGTATTTGAAATTTAAATTTGGTATCCGGTATTTAGGATTGGTGAGTTAAGGATTCAAATTATATGTGAATAATCTTTAGAAATCGATAATTTCCTAACGCCTGGTTCATTGTATTGAAATCAATAATCATAGAAATTTAGCACCAGCCAAAACTTGTTTCAAAATTCAATAACTGTTTCTGTCACATTATGATGAAAATGGTAATAATGTGATTCATTAAGCGAGAGCAGACTATGTTAAGCTTCAAATCAACTCATCTCATTTAAATTGTCTACTCTATCCCAATTTTCTATTTTATATGTAATAGATAATTAATTATAATTTCAGGACTGGGGAAATGATAAACTCTACAGGACACAGAAACAAGTGGAAAGAAATCTTTATGATTTGGAAGCTTGGTCAATTTTGTTGAGAGAATGTCAGACAAAGCATGTTTCAGAAGTTAGAGCCTTATATGAGCATTTAATAACAATATTTCCTAGTGCTTCTAGATACTGGAGAATATATATTGAACATGAGGTAACCTACATATTTTTAAGGTGATCCAGTTCTTGCACGTTAAACAATCAAATTCACTTATTTCTAAGCCGAATCATGAAAATTGTTTGTTGAATGTTGTTTGTTGTCTGTTTGAGCTTTATGTTACATCTGAAACAATAATCATTTTTAATCAAGTAATAGATTTAGAGAAGAAATAATTTTTTTTGTTACTGATAAAAATGATCCATTGGTTGACACACTAAATTACAAATGTACCAATTCTCTATACCCCAAAAGTCCCATTGCTAGGTATCTGCGAATAAGATCTATTTTGATCGTTAAAAGTGAATTAATAAGGAAAATATTTTGTGATGGAAGAAAACTATAATGGGAAATCAATAACTATTTGTAACAAATTTCATAAACTGAAAATGTATTTGCAAATCTGCAACTGGCCCTTTCTCCATGTGTAATTAGCTTCGAAGTATCACTTTATCCATTATTTATTTGAACAAAATGTTAGATATGCCATTTTTTACAGCTACAGATAACTTATTTCAACTTTCAACACTAACAATTATTTTGTTTATGTTACAATGTTGTGCAATGAAGACTCTTAAGGAAGTCAGATTTTGGCATAATCAAAGTAATTTTTGGATATCTTTTGAGAAATTATATGATCTACTTCCTTCCCGCCCATTGATTACCTTAGAAAGTAATATACAGTTCCTTTGCTAACTGTGCTACACTTCGAATAAATGTATCTTTGGTTACTAAGAATCCAGTCTAATTGAATTTGTCTACTGCAATGTTTTCTTTCTGGGAATGATATTCTCAAGATGGTCCCATTTTTCAACTCAAGGATAGAAATCCTTGGAATAGAAGTGGAAGTACTGGTATTTTGGCCTTTTCTGTGGTTTCCTTGTTGTATCTGTGTACTAATGGTTCCATAATATTCCTTTTTTTCAGGTCCCCAATGAATTTCATTCTCAATGTTTCCATTCTGGTTATTATTGGTTTCAATTCTGTTATCTCGTATAACAGATTATTTGAAGGATTGTGTAGCGAGTTGTTGGGGTTTCTCAACTCAGTTATATTCCTTAGAAAACTTCTTTCATCTATTTACAAGTTGCTAAGTGCCGTTTTTGTCGTGTTCATCAATATCATCTGACCATAATCCAGTAGTGGTCTGAAAATCATTTTATAAATAGCAGCGTTGATACCCTGGTTTTTGTATGTTAATGACGATATGATGTTTAAAACTCAGTTTATTATCAATGTATATCCCCAAACACTTGCACCCTGTTGTTGGTCTGATTGTATCGTTGCCAATTTTTATATTTGAGGAATTGCTCTTGATTTTGTGGTGGAATATAACCAGATGTGATCTTCTTGGGTTAGGTTGTAATCGCCAGCGTCTCATCCATGCCACAGTGCTATTGCGAGTTTTTGAAACTTTTCTTCAAATAAATCTCTTCAGTGTTGTACCATGCGTAATTAGTGTTGTATCATCTGCAAACTGCAGGGTGTATGCTTCCTTATCTATTTGGTGTTCTGTTGAGTGCGTGTGACTATATATGTCTCATTAATATAAATTGTACAACACTGGAGAAAGAGGTGATCCCTGTGGGAGTCCTTGCTCTGGCACGAATGGAAGCGAAAGCTCGTTCTTTACTCGAACCTGATTAGTTCTTTCATAAAGAAATTGATCAATTATCTTGAGCAAGTAGGTAGGGCACTGCTAACGGAACAGCTTATATATCATTCTTCCACCAGACACTGTCAAATGCTTTTTGGTTAGCCATGAAGAAGGCTGCCGATTAATTCCCAATTTATTTATTCCATTGTATATTTGTTGTTATAATTGTTGGCGGATGAATGGTTGATGTTTCTTTCTTGAAACCAAATTGGTAACACATATAGATTTTCCTATTTTCAAATTGATCTTTTCTTTTATAATTTTTTCGAATTTCCCAGTACAGACAGGAGAGTGATGGGTGTATAATTTTCTACTTTACTATGATCTGTTTTTGTTTTAGGGATAGTGATGATTATTCCCTTTTTCCATTCCTTAGGGAAACAAGAGTTTTTCAGCAGAAATTATATATTTTTATAATGGTTTGGTGTGTCGTTGAGTGTAACTCTCTTAACAACCTTCTGGAAATGTTGTCATATCCAGGGGAGGTGTTCTTTCCCTGGTGCTGTGCCCCATAGTACACGTCTTTTGTTATGGATGGGCCTTCCACTCCCGTCTGCGAGAACACATCCTTGCACTAGTTCTCCACCAGCTGCTGTGCTTGTCGTCATACTCCTTGTTAATAGATTTCTTATATAACTTCTTGTAGTGTTCAGTGGAAGCTTCAGTTATTTCTTTGTCATTATTCAAGAGTGGATACGATTAGTTATGTTGTGAGATGTGTATTTTGATAGTCTTTTTAATTTCTCCAGTATGTTCGACCTTTCTTTACAGGCGTTCAAGTAGGTGTGAGATCTGTATTCAAGTACTAATTTATGAATATCTTTTTTCAGTTCGTTGAATTTTCTTTTCATACTGGAATCTTCATCAATCTTATTTTGCGGATATTTCTCCTTTTTTAGCCTAATTAATTTTATGATATATGGGGGCAATGTTTGGCTAAAGTATTTTTCCTAGCGGTTGGTGTTTGCTCTATTATTTTCCTGATATTGTTCCATGGCAGACTGATATGTACTCACTGGTAATTTCATTTTCTGGATTTATGATTCGGAGGATTTGCTTGTTCGTCAATATTGCATTTTTCATATAATAATCTAGTTTCCACGGAGTATTCAATAGGTTAGGTTAGGTTAGGTAATCCTATCGAACTAGTTCGATTAGTAAATATTCCTCTTTCTAGAACCAATTTCAACACCGAGAAAAATTTAATCAAGCAAATAGCCGTGAATAATAATTATAATCCTGAAATAATAGATAATATGATATTAAAGAAAAACTTCAAAAAGGCGATTGGTTTGGTGTATCCCCTAGTCAAAAACAATATCAACTATAACAGTCTTACATATATCGGTAAGTCCAGTGAAAAACTCAAATCTCTTTTTTTTAAGTATAACATCCACATTGCTTACCGTACTGGAAATAACTTAGGAAAACATATCAAAAATAACAAATCTAAGGTCAACAAAAATAAAAAATCAGGTGTATATAAAATTAACTATGGTAGTTGTGATAAGTTTTATATTGGCGGAACGTTTAGAAGTTTTCAAATAAGAAGTTCGGAACATAAACGTAGCTTTGATAATCAGAAGACAGATTCTCATTATGCAAATCATTTGATTAATGAAAATCATATATTCAATCCCGATTTTGAAATTTTGAATAACACAAACAAGGGAATGAAGCTTAATTTGTTAGAATCACTTCAAATTAATAAATACAAATATTCTGGCAACCTTTTGAACAGCCAAATCGATCATACCTCAAGCCCCCTTCTCAATCTTTTCAAAATTACTTAGTTTACTATATAATAGTTCAGCATGAATTGATCCCTTCTACCTGTTATCTACCTGTTTTCTCTGTATTCATAAGTTAAGTTTATATATTGTATGTATTCGAGAAATTGTCATTAGTCTTCACGTAGCATTTGAAAAAGGTGAATTTCATCGAAACGTACGTCATACAGTATTATTTTTAATATATGTGTAAATCAGTTTAACAATTGTTTTATTATGTTTATCGATTTACATCAAGTATCGGCCTTATCAATTATTAATTTATATATAAGGTACAATCGGTAGTAGATTCTGGAGATTTACTTGATGAATGATTTGATGTGCCCAAATTGGTAGTAATGTTGACGAAATAATGATTGGACGCTTTTACTATATCTTCCCTATCATTTAAAACAATACTGTCTACCTTAATTTCATGGTATTGGGTTGTTTTGTTTGACATACCTATCAATTCTTTAAGCATATTCCATTTTTTTTAGGTAAGCGGTTGCTTTGAAATTAAGCTCCCACATTATACTTTTTATTAAACTTGATTTTGTTTTTTATTTGCTTATTAAAATTTCTATGGTTAGGTTAGGTGATTTGGGTGATTTGGTTAGGTTGATTTTGTTTTTTATTTGCTTATTGAAATTTCTAAGGTTTTCTAGAAATTCGTTATTATGTGGAAATTTTTTCGCTTTTATATAGAGAACATTTCTTTGTATAATCTGATTTTTTATTTCAGATGTAAACCAACCTTTTATATCATTACTGTATTTTCTTACAGTTACAGTATTATATTTTTTCAGTTCTTCACAGATAACATTGCACAATCCATCAAAACCCATGTTATCACTGTCAATCGATTGTAATTTTGCAGTAATATTTTGTTCCAAAAAATAATTCCAAACTTCAAAAACGAATGAAAATTTGCATGATAGACAATCATCAGAACTTCCTAACTGACATATGATTTTAAAACTCTTATAGAAAACATTATATTGCACAGTCTCTCATTTAATTGCTCAATTTGTTTGCCCCATCCCAGATTATTATCCAGATGTAATCCCATAAATTTGGTGGAAACAACAGTTTCAACAATTTTATCATCTACAAGCATTTCCTTTGGTGTACTCATATTATATCTTATTGTTTTGAAAAAATAGACTGTTAGTTTTTTCTCTATTCAGAACTAGTGTACTTTTTAATAACCAATTTTTCAATTCATTTATAGTTTTCTTATGACTAATCAACAAATCTTCAATATCTTTTGACCTTATGATCCAGTTTGTGTCGTCAGCAAAGTTTGCTAATGACCCTGCGAGAACTGTTGATGCAATGTCATTTACGTAGATGCCAAATAAAATCGGCCCTCATGGACTTCCTGGGGGTATGCCCATATTAATCTCCGCCAGTTCCGATACCTCATCTGAATCATTTCCATTTAATACAACTTTTAGAGTTCGATTCTTTAAAAAAGATTGCATCCAACACAGCGCAAAACTTTAATGCCGTACCGCTCAATTTTTTGAATTAAAATATTGTAATCTCTTGTTTCTTATTCTTTTGATAGATCCAAAAATGTGCCTATTATGTATTTCATGCTTTCAAAACCCAGTAGTACTTCCTGAGTAAAGGAGTGAAGTGCAGTGTAAATTGATTTATTCTTCAAGTAGCCATGTTGACAAATGCTAAAAAGATGATTCTTCATAAAAAAAAGTCTGCTATTCTACTTGCCATTGCTGATTCAAAAATTTTTGAAAAGATGGCAATATGCTGATGGATCTATAATTTTCGATTGAAGAAGGGTCACCCCTTTTATAGATTGGTTTCACTATAGCTGTTTTCAGTGATTCCAGAAAGATGTCGTGTATGAGCGGGTTATTCACAATAAAGACCAATGGCGCGACTATCTAAAACACAAAATTTTATTATTGTTACTGGTATTTCGTTGACTCTGCTACTGATCTTGTTTTTTTAGGAGTCTTATTATATCAACAATTTCCAGTTGTGTAACTGGAATTACATACATAGTCTTTGAATTAAATTTTATGTGATTTCCGCTGAAATCAACTTGTTTCGGACTTCAAACTAGACTAGAAGCTGTGCTCACAAAATATTTATTCAGTATGTTTGCAATTTCTTTTGTACCTCCTGGAATTTGATGTTCACGATTTCCTCCCTGGCCTCTAATATCTCCGACAATAATCCAGACTGTTCTACTTTTGTTATCTGAATTTTTTATTTTGTTATAAATGTTTTTTCTAAAAGCAATCAGGAGCTGATTGTATTCCCTCTTAACTGAGTTAAATTGAGCTGCATAAACACCGCTGTGATTTTTGTGAGTATACAAAATATCTAATCTCAATTTACACTCTTTTATTTCTTCTGAACTGTAATTTATTTTATTGACTTTTCTTTTTTCATATTGTAAAGGAAAACATTCATTGAATATTCGTTTAAAAATATTCATAAAATTATTAAATTGTAAAACATTCATTGAATATTCGTTTAAAAATATTCATAAAATTATTAAATTGTATGCTTACATATTTTTCATCGACGTTATATACTTGTTGACAAGTTTGCTCTCCTATTTTGTTTAGAAACTTTACTTTATTCTTGATATTGAAAAATCTTTTCAGAAAAAGTTTGGTTTTTTCCAGTTTCAAATTTAAGATTATTTTTTGTCCGAGATGATCCGACAAATTGTAATTAATTAATTCTGATTTAAAATTCCAGATATTTGTGAAAATATAATCTATAAAACTTTTAGTGGTTAATGTTACTCTGGTAAATTCGAGAGTAGAGGGCTTCATATTATAAGATTGCAAAATCGACAAAAGGTTTCGTTTTTCAATGGAATCATCTCTAATATTTATATTGAAATCACCAGTTACACATATTTCACTCTTTTCTTTTTTTATAATTTTCATAAGCTTTTCAAAGCCTTAAAAAAATTTGTTTATATTCGATCCATTATTGTAAATACAAATAATCACAATTTTTACATTACGAAAAACTAATTCCACTGCTGAGCATTCAAACACTTCTTTTTGTGCTAGTTTAGGTCTATCTGGCTGTTCTTTCACACTTACACTTTCTCTGCAATATATTGCCGAGCCCATGTGTTCATATTCTTTCCGTCAGTATGAGGAAATTAGATTAGAACCTTCTAATTCCGTAGTTTCCCAGCTGGTCTTCAGATTTTCAATGTTCAGTTATGCATAAGCAGATACATTCTTTTTATCAGTTACCAATTTGTTCAATTTGTGTATACAGTTTCCAATTGATTGCACATTATAATGTATTAATGATGAATTTGATATTTTGGTATATAGCATATTTACTTAAATTTTTCCTTGGATTTTGCTATAGTGTATAAAAAACTACTGATGTTAGTTCCTTCAGGCCATATATCAGGTGCTTTAATTTTCTCTAATAGATTTGGGGGAACTGTTATTATGTACGACTTAAATAATATCCGGATACTTAGAATAACCTATTTTTATTTTGAATTGCTTGATGCCATTTTGGTGTTGATTTTCGATTTGATGTTTGCTTATTTATTCTTCTGTGCTATTTGCATCTATTCTGCTAATGTATACAGAAACCATTTTTTGTACACCTTTTGAATCAGAATTTTTGTTATTCCCTATAATTTCAGGATTCAGTTTTTTTGTAGTTTACAGTTGTGAACATACTCTCTGCCTTTTTCTGATTATCGTGGGTTGTGCTAATGTTATTCTTTTTTTCATTACAAGTATTCAGCTGTTTAGTAGCTTGATCTATTGTTTCAGTATTGTTTATTATACTTCGTGCCTATGTTTGTTTGGATAAAACAGATATATTGGGTCTAAATTTGTTTTTTTTCTAGGTTTATTATATCTTGCATTAGTTTTTTTTCATCTAGGATGATATTTTGATTGGATATTTCTGGATTTCCATTAATTGTGTTAGATTTTTTTGCATCCTCTCTTAATGCAAATCTTAATGAATAAAGTTTTCAGTGATTTTTTGTATTTTTATGTCCAATTTCTTTTGAAAGCAGATCTGTAGATTTTCTAGCATTCTTTTTACTTGTTCAGTTGTAACTATTTCGGTTTGTTTGTCATTTCTGAAATTTAAGTTCGATTCTTTTATTTCAAGCTCATTGTCTATATGAAGTTGGCTGCATCTTTGGATTTTTTCATTCAAATAGGTTATTTGTTGTTTCAATGTTTGTGATGAAAGATAAAGGTTTTCTTTATCTTCCTTGAGTTTATTCCACCCATTTTGTTGGTTTCTATTTCTGTTTTCTCTATAGTTTTTTCCAGTTGATCAATTTCTTTCAATAAATTTTTGTTCTCTGAGTTCTTCTGCTGCAACTTTACTTCATTCTCGATTTTATAATTCCCACTTCTGCTGATGTCATCTTGAAAATTCATCAGTTTTCTTCTAATGATTTTATATAGGTTTTCATATCCTCAACGACAGAATTTTTCACCACTTATTCATTGCAACTTTTTTGTTTTGTTGTTTCAAGATTTTATTTGAGAGTATTAATCTCTTGTTTAAGTTTTCTATTTCTTTTCATTAATAATTCAATATGGCCTGCTTTTTTTCTGTATTCTGGGCAATAGAGGAAAATCTTTCTCTTCAATAGTGGAAAACATTTCTCCTCCTATGCCGTGAAATCTCCACAGTTCTTGCATTGGGTGTTTCCACAGCATTCACAGTTAAATAAAACATATTTATCACCTTCCAACAAACAGCTACAACCCTTCATTCTTGGTTTTTTATTTTGACTTTCATAAGCTTTTCTAAAATTTGCCGACTTTAAATTGGAAAACATTGCATTATAAATCACGATCCAACAGATATCAAATGTGATATTATTAAAATACTAATATTAAGATCCTTATATATTTCAATAGTGCACATGTGAGGTGATTCTACAATACAATAATTATTTATTCATTTATACACATCATTATTACATACATTACATTTTTTACAAACTGTAAAACTACTCTGCATTCCTATCTAATCAAAATATTTTCTATCTCAGCACCCTTGTCTACTATAGGAACTCGTAACACTAGTTCTCATTATAGCAGTTCCAATAGTCGACAGGGGTGACGACTATCTAGATATCATACACTAAAGTTACTTATACAGTTCTGTTTTATATTAGTTCAACATTCATCGTCTATTGGCTTTTCCTTTTTTTTTTCCTAATATTCCTATCTCGACTATAGTCGACCATAGGCGCAGTGGCTTTTTGAAGACCAGTTGTAGTCACCTTCTGATAGTTATTCAAAAAACTTGACAATCCACTAAAAATTTACCTGGATGCAGGTTTGAAGTGTTGATTATGCGGATAAAACAAAAAACAGATTGTAGTAAAAAATCTCGAAAAAATTTACGCGTCTTACATAGCACATTAAGAAACGCTGGTTACAGGAGGAAAAATGGAAGCAGCACAACAAATTTTTGATTTATATATGTATATTCATAAGTTTCAGCTGCAAATCTATCAGCATATGAATGAAAACGTAACTAGCCTTTGTTAAAGGCGGGAACTCGATAGTTACTGTAGTTTCGTTATTTTTCGCGTAATTACAACCGGTGTTTATTATAGGCGGAGTGTCAAGAATTGGATCACTTTCTTAAATACTATATTTTCTGTACTAATATTTCATTTAAGTAACTGATATATATTTTTCTTATTTTTCAGATGAAATTTAGAAATTTCGAAAAAGTTGAAAAGGTAGTATGTTTTATCCATAAATATTATGTTAATACGATGGTGTCATATAATTTTATTGGGATAGTGAATAAATACACCACAAGCAATATTATTACAACAATTTTTTTGCTCTCTTCAACTGTGTTCAGAAACTAGGAGAAAATTTTTTTAAACCACTTCATTTCATTTGTTGAAATAAGTTACTTTTTGGATGTTTGTGGTACTTCAAGATTTTCTTCTGGTTTATCAAACTCCCATATCCTATTTATATGATTGCTTGCAAAATTTCATTACCATTTAGCAAAGAATGATTGATCTTAAAGAGTTGTGTTTGGTTCATAAAATAAAATTTTTTTTTTGTATTTCATTAAGGATGAAGAAAGTAAGTTGTTTTCAATACCAGTTTGGAAGTTCAAAAAATCAACTTGTCAAAACATATATTTTATATGTTATAGTTATATGCATCAACATTTGAATCTTTCAGTAGATATCAGATGTTTCACATGCAAGTTCTATTTTAGATACTGAAATATTTTCAAAAGAGAAAGTTGTCTGATTTTGATATAAAATGTCTGCAATTATTGTTGAAAATAACCATTTCTGTCTTTGTTCCCATCATATGCAGGAATAAGTTTGAACCTTTAGAAGGGATAAAACTACTAAATGTTTGCTGCATTATAGCCACTAGAATTACTACTTGTAGAATACTTAGAGCTTTCTGATTATCTTGTTGACATTACAAACAAAAGCAGAATACACATTTTGGCTAATGATAATGTATATGAACAATTCAATTACAATGATTGAATACAAATAATTTTCAGATTAATTTTTGATGATATAAGCTGTTATTTTCGATAGGCTCTAGTAACTTCATCTATGACAAAGAATGTTTTAATTTGCCTAAAATACAGTTTTACATGAGCATATATATTTTATGTTTTATTCATATATATTGAAGTTTTGCAAAAAAAACAATTGATTTTTGCTAAAACCATAAATCTATAATGTGGCATTTATCTGCAAAAACCAACGACAAATCAACAGAAACAAAACCTTGTGAAAGAAAAAAAATCGTTTTGTTCAAAAAAAAATTAGTCCAATATTTTTACATTCAATTTTTGTTGTGGTTTCTCTAGCTGTTAATTGCTAGCCAACATTGGTGTTCTTTGTATATTTTCTTTAAGCAGTATCCTTTTGTTTGTGCTGACAATGTTGTAAGTCAGGGGTTGGCAACATTTTTGTCCTTAAGGGCAGAATACTAGATCTGAAAATTCCCGGGAGTGTACATTTTTCAAAAAATCAACGGATATAAATAGGCATTGACAAAAAAATCAGATTCAAATTCGCAATTTTATTTTGATGGTGTCTTATATATTGATACATATAATTCAATATGTTTCTCTGTTATCCATACATTCAGCTAAATTCTTGTAATTGGAGGTATATAGAGTACCCCCAGTAAAGTATAGGTATAGCGTTGCTCGATATTTCGATTTCAAATATATATATTTGAGAACGAAGACTCGCCATAATATGTCGTTGCACAATGTGAAAACATTTTTAGCACACATTTTCATGATATAGGATAATTATTTTCATCGATTAAGTTCCAAAATATTATATTACTACCAATCGCTTTTAAATGATTTCACTTTCGAAGTTGACTATTTTTGATTATAGTCTATATTATGGAGTTCGAAATACACTGAAACTATTGCAAGGGCATTATCTTCAGTGAGATCAAATGAATTAATTAAAAATCTTACAAAGTTTTCAAATGCCGCAAAATCTTCATATTTAGGAGAAAATTCTTCTATTAGCTTATCGATAATTTTTAAACATGATGTGACTGTAAAATTTCCATTATTCAAATTAAAACTCTCAATGAAATGTTTTATATTCGGAAGTGTGATATTGATGTCCTCATTAGTTTTAATTCGAACACTTACTTTTTAATACATTTACTGCACTAACCATGTCAGCGATATGCTTTTTTACCATTTGTATAAATTAAATTGATTCAACTTTGCCGTTATATCATTCAGAAATTAAAAACCATTCAGCCAATTTTTAATAGATGACACGGAGGTTTCGCTTAACTCTTGGTGAAACATTATGTTAAAAACTATAAAATTAAAAATTAACACACTTGACTTAAGTTTTACTGAATATATTAAAAACTCTACATATGTTTCGGGTGGTTAACCCATTATCAAGAGTATATAATATTACTGATTTACTGATTGCAATATTACTCAGTTACTAGCTGTCCTGGCGAACTTTGTACGCCCATTTATTTTTCTATGAATATTTTTCAAAAAGCCACAAAGATAGTGGACAAATGTTCCACTGTTTGTGCTACACTATATTGTTTTTAAAATTTATACCGTGTGGAGCCAGGGACTTACTTACGAAGGGAATGCAATATGTTCTCTGTTCTCGGTCCAGTGCTATTTATACTTTATACAAATGACCTACCCTACAACATTTCGTCAGACAGGATGGTGAGCTATGCGGACGACACATGCATCCTCAACAGTTCTAGTCGACAGGCTGTAATACTAGATAAGTCCACAAAATCGGAGAAAGACGCATCAAACTGGTTTTTCGCAAACGGTCTTCTTATGAACAACCAGAAAACCCAGAGACTTCTCTTTACAAACAGAGAAAACAAAGATCAATCTCTGACATACCTTGGCATTGAATTTCACTCCTTAAGCTGGCGAAACCATATCGATACGCCAAGCAATAAATTGTCAACCGCAGTATTTCTAATCAGGAGGATGAGGCAGGTAGCGGGAGCGGAATCAGCAAAGCTCACTTACTCTTCTACTTTCCATAGCCAAGCCACATACGGTATAATCCTTTGGGGTCAGAGCGCCGAGGCGGAGAGAATCCTTGTGCTACAAAAGCGGGCGGTAAGGACAATCTATTGTATGACAAATACCGAGAGCTGCAGAGAAGTTTTCAAACGTGAAAAGATACTTACCATCACATCAATGTTCATACTTACCTGCTTGAATCATGTACATCGCCAGCAGCATAAATTCACCAGGAACCAAGATTTCCACCAATATAATACAAGAGAGAGAAAGAAAATTTCCATCCCATATTCTAGGATTGTAAAGGCACAGCAACCAATAAAGCATACAGCCATAAAACTTTATAATAAACTACCAGACCACAATAAATCAATGCCACCACCAGCATTCTCTAAGAACGTAAAGAAAATCCTGATTGAGAATACACTGTATAAACTGGGTGAATTCCTCCAGTGAAGATGCCTTGGCATTCAATCTTTTTAACATGACAAGCCATGTAAACTTGATGGTGTTTTAACATGCATCGTATAGGTTGTTTTGTGATATATCAGCTTAATTTCATTAGTTTGTTTCTGTTTATTACCTAGTTGATGTTGATTTTATTATGTTAATTGTGTCCATTTGTTATCACTGATTTTGAATATTATTGAAATTTAATTTTAATTTTATCAATTGACTTGTATAACGTACATTGATCCGATTGCATGTAATAGTAATAATAATAATACTTCCTGTTATTTCAAATCATTCGAATTATCGAAATATTCCTATATTAACTCGTTTGATGTATTGAAAGTTATTAACCTATCCGTTCTATAGTTGAACGGCATGTTCCTAATTTCGTATCAATTACTTGTCCCATATATCTATCATTATTTATATTATTTATCATTATTTATATGAGATATTTGCTGGATATAAGTCAAAAAATGTTCAGAATTGCTCATCGGTTTGACTTGCTCTTTTATATCTTTCACTTTCTGCATTGCGAGTTCTGCGACTTAAGTTTGTATATCTAATGATTATCATTTTTAAAAACGAAATTCCAACTTTAAAAAAGAAAACTATGTATTCTTCTTTATAATCGTTAATAAACTTTATAATAATAAAATTTCATGTTGAATTGAAGTTTTAATGATTGTCGGGATAGCTCTGAACTAACCGAGATGTTTAATAAGATATTCAGTTTTCTTACATTTTCTTTTTGAGAATTAATAACTATTTCTTACTTATATTATTAATGAAGTATTCATAAGTTTTCTTATTTTACACGCAATTTTTCAAATTTTAAACAGTGAAATCGGTCCAGCAGTTTGCTCTACATTTAAGTTGGAAAACATTTGTGTGGGAAAAGACATCGGCTGTTTTTAGGGTTTTCCCGGCAATTATTCCAATTCTTCTCGCCGTAAAAATCATCCGTGGACTTCAACGAACATTTTAAAAAAATACTTGGCAAAATTGGTCCAGGCGTTGTTCAGTTATGCGCTTACCAACACATTTTGCGATTCATTTTTATATTATAGATATTGTATACTCTTGATAATGAGTTAACACCCGAAACATATGTAGAGTTTTTATTACATCCAGTGAAACTTAAGTCATGTGTGTTAATTTTTAATTTTATAGTTTTCAGCGAATTTTTGTTCTTTAATTGCTCGTTAAATTCGTCTCCATACAACAGATTCCTTTATTTGTGATAAAAGCATGTTAAACCGGTTTAGTATCTCACCTCTGCTCACACCACACTTTCACAGTGCATGTAAACGAATATCTGTGAACTAACTCCTCATTTTCGAAACGTTATTCAAAAAATCTGAATCGTCTTATAAAAAGGATAATATTGATAACAATCAAAAATAAATATGCGTTGAAACCTGATTGTTTCCGAGTAAAACATTTCCTGGTGTATGAGACATTGATCAGAAATAGGTTTCAGGAGTAATCCTGTCCACTTGAGGAAATACATCTATTTTTCTTATTGGTGTCCCCTCTGCTATAATTGTTGATAATTTGTGCTCAGGTAATTTTACATCTGTTGTATATTTTTTTCAAGGTAGAAAAAATTTCCTCTCTCGTGCGACTCTTCGATGTCACACTTCTTTTTTGTTATAAAATCAGAAAATACCATTTTCTATATCATTTGTTAATTGTTATTAGTTGCTCAGAAGTGGTAATATTCTAATACAGGGCTTCTTAAACTTTTTTATATAGCGACCCCCTTCAACCTTAGGAAATTTTAAACGACCCCCTCCTCCATATAATGAAATATATATTAACCGTAGATGTAGATGTAATATCGCACTATTTTACAATGTAAATAAAATAAGGATTAAAGAATACGTACCCATTCATTTCACATATATGTATATATATATATATATATATATATATATATATATATATATATATATATATATAATATTTGGAAACGTTGACGGGATATCGGTCGTAATAAAACACAATAAATAGAATGACATAAAACTATATATATATATATATATATATATATATATATATATATATATATATATATATATATATATATATATATATATTTATTCAGTAGAAAAAATAATTTTTTGTAACAATTTTTTTATAGAAAACAAAACTATATGTACGTAGTGTGTATACTAATTTTAAAATTTTATTTATAATGATTGAAAAGTATCAGATTTTTGCGACCCCCTTTCAGTAGTCTCGCGACCCTCAGGGGGGTCGCGACCCACAGTTTAAGAAGCCCTGTTCTAATATCTACTAATATAATGTAGTATTTAGGGATAGAGTTATTTGTGTTCGGACTGAAGTTTATGTCCAGCGAGGGGTATTGCAAATCGAACAAGGGCGGACGTCACTTTGCCGACACTTGTGTAGGTATTCGAAAATTGTTGACAATCAACACCATATCAATATAGTATTCTATAAATTTGACTGACTATTCGTAAGCTCGAAGAATGGCAATAGCTGGAGCAGTGTTATTCATTATGTCGTTATAAAATTGAATTTTTAATATTAATTCTTCCATTAAGCCGTCTCGATCTATTCTTTGGTATGTTTATCCATTTTCAACCTTCTTTTACTTTTTAATTTCAAGAAATTTTATATTTAAATAAAAATTACGGCTGCTGTGTATCGTGTGTATTTTTAATGTATTGTAAGTGTACAAGGATGGGGTGAAAAGTTTCCGGCCTGACCAAGAGATGGCGCCACTGGTCTACCTTTGGAGCGGCGTCCTACAGTACCATTTCTTCTGAGCTTGTATGTAAAGTTACAGCCCAATCGCTACGTTAGTTTGCGTTTGAGAGCACGAGACGCTTCCGTTGTTTCCGTGAAAATGGAAAAATTGTGCTGCCATCAAATATTTCTATTTGGAAGGTTTTACACCAAAACAAATAGAAGAAGAGATGGATTAAACAATAGGATACTCCTCCCCATAATATTCAACTATTAAGCAGTGGGTTTCTAAATTCAAAATGTCGTGTGAGCATATCTGACGAGCCTCACTCAGGACGGCCAGTTGAAATCACAACTTCAGAAATGATTGAGAAAATCTATTAAATAGTATTGGACGACCGCAGATTGAAAGTGTACGAGTACGAGATAGTTGAGTCCTGTAGGATGTCAGCTGAACGCGTGCAAAATAGTTTGCACAACTATTTGAGCATAGAAAAGCTGTGCAAGATGGGTGCCGTTTTTGCTTACGCTCGACCAAAAACTGATTTGAAAAAACATTTTGACCGGAAATTTCACGCTGTATAGGCGTAATCCACACGAATTTTTCGTATGTAGTAGTAATTCATACTACTATTTTTGGGATGCGGGAGGAATTATACACATTGATTATCATGAAAGGGTAAGATTATTACTGGTCAATACTACGCAGACGTATTGCAACGTTTGAAGGACGAGTTACAAATTAAACGAACTCATTTGGCGAAGCAAAAAAATGTTGTTTCACCAAAAACATACCTGCTCATTGGTCGATTTTTGTCATGTCCAAAATCTACGAATTGAATTTTGAATTGATGCCGCATTCTCAGCCACTATTACCTGTTTCCTAATCTCAGAAAATGGCTTGCCGTTGATTTGAGAGCAACGAAGAAGTTATCGAAACAATAAATCAGTATTTTGAGGAATCTACGTTTAAAACAGGTATAACTAAATTAGAACACCGTTATGAGGAATGTATCAGTGTTGATGGAGATTATGTTGAAAAATAAAGCAAAAAAAGTTTCAAAATATCGTGTTTCTTGGTCAGGCCTGAAACTTTTCACCCCACCCCCGTACATCTTGTTGATAAGTTCAATGCTGTACTTTATTTATGTATGATTTTGTTTGAAATCATTCCTTTTAATTTTGAGAAAATTGTCCCATGTACAATGTTTTTTGAATAATGCAAGTATTATCAGATAATCATATAATATACTTTGTGTCTATTCTTTATTATTGTGTCTCTTGAGAAATTTGAATACATGGATTAAGAAAAGAGTTGCTGTAATAGTTTAAATTTCCAAATGTTCATAAAAAACAATTTCGAATATATATCCAACGATATTCACTAGACATGTTATATAACATACCATATATATAAAATACATTAATATATATATATATATATATATATATATATATATATATATATATATATATATATATATATATATATATATATATATATATATATATATATATATATATATATAAATGTATATATGGGGTATATTATATACAGTAAAAGCTCTTTATTCGCGGGGTGTACGTTCCGAAAATATGCCGCGAATACAGAAACCGTGAATATGGAATGGTAATTTATATGAGATTATAGGGGATACGTTCCTGGGTGACAAAATGAATATAATATATAAAAGTATATAATGAAATTTTAATTTAAATGAATTTTTTGATCATATTGCTTAATTATTATGTTGAGACTTAGGCAATGGTTTAAAGAATTTTGTAATTTTTGCTTGCTTCGCAGTTTTTAAAGGTTCCTTTAATTCAGACTGATATTAAACAATGACTTTAGCAATTTGTCTTTAAAGTAAGACTTCGTTCCATAGATGGATCAATTTTCATAAATAAAATCACAATGCTTATTAGCCATTCTTAAACCTTCACTAAGAATTTTCAAATTAAATGTCACGTTTCCCGTGCTCGTTGATGCCTTTTCCTCAAGAGGATGTGAATTTAACATTTCCTTCAAGTTGCTTTCAGTCAAGTTCTGCAGTCAGAGCAGGCCACAGTTTTTCCGCCATGAATTCTATGTGTATGGATTCAGTTCTTCCAATGATGTTTACTATGCATTTTGTTATGTAAAAATCCTTCCAGCATTCCATAAAGTTCATATTAAGATCACATTCCACATCATCAATAAGATTTTGAAGGTTCGTCTAATACAGGCATTCATAAACTTTTTTTACCATAACATAAGCAGTTTGGGAATCCCTGGTCTAATGTAATAGAGCTTCAAGGCCTGGATTACTCTTGTTCTATAGGTTGAAGCAAGCCGTCATGTTGGGAGGGAACAACGTCACTTTATATTTGGATGCATAATTTCAAATTCGTGAGGTTGACTTGGTGCTTTATCCGAAACTAGATCTGCTCAAAGTCGGGTTGCATTTTTTTAATCCGCCAATAGTAAAAACGCGAATGAGGAGCTTTTACTATATATATATATATATATATATATATATATATATATATATATATATATATATATATATATATATATATATATATATATATATATATATATATTAGGGGGTCAAAAAATCGATTATTTTTTTTACAAGTGACACGGAAAACTGGGTTGCTAGACACCTTAAAAAAATTTTCACCAAGCATGAGCTCTTAATTTTAATAGGAAGATCCTCCGTATCGCAGTTTTGTATTTTTTTCTCACGCCTATAGAAAAAAATTCGTACCCCATCATTTATAGATTGAACAGAAAAATGTTCCGAGAGAATTTTTTATGAAATTTAATGCTCTACAAAAAAGGTATCTTATATTTTTCCCTAAACCGCACCATTTGAAAAATATTAAGGATTTAATTTTGATTATTTTGAGACAAATTTCATTTTTGTTTATGAATTTTATAACTCGACAATAAATGACTTTTACAAAATGCGCAATACAAATTTTTATTGGAAATTAACTGCTCTCTAAAAATGGTTTCCTATTTTTTGGCGATGAAATTAACCGTTCAAAAGATATTCATCATCAAACTTTCATGTGTACAGATTTTGAAAGTTTTTGATTAGATATTCGAAAAATTTCAATTTAATTTATAATTTTTGGGATAATTTACAGGAATTTTAGTTGTTATCAACTGAGATACTTCAAAATATTTTTCCAAGTTTTTATTTATGTTTAAGTATATTTGTCACCATTTAAAAAATAAATTGGACATTATTTATCGCTTAGTTAAATATTTATTGATAATAAAGCAAAGTTTTCATTATACATATATTATGATATGTTTCAGTATCAGAGAAAAACAATGCCAATTAGTTATAAATATGTATTTTATTTCAATTTCAAACGTGTATTTGTTGCAAGTTGGGTTATTTTTTCGATGCTCTTTGACAACTTGCAATAAAAATTGAAATTGCTATTCGTTTTTTGTCAAGCACTGGTTATATTCAGTTACTAATGCGACACCTCGCTCTGCCACATCATTAACAACTTTTAATTGTGCGAAAATTCTTTATTTTCATTATAACTTCCATCAGTAGACCATAAATCAATATTTTCATCAATAAAATCATATGACAGATCAAAGAGCTCAAACAGTTTCATTGACTTTTTAGAAACAAAGTCACTTCTGTTTTTTTGCAGAATTGAATCCAAATTTTTTTATCAATTATAAATATTCTTGCTTTAGAATCTGTACCTTCGCGAGTCTCAACAGCTTCAACAATATTCTTATTTATGTTTAATGGTACGTTATCATTAAATATTGATAAAATGGCAAGTTCATCACATAAGTACCATAAATGTAAAGTAATTTTTTCACATGTAACCGAGGATATCGAAAGGATTAATTTGCTTGTACCTTATTATTTCATGAACTCTAAGTCGTGATTAGCCGCAGAAGTCGTAGAAGTTGATGAAAACCAAGCTTTTACATACACTATGACTATAAAAATACAAAGTTATCGAAAACCATCCAATTCTTTCTTAGAAAGGACAAATTCATCTCTAAAAATAAATATTTTTAGGCAACAAATTGCCATTGCCATCCATCTTGCGTGAATTGCTCCAGGACATTTAAAGGAAACTTGATCTCGAGGCATTTCTCCAAGAGAAATTAATGATAATTCCAATAATTCTTAATAGTCATCTCGGGGCTGCGTTAATTACAAAAAATAATCAATTATTCGTAAAAAGTCAAAAATTTTCCTCTACTCTTAAAATTATATTCAAATAATACCTGTAAGTATCGTGTGATAAATGTAGATAAATCATTTTTATCATTCATAACAATATTAGTAACAATAGTATCTTCAACACCAGATTTATACTTCGTTTTATCGACTGTGTCCCATAATTTTTTAAATCTCCCAAGTATTGGAACATTTGGACAGGATGATATTGGCCCATGCACTTCGAAGGCGCTCCTCAAAATGATTTCATAAATATGATGGCGACATGGTAACCAAATTAATTCCTACGGCCTTTCAATTTCTTTATAAGTACCGTGATGCATTCCTGTAAGTGAAAATAGATAATCATTAATCACACTTAAGTTATGTATTAAAGAAAAATTGTAACACTTGTTAAAATCTTAATAAATGAATAATTATAAATAATGGGCACGTGCCGAAAATTTAATTTATATATGAAAACAATTCAACTAGAAAGATGAAAACGAAATTTTCTTTTAAATGTATCATCATTGATTAGTTAGCCGTATTAACGGCAGTCACAACACATCGCCTTAATGTAATGAATAACACCCCATTGATTTAACGTCGATAAGATAGCTGCTGCTTGATTTTCTGCCGATCCACTATTCATTTTTGGAACTCCAAGTAACTGCTCAGTACCAATAGTAGTCAAAAGAATCGGTAACCAATCCACAAATTTCGATTCAGCAATGTCATTCAGTATTTGCCATCCCAATGCACGACGTATTTATCATGAGCTCTGAAGTTATCACTTGATAGAACTGGAGCAATAATGAACAACAGTTTAACTCATATTAACTATATTCTCGAAAAAATTTATTATTAATTTGCTGGACTATAATTATTCATTCCAATTTTTTTCAATAATTAATGAAATTTTTAATTTTTACTATAGTTCGCACTATAATCGGTTAATTAAATGATTTACACAACCTCAAAAGTACTCAATAAGTGTCACTAGCTCGCGGCAACAGCGGTTATTGTGTTGTAATTATGAATTATACGTTTATTATGAAATCCATAATTTTTTTTTTTATTCAAATCGAAACTGTTGTTGGAAATGGCAAAAAAAGATTTGAGCACATCATGTTTCTCACACGGACAAGAGAGCTGAGATGAGCTGACAAGAAATATTGTTCATGCTATAGCATTAAAAAAATTGATATTTTTTGATGTTTTTAGTGTTAGTGTCATTAATTAATATAATTGATATTTTGATTATATAATGATATAATATATATAATAATATATAATATATATCATTATATAATCAAAATATTAATTATATATATGAAGTATGTCCTCCTTTCGCAGAAATGACTTCTTGAACTCCGTAGATTTTCTTCAATTCGTTATCATTGAACCACACCTGAATTGCACTTATAATCATAATTTAAAACTAATTATTCATTAGTTTTGACAAAGTTGTGATATAACCACGAAACGTTAACAAAAATATAGTTTTTCATATCAAAAGAAGCCTGTTACTGCTAAAAACATTCAAATATAATATATATATATATATATATATATATATATATATATATATATATATATATATATATATATCTGTTATTACGAAACGGGTAATTTTCAAATAATATGACCACTTAGTCATGTGGGGATTTATCAATGTTACATTCTAAAAATAATTCGATATATACAG
This sequence comes from Henosepilachna vigintioctopunctata, assembly GCA_030704895.1. NCBI lineage: Eukaryota > Metazoa > Arthropoda > Insecta > Coleoptera > Coccinellidae > Henosepilachna > Henosepilachna vigintioctopunctata. Next base: position 4,531,872 of record JARQZJ010000036.1, on the reverse strand, counting down.
GCTGTTCCAATTTTTTGTGTGAATAAACGAGCGATTACGGAAAGTTTCAAGGAATTCACATTCACTTAAGTTCTACAGGGTGTCCAAAATTTGATGTTCCTCTGCTAACGTATTCAAACTACAATATCATGCTTATTTTATATGGGACACACTGTATTTTTCAATCCCATCATGTACCAAATTACATTCTCTTTGTAAAGTTATAGAGGTATTATATGTCTATTTCTAATAGACATATAATTGTTTTAGAATTGTTTTTAAATTACTTAGTTTTAGAATTGTTTTCCATTATGTGAAATTACATTTGTTCTCATCTATTTTGTCACTTCAGTATGCAAAACTGAGAATTTTTCTGTTACTATTATCAAAAACTTATCACCTTCAGAAACTTGAGACCGACCTTGTTAATTCAATAATATGTAAAATCAACACTCAGTTACCTTCAATTATAAAAATATATAAATATTCAAATATATAATGATATTCCAACAACCACAATTTCAACAAATGTTCATAATGTCGACCATCTGTTGAATGCACAGTGGTACTCGGTTTTCAAAAGGATTTCTCACATTTCGTAACATATTTGGGGTTATTGTTTCAAAAGCTTCTCTAATTCTTTGCTTCATATTTTCTTCTGTTGTCGGGGGAGTGCTGTAAAGTCTGCTTTTAATATAACCCCACAAAAAGAGTCCATTGGAGTCAGTTCAGGAGACCTAGGTGGCCAAGCATGTGGGCTTCCGCGCCCTATCTATTTGTTAGGAAACTTTCTGTTTGAATAGTTTTGGATATTAACTGAAAAATGTGCGGGAGCCCCATCTAATTGCAACATCATTTGTATTCCAATATTGTTTGGAAAATCTTCCAAAAGTTCTCAGAAATCTTTTATCAAAAATTTGCGGCTGTTGAAATGACCGTCAAAGAAATACGGGCCAATAACTTGGTCGGCTATAATTTCACCGGTTCTGACGATTTATTGTATGGAATAGGTGTCGGTTTTCAGTATCGTAGTAGTGGAAATTATGACGATTAACCAATCCGTTATTGTGAAAAGTCGATTTATCGCCAAACAGTATATTATAAAAGTAATAATTTTTTTCGCCAACTTTATCCAATGCCCATAAACAAAAATTTTGCCGTCTTGAAAGTCTATCCAATACAGCCTTTGATGCATCTCGATGTGACAGGGATGGTACTTCTGTTTTTTCAAAGTTCTAGACACACTGGACTGACTTAATCCGTTCTCTCCTGCTAAAACTCTGGTGCTAGTGTTCGGATTTTCAATTACCGACCCCAATACCATGAACTGATTTTCATCATCATCGGTGACTGTGGATGTCTTCATTCGATATAAGCTCTGAAGGTCAAATAGTTTTCAAGCGAAGTCCTATGAGGATGTCGACGATTAGGGTACTTCTGCGCATACATTCGTTCGGCCAAAAATAATTCTCAAAACAATCACCGAGTATTAAAATCATGTAAATTCTTTCTTGTATTGAATAATACATTATTACAACTTTTGTGGATACTGGTTTAGACAAAACAAGTAAACGGTCTGAATAAATTTAAAAACTGATTCACTTTAATTGACAGCAGCCTTTTTCAGAAAAAAAAGGAATAACTGACAGCCTATTTCGAATTTTCAAAAATACGAAACTTTGAAAAAGATAAATACTCAAAAACTCAATAGTGATGTAGAGATCTTCAAGAAATTGATGAAACATTCAGAGGTGAAGCCGGTATGAAAAGTATTAAACATTCATCTTTTTTTTTTTGAGAATAAGCACTCATCCCTTCGCATAAGTGACAAAATAGATGAAAATAAATGATAATTTCACAAAATTGAAAATAATTCTAATACTAATAGAAATAGATACACCTCTATAACTGCCTCTATAATGATACCTCTATAACTTTTCAAAGAGAATGTAATTTGGTACATGATGGGATTGAAAAATACAGTGTGTTCCATTTAAAATAAGCATGATATTGTATTTTGAATATGCTAGCAGAGGAACATCAAATTTTGGACACCTTGTAGAACTTTAAGTGAATGTGAATTCATTAAAACTTTCCGTAATCGCTCTTTTATTCCCACAAAAAAATTCACTTCGTTAAAATCAATTGTTTCGGAAATGTTATCTCTTTTGTGGACTCTCCAATTTCCGAAAAATCGAAATATCTCAGAAACTACAATTGTTAGGTATATGACATATCGAAGAAAGTTTATCTTATTTTTTACGTAAAACCCAAAAATGTAGTCAAATACAGGGCGTTCCATAAGAAAAAACATAACTTTGCTATATAACACATTTCTGGAACAGCCTGTATGTATCAAATTATTTTTAGAATGTACCGTATGTATATATATATATATATATATATATATATATAATATACATATTATATGTATATGAATTAATTAATTAATTATCGTTAGCTATATTAGCGAAGATGAAACATTCGTTCTAAACGAGACTGTTACTACAACCCGCAAGAGTTAACTTGAGACCTGAGCGCAGTAGGTAGTACACAACGGTGCTCAGGTCTCAAGTTAACTCTTACGGGGTACACCTGCCAATGAGAATGGTAATATGAACGCAACCTTATAGTATTCAGACAGAGTAAACAAAACAAACATAATTGATTCCTATATAAAAACTAATGTGAAGGATGAATCTGATGCTGTTCAATATGATTGTTGATATCAGGTTCCAATTTACTAAAGAACAGCCGCAAGTCGCCATAAATTCGTTATTTCATTCAACGCTCAAACGTACTCAACAAGTAAAAACAACTATTCTATGAACAAGCCGATTGATACAGGAATGTACAAATCGGGTTATTCAACAAAACTTGTCAAAACATGATTGCCCGCAGTCTATTATCTACGAAAATTAGCTATCTAGGAATACTAATGACTGTTACAATCAGAAAGTGTGTCTATTGCCTTTTTATTTGTTCGTTTGTGTATACTTTCATTTCGAAACGGAGCAACCGATTGACAATATTTTTCTTGTATTTATTGAATAAAAAGGACATACACATGAACTACGCGGAGAGAAATATCGAACCGAATTTGAGCAATCTCTTAATTAATATTAGTTGATGTTCACAAGTTGTAGTCGGGAGCTCAGTCGGTGCCTAAGAGTCTCTAGCTAGATGAAATTAAAAATCGCCCCCAACCCTCTACACTAAGCCCCCATTTTTTTCTGGGTCTCTTACCGCCCCCCTTTAAGTCTGCAGCGCCCACAAGGGGGCGTTATCGCTCACTTTGGGGTAGGCTGTTCTAAACTCTATATAACGGTTCTGAAGGGACTGTACATTTTATAGCGTTATAGTGATTTAGCGTTGTCGTTAAATGGAGAGAAAAATCAGAATTATGAATAGAAAAATTTTATTTCAAGTAGTAATGTATATAAAAAAATAATCTTATTTGAATGCTATTGCGTATATTCTGTTATTTTTGTCTGACGACTTTTGCTGTACAAGTAATTTTCCTGTATTTCTAAAATTATTCTATTCACGTCTTGCGATATTGAGGCATCTTGGTGATGAAGGAAGTACTTTTCGTATCAGTATCAGTAAAAATTTTTCATCAATACAAAGTGATTTTCTTTTAATAGCCATGTTTTCAGTTTAAAAGTTTGTGAGGAACTAAGAATGTGATAACATAGCGTATTAAGTCCATGACTCCTACTTATTAGTGATGGTCAACACCAGTCTACACGTGCAATCCCAATTTGTGAACAAAAGAACGAATTTCTTAGAAAGTTTGGTTTGCATGTTGCAGAAAGTCGAGTTTGTTACGGTCTAGGATAATGAAGCGAAAAAAGAACGTACACATGTTGTGTTCTATGGTCGTAGTAGCACAATATGTATCTAAAGTACAGTTGTAAATAATCAGGCTTTGAACTCACACGTGTATTTTGCTTATTAGTGGACCTCTAAGTAAAAAACTCAACAGGTTATGGGCCCAGTGAGTTATTATGCAGCGAGCATCCCAAAGCTGAGAGGCCGTGAGAATTGGACTTTCGCAGTTGTAAATTGATTCAGTGGAAGAAAGAAACATGAACAAGGAAAGTTTAGATTCAAAGGGGGAAAATGCTCATGAACAAGATGACCCAGAATCTAGTGAAATACGTTCTGATACAGAAGAAAGTGAAGGTGCGGAATCAAATGATCCTGATTTCGTGTTAGACTCCAACGATGATTCAGAAGTTTTACCTGTCAGAAAGTCCAGTAGAGAGAAACATCCAAAAGAAATGAAGGATTTTATTACCTACATGTGTTTGGAAAATTCAAGTAAGGGCTGGAACTTGGAAAATGATCCCATCACTGTGCAAGAAGCATTAGGAAGACCGGATGGTGAATATTGGCGGAAGGCGATGCTAGAAGAAATTGATCCTTTCAACGAAAACAAAGCTTTGGATTTGGTAGAGGTTCCAAAAGATGTGCCAGTTGTGGACTGCAAGTGGGTGTTCAAGAAAAAGTGTGGGGGTGATAAAAAGGACATTTATCGTGCACGGTTAGTGGCAAAAGGAAATCTTTTTACAAAATTTGGTAGGGGAAATTTTGGGCAGCAAACCTTGCATTAAACTGTTTAACGATAATCAAGGTGCTCAGAAATTAAGTTTAAATCCTGTATTTCACAAAAGGTCAAAGTATATTGACATATCATTTCTTGAGAGACATTGTTAGCAAAGGAATTGTTAATTTAGAGTACTTAAGAACAGATTGTATGCCTGCAGATATCCTAACCAAAGGGCTAGGAAGTTGTAAACATAAAAAGTTTTTAAGTGACTTAGGTATTGTTAATTTAAAAAATGGACATTATTGATCTAAGTGGGGGTGTTGTGTTCTATCGTCTATAAAGAAGCTTCGAACTCACACGTGTATTTTGTTTATTATGGACCTCTAAGTAAGAAATTCAATAACAAAGCTGCACGGATTTCACTAATTTTGGCAACTTAAGTGGTTACTTTTTATTACTTGATGTTGTCGTTATTGAGAGTGGGTGTAATATTATATGGAGAGTATCATTGTATTGAAAACAATCTAAACCAACCAAAGACGAGTGATTTCAATGATTTAGGGAGTTTGTCGTCAAATCGAGTGACGTTACATGGAGTTTACATTGTATATTTGAATATAAACTTAAATTCAAACACTTGAACTTATGATTTACACTTTATTGACTACATAGCATGACGCTCTTCGTCGTCGTTACAATCGACTTCTTCAGATGCTAACAGAATAATCTAATTATTCTGATTAGCATCTGGTTATTCTGTCAGCATCTGAAGAAGTCGTTTGTAACGACGAAACGCGTCATGCTATGTGGTCAATAAAGTGTAAATCATAAGTTCAAGTGTTTTAATTTAAGTTTAATAATAATTATATCCTTTATTAGCAAATTTGCTACATAAAATACAAAAACACAAAGAATATTGGAGAAAACAGCTCAACAATCCAAAAAAAAACTAATCAACAAAATTCCTTGCATGCATTTTGCAAGCTTTCTTAAATTGAAGAAGCGTACAACATGATTTGACTTCTTCTGGCAATTCATTCTAGAAACAAATTTTTTTGGTCAAACTTGAGTTAACCTTTCTTATATAGAAATCATTCCTAGATCTTGTGTAATGATTATGAATATCCTTTACAAATGTGCAATTCCTCAGTAAATGTTCAGGCAAATTTTTATTCACAATTTTATATATAAATTCCATAATATTACAATAGATAGTTTGTTTTACTGACAGTATATTTGCAGCATCTAACATATCTTTTATCCTTGTATATCTATTACAATTTAGTATTATTCGCAAAGCTTTATTTTATTTTTTTTCGTAATAAGTCACTTTGATATTTTTTCATAATAAATAATAATATTGAACAAAAATAAAGATGTGGAGCAATAATTGTCTTATATATATTTAATCTAGTCCAGGTGCTTAAATTTCTAGCTATTCTACCCAAAACATTAATTTTCCTTGTCATTTTACTTAATACATATTCGTAAAAATTCAAATATCGTTGAATTCAAGATTGTCATCAATTACAGACCCTAAATATTTAAACCTTTTAACCTGTTCAATTTGCCCACTATCTATTTTTATATCAATTACATCAGTCAACTGCAATTTAGCTTGTTTTTTCGCAATGAACATGAATTTAGTCTTTTCAAAATTAATTTGCAAAGTATTATTATTTAACCATACAAAAATGTTATTCAATTCAAAATTCAAAGTTTTTGTCATTTCCGCCACATCATTTCCTACAATATAAACTAGAGTATCATCAGCAAACAGCCGGATTCCACACCTGTCAACAACCTTAACAATATCATTGATATATAGCAAAAACAGAATGGGAGCTAATACTGTACCCTGTGGAACTCCATAAACTGTCTCCAGTTCACCCGATATACCTCCATACCTTATAACTTGTGATCGACCATCTAGGTAGTCCTTGAACCACTTCAAAACTGTGTTTCCAAACCCTTTTTTTCCATTTTCAACAATAATAAGTTCCTACTGATAGTTTCGAATGCACGTTTTAGGTGAAGAAAAACCACTATCACAAAATAATTCACCTCTAGCGCATTCTTCCATGGGATCAAGACCGACTGAAGAGCACTCGCGCATGAGTTTTTAGATCTAAATCCGGATTGTTGATCATTTAGTATATTATTTTTTTCTAAAAAACACATTACTTGGTCCTTGGCACAAAGCTCCAACAATTTTTCATATGGCGGAACCATATTAATTCGTCGAAAATCTTCGCATCGGTCTGTGCTCGTCTTTTTTCCACAAGTACGACAGTGCTCATTTTCCACTTTCTAGGAAACACTCCTTGTTCTAGACTACCATTGACTACATTGAGGATTTTGTCCCCTATAGTTTCAAATTGCTTTCTCTATTTTTGAGTCTATTCATAACTTCTAAGCTCTGCCATATCTAGTTTTCTAAATTTTTGCATTTTATATTCACTTGTTTTAGATGGCGTTGCCTGATTCTCCGTTATATTTCTTCTTAGCCCCGATACTATGCCATGTATATTTTCTAGGAAATATTTATTAAATTTGTCAATCACATTATTCATATTTTTGTCAGTGTTTTGGTGCTCAAATTTAATTTCTTTTATATTTTCCTGCAATTTTTTTGTTTCTATAATTGCTTTTATAGTTTTCCACATTTCGGTGGGATTATTCCTTTCTTGATCAATTCTTTTTTCATAATATGATCTCTTTCTAGCCCGGATTCCGGCCACATCTGAATTTCTTTTATATTGTTTATATTTTTCCCAGTCCCCATCTCTTTTTGTTATTATTGCTTTTTATATAACCGATCTCTATGTATTATTTGCTCTCCGATTTCCGTATTCCACCATAATTTGTTTCCACATTCATTTACAATAATCTTTTTTTGTTCAGGTGCAATTTCATCCAGTAATATTTCAATATTATTTGTTAGAGTATCAGCTAATTCATCAACATTGTTAGTATTTGTTTTCCAGACCATTTCCATTAATTCAAATTGGAAGTTATCCGAATCTAAGTTTCTGTAGTTCCTAAACGTTTTTGTTTCATAGGTTCTTATACTCTCCCCATTGTCTTCTTGTGGAATACAGATGATAGAATAATCCGTTATTATGGGTGTATGGTGTACTTCATGTGTAAGGTCTTTTTTATTTGTTATAAGTAAATCAATTCTCGTTGAAGAATCCCTGGTGATTCGAGTGTAATCGGTGATCTTCTGATATAATCCATTCTCATTTATGAGCTTATTCAGTTTATTTCCATAAACATTATTTTTTGTCAAGTCGATATTGAAATCCCCTACGATTATTAGAATCGCATCACTTTCGATTGTGTCAAACAGTTCCGCAACTCGATCCAAAAACTCCTTATCGCTTGAACTGGGTGAATGATACAATGAAAATATATAATATTTCTGGTTCTTTATAAATGTCTCAATTCCCGTAAGCCACATGTTCCCATTGTCATTAATGCCAATCATTCTTTTACATCTAAATAAATTTTTTACATAAATTAATGTTCCTCCGGTATGTTTGTTCTTAGTTGTATCATACAGTACATTATACCCATCCACGTCAATTTCAAACTTGCTATAGTCTTCCGTTATATGGGTTTCAGATAAGCATACAACACAAGGTCTGCATTGATTAATTAGCCATGCCAGCTGTGTCCCATGAGAATCGATTCCCTGAATGTTCAGATACAAAACTAGTAACTGCTATAAATTGACCTCATTGTTGAAACGCGCTTCGGGATAATCAATTTTTTCCTGTTATTGCTTTAAAATTCTCTGATATGCGGAACATTCCTTATCTGTTGCATTATGTTTATAGTCTACATTTGGAACCCTCAACACTTCACATGCATATTCACAGTTCGTGCAAAACTTTTCTTTAGACTTACATTCCCTATGTTAATGCTTCCCAGCACATATCATACAAGTAGGTTTTGTCTGCTTACAGTTTGTAGCATAATGTCCAAATTTCCAACAATTGAAACACTGCTTAACATTCACGCTATCTTTGTAGTAACAAGCTTTCCATCCTATGTAAATTGTTTCCTTTTTAACTATTGTCCGATATGTGTCCTTATCCAGTTGTAAAATAGCATTCATTGATTTTTTCTTATTTTCATTTTTATGTATAACTTTTAGTTCCCTCAGTTTCTCACTGGTTACAGCATTTTGTTTAACAATCTTTTCTATTAAGAGATGTTCTTCCTCTAATTCTTTCTTAGGTATATTGAATATTATTATTCTCGGATTTTTACCAAGTGGCACTTCCATTGAGTATTTCTCACCTAATGTGTCTTTGATATTGCTACATACTTCTTGAACTTTCTTATCCTTGTCCTCATTGCACTTTATTGCCACAGCGCCTTCTTTTAAATACTTCATAGTAGAGACTCCTACTCCTAGGTCGCAAGGGTCTATTGAAGTTTCAATAGCTGCTTTAGTAATCTTACTGGTTTGCCAAGCTAATTTTGGCTTCACTATTATTACTTCTTCCTTTTTCTTCTTTACCATTGAACTATATCTCGGATTCATTGACATATTACTTTTTAATGCATCGACCTCATCTTTCAGCATACTTATTACAGTCTTTTTATCATCAATTATTGTATCCTTACTTTCTATTAATTTTTTATACAAAACCATAGTTTCGCCATTCAGACATTTTGGACAATAAAATTTCCTCATACATCCCGATGCTAGTTGCAAAACCTTTATTTCAGACGCAGTCAGGTTCCCACAATCCTCACACAGTCCGTTTTCACATCCACCACACTTAAATAATTCCTTATTTTTCACCTTAATTTGGCTGCATATATGACAATTCATCCTATCTATCTATTTTCAATTTGTCTTCGATGGTATGATTACCTTTAATCATTATATTATTAAAGATAATCATACCATTATATTCAATTATAATGGATTTACATCAAGTAAGCGCCACCACTATTAAATATATTGTATATATTTCGATGTTTCACGACTGTAGATATGTTTTTCTCAATTCGGCTTTTCAAACTCAACTCCAAATACCCAAAATATATTAATTTTTTTCGTTTTCGTTAGTGATAAAACTTCGGCCAACGTTATGCGGTTTAAGAAACGCCCGGGTCGCTTGAAAACATATCTGGAAACGATCCATTGAAAAGGAGAATTGAGAAATACAGTTAGTATCTTTGCTTCCTTCAACTACTGAACACGTAGAATGCAATAATTTTCGAACGCAATGCATTTGGAAATACTCGTACTTATTTTCAAAATTCAAGAAACAAATGTGCTTTCGGACTAACAGTAATTGTAAGAAAAATTTTCAATAGTGCCTTGTTATATAAACTGTTAACATTGTACTATTTTAGCCCTGAAGAGGAAAATAAACATTTTCGAAAGCTTGGAAAATACTTAGAAGGTATTTTATTTTCCTGCCCTGGACCGCAATCCGAATTAAACACTGAAATATATATATATATATATATATATATATATATATATATATATATATATATTTATTTATTTTTTTTATTAGTTTTGAAAAAGTTGTAATATAACAACGAAACGTCAACAGAAATAAACTTTTTCATATTAAAAAAGCCTGTTAATGCTAAAAACTTTCAAAATATATATATATATATATATATATATATATATATATATATATATATATATATATATATATATATATATATATATATATATCTTGAAATTGATTTATTGCCTGTTTAAGATATTTTATTTCGAAAGTTTTTAGCAATAACAGGTTTTTTTTTGATATGAAAAGAATTTAGTTTTGACAAAGTTGTAATATAACAACGAAACGTCAACAAAAATAAAGTTTTTCATATCAAAAAAAGCCTGCCCAGGTGTCCGGTAATAGAAGATCCATTAAGTTTCGGAAATAATAATCAGTCTCTGGAAATATCAAAAAAACATAAGGCAGTGCAAGAGAAACTTAAAAATAAAGTAATCCATAACTGTATTCCGAGAAATGTAATCATAACTTTAAAAAAGATACGCTTGCATCAACCCAACGCCATTTTGGGATTAGACTTCTGTTTGGAAACAAGTACCGTTACCAAAATCTTTAGAGATACTGCTCCAGCTTTAGCCTCTGCACTGAACTCTCTTGTATTTTTTCCACTTTCAGCCGATATATACTCTTCCATTCAGAAAAAACTATACTCAGGTTCGAAGCATTATCGACTGTTTTGATATCCAAATTGAAAAGCCTGTAGACGCTGTGAAGCAAGCTCTTACGTGGTCTGAATATATCAAATATTTGATGGTTGTAACACCATCAAATATTTGATATCAATAACACCCGATGGGCTTATGAATTTTATTTCTCCAGGTTATGGTGATAGAGCATCATTGTGGTATTTTGCAAGCTTTACCAAAAGGAGCAGCAGTTTTAGCCGACAGAGGTTTTAAAAATATCGCACATCTGCTGCAACATAATGGAAATACTTTGATCAGACCTCCTAGCGTGAGCTACTAGACACAAAAAAAGGTAGCGGCGTTGCGAATTCATGTATAAAGAGCTATTTTAAGACTCAGAGGTTTTGGATTCATGTTACCACACGCTTGTGTAGATTCAAAGCAAGTTGATCTACTAAATTGGGTTGTAATTTCTGCATGTGTAATAGTAAATTTACAAACCAAGCTTTTTAATTTGGATTAACTTACACTTATAGTTTTATGCAAAATACAACTGTTTTTATTTTACATTATCTTCTAAGCTTGTTTCTTCACTAACTACAAAATAAACGAACAACGTTTCAGTACGTATGTATTTTTATATTTATAAACCTCTTCAAATCTCACTACAAATGATAAATTAACAAATAATGACCGCGCAGGCGGTAGGAGGTGTATGATCTGTGACGTCACACTAACACTGCGCAAACGTGCAGCGATTGTAAATTAACGGGATTTTTAAATGTTTATAAAACCTAAACTAATTGATATTTTTCGAAACAAAAAATAGTGTATTTATATTCACATAGGCTTTACTGTGACAAAGTTACAATCAATTTCGCATACCCAAAAACATTCTCCATTGTCACATTGGATTCAGCTCTGCAGACCTATTTTGCACTTTTTCATTCAAGAATGGTTTATGGTTTGGAAATATGGAGAATGTCTGTTCATATTTTCAAGATATTAGTTGATCAAAAAGAATCTATAAGAGCTTTGGAGGGTGTGAGTAGTGATACACACAGTAAACCATTATTCGTCCAATATAGGGTACTAACTGTAATATCAGAACTTGCAATCAGATTAATTATAAGTGTTAAGCGAAATATCACATATTTGAGACTATAGCACAACGGCAGCCATATAACATCCGTATCAGTAAAAATTTGGATATACCCAGTCCAAAACTAGTTATAAACTGGAAAACTAGTCATAAAGAGATAACCGGCATTATGTTATAGAACAAAATAACACGAACATGAAGAACAACATCTTTAAGAGCACTCAAAAGAAAACTGAAAGATTATTTCATACCGAATCTTGTTCATAGCTTAGAAGAGATTGGCGATTACATTCATATTGATAATATATTGAACAACGTTGAATTGTAAATTACTTTGACTTGACTGTTGTACAGTTTGAATAAATTATATATATATATATATATATATATATATATATATATATATATATATATATATATATATATATATATATATATCGCACGTCCGAATGAAAAAGGCACAACTCAAAAAGTGCCATTTTTGAGATAGTATTTCTTGTCGATGAAAAAAAATTATAGGTCAGATAATATTAAACTAGAGTTATCAAGAAACAAAATAAAAAATAACAAATTCGTAAAAAAAAACGTTCAAAGCATGCTAAATAATGAGTTCAAGAAAGTATGAAATTTTAAACAGGATTTCCTGAAAACATCACTTTTTGAGTTTTGCCTTTTCCATTCTGGACGTGCGATATGTTTAGGGAGTGTTGCCGTAACGATAAGACTTTCAAAAATATTTTGGCTTATCGGCAAAATATTTGCCGATAACCCAAATTATTTTTGAAAGTCATATATATATTTATATATATATATATATATATATATATATATATATATATATATATATATATATATATATATATATATATATATATATATCTTGAAATTGATTTATTGCCTGTTTAAGATATTTTATTTCGAAAGTTTTTAGCAATAACAGGTTTTTTTTTGATATGAAAAGAATTTAGTTTTGACAAAGTTGTAATATAACAACGAAACGTCAACAAAAATAAAGTTTTTCATATCAAAAAAAGCCTGTTATTGCTAAGAACTTTCGAAATAATATATATATATATATATATATATATATATATATATATATATATATATATATATATATATATATATATATATATATGACTTTCAAAAATAATTTGGGTTATCGGCAAATATTTTGCCGATAAGCCAAAATATTTTTGAAAGTCTTATCGTTACGGCAACACTCCCTAAACATATCGCACGTCCAGAATGGAAAAGGCAAAACTCAAAAAGTGATGTTTTCAGGAAATCCTGTTTAAAATTTCATACTTTCTTGAACTCATTATTTAGCATGCTTTGAACGTTTTTTTTTACGAATTTGTTATTTTTTATTTTGTTTCTTGATAACTCTAGTTTAATATTATCTGACCTATAATTTTTTTTCATCGACAAGAAATACTATCTCAAAAATGGCACTTTTTGAGTTGTGCCTTTTTCATTCGGACGTGCGATATATATATATATATATATATATATATATATATATATATATATATATATATATATATATATATATATATATATATATATATATATATATATATAATTTTATTCAAACTGTACAACAGTCAAGTCAAAGTAATTTACAATTCAACGTTGTTCAATATATTATCAATATGAATGTAATCGCCAATCTCTTCTAAGCTATGAACAAGATTCGGTATGAAATAATCTTTCAGTTTTCTTTTGAGTGCTCTTAAAGATGTTGTTCTTCATGTTCGTGTTATTTTGTTCTATAACATAATGCCGGTTATCTGTTTATGACTAGTTTTCCAGTTTATAACTAGTTTTGGACTGGGTATATCCAAATTTTTACTGATACGGATGTTATATGGCTGCCGTTGTGCTATAGTCTCAAATATGTGATATTTCGCTTAACACTTATAATTAATCTGATTGCAAGTTCTGATATTACAGTTAGTACCCTATATTGGACGAATAATGGTTTACAGTGTGTATCACTACTCACACCCTCCAAAGCTCTTATAGATTCTTTTTGATCAACTAATATCTTGAAAATATGAACAGACATTCTCCATATTTCCAAACCATAAACCATTCTTGAATGAAAAAGTGCAAAATAGGTCTGCAGAGCTGAATCCAATGTGACAATGGAGAATGTTTTTGGGTATGCGAAATTGATTGTAACTTTGTCACAGTAAAGCCTATGTGAATATAAATACACTATTTTTTGTTTCGAAAAATATCAATTAGTTTAGGTTTTATAAACATTTAAAAATCCCGTTAATTTACAATCGCTGCACGTTTGCGCAGTGTTAGTGTGACGTCACAGATCATACACCTCCTACCGCCTGCGCGGTCATTATTTGTTAATTTATCATTTGTAGTGAGATTTGAAGAGGTTTATAAATATAAAAATACATACGTACTGAAACGTTGTTCGTTTATTTTGTAGTTAGTGAAGGAACAAGCTTAGAAGATAATGTAAAATAAAAACAGTTGTATTTTGCATAAAACTATAAGTGTAAGTTAATCTAAATTAAAAAGCTTGGTTTGTAAATTTACTATTACACATGCAGAAATTACAACCCAATTTAGTAGATCAACTTGCTTTGAATCTACACAAGCGTGTGGTAACATGAATCCAAAACCTCTGAGTCTTGAAATAGCTCTTTATACATGAATTCGCAACGCCGCTACCTTTTTTTGTGTCTAGTAGCTCACGCTAGGAGGTCTGATCAAAGTATTTCCATTATGTTGCAGCAGATGTGCGATATTTTTAAAACCTCTGTCGGCTAAAACTGCTGCTCCTTTTGGTAAAGCTTGCAAAATACCACAATGATGCTCTATCACCATAACCTGGAGAAATAAAATTCATAAGCCCATCGGGTGTTATTGATATCAAATATTTGATGCTGTTACAACCATCAAATATTTGATATATTCAGACCACGTAAGAGCTTGCTTCACAGCGTCTACAGGCTTTTCAATTTGGATATCAAAACAGTCGATAATGCTTCGAACCTGAGTATAGTTTTTTCTGAATGGAAGAGTATATATCGGCTGAAAGTGGAAAAAATACAAGAGAGTTCAGTGCAGAGGCTAAAGCTGGAGCAGTATCTCTAAAGATTTTGGTAACGGTACTTGTTTCCAAACAGAAGTCTAATCCCAAAATGGCGTTGGGTTGATGCAAGCGTATCTTTTTTAAAGTTATGATTACATTTCTCGGAATACAGTTATGGATTACTTTATTTTTAAGTTTCTCTTGCACTGCCTTATGTTTTTTTGATATTTCCAGAGACTGATTATTATTTCCGAAACTTAATGGATCTTCTATTACCGGACCACCTGGGCAGCAAGTAACAAATACTACTTTGGGGTTTTTAGGTGCCCGAAGGAACGGGTTCTTCGTCTGTACTTGAGATTTTTTTTCAAAATATTTTGTTAGGTTAGGTTTTTTTACTGTAGATCTTTCAGGTTTATCATTGCTTTCTTCTTGACATGTAAATTTGTGAGGTACTATGCCTTTTTTAAGTTGCAGTTTGCCCCCAACCAGTTTATATTCAATGTAGTTCTCCATATCATTCTCAATCTGAAACATGAATAAATGCTACAAACTAGATATAAGAGGTACTAACCTAGTGCAAACTATAAAAGTACAATAACAAACTATAATACAAATAACATAATAAATTGTCAATGTACTTACGTCAAAATAATCTTCACAACAATTTACTTTGCTTTTATCTCCGAATGGATCCAACCTCTTCATAGCTTTTAGCCATTTCTTACGTATTTTGATATCCATTGGAAGAAAGAAACAAAAGAACAAAAAAAAACTTTTCTGGTGCTTTGGTGGTAGTACTTTGACATTTTGGCACAATACTTGATTTTCTTGTATTTGAATTCGACATTTCGAATAGTATTTGTGTTATTTCGTAGTTAACCGTACTGGAGTGCGCAACGTACTGCGTGAGTTTATGACCTGTGACGTCACCGAAACGAGCGCCGGCCGGCCGTCACTCACGCCCTTTAAAATTCAATATCTCGGGAACTAAGTGACATATCGAAATAATTTTTACACACAAAAACGATAGCTAATTTCAAAATTCACGAATCATTCATACTGGTGATACGAAAATTTTAGAATAAAGGGATATCGGGACTTGTAGTGACTTGGCTTATTTTGACCTCTAACACAGCTTTTAGTGTGTTATAAATAGCCAATTCGCGATGACGGCAATCAAAAATCAACATTTCTCTGTTCAGTTTTTGTTCGAGAAGCACATATGCACCATTAATTCGGTTTGTGTTAGAAGTACTACTAGTATCACAAGAAAGGATCTGTGCTTTATCTTCAAGATTCCAGTCAACAATATTTTGTTGAGTTTTCTAATTTTGGCTCAACATCAATAAGTTGTTCTTTATTATCGTATGAAATAACTATTGATGATTGATGAGGCGGATTCATGGAGAAAATTAATATCCATAATGAAACAATATTTTGAATTTTCTCATATATTAACAAAAATACGCATGACGTGTTTCGAAGTACTTCTTTATCAAATGCTGAATTAACCACAGATGAACATTGAACAGATGAATAACAACAGATTAACAACATCTATTGTTAATTCAGCATTTGATAAATAAGTAGTACTTCGAAACGCGTCATGCGCATTTTTGTTAATACATATAAGAGAAAATTCAAAGTATTGTTTCATTAGGAAATACTCATTGTTAGACGTTCCTCTTTATATTTCCGTTCATCTAAAGCCAGGAACAGTTTTCTATCTCAGTGGACAGTAACAGTACAACCGTCTGGTACATCATTTTGAAAATAAAGTTTTAATGCTTTAGCAGGCTGTTTTCGCATTTCCGTATGAATTCTTTGGGTGGAGGGCTTGCTTATAGAAAATTAGTCAGTGTAATTGCCAAATGCTTCAATAATAAAGACAGAATCTCTCATATTCAACTGCCAGCTGTTTAATGCTGCCACCAGTTTCGGAGTAACTAAATTCTTCTTAATATAAGTTTAAATAGTATTTGGCTGTTCTCAATTGGAAACGATGCTAATCTCAATTGGAAAAGACAAATCCTCTTGTAAGTCTGTTACTTCAGAACCAGGAGATGAAGTTTCTTGTAAAGGCTCATGAGAAGACGTAGAGGGTGTTATAGATGCCAAATAAGTAGTCAGCCGCTTTTGCTCCTGGATATTTCTAAGACTCGCTTTTTTCTCTTTTTTTTGTCCACTCCAGCTAGTGACCGATTCGTCCTGGCTCCCTCTGCTTTTGTGAGAAGATCTTATCTTCATTTATGTTCAGTCTCAAACAAATTATTTATATTTGTAACAAACTCTTGTCGATGCTGCTCAAACACATCTTGAGTTTTGTTTGCATCTTTTTGCAAATTTCTCCAGACTTGGTATAAGTCTACAAGTTTCTCAAGACAGTTATGTGAACATTTTGTCGGTATACGTGGCTTTTCCCATTGAATAATGCAATCAAGAATAATAAGATTTGCACTTTCATTGAAACTCAAGTTGACTTTGCGAATATTATAAAATAAAACCGCCAGAACTTGTCCATTAGAGGGGAGTTTAGAACCTGTAATTCGAAGTTTTACATCTCAAACTAAAAATATTTCCTTTTCAGTAATAATTCATTTTTAAAATATTAAAAATAAATCATTTCTTCGTTTTATCGTGCGTTGAGAACATTTTCACCTGTATCACCTGTTATTATGTTTACGGAACTTTTCAATCATAATTTATGTTCCTTTTCGATAACAAAAATATTATTTGTTTCTATTGAAATTTTCCTTGATTATTTTATAAACAATTTGTTTCGTTCATTTCAATCTTATTTTAATTTTTTTTTCATATTTTAATGATGAATAAATAAGAGAAAAATTAATTGTCTATGAAAAGTTGTTCATTAAATAAACAAAAATTAAAAAAAAATCCTTTTATATACGAATAATTTAATCAACAATGGTTCAATGAGATATTTCTCATTATGTCGTAACAAGAATATTATGTTAAACGAAACCCCTAATGCTAACTCATGTGCTACGCCCTTTGCGTCAAGTTCGACGACATTTAATCCATAATTTTTATATGTTTATGTAGTCACTTACGATAGCCAAACTTGACGTTGAACGCTTGATGTTTATATATATATATATATATATATATATATATATATATATATATATATATATATATATATATATATATATATATTCTTTCAGAAAGAAATTATTGAGTTTTTTGGTTCTCAAAATTATTTATTAAAAATCTTCAGCACATTACGTTTCGGTCCATTTTTGGGCCTTTTTCACATTGAGTTTATCATGAACTGAAAAGAAAAAAAAATAACAGGCATGTATACAACATTACACGATCAAAACTTACCGCGCAAACAAAAACAATACTTATTACTATAATATGAAACAATATTCAAATGAAGGAAGTTTTCCAATAATTATTACACTTTTAATGAAAAATTATGTTACTTTTCAATCGATACGATGTCGTTCACCTTCGGACAAAGACTAATTTTTCGTTTCACTACATCTGTTTCTCCGATGTCAGTATGCGCATAAGATGTTGTTATAGATTTTACTAAGTCCTTTTTTATCTATCTTGTCATTAATGGCATCCGGGTTTTTTTATATACATCATTTCCTGATATTCTCGTTTTCTCTTGTTATATTCGGATTTTAGGATTTCTGTTTTGGTGAAGTCAAATCTATGGTTCAATGCAGTTGTGTTCTTGTGATCATATTTGTGACCATTTAGCTTGTTTTGTAGGTGTTGGCTGGTCTGTCCAATATATACTCCTGAGCAGTCTTGACAAGGTATCTGATATACTGTGTGTGTCCTTTTGTTGTCTGGTATGATGCTCTCAAGTTTACTAAAGATACATTGTGGCAAATTATGTCCTTTATGATATAATGTTTTGTTTTTTGAAAAATTTATCTAGGTTTTCCGATAGATTTGGAATATATGGCAAAGGTAGAAATTGGTTGTCAGTTGTATTTTTAGTTTCATTAGTTTCGTTGTTTATTTGATGTGTTAGGTGTTTTTTTACAGCTTTATTCAAAAATTGCATGTACTAGTTTTCTAGGGTATGAGTTACGATATAAAACTTGTTTGGCCTTATCAATTGCCTTATGTAGGTAGCTTGGGTCGCTGAGCTTTATTTCCCGGTCTGCTAAACGAATTATAACCGCCTTTTTTTGTGAAATGTGGTGTTGTGAATTAAAATTGAGGTAACGTCCCGACCACATTGATTTTGTATACCATTTTGTTTCTAGGTTGTTCTGATTGTGGAAAATCGTCATGTCAAGGAAATTTATTTGATTTTTGCTTTCACATTCTATTGTAAATTTTAGCTTCTCGTGGTAACTGTTAAATTGTTCCAATATATATTCAGTTTTATTTTTTGGTACTGCTGATGCTGTTATATAATCATCAACATAACGGTAGAAAAATGGCACCATCGTCAGCCTCTGTCCGTCCACTGCAGAACGAAGGCGTCCCCCTGTCTTTGCCAAAATGACATCTCCATAGAGGGTATTTGGCAATAAATCGCTACGCTTGTCAGGCGGGTTGGCGAGTTTAACTTCAGCCGCCAATGTGGGTGCAGACGCTACTAGCGACAGTGGCAGTATTGTTTACGCTGTTACACTGTTACAGCAGCAGAGAAAGTCTCTGGCCAGACTCATATATATATATATATATATTATATATATATATATATATATATATATATATATATATATATATATATATATATATATATATATATATATATATATATAATGAATTCAGTGGACGATGTTTCAACTCTGTGATAGTTCATATTTAAATGAGAGAGGTTATAATAAATACTTGTCTAAAAATCACTGACTGAACAATTCTTCATTCGACTAGTTTCGCCTTTTACGGCATTATCAAGAATGAATACATATTACAAAGACAACCTTTAAATATTTGTAGATCTGTTCGGATCACAGAATACACCTTAAATTCGGTCATAGAGGTGGGGATTACCAAACAGCGTGGATTACATAACAGCGGGGAGTGGTTTAGGTCTAACTGGTCATTGTGAAGATTGTATTTATTAGATTTTTGGAGTTTATTTATTTCCATGGCTGCCAGGTAGTTCATTTACATACCTTTTTCGTTACTGTGAAAAAGTATGAACGAAGTTTAGACAAGTATTTATAATTTAAATGAAAATGAAAATTGTCGGCATATCCCGCAGATTGGTAGCAGCCGTTGGCACGTGTTTCGAGCTTATTTGCTGTCCTCAGATCGGCAAAGCCAAGTTCTAGTTGTACGAACCTGGAGGAGGAAACACAAAAAGAAAAACTGAGAAATACATATGCCGGCAATTTTCATTTTCATATATATATATATATATATATATATATATATATATATATATATATATATATATATATATATATATATATATATATATATATATATATAAGACTCTCAATCGAAACATAGAAATATTTGAAATAAAACTCTCAGGGAGCTCTCTACATAAATGCTGTCAACGAAAACACAACGTATGGAAATAACGGTTTCATCCTTATTGGGAATCCTCGGTGGACAGTTCTGATGGTTTTCGAAATGCACTCTGGTCCTATCTTCAACATGGGTCAAACATCCATTCGTGAACTAATCAGGTAAGTCCCTCCTATCGAAGAAACGAGATAAACTATATCGGACACTGTAGATCCTTTTCTCGTGATAAGATCAGTGTGCACGTAGAGGCTTTGCAGAAGTTTCATTCAAACACCTCAGAACCTTGTATGAAGATGTGTAAGAATAGTCTAATGCCTTATCGCCCCGGTTCATACCCTAGCAGCAATTCGATAACTAGTTTCCAGATTCACGCATCCTTCGTAGTTAGTCAATAGTTACTGAAATTCTTAATCGAAATATCGAATAATATTCACTCTCTCAAGTGATAGGTTATGTTTCGTTGCCAAATTTTGTGTAGACAGCTCCTTAATATAATTATTCGAAATATTTCGATATTTATATTGAAAATCTCAGTATTGACTAACTATGGAGAATTCGTGAATCTGGAAACTAGTTATCGAATTGCCCGCTAGGTAGTAAACCGGAGCGATAAGACATTGGACCATTCTTACACAACTACACTTTTTGGGGTGTTGGAATGAAACGTTTACAAAGCCTTTACGTACTGATCTTGCCACGAGAAGGCGATCAGCAATGTGAGAGAGAAATCATCTCGAATCTTCGATAGAAGGAGCTGACGTGATTAGTTTACCAATTAATTTTTGCCTCATTTTGAAGATAGGATCTGGGTGCATTTGAAAAACTATCGAAACTTGACTGTTTCATACCAGTGAGGATTTCCAATAAAGCTGAAACAATTGTATGATATTTCCATTCAACTAGTTCGATGTTTTTCGGAACGTACTTTAAATATTCACTCTCGAAAGTGATAAGTTCATTCTCGTTGACAAATACATATATATATATATATATATATATATATATATATATATATATATATATATATATATATATATATATATATATATATATATATATATATATATATATATATATATATGACTGAGATTGAATTCTCGCTTAACTCTTGGTGAAACATAATTGAATATTAAAATAAATTAAACTCTTGGCTTAATGGTTCACGATTTATTTAACAATATGAATAGTCAACATGTTTCGAGCGTTAGCTTTAGAGAGTTAGCGTTAGAGAGTCTTGAAAATGAGCTAACGCTCGAAACATGTTGACTATTCATATTGCATTACGCCAAGAGTTTAATTTATTTTAATATATATATATATATATATATATATATATATATATATATATATATATATATATATATATATATATATATCTAATATATAAAATTCTTGTGTCACGGGGTACGTAATCGAACTCCTCCGAAACGGCTTGACCGATTCTCATGAAATTTTGTGAGCTTATTGAGTAGGTCTGAGAATCGAACAACATCTATTTTTCATCCCCCTAAGTGTTAGGGGTAGGCCACCCCTAACTTTTTCTTCATTTTTTTGACAAAATTTTCAGTTTTTATTTTTTCATGATACAACATACAAAAATACATGCAACCCTAAATTTTCACCCTTCTACGATCAACCCTTATTTTTTATAGCTGTTTATTTCTTTGGCGGCTTGATGATATTGTTGGCAGGCGATTTCAGGCAGACGTTGCCAGTAATTCCCCGTGGAACGCCTCCAGATGAATTGAATGCTTGCCTAAAGGCATCACCTTTATGGAATAACGTAAAAACATTATCGCTAACCACTAATATGAGAGTTCAACTTCAAAATGATCAAAGTCCCAGTTGATGTGACATCTCAATTATTAATTACTCTTACCAACTACTTTTGCGGATTTGTAGACTCTCAATTAGCTCTTATCGAAAATGTTAGTGAGAATTATCAGAATTATGCTTGGTTAAGTCAACGAGCAATTCTTGCCGCAAAGAATAATCATGTACACGCACTGAATTTCACCATTCAATCAAAAATTTCTGGCGATTTGGTAACATACAAATCCGTTGATTCCATAACAAATCCAAATGATGTAGTAAATTATCCAACGGAGTTTCTGAACTCTCTGGAGTTACCAGGATTTCCACCACATAACTTGCAACTCAAAGTTGGTACAGTTATTATGATATTGCGTAATTTGAATCCACTGCGACTTTACAACGGTATTCGACTTTCGGTAAAAAGACTTATGCCGAATTTGATTGAGGCAACCATTATTAACGGAAAGTACGCAGGTGAAAATGTATGTATTCCTCGAATACCAATGATTCCGACTGATCTTCCGTTTGACTTTTTGTTTTGTTTGACAAACGATTGCAATTTCCAGTTCGCCTTGCGTTCGCAATGACAATTAACAAGTCGCAAGGCCAATCGCTAAGTGTTTGCGGGATAAATTTAGAAAATCATTGTTTTTCACATGGGCAGTTATACGTTGCGTGTTCACGAGTTGGGAAACAATCCGCTTTGTTTGTGTTAATGTCAGACCAAAAAACAAAAAATGTGGTTTACCAAAGAGCACTTCAATGAAACGAATAATTTGCGGACACGTATAAAGTTTATATTCATTATGTACTTTGCATTCACTTTCATTTACTTAGAGAAGTCAACTAAATAACACTTCATTTTTTTAATCGAAATGAATTCATTACTGTTGTGAAATGAAATAAAATTTTTCCTTTTCAAATATAAAAAAGTTTTTCTTCATCTTTTAATCACCAAACGAAATGTTACATAAAACGAATCCATCTGGTGGCGAAACGGAGATCGCCAGGTTTGCTAGTATATATATATATATATATATATATATATATATATATATATATATATATATATATATATATATATATATATATATATATATAGTAAATACTGAGACTCTTAATCGAAATATCGAAATATTTCAAATAAAACTCTCAGGGAGCTGTCTACACAAATGTTGTCAACGAGAACGAACCCATCACTTTCGAGAGTGAATATTAAGAGCGTTTCGAAAAATTCATCGATCTTGTTGAATGATAATAGGATACAATTGTTTCATCATTATTATGAATCATCAGTCCATATTTAATCTATCAATCAAGAATCGATGACTTTCAAAACGAACATAGGTCCCATACCAAATTAAGAGAAGTTCTAGAGAGTGAAATACTCACGTAGGCTCCCTCTATCGGCGAAAGGACGTATAAACACTCCCTAGCGTTCAAGATTCCTACTCATGACAACAAGAGTGCGAGTGGAAGGCTTTGTAGATATTTCATTCGAACACAACAGAAAATTGTCTGAAATGTGTACGAATGATCCCATGCCTAATCGCTCCAGATCACGCCCAGGCGGGCAAAAGAGTAGCTAGTTCAAAGATTCACAGGTAATTCAATACTAGTAAATACTGAGACTCTTAATCGATTTCGATTAAGAGTCTCAGTATTTACTAGTATTGAATTACCTGTGAATCTTATATAATATATATATATATATATATATATATATATATATATATATATATATATATATATATATATATATATATAAGTGTTTAATTCGGATTGCAGTCTAGGACAGGAAAATCAAAAATGTTTATTTTCTTCTTCAGGGCTAAAATAGTACAAAAATTAAGAGTTTATATAGCAAGGCACTATAGAAAATTTTCCTTACAATTATTATGAAGTTAGTCCGGAAGTACATTAGTTTTTTGAATTTTGAAAATAAGTACAAGTGTTCCCAAATGCATTGGGTTGGAATATTACTGCATTCTACGTGTTAGGTAGCCGAAAGGAAGCGACGACACTGACTGTATTTATCAATTTCGCTTTTCAAGTTGAGTGTTCCCAGATGTTTTTAAGGGCTTTTCTTAACATGCAAATGTTGGACGAAGTTCTATAACTAACGAAAAGAGAATGAATTTATTTTGTGTATTTAAAATGGATTTTTTTCGGTGAAATATTGAAAAAGAAGTAGATGGTTTCGTTGTAGAAAATGAAGATTTTCATGACTTTTTAAAAGGCTTTCATATAATTAAAGAATTTAGATTAAGGCAAGATGAAAATTTATTTATAAGCCAAAGGGAAAATATAGTAGAAGTAAATTTTAATGAACATATTAAAGGGGAAGATTTAAGAATAGATTTAGATTTTATAGATGATGAAAAAAAATCTAGAATAAGGCAATTGATAAAAAAATATAAAGCAATATTTGCTGAAGATGAATATGATATTGGAACAGTAAAGGATTATGAAGCAAGAATCGATCTCTTAGTGAACAAATTTTGTAGTAAAAGATCATACAGATGTACAATCGAAGACAGGAAAGAAATAGAACAGCAAGCGGACAAATTATTAGAAAAAAATTTAATTAAAAAGTCATACAGCCCATTTGCTGCACCGGTGACTCTAGCATTAAAAAAGGCGAAGAAAGAACTAGACTATGCATCGATTTTAGAGGATTGAATAAAATTGTGACACCCCAGGCGCAACCTTTTCCGTTAATTGATGATTCAATAACTAAGGCTAGAAATTTCAAATATTTTACATCACTGGATATCAATTCAGCATTTTGGTCTATACCACTAAGAATAGAAGATAGAAATAAAACAGGCTTCATAACTCAAGAAGGACATTATCAATGTCTACCATTCGGTTTAAAAACAGCACCAGCAATCTTCCAAAGAATTTCATCAAACATTTTACGAAAAAATCTCAAGAATTTCACAGAAGACTATATCGACGACATATTAATATTTTCAGAGACTTTTGAGCACATCATGCACATACAACTAGTTTTAGAAGCCATCATAAAAGAAGGATTTAGATAAAAATGCACGTTTGGATCTAAATCAATTAAATATAATAGAAAATAGACAAATGATAGAAAATAATACAGTAAGACCAATTAAAGATAATTTAGTTTCAATATAGAATTTTCCAACTCCAAAAACACAAAAGAACATTAGACAATTTTTAGGCAAAATAAACTTTTATCATGAATACATACCAAAAATCTCATCAATACTAGATCCATACATAGATTATTAAGAAAAAACGTTAAATTTGATTGGTCAGAAGATTGTTAAAAATCATTTGTAGAAATAAAAAAACTGTTGTGCAATCAACCAGTGCTAGAGATATTTGACAAAAATCTACCCATTAAAATATACACAGATGCTTCAATAGAAGGTCTAGGTGAAATATTAAAACAGACACAAAGAAATGGAAGAGAAAAACCAGTAGCTTATTTTTCAAGAAAATTAAATGAAACGCAAAAAAGAAAAAAGCTATATATTTAGAATGTCTAGTAATCAAGGAAGCAGTAAAATATTGGGAACACTGGTTAATTGGTAGAAAATTTGAGATATACTCAGATCATAAACCTCTGGAAAACCTTAATATAAAAGCAAGAACAGAAGAAGAGTTAGGTGATCTAACATACTACCTATCTCAATTTGATTTCAGTATTACATACATACCATGAAAACTCAACACTGAAGGAGACTGTCTTAGCAGAAACCCTGTATTAGTAGCAATAGATAATACTCAAGAAACATTAAAGATAGTTAATACAATAAAAATTCAAGAAATAAAAAGAGATCAAGATGAAAACATTAAACTAAAAGAAGTTAAGAGAAAAACAATAGGCAAACATGGTATAATTTATGAACAAAGTAAAAATGAATTGAAGATAGTATTATCAGAGAAATTGAGTATTGAGTTAATAAAAAATACACATAGAGATTGGTGTCATATTGGCATTAAATCAAGTGATTAATAGAATATGCCCATACTATACTTCAAAAGCATTAAGAGAACATTAAAAAAATAAGCAAGACGAATAGTCCCATGCCTAATCGCTTGTTCTCGTTGACAACATTTGTGTAGACAGCTACCTGAAAGTTTTATTTGAAATATTTCGTTATTTCGATTAAGAGTCTCAGTACTTACTAGTATTGAATGATTTGTAAATCTTGAAACTAGCTATACTTTTGCCCGCCGGGGCGTGATCTGCAGCGATTAGGCATGGGACTATTCGTACACATGCGGACAATTTTCTGTATTGTTCGAATGAAATATCTACAAAGCCTTTCACTCGCGCTACTGTTATGAGTAGGAATGTTGAACTCTAGGGAGAGTTTATACGTCTTTTCTGCGATCATACGTGAATATTTTACAACGAAAAATTCCCCTCAATTGGGTATAGGACCTATGTTCGTTTTGAAAGTCATCGATTCTTGATTGATAGATTAAATATGGACTGATGATTCATAATAATGATGAAACAATTGTATCCTATTATCAATCAACAAGACCGATGAATTTTTCGAAACGCTCTTAATGTTCACTCTGGAAAGTGATGGGTTCGTTCTCGTTGACAACAGTTGTGTAGACAGCTCCCTGAGAGTTTTATTTAAAATATTTCGATTTTTCGATCAAGAGTCTCAGTATTTACTAGTATTGAATGATTTGCGAATCTTGAAACTAGCTATACTTTCGCCCGCATGGGCCTGATCTGGAGCGATTAGGCATGGCACTATTCGTACACATTGCGGACAATTTTCTGTAGTGTTCGAATGAAATATCTAAAAACCCTTTCACTCGCGCTTCTGTCGTCATGAGTAGGAATCTTCAACGCTAGAGAGAATTTATACGTCTCTCCTCCAATAGAGAGAGCCGACGTGAATATTTCACTAGGAAAAATTCCACTCAATTTGGTATAGGACCTATATTCGTTTTGAAAGTCATGGATTCTTGATCGATAGATTGAATATGGACTTATGATTCATAATAATGATGAAACAATTGTATCCTATTAATATTCAACAAGATCAATGAATTTTTCGAAACGCTCTTAATATTCACTCTTGAAAGTGATGGGTTCGTTCTCGTTGACAACATTCGTTGACAGCTCTTTGAAATATTTCGATCAAGAGTCAAGATATTAACTATATATATATATATATATATATATATATATATATATATATATATATATATATATATATATATAAAAATGAATTGCTGTGCGTTAGTCTCGCTAAAACTCGAAAACGGCTGAACGGATTTATTTTATCTTAGTCTTGAAATGTTCGTGGAGTTCCAGGGAAGGTTTAAAAGGCGAGAAAAAATAGAATAATTGCCGGGAAAACTCTAAAAACAGCACTTTTCTATTTCCCATACAAACGTTTCTAAATAAAATGTGGAGTCAATTTGAACTTTACTACTATCCGATATAGTTCATATTAAATTATTCGCGTGCGCTTTGGAGGATTTGATGTCGCGTTCCGAAACTAAACAAAAGTAAATAGCGAACGTGACAGAATCGGATAGTCACAAAATGTAATAAATCATCAGTAGTACTGATTTTCAATCAATTTTCAAATTTGCGTAACTTTATTTTAGCTAACTTCAGTTGTTACCGTATCAGACAATCTTTTTAAGTTTGATAAATCTGTAAGTTTGGTCACAACTTGAGTTTCAGAACGCAACCATAATATTTGACAACCACGGAGCTAACCTCAAAACACGGAAAAAAGTTTTCCTATTAACAAAATTGTGTTACTATCATGGTTGCGATATTTTATGAGTACATCTATGTTTGTAAGTGACGATTATCGCTACGTGCGCGAGAATTTTTTTGCTTTTCTGATGCTTTGTAGTAGTGACATTCCAAGTAGTGTGCTCTTTTTTTGTTGATATTTTGGTGATAGTGACACTCTACTGTTAAGTGAGCGCGAATTTTCTTCACTTTAATATATTACGTTACGATGCCGAGGAGAAGACGACCTGACTTAGGTCGTCGCAGTCAGTCAAATGTACGAAGAGCTACCTCACGTGTTAACCGCACTGATGACCAGAGAGAGACAGATCAAGAAAATAGTCGTATTGCTATGTCAGAATTGCGATCTTTAGTGAGTGGCAATGAAGTAAATAGGCTCAGAATGCAACAAGTTCGTGCACATCAATCGCAACAACAGCAAGCACGACATAATGAAATTGAGCGAATCCGCAGACGCAGTGCTTCTGTGATTCTTGAACGAGCTGCATTCCACTATGATCCGGCAATTGATTATTGTGCCGACAAATCGGTAACAATTGGGGAAATGAATTTAATTTGTAAATATTGTAAGGCATTAAAATATACTGGTGAATCTACTGGATTATGTTGTGCTGGAGGCAAAGTAAAATTGCCACAATTGGTCCCACCACCAGATCCTTTACGGTCTTTAGTTTCTGGGATTGGAAATGATTCCAAGCACTTCTTGGCCAACATTCAAAAATATAACAACTGTTTCCAGATGACATCATTTGGCGCTACACATATTATACAAGACAATTTCATGCCCACTTTCAAGGCATTGTACAAGAAATTTTTTTATTATATTCAAGTTTGTACTGAAACATATTTATCGATAATAATTAATGGTCAAATTTTAAATTATTACAGATACAAGGACAAATTTATCACTTACTGGGGTCACTGTTACCACCACCTAATGCAGATCATCATTTTTTACAAATTTATTTTATGGGCAATTCAGATGCGGAAGTTGATAATCGTTGTGCTCACAATCCAACAGTGAAGAGAACAATTGTCCAAGAATTACAAATGTTTCTTCATCAGAATAACAATTTAGTAAACATGTTCAAAATAGCTTTGGATCAAATGCCATCCGATAGCCATAATATTATTATTCGAGATAAATTCTGTTTTTTTTTAAGAAGGCAACATGCTGTGTAGAAAATAACAATAAAACTTCATGCTTCATTAGAAATATGCTTTTTTTATTCAATACGTGTTGTTTGTTTGAAATTTATTTATACAAAAGTTAAGGTCTTATTTATCGATTCAGGCAGTACGAAGTCTGCCGGGTCAGCTAGAGTGATTTTTGTATATGCATTCATTCGTTTATCCTAATAGCTTGGAATGTCATGGCAGGACAACGTCTGTCGGGTCCGCTAGTATATATATATATATATATATATATATATATATATATATATATATATATATATATATATATATATATAATATATAATATATAATAATATATTATATATTATTATTAATAACTTTTAAATAATTTTAATATAACTATATTCATAATTTTAAATAACTTTTAAATAATTTTATTAATAATATATAAATATATATAATATATATATAATATATATTTAAAATTAATTTATTGCCTGTTTATTTTCAATGTTTTTAAAAATAACAGGCTTAATTTAATGGTAAAACTTCATTTTCGTTGACATTTCGTTGTATATCACAACTTTGTCAAAACTAATAAATATTATTATTTATTTGTTTTGACAATGTTTCGATATACAACGAAACGTCAACGAAAATGAAGTTTTTAACATTGAATTAAGCCTATTATATATATATATATATATATATATATATATATATATATATATATATATATATATATATATATATATATATCGCAGTTTCTGCTGTCCAAATTCAAATATTGGAAAAAATCTCGTACTTGTCCCACTTACGTGTGGTCTACTTTGGATTCGTACAGAGCAAGGTACAGTATTGTATCCTTGCGTGGGGTGCAGCAGCAATTTACCACCTTAATAAGCTTGAAATCGTATAGAATAAAATATTGAGGACTATTTACAATGTGAACTCACGTTACTCTTCAGATTTAGTATTCGAGAAAAGTGGGATATTCGAAGAATTCTACATGTATACTCCTTTATTGTTCACTTACCAACATAAGGAAACAATTCATGGGAATGAACATACAATCTTGAAGAAGGAAAAAATTACTTCTGTAATTCCTTATTTAAAAATACATTCAGACAATCCATTGAACTTAGCTGAGAGACAAGCTTACATGTATCCATTTTGGAGATATTGAATCTTAACGAACAATATATTAATAGAATAGTACATAGTTAGAGATATTACATATATTGATAGAATTTACATTTATAATGTAAGTAATTATTTTATCTGAATTATCACGTGTTGTTTTTTTGGTAGTTTTATCGATTCTCGAAGATTTGTAGATTATTCACAAAAATTCATAATGACTATATCAAAATTTACAATTTCGACTGAGAATAGTCACGTCTCTAAGAATAATCATTTTAATATTTATGAAAATTTATGAAATCTCATTGCTTCTATGTGTCTTGTTATAGACTAATCGTAGAGCTATAGATGCTAATTCAATTTGAAATGTTATTTTTCTTTTCTGGTTCAGATTCATTACTCCTTGATATAACCAAATTTAGTATTTTTGCCTTTACTTTTTTGCAGCTTTTTCAAAGATGCTTGATGAAGATTTTGAACATTGAACTGTGGAAATTGTATCTTGCCTATGTCAAGGAAACCAAAGCCTCTCTTCCAACTTACAAGTATGTATTGTAACTCTTTTTAATTAACTTCAGTATACTTTTATGAAAACGTATATACAGTCTGCATATTCGTTATATCGATAAACTACTCGATATAATTATGCAGAGTAAATACGGATCAATATAAAAAAAAACTTGGAAATCACACTGAGTGTCGCTATAAAATCGCACGCGTGAGGTTTGGGCAAAAATCAACGCACCAACTTAGCATAAAATGGACATATTAACTGAAGAAAGAGCACTCTCGTTGTATATCACTTTGGTTTCTTTGTATTTTCACATATTCATTTTTAGTATTCAGAGGAATATTTCTGGCTTAGCATTCGCTTCGGAAGTTTTAGTCTTCTTCACTATGAGGAAACCACTGAAAAACTCTTGGTAAGCCAGGTGATTCTTATGAGTATGATTTATATGTACCTATATACATACACATAGTTGAGTTTTATATACCAGAATATGTATTGTATAAACATGATTGGTTTGTGTGTGTGAAATTGATGGTAGATCTGGAAATAATGAGTTTTGAGATATGATGTTTAGTGAAAGTTGTGTATTCATTTCATATTATTTGTAAGGTTTATCAAAATCGTGTTTTTCAGATATTTTATGTTGAAAGAAGATTGTTATTTGAGTTTTTGCATATTTATGTGCTTTAATTCAAAACTCATTCTTTCCAGATCTACTATCAAGTTCGCACACGTAAACCAATCAATATACATTTTTTGGATAAGTATATAAAACTCAACTATGGTAATTATATATGTATAAACTATATGTATATATAAATCACACTCATAAGAATCACTTGGCTCACCATTGGTTTTTCAGAGGTTTCCTCATGGTGAAGAAGACTAAAACTTCCGAATCGAATGCTGAGCCAGAAATATTCTTATGAATACTGAAAATGAATATGTAAAAAAAGCCGATTTGATTTTTTTCAGTTAAATAAGTTTGACGTTTCAATTCAATTATTATCAGTTTTGATAAAGTTGTGATATACAACGAAACGTCAACGAAAATAAAGTTTTTAACATTAAAATAAACCTGTTATTGCTAAGAACATTGAATATATTATATATATATATATATATATATATATATATATATATATATATATATATATATATATATATATATATATATATATATATATATATATATATATATATATATATATATATATATATATATATATATAATGTATTTCCAGAAGTCATTCGGGTTTCAATCCATTTATTTTCTGAAAGAGAATGTGAATTTTCAGATAAATAAACTGATTGAAACCTGGAATGACATTCATCATCACATTTCCACCAGCCGTGAAAACCTCAAGAATACATACTCATACTCATCGAACTATGAAAGTTCGTTGATTTTTCGAATCGGACTTAATATTCACTCACGAAAGTGATATGTTGTGTTTTCGTCGATAAAATTAGTGTAGACAGCTCCCTGGCAGTTTGATTTTAAATATTTTGATATTTCGAGTCTCACTATTGACTGATATATATATATATATATATATATATATATATATATATATATATATATATATATATATATATATATATATATATATATATATTTAAAATTGATTTATTGCCTGTTTAATATATTATTATGTTTTTCATATTAAAAGAAGCCTGTTATTGCTGAAAACATTCAAAATAATATATATATATATATATATATATATATATATATATATATATATATATATATATATATATATATATATATATTTGTATATATTTCTATTTTCTTCTAGGTATCTAAGTTCTTCTGATCCTTTATTATATCTAATTTAAATAAAACTATGTAGTTTTCTGATTTTCACAATAATTAAGTTAAAAAATTACAATATTGTTTCGCCAACACAGTGGCTTCATCAGATGTACTGGATTGCGAGATAAACAAACTGATTATTACAAAGTTATAAGTTATAATCAATTGGAGATCGGCCGCGCATGTTGCAGCGCGGCCGATTAGCTCTACCGACCGAATGGACGATAGCGTGGTCGGGATTCGTTCAGTTCGGA
The DNA here is from genome assembly GCA_030704895.1 of Henosepilachna vigintioctopunctata. NCBI lineage: Eukaryota > Metazoa > Arthropoda > Insecta > Coleoptera > Coccinellidae > Henosepilachna > Henosepilachna vigintioctopunctata. Next base: position 4,499,055 of record JARQZJ010000036.1, on the reverse strand, counting down.
TATGTTCGATTATAATCGGCAACATTCGTACCTGATTCGTACTGAGTAGAACATGGAGTTCGTAAAACTTATTAGGTGACATTCGAAAGAATTTGAAAAATTTTTTTTCGTCTCTCAGGAGATCTGGGAAAAGATGATGAAATTCTTCAAAGGTTAGCCTTTTTGATTTAGTTTCATAAATCCACATCTTACGCCGTTTCAATTTTTTTTCCTCTTCTTCAATTAACGCTGCAAGGAAAAACATTTCTTCGTTGCTATCCGTATCCATCTTTGAGCACTGTCAAACCAAAATTGAGTATGTTCACTAAAATGGTGGAAGGAACGACTAGAGAGGGAGAAAGTAGCCGCGCCGCGCCGTGCACTAATGGACGAGGCTCCTCATGCAACGTCTGCATGGCGCCGCGCCGCGCCACGTTGCGCACCTAGTGGACAACTAGCTTTCCTGGTCCAAAAAAGTGCACATTCAAAGAACAGTTTCAGAAAAGAACCAGATCATTGAAGGTACGATCTGAGCAATTGAATGAAGCCTTTGAAAAGTCAGATTTAATTTGTAATTTTGTTGATTTAACATCCAATTATAAAAATAACATATTAATATGTAAATCTTGGAATATTAAACTTCTTGAGAATAAGAGCATGTTTTTTTACATGCTCTTATATTTACATTTTGTAGATTTTCCAACTTAACTGAACTTACACAATTAAGCATCTTTTAGTAGAAGCAGACATGCATGTAAATGTTTCTATTAATAACTATAAATTGTCTCCTAATGATTTGAAGTGGGTTTTACCAATTCTATTGAATTTAACTAGATTGTCTCGACTGGAAAATTTGCTTTCTCTAAAAGTACCTTCAAAGAATTATTAGATACTACCAATAGATAGTCCTTCCAACCTTTGCGATATTAAATCAGAAATTTTTGTAACTACCTAAAGATAAGTGTTGTATGTTTTATATTTTATTACTGGAATTGTTTAAGTATCAAAGTGATAGTTGTAGTATAATTTCTCGTTGCATATATTTAAATGAAATATTTAAGTTGTTCAATCTAATTCATATTTTCAATATTTAGTATTCTTGGCGTTTACTTGATGTAAATCCATTATAATTGAATATAAACTTAAATTCAAATAATTGAAATTATGATTTACACTTTATTGACTACATAGCACGACGCGTTTCGTCGTTACATTACTCCGTGTTATTCTGTTAGCATCTAAAGAAGTTCTTTGTAACGACGAAACGCGTCATGCTATGTAGTCAGTAAAGTGGAAATCATAAGTTCAAGTGTTCGAATTTTAGGAAGTATATATATATATATATATATATATATATATATATATATATATATATATATATATATATATATATATATATATACTTTCCAGATTCATAAATCCTTCATGGTGTGAAGGCAATACTGATACTTTAGGTCGAAATATTTCAAATAAAACTATCAAGGAGCTGTCAACACAATTGTTATCAACGGAAACGTAACCTATAACTTTCGTGAGTGAATATTTAGAGTGTTGCGAAAAATCATCGAACTTGTTGAATGGAAATACCATACAATTGGTTCATCCTTATCAGGAACCCTCAGTGATATATCCAAAGAATCAAGTTTTGATGAATTTTCAACCTCCCCTAGGTCCTATTTTCTGAATGAGGAGAACATTTATTCGTGACCTAATCACGTGAGCTCCCTCTATCGAAGAAATGACTTAAACTCTCTCGAGAATTGGGAATCGCTCCAAATCACGAATCTTGTTTTATGTATTTTTTTAGAGAAAAGATGGCACAAGCTTACGATTTTGCGCTCGATAAAATAGGAATGGATATTCATGCATATTCGATTTGGAATGATTATGTAAACTTCTTGAAGGGCGTCGAAGCTATAGGTTCTTATGCCGAAAATCAAAAAATTTCTGCTGTTCGTAAAGTATATCAAAGAGGCATCATCAATCCAATGACTGGCATGGAGACGTTTTGGAAGGATTATATAGCATTTGAGCAAGCTATTAACCCAATCATAGCCGAAAAGATGAGTATAGAAAGGAGTAGGGATTACATGAACGCACGGAGAGTAGCCAAGGAATTGGAAGTACAAATCAGAGGAATCAACCGAAACGCTCCTAGTGTGCCCCCTAATGGAACACCAGAAGAAAAGAAACAGGTAAAGTCGTTTTTCCTAATTTAAATTTGCTCATTTAAAATGAACTAAGTATGAGTAACAAATCCAGATTTCAACTACAGAAATTCGAAAATAACTAATATATACATACACTTACACACACACTTCAATCAGAAGCATCGGATTGCATTGAAACGAGATCTCTATACAATATCTTGTTGTAATATATATATATATATATATATATATATATATATATATATATATATATATATATATATATATATATATATATAATTTGTGTACACCATATCGCGTGGACGCGGCATTTAATGATCTAGTTGTGATATAATCGAAAATAGATAGATTTGAAGACTATAATATGTGTAAAATGTAATAGTGAATTTCACGTAAAGTTTTTTTCAATCTGCAGAAGGTTTTTTGACATTAGGTGCTCTAAATGAGATTCATCAATGGATTTGTGGAAATTGCAAAGAACAGAATAACACAAATGAATCTAATGTGACCGTTCAACAACTGAATTACAGTGATAGTGAATGTGTTACTCAGAAGCATCTGATTGCATTGAAACAAAATCTCTATACAATATCTTGTAATATATATATATATATATATATTATTATTATTATTACGATTGTTCCCATGGGGAGAGCGACTGAGCTTGAATTCGCACTTATTAGGACTTTTGCTTCAACTTTTTTGCCTCCCAAAAACGCTTCATCCTCTCTGAATGCTCTTTCTTCCGTTCATCTGTCCATTTTACTCCAGGTTGACGATTTGACTCTCGCTTAAACTTCACATGTGCGATTTTATAGCGACATTCAGTGCGATCTTTGAGACTTTTTATATTGATCTGTTGTAGATCCTCTGTTCCGCATTTACTATTCATAATTATATCGAGTAGTTTCTTCGGTATTCTGGACTGTTTCATTCTGTAGACATGTGCATAGAACTTTGCTCGTCGTTTTCTGATTTCTTCCGTTAACGTATTTGTCTTTTGATACAGTTCACTCTGAGGTCTTTTCATCCAAATGCCGTTTCTATTGATTATTTTTCGTTCTTGTTTTTCTATTTCTCTAATTCTTGAATGACCGTCAATAACCATTGTTTCAGATGCGTAGATTGCTTCTGGAAGAATCGTTGTGTTATATATAATGCCTCAATTTTGGTGCCAGTACAAAAATTATTTCATTGTCCTCAGTTCTGATAACCTTCGTGTCCAAGAATGGAACACTCCTATTCTCTTCACATTCAAAAGTAAATTGTAAATTTTGATGAAGAGATGAAAATATCCAATGCAATTGGATATGTGCCAGCGGACATTGTCCGCTGGCACTGAACAAATTATATCATCCACATATTTGTATAAAAAGGGAATATTGACAGGCAGTTGTGGAATTATCACATCCAGCAGATGGTGTAAGACTATTTGTGCTATTAATGGACTGATAGGAGAGCCCATTGGTGTTCCAAATATTTGTTTGTAAAAACTATTATTAAAACTAAAATATGTGTTGCCAAATATGAAGTTAATCATTTTGATAAGACTGGTTTTAGAAATGGTGGTATATCTTTCAATTTTACGCCATTTACTTGTACATCTTTTGATGTTATTTTACGTTCTCCTGATGAAGTCAATAAAGATTGACGAAATATAGAAATATAAAACGAATTAGTTATTTGTCACAGGCATGTAATACTATATTATAAATACTATCATTAGAGTGACTGCTTGGAAAGAATACTTGTACAGAGGTAGAACATCATCAACAAACTGGTCAGTGCTTTGACTATTCTAGGGTGAAAGTATTGGAACGTGAGACCAATTATAGGAGCAGATTGTTCCTCGAAATCTATCACATAAACAAGAAAGATAACATTGTGAATTACAAATCTGATAGGATACAATTGAGTAACATTTATTGTAATATTCTTCAAAAGATTTAGAACATAGCTTTCTGTAGTTGTGGATATACCTACAACACTGCTATTTGCATTATTTCAACGGCAATTATAACCCAAAGTCCACTGATTAACACCATCTAATTCAGACGGCAATCTTCATCTAACCATGTTTCCCTTGACGTTATGTCCATATCTCTAACGTATTTTGAGTATTCTGTAAAATTTTTATTCAGAGATCTATTTTTCGCTGTATTTTTGGCAAAATTCGATTTGTGGTCCGATATAATAGCTTCAATAATTTTCAATTCAGAGTATGTAAATCTATTATCTATTTGTTGGATATGCAATCATGACAATTTTTTTATTTTTATCATAATCGTTTATGAAACCACCCTAGCTGATAGAGGAATAAGAATAATATAAAATAATAATTATGATACTTATCATCAATAATGCATTTTTTCTATTTACTTAGGTGGAATTGTGGCAAAAATATATTGCGTGGGAAAAAAACAATCCACTAAGGACAGAGGACACTGCTCTTTTAACAAAACGAGTAGTATTTGCTCTTGAGCAATGTCTTCTGTGCCTTGGTCATCATCCTGATATCTGGTATCAAACAGCACAGTTTCTCGAATACAGTTGCAAGATTTTAGCTGAAAAAGGAGTAAGTAACATTGTTCTCTTCATAATCTTGTATAGTTTTACGTATATAGGTATGCATACCCTGTCCCAAAGTTTTGAATTGAATAAAGAATACAGTTGTTGTTTTAATGTTGTTATATTTTTCGATGAATCATAAATTATATTCATTAGGCTTATTTACGAAATAGAATTTCAACCAAATTCATGAGTTTGCTGGTGCAAATTAACTCTTCTGACCAAATTTTTCATGATCAATCTACAAAAACTGGGATGGTTGACGTATACGTTTGAGTTGACCTCAAATAATCTCATAATAAGTCGCCAATCATGTTATTTAGAGGGTGGATTCTCATCATGAGAGACTACACAACAGGAAATGTCTCGTGCAGTAATACAATTTTTTTACGTATTACATAACACATATTCGTTTCGTCAATATTATACAATATAGTTTTATTATTACAATATAGTTATTATTAGGAATAATTTTATTGTTACGTCATGATATCGGGCACCAGCAGCAGTAACTATTTGACCAGCCTAATTTTCCAAAAAGGGCCTATCAAAAATCCACCTATATAACTTTTAAAACTATTCTAACCATATTTTTCATGAAATGCAACATTATTGTGACTGTACTCTTTATGAAATATTTGAATAATTTGAATCTTGAGTTGATTTTGGACTGAACCTTTGGATATATATATATATATATATATATATATATATATATATATATATATATATATATATAGTATTCCTCTGAATACTAAAAATGAATATGTGAAAATACAAAAAAGCCAATTTGATTTCTTTCAGAAAAAATAAGTTTGACGTTTTGATATCTATAGTAATTCATAAAATTCAATTATTCATTAGTTTTGACGAAGTTGTGATATACAACGAAACGCCAACGAAAATGAAGGTTTTAACATTAAAATAAGCCTGTTATTGCTGAAAATATTCAAAAAAATTTGTGTTGACTTCTCTTGGGAATAATGGTTTACATTGGTAGTCATTACTTAACACATGTAGTCTTCTTTAGTAATTGAGAACTTTCAATCTACGGAAACAGTAGATTTATAACTTTTAAAAGAATAGGTGACACTATTGTTGTTCTTCAAAACTCACCGAAAAAGCTCACCACTGTTGCATCAGATTGCCGTGGCGGTGTGTTGAGAATGGATGGCAAGGGTAGTTGTAGGCTAATTTAGGCATTCGGCTAATCCCGTTGCAACGGTTATAGAATGGGAAAGGTTGAAAGATTGAACAATTATTTATTCCGTGTTTGAACACATTCATTTAAACGTGATGGCAAGAGAGTAGACGTGTAGTTGCCGCTGTGACAAATATAGGTGAATGCCCCTAGTGTGAGGTATACAAAATAAAAGTGTTTTAAATAGGTTACAGAGTGTAGCTTGACATAAAGTGCTTAAAAAAAATGGGGTTTATCAAGGAAAACAAAACTGAAATTAGAGAATTGGTAAGGGAAATTGTAGCTGAGGCTTTGAATGCATTGCTCGCCAGTGGCAGTGTTGTCGATAGTGAATACTGACACCGAGAGAATAATGGCTAAGTGGGAAACCAAATCGAAGGAATACGTAGATAAGGTAAACCAAGTGAGACAGGATTGTGATGATGAAATAGATAATATGGAAATGTGGCTTAAGCGTAATAATGTAATCATATTTGGTCCGCAAGAAGGAGAACATGAGAAGGTAAAAAAAAATTATCTCTGTAATGAGAGATAAAGCGGATCATAATATCGATCCAAATACGGTAGAAAGATGTTTCCGAGTTGGCAAGGCTGTTATTTAATAACCAAGAGCAATAATTCAACGTTCGCAAATAGTAAATCCAAGGAACATCTGTTGGGACAAAAAAAAATGTTTGTTGAAACAAATACACGAATTAGAGAGGACCTCACCAAGGAAAAATATCAGTTCTTCAATATGCTTCACATAAATAATTTGAATAAAACTGTGTAGTTTTCTGATTTTCACTATAATTAATTCAAAAACATGACAATATCGTTTCGACGTTTATTGCTATTTTAGTTTCTAGGGCACCTTCTATCTGCAGATCCAATGGGTAGCAGTTTGAGCCCAATTCTGGCTGACATCATCATGTCCAACCTCCTAAATAAATGCATTTCTAAACACTCCTTCGTTCCAGCTTTCATTTATAGGTATGTTGATCTCATTATCGCAATACCCAGTTCTGGAAAGGCAGAAATAATCAATGTATTCAACTCCTTCAATATACATATACAGTTCACTATGAAAGAAGAAACTGATAGAGGAGTTCACTTTTTGGATTCCAGATTAATTAGATCTGATCATAATGTCATAAAAATGGATTGGTATCAGAAGCCTACTTCCTCAGGGAGGTACGTACACTAGCTACCTCAACATGATTGGAAAATCAAAGTCAATACTATTAAAGGACTTTTCAATCGTGCGCGCAAGAAGTAACATCCTAGTTAAAATCACTAGTCCTAGTCAATCCAAACAATTAATATCCTAGTCCATCACAAACCCAGATTTTGTAAGAGGTGTTGAACAAAGACTAACTAACATCCTAGTTAAAAATGGATACTAGCACAACCCAATTTCAAGGATTTCCCAACATGAAGACCCACATCCAGTTCCCAACAATCTGAATTACTCTCCGAGACATCTCTCCATGGATAGTTCTGTTCTTATAACTTCCACTCCAACAGGTGAAGCTTCCGTGGTTTCACCCTCCAACGCTGTTACGTTTGTCTCTTTACCATTTATTCACGGTTTGTCTGGCAAGCTGATTTACATTTTATCTTGCACTCCTAACATTAAGTTTGCTTTCTTTTATCCTGTCACTAATAAAAATTGTTTTAGTGTTATTAAGGATTATATTCCAAACGAATCCAAATCGGACTGTGTAAATTGTGTGCATCATACAGTTTATGTGGAACAGTCTTCACAATTACTTAAGAGACCTCTATCTATACATAAGAATGATATCAAACTGCACCTGGGAAGTTGTACCTTAGCTGAACATGCGTCATCTCAGCTTAATGACTTCAATTTCATTGATGTCAGGATAATGAGAACCATCTCTAATTATGATAATCTCTTGTTCTTGGAGATGTGTTATATTAATGAGACAAAAAACAGTGTTAGCAAGAGGACAGTTATTAGTAGTCTTAGTAAGATTTACACCTATTTGCTGTATATGGACAAAAGCTGAAGATTGTACCGTGATTGTTTTCTGTGCCATATATTTATGTTCCGTCTGGTCTCTAACCTACAAATGCAATTTGTGAATTGTTATTTATTTGATGCATATATAGTTAACTCTTCAGGATTTTGCACTTAAAATAATTTATACTTAATCTGGATGGTGAATATTGCACTAATTTATAATCTATTTCTCGCTTAACGTCATAGGTATGCAAAATTAATTTTCATGTAATTCATTTAAATTTTCCAGCATCCTGATGAAGATTCGCATTTGAATCGAAATATAGATGAGATGACACATCAAAGCCTTTGATGTTTGCCGTGTCACTGACATCAAAAGATTATTGCTTCGCAATTGTATTGTAGCTACTATACCAGACGATTCTAGATCATTCCTTCAGTTTGCCTATATAAAAGGGTGAATGGCCCGAACTTCAGTTCAGTTCTATTTGAGCTACCGAGGTGATAATTTCGACAAGTTATATCTTAGCGAATTGCTGGCGCCGTTCAGTTGCTTTGTGACTTTGTATGCATCTTGCGCGCTTAATATAATATATTGTTATCAAGTTTATCTAACGAGACGTGAACAAAAATGATGTCTAGTGAAAAGAAATGAACATTTACTCCTTGATGAATTCTCCTTCGTCAAATGGTTTTAATGACTTTGCATTTTGAACTAACTATAAAACTAGCTTTCACAACATTATCAAGTTGTGTTCTTTGTTTATGAAACATTTGCTGCTGTTTTTCCAAATTTGCACTGAAATGGATTCATTACACAGCAAACAAATAGGCTTACCATTGTGCAAGATAAAAAGAATTCTTCAGTCTATTTTTTTAAATTGGCGACCCTCTGCATCTACTTCTCGTTTACTTGTCAATCAGTCCTGTTTCTCTTGTCATAGCATTGGCCATTTAGATAGTTTTACAGTTATTGTGATGTTTGCCCAATATATACACTGTGGCAGTTTTGATTCTCTTGTTTTTTTGTTGTTCTTTTCAGTCGACTGAAAAGTCTTCCTTATGTATTATAACCTTTATGGCATTTTGTAATTTTGCAATTCCATAATTTTGTGTTTCTTAAAGAAATACTGAAAACCTTCGGACGGTTTCTTAATATTCTTATGGTAGTGACATATGATTGAAAATTTTTTTGATTATTGTCATCGGTTATTACGCTGGGTTGATTTTTATTTGCATTAAAATTTTAAAAGTATAACCGATGGAGAATGCAGACTCGATACCATTGGTCTCATATATTTAATTCTACATTCCTAAACCTGAAGGTAAAACATTTTCAATTTTCTCAAATAAACATGAAGGGAATATTTCATAACAATATTCAGAAAAATTTTTAAACGGATATTCTGAAATTAATAACCATATTAAAATTTTAGAAAAGAATATGTGTATAAATTATGTGCTGGTCGAAACGTTTACAATAAAAGTTCTCGGATGGAATATCAACTACCAATTTAAACCGTTATTCCCCATAATATACTTTTCAAGTAGATATATATATATATATATATATATATATATATATATATATATATATATATATATATATATATATATATATATATATATATATATATATAGTAAATACTGAGACTCTTAATCGAAATATTTCTATTGTGAACGAGAACGAACCCATCACTTTCGAGAGTGAATATTAAGAGCGTTTCGAAAAATTCATCGATCTTGTTGAATGATATTGACGTAGGCTCCCTCTATCGGAGAAAAGAGCATAAACTCCCTAGCGTTGAAGATTCCTACTCATGACAACAGTAGCGCGAGTGAAAGGCTTTATAGATATTTCATTCGAACACTACAGAAAATTGTCCGCAAATGTGTACGAATAATCCCATGCCTAATCACTCCAGATCACGCCCAGGCGGGCAAGAGTATAGCTAGTTTCAAGATTCAATACTAGTAAATACTGAGACTCTTAATCGAAATATTTCAAATAAAACTCTCAGGGAGCTGTCTACACAAATGTTGTGAACAAGAACGAACCCATCACTTTCGAGAGTGAATATTAGGAGCGTTTCGAAAAATTCATCGATCTTGTTGAATGATAATAGGATACAATTGTTTCATCATAATTATGAATCATCAGTCCATATTTAATTTATCAATCAAGAATCGATGACTTTCAAAACGAACATAGGTCCTATACCAAATTGAGGGGAATTTTTCCTAGTGAATACCAACTCAATTTGGTATAGGACCTATGTTCGTTTTGAAAGTCATCGATTCTTGATTGATAGATTGAATATCGACTGATTCATAATAATGATAAAACAATTGTATCCTATTATCATTCAACAAGATCGATGAATTTTTCGAAACGTTCTTAATATTCACTCTCGAAAGTGATGGGTTCGTTCTTGTTCACAACATTTGTGTAGACAGCTCCCTGAGAGTTTTATTTGAAATATTTCGATATTTCGATTAAGAGTCTCAGTATTTACTAGTATTGAATCTTGAAACTAGCTAAACTTTTGCCGGCCAGGGCGTGATCTGAAGTGATTAGGCATGGGGTTATTCGTACACATTTGCGGACAATTTTCTGTAGTGTTCGAATGAAATATCTACAAAGCCTTTCACTCGCGCTACTGTTGTCATGAGTAGGAATCTTCAACGCTAGGGAGAATTTATGCTCTTTTCTCCGATAGAGGGAGCCTACGTGAATATTTCACTAGGAAAAATTCCCCTCAATTTGGTTTGGGACCTATGTTCGTTTTGAAAGTCATCGATTCTGGATTGATAGATTAAATATGGACTGATGATTCATAGTGATGATGAAACAGTTGTACCCTATTATCATTCAACAAGATCGATGAATTTTTCGAAACTATATTTTTCGAAACTATTTCGAAAATTATATTGTTCCTTCATCAGGAGTGCTACAACGTAATATTACAATCAACATGGTGAATCAAACAATAAAAAGGTTAACTTACGAAATTGAGGTTCATTCTAAAAGGTTGTTCCATAAAATAAACGAAATTGTAATAATAAACGATTGTAATATTACGTTGTTGCACTCCTGATGAAGGAACAATATAGTTTTGAAAGCTCGAGTTAAGGAAAAAAAGAGTCTTCTTATTTGACACCAACTAACTGCTATCCCACGAATATCTAATTTATGTCTAACTATTAATTAAATATTAAAATAAATTAAACTCTTGGCTTAATGTTTCACGATTTATTTAACAATATGTATAGTCAACATGTTTCGAGCGTTAGCTCATTTTCAAAACTCTTGAAAGTCTTGAAAATATAAATATAACAACGAAACGTCAACAGAAATAAACTTTTTCATATTAAAAAAGCCTGTTAATGCTAAAAACTTTCAAAATAAATATATATATATATATATATATATATATATATATATATATATATATATATATATATATATATTTATCTCTGTATTTATTTTACGTCCATCAACACGCAAAAACGTATTTATTTTGCGTCCGGTGGTAAAATGCGTCCGTATACGGACGCAAAATACAAATGTGCTTAAATCTTGCGTTCTAATGTATTTTATGGCGATTACTATATATCCTTGAATAGCTCTTTGCGCCTACTACCATCTGTTAAAATATTGAGTAAGCTTTGATTTTGCCTTCAAAGATATCGATGTTATTACTTCAAATCTTCGGAAGTAAAATAAATACACTGATGTAAATTAGAGTATACGTTTAGTTTGAGCATCTGCCGCAAAAGCCCTCCTCGAAATGTATACTTCTATACATGTCTATTCAACGAGTGTATTCATTTTGCGTCCTATACAATATGGCAACATTGAATTTGGTTGAAATTAATCTCTGGGAACTGAACGCGAATTAAGCGTAAAATATTAACGAATTTAATGCGGAGTGATGATTTGTTCAGTTTCAGTTTTGAAGAACGAAGGTAAGTACAGCTATTTAAATTATTTTCTAAGGAACATAAAAGCAAATTGATGTAAAATGTAATTACTATTAATTATTACTATAATATAATAATTGTTAGAAATTAGCGTTTACTCACATCTTTAGGTTCAACAGTTTTCATGTTATTCTAGAACAGATACTTCAAAAACAATATCCTGATTTTTCAAATCAACTACTTATTTGTGTTGTTGAAAATATTTCTCAAAATTTTTTGGCATATAAACCTCGAATTTTAATAATTTTTAGTTTGATTCACATTTCATCTCATTCAACATAACAATACTAATGAAACAACGGAAGCTTTAAAATTTTTCCAATAGCAGTGTATTTTGAACATTTACACAATTCACCCGGAAAATGATTTTCTTCGCGTGCAATTTTTTATTCGTGCTGGCGATTCTAAGAATGTTTTACGTTGTCTCATACTATCATTTTTTTCATATATTTCAGCTTGCCAGATGACATCTGCCAAACAGCTAAGATTTTCAAACTTCTCTTGCTGATGGAGGGAGGAAATGTTGGCCATTTTAGGGGAAAATTTTTGAATGATATTGATTTGTCATTAGAAAGAAACCTCAAGAATGACCATAACGAAGGCAAAAACTTGGACACTAACTTTTATTTGAATTATCGTTCATTTTAAGTAGCAATTATATGTAGTCTCATAGATATAAAAATAAATATTTGAGAATAAGTCCTTGTGAGTATTACCTACTCTATGTGTGTTATTTTTTTATTCTCTACGAATATCATGAAGTTAAAGTAGTAGGTGAAGTAGTTGAAGTATAGTTAATAATGTGTCGAATTAACACCTTCAAGATTTTGAAATCGAAAAACAATGAGGATATCGAGCTTATGCTTCTGTATTTTAGAAACATACACATGAAATTGCGAAAAGAACCATTGCCATGAATTTATGAATGATACACGGGCAATCTTTTGTTACAGATTCTCATTTTAGATTAGAACAATATTGATGAAATTCGATATCCTCTATAATCACATCAACTGAACCAATAGTTTGAACTTTTACTGTCTTCGTCGAAATAATTTAGTGAACAATTTCTGCTTATATCACATCTGAAATAGTTCGGAATTTGGATTCCTCTTTTGATTCTATCTTTATGATTATGTTCAATTTGCTATTAGTTTTATGAGATCAATAACAACGATAAGGTGTATAGTCCATTGAAATGTTACAATTTTTAGGCCGAACCTTGCATTTATCAGAGGACGCAATTTTATTGTTGGGACATGTGGGGGGGAGTTGCTAGAAGCTTAACTCTGAGTTTGTGGGGTTGCAACCCTTGTCCCGCGGCCGCCATATTGGAAAAAGGGGTGTAAACGCCTTTTATCCATATCTCTTAAACTATACATCTCACCAAAAATTTGTGGAGACATAATTTGTAGCAAATCGCTTTTTCTACAATTTTGCTTATCTAACTTTTTCCGATAAAATTGAAAATAAAAAAGTTATTAACAAAAATATGTGAAATTTTTTCCAAAAATTTCCTTTTTTGTGTTATAACTTTTTTTTTCAATTTTATCGGAAAATTACCTCAAACCAATATTGTAGGCAATTCGATAACAAACAATTTGACCTATAATTTTGACTACTCGCAACAATCTGGTCACAATGGAACGTCAGATTTACTTATATATTATTCTTTTATTTTAGATAACGTTCTTAATATTATTTGCAACATTATTATATTATTATTTAATTCTAACTGACCTTTTTTCTTACCATAATACTTACAATATTATACTTTTTTACAATAATTTCTAATGCGACTGTACATTTACAAGAACTAGAAGCAGGTAGAAAAGGTCCAAGTTACCGTTTGGGGACAAGTTAACATCTGCCTGCTATTTTTTTATTATTTGCCTTTCAAGGTTTAGCTGTTTTCTCCTCCTCTATTTCTATTTTCAGTTGAGCTACGTATCTCGCCACGTGTAGACGTATTAAAAATTGTGAACACTATTTTCAATTAAGTAGATATAATTCAGAGTTTTGCGTGCAGAATTTTTCATTTCGGAAAGCAAAAAAAAGCATTCTGGACCTTGTTCTCAGACGATCTGACGACGAGGCAAAGGGCATTGTTGATCGTATAGCCAATGTACCCAGCTTAGTAGATGTTGGAGCCAAATATCACAAGGATTGTAGCAAGCAATTGTACTCCAAACAATGGTGGCGTGAAAAGCAATGCGATGACCGTAAATGCGATGCCGGCTTTGACGCAAATGACTCTGATCTGCATATGTTTCTTCACAAATGAAGCAATTAAGCGGAAAATCAAAATCTGTCTCTACAATTTCTGAAACTGAAGATGATAAACTGCTACTGCTCAGACGACGAACGACATTATCCGTTCGACTATCATTGTAATAATGGTAACATTGCGTATGCACAGTTACTTCCGAAACAGTTTGTGAAAATTGTTCATTTTCTACATCGTTTTTGGCTTTTGCTCGATCAAGCAACGTTTTTACTCCTCTAGCTTTCACAGTTCTTATTTTGTCATCCCCGAGAGGCTTTTTACAAATAAAACAATCACTCATGATGAACTATTAAAGAAAGCCAGAAGCTTATCACTAAATGAAAAATTCTGCACGCAAAACTCTGAATTATATCTACTTAATTGAAAATAGTGTTCACAATTTTTAATACGTCTACACGTGGCGAGATACGTAGCACAACTGAAAATAGAAATAGAGGAGGAGAAAACAGCTAAACCTTGAAAGGCAAATAATAAAAAAATAGCAGGCAGATGTTAACTTGTCCCCAAACGGTAACTCGGACCTTTTCTACCTGCTTCTCGTTCTTGTAAATGTACAGTCGCATTAGAAATTATTGTAAAAAAGAATAATATTGTAAGTATTATGGTAAGAAAAAAGGTCAGTTAGAATTAAATAATAATATAATAATGTTGCAAATAATATTAAGAACGTTATCTAAAATAAAAGAATAATTATATATATAAGTAAATCTGACGTTCCATTGTGACCAGATTGTTGCGAGTAGTCGGCTTTGGAGCGCTCCAAAACCCTCGCAAATGCATGTAAATAAAAAAAATTATAGGTCAAATTGTTTGTTATCAAATTGCCTACAATATTGGTTTGAGGTAATTTTCCGATAAAATTGAAAAAAAAAGTTATAACACAAAAAAGGAAATTTTTGGAAAAAATTTCACATATTTTTATCGGAAAAAGTTAGATAAACAAAATTGTAGAAAAAGCGATTTGCTACAAATTATGTTTCCACAAATTTTTGGTGAGATGTATAGTTTAAGAGATATGGATAAAAGGCGTTTACACCCCTTTTTCCAATATGGCGGCCGCGGGACAAGGGTTGCAACCCCACAAACTCAGAGTTAAGCTTCTAGCAACCCCCCCCCCACATGTCCCAACAATAAAATTGCGTCCTCTGATAAATGCAAGGTTCAATGTAACATTTCAATGGACTAGTACTGACTTTTACCACGAAGTATGCGTAATTCAATCTATTTTACTTGGATGTATGAATAAGCAACGTATCCCATGAATCTACGTGTTCGCCGAACGATTCTAAATTCCCTTCCAGGTTCTTTGACAATTTCCGGCAACTCCGAAAGCATTTTCACGTTATTGTGTACTGATTCTTTTATTATGAAAGCGATTTTTTAAAGTTCAAGCGGTAATTATCCTCGAAAGCTTCTTACTATCGAAAAATTCACCTTTCAATAAAGATTTCAAGTAGGTACCTACGTAATGCATTATATGTGTATCAGAAATCTGTTCATTACTATCCACCTGAAGGAATGATAGAAATCAAGGCAATTGCCGTATCAACTCTCGAATGTGACTTAGGTACTCTCTTTTAGGCAACCTTATATTTATTTTTTGATTATTCCGATTTTTCAGATGAATCACATCTGCTTTACTGAATGGATTGAGTGCTTCTAT
This sequence comes from Henosepilachna vigintioctopunctata, assembly GCA_030704895.1. NCBI lineage: Eukaryota > Metazoa > Arthropoda > Insecta > Coleoptera > Coccinellidae > Henosepilachna > Henosepilachna vigintioctopunctata. The sequence continues at coordinate 4,483,236 of JARQZJ010000036.1, read as the reverse complement.
GTGAATTTAAATAATGCACTCGCTCAATGTCTCGTCATTCGATATTTCACAATCAACATTCACAATCCGTTAATGGATGTTTTCAAATGTATCTAACAGAAGTCCAATATTGTTTAACCGTAATTTAATTTTTTCAACTTTGTGATTTCGTTGGGCGTTTGGATATTTAACGCATATTGTTAGTTTTATTTTGAAAACCCTGCATTTTCATTGAATTTAACGCCGCTTGGGACATTTTGTACTTCAAGTGTAATAGTTAGTGTTAAAAAACCATACGACAGAATCTCAAAGAAAATAGAGAAATGGGAATGAAATTGAATTGAAATTAGCTTTGTGTTGTGTCGAATTTTGCTGTGATTTGCTTCATTTTCTCACACAAGTATTTCCGATAACTGTGACCACCTCTTAAGATACTTGTATATTTGAAAACTACACACAAATTGTCGTGTATAATTACGATTTTATTCGAAAACCACTCATTTTTTTTCATAATATATTTTCTTAATATTTTTCATAACATCTTTGTTCATTTGCATAAATATTTCACACATTCGAAGTGGTTTTTCGGTTACATCTGTTTTTTGTCACTCCGCACATTTCATTAGTTCCCCATCAGGTACTAGGTTCATCTCTTGGAAAGACCGAAGCCTCATTAGGCTTCGAGCCATCGACTCAATATGGAATACTGATTTCAAGTAAAACTCGAGTTCTTTAAAGTGAACATGTATTCACTTCATGTATAAAAATATTCAATTTGCTGGTGGAGTTAATTGAAATGATTCCGTTTACGAAAGAAGATGAAACATCATTCACCAAGTTATTTATATTATTAAGGTTTTGATTTGATTCAAATTTTGTTTGTGAAATCATTGAAAAAAAATTACATAAACTGATATCTAAAAGCAAATTCCACCAATATATTATACTAATAACGCAAATTACACTCCTTACTACATATTAATGATTTTAAATAGACTTGGCAACAACCATGACGTACAATACATACAGATATTGAAAAATATATATTTTCGGAAGCAAAATCACTCTACAGATGGTTTTTAAATACATTGGGCGCAACTTACTTACAAACGTGTAATGACGCAAAATACAACTCTAAATGGAAAAAAAGTATACACGAAAAAAAAATCGGAAAATTGGAGATAAAAACGCCAATTCGGATTCCTCATGCCTAAAAGAACCAGTATACACAATTATAATAATAAAATTCGGGGTATTTCTCGGGGACGCATAATACACCCGTTTTTGGAAGGACGCAAAATAAATACAAGGATGTATATATATATATATATATATATATATATATATATATATATATATATATATATATATATATATATGTGTGTTTTCTTTTTTAATTAATGTACTGAATTTTTGTAGGATGTTAATGCTTCGAAACTGTTCAGTGAAGAGGCAGCAAATATTTTCGAGCGTGCCACCAGCACCCTTTTAAGTAAAAATCAACTACTTTATTTCGCATATGCCGACTACGAGGAGGGTAGATTGAAGTACGACAAAGTGCACCAAATTTATTTGAAATACCTCGACATCAAAGATATTGATCCAACTTTGGTAAGTGCAAATATTAAGTTCTGAGTTCAATAAGAACGGTCCTTTAAGTTGTCCCACAGAGTCTACATTAAGTCCATTTTGAGGGAACTTGAATAATTTCAATTCATATTATACTAATCTTCTTTCACATTCAAGCAACAAACGCATAGCAGGAATATATATTTATATATATATATATATATATATATATATATATATATATATATATATATATATATATATATATGTGTGTGTGTGTGTGTGTGTGTGTGTGTGTGTGTAGTACAGTAATTTTTCGTGTGAACCAACCACGTGCGGACATGAAGAATATATTATTATTTTTATAGTGAAAATTGAGAATTGAAATGAATGAGAAATCAGAATGAGGAAAAGATTATCTCTGCAATATTTCTGGGCCTGTACTGTCCCATAGTCGGGCCACCTAGAAAATGAATAAAGCCAATTTCAATTACTGCCCTTCGGGTTAACGAAACTTTTCAACATACAGCAGTTAATTTAGTACTTACAGCACTAAATCTAAAAATTAGCCCAAAATGTGTGTACATTGCAGGAGAAACAGAAAGAATGTTATCCTTGAAAACTAGAATATGTGACATTATAAACGTTGAAAATGAAAAAATAAGCATCATAAACAGAAAATTGCCAGGTTAGACGTCAGACACTGATGTATGTGCTGTGGCCTGTCTGCTAAGTACGTTGGTCACTACTGTTTCAAAGGCTTTCTTTACTTTTACTAGGTATTATTTTCATTAAACTCATGGATACACTATTCAATGAAAAGTCATTTGTCAATTTTCAATCTGTAATGATTTGGCGAGGAAGTTTTCAGCCAACCCAATTGCCATATGTTATACAGCAACAGTTTAAATTTGACATAAAATACTTTTCATCCAATAAACATCCACGCATCCTCCAATATATAAATTAATCTAATACTGTTCATCAGAAGCAGATAATTAAAATTGAAAGTGACTTGTAGTTGTATATATATTTTTGTTTTACAGGCCTATATACAATATATGAAATTTGCTCGACGGGCTGAAGGTATCAAATCAGCGAGGACCATTTTCAAGAAGGCTCGAGAGGATAATCGTTCCCACTACCACATTTTCGTTTGCGCTGCCCTTATGGAATACTATTGCAGTAAAGATAAAAATATCGCATTTCGCATTTTTGAATTGGGCTTGAAAAAATTTGGAGACATACCTGAATATATTACTTGTTACATTGATTATCTTTCTCATTTAAATGAAGATAATAACACACGAGTATTGTTTGAAAGGGTACTGTCTTCAGGTTCTCTGGAAAATGAAAAATCAGTGTAAGTATTCAACATTTTACATTATTTTATATTTAACTATATAACAACATTAAATGATTGAAGTAAAAAAAAATGTCACTCATAACATCCTTTGAACAATTAGAGCTACCTCTCTTTGAGTCAAATCATTAGTAGTTCTATTTCCAGCAATTCAACATATTCTTCTAAAACGAAGTATTGAATTTACTAATATTTTTATTAGTAAATTTTAGATGGACTGAAAAGTTTGTAGGCTGACACATATATGGTGCTGGTATTGAATACACCTGATTTTTCAGTTAGCCTTACCTTCAAAAGACAGGTGTATAAATTTGAGAACCGTCGAATTTGACCCGTGTGAAGTTAGCACCGTAATCCCAGCAACGAATCGTACCTCTACGATATCTACGCTTCAAGATATGTTTATAAGAACTTCGAAATCACAACTCGGTCATCAAGTATATCCGTTGCTGACTCTGAATTATTTTCCTTTTTTTGTTATTGTAAATATTATTATCAGTTTCGATAGGAAATGGTAGGGGGATAGAAGTCAAAAAAGTCCTGTATTTTTTTAACTAAGTTAGTTCACAAAAATTTGATAAATGATTTTGTTTACATATTCAAATCCCTTTCGATAGTATATGGTCACTTCAATGTCGCAGCCGTCATGGGCGTGCTATAGGGGTGATAGGGGCAAAAAAGTACTCTATTTTTTAAATTAGGTTAGTTCACAAAAATTTGATAAATGAGTTTGTTTACATATTTAAATCCCTTTCGATAGTATATGGTCACTTCAATGTCGCAGCCGTCATGGGCGTCCTATAGGGGTGATAGGGGCAAAAAAGTACTGTATTTTTCAAACTAAGTTAGTTCACAAAAATTTGATAAATGATTTTGTTCACCTTAAAAATTTTATTTTCAATCCCTTTCGATAGTATATGGTCACTTCAATGTCGCAGCCGCCATTGGTGTCGTATATATATATATATATATATATATATATATATATATATATATATATATATATATATATATATATATATATATATATCTGTTTCTATTCGACTTTTTGAAATATTATTATGTTTCAATGAAAATTTCAATCATTAGTTTCACCTAGGTTTAGGTGTATCTTTATCTATTATTTTATATTCTCTAATTTCTGGTAATTTTATTTTTGAGGAGTGGAAGTATGTTTCGTCAATCTCCAACCATTTATAAGAAAGAGATTTCTTTTCTCTACAATAAAGATTACCACTACTACTATAGTCATTGCAATGTCGGAAGCGTCATTGGTTCCGTATGGTAAGGGGTAATAGATATAAAAAATTGCAGTACGACGTTGGGTCGTAGGGTGTTAGTTGCTTTGGTTGTTTTCATAGTTTATTACCGTATGGGGGAGATAAGGGTGAATAATGGTTGTAACTTTCAAACTAAGAACGTTCTCAAAATTTGATGAATGATATTTTCTACGCATTTAAATCTCTTTCGATAGTATATGGTCATTTCAATATCGAAGCCGTTCATGACGTCGCATAGTTTGTTCACAAAATTGCTCACAAAAATTTCATGAATGATATCATCTAAGTACTTAATTCGATACCTTCGGAAGGTTTATAGATAGTTATTTCAATGTCGCAACCGCCATATTCCAATATATCGCCAATTCAACATATTCTTCTAAAACGAAGTATTGAATTTACTAATATTTTTATTAGTAAATTTTAGATGGACTGAAAAGTTTGTAGGCTGACACATATATGGTGCTGGTATTGAATACACCTGATTTTTCAGTTAGCCTTACCTTCAAAAGACAGGTGTATAAATTTGAGAACCGTCGAATTTGACCCGTGTGAAGTTAGCACCGTAATCCCAGCAACGAATCGTACCTCTACGATATCTACGCTTCAAGATATGTTTATAAGAACTTCGAAATCACAACTCGGTCATCAAGTATATCCGTTGCTGACTCTGAATTATTTTCCTTTTTTTGTTATTGTAAATATTATTATCAGTTTCGATAGAAAATGGTAGGGGGATAGAAGTCAAAAAAGTCCTGTATTTTTTTAACTAAGTTAGTTCACAAAAATTTAATAAATGATTTTGTTTACATATTCAAATCCCTTTCGATAGTATATGGTCACTTCAATGTCGCAGCCGTCATGGGCGTGCTATAGGGGTGATAGGGGCAAAAAAGTACTCTATTTTTTAAATTAGGTTAGTTCACAAAAATTTGATAAATGAGTTTGTTTACATATTTAAATCCCTTTCGATAGTATATGGTCACTTCAATGTCGCAGCCGTCATGGGCGTCCTATAGGGGTGATAGGGGCAAAAAAGTACTGTATTTTTCAAACTAAGTTAGTTCACAAAAATTTGATTAATGATTTTGTTCACCTTAAAAATTTTATTCTCAATCCCTTTCGATAGTATATGGTCACTTCAATGTCGCAGCCGCCATTGGTGTCGTATATATATATATATATATATATATATATATATATATATATATATATATATATATATATATATATATATATATATATATATATATATATATATATATATATATATATATATATATATATATATATATATATCTGTTTCTATTCGACTTTTTGAAATATTATTATGTTTCAATGAAAATTTCAATCATTAGTTTCACCTAGGTTTAGGTGTATCTTTATCTATTATTTTATATTCTCTAATTTCTGGTAATTTTATTTTTGAGGAGTGGAAGTATGTTTCGTCAATCTCCAACCATTTATAAGAAAGAGATTTCTTTTCTCTACAATAAAGATTACCACTACTACTATAGTCATTGCAATGTCGGAAGCGTCATTGGTTCCGTATGGTAAGGGGTAATAGATATAAAAAATTGCAGTACGACGTTGGGTCGTAGGGTGTTAGTTGCTTTGGTTGTTTTCATAGTTTATTACCGTATGGGGGAGATAAGGGTGAATAATGGTTGTAACTTTCAAACTAAGAATGTTCTCAAAATTTGATGAATGATATTTTCTACGCATTTAAATCTCTTTCGATAGTATATGGTCATTTCAATATCGAAGCCGTTCATGACGTCGCATAGTTTGTTCACAAAATTGCTCACAAAAATTTCATGAATGATATCATCTAAGTACTTAATTCGATACCTTCGGAAGGTTTATAGATAGTTATTTCAATGTCGCAACCGCCATTGGCGACGCGTAGGGGCAATAGGCGCGAAAAATAGATATATATATATATATATATATATATATATATATATATATATATATATATATATATATATATATATATATTGTAAACTACGTTAGTTCACAAAAATTTGATGAATGATTTATCTATTTAATTCAATACCTTCGGATGATATATGGTCATTTCAATGTCGCAACCGTTACAGGCTCCGTATAAATGTAACAAATACTTTTTTTTCCAACATAAGTTATATTCAGAGAAAATAACATTCCTACATAGTCCGGTCTAGAAATGTTATACTCCATAAGGGATGTCAAGTGATCTCTTTTAACGAAACGGAGGTTATATACCGAAACCTGACGGCTACAAAATTTATTAATCTCTCGTTGATGACACTGAGTGGAGTTCCAAATTTATTATATAATGAGATATGTTATTTAATTTTTTTATATTTGATTTCTATTTTAGTTGCACATTTTCATTTAGTTGAGCTGAAGTAAAGTGAGGTTACTTTACCTTATTACTTATTGGTATTATTCAGTTCATTTCCTCTTTTTTCTTATTTTTTTATAACGCCATGGTATCGAATTCCGACCACTGATCGATATGATTAAAAGATACGTTCAAAGGATGATAAAATTACTTAAAAATCATCCCTATACGACGCCAATAGCGGCTGCCACATTGAAGTGGCAATATACCATCGAAAGGGATTTAATTCAAATAAAACGAAGTAGTTTTTCGATTTTCACTATAATTATTTCAAAACATGACAAGATCTTTTCGCCAACACAGTGGCTTCATCAGATGTTGATGATAAACCAGTTTTTCAACCACAATAAATTTTATTCAATTGATTATTGACTAATACTGATTATAAATTTATTGTCGAATTTTGAAATATCCAAATTTTTAATTTTCGCACCTGGTAACAATTCCACCTGGAAAAAGGGAAAAAAAGAAGAATCACAGCCATCTGATGGCGTGGATGTGTACTCGAATAAGACCGCTTCATTCATGCACGATCGATCGATTGAAGAGTAGCATTTGTTGTTTTCTTCCCCTGAATCATCTCATAGATTTACTTACATTGTTATTTTTAATGAATATTTGAATGAATCCCAATGTTTTAAAGGAATCTCATTGTGAGTTCGTATGTTTGTTTTTATTTTAGTGTTCAATGATGTGATGATTTTTGTATTTTACCCACATCCTGCTGATGAAGTTGTCAACCGACAACGGAATATACAGGTTTTAATTCAGAATACATAAGTTGAATCTTTTTATCACCGTACAGACCGGAAAATACCGGTACAATACCTGGAAAAAAAGGAGAAAAATAATAATCCATTATTATCTCTCCACGGTCGTGAGTAATTAGCTGTTATATATATATATATATATATATATATATATATATATATATATATATATATATATATATATATATATATATATATATATATATATATATATATATATATATATATATATATATAAATTGAAGTGAATATTATTCGCGCTAACCATGCACGTACGGAAATATGTATATGAAGAAATATTTAAATTTGGAATCGAAATTACACCACAAATGTTTTCAACCTCGACTGGGATACGAACCCAGGTCTCTCAGGTTTACGCCCTGTTGCTCTACCAACAAAAACGAAACTACAGCGCGCATCGCGAAGTAGTAGACCTCGGTAGCTTAGTTGGTAGAGCAACAGGGCGTAAACCTGAGAGACCTGGGTTCGTATCCCAGTCGAGGTTGAAAACTTTTGTGGTGTAATTTCGATTCCAAATTTAAATATTTCTTCATATATATATATATATATATATATATATATATATATATATATATATATATATATATATATATATATATATATATATATATACATATATATGTATATATATATGACAGAAACACAATTCTCGGTATAGCCTGCAACTCATTTGGAAGCAGCCGTTGACACGTGTTTCGAGCTTATTGGCTCTCCTCAGAACGGCGTGGCCAAGTTCAAGGTGTACGAACCTGGAGATGGAATCAACAATAAAAGAACAATGAGAGGTAATAATAAAAACTTGTCTAAAAATCACTGACTGAACAATTCTCTATTCGACTAGTTTCACTTGATAATGCTGTAAAAGGCGAAACTAGTCGAATAAAGAATTGTTCAGTCAGTGATTTTCAGACAAGTTTTTATTATTACCTTTCATTTAAATATGCACTATCACAGAAGAGATCCATCGTCCATTGAATTCATTTAATAAAAGAACACTCCTGTAAAGTAAATCTCCACTGCTAGGCCTCCACGTGAACTTTCCGGGTTTGGAGATTTGGTCAACGTATCGCCAATGTGGCGACTATTTATCCTTTACGGAGTCTTGAACCGACAAAGTTAACAACGAATGAAAAATTTTCTTGCGGTGAAAAGTACAAATGACAGAAACACATTTGTCATGAAATATGTACAATTATGGATAATACTGGAATGAATGAATTGATACATATGATTCATGGAAATGATAATATGTCCTAATTACATGATACTATATAAATTGAATGAGTATTTACAGTTTTTTTAGACTAATTTGGAATATTAACACGATATAGCACTAGAGTGATTGCGAAAAGCGTAGTTATGGTCGTGCGAAATTACTTCGTCACTGAGAATGAATGCTGGTTTAAGTCTGTCTTTGGAAATGTTATCTGTTTTGCTGCGAATATCTACACTGAAAAACTTATCACTTTTGCCGGTGATTTTGAATGGACCATCGTATGGTTGTAACGGTTTTTTTACAGTCTTTTCTCACAAACACATGAGTGCAGGAATCCAGTTCTTGAGGCACAAACTTTTTACGTTGATGATCTCTGGAAGGTACTGGACTTAATAAAGACATCTTCTTTCTGAGTTTGTCGACAAATGTGTTTTGGTCAGTGATATTGATGGTGCGATTGAAAAGTTCGCCTGAAAGTCTTAGGGGAGAACCATAAACCATTTTTGCAGGGCTGATGTGGCAGTCTTGCCTGATGACTAATCGCAAACCGATTAACACTGTGGGGAGAACTTCGGTCCAATTCTGGGAGTCGTAGCACTTTATTGCTGTTTTCAGTGAACGGTGCCATCTTTCAATCTTACGATTAGTTTGTGGATGATAAGGTGCGGATCGAAAGCGCTTTATCCCCAATAAGGTTGATAGAGAATGGAATAATGAGCTTTCAAATTGTCAGCCTTGGTCCGTGATTACGGTTTTGGGACAACCGAATCTAGAAATCTAGATGTTGAAGAATGCTTCAGCTACGGCTTCTGCGGTGATCTCCTTAATAGGAAAAGCTTCAGTCCAACTTGTATAGCGGTCTATGAATGTGAGGCAATAAGTGAAACCTTTAGATGAAAGCAATGGTACTATTAAGTAAATATTCACTCCTAAAAATCGTCCTTTAGGTAATTGAAATTTTTGAAAACGAGTTGATGTGCGTTTGTTGATTTCGGATTTTTGGCAGTTTAAACAGGATCGGCTCCAGGTCTGAAGATCTTCATTAATGCCTGGCCATACAAATTTTTCAGAAATCAACTTAATTGTGGCTCGAATGCCGGGGTGAGAAAGATTGTGAAATTTATTGAAAATGTGTTTACGAAGAGCGTTGGGAACACAAGGTCTGATTTTATCCTTATTAATATCACAATAAATTTGGACAGAAATGTTAGGGTATGTTATTTTCTTAAGCTTTAATGGTGAAGAGTCAGGATTTTCTATAGTTCTTCATCAACAGATTGAAGTTGTTCAAATGCATGGTAATCTATAAAAGTTGGGCAATCAATGGCAGAAATTCTACTGAGAGCATCTGCTACCACATTTGACTTGGCTTTGATGTGGCAATTGTTAGTACAGAATTGGCTAATGAAGTCTAGATGTCTAGCCTGACGGGTTGAAGCTTTATCTAAATTCTGTCTTAATGCAATTGTTAATGGTGAGTGGTCAGTGAATATAGTAAAATGGCAACCTTCAAGTAAATATCTAAAATATTTGATAGCACTGTAAATGGCAAACAGTTCTCTGTCATAGGTGCTGTATTTTACGTGAGCTTGAGACAATTTCTTTGAATAAAAACTCAATGGCTTACATTGGTTGTACAACAATTGGCAAATTGTTCCACATTTGCTCCAATGGATGAGTTGGAAGCGTCCACTGTAAGAGATAACATGTCTTCAGCTGAAGGGTGGACCAAGATTGTGGCATTAAATCTACTTTGCATTTTTCAAATGATGCTTTAGCTTCTGCTGTCCAAGGCACTTCGGAGTTATCACTCTTACCGCTACCTTTCAGTAGGTTGTTCAATGCAGACTGCTTCTCTGCTGTCTGTGACATAAAACGTCTGTAACCTAGAAAACGTCGTAGATCCTTTTTGCACTTGGGCAATGGATATGAATGAATGGTCTGAACTTTAGATGATAATGGAGAAGTACCATGTTGAGAGAGAAAATGGAGAAGTACCATGTCGTAGCCTAAAATTACTCTTTGTTGGCACCGATTACACATTTATCAATGTTGATAGCAAGTCCAAACTCTTTGAAACGATAAAAACTTCTCGTAAATGACATTCGTGTTGCTTTTCGTTGTTTGATGAGATGAGTATGTCATCTCGGTAAGGAAAACAGAAGTCTAAGCCCTTTAATACGTCGTGAATGAATGTTTGGAAACTTCGTTTCAGGAATCGATGATTTTTCCTAAGGTATTCGATGATACGCTCTAATCAAGTCAAAGTTGGAAAAGAGTTTTTTGTTGAATAAGGTGTGTGCGTAGTCATGAATGTGTGGAATTGGGTAACGATCCCCTACTTTTGCCGAGTTCAATTTTCTGTACTCCCCAACTGGCCACCATGTACCATCTTTTTTACGGACCTTGCGTGATGGATTGGCCCATTGACTGTTAGATGGTCTGCAGATGCCTTGTTCCAACATGAATTCAAATTCTTTTTTGTGTGCTTGGTATTTCTCAGATGGGAGTCTTCGTGATCTAGAGACTACTGGAGGTCCTGTCGATTCGATGAAATGCTCGGTGTTGTGGTTCTCATTGGAGTTATTGTTGTTTAACAGAGTGATCGATGGAAACCCAGATAGAATTTTAATTAGTTAATTGTTGATTTACCTTATGGCCCTTACTGGTAAGTTGGGTTGTCTGGTCAATCAACTGCTTTCGTCGGATGTCGATAAGTAAATCAAAATGATTTAGGAAATCGGATCCTATTATGGCCTTGTCAACTTGTGCTATTGTGAATTTCCATGTGAATGATCTTTTGAGAGCAAAGCTCACGCTCAGTTGGTGTGTTCCATAGGTGCAAATTTTAGATACATTGGCAGCGTAGAGAACCTGTTCTGAAACGTTCCTGTGTTGTAAACCTTTAGGTAATAACGTTACGTCAGAACCGGAGTCAATTAGAAAATTTACATTGCTGATGGGATCTGTGATGGTGAGCCTCTTGTTTTCATGGACTGCATTAGTGGAGTGGCCTCCTGGGACCACGTTGCTTGCCGCTGGAGCAAACGTGGTTTTTAGTTTTCCTGTTTGAATTGACAGGGTGGCGAGCATTTCTTGGCCTTCTCCTTGAAGTTTTCGTGGTACCACCAGAGTCCGTTGTTGTTTTGGTTTCTACGGTACCTTGAGTTGTTTTGAAACCTTGGTTTAACTTAGGTGGTTTCATGCAATTGTTTCTTTAGTTCTACAACATCTTTACTCAATTGTAGAACTAATTCTTCCACTTTGTTATTGTTTTTGTTTGTTGCAACAGCAAAGTTTCTTGGCTGCTCGATTTCAGCAATCCGATCTGCTGCCTTGGCTAAATCTGGTAGAGAATCTCTGCTTGATGCTAAACTTGTTTGGATTTGGACAGGTAATCGCTGAACAGAGATTTGAGGAGCTCTTCCCTAACTACGTTACCTCCGAGTCTTTTCATTTGGCTCAAAAGCTGGGATGGTTTACGACCCCCAAGCTCCATTTCGTTTAACAGTTTTCTAGTGCTTACCTCTTGAGAGTCTGAGTAAATACTGATAACTTTGTCCTTCAGCCCCTGGTACGTATCTCTTTCGGGTAGGTTGCAGATATAGTCAGCCACTTCTTGGATTACTTCACCGTCAAGTGCACACAATGCGTGGTTGAATTAAGTGGAATCGCAGGTGATTTTCGCGAGATCAAATTGGCTCTCGAGCTGTATGAACCATAGTGTTGGTTCGTTTTTCCAGAACGGCGGAGTCTTAACTGATACTTTGTCTACTGAAGATTGAGCAGCATTGTCTTGAAACATCTTGTTGATTGGTTTGGCTTCGTCTCATCGGAAAGGGACCTTTTAAATCTGAAGATATCAGCCGAAAAGGATAATTTATTGTTGTACAGCCACCTATCTGTCCTAAGCGAGACTGGTTAGAACAATTCAAACAATATTTCTGCACTTATTGTTTGATCGCAGGCCAAAAGTAGTGTTCTGTAATCTTGGCCAAAATTTAACGAGATTCCTCGATATTCGAGAAATGCCATGAAGTAGAAAGGTCAGGTAGATTCAATTTTAAAGTCAAAACTGCGATAAAATACTGCGATAATTTTTAACTCCAGCGACCCAAGCGCATAGCTGGATCTTTTAACTCTTTCAACCAAGCAAGAGAATGGTGAGCAGTTACGACTTCAAAGTGAGTTCCTTTGATAAGATCTTGGGAAAAACTGGGTGAACCTATTTTTCTGTGACCTGTACATAGGCAATGGAGCGTCATCACATTCCTGATATTGAACACATGCTATTGCATTAATACTAGCGTCGCATTGAATAATGAATGACTTCGAAAAATAAGGACTAGCAAGCACAGGGCGCTTGTCAATCGCTGCTTGATGTTAGATAAAGCAATTTCCGCCTCGGAAGTCCACTTAACAGGGAGTGTTTTTTTCTTTCCTTGCAAGGGATTGTATATAGGGGCCGCTATGTCCGAAAAGATCACTTAAGTATTCAAAGTAGTTTTAAAGAGAGATAGTTTGCTTAGTTGCGTAAACCTCCGAAGTCAATCATAAATACATCAACGAAGGCCTGTAAAACTTTTACTTATAGATATTTGTTGTTAGACAAGGTGATTTCAATATTTCGCTCACATGCCACAAGGCTTATAAATGGACATCAAAGATCAGCTATTATATCATCAAAATATGCAAAAAAAAAATTTCATCTCCTAAAGGCAATAGTGAATCCATTAACCATTGCATAGTTTGCGGAGCATTTCGATAACCACATTTTCTTGTACTCAAAAAGAGCTCTGATCTTTTCTTGGAAGGATATTTTAAGTTGTTATTCCGAAGATGAGAGGATTGGGTAAAACGCTTATTTAAGGTTCACACTACTTAAAAACTGAGCATCCCGCTGGAGACTCGTTATTGAGTCTATCAATGACAGCGGATAACTACCTTCAACAGTGACTTTGTTTGAAGCAAGCGAGCTATTCTCCGGAACTTTTCTTAACTAGTAACTTTGGCGAACACATAGGTGAATAAGGTTGGAAAATAATTTTCGGTTCCCCATATACCTCACTAGACTTTAAAACTCCAACGCTACTAACAATATCACTAACGAGTTGACTATGTATTTTCTCATCATCGGGATTATTTAAATTCAAATTTCTAATTCTATCCAAAAGATGCGTTAGCAATGACTATCCTACGATATAGTTCGTTATTTCTAGTTCTCGAAAATAAACCAATTAATTTTCTCACATTTTGTAACGTTTCTAATATCTCTGAACAGTCTGTGTCAAAATCAAAATCATTTTGGCACGAGAAGAACAAACGTTTATGAAGATCTTTGTGAAGTTAACTACTCAGATATTTTTTCTTCTTCCTTTTCAATCCTCTACTTCCTCTTTTTCAATTTCCAAACCCCTGAATTTCAATTCATAATTCACTTTACGACTTCTCAAATATTTTGCATCCATGATGAAATTAAATTTACATATCAAAGTCTATGGAAATTATTCAAAACAATTAATTCTCAATAAGGACAATAATATCAAAAGAGAAATATCGATAAAAACTTCGAATTTTGAATATAAAATCTTTATATTTATGAAATATTTTCAATATCAGTCAGCTTGAGGTGGACTCCACTACAAGGTTATGATGTTTCTTCTCGAACTAGGTGGCTCCGCGAAGAAGCTGAATGTTCTTTTCAGTTTTATTATTTCACCGAGGTCGGGAATTTCAACAGCAGTAGTAGATAGTGTGTACCAAAATACAATTACTACGTAGTAAATAGCGAAAATTCGGTAGTACGTAGTGGGCTCTATAGAATAAGCTTTACATTAGGAGAGTTAAAATAAAATCTGTCTCAACGTCACATTGCCAGAATTTACGAAAGATAAAATACAATACGATATTCAATAATATGAAAATACTAAATTATATGATTCTACTAACACGGAAGCTCTATACATGAGATATTTTCTCGAACCCGCTATGTAAAACACGTGCTAACAAAAGAATGAGTATATAATATGAGAGAATATTTATTGTGCGAATAACCCTGATGAAAACGTTCTAAATTCAGAAGTGCAATCAAAACTACTATTTGAGCTAAATGAAACAGAATAAGCATTATGATTAATTGTGAAAATGAAAGTGAATAGATACCTAAGAAGTAAAACAAAATGGCAATGGCGTTAATTCATATGCATCACAGAAAAAACGAAACAGATCGACAAAGAAATAAATAAGAGTCCGAAAGTAGTATAATACCTAGTTTATAACATTCAAATCAAATAAATGCGAAAACAATAAGTTGTTTTATCTACAAATAAAGATATAACTTACCAAAACCCAAATATTTCAATACTAGTATGAATTTTATAGTTGATTACCATAAACACATAAAGATCAATTCCTTCAATGATTTCAATAATCGTATCAGATGGACATCAGAACGAATTGTACAGTTACGCCGCGCGCATAACCAACAAGTACGTATTATATTAAAGAGAGATGCAGGTTTCTTTCGCAACCAAGATATCCGTTGTTTGATGCACGTTTTTATTAATATTTCAGAAAAGCTCAACCACTCTGCTACAATATATGGATCTTTATAACAAAGCTGAACCATATGGAGTTCATGACAATCCTGAACCACAACATATGCGAGGTATTAAGCTCTCTTGTTACGACGTATATTGTACCAAGAACACCTTAAAAAGATGAAATTCAGTTATATGAGTATACTCATTTGGAATATTTGGAAAATGATGTATACAAAACATTATTTTCACTATGCTGAATCATTTAACATTTCTTACAAATATGAATCAGCGTATACAAATTTCATTTTACGTACATACAACCCTGAGCCAACCAGTGTTACCATATTTCATGCATACAGGCAACTTCAATATAATACGATTTATGAGCATAAGGAGCTTTACAATTCGCAAGTGCAGTTGTATATCTCTGTTACATTTTCACTGTCAGAATTATGCTTTGCCAGAGTAGCGTTTCATTCACTGAATCGGTTTTTTCTATATTATCATTTACATGAATAATTACAATATGTTAGTGCTCGTGCGGAAATTTGACCTACAGTTTAAAGCTTATTCCGAACGTCCCAAGAACAAGGTGGGAATCGAATTCACCAGGATCAGAAGGCAGTATTCGTCATAAGGTCACTATAACGTCCGCCTACTGAGCCTCTTAAGTTTGTTCAGCAGTCTGAGAATTTTAATAATATATATCCGGACTAAAAGTTTTACATCAATATTTATGGCCGGTAATCATCATGCGTAATTTTTTTTGTTTTTAATACATGTAAAAATATATTGTAAATATTTAAAAATTGTTTTAATGATTCATTTTTGATTAGTTTATAGTATGCAGATAACTCATCCGAGAGTCATGGTGTTCCATCATGGTGTGGTTTTGTGACTATGTTCAACGAAAAATAAAAGATAAATATCATGATCCCAAGGTTGTAGAAACAAATTATGATTGTTATGTTATCAGAAAAATTCTACCAGATTAGCGAGGCTAGATATGAAACGACACGAATATGTGCAGTACCGTCGGAAAGTGGTGTTAAATTTACATTGATTCTGAAAATCCACTCAAAAACTTATTAACGTGTCGCCCTTATTATAAATTCATTTGGGAATTCTTTTCGAATTGTTGAGCCAATTGAAATATAACTCACATTTTCTGGAAACTTACATTAGAGAATCTCTTTCTCTTTCGAATTAATGTTTGAACTTCTGTTTAGTTCAACATTAATTGGAGAATTTCATATGATAAGCCCATATATTTTACATAAAGCTTACACATATTGAACATATGAAATATTTTTGGCATATGTTTTCGCGAAAGCCCACTAACCACATAGACTATTGTTATTTTTGCTCGACCCCGGCCGTCTATAAGAGCAGGATTGTCAATGAAAAAAATAAAAACTCTTAAATACCCTTGTTAAAAATAACCTTGTTTTTTGTTATAATATTAATGGCAATGGAAACTTTTTATAGACTCCCTCAAGCTTAGTTTGAAAGCTGTCATTCTTCATAATGGTAACCGTCTACCTTCCAATATTATTCACGGTGCGATATATATATATATATATATATATATATATATATATATATATATATATATATATATATGTGTGTATATATATATATATATATATATATATATATATATATATATATATATATATATATATATATATATATATATATATATATATATATATATGCAAACATGGCGGACTTCCTAGATCCAATCAATTTCCTGGAATATAAGTGGAAAATCTGCGGCGATTTAAAAGTGATTGCTTTACTCTTAGGAATGCAATTAGGGTATACGAGATACTGTTGGTTATTATGTAGTGGCATAGTGGGGATAGAAAATCACATTATGTTCAAGCAGATTGACCTGCACGATATATTAACCCTAGCGAGAAAAACGTAATTACCGAGCCACTCGTAGATCCAAAAAATGTTCTTTTTCCACCCTTACATATCAAACTAGGCTTGATGAACAATTTTGTCAAAGTCTTAAACCGAAAAAATCAGGCTTTTAAATACTTAAATTTTCTAAATTAAGTGTTGCAAAGGTCAAGAAACACATCTTTGTTGGGCCACAAATACGTCAACTTGTAAAGGACATTGGAAAATTTAGAACTAATAAGCTTTTTTCTTTGTCACATTCGTTTTTCTTAACCCAACATTAGTAAGAATTGACTCATGAAGTGAAATAAACGTTCAACTTTTTTTGTTGCACAAATGAATAATTCGTCAGAAAAATTATCGAAAGAAAGATATAGTATATTTTCAATATTGAGTATTTACAATTGCGATCAGAGCGAAATGAGCACGATAACCACAGAGTCTTTTTCTTGTAGTCGATTTCATATGCTCAGCAAAATATTGTTGAAGATCTAATTCAACCAAATAAAATTTTTAAGATAATGTAATATCATTAAGTTCATATCTGTAGATGTCACTGATTAATTTTCAACTTCTACCTATTGGAAACGGTGTTTCTGTTGATTGTGTGGTAATATGAATTTGAAATATAATTATCGTCAATTTTGATTTCTTTTAACTATGTATATTTTTTTCAGAGATATCTGGAATAGATTTCTAGAATTCGAATGCAATATAGGGGATCTGCAAAGTATTGTTAAAGTAGAGAAAAGAAGATCAGAAATTCTGTCTAAAATAAAAGAATTTGAAGGCAAAGAAACTGCACAACTAGTTGACAGATACCGCTTCCTAGATCTTTATCCTTGCTCGCCTCCAGAACTCAAAAGTATAGGGTAAGTTCATTATATTAGTAGACATTCGTTGCAAACAGTTTCATATTTCAGAATAGAGGACTTCTGATGGTCCTTCATATTGACGATTTCAATCCACTATGTTAGAAGCGTGATTTCATTTTTCTGTTGACCTAGGTTTCGTTTGAATCAATTTCATCTCTATTTATCCAGAGGTCATAATTGAGTTATTCAAATAGCTGCTATTTGATAGCAATAGATAATATTTATTTTTGTTATTGATAAATAACATAAACTACAAATGTGTACTATCACTGTCAAATGTCTAGGAGCATTTTTTAAACATTTTGCCTTTATTAAGTAATATAATAATACAGTACAACAGTAAAAGAAGAGGCGAAATCTAGCATGAGCTACTCAATCTCTATAAAACGAAAAACATAATATATATATATATATATAAACGAAAATAATAACTGTTCCTAACTACCCCACACGAGATATATGTATATATATATATATATATATATATATATATATATATATATATATATATATATATATATATATATATATATATTATATATATATATATATATATATATATATATATATATATATATATATATATATATATATATATATATATATATATATATATATATATGTATATATATAATTAAGAATTTATGAATGTTCTAGTGTTCATTTTCTTAAATATTTCATTCAGTGCCATAAGCACAAAAAATTTCATTTCCTTATATATATAATTATATATAGATGTATATATATATATATATATATATATATATATATATATATATATATATAGTAAATACTGAGACTCTTAATCGAAATATTTAAAATAAAACTCTCAGGGAGCTGTCTACACAAATTTAGTCAACGAGAACGAACCCATCACTTTCGAGGGTGAATATTAAGAGCGTTTCGAAAAATTCATCGATCTTGTTGAATGATAATAGGATACTATTGTTTCATTATTATTATGAATCATCAGTCCATATTTAATATATCAATCAAGAATCGATGACATTCAAAACGCCCATAGTTTCTATACCAAATTGAGGGGAATTTCTCTTAGTGAAATATTCACGAAGCTCCCTCTATCGGAGAAAGTACGTATAAACTCTACCTATCGTTCAAGATTCCAGCTCATGACAACAGTAGCGCGAGTGTAAGGCTTTGTAGGTATTTCATCCGAACACAACAGAAAACTGTCCGCAATGTGTAGGAATAGTCCCATGCCTAATCGCTCCAAATCACGTCCCGGCGGGCAAAAGTATAGCTAGTTTCAGGATTCACAAATCATTCAATACTAGTTAATACTGAGACTCTTAATCAAATATCGAAATATTTCAAATTAAATTCTCAGGGAGCTGTCTACACAAATGTTGTCAACGAGAACGAACCCATCACTTTCGAGAGTGAATATTAAGAGCGTTTCGAGAAATTCATCCATCTTGTTGAATGCTAATAGGATACAAGTGTTTCATCATTATTATGAATCATCAGTCCATATTTTTTTTTTTTTTAATTTATTTATTGCCCAAAAAGATTACAGGAATCCATAACAGGCATTATATATATATAAAGTGTGGATATTAATTAAGGCTATACTCTATTATCACATATGAACTTACGAACTAACAATTTAAATTTATCTAAAGATGATACACTTTTTATATTATCTGGAAGATCATTAAACCATTTTACTGCGGTATGTGAGATTTTTTTTTGTCCTATATTTTTGGCAGGTGGAAGAATATAATAGTGGTGATTAGATCTTGTGCTATATTCATGCATTTCACTGATGTAGGCAAGATGTAGGTCCGTATACAAAAGCTTATTTCTTATTTTATAAATTAGAAGCAACGAATCCAGTTTAATTATTTCTCTAATTGTAAGTATTTTTAGATCATTATATAAGCACATCTATTTTGAACAATTTGCAATTTGTCCAGATATTTCCTCCGATAGAGGGAGCCTACGTGAATATTTCACTAAGAAAAATTCCCCTCAATTTGGTATAGGACCTATGGGCGTTTTGAATGTGATCGATTCTTGATTGATAGATTAAATATGGTCTGATGATTCATAATAATGATGGAACAATTGTATTCTAGCATTCAACAAGATCGATGAATTTCTCGAAACGCTTTTAATAATAATATTATATATATATATATATATATATATATATATATATATATATATATATATATATATATATATATATATATAAATATATATATATATATATATATATATATATATATATATATATAATGAGAGGTAATAATAAAAACTTGTCTAAAGATCACTGACTGAACAATTCTTTATTCGACTAGTTTTGCCTTTTACAGCATTATCAAGAATGATCTTGTTTCAGATATCAGAAGATATCATTCTTGATAATGCTGTAAAAGGCGAAACTAGTCGTATAAAGAATTGTTCAGTCAGTGATTTTTAGACAAGTTTTTATTATTACCTCTCATTTAAATATGAACTATCACAAAGTAGATTCATCCTTCATTAAATTTATTATATATATATATATATATATATATATATATATATATATATATATATATATATATATATATATATATATATATATATATATAATAAATACTGAGACTCTTAATCGAAATATCGAAATATTTCAAACAAAACTCTCAGGGAGCTGTCTACACAAATGTTGTCAACGAGAACGAACCCATCACTTTCGAGAGTGAATATTAAGAGCGTTTCGAAAAATTCATCGATCTTGTTGAATGATAATAGGATACAATTGTTTCATCATTATTATGAATCATCAGTCCATATTTAATCTATCAATCAAGAATCGATGACTTTCAAAACGAACATAGGTCCCATACCAAATTAAGAGAAGTTCTAAAGAGTGAAATACTCACGTATGCTCCCTCTATCGGCGAAAGGACGTATAAACACTCCCTAGCGTACAAGATTCCTACTCATGACAACAAGAGTGCGAGTGGAAGACTTTGTAGATATTTCATTCGAACACAACAGAAAATTGTCTGAAATGTGTACGAATGATCCCATGCCTAATCGCTCCAGATCACGCCCAGGCGGGCAAAAGTGTAGCTAGTTCAAATATTCACTCTCGAAAGTGATGGGTTCGTTCTCGTTGACAACATTTGTGTAGACAGCTCCCTGAGAGTTTTGTTTGAAATATTTCGATATTTCGATTGAGAGTCTCAGTATTTATTAGTATTGAATTACCTGTGAATCTTTGAACTAGCTACACTTCTGCCCGCCTGGGCGTGATCTGGAGCGATTAGGCATGGGATCATTCGTACACATTTCAGACAATTTTCTGTTGTGTTCGAATGAAATATCTACAAAGCCTTCCACTCGCACTCTTGTTGTCATGAGTAGGAATCTTGTACGCTAGGGAGTGTTTATACGTCCTTTCGCCGATAGAGGGAGCCTACGTGAGTATTTCACTCTTTAGAACTTCTCTTAATTTGGTATGGGACCTATGTTCGTTTTGAAAGTCATCGATTCTTGATTGATAGATTAAATATGGACTGATGATTCATAATAATGATGAAACAATTGTATCCTATTATCATTCAACAAGATCGATGAATTTTTCGAAACGCTCTTAATATTCACTCTCGAAAGTGATGGGTTCGTTCTCGTTGACAACATTTGTGTAGACAGCTCCCTGAGAGTTTTGTTTGAAATATTTCGATATTTCGATTAAGAGTCTCAGTATTTACTAGTATTGAATTACCTGTGAATCTTTGAACTATATATATATATATATATATATATATATATATATATATATATATATATATATATATACAATTCACATGAATATGATTTTCTGACAGGTACACTGAAGTTATCAACATTACAGGAGCTAGTAGAAATCACATTTTACATTCAATAATAACTGCAGACTCCGAAGCACCACTCCCTGTCCCTGATTACGCTCAGATGATTCCTTATAAACCTAAGAGTAATCCACTTCCAGGTGAACATCCAGTACCAGGTAAATATTTTATGTTCGAATTAAAATTTGGCCTTATTACGCAAACAAAAGTTTGCGTGTATGGTGCTCGAACTTTTTTTTCATTGAAAATTTCATAACGGTGAAGACATAATGAGAATATGCTCGAAAATCGAATTATATATAGCGCTTGTGCTATAATATATAATATCAAACGTAGAATGGAAATATAATATGACACTCGGATTGAGAGAAAAGTCCCTACACATTTATCGAAGAACACATGTTATAGTGAAATAAGAATAATGTTCAAAACACATGTTATAGTGAAATTAGAATAATGTTCAACTCTCCACTGTATTAACGTTATTGGAACACTACTATTCTCAATTTCTCCGTTTAGTTAATCTTTCAAATATTTTAAAATTTGATGAACGGTTTTTCATAACATTTCAAAAAAATTTTCAGGTGGTACTTTTCCGTTTCCACCATCTGCTGCTCACTTATGCAGACTGCTGCCACCACCCAACTGTTTTAAGGGCCCATTTGTAGTTGTTGAGCAGCTCATGGAGATTTTCAATCGAATACGTCTTCCTGATTCTGGTAAGAAAAGAGAATTTTTTATTAAGGGATTAAATGACACGCTCATTTCAAAAACAAAAGTTTTATAAATTTGATTGAATTAATATTTTTCATTATATACCTACATTGTTCATTCTGTTGTGTGAAATATTCGATATAACTTTGAGTAGGTTACATATTGTGTATCGCGTATTGTGTTATATTAATTTCTGAAACAAATCGAACATCTCGAAAGCGCATCGATCTTTATTGGATTAATCTCGTGAGTCACGTAATCCGCTGAAATTCTGATTGAATATTCCGTAATCGGCAAATAAAACGAAATTCCGGACAATCGTTGTGCGTGAATCCTAAGGCATCTGGCCAACATTGTAAAAAATCCGGAATCCAAACCTACCCCATAAAAATCTTAAAAGTTGCCACTACAAATCATGACAAGATAACATAAAAAATCTATAAACTCTGTAAAGCTGTCAAAATGCCTCGTCATTCTGCAAAGAAATCTCCACCAACGGATATTGCGGTAAATGTGAGGATAATTTTGTTGTTCCAAAAATTTATGAAATGTAAGTAATTAATTCAATGGACGATGAATCAACTCTGTGATGGTTCATAATTAAATGAGAGGTAATAATAAATACTTGTCTAAAAATCACTGACTGAACAATTCTTCACTCGACTAGTTTGGCCTTGTACGGCATTATCAAGAATGAATACATATCACAAAGACAACCTTTAAATATTTTTGCAGATCTGTTCGGACCACAGAATATGACCTCAAATTCGGTCATAGAGGTGGGGGTTTCCAAATTATCAGAGATTTAACAGCGGGGAGTGGTTTAGGTCTAACTGGTCATTGAGAAGCTTGTATTTATCGAATTTTTGAAGTTTATTTATTTCCATGGTTTCCAGGTAGTTAATTTTCATACCTTTTTTCTCCATTACTGTGAATGAAATTGTAGGATTGAATCAACAATATTCTGAAAACGAATTGATTGAAGCTATGTTAAGACTTAAGACAGCAATTAGCCACGGAAAAAACACACAACCATGCGGGAAGCTGGTGATTTCTCATCAAAATATACAATCTCGGAGAAACAAAACACTTCATATAGAATGTTCAATGGACGGATTTGTCAACAAGCCTATTATCCTGCTGTTCGGTGAACACTGAATGAAAGAAGAAAAGGATTTTGTAAGAATAAACGGATATAAACTAGTGTCATGTTTCTGTAAAACAACATTGGAACACGGAGGAACTTGCATTTATGAGGATGAAAAATTTTCTTGGCAGAAAGAAAGTGCAGTGCGCGATAAAAGTGTCGATGGAGTACTGGATATGTCGTCTGCAATAGGGGATCAGATGAAGTTAGTCGTGATATGTATTTATAGAAGGGGCCATGGAGCTTATCAATTGTTTTAAGAAACTTTGGAAGACACTCTAAACTTTATTTTGCAGAAGTTCTACAAATACAAGATTGTGATTCGGGATTATTTCAATATCAATCTATTCGAAACGAATGAGCCAACATTTTTCGAGATTCAATGATTATGTACAACTTGTCAGACGCTATATTTTCAGGTACTAGAGTCAATCTCAAATCTTTTACCCTTCTAGATAATATTTTCTCTAATATTTCGGTTGAATATGACACTTACGTTAAGAACACTGCCTTATCAAATCATCACGCTCACCTATTTTCTGAATTTGTATCTACTCAGAATGATATCTGCAAACATAGCATACAATATATTTTGCAACTTAGAATCTGTGGCGAGTAGTGACGGGTGGAGTTAGTGGTGGAGTAATGGGTGTTATTGACCTTGGGTATTGATTTCGATTGGTCAGGTACGGCCTTGAGAATAGAATGCACATTGTCGGCCCCACCCATTTCTATTCCGTATATATTCCTTCGAATCAATATGAAAGTAGCTCTATTAAACAAAGTGTGGTTGTATCTCAGTTAATCTGTTATGTATTTTAGAGTGCAAAGTTCAGGTGGCATAAGTTTTTCCGAAATCATATATAATAATCAATTGGGTCATTACTTTTATGATTCTGGTGAGAGGAAAAAATTCGTGACCCACAAAGTTTTGTGCACATTTTGTGTATGTTTAGAATCCAAGAAGCAGAAATCTACCATCGACGAGCACACAATTGTGAGTACTAATAAAATTGACAAAATAGTTGACAAATCCAACCTTCATCTCTTTTGCAAGCTTTTTGGACAAGATTGTGCACTCTGTGAAAAATCGCTTTTGTCAATACGTGAAATCGAACCTAGGGACTGTTTTGAATATCGTATACTATATAGATGGAGAATACCGAAATTATCTATAGAATAGGCTTTTTGAAGAAAATGTTGGAATATCATCTGTTCATATCATATCATGTTTAGATTATTTCCAAAGTCTAAACTTGTCGTTTCAGAACATGCATATATTGGAAAACATATCACGGATTTTAGTACTGAAGATTTGAAATATTTTCCTGTCGACTACTCAGTCAAGAAATTGAGATGCTATGAGCTTCTTTAAATTTTTCATAAGATTTCTGAACCAATGACGGAAGCATTTAAGCTACTGTCACATTTACCATGCTTCATTCATTATAATCGACATGATGAAAACATACATATTAATGGTCTACATGTAGTCCACAAAGTTGTAGTACACACTAAGTGCTTTGAAAAGGTTTCTAAATTGTTTTTTGCTGATAGAAAAAGCTGGATATGCAAAAATTGTACTGATTCTGATAAGCCTGTTACTGTTGTTTCGCTTGAAGTTATGATCTCGGAAAATAGATGGAAATTCAAAACCTTAAACTCAAGAAGGAATTATTGTTCCAATTTGATAACAAAATGAAACAAAATAATATTTTTTTCGTCAGAAAAATTGCAGAGTAATTCTTCATTCGCATCTGAGGTTATGGGGACACCGATTATATCACCGTGGTACCGTAAAAAGTATTTACCAAATCGCTGGTCTTGTAAACAGAGACAGAAATAATTGACGTATGACTGGTGTGATGCGGAAGTCGAAGGAATGATTATTTACTAAATGAACTGAAGAAAAATTTCAATCCGGCGGATCTAAGCATACATATAAATGGTATCAGGAAAATGGGGAGTGATAAAATTCTTAACTGCGGAAATAATGAGTCATTGGAAAAAAGCCTTAGAAATATATTAGGTACTGAACTTAATGATGAAAAAATGAGAATAAAGAATCCTAGACTAATAGTCTCCAACGTTCGCGGTACTGAAGACTGAAGTGATGAAATCATTTTGGTGCCATAAAAATTCAAAATCTGTACTTCAATGAGAATCTAAGATTTGATATGCAGTGGCAACATATAAGTATTACTCAGCTCTCCTATTGTTAATAGCGAATTTGAAACCGGTATTATGCGAAAACCTAGTTATGTTAAAAATGCTATATATATATATATATATATATATATATATATATATATATATATATATATATATATATATATATATATATATATATATATATATATATATATATATATATATATATATATATATATATATATATATATATATATATATATATATATATATATATATATATATATATATATATATATATATATATATATATATATATTCAAACCGATAAATCTAACCTTCTCGTGCCTAGGTCAATTACTCTCGAAGGAAATGACCTACAGATGGCTATGAGCACAAAGTTCTTAGGTATTCATTTGGATTTCAACCTGAAATATAAAGAGCATGTCAATGTATTGGCAGGAAGACTTTGTTCTGTGATATATTCATTGAATGTTATGAAACATCACGTTGAAGTGGATACTTTAATGATAATTTATACGTCAAGTTTTCAAAACCTTCTCACTTATGGTGTTATCTTCTGGGGAAACAGTGTTCACAGTAACCGTATTTTTGGCATGCAGAAATTTGCTCTGAGGACTATCTACAGGATGAAACTGAGGAACTCATGTAGAGGTTTATTCCGGAGAAATAAAATTCTGACGCTGAATGGTATATACATTTTCAAATGCCTGCTATTTTTACATAAGAATAAAATTTACTTTAATCAACACAAAAGTAGAAATATAACAAGACGAATAGAACCATTTTTGTATCCGCGGCATAATTTAGCACTAGTTCAGAATGGGATGAAGTATATGTCAATGAAATTCTTCAATGCATTACCTAAGAGGTACCAATCTATAACGGACTTTCACCAATTTAAGAGGATGATTTATGGATTGATCATGGAATGTGAACCCTATGATGTAGCAGAATTCTACCGATACTGTTCAACTGAATCCTAATATCTTGATAATTTTCTCTTCAACCAGTTTTTTGACGTTGTTTCTATGTTTTCTTTCTTTGGGTGCTATAAAATGCATTTTTGTAAGAACAATGAAATAAAATTACTTTATTATTATTATTATTATTATTATATATATATAATTACAATAATATACTATTCATGCTCTACCTATGCAGATTCGAAACGATTTTAGATGTTGTAGAATGCTTATAGTGGATTTATCAGCAATTTGAGAAAGTATGATCATTTTTCTAATACTTCCACCTCGCTTATGGCTCAACGTGAAGAATCTGTTCAAGTATTCCCATATCTTTCTTGTTAATAAAATTGTGTCAACATTTAGCCCTTTATATCTTCATGAAAATCTGGAAGGGCTTCGGTCTGTCCGTCGCACCTTGCTATTAACTCTACCTGTTCATCCGTGTGCATAGTTTAACGCGTTGAAATTGTACAATAATTTGAATGATGAACAAAAATCTGCAGTCTATATTCGTTCAGAATACAGTTTAAATCGTTGGTATTGAAAGAATAATTAGAGTGATATATAATTTTCCCAATAGAATACTTTGTTTCTCTAATTTTGCTCTTGCAAGGCCACTTGCTAATTAGGTTCTATTTTTCTTTTGTGGTTCTTTTTATCCACATACTCGATGAATGTAATCTTATTTCGAAGTCACATACATGTATTCCAGTTTAAAACGCTTTTTACGTTCTCTCTCTTTTTATGATGGAATATATAAAATTATTAGAACTTTTTCTCTGAAAAATAGTTTTTATACCTTATATACAACGTCTAAAACAAAGGGTAAGAGGGTTTGGTTGACTATATTTCATGGTGCTTCCGGAATGCAAGCTGCGAGCAATATTGATAAAAATGTATACCAACTGAGTATTGTGGTAAAGCAGTTCTGGTATTGAATCTGCTCAAACTTATAGATGAACCAATATTATCACATTGAAAAAAGTGACGTAACAAAAAAGTACATAGACAGAATTTTATACTCCATCTATCTGTAGAACTCTGTAGCATGTCGTAAGAATATGGTATCACATCTTCAATACAACCGCCAATAGTGATTCATTTTTGGTTGAATCGTGGTTCCAAAAAAAATTCTAATAAATTGTGTGATGCTTAAAAATAATACATTATGTGGACATTATTAATCAAAATTTTATATTTGACAAACTTTTGAGTATATTTAAATAAGTTTGAGTCATTGAAAACGCTAACAATACAAATCAAAATTAATTACGAATGTTTTCCCTCTTCTTCAATATTCAAAACTTATATACGTAGGGTCGAATGACCGCTTGCCTTTTTTTTTAATTATGTGGACCTACAGTTTAACGCCGGTTCCGAACGGCCAATGGGCTTGTAATCAATGTACATTACCCAACAATTATCATCATCATTAAACTACTAAAATCATAACACATACACTGCACACACGCACCATAGTCGGGTGTTCTCCCGACTAAGCCACCGAGACCAGCTGACGGCTTGCCTTCTTTCTAGGTACGAAAATTTTCCCATCTTTCTAGTTTTGATGTATAATATTTTAGCTTTCGTTAGGTAAGAATATGAGGTAGTTGTAAGAATCTGGTGTCATGTTCAATAGTTCAAATGAGAGATCTGTTCGCTTCTCATTCATTCTTGTTACACAATGTTCGACATTCATATTAGGAGTTTTCATTATTATACCTTGTCTCCATCATTTTCTATAACCATTGATAACCATTGATAGTTTTAATGATCTCTAAAATATCGACTACTCAAAAATCATGATCTAGAAAATGTAAAACCGACATTAAATTACTCCAAATGTTTCTGCTGATTTTCAGTATATCCAAGAATCTATTATTTTCGAAAAAGTATATTTACTATAATTTGAAAAGACTAATTTTTCAACAAACTAAACAAAAATATGTAGAAAAGGTTTTTTCATAACAGCAATAATATTTTTCTTTTCTGTGTTCTTCTTTTGATTCTTGTATTACTTATATCAATTGACTTTTCAGCACCTTTTCCTTCTACACATGGTGATATTCGTCTTTTCGACTTGGCCAAATCAGTCCATTGGATAATGGAAGAAGGTGGTGGATTAGGCATCAAACGAAGAAAACGAATTGGTCTTATGGATGGCTCTGATGATGAGGACGGTCCACTTCCACCAATGAATGACGTTTATAGACTGAGGCAGCAGAAGAGAGTGAAAGTTTGAAATATATAAAATAAAATCCTTAATATAATTTTATGATGCTTCAAGATATTTTGGTTATATTTCCAAGATAAAGAAAGTGTTTGATTTTCAATTTTATGTTGATTGCACCTTACTTATTATTGTAAGTGATTTTTGTAACTATATAACGTCAAGGATAAATTTGTATTGAAATATCTTAATCAGGTGGATGAATAACTCAGATCCCATCTTCAGAATGAGGATAGCATTCATTCGTGAACATATCACGTGGACTTCCTCTATCGAAGAAACGACATAAACCAATGTCAATCAATGAAGATTCCTAACATGGATGGAACAAGTGTGTGGTATTTCCATTCAACAAGTTCTATAATTTTTCGGAACGCACTAAATAAATAAGTAATAGTTTGTGTTATATATATATATATATATATATATATATATATATATATATATATATATATATATATATATAATATATATATATATATATATATATATATATATATATATATATATATATATATATATATATATATATATATATATATATATATATATATATATATATCAACTGAGGAGTGTTGCCGTGGTAGTGAATATTAGTAAAAGATTGTTGTGTTATCGGCGATTTCAGGCAATTAAATTAATACAAGACTAATCGTCAGTAATTCTATATTTAGAACTCAGTTTCAGTTCTTCATCAGGAATGCTGGAATTTTTACAAGATGTTAAATAAATATAAGTGGTAGTGAAAAATACCTACATCTGACATAAGTTGTTAAATTAACAAAAACAATACAGAAGTTATCCAATGATAATTAAATACGAATGCAGTAAAATTGTTTCAGAGTATGCTTTTCATGACATAGGTTACTCTTGTAACTTGCAACTTATGTGAATGACACATAAGTTGCGGCGTTCCCTGTACGTGATGACAAAAGTCTGAGCGTTGGTCTTAGCCATTATTAATTATGCTTGTCTCATCTAAAGAGAGTAAATAGCTGTATATAGAACTAAGACTCTCAATGTCCGTTCTTTTATTAATGTTGTTGGGGATGTTATTAATGTAACACATCTCCAAGAATATTCTTTTGTTATAATTTGCCAATATAATATCGAATTTTTTATTGGCATCTTCTTGAATGGTGACATTTTTGGCCTCTTTATGGACTCGGACAGTTTCTATCCCACAAATGAAAAAAATTTATTGAAGAGATTTGCTGTCTCAAGTTGACTCTGAACTATTGTATTAGTGTCCTTATCTCGAATATGAATTTCTTTTCTTTCCTCGCCACTATTTTCGTTCAACGTCTTAATAATTTTCCAAACTGATTTACCATCTGAGGCATTTTGATCAATTTTTCTTTTGAAAAAATCAAATTTTGCCTCCTTGATTAAAGCATGCAACAAGTTGCGATATCGTTTGTAATCTTGATTGAGATCATCATTTCGTGGGTTGTTCTTGCATGTTTTATACAGTGAATCCATTTTTTTTGTATAGATTTTATCAGGTCTAGAGTAATCAAGCGTTTTCTTTTTCTGAGCGCGTGTGACTTTGGTTTTTCTTGTGTTTTTCTCAATTGTAATTTTCAGAAAGTTTGTGAAAAAATTTGCACTCTCATTTATATCTTCAATATTGTAGAAATTATTCCAATTGAAATTTTTAAGTTCTTCAATAAGTTCGTTGTAGTTTCATTTTATCTTGCTGTTTGCGAGTTCGAAACGGCAATTCAACGATGGTCGGATAATGATCAGTTACATCAATTTTTAAAATATATGAAAAACAGTTTCAATTTCATTCTCCGTTTAGAGAAAAATGTGATCTAAGCATGAGCCACTTTTCGGCCTTGTAATACTGTTTTTCATCGAACGGAAATTATTTTCATGGATGACATCCAAATATTCACTTCCTATATTATTTGCATCATTTAACAAATTTATGTTCATGTCCGTATTATAACACGATATGAAACCCCATGCGCAGATATTTCATTCAAGTAAGAATTGAAAACATATACGAAATCCATCTCTGAAATATGTTGTGATCTATAAATAGCTGTTATGATAAGAGTGCCTTTCCAATCCACCAATTCAATTTCCACTGACTTACATTACATTTCCCCACATTCACAATTTTGTACATATATTTTTGTTCTTTTCTGATATATGCTACAACGCCATCTGATTCATTTATATCACCTCCAGTGTTGAGTAAATCATATCCTTCCATTTATATCAAGTCAAAATTATTAATTTCCCATGTTTCTGTTGAAATAATACAATCAAAAGTGTCGTCTATTTGTGAAAGATGTAGTTTGAGCAGATCTAAGTTCTCATGTATACTTCTTGTATTTTGGTGAATAATTTTGAAGTATGACAGCCTCGCCATTTTACCATATTTTCCAACTC
The DNA here is from genome assembly GCA_030704895.1 of Henosepilachna vigintioctopunctata. NCBI lineage: Eukaryota > Metazoa > Arthropoda > Insecta > Coleoptera > Coccinellidae > Henosepilachna > Henosepilachna vigintioctopunctata. The sequence continues at coordinate 4,451,842 of JARQZJ010000036.1, read as the reverse complement.
CAAGTTTTTTACAGAATTCGTTTCATAATCTCTCATAAAATGGTTCATATTTACCTGATATTCTATTTCGATAAAATAGTCAATTTTGCTTTTTACTATCTCCAGGTGGTATTTCTGTGTTGGACATTCTTGGCTATATGAACATTGTTTAGTGGCGTATCCAGTATTGTATTTTTCATTCGACACTACACAGTTTCTGCAACACTTTCTGGTTTTCGGACAGAGGTTTTCTGCATGTTCTTCAGAACACAGTGGGCACGCAACACTGTTTGGAGAGTTGCTCATCTCATGGAAAAATCCTTGACAATTATAACACTTTGGCACTGTCAAATCCTCATACACTGGATATCTTCTCCAACCTATGCAAATTTTCTTAATAGCCATGATATTTCGCAAAGCGTTTGGAGAACATTCACAAAAAATGGTCTTGAAACTTTTTTATTTGTTTTGATAAAGGTTTATAGGAGATTATACCACTCATGGAATTTTGTTGTTCGATGAATTTCTAAATTTCTTCTTGAGTATATTTCTCAAGATATACATATATATATATATATATATATATATATATATATATATATATATATATATATATATATATATATATATATATATATATATATATATTATATATATATATATATTCTTGAAATTGCTTAAAACTTTCGAAATAATATATATATATATATATATATATATATATATATATATATATATATATATATATATATATATATTATATATATCTATATATAATTATGTTTTTTCGGGAGGAAACTTTGTTTTTAAAAAATCAACTTTATTTTAAGGAAATACAAGATTCTCATAACAATATTCTCATTACTATTCTCTCTACTATTCTCCTTACTATTCTCCTCGAATAATGGGATTAGCTTATATTTATAACATTCTATCTACAATGAAAATGCTTAGTATGCATGCAGGTGTTCATTTACGCAGTTTACTTATCAAGTATGACTCGTGATGAATCCTGCTGATGCATATTTGAAATGCTATGAAAAAATGAACAATATTGCTTAAAGGAATATGAGGTTTGGATTATCTAACTCCTCCCCATTTTGATTAAAGGTATCACCTTCAGGTGTAGCTTTACGATAACTCTTTAAACAATTTGTCCCTTTATAATATTTGAGGATAAAATACATTGAAATTATTATAAACATTACTATTACAAAATATAGAAATAATGAAAAGTTATTTTTATGTGGATTCCATTGATCCAATTCTTCCAGCTCGATATCTGGGATTTCTGCTTTCTTGAATTCTTCCTTTTCTTCATTCTTGATATCTTCATGTCGTGTTGGCCATTTTGGCAGTATGATGTACTTCTCTTCATCCACAATATCCGTTGGAATAATCTCTTTATTTAAATTACTAATAGTACATTTTGTTCGTAATATAGCCATTGGAGGCACAAAATAGTACTTTGTCTGTTCATGGCATGCTTCTGTGATCCTTTTATTTTCAACGGAGAGAATATTTCCGTCTTCTAATAACTGTAAGTTTGAAGACATATGAGTCTCTATTCTTGGGCAGTTTTCCAAGTGATTTTTAAGAATGTCTTTCATACATTTTGGAGTTTCGATCAGCGAGTCTTGATCACATAAATAGTCATCTTCAATTGGGTGACACTGCTTGGTTGACCATATCAAAATTCCATTTTGAGAGAGCAAGTAGGGATTGGTATAAGGAGCGGTTAAGTTGTTTTGAGGTAAATAATAGAACCTATACAAATCATAATACTTTCTTTGAACCAATGGAATTGATATTAAAAATAATAATATTTTATTTCTGAACATTACTTTTGTATGACATAATTGATAATAATCTTTTAAATGATAGACTGGAATAATATCATTGTTCTTGATAAATTTTAAAAATTTAGAGTATGGTAAAATTGATCCATGTAACAAATGTAATCTTGCGAAGCTTATAGCTGTCTGTATTTCATCTAACACGTTTTTAATATCTTTCAATTGAAACAGCAAAAGATGCATTTGTTGAACCTCTCTTAATTGTGGCACTATTTGTAGTAATTTCAAATTTACTGACATTTCCTGAAATTTGTTATTGAATTTATTTTTAAGATCATTAACTATTGTGGCAATTTGTTTCTGATTTTTCATTAGTTTATATTCATTATTTTTTATAGTATTAAAATAGTTCTTATATAATAGTTCATCGTCCGAGTCTAAAGTTCCGAATAAGGCTTTAGATATTTTTCCTCCAAGGTTTATTTATCCTCTTTTTATTCTGAGATTTTCATTTAGGATTTCTTCTAGCGTATTGATATTTATTTCATTGGAATGTCTCAAATATTGATAGTTAGCTGTTTGGGCAAAATTTAATTTTGAACTCTTATAGTTATCTATTTCTCTTTGATATTTGAGTATAATTTCTTGAATTTTATTTAATGGTAAATAAGATGTATGTGTTTAGAACTCACATAGGCTTTACCTAAAGAAATGGGAAGTATACTATTTTGGATTTGAATAATTTCAAGGGATTTTGAGAAGGTTATTATTTTAAAAAGCACAAGAAACATAATACAGCATTCCATTTTGAACCTGTAACAAAATTCTGAAACTAATTTTTTCGTTGTTTTAGAATTTTCTTATGATAGATATGTTTATTTTTATTATCTCGAATATGTAAATTATCAATTTCTGTTGCGTCTATTCCTTTAAATATAGGATCTAATTTTCTTGTGATTGGACACTTTATATAGGTAGGGTTTTCGTTTAGAGGGTGATCGGTTTTAGCTGATCTCTTTTCATTTGTTTTCTCTAATCGTTCAATATTTTTTTTCTTATTTTGCTCAAGGTGTTTCGATATGTCTTTCAGGTTATTTGCGTAGTGTTCGACATAATTTTGTATTTCTTCGTTATGCGTTCGTTCAACTGGTAAGGAATAATTTAAGTCCGCTTTAATTATTTGCATTGGCGTCATATCTAAACTCGAATGATTAGCATTATTATAACTTAATAGAGCTTGTGAAAGTCTATTTTGGAAGGTTAAGTTTTTCTCGGTAATTGTTCTTAATTGTTCTATTAATGTTGAGTGGAAACGTTCTACTATGCCATTAGAATTTGGGTTATAGTTTGTTATATAATGGATTTCAATTTTATGTATCTTACAGAAATCTTGAATAGCGTTGTTTTTAAACTCTACGCCGTTGTCACATGTCATTTTATTTGGTACGCCATAATGACTAAAGAAAATTAATAATTTATCTAATATTTCAGTTCCGGTTTTTTGTAACAAGGGATAGCATTGTCCTAATCTTGAAAATGAATCAATGACACTTAAACAATTGGTTTGATTGAATTTTATAGTGTCGCAATAGATATGAGTAAAAGGCTTTGAACCTGTTGGATTAGGTTTAAATTGTAATTGAATTGGAGTACGCTCGTATTTATTTTTCTGACATATTTCGCAGGAATTAATATAATTTCGTACGTCTTTATCCATGTTGGGCCAATAATATTTTCTTTTTAGACTTAATAAATTTTCTCGTAATCCTCTATGTGCTGTTTTAGTTTCATGAAATTGTTGAACGCGGAGAAGTTGTTCTTCTTTATCTTCTACGTCTTCTAAGTATAATTTGGAAATTCGTATATCAAATGCTTTATAATCAAATTTTTCTTGTAAAATTCTAATTAGAGGTTTTTCTAATTCTTGTGATGCAAAATATATTGTATATGATTTTTTTGGTTGGACATATTCTTTGATAAATTTGAATAAGTCATTTTCAATATCATTTATAGAAACTCTGAGTCTAAATTTATCTCCAAAAATTTTAATTTTTGCAACATTATAATTAGGGGCTATTTTGATGATTATTTGCAATTGTGCGGAGTTCACACTTCTTTCAGTAATTGGTAGTTCGAAAATAGGGTTTTCTATTGCACTGTGGACAGTAATATCTTCTATTTGAAAATCTAAAATATTTTCATCTTGGTTTTCAATTTCGTCATGTTTTTGTGAATCTAATAAATTTAAACATTCATCTAATTCCTCGGTTGTAACTTGATTAACAATTGAGAGTAAATCGTCTTCAATAGCGTTAATTTGACCATTATTATCTTCGATTTTAATTCTTGAAAGGGCGTCTACGTTAATATTTGATCCCTTTTTATATTTTATTTCGTAGTCAAACTCTTCTAATTTAATGCGCCATCTCATTAACCGTGAATTTGGTTCTTTTAGCGAAAATAACCAACATAAAGGTTTATGATCAGTGTAAATTGTGAATTTTCGTCCAAATAAATAGGGTCTAAAATATTTGCACGACCAGACTATAGCTAGAAGTTCTTTTTCTATAGTGCTATACCTAGTTTCAGCTTCGTTTAGTGTTCTACTCGCAAATGCGATTGGAAAATCATTAGGGGGGTTACCTTGTGATAATATTGAACCTATTGCGTAACCTGAAGCATCTGTTGTAAGAACAAAAGGTTTTTCGAAATCTGGATATTTAAGTATTGGGTCATTTAATAAATTTCGTTTACAAATTTGAAAAGCTTCGATATATTTGGGGTCATCAATGTTAATTTTTGCTTCTTTTTTTAGGCATACAGTTAAAGGTTTGGATATCTTTGAAAAATTGGGTATAAATTTTCTATAATATCCTACTAAGCCTAAGAATGATTTAATTTCTCTTTGAGTTTTGGGTATCGGAAAATTTGTAATAGCTTTTAATTTCTTCGGATTGGGTTTAATTCCTTCCGGTGTAATTATATGAACTAAGAATTCGATCTCAGTTTGAAAAAAGTGACACTTATCTAGCTGTATTTTCAAATTGTCTTTTTTGAATGCTTCTAACACGTTATGAATATCTGCTAAGTGTTGTTCGGCAGTATCAGAAAATATAACTACATCATCCATATAAACGTAGCAAATTTTACCTAAATAGTATTTCAAAATGTTATTCATTAGTCTTTGGAAAGTTGCGGGGGCTGTTTTTAAACCAAAGGGCATTCTCAAAAATTCGTAGTGTCCGTTATCTACTGTGAACGCTGTCTTTTCGATTGATTCTTCATCTAATTCGATCTGATGGAAACCAGACGCTAAATCAAGTATTGTGAAATATTTTTTATTTCCCAATTTATCTAATATACTGTCAATGTGTGGTAAAGGATATTTGTCATCTATCGTTTTATCGTTTAGTTTTCGATAGTCTATCGCTATACGCCATTTCGTTTTTCCTGACAAATCTTGCTTTTTTGGAACAATTACTATTGGAAATGACCATGGGGAATTACTTGGTCTAATGATTTGTTTTTCTAACATTTCGTTAATTTGATTTTCAATTTCTTTTTTATGAATTTCCGGATATCTATAAATTTTACAATGTATAGGCGTTTCATCAATTGTTCGAATTTTATGTTTAATTGAACTTGAAAAATTTAAAGGTTGTCTTGGTAGTTGTAATACTTCTTCATTTTGTTGTAATATTTTTGTAAGTTGACTTCTAATTTTTGATTCTAAATGAGATAAATCTATAGGGATATTTGAAGGCTTTTGACTTACCTTTTGATACTTAAAAGGAATTTGACTATGCTCATTAGTCAATATCTGATTTTTGAAATCTAAATTAAATCCGTACTTATTCAGAAAATCTGCTACTATTAATCCGTCGTAATTTTTGTGGAATTTATATAAGATGAAAGGATGAAAATCGTTTATTTGAAATTCTCGGAATACTGGTAATAAAACTTTTTCATTTGACGTTTCTTGTCTCATACAGGCAGTTAAAGTAGTTGGTTCATTGAAAATTTGTTTTGGAAAATTATTATAAGCGAATTTGGGGTCTATTAAACATACTGAACATCCGCTATCTAATAAAAGTTTACAATTTGGATTTTGAAATTCGATAAATGGTAATTGGTTTTTATTATCTAATGCAGAATTCAGGTCAATGCATTGTCTGAGGCTACTTGTATACAATTTTCATCGGAGTATTCTTCTTGATTTGGTTGATTGATTTTGTCATTTTGATCAAATTCATAACTTTTTTGATCATTATCATATGTTACGTAATCGTCATATGTTGGTTCTATATGGGTTAGTTCTTCGAATGTGAAATTTGGGTTTTGGTAATTGTTATTTTGAATATAGTTAGGAAATTTTATATGTTGTTTTACCTGATATTGTGTTGAATAATTTTGTCTTTTTTCAGGATAGTTTCTCGTTTGAATTGACATTTTTTCAGGAGGTGTTAGTGAATACATTAATTTGTTGTTTAGACGTACTAGGACCAAAAACTTGTTTATTAGTTGGAAAATACGTATTCTTTATTGGATATAATTCTGATCTTTGTTGGATATCGTTCATTGGTTGCGAAGGGAAAGTTATTTTATTCTGTTGAGGGTGTAATGGATAATTTGTTTTTTGTTCAAAAGCATTTCGTGGTGGATAATTGTAATTATTCTGACGTTTGTAATTATTGGAAATATTTGATTTCGGTGATATTTGATTTTTGTAACGTAAGAACGGTTGCTGATAGTAATAAAAATCTTGTCTAATAAAGTTTACCATGTCGTCATAATTCCGTGACCTCTGAGAGCTGTTCTTAATTCTGGATTTATATTATATAACAGAACTCGCGTTGCTACTCTAGACGCAATATTTTTCTCTTGGTCTTTTTCAACAATGGTTAAATCGGATAATTCTACGTGATAATCATATTTATTTTTCAGATCAACTATCTTTTTTAGGAACTCTAAATCGTTTTCATTCTTAAGTCTTTGGGCATTTTGAAGATCCCAAAATAAAACAGTAAGACTAATTTTCTCTTCAAATTTTAATTTAAGAAATTTTTTCAAATCTCTCCAATTTCCTGTAATTCGTTCGTTACTACTCACTATTTCGCTAGCATTACTTACTAATTTACTTTTTATTATATCTATGATCGCTTCGGAAATTAATGCATCGTTTGTTGCAAATCTTTGGTTGAATCTTTCACAATGATTCATAAATCGTGTAAGGTTCGCTGAGTTACCATCAAACGGTACAATTGACTGTGCAAAAATGCTTATTAATTTCATTTTTTCAAATATAGTACTCGTTTCTTGAGTCATGTTTGATTCTTTTAATTTAAGTTCAGTTAATGTATTGATAATATCAATTAATTGAACAATCTTGATTATCTATTCTATATAATTCAATTCAATATTATGTTTGTTTTTGATTCGGTTTTTTTTTTAAGGAAAACCTAGGAAAAAAAACTCAACTAGTTTTACGCTCAAAACAGTTTAAGAAAAGAGTGGTTTAACTTTGGGCCAGGTTAATTACTGGGGAAAATAAGTAAAGGCATTTGCTCTTGCTCACCTTATTTTTTGATGATTTTTCTTTTGGGTTTCGTCGAAGGGCGCTACTCGGTCGATCGGAACTCCTAGTTTCTCTTCCCTGTTCGGTTGTACCTTAACACTTGGGAGCGAAGTCTTCTGAAGATTCTTCGTGATTTTTTTTCGGAATTATCACTTTCTTCACAAAGGCTGGCACAATCCCATCCTCGTCGCCAATTATGTTTTTTAAAAAATCAACTTTATTTTAAGGAAATACAAGATTCTCATAACAATATTCTCATTACTATTCTCTCTACTATTCTCTTTACTATTCTCCTTACTATTCTCCTCGAATAATGGGATTAGCTTATATTTATAACATTCTATCTACAATGAAAATGCTGAGTATGCATGCAGGTGTTCATTTACGCAGTTTACTTATCAAGTATGACTCGTGATGAATCCTGCTGATGCATATTTGAAATGCTATGAAAAAATGAACAATATTGCTTAAAGGAATATGAGGTTTGGATTATCTAACTATATATATATATATATATATATATATATATATATATATATATATATATATATATATATATATATATATATATATATATATTAGGGTGGAGCGCAAAATTTTTTTTCGCATTTCCAACTTCTAAGAGTAAAAAGTTTATGTCTTTCAAGCTCAAACATATACCTGTAAAATATTATTTGATAAAAATAAATATAACTACCTCCGAAAGGTTATTGAACTTTTACTAAATTCAGAATTTATGCAGGAGTTAGTGATTTATTTTTTCTATAACATCTTGATCTTTCTTTCTGTATTACTATTTTAATTAATTGGAAATATACTGTATTTTAACAATAAAAAATAAAAAGCAGGTACTGTAAGTACGAACAAGGAGTGCGGGGGGGTGCAAACCGGACAATTCGCGCGTGAACCGCGCGGGGCAGTGCACTATTGTCTTTCGAGGTGAACTGTCGCTCGCGCGCAATTAAAACATAACCTAAAACATTGTTTTTGTTAAATATGGAAAAAACTCGTAGTGATTCTGAATGCCCACTATTTGGTGAATGTTGTGAGTTAAAGAAAAATGTTCTACCTACCAACGAAGATGTGAAACATTACGAATGGACGAGGCAAAGCATGAAAACGAGCAAACAGGAGCCCAAATTTTCAGAAATTTCCGATAAAATTGTGCCTGAAATCGAGAGCATATGGCAAGCGTCATTTTTACCAACAGTGACTAGTACCAGAATTATACAAATGTTAAAAACTTACCACGAGAAGCGGAAAAATCTTCTTAAGTCGATGAAAAAGAATTCCCAGCAAACTTTAGAAAATTTTTATGAAAAATAAAAAGTTACTTGAAGATCTTAAAAGATTTCAACTGTTGCACGTGTCCAAGAGAAAAGAAGGTCCCTAAACGTGAACAAGCTTTTTTAATTGACCAAAGAACGGCTCGTAAAATGATAATTGGCAGAGTTGATGTTACTGTAAAAATAAAAAAATCTAATAAATCAGGAAAGGAAGCTAAAACAACAATATCACTCTGTTGGCCCGGCGATTGCAAGTACGTCCTCTGTTAATTTAGATATCAGCACCTCTTCTCTTTCTTCCGAAACGGATGGGCCACTGAAAAACGATGCCTGCGCTGAGAAAATTGAATCCGTTTTTCCTATAAAGAAAAAGAAAAAAGTGTCGTCCATTGACTTGCCTACGGTATCGAAAACGTGTGATAGATACGGAGTGTCTGACAGGGCTGCTGCTGCGATTGTGTCATCAGTATTACATGATATTGGTTCTGAAGTTGAAGTTATAGATAGAAGTAAGCTACGAAGAGAAAGAAACAAGACTAGACAGGAGTTACAGAAACAGGTAAACCTCAGTGATATTTCTGCGTTATATTTTGATGGCAGAAAAGATAAAACTTTAAAAATTATTAAGAAAGCGAACGGAAATTACAGAAAAGTAATTATTGATGAACATATTTCGCTTGTTGAGGAGCCAGGATCTACCTACTTAGGTTACGTGTAGTACCTCACTTTTGCGCCTTTACGTCGCTAGCGTAAACCCAACATCTGCCTTGGTTAATTTAACTACATTTATAGTTAAGGTATATGCACCTTCCTGGTTCGCAATTAAGAGTAAACCTTCTTGTAAAGATGGTTCCCGCCATTCATTCAATATAATATATTCTTCAAGATACTTACCAGATGATTTGAAAGGTATCGTTGACACTGTAATTCAAAGGAACACATATTTCGCGCATGCTGAGAACGTATTATTGGCTATGATAACCGACGAAAGGAAACATATACGTGAATTGGCTGCCCGCCGTATTTTGAAGGCTCGTAGTAGTGCGGTACAAGCTCCAAGGCTTTTTTCTCTACCAAAAATTGATTTTGATGCATCAATTGGCAAAACGAGATAACTGAACCTCCAATTTTTAAAAACTTGTCGACAGAAGAAATTTCCTGTATTGTTCAGTCTGGTGGCGAGGGCCAGCTATCATTTTTGCGTCTTCCGTGCCATACCCAGCCTGTAGAGCGAGCCGTGAAGATCACAACAGAAGCTGCTATGTCTCAGAATACGAAAAAATCGCGACTAGGTGCCATGAAGCAAAATTAGAGTCAAGAGCCCAAATGCCAAAATTTGATACAAAATGTCATTTTAAACCAAATTAAAAGGTGTTCCTAGCATTTCTTTTATATGTTACATTTACTTCTTTTTGCATTTATTACATACTTACTTATCTGATTATTGCTTTGTGTATTATTTCACATCCATTTTTCCGTAATTTCCACTAAATATAGATTTGAACAAAGAAGTCAGTTTTTTCAAGAATTTCGAAATTTTAGAGGCGATTCGGAGGCAAAAAGAAATTTTCAATAATTACTAAAATTGGCATATGTTCATGTTTTTACATAAGGCATAAATCCCCCCCATTTAGAAATCAAAAATATTTAAAAAAAATTTCGCCGTACATTCGTGCTCCACCCTAATATATATATATATATATATATATATATATATATATATATATATATATATATATATATATATATATATATATATATATGGTATATTGTTCCGGGAATATATATATATATATATATATATATATATATATATATATATATATTTTTGAATGTTTTTAACAATAACAGGCTTATTTTAATTTGAAAAACTTCATTTTCGTTGACGTAATTTTTTTCATATTAAAATGAGCCTGTTATTGCTAAAAACATTCAAAATAAATTATCTTAAACAGGCAATAAATAAATAATAAATAATTGAACAGCCAAGTTCAAGGAGAGACAATCTGCCAAAGAGGACTTCCTTTACAGGTGTGTTTTTTTATTGTTGATTCCATCTCCAGGTTCGTACACCTTGAAATTGGCTACGCCGTTCTGAGAAGAGCCAAATGAGCTCGAAACACCTGTCGACGGCTGCTTCCAATTGAGTTGCGGGCTACACCGAGAATTGTTTTTTTGTCATTTGTACTTTTAACCGCAAGGAAAATTTTCATTCGTTGTTAACTTTGTCGGTTGAAGACTTCGTGAAGGATAAATAGTCGCTACATTGGCGATACGCAGATCAAATCTCCAAACCTGGAGAGTTCACGTGGAGGCCTAGCAGTGGAGACTTCCTTTACAGGTGTTACTGTAAAACTTAGCTAATTTAAAATGTATAACTTGATAATCTAAAATCTCTCCTCAGAACTTGGCTGCGCCGTTCTGAGGAGAGTCAATAAGCTCGAAACACGTGTCAACGGCTGCTTCCAATTGAGTTGCGGGCTATACCGAGAATTGTGTTTTTGTCATTTGTACTTTTAACCGCAAGAAAAATTTTCATTCGTTGTTATATATATATATATATATATATATATATATATATATATATATATATATATATATATATATATATATATATATATATATGTCAATATTCGGAATCATGTCGCGCGGACGTGGTATACAGTGCAATAATATGTGCAAATTGTAGAAATGAATTCCATAATAAATGTGTTTTTCCATCTATGGAATTCTATCTACTTCGAACATTCCTGTACGAAATGTTGTACGATACGGACGCATTTTTGTGACGGTCCTATAAATTTGTTTAAAACATTGAATAATAGTAATTTTAAAATATCGAAATAAGTAACAAGTATAGTAAAAAAAAAGTGCTCAATCACATCCAATAAATTGGGCATTCCATCTGCAACAAAAAAATCAAAATACGTTAAACTTGTTTTAATTTATTCTGAAATAACATTATTGTGGAAGTTGTACAAGTTCACTTCGGCAAAATTTTAAACACATCTGGTATCCATCACTAATCCGTTCGCTATATTTTACCAGTGAAGAATGCCCATTCTCAGCTTTTACGAAAGACCCAGGTACCTGCCGCTGCCCTAGCAAATCATCGAAGACGGATAAACCGTGTTACCACATTTGAGCAAAACTGAGTGTCTCTAGCAATTGACGGTAGATAACGCTTCGATAGAAAATATATTATTATATGAAGCATTAGTTTCAATTTTGAATCAATTCATATTATATTATCATCAATATGTCGGCAAATAAGGAAATCGATACGATTTCTTCTCTACAAGTTGATACTCCCCAATGTGGACATTGTAGAAAAACAATTGTAAAAAAATGTGCGAAGTGTGAAAATTGTCTGAAGTAGTTGCACCCAGGTTGTGGATTGAAGGTGAAAAATTGTTATCGAATTATCCATGTCAGTCCCTAGTGGTGAAAAAACTGGAAGCTCATCAACGATGTACAGTATGACACCGAGGACCATAGAAAAGGAATCCATCTCAAGTGGATCTTCTTCTTAAAATAATTTACGAGTTGGAGTCCAAAAACAATATTTTATTAGAGAATAATTCCTTACTTAGGTCCAAAGTTGATTCACTAGAATGTCAAATAAAGGGAAATGAGCATAAAATGAAGCAACTGGACAAATAACTTGTCACTATTGTAGATGTTGAGAAGCTTATAACAAGTGTTGATGCTGAGAAAAATTCCGGTGATTCCCCTATGTCCACATTGCCCGTGTGTGCACCTGAAGCTCACCGGCAAACTAGTCTGAGTAAAGGAAAAGTTAAAAACACAAAACTGCCGATATTCCTAAAAAGACTAAGGAACCCAAATCGTTTAAAAAGTTTACTCTGGCTGAGGTGAATCAGGCGGTTGAACATCCATTTTACTGCTCTGCATTGAGAGAGAGGGGGGCACATCATGCGGGTATGAAACTATTTAAGATTGCCAAAGTCGATTCAAAAGATCGCGAACCACCGAATTTTCAGGAAATCTGTTTACAATTTAGTTTTGAAATGTGAACCGTATAGTATAGAAGAATTTGAATTTGTTCGTAGAATTAATGTAGTATAGGATCAAATTTCTGGGTGATTTTGTAATTGAATATAAACTTAAATTCGAACACTTGAACTTATGATTTACACTTTATTGACTACATAGCATGACGCGTTTTGGCGTTACAAACGACTTCTTCAGATGCTTACAGAATAATGTTTATAATAATTAGAAATAATAATCAGAATAATTAAACGCGCCATGCTATGTAGTCAATAAAGTGTAAATCATAAATTCAAGTGTTTGAATTCAAGTTTATATTCAATTATAATGGACTTACATCAAGTAAACGCAAACACTATTGAAGATTTGGTAATTGTTTTGTTAATGAATTTTGACTTTTTTCATTTTCATTGTTGGACCTTCAACAATGAAATGTGTAGCAATAATTATTGAAAATAAATATTATTAATATTATTATATACCACCCAGTGTATAAATGACACACAGTGTATGAATACAACTTAGTTTAAACATAATTTCAATATGTATAAATTTCTTAAATATGGCTATTGCTTCATACCACAGGTTCTTCACACATTTCTTGTACATGAATGTCTGTATTTCATGTACCTTCATTTTATCAAAGTTATTATGGCCGCCGTAAATCAAATAACTTATTCAGTTTATATTTAGGAAACCCGTTGTTTCTGAATACTCTGAATAGGCTTTTCAAATTATTTTTCATTACTAATATATTGAACTCTTCATTTCATGCTGTTGAATTCCTGATTTATTGGATGATGAGAATTTCTAAACGATTATTAATCTTAGAGAATGTTCTGTGAAAAAATCAACGCACAGCCTAACTCTACTTACAAGTCATGAACTAGGAAATCTCACAACATATAAGTCGGTCCTAGAAATAGAGATGCTGTAATGACGTCGTTATGGTTTCTGTTCGTTGGTGCTGAATAAACCGCTATTTAACGAGAGAAATATCATTGAAATCCAAAATGACGTTGTGAAAAGTGCTATTGTTTGAAGTTCTGAAGAAGAAACGAAATACATTTCCCGCAAATTTCATATATAAACAGGGATATATATTGTGTTTTACGTTGTGCTTTTTTTGGGTATACCAGGAGACGTAGAAATAATATCCTAAGTACTTTATCTATTTTAGTTATTATCCTGTTCTGTGATGTATACCTAGTGTATAGAAAGTGTTACTGTGTTTTTTCAGCAATAGACTAAGGAATACCTTTGAAAATTGTATGTGAATAGCTACCTATTACTGAAGTTTTGACTGAGTAGTTCAGGCCTTGACAAAAAAGTATTATCTGCTAGAATATTTTCATTCTTGAGATAAGTAGAGTTCTTTGTTAGGTTTGCTAGTTATCTAGAACTAATCTCATATTGGTCTTGTCTTGATATTAGGTGGCACAAAAATTAACATGCCAAGTCACTACTGTGTGCCTGGATGCAAGTCAAACTACAAAACTTACCTCGAGTCTGGCGAACCACCAGTTTCTGTTTTCCAGAGAATGACAATGTAATGAATCAATGGCAAATAAATATTCCTAGGGCATCATGGCACCACAAAATATTCTGTTGTTTGTACCAAGCATTTTCCAGAGGGTGCTCTTATTAGAGAGGGTCTTTATCGCTTGCCAGATGGATCAACAAAGGCAATACCCACCAAAGTTAAACTACATTTAAATGCAGTGCCAAGGATTTTCCTAATTTACCAGCTAAAAGAACCAGGGCATTGAGGGAACGTTGTCAGCAAGCAATTTGATGAAGCCTTTGAAAATTAAGATTTAATAATAAAAATTTTCGAGAATAAGAGCATGTGTTTTTACACTCTAGATTTAACGAGAGAAATGTCATTCAAATCCAAAATTAAGTTGTGAAAAGTGCTATTGTTTGAAGTTCTGAAGAAGAAACGAAATAAATTTCCCGCAAATTTCATATATAAACAGGAATATCTGTTGTGTTTTACGATGTATTCTTTTTGGTTATACCAGGAGAGGTAGAAATAATACCAAACATTTCCATCTTATAATTGTGTAAAAACAAAAATTCGGGTTTTAGTTATTGTGTTATTATGTGATGTATGTATGTATAGCGTTTGGAAAGTGCTACTGTTTTTTTTTCAGCAACAGACTAAGGAATACCTTTGAAAATTGTATGTAAATTGCTACTTATTAGTGATGTTTTGACTGAGTAGTTCAGGCCTTGACAAAAAAGTATTATCTGCTAGAATATTTTCTTTCTTGAAGAAGTAGTTACTTACATTTGTTAGATTTAGTAGTTATTCAGAACTAATCTCTTATTGGCCTTGTTCTTGATATTAGCACCAAAATTAACATGCCAAGCCATTGCTGTGAGCCTGGATGCAAGTCGAACTAAACAACTTACCTCGAGTCCGGTGAACCACCAGTTTCAGTATTTCGTTTTCCGAAGGATGAAAATCTAATGAATCAATTGCTAAAAAATATTCCTAGGGCACCATGGACCTCCACAAAATATTCTGTAGTTTGTGCCAAACATTTTCCATAGCGTGCACTTATTAGAAAAGTTATTCACCGTTTGCCAGATGGATCAACGAAGGCAATATCTGCACAAGTTAAACTCAATTTAAATGCAGTGCCACGTATTTTTCCAAATTTACCCCTACTTACCAAAAACAGTCCACGCTCAAAGAACCGTCGCATTGAGAAACGTTTTGAGAAATTGAATGAAGCCTTTGAAAACTCAGATTCAATTTGTAATTTTGGTGATTCATAAAAAAAAAGATTTCAATATGTAAATCGTGGAATATGAACATTTTTGAAATTAACAGCTTTTACACTCTACATTTTCCACCAAACGTAACTGAATGGTCACAAATAAACAGTATACAAATAATAAATCAGATTTTAGTAAATACATATGTGCATGTAAATGTTTTTATTAATAAAAATAAACTGTCCCCTAATGATTTAAAATGGATTTCACAACTGAAATTAACTAGATGGTCTCAACTGGAAAATTTGCTTGCTCGTTGCAAATATGGTATCAGAATCATTCAACCAAATTGCTGTACACATCTCAATCAAGGTTTAAAGGAATTGACAGATGCATTAAACTTACTCTCACCTGAGAATGATGGTTCAAATAATTAAATTTATAGCATATTGTCAATTCTAATTGTTAAAGTGAAATTGTTAGTGTACATATTATAAAAACAACTTTTGAATCGCTATAACTCATGGTTTTTCTAAGAAAAAAGGTGTATTATTAATTTCTATAGATAATTGTACGATCTACAATTTTTGTTAAAACTATTTTTTTAGACGAAAAGTACTGTTTCGCTGAAAAGCTTTCTGATAAGGCAATAGGCATGATGACACTAATCAAAAATCACAAAAATACTATATTTATCTGATAAAACTTGAAGCTTAGGATAAAAAACAAGCATTGTTTTTCTTATTAAGAGTGTGATTGATATATATTTTTATAAAATAAAACTACAAAATAAGGCAATCCGCCATGATATCTTGAACACCAATCAGAGCTCATGACGTCAGTGTCAAGTAAACACGAGACGGCGCCAAAATTACATTTCGTATTGTTAACCTCCACTACGACTGTGTTTTCATTTATTAATTCAATTTCACTCTTTGAGTGTGAATGTTAATTAAAATAACACGAGTTATGAATCAAGGATTTATTAAGGCAAACAGCGAATGTAGAATGTAGAAGCAAACATATGATGTAGTAGGTTTCAAAGGAGAAGTCATTTGATTAACTAAATTAGTTTTTGTTTGAGTGGCTTTACTTCGAAACTTATTTGTCGTATATACTTGGATTGATTTATCCACCATCTTATTTGCATTTTCTTGTGAAGTATTGCTTATGGGTGCTTGTGAAGCTGAAAAAGACAAAAAAATAGTATTTATAAAATATTACCTTCAAATACACATTTAAAAAGAATTTACAAAGATTTACAAAGAAGTGGAATAAATTTGTATTACAAATAAGTACCTACATGAACTTCCACATGACACCTCTTCAAGTTCCACATGCTTTGTACCTATTTCCTCTAAATCTTTCAGACATTCTCCTATCAATGTCTTTCTTTGTTTTTTGAGAATATATGGTCTTTCTGTAGCATCTGATGTTCGTTTCCTTCTATCTGGTTGACATTGAAATTTAGTGGGCATACACCCCGGTTTCATGCGGATCTTTGACACCGATCCCATCAGATGATATTCCATATAATTATCCATATCATTTGGTAACTGAAATTTGAATAAAATACATAATATAATATCAATGAGATGAAATTTCGAGGTTAGACCTCGAAATAGATTGTTTATATTTTTACATTTAGACCACGTACAAAATATTATTACCAAATATTATATAGTATACTAGAATCTACAAAACAATGTGAAAACTTACATCAAAGTGATCTTCACAAAAATAGAGGACAGTGCTGGACAATATTGCATTTGAATCTCGCCTTGCAAGTTGAAGCCACTTGTTTCGTGTTGTTTTATTTTTAGGAACGAATACAAATAACTTATTAGGAGTTTTTATGGATGTGTTTGCACACTGGGGGACCCCACACCACTTATACACTTTCGAATTCATTTTTAATACCATAAAATAATTAAATTGTTGCACGAACCCACAACCTAGTGTTTGAGTTACCGATTATTGACGTCACAAGCGCCGCCATGACACTGACAAGCGTTTTAGGTAAACAAATAAATTTCTATCTTAAAATTGCATTTTTTCCTATTAAACTCTTGATTTCTGCAGAAATATCTTATTTTTTGTAAATAGTATACATTTGTGGACATTATAGGCTCGTTTTTAAAAAACTGTCATCATGCCCATTATAACATGCAGTAGATTGATGTTCCAAGATCTATCGGTATATTGGAATGAGTTGATGCGGCGTTGCCAAGTCTATGTTCATGGCTTGTAAGTAGAGTTAGGCTGTGGATCAATATTAAAAAGAGAAAATGACGTATATTCTTCGTCCATCGTGAAATTGGTGTAGTTCATTGTTAACCATTGAATAGATCTATAGCGGTTGTGCTATATTATTCTATGAGTGTAAATACTAAACGACAATATTATTGAGAATTATATATTTATGATTATTTCTGCACAACAAACTACTGAACAACGTTCAGTAGTTCGCTCTGAATATACGACAATATTATTGAGAACTATATATTGTTACGAAATTATCTGAAGCCATCTCTGTGTTATCTAGAACATTCCGGCAAATGTGATGTAACAACGGCTCCTACGTTCTGGCAATCGAACCTTCTCGAAATGGAATCTTTTAGAAAAGCCCTAGGGTATATAATGAACCAGGACGGAAGATGGCAGGGCAGAATTAGATTTCAGTTATCTAGAGTACAGTGAAATAGACAGAGTGAGGCATAAGCGATATTGACATTTGATGTGTTCATTTTCAGTTTGTAGATAAAGGATATTTATTGATTTGATAAAAGGTAGTTATTGAAATTCATCCGTCGATGCCCATAATCGTAACAACTGGTGTCAGAAGTGGGATGCCAATAAATAGAAATACAACAAAAATGGAGTCAATGTTCGAAAAACTTATGCAAAAATTCGCCAAGCAAGAAGAACAACGTCAACAGGAAAAACTGGAGAAGGAGAAAAGTCAGGTGGAGAAAGAAAAACGACGAGAACAGAAAGACCAAAAACACCAACAAAAAAAACTGGAGAAGGAAAAACGTCAGCTGAAGAAAGAACAAAAACGCGAACAAGAAAGGTTAGAAGACAAAATATTAGTAGAAAATGTTTTAGCAGATCTAGAAAAACGTGGGCTAGGGAATATGAAAAACTTAAGACTCGAAAATTCTACTGAAATGAATACTCAGATAACAAACGTCAAGGAGGACCTAGAGGAACAATTAGGCAAATTAAAGTCGCAGGTACTTAAAGATATGGAAGAACGTTCATTAAATATGACAAAACCTGAAAATGGAATGACATCAAATCAAATATGAAATAGAACTACTTCAAAACCAACTTTGATGGAGAAACTTCCTGGCTAGTATTTAAAAAACAGTTCGAAGCAGCAGCACAAATAAATGGCTGGAACGACAAAATAAAAGCTGTAGAACTAATTTTATCTCTAAGAAGTGAAGCAGCTGGTGTACTACAAAAAGTATCAGAAAGAGATCAAGAAGACTACATTTTGGTAATGAAGGTACTGGATTCCAGGTATGGGGACAATCACAAGAAAATGCTGTACCAGGCCCAATTGGAAGGTAGGTGCCAACAACATCATGAAAAGTTATAGTAGTTTCATGCTGATATTGAGAGATTGACTCGCTTCAATCTACCCAATGGTAACTGAAGACATGCTGGAAATATTCAGCATCAAATCATTTATTAGTGGACCAAGAGATTCAAAATTAATTCAATATCTTAAGATTATTCGACCGAAAACAGGGAATGAAGCACTAGTGAGGTCCCTGGAATTTGAAGCTGCCGAAGCTACTTCTACCCAAAGCAGAACTAGTCATAAAGTAAGATAAGTAGAGATGAAAAAGAACACAACAATCTCAGAACTCATAGACCAATTAAAAGGTATAGTTTCATCATCCAGAATTAATAGAGTTTCCTTCAGAGGCGAATGCAATGCTTCGGGCAAGTATGGTCACTCTAAAAGAGAATGCCATTCCAGAAGAAGTAGAGATGTGGATACTAAAAGATTAAGAGGGCGAACTCCGGCTGTGGATACAATAGCCCCCAGAATTGTTAGGGTTAGAACCATAGTAGGTAGAAGTTTATCAGTAAGTGGTTCAATTTTAGGACGTAATTGAAATATTATTGTTGATACAGGAGCTGAATTATTATTGGTTAGACCTGATATAATATCAAAGTCTAAAATCCAACCTTTGAAAAATTAAATAACTCTTAGAATAGCAACAGGGGAGAAGAGTTATATTCATGGACAAGAAGAGATTTTATTAGAAATTGGAGAGAAGT
Organism: Henosepilachna vigintioctopunctata; assembly: GCA_030704895.1. Taxonomy (NCBI): domain Eukaryota; kingdom Metazoa; phylum Arthropoda; class Insecta; order Coleoptera; family Coccinellidae; genus Henosepilachna; species Henosepilachna vigintioctopunctata. Next base: position 4,432,166 of record JARQZJ010000036.1, on the reverse strand, counting down.
TACATGTTTTACATAAGGTTCTTGTGGCTGATATAATTCATGATTTTATTTTGGGAATGAACCTTGAGAAGAAATATGGACTAATGTATGATAATGTTTCTGGAATTATGAAGATTGGTAATGAAGAGTTTATACCAAAATATTGCTCCAACCAAGGACAAGTAGGTCTTAAAACGATACAAGCTTATAAAATATCTGCATGCTCTGAACAAATTATCTATGTTCAACCTGAAACCAATCCTGAGTGGTGTGTTGGACTCATTGTACCAAAATATACAATGAATTTTTAACGGCTAGGACTTTATCCACAGTAAAACGAGAAATACCCGTAAGAATCGCCAATATGAGTAACAAAAAACTAAGACATTCCCTACCAGACCTTAGAGCCTGTGTCTTGGATAGTCCGAGGTGAATAACCATCTAGTTTAGAGAAACCAAAGAAAAAATATGTTGATTTGAACAAATTTCAGTTATCATGGCAAGATTTATCACCAGAACAAATAAAATTGGGTCATGAATTTGTACTCGAAGAAAATGATCTTTTTGACAACCACGAACTAGAGGGAACTGACTTAGTTTCACACCGAAGTGATACATGGAATTCTTACCTTATTCGTCAAGCCCCACGAAGACTTCCACTAGCTAAACAAGGGGAAGTTGCTGAATTGATTGAATCCATGAAAGAGAAGGGAGTTATAGAAGAATCAACACGTCCATGGTCAGCACCTGTTGTTCTGGTCAAGAAAAAGGATGGTACAAGATTTTGTGTGGATTATCGAAAGCTTAATGATATCACGAAGGAAGATAGCTATCCATTACTCAGAATTGATGACACATTAACAACATTGGCAGGATCCAGCCTTTTCAACTGGAAGAGGATTGTATCAATTCAATGTTATGCCTTTTGGATTATGAAATGCACCATCGACATTTGAAAGACTAATGGAAATGATTCTAAAAGGACTGACTTGGAAAACCTGTTTAGTCTACCTAGATGATGTAATGGTGATGGGATCATCCTTTGAAGACCATTTGAAAAATCTAAAAGAAATATTCTGCAGATTTCGGAATGCTCATTTGAAGCTGAACTATAGAAAGTGTTTAAAGCAATCTTTAGGGCACGCTATTTCATCTACTGGTTTACACACCTCAGAGGATAAAATCAAGGCATTGAAGGATTGGTCAAGACCTAAAGAAAAACATGGAGTAAGAAGTTTTCTGGGATTATTTACTTATTATAGAAGATTTGTCGATAAGTTTGCTGATATAGCCAAACCATTACATACCCTCACAGAAAACAAAATCAACTTCAGCTGGACAAGAGAATGTGAAACAGCATTTCGCCAACTTAAAGCTGCACTCTGCTCTAGCCCTATTTTTTCCTACCCACACAACTCTGGACTCTTCATTTTAGATACCGATGCAAGCAATAGGGACATCGGATCTGTATTATCGCAAGTGCAAGATGGTGGGAAAAGAGAATACTATAGCCAAACTTTCAACAAATCTGAGAGGAATTACTGTGTAACTCGAAAGGAATTATTAGCTATAATAAAATCTGTAGAGCATTTTCACAAATACTTATATCCCAGGAAATTTCTTATTCGTACATATCATGCAGCATCGAAATGGTTACTGCAAATGAAAATACCTGAAGGTCAAATCGCAAGATGGATTGAAAGACTGCAGCAGTATGACTTTAAAGTAGAACATCAGCAGATGTTCTAAGACATTTCAACAATGGGAACCATTACGAAGGCGCTTTGGGCACAATGGGACTCGTTAGTTATGGAAAATGGGCTACTAGAGAGGGAATGGGAAAGTACAGATGGAAGAGAAGGCGAAACTCTCTTAGTTGTACACAGGGACAAGAGAGAAGAACTTCTCAAGGAAATGCATGGTGGAACATCCAGTGCATATTTTAGTGTCAATAACACCATTGCAAGAATCAGAGAAAGGTTTTACTGGGTGTATTGCCGTGATGACGTAGAAGCCTGGTGCAGGAAATTCACCACATGTGCAGCTACAGAGGGACCACCGAAGAAAACCCATGGGAAAATGTGCGAACTACTGAACTACGTTCAGTAGTTCGCTCTGTAGTTCACGTGGTTGTTGTTGTTACTCGATGGGAGCGAGAGTGACAGATTGTTGAGCATAGAGTGACTGTCAGACAAGAGCTCTGAGAGAAGTGAGTGTTACACAGCCTAACTTTACTTACAAGCCATGAACATAGAATTGGCAACGTTGCATCGGACCATTCCATTAGACCGGTCGATGTTCGAACAACAAGTAATGATTGCCTCTTCAGAAATATTTTATATTACAGCTATATTACACTGAAAAACGTTTATTACTTTGTAAATATGAAGTTTTGGTAACTTGAATAATTTATTGAAATATATGTAAGCTATACTCCAACTGTCATTTTAAGATTTACACAATTTGAATAATAAAACATACAACACTTGCCCTTCTTTAGGTGGATACGAAAATAACAAAAGATATTAACAGATATCCCAATTCAATATTGCATGGGTCGGACGGACTATGTTAAACACAGAAAAAATAACGGAAACTCTAAAAGCAGGACGTAACACCTCCCCGGGCAACGATGGCCTATCGCGAGAGATGAGAGTCCTACGTCATCTGCCGCCAAACGCAATTGATTTAATAGAAAATATATATTACCGTTGCCTAAAATTGTGCTACTTTCCTAAGGCGTGGAAAGCAGCTACAACGATACTGATTCCGAAGCCCAGCAAAGACCATACCTCTCCTGACAACTACAGGCCTATATCCTTGCTTAATTTGGTAGGAATTATCTTCGAGAAAATTCTCAACGTCCGCCTTAGGGACTTTGCAGAATCCGAAATTTAATTCCCCCTTTTCTGATCAAATGTAATTCCAGCTTCAAATCTATTCACTCAACATATGATCCCCTATTCAAGCTCCACACAGATATCGCCAAAGCATTCTATTCTGGCGAATGTGTTATAGGTATATTTCTTGATATTCAGTGAGCTTTCGATAAGGTCTGGCATGCTGGACTTGTTCGAAAGCTGATGAGTATCGGACTGCCTATACACTTCGTTAAATTGATGCACTCACACTTTTCAGATAGGTCCATCCGAATCAAACAGAACTCTGTCTTTTCTGAATCTTTCAACCCCCGTGCTGGCATCTCCCAAGGCTTCACTATAGCTCCTTTACTTCATTTAATATTGTTACGAATTATGGGTTTCGACGGATGAATTCCAATAACTTTTAACAACAATAAATATCCTTTATTAACAACTGAAAATAAACACAACAATGTCAAGTCACTCTATGTCAAGTCTAACCCTATTTGCAAAGAACTCTACTATGCCGACACGTGGTTGCTACTCTATGTTCTTCTCTCACGATCTCAGACTGGAATGACAGAGGCAGTTCGATGTCCTGAACATCGACAATGCAACTCTAGATGAGCTCTGTGGTCGTGTCTACGACGGTTCTCAACAGTCTCATCATTTCTCCCAAACATCCATAAACCATTGAGGGCAAATCTGTAACACTGCCCCCCTCTTAGTTTTGATCGTCCCGATCAACGTCACAATGTTCTACTAAGCTCCCTTCGTAGTATTTCGCCAACCTGTCCAGATGTACAACTTCCGGCTTCGATCTTGGAGTGCGTTGGATCCTGTAAATGACGTCATTTATTCGTTTCATAACCTTATAGGCTCCTTCCCAGGCCTGTGTTAATTTCGGGGATAAACCTTTCTTCCGTTGTGGGTTGTACAACCACACCAAGTCCCCTTCTTTAAATCCAAATGAATTTGCTTTTAGATCGTATCTGGTTTTCATTCGATCAGTGCTTGCTTCAATCTTATCTCGAACTAGTTCATGTATCTGATTCAAATGCAGTCTCAGCTCATCTGCATCTGTGCCTACTTCCAAACGTACTTCTTCGGGGCTACCAAACAATAGCTCACAAGGTAATCGTAACTCCCTTCCAAAAAGTACCTTCGCCGGAGTGTGACCTGTAGTGTCATGAACTGATCCTCGATAAGCCATCAGAAGTACTGGTAAATGTTTGTCCCAATCTTTTTGATGATCAGCTACTACCTTTGACAAATACTGTTCCATTGTACGATCAAATCTGTCTACCATTCCTTGATAACATTTTTCCATTACCTTGTACAAAATGGTATACAATTCTAAATTTGGTTCACAATTCTAAATTTGGTTCACAATTCCAACACACCGCCCAGGATCATTTTCAAGTCTAAAACAAATAAATTGGTTATGGCACAAGTGCTTACTAGAATATGGAATACTTCTCCATATTCTACAATCCGAATCCTTGTCTTATTACCCTAAACTGAACCATAACTTCTTGTCAAAACCTTTAACGCAGGAATAAGACTGTACTTTTAAGGACAGTCTCTTCTTTGCGGGAGCCTCAATAATTCCATTCCATTCACCGTTCAATTCACGCTTTTTATCCTCCAGATCTAATACCTTTGTACTTCTTATTTTTGCTACTTTAGATTTCAGGGCTCTCACCAAAACATCACATCCTGTTGATCTTCTCAGTTTCCGATGTCCCCTGAGTTGACTGTCCCTCAACCCTTTAACAGGTCTTTTACTCCGTTGTGCCCTCATTTCTTCCGGAGCCAATACATAGGTCAATCGATTCAATATATCAAATTCCTTAAGGGATTTATCCTTTCCTTTTCTCCTACCTCTACTTTTACTTTGGTCCTTCATAGCTTCTTTATTAATAATTTTATCACACTGCGTGTTGGGACAATTGTCAGAGGAACCCTTGTAACCCTTCCATTGCTGGGGATTAGTCAATTTTCTACCGTTATTAGACATTACTTCTACTACCTTATCTGTCACATCAGAATCTACCTTTTCTGGACCTTCCTCCTCTCGATTCTGTATGTCTATTCCCTGTCTGTCATAACTCAGCATACTTTGATCCAATCCCATTACATTGTCTACATTACCTGGAATCCTTTTACCTGTTTCTTTAGAAATCACATCTCCTGGACACATGAGTTCATCGCTTACTGGACTCATTTCACATTCCAATTCAACCTGTAATTTCCCTTTGTCCTGTCCCAAATTGGCAACGAAATTTAATAAATGCTGCCTGTCTTCCCGTCTTTCCTGTTGACGCCTTTGTTCGTTTTCCAGTTTTTCCTATTCCCACTGTTTATCCTTCTCCAGTTTTTCCCGTTTACGTTGTTCTTCTTCTTCCACTTTTTCCTGTTTCCGTCGTTCTTCTAGCTCGACAAATTTTTGCAAGAGTTTTTCCATCATTGACTCTATTTTTATTGTATTCCTAGTTATTGGCATCCCACTTCTGACACCAGTGTTACGAATTATGGGTTTCGACGGATGAATTCCAATAACTTTTAACAACAATAAATATCCTTTATTAACAACTGAAAATAAACACAACAATGTCAAGTCACTCTATGTCAAGTCTAACCCTATTTGCAAAGAACTCTACTATGCCGACACGTGGTTGCTACTCTATGTTCTTCTCTCACGATCTCAGACTGGAATGACAGAGGCAGTTCGATGTCCTGAACATCGACAATGCAACTCTAGATGAGCTCTGTGGTGTGTCTACGACGGTTCTCAACAGTCTCATCATTTCTCCCAAACATCCATAAACCATTGAGGGCACATCTGTAACAATATATACACATGACATTCCTCATCCGAACAACATACTTTCAAAGATTTCTCTCTTTACAGATGACACGGCTATCTGGACTACGGCAAGGACACCGGCGGCGTGCAGTCCCCTTAGATGTCTACAGTGCGTGGGCTACCAGATGGGGAATTACACCCAACACTAGCAAAACTCAATCCATACTCTTCCACCATTTCAACTACACAAAACCTTCCAAATTTAAAAAAAATGACGTTCGCTTGTCGTGAAAACTTGAGGTGAAAACCTCAGACTTCAAGATGACATCATTTACTTGTAACATTTTCAAAGTCAAACTCCTGGAATATCGATCTGACCAAAAAGTTAAAAAAAGTCCGAAATCGAGCAAACCTACTGTATGCACTTCGAGGTAAAATTCGAGGGTGCGATCCCCTTTACCTATCAAATTTTAATTGCTCGGGAATATTACATGTTAATTACGTGGGTAAAGTTTTCTGTGGTTTTCCTTACCATCAAATGTCAAATGAATTGAAAGTCTAACATTCGACCGAATGACACGTACTGAAGAAGTCGGCCACAGCCGCACATTTCGGCCGTAACCTACAAGAAAATTTAAAATGGTGTTCTTTTTAATACAAAGATAATTAAGTTGCACAGAGTTGAAGAAGGTCGCAAGACCTTATAACTTCACATTTCGTATAAGCAATGGAAAAATTAAATGTAATAAATCAAAGCACTTAATAAACGTATTTTGTTGTTGTTGTTGAAGGACTATCTAATAATTACTTCAACTTGCTCTTAATTTGGTTAAAAATCGATTTTTACGTTTGATATTTATAACGAGAAAGCAAATTTTTCAGTTGAGTTGAGACTATCTGGTTAATTTAAATTTTATTGGTAAAGCTCATTTCAAATAATTAGGAGACAGTTTGTCATTAATAAAAACATTAACATGTATGTCTGCATCTCCTAAAATCTGATTAATTATTTCTATACTGTATATTTGTGAACATTCGATTACATTTGATGAAAAATCTAGAGTGTAAAAAACATGCTATTGTTCTCAAGAATTTTTATATTTCAAAATTTACATACCTATTAAAATCTCATTTTTATAATTGAATGTTGAATCAACAAAATTACAAATTAAATCTGAATTTTCAGAGGCGTCAATTTAAATTTCTTGCTCACAACGTTCCTTCAATGGTCTGGTTCTTTCAGCTCGATCTTTTCTTTGAATGTGGACTGTTCTTGATAATCAGCAGTGTAAATTAGGAAAAATACTTGGCACCACATTTAAATTCAGTTTTACTTTATCGGGTATTGCCTTTGTTGGTCCATCTGGCAAATAATGAATACCTTCTCTAAGAAGAGCATCATCTGGAAAATGCTTGGCACAAACTACAGAATACTTTTTGGGAGCCCATGAAGCCTAAGAATATTTATTTGCCATTGATTCATTAGATTTTCACCTTTTGGAGAACAGAAACTGGTGGCTCGAGGTAAGTTTTCTAGTTCGACTTGCAACCGGGCACACATTAGTGACTCGGCATGTTTATTTTTATGCTACCTAATATCAAGAAAAGGACCAATATGAGAATAATTCTGAATCATTACCAAACCTGACAAAGAACTCTACCAATCTCAAGAAAGAAAAAAATGTAGCAAATAACACTTTTGTTAATTTTTAAAGTATTCCTTAGTCTGTTGCTGAAAAAAAACAGTTACACATTCTATACACTAAACATCACAGAACAGCACAATAACCAAAACGCGGATTTTTCTTTTTACACAATTATGAGATGGAAAAAGTTGGGTATTGTTTCTAACTATTGTATCTACTTCTCCTGGTTATAACCAAAAAAAAAGCACAACGTAAAACACAACATATATCCCTGTTTATACATGAAATCTGCGAGTAATTTCTTTCGCTTCTTTTTCAGAACTTCAAACAATACCACTTTTCACAGCTCATGTTTGGATTTGAATGTTCTACTATGGCTGAAATATTCTATGAATGGAAATATTGAACGACACTAGTATGTAGAATTTATATTCATTTACTTTAAAAAGCGAACTATTGAACACGTGGTTATTATTTTTGTTAAACGATGGAAGCGAGAGTGACAGATTGTTGAGGATACAAGTGACTGTCAGAGAAGAGAGAGATTGTATGTTGGTAGCTCATTTATAATGTTGACAGTTTATGGTGGGACGTGCCAATGTGATCACAGAATAGTGATATTATTCTGTGATAAGTTCTTCCATCGAATGACAATTTCCCTACAGAACTTCCCCTAGTGGTTGAGCCATGAAGAACATAAGTGAATAAACAATAGTCGTGAATGTCATGAATTATGAACAATTAATGGATAATGCTGAAATGGATCAATTGATGCATATTATTCATGAAAATTATGTCCTAATTACATGCTAATATATGCAATGAATGAATAGTTACAATTATTAAAACTAATTTGGAAAGAGAACTAGAGAACTAATTTGGAACTAGAGTTCTCGTGAAAGGTATAGTTATGGTCGTGCGAAACTACGTCGTCACTGAAAATAAAGGTGGTTTGAATCTGTTTTTGGAAATGTTAACTGTTTTGTTGCAAATGTCTTCACTGAAAAACTTATCACTTTTGACGATGATTTTTCATGGCACATCGTAAGAATGTTGTAACGATTTTTCTTTTTCACAAAATCATTGCTCATGAGAACATGAGTGCAGGAATCAATTTCTTGGGGCACAAACACATTACGTTGATGATCTCTGGAAGGTAAAGTATTTTGTTCAGTGATATTGATGATGCAATTGAAAAATTCACCTGGAAGTCTTAAAGGAGAACCATAACCCATTTCTGTAGGGCTGATGTGTCAGTCTTGGCTGATCGCAAACCCATTAACATGGTGGGGAGAACTTCGGTCGAATTCTGGGAGTCGTGGTACTTTATTGCTGTTTTCAGTGAACGGTGCCATCTTTCAATCATACTATTAGTTTGTGGATGGTGAGGTGTGGATCGGAAACGCCAATCCAAAATATTCAAAATTATCCCCAATAAAGTAGATAGAGAATGGAATAATGTGCTCTCAAATTGTCGGCCTTGATCCGTGATTATGGTTTTGGGACAAACGAATCTATAAATCCAGTTGTTTAAGAATGTTTCAGCCACTGCTTCTGCGGTGATTTCCTTAATAGGAAAAGCTTCAGCCCAACATGTATAGGAAGCGAGAGTGACAAATTGTTGAGCGTAGAAGTGACTGTCAGAGAAGAGATAGATTGTATGTTGGTAGCCCATTTATAATGTTGACATTTGATGATAGGGCGTGCCGATGTGATCACAGAATAGTGATACTATTCTGTGATATATCTTATCACCCATACGATATTGAGAAATTTGGAGTCGGAATCATTTAGGTACTTTCGAAACAATATATAACCTACTTTCGTTTATAGGCTATAAAGTTATATACATCCACAATATCACAACACACAAGATGTATGTATGCAATCACAAGATGTATATCTGCGTCCGACAAAACAAATTCTGACGACATGCTGATTTACCCAAGTGTGCATTCTTCTTAGCAGCGTTTTTCAACCAAACTTTAACTTCGCTAAGCGGTTTCGAAAATCTTACCGACCTGGTATTTGCTGTTATTCCTTCATCTGAAACATGCTGAGGCATATTAATATTGTAATCAACTCCGTACAGCATCATTCGCCGACCAGAGTTGATAAAATATGGGCTATATTTGGTTGTTTCATTTCTAGACGACTTATGGCACAAGACATTTGGGGTAAGTTTTCATCTCAAAAAGTATGGTTATCGGAAGTATAGGCTGACTGTAAAAACTTTATGGTTCTATTAGACCATTCGGTGGGATTAGCTTGAGGATGGTAATTGGCATTATATCTCGTCGTAATGATGCACTTCTGCAGCAACTTCCGACATTCCTCACACCAAACACGAGGTACACTTGTTCTTCCAGAATCCGGCAAATTGTGAATGGTGTGGCACTACTCAACGGAAAGGTAAGACAAAACTTATTAGAATAGTCGATCCCCACCAGAATGAAACTATTTCCTCTCCTTGTTCGCGGTAGAGGTTCCATAAGATCTGAACAAATAACTTACCATGGTCTTGCTGCATTCACATGAAGAAAAGACAGGAATACAGCTGGTTTCGGGACATCTGCTTTATGACAGAGACATGTCCTACAATTTACAGCATATCGTGCAACGTCTGCACGAAATTTATTACCAACTTCCACTGATCGTTGCTCGCAATCAAATCATTCTTCCAATTTTCCTGAAGTTTATAACGTTGTGTTATATTCTCCAGATAGGAGAATTCATGAGTTTAAGTCTGAATCTTTTGTACCATTTACGTATATCAACAATCATTCACATCAGCTATTATCCAATTCTAACTTTGGGACTGATCGAGACAATAGATCTGGTACAACATTATCAGCGCCCTCACGATGTTCAATAATTAAATCGAATTGTTGCATACAAACCTCCCCTTTGCCAACAGACCTTGATCATCTTTCAAATTATCCAACCATACCAGACTCCAATGATTAGTTATCACTTCTACCCGTATTTTCTCTATATAATTTGTAACTTCTCTAGTGTACAAATAGCAGCTAACAATTTTCTTTCGGTTGTAGAGTAATTCTGCTAATGGCGAGTCAGTAACTTACTCAAATGGCAAATAGCCAGAGGAGTCTGTCTGTATTCGAAATGGCAATTCATATTTCGGGCAGCTTTTAATAGGAGAAGACACAACCTTTTCCTTCAACTTCGCAAATGCAAAATCACACTTAGGTGCCTAACAAAATGTTGAAGATTTGTTCAGAAGAGCAGTATGGGTGCAATTAATTCAGAAAATTTTGGTATGAACCTACGATATCACGAAAACGTTCCAACTACACTTTTTACTTCCTCGAAGTTTCAACGAGTGGGTATTTCTACCATAGCCTTGACTTGTTCCAGATCTACGTGCAAGCCATATATATCAACTATTTAACCAAGATACTTCAATTGACGTCTACAGAAGTAGAATTTGTCTCTGGGGATGGTAATTTAAACCTGTCTGAGTTTGACGAATACTCTTTCTAATACTCGAAGATGAGTTTCGAAATCCGGAGAAAGAACAATGACGTCATTCGGGTAATCCTGCCACATCGCAAGACTATTACATAACCCACGGGGACAGTAAACGCTGTATGGGGTCTTGATTATTTCCTTCGCCGGAACTTGCCAGAAAGCAGAGTTAACGTCCATCGAACTAATATATTCGGCATCCCTCCACTTAACCAAAGCATTTCAGAAATAACGGAGTGAATAACTATCTCTTTTAGTCACATCATTTGATTTCCTATCAACACATAATGTATAGCCATAATGTATTAGCCCTAAAATACTTCAACGATAATTTCGTGTTCTAATAATATTAGTACATCCAATACTATTTCCCATAGCCCTAAATTTGTGTTCGACCAACTCACTTAGTTGACTTATTTGGTCGGTAGTTAGAATGGAATCCTCAACCGATAAGGAGTTAACCTCTAGATCTGATGAAAAATGCCAAATCCCTTTTACAAATCAGGAACAATATCAAGAGCTTTAAAAAAAATCAATGCCGAGCAAAAAGCTTTCATTCATTTCAAGTATCACTAAAACTTCAATACAAATCAACCTTTCACTTACTGAAATAAGAGGTCTACAGCCCAGGTTGCAAGCTGACGTAACATGACGTCTTATTCGTGTCAATTTCGGTCGGCGACGTCATTCGACCGTTGAATGACGACTTTTTAACGTCAGATGACTGACGTTCATATGATGACAGCAGATGACGTCAGCGTAATGTACTATTTTCGTCAATTTATGTCAATTTCCCTTTTAAATAGATAATAGTACTCTTCAGATATTTCATTAATAATATTCATCCAGGTATCAACAATAACACCAAAGTTGTAGTATGGACAAGGTTATAAGTTGTCAATTGTTCTGTGAATTCAACTTTCTTATTATGTGTCTGCCATTGTTTTGAATTCAACCTAATAAGATGGATGAGTTGTGTCATGATATACAATCTTAAAATATCTGTTAAGACTTCGGGTGTACATCGAAATGGTCAGGGGCTCGAAATGAGAGATCTGACCTCCAAGAAAATGACCTATGGGGCATTTCACGTGAAGCGGACAGGAAAAAAAAGTGAGGTTCTGAAAATCGATCATATTCGGCTCATTTATACTTCTAATACGTATGAATGTGAACACAAAATATTTTTTATGTATAATGTATATTTTACAAGTTATGGGTTTCTAAAGAATTGACGTAATTGTAATATCAATATTTTGAAAGTAGTCTTTCCAATTTAACAAATTTACAATAAAACATTTAACATAGCGATACATATTGGAAAAATACTGTTCTTTTTAACAATAGAATGAAATTTTAAAAAAAATTTTTTCATGTCCAAAACCAGAAGTAAACTTTTCAAACTTGAATTTCAGTCACTTCGACCAATTTTTTTCCCTCAAAATATAGTCTAAAGTATACTTAAAATACCCTGGAAAATTCAAAATGAGTTCTTTATTAGTTTAGGAGTTAGATTGATTAGTATACATACGCGTCGCAATGGCCGTGATATCTGGCGCTAGCTTTGATCGGTTCGTGTGCGCGAAACATCATGTCTTGTATAATTGCTGTGATATAATAATTATAACACGATAAAACAACATTGTAACAACGGAAAAACTAGTTTATTTTGTAGTTTTTGCAACTTTACAATGGGAATATATGCTAGAACTAGTCCTTTTCACAAGAAAGCCACTGGTTGTTGGAATAAAGCTGTGAACTCGTCTCAATGGGCGTTATATCTGACGCTTGCATGAGTCGAATAGTTTGCGCGATATTGTATTGAAACTCGCAACTTTATAGAGATTTTATCTCGTTTTAGCGTATTCAAGCTCTTACAAGGATGTGGAATGAATATTATTAATATAATATGCTAGCTTTCGCACGCCCGGTATGTCCAATCTTTATAAATTATAGCCTATGTTTTATTCTGATGTCTTAGCTATAATACTGCAAAGTTTCATAGAAATAATTATAATAGTTAATTATAATAATTCTTATTATGATGGCGACGTACGGTGATCGATGTTTCAACCCATTTCGCTTGGTACTTCATCGAAAATATAAAAATTTAAGGATAATATCTGATTGTTTAGCTCAAAACTAGGGCTTTTCACGAGAAATTTACGTATGTGCCTCCTGTAGGAAACGACTTTCCAACGAAACACCTCCACTAGCTAATGAAGACTTTATGCAATGCAGTCAAACATCTAGTGAAACTAAGCAAAATATTTAAGATGAGTTTTATCTTCTGATAATTTTGTAGACGAGTTATGCGACGCTTTGGATCTTTTGAAACCTCATGCTTACATTGCAGAGGAACAGGCGCTTTATTTTAATATTCCGAAGGAGACTATCGATGAAGGTTAAATTCTCGTACAATGTGATTTTGCAGATAATTATAGTTTTTTTGTCCAAGATGCTGCTCAATCTTTTCATTAGAATAACGAACAGGCAACGCTCTAACGTCGGTTTTTTACTACAGAGACGGTAGTGAAGTAACGCACGGTAGCATTGTTATGATTTCTGACGACTTGAAGCATGACACAGTCACCTTCTATGTTTTCAAAAAGGTACTACACAAGCATTTTTTAGAAAAATCAATAGCTGGATCTAAAATTATATTCACAACCGACGGGACTTCCCAACATCTCAAAAACAGATTACACTTTGTGAATCTGTTTTATTACAAAGAAGGTTTTAATGTAGATGCAGAGTTGCGTTATCATGCAACGTGTCACGAAAAGGGACCATGCGATGGTCTAGGAGGGAATCTCAAATGTTCAGCTGCGCGTGCAAATCTACAGTTACCGCCAAGTAGAGCAATTGTAATACCAATACGATTATACGATTGGGCTAAATCATCTTTCAAACAAACACCCATTTACTAAAGACGATAAAGAACGCCAGACAATTTTTTTGCAAACCCGGTTTGCGTCTACAGCCACCATTGCTGGAACCAAAAAGTTTCACAGCTTTATTCCAACAACAAGTTGCCTTCTTGTGAAAAGGACCAGTTCTAGCATAGATTCCCGTTGTAAAGTTGTAAAAATTACAAAATAAACTAGTTCTTGCGTTAATACAATGTTGTTTTATCATGTTATAATTATTATATCACAGCAATTATACAAGACATGTTGTTTCGCGCACACCAACCGATCTAAGCTAGCGCCAGATATCACGGCCATTGCGACGCGTATGTATATTAATCAATCTAACTCCTAAACTAATAAAGAACCGATTTTCTAGGGTATTTTAAGTAAACTTTAGGCTATATTTCGAGAAAAAAATTGGTCGGAGTGACTGAAATTCAAGTTTGAAAAGTTTACTTCCGGTTTTGGACATGAAAAATTTTTTTTTTCAAATTTCGTTTTATTGTGGAAAAGAACAGTATTTTTCCAATATGTATCGCTATGTTAAATATTCTATTGTAAATTTGTTAAATTGGAAAAACTACTTTCAAAATATTGATATTACAATTACGTTAATTCTTTAGAAACCCATACTTGTGAAATATACATTATACATAAAAAATATTTTGTGTTCACATTCATACGTATTAGAAGTATAAATGAGCCGAATATGATCGATTTTCAGAACCTCACTTTTTTTTCCTGTCCGCTTCACGTGAAATGCCCCCTATGTGAACGCAATACTCTGCGGAAAAAGCAGATATCATGTTCATAGTGACAAATAAAATTGGGTCATGAATTTGTACTCGAAGAAAATGATCTTTTTGACAACCACGAACTAGAGGGAACTGACTTAGTTTCACACCGAAGTGATACATGGAATTCTTACCTTATTCGTCAAGCCCCACGAAGACTTCCACTAGCTAAACAAGGGGAAGTTGCTGAATTGATTGAATCCATGAAAGAGAAGGGAGTTATAGAAGAATCAACACGTCCATGGTCAGCACCTGTTGTTCTGGTCAAGAAAAAGGATGGTACAAGATTTTGTGTGGATTATCGAAAGCTTAATGATATCACGAAGGAAGATAGCTATCCATTACTCAGAATTGATGACACATTAACAACATTGGCAGGATCCAGCCTTTTCAACTGGAAGAGGATTGTATCAATTCAATGTTATGCCTTTTGGATTATGAAATGCACCATCGACATTTGAAAGACTAATGGAAATGATTCTAAAAGGACTGACTTGGAAAACCTGTTTAGTCTACCTAGATGATGTAATGGTGATGGGATCATCCTTTGAAGACCATTTGAAAAATCTAAAAGAAATATTCTGCAGATTTCGGAATGCTCATTTGAAGCTGAACTATAGAAAGTGTTTAAAGCAATCTTTAGGGCACGCTATTTCATCTACTGGTTTACACACCTCAGAGGATAAAATCAAGGCATTGAAGGATTGGTCAAGACCTAAAGAAAAACATGGAGTAAGAAGTTTTCTGGGATTATTTACTTATTATAGAAGATTTGTCGATAAGTTTGCTGATATAGCCAAACCATTACATACCCTCACAGAAAACAAAATCAACTTCAGCTGGACAAGAGAATGTGAAACAGCATTTCGCCAACTTAAAGCTGCACTCTGCTCTAGCCCTATTTTTTCCTACCCACACAACTCTGGACTCTTCATTTTAGATACCGATGCAAGCAATAGGGACATCGGATCTGTATTATCGCAAGTGCAAGATGGTGGGAAAAGAGAATACTATAGCCAAACTTTCAACAAATCTGAGAGGAATTACTGTGTAACTCGAAAGGAATTATTAGCTATAATAAAATCTGTAGAGCATTTTCACAAATACTTATATCCCAGGAAATTTCTTATTCGTACATATCATGCAGCATCGAAATGGTTACTGCAAATGAAAATACCTGAAGGTCAAATCGCAAGATGGATTGAAAGACTGCAGCAGTATGACTTTAAAGTAGAACATCAGCAGATGTTCTAAGACATTTCAACAATGGGAACCATTACGAAGGCGCTTTGGGCACAATGGGACTCGTTAGTTATGGAAAATGGGCTACTAGAGAGGGAATGGGAAAGTACAGATGGAAGAGAAGGCGAAACTCTCTTAGTTGTACACAGGGACAAGAGAGAAGAACTTCTCAAGGAAATGCATGGTGGAACATCCAGTGCATATTTTAGTGTCAATAACACCATTGCAAGAATCAGAGAAAGGTTTTACTGGGTGTATTGCCGTGATGACGTAGAAGCCTGGTGCAGGAAATTCACCACATGTGCAGCTACAGAGGGACCACCGAAGAAAACCCATGGGAAAATGTGCGAACTACTGAACTACGTTCAGTAGTTCGCTCTGTAGTTCACGTGGTTGTTGTTGTTACTCGATGGGAGCGAGAGTGACAGATTGTTGAGCATAGAGTGACTGTCAGACAAGAGCTCTGAGAGAAGTGAGTGTTACACAGCCTAACTTTACTTACAAGCCATGAACATAGAATTGGCAACGTTGCATCGGACCATTCCATTAGACCGGTCGATGTTCGAACAACAAGTAATGATTGCCTCTTCAGAAATATTTTATATTACAGCTATATTACACTGAAAAACGTTTATTACTTTGTAAATATGAAGTTTTGGTAACTTGAATAATTTATTGAAATATATGTAAGCTATACTCCAACTGTCATTTTAAGATTTACACAATTTGAATAATAAAACATACAACACTTGCCCTTCTTTAGGTGGATACGAAAATAACAAAAGATATTAACAGATATCCCAATTCAATATTGCATGGGTCGGACGGACTATGTTAAACACAGAAAAAATAACGGAAACTCTAAAAGCAGGACGTAACACCTCCCCGGGCAACGATGGCCTATCGCGAGAGATGAGAGTCCTACGTCATCTGCCGCCAAACGCAATTGATTTAATAGAAAATATATATTACCGTTGCCTAAAATTGTGCTACTTTCCTAAGGCGTGGAAAGCAGCTACAACGATACTGATTCCGAAGCCCAGCAAAGACCATACCTCTCCTGACAACTACAGGCCTATATCCTTGCTTAATTTGGTAGGAATTATCTTCGAGAATATTCTCAACGTCCGCCTTAGGGACTTTGCAGAATCCGAAATTTAATTCCCCCTTTTCTGATCAAATGTAATTCCAGCTTCAAATCTATTCACTCAACATATGATCCCCTATTCAAGCTCCACACAGATATCGCCAAAGCATTCTATTCTGGCGAATGTGTTATAGGTATATTTCTTGATATTCAGTGAGCTTTCGATAAGGTCTGGCATGCTGGACTTGTTCGAAAGCTGATGAGTATCGGACTGCCTATACACTTCGTTAAATTGATGCACTCACACTTTTCAGATAGGTCCATCCGAATCAAACAGAACTCTGTCTTTTCTGAATCTTTCAACCCCCGTGCTGGCATCTCCCAAGGCTTCACTATAGCTCCTTTACTTCATTTAATATTGTTACGAATTATGGGTTTCGACGGATGAATTCCAATAACTTTTAACAACAATAAATATCCTTTATTAACAACTGAAAATAAACACAACAATGTCAAGTCACTCTATGTCAAGTCTAACCCTATTTGCAAAGAACTCTACTATGCCGACACGTGGTTGCTACTCTATGTTCTTCTCTCACGATCTCAGACTGGAATGACAGAGGCAGTTCGATGTCCTGAACATCGACAATGCAACTCTAGATGAGCTCTGTGGTCGTGTCTACGACGGTTCTCAACAGTCTCATCATTTCTCCCAAACATCCATAAACCATTGAGGGCAAATCTGTAACACTGCCCCCCTCTTAGTTTTGATCGTCCCGATCAACGTCACAATGTTCTACTAAGCTCCCTTCGTAGTATTTCGCCAACCTGTCCAGATGTACAACTTCCGGCTTCGATCTTGGAGTGCGTTGGATCCTGTAAATGACGTCATTTATTCGTTTCATAACCTTATAGGCTCCTTCCCAGGCCTGTGTTAATTTCGGGGATAAACCTTTCTTCCGTTGTGGGTTGTACAACCACACCAAGTCCCCTTCTTTAAATCCAAATGAATTTGCTTTTAGATCGTATCTGGTTTTCATTCGATCAGTGCTTGCTTCAATCTTATCTCGAACTAGTTCATGTATCTGATTCAAATGCAGTCTCAGCTCATCTGCATCTGTGCCTACTTCCAAACGTACTTCTTCGGGGCTACCAAACAATAGCTCACAAGGTAATCGTAACTCCCTTCCAAAAAGTACCTTCGCCGGAGTGTGACCTGTAGTGTCATGAACTGATCCTCGATAAGCCATCAGAAGTACTGGTAAATGTTTGTCCCAATCTTTTTGATGATCAGCTACTACCTTTGACAAATACTGTTCCATTGTACGATCAAATCTGTCTACCATTCCTTGATAACATTTTTCCATTACCTTGTACAAAATGGTATACAATTCTAAATTTGGTTCACAATTCTAAATTTGGTTCACAATTCCAACACACCGCCCAGGATCATTTTCAAGTCTAAAACAAATAAATTGGTTATGGCACAAGTGCTTACTAGAATATGGAATACTTCTCCATATTCTACAATCCGAATCCTTGTCTTATTACCCTAAACTGAACCATAACTTCTTGTCAAAACCTTTAACGCAGGAATAAGACTGTACTTTTAAGGACAGTCTCTTCTTTGCGGGAGCCTCAATAATTCCATTCCATTCACCGTTCAATTCACGCTTTTTATCCTCCAGATCTAATACCTTTGTACTTCTTATTTTTGCTACTTTAGATTTCAGGGCTCTCACCAAAACATCACATCCTGTTGATCTTCTCAGTTTCCGATGTCCCCTGAGTTGACTGTCCCTCAACCCTTTAACAGGTCTTTTACTCCGTTGTGCCCTCATTTCTTCCGGAGCCAATACATAGGTCAATCGATTCAATATATCAAATTCCTTAAGGGATTTATCCTTTCCTTTTCTCCTACCTCTACTTTTACTTTGGTCCTTCATAGCTTCTTTATTAATAATTTTATCACACTGCGTGTTGGGACAATTGTCAGAGGAACCCTTGTAACCCTTCCATTGCTGGGGATTAGTCAATTTTCTACCGTTATTAGACATTACTTCTACTACCTTATCTGTCACATCAGAATCTACCTTTTCTGGACCTTCCTCCTCTCGATTCTGTATGTCTATTCCCTGTCTGTCATAACTCAGCATACTTTGATCCAATCCCATTACATTGTCTACATTACCTGGAATCCTTTTACCTGTTTCTTTAGAAATCACATCTCCTGGACACATGAGTTCATCGCTTACTGGACTCATTTCACATTCCAATTCAACCTGTAATTTCCCTTTGTCCTGTCCCAAATTGGCAACGAAATTTAATAAATGCTGCCTGTCTTCCCGTCTTTCCTGTTGACGCCTTTGTTCGTTTTCCAGTTTTTCCTATTCCCACTGTTTATCCTTCTCCAGTTTTTCCCGTTTACGTTGTTCTTCTTCTTCCACTTTTTCCTGTTTCCGTCGTTCTTCTAGCTCGACAAATTTTTGCAAGAGTTTTTCCATCATTGACTCTATTTTTATTGTATTCCTAGTTATTGGCATCCCACTTCTGACACCAGTGTTACGAATTATGGGTTTCGACGGATGAATTCCAATAACTTTTAACAACAATAAATATCCTTTATTAACAACTGAAAATAAACACAACAATGTCAAGTCACTCTATGTCAAGTCTAACCCTATTTGCAAAGAACTCTACTATGCCGACACGTGGTTGCTACTCTATGTTCTTCTCTCACGATCTCAGACTGGAATGACAGAGGCAGTTCGATGTCCTGAACATCGACAATGCAACTCTAGATGAGCTCTGTGGTGTGTCTACGACGGTTCTCAACAGTCTCATCATTTCTCCCAAACATCCATAAACCATTGAGGGCACATCTGTAACAATATATACACATGACATTCCTCATCCGAACAACATACTTTCAAAGATTTCTCTCTTTACAGATGACACGGCTATCTGGACTACGGCAAGGACACCGGCGGCGTGCAGTCCCCTTAGATGTCTACAGTGCGTGGGCTACCAGATGGGGAATTACACCCAACACTAGCAAAACTCAATCCATACTCTTCCACCATTTCAACTACACAAAACCTTCCAAATTTAAAAAAAAATGACGTTCGCTTGTCGTGAAAACTTGAGGTGAAAACCTCAGACTTCAAGATGACATCATTTACTTGTAACATTTTCAAAGTCAAACTCCTGGAATATCGATCTGACCAAAAAGTTAAAAAAAGTCCGAAATCGAGCAAACCTACTGTATGCACTTCGAGGTAAAATTCGAGGGTGCGATCCCCTTTACCTATCAAATTTTAATTGCTCGGGAATATTACATGTTAATTACGTGGGTAAAGTTTTCTGTGGTTTTCCTTACCATCAAATGTCAAATGAATTGAAAGTCTAACATTCGACCGAATGACACGTACTGAAGAAGTCGGCCACAGCCGCACATTTCGGCCGTAACCTACAAGAAAATTTAAAATGGTGTTCTTTTTAATACAAAGATAATTAAGTTGCACAGAGTTGAAGAAGGTCGCAAGACCTTATAACTTCACATTTCGTATAAGCAATGGAAAAATTAAATGTAATAAATCAAAGCACTTAATAAACGTATTTTGTTGTTGTTGTTGAAGGACTATCTAATAATTACTTCAACTTGCTCTTAATTTGGTTAAAAATCGATTTTTACGTTTGATATTTATAACGAGAAAGCAAATTTTTCAGTTGAGTTGAGACTATCTGGTTAATTTAAATTTTATTGGTAAAGCTCATTTCAAATAATTAGGAGACAGTTTGTCATTAATAAAAACATTAACATGTATGTCTGCATCTCCTAAAATCTGATTAATTATTTCTATACTGTATATTTGTGAACATTCGATTACATTTGATGAAAAATCTAGAGTGTAAAAAACATGCTATTGTTCTCAAGAATTTTTATATTTCAAAATTTACATACCTATTAAAATCTCATTTTTATAATTGAATGTTGAATCAACAAAATTACAAATTAAATCTGAATTTTCAGAGGCGTCAATTTAAATTTCTTGCTCACAACGTTCCTTCAATGGTCTGGTTCTTTCAGCTCGATCTTTTCTTTGAATGTGGACTGTTCTTGATAATCAGCAGTGTAAATTAGGAAAAATACTTGGCACCACATTTAAATTCAGTTTTACTTTATCGGGTATTGCCTTTGTTGGTCCATCTGGCAAATAATGAATACCTTCTCTAAGAAGAGCATCATCTGGAAAATGCTTGGCACAAACTACAGAATACTTTTTGGGAGCCCATGAAGCCTAAGAATATTTATTTGCCATTGATTCATTAGATTTTCACCTTTTGGAGAACAGAAACTGGTGGCTCGAGGTAAGTTTTCTAGTTCGACTTGCAACCGGGCACACATTAGTGACTCGGCATGTTTATTTTTATGCTACCTAATATCAAGAAAAGGACCAATATGAGAATAATTCTGAATCATTACCAAACCTGACAAAGAACTCTACCAATCTCAAGAAAGAAAAAAATGTAGCAAATAACACTTTTGTTAATTTTTAAAGTATTCCTTAGTCTGTTGCTGAAAAAAAACAGTTACACATTCTATACACTAAACATCACAGAACAGCACAATAACCAAAACGCGGATTTTTCTTTTTACACAATTATGAGATGGAAAAAGTTGGGTATTGTTTCTAACTATTGTATCTACTTCTCCTGGTTATAACCAAAAAAAAAGCACAACGTAAAACACAACATATATCCCTGTTTATACATGAAATCTGCGAGTAATTTCTTTCGCTTCTTTTTCAGAACTTCAAACAATACCACTTTTCACAGCTCATGTTTGGATTTGAATGTTCTACTATGGCTGAAATATTCTATGAATGGAAATATTGAACGACACTAGTATGTAGAATTTATATTCATTTACTTTAAAAAGCGAACTATTGAACACGTGGTTATTATTTTTGTTAAACGATGGAAGCGAGAGTGACAGATTGTTGAGGATACAAGTGACTGTCAGAGAAGAGAGAGATTGTATGTTGGTAGCTCATTTATAATGTTGACAGTTTATGGTGGGACGTGCCAATGTGATCACAGAATAGTGATATTATTCTGTGATAAGTTCTTCCATCGAATGACAATTTCCCTACAGAACTTCCCCCTAGTGGTTGAGCCATGAAGAACATAAGTGAATAAACAATAGTCGTGAATGTCATGAATTATGAACAATTAATGGATAATGCTGAAATGGATCAATTGATGCATATTATTCATGAAAATTATGTCCTAATTACATGCTAATATATGCAATGAATGAATAGTTACAATTATTAAAACTAATTTGGAAAGAGAACTAGAGAACTAATTTGGAACTAGAGTTCTCGTGAAAGGTATAGTTATGGTCGTGCGAAACTACGTCGTCACTGAAAATAAAGGTGGTTTGAATCTGTTTTTGGAAATGTTAACTGTTTTGTTGCAAATGTCTTCACTGAAAAACTTATCACTTTTGACGATGATTTTTCATGGCACATCGTAAGAATGTTGTAACGATTTTTCTTTTTCACAAAATCATTGCTCATGAGAACATGAGTGCAGGAATCAATTTCTTGGGGCACAAACACATTACGTTGATGATCTCTGGAAGGTAAAGTATTTTGTTCAGTGATATTGATGATGCAATTGAAAAATTCACCTGGAAGTCTTAAAGGAGAACCATAACCCATTTCTGTAGGGCTGATGTGTCAGTCTTGGCTGATCGCAAACCCATTAACATGGTGGGGAGAACTTCGGTCGAATTCTGGGAGTCGTGGTACTTTATTGCTGTTTTCAGTGAACGGTGCCATCTTTCAATCATACTATTAGTTTGTGGATGGTGAGGTGTGGATCGGAAACGCCAATCCAAAATATTCAAAATTATCCCCAATAAAGTAGATAGAGAATGGAATAATGTGCTCTCAAATTGTCGGCCTTGATCCGTGATTATGGTTTTGGGACAAACGAATCTATAAATCCAGTTGTTTAAGAATGTTTCAGCCACTGCTTCTGCGGTGATTTCCTTAATAGGAAAAGCTTCAGCCCAACATGTATAGGAAGCGAGAGTGACAAATTGTTGAGCGTAGAAGTGACTGTCAGAGAAGAGATAGATTGTATGTTGGTAGCCCATTTATAATGTTGACATTTGATGATAGGGCGTGCCGATGTGATCACAGAATAGTGATACTATTCTGTGATATATCTTATCACCCATACGATATTGAGAAATTTGGAGTCGGAATCATTTAGGTACTTTCGAAACAATATATAACCTACTTTCGTTTATAGGCTATAAAGTTATATACATCCACAATATCACAACACACAAGATGTATGTATGCAATCACAAGATGTATATCTGCGTCCGACAAAACAAATTCTGACGACATGCTGATTTACCCAAGTGTGCATTCTTCTTAGCAGCGTTTTTCAACCAAACTTTAACTTCGCTAAGCGGTTTCGAAAATCTTACCGACCTGGTATTTGCTGTTATTCCTTCATCTGAAACATGCTGAGGCATATTAATATTGTAATCAACTCCGTACAGCATCATTCGCCGACCAGAGTTGATAAAATATGGGCTATATTTGGTTGTTTCATTTCTAGACGACTTATGGCACAAGACATTTGGGGTAAGTTTTCATCTCAAAAAGTATGGTTATCGGAAGTATAGGCTGACTGTAAAAACTTTATGGTTCTATTAGACCATTCGGTGGGATTAGCTTGAGGATGGTAATTGGCATTATATCTCGTCGTAATGATGCACTTCTGCAGCAACTTCCGACATTCCTCACACCAAACACGAGGTACACTTGTTCTTCCAGAATCCGGCAAATTGTGAATGGTGTGGCACTACTCAACGGAAAGGTAAGACAAAACTTATTAGAATAGTCGATCCCCACCAGAATGAAACTATTTCCTCTCCTTGTTCGCGGTAGAGGTTCCATAAGATCTGAACAAATAACTTACCATGGTCTTGCTGCATTCACATGAAGAAAAGACAGGAATACAGCTGGTTTCGGGACATCTGCTTTATGACAGAGACATGTCCTACAATTTACAGCATATCGTGCAACGTCTGCACGAAATTTATTACCAACTTCCACTGATCGTTGCTCGCAATCAAATCATTCTTCCAATTTTCCTGAAGTTTATAACGTTGTGTTATATTCTCCAGATAGGAGAATTCATGAGTTTAAGTCTGAATCTTTTGTACCATTTACGTATATCAACAATCATTCACATCAGCTATTATCCAATTCTAACTTTGGGACTGATCGAGACAATAGATCTGGTACAACATTATCAGCGCCCTCACGATGTTCAATAATTAAATCGAATTGTTGCATACAAACCTCCCCCTTTGCCAACAGACCTTGATCATCTTTCAAATTATCCAACCATACCAGACTCCAATGATTAGTTATCACTTCTACCCGTATTTTCTCTATATAATTTGTAACTTCTCTAGTGTACAAATAGCAGCTAACAATTTTCTTTCGGTTGTAGAGTAATTCTGCTAATGGCGAGTCAGTAACTTACTCAAATGGCAAATAGCCAGAGGAGTCTGTCTGTATTCGAAATGGCAATTCATATTTCGGGCAGCTTTTAATAGGAGAAGACACAACCTTTTCCTTCAACTTCGCAAATGCAAAATCACACTTAGGTGCCTAACAAAATGTTGAAGATTTGTTCAGAAGAGCAGTATGGGTGCAATTAATTCAGAAAATTTTGGTATGAACCTACGATATCACGAAAACGTTCCAACTACACTTTTTACTTCCTCGAAGTTTCAACGAGTGGGTATTTCTACCATAGCCTTGACTTGTTCCAGATCTACGTGCAAGCCATATATATCAACTATTTAACCAAGATACTTCAATTGACGTCTACAGAAGTAGAATTTGTCTCTGGGGATGGTAATTTAAACCTGTCTGAGTTTGACGAATACTCTTTCTAATACTCGAAGATGAGTTTCGAAATCCGGAGAAAGAACAATGACGTCATTCGGGTAATCCTGCCACATCGCAAGACTATTACATAACCCACGGGGACAGTAAACGCTGTATGGGGTCTTGATTATTTCCTTCGCCGGAACTTGCCAGAAAGCAGAGTTAACGTCCATCGAACTAATATATTCGGCATCCCTCCACTTAACCAAAGCATTTCAGAAATAACGGAGTGAATAACTATCTCTTTTAGTCACATCATTTGATTTCCTATCAACACATAATGTATAGCCATAATGTATTAGCCCTAAAATACTTCAACGATAATTTCGTGTTCAATAATATTAGTACATCCAATACTATTTCCCATAGCCCTAAATTTGTGTTCGACCAACTCACTTAGTTGACTTATTTGGTCGGTAGTTAGAATGGAATCCTCAACCGATAAGGAGTTAACCTCTAGATCTGATGAAAAATGCCAAATCCCTTTTACAAATCAGGAACAATATCAAGAGCTTTAAAAAAATCAATGCCGAGCAAAAAGCTTTCATTCATTTCAAGTATCACTAAAACTTCAATACAAATCAACCTTTCACTTACTGAAATAAGAGGTCTACAGCCCAGGTTGCAAGCTGACGTAACATGACGTCTTATTCGTGTCAATTTCGGTCGGCGACGTCATTCGACCGTTGAATGACGACTTTTTAACGTCAGATGACTGACGTTCATATGATGACAGCAGATGACGTCAGCGTAATGTACTATTTTCGTCAATTTATGTCAATTTCCCTTTTAAATAGATAATAGTACTCTTCAGATATTTCATTAATAATATTCATCCAGGTATCAACAATAACACCAAAGTTGTAGTATGGACAAGGTTATAAGTTGTCAATTGTTCTGTGAATTCAACTTTCTTATTATGTGTCTGCCATTGTTTTGAATTCAACCTAATAAGATGGATGAGTTGTGTCATGATATACAATCTTAAAATATCTGTTAAGACTTCGGGTGTACATCGAAATGGTCAGGGGCTCGAAATGAGAGATCTGACCTCCAAGAAAATGACCTATGGGGCATTTCACGTGAAGCGGACAGGAAAAAAAAGTGAGGTTCTGAAAATCGATCATATTCGGCTCATTTATACTTCTAATACGTATGAATGTGAACACAAAATATTTTTTATGTATAATGTATATTTTACAAGTTATGGGTTTCTAAAGAATTGACGTAATTGTAATATCAATATTTTGAAAGTAGTCTTTCCAATTTAACAAATTTACAATAAAACATTTAACATAGCGATACATATTGGAAAAATACTGTTCTTTTTAACAATAGAATGAAATTTTAAAAAAAAATTTTTTTCATGTCCAAAACCAGAAGTAAACTTTTCAAACTTGAATTTCAGTCACTTCGACCAATTTTTTCCCTCAAAATATAGTCTAAAGTATACTTAAAATACCCTGGAAAATTCAAAATGAGTTCTTTATTAGTTTAGGAGTTAGATTGATTAGTATACATACGCGTCGCAATGGCCGTGATATCTGGCGCTAGCTTTGATCGGTTCGTGTGCGCGAAACATCATGTCTTGTATAATTGCTGTGATATAATAATTATAACACGATAAAACAACATTGTAACAACGGAAAAACTAGTTTATTTTGTAGTTTTTGCAACTTTACAATGGGAATATATGCTAGAACTAGTCCTTTTCACAAGAAAGCCACTGGTTGTTGGAATAAAGCTGTGAACTCGTCTCAATGGGCGTTATATCTGACGCTTGCATGAGTCGAATAGTTTGCGCGATATTGTATTGAAACTCGCAACTTTATAGAGATTTTATCTCGTTTTAGCGTATTCAAGCTCTTACAAGGATGTGGAATGAATATTATTAATATAATATGCTAGCTTTCGCACGCCCGGTATGTCCAATCTTTATAAATTATAGCCTATGTTTTATTCTGATGTCTTAGCTATAATACTGCAAAGTTTCATAGAAATAATTATAATAGTTAATTATAATAATTCTTATTATGATGGCGACGTACGGTGATCGATGTTTCAACCCATTTCGCTTGGTACTTCATCGAAAATATAAAAATTTAAGGATAATATCTGATTGTTTAGCTCAAAACTAGGGCTTTTCACGAGAAATTTACGTATGTGCCTCCTGTAGGAAACGACTTTCCAACGAAACACCTCCACTAGCTAATGAAGACTTTATGCAATGCAGTCAAACATCTAGTGAAACTAAGCAAAATATTTAAGATGAGTTTTATCTTCTGATAATTTTGTAGACGAGTTATGCGACGCTTTGGATCTTTTGAAACCTCATGCTTACATTGCAGAGGAACAGGCGCTTTATTTTAATATTCCGAAGGAGACTATCGATGAAGGTTAAATTCTCGTACAATGTGATTTTGCAGATAATTATAGTTTTTTTGTCCAAGATGCTGCTCAATCTTTTCATTAGAATAACGAACAGGCAACGCTCTAACGTCGGTTTTTTACTACAGAGACGGTAGTGAAGTAACGCACGGTAGCATTGTTATGATTTCTGACGACTTGAAGCATGACACAGTCACCTTCTATGTTTTCAAAAAGGTACTACACAAGCATTTTTTAGAAAAATCAATAGCTGGATCTAAAATTATATTCACAACCGACGGGACTTCCCAACATCTCAAAAACAGATTACACTTTGTGAATCTGTTTTATTACAAAGAAGGTTTTAATGTAGATGCAGAGTTGCGTTATCATGCAACGTGTCACGAAAAGGGACCATGCGATGGTCTAGGAGGGAATCTCAAATGTTCAGCTGCGCGTGCAAATCTACAGTTACCGCCAAGTAGAGCAATTGTAATACCAATACGATTATACGATTGGGCTAAATCATCTTTCAAACAAACACCCATTTACTAAAGACGATAAAGAACGCCAGACAATTTTTTTGCAAACCCGGTTTGCGTCTACAGCCACCATTGCTGGAACCAAAAAGTTTCACAGCTTTATTCCAACAACAAGTTGCCTTCTTGTGAAAAGGACCAGTTCTAGCATAGATTCCCGTTGTAAAGTTGTAAAAATTACAAAATAAACTAGTTCTTGCGTTAATACAATGTTGTTTTATCATGTTATAATTATTATATCACAGCAATTATACAAGACATGTTGTTTCGCGCACACCAACCGATCTAAGCTAGCGCCAGATATCACGGCCATTGCGACGCGTATGTATATTAATCAATCTAACTCCTAAACTAATAAAGAACCGATTTTCTAGGGTATTTTAAGTAAACTTTAGGCTATATTTCGAGAAAAAAAATTGGTCGGAGTGACTGAAATTCAAGTTTGAAAAGTTTACTTCCGGTTTTGGACATGAAAAATTTTTTTTTTCAAATTTCGTTTTATTGTGGAAAAGAACAGTATTTTTCCAATATGTATCGCTATGTTAAATATTCTATTGTAAATTTGTTAAATTGGAAAAACTACTTTCAAAATATTGATATTACAATTACGTTAATTCTTTAGAAACCCATACTTGTGAAATATACATTATACATAAAAAATATTTTGTGTTCACATTCATACGTATTAGAAGTATAAATGAGCCGAATATGATCGATTTTCAGAACCTCACTTTTTTTTCCTGTCCGCTTCACGTGAAATGCCCCCTATGTGAACGCAATACTCTGCGGAAAAAGCAGATATCATGTTCATAGTGACAAAAACAAGATGTAAACAAAACACCACTTCGAATAGTGCGAAATCTTTATGCAGAAGAGTCAAACTCAAACCTTGAAAGCGAATTGACGATAACATCTCCTTTAAACGAAAAAAGGTACGTTAATGACCTGGTATCTAGGTAAATATTTATTAATAAATGACACGGAGGTTTCGCTTATCTCTTGGTAAAATATGTTGAAAACAATAAATTAAAATAGTGTTAATTTTAATTTATTGTTTCAAATATTCATTAATTAATATTTTCAGGGCAAAATGTTAGAAAAAATTTCGTTCAGTTAAGTGAGTGTGGTAAGTATTTTGTCATCGATGTTGTAAAATTATAGTATATCAAAATTTGTATAGTATATCAAAGTTTTTTTTGCTTCTTTGTTCAATTTCTATGGGAGAAGGTCAGAGAAAAAGCCGTTGAATTTACTCCATTTGAAGGCCGCTGCAACTGGTGAGTTTTCAACTTTTTATTTCAAAATTTTGTGAACACTGCACACCATGATAATTAGTTCCTTCTTTATTTATTCATCACAATTAACTTGCACTGTGCGTTTCTTGTAAAAATAAGCTTGTGCTTTTTCAAATTTGGTTTGACCCAAACACTCACCAGAATGATTCAAAAAAAAGGAATAAACCAAATCGATTGGAACTAATCTTTAAAATATTATTTTTTCAATATATGTTCTATGATAAAGATTGTTTTATTTAAGTTATGATATCCCTAAAATATAGGTTCCAAAGAACGTCTTTATGATACCTATTTTGCATTTTCGTAATTTAATGACTTCCTTTGAACAGTTCAAAATGACGTCTTAAGGCTGTGTGACATTTAGACGGCACTGAATGTCTAGGAGCTATCTACACTAGAACAAGTTTGTTCATTTGTAACAATGCACATCATACTTATTGATGAATCAAGTTCAACACCACGATGTCGCAAGATTTCCCAAGTTTCACTATCCATAATTATATGTCAAGCACCAGAGACCAAAAGTTCAAGAATGTCAATTCCTTAAACAGAAAAACGCAGTAAGGTCTTTCGTCTCCATCTACTTGATTCAGAATATAATGCAAAAGAAAACTCGTCAAGAAACGACGATGTATTAGTCGTTGAAGATTCCCTATTCTTCAACAAATTACTCCGTTTCCAGCACGTTTACATTGAGGACATTGTCCATGTCGTTTTTTGTGAAAACTGGCAGCGCACATTTAAGGCATTCCTTGATTTTTGGTCCGGCGCAACCTATAGCTCGATCACCAGACTTATTACAATTGTAGCAAATTATCGAACTTGCCTTATTGAAATGGTATGATGACTATATATGTATATGTATATATATATATATATATATATATATATATATATATATATATATATATATATATATATATATATATATATATATGTAAAATGATAAGATACTCTTCATATCATTTGTATATAGTTATATTATAGTTGTATATAGTTACTGTAAAGAAGAATAAGAATTATATCTGTGAATTGGTATCTTTCAAGAGGAAGGCAGAAACTTCATTTCAACAGACAGAATTGAATAGATCCGTTTTCAAACTAAGAGAGATATAGATAAGATGTAGATGTAAAATAATAGAAATAGATAGTGCTAAGATTGTATAGGATATAAGGACAATAAATTGATATTTCTTTTAGAAAGTTAAAATTTGTAATGTTAATGAACATTGTAAATAAAAGTTATATTTCTTTTAGAATAAATCAATCGTTTGAGATATACCTGAGTACAATCTTATAAATCAATTTAATGTCTTTATATCCTATACAATCTTAACACTATCTATTTCTATTATTTTACATCTACATCTTATCTATATCTCTCTTAGTTTGAAAATAGATCTATTCAATTCTGTGTCTGTCTGTTGAAATGAAGTTTCTCCCTTCCTCTTGAAAGATACCAATTCAGCGATATATATATATATATATATATATATATATATATATATATATATATATATATATATATATATATATATATATATATATATATATATATATATATATATATATATATATATATAGTAGTAAATACTGAGACTCTTAATCGAAATATCGAAATATTTCAAATAAAACTCTCAGGGAGCTGTCTACACAAATTTCGTCAACGAGAACGAACCCATTACTTTCGAGAGTGAATATTAAGAGCGTTTCAAAAATTCGTCGATCTTGTTGAATGATAACAGAATACAATTGTTTCATCATTATGAATCATCAGTCCATATTTAATCTATCAATCAAGAATCGATGACTTTCAAAACGAACATAGGTCCCATACCAAATTAAGAGAAGTTCTAGAGAGTGAAATACTCACGTAGGCTCCCTCTATCGGCGAAAGGACGTATAAACACTCCCTAGCGTTCAAGATTCCTACTCATGACAACAAGAGTGCGAGTGGAAGGCTTTGTAGATATTTCATTCGAACACAACAGAAAATTGTCTGAAATGTGTACGAATGATCCCATGCCTAATCGCTCCAGATCACGCCCAGGCGGGCTAAAGTGTAGCTAGTTCAAAGATTCACAGGTAATTCAATACTAGTAAATACTGAGACTCTTAATCGAAATATCGAAATATTTCAAATAAAACTCTCAGGGAGCTGTCTACACAAATGTTGTCAACGAGAACGAACCCATCACTTTCGAGAGTGAATATTAAGATACAATCTGGAGCGATTAGGCATGGGATCATTCGTACACATTTCAGACAATTTTCTGTTGTGTTCGAATGAAATATCTACAAAGCCTTCCACTCGCACTCTTGTTGTCATGAGTAGGAATCTTGAACGCTAGGGAGTGTTTATACGTCCTTTCGCCGATAGAGGGAGCCTACGTGAGTATTTCACTCTCTAGAACTTCTCTTAATTTGGTATGGGACCTATGTTCGTTTTGAAAGTCATCGATTCTTGATTGATAGATTAAATATGGACTGATGATTCATAATAATGATGAAATGTATCCTATTATCATTCAACAAGATCGATGAATTTTTCGAAACGCTCATAATATTCACTCTCGAAAGTGATGGGTTCGTTCTCGTTGACAACATTTGTGTAGACAGCTCCCTGAGAGTTTTATTTGAAATATTTCGATATTTCGATTAAGAGTCTCAGTATTTACTAGTATTGAATTACCTGTGAATCTTTGAACTATATATATATGCGCTGTGCATGATTCGGAGTTATCTAAACGGTAGGAAGCAGTGTGTTTCAGTGTGTGACAAATATAGTGAATTTCGGGATGTGAGTTGTGGTGTACCCCAGGGAACTGTGTTGGTTCCGTTACTTTTTGTAATTTACGTTAATGATTTGCTGGCGTCGAGCGATATTTTCAGTTACGCAGATGACACAGCAATTTTCTGCGAGTCTGATAATTGGAGGGACTTGAGGATTAAGGCTGAAAATACTTTAAGGGAAGTTAAACTATGGTTCGATTTTAATTTACTTACCATGAATATTGAAAAAACAAAATTCATAATATTTTCGTGTTACAATGTGGGTCGTCCGACTTACACCACTTTGAATATCGATCGCGACCTGCACATTACTACTACTGAATCCATTAAATATCTGGGTGTTATCATTGATAAAAGCCTCAAGTGGGATATACATATTCAAAGCGTGGTTGAAAAGGTGAGACGACACCTCTGTAGGTTCAGATATCTCACGGAGTTTTTGGATTTACCAAGATTAAGAACTCTTTATATAGCATTAGTCCAGTCACTACTGTCTTATGGGATGCTGATTTGGGGTGGTGCTCTGAATGTTCATTTGAAGAGCCTTGAAATTATACAGAAATGGGTTTTGAAAATAATTCTGAAGAGAAATAGAGAGTACTCGACCATTGAGGTTTTCAGAGAGTCTGGTGTACTTGACATCAGAAGATTGTTTTTTCAGTCATTGTTATGTTATAATCATAAACACGAGGTTGAAGTATATTATTTGAAGCATTGTTACAACACTAGAAATAAACATAACGTTCCACTGAAAGATAGAGCAAATAAAGTAATTGGACAGAGACATTTTATATACATATTGCAAAGACTATTACAAAGAACTCCAGTCAGTATTGTTCAAATCAAAAAATTTAAGGAGTTCAAAAAGAATCTTGTGCAGTGGCTTCAGGGTCTGGATTTGGCCATG
Source organism: Henosepilachna vigintioctopunctata (assembly GCA_030704895.1). Lineage (NCBI taxonomy): Eukaryota > Metazoa > Arthropoda > Insecta > Coleoptera > Coccinellidae > Henosepilachna > Henosepilachna vigintioctopunctata. Next base: position 4,399,455 of record JARQZJ010000036.1, on the reverse strand, counting down.
GTTGACTGCGTGATGGATACTGGTTCTTATTTGCCAGCCTAATTATTTGAAAAATAACGCGACTTGTTAGATATTTTCTGTAAAAAAAAAATTTTTTTTTCTTTGATTATGAATGTAAGTCTTTCGTACAAGCATAGTGTGCTTCTGAAAGGCAATCCTTTAGTGTCACTTTGTTTACCCTGATCATATGTTTATATTTTAGGAAGTAAATGTTTTGTTAGATGGTAAGATAATTGCTTTGATGCTAGTTGTAAATCATTGGGTGAATAAAATTATTATTAAAAATTATTATATATATATATATATATATATATATATATATATATATATATATATATTAATATTTTTTTTAAATTTTTTTCTTTGGGTACTCGGCAGTAGAGGCGAAATTAAGGGCACACAATCTTCAATCTGTCATCTATATTTCGGACACTAATGCGGTCCTTGATAAGGATGCTAAAATTTAAATATAAATATACAATTCAACAGAACTGCATTGGAACACTTACATTTGACCCGTAGTAAAGACCAAAAAATTAGTGTCCGAAATATAGATGACAGATTGAAGATTGTGTGTTCTTAATTTCACCTCTACTGCCGAGTACTTAAGGAAAAAAAAATTTTAATAATAGACGATACGGAAACTTTTCTTGTAAATACTGCTATGCAGTTTTTCACGAAAGTTGTGCAAAAAGGTCAAAAACTATCGAACCAATAAATGATAAACTCCTCCTTCAGCATCGGAGTCACTTCAAATTAAACCTTCAATGTACTAACTAGCGATAACTTCTGGCCAAAAGGTGTGATGATAAGAGAATTTTCTTTTCGGAATTTCTTTCGAAAAAACAACTTAACCTAGGGAAAGCAGGCAATAAGACAAGCAAACATCACAACTCGAAAAAATACGAACCCCAACACGAGGTTGACAAATATCTGTTTAATTGCTCAAAACCTCCAATCAATGACTACCTCTCTGAACGACCTCATTACACTGGTAATTGAACACAATCCTGACATAATAGCCTGCACTGAACATTGGCTAACGAAAGATGAATTAACAGCATCATATATAAAAGGATACAGACTGGCCTCCCACTGCTGTCGGCCAAGGGCAAAACACAGTGACAGTGCATTATACATCAAAGAATGCTTTGACGTAACTGAACGTCCTGATTTGAGAGCACCGAGTATTTTAAATGTCATTGAGTGCTCGGCAGCCCAAGTGTTTGTTAATGGACTGAAGCTTATTGTCCTGCGTATGTAGAGACCCAACACTCCCCCCCTTAGTGATATGGAGCTATTTCTTCAGAGACTAAGAAACATCCTGGATATCTGCTGTAGAAAACAAGCGATATTTATGATTGCAGGGGACTTTAACATTGATATTAATTCAAAAGATAGAGATGAACGGGAATTCATGGCTCTTCTTGAAGAATACAATGTCAATGTAACTAACTGAATACCAACACGTTCATCATCAGGAACCTGTCTCGACAATGTCTTCCCAATCTTGACGGCGTTTCAACAGTACTACAGTATCATATTTCTGATCAAACAGCCGTAAAGTTTGTAACAGAAAATCTCTTTGAGGCCTGCCGAGAGAATGATAGAACCAACAAGGCTTTCAGGGACAACCTCTGCTCTATTGACTGGAGTGACCAATTATCATCAGTGAAGGATGTGAATTACATCTGGAATGGTTTTTTTGAGAGGTTTAAAAGCCTGTTCGACAAGTGCTTTTCAAGAGTTACTGGGAAGAGGAAAGAAAAGAAATTTAAACCAACCCCTAAACTTCGCCGCCTAAGGAACATGCTGGACTACTATTATGTAGCCTCGACAACAAATCCAGAACACAAAGATACATACAAAAAAATAAAACAATATTATGACTCTGCACTATCAAATGCCAAGAAGGAATTTCATGATGAATTGATCCTTGCATCGAACAACAAGTCAAAGATGGTTTGGCAGATAATCAACTCGATAACCGGAAGAAAAACCAAGAGCAACAATCTTCCTGACTTAAAGGGATTCCCTGCAGCTCTGGCTAACAGATTCAACACCTTCTTTAGTGAACCCTCCGAAATTACTGCCGGCTGTCCTAAGATGCCGAATACCTACTTCAGTGAGGCCAGACGAATTCCCAACAGTTTTTTTATCTTCGATATCACACCATCTGAGGTTATATCCACTACCATGTCACTGAAGAATAACCACGCTTATGGCCATGATTAAATACCTCTAAAAACAATTAAAGATAACATTGATATCCTTGCAGTCCCACTTGCGCACATTATGCAAAAATCGTTTGTGGATGGTATCTTCCCTGAGCAGCTAAAGACAGCCATTATCAGACCAGTTTTTAAAAAGGGCAATACTGAGGATATTACTAATTATCGGCCTATAAACTCTCTAACCTCGTTTGCAAAAATCTTTGAGAAACTGTTGGCTGGAGGACTTCTGGACTTCTTTGGGAGGTTCAAGATCATTGCGAAGGAACAGCACGGATTCCTGAGGAACAGAAGCACTGAAACGGCTACTTTCGAGCTTGTGATTGCCATAGTTGAAGCCTTGGACAGAGGAGAAATTCCATTTGCTCTTTTCTTGGACCTCTCAAGAGCTTTTGACCTTGTTGAGCATTCATTGTTGCTTAGATGGCTTGAGCACTGCGGCATAAGAGATAATCAATTACAGTTGCCGAGAACTTACCTAACAGACAGAAAGCAGCTGGTAGTTGTGAGAGAGCACGGTGTGCGTTTCCTTTCCTCTGAGATGAATCACAAGACTGGAGCCCCACAGGGGAGTGTGCTGGGCCCTCTTCTGTTTGTCATCTGTTCGTTAATACACTTCCTAGTGCTTGTGGAGACCTCATCTCCAAACCAATTATGTATGCGGATAACACTAACTTTCTTTTATGCAGAGACAACTTCCAAATGATACAGCGATCAGCGACACAAGTACTGAAAAATGTTCGGCAATGGTGTGCGGAAAATCAATTGATGATCAACATGAACAAGACAGAGGCCATGTTCTTCTGTTCAAACTGGGCCAGACAAGCCTATCCTAACTCACTTGAGGTTAATGGACTTGACTTGTCGATAAGGAGATCTGTAAAATTTTTGGGCCTCAGCATTGATCAGAACCTGAGGTGGGAAGAACATACAACCCAATTGAAAAGTAGGCTCAATAGTTTAATTTTTACGCTACGCATGATGAGAAGACTTGTTAACCTGAGTACATTCTAAGGTTTTTGAACTGATATAAGATTGCGAGCCCTATAGTATTGGGGATTTCCTGCAATACTCAAGAGCCAACAAATTATGAAGTATTTATCCTCGGATGATTATTTAATGTGGACATGACTTGTTTCAGTTTTGTTTGCACATCCATATTATGTTTAGTGTAAATATTATCTGAGGTTAATAAATATTATTATATATATATATATATATATATATATATATATATATATATATATATATATATATATATATATATATATATATATATATATATATATATATATATATATATATATATATATATATATATATATATATATATATATATATATATATATTTTTAATATATATATATATATATATTAAAAAACAAAAAAAATTAATAATGTGTAGTGATATGATTATGTAAAAATTTTAACAAATAGAAGATGAATTAATTCTCTCAGCTAAGAGGACTTCATCCTTACAACAAAGAATCTTCAGCAAGTGAATTAAACAATTAATAAAATAGAATAAATTCATGTTGATAAATAAAAAAATAAATATAAAGAATGTCTCTTCAAATAATATACTGGAGTACTCTCACCACACCAAATGTGCTCGAACTTCTAATAATAGGTGAGTAATAGGAGTTCCAAATTTCACTTGTAAAACTTTGATTAAATATGGCTTGAAAAACAATCCAACCGAAACTTAAAATGGTGGAAGTAACTCAAAAAAAAAAGATTCTAAATACTTCCAATACTAAAAAAAAGGCGAAACAAAGCAAAGAAAGAAAACACTCTGAAACATTAAAGCCACCTTCAAACAATGATCAAAAATAAAGAGATACCTCGACTTACGCAAAGATGTAGTGTGCTGTTTTTGTGTATCAAGAAGCACATGCTTTGATCCTCTAAACTTTAGGGCCTAAAGGGTACTTCTTCTGTTCACAAATTTCGAAATTACGAACTAATGCCAGCAGAATTCAACAACCATAAAATCATCCAACTAATTATTTTCAACTCAACAAAATACATGAAAGGAAAAGTATATAATTTTATAAAGGTCTTAAAACCTTGAGGATTATTGAATTCCTAATTATGTATTTTAAAGAAAACAGCAAAATTTTTTTCACACATTCAGGTTAAATCTACATTATTTTCCTAACTTCCAAACATAATATGGCAATCAGAACTACTCAGCAGTAGCTCGAAAGAGTGCTAGTGCTACTACCTCATAAAACTAAAAATCATTCCCCTTGGCGGTTTTGACTTCACGAATAGATATGAAAATTCAAACTATTACGTTATAAATATTACATCAAGAATTCTTCCTATATATTTTCTGCTACTAAACACGTATTTATTTTTCGAATATCTATACTTAGCAGTAACTTTTTGAAAAGTCCGAATGAAATTAGGGACAAAACTTATAGTCTACCTAATAGATCGTTCAAATTATTTAATCGACTATGATGAAAAAAAGGCATTGTTACTATGCCTAAAATTTGATTTTTTTTCCAATGTATTCAGGACAGCTTATCAACTTTGATTAATCATAATAAAGACCTACTTTATTTTCTAATACTTTGGAAAGGAAAAATAGACAGCAATTGAATCAATCTAATTTCATATCTTGATTTGAGTATTGAATTTGATGAGTGAATTTCGCTAATTGCTGATAAGAAATAAAAATTAACTGTTTATATTATGAAGTAATTCATTTATTCGGTCCAATGTTATCTTATTAAGTGAGCCTATGATATATGTTTTGACGTCTCTCTCAGTATGGCTGTCGCCCAAAATGTCAAAAACAAAGGGCTGTAATTTTCTACTTTTTTAATGAAAACTACAAAATTGAACAAAAAAAGCTTCGAATAATAAATCTCCTTGTAAGTAATTGAGTTAAGGTTTATTATTGGAACGTTAGGATTATTATAGGATATCGTTTTAAGTTCTGATATAAAGATGCTCATTAAAAACTAAACAATTTTAATATTAAGTTTACTAATACTGTGGATTTTATTGAATGATAATTCAATTCATGCCTTCTGAACTGGAACTTGGAACAATTTAATACGGAATACCAGTGGGCGTTTGAGATTCAGAATCTAAAAATATCGACAGTGACACAGGATAGTTTTCAATTCGAGTTATTTTTATCTATTCCTTTTTGATCATTTCAATATACTCATCTTTATTATTTCGTTTCTAGGTAACCCGATTTCGTTTTGCAGATATAAATAAAGTTCATCTTGATGCAATGCTGGAAACTAGCAAAAGAAATAATATATAAAAATATTCAAGTTACTTAAATTATGCCTGTTTTGTCGCCTCATCATACTTCATCAACGTATCGTTCGGCTTTCAACAGTTCATTGGACAGGCAATCCTATTATGGGTCATCATCTTATAACCCAAGAATTTCCAGCTACTCGACTTCTGAAAGATACTCAACTAGATCATATATTGACTCAGATGGTAGACGATCATTTTCAAGGTTAGAAGTTTTTTTTTATTGATTTTGAATGTGATTTTATTGTGTTAAAAGTTTTGAGTGAGGCATATACCAAGTAAGGTTACATGAATATTTAAAATAATTCACTTTTGGTAAGAAGTAGAACTGAAAAAAAAATTATCCAATTAATGTATGTCTTCCGGTACCTAATAGAATATGATTATGAATAATAGTTGTATTTGATAGTGAATAATAAATTTGCATATTCATGTAATATAGTTTCTACGTATTCAAAAGTTAATTAAGTGCACTTATTATTTAACTCCAAGATGTCGCAATGAGAAATTCAATTAGTTAGTAATTAGGTGAAATTCGGTTTTTATTAAAACTCCTCGTCCGGCCGAATACAACAGTAGGCCTCACTTTGTGAAGAAACAAGGCTTTTTTAGAAATATCCAAGATACTTCATATCGTGTTTGACTTCAAATTGGAGGAATTCCTGGTGTTGCTATTGAAGCTGCATTAGTTGACAGAAGTGAGATCTCTTGCGATCATCTGGGTATATTTGCTGAAGAAAATGTATTTTCATTGATGGTAGAAAAGTGTAATTTAACTTATATTATTTTTATTATTATTATTGGGATTTCAATAGAAGCGGCAATGCCGATGGACCTATTGCAGTCAATGAATTGCTCACATTACATAGTAATTAGCATTAAAGAGACAGTGTGTAAACAGTAATTTCTTCTCACTCACTATCACAAGTCACAAATAACCAAAGGTAGGAACCCTCACATCCAAACACCAAAAGAACCCCACATATGCGGCCTGGGAAATTTCTTTAACAAGCCTGTTTTTGAAAATGTTTCTGTTAGGGGCACTTATAGTAACCTCCCGCAGCCTATTCCAGTCGTGCACAACTCTATTGCTCAGAAATGTTTTTCTAATAAGAGTATTGCAGAGTTCTGCCTTTTTCTTTTTTGAATGACCCCTAAGGTGATTTGGGTTAGGCACAAACAATCTGAATTGAACACTGTAACACCCAGTAATAATTTTATAGGATTCAGGTAGATCCCCTCTGTCTCTTCGATTCTTCAAGGTTGTCAGATGCAGTGCTGCCAAGCGCGCCCCATAAGGTAGTGGCTTCAGTGCTGGTGGCATCTTTATTATTCTTCTTTGGACTCTTTCCAGCCGTCCGATGTCTTTAATACAATAGGGGTTCCATACGGTGTGCGCATACTCCAGAATTGGGCGTACAAATCCCTTATAAATGAAATTGATCATCTCAGGGGTTTTGTTTGAAAATGTGGATTTTACCAAGTAACTCAACTTATTAGCTTTTTTAGTAATGTAATTTATATGTCCTTCTTATTTTAGATCGCCACTGATGACTACACCCAGGTCCCTCTGCGTCGATGATACAGGTATGGGATCGGAGCCCATGTATTAGCTACGTTGCGTATTCTTTTTCCCAATGTGAAGAACCACGCATTTACTTGTGTTAAGTTTAAGTCTCCAATTCTTTGTCCATCTTTCGATCGTTTTTATATCACGCACAAAATCATCATAGTCTAGGAGAGGATTGCAATACAACTTGGTGTCATCTGCATAACTGGATATATCAGTCCTAACGTTGTTCGCTAAGTCGCTTATATATGAGATGAAGAGTATAGGCCCCAAGACTGACCCCTGGGGCACTCCGCTGCAGGCATCAAACATTCTGGAGCTGCATCCAGCAACTCTGACACAGTAACTCCTTCCCTGCAGAAAACTGGCAATCCATTGCAGAAGATGACCATGTATGCCAAGATGTTTGAACTTGAGGAGTGCTCCGTGAATAGGCTGTGAGTCAAAGGCCTTCTCAAAGTCGAGATAGAGCACATCAGTTGGTTGGCCGCAGTCAGCGGCTGTAGTCCAGTCATTAAGGCAAACCAGCAAGTTACTCGTTGATCTGGATGGTACAAACCCATGTTGACTAGAAGGGATAATCTGATTCTCCATAAGGAATGCAGTCAGTTGTTTGGCCACGAGCTTCTCCATTATTTTACATAGGACACAAGTCAAACTTATGGGTCGGTAATTGGCTGGGTTGCATCTATTGCCTTTCTTGAAGATTGGGATCACTGTAGCCTCAGCCCAGGTTTCTGGAAATATACCAGAGAAGAAATAATTTCCAAAGTCCAATGCCAGCGGTTCAGCGAGGACTTCACTAAATTTTTTTAATAGTACGGCTGGAATATTGTCTGGACCAGTGCTCGAATTCACATCCAAAGCTGATAGAGCATCGAGGACAATTTCTCTTGTAAAGTTTACTTGTGTGATTTCATTATTAGATCTAGTGTTCGGTGGCAGAGTAGGAAAATCTTCCATCGATTCCTGGGTATAGAAGTTTTGGAATTCCTGAGCAAATATTTCAGTCACTTCAGCCGGATCTGTGGTTATTTCTTGTGAATTAGGATCTCTCAAAGTGATTGAAGTTATGTGACTATTTAGATTTTTCTTATTGAAAGAATAAAAGGCCTTACCCCCTCTGTCGATGACACTCTTCTCGTAAAGATTTCTGGCTGTAGATATCTCAAGTTTTAGTGAGTTATTGCATGATCGGTAAGTGGCGTAGTCAATTTCAGAGTGAGATTTTCTGTAATACTCCTAGAGTTTTCTCTTCCTGTCAATTAAGCCAAAAATGGAACTACTCAGCCATGGTTTACTTGGATTGTATTTTCGCCTTCTTAGTGGGAAGAAGCGGTCGATCAGATCTTGCAAAATCGACTGGATTGTGTTGACATTCAGCGAGTTAGCATCACAAGAGCCCAGCTCAGCCTCCACATAAGTGTTGAGCTCAGAGTAGTCCACTTTAAAAAAATTTCTTTTCTTTATAACTTTTGTGGTGTCTGGATAAATCTTAATCTGTGCCTTAGCAGCTATGATTACATGGTCGCTAAGTCCAAGGGGCGGATGAGGTTCAATTCCTCTATACAATTTTTTATCCTTGACGAAAAGTAGATCTAAGAAGGAGCTCTGGTTTCCTCTATATCTTGTAGGAAACTGTATTAGCTGTTTGCAATCCCAGCCGTTATAATGTTCCAAAAACTCCTGTGCATCAACATTTGGTTTATTAAGAGTAAGATTTCTCCAGTTTACAGCTGGATAGTTGAAATCCCCGAACACTATAGTTTCAGTATTCGTTAAGAAAACATAATTTAGGGCGTAACTATAGCTTGTTTCTAGTGTCCTCAGTGGGGGCGTTGGGCGGTCTATAATCTTATATTGACTTTATACAGCCAATATTCCTTATATTGACTTTTTTTTGTTATTCTCTGAGTAATATTCTGTGAAACAATTGCAAACCTTTTCTTATCTCCTGAATGATAGACATATTTGTTTTGAAATAGTTTAGATCTTCAATGTTTCAGTTATTATTGACTGGCACTTGATTTTCTTTCTCTTTTGATAGTTTACACTTACGATTAAAAGCAAAGAATTGAAAAATACAGGTGTTCATGGGCATAATTCTAGTTGAGTATCAAACATGTGTTTATGCATATGTTTACTCTGCAATTTTGACATCTGAGATAATTGAGATTTATTTTAACTTCATTTGGTGCTGCTTAATCCATTTAAGCAAGAATTGTTTCAACAACACATATTTTATCTTGCTCTGGACGTTTATTAAATCATACCCTTCCTCTATATATGTTAATTATAGTTTTCTCCAGCAGTTCTGTATAGATGACGTCATATGAAATTTCTTCTGTACAAAACTGTTTTTGATGATATAAAGGGGCATGTGTGTTACCTGACATGGAAATCATACTTTAGATAATATATAACTTATTATATTTTTTATTTGTTACTTGTTTACTATATCCAGCTCTCTGCTATAGGGATGGTTATCAGTTATAACGTTCGAAATTTGTTAATTTAAATTGGCAAATATATATATATATATATATATATATATATATATATATATATATATATATATATATATATATTTTGCCAATTTAAATTAACAAATTTCGAACGTTATAACTGATAACCATCCCTAATATTTTAATTTCGTCTGTGATTATGAAAATCTTGTACTTGGTAGGTAATACTTCGTTTTCGTTCCCTCGCGGCAAAACGCCTGACTTATTATTTATTTTAGCATTTGTTTTATCTCATTTCCATTTTTCATGAACTACATCATTCGCATAACGGATAACCATAACATAATTTATATTAAATTACTAGCTGACCCGGCGAACTTTGTACGCCCATTTATTTTTCTCTGAATATTTTTCAAAAAGCCGAAAAGACATGTTCTACTATTTGTGCTACACTATCTTGTTTTTAATATTTATCCCGTGTGGAGCCGGGGACCAGGCTCTGGTAGCTGTACCTGCGCTATCGCCTATTTGAATTGACTCTTCGCGCAATATTTTGTCGCATCATTTCTTAACTATCAATAACAATCAAACTTTGAATCTAAACTTAAATGCAAACACTTGAACTAATGATTTACACTTTATTGACTACATAGCATGACGCGTTTCGTCGTTACAAACGACTTCTTCAGATGCTTACAGAATAATGATTTCAGAAAGTATTACAGAATAATGATAACAGATTTAATGAATTTCCTTGCAGTATTGACACACAACGTTCATTGTTCCAATAGCAACGATTTGCCGTGAACTGTAATCTATTTCAACGCTATAATTGAATGCAGATCGATAGGAGTTAAACGCAACCTTTTCATATTGTTAATTTTGATTTCATCGATTCCGTTTAACTTCATTCCGAGCTTCGCGATGCTCGTCAGTTTGAGTTGCTCATTTATATCTTCGACTTGCTGCATTGCAAGTTCTGCGACTTAAGTTAGTACATAATAGCTTGCATTTTTAAAAACGAAATTTCAGTTGTAAATTAAAGAAAATTATGTATTCTTCTTTATAATCAAATATACCACGATCTATGTTAGTAACGTGCATGTTAGTCTATTCAAACTTACCAAAATTTTATATTAAATTGAAGTTTTAATATTAGTCGTGGTAGACCTGAAATAACCGTGATGTGTGATAAGATATTCACTTTTTTACATCCCCTTTTTGAGAATTAATAATTATTTTTTACTTATATTATTAAGTATTCTTAAATTTTATAATTTTACACGCAATTTTCAAAATTTTTTTCCTAACAATAACAAATACAACAAAAAAAATTGTGAAATCGGCCCAGCCGATTCACAATTCACGCGTGATGGCGTGACCAAGGGAAATAGGGATTAATTTATTATGTAATGAAAGCCGGTTGCAATGGCATGCACTCGATGTAACATACCGTCCGGCAGACTGAAAAAATTGGCCAGCTGCGACGGATGTAGAAAGAAGTATTGTGAGGGATGTTCAGGATTGAGCATGGAGGAAATAACTTATATGCAACAAGATAAGAGAAATTTGAAATATCATTGCGGAGATTGCCTGGAGTTCGATACCATGCGACTACTTAAAACTGTTACATATGACAAAGATAAGATTATCAATATGATGGATGAAAATATTAAAAAATTAAATAAGGATCTTCCAGGTGACATAGAGAGAAAGAATGCTAAGATAACTTCTTCTTAGATACTTTCTAAGGGAAATAAAGATGGATCAAAGATAAAAAACCAAGTTAACAATACGCCGTGTATTTTCGTAGTTCTAAACAATGTAAAACAATCATGTTTCAAAACCAAACAGGAAATAGAAAATACAATAAACCCTTCTGACATCGCAGTGGGTATAGGTATTGTTACGATTATGGGTTTCGGCGGATGAATTCCAATAACTAACTGTTAACAATCAATAAATATCCTTTATTTACAAACTGAAAATAAATATAACAAATGTCAATATCACTTATGTCACACTTCTGTCTATTTCACGGTACTCTAGATAACTGTAACCTAACTCTCTCTCACTCTGACTTGACTTGACTGACCTACCATCTTCTGTCCTGGTTCATTATATACCCTAGAGTGTTTCTAGAAGGTTCGATTGCCAGAACGTAGGAGTCGTTATATCACATTTGCCGGAACATTCTAGAGAACACAGAGATGGCTTAAGTTATTTTCGTAACACTGCCCCCCCTCTTAGTTTTGATCGTCCCGATCAAAGTCACAAGTTTCTACTATGCTCCCTTCGAAGTATTTCGCCAGCCTATCCAAACGTACAGCTTTCGATCTTGGGTTGCGCTGGATTCTGTAAACGACGTCATTTATTCGTTTCATAACCTTATAAAACCAACCACACCAAGTCCCCTTCCTTAAATCGGATTGAATTTGCTTTTAGATCGTATCTGGTTTTCATTCGGTCAGTGTTTGCTTCAATCTTATCTCGAACTAGTTTATGTATCTTATTCAAATGCAGTCTCAACTCATCTGCATATGTGCCCACTTCCAAGCGTACTTCTTCGGGGCTACGAAACAATATATCACATGGCAATCGTAGTTCTCTTTCAAAAAGTACCTTCGCTGGAGTGTGACCTTCGGCGAAGGTATTGAATCATGAACTGATCCTCGATAAGCCATCAGCAGTAAATGTTTGTCCCAATCTTTTTGATGGTCAGCTACTACCTTTGACAAATACTGTTTCATTGTACGATTAAATCTCTCTACCATTCCATCAGACTGTGGATGTACAACCAGACTAGATATCCTTCTTTGAAACCAGGTGAATTGGTCCTTAAGGTATACCTCGATCAATTTAACCATTCCTTGCTGTTAAAAATGGCATTCGAGTCCGAGTTTGGTTCACAATTCCAACACACCGCCCAGGATCGTTTTCAGGTCTACAACAAATAAATTAGTTATGGTTATTGCACAAGTTCTTATTAGTACTAGAATCTGGAATAAATTCCCCATTTTCTATTATCCGAATTCCTGTATTATACCCATATACTAAACCATAATTTCTTATCAAATCCTTTCACCCAGGAATAAGACTTTCCTCTTAAGGACACTCTATTCTTTCCGAAAGCCTCAATAATTCCATTCCATTCACCGCTTATTGTGAGAATAGGCTTTTTACCCCCCAGATCGAATACTTCTGCACTTGTTATTTTGGCTGCTTCAGATTCCAGGGCTATCACCAAAGCATCATATCCTGTTGATGGTCTTATTAGTTGTCGATGTCCCCTGAGTTGACTGTCCCTCAACCCTTTAACAGATCTTATACTCGGATGTTCGCTCATTCCTTCCGGAGCCAATGCATAGGCCAATCGATTGAACATTTCGATTTCAATTTCGTATTCCTGGAGGGATTCATTCTTTTCTTTTCTTCTACCTTTACGTTTAGTTTGGTCCAGCAACTCTCTATTACTATTCCCATAACTTAATGTTTCATCCTTCACAGCTTCCTTATTACTTACTGGATCACTTTGTGTTTTAAGACAATAGGCAGAGGAAACCTTGTATTCATTCAAATGCTTAGGATTAATCAATTTTCTACCTCTACTAGACGTTTTTACTTCTGCTATATCTGTTTCATCATAATCTCCCTTTTCTGGACTTTCTTCCTTTTGATTCTTTATGTCTATTTCTTGTCTGTCATCATTTACTATGTTTTGATCTAATCTTATCATTACATTATCTAAATTACCTGGAATCCTTCTATAACCTGTAATAATTAAAGTTAAATATTAATAAATAAGTAGATAAATAATTTGCAATCATATTTAATAAGTCCTCTTTATCTTCCTTTCTTTGCCGTTCACGCCTTTGTTCTTTCTCTAGTGGTCGTTTTTTTTCTCCAGCTGACGTTTTTCCTTCTCCAGTTTTTCCTGTTCTCGTCATTTTTGTTTCTCTAGCTGACGTTTTTCCTTCTCCAGTCTTTCCTGTTCTCGTCGTTTTTGTTCGTCCTGTTTTTCCTGTTGACGTTGTTCTTCTTGCTCGGCGAATTTTTGCATAAGTTTTTCGAATATTGACTCCAATTTTGTTGTATTTCTAGTTATTGGCATCCCACTTCCGACACCAGTTGTTACGATTATGGGTATCAGGTAAATCTGTCTCTGTTTCGTGTACGATACTCATGGATGTCATTAAAAGTCTTTAATTTATTGCGCAAATAGTTTGGTGCAAGGAGAAGTTTAATTTTATGTATAAATATTAACATACTGACCTTCAGCATATGATTCACTTTCATCCATTTTAATGTCTTTAACATTTGGCTTATACTTCTCTCTCTGTTTACCTGTTAAATAACTCTCATCGCACTATTTTGAAGGATTTGAAGTCTGTATATCTGATGGTTTGCACAAGTATAAGACGATGGCTGCAAAATTAAAGTGAGGCAATACTACTGTATTATATACAATTTTTCCAGTTTCCATAGAAAGGTACCACCCACAGCGATATAGTATTCCTATTTTTTTGCAGACATAATTTATGTGTTCATTAAATTTAAGGTTTCTGTCTATTATTGCCCCCAGGTGTTCTATTTTTTCTACTAATTCAATACATTCACCATCTATTTTTATAGAAACATATTTATCATTTGAGTTTATAAGTTTGTCCTTTCCAATTATCATTCCTTTTGTTTTTTGCACATTTAATTTTAATTTATTCACTTAAAGCCACCTACTGATCCTGACGAATTCCTCATTTAGTTTTTCTTTAACCTCTTGTTTATTATTTCCACTTATATATATATTACAGTATCGTCAGCAAAAATATGATACCTGCAATATTTTGACACATTTTTTACATCATTTATATGAAGAATAAAGAGGAGTGGCCCTAAAATGCTTCCTTGAGGAACTCCGTTTCTATTATTTTTCAAGGTTGAAAGTACATCTTCACATCTTACAGTTTGGTTCCTATCGCACAAATAATTTTGCAGCCACTTGTACACTGTACCACCAATACCATAGTTTCGAAGCTTTATAAATAATATTTCTCTATCAATGGTTTCAAAAGCACGTTTCAAGTCTAGACATATCACTACACTAAACAAATCATCATCATTCGCTTTTTTCCGCTCACTTACCATATCCTTACCATATAGAGAGGTTTCACAATTGTAGTTTTTCCTAAAACCAGACTGAAAGTCACTTAATATGTCTTGTTGAACAACAAATTCCAATAATTGTATATATAATTACTTGGCATATATTGTATTAAAATGTTATGGTCTAAGCAGAACAGTGTTCAGCTTCACACGTGAACACTACAATGGCACTAAAACGTGTATAGACAATATATTCACTAATATTGTAAATTATTCAACAGAAGCACATAGAGAAAATATATCAGACCACTTAGCACAGACATTGGAAATACTTTACATAAAAGAAAAAGTTCATGTAAAGAGAAGAAATGTTACACCACCAAAAATTATTAATTTCCAAAGAGACCTTCTCCAAGAGCACTGGGACGATATATATGAAGTAGAAAATGCTGATGATAAATTTAGTATCTTTCTAAATATATTTTGTGTTTACTGTGATACGCATTTCCCGATGAAGAGCATAAATGGTGTTCTAAGAAGCAAAACATCACTGGAAGTAATGTGTATGTGAGAAACTCTGGATCTATTAAGAGAAACATATGTACGAAACCATAATGTTAATACGTTGACCGAGCTCAGAAAATATAAAACACTGTATCTTGAACTTGTAGAGAAACACAAAAGAAAAATGAATGAAGAAACATTTTTTAATGCGGATAATAAGCAGAAAACAACATGGCAAATCATCAAAACAGAAACAGGCAAGTCAAATAAGACTCAGGTGAGAAGAAGCATCCCATGTGATAAACTCAATACATCTTTTGTGAATACAGGCTCAGAAATAATTAAAAAAAAAGAGAATACTTCATTGAATCCACATAGTTACCGGAAACGGATTAATGTAAGGCAGCCACACTTTTTCCATTTCAGGGCAGTGTTGGAAAATGAAGTTTTGTGCTACATTAATAGAATGAAAAGTAAGACTCTTATGGACTTATTCCACCAGTACGTCTTTGGTTAAAATGGTTAGTGATGAAACCGTGCAACCATTAACACACATTATTAATTCATGTCATGAAAAGGGAATTTTTCCAGAGAGAATGAAAATTGCTAAGGTGTGTCCAATATTCAAGAAGGGATGTATTGATGAACCTAATGATTATAGGCCTATATCGGTTCTTCCAGTATTTCCGAAAATACTTTGAATGGTAATGGCTGATCAACTGGAATCTTTCCTGAAAAAAAAATAATTATTGGCCACACCAACTGTTTGGCTTCATGAAAAACAAATCCACAACCCTTGCAATGAAATCTCTTCATGACTTAATTTTGGATGGTTTTGAGGAGCATGTGTTAACATCAGTCAAGTTTTGTGATTTATCAAAAGCATTTGATTGTTTCATAGCATATGCTTGGAGAAGTTGGAGTTCTATCGAGTGCGGGTGTGGCTCTTCAGCTTTTTCAGTCATATTTAAACAACAGAAAACAGATTGTTTTTAATAATAAAGAGGTGAGTTCTATGCTTGATGTTAAGCAGGGAGTTCCACAGGGATCAATACTTGGACATCTCTTATTTATTATATTTATTAATTCTAACCAACAAATGTACATTGCCATACTGTCTTATATGCTGATGACACAACACTTGCAGTAAGAGCTAAATATATGAACACCTTGCAAACTAGAGCAATACAGACAGAGGGAGAAACAGTCATTGGGTTTACTGGCAATCAGTTGTACCTAAACAAAGAAAAACTAAAGATGTTATCTTTTCAGCTTCCAGAAAAATGCCAAGTACCTGTGGAAAGTTTTTGGGAATAATTATTGACAGTAAACTTCTCTGGAATCAACATTGCTGTCAATTGAAGAACAGTTTGTATAGTGCGGTATATGCCATACGCCGAATCCGACAAATTGTTAGTCACAATGCAGCCTTACAAACTTATCACGTCTTGTTTTATTCCAGTTTAACGTATGGTGTAGAAATTTGGGGTATGTCTACCCATTATACAGGAAATATTTGTGATACAAAAAGAAGCTATCTGGGCATTAGAAGGAGTCAACTCCAGAACCCACTGTAAACCGTTGTTGGTTAAAAATCAAATACTTACTGTATACATATATATATATATATATATATATATATATATATATATATATATATATATATATATATATATATATATATATATATATATATATATATATATATATATATATATATATATATATATATATATATATATATATATATATATATATATATATATATATATATATATATATATATATATATATATATATATATATATATATATATATATATATATATATATATATATATATATATATATATATATATATATATATATATATATATATATATATATATATATATATATATATATATATATATATATATATATATATATATATAGTTCAAAGATTCACAGGTAATTCAATACTAGTAAATACTGAGACTCTTAATCGAAATATCGAAATATTTCAAACAAAACTCTCAGGGAGCTGTCTACACAAATGTTGTCAACGAGAACGAACCCATCACTTTCGAGAGTGAATATTAAGAGCGTTTCGAAAAATTCATCGATCTTGTTGAATGATAATAGGATACAATTGTTTCATCATTATTATGAATCATCAGTCCATATTTAATCTATCAATCAAGAATCGATGACTTTCAAAACGAACATAGGTCCCATACCAAATTAAGAGAAGTTCTAGAGAGTGAAATACTCACGTAGGCTCCCTCTATCGGCGAAAGGACGTATAAACACTCCCTAGCGTACAAGATTCCTACTCATGACAACAAGAGTGCGAGTGGAAGGCTTTGTAGATATTTCATTCGAACACAACAGAAAATTGTCTGAAATGTGTACGAATGATCCCATGCCTAATCGCTCCAGATCACGCCCAGGCGGGCAAAAGTGTAGCTAGTTCAAAGATTCACAGGTAATTCAATACTAGTAAATACTGAGACTCTTAATCGAAATATCGAAATATTTCAAACAAAACTCTCAGGGAGCTGTCTACACAAATGTTGTCAACGAGAACGAACCCATCACTTTCGAGAGTGAATATTAAGAGCGTTTCGAAAAATTCATCGATCTTGTTGAATGATAATAGGATACAATTGTTTTATAAACGATTAGGCATGGGATCATTCGTACACATTTCAGACAATTTTCTGTTGTGTTCGAATGAAATATCTACAAAGCCTTCCACTCGCACTCTTGTTGTCATGAGTAGGAATCTTCTACGCTAGGGAGTGTTTATACGTCCTTTCGCCGATAGAGGGAGCCTACGTGAGTATTTCACTCTCTAGAACTTCTCTTAATTTGGTATGGGACCTATGTTCGTTTTGAAAGTCATCGATTCTTGATTGATAGATTAAATATGGACTGATGATTCATAATAATGATGAAACAATTGTATCCTATTATCATTCAACAAGATCGATGAATTTTTCGAAACGCTCTTAATATTCACTCTCGAAAGTGATGGGTTCGTTCTCGTTGACAACATTTGTGTAGACAGCTCCCTGAGAGTTTTGTTTGAAATATTTCGATATTTCGATTAAGTGTCTCAGTATTTACTATATATATATATATATATATATATATATATATATATATATATATATATATATATATATATATATATATATATATATATATATATATATAACTATAATAGCTGAACTTATTATCAGATCTCTCATGGAAGTTATGAATCACTCAGAATCTCATGTTACCAGATTTCACAGCCAACCACATAATCTGAGGACATATGACAATTTAAATATCACAAAAACAACATTAGAAATCAGCTCAAGAAGATCTCTAGGAGCTAAACTTCACAATGGGTTACTCAGCAAGTGGAAGAAAATGGACAAGAAAAGAATGAAGACAAATCTAAAAAACCATTTTCTTCAACACCCTCCTCATATAATAGCTGATTTCAAACTTTATATAAAGGACCATATAATTTTGAATTTCAATTGAATTTTATATATTGTTTTAACTTAATTATTATTGTAATTTAAATAAAGTATTATTAGCATTATTATTATTATACAGTCTTCTCCAATATCTTGGCAAACGATGGCAGCGTATTGAGTGGTCTAAATTGTTCCATATTTATGGTTCTAGTTATTTTTGGAATTGGCACTATGGTAGCAATTTTCATTCTTTCCGGAACAAACCCTATTTCAAGAGAACTGTTAACAATATTAAGAAACATATCTTTTTCAGCTTCAAATGACGATTTTATAATTTCCATAGTAATATTATCTGGGCTGCCTTCATTTGGTAGACCAAAAATAATTTTCTTCAAAGTCTCTTCATCTAATAATCTAAAGTGTACCATTTTTGGCTCGATGTAATTTTCAATATCTGCATTACCATGTTGGACTATTGTTTCTAATATTTTGTGAATACTCTCTATATAATATTCATTCAATTTTTCTGCAATTATATAATTGTCGATATATACCTTCCTTCTAAGTTCAATGTTTTTATACACATTTCTAATTTTTCGAGAAACTATATTTTTTAATGTTTCCACATTTTTTTGGGTTTATGTTTGTTGTTATCCACCTCATTTTCATAATAATTTTTCTTTTTATTACGAATACATTCCACTACTTTATTGCTACATATCTTGTAACTTCTCCAATCATCGTCAGTTCTAGTAAATGCAAATCGTTTATACGTCATGTCTCGTTCTTTAATTTTTTGTAAGGTTTCATATGAAAACCATGGACTACATTTTTCAGTCTTAACAGCAATCTTGGGTATTAATGTGTCTATAACCGATATCATATTTTCATGTAATTCTTCATATGGATGACTCAATTCTGCTTCTCTAAAGTTGAAATTTGTGTTAATATCTGCAATCATGTTTTGCAATCTAAATATATCAACTAATGCCTTTCTTACTATTATTTAGTTCTATTATTTAGTTAATCACCACTAATATTACGTTAATCCACGTTTGTAAACTTGATCCAAATTTGACAGAAAATCAAATGGTAAACTATCTTCATGAGAATGGTTTCGGGGATGTGCAATGTGTGAAGCTACAATCGAGACGGCCAGATGAATATTCTTCATTTAGAATTAGTGTACCACGTGAAGAAATTGAATTAGTGAAAAATCCAACAATATGGCCTCTAGGTAGTAGAATCAATCCTTTTTTTTCCGATTAGTCCAGAAATCCCAAATAAAATAAAGGCTAATATAAATGGGTTGACTCATAAAAAGACATATACCTGTAAGCTGAAAATAATGCATCTAAATATCCAGGGTATCACTAACAAAGTTGAAGCTCTATGACATATAAATAACTATTTAAAAAATGATATAATTTGTTTAAGTGAACACTGGCTGAATGTAAACAACAATATTTTATACCAGTTAGAAAATAAAAGACTGGCTGCATGTTATACGAGACGTCAGTATCAACATGGTGGGGTCTACTTCTATGTTAACCAGGACTTAGATTACGTGGAAATAGATGAAATAAAAAATTTTTCTGAAGAAATGATAAATGAAATATATATGTGCAATTCATCTATATTCACAAAATATGGTTATAGTGGATTACTATACACCTTAAATATTCGAAATTTGTTTCCATTTTTTGCATAATGGATGCAGGGATGGACATTATTATAACAGGAGATTTGAATGTTGATTTAAATGCTCGAAATGCAAGTGTTAAATACAATGTTAATTAAATGGGTTTTCTTTTCTTCTAATGAAACACTTTCTTGAATACAAAATATTATATTTAATTTATAAATGAAAAATGAATAAAAGCTTCTATATCAACTTATCTTGCTAACACGCCATATTATATATCATAGAGTCACTTCATTAATGTCAACCTTGCATATAATATTCATTTACAAAATGATAATGTACCTTTATATATTTGGAATTTTTAGTTTTATATTTAACAGCTAAAGATTCAATATAATGTGTTTGGTCTAAAGTCATAACATTCACTTTATAATCGTATTTTATATTAATTTCAAGATAATTTTTTACTTCATCGAACTCTTTCATGCAGAAATGCTTTGATAACAGATTTTTAATTTCTTTGATTTTAATTTTATTTTCACAACAAATTAGCAAATCATCGACAAAAATAATTAAATATACTATATCATTTCTATCTTTTAAAACATAAAGACAATAATCAAACTCACTCCTTTCAAATCCTATCTCACTCATAAAATCATTAAAACAGTTATACCATATACTAGAACTTTCTTTTAAACCATACAAAGCTTTTAATAATTTGTACACCATCTTCATATCCTTTAGGTTGTGTTATATAAACTTCTGACATGACCTTTCTGTTTAAAAATGCAGTCTCAACATCAATTTGTTCTATAATTAAGCCCATTTGACAGCAGTAGGATAATGGCAATTTTAATGTTTGCACTTTAGCTACAGGTGAGTAAATATCATCTAATGATTTCTTTTGTTGAAAGCCTCTACCAATCTTGCTTTATATCTATTACCTGATTTTTTTGTATAGACTCATTTAACATCAATGATATTTTTATCTTTTGGTTTGTCTACTAGTTCTCAAGTCTTATTTTTACTTAAACTCTCCATTTCTTTGTTCATTGCTTTTTTCCAAAGTTCTGATTCATTACAACTGACTGCCTCTTCAAAGTTTTCTGGATTTGCAGCACAGCAGAAATTTACATAGATGAAGTTACTTTGAACATAATCATTTAATCTCACTGGCGGTTTTCGAATTCTATTAGATCTTCTAAGTTCCATTTCACTTTCATTAATATCAGTTGAACTACTTGCAACATTGTCTTCATCTAAATTATAGTCATCTCTTTCAATTTTTTAATTTCCTAAACTTTCTGTTTGTAAATCACTTTCTTGTAGTTTAATGCATTTGTACCTTCTCCTATTATGTCGAAGTGTCTAGCAACTGTAATTCTGTTGTTTACTAAAATCCTATACCCCAACTTCACTATATCCCAATAAAATTCCTAAATCAGCTT
This sequence comes from Henosepilachna vigintioctopunctata, assembly GCA_030704895.1. Lineage (NCBI taxonomy): Eukaryota > Metazoa > Arthropoda > Insecta > Coleoptera > Coccinellidae > Henosepilachna > Henosepilachna vigintioctopunctata. Next base: position 4,377,748 of record JARQZJ010000036.1, on the reverse strand, counting down.
TTCGATCCCATTTTGATTTTCTTTTCTGTTCTGGCACTCGTACAAAAACTCTACTTCCATATAATCTTAAATGTTTTACATTGGGTTTATTTCCAAAAAATATTTCATAAGGAGTTTTTGTTACATTTGTATTAGTTGAAGTCCTGTTTTTAAGATATGCAGCTGCACATACTATTGTGGGCCACAATTTCCTACTTACTTTTGCTTCAGCTAATAAACATCGTTGATGGATTTATTATATCTTTCAGCAGTTCCATTAAGTTCATGTATATATGGTGGACATAGATTTAATACAATTTCCTTCTCACTTAAAAATTTACGAATGTTAGAATTCAAGTATTCCTTACCATTATCGCATCTTATCTTTTTGATTCTTTTATCAGTCGAATTTTCAACTTCGTTTACATATTCCATAAAACAATTGTAGACTTGATCTTTTGATTTAATTGTATATACTCTTGATATTTTGCTAAAATCGTCAATAAAAGTAAGAAAGTATTTTTCCCCATTTAACCCAATAGTTGAGTGTGGACCATTTAAGTTAGTATGAATGATTTCCAATATTTCCTTTGCTCTATTCCTATTATTCTTAAAAGGTAAATTGTGCAATTTATTCTCAATACAAATCCTACATTTCATATAGTTAGATTCTAAATTTACAGGTATACCTTCTAACATCTGATTTTCACTTATAGTTTTTAAATAATTGAAATTTATATGACCTAATGTACGATGCAACTTTTAATGCCTCATTCTCTATTCTCATTCACTACATTTACGCTTATTTCATTTTTGTCTTGAACTAGTAAGCTAGTCATCTTATACAATCCATCCTCCTTCCATGTAATTGCAATCAGTGCTCTTTCCCTATCTAAAATTTTTGAATTATTACCTATAGATATTATTTTATGTTTATCTGTTATCCTAGCATAACTAATTAAATTCTTATCCATATCTTTAACATAAAAAACATTTTGCATATTTATTGGATTTGATTTGTTATAAACAGAAAATTTACTAATTAAATTTCCTACCTTTGTAGCTTTTAAAATTATACCATCTCCTATCTTAACATTTACAGGTTGATATAAAACTATACATTCAGAAAAAATTCAAAAAATATTCATCATTGATTACATAATCTGTACAACCACTGTCTAATAACCAATTAATTTGAATTTCATTATTGTTACCTGTTATCATTTTATTATCTGTAGTTTCTACCGATTCTACCCCATTTTCTGACATCATTGAATTTATTTCTAAAAATATTTATATTAATATTTATTTATAAAACTGTTCATACTAGATTCACCTTGTTGATAACTTCTATTATTATGTTGTCGATTACCTCCTGTATTATTCTTCCAATGATATCCCATTCGATTATGTGATCCATTGTTGTTGTAACCACCACGTTGTATGTTGTTGCTTCCACGTTGTAAGTTGTATTGACCTCTGTTGCTATCAAATTGTCTATTTCGTCTTAAAGACCCTCGATATATTCCACTTTGTCGACAATTCATTTTAAAATGACTTGGTTTACCACATTGTTAACAAATATTCTGTTCGTGTCTATTTGTAGCATTTTTTCTTTCCGTATAGAATGCATTCGATTTAGGACCATCACTTTCATTATTATTTTTTACATCAATTAATCGGATCTTACTTTTAATATATTCAACTGTCTGATCTTCTTTTAATACATCAACTAAATCCCCAATATAATTTAATGATTCTGGCAAGGTTCTTAACATATAACTAGTTGATCTTTTCTTTTTCAGTTATTTTTGCGCCGGCACTTTTTAATTCATTTATTTTTCTTTCGAAAGTATTGAAAAATGTTCCGGTATCATTATAATCTTTCAATTTTAATTTTTCTAATTTATTTCTATATACAATTTGTAGGGCTGTGGATTCTTTTAAATGAAGTTCGTTAAATTTTTTGATAATATCATAGGCACTTTCCTTATCACTCACAAATTCTAATTGTTTCTTATCGCACTGTATATGTAATTGATTGCCTTTAGGTCATTTGTATTTCATTCTTCTTTGTCCGTTGTATCTTTGGGTCTGGTTATGTTTATGTAGCAATTTTTCATTTTCAAATACATTGTTATTCTCTGTTTCCAATTGGCATAATCCTCACCATCAAATACCGGTATAGTAACAGGGACATCAACTTGGGGGTTTTCCCCCTAAATTTAGGGGGACAAAATATTTGGTGGGTTTTTTTTGGGGGTTTTAAAAATTTCAGGGGTAATCTTAGGGGTATTTTTAAAGTTTTCCAAAATATTTTACGTCATAATTTAAATAACTAAAATGAATTTTGATTTCTATCTTGAATAAAACAATCCATTTCATGTTGACAATATTCAATACTATTTCTTGATATAGGTTGGTTAATGAAAAATTTTATAATTAGTAAATAAATAATTTGATTTTTTGTGTAAAATGATACCCTATAAACTATTCCTAATATTCTCATTTCCAAGAATAAAATGAAGAATTTAATAATAATGAAATAATATTTAAATAATATTAAATAATAATAAATATTTAATAATTATTATAATTATTTAATAATATTTTTATTTTAATAATAAAAAACACTCAAGTACCTTATAATTGCAAAACTAAACCGTAATACATATATTTTTTTGAATTTCAATTTTAAAAACAATTCTAGGGGATTTTAGGGGGTTTTCAACTTGATTACGGTGGGAAAAGATTCCACGAGTTCGTTACCCTGTATAGTAATGTCCGCCATCTTCTCTACCTTTTTTTATTTCTCGTTTATTCTCTTCGGGGATTTAAACCACACATTCTGCTACCATGTAAATTAAATAGGTTTTCTTTTCTTCTAATGAAACTCTTTCTTGAATAAAAAATATTATCGTTAATTTATAAATGAAAAATGAATAAAAGCTTCTATATCAACTTATCTTTCTCACACGCCATATTATATATCATAGAGTCACTTCATTAATGTCAACTACCAACCATATGAAACAAAAGAAAATAAATGTACAATCTTAACAGCTAGTTCATTGGACATTCTAAATCTATTTGGGAGCTTTGGCTTGCATAGAACTATACATACGTACACAAGAAAACATTACACAGGAGAAGAATCTTGAATTGACAATATATTCACAAATATCCAGGAATATCAATCATATACATATAGTGCAAATATCAGATCATCTTGCACATATATTAGAGATGAGGATTTATTCACAGAAGATCAAAAAAACTCGAAAACGAAGGAAACTCAATTATAAGCACATTGAAAATCTGAGAAGTAAATTAGATTAAGAAAATTGGCAAGAGGTAATCAATATATCTGATGCCAATGAAAAATTTGATGTTTTTTTAAAGTTATTCTGCCTTCTGTTCAATGAGTGCTGTCCGTTGGAGTCTGTCAAAAATTATCGGAGGATTAAATCATCAAAAGAATTAAATGAAATGGAATCTATATTAGATTTGATCAGAGAAGTTTATGTTAATAACCGTAACGAAGTACTCTCAACCTCTACAAACAATATGAAAAGCACTACCTACAAAAAACTCAGATGCACAGAAGAATTTGTAATTAAAATAAAATTGCTACTGCTGATAACATACAAAAAGAATCCTGGAAAATCATAAACACTGAAACTGGTAGGGAGAAAAAAGGACATTGATGGGAGCACCTGCAGCTAACAACTTCAATGAGTTTTTCACAAATATGGGAATTAATATTACTGAACAGATAACTGATGCCTTGGTTACTACAGATGATTTTCTGAGGAGATTAGTTGTAAGCCATGCCAATTCTTTGTTTTTCAGACCTGTAACGGGGAAGGAGGTATTCGCTTACATAATGCAGCTCTCATCAAAACTTGCAATGGATATCTATGATATCAGTACCAATCTGGTCAAATCCACCGCAAATGTGATAGTATGTCCCTTAATTGACATAATAAACTGTTGCCTGGAGCAGAGTAAATTTCCAGATAGAATGAAAGTGGCGAGGATCTGTCCAGTTCTGAAAAATGGCAGCCATTTAATAATAAATGAAAGTCATTTAATAAAAAATGGAACCAAATGATAACTATAGACCTATCTCCATTGTGCCCACATTCTCTAAAGTACTCGAGATGATAATCGCAAAACAACTTGTGTCATATATGGATGTTAACGAACTTTTCTGTAAAGAACAATTTGGTTTCAGAAAAAATCGTACAACTATTGAAGGAATTGAATCTTTGTGCAACTTCATAATAGATGGTTTTGAGTAACATTACAGGACTTTTGTACAATTTTGCGATTTATCAAAAGCTTTCGACTGTATGATACATAAGGTTATACATAAGATGGAATACTACGGTATTAGAGGTGTAGCTCTGGCTCTTTTTCAATCTTATCTAGAAGGCAGAAAACAGGTTGTGAGGTGTGGACAACAGACCAGTCCTGTTCTTGATATAGTGCAGGGCGTGCCCCCAGGGATCAATCCTTGGACCTGTACTATTCATAATTTATATAAATGATTTACCTAGTAACCTCACCTGTCATACACTTCTGTATGCAGATGTCACTACTATTGCCACAAGTGATAAGAATGAAAATACATTACTACAGAAACATGAGCTGAATGGAAAAATTACAGACACTTCAAGGCGAATAAGTTGTTGCTAAATGACAATGAAACTCAGTTCATGACTTTTACCATATCTAGAATGTCACTTTCCACTGATGTTAAATTCCTGGGAGTTCTTTTTGACAGCCGACTAACACATGGAAACCATTGTATAAAATTGAGGGAAAAGTTGAAGAGCTGTATATTTGCAATTAGAAGAGTAAGACAGATTGTCAGCGATCAAGCTGCACTCACAGTTTATTACGGCCTGTTCCATTCCAAAATGGTAGGTATAACTTCTTGAATTATTGGGTGTTTCCAGCCACGTAGGAGAAATTCTGACTGCTCAAAAGGCAGCTGTCAGAGCCATTGAAGGGATGGATTCGGCATCTCACTGTAGGCCTATATTCAGGGAACTTAGAATACTAACTGTGATAGCTCAGTTGATACTTGAGCTAGTTTTGAGTGTTGCTAGAAACACAAAATTTTATGTGAAGAGATCGGAATGTCTACCGTACAATATGAGATATAACGAAGAGCTTAGTATAGAGAGGGCTAGACTGACGAACTAGCGGTAGAAGAAATGAAGCAATTATTCTAGTAATTTCTGACTTTGTTACTACATATGTGACCAATAAATTTCTATTCTATTCTATATATATATATATATATATATATATATATATATATATATATATATATATATATATATATATATATACTGGAATGATGATTTCATATCAGGAATACAAAAAGAAAGTCTATCATTTTCGGGTAAACTAGATTTGATCGGTTTTGAACGAAACTAGTATTTCTAAATTTCAGTTTTTTTTTGTGCTGAGAACGAAGAAATTTAGTCATTTAGATTTTCAAAAGTCTAATTGTGTATATATATTTTCCAGATCTAGCAGCATCACAGAAGACGGAGTAACATCTCGTTTCAAGGAGGAATTCAGAGGTGGCAGCGTAAAACGTGATTCAACCTCTAGAGAATTTGGCATTGGTTCGATTCGTGAAAACTCTGTAACTGATCTTTCTATTAGACGTGAAAGGGAAAGCTCATTAACAAGAGATAGCTCGCGCCTCTCATCCGCAGGTGTGACTGACGACCTTGCCGATCTACGCAGCAAATACTCTCCATCTAACTATGTGCCTACGATACACCGAAAAAATGAGAACATCATACGATCAAAATCGATCAGCGATATTGGACTGCCGCCCATTGAAAAAACAAAGATGAAGGTAACTGAAGTTATTAATTATAATGTGAGTGTTTTGCCTACTACTTCTACTACTACTACTACTAACGATAACTGTTCTAATAACGACAACAATGGAAATAGAGCTTCAGTTGCTGACTTACGAAAAAGGTTCGACACATTTTCTGATAATAAAATTTCAAAATCGCCGCTCAGCATAGAAGCTGCGGACGTGAAGGTATCACATAAAAAATTCAAACTTCTTGGTCAGACCAATCTCAAAGTAAAAGACGAAAACAATGGTGCCCGAACTGAAAAGAAATCTATTCAAACTGAAACCAACGTAAAAAGAATTCAAATGAAAAGTGACAAAATCAAAGCGGACTTAGCCGACGTTAAGGTTATACAAATACCTGGCATACACAAAGATCCAGACGAACAAAGCAACTCCAGGGACTCTTCGAAAATGGGAAATCTTGATAAACACAGGAATGGTATTGATAAGAGGGATATTGATGCTGAGAAAAAGATCGCTATTAATGCCGAAAGACAAAAAGCTAGGGCGCTAGTGTCTAAAGAAAATGGCTCTGTTGACCATTGTGACGTTCTGCCAATCGAAATTAACATTGTACCAACCAAATTAACAAACGGTATAGTCGCATCAAAAACTCAAGCTTTGGACTCCACAGAAGAAGTGGACGATGAGACTAATGGCGGGCAAATTAATGCAATCAACAGCATTTCTGATCTGAGATTGGAGAATTTCGCTAACGCATCATCAGTTGAAAACTTATACCGTACTAATAATTTCGCTTCTTATATATCGAGTAAGGATCTTGATGGAGGCGATAAACAACCGACTATTGTGAATGTTGTTTTTCAGAGTGAGAATGATGAGTCACAATATGCCGAAAAATCGACGATCTATTCGAAAGTAAGTGATTAAATTTTTTACTCCTAATGCTATTTGAACATCGGCCTTCTTTTGTTTGTATTTCTGTTCTTAATTCCAAATATACTATTTCTTAATCTGCAGAATATTGCGGTATATAGAGATTTGCATTTTGGGCTATAATTACCTATGTCATTCTTATGTTCTGTTTTGAAAACTGGAATTATATAATTCATTAATTTTTTCAAAACTTCATTCATGATGTGTGACTATTATGCTATGTTTGAAAAAAACATAGAGTCTGAAACTAAACATACTTAAATTATATAACTTCTATTCTTCTTGCTTTTCTGTTCAAGAAATCCATAATAGTTTCGTGTATGTTTATATCTTCTAATATGGCATCCTCTATGGATACTGTTGCTTACTTTGTTCAGCTTTCCTGGAACGCAGGTAATTCTTTATAAGTTAAATTCTTCTAATTAATAAAAGGACCTTTCCGCGCTTGCTCATTACCACCTACTAAACAAGGCCTGAATGCTCAGTCCCAAAAGTCCGATGATTTCGTAGAAGTGGTCATATAGGTCGACCAATTCCAACCACCCTTACTTGTAAAACGTAACTTTCTGCTAATTTAAGTCTGAGTTTTATGTACGCTATTTTATATCTACTAGACATTAACTTTTAAATCTATTACTAAGACGATTCGTTATATATCTACTAGATATTATCTAGCTGTTTTGTCGATTTCCTTGGCTTAGTCGGAAAACAACCGACTATGGCGCGGTAGGATTCGGGTTCGAATCCCGGTGAAGGCTTGCTTGTATGTGTTGAGACAAACAACATAGATTTGAGTAGTTTAATGATGATTATTGTTGGGTAAAGTACATTAGCTGTAGCTGTTCTATGCAGTTTTATCCCTCTGATATATATATATATATATATATATATATATATATATATATATATATATATATATATATATATATATATATATATATATATATATAATAAAGTAGTTTTATTTCATAGTTCTTACAAAAATGCATTATATATCACCCAAAGGAAGAAAACATAGAAACAACGTCAAAAAACTGGTTCAAGAGCAAATTATGAAAATATTAGGATTCAGTTGTACAGTATTGGTAGAATTCTGCTACATCATAGGGTTCACATTCCATGATCAATCCATAAATCATCCTCTTAAATTGGTGAAAGTCCGTTATAGATTGGTATCTCTTAGGTAATACATTGAAGAATTTCATTGACATATACTTCATCCCATTCTGAACTAGTGCTAAATTATGCCGCGGATACAAAAATGGTTCTATTCGTCTTGTTATATTTCTACTTTTGTGTTGATTAAAGTAAATTTTATTCTTATGTAAAAATAGCAGGCATTTAAAAATGTATATACCATTCAGCGTCAGAATTTTATTTCTCCGGAATAAACCTCTACATGAGTTCCTCAGTTTCATCCTGTAGATAGTCCTCAGAGCAAATTTCTGCATGACAAAAATACGGTTACTGTGAACACTGTTTCCCAAGAAGATGACACCATAAGTGAAAAGGGTTTGAAAACTTGACTTATAAATTATCATTAAAGTATCCACTTCAACGTGATGTTTCATAACATTCAATGAGTATATCACAGTACAAAGTCTTCCTGCCAAGACATTCACATGCTCTTTATATTTCAGGTTGAAATCCAAATGAATACCTAAGAACTTTGTGCTCACAGCCATCTGTAGGTCATTTCCTTCGAGAGTAATTATTGACCTAGGCACGAGAAGGTTAGATTTATCAGTTTGAAACAGAACACAATCTGTCTTGCTGACATTCAAAAGAAGTTCATTCACATTACCCCAATTTTTGATAGCTGTGAAAGCAATCTCATTGTTTTGTATGACATCAGCTAATTCAGTAGATGATGTCACTATATTTGTATCGTCAGCATATATAGTAGTGTGTGAACATTGTGGCAATGCATTTGGGAGATCATTGATGTATAGAACTAATAGAAACGGTCCCAGAATACTACCTTGTGGTACTTCCATTCTGGTATTCAACTTATCGGACAGATGGACTCCATTCAATTAAATTTTTACAAGTTGTGTCCGATTCTTCAAATAGCTTTCAATTAATGCTAGTTGTTTGTTTCTTATCCCATAGTGGTTCAGCTTTTCGAGAAGTCTATGATGATCGACACAGTCGAAAGCTTTGGTCAAGTCCAGAAAAAGAGCAGTCGGAATGACACCGTTATCTAATGCGTCTAGTACTGTTTGTGTGAGTTCGTAGATAGCCGTATCTGTTCCTCTGTTTGGTAAAAAACCATGTTGACTTCTACTGAAAACTTCAAATTTTGTGCAGAATTTTAATAACTTTTTGCGAGTAGTTTCTCAAAGACTTTCGAGAATGACGGCAGCAGGCTTATTGGTCTATAATAATAATAATAATAATAATAATAATAATGTTTATTGGTGTAGATACTGAAAATTACATACATATACTAAAAATATACATCAATGTCGTATATGCAGGACAGTTTTACACAGGTCAATCTAAAAACATACTATCAAATATCGATCAAAATATTTACAAGTTCACAACGCATCATCAACCCGCACACTTAAAAAATCGTTCAGATCATATAAAACATTTTCAATGATGAATTTCTTAATAAACACTTTAAATTTGATCACAGGCATTGAACGCACTTGCGGAGGAAGATGATTAAAGAATTTCCAGGACCAGTAGTTCGGTCCATTAAGTGATTTACTCAGTCGATAAAAGTTCAATCGAAAGTTTTTCTTATATCGTGTATCATGTATATGATAGCTTTCATTTGTCACTGCGGATTGTGCGCTTTCTCGTGCATAACACAGGCATACATAAACGAACAATCCCGGAAATGTAAGAATCTGAAGCTGTCTGAAGGCATCTCTACAGGAATCCCAATAACCAATTCCCACCATCACTCGAATGATTCTACGCTGCAACCGAAAAACACAACCTCTCCCCGAGCAATGACCCCAAGCTAGCAAGCCATATCTCAAATGGGATTCAAAAAGTGCGAAATAAGCGATCCTTAATACATCTGCCGAAACAGATGTGGATAAATTACGGAGAACAAGAATGTTTGCACACAATTTTGATATTAAACGCTCTACATATACAGACCAGGTTAACGCCGAGACCCAAAAATGAAACACTGTCTCTTTCGTTGGACCTTAGGCTGAAAACTATCTCTTTAGTTTTATCCCCATTCATACACAAGCGGTTTTCAGTGAACCACACTTGCGCTCTTGCCTGGGCGTTTTGCGACATCTCCTCAACATAATCAAGCTTCCTTCCCCTAACAGACAAGCAGGTATCATCAGCATACAGCACCGTTTCAGCCAGAGGCACGTAATCGGGAAAATCATTAATATATATCACAAAAAGTATGGGACCAAGAATTGAACCCTGAAGAACTCCTATTGTTATCTGTCTTTTATCTGACTGCTCACTTCCAGAGCAGACTACCTGAAACCTATTCGACAGATAGGATGACAAAAGAGAAATCACTGACTGAGTGAAGCCATACCTATCGAGTTTATTCAATAAAATTTCATGGGATACACAATCAAAAGCCCTCGACAAATCAAGCAAAACCGATAACGAATGCAAGCCATCTTCAAAGCACTCATTCGTGCGATTAATAAATTCTATCATAGCCTTTGTAGTGCTCCGTCCTCTTCTGAAACCAAACTGAGATTTTGAGAACAGGTTGTTCAACTCAAAAAACTCAATCGCTTGGTGACACATGATTCTTTCAAGTACCTTGGAGAAAACGGGAAGAAGAGAAATTGGTCTGTAGTTGCTCACATTTTCCGGGTCACCTTTTTTATATAGAGGAATGGTTTTGGAAACTATTAGACAGTCTGGAAATACTCGAGGCATTGATTAATCAAAGTTGTTAGAGGAGATATAATACTATTGAGATTTCTTTTCAATAAAGGAACACAGAGGCCATAGAAGTCTTTAGATTTACTATTTCGCAAAGAGCGGACTACTTCCCTGACTCTCACCTGACTCACCTTGCCGAACTCGAAACTCAGAGATGAAGCCACATGCCTCGAAAACAAACCATCAGCACGATCCGACCCGAGGAATGGAAGCAAAGTGATCATTGAACTCATTAGGACTAATTTTGAGTTCATCTGTTACTTTTTCGAATCTTCTTTTTTTGTTAATGAGATTCCATGCAGTTTTACTGACGTTAGTAGAACTTTTAATTATTTTATCATTTGCTTCCACTCTTGCTCGACGGAGAGCCAATCTATATTCCAGCCGTAATTTATTTCTTAATGATCTCAAATTATCGTACCTGTATAATATATATAACTCATTCACGAGTGTCAATTCTTTTCTCATTGTGTCTAATACCTTCGTAAACCATTTTATCCCACCATCGCCTTGACGACCTCGTATGATCCTCTCCGGAAAAGCCATCAGGAAGCAGTCTACAAAGTTCTGCTGGAAAATCCTAAAATTATTGTTGATGTCACCATTTTGATGAATAACGCAGCCCCAGTTCAAAATCTGCAACATTCCATGCATAACACTGTAACCTTGCTCAGTTAAAGGCCTGCATTTAGTTGGAATGACCTTGTCGGCTACATGCGAAAGAGCCACACGAAATGTTTGAGCCTTATGATCCGAGAAATCACAACCAATCACTTTGGTCTCAGCCTCACCAGCCTGAAAATTAGTAAAAATATTATCGAGGCAGTTATCACCTCGAGTAGCATGAAATATAGTTCTATGCAGACCGAAAGAGCGAAACAAGTCACAGATAATTTTTGACTTATTCTTAATTTTGTGATATGATTCTTCTTGATCATGAATATTAAAATGTACATTAAAGTCACCACACACAATTAGATTTACACTGGAATCGATAGAGTTCAGAATCTCTTCCAATGCAAGCAAAAAGCTATCAAAGGAACCACTTGGTGAATAATAAATAGACACTAAGGTGAGGTTTTCGTCACATATGTGGATACCAGCCACCTCACAATCAACATCTTTTGATAAGGAAATAATGTCAGTCAGGTTTATAAATTTAATATTGTTTCTGCACAAAACTACAACATCTCCACGATTTCTGTGGGTACGTCCATAAAATGAAGCCAGTTTCCAGCCATCCATATTAAAATTGCCACACTTAGTGGAATCTGTGATATATGTATATTGATAAATATTAATTTGGCACATGTGCAAAGGCCAAGTGGGGATGTATAAGTAATCCAGATGCACTAGTACGAATTGACCAGTTATTAAATGTGTATCAAATTATACGTTGTTTATATATCTCTCTCCCAGCGTACATTACAGAATCCATCCAGCTTTCCGTGATGCATAGAATGTCTGGTTTACCGGATTTCTCGAGAAAACATTCCAATTGATTTAGTTTATTATTTACACCTTGAATATTCAGATGCATGAGTGAAAAGCTTCTTGCATTGGACTTACATTTATCAAAGGTGACTAAGTTAGTCACATTGTCTTCTGCTGGGGCGGACGCCTCATAAAAAACCGATTTACTGTGACTCTCTCTGGCCATAGGTCGGGATCCATTGCTCGAGAGAAATATTCATTTGGCATTATAAGTTTGAAGGAAGAATAGAGCTCCGGATGCTTCGAAACGTGCTTCTCACAGGTAACTTCTGGTATTTTATCCTTTACGAATTTCAGAATATCAGCAGTTGAGGTAGAAGAAGCCTTGAAACGTGTATATATGACAAAGGTTTCTTAGGTGCACTCTTCCGAGCACTCGATTTTGATTTTCCAATAATGGGCCTGTGACTTTTTTCATTTTGTCAGATATTCGGACATTTTGGGCTATTTGAGGTGACTTGGGTTTTTTTTTGATTTAACTTCGGTCCAACCTTCATCAATCATATTCACACTTGATGCACCCTCACTCACCCAATTATCGCCTGCCAGAGTGACCTCATCTTGATCTGTTTTAGATATGGAAGAGGGATCAATCGAAGACTCTTCTCCCGTGGACAATTTCACATTTGTATTTGTTTGGGAAAACATGTGGGAATTCCAAACAGCTGGTCGCTCGTTATCGTCTTTTTTACATCTCAGTGTTTGGATTTCTTTCGTTAGCTTCGCTATTTCTTCACTCTGACTCATCACTAATTTGTATAGGTCAGATAACCTCGAATCGAAGGATGCGGTTATTTTTATTACGGCTTCATTTTATAATTTGTCCATTTCAAGTTTCAATTGTAGTGAGTTTTCATGGTAATCTCCAATATCAGACTTAAGTCCAAGGTAAGTCGTGCACTTATCACAGACTATATCGGTCATTGAAATTTTTCATTGTAACATTAGCACATTTAATATGAAAAATGTTATCACATTCATTACACTTAATAACATCGTCATATTTATCGATTTTATTAGAACAAGTTAAGCAGGGCGAACTTCGCGTACGTGTCATTTCACCAACGTTTATAAATGGATGTCTATAGATGGACGTCTATAGTTGTCATAATCATTAAATGATCCTTTTTTATATAACTGCAATCTTCAGTGCGTCTGGAAAAATTCCCTCTATGAAGGACATATTGATTATATATCTTAAAGGCTCCACAATATGTTTTATTGCTCTTTTTATAACATTGTTCGGAATTCCATCATGTCCACTTGCTGTAGAATTTTTCAATTCTTTCACTATTTTTTCTATTTCTGCAGCCGTGACCTCGAAGACGTAATAGGAGTTCACCTTTCTTTGTATATTCTCAACGTCATAACTAATTGGAAGTCCCTGACATAGGTTTGGACCAGCCATAACGAAGTGGTTGTTTAATTCATTTGCTATGTTGACTGGATCTCCCGATGGTAAAATAACTTTGGACTGTGAGCCTGATTTTCCCAAAAGTGTATTTATGATATGCCAAGTAGTTTTGGATTTATTATCAGAAATTTTGATTTTTTCTGTATAATAAGACCGTTTTGCTTCGGAAATAGCTTTATCATATTGTTTTTTCTATTTTCTATAAATTATTTGGGCTTCTAAATTATATTTTGACATCACATAGTATATATCCAACTGATTCTTCAAATGTTTTGTCTTATCATTCCTGATTATTGGTGTCTTGCTTAAGGAATTTTTAGGAGCATCAGTTAGAGGAAAACTGTCCTCAAAAACCACTTGAAAGTACTGTGAAAAAAATTCCCACATTTCATTTATTTCATAGTTCTTATAACAACGAATTTTTTCCCAATTGGTTTCCCGAAGAATGCTGCCGAATTTCTCAAAAGCTTTCTCGGAGTAGATTGGTATTTTCTTCTGCTTACTATCAGTAGATTTGATAATCTCTAAATTTATTTTGTAGCTCTGCGCAGTATGATCAGACAAATGTGGTTGACATATTGTCGACTCACCGTTCAAAATATTTGTAAATAAGATACAGGTTGCAGAGTGATTAGTAATTCGTGTGGGTTCATTTATCATAATGCCCACGTTGAATGAATTCAAGATGGATATGAGCGTTTTTACATCCTTGTTCTCTTTTTTAAGTAAATCAATGTTAAGGTCACCTGTTATTATCAGCTTTATATTATTTCCCTTATTTAGAATATCCAAAGCCTGTATTAGTTTCTCAAATAGTAGATTGATATCTGTCACAGGTTGCGTGGCGGCTCTATATATACAAACAACAACTAACTTATAATTTTGAATTATTTGACACTCAATGGCAGAACACTCAAATATGTTCACAGCAGAAAGTTTTTCAATATCTGGCCGGGATTTACATTTCAAGTGTTCACGAATAAAGATTGCGCTACCACCATGTTTATTTTGTTTCCTTTAGAAACTAGATATCAGCCTGAAACCATTTATCCGGTACTCCTTCAATTGATCCCTAGTTTGCCAGTGTTCTGTTAGTGCGGGGATATCTACTTCAAAATCTCCAAGGAAATTTTCAAGGCCGTTGAAAGATGTTGCTAAGGACTGTATGTTTAAATGTGTAATTTTTAAGCTATTGTTATTAAGGTCTAAAGCAGAGCTGCCTTCTTTAAGTTTTGTTGTTTTCAGGGCGTGACTGTGTTGTATCTGCGCTTCACAAAAAACCGTTTTATTGCTACACCCTCTGGCCAAAATGTCGGATTCATAACTTGTTCCAAGAATTCAAATGGGACAGCCACTTTAAAAGATGAGTAAATGTCAGGCCTTCTAGAATTTACCTTTTCACATGTGACATCCATTATAGTTTCATTAATATGATTTTCATGATGTGCTGATTCCGTTATTGGGCTTAGCCTAGAGACGTGTAGGATTGCAAGAGGTTTCTTTGGTGCAGCGACTAAAACATTGGACTTCGTAGTACCAACTATGGGTTTTATTGATTTTCGGTTGGCTTTTGGTGGAGCATCTGCAGAATGATTTCTATTTTCCATAACATTTCTCGTGATTGATGAATAAGAATCCTTTTTCCCTTTTTTTTCGAATTTACAATCTCATCAGGCTTTATGTCGCTCTCTATGAGTATAGGCTCATTCATAATTTTTTTTTGCTTCGATTTATAATTGGAAAGATGATCATCTGGAGACTCGCCAGAGTCATTAATATTTATAGAGCCCCAAAAAACAATATTATATCGAGAGTAACTTTTTATATCGAGAGTTTGTTGATGAAAAATGCAATAATAGTTGGTCACATAAATCTGGACGCATTCAATGATAGCAACAACAATAAAATTTACAAAAATGTGCTACAGTTAAACAATTATAAGATCTAAAATACATATGCTACTAGAAAAAATGAAAATAAAGATACCTTTATCGATTATATCATTACACCAGTGGATAAAAAATGCACCATAGGAACATATGACAGGGCTATATCTCATCATCAAATCCTAAATATTAAAATATTATTCAAAAATAATGATTTAAACAGAAAACAAATTTATATAGTAAAAAAAAAATTATACAGAATTTTGCAAAAAAATTCTAGAAGCTTATATAGGTTATATATAACTATACAGAGCATAGGTAACATAAATCATCTCACTCGACTTATAAAAGATTTGAAAAAAGTTGCAGTAAAATCAGAAAAATAAAAATAAGGAACAATAATAAAAGGTTCAATTATGAAATACAAAACATAATAAAAAAACGTGACAAAGTCTATCGAAAAATGAAGATATATCCAAATGATTTATACAAAAACCAGTTTAAACTACTGAAAAAAGAAACGAACTATATCATAAGAAATTCAAAACAAGAATACGTTAACAATCAACTGACTAAGGCAGGAACAATTACTAGAAAAATATGGGAACTAATAAAAAATAATTTAATTACAAGAAAAAAGGAAACAAATATTATCAACAAGCTGAAAATAAGAGACAGGATAATAACATCTCCACTAGATATTGCAGACAGTTTGAACACTTTTTTTTCAGAAGTAGCTTTAAATCTTCAAAAAAATATAATTTCCCAAAATGTTCTTACATTTCCAGAGTGCTGTAATAACTGATGTATATATCTATGGAAGTGTACATCAAGAGAGCTAAGCCATATTGTATATTCAATAAAAAAATACAGGTGCCAGAGGTCCAGATCACATAACAATAAAGGATATAAAAACAATCTTCTACATTATTAAGGAAAAATTACTAGAACTGATTAACGAATGTCTTGCGGGGGTAAAATTTCCATCATCCCTGAAAATTTCTAAGATAATTCCAATCTTCAAGAAGGGAAATAAGGAGGACACCAGGAACTACCGTCCCATATATCAACTATCCATTACATCAACTATATCAAAAATTCTGGAAAAGCTCATAAAAGCAAGATTGGCAGACATTTTGAACATCTCAGGGCAAAAATATAGCTTTCAAGGGTCAAGTTCGACATTGGGAGCCGCTACAGACCTAATTGAATGTATAATTGAAAATACAGATGAAGAAAGTTTTGTGGTTGCGGTGTTCATCGACCTTAAAAAGGCGTTGGACATGGTGAGCCACGAAATTCTGCTGAGAAAGCTACACCTGATGGGTATTCAAGGGCCTGCCTGGAAGCTCATCGAGACCGTCTTAGAGGAAAGAAAGGAATTTGTGGAAGTAAATGAAACAAAATGTTCTGAAGTGGATGTTAAATGTGGATGTTAACCTCAAGGATCGGTCCTGGGACCATTACTATACCTTTTGTATGTAGAAAGTCTATCCAAAGCTGATCTTCTGGCCAAATATTATATGTTTGCTGATGTTGAAAGACAAAAATCTAGAACAGCCCCAAAAAAAAGTAAATGAAGTTCTGAAGATACTTTCCGAATGGCTTAATCAAAATAAATTAATTTTAAATGAGGATAAAACAGTATTCATGTTGTTTTCCCCTAAGTGTCGTTATAATATCAATATGAACTTTAATATATAATTAACAATAAAATCATCAAAAAAGTCTCGTATCATACATACCTTGGTCTTACGATAGATGAGTGATTGAAGTGGGGAAAACACATAGACAGAATTTTCAACAGACTGTGTGGTCTTATTAAGTGTGCGAAACAGATAAATGTATTTTTTTATGATAAAACTGAACTTATGTTCTATAACGCACATGTGTTTTCAGTTATCTAATTGCACTATGGGAAAACACAACTCAATACAATATCAATCGCCTGCAAAGATTTCAAAATAGAGCAATAAAAAATATTTTCCATTTAAAATATGAAACTAGATCATATCAATTGTACGAAAAATACTAATTCTTCCAGTTAAGAAACTTATCTGTCTTGAACTATGTGCATTGGTATACAAAATAGATCATAACATATTAAAGAGTAACATTGTATACGGAAAAATTCTTCATAGATACAATACAAGAAACAAAGACCGATACACTCTGAATGACAGCATAAAATCAGCTTTTGGAAGAAAACTTCCCAGTAATAATGGAGCCTTCATGTACAACAAATTACCAAAAAAAATTCGTTCATCTCAGACCTTTCCTATATTCAGAAAGAGCTTTAAATCACATATTTCCAAATGTTAAAATTTTGTTGTTAACTATTTAATTTAAAAAATGTTAGAGATACTCTGTGATAACAATTTTGTGTTGATTTACAGTTTCAATAAAGATCTATCTATCTATCTAATATCCAGGTTACTGTTATATGTGAGTTAAATACTCTTTATTATTGATTTGAGACATATCGATTTCATGATCAAATTTTGGAAATGGGTTTTACAAATACATATACAAAAACATAGATTATCAACTTTCAAAGAAATTTAACTATATTATTAAATGGAATTACCTATATCTACCAAACTGTATGTATCTTTAGAATCTTACATAAATCTTAAAGTAAAATGCATGAAACATAACTTTGTCGAAACAATCAGTTTAGCATAATAGAAGTATCACCTTGAGAAAAATTGAACTTCGTTTATTTCTATTTCATTATAAAGATTGCATGAAATTTTACCATAACAATATATATATATATATATATATATATATATATATATATATATATATATATATATATATATATATATATATATATATATATATATATACGGTATAAATTACGGTATAGACCTGCACGTGTAAAAGTGTGAAACTTGTTGACATATGTGTCGAGTTATTGGCTCTCCTCAGAACGGCGCAGTTCAAGTTTCACATGTTCGAACTTGAAAGTTAATTAAAACACAAAATTCTACGAATCGACCGCTTTGTGTATTGAGAATAAGTTGGGATATACTACTTGCCCCGTCGCGCATCTCATCGATCACGCTACGTTTGGTGAGCTGAATCTCCGACGGGTTCCGGGGACTGTATCAATTGTTACGCCAATGGGGCGATATTTATACCTTCCGGAAATTTTGGACCAACAATTTAGATAATTCAAAAAGGTTTACACAGGTATATTTATAAAAATAAAAAAAAGAAACTTACGGTATAGATCTGCAGCCGTTGACATTAATTATGTTTTGAGCTATTGGCTCTCCTCAGAACGGCGCAGTTCTAATTCTATTTTCTATTTTAAATCCTAATTTTAAATGCTTTTATTAGTGTGTAGGTTTATCGTGTTATAAGTGTTTGTTATCCCATATAATATAACTGTTCTGGAGATCATACAAAAGATTCATGATGCCATACTGTGTTCCAGGTTGTAGAGGTTATTATTTAACTTGCAATAAGGTAAATGTTTTCAGATTCTCGTCTGATGAAGTTTTACATAAAAGATGGCTTGTCGCGATTATAATAGTAAAATTAGTACTAGAGTGTGCTATTTACAAGAAGCAATGAAAAGAACTTTCAGTGAATTCGACTAAAAAACTGGAGATTTAATGAGTTATAAAGTTAAACATCCACGTTTATATTCAAATGCCTTACCAGGGCCACCTTGAATACAGGCCATGAAATGAACATCTGTTAAAAGAAGAAAGTGGTCCAACAATAATTATGTCATTCATGTTATACACTCTTTCTCCTTGTGTTTATGTTTTAATGCGAAATTACTTCAATTTTACGACAAAAAGATATCTTCAATATTTGTCTGCAAATCTAAATGTTGCCCCAAGTACTTCAGCTCGCGACAAAAACACAAAAAACTATTTACATTATGTGTCTGAGTCTTTGAAACCTCATTAAAAAGTTGTTGTTTTATTAATAGATGAAATATACATTAATAAAAGGCTAGATTATAGATGATATAGTTTGATAGGTGTCGCTTGTAATGACAATTCGTTAGCCACAACAATTTTGGGGTTCATGATTTCTTCAGCTTTTGGTAATTTCTCAGAAGTGGTAAAATTATTACCAGTTCATAATATAATAGGTTCAGAAATGACACTATTCACAAAAATATTATTACTTCGGTACAAAATGCTGGTTTCATTGTTTTGGATATTATAACCGATAACCATCGAATAAACAGATCGCTATTCACAAATCTAACTCACAATAACACATTCTTTCAAAACCCAAACTTGCCTCGACACAGGATATTTGTAAACTATGATTTTGTACATTTATTCAAAAATATTATTAATAACTGGAGAAATTTAATGAATTTAGATAATACTTTTCGAATATAATATTTATTTATACTTAGGTAAATAATTCAATTTCAGTAATTCCTACAGCGTTTCTTTCAAGGTTCCTTTTCTCTCAAATAATTCAATAAATTTGGTTAGGCAACTTTTCATGTGAATAAATCCCACTGACTAATAGAAGTATTTTTTACGCAGTGGGGCTTTATCGAAAACATCGTTGTTTTCTTGAAATAATAAATGTTTTACCTTTGTCTGTTACAGAAATATGTGCTCACAATACCCAATATAATATTCTATATGTTATAAATACGAAAAATATTTCTTATTCGTTCGCAATATACAAAAAGAGTTAAAATAATGCTCGAAACTTTGGGAACAACCGACTAGGGGAGTAGACCACTGTGTGCAATTTGGCAACACCGAGGAGATTACGCTCTTCATGGCCTGTATTAAAGGTGGCCGTGGCCGTACCCTCAGTTTTTTGTAATTTTAAATATACGAATAACGTAACAATATTTCAAATGAGTTCATTTGTCACATATGCAGTAACAATCGATGAAAATTTAGCAGTACAAACTTTTTACATGGCAGTAAATTGAATATGTCTTCAAATAAGCTTCAAACAAATTTGACAGCAAAAAATATCAATGACATAAGTGACATATTGTTGAAAATTGATGCATTGAAAGTAAACGCGTATTGAAAATACGTTATTAAAATTATTAATTTAAATTATGTAGCAGATCATATTTCAAATGAGTTCATTTGTCACATATGCAGTAACAATCGATGAAAATTTAGCAGTACAAACTTTTTACATGGCAGTAAATTGAATATGTCTTCAAATAAGCTTCAAACAAATTTTACAGCAAAAAATATCAATGACATAAGTGACATATTGTTGGAAATTGATGCATTGAAAGTACACGGGTATTGAGAATACGTTATTAAAATTATAAATTCAAATTATGTAGCAGATCTAATATGGCATCTTGTTAACAAAGATGACATTTTTAAAATATTTATATATATATATATATATATATATATATATATATATATATATATATATATATATATATATATATATATATAAGAAAATGAACACTAGAACATTCATTTGAAAAATTGAAATTGATCAAGAGAATGTTATAGTAGAGCCTAGATATGTGAACGTGTACGATGTGATGTCTCCATTATCCTTCAAGGGATAAATGTTAGAGAAATATTGAAATCGATGCCACACCTGATGGAAGTGCGAGACATATATGTTTCGTTCTGCAAGGAACTCGTCAGTCGCACCACGTCCATCGAAGTGAGGCAACGATTTCAACCTCCAAGCATCTTCTTGTGACTTCAAGCGGAAGATCGTAGAGTAATGAATACTCTGCAATTCCAATAGAAATCAGTAGAAAACACCTCTCTCAGATTACAGGCACACCAAGCATCGAAATTTCACATATCTATATATATACCTACGGGTATAGAAGAATTTTTGATATTAGAAAATTTTTTCAATAGGAAATTCTGTACACTTTCGACAGTTTGTGTAAGGTTTGAGATTTGAAACAGGGAAAGCTTTGAATTTGTCTAAGCCCTCCACGTCAGCAGCTCCAGAATCAGTTCCGACAACAAGAGGTTTTCTAGGCTTCCTACTTTTTTTCTCACAATTTTCCATTCAGAATACAATGCTTTTTCGAGTTTGGGAGGGGATTCATTATTTTTATTGTGATTGCTTGCTATTTGTGCTAATTCGACCGCCTGATTTACCTCAGCCAGAGTTAACTTTTTGAACCCTTGATTTGGGTTTCTTATTCTTTTTAAGAAGATCGACAGTTAGAGATGTGTTAATAACTTTTCCGTATAATATATAATCCTGCATATCGCAAACAAATCTAAATTTATTGGAAAATGTGTTGGTTGTTTTAGTCTAACATTTTTTATTGAAAAACCATTATGTTCAGGATTATAGTTTGTTTTACTCTCAATAAGTTCGTAATATTCAATATAGGTGGTGGAACAGGTCCTGAATTTCGAGACGTCACATTTCAACATCTACTTGTTAGAACACCAACTTTTCAATATTAATTAAGTTTTCACCCATCAGTTCCATAACAATCTGTTATGTTCAAAATTGGAGAAGTGGAGGAATGATTCGTCAAAATTCTACCATTTGGAAGAACAAAAGTTCTCTACTATTAGTATTAGATTGTTTAAGTAATATACTGAGAATATATATGAGAGTTTTTCAAAAACGTTTTTTTCGTAATGTTACCACTTCAGTATTTTTTAGGTTTTGTATTTTTCTCGTTTTATACCTATTCAAAGTAATTCATTTGATACATATGTAGTGAATCAATCGACATCTAGTGTACTAGATCAATATAACTTCTATTACTTACTGATTTAACTATTAGTAAAGTTTTTTCATACTTTGATATTTTGTGGGAAAAATCTGCTCTCTGCGAAGTAATTTTTTCACATTTCGTATATTATATTTCAGATCATTAAAATATATAATACATGGTTGTCATATAGGTAAGTGATAGAAAAATACAGCGTTGTGCGAAAAACCCAATTGACATTATGAGAAAAATTATTGGAGGTTTCAATAACTTCGAAAGGATTAAATTAAATAAAATTAATATGAAAGAACAATTATAATTGAAGTGTTGATATTGCATCGATAACTTCCTTTAAAATTGCAATGTTTTCAATATATGTGATTTTATATGCCTATAAATGCAAATTCGAGTTGGTTCATTAGTGAATAAATATTTCCTTATTTAATTAGAGTGTGGACGAAATAATTCATGAAATATCGCTACTGCTGCGCATATCATTTTCATCCTGTCAAAAATATAGGTTAAATGTCAACAAAAAACTCAAATGATCATAAACACATAAAAGAATTTCGATTATTGCATTTAGATGATCAACTTGCATTGCAACAACACTTTATAGGAAATATGTCGACAAAAAATCTGATCTGGCGGCAGCTGACCAATAAAGGTTTTATGGTATGTTGAATAATAAGCTAAAGAAGAAGGCATACTTATCTGGAACCCAGGGTCGCGTAAGGATTTTATCAAATTTTTATGTATTCTGGTTTTGTTGATAAATATGATAAAAAGGTTGTGTTTTAAATAGATATGTTATAATGTTAATCCTGCTTGCTAAGAATGTGCATTGCGTCGTGAATCAGAGTTAATAATAATATATGGAACTATTTTCCAATCACTCTTGAACGTATTTATATGTAGACAGTTGATGGAGATACCCCTCCGATAGAGGAAGCCTCCTACGTGAATATTTCACTAGGAAACATTCCCCTCAATTTGGTGTAGGACCTATGTTCGTTTCGAAAGTCATCGATGCTTCTTTGATAGATTAAATATTGACTGATGATTCATAATAATGATGAAACAATTGTATCCTATTATCATTCAACAAGATCGATGAATTTTTCGAAACGCTCTTAATATTCACTCTCGAAGGGGATGGTTTCGTTCTCGTTGACAACATTTGTGTAGACGACAGCTCCCTGAGAGTTTTTTTTGAAATATTTCGATTAAGAATCTCAGTATTTTGCGATTGAACTTGAATTTGTAGTTTTTAGGGCTTTTGCTTCAAAGTTTTTGCTTGCTAAAAACGCTCCATCATCTCCTTCTTCCGTTTAACTGTTCATTTTATTCCAGGTTTGTGCGATGATTTTTGCTCAAACTTCACATGTGCGATTTTATAGCGACACTCCGTGCGATCTTCGAGATTTTTTATATTTATCTGTTGTATAACCTTTTGGGTCTCTTTAAGCCACTCTGCACCGCATTTACTCTCTGTTATTATATCGATTAGTTTTTTCGGTATTCTGGACTGTTTCATCCTGTAGACATACGTGTCCATAAACCTTTGCTTGTCGTTTTCTGATTTCTTCCGTTGTTGTATTTCTCTTTTGATAAAGTTCGTTCTGAGGTCTTTTTATCCAAATACCGTTTCTATCGATTGTTTCATAAATCTTTCTGATAATTTTTCGTTCTTGTTTTTCTATTTCTCTAATACTTGAATGACCGCCAATAACAAACAAAGCGTCGCGTCGTTGTTGATTCCATATCAGCCAAAGTTTTGAAAGGAATTAGTGGAATTATTAGCGAGCACTTTGCATATCTCATCAATGTTTCCATCACTACTGCAAAGTCCCCCAATATCCCTAAGCAATCCATAGTAATTCCAGTATTCAAGAATGGTACCGTAAGTGAAATAATTAATTATCGCTCAATATCCATTTTGAGCGCGTTGAGAGAAAATTTTTTCGCCAGAATGATGAGTCATCTCAATAGATTCAAAACACTTGACTCCGAGCAACATGGATTCAGAAGCGGCCACTCAACCCAATCAGCTACAGTTAAGTTTTTTCAATCCTTGTACGAGTGTTTGGATAAACACTTGTTTATGGCAGGTAATTTTTTGATTTATCTTCGGCATTTGATTCACTATCCTTTGAAATTTATACTTGATGAATGCTAAAATTTAGGTTTAAGAGGTGTTTTTCTGAATTGGTTACGTAGTTATCTTGAAGAAAGAACGATGGTAGTGAAAATACTCTTGGGGTGCCGAAGGCTCTGTACTCGGGCCTCTTCTATTCATATTGTTTATTAACGATCTGCCTACGATGTTGTCCCCATTTTTGGTGACACTATTTGCAGATGATTCATCAGCATCGGTTTTATATGATAACTTAACACATCCGATAAACAAAAAGCCAGATACTGATAAACTCAGCATTATTTATGCTTACTTGATTATAGAAGACTGGAGAAGAATAACTAAGAAAGAAGAAGAGTATAATGAAAGTAGGGTTAACTATGATTTCATCGTTGTGTACGCTGATTATCCAGTCACTTATTCTTTTTAATGCACTTAGGGAGTCTGTAAATATGATGAATTTTTTGATGTTTTCCTCTTTAATGACATTTAGTGCTATCATTATTGCAGCTACTTCAGACGTACATATTGAGAAATTACCTGGAAGACTGCCTGACAACTCGATGTTCCGGCCTGGGCAATATATCTCTAACCTATAGTTCCTCCATTTTGTGATTTCATTTCTATGAATTCTGTTGAGTTATCCATGTTGGTTTTTTCTAAATAATACTTTTTATTTACTGTATTCTCTTGTAATGTGTCATTAAATTTGTCTGGAAGCATCTTGGGATTCTCGTACAGTCAAGTTGTTCTTTGAGATCGTCTATTCTGGTAGAGCATTTCACAACTTCTGGGATGTTTAAGTTTCGCCATATAGACATATGGTTTTTTAATTCTGTGATTGTTTCAACAATTGGATTTATTGCATGGACAGCCTTGAGTAGGTATTTTGAAGCCAACCATCTTCGTCTTACCTCTTACCTCGATAACCTCTACAACTTAGTTGTAGAGGTAATTCTCCACTTTCTGAGAGAATTATATCAGTAGGAGTAGATTTCATAAAGCCCAGGGCTGTTCTCAAGGCTTGAAACTGTATTTTATCGAGTTAATACTTAGTATTCCCCGCACAGCTTCCTAGGAAGACTAAGTGTGGTCTTACCAGGCTCTTATGAAGTGTTAATAAAGTTACTGGGTGTGAGCCCCACCATGTTCTACATAAACTTCTTATTACATTAATCCCCTTCAATGCTTTGCTACACATATTATCCACCTGAGTTCTCCATGTGAGTTTACTGTCTAAACTGATGCCTAGATACTTATATGTTTGAGTCCATGGAATTACGTTATCATCTATTGTGATGTTTGTGATTTGGGGTGACTTGGTCGATTTGTGGAAGCATACAGCTTTACATTTATTGAGTGAAATTTTCATATCCCTTAGGAATAAGCAATTGTGTAGATCTGCTAGCGATTTGTTGATTTGGTTGTATACTTCTATACTTGCATTGTGTCCTGATGCAATTAAACATATATCATCAGCGTATTACCCTAATCTAACTCCCGGCATCATGCATGATGACCATCATTTGCTGTGTATATTGAATAAAATAGGGCTTAAGATTGAGCCCTGGGGGAGTCCCTTGTGACTTGCTTGTGGGCCAATCGCCTGTCCTGATACTGGATCTAACACATAGATATTCCTAGCATACAATATGACCATTACTAAATTTATCATATCACAAGAAATCTTACTGTGCAGCATATCGCCTTTTATGATGTGGAGATTCACATTATCATATGCCGACTTGATGTCTATAAATACAACAATGGTGATTTCTCCCATTGACATTCCTTTGTAGATGGTTGTGATGATATAAGTTATGCAGTCAACAGTCGATTTTCCTTTCCTGAAACCCATTTGCAAGATGGAGGTATGGTTATTCCTTTGTAGGTGTTGTTCAATTCTATTATTGATAATAAAACAATTGTTGAACTGATTTACTCATATATTAAAAATAATACTGCATGACGTACGTTTCGATGAGATTCACCTTTTTCAAATGCTACGTGCAGACTAAAAAGGTGAATCTCATCGAAACGTACGTCATGCAGTATTATTTTTAATATATGTGTAAATCAGTTCAACAATTGTTTTATTATGTTTATCGATTTACATCAAGTATCGGCCTCATCAATTATTAATTCTATTATTGATGATGGACTTCAGAATTTTGGTAAGGCATTGAGATAGTGCTATGGAGCTATAACTAGCGGCCTCATTAATGTTTTTGTTAGGCTTGAGGAAAAGTAGAACTAGCGAACTTTTAACGCTTATGTCGATTCTTGGCGTAATCAAGAGCTGTTTGAAGATTTGGTTAGTTTTATTATCAAAATGAGAGGTAATAATAAAAACTTGTCTAAAAATCACTGACTGAACAATTCTTTGTTCGACTAGTTTCGCCTTTTACAGCATTATCAAGAATGAATACATATTACAAAGACAACCTATAAATATTTTTCAGATCTGTTCGGACCACAGAATACACCTTAAATTCTGTCACAGAGGTGGGGGTTTCCAAATTATCAGAGATTTAACAGCAGGGTTAAATCTTTAACCCCGCTTCAATCTTTCAATGCCAGTTAGGCATTGTTCATGTGTTTTTTTATCGTATCCACTGATTTGTATTGTATCCTGCTTTTCTTATTAACTTCTACTGAGATTTTGTTGCGTTTGCATTTTTGGCTATATGATTGTTGTTGATGCTCTGGTCGGAGAGCGAGTCTCCTCTGGCTTACATCCAAAATTATTTCAAGATCCTCCGCTCTACTAGTGGCAGGTAGTGGCGGAAATTCTAGAGGTTTGTATGTACGTGATGAATTATCTCCTTTAATTATTTTTGTAGCTTCAAAATATGATAAATTATCTAGTGCCATAAGTTTACTGATTTCCTTTTGTAGTTTGTATTCCGGACATTTTCTATCTGTTGTTGCATGATTACCTTTACAATGTATGCATATTGTCTCGTTCTTGCAGTTCTCGTTTTTGTGGTCGTTTTCACTTGTTTTTTCTTCTCCACACCGGCATTTACTGTTTTTACTCCTGCAATTCATTTTGGTATATCCGTACCTTAGACATTTAAAGCATTGTATGACTGGCCTTATATTAAGGCTAACGGTGATTATATTTGCGAATATGGCAATATTAGTTGGAAGTTGTTTCCCTTTGAACGTTATAACATATGATTTTGAAGGTACATATTGGGGTTTGCCATCAACTATGATTCTTCTATTGAGACGTCTTACTTCTATAATGTTTACTTTACTAGAAGCTTGTAAGATATCATTTTCATCTATATAACTACCTATGTCATTTACTACTCCTTTGCATGTCGTTATCATCAGTGGGATTGTTACTTTATAATCTATTACATTAAATTCATTATTTTCAACGAAGTAATTAGCTGCCTAATTACCCCTACCCGGTTAATACCTTTTCTTTTCATGTTGATTACCCCCTCAATTTTGTGTTGAAATAACATTTTTCCAATGTTCATTGGGTGCAGGTTACCTATACTGTAGTGATTGCTTTCAATTAGCACAATATAAGGTGCTTTGTCACTGTACCGTACAAACAGTCGAGGTTAATCATTTTCTTTGATGAATTAATTGTTTGAGACAGGTTTTCAAGTTCAGTAATTAATTCAGAGTCATTAAATTCCAGTGCCTGTTTTCTTAATGCATTAACTTCATTAGATAAAACAATCTGTGAATGTTATCGGGGATTTGTTTCGAATATTATATAGAGTTTTGATAGATTTAGGGGTCCAATTAATCTCTCTTTGCCTTTTGAGCGAATCTGAGGGAAATAACATGCTTGTATCCATATCATCATTCGGATTATAGTTTACTACAATGGGGGGCAAAGAGCCCCCCGACGAATCACCCATTAGGTACTCCGCTGCTATTACTAAAGTTTTTCCACTAAGGTATAATATAATACTCACAACCAATTGAATGGATAAGGATTTGTTGGTTGGTATTTCACAACTCACAGAGGTTTTCACAAGATTTTCATTAGGAATGCTAAATCCACAACCAGCTCGTTTGACTTTTTTTATACGTCCAAAATTTATGTTATGACTATAAAGTGCTTCTATTTTTAGAAAGCCCTGAAGATCAATTGAATAAATTCGAAAGCTTGGCTTCATAAAAAATAGTTAGTACTTATAAGTCCCATACAGGTCTGAAAAACCCTTATATTTAGAATTTATATATATATATATATATATATATATATATATATATATATATATATATATTATATATATATATATATATATATATATATATATATATATATATATGTAAACAATGCACTTCTTTAAAATTTGCCGTACGCGCGTAGTTCAATTAACTCTCGCTAGACTGAACCATCGACAACATGACTGTCAAATGTCGAAGTTTTGAAGGTGGCGTTTTAAGAAAATAACTAAGAAGGAAAGGAAGATCACTCAGTAGATAACAAATATATTTTTAAGGGTTTTAACCAAGTGAAGCAAAGAGTGATAATAATAAACTTTAATTGTTGTTTCTCTCATTTTTCAAGTAACTTTGTAACTAATGTAAATATTGTAAATAATAGCTAATAATTAACTTTGATTCTACAGAGAAACAAAACTGATTATTATTATCAAGTTAATCTATAACATCCATTATAAAACAACAATTTTTTTCATGATGTCAAAGCTACAGTTTAAATTTACGGAAGTGACTTCACCAAAGGACACCAAGGCTAATGTAATTGCCATAACGAATTAAAATATATGGGATACCATTTTGAGTTGAAAAAAACAAATAATTATGTAAAACTAGTTAATACATTAAAAAGAAGAAATCAGTTGAGAAAAGTATGGATTACATTATCAAAAGAATTAGAGGCAATATACATAGATGAAGATGGAAATTTAGAATTCAAAGACCAATATTTAGGGGAAGTAGATGAGGAGAGTACAGAAAATCCACAGGATCATAATCTGAAAGAGATATTAGAAATACTCATTGAAACAAAAGAAAACAAAGATGAAGAAAAAAATTTTAAAAGAATATCAGAAAAATTTTTGTTCGAAAAATTTTCGAGCAAAAATACAAATGCTAAACAGTGGATGGAAAACTTTGAAAAAGAATGCTTTAGATTTGAAGTAGATGAAAGTGAAGATAAAATTGAATTGTGAAAGTTATTTTTTGATTAACGAAATTAAGGTTGGCTCTCTTCTACACCCATAAGATCAACAGTAAATACCAGTTGGTTAGAATGGAAAAAAAAGATTTTTAGAATGTTTCACAGATAATGGATGGACATATGCAGTATCATTCAAATATCGAGAAGGTTCGCTAACTGACTTTGCTTTGAAAAAAGAAAAACTTTTGATAGACTTCAACAAGGATATGGATACAAAGTCACTTATAGCATTAATAGCAGTAGGATTACCAGAGTTTATACTGAGTAAAATTGATAAGGCAGAGTTAAAAGAAACAACAGATTTGTGCAATGAATTGAGACGACTCGAATATATAGTAAATAAAAAAAATTCCATAAAAGACCTACATCAGATTCTCAAATAAAATATGAAGAGAATAAACCATGTTAAACGTTCGAAGATTTAGGTAAAGGTCTAAGATACCATCCCAATGAAAAATGTTGGCTTAAAAAAAATTAAGAAAACGTGGAAAAAAATCTACAACAAGAAAGGTAAACAACAATTCTATCCTAGATATAGAAATGTATGATGAAACAAAATACGATCGAACACACCACTAATTTAATTGAATATTTTATTAGTAGATAAAATAAAGATAGAAGGGGTCTATGAATCAGGCTCACAAGTTTAATTGATTAATAGAAGATTAATTAAAATTCTAAATAATAATAAAATAGATGAAAACAAAATACAATTGAAAACAATTAGTGGTGTTTCAATCATAAAGGGATTAAAGAAATAAAATTAAGAATTTTTAATATTGAAAGAGAAGTAGATGTGTTCATTGTAGAAAAGGAAGAAATTTATGACTCTTTAATAGACCTTGATATAATAAAAGAATTTAAATTAGGGCAAGATGAAAATCTATTTATAAGCCAAAGAGAAGATATAATAGAAATAAATTCTAATGAACATATTAAAGAGCAAGATTAAATAGAACAGCAAGTGTCAAAATTATCAGAAAAAAATTCAATTGAAGAGTTATATAGCCCATTTGCTGCACCAGTGACTCTAGCATTAAAGAAAGTCGAAGAAAGACTAGAATATACATCGATTGTAGAGGATTAAATAAAATTGTGTCACCCCAGGCGCAACTTTTCCCGTTAACTGATGATATAATGAAGATAGAAATTGCAAATATTTTACATCACTGGATATCAATTCAGCATTTTGGTCTATACCACTAAGAATAGAAGATAGAATTGAAACAGGCTTCATAACCCAAGAAGGACATTATCAATGGACTCGTCTACCATTCGGTTTAAAAACAGCACCAGCAATTTTCCAAAGAATTTTATCAAACATGGCACGAAAAAATAATCTCAAGAATTTCACAGAAAACTATATAGACGACATATTATTATTTTCAGAGACTTTTGAGCACATCATGCACATACAACGAATTTTAGAAGCCATTATAAAAGAAGGATTCAGATTAAAATTTAAAAAATTCACGATTGGATCTAAATCAATTACATTATTATAATACAGTATATATTAGTATAATACAGTAAGACCAATTGAAGATAATTTAGTTTCAATACAGGATTTTCCAACTCCAAAAACATAAAAGAACATTAGACAATTTTTAGGCAAAATAACCTTTTTTCATGAATACATAGCAAAAATCTCATCAATACTAGATCCACTACATAGATTATGAAGAAAATTACGTTAAATTTGATTGGTCAGAAGATTGCGAAACATCATTTGTAGAAGTAGAAAAACTACTGTGCAATCAACCACTGCTAGAGATGATAAATATCTACCCATTAAAATGTACACAGATGCTTCAGTAGAAGGTTTGGGTGCAATATTAAAACAGACACAAAGAAATGGAGAAGAAAAGCCAGTAGCTTTTAAAAAATTAAAATTAAGCTGAAACGCAAAAAAGGAATAAAGCTATAATGGAATATATATATATATATATATATATATATATATATATATATATATATATATATATATATATAATATAAAAAAGGAATAAATTTATAATGTCTAGCAATCAAACAAGCAGTAAAATATTGGGAACACTGGTTAATTGGTAAAAAATTTGAGTTATAATCGGATCATAAACTCTTGTAAACCTAAATATAAAAGCAATAACAGACGAAGAGTTAGGTGATCTAAAATAATACCTATCTCAATGTGGTTTCAGTATTACTTACATACCAGGAAAACTCAACACTGAAGCAGACTGTCTCAGCAGAAACCCGGTATTAGAAGCAATAGATAGTACTCAAGAAACATTAAAGATAGTTAATACAATTAAAATTCAAGAAATGAAAAGATCAAGATGAAAACATCAAACTAAAGAATTTAAGAGAAAAACGATAGATAGACATGGTATAATATATGAACAAAATAAAAATAAAAAGAAGATAGTATTATCAGAGAAATTGAGTATTGAGTTAATAAAAAATACACGTAGTGATTGGTGTCATATTGGCATAAATCGAATGATTAATAGGATATGCCAATACTATACTTCAAAAGCATTAAGAGAAAACAGTAAAAAAAATATGCAAGACATGTGATATTTTGTAAAAAAAAAAATAAATCTAGAGATCAAGCAAAATATGGACTATCTCTCAACTACGACCAGCAACAGAGCCATTCGAGATAGTGTCGATTGATACGATCGGTGGATTCGGTTGTCAGATGTCAACGAAAGGATACCTCCACCTTTTAGTGGATCATTACACAAGATGCGCTTTAAATATTAACATCAAAAACTCGAGCTGCAAATGATTTCATAAAAATAGTGAACAATAGATTAGAATTTGGCAACATATATACAATATTAACCGATCAATATCCAGTATCTATCTCTGAAGAATTAAAAAATTATTTAATAGAACAGGACATCTATATACTCAGCCTTGAATGCATTCTTTTCAAATGGCCTAATTGAACGATTGAATCAAACAATAGTTAATGAAAGAAGATGTAGAATGAATGGATCTGAAGAAAAGAAATCTTGGACAACAATAGCAAGAGAATGTGTCGATAAATATAACTAACAGAGCACTCGGTTACAGGTTTCACACCACAATACTTACTAGATGGGGCTAATACACGTTTACTACCCGAAGAATTAAAAGAATATAGAAGTGCAGCAGACTGGGAAATAGATAGAAAGCCTGCATTACAAAATATTATAAAATCACATGAATATAACAAAAAATTATTTGACAAAAACAGAGAAGAAAATGAATTAAATACAGGCGATGTTGTGCACATATAAAACGGAAGTAGATTAAATAGAGAAAAACTAGATGAACTTAGGATTGGACCATTTGAAATAACAGAGAAGATATCAAATACAATATTCAAAATCAAAACTGGAAAAAGGAATGAAGAATCAAGATTATTTCACATAACAAAATTATTACAGAATAAACAATAGCTCATAAAAATGTTCACGGCAAGAGGGGAGATGTAGAGAATGCACTTCATCCATTCAAATATGCCGCCCTTGATATAATACCCTCGTAGTTCAATCAACTCTCGCTAGACGGATCATCGATAGGTGATTGTCAAATGTCCAAGTTTTGAAGATGGCGTTTTGATAGAATAAATAAGAAGCAAAGAAAGATCATTCAGTAAATAACAAATACATTTTTAAAAGTTTTAACCAAGTGAAACGAAGAGTGATAATAATAAACTTTATAAAATATTATTTATTATATTCTAATAAATAATTTTTGTTTCTCTTATTTTACAGAGAAACAAAACTGATTTTTACAATCAAGTTAATCTATAACATCCTTTATATATATATATATATATATATATATATATATATATATATATATATATATATATATATATATATATATATATATATATATACATATATTGCTCTGAAAATTAAGTTTTAATTTCATTAGAATAAATTTTAATACTAATTACAATAATCTCCCACCCAAAAATGAAGTAAACGACAACTATATCTGTTATCTCAAATCTTATTCTTGTGTGAAATGACTTACATCTGCTTTTTCTAACCTTCATTGTCATACGTACCGACGATAACGATACCTGTTTTACCGACGACTGAGCGCGGCAAAATTCATATCAAAGAAAATACTTTTCCTTCAAATCTCCTTCCTTAAATTGAAAATTTCTTGGAACTTTTTCTCTCTGTAAAGTTGATATAATCTATACTGAAACTCTTCATCTGCATCTTCTCCGTCTTCTGTTCTTTCTGTAACAACCGTAATAAGTTTTGATATGTGAAAGAAAATTTGGTGCCGATTTCTTATCACCTGTTCCAATTTTGTAAAATGAGTCTGGAATTTCCTCCAAAATCTTGTATGGTCCAATTGTCAATTCATCAAACTTCTTTCCGTTCAGTTTATTTCCATTTTCAACGAATACCAAATTTACTATATTAACTTTTAAGTTAATTTTATTTTGATAAGAAAATGTTGTGTTATAATTGTGAGAGGTAATTGAATTTTCAACTTCAGTTTGTTTGCCTCTATCCCAGCTACTTCTAAGCTTTTCTATTTTGAGTTCATTTGGTAAGATAGTAACAACCGTGTCATATAATAAGTATTCTGGTGCAAATTTTGTGACTGTGTGTTCAGTTTGATTGTACTTTTTGCACACTTTTGTGCTATCGTTGTCCAAGCTTCTTCATTACTTTTTTTCATTTGTTGTACACCTTATTTTATTTACAAGAGTTTGGTTTAGACTCTCATTTAAGCCATTTGAAAATGGCGCATTTGCTGAGGTAAATACAATTGGTGTCAATTTTTCTTCGAAGAATAATTTGAATTCATTCATGAATGCGCCATTCATGAATGGCGCATATTGCAAGCGCCATTGCAATATTATGTGTTTTTGTGATGATTGAAACCAGTTTTCAAACATCAGATGTCGTCTCTGTTTTAGAAGTTACTATAAATCCGTATTTGCTCAAGTGGTTTACTAATAAGTGTAAATACTTTTTTGTTCATCTGGATCCACCGAAACCACCATAGTGGTTTAGTGGTATAGTCTGGTGTATAGATATTATTTCAAACGGGTTTTTGGATGTACCCAGTTGTGACATTAGACCATGTTTATATTGCCCTCTTGATTTGTTTTTAATGCAGATCTCACAGGCGTTACAAATTTTTCTAATGTTTTTTGTTGAGTTTTCTGCTGTATAATGGGGACTCGACACCTTTTCAATTGTTGAATTCCGATGTCGCACATATTTGCATAATTATTTTCAATAAATTTGATACCAAATTCTTCTGATAAAATTATTTTTTTTTTTTCTTCATTTTCTCGAAAAAACCTTATTCAACGTTTATCAATTAATTGATCTCGGTTACTGTTCATATCTCCATTATTGCTGTGATCTGTAATACCATCTCATTAAATTAACTTTTTTCAACTGTTCTTATGAATTTCCGTCGCCTTCTTACATCTCCTTCCACATTCTGCTTCCTTGGTTTTTAATGCTCATTTTCTCTAGCGGTTTGTTCTCACAATACACGGTAAAGATTCCTATTAGCCAATATTGCCAATAACTCTTTGCTATATAACTATTGCTTCTTTAATGGCTAATGATTTCAAGTATATTGCTTGCTTTCTTTTTCGCACTAATATTGCACCAATGCCTTCTATTGAAGCATCTGTATATATGTTAATTGTTAAGTTATAATCAAATATTTCTAGTACCTACCGGTTGTGAACATAAAAGATCTTCAACTTTATCGAGTGCTGATTCACAATTTTCATCCCAAATAAATTCTTGTTTTTTCTGAAAGAATTATGTGAGGCTCTAAGATCACTGCACTCTCTGGTATGTAATTATGATAAAAGTTTATATTACCCAAAAATTGTTTGATATTTTTTTGTTTTCTTGGCAATGTAAATTCTTCAATTGATTCAGTGTTATTTTTATCGGTAATTATTATTAGTGTTATTTTTTAACGAAAATCAGTATTATTTTCTATAATTCGTCCTGAATAATTCACTATATTTTCTGGAAACGCACCAAATGTGCGTCATATATTTCAGTCTGAGTCCTTTTTTTTTATTGCTTCTAATTATGAGTGTTCAGTGTCTTCTTCAGAAGTACATGAAATGTATATGAAAAATATGACTTATGGAAAATATAAGTGTGCCATCAATATAATTATCTGCTGAATCTATAAGTTTTTATTTTCTTAATATATTGCTTAATATTCTTTGGAAAATAGTTGGGGATGTTTTTAGAACAAACGGTAGCCAAGTCCATTGATAATGGCCTGATTGTGTCATAAACCCAGTTTTCTTTTTGTCTTCTACACTGAGAAGAATCGTCCAAAAAGCCGAATTTATATCTAGTTGATCTATTGCAAAATATTTATAGTATCTTGCTTTTATCATAAAATCTTCTATTAATAGGAACGGATGTGTCTGACTTACAATTAATTCATTTATATCTCTAAAATCAAAGCAAAGTCTTGAATTTCTTTCTTTCAATTGAGAATTCAATGTCTTTGAATTCTGAATTGAATTGATCTTCTTTCTTGAATGCTAACGTGACCGGTGCTGCAAATGGGCTATAAGACTCTTTTATTAATTCGTTTTCCAATTAATTTGATTCTTTTTTTTTTCTATTTCAATTCTATCAATCAGACTGCATCAGTATGGTCTTTTATTTTAATATTTGTTAACCAAGAGATCTATTCTTGCTTTATATTTTTCAAAAGTACCTATATCATATTTATCTTTTACAAATACTGTTTCCTAACATTCGATAAATTTTTCTATTTCTAACTTTTCGTAGTAATTCGAATGATTGATTTTTATTTTGAAATTTTCTTCTATAATATATTCATTGAAGTTCACCTGTCTGTCTTCATCATATGATGATTCAGAATCAGTTTTCTGATAGTCTTCATTTTGAATCCCGGGCATCTTCAATCTTGGTATATCCTGATCTGGATAATCACTTTTTTCCTTCTTGTTTATTTCTATATCTTGTGACATCTAGTGCTCATATTAGGGTTAGTTTGAACTTTGTATTTAAGTTTTCCTCCATCAACAATGTAAACATTCACGTATTTTCTGTTTCAAAAATTTTTATCATCAAATTGCTCTACTAACACCATTGATTGTTACTAATTTATGTGTGTTCATTTGTTTACCATTTTTCTCCCTTATTTTCAATAGCTTTGAATTAGTTTATGAAACATCAGAACCAGAATCATAAATACCATCTTTTCTATTTTATTTTTTACTAATGATTTGACTTTTATAATGGTGCGCTTATTCGTTTTGTTGTTCATTTTCTTTCAGTTCTACTTCTATTGTTGAATTATTCACATGTCTTATACCATTTCTGTGAAATATATCATTATTGTCTTTAAAATAGCACGCTGCTTCAGGATGATATTGAACACCTTTTCCTAACCTTCTACAATTAGAACAACGTTGTTTTTCATTTTGTCTATTGTCAGTTTTCGAATTTACATTATTTCTCTTTGAGCATCCATTATTATTTTTCCTTATCATATGTTCATACTTTTATCATCCTTTCTATTTTTATGGCATAATCCAGCAATGAACCTTCCTCATACTCAATGATAGTGCGTATGTAACAAGGTTCCAACCTGTATTAACGAAAGACTCACAAAATTTAATTTTTCACGTTGAACATTAAAATAATTATGACAAATTTTACATATAAAACTTTGGATTTGCAATGGGTTCCAAAGTGAGTTCCATTCTAGCAACCTTTGTTATGAACAAACTGAATTCTTCTATCATGAAAAATTGAGGTCCATGTGATACCAAGTCGGTTAATTTATTCAGTCCCCACTTAAAGGATCTTCTGTCTCGAGTTATTTCATAAGTAACTACCCTAACAACATATTATGGTGACTATATCAATATTAAAAATCTTTTATATTTTAAATAAAATATATTGAATTGACACAATAAGCAATTTTATTTTATCAAATATGCAATGGTTTGAGATACATTGTGTTTTCATGCGAAGCAAGATGTGTTGTTTATAGTATGTAGGCATTCGTACTAGTATTATCTCTTTAACCATGCGTCTAAACGATATACTGTTAAGAAGTGAAATTCTTTTGTTCTGAACACGATAAGCTAATTGAGACGATAATATTTCTTATTTTGATAAGAATTCATAGTTGTTGATAAGATGAGCAACAAACATTACCCAAAGATTCAGATTATTTTTTCAATATAAAAACATTTTTTGTTCCTTGAATATAAAAGTGAGACAAATGCTGGCGCTCACTTTTTTGTAGGTTATCATTTCATTTAGGCCTCACTCATATAACTCTTATCCTAGAAGCAGCATTCGTATGAAACGCTTTGGTTCGACTGTTTTTTCTTCGACTTTTGCAAATCTCGCTATCACGAATTGCTATGGATATATTAATATCGTATATTTGTATATTTATGACAAGACCATCTGAGTATTTGCGAAAGTAGAAAGCATTTTTTTACTCAGACACAACATTTCAATGCCTATTCAAACATACTAATTACATTACTCAACTTTGTGAAATTGTTTTACTATTTACAACATTAGGTTCACACAATATCAGAGTGTAACTCGAAGCGATGAACTTTCGAACGCAACACTAATCAACTTCAATATTATACCAGTTACGTTTAATCCGATAAAAATTTAAAAATCCGATATGAAAATTAATAGAGTTCTTCTTTTGAA
The DNA here is from genome assembly GCA_030704895.1 of Henosepilachna vigintioctopunctata. NCBI lineage: Eukaryota > Metazoa > Arthropoda > Insecta > Coleoptera > Coccinellidae > Henosepilachna > Henosepilachna vigintioctopunctata. The sequence continues at coordinate 4,339,582 of JARQZJ010000036.1, read as the reverse complement.
TCGTATTTCCACATCTGAGTTTTTCTATTATTATGCATTTATTTATAAATATCAAATATAGAATTTTCCTTGATATTGAAAAATTTGATTTTTCAATTCATTTTAAGATGTAAAAACTTTTGATCGTGTCAATCAACTCAGCAGAACATTGTATAATGTATTTCATAATTCAGTGGAAATATAGTTCAGTCTCTTCCATTGAACGATCATCTTTCTTTGGATACATTTTACATTTCTTCATACAGGTCTTGACATCATCCCCAAAATTGAACAGGAACAGGGTGTCGCCATCATCTTCAGCAGTTGCTACTAATATAGGACCTTCTGCAGTACTAAATTCCAACAGTCTTGGACGAAAATCTGTAGAGCGTGAGCGGCGGAACAATACGTTTGACGACGAGGTTTACGTAAGGTAAAAATCTATTAGAGTATTTCTTGGTTAATTCAAAACCTCAAATAAAAATAAAAATTTAAAATCAAGCAAAATTACTATTTTTATATACTTTCAGATCACCCAATATAGGCTATAGGCTAGGTGCTGGAAGTCCAACGACGGTTAACGCCCCTTCCACTGTCAAAACATTAGGTCTAAATGGCCTTAAAAACATCGGCAATACATGTTTTATGAATTCGGTCATACAGTGTCTGTCAAATACTAAACTTTTATTAGAATACCTTCGTGAAGATGCATATATGAGAGATATCAACCAGACGAATTCTAGTATGAAGGGTGCTCTTATCAAAGGTAATTATATAAGTTTAAGTTCGAGCAACAAATATATAGTTAAAATCAAATTTCCAACATTATAGCCCAGTCATATTAGGTAAAAAAAAGGGGTCAACCTCGGAATAAGAGATAATAAGCTATAAATTGGTATAAACCTTTGTTTTGTCGTTCTAAATGTTGTCTCAAAAGTCACAAATGATACCGTGTCCGCGTCTTAAGATATTGAAGGTCAAAGGTCATAAACATTGGTTTTTCGTGAATATCTCGCTTTCTATTGCTTAAATTATATTTTTACCTATAATAAAAGTTGTAGAGTATAAAATTCTCTACAATTTTTGTTTCATTTTTTTTTGATACGATCAACCATTTTTGAAGTAGAGCGCGAAGAGTGCTCAGCGCACAGTCATATATGGTCCAATGCAATGTCAAGCGTGAGTTACGGTTATCAGTACGTTATATAAAGTCTATTATTTATTAAATTATTATAATTATTAAACAATGGCCATTATTTATGTACTAATTAATAATTGTTGATATTTTATCAAAATAAGTAACTTAATTATTTATATTTAACTATTCAACTATAGTATATTATTAATTCTGAAATATATGTTTTCAGTTAAAAAGACAAGAAGGGGATATATTTTATGCATATCTTTATTTATCATCAAATATGCCATACTATACTGCCAACTCTTTTGCACTTGGTTAAGTTGTACATTTTTTTATACGATCATCATAAATTACATCATCTTACGGAGTAACTATTTTTATCATTCCCATAACGTAAAGAGTATTATTACCGTCAAGAGTACTGACATTAATATCTGCATTTTCTCCAACATATTGCACCAATGCACCTGACTCTGTTGGTAAAATACGAGGCTGTGGATGGTAAACACCATTGGCCACAAAATAAGCACAATTTTTTTAAATCAAACACTTCGTTTCTTTTTTTACGAGGTGCACTTGGCGTTGAAGGTTCACCCTTTTCTGTGCGTAGTTTCGATGCAACAATAGCATTTTAACTAGTGTACACTTTTCGACACTCGGAATGCACATTCACAGAACTTAAAGTATTTAAATAGTCTATATGTCCATCATTTCTTTCAATACTTGCAGTTTCTAAAGTTTGTAAATCACGTACAACATTCACAGGAACACCTTCTGAATGTGACTTATCACATATAAAACACAAATCAGCCATAGCTCTTAAAACCGTACGTACGTCGCTGCGAAGATACAATTTCAATTTTCAAACTAACGAATAATCTTGACGAATACAAAGTGGTTCCTTAAAAGAGAAAGTGGCCTTGAATACAATAGAACATCTGTCCCGGCTATAAATAGAAAAGGTCATAGGGTAGGGACAAGTATATCCAGGTATATAAGTGTTAAAAAATTTACACGTTTTGAAGAAAACGTATGTAATGACGTTTTAACTAAAAATATATATTCCAGAATTAATAATATACTATAGTTGAATAGTTGAATATAAATAATTAAGTTACTGATTTTATTGAGATATCAACAATTAATAATTACTACATAAATAATGGCCATTGTTTAATAATTATAATAATTTAATAAATAATAGATTTTATATAACGTACTGATAACCGTAACTCACGCTTGACATTGCATTGGACCATATATGACTGTGCGCTGCGCACTCTTCGCGCTGTACCTCAAAAACGGTTGATCGTTTTAAAAAAACATGACACAAAAATTGTAGAGAATTTTATACTCTACAACTTTTATAATAGGTGAAAATATAATTTAAGCAATAGAAAGCGAGATATTCACGAAAAACCAATTTTTGTGACCTTTGACCTTCAATATCTCAAGACGCGGACACGGTATCATTTGTGACTTTTGAAACAACATTTAGAACGACAAAACAAAGGTTTATACCAATTTATAGCTTATTATCTTTCATTCCCAGGTGAAACCCCTAAAATTACTGGGCTATTATCCTCTCAAGCATCTGTTTGAACGTCAGTTCGAAATAGCACTGAGTGATTGTATTCTCAACCTTGATGAAAGTGTTCGAATTAATTTTTTATACATACATGACACGGAGGTTTCGCTTATCTCTTGGTGAAACATTATGTTAAAAACAATAAATTAAAATTAACACACTTGACTTAAGTTTCACTGAATATATTAAAAACTCTGCATATGTTTCGTTATTATCAAGAGTAAACCATATTACTGATAAGTAATATGGTATACTTCAGTAATATTGTATACTCTTGATAATGGGTTAACCATCCGAAACTTATGTAGTTTTTAATATATTCAGTGAAACTTAAGTGTGTTAATTTTAATTCATTGTTTTTATACATACGGTGATGATTTGAGGAATTCTTATGGACTTTGACAAGGCACAATACGTGGACATGTTGTGTATTTCATCTCATTAATATTCATTGTAATGCCTTCACAGCTTTTGCAGAAGTCATCAAAGAATTGTGGGCTGAGGACTCATGCGATAGAGTAGTTAATACAGTTTCTCTGAAGAATCAGATCCAGAGGTTTGCATCAAGATTCATGGGTTATGCACAGCAGGATGCCCAAGAGTTTCTACGTTATCTGCTTGAAGGTCTCCACGAGGACGTGAACCAAGTTAAAGAGAAACCAAAATCTATTCATGTTGATATAGATGACAAATTGAAGTGAGTTGAATTTCATTATTTAATTACAATATAAATAAATAATTGTAAGTAAATAAATTATATGAATAATGAAGTAATAATTGAATAGCAAAATTCAAAATTCAGTTTATGTCGATTTATACCATGTTCACAACAAATTGTACATTTCATCATTCCACCTATATCTACTTCCTGCAATTGTTTAAGATATTATTATTCATACGAGTTCAATTTGCTATTAACTTTGTAAGACCGTAATAACAACGTATAAGGCAATGTACTACTTTTAGCTATTGCTTAATAATTTCATACACTGTGCGTCTCTTAAATTAATAAGAGTTGCCAATTAATTCAATTGGATCGAAGACATTAAATGCGATAGAAAGTTGCACGTACTTTGAGTTTCTACTCTTCTGCATAAAGATTTCGCAATATTCGAATTGGGTTTTATCACTCCACACACTTAGTAGTTGCACATAATAGGTCATTTCCTTGGACAGCCTGAGGTCACATTTCGAGGATCTTTAAGCTCTTGATTGTCTCGAGACCACTGGAATTTCTAACAAGATAATTTGATAATAACTATCATTAATTGAATATAAACTCAAATTCAAATACTTGAACTTATTATTTACACAACTGGGTTGTTATTATTCTGTTAGCATCTGAAGAAGTCGGTTGTAACGACGAAACGCGTTATGCTATGTAGTCAATAAAGTGTAAATCATAAGTTCAAGTGTTTGAATTTAAGTTTATATTCAATTATAGTGGATTTACATAATCGCCAACACTAATTAAAGAATATCATTAAATTATCAGCATGTTTCAGATACTATTGAAAACTTTCTTCTTTCTTCATTCTTTCTCAACAAAAATCCATTTGTGAACTCTTCAGTAAGATTCAGTTGCGAGTTTGAAATTACTTTTTCATCGAATTTGCCAGGAAGTCTTTATGAATTGAAAGTAATGTAATAATAAATTTATGAATAACTTCAGTCAAATTCTGATAATAAAACAATGCAGTATTCATAATGTGTATTAGAAACTATCAGCATGTTTTTATTCTGAATAATTTATGTAATATAAAAACTTAATCATTTCCATGTGGAACCACCACAACAAACTTAAAGCTATGTATATCATCAGAAAAACGCTCGTTAATAGTTAGTTATAGAATAATTTATTTATTTTTTCTATTATATTTGTTTTAACATTTTATTTCTTAATAATAACGAACATTAAAATTTCGTTATTAAGAGAAGATGTCCGCGATTTTCATGTATTATACTGTAAGATAACCATATTAATTGATATATCCAGTCATAGTTAAATAAATATAACAGGCATATCTGTTCCTAGGAAAAAACGAAAGGCAGTTATCATTCAGTAGTTTCATTTTGTACAAATCACAATGTGTTAAAATTGGAGTGTTGAATTTTTTGTAATTATTATAAATCTTATCTGAATGACCTGAATTGAATTGAAAACCATAATAAAAATATATGTACATGACATACTACATCACTATAATTATACGTCGATTGTTGTTTCTATATTTTCAATATGCAGCTATGTGATTCAGACATGAAAAACCAGACATATACTGAAGAGATATTTATTACGTATACTTCGTGAGAAGAAAAGCTCTTCCAATCGTGTGCTGTTCAATGTGTTTTTTTGTTGAGTGCTTTACGTGCACCGCGTCCGAAAACAGTCTGTCAGATTAAACAGATGATCCAACCATTGTTAGATATTTGAAGGCGGGTTTATCCATGAAATAACTTGTGTTTTACCCACCTTGGTATTAGTAAGAGAGCTGAGACACATTTTTAAGCATTTATTTCAGGCACCTTGAGAATTTGTTGAATACATTTCCTCTGTTATCTGAATTCTATGCCAACACCTGGCTACAATGTTATGAATAATGGCGCCAAGTCATATATTTTGGAAATCACAATTTGAAAAAAAAATTCTTAAACGAGTTGAAAATTTTGTTACATTCGAATCGAATATATGAGAAAATATAAAATTTAAAACCACCCCCATTTTAGTGGGTTTAATATCCAGCCAGACGTTTGCAAAGTTATTTTTTCAAGAAACTAAAAATTTATATTTGAGGCACTTCGCGATTCATAATATTTTTTGCCATCAAAATATGATGATTAAAAAGATCCAACTCATTTGAGTGGAACTTTCTACCTGCTAGAGAATGTTGTACATACGTTAGTGACCAGTGCGAAAGTGCAAGTGCCCAGGGAGAGAGCGACTATAATGGCTGATAATAATTATTATCAATGACAATCAGCTGATCAGCTGATAATTATTATCAGCTGATCTGTCGGTCGTAAAATGCTCAGCTGTCATTGTTTCTGGTAGGGTCATGTATCTTTGAGCGGTTGCCGTTTGAAATTTCAAAGCAAGTATAGCATAGTATTTTCATTATTTTTTGAATTTATTGTTAACATTTATTTTAAAATGAAAAAAAAATTCGATTTAAATTTTAAAGACCAAAGAAAAATGTACAGTAACAAATGTTTTTTTTCTTATGTCATCAAATGAAGGTACGGTAACAAATGTTTATTTTATGAATGTATATTTTATGCCTTAATTTATGTATAATATATTATGTATAATAGATAAATATATGTTTTATGCCCTAATTTAATTAATTTCAGTGAAATAGAGCTAATACCTACAAACATTGAATGAATTTTATATGCTTTATTATGAATATGTTTCTTTTATTATATATGAATGAATTATTGGAAATTCATGGTTATTATTTTGTTCTTTATCGAAATAGCTTCATAGATATGAGCGTTAAGAAAACTATGACCATGAAATATTCGTAGAGCGAGAATGAATCTATTTCACATATTTCTGGGTTGAATGTTGAAAAATTGACACTATATCGCTCTGATTCGATGCATTCATACTATATCTAGAGTATTTTTAAAACATCGAAGTAGTCGATTCCTACCTTTTAAGGAGGTAGGTTCTATAGAAAATATTTTAAAAAAATTTTTAAATAGTTTTTATATTTTTTATCGTATCGTAGCGTAGTACTACCAACGCAGTATATTGACATTTGAAAACGTCATATGATGACATTTGTCAAATAGACGTTGCAATTTATTAGTATGGTAGTTTAGTACATTATAGTCGTTTAGTTTTTAGTGGTTTAGTAGTCTACGGATATAGAAGAGATGTGAACGTTCGATGCTTGGTCTATGATCTGAGAGATGTTTTCTATTGATTCCTATAGATGGAATTGTGAAGTATTCGTTACGTGATGGTATTCCATATGGAGTCATAAGATTGGGGATTGAAATCGTTGCGTCACTTCGATGTACGTGGTGCGACTGCCGAGTTCCTTGCAGACGAAACAGCTATCTCTCACTTCCATCAGATGTTGCTTCGATTTCAATATTGCACTAACATTCATTCGTCCACATATACTACCATACTAGACGTTCACTCTACTATAACATTCTTCTGGTTAATTTGAATTTTTCAAATGAATATTTTAGTTTTCATTTTCTTAAGTATCAAGATTCGATGTTTTTCAAAACGGCCACAGGTCCTAGATCCGATTGAAGGAAAAAACAAATTGTGAAAATTCACGTGAGCTCCCTTTATCGAAGAAAAGACGAGTAAACTCTCCCTAGCGTTCTAGATTCCTACTCAAAGTCTCAGTATTTACTAGTGTGAATGACTCCTGAATCTTGAAACTAGCTATCCTGTGGCCTGACGGGGCGTGATCTGGAGCGATTAAGCATGGGACCATACTTACACATTGCAGACAGATTTCTGTGGAGTTTGATGAAATGTCTACGAAACCTCTACGTACTCTTACTAATGTCGTCATAGGTAGGAATCTAGAATGCTAGGGAGAGGTTATTGTCAATTCTTCGATAGAGGGAGCTCACGTGAATTTTCACAAGTTGTTGATCCCCTCATTCGGATCTAGGACATGAGGGCGTTTTGAAAGTAATCGATTCCTGATTGATTGACTGAATACGGACTGATGATTCATAATAATGATGAAACAATTGTATCCTATTATTATTCAACAAGATCGATGAGTTTTTCGAAGCGCATTTAATAATAACTCTCGAAAGTGATAGGTTCGTTCTCGTTGACCACATTTGACAAGCAGCTCCCTGAGAGTTTTAGTTGAAATATTTCGATTAAGAGTCTGTTATTGCTATTATATATATATATATATATATATATATATATATATATATATATATATATATATATATATATATAAATATATTATTTTTAATGTTTTTAGCAAAAAAATCGAATATATTAAATATCAAATTAATTTAAACACTTGCCTCAATGTTTCACGATTATATTTGATAACATGAATTTGTCAACTAAAATTAAAAAGTCTTAGGCTTTTCAAGACTAAAATGAGAGTTTAGTCTTGAAAATGAGCTCACGTTCGAAGCATGTTGACAAATTCATGTTGTTAAATATAATCGTGAAACATTAAGCCAAAAGTTTAATTTAATTTAATATTTAATTATGTATCATCAAGAGTTAAGCGAGAATTCAATCTCAGTCATGTTATTCATTAGTTTCGACAAAGTTGCGATATTCATTAAAACATTAAAAATAAACTTAGACATGAAATAAATAAATTAATTCTAATATATATATATATATATATATATATATATATATATATATATATATATATATATATATATATATATATATATATATATATATATATATATATATATATATATATATATATATATATATATATATATATATATATATATATATATATATATATATATATATATATATATATATATATATATATATATATATATATATATATATATATATATATATATATATATATATATATATATATATATATATATATATATATATATATATTATATATATTTTTTATTTTTCTATTTTATTTAATAGTCAATGACTCTCGATGAATGTTTGAAACTGAAACAAGAATTTATTCAATAAATACAATATTAACTTATTCTAAAATATAACAAACCTGAAACAAGAATCGAGAATTAAATGTCGATTGAATATTAATCTTCAGCTCTGCGTCCACAAAATATACAAACAGAATAGGAGGTTAAAATAATATGTCGCGCCTTAAGTACTGTCAGACCGTTCACAGAATAATATGAGAATCACAGAATGATACGAGTACAGGTACAAGGATTACAGAGTTTGTGATATGGTCTCTACCGTAACATAATACACTAAATACTATAACGTCAGTGCATAGTGCACTAAATGGCGTTACATCCCCCCCTTCCGGGAGTCACTTTGTGTCAGGAACAACTTCGGTGTTGTGTTTTCTTCTTTCTTAAATGTTTATGTGACTGGAGCTGCAACAAAAGGTGATTCTGATTCTTCAATTAAATCCACATTTAATAATCCTGAAATTTGGTTTCCTGTTTCGATTTGATCTTTAATTGAACATCTGTATTGTTTCTTTGATTGAAATTTCTTTCCAAGAAGCATATCTGTTTATCAAGGAATTAATCTTTTCTTTGTTTTCTTCATCGAAATGATTTGTTTTTTCTTAAAAATTTTCTTTAACTATAAAATTATTGAAATTAACTTCTATTTCTGGAGCTAGTATGTTTCTAGCTATCCCATTAAATTCCTCTTACTAATGTCTGTTTCTTCTTCTTGTGATATTGTAAAATTAGATATTTTATCATTCAAGTCTCTCTGAAGTTCCGTAGTATTAATTGTTTTTATTCGATGTTTATTCCAACAATCATCCTGTTTGTGAAATCTGTTTGGTGAACCCAACTTCTCACAAATCTCACAAGGTTTCTTTTCAGATTTAGGATGAAATTTTTGTTTATTTCCTAATTTTTGATTGGAAACTTCATTCTCTACTTCAACAGAATCTACATTGGAAACTTTAGTATCAAATTTTCTAATTTCACTGATCAGGTGCTCTGTACTTTTTATTTCGTTATCTAATTTTTCTTGAATGAAGATTGGTAGACCGATTACAATCAAGTCAATTCTAATTGCCTCAGGCATCTTGGGATCTCGTGATAATAATATTCTCTCTTTTTTCAGAGCATATTCTACCATTGATCCACCTTTATGTCTAAAATTATAAACTAAACGTGCACTTGACCAACCTTTTTCTGAGAAAGTTTTCCTGAAAGAGTCCTTAAAGATTACCCATGGTGTTTCCAAGCCATATTTGATTCTAGCAGACGTATACCAATCTTTTGCATTTCCATCTAAAAATAATCTTAATATTTCAAACATTTTCTCCTCAGCAATTTCAAACCTTATGCATTCATTCTCAAAATTTTCTAACCATAACTCAGCATTATCATTCCTACCATTATAATTATCCAAAATGAAATTCTTAGTAATGTCATAAAAGCTTAACTGTGGCCTGTTTGAACTAAGTGTCTCCACTATTTTTCTAATTATTTCTGGAATATCTAAAGATGGAGTTTCAGGTATCTTATTTATTTTTTCTACAACTTCTTCTAGGTAATAATCTTTGAAAACCGGATCAAAATCAGAATCCAGGTATAGATTTGCTATTTCTCTAGGTAGTTCTACTGAAATATTTCGAAACTCACCACCTTTCTTAATACATTTACAAATCTTCTTTATTTTGTTGATGGTTACCAATTCTTCATGAAATTTCAATTCTTGATGTTCCACAGGAAATAGGTATATTTTTTCTCTTCCATCTGGACGAATGGTTTTTATTTTCTGAATTATCTTACCATCAACTGCTTCTTCGGCTTGAATTCTCAAGTGGACCAGAACGGAATCTTTCTTGTTTTTAGACATCTTTACTTGACGGAAATTCTCGATTTATAATTTAGTTATTTTTCTATTTTATTTAATAGTCAATGACTCTCGATGAATGTTTGAAACTGAAACAAGAATTTATTCAATAAATACAATATTAACTTATTCTAAAATATAACAAACCTGAAACAAGAATCGAGAATTAAATGTCGATTGAATATTAATCTTCAGCTCTGCGTCCACAAAATATACAAACAGAATAGGAGGTTAAAATAATATGTCGCGCCTTAAGTACTGTCAGACCGTTCACAGAATAATATGAGAATCACAGAATGATACGAGTACAGGTACAAGGATTACAGAGTTTGTGATATGGTCTCTACCGTAACATAATACACTAAATACTATAACGTCAGTGCATAGTGCACTAAATGGCGTTACATATATATATATATATATATATATATATATATATATATATATATTATGTTTTCATATATATATATATATATATATATATATATATATATATATATATATATATATATATATATATATATATATATATATATATATATATATATATATATATATATATATATATATATATATATATATATATATATATATATATATATATATATATATATATATATATATATATATATATATATATATATATATATATATATATATATATTATATATATATTATTATGATTGTTTCGCATGGGGAGAGCGACTGAACTTGAATTCGGGATTATTAGGACTATCGCTTCATCTTTTTTGCCTCCCAAAAACGCTTCATCCTCTCTGAATGCTCTTTCTTCCGTTCATCTGTCCATTTTACTCCAGGTTGACGATTTGAATTTTGCTCAAACTTCACATGTGCGATTTTATAGCGACATTCAGTGCGATCTTCGAGATTTTTCATATTAATTGTTGTAGGTTCTTTTGGACCTCTTTTAGCCACTCTGTTCCGCATTTACTATTCATAATTACATCGAGTAGTTTCTTCGGTATTCTGGACTGTTTCATTCTGTAGACATGTGCATAAAACTTTGCTCGTTGTTTCCTGATTTCTTCCGTTATATATATATATATATATATATATATATATATATATATATATATATATATATATATATATATATATATATATATATATATATATATATATATAAACGTCATAATCGACCTGGTGAATCAACAATTCGTGCTGTTATCACAAAATTTTGCACCAAGTTTACTTTGTTGGACATTAAACCATTGTCTCGTATGCGTATAGTGCGTAGTGAAGAAAATATTGCAGGCGTAGCGTACAGTGTTAATGAGGATCGTGAAATGTCAATTCGTCGCCGTTCTCAGCAATTAGGCAAGTGTTACTCAACCACATGGGAAATTTTACGTGTTGATTTGAGTTTGAAAGCCTATAAAATTCAACTTCTGCAAGAATTGAAGCCGAATGACCTACCACAACGTTTAATTTTTGGTGAATGGGCCTCAAAACAGATTAATGAAAATGCGCTGTTGTATCGAAACATTGTGTTCAGCGACGAGGCTCATTTCTGGCTTAACGGATATGTAAATAAACAAAACTGTCGCATCTGGAATGATGAACAGCCACATGCCATACAAGAATTACCGATGCATCCCGAAAAAACTAGTTTGGTATGGTTTATGGGTTGGTGGCATCATCGGTCTATTTTTCTTCAAAGACGACCGTGGAAGAAACGTTACCGTCAACGAATAAGGATATCGAGCCATGATACGCAACTTTTTTTTGCACCAGTTGGCTGAATTGACAGTTGGCAGTTGAACTTGGTTGACATGTGGTTTCATCAAGACGGTGCCACATGCCACACAGCTCGTGGAACAATGGACATGTTGAAGGATGAATTTGGTAAGCAGCTTATCTCTCGAAATGGCCCTGTGAATAAGCCGCCAAAATCATGCGATTTAAAGCCTCTCGATTATTTCTTGTGGGGTTATGTAGAGTCGTTAGTGTATGTGGACAAGCCGAACACGTTTGAAGCCTTACAGGATAACATAACACGCTTAATTCGCGGAATACAGGCCGAAATTCTCGAAAAAGTGACCTAAAATTGGACCTTCCGAACGGACCATTTGATACGCAGTCGCGGACAACATTTACATGAAGTTATCTTCAAAATGTAAATGGCGAAGGCCTAGTTATCAATATCAATAAAATTTTTGAATATATGATGCAAATTGAGTGTTTTATTCGATTTAAAAAAAACTACGCTTGAATCACACATTATATATATATATATATATATATATATATATATATATATATATATATATATATATATATATATATATATCTTGAAATTGATTTATTGCCTGTTTGAGGTATTTATTTTGAAAGTTTTTAGCATTAACAGGCTTTTTTAATATAAAAAAGTTTATTTCTGTTGACGTTTCGTTGTTATATTACAACGTTGTCAAAACTAATGAATAATTGAATTTATGAGTTACTATGGATATCAAATGTCAAACTTAATTTTTTAGAAAAATCAAATTAGTTTTTTTGTATATTCACTTATTGATTTTCATTATCAGAGGAATTCGAAGCTTCGAAGCGAATGCTGAGCCAGAAATATTCCTCTGATAATGAAAATCAATAAGTGAATATACAAAAAAACTAATTTGATTTTTCTGAAAAATTAAGTTTGACATTTGATATCCATAGTAACTCATAAATTCAATTATTCATTAGTTTTGACAAAGTTGTAATATAACAACGAAACGTCAACAGAAATAAACTTTTTCATATTAAAAAAGCCTGTTAATGCTAAAAACTTTCAATATATATATATATATATATATATATATATATATATATCGATTTGTTTCTCACAATCTCATTCTATTTTATAATTAAGTGCACATAAATCTCTTATCTCAAATATAATTTTTTATTGTATGACTTGACTTACAACTGATTTTTATAACTTGTATTTTTATACGTAACCTGTTTTACGGACGATAACGATATCTGTTTTTTTTTAATTAGATGAGACTTTCCCTCTAGTCGGGTCTCGTAGTGAGCTTGTCCTTTCAGGACATACACTCAGCAGCAATGTGAATCAATGATAATTATTAGTATCATTATTATTTTTTTATTCATTTATTTTTTCATTTTTTATTTTATTTATTATTATAGAATTCGTTCAGTCATCTTTTATTATGTTTTATGTAAAGAAATCATTTGGGATGAATGGGGACACAATAAAGGGACTCATCATAGCGAATTTCTTTCTTCTTACACGCACAGGGAGAGTCAATGCTTAATAGATAGGTATATCAAGCATATGGGATAAAACACAGTATGATTACGAAATAATGTCTCCCTCAGAGACACTTGAAGGTGATTACTGGTCATGAAGGTCGCACTGAAATCATGTACTTATAAAATTAAACTGCTCTTTTTCATGAAGTCCTATATCATCGAATATATGTTAGTGTTATTGCTACCAATTATTGTATTTCAATTTATGGGTTCTATTTTCGGAAACCTATAGATTTTAGTAAATAGAATTCTTCTGTTGTTTTAATACAAATAACAGATCATAAAAATGTGTTCCAATGTTTCTTCCTCTCCACATCGACAAAGGGGCTTGTGTTTCAGGGAAAATCTGGGGAATAGGGACCAATAGTCAGTAGAAAAATTGTGATGTACACTACTTGCGAAAAAAGAGGTCCACGAATCCTTTATTTCTAACATATAATCAGCCAAAGTGAAGCACTTTCTATTTTTCCAATATGAAGTGGTTAATTTCAATATACTTAAGTTATAAAGGTCATTTTATGTGCTGCTGTTCTTGCTACGGAGTTGCAGAATGAATTTGATACCTAAAAATTTCGCTCTGAAGTGAAGAGGTATTTCTCCCGTTTCGGATAAGAAGACGCAAATAGGTGTTAATTTCATTGAACCTGAACACTGACGCAGACATTTGTACTGAAAATTGTCAAGTTGGTTTAGTATCGAATCTGATGTTTTGAGGTAAAATAATGACCCATAATCTAGGATGGATCTTTTAAATTATTTGTAAAATAGAAGAGCTATTGAGGGGTGAGCACCCCAAGTCGTTTTACTGACAGTTCTTAAGGCGTTTAATACTTTTTCTCTTTTGTTGATCAGATTTTGAATGTGTGCCTTGAAATTCAGTTGTGTGTCCAATTGTATTCCGAGAACTTTCACCTCGTTTTGAACAGGAATGTTCATATTGCCAATTGCTAGGTTTACTGAAGTGTTAGATCTATTTTTGGAGAAGAACATTGCCACGGATTTCGATGGTGACACCGATAAATTCTTGGATTCTAGGTACATTATCAGATCTTAAAAGCCTGTTGCAATTTTTGCATGTGCCTCCGTTCTATTGTAAGCTGCGGTAAAAATACATATGTCGTAGGTATATTGGCATATACCTATATCGTCAGGAAGTACGTGTTCCAAATTCGTTTAATATAATATTAGAGTAGAGGGGATAAGATGTCCCCTTGAGGAAGTCCCAAGGATGTAAGGAAGGACCTTGATTTAAACCCATTCAACTTCAAACGAATATATCTTTTAGTAGTTAATCTCAAAATAATGGAAGCAATTTTGGGTGGAATTGATATAGAATTCTTATCTTCATATAGCAGATCTGAGAGAACATTATTGGATGCTCCAACTATATCCAAAAAAACCGCTATCGCCAATTGGTTGTTAGCCAGGTGTAATAATATTTTGGAGAAAAATCTTGCCAAATTGTCCTGCGTGGAGGAACCGCTTCTAAATCCAAATTGACTGGGCTGTAATTTGTTGTAGTGCTCCTACTACCATTCCAGTCTGTTTTTAATGAGAAGTTTCAAGGATTATGCATGTTTTCGGAGAAATTGAAAGAAGGGCTGACAAAAGGAGGAGTGTGGACATTCAACAAATCTTCGCACCATGTATCCGGTTTTATTTCATGAGATTTGACCAACGCTGAATTTCTCAAACATTTTACCTTGTTCCACACTGTCTTTATCGGTGTCGTCCTATTTAAACCATCGCAGAAATTTCTCCAGCTGTTTCTACGATGTAGGTTGATTGTCTTTTTAACCAGAGCAGCACATTTTTGATAGTATATAAAATTATTCAAGGTAGGTTCCCTTTTGAAATTGTGTAATGCGTTTCGTCTGTTCTGAACGGCTTGGGCACAGTGATCATTCCACCAAGACTTGGCTTTTGGATTTCTGCTAATTGGTTTGTGATAGGATTTATTTATTTTTATTGAACCTGAAGCTGCTTCGTTCATTATTTGCACGAATTGTTGGTAAGTAATTAAATCCTTATCATTACTATGCAGTTTTCCATCCAGTACATGTGAAAAGTTCTGACAATCTGCTTTATTCAAATTCCATTTCTTGCACCCTATCTTTTGAATGTTTTGAATACCTAAATTACCAGAACGAATCACTATTGGGTAATGGTTGGATTCAAGTAGATCGTCTAGTCTTTCATATTCAAGATATATAGAAAAGCCAGGAGAAGCTAGAGTAATATCAACTGCAGTATCATTCTTGTTCCAGCAGGGCCATCAGAGTAGGTTTGCCGTCATTCATTATTGTCAGATTATTGTTCTTAATTGATTCCAAGAGGTATTGACCTTTATTGTCGTTGAAATTGTTACCACAACTGATGTGGTGAGCATTGAAATCGCCGCATATAAGGACTGGATATGTAAGGTGAGAATATGGATAAAGACTGGATATGTAAGAGTTTATCCCAGGATCTCGTTCAAATATTCAAGCGGGGGTTGGCGTGAACGGAAACAATAGTAAAAGTTAAACTGTGAGATGTATTGATTTGAACACCAATTGCCATAACTCCAGCAGGAATAAATTATGTTCACGATAAACATACACATTAATAAACGCAGTCACACTAATTCTATATGATTTTGTACACTTACACATGTAATACTCACTTTGGAATAAAGAGAAGTTTACACAAATTACAAAAAATACACCATACATTACGGATATACTTATCGAATAATATATCAGAGGTATACATTAGATAAAACTATATAGACAGGCAGATATTTAGCGATTATTCAAACGTTTTACACAGACTTATAACTCGGACAAAATTTAGAAAGTTACATTTCACAGGTAGGGTTGGTTGGGATCGGTCGACTCATAGGACCACACATACGGAATCATCGGGCTTTTGAGAATCAGAACTAGAGTCTTGTTTTGTAGGTGGTAATGATAATACACACATCGCATATTAATTCGTTGTCTTAACGATATCAAATCACGAACACGTCAGTGAATCAAGTGAATCAAGTAATTCTGTCATTTGAACAAGCTATAAATCTCCACAACCACAAATCTTTCCTTCAACTGTAATTTTTCAAATCCATGATTTTCATTGCGCCTAAAGAGATTGCCCGTATTAGATTTTTGATCTATGTCTAATCTCATTAATACATTTTGTGGTAATCATCTCAACTTGAGGTTGGAAGATATCAATATTCCAGCTTTAGGAATTGAAAATTCTGAAATTCATTCGAAGAAACGAATACACGCGGAATTTAAATAGTGCAATAATTTCTCTACGAAATTAATATTGTTAGTTCCAAATAAAATTACAAAATCGTTGCCAGTATCTTTCGAACCTTAGTGAGTTCAAATGTCCTAAGAACATTATCTTAGGTAATCCGAAAATTTAATGATTCTCATCCATTAGGTATCTTGTTAGGAATTCATATGCTTAATGAAATTGTAGGTATGTTCTGATATTCCTAATATATCTAATAAACTGTTTCTCTATAAAAAATAAGCTGGGTTGGAATGTCTCCGGACAGCTTACATTTGTTAATATCTCTGACATTTCAAATTTAGCATACGTAAATATTGCGTACAATAATAATAAATTGCATAGAAACATAAAACGTCTGGAAATTTTAAGGAATTATTACCCCAACCGAAATATACAAAGAAGAACAGGATTGCGCAGATATTTTCCGTAATACTGTTACACGCCAAAATGACGTAAAAAATATAGTTACACTTTCAGCAATAAATAATATTGCTAAATTATACAATAACATAGATATTCTTTCAAATCGATTTTTTTCTCGTGAGACGAAGCTAGTATAGTATAGAGATAAATTCAAATTTACAAGGACAATATCAATGATTTATAAATAAATATCAAGAACTAGGTTATAGGTATGTCCGAATTTCTTGATAATCAAATTGAATGTGAAAATTCGGTTCTTCATTTAACTTATCACACAATTTTTAAAAGTTTAACCCCAAATACGAAAGTAAGTGTTCTTTTTACTGGTAACTACAAAGCCTCATTCAACTTCCTTTTGAATGTCAAACCCTTAAGTGGAACTGTTCTTCAGGTCGAAATTCGATTCATTCTGTTGCGATTCAGAAAAAATAAATTTCTTAGATGATTAAATATAATCGTAAGAAAAATAATTTGATATCAAATTCCGAATTGATATAAAAGATTAGTAATATCTCTTTGAGAATTGTATCGCGTTCTTGTAGTGGAATTCATAAAGCACTAATACATTTCATAAGTTTTTTTCAACTTGAATGCTTTAATCAAGGACTGTTTCTATTGATATTTAAAAAGCAAATATCATTTTCGATTAGTTTCATTGAATTCAATCCTTTCTTCGACAGGGATAATATTCTTTAAATTGTCGACAAAATTAGCCAGCTAAATAAGATACATAGTGAAAAGCATTCATTAAGAAAATTATACCCATACAAAATTAACAAAAAAATACATATTGAAAAGCATTCATTTATAAAATTATACTCATACAAATTAAAAATTCTAGTCTAATAAAAAATTCACATTTATGCTCGCATTCACTTCTAGCGAATCTAAGAAATTATTTTTGGATTAACATCAGATAAAGGGTCTACAAAGAAGTATATGGTATGCTCTCAAAATGAATCGAAAATTATTCAAATAATTAACGAACAATATACATCAAACAAATCTAATAATAATTATTATCAAACAACTGAGTGGTTCGCATCATTCCCGCCAGTCCATTCTGGCACTACGGGGTAGGTTATGAAGAATTTCCTGAAATCAAATAATCGGAGTTGCGAAACGCGAAATTATTGAAATTTAACATTTTCATTCTTGTTTGTATGTTCACAAGGTATCCCCTTTAGAATTGGTCCTAGAATTATTAGCCAAGGCGTTTTCTAATTGTTTGAGACGATTCATTTCTAGACGGGATGAATGCAATAAAGATTTTTCAGAACGGTACCAATTCAGTTGGTGCTTGTAGGGAATTGAAGAATATCGGTCCAAATTCTAGGAAAATTAATAGCGTATTTTAATTTTAATATTTAAAGTTAAAATATTCAAATTTGAATATTTAATATCAATAGTGTATTACTTAGCTCTAGACGAAATTGAATGGTTTTTTATAACATTCATATCACCGCATTCAAGCGATCTTTGAGAAATACCTATGAGGGGTAATGAAATTTATGTCAAGAGAGTAATTATTAACACAGTATTAATTTTTGAACAGTTGAGTACATTTATAGTACAGGTAGACGCTTGTCAAAATTTTTAACCCCTTTGTTCTTCATCCAATAATCCCTTGCCCCCTTTCATTTCCTTGTTGGTGAATGACTAACTGATTTGCCGGAATGCAGTTACGAAGATGTACAAAATAGCCGCATTGATAGTTATTATTATGTAAAGATGCTAGAAAATTAGTGGAGAGGATCAGGTATGGGGTACCAATTTCAGTTTTCACTAAAGACACAAATGACAACAGTTGAAAGCACAAGACGTCGAACCTGGAACATTAGTATTAAGAGGCAGATTATTCAGAGGCTCAATATTGTTCAATACAATAATATTACACAGAAAGCACAGTTCTTTTAATACTACGTAGATTCACAAGTTCAAAATCAAAAACATATACAGGTTACTTATACAACAAAACATTTTGGCCCAGCGAGACTAATAAATACACAACAAGATGATAGTTGCGATGAATCATATAGTATTAACACTGATACAGAAGATGGATAAGAATAACTGAAGAAGATGTTGAATTATAGGGTTTACATCAAGCATATTTATATTGTTCAATGGTTTCTAGAGCTAAAATTGATTATCAGTTCTTCAATAAAGAAAACTATGTAATCTAATTAATGTTATTTTTGTATATTCCATTGCCTCATTGAATAATATAATATTAAGTTGTTTGAATATATACATTTAAATACGATAATATTGATATGGTTTATTATAAAATGAAAATAAATAGTTCTTAATTCAATAATATCAAAAATGTTATATACATGAACGCAAAGGAAGCAATAAAATAACTTCCATATTCTTGAAAGAATGCATATATAACTTTTTTATCAAAATAATTTTTATTATACATACTCAAAAAATTATTCTTGATCTGTATATAAAATTGAAAAAATACTAGAACTACATCTATATTCCATGGTACTCTTGTTCATTGCCAGAAACGATCGGAGCATCTTCTCTCGTGCAGTCGAGTTTATCTAAAGCGAGAATCTTTCATTACAATCATGATAACCTGTATTTGCGGAGATTTTCCAATTGGAAACCATATATTTTTCATTCCTTACATCATTTCCTTCAAAATAACATGAAATTCATTAAAAAACATATACCTGAATAAAAAAATCAATTACACTTAACCTAATTAGAGATAATGGTGGCTAATTTTTGGTAGGCAACCGATCGCTATTGATTCTCATACTACCTAAACATTCATTTAAACGAAGCTTCGCTATAAAAACACGTACCTGCGGAATCGAGCAGTGGGATCTTAGACTATTACGTGTGCCTAATTATTTTGTTAACTGCATATCATGAAATTAGCGTTTAGTTCATTCGCAGTAGGCGCTATTAACTTGATATATGGAATTTACTTCTTGAGTATATTATATAAAGTATATTAAGTATAAAGTGTAATATATACTTGATATAAAGTATATATAAATTATTTTAAGTATATTATATGCTCGATTTGAATCATTTAACAGTTAGTTGTGAGAAGCTCGAAGTATTAACGCTTTTTTTATTTTACCACTCAGAAATTTGGATATTAGGTGTAGATAATATAGCAGATTTTGAATATTGTTGGAGCTCAAAGAGTTGAATAATAACGACATAGACCTCATTCGTTCGCAAAAAACTGATTGCAAGATAAGGAAGTGATTATAAAGCAGATTTGAACTTTGAACCATATAATTTAGGTGTTCGCAGAATATTGTCTAAAACAAACAAAAGGATGTTGCTACTGCCTTTCCAAATTAGTTTGAGTAGTTTCTGTATTGTCGACACTCCCACATAGCAGTGCTCGTGTGGAGAAGGTTTAATTCGGTTAGACTAAGTGAACATTGGTCTGTTACACAGTTAACGGTTTCTCATATTAGCCAGGATGGCAAATAATGTAAACTTTCATATACATCGAAAAACATATTCGTATAGTTGCATATACATTTAGGGTGCATATTTGATGTGCACCCTAAACATTGGAACACAATCAGGCGCTTATCTGCTGTGAGATTTAGTGAAAAATTTGTTTTTCTGATTCTTTTAGATGACTTTGATGTTTGTCTAAAAAAGTAGTATATTGTCTTCCCTGTGAAATCCCATACTTTCTCATCCATAATTGCTTGAATCCATACCACGTTATTCATAATTTGCCTTAAAGTGGTAATCTATATATAACTTATAATAATAATTTATATATAACTAGGACATCCCAGATTGTATCCTAGGTAGTCAAGTTCGATGTTTAATACATTAAAACAGACCTTTAAGCTTCCTTCAAGATACCTTCCTTTCTAATTTTCCACACATTTCGTTTGAACCAAATGAAGAAGTGGCTACAAAAATAGTATTTTTCGAGTCTGTTTCACAATTGTTACCTCAGATTTATATAAAGTATAATATATAAAGTTAACATTATGAAGTCTACTACATTCGAGCACATTTGATCCTTGAAAATTTGAGGAGTCCTAATTGGAAGACCTAGTTCTCAACAACTGTGTTGGTTGTGTCGAGTTATTCAATTCTACTATTATCTAGTATATATATTTTGTAATGATCAACTACCATATTGTAGATTGTATATCTACTCTATGATGATCTAATAATCTGCTATCATATAGTAATCTCAACTATATAATATTTATAGATCGAACGATCTATCTGATGAATGTCTGAAGCTGCTAATTTACATATTTTATATTCGAAATGCATAATTTGTGTTTTCTCTCTCTTTCAGTGATGCTGATAAATCGTCGGAATCATGGAATCGATATTTGCGTATGGATAACTCGCGCATCGTTGATATTTTCGTTGGACAACTCAAGTCAACATTAAAGTGCACTTTCTGCGGTCACTGTTCCGTTACATTCGACCCATTCTGGGATTTATCGCTGCCTATACCTACTCGGACAGGTCAATTGAGACTCTCGCAGTGCTTAGAATACTTCACAAGAGAAGAAACTTTGGATGGTGACGAAAAACCAGTAAGATTCGAAAAATAATAAGGTGTTATTAATTCAATGAGCCGGTAAAATATCCGTCACTATTGATATAGGAATGTAGTAAATATTTACTTCTATTTATAAAATGAAAGTTTCTACCATTAGTAGAACATCGGAAAATGGAGTGTCTTGACAGAGAAATTTATTACGAAGTATTAATTCTTCGGAAATATTTATAAAAGAGAATATAAGAGTCCCTTGAACACAACAAAATTTCGAATGCCTGTCAATTTGAAGAGCAACATTTCAAAATTTATTACTACATATATCTTTATCGCAAATAATTGTTATATTTAAGTTGAACCAACGAAGCTCAAAAAAGATTATCAGAGTTCTGAATAGGGTGGAATTTGAGTAGCAATCCTACTCGGGCTGTATGATTGTAAAGATTTCATTTCCAAACAAACTTTTGTTGATGAAACATTTCAATTAGCACAAAATCAATTTTCTTGGGTTATTTATTATAAATGTTCCAGATGAAGTGATTTATTAACCCCTCAAAGTTCATTCATTTTCCAATGTATCTTTGGTTTACACTGTGTATAGGTTGATATCTCTTTCAGGAGAATTTAACATTTATTACGAACTGACAATTATATTAAAATATTTGGTTTATGAAAGTATTTAGTAAATATTTATGATACTGTAATATATAATATGTAATATATATATATATATATATATATATATATATATATATATATATATATATATATATATATATATATATATATATATATATATTATATACATATTGTAAATACTGAGACTCTTAATATGGAGACATTTTGAAGTGCACTTAATATTCACTCTCGAAAGTCATAGGTTCGTTCTCCTTGACAAGATTTGTGTTGACAGCTCTGAGTCCCAGTATTTACTAGTCTGAATGATTTGTGAATCTTGAAACTAGCTATCTTTTGCGTGATCTGGAGCTATTCGGCATGGGACTATTCTTACACATTTCAGACAGATTTCTGTTGTTAGATGGTTCCCTCATGAGTGAACCATCACTGTGATGTTCCCCTCATTCAAATATAGGAACTGTGGGCGTTTTGAAAGTCATCGATTGATTAAATAAGGACTGATGATTCATAATAATGATGAAACAATTGTATCCTATTAGCATTCAACAAGATCGATGAATTTTTCGAAACGCTCTTAATATTCACTCTCGAAAGTGATGGGTTCGTTCTCGTTGACAACATTTGTGTAGACAACTCCCTGAGAGTTCTATTTGAAATTCTTCGATCAAGAGTATCAGTATTTAATAGTATGAATGATTTGTAAATGTTTTTAGCAATAACAGGCTTCTTTTAATATGAAAAACTTCATTTTTGTTGACGTTTCGTTGTATATCACAACTTTGTCAAAACTAATGAATAATTGAATTTATGAATTACTATAGATATCAAAATGTCAAAGTTATTTTTTAGAAAAATCAAATTAGTTTTTTTTTTATTGTCACTTATTGATTTTCATTATCAGAGGAATATTTCTGGCTGAGACTTCGCTTCGGAAGTTTTAGTCTTCTTCACCACGAGGAAACCTCTGAAAAACTCATGGTAAGCATAAAAACTCATATTACCATGAGTTTTTCAGAGGTTTCCTCATGGTGTAGAAGACTAAAATTTCCGAAGCGAATGCTGAGTCAGAAATATTCCTCTGATAATGAAAATCCATAAGTGATATATGGAATCTGGATATTTTCTTGTTAATTGAATCGTGTGTGTCGGATTTTGTTTTTGTGCTGTATGCTATGTGTACTTCAGTTTTGAAGATTTTTTGTATTATATGAGGAGGATAATCATTCTGTGTTAGGAGCGATTTTACTTTGTTTAAGATTTCGGGTCGGAATTTTGGGGATGTCAGTTCAATTGTTGAAACTAAACAATCGGTTAGTGGATGTGGTCTATTTCGTGTACAGTTTGTATGCGTTCCGAATTATTGTCATATCTAGAAAATTAATTGAACAATTCGTTTCGGTTTCAAGAGTGAATTTGAGTTGAATTGAGTTGAATTTGAGTGAATAGTAATTTGGGATGATCATTTTAAAGGTACTTAATATTTCATGTACATCGTCTGGGTTTGCGATAAGTAAACAGCCATCCACAAATCTTTTGTATAATGTGATCGTGAACCTATTATACTGTAATATTTTTTCTTCGATGTATTCCATGACTATTTGTGCTGTTACACTGGAAATGGGACTGCCCATTGCGACACCATCTATTTGTTGATAAAATTGATCTTTTTATTGGAAATAACTGGTGTTCAGAGTAAACTGCAGAGCCTCGACAAATTCCTTCTGTGTTATCGATGTGTAATTTTGTATTTGAATCCACTTGCCATTTATAATTTTTGGAATTATTGTGTTTATGATGTTTGTGTACAGTGATATTACGTACAGGGAGTAAAGTAGGTGGTCTTTGAGAACCAATATTTGGTCAAGTTCTTTTTTTAGTTCGATGGAATTCTTTATTAAATATTTATTTTATTCGTATCATTTGAAAGTATTGTTGTGCAAGGTTGTAAAGCAGCGATTGAACGCAGGAACCTATTGGGCGTAGGGGTGTGTCGGGTTTATGTACTTTTGGCAGTCCGTAGATTCTGGGTGGTATGCTGTTGTGTATCAGTAATTTTTTATACAGTCCATTTGAAATTAAGTCTCTTTCATTCCACCTTTTTATAAGTTTGTTGTTTTCGTTTTCAATAGTCTTTGTTGAACCCCTTTTGATTCTTTTATATGTAGTAGTATTATCTGAAAGTGTTGTCATTTTTTATCGTATAGGTCTTATATATCAACAGGTTTGTTTCCTTTGTCTGCCTTCACAATAACTAGGTTAGGATTATGTTGGGGAAAATCCATATTTTTTTTTGAACTTGACATTCAGATCCCTGTTTTGTTTGTGTCTACTTTTCGAGGAATTGCTTTGTTGAGGCTATAGATTGTGCCAGTTTTCTTCGTATGTCATTCTGATCCTTGATAGAAATGTTTGTTATACCAGCTTCAATTTGGGCAGCGATTTCTTTTATTGGCAATTACTTCTCACTATTTACGTTCATAGCATACTTTGGGTACAAGCTTATATAATATATAGCTTATATATATATATATATATATATATATATATATATATATATATATATATATATATATATATATATATATTATATTGGTTAAGTGGAGTCAGAAATGTAACAGCGGCCAACGAACTTTCTGGTGAGATACAATTTATTATATTGAATGTTTTATATTTATATTTATGTTTTATATTTGTACTTTCATCTATTTTAATCTCTGTACTTTGGTCTCATTTTAGCTGATGAAGATGGAAACTCCATCGGAACCTCCACTGTAACATTCTTCGCATTTCAATATATTAATTATACCTGTAAACCAAAATTAATGTTTGATATATTGAATGAATTAGACAGATAAAAACCTAATAGTTGGAAATTTATATATATATATATATATATATATATATATATATATATATATATATTCGGATTTGATAGCGTGAACACATAGTTATTTCACGGCGCCGAAATCTTTGAGCTTACAGCGTGATACCCGAATTCAAAATTGAGATAAGTTGCTCCCAGTGAATAGCAAGGAGCTGAAGTTTGAATTTACTTTTCGGACGTTCAAATTATCGTACATATTGGAAAAGAAAAACGCAAATTTGTGGAAATTGTACAGAAATTGAACGCAAACTATAAATATTAAATAGCCAGGGATATCATGCATTGTCTGCAAGTACTCCTTTCACATCAAGTGCACAGATGTCAACAAACAACATATGGATTTAGTGCCAGGAAACCATGTCAGGATTTCTTTGGCAATGTTCAAAGTGTCGCGATAAGGTAGTCGTTCAGGACGGTAAATATGGAAATTGTTCAGGGTGTAATTTGATACCTCAACTTCTTGTGATAATAAATGAACTCAAAGGATCGATTATCAACTTGAAGTCTCAAATATCCAATCTGAATAAGCGTGATGATCATAATGAAACTGAAAACATTATAGAGGAAATTAGCGATAGGCAATTTAGGGCAAGAAATGTTATCATTTATAACATCCCCGAATCTGATTCCGGTAATGATGGTGAACAGATGAAGAATATTCTTCAAACCATCTTCCCTGAAATAAAATATGATGAGTTCAAAATATTCATAATAGGCAAGAAAACCAACTCTTCAAAAAGATCACTGAAAATCGTTTTGGAGTCTCGTGAGCAAGCGCTGAGAGTGATGAGAAATAAGAGAAAGCTTAGAGAATACGATAACAATATCAAAGTTGGACTTAGTGAAACATCAATGCAAGAAAACTTCTATAAAAAGATCAAAGCTGATTTAGATAAACGCAGAAGTGACGGCTAAATGAATCTATATATTCGATATGTGAACAGTGACCCTAAAATTTTTGTGCAAAAAAAAGTAAATAACGAACTCACTGTGGGTCACATAAACATACGGTCTCTAAATAATTGTTTAAATTCTTTCTCAGAAATCTTGATTGAAAACTCTTTTGACTTGCTGACTGTTACTGAAACTTGGCTTGATTCATCTACATCTGGTGATTTCGTTGTTGTTCCTGGAAATGAGTTTGTTCGATCTGATCGCCCAACCAGAGGGGGAGGCATTATGTTCCACCTCAAAAAAAGGTATTGAATGTAGTACTATTCATGGAGCAAATCATTCTGAAATGGATTGAAATATCTATGGCTCCAATTGGAACTTCATCATCGAAGATTTTTCCTGGGCATGGAGTACAGAATGCCAAGTAAGAGATATCAATGCTTAAATGAGTTCATTGACGTATTGGAAGGATTCTACCTACAATATGAGTCGGTGATCGTTGTGGGTGACATAAACATCGATTTGTTGAAACCCAATACAACAGATGCATTGTTTTTTCGGTCCATTCTGGATGGCTATAATTTGCAGAAGCTGACTCGGGAATCTACTAAAATTACTACCACTGCTGAAATCAACCATCGCTGATTGATGTATGCTGCGTTACAAATGATTTGAATATTGTGGACAGTGGTACTATGCAACTGGGTGGACTGACGGATCACCAGTTGATTTTTTGTGAGATTACTATTGTGGTGCGGAGCTTCGGCTCCAGTGTGATATTCCAGAAATCTGAAGGGAATAAACTTGGTTGTCTTTGATGAAGCGACGAGAAATTTAGACTGGAATGTAATGCATCTAACAGATGTGGATCAGTGTGTCCAAACAATGACTGATAATAAATTACTTCTTTTTGGTGCGTTTGCTCCTAGGGTTGTTTTCAATTCTTCAAAATCAAGTCGAAAATCTCCACCCTATATAACGCCTACAATCAGAAAAATAATCAACTTGAAAAATAATGAACGTAAAAGGTTTTTAAAAACGAGGTCGGCAGTACATCAGCAATACTACGTTGAGTTGAAGAATTATGTGGATGGTGGCATCAGGAGAGAAAGAGATGCCTTTATGCAGTATGAGATAATAATAATAATAATAATAAGTTTATTTGTCTCCAAGTGTACAACATATAAATTAAATGTTTCATACAAAATTTCTATCAATCAATACACACATGCGAAACAAAATAAACTAAGAAAATATACAGTGTATACCCATAAAGCTTTTGGCTGTCTATGGGAAAAAATTTCAATTCTAAGTCAATTCAGTAGAACTCAATACTATCGATCATATCAATAATGTGCGATATCAAGGCACCCGCGAACAACAACAACACCACGGAAAAGATTTTTACATCAACATTACCGAAAAGAATACAGAAATTGACATTAACACAAAAGTTTACATTAACACAACCCAGAGGAAAAGAATTCATGCACTGTGTGAGCACCCTCTCCCATAAGGAACGAGTTGATTCTTCGTTTAAAGCAGTAAAATGAAGGAGAACTCAATACTGTATCAGGTAGAAGATTGGAAAATCTTGGACCTAAATATGCTAAGCATCTCATACCAATACTCTTTTTCGTTACGATAGTCTTCATTTTAGATGCTTCAATCCTTCTCGTAAGATAAGGAAAAGTAACAGCAGTCCTCAATCACCATGTAGGAAACTAAAAAGTTTTGGTGTTAAAACGGCAAAATCCAAAACCAACGAACTGAATCTGCCCATCCCCAAAATGTGAGCGCAACAACACTGAATGAATACTTTGTGAATGTAGCAGGTGACGAGTATTGACAATGACCTGATGGAATATTATAGAGATAACTTCTTTAGTGGGAATTTGACTGACGAGTTGACATTTAAATCTGTAAGTCAGACTGACATATATCGAGCTTCAGGTGGTATAACCTCAAAAGCTATTGGCACTGATTATATTTCCATAGATATGCTGAATATTGTTTTGCTTTACTGTATCGACCAATCGGTAAGCGCAGTGAATGCATCCTTCAGGACTCCAGCTTTTCCAGAAATTTGGAAGTTCGCTGTCATCCACCCACTGGCTAAGGTGCATAATGCTGTTGATATTAAGGACGGGAGACCAATTAATGTCTTACCTGCTGCATCAAAGCTGATAGAGAAAATAGCTGCTGAACAAATCATCGGATTCTTAAATAGTAACAAGTTTCTACCGAAATATCAGTCAGGTTTTCGTGCTGGACATAGCACGCAGACTGCTTTACTTAAAGTTTGTAATGACATTGCTGAGGCTATTGATGATTCTTGTATTACTATAGTAGTTTTATTAGATCAAACTAAAGCCTTTGACTTGGTCTATTCTCTCCTCTTGGTGGCGAAACTGCACTATTGTGTAGACAGCTTCCTGAGAGTTTTATTTGAAATATTTCGATATTTCGATTAATAGTCTCAGTATTTACTAGTATTGAATGACTTGCGAATTTTGAAACTAGCTACACTTTTGCCCGCTAGGGCGTGATCTGGAGCGTTTAGGCATGGGATCATTCTTACACATTGCGGACAATTTTCTGTAGTGCTCGAATGAAATATCTACAAAGCCTTATACTCTCACTCTTGTTGTCATGAGTAGGAATCTTGAACGGCAGGGAGAGTTTATACGTCCTTTCTCCGATAGAGGGAGCCTAAGTGAATATTTCACTCAGTAAAACTGTCCTCAATTTGGTATAGGACCTGTGTTCGTTTTGAAAGTCATCGATTCTTGATTGATTGATTAAATATGGACTGATGATTTATAATAATGATGAAACAATTGTATCCTGTTATCATTCAACAAGATCGATGAACTTTTCGAAACACTCTTGAAAGTGATGGGTTCGTTCTCGTTGACAACAATTGTGTAGACAGCTCCCTGAGAGTTTTATTTGAAATATTTCGATTAAGAGTCTCAGTATTTACTAGTATTGAATGACTTGTGAATTTTGAAACTATATATATATATATATATATATATATATATATATATATATATATATATATATATATATATATATATATATATATATATATATATATATATTCAATCGTATGTAGCATTTATTAATTATTTTCAATGATTTTTGCAGACATGTTCAAAGTGCAAAGAGAGGCGAAAATGTACAAAGTCCTTCGCCATCCAGAGGTTCCCAAAAATTCTTGTAATACGTATCCTTTTTAATTTCAATTTCATATATTTTTTCCAGATATTTTATTTCTTCAATTTCAGAAAGAAAATCATAACACTCTTTTTTATTTTTATAACATATATTTTGTGTTTATATCCATATTTCGGTAACTCTAGATACTGTATCTAATAGTAAGAATAGCCTATGCGTCTATTAACACGGGGACACCGTATTTTGTCACACCAGTTGTCGCCACTAGCGCTTGAGATCTAGGAGTGTAGCTGTCAATATAGTTTATATTATTTAGTTTGGAATCGCTTTGAATGTGTGCTCTTCTTTTCCTGTAAAAGTACAATTGAATCAAACATCGAAAATGTCCCAGTATTGTACATTCCTTTTTTGTTCGGAAAAGAACGGGGGACATAAATTTCCGAAAGACAAAACTCTTTTAGAACAGTGGTTATTTGTGATTCCTAGAGATAATACCCCTTCAATACATTCACGTGTTTGTAAAAAACATTTTAATACTAGCAATTATACCTTACTGAAAAACCAACTACATTAAATTAAATGGCTTATTAATTTGATCTAATGCAGATTCATATAATTCTATGCCCTCAATTAAATGATGAATCGTTTAAATTTTTCCATCTAGTTTGGGAAGCAAACTAGATGCCTTTCTGAAATTAAATTGTTCAGTCATTATTTTATGATCAGTCGCCTGTGTCTCTTGGCGGCGAGTTGACAAAATCTTTAAACTGTTATTTATCTTATCGTTAATTTGATCTTTTATTTCTAAAATTTGCTCAATACTACTGTCATTGATTTCCTTATCAATAACTTTTTGATCGAACTTTTTGTCAACTTGCGCCAGATAATCTTTAAACTTATCTAAATCCTTAAACTTACGATTAATTACTTCTTCATCGGTCCGTCTTGCTGTATTGTCTTTTCTTAAGTTGTCTGTAAATGTCCTTAAGTCGTTGTTGAGTTTCTGATAGATTTCTCCTAAAGACATTTCATTTCGCACTTTTTGTTTTTCACTTCACGCACTTTAACTGCACATATCCCCTTGTTGTCTCCTAGACGTCGACTCGGTCGTCCAGCTGTTGTCTTGATTTTCTTATTTCGTTGCTACGGATTTCTTGTCTAATCATATTTCGTAGGGCTGTTTTTATTTTCTTTCATCCCATAACAGCCACAATTATAGCGATGATACAAACGAGTGCTATCACTAACCATTCTGTCCTATCTATCCTTTGTGTAGCTGACTCTACCGCTTGGTTGTTTTCCGAGCCTGCAGCTTCCACTATTATCTCTTCCTGCTTATGTTGGCTATTGCCCATTATTATATCAGCTCAGGTACACATTGATATCATGGCCCCAAAGGCACTGGCAGGATCGCCATGTAATGTCATCTCCCGATGACGGGTTAAGAAAAAGCCAGTTGTCACTTTTACCCTATGTTTATTTGAGTTACAAACTATTTTACTAATTGATCTTACCATTGCTGTAACTTTATACATCATGTTCGATCTGTCGTTGAACATAGAATGAATGTATGTCATCTCTAATGATCCTTTGTTGGAATCGAAATAATGCTAATAATGCAATTCTGCAATAAATGCAATTCTGCCGATGTGCAGAATTGCGTTAAATTGTCTTTCCTAATTATTGGTTTGAATACTTATATCTAGCTGTTATAATAAATATGTTGCAATATCCTACTGAATGTTTAAAGAAGGATTTTGCAACTTCCTTTCACATTACAACGTAAAGTAAAAATCCTCTTTATCTCAACAAAGAATAAAGGTTTGATTTACAACTGCCGAGATCAGATTTTACTATCACGTTCTGAAATATCTTATTTTTCAACTCCTAATGTTGAAAGAGAAGAGAGAACGGAAATTAAGAGGAAACGTATAGAGAGTTTTCCAACGTCGCATGAAACGAGAAACTTAAGGAGAATCTGCAACACTTCATTCACTCGCACAAAAAATCAATGTCAAGAATATTTTTAAGTGAATAATAATCTTTTCATGCGATTTACAATCTTTACCGATCTGCATTATATTGTCTCATTATGTTCACAATAATAGTACTTCTAATAGTAATTTGTTGGATGATATAACTAAGAAATTTACATCATACTTGTTTCTAGAATGTTGAAGAAACTTTTGATGGAAATAGTCATTGACATGTCAAATCCACTTGTAGTCAGGAAAAAAGCTTAATTAATACCGTCATTGTGTCAGAATATGAACGCAATAAGAAATTACACAAAACATGTTTAGAATTGACAATCTCAAAAATAAGTCTGATCAAGT
The DNA here is from genome assembly GCA_030704895.1 of Henosepilachna vigintioctopunctata. Lineage (NCBI taxonomy): Eukaryota > Metazoa > Arthropoda > Insecta > Coleoptera > Coccinellidae > Henosepilachna > Henosepilachna vigintioctopunctata. Next base: position 4,307,913 of record JARQZJ010000036.1, on the reverse strand, counting down.
AGAATTTTTTACTGGTTATAACAATTGCAACCATTTTTTGTTTGTTTTCAACCTTTTTTGGAGATGATGTGAACAATCTGAAATACTATCATTGCAGTCAGCAATGGATTGTTACCTTTACTGCAAGTTGAAGGATATTAATATATGGGCTCCAAAGGAAGTAATCGATGAAAATTTGATGTTTCGTGATAAAACTAACACCTGCACGTACAGAATATAGATTATAGATTGTACAGAAACAAAAATTCATAAACCACAAAATCTAGTTTCACAAGAGGCTTCATATTCAAACTGTTAGTCAGCAAATACTCTGAAAGTTTTAGTAGGAATTTCAAACTCTGGAAGTGTAACCTTTATATCAGATGCATTTGGAGGATCTATAAGTGACAGAAAATTGTTTGAAAGATGTGGTTTTGTTAATCTACTTCAAGAAGGTGACATTATTCTTTGTGGTCGTGGTTTTAATATACAGGATCTAGTTTCTCATATGGATGTTTATCTAAACATGCCGCAGTTCCTGAAAAAAGGATGTGATCAGTTTGAACCACATCAGCCCAGAAAATCCGAAAAAGGTCATCTGAATTAAATGTTGAGCGTGTTATAGGTTTAGGGAAGACATTTAAAATTCTGAGTAATACATTTGGATGTTATTTGGTACCACTTACGGTGGAGAATAATATTTGTGTGCTTCATGCTTGCTAATTTCAGGAACCAAATTATATGAATAACCATTATATCTACATACCTAGTTAAAGACATTTGTTAATTAAAAATCAAAATGAATCAATAATCGTGTTTTTATTTAAAACAGAATTTTTCAACAAAATGTTGTAGATATACTTTCTTTATCCTACTACTTCAAGTATTATCTAGCTATTCCGCTTTTAAGGCATTGACATTCATTGATCCGTATCTCATTAAAAAAATTCAGAAGACTGATTACTGAAAAAACTAACAATCTTGCGTTAAAAGCTAACAAAGTGCACACTTGCAGTAGTAATATTTGATTGCTGTCATTTCTTAGACCTCACGCTATACCAGCGCCTCTAGCAGTGAAATCATACGCGGTAGTCCCCATTGACTTGTCATGAAAAAAGAGGCATTCTAGCTGAACCTTTACATTGTGCTCCTTGAATACTCGCATAAGTTTTTCTTGAGAATTATCATATTCATGAGAAATTTCAGTAGACTATAACAGCATCACAAATTAGTTATCATACCAGGGGTCGACAAGTAGTTTCAGATGGAGACCGGATACTGTGGAAAAATTCTAACGTTCTCCAGAAAAACCACTGACAATAATCAAGTGCTCTACCTATTTATGGTATAGTTTCAAACAAAATTAGAATAAGTATTGAGTTTTATGCTGTATGGCTTCAAAATATCATTTCATTTAATGAAGGTATACTTTATATTATATTATTTTATTATATTCTATAACATTAGTCATTCAATTCTAGTGGAGAATTCCATAGATAAGTGGAAATTATACACGTTGTTCAGTGTGACTGATGACCACATTCAAAAACAAGTGTTTGAATCGATTTTAATTTAAATATCGCAAATTCTTGTCAATTGACAATGAAAAAAATTAATTTGATGCTCAAATAGTTTTACAGGTGTAATGTATTGAAAACTCTAATTCATTTCATTCATTGAGATTACGATGGTTTTCATAAGCCAAGTCCAAAATCAAAAAAGTTGAAGTGAATGTATTTGTAATAAACTTGATGAGAATTGATTGATTTATACCTTAAACTTGGTTTACAATATATAACAATATTTGTCGGTTCGATTTTTGACATTTACATTTTTCATTTGACATTTTGACGTTCCGAATGTTGCTTACTTGTTATACCTTGTACTTATAAATCGCATCTTTTAGTCAATTTACAGTATACTCGTAGTATACAGTTCCGCTATATCTATAATATAAAAATGAATCACAAAATGTGTTGGTAAGCGCATAGCTCAACAACGCTTGGAACAATTTTGCTAATTCTTGTTTTTAAATGTTCGTTGAAGTCTGAGGGTAGTTTTTACGGCGAGAAAAATTCGCATTAATATTAACGTTGAAATAAATTGCAGTTCGCAGCAAATCGTTGCTATTGAGCCAATGAACAAAATATTGCGCGAAGAGTCAATTCAAATAGACGCTATTTGTACAGCCACCAGAGCCACTATATTCATTGGTTTCCGGGAATGGACTCAATTATGAACATTTTTTACTTACATTCAGCAAATATCTCATATAATTAATGATGAGATATATGGGACATGTACTTGCTACGAAATTAGGAACATGCCGTTCAACTACAGAACAGACAGGTTAATCACTTTCAATACATCAAATGTGTTAATATAGGAATTTTTGGATAATTCGACTGATTTGAAGTAAGAGGAAGTATTGCAGCCCCTCCGTAAGGGAGCTAGTGCCTGTCTAAACACAGGATAAATATTGAATACAAGATACTGTAGCACAAATAGTAGAGCTTGTCTTCCAGGCTTTTTGAAAAATATTCAGAGAAAATAAATGGGCGTACAAAGTTCGCCGGGCCAGCTAGTTATGAAATAAAGAAATATTTTTCAGATGTTAGTGTTTTTATTGTATATCGTGTGTTATTACTGGGTCGTGTGTTAAGTTAATATTTTACTCCACTTATATTTTTTCAATATAGATTAAATAAAATGTCACAAATTTACTGTATTTATATATTTTTCCTATATTAATTTCAACTTGAATAAGTCGTACAATTTATCATGCCGAACTTCCCGAAATTCAAAAGTTGCGTACTATAAATAAATACTGACTGAATAACCAAATACTTCAACTCATCATTATTCATATTTTTGATTATACATATGTCATTGGAATATCTCACAGATGAATTAATTCCTTAATTGTTATCAGATCTTAAACGTTTCTCACCCACTGAACGATTTAGGGGCAAACTCAATGTAACTGTTGATTTTCCACTTGAAGCATTAGACATGAGCAAGTACGCTGCAGAAAGCGTGAGTTCCAGTCGATATAACCTGTATGCCGTTTCAAATCATAGTGGTACAACCTACAGCGGGCACTACACGGCGTACTGTCGCCATCCGTATTCGTTGACCTGGCACGAATATAATGATTCCAGGTTAGTAGAAATAATATAACCTTCCTAACTATATAACGCCATAACAGAAATAAGCGAAGATAATCTGTAATGTTCTCCCGTCTAAATTTTGTTATAAACTGAAAACAATTAGAGATACAAAAACTCGTTTTAGTGCAACATTATATCAACATATGGTGTTTATTTTATTGCACAATAAATTTTCCCCTTGAAAATTGAATGAATAATAAGAGGCCATCACAGGCTTATGCTGTGGAATGATGGCACCCTCATACTGATATGTAAAGTATAATTGTTACGACATAAATTGATGAATATTCTTTAATTGAAGTTCTTGAACACCGAAACAGAATAAGAAAAAATTGGTGAAAAAATTCGAAAATTCCTCAAAATTATGTATCGGAGCAACAAAACGTTCTGTAGCAATAAACCTGTGGAATCTATTTTCTAATGCCTCTAAAGTTTGAGCCATGCCATTTTTATTCCATTGCTGATTTTTCAAATTGAAATAGAAATTATTTTATGTTTTTTTGTGAACGTCTCTCAACTCATCATTAGAAAACTTACTTGGGGCCATTATAAACACGACACCATGTATAGCGAAAACGCCTACATGGTGTCGCCTACACTCCTGATGTTTGTATATAATACAAATTATATACAAACATCAACTTGAAATTACATATGATTATGCAACAAGCAGTCTACCGAAATAGATATCTGCAAATTCTATCCGTTTGTCTCTTGAAACACGAAGATGACTTACTTTTCCAGAAGGTATTGGACAAATTGTTCACATTTGTTAAGTTTCGGAAAATTTTTTTTCCCCAGTAGTCACTGAAAGGTCAAGGAACCCTTAAAACCACGTGTGTAAATTAACAGATGGAAGCCAAATGTAACTAGGTATCATACTAGGCCATTAGATTTTCTGAGGAGTAAAAATATCCTGAATGGACAAAAACAGGCGAAGGACTGTCACAGATAACCTTATTATATATATATATATATATATATATATATATATATATATATATATATATATATATATATATATATATAATAAGGTTATCTGTGACAGTCCTTCGCCTGTTTTTGCCCATTCAGGAATGGACAAATATATATAAATGGATATATATATATATATATATATATATATATATATATATATATATATATATATATATATATATATATATATATATATATATATATATATATATATATATATATATATATATATATATATATATATATATATATATATATATATCGTGTAGGGATGTTAGTACCCCCATCAGCCGCCTATCCTAGATATAGAAGGCACTGATACACAGGCGAACAAAAAATTAACAAAACCAATCTACTGACGTCTGTTCAGTATCTGACGGCCAATGATCAGCGTCTGTTTATCTAGTTGAGTCGGTTGTATTTCAACCTTCTCGAACTCTGTCCAACTTGAAGGGATGATGAAAAAGGCGATCAAAGAATCACTACCTCACTAGAATCACTCCTGTCGAAAGACTGGCTTCACCTGATCATTGGATTCTGTGGGACCAGGGAGACCATGTTGAGAATAATCGGAGTTTCTCAATAACTGTCCATACCCTTAAAACGAAACACTACATTGGTACAATTAACGTTAATAAACTCACTGAAACCGTTAAACTAAAGCAGCTCACCAACACCATGAAAAAGTTCAATCTAAAAGTCTCCAATCTGAAAGTTCTCCAAGCAACGCGATTCATGAACGAGAATCATTTTGATTCCGACAATTTCAGAATCTACAAAGGGAGACCTGGTGGTAAAGTAAAGATAAATTACCGCTTTTAAGTACCGGATTCGCGATGTCTCGTTGCTTTCTATTAAATCAGCTAATAAAGCTCACACTCTATTAAACGTGCACGCTCCTATGAAACATCACAACAAAACCTCATCGGAAAGCCTACAAGTTTTTTGGAAAATATTGGGAGAAACAACCAATGAAATAGCAAAATACTAACGTGAAAATCTTGCTAGGCGACCCAAACGCACAGCTAGATAAGCAAAGGAAATTCAGGGATACTACGGGCCCCCATACCAAACACAAACAAGAATGGTGAAAGATTGATCGCGTTCTGTAGAAACTCAGGGCTCAAAAATATGAGTATCCAATCTCAAAAACCTGCACACAACTCAACTACATAGAGGTCGACCAGTCTCAGGCAGGGTGAATGCCAAATTAATCATATCGAAGTTTCCAAGAAGACCACCATCTTCTCCAAATGAAAAGGAAATTTCAACCCAATAAAAATTTTAAAAATTCACCTAAAACATTCAGGGCGAATCCTGTATATTCGCCCTGCTAAATATACAGGACTCATTAAGGAAATAATCTTTGCACAAATCAATCGGAAAGAATCGACATATTGGGAAATCCTTACAAAGAACACTCAGAAAGCCATTACACTAGAGCAACCTCCTTGCACGAGGAGACATCGCTGGTGGAACGCAATCTTCGGCCAAGAAGTCAACAAGCGGCCATAAAAATGAGGAAAACTGAGAGAACTTCCTTATGGCTCGAAAACCGTCCTCCAAAATAATTAGAAGAGAAAAACGTAGATATGTCAGTAATAGGTGTCACTAAATATATAACGAATTCACCAAATAATACTAGAGATTTTCAAAAAACTTTCAGAGAAAACTTGCAAGTGCTTCGTCTGTGCTTCAAAAAAACCGATGGCACATTGAAAATGAACACAACAAATAACTGCACATTGTCTGCCGATTTCTTCAACAACCTCAACTGTAATCCACCTCAAGAAAAACTTAAGTTCGACTTTTCGGTGTTTCGACCTCGCAAGCTCCTGATATGGAAGAGATTACGGAAATTATCAACCAACTCAAAAACAACAAACCATCAGGAGAGAATGGGGTTATTTCGGAACTCTGGAAACTGAACGATAATATTCTGACGCAAAAACTTCATCATTTGATTTCATAAATCTGGAGGACGGAACAGATACCAGATGATTGGAAATGCGCGCTGATACATCCATTGCACAAAAAAAGACACAAAATGGATATCAATCACTGGTAAACACTGTTTTTGTCACATGAACTTAGTTATGATTTTTATTTATGTTGGTGTACCCCCATTGAAAATGTATAACAGTTTTGTTTCTTTCACATCCAGTTTTCTTGTGACAGCTAAATATTCATTTCTGACCTCATATACGTTTCTTTGTTTACATAACTGTATTTAGTCGACTGTGTAACTATTGTGTTTGCTAAATTACATTTTATTTACATTAGTTAGATCGTAAATATGCCACGAAAGTGTTTGAACAACCCGAACAATTTTTGTTATGTGTGTGGAGAATTAACTTTTACATCTCAGCGTCGAAATTTCACATCACTAATTGAACAGTGCTATTTAGACTATTTTGGTTTTCCTGTGAGGAATGAAGACAAATCCTGGGTTCCACATAAATGTTGTGTTACGTGTGTGAGGCTCCTTTTAGGTTCGGCTAAACAAGAACCTAGACATTTGTCATTTGCTAAACCAATGATTTGGACGAAACCAAAGGATCATGTAAGTGATTGTTATTTTAACTCAAACAAAAGGTATTACTACCAAATCCAAACACACTATCCAGTATCCAAACTTGTCTTCGGCCAAGAGACCCATCCTACATAGTGCCGAACTGCCTGTGCGGATGCCTCCAAATCGATCGAAAAGTGAGAATTCTAGTCCGGAATTGGAACCCAAGTTATGAACCGTCAACTTCAAAAGAACTGCTCTTATTGACAAATCGTGATTTAAACGATTTAGTACGTGATTTGAATCTGTCTAAAAAACAGGCTGAGTTTTTGGGGTCTAGATTAAACGACTGAAATTTACTTTCTCGTGGTACAAAGATTTCTTATTTTAAACGTCGTGTCGATGAAATAAAATCTTACTTTTCTGAAGCAGGTGATTTAGTCTATTGTAACAACGTTCCTGTTGTGAATTTATTCAATTTCGAATATGATCCAAGTTACTGGCGAGTGTTTATTGACTCTTCAAAAACTAGTTTAAAAGCAGTGTTACTGCATAACGGAAACAAACTTCCTTCAGTGCCGATTGCTCATGGTTCTAATATGAAAGAGACTTACGAAAATATGAGATATATACTTGAAAAAATTTAATACAATAAACACGCTTGGAAAATTTGTGATGATTTTAAAGTCATTGCACTTTTACTTGGACTACAGCTTGGTTATACGAAATTTTGCTGTTTTATTTGTAAATCGGATAAAAGAGACAGAAAAAGTCACTGTAGTAAAGTGTGACCCAAGCGTGAATCACTAACTCCAGGCCATAAAAATGTTAAAAATGATCCTCTAGTGAACCCTGATGACATACTTTTACCACGGTTGCACATGAAGCTTGGCCTGATAAAAAATTTTGTAAAAGCTATGCCTAAAGATGGAGATGGATTTTTATATCTAAAAGAGAAATTCCCTAAACTCAGCGAGGCGAAAACCAAAGAGGGAATATTTGTAGGCCCACAAATACGGCAATTGATGAAGGATAACATCATGAAAAGGAAACACTCGCCTAGAAATGTTTTGTGAATGATGTTCAGAATTTTCCAGGTAACCATAAAGCGGAAAATAACAAAGATTTAATAAATGAAATTTATATCATTTAAAGCTTTGGGGTGTAATATCTCCTTGAAAATACATATGCTGGACTCTCATCTCGACTTCTTTACTGCAAATTTGGGTGCTCTGAGTGACGAACAAGGTGAGAGGTTCCATCAAGACATTTCCTAGGAATGCTAGCAGACTATTGTTGGAGACTTAAAAGGGACCTACCGGAAGCCAAAAATATTCAAGAAAATCATAAGTATCTATTAGATATCAGGAAATAATTCTGTAAGTGGAAAGCCAAAATTCCGGAAGCCAAAAATATTCAAGAAAATCATAAGTATCTATTAGATATCAGGAAATAATTCTGTAAGTGTGGTGAATTTTGTATTTTTTACGAAAATATATATTTTGATATCACAAGAAAACATGATATGTACATTTTTTTTCATTGATTCATGATTTTATTGTTTGGTGGCCCTAGTTTATTCAAAATTTGATATAAATCTTCATGTTACAAAAAAAATTACAAATTTGTTGACCAGTGTTAAGGTGAAATTCCTTACTCCCTGTTGCTTACAGAATACTTTAAAAGCACTCTTAAACAGAGTAGAACACCAAGCGAATCCAATCCACGGATTACGGAATACCAGACTGGATTCAGGAAACCCCGGTCATGTGCTGAACAGATCTTGACTTTTACGTTACTGATGAGGAAATGTAGAAATACAGTGATCATATTCATTGACTTCAAGAAAGTGTATCAGTCGGTAGATCGCGAAACCCTTTTTAAAATCATGAAAGAATTAGGGATCGATCGAAAGACCCGAAAAATTATAGAACAGACACTTACTGGTACAACTCCCAAAGTAAAATTCAAGGACGAAAAATCAGATTCCTTTGAAATCAATACTGGTGTGCGGCAGGGGGACTGCCTTTCACCAATCCTTTTCAACATTGTTTTAGAGAAGATCGTTAGGAAATGGGAACCTCATGTAAAGGGCATATAAGTGTGTATCAAAAAAGAAAATAGACTAATTGTCAAATGTCTCGTTTTTATAAACGATATCACTATTATCACAGATATAACAGAAGCCTCTCTCGCCATAGAAATCTACATGACATTGCTTAGAAAATCGAAAACCAATATTTGGTTTTCTTGTGATAATACCAAATACACGGAAAGGAAAGTGAAAAATAAATCTTCTCTAAACTCAAAAATGGTGAAATTTTGCAAGTTTGGCCATTTTAAATACCTTGGAGAAATTATACAGGTTTAAATGAACAGGTTCGCTAATGAACAAAGAACTATCAAGCTCCAAAGTGCCTACAAGCTAACTTGGGCTTACTATAATAAAAAGTGGATGTCGAGAGGCGCCAAATTATTAAATTATAACACAACGGTTCTTCCAGAAGCAATCTACGCATCTGAAACAATGGTTATTGACGGTCATTCAAAAATTAGAGATTAGAAGAACAAGAACGGAAAATTCTCAGAAAGATTTACGGACCAGTCAATAGAAATGGCATTTGGATGAAAAGATCTCAGAATGAATTTTGTCCAAAGACAAATTCAAAAAGGGAAGAAATCAGAAAACGTCGTGCATAGTTCTATGTACATGTCTACAGAATGAGACAGTTCAGAATACCAAAGACACTACTCGATATAATTATAACGTGTAAATGTGGAACAGTGTATCTAAAAGAGGTCAGAAAAATCTACGACAGGTCATTATAAAAAATCTCGAAGATCGCTCGATGGTCACTATAAAATCGCACATGTGAAGTTTGGACAAAAATCAACGCGCCAGTCTGGAATAGAATGAACCGATGAACGGAAGAAAGAGAATTCTGAGATGAAGCGTCTTTGGGAGGCAAAAAACATGATGCAAAAGTCCTAAGAATTGGAATTCAAGTTCAATTGCTCTCCTCGCAGAGAACAATCGTTATTATATATATATATATATATATATATATATATATATATATATATATATATATATATATATATATATATATATATATATATATATATATATATCAGTCCGAGAGCCACTGACAGAAATATATGACCAAGTTCCTCTCTGGTGATAATTAGTAAAATGCATCAAAAAATCGAACCATAAAGTCTCGTGAACGTCAGCTGAGGCTCGGTTGGGGGATGAGCAGGTGTAACCTCCCACGCTCGAAGAAAAAAAAATACATTTATTCATTTCCTCTCGGCTAAAAATTCACCTGATGATAGCTTATATGTAACTGTTGATAAATATATACATCAGCTGGCTGTATCTCGGTGGAAAAATTGTCAGCTGATACTTTGAAGGTCGTTACGTAGAAGTTAGCCAGAAGCATTTACTGACTATTCAAATGTATCAGCTGACGAGGTTTCCCTCGACGTACTGCTAGCTGATTTTTTTTATTTATCACAGAAATATATTTAAAATCAGCTCACGAATTTTCATGTGGGAGGAAATGACATATCTTTAATTATTCGGCATAGCAACCAATATGAGTGTTAAGGTGGAACAAATATTTCATATCAATATTTTTTAAACTTATACGTGTATATTCAAATAATTTTAGTTCTATTCCAATATTTAAATAATCTATTTGCTCAGTATAAATTAACAAGTTACTCGATAAAAAATATTTATTATAAAAAAATTATGAAAAATTACAATAAGAATGACAATGTTATTCAATCATTTTCGTTTTCGCTTTGGCTTGAGTCACAACAATCTGTCTCTGATTCATTGTCCGAGTCGCTGTCAGAGTTGTCTGCGGTAATATTTTCATCGTCATCATCGGTACAAAAAAAATGAGAATGCGTATTTTAGCATATCATTAATATGATAATAAAATGTTACCTTTTCGGGCTGGATAATTATTTCGTCAATCGATGTTGATAACTGACTTCCAAAGAACCAGGTGAAATCATATTTATTGTCAACTTCTTCCCAACCATAGTCTTTCGGATCATCAGAAGTTGGAACCTTCAGGTGTGCATTTGACCAAATTTGAGCTATGTAACATGCTCTTAAAAATTGCTGATATAGCTCTGATTCGCAAGGTGGTAGAGAAGAACCATCAATACCAAAACCACAAAAATCCGCATTAATGGCTCTATTAGAAAAATATGAACATTCGGAGTCACCAGAAAATACAGATGTTATAGTGTATGACGGGTATTTTATGTTACATCTGATGAAAGATGTACCTCTGAGCTTTAATCATTTTTTTTAAATCAATTGAAAGAAAATATACCAAGTTAAAGAGTGAAACAATAACTCAGAAAAAAACTCATACTGTTTATAATATACCATGTTATTATTTCAATAAATGCTATATAGGAAAAACCCGCAAAATCTTGAAGAACTGAAACACTTTAATATGCAAAAGCTCTAATAACTGCCTTACATAAGCATAAAATAACTGAAAAACACGATTTTGATTACAACAATACAAAGATTTTAGCAACTGAAGAGGACAAAAAATATAGAGAAATTTTAGAAATGTTATACATTCGTAAAAATTTGGAAAACACAGTAAATGAAAGAACAGGCATTAAACATCTTAATTCTATTTACAACGATTTGATAAGCGTTATAAATACGACTCATAAAATGAATAAACAATCACCAAACGTCATATCCCAAAACTCATTCTTTCCTGATCTACCATCAATTTCACACACATAAGCCAATCAATTCTGGATAAGTACATATACATATTCTGGATAGGTATGTAAAACTCAACAGTCCAAGATCTCAGGGCCACCAGACGTCACGTATTTGCTGATGAAGGAAATGTGGACGATTGAGTAGCGTTAGTATGTACTAAGAATGCAAGCCTACCTGTTAGCTTGCTCAGACGGCCAATTTTCAGGTATCCGGTAATCAAGGTACATAAAAACATTACTTACCCCACGTAAATTCTGAAAGCTGATTTTTACGTATATTTTCGGCAATATGTTTTGAAATAAGTCGCTAATACTCCCAGGCGCTTTAAAGCTCCCAAAATAATTACTTAAGTTCACGTAAATTCTCACGCAATTTTTTTATATGCCACCATACAACTATTTTAAAACCTTTTGGAAGAAGACAGACCGATCCAAGGGGCCAATCATCTCCTAAACTCAATTTTAATGCCTCTGTGGGTAGGAGCACCAAGGCATTATCCACGCGCATGAGACTAAGTGAGACAGTAAATTTGTACTGCCAAAAATTACAATTTCATTTTTTATCTATAATAAACAGAATTAAGCTCGCTGGGCAGTTAAATACAGTGATAATTTACAAAAGGTTGCCCAAAGTCATCCAGACTTGTTTGAACACTTTCAGAATGGTTTTTTTACCATTCAAAGGCCTAATAATCCTTTCTCAAAGCAACCAATTGACTTGGTAATGGAACAAACAACCAATGTAGGTGCAGCCAGGAGACTCACAGGTAATCAACCCAAATAACAATTAATTTACAGCGAACGTAAACATTTACATGAATTTATGATAACTTTCCATTGACAAAAATTTCAAACATAATTTTTAACATTGTAAAATTTATGTATTTTCAGGCATAATACAAATAAACAATTCCATCTCAGCACGTCAACGATTTGCTGTAAGTCATGATATAAGATCAACTGTTATTAGTAGTGTGTATAAAAATTTATAATTGCAAAACGAACAAAATGTGACAGCTGAGTTAATTATAATATGAAAAATAATAACAAGCAATTGCAACAATTTGCTGACACATTCAACCAATTTATTAATACGTTCAGTGCTGAAATCCCTCAAGATATTTTATTAAAATTTCATCTGAAAAAGCAGCCTCAGAGAAAGTAGAAACATTTTCCGTTGATATTGAAAAATAGTGACATACGGCGTCAAACATTCATTAAAGAATGTAAAGAGAATGAAAATGGATTTGAAAAGAGCATAAATAAGTGCAACTAGAAAACTTTCCGGTAGATTATATTATTTAGAAAATAAAAATGAAGGTAGGTGGCAAGGTGATGGAAGTACGTATTCAGAGAGATATGTTTGGGCGAATGCTTGGAACATCGATTAATCACAAAGTGGATATGTCCAAAATCTTATGATACCCCATAACTCAATGCCATTGTCCATATGTCATTTCGAGAGTGGCATTTGTAAGACTCAGAAATCCGTATTAATAAAATCTCACATTAATGTTTTGATTATTAATGGTGTTTATTTGCTTCATACCATGAAAAATGTGCCTAAAACTTTTGGGAGTATCTTCAAAAAAAAAAAATTATAAATGGTGGCCAAATTGAAAGCTGATACAAAGATCGTGTATCATGTATGCAACTTGGATGCCCAGGCTATTGATACGATGCTCAGATACTGATATAGCAGCCATAATGATGGGAAATATGCATCATTTGAAAAATGGATATTCCCACGTTTGGATTTTGACCGGCACTGGTCACAAGCAGAGGTATGTTGACTTGAATATTATCTGCGAACAATTCCGACCGTCATTGTGTCGAAGTTTACCAGCATTCCATGCTATCACAGAATGTAATTTTAATCTAGCATTGTTTCAAAAAGGGCAAACAAAGGCCGTTTAATATTTTGAAGAAAAATGAAAAATACCAACAAGCATTTCACCGTTTTGGTTCTTAGGGTTTTGTTAGTGATGTAGATGAAGAAGAACGTGTGTTCAACATAATACAAACATTTATCTGTGATGCTTACAACGTTCCTGGAATAAATTGATGCTGCCAGACTCCAACTGTTTCTTAACAATTATATGGTTTCTGACATTAATGAAGAATTTAACCGGAAAAATTTCAAAAACTTCGATGCTAGCAACTTACCACCTTGCAAAAGTGAGCTTTGACAAGAGTTCCGACAGGCTAACTATATTGCCAGTAACTGGAACTATAAAGATAATGAATATTTTCATACCGAAGATAATGGCTTGACATTAAAAGATGGTATATATGATTTTCATTGGTTCGATGGAGACCAATTAGCGGGTTTTGTCAGTGAGTCACTGGAAGAACAATCAGGTAATTTATTTTCGTTTCGCATATTTTTAGTTTCTTTTTATTTTTTTCAGATTTTCATTTTTTGAATTGTTTTTTACAGGAAAAAGAAATGAGGATAATGATAATGATGACAACGACGATTTAGATATTCATTATCAAGATTGGTTGGACGATGAATTGTCTAATTTCAATGACGATGATAATGAAGATAGAAAGTATTGTCTCTAGCACTACTCAGAAATGTTCAGAGATGAATATTTTTGTACTTTGCATTTTTTTCTTGATTAATACCTAATAAATAATTGAATGAAAAATTTTCTAACACTATGGAGTTTTTGCCCCATGAAGAATCTTCAAGTTAAATCGATCGAATTAGGAATTTCTTTCGACAACGATAACTCACGAACGTATCTTCGATCGGTAGAGCCGTTAAAAAGTTATTCCAAAAAAATAGTGTTTCAAATTTTTATTTTTGAGATTTCTCAAAATCTACTGCTCTTAATCGATTCAAATATTCAGGAAATCTAAGTTTGGTGGAATTCTTTGGGGACCCGTTCAGTTCATTCCCATTCGTCAAGCTGTTCAAAAAATAAAAGAGGGTCGCATACATACAGACATAGTGACACCCTGGAGTCAGAGAAGCTTCGTAGGACCTCAAAACGTCGAGATCTGATGAAAACTCGATTCTCGAAAAACGGGGTAAAACCAATAACTTCCCGATTTTTTTAAATTTTTAATTTTCGTACTGGGAAGTTAAAAAAATTGAAAATTTTTCGAATTTAACAAAACAGCTTGCAGCATAAAATTCTAGAATTATTGTAGTCAATTGAACATTTTTTACGAGTTAATTTTCAATTATCTACCTGATCGTCTAATTTTAAGCTGTTTTTTTCATTAATAATTAATTGATATGAGTAAGCTATGAGAGAGAGAGAGAGAGAGAAGTCAATATATCCTAATACATGTCTCACTCAGTCTCATGCGCGTGGATAATGCCCCCACGCTCCGACTCACATAGGCATTAAAATTGAGTTTGGAGGATGATTGACGCCTTGGATCGGTCTGTCTTTTCGTAAAAGGTTTTAAAGTAGGTGTCTGGTGGACATGATGCATCAGAATTTACCTGAAGTTGAGTAATTATTTTGGGAGCTTTAAAGCGTTTGTAAAGCAATACGGCCGACGAAAGTGTCTGGGAGTATTGGCGTCTTATTTCTAAGGATACTGCCTAAAATATACGTAAAACTCAGCTTTTAAAATTTACGTGAGGTAAGTAACGTTTTATGTACCTTGATAACCTGATTCCTGAAAATTGGCCGTCTGAGCAAGCTAACAGGTAGGCATACGTACTCGTACATACTAACGCTACTCGATCGTCCACATATCCTTCATTAGAAAATACGTGACGTCTGTTATTCCTGGGATCTTACTCTACAACTATGTGTAATTATATGTATGTATATATAAATCACACTAATAAGAATCACCTGGCTTACCATGAGTTTTTCAGAGTTACTATATTTATATATAACTATATATTTATATTTTCAGATATAACTATATATATATATATATATATATATATATATATATATATATATATATATATATATATATATATATATATATATATATATTCCAAGCTTTCGAAAATGTTTAATTTTCTTCTTCAGGGCTGAAATTCTACAATATTAACAGTTTGAAAACAAGGCACTATTGAAAATGTTTCTCACAATAACTGTGAGTTAATCCGAAAGTACATTTGTTTCTTGAATTTTAAAAATAAGTACGAGTATTTCCAAATGTTCGAATATTGCATTTTACGTGTTTAGTAGTTGAAGGAAGCAACGACCAAGAAGCAATTTAATATATATATATATATATATATATATATATATATATATATATATATATATATATATATATATATATAAGAAAATGAACACTAGAACATTCATTTGAAAAATTCAATTCAACCAAGAGAATGTTATAGCAGAGCTGGATATATGAACGTGTACGGTGTGATGTTTTCATTATCCTTCAAGGGATAAATGTTAGAGAAATATTGAAGTCGATGCCACACCTGATGGAAGTGCGAGACATATATGTTTCGTTCTGCAAGGAACTCGTCAGTCGCACCATGTCCATCGCAGTAAATGAATCGAAGGCAACGATTTCAACCTCCAGAAAGCAACGATTTCAACCTCCAAGCATCTTCTTGTGACTCCAAGTGGAAGACCGTAGAGTAATGAATACTCTACAATTCCATCTATAGGAATCAGTAGAAAACACACCTCTCATATTACAGACTTACCAAGCATCGAAATTTCACATATCTTCTATACCTGTAGGTATCTACTAAATTGCAATGTCTATTTGACATATATCATCATACGATGTTTTCAAATGTCAATAGATTGCGTTAGTAGTACGCTCGCGTTTATATATATAACGGAGTTTCTTTTACCTGTGGTGGAGTCATATGATCAACATGAAACCCCCAAAAATGTACTCTTAGCAAGTCCACATTCCGGGAAATTCCGACAACCCTGACACATTTTTTGGCTTCAAAAAACGAAACAAAACATAAACACGCATGGTATTTCTGTAAGAAGCTAATTTCATTTGGAGTAATAATTATGCTTATAGAGTAATATATAGCAGTGTATGTTTACATCTCCGAAAAAGCTGAAGTTAAATTCAAATATATTCTAAACTATTATTATAACAATAAAAATTAAATATTGCCGTAATCAGTAAAATCAGTCGTGCAGTGATATAATTTGATTAATAAGTGAAATAGCTAATTTAAGTTTCTTTGAGTAAGTCTCAAGGTTTATTTGATGCAAAAAATATTCCAAAGTATTCCATAAATAGCACTTGACTTGGTTTCACAAAAATTCATTAAATCATCGCTTAATTTTAAGTATCTGGAGAAATTATAATTGAGTCTTTTTGCTTAAACTATAATTCAATAACATTTTTGTCAAACCAAGACAAGTGTTTTTAGTCAATATATTCAACAATGTTTCATCAAGAGATCAGCGAACAATCAATGAACTTCAATATCTTAGAGTTAATGCTACAACAAAGTTAATGTGGGGCAATCAAACAGTTGAGTACTTCACAAAAATAGCAGGATATTACTGGGTCTTGCACCATAATATTCAAATTATTTGAAAATAAGTAAATGATACAGTAATAAACTAGTAATAATATTTCGAAACTCTAAAACAAACATTAGTTTGATATTTTACAAAGCATAATATAACTAATAATTTCGCTTAACTATTTGGAGGCATTCACCCCTACACACTCACACACGAATTTTTGAGGGGGCCGGCTCCATAGAGACGGCAGACTGTATATTCCTCAGGATTCAAATATTTATTCTGCCTTTTAATTATATTCCCTATATTTAATCAATATTCCCTTAGTGTAATTATCTGTTTGAACTTTCTGCTATAATTACTAATGTTGCTCAATTAAAAAACTGCTATTTTAATTTTCAGGGTGAATGCCGTTTCACCGAGATCAGTAGTAAGCAGTGAGGCCTATGTACTTTTTTATGAACAAGATGGTCAGAGATCACACCTATAAGGACGTTTCTAGTTAGGCTCGAAAAATATAGAAGCCATTCTTAGATTTTAAAGAGAGCACTTTTATCAGAGAAGATATTATATTTTTCAGTTTTTATTATTTCAGTGCTGCGCATTTATATATATATATATATATATATATATATATATATATATATATATATATATATATATATATATATATATATATATATATATATATATCAGTTCCCACTTTCGAAAGTCTTTCTTTCGAAATAACTGCAATTTATTTGCGAAATGTTCACAGATAATGAATATTTATTAAATTTGAAAAGTCTTTCATTGCTTAGTCTTACATAGATTGCTGCATTGAGAGGAAAAATTATATATATATATATATATATATATATATATATATATATATATATATATATATATATATATATATATGTAACACATCAAATGCGCACTTCTCACATTAATGTAACCTTAATTTTTTCCACATTTCAAAACTGGTGATTGAAAGTGTGATGAGTGAAATAAGAAAACGTTAACAAATTATCAACCGTCTAGCTTTATGGCAATTTATGTTTTTTATTTATTTAGGATTGGTGTCATTAAATTTCGTTCGATATTGTGCGTTGTAATTTGGATATGAAATAGTTCATGCAAAAGAACGTTCAACTATACATACTCGTATTTACAGTTTGACCCTTTTGAATACGTTTGTGCGTAGACAAGTATAATCAATGCATTTGTACTTGGCGGATTATTGAGTACTGATTTACTTGAGACAGTCGGCAGCATCCAAAAATTACTCCCTATACGTTCCTGTACTACTTCGTGCAAGAAATATTGTTTTCTTTGTTTATGAGTAGTAATTATAAGGAAAGGCAACTCAAACGTTCGAAATATCTCAGTACCTATTGGATTTTATGCATAATTTACGTTAATTCAATTTACTCTTATTTTCGATTCTTGGCACATACGACAATTGCTGCAAATGACTTTCAAATATAGTATTTCAGCTGAACGTTCATTCATTCATATAATTTTCAATCTTAATATTTCTCGAACAAAATCCGAATTAGATTTATACACAGAATTATTTGACTAAATTTCATCCAAATCTTGTAACACATACGTATTAGTCCATCTAATATTTACTCTTAATCATTGTTGAAGGAGTAATATATTTATTCAAAATGGTGTTTCAAGTTTCTTATTGATATTCTGCAGACATTTCTAGTCATCAAAATTCGATACTCTATTCTGCAAGAGACAGTTTAGAACGAAACTAATTTATTGTGATAACCTAAATTTCATTTTAATTAATAAATGTAATGATAAATTTCAGCAATGCGTTTTCACTCTTTTACTTACTGTATACACATTTGGTACTGCATTATTTTATATAATAGGTCTTATGAAAAATCGTCATTGCTACTCTAGTCAACAGGTCTTTTTTTTTTTGATATATTTTAGTGTTTATTGATGAAAATAATATCTCTATTTTTATTCATAGTCAAAGTTTAAAATATTTGCGTATTCATATTGTGCAGTCTCTTTTCTCAAACTAATTGAATGTATAGAAGAGTTAACGATTAATTTGTAAATCTGTTATTGATAAATCTGTAAATCTGTTGAATTATTGAAATATGTTATATTCAAATTTTACTATGAATTGATAATGCAAGTATAGTTGGAGGTATTTATGATTCCTTCTCTATTGTCAAGATGTATAGATTGACCCTTGTACATATACATCTTATATGTCGTGTGAGTAGAATCTTCTCTTTTACGATGGTAACGATTGACTTAATAGTTCAATCCCTACTGTCTATCTTTGAGGAACTACCTGTACTTAGTCTCTAAACAGTTCATTTGTACAAAATGCTGAACATTGGCCACTGACAAAAAAATAAACACCTCAAAAAATAGAACAAAAAACTTATTTTCCGAAAACAATGATATCATTATCGAAGTACTAATATTCTGAATTTTTTCTTTTTCAAGCAATGCTGTTCTAATAATACAGATTTTTAAAATTAATTTCCGTTTGAATTTTCTCATAATGTTATGTAGGTCCAGACCTCAAAAGCGTAATTACAAGATACGGTAACATTTTTCTTGATATTGTAGGTAGGTTATTGTGTACTCATTTTTAGCATTACAGGCATTACATTCTGCTTGTTTTTGATAATGTTCGAAGTTTGGTCACGACATTGGCTTTCTTAAAATTTGATTTAGACAGTGATAAAACAAGTTTGATTAATATATATATATATATATATATATATATATATATATATATATATATATATATATATATATATATATATATATACAGGGTGAGTCAAGGTGGACGCGATGGTCTCTTATTACGAAACGGTTCATTTTTAAATAATACGACCACGCAGTCATGTGGGGATTCATCAAGGGTACATTCTAAAAATGATTTGATACATACAGGGTGTTCCAGAAATGTGTGACATACCAAAGTTTTGTTTTTTCTTATGGAACGCCCTGTATTTGACTACGTTTTTGGGTTCAGCGTAAAAAATAAGATATACCTTCTTCAATATGTTATATACCTAACAATTATAGTCTTTGAGATATTTCGATTTTTCGGAAATTGGAGAGTCCACAAAAAAAGATAACATCTCCGAAACAATTGACTTTAGCGAAGTGAAACTTTGTGTGTGAATAAAAGAGCGATTACAAAAAGTTTGAATGGATTCACATTCACTCAAGGTTCTACAGGGTGTCCAAAATTTGATGTTCTTCTGCTAAGATATTCAAACTACAATATCATGCTTATTTTAAATGGTACATACTGTATTTTTCAATCCCATCATCTACCAAATCACATTCTCTTTGAAAAGTTATAGGGGTATTATATGTCTATTTCTATTCGTTTCTGAATTATTTTCAATTATGTGAAATTATCGTTTGTTCTCATCTATTTTGTCACCTCAGTATGCAAAACTGAGAATTTTTCTGTTACTATTAACCAATAATAACTAATAGTTATTATTGGATATTATAATAATAACTATTATTATTATATTGATAGTATAATTATATTATAATAGTTATTATTATTATTATCTAATAATAATTAGAGTCCCATCTAATTGCAACATCATTTGTAGTCTAATATTGATTGGAACATCTTCCAAAATTTCCCTGAAATCTTTTTTAAAAAATCTCAAAAATGTACGCCCGTTTGAATGACCATAAGAAATACGGGCCTATAACTTGGTCGGCTATAATTCCTTACGTTAATACTCCACCGGTTTTGACGATCTATTGTGTGGAACAAGTGTCGTTTTTCAGTATCGTAGTAGTGGAAATTATGACGATTAACCAATCCGTTATTGTGAAAAGTCGATTCATCACTAAACAGTACATTATAAAAGTAATCAATTTTTTCGCCAACTTTATCCAATGCCCATAAACAAAAATTTAGTCGTCTTTGAAAGTCTATCCAATACAGGCTTTGATGCATCTCGATGCGGAAGGGATGGTAATTATGTTTTTTTCAAAATTCTAGACACACTGGACTGACTTAATCCGTTCTTTCTTGCTAAAACTCTAGTGCTAGTGTTCGGATTTTCAATTACCAACCCCAATACCATGAACTGATTTTCATCATCATCGGTGACTGGTTTTGTGTGTGTGGATGTCTTCATTCGATATTTTACGCTTCCTGTAGTCCTGAAGGTTTCAAATAGTTTTTCAAGATTCCTCTTATCAGGATGTCGCCGATTAGGGTACTTCTGTGCATACACTCGTTCTGCCAAAAAACAATTCTCAAACATTCACCGTGTACTAAAATCATGTCAATTCTTTCTTGTATTGAATAATACATTTTTACATCTTTTGTGGATACTGGTTTAGACAAAACAAGTAAACGGACTGAATAAATTTAAAAACTCATTCACTTTAATTGACAATAGCCTACTTCAGAAAAAAAAATAACTAACAGCCTACTTCGAATTTTCAAAAATGTAGCACTTCGAAAAAGATAAATACTCAAAAACTCATTAGTGATCTAGAGCTCTTCAAGAAACTGATGAAACATTCAAAGGTGAAGACGGTATCAAAAGTATGGAACATTCATCTTTTTTTGAGAAGAAACACTCATCCCTTCGCATATTGAAGTGACAAAATGGATGAAAATAAATGATTATCTCACAAAATTGAAAATAATTCTAGAACTGATGAAAATAGACATATAATACGTCTATAACTTTTCAAAGAGAATGTAATTTGGTACATGATGGGATTGAAAAATACAGTGTGTCCCATTTAAAACAAGCATGATATTGTAGTTTGAATATGTTAGCAGAGGAACATCAAATTTTGGACACCCTGTAGAACCTTAAGTGAATGTGAATCCATTAAAACTTTCTGTAATCGCTCTTTTATTCACACACAAAATTTCACTTCGCTAAAGTCAATTGTTTCGGAGATGTTATCTTTTTTTGTGGACTCTCCAATTTCCGAAAAATCGAAATATCTCAGAGACTATAATTGTTAGGTATATAACATATTGAAGAAAGTATATCTTATTTTTTACGTTGAACCCGAAAACGGAGTCAAATACAGGGCGTTCCATAAGAAAAAACATAACTTTGGTATGTCACACATTTCTGGAACACCCTGTATGTATCATATTATTTTTAGAATGTACCCTTGATGAATCCCCACATGACTGAGTGGTCGTATTATTTTAAAAATTAACCGTTTCGTGATAAGAGACCATCGCGTCCACCTTGACTCACCCTATATATATATATATATATATATATATATATATATATATATATATATATATATATATATATATATATATATATATATATATATATATATATATATATATATATAACCTACGCTGAAAGTAGATATTGCGGCAAATGTACACATTGAATTCACAATGACCATGTCGTTTTGGTAAATGTGAGCATACAAAATACGAAATCGCAAGTGCTAGTAATGTGGTGCGCACTTGTAGTAGTGGTACGCGAACTACCGATACCGTTTCGGCTAGTTCAGTAGGCGCTACTATTTCACATTTCGTGCAAGTGCTCTATCTATAATGTTGATTGTATTCTGTTTATGTACCCTACAATAACTACATTACAAATTAATGCCATTGTTCTGAAGATTTCTGGATATAATTTAAGATATTTAGAGTAATAAGACTTCGGTAAGTTGAAATTATCATAGTTATAGATTTAAAATTTTTATTTTTCTACCAAAAAAAACTCAAAATTGAAAAATAATGGAACAAAAAGAAAAATTCAACAGACTTTATCACAAAAAAACAAAAATAATATTAATTCAAACCAACATGACTATGAATAAATATTATTGGAAGTAAAGGTAGCAAAGTTAAAAGAAAAGAATAAAAATGATGTAGATTACCGCCGGCTAAAAACATACGATATAATAGTGGTAGGGAAGGAAGAAGCATTAATAAGTCCATGAAAAAAACGGGGTAGCATAAAAGGTTTTGCAATAATTGAAGAAACTAACGGAATTATACTAGATGTTCATTTGGCAACTGGTCATGGTGGCCGAACCAGAAGAATATTGGGATCATAACCTACTACATATTATATAATAATATGCAAAGAAAAGTATGTTTGTTTTTTTTTTTTTAATCAAAATAGTTTTCGTAATTAAAGCCTTTTGTATTATGTTTATTTAAATGAATATTTCTTTACTGCAACATTCTGAATTTATTTGTATTCCAAATTTTCTTAAAACATAAAGGTAAGAGACACCAAAACGTGAAGGCAAGAGTACACATTTTACGGTTTACGGTAAAAATGTACGTTTCCCAAGAATGTACATTTACCGTAACATATATATATATATATATATATATATATATATATATATATATATATATATATATATATATATATATATATATATATATATATATATAAGAAAATGAACACTAGAACATTCATTTGAAAAATTGAAATTAATCAAGAGAATGTTATAGTAATTCAATTTTTCAAATGAATGTTCTAGTGTTCATTTTCTTAAATATTTCATTCAGTGCCATAAGCACAAAAAATTTCATTTCCTTATATATATATATATATATATATATATATATATATATATATATATATATATATATATATATATATATATATTCATATTCATTGCTATCTTGAACCATTTTATTTATATTTTCAGAAAGAAATTATTGGGTTTTCTGGTTCTCAAAAATATTTATTAAACATCTATATCACATAACGTTTCGGTCCTTTTCTATTATTAATTAATTATTTTCTATTATTAAAATATTACAATATATTGATGAAACTTCATTTGAAAAAGGCCCAAGAAAAGGACCGAACGTTATGTGATATAGATGTTTAATAAATATTTTTGAGAACCAGAAAACCCAATAATTTCTTTCTGAATATATATATATATATATATATATATATATATATATATATATATATATAAGATGGTGGGGTGAAAAGTTTCCGGCCTGACCAAGAAATGGCGCCACTAGGTCTATTTTTGGAGCAGCGTCCTAAAATTGGAGAAACGTGCTGTCATCAAATACTTCTATTTGAAAAGTTTTATATCAAAACAAATAAAAGAAAAGATGGATTCAGCAATAGAAGACTCCTCCTCATCATATTCAACTATTAAGCAGTGGGTTTCTGAATTCAAAATGGGTCGAGTAAGCTCCTCTGACGAGCCTCACTCAGGATGGCCGGTGGAGGTCATCAGAAATGACTGAGAAAACGATTTCTACTTCTGTTTATATATATATATATATATATATATATATATATATATATATATATATATATATATAAAATATCAAAAATAAATGAGTTCTCGGTAAAAATGGGGCTACTCTAATTGATACACAACCAATCTGTTAGCCTGGTCTATATTTCGAATATGGTTATATTCTTCATAAAAACACTCTACAGCTCTACAAAACACAGATGTTGAATAAAATGTCATGAAAACGTAACTAATGTCATACCTAACTAGGATGAATGTTTGAGCAAACTATGAGAAGCAGTGTATTCAGTTGGAATAAACATATAATAATGTACAAAATGAAATTCTAACAATAAAATGTGAAAATTGAGGTAACCATGCAACCGTGAAAGAATTAAGAACCAGGCTGTCAGAACACATACCAACGTCACCGTAGAACACGGAGATTATAAATGCAAACGCTCAAAAACCAAATGTGACCAAAAGTAAATAACACAAAGTCTCCATTAAGAACTCGGAAGTTTATTGTAGAAGGGCTTATCTTAAATTTCTTCGAAAGTATATAAGTTTATATGAAGCTGTGTAGAAAAATGTCTGTTTTTTATACATATCCAAAACTTTCATTTTTTGATAATTGTAGATACTATACCAAGTATCTTGAAATTTTCAAAATCGAAGCGACACCCCTCTTATGATGAATATAGTGCCAAACCTTGCCTGCCAGGGTGACCTCTGACATCGTTTTTATGGAGAGTTAATCTTCTTTTTATGGTCGGGGAGGTTTGACCAATACACTCCCTCACACTCGAAGCAAAACAATAGAACTGGCCGTATTATATTTGGCCACTTTTAAATGGTCCATTTTGGAGAGAATGTGGGACAGTTTCGTGTATAGTGATTGGTAAGAATGGTAAATATATGGTAAAGAACTATATTTGATTAATGGAGTCTGCGAGTTAATGTATGAAATCTCCTCTGAATTTCATCATTATTTCTTACTGTTTTTCCATACCATTCATTTTTGGGTTAACTTTTTTTTACCAATCTAATTTTTTCAATATTTAAGAAATTCAATATTTGTTGTCATTAGTAATCATTTCGTCGCCATGTATCACTTCTTTCATCACTATGTTCTTTAATTGTTATATTTATTTTCCAATTGATCCTGAAAAATAATTGAAGTATATTTCATGAACTTATGAAAAGTGTAAACCTCAACTACTGCTAGTAAATCAATTCACTTAATTTCATATTGTTGATTTAATGCTCATTCTGGAATATTATAATCAATTATATTTTTTTGTTCCAAATGTTTTTTCCGACAAATTACCATTTCATATTTTTGGAAGCTAATTCCCAAATACAAACATTTCGGGTATGAAAACTAGAATATTTATTTCGAATCAATACAAATCAAAAGAGTACCTGTAAGGTACTCCCCTACGAAATGTTGGTGATTGCACCGTCCAGCTTTAACATTTTTGGGGACATATATAAATTTACCTGCTTGAGTTGCATTATAAACAGTGAAACTAAGTTATTCAAGATAACAAATAAATTTGGATGTAAGATCTCTCAGATTGCTCAGAATGCCTATTTTCACTTTCCACGTGAATGATGAAATCCAATACTCGGAGAGCCACTCGAAAATTCGTAGAAACTTAAAATGTAATTCTATTTCCACTCCAGGGGATTTAAGCCTCAACTCTAGGGGATATAGCTAAAATATATTCCATAAAAGTCAGTTTATTCAAGATTCATTCTGGTCTATTGCGTAGATTTATCTTCCATTTTGTTCACAACAGTTAACTCCTTGAATCAAAAAAATCGAATGATAAGAAAACTAGTTTTTGTAAGAAAACACAAATTTGCATCTACGCAACAAATCGAGAAAATGAACAAATAAAAGACTTATTGAAATTGAATTAACGTAAAAAAGAATTTAGTAAATAACAAATAAGTAATGAAGAGAGGATTGAAGAGTTGGTAAATAATGCTCTATATTGTAGACCATTTTGAAATTTGATACGAAATTACAACTGTAATCTAAAAGTTGTAACGTTTTAAAATACTTTACACTGGTTGTTTACATATTTGTTAAGACCGCATCGTATGGAATGATCGTGGTTCGAAATGCGCCGAAGAAAGTGGGGAGTATAGCACGGTTATTAATTCATTCATTCTGAACTGATGATTCACGGAGTTAGATCTCGATTAAAATATTTTCATTTTCAACTTTATCTTCTTATATCTTTAACTTAACTTAATTAATATCTTTTTTTTTGATAATTTTGAGTGCGCTTTCAAGCGGTGAGTATTTTGAGTTTTTGATTATTTCATCGATTATTTTTCGTCTAACTGATTTTGTGAACCAAAGAATGCATTTACAATTTTGCATAAAACATCAAAATGGCCTCCAATATAGAAGATATCTCAGAACTTTCTATTCGTAACTAATTTGTTCCTTCTAACTAATTTCTCATTTTATTTCATTCAAAATGAGTTAATTTTTTATATTTTCGATTTGTTGCGTTGATTAGATTGATTGAATTTGTGTTTTTCTTTCTTACACAAAACTAATTCTCTTATCGTTTGATTTTTGAATATTGTGAACGAGATAGGAGATAAATCTACGCAACAGATCAGTATCTTTTGCATGAACTGAATTTTTGTGAAATATATTCTAGCAATTTCCCCTGGAGTTGTGGACAGAAGATTCTGTTCAATAAGGACACTAATTTTCCACTATAAGACCGTTCTTCAGGTTGGAAACACCGAGGAGTAAAACCAACACCGAATAAGGAAAAAGAGTGCCGGATCTGAAGATAAGAGAGATCTTCAATCTCAATTTTTTTATATATCTCCTTAATTTTTAATTGTAATCTTCAAAATCATTAATAGAAATTTTAAATAATAATTTAGTCAGTTTCACTGTCTATATTGCATACAAATCAGGTGAATTTATATACGTCTCCTAAATTTTGGAGCTAGCCAGGGATATCCCTGTTATTTTATCGGGGAGCACGTTATAAACTTTCTGCGGTCTCGACAAGTTTCGAAGTAGGAAACACTGAAGCTAAGAAGAACAGTGATAATAACCAAAAAGAAAAACGCAAAAAATCAAAATGGGATATAAAAATTATGAGAAAAGAAAAAATATTAAATATCGATTTGGTGAATATTTCAACAGATTAATAAGAGAAGGGAACCTACAAGTAAGGATCAGGAAACGATAATAAGGCTCCATTGAAAGATAACTTTGTAAAAGGAAAATAGGAAAGGTAAAGAAAATTGTTGCACATATTTGCAGCTTCAATAGACACATCAATTAAAAAGCTTCAAAAAAATTTTCAAATAGAAAAAAATAATAGAATCAAGATCAAATGAGAGGTAATAATAAAAACTTGTCTAAAAATCACTGACTGAACAATTCTTTATTGGACTAGTTTCGCCTTTTCCAGCATTATCAAGAATAATGCTGTAATGCATTATCAAGAATAATGCTGTAAAGGCGATAATGCTTCTTGATAATGCTGTAAAAGGCGAAACTAGTCGAATAAAGAATTGTTCAGTCAGTGATTTTTAGACAAGTTTTTATTATTACCTCTCATTTAAATATGAACTATCACAGAGTAGATTCATCGTCCATTGAATTCATTAAGAATCAAGATCCTAAAATCATAATTCTAAAACGAACTATTCACTACATACAGATTTATCATAACGAAATTATGTGATAGGTATAAGTGAAATGAAGAGATGGATATGCCGAACAAGAGATAGAATAATAATTAACGAGAAAAGATAATTGTACATCTGAGAAATTTTCAATAAATCATGGAGCTAATTATAGGTACACCAATAAAATTAATAAGAAGCGGATAGGTAGGAAGTAAAATTTAGGAATAGATAACAACTTATAGGACAATATCAATTGTACCTTATCAAAATATAAAAAATGAGTATATTATAGGGAATAATTAAATATAGTTATATGGAAATAATATTTCCCATTTTGTTCACAACAGTTAACTCTTTGAATCAAAAAAATCGAAAGATAAGAAAACTATATTTTGTAAGAAATAAAAAACACAAATTTGCATCTACGGAACAAGTCGAGAAAATAAAAGAACAAACGACTTGACTGACTTATTGAAATTGAATTAACGGCAAAAAGAATTAAATAAGTAATGAAGGAAGGATTGAAAAGTTGGAAAATACTGTTCTATATTGGAGAACATTTTGACATTTCATGCGAAATTAAAAATGTAATATAAGGTTCATAAATTCTATTGAAGAGAAAAATAATCGATTAAACAATCGATAACTCCAAACACTTACCATTTAAAAGCGCTCTCAAAATTCATGAAGATAAAAGATATTATATTTGAAAATCTGAAAAACTTACTTCGGTGCATTTCGAACAACGAAAATTATTTATATATTTTATATATATTTATATACAATTAGTTATTTCATGCGATGCGGCCTTAACATTTATGTCTTCAACCAGTGTATGTTTATCCTGCAATTTATTCCATCGGGAGATATATATATATATATATATATATATATATATATATATATATATATATATATATATATATATATATATATATATATATATATATATATATATATATATATATATATATATATATATATATATATATATATATATATATATAAAAACACAGAACAAAACAACACAAAATTCCACGTGAGGAATCTACATCATTTTTGGTTTAAATCGAATATCTTGACCAAGCTTGTTAAAGCTATATTTTCAGACTAAATCGATGTCTACCTGCGATGAGATATTTATACCTTCTAGAATTTTATACCGACAATATTATAAGTTAAAAACAAGGTTTGTCAGGCTGAAAATGAAGTTAAGAGTTTACGCTATTTACCTGAGATTTACGTTGTTTGTTTATTTGTAACAGCCGTTTACATATGTTTCAAGCTTATCGGCTCTCATCAGAACGGCGTAGCTCAAGTTATTAGATGTTACACACTCGAAAGTTGATTAAAAAGGAAAAACACAGAACAAAACAACACAAAATTCCACGTGAGGAATCTACATCATTTTTGGTTAAATCGAATATCTTGACCAAGCTTGTTAAAGCTATATTTTCAGACCAAATCGATGTCTACCTGCGATGAGATATTTATACCTTCTAGAATTTTGTACCGACAATATTATGAATTAAAAACAAGGTTTGTCAGGCTGAAAATGAAGTTAAGAGTTTACGGTATTTACCTGAGATTTACGTTGTTTGTTTATTTGTAACAGCCGTTTACATATGTTTCAAGCTTATTGGCTCTCATCAGAACGGCGTAGTTCAAGTTATTAGATGTTACACACTTGAAAGTTGATTAAAAAAGAAAAACACAGAACAAAACAACACAAAATTCCACGTGAGGAATCTACATCATTTTTGGTTAAATCGAATATCTTGACCAAGCTTGTTAAAGCTATATTTTCAGACTAAATCGATGTCTACCTGCGATGAGATATTTATACCTTCTAGAATTTTGTACCGACAATATTATAAGTTAAAAACAAGGTTTGTCAGGCTGAAAATGAAGTTAAGAGTTTACGGTATTTACCTGAGATTTACGTTGTTTGTTTATTTGTAACAGCCGTTTACATATGTTTCAAGCTTATTGGCTCTCATCAGAACGGCGCAGTTCAAGTTATTAGATGTTACACACTTGAAAGTTGATTGAAAAGGAAAAACACAGAACAAAACAACACAAAATTCCACGTGAGGAATCTACATCATTTTTGGTTAAATCGAATATCTTGACCAAGCTTGTTAAAGCTATATTTTCAGACTAAATCGATGTCTACCTGCGATGAGATATTTATACCTTCTAGAATTTTGTACCGACAATATTATGAATTAAAAGCAAGGTTTGTCAGGCTGAAAATGAAGTTAACAGTTTACGGTATTTACCTGATATTTACGTTGTTTGTTTATTTGTAACAGCCGTTTACATATGTTTCAAGCTTATTGGCTCTCATCAGAACGGCGTAGTTCAAGTTATTAGATGTTACACACTTGAAAGTTGATTAAAAAGGAAAAACATAGAACAAAACAACACAAAATTCCACGTGAGGAATCTACATCATTTTTGGTTAAATCGAATATCTTGACCAAGCTTGTTAAAGCTATATTTTCAGACTAAATCGATGTCTACCTGCGATGAGATATTTATACCTTCTAGAATTTTGTACCGACAATATTATAAGTTAAAAACAAGGTTTGTCAGGCTGAAAATGAAGTTAAGAGTTTACGGTATTTACCTGAGATTTACGTTGTTTGTTTATTTGTAACAGCCGTTTACATATGTTTCAAGCTTATTGGCTCTCATCAGAACGGCGTAGTTCAAGTTATTAGATGTTACACACTTGAAAGTTGATTAAAAAGGAAAAACACAGAACAAAACAACACAAAATTCCACGTGAGGAATCTACATCATTTTTGGTTGAATCGAATATCTTGACCAAGCTTGTTAAAGCTATATTTTCAGACTAAATCGATGTCTACCTGCGATGAGATATTTATACCTTCTAGAATTTTGTAACGACAATATTATAAATTAAAAACAAGGTTTGTCAGGCTGAAAATGAAGTTAAGAGTTTACGGTATTTACCTGAGATTTACGTTGTTTGTTTATTTGTAACAGCCGTTTACATATGTTTCAAGCTTATTGGCTCT
Source organism: Henosepilachna vigintioctopunctata (assembly GCA_030704895.1). Taxonomy (NCBI): domain Eukaryota; kingdom Metazoa; phylum Arthropoda; class Insecta; order Coleoptera; family Coccinellidae; genus Henosepilachna; species Henosepilachna vigintioctopunctata. The sequence continues at coordinate 4,277,099 of JARQZJ010000036.1, read as the reverse complement.
CATCAGAACGGCGTAGTTCAAGTTATTAGATGTTACACACTTGAAAGTTGATTAAAAAGGAAAAACACAGAACAAAACAACACAAAATTCCACGTGAGGTATCTACATCATTTTTGGTTAAATCGAATATCTTGACCAAGCTTGTTAAAGCTATATTTTCAGACTAAATCGATGTCTACCTGCGATGAGATATTTATACCTTCTAGAATTTTGTACCGACAATATTATAAATTAAAAACAAGGTTTGTCAGGCTGAAAATGAAGTTAAGAGTTTACGGTATTTACCTGAGATTTACGTTGTTTGTTTATTTGTAACAGCCGTTTACATATGTTTCAAGCTTATTGGCTCTCATCAGAACGGCGTAGTTCAAATTATTAGATGTTACACACTTGAAAGTTGATTAAAAAGGAAAAACACAGAACAAAACAACACAAAATTCCAAGTGAGGAATCTACATCATTTTTGGTTAAATCGAATATCTTGACCAAGCTTGTTAAAGCTATATTTTCAGACTAAATCGATATCAACCTGCGATGAGATATTTATACCTTCTAGAATTTTGTACCGACAATATTATAAATTAAAAACAAGGTTTGTCAGGCTGAAAATGAAGTTAAGAGTTTACGGTATTTACCTAAGATTTACGTTGTTTGTTTATTTGTAACAGCCGTTTACATATGTTTCAAGCTTATTGGCTCTCATCAGAACGGCGTAGTTCAAGTTATTAGATGTTACACACTTGAAAGTTGATTAAAAAGGAAAAACACAGAACAAAACAACACAAAATTCCACGTGAGGAATCTACATCATTTTTGGTTTAAATCGAATATCTTGACCAAGCTTGTTAAAGCTATATTTTCAGACTAAATCGATGTCTACCTGCGATGAGATATTTATACCTTCTAGAATTTTGTACCGACAATATTATAAGTTAAAAACAAGGTTTATCAGGCTGAAAATGAAGTTAAGAGTTTACGGTATTTACCTGAGATTTACGTTGTTTGTTTATTTGTAACAGCCGTTTACATATGTTTCAAGCTTATTGGCTCTCATCAGAACGGCGTAGTTCAAGTTATTAGATGTTACACACTTGAAAGTTGATTAAAAAGGAAAAACACAGAACAAAACAACACAAAATTCCACGTGAGGAATCTACATCATTTTTGGTTGAATCGAATATCTTGACCAAGCTTGTTAAAGCTATATTTTCAGACTAAATCGATGTCTACCTGCGATGAGATATTTATACCTTCTAGAATTTTGTAACGACAATATTATAAATTAAAAACAAGGTTTGTCAGGCTGAAAATGAAGTTAAGATTTTACGGTATTTACCTGAGATTTACGTTGTTTGTTTATTTGTAACAGCCGTTTACATATGTTTCAAGCTTATTGGCTCTCATCATAACGGCGTAGTTCAAGTTATTAGATGTTACACACTTGAAAGTTGATTAAAAAGGAAAAACACAGAACAGAACAACACAAAATTCCACGTGAGGAATCTACATCATTTTTGGTTAAATCGAATATCTTGACCAAGCTTGTTAAAGCTATATTTTCAGACTAAATCGATGTCTACCTGCGATGAGGTAGAACCTACCTCTAGAATTATGTACCGACAATATTATAAATTAAAAACAAGGTTTGTCAGGCTGAAAATGAAATTAAGAGTTTACGGTATTCACCTGAGATTTACGTTGTTTGTTTATTTGTAACAGCCGTTTACATATGTTTCAAGCTTATTGGCTCTCATCAGAACGGCGTAGTTCAAGTTATTAGATGTAACACACTTGAAAGTTGACTTCAACTTTTACTTTAACATCATTGCTAAAAACTTTCAAAATAAAATATTTAAGATATTTTAGATATTTTAGATTCCTCACGTTGAATTTTGTGTTGTTTTGTTCTGTGTTTTTCCTTTTTAATCAACTTTCAAGTGTGTAACATCTAATAACTTGAACTACGCCGTTCTGATGAGAGCCAATAAGCTTGAAACATATGTAAACGGCTGTTACAAATAAACAAACAACGTAAATCTCAGGTAAATACCGTAAACTCTTAACTTCATTTTCAGCCTGACAAACCTTGTTTTTAATTTATAATATTGTCGGTACAAAATTCTAGAAGGTATAAATATCTCATCGCAGGTAGACATCGATTTAGTCTGAAAATATAGCTTTAACAAGCTTGGTCAAGATATTCGATTTAACCAAAAATGATGTAGATTCCTTACGTGGAATTTTGTGTTGTTCTGTTCTGTGTTTTTCCTTTTTAATCAACTTTCAAGTGTGTAAAATCTAATAACTTGAACTACGCCGTTATGATGAGAGCCAATAAGCTTGAAACATATGTAAACGGCTGTTACAAATAAACAAACAACGTAAATCTCAGGTAAATACCGTAAACTCTTAACTTCATTTTCAGCCTGACAAACCTTGTTTTTAATTTATAATATTGTCGTTACAAAATTCTAGAAGGTATAAATATCTCATCGCAGGTAGACATCGATTTAGTCTGAAAATATAGCTTTAACAAGCTTGGTCAAGATATTCGATTCAACCAAAAATGATGTAGATTCCTCACGTGGAATTTTGTGTTGTTTTGTTCTGTGTTTTTCCTTTTTAATCAACTTTCAAGTGTGTAACATCTAATAACTTGAACTACGCCGTTCTGATGAGAGCCAATAAGCTTGAAACATATGTAAACGGCTGTTACAAATAAACAAACAACGCAAATCTCAGGTAAATACCGTAAACTCTTAACTTCATTTTCAGCCTGACAAACCTTGTTTTTAACTTATAATATTGTCGGTACAAAATTCTAGAAGGTATAAATATCTCATCGCAGGTAGACATCGCTTCAGTCTGAAAATATAGCTTTAACAAGCTTGGTCAAGATATTCAATTTAAACCAAAAATGATGTAGATTCCTCACGTGGAATTTTGTGTTGTTTTGTTCTGTGTTTTTCCTTTTTAATCAACTTTCAAGTGTGTAACATCTAATAACTTGAACTACGCCGTTCTGATGAGAGCCAATAAGCTTGAAACATATGTAAACGGCTGTTACAAATAAACAAACAACGTAAATCTCAGGTAAATACCGTAAACTCTTAACTTCATTTTCAGCCTGACAAACCTTGTTTTTAATTTATAATATTGTCGGTACAAAATTCTAGAAGGTATAAATATCTCATCGCAGGTTGATATCGATTTAGTCTGAAAATATAGCTTTAACAAGCTTGGTCAAGATATTCGATTTAACCAAAAATGATGTAGATTCCTCACTTGGAATTTTGTGTTGTTTTGTTCTGTGTTTTTCCTTTTCAATCAACTTTCAAGTGTGTAACATCTAATAATTTGAACTACGCCGTTCTGATGAGAGCCAATAAGCTTGAAACATATGTAAACGGCTGTTACAAATAAACAAACAACGTAAATCTCAGGTAAATACCGCAAACTCTTAACTTCATTTTCAGCCTGACAAACCTTGTTTTTAATTTATAATATTGTCGGTACAAAATTCTAGAAGGTATAAATATCTCATCGCAGGTAGACATCGATTTAGTCTGAAAATATAGCTTTAACAAGCTTGGTCAAGATATTCGATTTAACCAAAAATGATGTAGATTCCTCACGTGGAATTTTGTGTTGTTTTGTTCTGTGTTTTTCCTTTTTAATCAACTTTCAAGTGTGTAACATATAATAACTTGAACTACGCCGTTCTGATGAGAGCCAATAAGCTTGAAACATATGTAAACGGCTGTTACAAATAAACAAACAACGTAAATCTCAGGTAAATACCGTAAACTCTTAACTTCATTTTCAGCCTGACAAACCTTGTTTTTAATTTATAATATTGTCGTTACAAAATTCTAGAAGGTATAAATATCTCATCGCAGGTAGACATCGATTTAGTCTGAAAATATAGCTTTAACAAGCTTGGTCAAGATATTCGATTCAACCAAAAATGATGTAGATTTCTCACGTGGAATTTTGTGTTGTTTTGTTCTGTGTTTTTCCTTTTTAATCAACTTTCAAGTGTGTAACATCTAATAACTTGAACTACGCCGTTCTGATGAGAGCCAATAAGCTTGAAACATATGTAAACGGCTGTTACAAATAAACAAACAACGTAAATCTCAGGTAAATACCGTAAACTCTTAACTTCATTTTCAGCCTGACAAACCTTGTTTTTAACTTATAATATTGTCGGTACAAAATTCTAGAAGGTATAAATATCTCATCGCAGGTAAACATCGATTTAGTCTGAAAATATAGCTTTAACAAGCTTGGTCAAGATATTCGATTTAACCAAAAATGATGTAGATTCCTCACGTGGAATTTTGTGTTGTTTTGTTCTATGTTTTTCCTTTTTAATCAACTTTCAAGTGTGTAACATCTAATAACTTGAACTACGCCGTTCTGATGAGAGCCAATAAGCTTGAAACATATGTAAACGGCTGTTACAAATAAACAAACAACGTAAATCTCAGGTAAATACCGTAAACTCTTAACTTCATTTTCAGCCTGACAAACCTTGTTTTTAAATTATAATATTGTCGGTACAAAATTCTAGAAGGTATAAATATCTCATCGCAGGTAGACATCGATTTATTCTGAAAATATAGCTTTAACAAGCTTGGTCAAGATATTCGATTTAACCAAAAATGATGTAGATTCCTCACGTGGAATTTTGTGTTGTTTTGTTCTGTGTTTTTCCTTTTTAATCAACTTTCGAGTGTGTAACATCTAATAACTTGAGCTACGCCGTTCTGATGAGAGCCGATAAGCTTGAAACATATGTAAACGGCTGTTACAAATAAACAAACAACGTAAATCTCAGGTAAATAGCGTAAACTCTTAACTTCATTTTCAGCCTGACAAACCTTGTTTTTAACTTATAATATTGTCGGTACAAAATTCTAGAAGGTATAAATATCTCATCGCAGGTAGACATTTAGTCTGAAAATATAGCTTTAACAAGCTTGGTCAAGATATTCGATTTAAACCAAAAATGATGTAGATTCCTCACGTGGAATTTTGTGTTGTTTTGTTCTGTGTTTTTCCTTTTTAATCAACTTTCAAGTGTGTAACATCTAATAACTTGAACTACGCCGTTCTGATGAGAGCCAATAAGCTTGAAACATATGTAAACGGCTGTTACAAATAAACAAACAACGTAAATCTCAGGTAAATACCGTAAACTCTTAACTTCATTTTCAGCCTGACAAACCTTGTTTTTAATTTATAATATTGTCGTTACAAAATTCTAGAAGGTATAAATATCTCATCGCAGGTAGACATCGATTTAGTCTGAAAATATAGCTTTAACAAGCTTGGTCAAGATATTCGATTCAACCAAAAATGATGTAGATTCCTCACGTGGAATTTTGTGTTGTTTTGTTCTGTGTTTTTCCTTTTTAATCAACTTTCAAGTGTGTAACATCTAATAACTTGAACTACGCCGTTCTGATGAGAGCCAATAAGCTTGAAACATATGTAAACGGCTGTTACAAATAAACAAACAACGCAAATCTCAGGTAAATACCGTAAACTCTTAACTTCATTTTCAGCCTGACAAACCTTGTTTTTAACTTATAATATTGTCGGTACAAAATTCTAGAAGGTATAAATATCTCATCGCAGGTAGACATCGCTTCAGTCTGAAAATATAGCTTTAACAAGCTTGGTCAAGATATTCAATTTAAACCAAAAATGATGTAGATTCCTCACGTGGAATTTTGTGTTGTTTTGTTCTGTGTTTTTCCTTTTTAATCAACTTTCAAGTGTGTAACATCTAATAACTTGAACTACGCCGTTCTGATGAGAGCCAATAAGCTTGAAACATATGTAAACGGCTGTTACAAATAAACAAACAACGTAAATCTCAGGTAAATACCGTAAACTCTTAACTTCATTTTCAGCCTGACAAACCTTGTTTTTAATTTATAATATTGTCGGTACAAAATTCTAGAAGGTATAAATATCTCATCGCAGGTTGATATCGATTTAGTCTGAAAATATAGCTTTAACAAGCTTGGTCAAGATATTCGATTTAACCAAAAATGATGTAGATTCCTCACTTGGAATTTTGTGTTGTTTTGTTCTGTGTTTTTCCTTTTCAATCAACTTTCAAGTGTGTAACATCTAATAATTTGAACTACGCCGTTCTGATGAGAGCCAATAAGCTTGAAACATATGTAAACGGCTGTTACAAATAAACAAACAACGTAAATCTCAGGTAAATACCGCAAACTCTTAACTTCATTTTCAGCCTGACAAACCTTGTTTTTAATTTATAATATTGTCGGTACAAAATTCTAGAAGGTATAAATATCTCATCGCAGGTAGACATCGATTTAGTCTGAAAATATAGCTTTAACAAGCTTGGTCAAGATATTCGATTTAACCAAAAATGATGTAGATTCCTCACGTGGAATTTTGTGTTGTTTTGTTCTGTGTTTTTCCTTTTTAATCAACTTTCAAGTGTGTAACATATAATAACTTGAACTACGCCGTTCTGATGAGAGCCAATAAGCTTGAAACATATGTAAACGGCTGTTACAAATAAACAAACAACGTAAATCTCAGGTAAATACCGTAAACTCTTAACTTCATTTTCAGCCTGACAAACCTTGTTTTTAATTTATAATATTGTCGTTACAAAATTCTAGAAGGTATAAATATCTCATCGCAGGTAGACATCGATTTAGTCTGAAAATATAGCTTTAACAAGCTTGGTCAAGATATTCGATTCAACCAAAAATGATGTAGATTCCTCACGTGGAATTTTGTGTTGTTTTGTTCTGTGTTTTTCCTTTTTAATCAACTTTCAAGTGTGTAACATCTAATAACTTGAACTACGCCGTTCTGATGAGAGCCAATAAGCTTGAAACATATGTAAACGGCTGTTACAAATAAACAAACAACGTAAATCTCAGGTAAATACCGTAAACTCTTAACTTCATTTTCAGCCTGACAAACCTTGTTTTTAACTTATAATATTGTCGGTACAAAATTCTAGAAGGTATAAATATCTCATCGCAGGTAAACATCGATTTAGTCTGAAAATATAGCTTTAACAAGCTTGGTCAAGATATTCGATTTAACCAAAAATGATGTAGATTCCTCACGTGGAATTTTGTGTTGTTTTGTTCTATGTTTTTCCTTTTTAATCAACTTTCAAGTGTGTAACATCTAATAACTTGAACTACGCCGTTCTGATGAGAGCCAATAAGCTTGAAACATATGTAAACGGCTGTTACAAATAAACAAACAACGTAAATCTCAGGTAAATACCGTAAACTCTTAACTTCATTTTCAGCCTGACAAACCTTGTTTTTAAATTATAATATTGTCGGTACAAAATTCTAGAAGGTATAAATATCTCATCGCAGGTAGACATCGATTTATTCTGAAAATATAGCTTTAACAAGCTTGGTCAAGATATTCGATTTAACCAAAAATGATGTAGATTCCTCACGTGGAATTTTGTGTTGTTTTGTTCTGTGTTTTTCCTTTTTAATCAACTTTCGAGTGTGTAACATCTAATAACTTGAGCTACGCCGTTCTGATGAGAGCCGATAAGCTTGAAACATATGTAAACGGCTGTTACAAATAAACAAACAACGTAAATCTCAGGTAAATAGCGTAAACTCTTAACTTCATTTTCAGCCTGACAAACCTTGTTTTTAACTTATAATATTGTCGGTACAAAATTCTAGAAGGTATAAATATCTCATCGCAGGTAGACATTTAGTCTGAAAATATAGCTTTAACAAGCTTGGTCAAGATATTCGATTTAAACCAAAAATGATGTAGATTCCTCACGTGGAATTTTGTGTTGTTTTGTTCTGTGTTTTTCCTTTTTAATCAACTTTCAAGTGTGTAACATCTAATAACTTGAACTACGCCGTTCTGATGAGAGCCAATAAGCTTGAAACATATGTAAACGGCTGTTACAAATAAACAAACAACGTAAATCTCAGGTAAATACCGTAAACTCTTAACTTCATTTTCAGCCTGACAAACCTTGTTTTTAATTATATATATATATATATATATATAGAAGGAAATGAAATTTTTGTTCTTATGGCACTGAATGATATATTTAAGAAAATGAACACTAGAATATTCATTTGAAAAATTCAAATTAACCAAAACTATGTTATAGTAGAGCTAGATATGTGAACGTGTACGATGTGATGTGTCTATTATCCTTCAAAGGATGAATGTTAGAGAAATATTGAAATCGATGCCACACCTGATGGGAGTGCGAGACATATATGTTTCGTTCTGCAAGGAACTCGTCAGTCGCACCATGTCCATCGAAGTGAGGCAACGATTTCAACCCACAAGCATCTTCTTGTGACTCCAAGTGAAAGACCGTAGAGTAATGAATACTCCACAATTTCATCTATAGGAATCAGTAGAAAACACCTCTCAGATTACAGACACACCAAGCATCGAAATTTCACATATCTTCTATACCTGTAGGTATCTACTAAATTGCAATGTCTATTTGACAAATATCATCATACGATGTTTTCAAATGTCAATAGGTTGCGTTAGTAGTACGCTTGCGTTTATTTCCGTATTTCAGGTGCCTATTCGGCGATATTTTTAAGGAAATGAAATTCTTGTGTTCATGGCCCTGAATGAAATATTAAAGAAATTGAACACAAGAACATTCATTTGAAAAATTCAAATTAACCAAGAGAATGTTATAGTAGAGCTAGATATGTGAACGTGTATGATGTGATGTCTCCATTCTCCTTCAAGGGATAATTGTTAGAGAAATATAGAAATCGATGCCACACCTGAAGGAAGTGCGAGACATATATGTTTCTTTCTGCAAGGAACTCGTCAGTCGCACCATGTAATCTTAAAAATATCGCCGAATAGGCCCCTGAAATACGGGAATAAACGCGAGCGTACTACTAACGCAATCTATTGACATTTGAAAACATCGTATGATGATATTTGTCAAATAGACATTGCAATTTAGTAGATACCTACAGGTATAGAAGATATTTGAAATTTCGATGTTTGCTGTGTCTGTAATCTGAGAGGTGTTTTCTACTGATTCCTATAGATGGAATTTTGGAGTATTCATTACTCTACGGTCTTCCATTGGGAGTCACAAGAAGATGCTTGGGGGTTGAAATCGTTGCCTCACTCCGATGGACATGGTGCGACAGACGAGTTCCTTACAAAACGAAACATATATGTCTCGCACTTCGATCAGATTTCTCTAACATTTATCCCTTGAAGGATAATGGAGACATCACATCGTACACGTTCACATATTTAGCTCTACTATAACACTCTCTTAGTTGAATTGAATTCTTCAAATGAATGTTCTAGTGTTCATTTTCTTATATATAGGTATATATATATATATATATATATATATATATATATATATATATATATATATATATATATATATATATACATCCATCCTTGCAGTAATTGAGGAACACTTTTCATAAGTTCATAAAATATATTTCAGTCATTTTTCAGAATCAATTGAAAAATAAATAGACTGGACGGTTCTTCAATTGTGTGCCCATATTTCCCACAGTAATAAAACTCTCCTTTAAAGGGCATTCTATTCTTGAAACTGTTGCTTCATTCAATTTCGATGGGAAAAATCAAAGAAAAAACTATTATATATGCTCCATCTAAAGACAGCTATAACTGGTGAGTTTTGTTACTTATAAAGAAAAAATTTTATAGAATATCTTTATATGCAATTTATTCGAAGTTTTTATGAACACATCGCAGCATGATAATTCGTTGCTTATGTATTCATCACAATTTACATGCAATGACTATTCCTTGTACAAATAAACTCCTGCTTTTTCAAATTTTGTGTTTGTGCTACATTCCATTTTTTGAATCTTATTGAAAGTATTATCTTTTTTTCTAATGAAGCATAATGAAGGTTCTCCTCATTTTGTGAGTAATACTGTATCAAAAGATTTTTGAGTAATCAATTTCAACTATGTTATATTATTCCAGATCTCATTCATATGATTTCACCAACAACTTCTGCGCATGATATAAAAAAATGCAATCACGGTTTGCCCCAAAAACGCCCCAGAACAATTGAGAAAAAAGAAATGAGACAACTTGCTTGAAACTAATCTTTCAAATGTTATTTCTTTAATAAATGTTTAAGGATAAAAATTGTTTTTTTCAAATTATGGAACTCCTACAATATAGGCTCCGAAGAAAGTCTTTACGACGTCTATTTTTCTCTGCTTATTGACGTCTTTTTAAAATAGTTTAATGACGTCCTTTGAACAGCTCAAAATGACGTCTTGTAGCTGTGACATTTCGACATCACTGCGTGGCCAGTGAGACGTCTCGGTCGACGTTTCTTCTGACATATTAAAACCAATATATGAGGTCATATTACCGTCAGGTTGCAACCTGAGATGTGGGCAGCCAGGTCATAAAATTGCAGAATGCACAGCCAATCGAGGAAGATTTCAAGTTAAAAGAGGTTAACCGCAGGGGACAAAATTCAGAGGTAGAGACGAATTGATTTCTGAGCTGCTTCCAAATTTCCTTTCACCAAAGGTTCAATACTTAATAATGTTGGTAATCGATGTCTTTCAAAAATTTTTCTGCAAAAAAAAGGAACAAAATGTTTTCCTTCATAATATTTCCATGATAATAATTGAAAGTGGAACTTGTGTCACCTAAAAATATATTGAATATAACAAATAGTATACCATAGACTTAGTATTCAATTAGTAAAGAATTAAATCAAAAGTAATAAATATCAAAGATTATACATTTCACGTATCAATCACACATGAGAAATGGAAAGGCACTTAACTGAAACGAATACAACGGAAAGTATCAATTTATTGAAGTTATTCATTTTTTTGCTCACTTGAGTTATCAATACTCAGGAGAATATCATATTTTAGCCTTGTCAAATAACATAAAATATTGCCCCATAATGAAATGAATGCAATTTTAATTGAAAGATCTGTTAGGATATTCATTACAAGTTCAAATATAGGGCTAAAGACTTTTGAAAAAATGATTGAGAAGTAAGCCAAGCAAAAAATGGATTAAAGAATAAATTTTTAATGAAACGGTCTCAAGGTCAAATATTTCCCATATAGTCCCAAAATGAATGGAGCTCCTATAACAAACATTAGTATTGGTTTTAATTCTTGGAGGCCACATGATAACCTAATAGTGAATTCAAATCGAAGAGTGTAACTGGTTGAAAAATGGAAGGGTAAAAAAAAATTAATTAATTAAATTAGGATATCAATTATATTAATTAACTAATTAATTAATTTAATTAGGACGACCACGGAAAAGATGGAATGACAACTTGAACGTTCCGTAACAGACAAACGACCGAAGAATAAACAGGCGGCTTTCGCCTAAAATAAAGAAGAAGAAGAATTAGGATATCAAAAAAGTAGGTGAAGAAGATATTATCCAGAGAAGATAACGGTTTATGTTCAATAGTTTGTAATTATCATTTTTTCGCAAATTCTTTTCAACGCTAGAATTCTGAATTTCATAGAGTTTCATAAATATCCGAAAATCCATCAATGAAAGAAAATATATGATGAATATTATCAGCTTTATGTGAGTATTCACGAGTATCCTTCTGTGAGAATAATTTCACGATGAATTTTCGTCGGTTCTTATTGCCTTAACTTAACTTTCACCAAAGTGCTCCACAATTATATGTTATATTTGGTTGAAAGTTGAAAAACTTCACAAACATTCACGAAAAATACAATCAAATTATCTCACAACACTTAGATTGTTGTTTCGTATACAAGCTCAAAGTTAGACTGACTCTGTGAAATATACACACATTTATACAAAGTCACCCACGATGCACCTCCAGATTCTCGAGTGGTGCACGTGTGTAAATACGGATCTTGGAATCCTAATCTGATAATATCAACAAAGTATCGATAACGTACTATCATCTCGTCGTTTAGTATTGTAGGTTCCAAAACTTATTCCTGAGTTATATTTTTTTAGTCCTTTTTAATGAATCTGGCAGAAAAAAAATATTTCCGTATATTTTGGAAATTTTAATCGGTGATATACATATTTCAAAAAGAATAAACCTCCTAACTTACACTGAAAGTGTTTATTACATCTTAAAAACGAAGGCTGGTGCTAGAGGTTCCGCCGCCTCACGTGGAAATATGAAATACTGACCCTTTTAAATTTGATATCAAAACTGTTGAAGTTTTGTTTCACCAAAAAAACAATTTTTTGATTTATGATTTTGACATTCGATTGGAATTATAGCTACACAGAAAAAATGCACAAAAGTAGAAATATGAGAAAATAGCAGCGTTAATCATACATTTCGAATGTTTCAAGGCTACATTTTGTTGGCTTTGTTAGGAATAAAATGTTGAAAACATTCTATTTCTTTATATCATAGTGAAATATCGAATTCATTTCAAGTAGTTGTATTTGCAATACGAAAAAATTTTTATAATTTGAGTTAAAGTATGAAATATATAGCTATATTGACTGTAAGGGCAGTAAATGAATTCATATTATTTTTTGAAAGATACTTTTGAGGAATATTAAGCTCTCTTCAATTAATTCTTCGCTGATTTTTGCTATCATTTACGGTTTCAAGATATAAACAAAATCTCATGTTCTTTTTTTGTTGCCGTTTTCTGCTTAAAATACATGCAGTTTGTATTTGTGAAAACAATTAAATACTTAGTTTCACACAGATTTCAAATCCGCGCCTTATGAATTAACTGTCATTACTTCCCTTTATTTCAACGATTTTTTTCAGCTATTAGACTATTCAATGATGAATTTCCTCTATGAATAAATGATGTAACATTCATGGTACACTCGCATTCCATTTAAATTACATCAATTATTGAGTTTATATTTCAAGTAAAATTTTAAAAACGGAATTTTCAAAACGATAATGAATTATTATGAATATAAAACCGTATATAACAGTCATTAGTTTGTTGCCTGATTTTTCCTCTCAAATATTAGTTTATTTCTAGCGAGCAATAATTAGTTAACCGAAAAAGCGATTAAAAACAAAACTAACCTATACAACTATATAATCAAATAGTTCAATTAGTTCGGTATTTTCTGGATTCAAATTTTTCGTGAAGAAATAATTTCAACACTCTCGAAAAATCGTTGCGTCTTAGTAGTTCGTTAGGGATCGTCAGAGACAAGGCCTGTTTCGGCAAATATAAAGGAATGGGAAATCATAACGAAAATTTTACTTGAACAGCCTTGTACAAATTATTTTGTTGAAATGCATATCCCATAATGAAATGAAATCCTTTAAATTTTTTCGCGAAATTCTGAAATTGGAGTTTTGAAGAGGAACAATTCGAAAGAATATGGTAAATCTCTCTTTATTCCTGGTATATTCTCATTAATTCATTTTTGAAACATCGTTGTAAAAATACTTTCAACTTCAAATTATTGATCGAACTAACAGTAGGGGATTAAGACGATAATTTTACTTGATCAACATTGACAAGAGATAAAAATGCATAATAAAATTTTGAATTCATACACAATAAAATTGACTTGCATCAATCGAATTATCAAATATCGGTTATTTGCTCATTCTAGTGAGAATTAATGCAACCAATCTATTATAAAACAAATTTTTGATTTGCTTCAGCATTACGAACTGCATCTCATACTCGCCCAACTCTTACGAAACGAACTATTATTAGTTTCTGCTTATCGTTCATCGAGTGCATCGTTCGAACATGAAATATAATATACTATCGATTATTTTCCATATAAGTACCAATGAAATCCTGTCGGCAAAATTCTAGACATAATTTTATTCGCTATCATTGTTGTGTCAATTCATACATTTTGAATTGAAGCGATAAATTCCCATGTGTCCATACTTTAGAAGTACATTTTTTTCAAGTACATTTTCACTGAAATTGCTGGAATACGAGGTTCGTTCAAAAGAAAAGGTGAGTTTTGAATTTTTTCGAAAATTATTCAATTATTCATCAATATCCATTTTATTTCCTGCAAAGTAATCCCCCTTAGATATAATGCCCTTATGCCAGCGCTTCTTTCAATCCTTGAAGCTGTGAAATTCGCTTGTCGGTATTGTAATCAGTTATCTCATCAATTGTGGTAAAAAGCTTTCCTTTCATTGGTTTCCTCAGTCTTGAGAATAAGAAAAAGTCGCAAGGAATACCTGATCTGGTGAATACAGTGTTTGTTTTTATCCAAAAAATCACGAACAAGCATTGACATGTGAGCTGGTGCTTTATCGTGGTTTAGAATTAATGATTTGCTTTTCCACAGTTCCGATGGTTTGAGCCGCACAGCTTCACGCAATACGTTGCAAAACCTTCACATTGGATCGAACTTGGCGTGCCTTTTTCGATCTTGGCTTTTCTGAAAACTTGAATTATGATGATTGGGCCTTGGTTTCGACGGCATAACTATACACCCGCAGGTTATGCCACCAGTAATGACCTTTTTGAGCGAATTTATTGCAATACTAATGCGAATCACATGATTGATAGGCCAACATTGTCTGCAACTTCTCTAATTGGGAGACGGTTTTCCAGAACCATTTTCTTTATTGTTTCGATGTTTTCTCCGCTTCTTGACGGGGTTGCTACTCCAGGACGCTCATCGTCATCAACACTTCTCCGGCTTCTGTGAAGCGCTTGTACCAGTTATAAACAATTTTTTCAGACAAAGTAGGTTCGCCGAATGCCACAATCAATATTTTAAGTGCGTTGGAGCACTTGATTCGATTTTCAACTCAAAATTTAATACAGATTATTTGACCCATTTTTTAGAAAAGTAAAAAATCAAAGAACACATGAAAACGTGACTACCCTTCTCAGTTGTCGAGAACAAATTTCTCATCCAAAATACCTGATAATGTCGACATATTTGAAAGGTTTGCGTACCATCTCAATAAAAAAAGATTTCGATAATCGAATGTGTACAGCCTGCGAAAATTCAAATTTCACATTTTCTTTTGAACAGACCTATAAAAATTCTCAGGGTTTTTCATGTTTCAGTATTATGCTTTGAATATTTGCAATTTGTACATCTGGAAAAAAATAAGGACTTTCAAAGGTTTTGTGTCTAAGGAGTTATCTCTCATAATTTTCCAATGTCCTATCGATTTTTTGTAACTATTTTATTTCCTGACTCCACTGTGAGAAGATATAGCAGATGAAGATACGGTAAAGTCCAATTTTAATCAAGCTCTTGATAGCAGTGAACTCTGATCTTTTTTTCGGTTTCCTGCGTTGAACATTTTCAGTTATTGTATCAATGAAAATAATTAAAAATGAGTCTTTTCAAATTCGAATACTATATTAACGGACAATACAGTAAGACATAGAACATGTATAGGACAAGTCAAAGAAAGAAATTACTTATTTAACAATATTACTATCAAGAAGGTATTCGCCTACATTATAGTAGGCCTTTTTTAAGAGTACCTCCTTCACTATTTTCTTGAACCTGACACCGCGAAGATTTTTAATTTCATTAGGCAGATGGTTGAATAATTTTATGCATTGGTATGAAGGGGACTTTTCATACCTCGCTGTGTCATGTTCAGGTACAAATAATACATTTGAATTTCTAGTATCATAATTATGCGACTCGGTTAAGCATGGAAATTTCGTCTGATTTTCCTTCACATACACTAGACATTTATATAAATAAATTGACGATAAGGTAAGTATTCTATGGGCCATAAATACTGGCTTACATGAATCACGTGGCTTCAGATCTAACATGAGCCTTATAATCCTTTTTTGAGCCACAAATATACGTCTGTGGTCCACTGAATTGCCCCAAAGTATAATACCATAACTCAAACAACTATATACTAAACTGTAGTAAACTTGTAGAATTGTATAAGCTGGTACAGTGCTTTTTATTTTGTATATAACATAAAAAGCTGAATTGAGTTTTTTAATTACGTGATCTATATGATCCGACCATCTCAACTCATGGTCTACAATAATACCAAGAAATTTAGCCTGATTCTTAGAAGAAACAAGACTCTCCCTAAGGGAAAAACTCAATTTTAATTTATTGTTACGTCTTTGATTGAAATAGATACATTCAGTCTTCTCCACATTCAAGATCAAGGCATTTGAATCACACCACTTGATGAACTCATCTGAAAATCGGCTGCATCCATCCATGAGATCCCCCAGGGACCGCGCCGCCACTACTAAGGAGGTATCATCTGCAAAAATAGTAACTATTTCTGCACTTAAGTAAGATGGTAAATCATTTATAAATAGCAGAAACAATAGTGGTCCCAGCACGGATCCCTGGGGAACCCCCAATCCGGTGCACCACTCACCAGAACAACGGTCCTGCACTTTGACCGTCATGCGTCTATTAGTAATATAGCTGTTTATCCAATCAAGAAAAATTCCTCTGAACCCCAAGTTGTACAGCTTACTAAGAATAAAACTAAATATTAGACAATCGAATGCTCGAGACAAGTCAAAAAACAAGGCAGCTACAAACGAACCCTCATCTAGAGATTTATAAATATAATCAATGAAAGAAATAGATGCAGTTTGAGTCGATCTTCCCACTCGAAAACCATGCTGACAATCAGATAACACCTTAAACTTATTTAAATACTTTATAATACGATTGAAAACTAGTTTCTCGCAAACTTTGGATACAACACTTAATATTGAAATAGGACGATAATTTATTATATCTAGTGGATCGTTTTTTTTATGAATAGGTATTACAGTAGCTAATTTAAGCATGTCAGGAAATGTACCCGTAGAGACTGAAAGATTCAATAGGTACGAAAGAGGTTCAGCAATAACATCAGAAATTGACTTTAATATTTTGGCTGAAATAAAGTCAGCACCAGTACTTTTAACATTCTTCAAGCATTTAATAGTGTCTAACACTTCATGTTTGATTACTGGCAAGAAGAAAAAGGTTTGTGACCTCATTTCAGACAGAGAACACGATTGCGGTAGTGAGTCACCAAAGTGATTATTTAAACTAGCCCTGTTTACTGTAGAAAAATAATTACCAAAAGCAGAAGCAAGAACCCCTGCTTCTGAGCATTCTGAACCGTTTAGATTTAACTTGATTTTCTTATTCCCACTAGACAGTCTTCCAGTCTCCTGGTTTACAATATACCACACAGTCTTATTCAAATTACTTGCAGAATTGATAAGACTAGAATTGTATTTTAATTTCGATTGTTTTAAAAGAGATTTAAAATTCGATTTGGCATTATTATACGAAATTAAAGAATGTTCATTATTTAAATTTTTATGGAGCCAGAAAATATCCTTCAGTCTTGCACTGGCTTCCCTTATCTCGGTTGTAATCCACCACATCTTTGGTTTAGATAGTTGTCTAGACCGCCTGAGTGGACAGTGAAGGTCCATTTTGTAACGAATAATTTCCATAAAGTTCGATAGGGCAGTGTTGACGTCAATACTTTGATAAACCTCACTAAAATCAGCATGAGAACACGATTTAGCCAGGCACTCGAGATTTAGAGTAGAGCAGTTTCGACTGAAGGAACAACGGACTTCGGTGTTCAAAACTAAATTGGGGGAATCATATATGGGAAACTCGATATGCACTGCTTTGTGATCGCTAAAATGGGTTTCATGAATAACCTCATGAAAGTTTACATGATCATAATTTGTTATAATATAATCGATTTGTGTGATTGATGTAATATTATTTTTATTTGTGAACACTCTAGTAGGACCACCTGATATCACTTTGAGCCCGTAGGAAGATAGAACATCATCAAGAAGTTTTTTACACGTATCAGATCTACTCATATAATCTACATTTAGATCACCTCCGATAAAAACGTATTCCGCTATATTTGTACAGCGTTGTAGAACATAAGAAAGTCTCTGCAAGAACAGCTCGTAATTTCCCGCCGGAGGTCTATAAGCACTGACAAAAGTGGCATATAAGGAGTTTAATTTTAGTTTAACAGCACAAAATTCGCAATGACGTTCAATACACAGGTCCGCGATTTCAACAATCTTAAATTCTAAATCATCTTTTACAAAAATTAATGTACCTCCATGTATGCTGCTTGTGCGGCAAAAGGCAGCCGCCTGGGTGTATCCAGGTATTATGGCAAGAGGTAAACTGAATGGGTTGCACCAATGTTCCGCTACACAGATAACATTTGGAGATAGTGGCTGGAGAAAGATCTCAATAAGGTCCAATTTATTCAAAATACACTGGGTATTTAACTGCATAATTCCAAACAAATTTTGAGGTCCTGAAAAGGCTACGGATTCGCCAAGTTGTTTTTCTTGTTGAAGAAAAAATGATTGACAGTAGCATGTATAGGCCTTTTTCAGCTTTTAAGGCCTTGTCATATTCAGATATAGGTATAATAACTTTGAAGGAAGCATAGCTTTCTGGATATCGGGAGACTATTGGCTCACATTTAACCTTGTGAAAGTTTCTATGTAGAAAACTCGTTAGTTCATCCATAGTAGTAGTGGGACTAAGATTAGAAACATGCAAAACTTTAGATTTTTCCACTCCTTGGATTGACGAATCATCATTAAATTTACCCACAACTAAGGCAGGTCTTGATCTTTTTCGATTCCCTTTCCTACTGGTTACTTGTTTCCATTCATTTTCACTTTTTTTACTATTTTAGAGACTGCTCCCTCTTTGTCTTGTGACTCCGATAGGTTGCAATCCCGTTTAGCTGCGACAATCGCTTTATTAACATCATGTGCATTTATTTTATTCTCTTTAGATTGATAACCAGTTGCAGTAGTCTGAGCATATGACGCATTTGATACCGCTTTAGACGATACTGTGGGATCATCTGTAACAGAATCAATACTCGTACGATTTGATTGGTTCGTAAATATTACCATCATTTACTTTCGTATTTGTGATGGCGATCTGAGATCGATTGAACGAAGAATCCATTTCATTGACCAAAGTCTAGAGCTGACTCCTAACACTGACTATAAAGGATGTTAGGAGTTTCAAACAAAAAAAAGCAGCCATGGCTGATTTGCGCTATAAAAGCTTATCGCCGTCAGTAAGGTTCATGATTTGAGCTTTTAAGTTTGTACATTCGTTAATCAGCTTCGTGTCTTCGATTTCGATGTTAATTTTCCTGAGAAAAGGAACTGTTTTTTTCGACATCAGGCTATGAAGTAATTTCAATGATGTTTGCCAACATCACCCATTTAACAAATTGGTTGAGGCTTTCGCGGCCAGTCGTTGAATCACGAGAGATCAATGTGCGTAAGAACGCCTGGACGTAGAGAAACCAAGAAGCGATCGACAATTTCACTATCATACCTTCCTTACATTTCAAGAGTCACAGCCAGGATCGGCAGGATTTTGAGAAGACACGATGTCAGGACTATCTTCAAACCTAGATCCATCAGATCAGTGATGGACAAGAGGGACCCACTTTCGGCTGCATGAGTCTATCGCATACCATATTCTTGCGGAAAAGTCTACATTGGGATTACCAAAAGGTCAATGGAAACGAGACTCAAGGAACACAAGGCAAGTTGCCGGTTAGGACAAACTGAGAAGTCTGCAGTAGCCGAACACGCACTGAGCGAAGGGGACCACAAGATAAATTTTGAGAATTGTACGCTCTTGACTTCAGTCAACGGCTATCAAAACAGGCTGGTCAGAGAAACCATTGATATCCGAAAACAGACAATCAATTTCAACAAAAAAGAAGAAACTCTCAGTATCAATCCATTCTGGAATCATATCATGAGGCATACACGAGTGATGACATTGGATATCAAGGCGCCAACCGGAGCAGAACGAGTCCCCCTCTCCACCTCAACCGAAGCGGAACCCCTATGCCGGGATATAAATACAACCTGCGTACGAGAATTCGAGAATTTTTGCGAACTAGAGACGCGGCGATTAAGACGGAATATAATCGTCTTTCAGCGACGATTCGCCGCGAAACTAATCGTTTCATGGAAGAAAAATGGGCCGAGACAACGGCCAAATTAGATTTCAGAGACGGCAAAAAGTTCTGGCGCCAATTCAGAATTCTAACGAACTCGAATAGAACGCAAGCTTCTCATCTTAAAATCGGGAATACATACGTTACCGCGCCCCTAGAGAAAGCCAATATTTTTAAAAATCATCTTCAAAACATTTTCCAAATTCCTCAAAACGCGAATTTCGACGATATATTATTTCATGATTTAGAAAATAACTTTGAAAATATCAAAAATTACGAAATTAACTTTGAAATGAACGGTGACGGAATACTGAATGCCCCGATCTCCGCGGAAATAGTGGCCGAGGCCATAAGCGCGGGAAGAAATATGGCACCGGGCGACGACG
Source organism: Henosepilachna vigintioctopunctata (assembly GCA_030704895.1). Taxonomy (NCBI): domain Eukaryota; kingdom Metazoa; phylum Arthropoda; class Insecta; order Coleoptera; family Coccinellidae; genus Henosepilachna; species Henosepilachna vigintioctopunctata. The sequence goes on along the minus strand of JARQZJ010000036.1, from coordinate 4,256,708 downwards.
GTATTAACCGGGCAATTCTACGGCAAATTCCCCCGGAATGCCACGAGTATCTCGGTAAAATATTCAATCGTTGTATGGAGTTATGTTATTTTCCGCGTGAGTGGAAGGAAGCCACTACTATCCTTATTCCTAAACCTCACAAAGACCTCTCCCATCCTGATAATTATAGACCGATATCGCTGTTGAATGTCGTCGGTAAAGTATTCGAAAAAATAATTTGCCGACGTCTATCCGACTTTGTCGATCATAATAACATTATCCCTGATTTTCAACACGGTTTCCGACCCTTCCATTCTACAATCGATCCGTTATTGCGGCTTCATACTGATATTACCAGAGCATTAAACTCTGGAGAATGCGTACTCGCGACATTTTTAGATATTAAAAGAGCTTTCGATCAAGTTTGGCATGCCGGGCTAGTTCGGAAACTCCAAGATATTCAACTTCCAAATCATTTTGTCAAACTTATAGCATCATATTTATCAGATCGCACAATTAAAATTAAAGTCAATAAATCCTTTTCTGATCCGTTCACGCCTTCAGCAGGAATTCCGCAAGGATCGATACTCGCGCCTTTACTCTACATCATATACACGTACGATATTCCACATTCTCGCAATAGACGCTCAAAAGTTTCTCTTTTTGCAGATGACACCGCTACCTGGGCCACGGCGAGAACGTCGGCACTATGTAACCGCATAGCGCAAAGTCAACTGGATGAGATCGGTGCATGGGCTAGAAAATGGAGACTAACACCAAACCCAGGGAAAACCCAATCAATTCTATTTCACCATTCCAATTATACAACTTCTCGCCACTTTTCCAAAGGTGCCGTTAGTCTTAGACTTTGGGGTGAACAACTCCAACTTCAAGACGAAATCACCTACCTGGGTTTGAAGTTTCATCAACACAATTCATGGTCGTTGGATATTAGAGATGCTCTTGATAAAGTCAGAAATAGATCCAATTTGCTCTATGCCCTTAGGGGGAGAATTAGAGGATGTAATCCTCTGACTCTCCTCCACACTTATAAGACATACATCCGCCCTGTAATTTCCTATAGAGCTATCCTATATTCAACAATTTCAAAAAATCTTCTCAAACAATTGGAGAGTTGTGAAAGAGCAATCTGCCGCAGCATCTTCCGATTGAATCGATATTATCCGTCCTCCCTAGTTTTCAATCACGCTAAAATTCCAACAATAACATCTTTCATGGAAAAACTTCAGATCAGATATGCCCAACGCACCCTCCGAGGTCCCAACCGGGAAGCCAAAGCGACGCTGATGTCCCCGTGGCGTGGATGGCGGCCGATTTCTGCAAAAAAGCCGAAACGAAAATCTCCATTCCCTCCAGCGCGATTACTTGGAAAAACGCCAGACCCGTCAGAAGACGTCCTCGAATACCTAGAGGACATACCATTACTTATTCGATGAAATTCAAAATTCTCTTTCACTATATACTTGTTATAAAAATTAATGTTTTTACTTTTAATGCTTCAAAATTCTAAATTAATTACGCTAAATAGTCATTTTAACAGCCTTCAGCTGAAAAATTTCTCAATATACGTCATATCATGATTGTAACAATAAATTATATCTATAGCTATTGAAAAAAACGAGTAGTGCCGAAAGTTCGCGAAGTTCCGAAATTCGAGTAGTGTCGTAAAACCGCGAATGGCCTTTCCGAACAGTGATCAAGTGCGATACTTCTACAATTATTACTAATATATTGATCAATTATATATGTTTACAATTTATATCAACATACCTAACTGTACATTACGTGGGTAAAGTTTTCTGTGGTTTCCTTTACCATCAAACGTCGGACGAATTGAAAATCCGACGTTCGACCGAATGCCACGTAATCAGAAAGTCGGCCACAGCCGCAACAAAAATGGCAAATTAATTAAATTCATTCATTAACTCTATTATCTATTGTCCAGATAATAAGAAAATTTCTACTTTTGTACTTTTCTAGGGTTGAAGAAGGTCGAATCGGCCTTATAACCTCCCTCCTTTTGTTTATAAAATTGTATTTTATTGTAAAAATGCCATATGAAAATTAATAAACGTATTACTACTAGAATTCGCCAGTCTACTTCCAGAAACAGAAATGGAACGACCTCTGAAGAAAGTCGCCACTCGTGCTAGTGAAATGTTAGGAAGAAATTCCAACCGACGACGGCCCTTAGACTTGAACCAGGACAAATAGTTATAACACTAGTTCACCCATTTAAATTTTTTAAGTCCTCAATTGGTTTTTCCCACTTTTCTATGTAGAATTTCATTTCTATATAAAAACCTGTACAATTATTTTGAAATTGTTTTTCATCTTGTTTGTTCAAAATACGTTTTGCCTTTAAAGACAAAAAGTTTTTAAATGAGAGGTAATAATAAAAACTTGTCTAAAAATCACTGACTAGTCAGTGAGTGATTTTTAGACAAGTTTTTATTATTACCTCTCATTTAAATATGAACTATCACAGAGTAGATTCATCGTCCATTTAATTTATCAAAAAGTTTTTTTCATTCTGTTTTCTAACATTTTATTCGGAGATGCGAATATGTTTCTGATTTCGATTTCTCCCTTTTTTCCAACTTTTTGATTTTCCCATGGAAAACATAAATCACTGAATGCATAAGAAACATATATGCCTCTGGTAGTGGATCTTTATAAAAAATTTTTAATTAGAACGTGTAGTATATCCAAGCTATGAAAATAAATTTCCCAAGCCCCGAACATTTTCTAAAACCTTCCGATTGCAGGAAAATTTGTCGCTCATCTATAAAAAAATTTGATTTCCCTGACAACAAAAGAGTACAGGTTACACACGGGCAGTTTTTGAAAACCGCTACTTGATAGCCTCTGGACTCCCTTCAAACAAGACAAATCTGGGAAATCCTGGACGGTTAGCTACCCTAATTAAAGATAACCGAACAGTAATGAATTCGAGAATATTATAATTTGAATTATCCGCCCATTATACGAATATATATTCACTATTCAGTTGTGATTCAAATCTTTAAAGTTAAAGTGAAGTAATTAAATGAAATATTCTCGGTAACTTCTGAAAAAACTTTTTGTGAGAGGAAAATTTCGAGAATATTGAAAAATCCTCGTCTCTTATAACCTGATTGGGAAGAAATGGTAAAAAACAAGGCCTGTTTGTTATTGCCAATATAAACAATGTGAAAACAATAGGAGTCGTCTATAATTTATTCAGAATTCCAAAATTTTGATGTTTGAGATATGTACACATTGGAATAAATAGCTTCAGTCACAATTCAAATTTTTGAACAGAGATTTTCGAATTATTTCATTCCGAAAGGACTCTATTTTCAAACCAAATACCTTACGCCCTGCATACCTTTTTAAACTATCTGTATCTCAGTTGGGATAAAAGGACAAAAAAGTTTAGGAAAAAATATTTCTAGGATTATGGCTTTAAGAATGAAAGAGATCATCAAAATGGAGACCACAGAACTAGCACAAACAGATCAAGAAATAACGAGAGGTCGAAGTGCCTTCTGTGATAGAAAAAAAACAGGCCAACACGGATAACATGAAGAAAATGTAGGAATTTCATATCTGGAGAACACTCTATACATACTTGTTCTGAATGCTATCAAAAACATTTTCTTGATGAAGTATGAACGAATAAACTGTTGAGAATTTATAACAAAAATTTTATATTAATTTTGTTTTTCATTGAAAATATCGATTTATATAATGATAGTACGAAAATGGATGTACATTGATTCGACTTCATATTTTTATATTGAGAAACTCTGTATTTTTGTTTTTCTTGAATAAAATTCGTGTTGATAGAATGTTGATTATGTTTTCGTTGTAAAATCTACTTTATATGAAATATTTTTTAAATGAAAACATGCGGACTGTCTGTCCGCGCGCCAGCCCCCATTTCCAGGATATGAGCGCCAGCTCCCATTTCCAGGATATGAGCGCCAGCCCCGAAATGTTAAAAACACTGTATGTTCATATAGTTCTATGATCTATGCTCACTAAATAAAGTCGGTCATTGCAAGTCAGTCGTTGTATGCGTTTCATTTTTCTAACAAACATATCGAAATATTCGATATATCGAACATCGAAATATCGATATATAATGCGAAGACAGCTACGTGCAAGTTTTATTTGGAATATTTCAATATTTCGATTAAGAGTCTCAGCATTTACTTGAATTCGTAATAATGTTGCTTACTAATGATTCGTGAATCTTGAAACTAGCTAACCTTTTCCACGCCGCACGCCGATGCGCGATCTGGAGCGATTAGGTAAGCATGGGACCATTCTTACACATTGTAGACAAATTTCTGTGGTGTTCGAATGAAATGTCCACGAAGCCTCACGTACTTGCGCTAATGTGGTCATGAGCAGCAATTTAGAACGCTAGGGACACTTTATATGTCTCTTCTTGGATAGAGAGAGCTCACGTGCATTTTCACACAGTTTTTCCCTTATTCATCGATTTTTGATTGATTGGTTAAATACAGAGTGATGATTCATAATAATGCTGAAACAATTGTATCCTATTGTCATTGATTGATAAACGAGATTGATGATTTTTTCGAAACTCAGTTAATATTCACTCTCGATAGGGTGATAGGGTTCGTTATCGTTGACAACATTTGTGTAGACAGTTCGCTGAGAGTTTTGTTGGAAATATACGAAATATCTTGATATTTCGATCAAGAGTCTCGTTATTTACTAGTATAAATGATTCGTGAATCTTGAAATCATATATTTATATATATGATATATTGATATGATATAAGAGAAATTAAAGAAGCATCTCTATAAAAATACATTTATTTGTCACCGTATTTATTCATAAAATATACAAAAAACATCAATAATATATAAACTATTTACAGAAAACATGAAAATTCCTCCAAACCAAACAGATTCTCAGATTGTAAATATACGGCGACCTAAGTCTTAAAAAGGAGAATCAGAATTGATTTCAGAATAATTTTCATGCTAACAAAAGAACCCCTAACGGAAAGTTAATTAGGGGGATTATCGTCGCAGTGTATTCGATTTAAAAGAACCAGATCTTGAAAAGATCTAGTATCACATGACTTTTATCTTTCTGTTGATTCAGTATGGACCTGATTTTCCAGGTGGGCCGTAGCTGGAGGAAATACCACCAGATACACTTCCATGTCCACTGCCAATCGCTCCACTGTGTCCACCACCGATTCCGCTGCCGCCTCCAATACCGCTGCCACCAAAATCGCTTCCGCCTATACCTGATTTAAGAAATAATTTTGAATAACATTCATTTATAGGATTTGAAAACATTTCGTGATAGATCATAAATCACTTCTTTTGAGATAGAGGAATTTACTCACCACCACCAATGCCGCCTCCAATTCCACCTCCAATACCTCCTCCAATTCCACCGCCAATTCCACCGCCAATTCCACCTCCTATTCCACCGCCAATACCACCTCCAATTCCACCATCCTTCTGCAAAAATCAATAGAATGTGATATATGATAGTATTTGTTATGAATATCATGTAACTCACACACACAAATATATATATATATATATATATATATATATATATATATATATATATATATATATATATATATATATATAAGAACAATTCAATATATCTAATGAATAGTTAACTGGGATGGACATTCGAAATCCATAAACTACGTAGTTTCTGACTGATATTATGAGAATATTTTAGATAATATGGAATGTTGAATGGCTCACTCAAATTTAGTCAGATCGATGATATGTGTCTGATTTGATTCTAAGAATACGAAGTTCTCGATCATTCATGAGCCCTCATAAAAAATTTACAGAATTAATTCCAAGCTATAAGAAAAAAATGTTTTTTTCAATTAAAATCCGAGCATTTAAATGTGCTCTTCAGCTCTTACCTGGGTCTTATATCTGATGAAGTAAACCTCAGGTTTGCTTGGTTGAGTTGGTACTGGAGTTGGAATTTGTATCTCTGGTGCTTCTTCTGGTTTTTTAACTAAAACGTAGACGAGAGTCTTCTCTTCGTTCTGGGGTTGGAGCGGGATAACCGGAGCGGTAGGAGTAGGAGCACTTGGCGCCTTGATGAAGATTATTTTGTAGTGTTTCTGAGCTTGACCTACAACGATTGGTCTTTGTGGTCTGAATTCCTCAGGCTCTGGAGGAGGAACGTGGACGTAAATATGTTTCTGAACAGTAGTGCCACCTCCAAAACCACCTCCAAAACCTCCTCCTGCACCTAAAAAAAAATTTTCACATCACTTTCGGAATACTGAGATCTTTTCTTCTGAGATATATATCGAGATTCTTAATGAAGTATACTTACCACCTCCAAAGCCAGCTCCGCCTCCGAAACCAGCGCCGCCTCCAAAACCACCTCCAGTGCCACCTCCAATTCCTGAAATTCCCATTGAAGTTTTTCAAATTATATTAAGTTTCCTTTTTGATCTCGTATTGAAAGTTTCACTTCTGTTGAATCAGTGGCCTATTCATGCGTTATTTGAATAGGAACAAAGAATTTCGTTTCCACAAGTCAAAATGATGAAGTACTGTGATTCATTGAAAATAACACTACTATGAGGACGTGAAATTATATAAACTGATCAGATGATTTCATTGAACTTTTGAATAGCCTCGAATGTAATTCAATTTTTCGATTTTTGATGGATTCGCTAACAAAATTATTTGAATTCAAAAGAGGTCATTTTTTGAAAGAGTTACCCACATACAGAACTCACTTGCTATACCTGTATTGAAAAGTTGATACATAAATTGATCTTTCTCGGATTCGGACATTGAAAAAATATAATTTTTTCCTAGAAGTATCGCTGAAATTCTGATATGTACTCACCACCTCCGAAGCCACTTCCAGCGCCGCCACCAAATCCTCCTCCTTGTCCACCACCGAAGCCACTGCCACCTATACCTGAAATATTTTGGCTAATAATCGAAAAGACAATAGTAAGAAATTGATAGATTGTCCTTAAATTATATATAATATTATATTTATATCAATATTACTATATATATATATATATATATATATATATATATATATATATATATATATATATATATATATATATATATATATATATATATATATATATATATATATATATATATATATATATATATATATATATATATATATATATATATATATATATATATATATATATATTTCTATAGATGAAAATCATCTAACCTCCTGAGAAACCACCGCTGCTACCACCCCCAAAACCGCCTCCAAAGCCGCTACCTCCCCCTGAAGGTGCCCCATATGACGTGGATGGGGGACTGTAGCTATAACCAGATGGGGGTTCAGCAAAAGCAATTGCCACCAGGGTGGTCAAAATCTGAAAGCAAATATCGTCAATGAAAATACTGAATATTAAATGTTCAGAACAACAGCAAACACACATGAAGAACAAATTCATGTTTTTCGTGCACTTCTTGTTATTGTAGATCAGTGTTTCTCAACCTTTTCGCATTTGCGACCCAATATTTGAACATTTTCATCGCGCCCCCTAATGTCATTTCAAATAAATGGTTAATTATTCACAAGTAAATCACTTATATTTATAAATTATGTATTGAAGTAGAATCTGTTGATCTACTTAAAAAATACTTTGTATTCTATTTGTAATTGCATTGTAGGTAATTGAAGTTTTTTTATATAACAGAAAGTATTTCCGTTTTATCTCAATGAGTGCAATTATCTTCAATGTTTCTTTCAATTTCTTCTAGATATGCTGGCATAATACTTGTGGCCGCCCCACAAGTTGGGAATTGGTTAATCCAGGAAGATTATTTATAGGTGCATTTATCTCAAACGAAGGATTCAGTTGACATTCCACACTTCAGTGATTATCAATTTACTTAAGTATCTTGAACAAATTGACTCATTTCGAGAAGAATCAAACAAGATTAGTATAACCTAATGTAACTTTACCTAACCCCAATAAAAAGTACCATAAATTTTGAACAGTTTTCTTCAAAATTCAACACTCTCCCTTTCGCAGGTTCGTACTGCTCAATTATTTAAGGGTCTGGTTCAAGAACTTTTCTGGAGGAATATAAGGATGTTTCAGAAGGTATCAGACTTTCTATTACTTTCCATTTTTCTTAAGCTGTTGAAATTCATGTACAACCTAATTTCTAAGACACGTTGTCCCAGAGCAGAAAATATGCAGAAGTTTGGTAACTTTTATATAACGTGTACTGGAGTTCAGTTTATCTCAAATTCAAAGAGGTTTCAAGAAAACGATAATTGAAAGTCAGATATTATATACAACTGAAGTCAGAGGAAGCACTCTTTTATAAGAAATTTCATATTTTCTCTCAATTTCGATACGGAATAACTTGTTTATTTGAATAAGAACATTGAGCGTACGTGATGACTTAGCCATATTACACTCAACATGCAACGAGTTGAACTAACAGCCTAAGAGATTAACTGTGTTGACCTCAAGATTCAGTATGATTTCACTTTCAGAACGAAACGGTAATGACAGCGTTTGGCCTGGGTTACATACCGTGTTTTTCCAAGACATGTCGGTTAAAGAAGAAAGTACCTACCAGATTTGATACTGCGTGAGTGGAAGTTATTTGACAAATGATTATGGTGGTCTGATTCATAAAACAAATAAGACGAGCACTTTTCTATTTTTTTCGGTATTTCATTGGTAATTGGTTTCATATAATCAATAATCTGCTGATTATAGATTCATTTAAGCTTATTACGATTTTATGTGATGAAAGAAATCGATATGAATAGTAATGACATTAGCGTCGTGCAAATGCATTATAAAAAATAGGGAATCATTGAAACACTTGAATTTCATTAACACATTTACCAGGAATCGATGTCGTTCAACAATTGACATGAAATAAGAGTTTAATATTTTCTATTTCATTTGATAACTCACTACAACATACGAGTAATCGTATCAACCATTATAATTTTATAAGGTGTGAAAATAAAAAAAACGGAATAAGTGAAAATTTAATTATGCTGAGAATTCTTTGTAGCATACAATTTTGAATTCAATTCACAAAACGAAATGTTGAGAAAAATATTAGAAATCGAAAAGCTTAAATTCACTGCTAATTATCTGAAATCAATGTTTCAATATCGAATTAATAGTGAATCAAATTCTTCCTTAAGAATAAAAGATAATCATTTCCAAGTATAAGTAGCAGAAAAGTAGTGGTGGGAGAGTGGATATTACAGAACTGTATTTCTTATATTTTCTTCATTAAAAGTGACTTCGAATATTTAGAAGAAATCTATCTCATGAATGAAGAATTGAAATTCAGATTGAAGTTAATTTAGGAAATGCAGATATCGCAGATGTCAACATTTCTACCTCAAATGTTTCTGATATAATTATTTCAAAAATTGCATTTCTTTAATTTGTATGGATATATTCGAAGATGTACAATATGAGTGATCCTTAGGATTATCATTTTCGTACGATTAACCTTTTCGAGCGAAGAGATTTCTCTGTTATAGATTTATAATTGAATATCAACAGAAACTCTAGAATGAAACTTGAAATGCATTTGATTCCTATGTATTTGCCAGTGAAAAATGATGAATGAGATTTGCTACAAATCCCATTATTATATATGAATAACTCAAATTGAGAAAGAAAAGATTTCATGAGAAAATTTTCCACGATTTCTACATATAGGACGTTATTGTTTCATGAAACTCATACGAATTGTTCCCATCACCTTTTTTGTATAATAAAATATATCTGTTAATGAATCGAAATAAACTTCGAGTGTGGTCTCAGAATATGAGAACGGAAATGAATGACTAGAAATTTGATATTTGGATTATTTAAAATAATTTACTTGGTATTAAAATGTACTTCAGATGGAATGTGAAGACGCATTTTTGAAGAAGATTTATATCTGAACGATTTTCGAATGCTCATATGCGAAAATTTGCGTGCTATCAGATTAAATTTATCGAATGATGAAAAGAAGGTTATAGTTTCTGATACAAAATTATTGTGCTGAAATTGAATAATTCAGAAATTTTTTGATGATCCAGAAAGAAAAATATATAATGGTTTCATTGAAACCATTATGGAAACAGTATGAGGGAACGAAGCGATTGTAACTGAATTATCAATATTCTGAGGGAAGATAGGTTAGATATTAAATGAATTCAAAATGAGAAATTTCTGCCGTTGGCGAAATATTTGCTTCTATGTCGTTTTTCCATTTCTGACCGAATACACTGCCCAATACCGAATAAATCTATCCAATATGGTTATGTCATGTTATTTATTCTATAATAGATCTTCAATACCGGTGAAGATGTCCTAGATATTTTGTTTCATAAGAATTATAGGTACATTCTCTGATTAATACCATGAATATCAAATAATATTCCATGAAATTGTATTTCTTCAGCGAGAACATTGTCTGTTATTCATGAACATTGTTTGATATCAGCAGAAGATGAAGCTTTTGTGTGAAACATTTGTCGAAAATAAATATGTATATATATATATATATATATATATATATATATATATATATATATATATATATATATACATAGTACTTTCTTCATCAGAACTTTGAAATGAATAGTCTTCAGTAAGGGATTCAATTATTATTATAGTTATTCATATAGAATGCAATGATATTACGTACTGTTGATTTGAGCACAAATATATTCATATTTTTTCAAAAATTGTATTTCATATAAATACTCGTGTAAAATATTCATGTTCAAATTGCACCAATAATCTCACTCACTTATTCACTAACTGCAAAATTTTTAACTATTCATTCGCGTAATGTTCAAATTTTGAACAAACCAGATAATTGAAAAATTTTTTAATTGTGATTACGTATCTTATTGGATCCATCCAAATGAACATTAACGTCTCAGAGAAACTCTCATAGACACAAAATACACCATTACATGTAACTTAAGTTGCTAAAATATTTTAATATGTTTTCTAGCTACGTACCACTAAAGGTCGCATTGTTGGACTGGCACACTGCACTTATTGGAAATGATACTCTCATGTTGTTCTGTGGTGGTTTAAATACTAAAATCTCCCACTTATTGAAGAAGATTCACAATGAGCATAAACTTCCATGATTTTACATTCACTTCTTTGCTACTCTTACAGGTGATAAAAATTACTTTTACTATGAGTTTAGAGAATCCCAATTCGTTTTATAAAGGATTGTATGAAGCATTCATTAATACGTGAAATAAAGTATAATAGGTCAAACAACATAGAGTAATGATCACCAATTTTTACGGAATCGACCAAATATAATATTTTTCGAGTTGTATAATGTATCAATTTGTATGTGGTCGTATATATGTATATATGTATATATATATATATATATATATATATATATATATATATATATATATATATATATATATATATCTATATATATATATATATATATATATATATATATATATATATATATATATATATATATATATATATATATATAAGGAAATGAAATTTTTGTGCTTATGGCACTGAATGAAATATTCAAGAAAATGAACACATTCATTCGAAAATTTCAAGTTAACCAAAATAATGTTATAGTAGAGATAGATATGTGAACGTGTACGATGTGATGTCTCCATTATCCTTCAAGGGATAAATGTTAGAGAAATATGGAAACGGATGCCACACCTGATGGAGGTGCGAGACATATATTTCGTTCTGCAAGGAACTCATCAAAAAATATATTTTTGTAAAACGAAACATATGTCTCGCACTTCCATCAGGTGTGGCATTGATTTCAATATATCTCTAACATTTATCCCTTGAAGGATAATGGAGACATCACATCGTACATGTTCACATATCTAGCTCTACTATAACATTCTTTTGGTTAATTTGAATTTTTCGAATGAATGTTCTAGTGTTCATTTTCTTATATATATATATATATATATATATATATATATATATATATATATATATATATATATATATATATATATATATATATATATTTGAAATTTATATATTTATTATTTGTGCTACACTATCTTGTTTTCAATATTTATCCTGTGTGGAGCCAGGGACTTACTCACTTACGAAGGGACTTCAATGCTTTCTGTTATCAGAAAGAATTATCAACAAATTCTTTAAAAATATTTTATTATATAAAAGATATGTTGATGATTGTTTAATAATAGCAGATAAAGATCAAATTAATAATATACGAGAACGTTTCAATAGTTTTCATAATAAATTACAATTCACACTTGAAGAAGAAAAAGATGAAAAATTAAATCTTCTTGATATAACAATTATTAGGGAAGATAACAAAATTTTTACAAGATGGTACAGAAAAGAAATAAATTCGCAACGAACCATAAATTATATAAGTAATCATCACTATTCCCAGAAAAAAGGTATAATAATTAATTTTATAGATAGATCACTTAAATTAACATCATCATGTTTACGACATGGAACACTTAAAGAAGTTCGTACTCTTCTCATGAAAAATAATTACCCATTAAATTTAATTAATAAAATCATGAAAAACAGAATTCATAAATTATATAATACTTTACATTCAGAAAGAAGTAAATCTAACGAAAATAATTACATTCCCTTACCATATATTCCAAAATTAAGTACAAATATTGCAAAAATATTAAAACCTTATAATTTAAGGATAGCACATACTGCCAAAAATCAAATCGAAGAAATATATACAAAATTAAAAAGTAAAACTGTAACTCAGAGAAAAACTCATACAGTTTATAATATTCCGTGTATCAGTTGCAATAAAAGCTATATCGGACAAACAGCACAAAACCTCGAAGAAAGAATCAAAGCGCATAAATACTCAAAAACTCAAATCACAGCCTTACATTAACATAAAATAACAGAAAAACATGATTTTGATTAAAAAAATACGAAAATTTTGGCAACTGAAAGGGACAAAAAAGTAGAGGAATTTTAGAAATGTTACACATTCGTAAAAATTTAGAAAATACAGTAAATGAAAGAACAGACATTAAACATATTAATTCGATTTACAACAACTTAATAAACCTCACAAATAACACTCGTAAAATAAACACACAACAATCACCAAACATCACATCTCAATTCTCATTTTTTCCAGATCTACCTTCAGTTTCACACACATAAACCAACAATATACATATTCTGGATAAGTATATAAAAAACTATATGTAATTATAAAATGTAAATACGAATCACACTCATTAGAATCACCTGGCTTACTAATGAGGTTTTCAGAGGTTTCCTCATGGTGAAGAAGACTAAAACTTCCGAAGCGAATGCTCAGCCAGAAATATTCCTCTGATAATGAAAATCAATACGTGAAGATACAAAAAAACTAATTTGATTTTTCTAAAAAATGCGTTTGACATTTGATATCTATAGTAACTCATAAATTCAATTATTCATTAGTTTTGACAAAGTTGTAATATAACAACGAAACGTCAACAAAAATAAAGTTTTTCATGTCAAAAAAAGCCTGTTATTGCTAAAAACTTTCGAAATAATATATATATATATATATATATATATATATGCACGTACTAGCTGACCCAGCGAACTTTGTACGCCCATTCATTTTTTTCTGAATATTTTTTCAAAAAGCCGGAAAGACATGTTCTACTATTTGTGCTACACTATCTTGTTTTCAATATTTATCCCGTGTGGAGCCAGGGACTTACTCACTTACGAAGGTACTTCAATGATTTCTGTTATCAGAAAGAATTATCAAAAAATTCCTATATTAACACGTTTGATGTATTGAAAGTGGTTAACCTGACCATTCTATAGTTGATTGGTATGTTCCTCATTTCTTAGCAAGTACTTGTACCAACTATTTCATCATTAATTATATGAGATATTTGTTGGATATAAGTCAAAAATTGTTCAGAATTCAATAAATGATACGCAGGTTTCGCTTATCTCTTGCTGAAACTTTCAGTGATATTGTATACTCTTGATAACGGGCTGACCACCTGAAACATATGTAGAATAGTATGTAGTACTTTCGGTATCATTTTCAAGAATTATTCAGAAAAATATTATTGCAGAGCTGTCTGAGTGAATTATATTCAATACGGTGCCTGTAATATCCTTCAAAGGATAATTGTTAAAAAATATTGAATGCGGTGCCTACATGTGTTGGGACATTGTACATGTTCCACATAGAGCTCTGCTTTAATATTCTTCTGAATAATTCGCAAAATATTATCTGAAGAAAATTGTAGTATACTTTTAATATTATTATTATTATTACGATTGTTTTCCATGAGGAGAGCGATTGAACTCGAATTCGCATTTATTACGACTTTTGCTCATTCTTTTTCACGTTCCAAAAACGCTTCATCCTCTCTGAATGCTATTTTTTGCGTTCATTTGTTCATTTTATTCCAGGTTAACAATTTGATTTTTGCTCAGACTTCACATGTGCGATTTTATAGCGACTTTTTTATATTGATCTGTTGTAGATCTTGCAGGATCTCTTTTAGCCACTATGCTCCGCATTTACTGCTACTAATTATATCGAGCAGTCTCTTCGGTATTCTGGACTGTTTCATACTGTAGACATGTGCATAGAACTTTGCTATCGTTTTCTGATTTCTTCCGTTATCGTATTTGTCTTTTGATAGTTCTGTTGTCTGTGATTTAGTAATATATATATATATATATATATATATATATATATATATATATATATATATATATATATATATATATATATATATATATATATATATATATATATATATATATATATATATATATATTGAATAGTAAATGCGGAACAGAGTGGCCAAAAGAGGTCCAAGAGGATCTACAGCAGATCAATATAAAAAATCTCGAAGATCGCACTGAATGCCGCTATAAAATCGCACATATAAAGTTCAAGCAAAAAGTAAATCGTCAACATGTAGTAAAGTGGACAGATGAACGAAAGAAAGTGCATTCAGAGAGGATGAAGCGTTTTTGGGAAGCAAAAAAGATGAAGCAAAATTCCTAATGATTGCGAATTCAAGTTCAGTCGCTCTCCTCATGGGGAACAATCGAAATAATAATAATAATAATAATATATATATATATATATATATATATATATATATATATATATATATATATATATATATATATATATATATATATATATATATATATATATATATATATATATATATATATATATATATATATATATATATATATATATATATATATATATATATATATATATATATATATATATAAATTGCAAAAGTCACAATTATCGGTATAGCCCGCAACTCAATTGGAAGCAGCCGTTGACACGTGTTTCGAGCTTATTGGCTCTCCTCAGAACGGCGTAGCCAAGTTCAAGGTGTACGAACCTGGAGATGGAATCCACAACAAAAGCACACACCTGCGAAGGAAGTCTCCACTGCTAGGCTTCCACGTGGAGACTTCCTTTGCAGGTGTGTTCTTTTGTTGTGGATTCCACATCCAGGTTCGTACACCTTGAACTTGGCTGCGCCGTTCTGAGGAGAGCCAATAAGCTCGAAACACGTGTCAACGGCTGCTTCCAATTGAGTTGCGGGCTATACCGATAATTGAGACTTTTGTCATTTATACTTTTCACCGCAAGAAACTTCTTCATTCGTTATATATATATATATATATATATATATATATATATATATATATATATATATATATATATATATATATATATATATATGTATAAAACTTGGTTCTCGGAATGAGCCGCGTTCTAGATTTATATAATCTCGACGTTTCGGCTTCCATTGTGAAGCCATCTTCAGGAGTTGGAATAAATTAGTAGGGAAAAGGGTTATTCGGTTACGTGGCCTCAATCTGCCTACTCCACGAACTGAATGAAGGAAAATGAGAAAAGGTTACCTGGTTACGTGGCCTCAATCTGCCTACTCCACGAACCAAATGAGGGAAACTAGGAACGATAAGAAATGATTCGGTTGCGTGGCCTCAATCTGCCTACTCCACGAGCCAAATCGTTTCTAATAATTAACTCCGAAGTCTCAACCTGCCTTCTCTTCTTAGAAACGATTTGGCTCGTGGAGTAGGCAGATTGAGGCCACGCAACCGAATCATTTCTTATCGTTTCTAGTTTCCCTCATTTGGTTCGTGGAGTAGGCAGATTGAGGCGACGTAACCAGGTAACCTTTTCTCATTTTCCTTCATTCAGTTCGTGGAGTAGGCAGATTGAGGCCACGTAACCGAATAACCCTTTTCCCTACTAATTTATTCCAACTCCTGGAGATGGCTTCACAATGGAAGCCGAAACGTCGAGATTATATAAATCTAGAACGCGGCTCATTCCGAGAACCAAGTTTTATACATACTTCTGACCGCGGAAACCTTTCTGAACATATATATATATATATATATATATATATATATATATATATATATATATATATATATATATATATATATATATATATATATATATATATATATATATATATATATATATATATATATATATATATATATATATATATATATATATATATATATAGATATTATATAATCACGAAAATATATTATGTCTGTAATTAAATAAATCCCACTAAAAGATATTCAACCAACAATTACTATCTCACCTCAGGTGTTTCGTTTTTCAACCTGGTTCAATAATAATCATCTACAACAATAACAGACTCCTCAACATTTTGGTTACTCTGTTGGCAAACTCCAAACTCCCGGTTTGTCAACATCTTAACTAAGGTCATATCATGTCATGTAATATTATGTATTTGTATAAAATTTCCCATGTACTATCTCTCGAAATATATGACAGAAGTATTTCATACAGAACGTATACAGAAACGTTGTAAATAATTATGAATACTTTATTAAGAACTCAATCAAATTACAATTGGATGAACAATTATATGGATTGTAAATAGGAAACGAAGATGAACTATTTTCACTTGCTGTAATTTCATTATATAGAATCATACTAATAATGTAATTTAAGAAATTCCAGACATAAAATTTTATGAATATAAAAAACACGCCACTCTTGACAAAGTGCACAACAGTTCTTGAATCGTTGAGAGATATATTAACCAAGTGAAAGTGCACTATTTCATCTGCCAGAAGCAATCACACACATTTTGAATCTTATATATAAAATTTTCGTGTCAAATGTTAGTTACCATACCTCTGGGAACGGCTTGACCGATTTTTATAGAATTCAATTTGCATATTCAGTAGGTCTGAGAATCGGCTGATATCTATTTTTCATACCCTCAATTGATGAGGGTAGTCCACCCCTAACATTTTCTCTATTTTTCGGACAATTTTTTCCTTATTTTGTGGTAATGTGGCATTATAAAATACATACAACCCTAATTTTTCACTTCTCTATGAAAACCCCTATTTTTCAATAGCAATTTTATTAATTTAATCATTTTTCATTTCGCTCTCTAACTTATCGATTATCATTCAGTAAGTTATCCCCACCAGTTGAGCCTAATATTTAATTGAAATTTATTCAGTTTATTCCTGCATTACTCAGTGTTGCCAGTGCTGGATTTTATAAATTGTCCGCGCTTTTTCTGGACCAACACTCATTTGCCATACTATACCGGTGTCATTCCCCAGTAAACAGCAGAGAGTAGGGATGAGACCGGAACCGGTGTCCTGTTTCACTCGCACAATACTCCCTCACACAATATTGTTATGCATCAAGCGTAGTTGTAACGTTTACATTTATCATGTTCCTATATCAGTGTAACTCTCATATCAACTATTTTCTCAAGTAAATCTATTAATAATAATAATAATAATTAAGTAAACCTATCATTAATCTACTGAACTTTATTTATTTATTCCTATTTCATCAATAATTAATAAAATTATTGATTTTGAGAATGATTCGCATAATTAGTTTATTGAATTATTCACATGACCTCGAAAGTACTCAACATGTGTGACGAGCTCCAACCATCACTACATAGTATAAAGCAAAGTCGCTTTTTCTGTCCCTTTGTCCCTTTGTACGCTTTAATCTTTGAAACTACGCAACGGATTTTGATGCGGTTTTTTTTAATAGATAGAGTGATTCAAGAGGAAGGTTTATGTGTATAATAACATCCACTAAATAGTGGAGAAGTACTGTTATTTTTGAGGTTTCTAATGTGATGTCGTAAATAATTACATTTTTTCCGCTTTCATTGCAAACGCAGGCTGAACCCTACGAGTTTTATCAAAATAATGTACTAAGTATTGTACACATTGAAAAGGTCTACAGAAAAGTCCGTGATGGTATATGTCTATCTCTTATGGATAACCCACAATAACTTTTTTTTGTCATTTACTTTTTGCGACAAATAATGGCTAATTTTCGAAGCGATTTTAACCCATACAGCATTAATCCTCAACCAATTAAATACCTTGAATACATTGTTCATTTAATATAGATATATATGGCCCTTTACACCGTATGATTTAAGTGAATATTTTCGAATATATTACAGATTTAAAAAATGCGGGGCGTAGCGTTTGCGGCGTGCGAAGCCGGGGCGGGTCGCTAGTTCAAGATAAAACTGAAACACTTGAAATTTTGATCAACACTTTCATTGAATACTTAGCATAGCGCTAAGTATTCAATGTTATAAATGACTTCTTTTATAAATGAAATTCTTCCATCGTTTTAAATGACTTCTTCAGGCGTTAATAGAATATAGCGTTACTGACTATTACAGTGACTAGAATACTGAATAGAATACAGTAGGTATATAACGACGTAACGCGTATGCTATGTATTCAATGAAAGTGTAAATCAAAAGTTTAAGTGTTTGAATTTTATCTTATATTTGATTATGATGGATTAACATCAAGTAAACGCCAACACTATTCAATAAAAAATATTATTACGCATTTATTATAGAATCCATAAAATATTTTTTTTCATTTAATTGAAAAATATTGTTGGAAATGGCCAAAAAAAATATTAGAGCACACAATGTTTTTCACGCGGACAATTATACGTGGCATGCTCTTGAGTGGTTGAACCAGTGATTTCCAAAGTGGTCCCGGTGGACCCCAGGGGTCCACGAGATACTTGATAGGGAACTACGTTGAGCGTGATTAAAAATGAGGCTTCACAATTGTAAAACTTGCATATTAGTCCAGTAATTTTAGGTTTTATCTGCGGAAAAATTCCTAGTAAGCTGAATTTTTGTATACACCTTTATTACGGCATTGTAATGATGGTGTGAAAAATCGACATTGATATCGTGCCGGCTTAAAAAGTTATAAAGGTCAAAAGGTTCCGGTCCCGAAAGGCATATTATCCAGGAACCAGAAGTACAACACAAATTATGGCCACCAATGATCTCATTCAATCAGCTATGCAGGCGGCTTCTGTTACTAGTAATACGTCTCTATAAATTCAAGTACTTGTGTAGTAACTGATTTTTATTAACAATAAACCGGAATGAAGCCAAACATTGGCTTAATTAAACTATATACAATTAATTTATAGCAGTCCAATGCTGGACGTTCACACTAAAACACTCACATACCTTCGTATACAAATCTAAATTGTTTATGATGGCGTCCAGTACTTCTAGTATAAATACTAGAAGAATATTCTATATAATGCTTGCAAATATTGATAGCTTATCCCAGCTGCTAAATAACTTAATGTTACTTGCAGTTTTACCTTTGCTGGTATTTCGTCTCTCGCAATTGTATCTTGTCTCTGTATAAATAGTGTTATGTTCTCCAGTAGTGTCTCAAAAGTTTCTAGAGTCATTCTAAAAAGAGCCTTGCATTCTTTAGGATCTTCTGACTGCAATTCTCTAATGAGGCTATTTGTTGCTCCAAGGTCAGTTCGCCTTAACATCCTTTTTCTGGTCCAAATTCTGTGGTTTTTCTTTTTTTAATAGATTCCAAAATTCGTTAATAATTTCTGGCAACAGCCGGTTGAAAACTCGTTAAACTTTTTTTTGCGATTCATTGCAGACGAAATTTACTTTCAAAGCGCGATTAAAACAAAACTGACTCGCCACTTTAATAAATACGTGTGACCACCTACTCCGTTCGGCGACTCTCTCGGCCGAGAGCTGACTGACTGACTCGTCACTGTACTCGTTAGGTGTGATCAAAGCATAAGATTACAAGACTGGATAAGCTTTACTGGCTCATGGAAGATCGCAAATAATTTTTAATTGGTTTCAGTTTGCTAAAATATTAGGAAAGGCATCCTGCAAATCATGCACATAGATCTGTTGCAAGATATGAAAGGCGTCAGCCTTTTCTATATCACCAAATAAAAGCGGACCTTGCTCTTTGAAATTGTAAAGTTCCTGGCAGAATTCAAACGGCGCTCAAATCTCGCTCGTATTTTCGAGCCAGATCTGCTCCATACTTTTGCAGTTCTTCAATTGACATTTTCAAAATATTAGTATCATTTCGAAAAGGAAAATTGAAATTCAGCTTGGTAGCACAATCAAACCTCTCTTCAATTTCTGATATGATTCTATCAAATACCATCATTATTTCTTTACAAAATAGTTGAACAGGTTGAAGTGTTTGTAACTCGTCGTCAACCATCTCATCGAAATGTTTTTTACGTTTCGGAATTCGTTTGTTTTGCAAAATAGGGTCAACACCACTTCTTTCAGCAACTTCTTCAGCCTTTTTTATCCAATATTCCATTGGATTTTGTCTCATGTTTCGCAAAGTTCTGAGCAGACCATCATTAGTGCGACGGTCTGAATTTCTATATTAACTGGATTTATTTCGCGGAGAATATTCGCCAAAATAGTTGAATTAAGAATAAATTTAAAATTCTCTATAGCAGTTGAGAGATGACCTTCCTCGTATTTAGCTTCTGGAGCACGAGAAGTCTGCTTTACTTCTTCTAAGGCTTACGCTATTCCTGGCAAATTATTTAATAGGGCATTCAATGCAACATGTTTCGCCGACCATCTCTTCTGACTACTTTCTTTCGAATTTGTTCTAACGTTTTTTTTATAATGTCCCACCTGGTAGTGGAGGCAATAAAAAAGCAATATACGTTTTGAATAAGTCCAAATAGGTTAATAGCTTCCTGGCATAAGGCACAATGATCAGCTACAAGATTTAAGGAGTGAGCAAAACACGGTACGAACTCAGCCAGCTCATTCCTTTCTGCAAACCTGGCTTATACTCTTTTATGGATGCTGGCCATATTGGACCCATTATCATACGATTGGCCTCGACATTGTCCAATATCTAAATCATCAACTGCCAATTTTTCTGAAATCTGGTGAGCAATGTCCTCTCCTGTCTTTCCAGCAACTTCTATGGAATTAATGAAACTTTCTTTCATTTCACACCCATCGCCAGTTCTTTTTACATATCAAATCACCTGGCTCATTTTTTCTATATGGAATACATCTGGAATGCAGTCGTGAATTATCGTACGCAGTCGTATACTGGAATTATCGTAAAGTATTTGGCTTCTTTGATGTCATTTGACAAGCTATTTGGAACTATTTTTGCCATTATGTCAATTATTTCATTCTGTATTGTCTTCGATAAATATGATACTTGTCCCTTTTATAAGTGTTCTAATTGAAACTTAAGAGTTGAATTATGTTTGGCGAGCAGGGAAATTAAGTTCAAGAAGATACCTTGACTAGGCTGAGGATATTGCGTGATGAGATCGCTAGGAGTTTCGTGGCGCCCGCGAAGAGAAAGGCAGTTTGTAGATACAATAGAGCGTCCATAACAATATGCAGGATCTGTCTCCAATTTTCTTTCTCTGAGTGAATTGCTTTCTCAATGTCTTAATCAATACCCTGGCATGATTTCATTTGTTGTACTCGAGTTTTCCACTTGATCATACACTCTTTGTGCATTTGAGTTCCCTCTTGTTCGGTTGATCTTTCTAGAAAATTTTTCCAATTGATAAACCCTGTAGAACACAAGGAAGATGTGGCGGGAAAAGACAGTTTTTGGTAAATCTTGCAGTACGAATAATAAACTGTTTTTTTTGTCTTAGAAAATATAAACTAAGATCTTTCAACAATTCGCATTTGTTGAAAAATTCAATGTTTTCGTGGTGATTTTCTGCTAATAATACAGCCTGATTGCTAAAAAAAAGACCGTTGTTCGTCAGTCATTTTTTCCACCCCTGGGCCGTCTGGGTCCGTCAAATCAAATCCAGTTTTTTGCATTTCACCCGAATCCAAGTATGGGGATTCAGATCTTCTGTATTCTGGCTTTTTTTTTAATTGCTCAGATTGCTCATCGCACATCGACAAAGATGGTGACGTTTGCACTGTGGAATCAGACTGTGAAAAATCTTGATTCGTTTGATCGGGGAAAATGCTAGAAAAATCCTCCAACTCAATATCAACTTCAGAAGTTGCAGCATATACTGACGGTTCGCCCCCTTGCGAAGCCAATAGTTCATATTATAAGCACATTGTTTTCCCTGCAACTCCTTATATTTAGCATTTCTCCTATATTCCGCACCCGACAGCTTTTTTCTTGGTGCGCTCATACTCGTAATTACAACCTGTAAATAAAAATAATCAATGCACTTGTTGCAAACATTTCAATCTAATAAATATTTTCATTAAAGAAACCGACTGGGAAACAAGACCATTCCATGAAACATTTGAATAAAATTAAGGAGAAATATGAAGTACAAAACTGTTGCATGGCAAACCTCTGTCGCTCTATGTCGCAGTAATGGCCACCATAAAAACTTTTTCAAAAGGAATCGTCCGCCCTCGTTCGATTTTCCTCTGGCGGCTGTTGTTTAGGCGTGACCAGAACAGAACTTAACCACGGACTATGACCATGCACGGCTCTATGATATAAAAAACAAAACAAAATACAAAAGCCTCGCGAAGAAAATCGAATGCAGGGGACGATTCTTTTTTCAAAAGATTCATATTGTGGCGGCTAGAACTGCGACATGGGGCACAGAGGTTTGCCATGTAATAGTTTTTTACTTCATATTATTACCCTAATTTAATTTAACCATTCCATGCAATGGTCGGCAACTTTCAGGTGCCATTTGCAGCACTGTAACGACTGCCTATTCGTTTTAAAGGGCTGCATTGCATTATATTGAATTATTAGATGGTATAAAAAGGCTGTTTTACTTCTCACTCATCTGATGGCTTCCATCGTGTAATAAACAAAACATGACATGCACGGCGGACGACGTAAATATAATAAAGTAAAAGAATGTTACTAAAAAAATGACGAATTGACAACTTAAGTGAATGCACGTATTAAATTGAATTTAAAAAATAAATTTAGTAACTTAAAAACATGAAATAGTTATGGTAAAATACTTACCTATAAAAGCGATCGATTAGCTCTGATAGGTTTAATGATGAGACACTAACGCAATCACTATTTTATATTCGGTTCACATGTACTAAATGTACGGTTCGACAAGTACTAAACAAAACACTGTCATGGAGAGAGATCGGCGAGGGACTTTTCGAATATAGCTTTTGAACTATACCTACGCGCCTCGCGTAATGTAGGTAATGTTCATTTAGCACGACTTACTCCGCGCTCTGGGTAGAGGTCGAGTTTATATGGCCATGAAATATCTGTACTTGTACTATTGATTATTCCGTGGGCAAGTTAAGTAAATGATGAGTTGTTCGTTAGTCAGTAAAGTATGAATTTGGCTGCCCTCTGAACATGACTCCCGGGGCATAAACCCCGGGTTGCCCCCCCTAGATCTGCTTGTTTATACGTGCAAATTAATACGACTATATACTTGCAATCTTGCATGAACTTGTTTGATTCTTCATCAAAATAAATACGAAAGTTAAAGGGTACACGTTACTCATTTGTTTCCGGAATTTCTTAAAAAAAATCAGTCGATATACTAATATCGAATTCCTACACTAGTAGGCCAGTGACGGAATTTAATGATAATAATAATAATATAATAATATGTCTTTATTGTTCTTAAGCGGCAGTACAAAGTATAACAAAATAAGAGAAACATAAGAAAATATGTATACAGTAAGAAAAAAAGAAAATATTCATTACATACAAAATGATATAAGCTAAAGAACAATCACAAGGCGCAATTCAAATAAATTGCTCTTCCATTGAACCTTGAAATAAGGATAATTTGTTTATGTTTAGAGAAATGCCTACATACAAAAAGAAACAAATATATTTATTTTACAAATTAAAGAAAAAAAATAAAATCAATAGGAAAACAAAATAAGAACTGGTTCGTGTCGAGCATGGCGCGAGCGAGCACTCAGGAGAGCTTCGTAATGCAACAGAAGTATGAATGAAAACATAAACTCATCTTTGGCAGCCTAACAGATGATTACGGATTTTATTAATTATAGTTGCGGTTTTCAATTTTTTATGGTTCGGGACAAGGGCCTGTAGGTTGTTTATTAATTTGTACATGGTAAAAGAAAATGATCTTTCAAACAGAGCTGTAGAGTGAACAGGAGGAGAAATGAGACCCTTGAACCGAACGTTGATATTGTGTACATCCTCGCGGAAAGTTATTTTATTATATAAATATGGTGGTTGTTTGAATGCAAATATATTTAAAAATAGGGAGTAAGTTTGCAGAAGACGTCTATTACTCATGTTCAGCCACCCTAGATCGTTTAATTTATGAGAAACATGATCAAACTTCCTTATACCGAATATATATCTAATACAAGAGTTCTGGACCTTCTGCACTAAGTACGAAGTTTGAGAATCAAGAGAACTATAGAGACCTGGAGCACAGTAGTTAAAATTGCTTAAAACTAATGATTCGCAAAGTAAAATTTTGGTAGACCTAGGTAAGCTATGCCTATGAGGAAATAGGAGCTTTAAGGTGGCATAAGATTTTTTTATACAATTAGAGATGTGGCTACGGTAACGATGGGTGTTGTCGATTATTAAGCCTAGGTTACGTGCACAGTTTTGTAGAGAGATAGTTGAGCCGTCTATGTAAAATTTAAGGGCGTTGCTAGATTGGGACACGAGATTAGAGTTACCAAATAACAAAGCGGAAGATTCAGCGGGATTGATCACTAGTTGGTGTTCCTTAGAAGTACCAGAGATTATATGAAGGTTTTCATTAATTACGTTATTGGCGCTAATAATGTCGTTGTGCTTAAACGAAAAGTACAATTGTGTGTCGTCTGCAAAAAGGTGCACTTTACAAGGGCTTATGTTGGCATATAACTGGCTAGTGTAGATGAGATATAAGAGAGGGCCGAGCACGGAGCCTTGCGGTACACCCCTTTGAGAGCAAAGAGGCGAGGAGAGTTCCCGACCAAATTTAACACACTGGGATCTTTCTGATAAATAAGATTTAAAAAATGAAACGGCGTTGTTGTGTGAACCGATAAAGTGTAGAATGGATAGTAAGATGTTGTGATCCAACGTATCAAACGCCTTGCTGTAATCCAGAAGTATTAACGCCGTCAGGTTACCCTTATCGGTAGCAGAGATGATATCATCAGTAATGTTTAAAAGAGTAGTCGCGCAACTGAATTTACCTCGAAACCCAGATTGAAACTGAGGCAAAATGTTATGGCGATCTACGAACTCTTGAAGCTGCTGGCGGACAATTTTCTCCAATATTTTAGAGCAAGTGCAGAGAAGACTTATTGGACGTAGGTCATTGAAGCCAACAGGATTAGATTTTTTGGGTAGTGGAACAATAATAGAGTGGCGCCAAGACAATGGAAAATAATTGTTAAGTATGCACTCATTAATAATGTGAGTGATATAAGGTAGAATTATTGGCAAGCAAAACTTAATCATCCTGATACTCAGCCCATCGTGGCCAGATGAGGTAGCATTGATAGAGTTTAACACTGATAACACATCCACCGGGGTAACGGTTCTCAGGACAAAAAGTTCGTCGAAATTTTTTAGGCGCTTAGTGTTATAGTAAGAAATGAGATTGCTAGGATCAGTGTCAATAGTAGGTATGCTATTTATAAGGAATTCATCAAACTTGTCAGGGTTGGATAGGCTAGGAGGTATAGCTGGTGTTTGTTTTCTTATGTTTAGAGTATTCAATAGTTTCCATTTCGAACGAGAATTTGAGTTCTTGAGGTTAAAGGTAAAGAAAGCACTTTTTTCCGCCTCAATCGATCTATTAGTAAGGTTTCGCAAGTTTCTGTAATATTCTAAAGAACCGGCTGACCCAGAAGATTGGTATTTTTTCAGAGCAGTATCACGTAGATTCATCATTAGTCTAATATTTGGGGTTATCCACGGGGCAGGCTTTTTGCTAATTCGCATTGTGACAAAAGGGCAAAACTTATCGAAGAGATTATTTATAAGTGAAGTCAGGTAAACTACTTTATCATCAATGCTATATGCATGTATATTAAGTTACCAAAAGGTAAGTCGTGCAGATCAGTCAAAAATCGATCTTCATCAAAATTTTTAAAGGTCCTACAAGTTATGTATTTTTGTTTTTGAATGGGCATATTTATATTAACCTTACAGGAAATTAGCTCATGATCAGAGAAAAAGGCACCACCCACATCAACATCTGAAACCATAGACTCATCCGAGCATATTATTAAATCGATTAAGGAACATGTGTTGTTAGTTATTCTTGTTGGAGAATGAACAAGTTGTGAAAATTCCAACACATTTAAGAGATCTAGGAAGTATTTAGTTTCGGCATTATTCGGATTGAAAACATTAAAATTAAAGTCGCCGAAACAGAGGATGAGATTATTATCACCTAGCAACGATAGAAGTTGAGTCTCCATTTCGTCACAAAAGCTTACATGACTCAGGTGAGGAGGACGATAAACGGTACCTACAACTATATTGTGAGAGTTGATTTTGATACGTATCCATAGTTGTTCGAGAGAAGTATCGAGCTTGATAAGTTTAAAGGATAAGCTGTTGTGAACGTAAAGTGCGACACCCCCACCGCGACTGCCACGATCCTTGCGAATCAAACGGTAATTTTTGATAGAAACAGCAGCATCAGTAATATTTGCATTCAACCACGATTCAGTTAACGCGAAAATGTGGTAGTTATTAGAATTAATTAAATTGTTAACATAGTTAATCTTAGGTGCCAGTGATTGGACGTTTAAATGAGCTATATTTAAAAAATTAGAAGACATAATATTAAATAACTTGCATAAACGATGATATGATTAAAGAAAAAAAAAAATTGAAATAAATGCCCACTCGCATCGAACATGCTCCGACAAAAAAAAAAAAGTCAAAACAATACGGAGATTCGACAACAAAAAGAAGTCCCGATAAGAACACTGCAATGCGATACGTTTAAGCGACCTCCGGTGGCGATGATAGAGTGGAATTAAGTGGTTCATACCGATACAATATATCCTTAGATTTGACCTGGATAGGCTTGTGTGAGTCAGGGGGTTTTATGAAGATCTTGCCATCCCGTGACCAGCAGCTACGGAAACCCAGCCGGATAGATGCTTCTTTGAGAATTCCCGCTCGAACTTTCGTCAGGTCCTCTTTTAGAACGATGTTTGTGCCTTTTAGCTTTGATTTATTGCTAAATACTTGATTTTTAACGGTTCGGCGACAAAACTTCACAATGATGGGCCTAGTGGATCCCTCGTTGCCCTTGAGACGATGTGCTACGCATATATCTTTAGGGGCAAGGTTAATATTAAGTTTTCTTACACACATATTTGTAACCACTTGAGCAGTGTCTTCATTTTGTTGCTCGGGAACGCCGTAGATTCTCAGGTTATTCGAGCGCGAATACTGTTCAAGCGCGTCGATTTTTTCATTTATAACTTTTTGAGAATCAATCAGACTCTGCTGCAAGAGATCCACTTTTTGTGATAACTCGTTAGAATGTGGGCCCCAGTCGGCTTTTAGCTTCTCGGAAACCGCTGCCAAAAATCTGTTCATAAAGGCCTCGGAACTTAATAAATTTTCAACAACTCTTAGTATAAGTTGTTCATCGTTCCTAGTAACTGGTTTCCCTGATGACTGCATGGTTGTAGTTGAAATTAATTGAAAGTGAGTAGATAAGCCACGGCACTGATTGTAGTTGAGTTATTTGAAAATGAGTAGAATAGCCACGGCAGGAGCACAACACGTCTACTCGCCGCGATACATCGAACCAGACTCAAATTCAAGACCAAACAAACAATTTGTTTCCAGACTGTCTAAAAGAGAAGTAGAGTGAATCGATATTAGTGATTGCCAGTGTCGAAAAGGTGAGTACCTACCTGCTTATTTGTTTTATATGTCGTAGGGTAATTAGATAATTAGGCTAATTGCAAACATCCTAGGATTATTGCTGAAATTATTTATTTGAATTTCAATTATTATTAATTTGAATTCCGTGAGTACTTGAATTGCACTAATGCTAGGATTTTTGCAGACAACCTGATTATTAATCATCTTTGGACATATGCATATAGTTTTTTTTTATATATTACTTATTTTAAACAAAAAATGGAAATTCAATTGAAATAAATCTCTTTCATTCCCACCTGCTATATGAGATAGATATATTTATAATATATTATTTTAATGAAGGTATGTAACTGAGTTCAGTATTTAATTCATACAGGTCTCCTACGTAGTTCCGAATGCCGCTGTTTTGACACACGCTGGTTGCGAATATTCTTTCCAATTCCTCATAGTTTCGAAAGCGCATGAACTTGAATGAGGTAGTCGCGGACGACGCTGATTTGAAGAACATTTTCAATGCGTCATACGCTCAAATGCTTGTGCCTCCCATAAATCATTAAAAAAACAATATACCTATTACATGTCAATCAACATTTAATATTACTATCCCTTAGTTCCCTACTGATATTATGAATGTGAAAGTCTGTTACTTTTTCACGCTGCCTCCGCTGATTTTTTTTCAATGTTCCAGGTATTTATAATTAGATATTTATAATACTGAAACAAAGTTTTTCTATTTATTTACAGGTAGGTAATTGATACGGAACATGGCGGAATCTAAGAAAAAGTGTCGCCAGTGTCGAATATTTGAAATTTGGTTCTATTTCATCAAAGGCAGACAAACGATTCCCCACATGCCTTTTATGCAACAAAGTTTTGAGCAATGATTCTATGAAACCATCAAAGCATCAAAGGAAGATCATCTAAGCAAGTGTCATCCTGATAATATAGGTAAAGGCTTGAAATATTTCCAAACATTGAAGCAAAAATATGAAAAGCGGCCCACCGTGCACAGTATGTTCGCTTCAACGTCTAAAAGCAAGGATGATGGCTTGCGGACACCTTACAATATCTCATTGCTTATAGCAAAATCTGGAATACCAAACACCATTGGGGAGCAGTTAATTTTACCTAATGTTGAAGAATTTTTGAAAATTGTTCTGCACAAATCTATGATGTTGAAAGTTTCTTGTGTGATTATCTGCAAACAACTCATTTTTTTATTCAACTGGACGAGTCAACGTTACCTGGCAATGAAGCATTATTATTAGCATATGTTCGATTTGTTATGAGCGAACAAATTCATGAAGAGCTACTATTCGAGGAAACTTTGAAGACTGACACTAAAGATGAATCAATATTCAATGTCCTGAGTGATTTTTTCCAGGAAAAATCGATTCCATTCACAAACATAATTTTGGTGGCAACAGATGGAGCTCCTGCCATGGTCGGCGATATCGTGGGTTTATAAGCCATCTTAAAAGAATTATACCAGAGGTAACTTCAATTCATTGTGTTATTCACCGACAACATCCAGTAGCGAAACATTTGAGTCATAGATTGCACCAATCGCTTCAATTTGTTATTAACGCAGCTAACAAAATAAGAAGCAATGCATTGAATACGCGCTTTTTTGCACAACTGTGCGATGAAAATGATGAAGACTTCCAACGATTGCTGGTACATACCGAAGTACGCTGGTTGTCGGAAGATGCATGTTTATCACGATTTAATTTACTCTTTGACGAGTTTCTGGAAAGTAAAGATCCTGATTTAAAAAAATACCTTATCAATTTCAAAGAAGACATCGCTTATTTGACAGATTCATTCAAAAAATGTAATGACCTCAACTTACAATTACAAGGGGACAGTCTCAATTTAATGCAAAATTTTCAGTTTTCAAACTGGTCGCAGCTAGAATGCCTCGATGCAGATATTCAGACATACGTTCAACATTTGATTGCCTGCCTGGTGATTTTAAAATCAGATTTGAAGATATTCTTTCAATGGAAATACCACCATGGATCATAAATCCATTTGAGGAAATGAAAGTGAGGAATTGTACAAAAGCTTCTGATAGCATTTCCCTCGTCATATCTTGTCGAAAAAAGTTTCAGTGTCGTTGCAAACTTATGAACAAAAAAGAAGGAGCAGATTGAATATCATAGAACGGAGAGATTTCTTACAAAACTCAAGCCAAATATTGGTAATTTGCTGTCAATCCATCGAGAACACCCGTCTCATTAAAATTATAAGTTATACATTATATTTCTTTTTGCTACTCCGAATGGGAAAATTTCTCAATAAAATTTGTGAGAATTGATTACTTCTTGTGCTGTAAGTCACTGTAGATTTCAAAAAAGTAAAGTTGGATGGAGTCACGTTTTGATTAGAATACTTTGCTTTTTTGGCATCCATTCACAGCAATTAAAATTTTATTGAAAACTTGTTTAGTGGATTTTATTTTCAAATAATTAACCCTATCAAGCAATCAATTCTGATTTTTTTCGTGTGATGTTCACAACGAAAGTTTCAATAGATAGATCTAATGGTTCCCTTTTTTTTCCGAGATTTGGAAATTGGTAGTAATGTAGCTCTACAGGGGGTACACCGGATCCAGAAAAATTTCGAAAGTGGTCTGAAAAACAAAATAGAAAAGGTTAGCTAAATAACAAAACCTTAGTCTAAAAAACAAAAACAGTTCCGTCAGTTCCCTCAAAGGGAACCTTGTTAGAAGCTAAAGAAGGGCTAACAAAAATTTTTTTTCACGCTATAGCATTAAGAAATTGATAATACTTGTTAGTGTAACTGTCGTTATTAATAATATATATATATATATATATATATATATATATATATATATATATAATATATATATATATATATATATAACAATGATAAAAGGAGTATTGCCTTTGTAATCATAATATATATATATATATATATATATATATATATATATATATATATATATATATATATATATATATATATATATATATATATATATATACAATGATAAAAGGAGTATTGCCTTGTAATTAAATAGAAATTTTATGGGTTAAAGCCAAGAAATGAGGCCTCTATGAATTAATTTTATCCAATTTGTTTGCCTGGTCTATAAATACCTCCTTTCTTGCCTATAACCCATAAAATTTCTATATATATATATATATATATATATATATATATATATATATATATATATATATATATATATATATATATATATATATATATATAAGGAAGAAATATAATAAATGAAAAAAATAAATTTTTGGTGTTTTTATATTCGCTCATCGTTCACAGCACTCCATTCTTCTTTCACCACATCTTCATATACAACATAAAAATAAGTTAGTTATTTTTTTCTACACAAAAATTTCCCTAGAAATAATTTATATGGCAAAATAACGTTTGCTAGCATGTATCTAATATATGAAATTCTCGTGACACAGTCTGGTTAGTTACACTCCTCCGAAACGGTTGTTACACTTCTTAAAGAAATTTTTGTACATACATAATTGACAGGACTGAAAATCGGTCGTAATATATTTTTTCAATCCCTGAACGTTAATGGTGGCACAACCCTGAATAAATTTCTTCATTTTCTGACAACATCGTCTTTTTTTTAATTATGTGCCATCAAAAAGTACATATACGTCTAAATTTTCACCCTTCGACTCTAATAGTCCAGGATCACTGGACTATTTATGAACTTGATTACTATCAAGCGAATTTTCCGTGAGTAGCTTTTTTCTCAAGAATTTTCTGTACGAAACACCGGTTGTGGTAGTTATCAGAAATAGCAATATTCAAATAGCTCCATTTGATGATTCTCAAATATGTATTTCTAACCGAAATTTTTTTTTGTTAAGTCTCAATATATTCGAAAAAATATTTGTCCTACACAATCTGTGGCTTCATCAAAGAGATAACAAGGTCATGATAAACGATTACTTACCAGTTGATTTTTTTCACTCAGTTAAAATTTATATAATTCAATAATCATATCGCCCTACAAATTGCGGTTCACGTTATCCCGGTCTTACGCTCAAAAGTAGTCGAATCGATCCTCAATGTAAAAGTAATTACTATCAAGCTGAATCTTCGTGAATAGCTTCGTTTCGATGAGACGCCCAACAATTTCCTGTGCGAAAATTCTGGATTGTGGTAGTTAACAGATGTAGCAATTATAGAATATGTGCACGTGCTCATTTTTTACTCCATCAACTGTCGGAGAGTTCGAGTATGTTCGCAAATGCTCGACACTTTTCGGGCATATAAACTTTGATCTTATACTAATTTTTGTATCTAATTTTTTTTAAGATGAAATTATACAAATATTAAAAAAGATTTTTTCACACTATCATATGTTACCAATAGGAAAACAAAAAAATGACAATTCTTGTCGGATTAGTGATACATACTTGTTTACTTGTAGTGCATTCTTTTATTTGGCAGAGAAGTCACCAAGCTGATACGTAAAATTTTTGTCCTAAAGTTAATAATGAGAAAAATGGTTCATTATTAATTCAAAAATTTCAACTAGGTAAAAAAAATCAGATGGTTAATAATCGTTTATGATGACCTCGTTATCCATACATGTTCGAAAAAGGGGACTCTCAGATGAAGCCATAGATTTTGTAGGACAAACATTTTTTTGAAATTAAAATAATTTTATTTTTAAAAAATTAGATACAAAAATTAGTTTAAGATCAGAGTTTATATGCCCGAAAAGTGTCGATCATTTCCGAACATATTCGAACTCCACGACACTTGATGGAGTAAAAAATAAGCACGTGGACATATTTCATATTTGCTACCTCTGTTAGCTACCAGAATCCAGAATTTTCGCACAGAAAATTGTTGGGCAACTCAAAGAAACGAAGCTATTCACAAAGATTCAGCTTGATAGTAATTACTTTTTCATCGAGGATCGATTCGACTACTTTTGAGCGTAAGACCGGGATAATGTACTACGTAATTTGTAGGACGATATGCCTATTAAATTATATACATTTTAACTAAGTAAAAAAAAATCAGCTGGTAAGTAATCGTTTATTATGATCTTGTTATCGATACATATTTAAAAAAGGCGACTCTTTATTGAAGCCATAGTTTTTGTAGAACAAATATTTTCTCGAATTATTTAGATAATTATCTTAAGGGACTCAACAAAAAAAATTTTGGTTAGTAGTTCTTGGGCGTCTCATCAAAATGAAGCTACTACTTCCAGAATGGTTCAGGGATCCTCGATTATCAGAGCCATTTCAATAAATTAATTAAATTTTTTTGACGAAATTTTTTTTTACTATGATTTGGCATTTAAATATACATACAACCTGAAATTTCCACTCTTCTACCACCAACCCCTATTCTGTAATACTCATTTTAATAATTTGATTTTCATAATATTCAATGATATAATAATAATTATTATTAACTTTTAACTCTCAGCTATAGGTAACTGATCGATTGGTCATAGATCAATTATCATTCGATCAGTTGTAAACATAAGCGCCCAGCGTTGTCACCTTTTACTCAGCAAACAGTACGAAGTATGGATAAGAACGAAGGCGGTCTCCTGCCTATCTAACGAAATTAACTTTCTCTCACTCCCTATACAGTAGAGATTTCAGCCATTGGTTTTGTTTATCAATCACAACAGTGTTAGTTTCCATACTCCTGCGAAACGGTTTGACCGATTTTTGTGCAATTTTATAAGTATAC
Source organism: Henosepilachna vigintioctopunctata (assembly GCA_030704895.1). Taxonomy (NCBI): domain Eukaryota; kingdom Metazoa; phylum Arthropoda; class Insecta; order Coleoptera; family Coccinellidae; genus Henosepilachna; species Henosepilachna vigintioctopunctata. The sequence goes on along the minus strand of JARQZJ010000036.1, from coordinate 4,222,716 downwards.
TCGGTAGATCTTAGTTTCGGTTGCTATCTATTTTTCATAGCCCTGACATTGTAATTCATGTTGTGATCAGTGGCTTGTACGTGTTAGCTAATTGCAGAAGAATTGGCCTTGTTAGAATTACGGCGATTACTTTTATGTGATAATTTTCTTGAATTAAGGTTTTATGATGGTTGATCTATATGTACAGAATCGCAATTGTGACAAGAAGTTTTGTAAAAAACATTTGAATTGTTCGTTTACCAAATTTCTTGTTCAAAATTGAGATTTGCGATTGCGATTGAACATTACAAAACCCCTATTCAGGAATTATGAATGGGATTGCCGTAGTATTAAAGGGACAAATTTTTCTTTATTACGCCAACACGTACAAGCCACCGATCACAAAATGAATTATAATGCCACAGAAATTTTAGATCACGAAAATAACAACAACAAACGCCATTTTCTTGAAATGGTTAGTATGAAAGTAACACTCACCTTCGTTATTCTCTCTGTTTATTTTTATTGGGGATTCCCTTCTGCTTGGTCTCACCACAGAGATCGTCAAATGTAAAAAAATTCATGACTACGAAAGAAATTATGAATTGAAAACCTCATACGTATTTCACTAGTACCGTCACGGTCGCATCTTTGTCTCTGACTCTTTTTGAATTACTCATTTTTCAGTGAGTTCAAAATGAAATAAATATGGAAATCTCGTTTTCAATTTCAGTGAAATCAGAAAAAATGAATGAATGATAAAAAAGAAACCAATAATTCGAAAAAATAGTAAATATGGAAATATCCTTTCAATTTCGTTGAAATAAAAAATATATGAATGAGTGAAAAAGAAATATATTTACGTATAACGAAAAGAAGAGAGCTTATATTGTAATTTTCGATCTTCTTTTACACCGAAAATGGAATTTAACTAATGACTTGTTCGAAAATTTCGAAATTTGAAAAGAATAGGAAAATATGAAACTAATTCTATCCAATCGGGCTCGAAGAACCAAATTGACTTACTCGAAAATCTCGAAATTAGAACAGGAATAGGAAAATATAAAACTACCACCAAAATTGAAAATCAAGTGTGAGTAGGGCCTCGGCCCTATATTTAGTTTCGTTTTACCAATGAATGTAGACAATGATATAAAAACAAATATTTTTCAATACAACCCTGGTTGGGAACGATATCACGACTTTTGGAATAAAAGTCCAACACGATGTTCCATGCGCTGCAGTAACTGTTATTTTCAGTTTTATTGGGATATTCCATGTCAGTTGTATTCTGTCACGTCCCACAGAAACGGAATAAAAAGTCCTATGCCCGTCTCCTGATTCTAAGATACTTCTCCACCAATTTTTGGTCAATTTGGGTCAGACTAGGGATGTTCACGTGAAAAATAAATCGATATTTTTTCGATACAATATATCGCAATGCTGTATCGATACTTTGCGATATATCGTGAAAGTATATCGACATTTTCGATATATCGGAATTTGTTAGTATGTAACTAATGTCTATATTAAACATATAATATTATTAATTACTCTATATTCTTAGATAGACATCTGGTAAATAGAGTAAAAAAAGAGTATAATGAGTCGCGATATATCCTTATTGATCATTATTTATCTAAATAACTAATATCTATTGAAAATATATATATCTTAGACTTATATAAAATATTATATAAAAACTTTAGCCATTCTTGCGGTTTTTAACGGTTCGGCTCAGTGGAGGTTGTGTCGTAAAGCGCTCTTCGAAATCCGTCAATTTCGGAGATATAAATCGGAGATTTTGAGGAAAATTTATTACCATAACACACACATATATATATATATATATATATATATATATATATATATATATATATATATATATATATATATATATATATATATATATATATATCATCATCAACCTCTGTCCGTCCACTGCAGAACGAAGGCCTCCCCATGTCTTTGCCAAGATTCCCTATCGGCAGTCTCTCTCTTCCAGGCAACGCTCAGCCCATCTACAACCTTCTTATCCCATCGATCGTGAGGACGCTTTCTTGGACTTACCCTGTCTCTGGGCTCCCAATCGCCAACCACAGCTTACCAACGCTCATCTCTTGCCCAGGCCAGATGGCTTGACCATTTCCACTCTGACTTTGTTACACACTCAACCACATCCCTCACCTTTGTTTGACCTCTCTTCCAGCTGCAGCGCATTCTACCTAGTATGGTTAGACCCATCATGCATCTTTCTATACTCTAAGAAATGGAATAATATATCTGGAGGAAGAAAAAGTGGAAGAAACGGCCAAATGCAAAGGCAATGCACAGCCACGCATGAAAGAACAAACATACCTTGGATTGAACAAGTTGATAGGGAAGCGAAAGAATATACAAATGGAAACTTAGACGAAGAAATCAGAATGTGTACAAGAAATGAAAAAGAACAGTCGATCAAGAAGATTGGTAGAAGAAAAGCTCCAGGTCCAGATGGCATCCCGAGTTACGCAATAAGGGAACTTCCACCGAATGCCATCAAAAACCTAACTAACATAATGAACAGTGCACTGAAATTAAGACACCTTCCAAAAGAATGGAAAAAAGCAGATGTTGTACCAATTCCGGAACCTGGTAAAGCGAAGAATTTTCCACAGAATTACAGATACATAAGTCTGATATCTGGAATGGTAAAAATTTTGGAACACATCATCAAAAACAGGTTGATCGAAATTCTAGAAGACAAATATATCATCCAGATGCACAATTCAGCTTCAGCAGCAATCACTCAACAGAACTTCAGGTCCTAAGAATTGTCGATCACCCTGCCAAGGAGCTTCAACTAAAACATTCGACTGGAATATTCTCTGCAGACGTCAAAAAGGCGTTTGATAGCACCTGGTAGAATGGAATAATTTACAAAATGAAAACATCAAACATCAACAGGTCACTCAAAAAATCAATCAAATCAACGATGGGCAAGAGAAAAATTAGAATAAAAATTAACAATAAAAAATCAGAATTATTTGGACATTTAGAGGGGACAGTGAATATGAACTCACTGTTAAAAACAGGAAAACTAATGCAACTAACCAAGATGCTAGATGAATATGAGATTCTAATCCTTGCCCTCCAAGAAACGAGATTTACAGACGAAAATATAATGGAATAGGAAAAATATAGGAAGAGGCCTTAACCCAATGGAGAAGGGTATACCTCATCTAGGAAACGGATTTATTGTGAACAGGAAGGTGATCAATTCTATAACAGACTTCTACTCACCTAATGAACGATTAGCAATCATGACGCTACGTTGTGCGAACAAGACCTATACCCTAATAAACTGCCACGCTCGCATTAACGAAGACAACAAAAGGAACCCAGAAAAAGTTGAGAATTACTGAGAGTCCCTGGAACACGAACTATCGAAGATCCCAAGAAAAAATATTAAGATCCTACTAGCTGACTTCAACGCACAGATTTGAAATGAAAGAAAACACAAAAAAACAGTAGGAGAGTACCCTGCCTACAAGAGAACTAACAAGAATGGAGAAAAACTGATAGAACTGTGCAGGGCTTTTAACTTCAAATTAATGTCAACAACTTTAAAGCTCTTACCAAGATAATAAAAAACATGAAAATCGCCAAACCCCAGCTGAGGAGAATACCAGATTGATCACGTCGCCATCTCATTCAATAACCAGCAAGAAATTATGAATGTAAAGGTTCGAAAAGGTGCAAACATAGAAACAGACCATTATCTAACAACGCTTCAAATGAAGTTTATCCCCCAAAAAAAGACACCAAACAAAGATTTTGAAATACAGAGGATCAACACAGAAATACTAAAGCTAAAAAAGAAGAATTCCAGGAAAATCTGGAAATTGAATCGGAAGAATGGGAGGAAATCAAAACGCAAATAGTCAAGACGTCAATAGAAATAGCACCGCTCAAGAGACAAAGAAAACACAGATGGTGGAATGAACAGTGCGAAGAGGCCCTTGAGCTTAGGATTAAAACCTGGAAAAAATGGCACTCAACCAAAAATAACGAAGACTATATACAATTTAAAGAACAGAGATCACAAACAGCAAAAACAACAAGAAAAAACAAGAGAAATTTTGACAAGACTCAACTACAACAAATAGATGAAGACTTTGAGAAGAACAACACAAGGACATTCTATAAAGCCTTTAAGCAAAACCTTCAAGGTTATCGACCACCAAACTTAGGTTTCAAAAACGAAAAAGGAAAGATAGCCTTAAACAACCAAGATAACTGCAAAATACTTGCAATATACTTCAAAAAACTATCGAACTGTGAAGAACCGAAAATGAAATTCCCAAAACGAAATCCAGAATATAAATTTGAAAACTCCAAGCCCCCAACCCTAGCAGAAACCCAACAGATTATCAGAGAACTGAAAAATGATAAAGCCCCAGGAGAAGACTCAATAATAGCAGAACTGTGGAAAACTGCAGATATCAAGACAGTTCTAAGCTTACAAAAAATAATACAAAATATCTGGGAAACCGAGGAAATACCGGAAGATTGGAAAACAGCTAAAAAGGGGATTAAACAGATGCCAATTATTATAGAGGAATTTCGCTTCTGCCTGTAACATACAAAATCTTATCCAAAGCACTACAAAACAGATTGGAAGCTCAACTAGACCCACAATAAGGTGACTACCAGGGAGGATTCTGGAAAGGAAGATCCTGTACTGAACAGATATTAAAGATGAAACTCATAATGTAGGAGACTGAGAGCCAAAGACATACATGTGACATTCGTGGACTTTAAAAAGGCATACGATTCTATAGATAGAGAGACACTATTCATCACCTTGGAAGGTTTTGGTGCCGATGACAAATCAATTGCAATCGCAAAACAAACTCTAACAAACACAAAGTCAAAAGTGAAATTTATGGGAGAGATCTCGAAACCCTTTGAAATTGAAACAGGAGTAAGACAAGGAGATGGGCTCTTCCCATTGCTCTTCAACTCTTAGCTGGAGAAGGTAGTAAGAGAGTGGAGGAAAAAAAAGGAAGAGGAAGGAATTTCTGAAATGAAAATTTGAAGAAAGAAGGATAACCTTGAAATTGACTGTAAGGATAACCTTGAAATACGTGTAACACGAACATGAAAACAATACAAACAATTCAGAACAAGTGCCTGAGAGAAATAGTTGACGCTTCCTGGTTTGTCAAAAACTCAACAATTCACAAGAACCTGGAGGTGAAAACCATCATGGAGTGCATAAAAGAAAGAGCAGTAAAATGCTATGAAAAAACAGAAGAACACGAGAACGAACTTATTAGGAAGGCAACGGATTACGACATAGACGAAAGACCAAGAAAAAGGCCAAGAAAGATATTAGAAAGAGACCTCATTGATATATGAGGTCAAATAGATAGACGATTTCACTTTAATATTTAATTGCTCAACATAGATACAACAGACGAAAAACTAAGAAAAACCTAATTCTGACTTCATATTCCAGGAAGCTCAAAGCAGAGTAAAGCACTGTACGTGAAATGTTATTCTTGATCGAACTGTGAAGAACAACTTTCCATGATTGGGGAAAATTTAGAGCATTGTCTAGTTCATTAAAATTAGGAAGTTTTCCTATCTCAACGGCTTCTCTTATGATTCTTTTTATTAAAATTGGTTTCCCTACAGATTTCTTTCGATTCTTCAAAATTGATATTATGATTTGTTTTTTCGATATGTCGCATTATTGCTGAGGTTTTCAAATTTTTGGAGATGGCTAATTTATTTTCCTCTATTAGGATGGATATTCTTCTATTTGTCTGTCCTACATAAACTTTTTCGCAGGATGAGCATGGAATGCAGTAAATGGCTTAATTTTCTAAAGGTATATTATCCTTCGGATTTTTCATCACACTTTGTATTGTTCTGTATGGTTTGAAAATCAGTTTTATTCATTTTATTATTTTATTAAGTATTCGTCCGATTTTGTCTGTTACACCTTTGATATAAGAAAGAACCACGGTCGGGTTATTTTGTTCATCTGCTTTCTTGTGCAGTTCTTTGGTTTTCAGAGCTCTATTTATTTAAGAATCGCTGAAGCCATTCATCTTGAAAATATTTCTGAGCGTTGTGATTTCTTCAGATAATTTAGTCGTTGGGATCGTATGACTAAAGTCTTCAATACTGCGTTTAACTGAGCCGGATGGTGATGTGATTTAGCATGTAAATAACAATTCGTGTGTGTTTCTTTTCTGTATATTGAGTGCTCCAACGTTCCATTCTCCTGTCTTTGCACTGAAATATCGAAAAATGCTTATTTGTGGTTTCGTTCTTTCTCTATTGTGAATTGGATTTTGTGGTGAATGACATTACGATAGCTGAGAAACTTTTCAAGTTCGCTCTCTCCATGTCGCCAAATAATAAATGTGTCGTCCACATATCTCAACCAGAGCTTTGGTTTTAACTTTGCTCCTTTCAAAGCTTTTTCTTCATAATTTGTCATAAATGAATTTTCCAATACTGGGGAGAGTGGTGATCCCATTGGCGCTCCTTCTACTTGCTTGTATCGTTGTGAATGAAGTAAGTGTTCTTGAGACAGCGTGCCGCAAGATCCATTATGTACCCTGGAAAATCGTGATGCATACTAATTGTATCGATTGCTTCATCAACAAGGATATTCGAAAATGAAGAAATAATATCTAGACTGGCCATGATGTCGGTTTATTCTAATCTGATATTCTTGATAATTTCTAAAAAGTGGGTTGAGTTTTTCACAAATGATTCTGCCTTTTCTACTTCTGATTGCATTTGGTTGGACAGATATTTAGCAAGTTTCTGTACGGGTGACCCAATAGAACTCACTATTGGTCGAAGTGGGATATTGGACTTGTGAATTTTTGTTAGTCCGTATATTTTTGGGCATTTAGAAGATTTTTCTCTAGGTACGAGTTGCTTCTGTATATTTTCATTAAGACTACTGTTTTTGATTCTGGTTTTTGTTGTTTTTTCTAAGTATGTGGTCGGGTCGGTCTTAATAGCTTTATAAGTACTGCTGTCTTTCAGAATTTTTTTCATTTTTGAATTGTAATCTGTTTTATTCATAACAACGGTTGCGCTTCCTTTCTCAGATTTCAGCACCAATATATCAGCGTTGGATTTTAGATTCTTTAAACGTTCTCTTGTTTGTTCAGGTTAAAGGGTGGTAACTTGGACCTCTGAATCTTGTGCGCTATATCCATCCTTGTTTGTTCGGCTTCTAATGTAGAGAGTTGTTTTAGGGCTGGTTCTACTGATGATATGATCTCTTCTATCGGCAATTTTGATGGTATAATAGCGAAATTGAAACCTTTAAAAAGTAGTTTCTGTTCTTGTTCCGTCAGCTCATAACTCGACTTATTGTACACTAGTTCAGTGTGGTTTTTCGAAGTATCTCTGCTTGGATATTATTTCAGACGGTGCTTCGAGAATTTTTCTGTTTTCCATTTAGTTGTTAGCTCAAAGTCGGTTGTAGCTCGCCAAAATGCTAACTTTTCTACGGCATCCCAAAGCATATTGTTCATAGAGTTTGCAATATCCAAATGAATGTCTAAGAGGTATCTATCGGTCCTATCAAGTTCATGTTTCTTCATGTTGATAGTTTCTCTCAAGAGTGATAGGCTGGATTTGTAAACAAACGACCGGCTAGATAATGACAAATGAGACTTTGACGAAACGTCGCAATAACAAAGATTTCAAACGACATCTGCGAAACAACACACGGAAGCAAACCCGAAAATCTTCAGAAGCATATTATTTTCTCCGTGAAATGTTTTTAGCAATAACAGGCTTATTTTGATGTGAAAAACTTCATTTTCGTTGACGTTTCGTTGTAAATCACAACTTTGTCAACACTTTTGATTAATAATAATTTGTTTATAATAATGAAGTCTTAAAGAGGCAATAAATTGATTTAATATATATATATATATATATATATATATATATATATATATATATATATATATATATATATATATATATATATATATATATATATATATATATATATATATATATATATATATATATATATATATATATATATATATATATATATATATATATATATATATATATATATATATATATATATTTTTTTTTTTAGAGGTAGAGAATTTTAAGTTGGCATTACTGTTGAAGATGGCAACCGATGTAACAGCTGAGAAGGGATTTGTTCTAAGTTTGGTTTGGCAATTCATCATGAATGGACTCACGCCTGAACAACGCTTGCAAATAGTGCAATTTTATTTCGAAAATACTGGTTTTGTGCGGAATACGTATCGCGCACTACGTCCATTTTGTCGTCGACTAATACCATGGAACGTTTTCGCACCAAGTTTATTTTTATTGATAACTTGCATCCCTAGAGACGCGGTAAGGTGCGCGTACAGAAGAAGCTATTGCCACTGTAGAGCTTAGCATTGAGGAAGGCACGAATGAGTCCATCCGCCATCGAGAACAGGAATTGGATCTGTGTCCATCCACTTTATGGAAGATTTTGCGAAAGGATCTTGGTTTGCGTGCTTACAAAATCCAACTCGTGCAAGAATTAAAGCCAAACGATCATCAAGCAAGACGTAGATTCGTCTAATGGACCTAAAACGAGATTGCCGTTGTCCCCGATTTTCATAAGCGAATTTTGTTTAGCGATGAAGCGCACTTCTGGTTAAATCGCTACGTCAACAAACAAAACTGCCGCATTTGGAGTGAAGATAATCCTCAAGTGTATGTCAAAACACCATTACATCCAGAAAAACTGACTGTTTGGTGCGCTTTATAGGTTGGTGGAATCATTGGTCCGTATTTCTTAAAAAACGATGATGGCCAGAACGTTACAGTCAATGGTGATCGGTATAGAGCCATGAATACTAACTTTTTCATTCCTGAATTGAACAACCATGATGTCCAGGAGCTGTGGTTTCAACAAGACGGCGCAACATGTCAATCAGCTCGTGCCATAATCGATTTATTGTAAGATACGTTTGGTGACTGCCTAATTTCACGTTTTGGACCTGTGACTTGGCCTCCAAGATCTTGTGATACAACACCGTTAGACTACTTTCTGTGAAGCTATGTAAAGTCATTGGTCTATGCGGATAAGCCACAAACGCTTGACCATTTGGAAGACAATATTCGCCGTGTTATTGCCGATATACGGCCAGAAATGTTGGCAACAAACATCGAAAATTGGACGTCCAGATTGCACTACATCCGAGCTAGCCGTGGCGGTCATATGCCAGAAATCATATTTAAAATGTAATGCCACAAGATTATCTTTCGCATAAAAAAAATTCTTGTCAATCGAATGATCCATCATTGTTTTATTGCAATTTAAAGTACTATACCTCTGAAAACCCTTACCCTTTATATATATGTTACCCTTACCCTTTATATATAAAACATACCCTTTATATATATATATATATATATATATATATATATATATATATATATATATATATATATATATATATATATGTATCATTATTTTTATAGTGAAGCTTGAGAATTAAAATTGCATTTCAAAAGTTTTCGAACTCGACTGGGATTCGAACTCAGGTCTTCAGGTTTACGCCCTACTTCTTTTGAGCGCTAAGCTACCGAGGTCTACACTCTAGAGATGCAACTTCAATTCATATCTAACAACACTGTATTCCTCAAGCTACTGATTCGACGCTCGGATTGTCGTTTTCGAAACTGCATGCGACAGGGAGTCCTACCCATCCTCTGGTCTACACTCAGATATGAATGAAGTTGCATCTCAGAGTGTAGACCTCGGTAGATAAGGGGCCTAAATCTGCAGAGCTGGTTTCGAATCCCAGAGTTCGAAAACTGTTGAAATGCAATTTCAATTCTCAAGTTTCACTATGAAAATAATAATACATTCTTAATGTCCGTACGTGTTTGGTTAACACGAAAAATTACTGTGCTATATTTATCATTGGTCCTTAAGGAAAAATTAATACATCTGGGAAGATGAGTAGGTGTTCACTCACTTAAGCATGCAGTTTCAAAGACGACAATCCGAGTGTCGAATAACTAGCTTGACGAAAACACAGTTGTAGGATATGAATTGAAGTTGCATCTCAGAGTGTAAACCTCGGTAGCTTAGCGGTCAAAAGCAATGAGGCGTAAACCTGATGACCTGAATTCGAATCCCCGAGTTCGAAAACTTTTGAAAGGCAATTTCAATTCCCAAGTTTCACTATAAAAATAATAATACATTATATAACTATCGCAAATTTCGACAATTTATTGGAAATAAATAAATGAATCGAAATAAATAAATTATCGATAAATCGATAGGACTCAATAATTATTATTGTAATTCAATAATCAATTATTGATTATTATTGTATAATCAATCGATTTATCGATAATTACGGTTCTTTAACATCTGAAAAACGTCTGATGACAAGTGCGGCCAATCAGCCCCTCGATTCAATGAATCCCTGTCAGAGACTTGATAATTTTATCAACTTGAAGAGTTGATAAATTTTACGTAATATCTGCCAAGTGTTCACTGTGTTCTTCTGTGATAAATTGTGGGAATCCAGGATTTCGCTGTCAAGGTCAGTGCCGGAATTCCTTCCATCCGAAATGTGTCGGATTGTGGATCAGATCGACTCAAAGGATTTGGCTGAATTTATAACTATACTAGTCTATTCCGAATAATATTATTACTGCTCTGGAAACTGGTGAACTTCATGCTGAAGTGTACAAGTTGCTGAAGAATATGATATTGGTCAAGGCTGAATCTGTGAAAGTATACTGGAAAAAATTGATGAATCAATGAACAGACTCAAAAGGTGAGGTAGTGCGTGAAAACTGTCGACGAGCTGGAGCACGAGTTTATACTGGTAAAAAATGGATGTAGATCATCGAAATCTGAAGTGAATTCATGAAACAGTTGAGATGATCGAATAATCTCGAGATATGTGGTGGCCAGGAACGTAAAAATGGAAATATGATGTAAGTGTTCAAGAAAATCGGACACGAATGAATTTCGATGTATCTGAGAGTGAAATTGAGACCATCCACCGTGTTGCGCAGTTCTAAGCGGGTCAAAGGAACTTCCAAAAATTGTGAATTTTGTCAATTCCTCTGTGAGGAGTGCTTCTTTAACGGCTTTCTGGAGATGTGGTGGAAGAAACCTGACCATCAACATCATCAATCCGAATACTGAAGCCCGTGGAATATATGTAAACGAACATCTTTTCCCTTAATGCAAAGTATTATACAAGAAAACCAGATTCTGTTTTAGGAGACTGAACTATAAATATTGTTGGATGAAGTATGGTAAAATTTTCGTGAAAAAGTTGGATGACACTCGTGCTGTGTATGTCTGTGATGAGACATGTCCTGTGGAGTTTAAATTGAAAAGCATCAAGTAGTGCGTGTAGAGTTTGTGTACGAATCTATTTGCCTTCCGTTGTAAACAACTGACATTATAATACCAGAATGTTCGGGGATTAAGAACTAAGATATGCGAGCTCTATCAATCCGTGTGTGTTTCTCGAACTATGGCATTTGCATAGCTGAGTCGTGATTGAAAAGATACCTTCGCAGCTTCTCTGCGAAGTATGCAAGTTCATCTCGTGAATATCGTATTACGTTACGTAGAGTTTATCGTGCTCTCTTAGTTTCGATTTTTTTGTAAGTGTATCAATGTGAAATTTAACAAATATATAATTATAAAATTAAAAACGTACTTTAATTATAATAATAAATTGATTATGGCCTCTAAAAAGAAATCACCCATATGGACATACTTCAAGGGTGTTGTAAAAGACCCAAGAAGTGCCGTGTGTAAACTGCGCGAAATAAAATTTTTTTTTGGTGGAGTTGGAAAAAAGGCGACTACATCGAAAATGTTGAATAATTTAAGAAATGAACACAGTGAAGAATATCAAAAGTTCGTACCCAAGCTGCCTGAGGGGCAAGAAACTACAAATCAAGATACGAATGTAAGTTATAACCCTCGATGTCAAAAAAGCAATTAGCTATTGAATAAAGTATGGGATATTAATGATCTCAGGGCAAAAAAGTACCATATCTTAATTGCTGAAATGATCGCACTTGATAATTAGGCAGTAAATGTAGTAGAAAGGGATGGTTTTAGAAGACTGATTAATACTGCTTTGCCGCGGTAAGATATACCAAGTCGTCCCTACTTCTCAGACAATGTGATTTCAGAAATAAGTATATCATAAAGTGGTTGAAGAAATTAAAAGTTTACTTTCAGGGACAGATTCTATTTCCGTGACGTCCAACATGTGAACGTGCTTGCATAATCATAACAGTTTTTTAAGTTTTACTGCATATTTTATTGACCGCGAATTCAATCTCAAGCATGTAGTATTGAGCATCAAGCATTTTGAGGGACAACACACAGCAAATAATAAATCAATGGGTTTATAAGAAATTGCAAATTTTAGGGACATACGGGAAGAAATTCATGTTGTTATTCATGATAATGGACGAAACATAGTGAAAGCTATCAGTGATGCAGAGTTGGCCTCAGCGCGTTATTTCATTCATACTATTCAATTAAGTGCCAATGATTGTCTAAATACTTAGTTAGATATGACTCAAATGATAGCTACAGGTAGAAGGATCGTTAATCATTTAAATCATTCTGGTAGTGCACAATAAAATATGTATTTTATTCAAAAATAGATGGATATCCCTCAACATGAATTAGTACAAGACGTTAGCACGCGTTGAAACTGCACATATTATATGCTCGAAAGACTAATGCAACAAAAACGAGTCATTTCTGTTTATCTCACGGACTGTGATATTGTCAATTTGACTGCTGCACAATGGGAGCTTTGGAGCATCTTCTGAAATAATTGCAACTATTAGAGGAGATAAGGAAACTAATAATTTCCGGATACGTTTGCATTTATGAAATTATTCCGTATGTTGCTACCCTAATGCGATATTAAAATAAAATGAGCAGATCAAAAGAGCTAACACCCAAATTAAGCCAGGAAATACTCGTCATACCAGAAGGGTTACAAGAACGATGTGAAGATATTACAAAAAGTAAAAATTATTTTATGGCTACCTTTCTCGAACCACATTTTAAAATGAATGTTTTCACCAATCATTTTCAAAAAGAAAAAGCGGAGCAGCTTTTTTTTGCTTCGCTTGTTCTTGATATTGAGCAACAAAATGAGTTGTTAGGAAAAAAGCGACGACAGCACGAGTTCGTCTCTTACTTTGACCAAAAGGATGAGAACTGAAGATCAAAGTCTAAATCAGACTATTCACTCAAATTTTATGGATTGCTGCAAAGAGGTGTTAGCAGAAAAAAGCACAGCTCATAGAAAGACAGCAGCAGAAAGAAAGGCTGTTGCAACAGAAATGGATATCTTCCTTAGTATAAGTATTATATCACATCATGACAATCCGTATATGTGGTGTCAAGCAAGAAAATCTGAATTTCCGTGTTTGATCAAGATTGCAGCAAAATATTTGTTTGCGCCAGGAAGCACTGTTTATACAGAGCGCTTTTTCTCTGAAGATGGGATGGTCTACGAGAAAAAGAAGTAAATTACCTAATAAAAATGCAGAAAAATTAGTCTTTCTGTACCATAACCTTCCCCTTTAAATTTTGGTTATGAAAATAATTCAAATGCATAGAAAAATTCTTGACTTTTCTAATACAGAAGATGATTATGTACCGGTTTTATGTACCAATGACTACTTAAATGATTGTCAAATCAATGAAAACTTTACTCTTCTATATTCAAATTACGACAATAATTCAAATATATAGAATCGTTAACTTTTCTTAAACAGAAGATGATTATGTACCTGTGTTATATACCAATGACATCTCAAATGATTATAAGGAAAAAGAAAATATTAATATATGCGTAACGAATTCAAATTTTTTTTCATTTCACCAATTATCTCTCTATAACAAAATAAATTACTTATGTATTCGGTATTCCGCCGAATTATATGTAGATAATCGGTATTCGGCAGAATATAATAAAAGCAGCCGAATAGGCCGAATGCCTAAGAGTAACCGAATATTCGTTGCAAGCCTAATCTGATCTTGATGCCTTTCAGACGGCTTGATTCTCATATAAAACTTTTCTTAATAATTCTCATATAAAACTTTAATTCTCTGATGAAAACTACGAATCCATCAATAATAGATTGAATGAGGTTGATTGAGAGGCAATTATAAATGTCTAAAAATCACTGAGTGAACAATTCTTTATTCGACTAGTTTCGCCTTTTATGGCATTATCAAGAAAGGCGAAACTAGTCGAATAAAGAATTGTTCAGTCAGCGATTTTCAGACAAGTATTTATTATTACCTCTCATTTAAATATGAACTATCACAGAGTTGATTCATCGTTCATTGAATTTATGAATAGGACAAGAAAATGAGTTACCCCTCGGTTCTTTTCAAGCTTTCGAAAATATTCATTTTCCTTTTCAGGGCTAAAATTCTACAATATTGACAGTTTATCTGACAAAGTACTATTGAAAATGCTTTTTAGAATTACTGTGAGGTTAGTCCAGAAGTATATTTGTTTCTTTAATTTCATACCGAAGTTTCCACAAATTCATTGTATTTGGATATTATTGAATTTTACTCGTATAAGTGTTGAAGGAAGCAACGACAAAATCTGGAATTCTCAATTAACTTTCTCGAACGGATTGTTTCGATACATTAGGTGGGTAAAATTTTCTGTGGTTTCCTTTACCATCAAATGTCAGATGAATTGAAACTCTGACATTCGACCGAATGGTACGTAACAAAGAAGTCGGCCACAGCCGCACTTTTAAGCCTATATCCTATAACCAAATTCAAAACTTGTTTTTTCGTACAAAGATAATTAGTTGCACAGGGTTCAAGAAGTTTGCAAGACCTTATAACTTCCCAATTTGTAATTGCAATGGAAAAAATGAAATGTAATTAATCAAAGCACTTAATGAACTTATTTTGTTGTTGTTGTTGTCGGGATGTGTTTTTCAAGACCCTCGACCGCTAAATTACGTAACGTTGGTCGATATTCTTACCATTGACGAAAAGAAAAAGAATTTATTCAGTACACTGCCTGTGGATTTTTGGGTAAATTGGATATCAGAATATGACCCATTAATCGGAAGAGCCAATCCGATAATGATAATATTAATAAGTGAGGGATTATGAAGCAGTAAGGCTTGAAATCGAGTATAACAATAATAGTGTTTATTGAAATTAATAATTACAACAAACATAAATTAACCCACAAAGCACTTGTTGCAGGTGGGTATCCTTAAATACCATCCATATTCCAACTCAGTGAACAACAGAATTCAATATTACTAAAAATAAATTGAAGGTTTTCTGTATAAATAAACCTACCTATATCCTATTTTCTAATTGATAAAAAGATTTATTGACATCGGTGTCATCAGAGAGCAGTAACCTTCTAAATCATTTCTAAAACGAACAAGGGAGTTTGATCTGATATTGGGACACTCCTAAGTAATACGAGATTATATAATTACGACAGTCCTAAATTGACAAATCTTGGTCTCAAAAATGCTATTCACAGTCTCGTAATTTTATTTGCTGTATAAGTGATATATCTGGACGAATTATTATTATATCTGATTTCTCAATTGCAATTTACTTCACTTATTTCACTGCATTCCGAAGCCGTTAAAGATGACTATCGACAATTATCCCAAGGTTTTATTCAACTTTATCAGATTTTTTTATTTTGATTGCTTTTTTTTGATTGGCTATGGTGATGAATTTATAATCTGGGAGATCATTTTCGTAGCTATAGTGATAGGATAATATGGTGGTTTATCAAAATTTATAGTGAGAAATTTATAGTGAAGCGAATATATAATTGGTCTCAGATCACCATCAATTTTTTCCTTTGATCCATTCCAGCTTTTATATATGTGAAAGAGTTCAGTGTCATCCACGAAACTCATAATATCACTCGATTCGACATCGAAAAAGCTGTTTAAATATATAATGAACAAAATCGGCTCGAGTATTGTTTCTTGAGGGACTACACTGCCGATATTCGAATGAATTCTATTCATTCTCTATCTTGACGCACTGTGTTCTATTGATTAGGTTAAACTGAAAAAGTTAGTGTGGAATGTAACGGATTCCTAGATCCTGCAAGGTCTCTAACAACTGTAGATAATCAAGATGTAAGGTCCTCGTAAAATTCAGCCAGAGCTGGTTGATTTTTGTCTATTACTTTATACATTGTAGCAACTAAAATAACTATAGGGTCTTTATAGGGCGACATCATTAATTAGCGCTTTAGCCTTCAATGAAATCGACAAAATAGATGAAATATTCAATGTTTATTACCCCTCGATAAAGTTCATCGTCGAAGTAGAAAACACTAATAGTATTCCATTTCTAAATACCTAAGTGATAAGAAAAAAATAGTATAATGCTAGACTGGTACCGAAAGATAACTACTTTCGGACGTTACATAAATCATCTTTATTGAAATTTTTCTGATATTTTCATAGATTTCGAACAACAACTTCTTCTGATGCTACACGGTTGCAATTTTTCAAATACAAATGCTTATAACTAATCTAATGTGCGGAAACATTGAATAGAAATGAGGAAAAAAAGAATGGTATACCTGAAATTGAACCCAGAAAATTGGTTTCATAAACCAGGTATTCTAACTAAAATGTAGGAAAAGATACAGATAATGTTTATACAAAATATAGCTTGCTAAGAACAAATAAAAGAAAAATTATATATGAACATTGAAAAACATAATTAGGGGTAGGTATAAATTGTAGGTAAAATAACTAAGAACTGGATAATCACTCTGATCTGCTACTTGGAATACTGGACATAACATTGGACATAATAAGAAAAGGGCTATTTATTATTAACGTCTAATCGGCCATTGAGTAAAAGTCTCGAATTTTCAGATTTATTAATATGTAGCGATTCTAGAGAATCCAGTTTGGAACCTTTATTCCCTCTATAAAATATTTTGAACTTAAAAAACTAAATATGTGACTCTCCTCTGATAAGTGGTTAGCATAATGAGAATCTGCTTTCTCTTTTTGGAAACGACATTTATGTTCAGAAGAAATGCTCATTATCAACAGCTCAGAAAATTCACCATTCGGTGTTTTACCTTATAAAGCATATACACGATAACCCTTATGTCAATTTTACTTGTAGGATACCTACAAGTTAAAACAAAATGAGGGGACTTGTTGAATAATGTGAGTTCTGTTATTATCTTTGCATTACCTCTGATTTTAAGTAGATTAATGTTTTTTCACATTATCCAATTCGATTAATGTAGTCATCACTTTGCAGCTCGAAGTTCTCCTGAAGAAGACAAAAAAAGTGTCGAAATATCAAGAGATGTTATGAATAAATGAGTTTTTAAACACTTAACAGGATCCCTACCTATACTCTATATTTCTAGAATTTCAGGCAATTACATTATATTCAAATACTGTACGGTCGATAGAACCCTTTCTGATTTATATATATATATATATATATATATATATATATATATATATATATATATATATATATATATATATATATATATATATGTATATATATATACATAATTGAAATGCAATTGTTTCATCCTCTTCAGGAATCTTCTGTGATATTCTTCCAGTAATAATTTCGACATATTTATCTTGTGACGGAGAAGTTATCTAGAATGCTCCAGAGAATTAGTCATTTCTTTCAGAGAGGAAGCTCGCGTGATTAGTTCAAGAATTAATGTTATCCGAAAGTGATAGGTTAGGTTTTCGTTGTTTGCATTTGTTTATACAGCGTCGTGAGAGTTTTAATTGAATTTTTTCGATATTTCGATTATGAGTCTCACTATTATAATTATTACAAATGAAGTGCGCTTCGAAAATATCACCGATCTTGTTGAATGATAATAGGATAAAATTGTTTCATCGTTGTTTTGAATCATCAGTCCGTATTTAATCAAGAATCGATGACTTTCAAAACGCCCACAGGTCCTAGATCTAAATGAGGGGAACAACAATTTGTGAAAATTCACGTGATCTTCCTCTATCGAAGAAGAGACGAATATACTCTCCCTAGCGTTCTAGTCTCCTACTTATGACAACATTGGTGCGAGTACGTGAGGCTTTGTGGACATTTCATTCAAACACCACAGAAATCTGTCTACAATGTGTAGGAATGGTCCCATGCTTAATCGCTCCAGATCACGCCTCGGTGGGCAAAAAGATAGGTAGTTTCAAGATTCAGGAATAATTCATAATAGTGACACATAATAATGACACTGAAACTTTTGATCGAAATATCGAAATATTTCAAATAAAACTCTCAGGGGGCTGTACACAAATGTTGTCAACGAGAACGACCTATAACTTTCAAGAGCGAATGATATCTGCATTTCGAAAAAATCATCGATCTTGTTGAATGATAATAGAATACAATTGTTTCATCATTATTATGAATCATCAGTCTGTATTTAATCAATCACTCAAGAGTCGATGACTTTCTAAACGCCCACAGGTCCTAGATATGATTGAGAGAAACAACAATTTGAGAAAATTGACGTGAGCTCTCTATCGAAGAAAAGACGTATAAACTCTCCCTAGCGTTCTAGATTCCTACGCATGACAACAGTAGTGCGAGTACGTGAGGCTTTGTGAACATTTCATTCGAACGCCACAGAAATCTGTCTGCAATGTGTAAGAATGGTGCAATGCCTAATTAATCGGATCTAGAACCTATGGAGAGTTTATTCGTCTTTTCTTCGATAGAGAGAGCTCACGTGAATTTTCACCAATTGTTGTTCCCCTCATTCGGATCTAGGACCTGTGTGCGTTTGGAGGTCATTGATTCTCGATTGATTGATTGAATACGGATTGATGATTCATAATAATGATGAAACAATTGTATACTATTATCATTCAACAAGATCAATATTCACTCTCGAAAGTGATGGGTTCCTTCTCGTTGACCACATTTGTGTAGAGAGCTCTCGAAGAGTTTTATTTGAAATATTTCGATTGAGAGTTTCAGCATTCACTACTATATATATATATATATATATATATATATATATATATATATATATATATATATATATATATATATATATATATATATATATATATACAGGTTGAGTCAATGTAGACGCGATGGTCTGTTATAGCGGAACTGTTAATTTTGAAAATAATTTGATACATACAGGATGTTTCAGAAATGTGTGACATACCAAAGTTTTGTTTTTTCTTATGGAACACCCTTTATTTGACTACGTTTTTGGGTTTTACGTAAAAATAAGATATATTTTCTTCAATATGTCATATACCTAACAATTATAGTTTTCGAGATATTTCGATTTTTCGGAAATTAGAGAGTCCACAAAAAAGATAACATCCCCGAAACAATTGACTTTAGCGAAGTAAAATTTTTAGTGTGAATAAAAAAACTACTACGGAAAGTTTTGATTAATTCACATTCACTTAAACTTCTACAGTATGTCCAAAATTTTATGTTCCTCTGCAAACATATTCAAACTAAAATATCATGCTTATTTTCAATGAAATACACTGTAATTTTCAATCCCATCTTGTACCAAATTACATTCTTTTTGAAAAGTTATGGAAGAAAATATGCGCATCCAATGCATCACAAATTGACAAAAAATGCAAAGATTTTAGAAAAAAATGCAAGGAATGATGTATAATATAATGTTCAATAAAACTATTATTTCATTATTTAACTATGGTAGGGAGTGGGGGTGGGATTTAATAATTAGTTATTCGACGAAAATTTATATTAAGTATCAGATTTTATTAACAATAAAATGATAACAATACATAGTACCATTCAAATTTTTATGGTAACAATAAAACAAAATGACAATATTTAAACAGACATGAGTCACGTCTCACAATTATTGTAAAAACTATTAATAATTATGTGTTTTCAATGTTTTCTAGGAGGAAACTTTGTCCCTTGTCCGAAAACATATGTAAAAAATTGAAAAACTTCGTTCAACATCAACTGATAACCCATAACAATTTTCGACATATTTTTCAAAATTTGAAAGACTCTATTATTTTGAGCCGCATAATTTAATTTATTCAGAACGACGGTACCAATTTGTCGACCGACTTTCTTGAAATTAGACTCAAACTGGCTAATTAGAGCTACTGATTCCGTTAATGGAATACAAGATTCTTCTAAATTTTTAATAGTTTTAGATACAAACTAAATATAATTGGTTTTTATAAATATTGAATTATTATTCATTAATGAATTTTTAAAAACATTTTTAGAGTTGAAAAAAGATGTAGATGAAGAGTCACTCAGATCGTCAATCACATGTTTGATGGCGTGGTAATTGTCAGCATAAAATATTGCTGCATCCAACCAGGTACTCCAACAAGTTACTGCTTGCGGAGGAAAGGAAAGATTTGAAAATTTTTCTTTGAAAAATCGAACGCGTCTCGGAGCTTTTAAAAATACTTTTTTCACATTGATAATTAGGTCATTGACCAAAGGAAACTGCTCTCTTATACATTCTGCCACTCTATTAATTCCATGAGCTAGACAGGTTACATATTGCAGATTCCAATGGAATATTTTTAAATTTTGTCCAGCTTTAATCAGATAAGTAGCTGCATCAAGTGAAAATTGAATAAATTTTTCTGTGCGAACAATTTGCGGCAAAAAAAAAAGTTCAATGAATCTTGGACAAATCGTGCAATTGTTAAATTATTAGCTTTTACAAGTTTTTTTGAAGCAAAAAGATAGGATCTGCTTGGATTGATTTCCCCTAAAACACCTATTAACGCATGTGCGATATATCTACCGCACGAATCGGTGGTTTCGTCTACTACAATATAGAAATATCTTGAATTGACTTCATTTTAGATACAAGTTAATGTTCGTTTATGAATTGAGTCGAGACTTGCTTTACGTAAGGTCGACTCGTCAGGAATATTTAGTTTACAATATTTTCATTAAAATTCCTCCAGGTTGGGATTATTTAACTTGCTACTATATAACGTGCTCCCCGATAAAATAACAGGGATAACCCTGGCTAGCTCCAAAATTTAGGAGACGTATATAAATTCTCCTGATTTGTATGCAATATAGACAGTGAAACTAATTAACTTAATATTTAAAATTTCTATTAATGATTCCAAAGATTACAACTAAAAATTAAGGAGATATATAAAAAAATTGAGATTGAAGATCTCTCTTATCTTCAGATTCGGCATTCTTCTTCCTTATTCGGTGTTGGTTTCACTCCTCGGTGTTTCCGGAGTTTCTGAAGAACGGTCTTATAGTTGAAAATTAGTGTCCTTATTGAACAGAATCTTCTATCCACAACTCCAGGGGAAATTGCGCTTGAAAGCGCAATCAAAATTATCAAAAAAATACGATATTAATTAAGTTAAGTTAAAGATATAAGAAGATAAAGTTGAAATTAAAAATATTTTAATCGAGATCTAACTCCGTGAATCATCAGTTCAGAATGAATGAATTAATAACCGGGCTATACTCCCCACTTACTTCGGCGCACTTCGAATTACGATTATTCCATACGATACGGTCTTAACAAATATGCAATCAACCAGTGTAAGGTATTTTAAAACGTTACACATCCTCCTTACCAGGAAAAAAATTTTTCAAGAAAAAAATTTTTTTATGAACCAAAGAAAAACATTTTGCGATCTCCACAATATTCGAAGTTGCAATCACTACAGTTAACAAAAAAGGCTGAAAGATATTAGGGAGAAATCAAGAGAAAAAAAAATAATCAAGATATCGAAAAATATGACTACTGAATCTAAAAAAAAATTTGAAATTTGAAGAGAATTAAAGTGATCCGAAACTCTAAAAGAAAGGAAGAGACTAAGAAATGAGGAAAAACATTTTCTTCAATATTCCAAAATTGTTTAAACAAATTGATAGGGAAGGGATGCAGTAACTAGGGATTTTGAAGAATCTATGGAAAAGGAAAGGAATTTATTTGCTGTACACATTTACATCTTGAATAGACAACGCTAATTAAATAATTCAAAGAAAAAAATTTTTAATTAAAAATAGAATCTTAATATCCCAAAATCATCATTCCAAAACAAACTATTCATTACATACAGATTTATCATTACGAAATTTATAATGAAAGTTTATTTCAGAAAATTATCAGGCAACCAGATATACACGCGTTCCCGTGGAACTAAAACATTAGCGTTCTGACTAAAATATCAAAACTGTCAAACTGCTTCGACAAAAGATAAGATAAGAGAAAGATACAATAGATAAACGATAATAGTTAAAGAGAAAAGATAAGTGTACATATCTGAAATTGTCACAAAACATGAAGTTAATAATAGGTACACCAAAAATTTAATACGGTAGGTAAGGAAAGGATAGATACAAAGTAAAGAAAAAGATAACAACTGTTAAAACAATATCAATAAACGAAAAATGAGAGGGGTAAGGAAAAGTTCATTATACGGAATAATTAAGTGTAGGAATAGGAAAAAAAATATCAATTTGTTGAAACTTCTTCTCTTTCATGAGGAATATTATCGTTCTGCACATTTTTCATGGAACATTCAATAAATTAACGGTATTTGAAAATAAATAAAAACTGAAAAAGCGGCGTCTGAAGGACTAAATAAA
Organism: Henosepilachna vigintioctopunctata; assembly: GCA_030704895.1. Taxonomy (NCBI): domain Eukaryota; kingdom Metazoa; phylum Arthropoda; class Insecta; order Coleoptera; family Coccinellidae; genus Henosepilachna; species Henosepilachna vigintioctopunctata. The sequence continues at coordinate 4,200,023 of JARQZJ010000036.1, read as the reverse complement.
CGACAAGCGAGTAAAACTAATCCATCTGGCATAGTCAAGAAAATTAATGTTAAAATAGATGATCAAATATTAAGTGTCAAAATAGGTATAAGTTATGTCAAAAATTGGTAATTTTTCTCTATGTTGTTGAGTACAGACATCTTTTGTGAGCAGAGAGAAATATTCACAGCACATATGCCGTAACAGAATTTCTGCACACAAAAGCAAGACATGCTGAAAATTTGTGATGATCATGTACAAGAAATAAAAGATAAACACGTCGACACATTTTAGCAAAAGATAAACTCAACATTATATCAGAGCAGTAGTCAAATCGAGAAAAAAAATGAAAGGTATCTTACGCATCTCTCCAAATCGTAGAGTATAACAAGGAACCACCCAAAAAATGCTAACAATATACATATTTTAGCAAAAAAAAATTATACTCCACAATATAATTAAGAGACTCAAGATACCGAAAAATTCAAACGGTAATTTTTCAAGTTATCAACTTAAAAATCAGCAATATCATTGAGTCAAATTCAGCAAAAATGTCAAAATAAGGAAAAGATAAATTCGAAAATTACACCAAATAGCTTATATCGAAACATAACTGGTATAATGTTCGAGAGTCAGTTGATCGACTACAATAGTTCCCACGCGTTTGTTGATGTCCTTTCGACCCCCATCAACACCAGGGTTTAGAGTCAGTTGATCAACTACTACAACTCCCACGCGTATGTTGATGTCCTCTCAACCCCCATCAACACCAGGGTTTCAATATCCGTTGCCTTCCTTCCCAACCTAAGTGAAACTTCATATGCTAACTCGTGAGACTTTAGAAAATACGGATTCATGTTTATATTAATTTAAAATAGAAGATATTCTGAAAATAAGGTATTATGTGTCTAAATTGAGACAAGATAAAAGTATGGATATTCAATTTAAAAGACAGAAAAATTAATTCAAAGAAAAAACATCGTATTGACTATGAAATTTCAAAAAAAACAGATTTAAAAAGATAATAAAAGATATTTTTGAAATTCGAAATCAACACACGATATCCAAAATAAATCACAACACATGCAATAACGAAAACAAGACGAAATACTAAGTTTCTTATCTCTGATAGATAAGATAAGGTAACTAGACAAGATAAGATAAACTAGACACGATAAGATAACTAAAAATTTGTGTTTCCTAACTCTTCACAACTGTCTATATTCGAAACAAATCAGGCATCTACAAAAACAAAAGGAGCACATCGAGCCCCACGTTGGGCGCCATTTTATATAACGTGCTCCCCGATAAAATAACAGGGATAACCCTGGCTAGCTCCAAAATTTAGGAGACGTATATAAATTCTCCTGATTTGTATACAATATAGACAGTGAAACTAATTAACTTAATATTTAAAATTTCTATTAATGATTCCAAAGATTACAACTAAAAATTGAGAAGATATATAAAAAAAAATTGAGATTGAAGATCTCTCTTATCTTCAGTTTATCCTCGGTGTTTCCAACTTGAAGAACGGTCTTATAGTGGAAAATTAGTGTCCTTATTGAACAGAATCTTCTATCCACAACTCCAGGGGAAATTGCGCTTGAAAGCGCACTCAAAATCATCAAAAAAATACGATATTAATTAAGTTAAGTTAAAGATATAAGAAGATAAAGTTGAAATTAAAAATATTTTAATCGAGATCTAACTCCGTGAATCATCAGTTCAGAATGAATGAATTAAAACAAGACGAAATACTAAGTTTCTTATCTCTGATAGATAAGATAAGGTAACTAGACAAGATAAGATAAACTAGACACGATAAGATAACTAAAAATTTGTGTTTCCTAACTCTTCACAACTGTCTATATTCGAAACAAATCAGGCATCTACAAAAATAAAAGGAGCACATCGAGCCCCACGTTGGGCGCCATTTTATATAACGTGCTCCCCGATAAAATAACAGGGATAACCCTGGCTAGCTCCAAAATTTAGGAGACGTATATAAATTCTCCTGATTTGTATACAATATAGACAGTGAAACTAATTAACTTAATATTTAAAATTTCTATTAATGATTCCAAAGATTACAACTAAAAATTGAGAAGATATATAAAAAAAAATTGAGATTGAAGATCTCTCTTATCTTCAGTTTATCCTCGGTGTTTCCAACTTGAAGAACGGTCTTATAGTGGAAAATTAGTGTCCTTATTGAACAGAATCTTCTATCCACAACTCCAGGGGAAATTGCGCTTGAAAGCGCACTCAAAATCATCAAAAAAATACGATATTAATTAAGTTAAGTTAAAGATATAAGAAGATAAAGTTGAAATTAAAAATATTTTAATCGAGATCTAACTCCGTGAATCATCAGTTCAGAATGAATGAATTAATAACAGGGCTATACTCCCCACTTACTTCGGCGCACTTCGAATTACGATTATTCCATACGATACGGTCTTAACAAATATGCAATCAACCAGTGTAAGGTATTTTAAAACGTCACAACTAGCAATCATTGCCTTGCACAAATCCTCATTAAACTCTTTTTGGTTGTCTTTCTTTGGCTTCTGTTGTTGCAGGCAACCTCTTAAAGTTTGTTGCGATGATAATTTCTGCATATTGGAAATATGCTTTGCAGATTTCACGTGTTGATCCACAATGAATAGTTTCTCGGCGTGGATCTATAATGGGAACGGAAAACTACTGATCAGTTTTACGAGACAAATATACGCTAAAAAAATTAAATATCTAACTGCAAAATAATTCGACACCTGTATGTTTTTAAAAGGACAATTTTTTTACTTGGTAGGCACAAAGAACGTGTCAATCACGTCCGACCATATCATTCACCCTTTTGTTCTATAATTACCTCTTGAAATAGGTTCAACAGTTTTTTGATTTTATGATCTTGTGAAGTATCATTAAACGCCTTCATTATAAACGAGAAGTTTACAAAATCGGTGAAAAACCTCGAAACCCATTAAATAAACAACAACATAGTAACATCTGGTTACAATTTGTTAAAAAATAAGTTGCGAATGTGAAAAGAAGAAATGAAAAATAATAATATGTAACCTATATCTGGAATACATGAATACTTTTACTTTTGGATAAAACATACTTCAAAACCAAAGCCGATAGCAATATGTAACATAAACTTAAAATTTTTGAACACACTGTACAAAAAACGTGGTCTCCATCCCAAGTAAGTTCTCGGTGACACTTTATCCACATATCATTAAATGTCTTTTTAGGCATTTCGACTCAAACACTTGTATATTGTATCCTGATTAAAAAAAGGTAAAATAGGTTCACTGTTCACTAATCGTAATGCTGCTTTGGAAGATACTGCTCAATTAAAGGTTTACCTAATATTTACCGGGGCAGGCCGCTCCGACTGTGATGTTTTGGAAATTCCCCCGTTACAATTACTTGTTCATGGTATTTGGTATTTCCCATTTTGGGGTAGCAGGTAGTTCCAAACCAAACAGATTTGAAAATTCCATAATGAAAACTTTCTGATCTTCAATAGGATTTCAAAATAATTGGCAATAAACGCAGAAAATGCTCAAATCTTCAAAAATATGCATATTTTGGGAAGAAGTATGAAAAAATTCGAAAGATGCAAAAAAATACAAGTTGCATTTTTTGCTGTACTTATCATCTTCAGAAACTTGAGACCAACCTTGTTAATTCAATAATATGTAATCATTTGAGTAATATTAAAACTCAAATATAAAATGATATTCCAACAATCACAATTGCAACAAACGTTCAAAATGGCGACCATCCTGTTGAATGCACAGTGCTACTCAGTTTTCAAAAGAATTTCTCACATTTCGTAACATATTTGGGGCTATTGTTTCAAAAGTTTCTCTAATTCTTTGCTGCATATTTTCTTATGTTGTCAGGAAAGTGCCGTAAACTCTGTTTTTAATATAACCTCACAAAAAAGAGTCCATTGGAGTCAGTCCAAGGGACCTAGGTGGCCAAGCATGTTGGCTTCCGCGCCCTATCGATTTGTTAGGAAACTTTCTATTTAAATAGTTTCGCACATAAACTGAAAAATTTGCTGCAGCCTCATCTATTTGCAACAGCATTTGTATTCTAATATAGATTGGAACATTTTCCAAAAGTTCCCACAAACCTTTTCTTAAAAATCCCAAAAATTTACTGCCGTTAAATGACCATCAAAAAGATTGCAATGGCCTTGAATCATATCGAAAAGACGAAATAGATCGACAAAGAAATGTTTGATAGACTGGAAGCAGCATATAGCTAGTAATAAAATTCAAATCTAATGAACGCGAAAAACCACTGATTTGTTTTATATTCATATAAAGAAATGAAAGAAGATTTATGAGTATCTCGTGATTTATTTTCTTCTGAAGAATAGCAAGAAACCCTTTTTTTACGTCGATCATACTATTGGCCCCATCTGTCAAAATCAACACAATTTTATCGAGGGGAATATGTTGTTTATCCATACACTTAATCACACCATTTGTGATATCTTCCCCATGCCTCTGACCTTTGAGTGTTAATGATCCTGAAAGTTTTTTTTATGAATCCTGAATGAGACATAATTCATGAGAAAAGTGAAACTTGCCCTGTATCATCTATGTCACAAGACTCGTCAATTGCTATTGATAAGCCGACACCAATTTCAGATCTTCGATATGTTTGATGGTTATATTCGAACACATTTCAATTGTTCAATCTCTAATGGTTTCGGCTGACAATAGTAATTCTTCAATTCTGTTCAGAATATCTGCTTTGTTCTTAAAAGAACTTCTCGGGTGCATTTATAGGACAATTTTCCATGTATTTGTCGACTTCATTCGGTTTCCCTCTCTAGCAATCCTTTGACTAAAAAGAAAACTTGCCATATTAATACTGCTAGAAGATTGCATGCACTTATTTACACAGAAAATTGCCACTATTGACTCTTCTGAAGTTTCTCAACTGCTTTCTTCCTTTCATCACCGGTAGGATATTTAGTGCTTAATGACCCATGCTTTCTTGTAAAGCATTCCTCTGAGTTTGACTAATTGTTATGCCTGCATTTCTGCATACAAATAACACATGTCGAAGTCCATTGAAGTTTTTAATAAACAATAAATTCTGAATCCACCCAACTTTGAATTTGCGGTTTTCAGCATTCGTTCTTCTTTGCTTTTTCTTAATCGCCATGGTAATTGGGATGCCTATAAAAATATTCCAAATATATTTTCTCCTGAAGCCACCATTACAAAATTATTATTATTATTAAATTGAAAAGAAATCTTTTCAAAAATACAATTTTATCGATATATGTAACTGCATTAAAAGAAAAAAAAAATTTTTTCATCACCAGAATAACAAAATTTTCAATATGACTAAAAATGAAAAAAAGATTTTTTCCAACATATGGACAAATGGAAGTTTTCGAAAAATCTATCACAAATCTTGTAGCGGAACCATAAACATACACAGCAGGTGTACTGCATTCGTATGAAAATACCTGTAAGTTGTGCAGACAAATGGAAAAATACACCAAACTTTTAATAAGACAACGGCAGACAAAGTGTATAAAAAAAGTGTTCACACTGCAATTGCTGGCCTGTGATGCCAATTTGTAGACCCACTACTTCAGGAAAAAAATTGCGCGTGCATGTTAGTCGTACCTTTGCATCACACTGGAGTATTGCGAAAACATACGGACAATTTTATAATTTGTGTTTACGTTTACAAAAATTGATAAAATTGAACTTGAGATTAGTTACGTATTTCTTCAACAATATAAAATTTTAATTTTCAATCTATCATTAAACTCAAACATAAAATTATCTATGTTCTAAATTTATATAAGTTTTATTTCATCAGAAAAAGATGTAATGTTTTCCTTATCAAGTTTTTTTCAATGAAAATATTATTGCGCCTTCCGTGGATATTTGTGACAGAGTTGAATTAAGGAGCCAAAGTGCCACATGAGGAGTTGCAGGAGCCGCTCTCTGCCTACCTCTGGACTAGGTCATATTTCATGCATTATAAGTACGAGTACTCTACTCCACGCATTATAATTAATTGTATAAATGCTAAGCATTAATACAGTAGGTAGATATTATCAATTCTATTGGATAATATTTAATAGTAGTTAGAATCTTTCGAACTGTATTGAGCTTTATAAAATTTGTTATTCGCAGTTCAACATTTTTTTATGATTCCAGTTTTATTTATTCAAATATGTAATGTGCTTTTGTTTTGTTCCTCATTTCTGGTTTGCCTCATTATTATATCTCTCATATCAATATTTACTCGGAATGTTCAAATATTCAGTCTATATTTCGATTTATAAATACGAACGTTTTAAAACTGTAACACCCTATCAGCAATTGTCAAATCTGAATTCATAAAGATGAAGACAGTAGGGCCACCAATGATAAAAATTTAACCAATCAAGGGTCAACTCGTTAGTGATTTATAAAGAACGTTTGAGGAAGAATTCTCGAAGTATAGAGAGGTACAGGGGGGTCCCAAAATAAATTTTCCAACCGGTGTACTTGTTCAGTCTATTCCGAAGGCAATCAATTCATTACTGTCTAGTAGTTTAAGTAATTCCGTGCGTCCTATTCTTGTTTGCAAATGGCATCTCAAATTTTGTGGGAATCTCAGTAAATACTGTTCAACCTTGTTTTTACTGCGCGTTGAGGAGTTACGTATAGCACATAATGTTTCTCTAAAGAATTTATTCCATTCCGCAAGGGATTTATTTGAAGGACAGGCCTTAATTTGGTTTAGACGTGTGCACACTTTAGTGACTACGAGTGAAGAGTTGGTAGTTTTTTTGAAAGAAGATTTCAATCGAACTCAAGGCCCTTAAGAACCGAATGTTATTTTTGTGTCCGCTATTGTTATAATGTCCGAATAGCCAACCGAACAAAAAAAAATTCAAGTATTAAAATCAAATTTACTTCTGTTTTTCCATCCTCACTGAGCTTTGTCGTCAATTATTACGTTTAATGAATGAGATGTGCCATATAAGGTGTAATATATGTTGTGGTCTGCCAAAATAGTAGAGGCCACTTCTGTTGTATATCTATGTTCTACTTGTAACTAAGGACATTGTTGCTCTGTGGTGAGGCATCCTAGTTCTGGCTTCTGGTAAGCACGGTTAGATGCTTGTCATGCTAAGTTGTCATTAAACTGTATATAGTTGAAACTCTTGTTTCATTATAATATAAACTCTTGCTGAAACAACAAAACAAAACATAAGGATCATAACAATCTAGGATTCGTACCCAGATAATGATAATAATAACAATAATGTACATACCTCCTTCAAGAAAGCCGGATTTATCAGAACCTGATTGGGTTTGTTTGGATCATCGTATGTCGTCCTCCACTCGTATTGTAGCCCGGAATTGCTTAATTTGGGAACATAATTACTAGTTGCCCGTGATCTCGAAACATTTTCTGCTATAAGTGTGGCCAGAAGAATGCCACTCGTCAAACTTGCCCCAAATGTCAGCACGTATCCCCCTCAAAAAACGTTGCTTCTGTCCTCGGAGTGGCGGGAACATCAGGCAGTCAAAGTGCACTTCAGTAAGATTTTCGTATAGGGAATGGAAAAAAAAATTTTTTTTTCTGAAAATATTTCTTCTCGTTTTGAAAGAAAGTTTATGATACAATGATGAACGCAATTGGTGATGGTAATGGTGGTTTATATTTCCTGGGTACCACTGGTGGAACTGGTAAGACATTCCTCATGTCAGTAGTTTTAGCCACTGTTGGTGCGAGATTCAACATTGCTTCTTCTTGAATAGCAGCCACATCACATTGTTAGAAGGATGCCGTACGGATCATTCAGCATTAAAATTGCCGTTAAATGTTCAAACTATTGAAGAACTTATACGTTATATTGCAAAACATTCCGCAATTGCCAAAGTTTTATTAGCATCAAAAATCAGCATCTAGGACGAATGCACAAACGCACATAAATGCTTAAAAATTTGTGGTCTGAATCTTGAAAATCCATATTTTTCCCATGGTGAATTACGAGTATATGTGGCATGTTCACCGGTCGGAAGACCATCTGCGTTATTTGTTCTTGCACCTGATGATAAAACGAAAAATGACGTCTATCACAAGATGCTCCACTAAAGATTGGAATCCATGCACTGAAATACATGGCCAATCATTAAAATACAATACTTGCTTTTTTAATTTACATTAATTATCCAAATAAACAATTGATAAAATCGAAAGTCTGCTCATTTATTGCCTCTTAGGTGGAACAAAGTTCGCCGGGTGAGCTAGTCTATATATATAAAAATGAAACCCGTTTTCCGTTGTCACGACATAACATGAAAACGGCTTGACCGATTTGTCTGATTTTTTTTTGTAGTTTTCTAATACTCTGTACAAGGTTCTCACGGAAAAATATAAAGAAAACCTCTCAGAAAGATTGAAAAATATACATTTAATTTTGCATATTTTAAAAAACGCGCGTAACGAATGTCAACGTCATTCAATTCAAAACAAAAAAATCTGTGACAACACATCCATAACCGCGCTAACAATAATTTTATTAAGTTTTTGATAAAGTTCGTTTTGTTTTAAAGACTAAGAAGTTTTTTAATTGCTAATAAGTGTTTGTTAATCACGGTAAGTTTTCTTTAATTTAGAGTTGAAATTTCGATTTTAAAAATGCTAGCTATTAGATGTACAAACTTAAGTCGCAGAACTCGCAATGCAGCAAGTCAAAGATAAAAGAGAGCAAGTCAAACTGACGGGCAACGCGAAGGTCGGTATGAAGTTGAAGGGAATCGATGGAATCAGAATTAACAATATGAAAATATTGCGTTTAACTCCTATCGACCTGCATTCAATTATATAGCGTTGAAATAGATTACAGTTCACAGCAAATCGTTGCTATTGGACCAATGAACGTTGTGTGTCAAAATTGCAAGGCAAAGCTTAATTTTTATTGATGAGAAAATACTACTAGAGACGCGGCAAAATATTGCGCAAAGAGTCAATTCAAATAGACGCTATTAGTACATCCACCAGAGCCACTAATGGAATGGGAATGTACTAAATTCTGAACATTTTTTGACTTATATCCAGCAAATATCTAATATAAATAATTGATGATGACATATATGGGACAAGTTGATACGAAATTAGGAACTTTCAACTAAAGAACGGACAGGTTAATCACTATCAATATATCAAACGTGTTAATATATGAATTTTTCTGATAATTCGACTGCTTCGAAATAACAGGAACTATTGCACTCTCTTCGGAAGAGAGTAAAAGTCCCTGACTCCACACGGGATAAGTATTAAAAACAAGATAGTGTAGCACAAATAGTAGAACATGTCCTTCCGTATTTTTGAAAAATATTCAGATGAAGATATATAGGCGTACAAAGTTCGCCAAGTCAGCTAGTATAATATAAAAATGAGTCGCAAAATGTGTTGGTAAGCGCATAACTCAACAACGCCTGGACCAATTTTGCCAATTCTTTTTTTTAAATACTCCTTCAAGTCCAAGGATGGTTTTTAGAAAAAGTCAAGTAATTGCCGGAAAACCCCTGAAAACTGCCCATATCTTTTTCTCATACAAACGTTTTCCAACTAAAATGTAGAGCCAGCGTCTTTGCCGATTTCACTTTATTTTTTTGTTGTGTTAGTTATTGTCAAGGAAAAAATTTAGAAGATTGCTCGTAAAATTAGAAAATTTGAGAATACTCAATTCATAATATGAGTAAGAAATAATATTCAATTCCCAAAAAGAGGATGTAAAAAAAACTGAATATTTTATCACATATCTCGGTTCAGTGCTATCACGACTAATATTAAAACTTCAATTTAATTTAAAATTTTGGTAAGTTTGAATAGACAAACATACACGTTACTAACGTAACACGAGGTATATTCAATTATAAAGAAAAATATACAATTTTCTTCAATTTACAGTTGAAATTCCATTTTTAAAAATAATAGCTATAAGATGTACAAATCTAAGTCGTAGAACTCGCAATGCAGCAAGTCGAAGATATAAAAGAACAAGTCAAACTGACGAGCTACGCAAAGCTCGGAATGGAATTGAACGGAATCGATGGAATCAAAATTAGCAATATGAAAAGATTGCGTTTAACTCCTATCGACCTGAATTCAATTATAACGTTGATGTAGATTACAGTTGACAGCAAATCGTTGCTATTGAACCAATGAACGTTGTGTGTCAATATTTCAAGGCGAAGTTTAATAGTTATCGATAAGAAAATACTACCAATGATGAGACAAAATATTGCGCGAAGAGTTAATTCGAATAGACGTTATTAGTACAGCGAACAGAGCCACTTTATTCATTGGTTTCCGGGAATGGACTAAACTCTTAACATTTTTTGACTTGTATCCAGCAAATATCTCATATAATTAATGATGAGATATTATGGGACAAGTACTTTCAATACATCAAACGAAAATACGAAATAAGGAACATGCGTTCTATGATTTATAGAACGGACAGGTGAATAACTTTCAATACACCAAACGTGTTAATATTACAGGAATTTTTTGATAATTCGACTTATTCGAAATGACAGGAAGTATTGCAGTCCCTTCGCAAGTGAGTTCCTGGCTCCACACGGCTTTTTACACCTGGTATTTCCGGCTTTTTGAAAAATATTCATAGAAAAATAAATGGGCGTACAAAGTTCGCCAGGTCAGCTAGAACTAAATACAATAAATTATACTGAAACGTCTTGGCTTTAACCTTTATATGAGGTAGTTAATAGTGAACAAAATTGTTCATTATATTTCAGATTTGATATATTATATCCCTCAATGAGATGAGTATTTCTGGAATCAGAATGAAACCAAAACTAAATAGTAGGCAACAATAGAATACGTGAAGGCCAGTGTATCATAGAAAATGATTTTGAGCCTACTATATGAATTATAATATAAAACCATCCCAAAACAGCAGAATCCGGTTGGTCAATAGTTACTTGTGAATCGATAAGTAATGCAAATATTTCTAAATAGTCTTTTTTTTATAATTTATAAACTAGGTGATTTAATTTAGTATTTGAATCAATACAACTTTCACCTTACATAGATGCTCATACAGTGTGAGTGGAAATGAATATTTTTGTATTAATTTTTCTTGACGTTATGCAGGAGATATGATGTTAGTACGGAATTTTTGAGCCTCTTTTTCAAAAATACATTCAGAACATATTTCCATTGTGGAACTTGAATTTTCACGCTGTAATGAAAATTTTATTCATCTGTCACAAACAATCAATAACACAAACAATTTGAGGAAATATACATATACAGAAGATATACAGGTCCCCAAGTCTGTTGACACATACTGCAAATGTAGTTTTCTGACGAAAGGAAGATAATAATTTCACCCATATGTTGCAGAAAATACTAGCAAGTAACAAAACACGAGAGAAATATACCTACCAATTTCGAGTGTCTTTCATTTCCTGGTGTCCCTGATGTGGAAAGAATCAAACATTTCATGAAATGACTAGAGATTTAAGAAAGCTGTTTTCAATTAATCCATATTCGCAAAAAATGTTGCAGGTATCAGATAAACTTTTTTTTTAATGAAGTGTAAGTAGACTTATATCATTAGAATAGGCAGAATTTAATTGTCCACATTCTGACACGGTTACTAATATGGGGATTGAATTGCACCATCAAAATTAGTGTAACAAATAATTTAAACGTGCATTTTATATAAGAATATATTGATACCGGAATGCTCAATCGTTATCGAACCTACTGCAGCTACTAATGAAATATTCTGAAGAGAATGATCGGAGAAAACAAAATGAAATATCTTGTACTAGAAGTAAGGTGAAGCTAATCAGCGAAATCAGGAGAAATAGCAGTTATTAAAACATATACATAATAGGATATGCTGTCTCTGATTCCGTTTCGTACACTTGATGAAATTATGTGAAAAAATTTCTTCAAATGACGATAAGGGAGTAGAATGAATAGGTTGATGTATATTTTCAGCTCTGAAATTGTAGAAGACCAAGTAACCAGAAATGATGTCTAAATATTTTCGTTGAAATTAATTGCTTTAGCTCAGATTGATAGAATCGATTTAGAACAATTCGAACGATAACATAGTATGTTTCTTCTCTCATGAAAGCAAGAATTCTTCTAGAAATTTTTGTTTTAAATCGGTACAAACGGAATATTTCAAATACAAACCGAAAGTGCCTGAAGCTGAACAATTCTATCCCAGTGAAATTCACACTGTGAAAAAATATGAATAATTTTTTATTTATTTATACAAAATCGTGCCAGTCACCGACTTCGACGAATGAATCACTTATTAAAAGCTTAGCTTTTCTAATCGGACTTTCAGCGCGCTAAGACTCAACGCTAAAAAAAAAGACTAAATTGTTCTATGAAAAAGTGACAATTGAATGTATATATCAGATACTGCTCTCGCACTCTACATGAAGAAATGGAAAATTACTATAGTTATGTTCAAAAAAATTATTTGTCTTTCACCATTGGATATAGTTATATTCATAGAATAACTATTAATATCAATATCAATAGAAATATCCATTATAAAAAAAAATGGAGCAAAGCTTGCTAATATAAGTCACCTCAAAGTAACTCTGCCGTTTGTTTATCGTGTGAAAATTTGGCTTGCTGTGTAATTCTGTAGCCCTGTATTTTGTTTGCGATACTGTTCACATATTGAAGTAATTGAACTATTGAAGTAGCTTAAAAAAACTTATATTTTTACGGCGGACATTAGATTTTTTCCAGATTCGTAGGAACAGTTATCAGATCTTATGAAATGCACCAAACACATGAAAGAAACGTCTCGTAAAAAAGTGAACTAAACGCTCACTGAATATTTACCATCAATTTTTGAGAAATATTTCAATCACTTTGTATCTATATGTAGCCTGAAAATATTTTCGAATAATGTAATTATTGGGTAGGTATATTAGAGATGAAAAGTTTTATAATTCACAGGTATTTATTTTGTGATATCTTGACGATAGAAACACTGGACCTGGAATAATGAATTTCACGTATATTCTTTTATGGTAGTGTTCCAAATATTGATTTTTGCTGATTCGTTCAAATATTCAAATTGAATATGTTTAATATAATATCAGACTTGAATGTTTGAAATATACGACTTGAATTAAAAAGACCTGAGTTACATTTTTTAGCAGGTATTCGAAGCATCTTGAGAATTTCTTAAACATACGTTTCGTGTTATCTCAACATAATTCTACACCTGAAAACAAAGTTATGGTTATTGGCCGAGTCATATACTTTCAATCGAAAGTGCTATTTGTGAAAGAAACAGTTTGGAGGCAGTTTGTTTTAAGTGGCAGTTTGAAATTTTGATATGCTCGAATTGAATACATAATAAGCTGCAAAATAAAGAAACCTGAACATTTCGATATGTTCAATTTTCATTCGGACCCCCTCAAAGTTATTTTCCTGATTAATCAAAACGATTTATTTGAGGGCTTCAAGATATATTTCTACATGTTATTTTTTGTCATCAAAAATTGATAATGGAAAGAAGCCAAATCATTTGAATGGATTCTGACGGACAACATGGAAAGTTGTAAATAAGTGCGGGTGATCATTCCTATACCGTAAGTAAAAGTATTAGCGAGCGTTTATTCTATAATTTATTAATTAATTTAGTCGTTCTCACAACCTTCTTCTTCATCTTCGATGAGAACTCAGATCAACTTATTTTCATCTTGAAATAAATGTTAGATATTTGAAAATGAAAAAAGTCGATGCTATATTTGCTTAAAAATTTTAATCGCTCAGACCAGCCATACTCAACCATTCTTTTATAAGGGCCACAAACACGTTTCAGTCATGGTGTCGAGGGCCGCAGGAAAAAATTATTTAGGTATTAATTGAAACATAATTGCAAGTTACCAACGTATTTACTTTATTAATGAAAAAATAAGTTGCAACAAAGATGTTTATAAGTTTTAATGCGATTTTTGATACTGTGAACACTTTTTCATAATTTTATCAAAATTTGGCTTGTCGCTTCATGCTATCCTTATTATGTCATCCAGATGAGAATCTGTAAGTTTGTTTCTATACACGTTCTTTGTGTATTTCATTTTTGAAAAAGACGATTCGCATACATACGTAGACCCAAAGAATGTCAGTAGGATTTGGGCACATCTTTGGACGCTTTTATATTTTTGGGGAACAATACTCCAAAATTCCATATATTCTCTGTTTTCCCTTTTTTCTTCAAACAAAACTTCTAGATTGGTATCGTTTTTAAAATCTATAAATTCTTCAAATAACTCTGAGTATTTGCAATTCAAAACTGAAGCCAACTCTGAGATAGTCGTTGTTTCTAAATGCCATGGATTTTCTATAAGTAACAAACTTTTTTTTATTTTTCTTAGATCTTTGAACCTTTTTCGAAATTCGTTTAATAGTGCAGTCAAATAATTTGAAATTATAAAGCAATTTTTTTCCGAGATGTTGACATCGTCCTCTGTAGTTTTTGTCATAGTTGGAAAATTTTGCAGTTGCTTGTTCTTTATTTCTTCATGATAAATGCTTAGCTTTTCCTCAAATGCAAACACTTTGTTTGCCATATTGGAGACCATATTATTTTCACCTTGTAAACTCCGATTGAGGATATTGAGTTTTTCCGTAATATCACACATAAAGCCTAAAATACACCACCATTCATCATTTTGTAATTCAGGGTACACTTTATTATTCTGCTCTAAAAACAGTATTATTTCATGGCGTAAAGAAAAAACCTTTCCAAAACTTTTCCTTTACTAAGCCATCGCACCGAGGTATGTAAAAGGACGTCGTTATACTCACATCCCAGTTCTTCCAGAAGGCTTTTAAATCTTCTGTGGTTCAATTCTCTTGCTCGTAATAATGCTCATATAATTGACAATATTGATAACTGTCTTCATTACAGCTTCTATTTCAGGATTTACAACACGCGTCGCCAAGTTTTCTTGGTAGATAATGCAATGAAATGTTATTAAATTGGCTAAATTATATTTATTTTTAAATAACGAAATAAATCCATTTTCGGATCCAATCATTGAAGGACAACCATCTGTACACAAACACACGATTTTTTTGTATGTCAATTTCATTCTGCTCTTAAAAATTACAAATAGTATCAAGATAATCTGTGCCTCGGGTTTGACCTCTCATTGGTAGGAATTTCAAAAAATGTTCCTGTACTAAATTATTTTCTGTACAATATCTAACCAAAACCGAGCATTGCGATGTTGCTGAAATTTCTGTGCTGGAATCGAATGCCAAGCTAAAAAACTTGCACTTTCTAAGGTTATCTAATATATCATCGCAAATAAATTTAGAAATATCTTCAATACGCCTCATACATGTTGAATCCGAGAGAAACAAAGGATTACTTAACAATTTCTGCATCAGTAAATGGTTTTTTATGCTTACCAAGAGTCTTGCGATAATGCCACAGACGTAACATTTTGTTGTTGATGCAATGACCTCTTAAAAAAACTCAATTTTTCATTTCTCAAGGACGATCCACGAGGAAACGTTTCGTCGAATGATTTATGTTTAGTTGTAAAATGACGCGAAATATTGTATTTCTTCAATATAATATTTTCACGACATATCAAACAAGTAGCTGCATTGTTTTTGTTTGGCACAACAAAATAATCCGTTTCCCAATCATCTTGAAACAATCTATTTTCACTAGATATTTTTTTTTTATATTTAGAAGACACTCCTGACATTATTTTGAAAATAATTTTACACTAAGACGACAAATAACTGCAATTACTGGGTGAAATTACTACCACCGTAGATGAAAACAAATTCAAAACAAGTTACGACCGGCAAACAAAGCGACACGCAGAGGTCCGTGGGTGGGAAGGGGATTCCCGCCGTGCATTGCGTCTCACTCGTGCAATCACAGATTACTAATACCTACTCATAGATAGCCTGCGTTTCTATTCATGCCTGATGGGCGCGAAATTTAAAATGGTTTACAATAAATTTGTATGATGGGCCAATGACTTCAGATGGGCCAATAACAAAGGCCCGTCGGGCCGCAGGTTGAGTATAGCTGGCTCAGACGATGAAAGCGTAGCGCCTTTTGACCGAGAGATCAGGCGGTAAACACTATCTCTCGCTTCTATCTCAACTTTTTGTCTGCGCCGTCTGGAGACGGCGTGAATGAAAATGCAATTTTTGGAGCGTCTACATGGTGCAGAGATATCTGTATAATTCGTTCAGTTTTGTGTGATATCATCATCGAGGAGGTTATACTCAATTTTGGCATGATGTGTTGTAGAAAAAAAGAGTGCAACGTCTGTCTCAGAATTGCCTGGCTTTCATATAAGATTTCTGCGTGAATTACGTGATCGACCTAATGATTGGCGGAACTACTTGAGAATGGACATAGACACGTATACTTATTTATTGGAATTAGTGAAACCGCATATCATCCAAGAAAAAGCTTGTATGAGAACAGCAATAACACCACATTAACGTCTAACAGCATTTTTGAGATTTTTAGTAACTGGTAGAAGTTACAAAGACCATAACAATTCACAACAATCATATCGAAACAATCGTTAAGTGAAATCATTCTCGGAACTCGTGAAGCTATCTTCAAGGTACTGAAAAATGAATACTTGAATGTAACTAATGATGCTACTATCTATAAAAGATTTATATTTATATGAACTCTAAAAGTAACATCAGTACTGCAGTTAGGTTGAAATGTTGACAAGTAGATTGCAGTGGAAGAGTGAGCAAGGACTGGATGGGTGTGCGTCGGTTGATCTTGTTCATCTTCGCGTGGGATGATGCGTGAAACGGCCTGAATTTGCCCAATTGTTTCATACTCCTGGGTGTGTGAATTTTGTTTTGGGACGTAGTTATCCTGCATAGGCTGCGACTGCTGTGAGAAGGAGTGGTATTGTGAATAGAGAGTATGTGGCATTGTCAATTGTTGGGGCTTACTCTGTGGGCGCAAATTCCGTCGTCCAATGAACCGAAATCATCTTGTCGCTGGTAAGTCATATCAACAATTTGAAAATTTCTGGTAAGCGTACTCAATTCCGCTTCGAATAAAACGTCGGAAATTAGGTTCTGAGCGATTGCGTTTTGTGATCTGGGGAAGCGTCTGAGTTTATCAGTTATGTGTTTTCCGAAGAGCTGAAAAGCATCCTCTTCCTGTAGCGACTCGAGTTTCTTTCCTACCAGCTTCATAACGTCAGTTGTGTCATGATCATTCGGAACTCCTTGTCTCTTACGAGCTGAAGAGTGCGATCTTGAAGTATTACGGGACAATATGTTGCTAGAATAGGGAGTTGAAGCTTCGGACAGAGGAGTAGCAGGCGCTTCACTGCATGTACTGTCATGCAGATCTTCTTGTACTCGGAAATATTAAATAATTATTGATCTCTGTTATTTTTATAATAGTTTTTTTTGGTCTTGCAATTTACTTATTTCATTTACTTTCAATTTATTCAATTTTTTTGTTTCAGTTTTTCAATACTGAAGAGGAGTGGTGAAAGTTGCAGCTGAGTTAGAAAAAATGTGGTACTTCCGTCATTGTTTAGGGTCAATTAACCGAAAACATAATAGGATTGTTTCACCTAAAGGAAGTGTGTGATATAATATATACTCAACTTTTTACCTGCAACGTGTTGAACTGGGGAGACAAAAGGTTGTGCAAAACATAGCGTTTGGACTGGTCTTTACGCTATAGCACTGGTCAATCGCAGGTGTGAACAACTTTCTAGGTTGTCTGAAGGTAGACGAATCTACTGAAATGAACTGGCGTTTTTCACTTATCAATTTGTGATGAAAAAGAATACCATATATTTATTTTGAAGTGCCTCAAATACATCTCTGAGTTTTTCGAAAGAATAATTTGTAGGACGCCTGGCTCAATATTTAACCCATTAAAATGCTCAGGTATCTACATTTTCTATTTTTGTATATATTGAATTCGCACGTTTCTCAGAATGTCTCATTATTTTTTCTCTATCAAATTGTAATTTCAAAAGTATGTGACTTGGCCAATATCAACAACTTTATAGCCAGGCGACGGCATTGCGTTTAGATGATAACAAATTCTCAAAGTGTCTCAAATTCTTGCACAGAAGTGTCGTTCTGCTCTTAGAATGGAAACTCATATTCATTTAAAAATACTTCTTATCTACCCTATTTCAACATGATACATGTACGCTATTTCAACTTAACACTTATAACGCTTGAAATAACTTGAAATTAGCGACATTATGAAAAATATCTCTAAATTACAGAATGTACATCATCTTTTTTACTATAATTATTCATTAGATTGCAACTATAATTTCGTAGTTATAGTGGATTTTCAATCGTATCTATCGAATATTGAACGTGCATACTTGCCAATAAAGAATATGATATTACCAATTAGGATATGAATTGAGTTTCCATCCTTTTCTCACTATTATTATATAAAACCATAATGTAGATTTCATTTATTCAGAATCTTCCGGCATTTTCACAGGTATGAAAAGAATACACAATGTCAGGATTTCCTTTTGTGAAGACCATAAGAGTGCCTTATGACATTAATGGAGAACAATTACCAATAGAGGAAATTTTATAAATCATAATTGAAAATTTTAGAGTTTGTCACGAACGACTGCTTGAAACGATGGAAAAAATTAAATATCTCAATCATATCGATCAAATTCATATCATTTAATTTCAACATCATTTATGAAGATATGTAAATTGAAAATTTCAGATATTGAAATATTTTTCAGAAGATTTTTCAAAAAGGTTTTCATTATTGATACCCTATGGTTATGTTTCAGTGCTCGTGTTATTACTTATTATAGAACTAGCTATTGCGACAGTCCCGCAAAAATCGGCACGGTTAATACCTTAGGGTGTGTGTAATAAAACAGTCTATAATTGAACTATTGTTGTCCTGGTTCAGGTATTAGGGCCGTCGTCGGTTGGAATTTCTTCCTAACGTTTCACCAGCGCGAGTGGCGAGATTCTTCAGAGGTCGTTCCATTTCTGATTCTGGAAGTAGACTGGCGAATTCTCGTACGCAATTTGTTTTTGTTTTATTGTTTCAATTCACGGTATTCTGTTTTTCAAGCAGGGACATGGCTGTTAGGACTTTCAAACATATGATTTTTTTTTTCAAATTCATTGTTAAATAAATATGCATTGTTTCTTATTCATTCAAACTTCAAAAATTGAAAATTTGCCCAATATCAAAGAATAAATCTTTGAAAATATCAAACTCAAACGACTGAAAAATATGATGTAAATGAATGAAAACTCATACTTGATAGAAAAACAAACCTGTCCATAATAAGTGGGTACATATATCAACTAGGTGGTAGGTAATATACTTTGACATGTTGAACGATTTGAGAGAAAAATTATTGATTCGATAAAATATTTTTACAATCATGTACCTCATGGTTAGAGTGGAAAAAAGTCTCATAAAAAATGTGAAGACTTTTGAATCTTCCAGTTATATTTTCATGCTATCGAGAATGAACTTCATTGCTTTAAAAGTAAAAAAACTTGAAAGTAACTAAAATAAATTTTAGTTACTTTTTTCGATCCCGGCATGTTGTTTCCTCGAGTGTTGTTTGTAGTTATTGGTTTATCCGTGCACATGTCTTCTTCCTTTTGAATTAAATTACCATTCGTAATCTTCATATGTTGCTGGAATTTCTGAAAAAAAATTTTCATCTTCAACTTTATTACCCACGATAATCATAATATGAATATATCGAAAAAAATTAAATTCTGGTTTCCTGGTTGTTACAAAGTGAAATTTTAATATAATATTTGTTATATTTATAGCAAATAACATTTAATTTGCTCATTTAAATTAACAATATAATAAATGTTATTAGATCATTTCGATTACTATAATTATATATATTATTATCATTTAACAAAAAGTTACTCAATTTTCAACAATAAAATTCATTTATCTGGTGGCAACTATTATTTCGAAATACTACTGTTTTCTTATGTAAATCTATTCAATTTGGAATCTGAATCCATTTAGAAGATGATTGAAGCAACTCTTTCCTATCATTATATAAATTTATTGAGTAGCTTTATGTGTATATTATTATAAATTGCTTCTGAACCAAAATATATGGCTATTATAGATTAAGGCTTCAGTTTGAGCCAAATACCTGTTCTGAATCAATTAGTATTGCTTGTGTTGGAGTTCTATGCAATTATTATTTTAGGCGACTCAGTAGTATTCGATCAATTTTTAAAATTCTTTCATATAATTGACTCCTCTTTCGAAGTACTGCATCGATTGAGCTTATTTGAATGCTTTATATGGTCACATACTGTTGGCGTTTCTGTGTATTCAACTTGATTAATTACCGGTCACGGTTCCGCAACTCTGTTTATGTTGTATTCCTCGAAGTTTACGAAACTTAGATATTTTTTCAGATCGATCATCTAGTCAAGCTCACAATTCAATATTGAGGGCTGATATTTGAGCTCAACAGGTCTGCTCAAGAATGATTCTTTCAATTTTTTTGCTAATTACTCTTTTTATATTCATGAGTACCCTCATAACTTCAGTAATATTGTTGTATACTCTTGATAATGGGCGAACCACCCATATGTGGAGTTGCTAATATATTCATTGAAATTATTAGGAGTTGTTGAAATATTCAGTTAAAATATTCAAGCAAAGCGTTTTAATTTCAATTTAATACGTAGAAGACTATTTATTACATCTCTTAATCTTATTAATTCCCTCCAGATTCTTTTGTGAGTTTTGATAACTCAAGAAGCTTTTTTACTTGATTTTGTACTATGTTTCTTCAAATATCGAATCAGTTATTAAGCAACTAACAGGCAAAGGAGTAATTCGTCTTGAAAGCTTCTAATGCATTCACTATTGATATATCTTTCCCTTTCAAACAAGATTTTAAATAGTGTAATTTCTGTGTATCAGAAATTTGATCATTACTATGCACCGTGGACATAAAAAATCATAGAAATCAAGCCCATTGTTGTATGAACTATCGAATGTGACTAACTCTATTTTATGCAATCTGATTTTTTCAATTTTGTTTTTCAATTCTGCCGACCTACAGATTAACGTGGGTTCTGTTCGGCCAATGGACTCTTAATCACTGTATCCAACCATTATCATCATTTAACCCAACAATTGTCATCATTTGTCTCATCATTTGTGTCATCAATTGTCATTACCCAACAATTATCATCATTCAACTCTTTAAATCATAGAGAAACACACACACCCATGCTTTCACCTAGGCTCGAACCCGAATCCTACCAAAACATAGTCGGATGTTTTGCCGATTGAGCAAAGGAGGGCAGGCAACGTAATATTAGTTTGTTGATTACTATTTCTCGAGAAAATCGCATGAAGTTGCTTGTTAATGTTTGAAATTGAGTCATGAACTCGACTTATCACCTCATAATATGCAATTTCAAATTCATCGAAATCATTCGATGTTCACAGTCAATCTCTTTAATGAAACGAAAATTTCAAATTTGTCGAACAGACCTTCAACATTTTTCAAGCACAATTAAATTTTTGTAATTTTGTTTTGAATTCGTTCCACATTCAAATAGACAATAAATTTTGTTAGCATCGATTTTAAAATAACTGGTTGATTTTCCAAAGAATTCGATTCTTTGTTAATTGATCGATTGTAAGTTGAAGTAAATACTTTCAAAACTATGTTTTACTGAGTCTCAAGAAACGAAGGAAATGGAAAGGAAATGATCGCCTAGCATTGTGTTGTTGTCGAATTCACGGCGTTATTTCTCTTCACTGTTTTCTTCACACGTTTTGCAATAACTCTGCAGGCCACTTTTATTTATCTATTTGTAGACAACACACGAATTGTTACGTATAATTGCGATTTTTTCGCACACCACCGACTAATGTTCGCTTTCACTATACTATCACTGTTACCTTCGAATTTTCGTATTGTTTGTATTCACCACAGTATTGGTTTCAGGATCAATATTCGTACCAATAACAGTATCTGCCTCGAAGGACCACGTTAAATTTGTTATAAAGTTTGTAAGGCCTTCATAATAACAACGTATAGGGTAATGTACTACATTTCACTGATGTTAACTTGATAACACTGAGCATCTCTTAAATTAATATGAGAATCCACTTATTTGGGTTGAAGACAAATGCTGCTCGTTTTTTGATTTACTTTTCTTAGTTTTACGTAGATGTTACCGCTTTGGTGCTTGGAATTCGACTCTTCTTTTCTACCAATATTTCACACAAAGTAAGGAGTGGAGTCTTAATCAATTTTATATCATTCAGTCCAATGTATAAGTTTCGGAAGTGAGTGAATAACAAGTTATATCGATCTCTAGCAAGGTAAATCTCTGACGCATCTAGAAGGTCTTTCTTCCCTTCACTATTTCAAAATGCTCAAATTCTTTAGAGATGTAATTAATAAAACTAAGAAAATTTCATAAGTGTTTCATTTATTGTCATGGGTCTAGTTAATTAATATTGAATTTTTTTGTTGAAGAGTTTTTGTTTGAGATTACTCTCAATTATCTATCGATAAAGTATAAATAGTTATATGAGAATCATGTATAAAAATACACAAACAAACAAGCTATCGAAAGACCTCTTCACATTCAAGCGCCAAACTCAATTTTCTTTACGAAACAGCAAAAAAGGCAAAATGCACAACGCAAGGTCTGAAAAACTTGAAAGACTGTATTGCTCTCGATTTGCATTTCCTGCAAATTATTCGAAATTCAACATAAAGTGACAACATTTCTGGATCTAATGTTGAAAATTCACCTATACACATTGTATATGTGATTTCCTTTCAGTTAGATTCATCGTGGATCTCTATTCGCCCTTATACTTTAAGGAGAGAGAGAATTTCGGTAACGATAATAAAAAATATAAATCGATTGCAATAGAAATTAATCCGTCTGATGAAGTGTTTGAAAACTTATTTATTCATAACGATTCTCGATATTTCGATAGTTTTTTGTGTTTTCTTCAGGAGGAGAACATGCTGGAAAGTAAAGAGTAAAATGCAAAATGTAGAAAAATGATAAATCTTCAATTGTTTTCAGTTTATCTGCTTTGTTCTCAAAATCTCGAAATAGCTCTTCGGATGCATTCATAACACAGTTGTTTCTATATTCTCCGTCTTTGTAAGGTTTCCTTCTCTGGACAATCTCTTGACTGAGAACAAAACTTGAAATATTTATATTGCTGGAAGATTACATTCAGTTATTCAACACAGAAGTTGATGATTCTTGACTCTTCCGAAGTTCCTGAGCTGCTTTCTTCCTTGTATCACCGGATACTTAGCACTAAACTGTACGAATACGAATTTCAAAAATACGAAAATTTTAAGCCGGTACTTTGAATATGGTTTGTGTTCAAACCATATCCAACATATAGTGTAGCCTTTATTAGTCAACGTTCAAAGAAACTCAAACAATATCTGAACTTTGTATTGATTGAGTTAGAAAAGAATAGAACTCATCTAGAAATGGAGATATTAGAGAATATTGTCAGAAAAGAATTTCAGCAACATTCAATTGAAATTGGACCACATTCAATTGAAGAATATCTCGAAGCCAATTTTTGAATAATGAAGACATAATGGATAGATTTTCTCAATTGCTCTGTATATTGTTAATATTGCTTAACATTGGTTATTATTAGTTGACATTCTTCTGTTATTTTTTTGACTCAGTTTTTGTACTATTATAGCACACTTTGTATTCAACACTTTGGAAGAAATATTTCCACTATCACGCCCGACTTTAAACAGGCCGTGAGAGGGTAGTCCGGCGGTGCTACCAAAATCGAGCCGGTGATCTACTCTCCTAGTCGGTTGTTCCCTAAGTTTCAAGCATTATTTCAACTCTTTTTGTATATTCCGAACGAATAAAAAATATTGATGGTATTTATAAGATAATAAATATTATTCCTTAGAACATATTTCTGTGAAAAAAAATGTGAAACATAAGCAACAAAACAACGATATTTTCGATAAATCCCCTTTGTTTAAAAAATGCTTCTATTAGTCAATGAGACTTATGCACATGAAAAGTTGCCTATCCAAATTTATTCAATATATATATATATATATATATATATATATATATATATATATATATATATATATATATATATATATATATATATAGGGTGGTCCTTATTTTTCAACTTTCGAATTATCCTCCGGGCACTTTCTTATTTGATTATATACCTCTAAATACGAAATAAATGTTTTTTTGTTTTTGATTTTGTTAAGATTTAGAGGTCGCTACCAGCTGTCAATTTTTTACAAAAAGTGTTCAAATACAGCTTAAATGGTGATTCCATTAATTTAAAATTTAGGTACATAACATGTTACGTGCGAGTGAAACTAGCATAGACTATACCTTCTAATCCCCCTCCCCCTCTCCGTTCCTCGACCCCCTCATTTGTACTACGATCGCCCCGCACTTCAGTTCTGTTAAGCAACAAGAGCGCACGTGTTGTTTTTGTAAAAGTTACAGTGAAGTGTTTCAATTTGCAATGGCGTCTACTAGTAGCGGATTCAGTATAACTACTAGAAATCAAAGTGAGATTTGGCTTATCGGTCAATTATTATCTGAATTAAGCCAATCAACCTTACCATCCATTGGCGAAGTGTTGCGATATTTTTTCTACTACAAAAATGAAGAAAAGAAAAGTATTCGTGAATCTGCGACTTTGACGGCTTGTGGGGTTATTAATTTGTGGGAAAAAGCTGGCATACCTATTCAATTAAAAAAACATGTCATCAGCAAAATTGAAAAGCTGTTCAAAGAATGGCAGAATCTAAAAAAAATAAAGAAAACAAGAAAAAACGTTCAGAAGCATTGAAAACAAAAGAACAAAACTGGCAACAAAAGTTAGAAGATTTATTTGACATCGCTCATCGTGATGCTTTAAATATTATGACTTTAGAAGAAGATAAACAGTTTTTGTTAGCAGTGCGGCAAAATCGACGCCAATTTTTGATTGGTTCAGTCGACAGAAAAAGTTTAAACAAATGTAAGAAAATAAAAGAGAAAAAAGAACGGCTTGATAAATTGCGCGAGCGTGAAAACAAAGATATCTCGTCTATAACAGAAAAATGCTCATTGTCTTCATTATCATTTATTTCGTCATCGTCTGCCACAATAAGTGAGGAAGAAACTCCATCTGACTCCGAATTTATATCAAAATTGACGAAGATGCAACCACCTCAAAAACGAGCTCGAAAAGATATTATTAACAGTCAATTAGCTTCCAGTCTTGATGTTTCTAAATTGAGTGACAGAAAAGCAACTATGGTCGTGACATCTACTTTGAAAAGCGCAGGCTGTGATCCATCAGAATTTAATGTCAATAGATCTTCTATTCGTCGGCAGCGTGTCAAAAATCGCAAAGCTGTTGCAGAGTCGCTCAAAAGCGAGTTTAAACCTAGTTCGTCTTTAACAATTCATTGGGACGGTAAACTTATAGAAGATATAACTGGACACAAAACTGTAGATCGGCTGCCAATTTTGGTATCAGGACATGGAGTCGATCAATTACTCGCCGTCCCAAAATTAGAACGTGGAACAAGCGAAGCTTGTGCGTCGGCTGTCTACGACGCTATAAATTCATGGAATTTGAGCGATAAAGTAAAATGTTTGTGTTTTGACACTACTGCTGTAAATACCGGCTTAAGAAGTGGAGTATGCGTTCTCTTGGAGCGCAAAATGGATAAAAATATGCTTTGGTTTGCTTGTCGTCACCACATAATGGAAATTATGTTGTCAGGTGTAGTGGATCAATCGCTTGCCCCATCTAGTGGTCCTGATATACAATTATTCAAAAGATTTAAGAACAGTTGGGACTCTATTGACCAAAGCGACTTCAAAACAATAACAGATGACGCTGAGGCAAATATTCTTGCAGAAGTGGCCGCAGACAGGATTTCTTTTGCCAAAAAGCAACTTCAAGTACATCAACCTCGAGATGACTACAAAGAAATGTTAAATCTTACAATCATATTCTTAGGAGGTGTTCCTGAAAAAGGCGTTTCATTTCGGAGACCTGCTGGTCTACATCGAGCTAGATGGATGGCAAGAGCCTTGTACTGTTTAAAAATTTATTTATTTAAGCATCAGTTAAAGCTAACGAAAAAGGACGAAAAGGCTGTGAGAGAAATATGTATTTTCACGGTGATGATTTATATCAAATATTGGTTTCAAGCCTCTACCAGTCAGTCAGCACCAAGAAACGACTTACAATTATTAAAAGACCTTAAAGCTTTTGAAAGTGTTAACAAAAATCTAGCTACTATTGCGCTGAAAAAGATTTTAAATCACTTGTGGTATTTGTCGGAAGAGCTGGTTTCGCTTGCATTTTTCGATGACGAACTCAAAATTGAAGGCACACATGATTGCTTAAAACGAATAAACCTTGACATGGCGACCATCCACGAAAAAAATATAGAAAACTTTGTGAGCAGTAATTCTTTAAAATTCTTCCAGGTCCTAGGTATCTCATCAGATTTTTTTTATAAAGACGTTGAAACCTGGAACGAAGACCCTGATTATATAGCTGCCAAAAATATTGTTCATTCATTGCGTGTAGTGAATGATATAGCTGAGCGTGGTGTTGCTTTAATGGAAGAATACAATAAATTAATTACCACAAATGAAGAACAAAAGCAATATTTGCTTTTGTTGGTAAAAGAGTATAGAAAAAAGTATCCCAATACTAACAAGTCAACCCTTGCATCTTAAAAGTAAATCATTCAGATTATTTTATTTCATAGCATCAACAAAAATTGTGTAATATTTTTAAGACCTGGTTAAAAAAAATAAAGGATTCTGAGAAAAACAAATTTTGGCTTTTTATTTAAAATTTAAACCTTGGTAGCGACCTCTAAATGTTATTAAAAAATTCAAAAAAATTACTGTAATATTTTCTTAAGGTATATAACCAAATTACGTGGTGCCCCCGAAATTAAAGAAAAAAATATTTTCCTTAAGAATAAGGACCACCCTAATATATATATATATATATATATATATATATATATATATATATATATATATATATATATATATATATATATATATATATATATATATATATATATATATATATATATATATAATATACATTAAGGAGGATAAAATTCACATTATGTACAACACAATAAACAAAACAAAAACCGAAAAAAATAAATAAAATTACATAGTTATGCCATATGTTCAACACTTATCAGAAAAATTAAACAATAACTTTAGAAAATTCAACATTAAAATAGCCCATAAAAATAAAAATAGTTTACAACACATATACAAAAAAACTCAAAACAAAAATTCCCACAGACAAAACATTAAATTGCATATACCAAATGAACTGTTCGAATTGCCCAAAAGTATACATCGGCCAAGCATCACAATACATAAAAGAAAGAATAAACGGCCCTAAATACTCCAAAAACAACACAGCCTTAAAAAAACACGAGCAAGAAAAAATCATACATTTGACTTTCACAATTATAGAATATTGAACAAAGAAAATAACTATAAATCTAGAACTATATTGGAAATGATTCACATTAAAAAAAAATGCAATAAATGATAAAACAGATACAAATAGTTCATCTAAAATATACTATCATCTCATAAAATAAAATTTAAAATCCAAGAAATGCACGCCCGTGAAACCAAAGATAAGAATTCATCGGAAGATGCTCATGTCCTAAACAAACGAATCCACAGATGTTACCCATAGACCATAATTCTCAAACTGATCAGTTTTACAAAAGATTTATGAAATTGAAGTCGATTTCCAAATAACATGAACCTGTATTATTCTTGAAAAAGGCCAAGAGCCGAAACATATGTAGAACAAACAATTATTCCATCAATTATGAACTATGCTCATTCCCAAGAAACCTTCACACTTATATATATATATATATATATATATATATATAAATGTTAAAAAACTAAATGTTGACTTTTCTAGGAAAGTCAATATTTAGTGTTCTAACATCTGTGGGAACACCTAGTTTAAAATTAAAATCACTTTTAGCAAGCTATAAGATTAATATTTCTTTTCGGACCACTAATAATATTTGTAACATAATTAAAAATAATAAATCAAAAATTGATGAAAATCAAATATGTGGGGTATACAAAAATTAATATGGTAGTTGTGAAAAATTTTATATAGGAAGAACTTTCAGAAATTTCCAAATTAGATTATCGGAACACGAACGTAGTTTGAGAAAAAAAACCAGATTCTCATTATGCTAAATATTTAGTAGAGGAAAGTCATAGATTTAGTTCAGAATATGAAATATTAAATAAAGAGAATAAAGGTGTCAAGCTGAATCTTCTAGAATCATTACATATTAATAAATTTGAAAATTCGGGACTTTTACTTAATAGCCAGTTAGATGTTAACACTAGCTCTCTTCTTACTATATTCAATAAGAATATTCCAAGTAGCAGATCAGATTGATTACCTAGGTTTCAGTTGATTTGCTTTCAATTTTATGTTTCAGGTTCAAAAAAATTTTAACTTTCCTTTATTTGTTCTTAGAAATCTTAGTCGTATATTATTTGTATCTTTTCCTACATTTACTTGGTATACCTTGGTATATAATTGACTCTAGAAATTGATTTTTTGTGTTCATTTCCAGGTATACGTTCCTTTTTGTTATAAATTTTTTTATAAATATTTTGTTATAAAGCAAATATAAATTTTTGTTGTAAATAATACCTGGTGTGTTCTGTGAAAATAGCTATAAGTATTGAGTTTGTAAAATTACACCTAGTATTAATCCAGCTTTCGATGAAAGAGTAGTACTTCGAAACGTCGTCATGCGTATTTATATTAAAATTATGAGAAAATTCTAAATATTGTTTTATGGATAAATATATATATATATATATATATATATATATATATATATATATATATATATATATATATATATATATATATATATATTATTTCGATTTTTAGCAATAACAGGCTTTTTTTTTGATATGAAAAAGTTTATTTTTGTTGACGTTTCGTTGTTAAATTACAACTTTGTCATAACTAAAAATAAATCAATTACAAGAAATATATATATATATATATATATATATATATATATATATTTATACGGACGCAAAATAAATGTTAGCATTATGGATAAATATATATATATATATATATATATATATATATATATATATATATATATATATATTTCGAAAGTTTTTAGCAATAACAGGCTTTTTTTATATGAAAAAGTTTATTTTTGTTGACGTTTCGTTGTTAAATTACATACTTTGTCATAACTAAAAATAAATCAATTACAAGAAATATATATATATATATATATATATATATATATATATATATATATATATATAAGCTGATTCATCTATGTCACATTCCTCATTTTGGGGGAGGTCGAAGGTCAAAGTCAAGATCAGGCACATTACAAACACTTGCTATTATTTTTTATCTCTCAAAATTAAAATTCATTTCTTGATGCTTTCTTGGGTACATGTTCAAGTCGAATATTCTTATTAAATCATAAGCACAGGGAGAAAGAGTGTATAACATGACAGACATAATTATTGTATCAGATGAGTATCGTTTCATCTTTGAAAGTAATGATTTTATTCGATCAAATAAAATCCGTAAATTATTTAAACAGGTGTCTCTATTTTCTCAACAGTCTTCAAGCATACCACAGCTAATTTTAATCGATACCTTATTTGAATAACATAAACTGTTCTCGATTAAATATGTGGAAGATTGATCGACACTGCCTTGAATATATTTGTATCTTATCAACAAATTTTCTATTTGAGACCATTTATCTAAATTGAAGTCAATAGGTGAAATACAACTTATATCAGTGTACGACAACTTTTTTCCATTGAAAATACTGTTACTAACATGTCTACGTTCACTGTAATTTGGTTACTTATGGTAATAATTGATGAAATTAATTAACTGTGGAAGTGTGAAATGAAAAAAAAGATTGATACGCACTGCTCGAAGTCTCATCTCGAGGAGCAAACTTTATTTATCAAAATCATTTCTACTTTTTCTGCCATTTTGTCCTTCTTGTTTGTTTTATTCTTCAAAGTTTGACTTGGTGAACTTATCTTCAAATATACTGCAGTGTTCACTGCTACACCCCAAAACTTTGTGCCTATTTTTGCGTCAAATAACATACATTTGGCCTTTTCAGCAATGAACGATTCATCCGTTCCACTACTCCATTTTGCTGTGAAGTATGAGGATGAGTAGTTTGGTGAATTATTCCATTCATTGCTAAATAATTTTCCATGTCTTTACCGCAGAACTCTCCACCATTATCTGATCTTAGAATCTTCATACCTGTATCCATTTGATTCTCAACCAACATTCTAAAACACTTAAAGCATTCAAAAATTTCTTATTTGTTTTCTAGAGAATAAACTAATGTCATTTTGGAAAAATCGTCTTCAAACAATGGAAAGTACCTGGAGCCACCTAACGAAATCGTTTCCATAGGTCCACAAATGTCAGTGTGTACGATCTCCAACACTGAATTTGCTCGAGTTCCATTATTTTTGGAAGCATCTCTTGCTTGTTTACCCTCACAACAAGTAACGCAATGATTAGTTTCAGTTTACACAACTCTTGATTATTTCTATGACCGAATCTCCTGTGCCAAATTTTTCTGCTGGCAGTTGATAAAAAACAATGTTCCCTGATTTTTATGTTCAGTTTATAGACATTATTTACGAACCCGGCTGTGAGAATAAGGTTTTTTTTCTTGTTAAATATGCAACAGCCATCTGCGTCAAACTTGACGCTATTGCCATTTCTTATGAGTTGACTCACAGAAATTGAGTTCGTTTTTAGCTCTGGAATAAACAGAGCATCCGTAACCGTAATGTCAACATTACCTGAAGACTAAGCTGAAAGTTTCTGATTGTTTGCGGTCACTTTTTCTTGCTTGCCGCAATCTGAAATGTTTTTAGTCCAATCACTACGAACCGTTAAATGTTTATTCGCGCCCAAATTGATATACCAATCCGCGTTATCGAAATTTCCACATAGAAAGGCCGCACTTAATGCGTTCATATTCCGATCCTTGTTCAACAGGCATTTGTTTTTGAAATGTCCTGTTTGTTGACATTTAAAACACTTCACTTGTTTGACATTTCTGACAGATGACGTTTTCGAACTGTCTTTCTTCGGTCTTTCAATGGTGTTACCAATCTTTCGACTGGTTCCAAATCTAGTAACTTACGTTTAATGGCGTCTATTGATAAATCCATTCCCGAATGTTCGATTGCCATAATCATCGGCAAATACCTTTCTGGTAATCCAGCTTATAATAACGATCCAATCCACTTCTCATCGATTTCAAATCCTGTTTCCTTCAATTTCTGAGCTGTTTCAATCAATTGCGTTACGTAGGTTTCTATGGAATCGGAATTTTCCAGTTTTATTGAAATAAATAAGAGTATTAATCCGATTTTTTCTTGTAAAACCTGAGCAGTCGAACAATTTCTGCAGATTGAACCATAATTCCTTGGTTGGAGCAGCTTCTTTGATGTGAAAAAGTAACGATGAATCGATTGTTAAAACTAGCTTGGCTTTGGCGTTTTCATCCTTTACTGCGTCCATCTCGACACCATCGATGCAGCCATGCAGGTCGTCTAGTACGAGCAAGTTTCGCACTGCAAACGCCCACTGCGTATAGTTTTCACGGCCTTTAATTCGCGAAACACTGAATAAGAAATTTACAGCCATCCTAACTTTTCTGCGGTTATTCTTTTCACTTTCACTACTCGAAAAACTGGGCTCAGAACCTGATGAAATTAATCAACTGTAGAAGTGTGAAATGAAAAGGGAAGATTGATACTCACTGCTAGAAATCTCAACTCGAAATGCAAACTCTATTCATCAACTAGTTACAAACCGTACTTCAGCAGAATTAGATGGCGCTATAAATGTAACCGCGTAATTTGAATATGATGATGGACTTTTCAACAATAATTTCTTCACTTAAATTAAGAAGGTATTAATGAATTTTGTTGTTAACTGAAGCCATCTTCAGATTTCAACAATCAGGAAAACTTTTTCCACAGGAGTAATGAAGAATTTGATCTTGAAAATTAACCATTAAATCTGACTGTTCAAAAATGTTATTCGAATAATCATTTCGAGCTAAATAATTTCTCCGCCTTTAGTCTGTGATTTTCCTTAATAAAGGTAAAGTTTTTTTACAAATAATGCGTTAAATTTAGAAACATACTCAAAGAAGAAACCGTTTGAGTGACTTATCTTGTTCTTTTGAGTATGCTTACCATCCCACCTGGTGAAGCAAATTTATCT
This sequence comes from Henosepilachna vigintioctopunctata, assembly GCA_030704895.1. Taxonomy (NCBI): domain Eukaryota; kingdom Metazoa; phylum Arthropoda; class Insecta; order Coleoptera; family Coccinellidae; genus Henosepilachna; species Henosepilachna vigintioctopunctata. The sequence goes on along the minus strand of JARQZJ010000036.1, from coordinate 4,167,568 downwards.
TCCCTGATAACATCAGTTTCAGGAATATTCAAGGCACAAACAACTGAATATTTTGTTGAAGCCCAATTAACTCGTGATATATATTTCATCCATTCACTCTTTAAAATTCATTTTTAGGGAAAAAGAAGGTCGTTACTAGTTACCCACTCGCCTTCCGGGTGCTGTTATAATTTGATTTATTACTACAATTGCAACAACTTTTCTTTATTTCAAGAGAATATACTTATTAGAAAGTTACCCATTCCAAGCTTGAAGCTTACTGAATCACCTACGGAACGTCTATCCTCTACTTCTTATTTCACGAAAAAACTCTTTTCAAGTAATCCTTACTCGAAACACAATACAAATTTGATTTCGATTCGATTGAATCGATACACACAAAACACTTCGTTCAATGTTATGTTATCCACAAACTATCATCACTAGTACCTATATTACGCTATACAAAATTGATGAATAGAGACTTAATACTGAAACCGTAAAATATTCAACCTCAAGTTACGAAAGTATTAAACAACACAAAATTTATTTCGACTCACTGAAATCGGTAAGCACACTAAACCTTATGTTATATTTTGTTTTATGTTGAAATTTCTTCAAATTATCGGCAACACATGTATTACATCATGCACAATTGAAAAATATAGAATTTACCCTAAAAGCTCGAATTATTTAATTTCATAATCTGAATAAAACTGAGTAGTTTTTCGATTTTCACTATAATTAATTCAAAACATGACAATATCGTTTCGCCAACACAGTGGCTTCATCAGATGTTGATGATAAACTGAGCTATTACAGTGTGGACTGCGTATATTTATTTTGAAGTGCGTGGGGTGGGAATGACCATAGAACACTGTCCTCCTTTTACAGGGAATGACTATATAACATATTTCTTCTGGATTGTGGGGGATGACCATAGAATACTTTTCTTCGATTGCATTTTTACTGCAATGAATTTAATAACGGAGAATTATTGATTAAAACTTGATCATTTGATAAACTGTTCGATTTCTTCCTCTTACTGATCTCCATGGCTTCTAACAGGGTTACTTTATAACCTTTTCGCTCTGTATGCAATATTTTAAAGTTTTTATCGAAGACATGGTTCTCTTCTTAAAGATGTGTTGCATACGTAGAATCGGTTTTATTTTTGGCAAAACATCATTGATGTTCAGATATTCTAAGGTTGAAATTCCTGCCAGTTTGATCAACATATACTTTGGGACAAGTACCGCAACTCAACTCATAAATACCCGATTTATCATCAGGCGAAGTTTTATCTTTCGCATTTCTGATGTGTCTACCTACGGTATTCTGGGTTTTCAGAGCTATCGTTAAATTTCTGTCAGACAAAAACTTCGAGATTTTGGATTTTTAACTTTTTTTTTTGGTTAACTTTTTTTGTAAAATGTTGTCGACGAAACAATGATGATATCCATCATTTTGTACGATCTGCTTAATGATGTTCAATTCATGAGTAAAATTATCTGCTGATAAAGGCATATTTATCAGTCTTTTAATCATACTGTTTTACGCCGATGATTTGTAATGGAACGGATGTGATGAAGAGCAATATTCAGAATATGAGGGTTTCCGGAAAATTGAGATCTCATGTTTATCATTATTTCTTTTTATTGTAAGGTCCAAGAAGTTTATAGAGCTTTCCGATTCTATTTCTTTTGTGAATTCTATATTTGGGTGAAATGAGTTAATGAATTTTAGAAAAGAATTAACCTGTCGATGGGGTACCTGTGAAGCAGGTAATTATGTCGTCGACATATCTATACCAGTAGATATATTTCCCAGAAAGTTGGCTACTATGAATAGAATTCTTTATGTAATCCATTAATATTTCCGCTAAGAGAGGGCTTAGAGGGTTTTCCATAATTATGGAAAATTATGAATATTTCCCATAATTATGGGAAACCCTCGAATCCCTCTCTTAGCGGAAATATTCATGGATAATATAGAGAATTATATTCATAATAGCAAACTTTCTGGGAAATGTATCTTTTGGTATTGATATGTCGACGACATTATAAACAATACAATGCTCGTCCTCACATCCGTTCCATCACAAATCAGCGGCGTACAACAGTATGATTAATACACTAATAAATATGCCTTTATCAGCAGATAATTATACTCATGAATTGAACATCATTAAGCAGATCGCACAAAATAATGGATATCATCATTGTTTCGTCGATAACATTTTATGAAAAAAGTTATATAATAAAGCCATTTCCCAAGTATATCCTAAAGTAACAGATAGCCAACAATAACGTAACCAGAACAATAACGTATTTAGGCAACCCTGCATCCAAAATCTCGAAGTTTTTATCTGACAGAAATTTGACGATAGCTTTCAAAACCCAGAATACCGTAGGTAGACACATCCGAAATGCTATGGATAAAAATCGGGTATTTATGAGTTGAGTTGCGGTACTTGTCCCAAAGTATATCTTGGAAAAACTGGCAGGAATTTCAACCTTAGAATATCTAAACACCAAAGATGCTTTGCAAAAAATAAAACCGATTTTACGTATGCAACACATCTTTTAGAAGAGAACTATGTCTTCGACAAGAACTTTAAAATATTGTATACAGAGCGAAAAGGTTATGAACTAACCCTGTTAGAAACCATGGAAATCAGTAAGAGGAAGAAATCGAACAGTTTATCAAATGATCAAGTTTTAATCAATAATTCTCCGTTATCAAATTCATTCCAGTAAAAATGCAATCGAAGAAAAGTTTTCTATGGTCATCACCCACAATTCACACAAAAATATGTTATATAGTCATTTCCCTGTGAACGAAGGACAGTGTTCTAAGGTCATTCCCACCCCACGCACTTCAGGATAAATATACGCAGTCCACAATGTAATACCTCAGTTTATCATCAACATCTGATGAATCCACTGTGTTGGCGAAACCATATCGTCATGCTTTGAATTAATTATAGTGAAAATCTAAAAACTACATAGTTTTATTTAAATTATGTATTTAGATCTTCATCAAGAATCGGCCGAATCAATTGATCATTTAATTTCAAACTGCGAAAATTTTGGGAAGCGCCCTATTTGCATTAGTAGATATGCGAAAATAACGCAGGAATATAAAACTCCAATAGACCACTAGCGCCACAACGCCCTATACACATTTCATGGCCTGTTTAGTCGTCTGTATCTCTTTTAATATTATTATCATTAAATTGTGATCTTCACGTTAGTTTTTCCTCAAAGTCCGTTGCAGCTTTGAATGACCGTTCTAAAACTGAAATTTTTCAAGGAGATGTCAGTTCAAATATACCTATATTTTTCAGACAGTTTTCATTTAAATTTGTCAGCTTTGAAAATGTTAGCGGTACCTGTAGATGATTGGATTTTATACTTCGAATGAAATGCGAATATTGATGGAGCGTTCAGACTATGATATCTACACTGAAAGTTTTTGAGATGGAGTATGCTTCTTTAGATGTAATTTTGTACAATACATTATGAGAATATTGTGTAAGGGTGGAATCTGTTCTTTAGATTCAAAAAACTGAAGATGAAGGTTCTAGCTATTCTGAACCTAAAATGTTATCATACAAAGCCTTCCTTTCAATTAATACTGCTAATAATACTAAAAATAGTTTAATATTTCAAAAGCGATCACTTTATTCAGTGAAAACAGTCAATTCAAGTATTCAAGTAAAGATAAATTTCACTTTAAATGCGGTCACATTATTTTCAATTGTCCTGATTAAATTTCTTGAGATATCTACAAAATATATGAAATAAATAAGGAGCTCCATATCAATTGTCTTGCAGAATTACATTCGGTTACGAGTATCAATTACAAGTCAACTAAGAGATGTAGTTATCGCAGATTACATCGAACCTCATTACACTATTTCAGATTTTTCTACAAAACAACTAATGATTGAACCTCCTACGGAATCAACTACTAAACAATCAAATGAAGTTCAACTTTTTAGTAGCGTAGTTCCGAAAAATATACCTACAGTTTCATATATGTTCCTTTCTACAATTGAACTGAAACTTAGAGACAGGGCTATACTTGCTTTTGGCTCTTAGGTTTTCTTATTTCTGAAAACGTAGCTAATAAACCGAATTTTAAACTTTCCGACGCTTCCACTATTGTGCAAGGTTTGGACCGTGTGCATTCTTCTTTTAATAAAGGATGTTACGATCCGTCGTCCGAAACAGACATATTTGCAGTCGCTCCTGCTATTTCACTGTGTTCATGTTTTTATTCTATACTGTTCTGAACTGTTAACCATAATTTAGTGCTCAAAGTGAACTTTAAATCAGTGCGGTTGGATTTAAACTTCATCTGATAAATGTGAAAAAACAATGAAAAAGGTTAGTATCGTATTAACGAATTAATTAATATAAAAATAAACACGTGATTTTACCAAGCATTATTTGAAACGTTTTCTCAAGAAATACTATATTTACAGGTATGCAGTAATATTTGCCCTATTTCAGTAACATCTGGCAAGTACCTGAAGACAATTACGACCGTAGAGAGCTATAAACTAGTGGAACTTGACCACTCAATGCTCAATGTTCAACAGCTTTTGAGTGAGAAATTTCAGAAACTTGTTTTTTCTTGAAACAGTACTATTATTTCAATTGTAAGTTATATAGATCAATATAAAGCCATCCTAAAATGTCATCCAATTGTGGTAAATGTGAAGATACTTTCGACCGCCGTTAATCAAGTTCCGTAATTTGTTCTGGCTTCTGCAACAATTCGGTTCATGCTAATTGTTGTGGAACCTCTAGTGAACCATTGTCATGCCTTAAATCACCAGGTTGGTACTGCACTGAGTGCTTCAAAATGGAAAATAAATATGAGGTATATATGAGGAATTCGTTTGATGACAAAGTATTAAGGATGATTAATGGATTCGAATCTATGTTCACTGATCTTAAGCAGAAAATTCTTGCGACTGCGAAAGATAAATTTTCTGAGATGTCAGTTGCCAGTAAGGATGTAAGTTCAAAGGCTTATAAAGAAAAACACAATTATGCAAATATTGTTAGTAGCAAATCCATGATATTCGTTAAATCTAAGATTACCGGTCAAACGAATGCTCAGACAAAATCTGACATAGTAGCGGATGTCATTCAGCCCAGTTAAATTTGAAAGTATTCAAGGTCAAACAAATAAAAGATGGTGGGGTGTTGATCAGTATCTGAAGTAGCTGATAATTTCAAAAACGTGGCGACTGAAAAACTGTTAGTAAAATATGACATATCAGATGTGAAAAAAGTATAGCCAAAAATAAGAATTGTTGGACTTCTGGAAAATTTTGAGAAGAAAGAATTACAGTCTTTCATTGATAGTCAAAATAATGTAACTCCTAAAGACTCTCATATTAAGGTTTTGAAAATTTGGGCTACTAAAAATAGAGTAAACATTCTTCAAGGCCTCATAGAGTTTGATCCTCTCTATTAATCAACACTTTTGTGTTGATTAATAGAGAGGAAAGCTTTTCATAAATTATGATCTGTGTTCCGTGTTTGATGCTATACACTAAACACTCTATTAGTTATAAAATTTTCTCTTTGCATGAACCCAAAATTGTATTTTTCCAGTTTCAGTTCATGCCCTCTGAGAAATCGCGATTGAGGAGAAACTATCTCCGAGGTTGCCATAATTGAATTTTAACATTCTAAGAGCTAGAATCAAGTTTCCGCGTAGCCGACGATCGGCAACACTTTGTGAATAGGCTTGCTTCAGTGTCTCTTAGTAGCTCGGGCGTGTAACACGAAAACGACACTCAACACGATGTTTGGTCAAGTATCAGAACCGGACACCACATTACACCCCTATACTCGAGGATGGGTCGAATCGAATATATGTTTTATAGAGTTTAATCGACATTTAGAACGATGGCTTCTGCTTGAAAGATCTTTCAAGCAGATACAGCATTGAATTGGCGCGCTTAAATGTCAAATCAGATGTCACTGTGAAACCCAAGTCTATATGAGAATGAAAGGCCTTGAGAACCAGGTCATGAAGGGAGTACTACAAACGCGGTAGTCCACATTCGAATGTAGGAGCCACTCAGAACACCACTTAGTTTTTCAAATTTGCATGAATGATTCCATGTTTCTATTCAGAATTCCGATACACTCTGGTATCATCAGCGTAAAACGTTCTATATGCTAGTATACAGAATAAAGAGAATAGAGCCCTCTGGAGGTCACTCATAGTATTTCTTTTGGATGATGGGGTCTCAACTGCCCTTACACGAAATTTTATATAAAACGAGTGGTTTTCTATCCATAGTAGCAAAGTCGAATGTCCAAATAAGGCGGAGAAAATCCACTCAAAATTTGTGAGACTAGCAGAGAAATAGGAGACGACCAACTACTTCGCGACAGTTCTATACATTTCTGTACATTTTCCCCAAATGTTCGTCAAAAACTCTTCTTCTCATTGAGAGAAACAGGATAGTATCGCTGCTTGATAGTCAGAACGCCTGGTTCTTTCTTGGTACTATTTTTTCCTAACCCACCGCCCATCCGCTAAAAATTGAGAATTAGTGAATTCGTTTCATCGGAGAATCACATATAGTGTTGAGATTGACGTTTGGTTCTTGTTCAGAGAAATGCCTTACATCTCTTTTATAAGAAGAAAAGGTGTGATAATTCGGTGAAAAAAAAAATATTTTAGGAAAGCTGCTGTTTTGATACGTTGGAATATATGATTATACGTACTCAAAAACGAAATGGCAGACCATTTCCGCGGTTATTTCCTTGCGGAAGACCATTTGAAAATCGAGAAAAAAAACTTCTTTCTGATATATTTTAGGAAACTTGAAATTTTTATATTTTATTCTTGATAGTATCGGAAGCATATATCTCTCATGGCAGACCGATCTGCCGGTTGCTTCGGCTCCGCAGACGGAAAAACATTTTTTCCTGTGCAAATATACCTGTGTGTATTATTTACGTTGTATACGGAATGAAGGAATTTTCTTTTCTCTTCCTTATTCCTAACATATTACTGTAGTATTCCTCCTCTTTCAATTTTTTTACGGCTAAATTGACATACTTTAAGAAAAACCATTATGAAAATAATGTTTCATCTTTAAACGGGTTTGAATACAGTTGATTCGAAAATAATATTATTAACAAATTCCGTTCACATCATCTCACGATAAAGTACATAATTTTTCATTTCACATATTTTTTTATCTCTTCGAGATTATTTTTTCCAGATTTTCAACTGGAAAACACTCCTCTCAAAAACGGGATAAAATGTTTTGCCATGAGAGATATATGCTTCTGGTACTAACAAGAATAACATTTAAAAATTTTATGTTTCCTAAAATATGTCAAAAAGAAGTTTTTCCTCAATTTTCAAATGGTCTGCCGCAAGCAAATAACCGCGGAAATGGTCTGCCATTTCGTTTTTGAGTACGTATAATAATATATTTCAACATGTCAAAACATCAGTTTTCCTAAAATATGTCATTTTTTCACACTTTTTATACTTGCGCAGGACCTAACATACGGTACAACTGTCTCACTGAGAGAATTTTAAGCTTTCCTAAAATATGTGTCGTCAAATGTTGATTGCCTTTTAGACAGCAATATTAACTGGCTTCCTTTATGACCAATTATTATTGAAAAAACAGTCTGAAATCTGTTCGATAAATAAGATGACAATATTGAACAACTATCTCATATCTGCGCAACATCCATAAGTCTTTAGTTTTCCGAGCAAGATCTCATGTGACACACAGTCGAAGGCGTTCATCTAATTCAAAAATCATGTATACGACATCGTTTCCTCCTGAAAACACTTCAGAGTGTGTACAACAAAACTAAGCAACCCTATTGTGCTTCTTCCTTTTCTGAAACCAAACTGAGCAAGTTCCTCCCCTTAAAGTAAAGGGTCAACTGTGAGCACGATAACTTCTCAAACACCTTTGATATAGAAGGTACCAACGATATCATTCTGTAATTGCCAATGTCATGTGAGTTACGTTTTTCAAATAAAGGAATTACTTCAGAGATTTTTGAACATATAAATATATATATATATATATATATATATATATATATATATATATATATATATATATATATATATATATATATATATATATATATATATATATATATATATATATATATATATATATATATATATATATATATATATATATATATATATATATATATATATATATATATATATATATATATATATATATATATATATATATATATATATATATATATATATATATATATATATATATATATATAATATATATATATATATATATATATATATATATATATATATATATATATATATATATATATATATATATATATATATATATATATATATATATATATATATATATATATATATATATATATATATACAGGGTGAGTCAAGGTGGACGCGATGGTCTCTTATTACGAAACGGTTGATTTTCAAAATAATATGACCACGCAGTCATGTGGGGATTCATCAGGGGTACATTCTAAAAAGAATTTGATACATACAGGGTGTTCCAGAAATGTGTGACATACCAAAGTTATGTTTTTTCTTATGGAACGCCCTGTATTTGATTACGTTTTTGGGTTTTACGTAAAAAATAAGATATACTTTCTTCAATATGTGATACACGTAACAATTATAGTTTTTGAGATATTTCGATTTTACGGAAATTAGAGAGTCCACAAAAATAGATGACATCTCCGAAACAATTGACTTTAGCGAAGTGAAATTTTTTGTTTGAATGAAAGAGCGATTACGGAAAGTTTTAATGAATTCACATTCATTTAAAGTTCTACAGGGTGTCAAAAATTTGATGTTCTTCTGCTAACATATTCAAACCAAAATATCATGCTTATTTTAAATGGGACACAATGTATTTTTCAATCCCATCATGTACCTACATTTTCTTTGAAAATTTATAGTATTATATGTCTATTTCTATTAGTTTCAGAATTATTTTCAATTTTGTGAAATAACCATTTATTTTCATCTATTTTGTCACTTTAATATGCGAAGGGATGAGTGTTTCTTCTCAAAAAAGATGAATGTTCCATACTTTTGATACCGTCTTGACCTCTGACTGTTTCATCAGATTCTTGAAGATCTCTAGAACACTAATGTGTTTTTGAGTATTTATCTTTTTCAAAGTGAGACATTTTTGAAAATTCGAAATAGGCTGTCAGTTATTTCTTTTTTTCTGAAGTAGGCTGCTGTCAATTAAAGTGAATCAGTTTTTAAATTTATTCAGTCCGTTTACTTGTTTTCTCTATACCAGTATCCACAAAAGATGTAACATTGTATTATTCAATTCAAGAAGGAATTGACATGATTTTAATACTCGGTGAATATTTTGAGAAGAGTTTTAGCAAGAGAGAACGGATTAAGTCAGTCCAGTGTGTCTAGAATTTCGAGAAAACATGAGTACCATCCCTTCCACATCGAGATGCATCAAAGCCTGTATTGGATAGACTTTCAAAGACGACTAGATTTTTGTTTATGGGCATTGGATAAAGTTGGCGAAAAAATTGATTACTTTCATAATGTAATGTTAGCGATGAATCGACTTTTCACAATAACGAATTGGTTAATCGTCATAATTTCCACTACTACGATACTGAAAACCGACACTTGTTCCACACAATAGATCGTCAGAACCGGTGGAGTATTAACGTATATGGAGGAATTATAGCCGACCAAGTTATTGGCCCGTATTTCTTTGATGGTCATTTGAACGGCCGTAAATTTTTGAGATTTTTAAAAAAAGATTTCTGGGAACTTTTGGAAGATGTTCCAATCAATATTAGAATACAAATGATCTTGCAATTAGATGAGGCTCCCTCACATTTTTCAGTTGATGTGCGAAACTATTTAAACAGAAAGTTTACTGACAAATGGATAGGGCGCGTAAGCCCACATGCTTGGCCATCTAAGTCCCCTGGACTGACTCCAATGGACTTCTTTTTGTGTGGTTATATTAAAAACAGAGTTTGCAGCACTCCGCCGACAACAGAAGAAAATATGAAGCAAATAATTAGAGAAGCTTTTGAAACAATAACCCCAAATATGTTACGAAATGTGAGAAATTCTTTTGAAAACCGAGTGGCACTGTGCATTCAACAGGATGGTTGCCATTTTGAACATTTGTTGTAATTGTGATTGTTGGAATATCATTTTATATTTGAATATTTATATACTTTTTAATTGAAGTTAAATAAATGAGTGTTGATTTTACATATTATTGAATTAGTAAGGTCGGTCTCAAGTTTCTGAAGGTGATAAATTTTTGATAATAGTAACAGAAAAATTCTCCGTTTTGCTTACTGAGGTGACAAAATAGATGAGAACAAATGATAATTTCACATAATTGAAAATAATTCAAAAAGTGATTGAAATAGACATATAATACCCCTATAACTTTTCAAAGAGAATGTAATTCGGTACATGATAGGATTGAAAAATACAGTGTGTCTCATTTAAAATAAGCATGATATTTTGGTTTGAATATGTTAGCAGAAGAACATCAAATTTTTGACACCCTGTAGAACTTTAAACGAATGTGAATTCATTAAAACTTTCCGTAATCGCTCTTTTATTCAAACAAAAAATTTCACTTCGCTAAAGTCAATTGTTTCGGAGATGTCATCTATTTTTGTGTACTCTCTAATTTCCGAAAAATCGAAATATCTCAAAAACTATAATTGTTAGGTATATCACATATTGAAGAAAGTATATCTTATTTCTTACACAAAACCCAAAAACGTGGTCGAATACAGGGCGTTCCATAAGAAAAAACATAACTTTGGTATGTCACACATTTCTGGAACACCCTGTATGTATCAAATTATTTTTACAATGTACCCCTGATGAATCCCCACATGACTGCGTGGTCATATAATTTTAAAAATCAACCGTTTCGTAATAAGAGACCATCGCGACTCACCCTATATATATATATATATATATATATATATATATATATATATATATATATATATATATATATATATATATATATATATATATATATATATATATATATATATATATATATATAATTTTGGTTTTCAACACGAAGAATTACTTTTTAAAAAAACAATTTTTATTCACAAGTTAAGATTACAAGTAGCTTTATACATACTATCGTACTCACTAACGTTAATATATTGAAGATTCTAATGCAAGTCTGAGTTTATATAAGCTAAAGTTGGTTAGTCAGCATTCTATATAGTGACGTTATTTACTAAAAGGAAGGCATTGTTCTAAGTTCACATAACTCCTCCCCTTTTGAAGAAAGTTCGTTATTCTTATTTTTAAGATGACGAACCTTTACATAAATTTTGTAAAATAATATAATTGAAATGATTATTATAAAAAGAATAATTATTAATATGAAAAAGTTCATAGTTGTAGGGTGCGGGGCCCATTGATACAAATCTTCTAATTTGGGAATGGCTTCTTCTTCTAAGTAATTGGAGTCTTTGATATTCGTCCAATTTATTTCTAAGGGTGTAAGGTCCACTTGACCATATTTGTTGAAAATCTTCCTGGGGTGTATTCTCTTCAATTCATTGGTGACAATGCATTCAGAGGTTATTAAAGATACTTTAGGAATCTTATGAGAGAAGGAGCCCGTCTCACATTCTTCCCGTATTATTTCATTATCCATAGAAATTATTCTTCCATTTTCTATTTGGAATAAATCTTTTTGTAATTCTTCGAAACTTCGATTACAGTTTTCTTTGAGGTGCTTCAGGACCATTCGTATACATTCAGGTGGTTTTCTTAGATAATCTTGTTTGCTTAGATAGAAATCTTCGACTTGCTGAATTATCTCGGTAGTCCAGACGATTTTGTCGTTGCGTGTTAATCCATAGGATAATAGGTTAGGTATTTTGGAATTTTGGTACGGTAAATTATACAATTTATAGAGGTCATATTGAATATTACCGAAGATTGGGATGGTTATACTAAATAGAATATTGAAATCTTTAATAAATGCTTTTGTTGTACAAACAGCATAGTAGTCTGTCAAATGAGTAAATGGTAACAATTTTTCTTTTTGTATTAGTTCATTAAATTTATTTAATGGTAAAATATTTTCATGTAAAAGGTGTAACCGTGCAAAACTAATTGCGTTCTCAATTTCGGATAATATTATTGCAATCTCGTGAGAATGGAGAATTATTAAATTTAATTTAAAACTTAATTGAGTAGATATCTCCAACTGTTTAGTTTTTGCTATAAGCAAATTTATTGTATTCGTGTACTTCGCCTGAGTATTAGATATGATATTTAATATTTTTTGTTGATTTACTTTAAGAATATCTTCATTTTTTCTTATACTTTCGAAATATTTTTGATATAAAATTTCGTCGTCTGCATCTAAGGTACCAAATAGAAACTTTGAAATGGAACCTCCAATATTCAATAGGCCTTTTCGTTTTCTTATCTTCTGAGTAATTATATTATTAAAAGTTTCTTCATTTCTATGTATTGAAGAATTGGCCATAATCAAGTAATGATACACAGGGATAGTATACGTGGTATTCACACATTCTTTAATAATATTTTTCTGAAGTGTTATCAATTCGGGTATTCTAGAAATGTTATAGTGAAATAATAAATATTTTGCATGATCCGCAATATAAATTTTTCCTAAATGGATTGGCAACAAATTATTCTTGATTTCTTGGACAGAAAATGAGTAAGTTTTCGTTAGTATGATCAGTAAGATGAAGGATATGGATTTCATCTGAAAACAAAGAGACTAATTAACGTTTTCTCTGTTTAATCCTATTTCTGTGATATACGTGTTTATTTTGAGGATTTCTTATCGTTATATCACTTATTATGTTTATAGGTATCTTCTTGTATGGTTCTTTCATTTTTGATTGGAACGGTAGTTTCAAATAAGCATCTTCATTTTCTTGTAAATCCTTATGATCTTGTCTATTGATATTCAGTTTTTTGACATTCGCTTCGTTTTTATTTTTGGCATTATCCACTACCTGAAATATTTCTTTCATATTCTCCTGATATGTTTGTACATAATCTGTTATCATCTCTTGTGTCGTTTTCTCTATTGGAATTGAATAATTTAAATCACCTTTGATAATCTGCATAGGTGTGTATTCCAAGTTAGAATGAATGGAATTGTTATAAGTCATAATAGCTCTGTTGATTCGAGATGTGAAAGGAATTTTCTCTGAAGAAAGACATCTTAATTGTTCAATTAAGGTGGAATGAAATCTTTCTATTGGGGCATTTGAATTTGGATTCAAATTAGTTATATAGTGTAAAGCTATTTTGTGTATTTCACAAAAATTCTGAATTGTTTTGTTCTTGAATTCTGTACCATTATCGCAAGTAATACGTTCAGGTACTCCATTGTTACTTATGAAAAATATCAATTTGTCCATTACTTCATTCGCTGTTTTATGCATTAAAGGATAGCATTGTGCGAATTTTGAGAATGAATCTATAATTGTTAGACAATTAGTATTTTCTATCTTTAAGGTGTCCACATATAAATGAGAGAATGGTTTTGAGCCAACAGGTGTATTTTTAAATATCATTTTCGTGGGTGTTCTTTCATATTTGTTCTTCTGACAGGTTTCACATGTATTCACATATTTTTGGACAGTAATATCCAATTGAGGCCAATAAAATTTCCTTTTCAGTGCTTGTATGTTTTCTTGTATTCCTCTATGTCCAGATTTTGCTTCATGATATAATTTAACTTTTTCTAATTGGTCATATTCTGTTTCAATGTCTTCTAAGAAAACATTTGCTATTTTTAAATCGAACGATTTAGCTTTAAAATTGTTTTGAAGTATATTAATAAAAGGTATTTTCAATTCGTCATGTTTAAAAAATAAACAATATGATTTTCCAGGTTGTAAATATTCCTTAATAAATGTTATAAAGTCATTTGTATCACTTATTGAAACTGTGAGTCTGTTACGATTTCTAAATATTTTCGCTTTATGTACGAAATAGGTTTTTGAGGTGTTGACAAATATAATTTGATTTTTATAATGATTCAGTGGTCGTTCTGTGAAGGGCAATTCTAATATGGGATTTTCAATACTACTATGTATTGTTTCATTTTGCGCTTCATCATCTTCAAGGATTTTCATGATGTCATCTAATTCATTGTTTGTTAATTCTAGTTCGTCTGCAGTTACGTTAGGAAATAAAGAATCGATATCGTCTTCTACGATGTTGATATCTTTTGATTCATTCAATGCAGTATTCTTATCTATTTCCTTTTTTAAGTCGCAATGAGTATCATTCTGCGATTCATCAGTATTTATTTTTAGCCTAGATAAATAATCTGCGTTGTTATTCTTGCCTGGTTTAAATTTAATTTCATAATTGAATTCTTCCAATTTCAATTTCCATCGCATTAATCTGGAATTTGGCTCTTTTAATGAGTTCAACCAAATTAAGGGTTTATGATCTGTAAAAATGATGAATTTTGTTCCATACAGATAAGGTCTGAAATGTTTTGTTGCCCATACAATGGCTAACAATTCTTTTCCAATCGTAGAATATTTTATTTCCGGCTCGGTTAGTGTTCTGCTTGCATAAGCTATCGGTAAATCAGAACTAGGGACGGTGCCTTGAGATAAAATGGCTCCAATCGCATAATTAGATGCGTCAGTAGTAAGATTGAACGTTTTTGTAAAGTCAGGATATATTAAAATTGGGTGGTTCATCAACAAATTTTTAGAAGTTATGAACGCTTCTTTGTAATTCAAATCCGTGACGTCGATTTTTGCATCCTTTTTTAGATATTTCGTCATAGGTTTCGTAACTTTAGCGAAATTAGGAATAAATTTTCTGTAATAGCTCAGCATTCCTAAATATGATTTAATTTCTCTGAAAGTCTGTGGTAATGGAAATTTTCTGATTATTTCTATTTTTCTCTTATTAGGTTTAATACCTTCTGGCGTGATAATATGTCCTAAAAATTCAATTTCTGTTCTAAAAAATTTGATTTATCTAATTGAATTTTTAAATTTTCTTTCTGTAGTAATTCTAAAATATTATGAATATCAGCTAAATGTGATTCTATTGATTTTGAATATATAATTATGTCGTCCATATAAACATAGCAACATTTTCCAATGAAATTTTGTAAAATATTATTCATTAAACGTTGGAAAGTACTCGGTGCATTTTTCAAACCGAAGGGCATTCTTAAAAATTCATAATGTCCATTGTCTACAGTGAAAGCGGATTTTTCGATGCTACTTTCATCTAATTGTATTTGATGAAAACCAGATGCTAAGTCTAAAGCTGAAAAATATCTGGCTCCTTTCAATTTATCTAATATACAATCAATCTGAGGGATTGGATATTTATCATCGATTGTCTTCTCATTTAGTTGTCTATAGTCTATAGCCATACGCCATTTTTGTTTACCTGATTGGTCTTGTTTTTTCTTGACCATTACGACTGGGAATGACCAGGGTGATATACTTGGTCTGATAATCTTTTTGTCTAACATGTCCTTAATTTGTCTTTGGACTTCGTTCCGATATTTTTCCGGATAACGATATATTTTTGCATGTATCGGTATTTCATCTTTGGTTCTTATATTATGTTTGATTTTTGAAGTAAAATTAAGAGTTTGTCCTGGTAATTGCAATGCTTTTTCAGTATTGTTGAAAATTTTAATAAGTTGATTCTGAATTTTCATAGGTAAATGTTTCAAATCTACAGGATATGATAATCTTCTCGGAATAACCTTTTGAAATGAATAGGAATTTTACAATTTTCTCCTATTAATAAATTATTTTGTAAATCAATCGTAAAATTATTCTGTTTAAGGAATTCAAAGCCTACAATTCCTTCATATTGAGTATGAAATTTATATAAAACAAATGGATATTCTTTTTGTAATCCGAAAGAATTTAATGGAAAAGCAACTTTTTCGTGACTAATATCATGTCCATGAGGAGTTATCAAATCTGTGTCCTCTGAATAGATCAAATGTGGAATATTATTATACGCGATTTTTGGATCGATTAAGCATACTGTGCATCCACTATCAAGTAATAGTTTACATTTCGGATAATTAATTTCAATGAAAGGTAAATGATTTTTTCTAATTTTGTTGTTTAAAGAATTTAAGTCAATGTGGTGTCTGAGGCAGTTATCTGAAAATTTTCATCAACAATATCTTCATTTTCTTCAATTATATTTGGATCTTCTTCAAATTCAAAATTTTCATCAAATTGATCATTGTCATTATTTTTTGCGTCTAAATTAGTCAATTCTTCAGATATATAATTGGGTGATATCTGTTTATGATTTTGGAAGTGATTAAAACTTCTCGAATTATTATCAAAGAAAGCTTTTTGAGGTTTTTGATTATGATTTTGTATTTGTCTTCTTTGAATTATTGGATTCGCGGTTGTCGTAGACATAGGTGTTTGTCTATATTTGGGTACAAAGTTTTTATTGGGTTTAAATACGTTACTTTTTTGAGATTCGTAAGTATTACTTCTACCAAAAACTTCTTTATTCGTCGGATAATGTCTAGGTACATTATTAATTTGTGGTTTTACATTTATTGATTGAGAAGGAAACGTTTTCATTTGGTATGGTTGTCTCCAAGATCTCATTAAGTCTAATTGGGATTTTTGAGAGATATAATTCTCTACGGTTTGTACTGCTAAATCAAATGTGATATTCGGTGTTGTTAAAAGAGCAGTTTGTAAATCGATCGACACATTGCTAATTAATACATTTTTAGCTAGGTCGGAAGTTAATTGTTTATGTAACAATTTTAATGCGGCGTCTAACGTCGGTTCTGCGTCTATTCTATAATTAATTCTAATTTTATAAGCTTTGATTTCTTCAATGAAATCGGTAATATCTTGATTAGGTTTCTTTCTCAAGAATTGTAACTGATTTTTGAGAACATCCAAATTGGCATGATCTCCGAATTTCTGTAATAAGAAATTCTTAAATGCGTTCCACGTATTTGGTACGTTAGAAGAACGATATTCGGCGTTTGCCTTTTCAATTAATTTGCTTTTAACAACTGCTATACAGTATGTTTTTACTATTTGTTCTGTATTCGCGAATTGTGCGATATACTCTTCACAAGCGCTTAAAAATGAGTTTAATTCTGCTTGTATCCCTGAGAATTTCGGTAATAATGCTCCAAATTCACGGGCAATTCTTAAATTATTTTCCGCCATGACTTTTGTTTTTTCTGACTTTTCTTCTTTATTTAAGTTCAGTTTTTCAATTGAGTCTATGAGCGAATTTATCATGAATATTTTTCTTTGTTAATTTTATTGAGAAATGTGTATTCACTATTTCCAATCTTCGCTTAATATATAACAACCTACTATAATGATAAATTATAGGGAGTTTAGGTTTTTGGCTGAAACCGTGGAAAAAACAGGAATATAATTAACACTTGCAACTTACTGTGATTTGTTTTCCCAAAGTGGAGTCGTCGGCGCTACCCTTGCTTTGCACTCTGTTCGAATTCTTCAATGGTCAATCGAGCTCCGGACTGGTACTACCAAATTCGCAATCATCTGTGAGACACGACTGAGCTTGTGTTTGGTTCGGATTGTGCTTGAGAATTAATATTCACTTAAACAATCTTCGTACGGTTTGAGTTAACGCATTGATTACTCTTCTTACTATAATTCGGAAGAATTATCCTGTTTGCCAATCTCTTGATTCGGAAGCGTTTAATGCAGCAATCCCATCCTCGTCGCCAATTTTGGTTTTCAACACGAAGAATTACTTTTTAAAAAAACAATTTTTATTCACAAGTTAAGATTACAAGTAGCTTTATACATACTATCGTACTCACTAACGTTAATATATTGAAGATTCTAATGCAAGTCTGAGTTTATATAAGCTAAAGTTGGTTAGTCAGCATTCTATATAGTGACGTTATTTACTAAAAGGAAGGCATTGTTCTAAGTTCACATAACTATATATATATATATATATATATATATATATATATATATATATATATATATATATATATATATATATATATATATATATATATATATATATATTATAAATATATACATTCTCGAATATGTTCGCGAGCAAAAATGTCGGTGTGAGCTCCTCAAACAGATTCTTTTAAATTTGCTTAGTAGAGACAACCTGTCGTACAAAGTGTTTTAAAATGTAATTTATGTTATATAATGAGTGATAAAATAAGTTTATCGTCCTCGATGTGGTGGAAGTGTTAAAATGTGTTGTGGCCAAGAATTCAACCCAATTCTGAGTTTACTGCTCATAGTATTAGTGCAGGCGCCAAAGAGAGTTGAGTATGCAAAACATGAGGACCGGCAACTAAGATAAGATTCGTTATCCAGAGACCTCAGATAACAAGACAACACATGTTTCCAGGGCCTGTGCTGGTCCATTTTCCTGTTGCTGGCCCCCAACCCCCCGCGAGCACCACAAATCACCATAGCGCGTGTAGTCGACAGTAGAAATAAGTTAAGAATAGTTAATTTTTTTGTATTTGCGTAATAATAATGCTAAATTTCTGGTATTTAAGTGTTCAATTATAAGGGCTTAAATTTAAAAAAAGGTGAACAAGTTCGCTACAAGTGATAAATATAAAGAATGGAGAACTTGAATGAATTTCATGTTTGTTTTGTGATACAACGGGTAGTTAGATAAAAAGCACACCAAAAATAGTTCATAAACATTCAAAGAACGGCAGATCGAAGAAATCATGATATTTGTAAAAAAAATAATAAACAATACAGACTTCACTAGAAGCGATTGTTTCAAGACCCGATGCAGTGGGTTTTGACTTGTCATTAGAGCAGTCTCAAAACCGATCTTCTGCTATGACTGGAGGTTTGATCGATATTACTCAAAATGAAAATGCTATGCAAAGATATCCGCTCATATATCCCTACAGAAACAGTATTAAGCCGGCTCTTTTTTCATCTCGAATACAAATGATTCGTCATGTGACATTAATTACTCTAATGAATGGTCGCTATCCAGGATCAATAAAAGTAAAAGAGAATCAAAATATCGTCCATTAATTTAATGCTTGAATCCCCACAATGTGAACCAGCAGTGCTCATTTCGATATATTTGCACAGATGTACATACTTAATGATAAATCTCCTTCGTTATGTTTCCTGAGTTAAGTAGTGAATGTAGATGTGTTGAGTACTTTCTAAAATGAGCGATTTGTGCTGAAATGTCGAAAGTTTTCCGATCCAATTGAATGAATAGAATTTGAACCCTTTGTGAATAATTCTTCGAAAGAAGGCAACAGGATATCAAAGTTGTATCAAAACAAAAAAAAAGTACATGAAAACAGCACATAAAATTGCAAGATGTAACAAATACAAATCTTTTTCAACAATTATTTGTATCGTCTAATTAATTAAGAAGGATTTTACATGAAATCTCCAAAATTGGAACTAGCTGTATAAAATGAAAATAATCACAAATATGCTACAAAAACTCGGCAAGATGTATTTATTAGTTTGGCATTCTTCAAAAATTTATATCGTTGATAGTATGAGGCTTGTTAATTGAATTCAATCAAAAAATTTTAACACATTTGGCAATTTTGCTGAGGCATTCTCCAAAAAAATTAATAATATATTCTCACAGTACAATGTGAAACGTTTAGATATTGTGTTTGACAAATATGATATTTCGATAAAATACTTACGACTCAACTCAATGGAGTAAAGGCCGAACGATATTGTGATTTCGATCATCACACAAATATTCCAACAAATAGCAGAGATTTATTTTCAAATACCGAAAATAAGTTAGAGCGTTTTCGGTTCCTCTATAAATGTAAAGTATTTGATGATCCAACAAATTGATTCATGCACAAAGCCATTCATTTATCGAAGTAATTGACTTTAATTCGAACCATTTAGAAGCCGATTCCAAGATATTTTATCACATATTTCATTTCTGCAGAAGAAAAGGACGTCTAACTTGTTGAAGTGTATGGATCTACAGTTATTACGAAAAGAAATACATTTCCGGATACTTTTTTACTGCTCAATCCCTTGGCTAAAACCCTTGTCATATATATCGATCATTACACTGAGTGGTTGCGATGCGACTGCAGGTTGTCCTGGAAAAAAAGGTTAAGAGCTGTATGGTTGGATTCTGCACAAAAAGGTCTAGTACATTCAGGAAACCTATTCCTAAGTATCGAAGAATTGGGAGGATTGAAACCATGGCAGGTTTCTTCTTTCAAAGTAAAAATCAACTGCTGATGAACTCCGATATGAATAAAATTTTCAAATCATCGGCTTGGGCTTAAATTTATTTAGAAGAATTTGCTGATCAAAAAACACTTGAATTTCACAAAACTTATATTGAATTAATTACTACACTATTGTCTCGAGTTGTTGCCCCAACTGAAAGCTGTTTAGAGTACTGAAATAGTTTATCTTTGAAAATGGGGTAATATTTCTAAACAATTATCAAGCAAGTCATTTAATATAATTTTTGTGTAACCAAGTCAAAAGTTTTTTATTGGATATACCGTATAAAGCTATGAAAAAAAGGTGACAAATTATATCCACGTCATTCGACAAAGTTGTCCTTATCAGAATTTTTGGATTCAGTCTCGTATATTCATCACATGCCGGAAAAAACTGTGCTTGCAGAAAATTATAACTTAATTTTATTTCATTGTGCAAATAGCATATCAAATGTCAATAATATCTGTACAGAAATGGAATAACAATGACATCTTAAAATTTGTTTGATTATGAAAACTTTTTTTTTATGAGTAATTAGTTTTCATCCCTAACTTTTTCTGTATTAGGTTCCGAGCTATAGAGGAGGGAGATGAGGGGGATAAAACGAACTTCTTGAAAAAATCAATGTGAAGAAAGATTACATATTCTATTGTGTTTGATCTTCTAGTAACCAAATTAATTTTTTTGGGGGGAGCCCATTTGGTCCCCCGGGTCCAATTCACCTCGACATACTGTATATCTAATATTATTGAAAAAATTGTATATTATCGCTAAGAAAAATCATCAAAATTGCTCTAAAGCATTCGTTCGGTCGATTGACTCAGTGTCTTAGAGCTGGGGGGCGATAAAAAAAACTGGGCGAGAAATGTTTCCGGTATCATCCAGATTCATAATCTGCAAGCTTTTCTGAACATAAAACAGTTCACAGAACGCGGTCCCCTTGTTTTGCTTACTCAACTCTTTCCAGATCCTTGTCTATATAGTATTATCGAAAACATTGAAGATCTCCAGTGAATCATCAGAAGAAAAACTCTTAGTGAAATTGATTGAAGAACTTGAAGTTAAAATATGATACTTCTTGAAAATTCTTTGTAACTAAAATACAAAATAACCAAATTGGAAGATGAAGTAAGCATTAAAAACGCGGAGATAACGAATTTTAAAAAAGACTCAACAGTCTGGAAACAAGGTTGAATGCAATGGACGATGATCGCAAGAGACGCAATGACCCAAAGATTGTAGGAACGAGCGTTGCGATTAAATCTGCGGTAACAGATGATTGCCACGTTCCCACTAATTCTCCCTATGATCTTGAAGAATACACATCATTAGAAATGCGCACGAAAAATTCTGAAAAATTGTTCAAATTGGCTGATGTAGGCACAGCCATTGCGACAGGTCGGGAAAACTGTTCGTTGGCAAAAGATAACCTATACTTACTCAAAAAATCGTAAAAAGATGATGCAAACATGCATAGAAAATACGAATGGAAGCAGGATTCTCGGAAACGGTCACGTAAATCTTCCGGCCGTATCTTGATTGTGGGTACTTTCTCGGGCGCTTCGTCAGTCGTGGGACTACAAATATATAAACAACTACATGTTTCTAATTTGTTGAAACCAGATACGACGACTGTCGATGGTCTACGGTCCTTCCTTCAAACAAATTTTATGGATATTAAATATGAAGTTCTACTGTCTCAATATCCGGAGAGGTATGTTTCTCTTTCAAAGTTGAGATCTCTAGCAGTCAATTTCAGACAGCAATGGATGGATCAGTTTGGCCAAACAAAGCCACTGTATATAATTGTTTCATCGCAGATTGACAAACCACGATCACAAAAAACGGAAAGCGGAATGCAAACCGTCAAACAAATTAAGTTTAATACAGATAAATATACAGTGCTAAACGAATAAACTGGACTTTTTAACAGAATTTAAGTGAAGAATCTCTTGATATTTGAAGTATTGTGAAACATTGGTGCCATGATGATAACATTTCGATGATGTCAATTCCAGGTTATGAAGAAGTCGATCATTTCAGTCGACCCCCCAAAAAGCGTGGAGGTACAATAATCTATATAAAGTCCGGACTTCAGATATCACCCTTGGATATCTCAAGGTGTTCAGAGGAGGTGCACTGTGAGGTGTGGGACATTAGAGTAACTATACAAAATCGTAAGTTAGGCGTCATTAGTTGCTACAGGTCACCTAGAGGGAACTTCCAAATAAATTTTTTTAGGCATATTACATAATGCTCTAGAATACTGTAGTGCAAGGACTGATGTCATGTTTCTGTGCGGCGACATTAATGTAAATTATTTCGATAGTGGCAGCAATGATAGAAAGCTGCTCAGTGATTTACTCGGATGTTTCAACCTCACGGTCACTTCAGTGCTATCAACTAGGTTGTTCGTTAATGCTGGTGGTAGTAAAACAACTAGTGCCAAACTTGATCAAGTCCTGACTAATTCGGATCGTCATCAATTTGAAGTTGAAGTCGTGAAAGAAAATCTCAGCGACCACAAAATAATGAATGAATTTCTTCTTTGCTTCTCCCTTATCTTTGCTCTTAAGTTAACCCCCGAAGTCAGTCATAATTATAAAGAAGAAGAGAAAAGAAAATATTTATTTATCCATGTAGACAGTATACATCTGTATTGGACAAGTCAAGACAACTTAACGTAATGTATATTATCCTCATAATTTAAAACATCTTTGACAATTCAAAAAAAGGCAAGAGAAAGAAAAAATTTTAGTTATTTATAGAGAAAGAAAAAATTTTAAAGATGAATCATAACCTTCATTCATAATATATCAGCCTCAATTATGTCTTCCATATACTCTGAAATACTATTATAGGCTCTGACCAATAACAATTTCTTGACAGATCTTCTAAACACAGACAGTGTTCAGCAACACTCAGTACATCCGGTGATTCCTCCTCCAAAAGAACCTCCAGACTATTCATTTTATTATAGCACTGTACATTCAGCTGAAGAAGTTTAAAAGTACTATAATTTTTTGGAATTGTTACAGGAACAATTAAATCTACCGAAATCAACTAGGAGTAAGAGTCACTTTTCTTGGTTGAAAAAAATGACGTATACTTGCTTTATTGGGCAAGTATACATTAAATTTTGTGTATATGATTTCATTTGTTCACTGAAATCTGCAATTATTGATTCTTTGTGAATAACATTGTGATCCAGTACAGAGATTTTATACTTCAATAAGGAGTTATTTTCCAAAAGAACAGTATTTTTCGCTTCTATTTCACGAATTATTTTCAATAGTAAATCCTGTTTAGTAGACTCACTAGTAACTTCTAGAATTCTCGGTGAGTTCTCAGCATCAGGAATGTTGTCACCATCACTTTGTTCGTTTATTGAAGGGGATAAAATTTCTTCTTCGCAATATTTTTTGGCTTTCCCAGAACAGCTCCGATGGTAAACTTTTGTACATTTCGTAATTTCACACAAACTTTCACAACTGCATTTTTGCAATAACCACATTTATTATATTCGCCTTGAGGAGCGTCACTCGCACCAACTTTCCTCGTCGACGACATTACTTCGAATCAAATTAAAAAATATAAATGACTTTACTTTAAATAACTTCGCTACAATAATTGCAAACACTGACTTTGCTGACTTGTATTCAAACTCAGATATACACTTCAAGAAAATTTCTGATTTATTGCAATGTGCTATGTATTAATGTATTCCATCAAAGAATGATAGGGTAAATGAAAATTGTAATAATGCTTGGATAACTAATGAAATCAGACAGGCTAGTAGATATATAGAGGATCAGTACTGGGTTTGCTCTAAATTGAAGACTACTCAATCCATAAACATGTATAAAAGGGCAAAGAGTTATTATTAATTATTATTGGGATATTCTAAGTTAAATTATAATGCGAATTTTTTGGCAAATTCAACTAATATCAACAAGGCTGTAGGGTCTATTGTAAATCGGGAAACCGGTAGAAAAGGTAGATACAATAGACCAGTCTCACTTAATCTGGATTTGTGTTTTGTCCAGAATACTGTTGCAAACACCTTTGGTAAACATTTCTCGATGATAGCTGAGCTGAAATTGAAACATCATCATGGCAATGCGAAGTCCGTATCTTTTATGTACATTCTCACCAATGACGATTCACAATTTTTATTTTTATCCAGTCATCGATTTTAAGGTTGTAAATGTCATTAATGTATTAGGTAATAAAAAACTTCAGTTGCTGATTAGTTGTCTTCTAATATGTTGAAGTCTATAGAATCTAGTATTCCAAAGCATCTGTCATATATTATCAACATCTCTATCACATCAGGCAGGTTTCCCTCATCTTTAAAACCTTCCATTATAATTCTCGTATTAAAAAAAATTATATTCATGATATATTGAATTATTGACCTATTTCCATTTTAAGTGTCTTATCGAAAGTCATAGAAAAAATTGTTATGCGTCGTATGATTAACTATGCGAATAAATTTAAACTTCTTACGTGTTCTCGACATGGTTTTAGATCTAGTCGCTCAACGGAGGCGGCAGCCATTTCTTTTGTAGATTATGTACATTGCAGCCTAGATGAAGGGCTTTCTGTTGCTGGTCTATTCTTCAACATATCGATGGCATTCAACGTTCTAACGTTATATTATAATCTCGGATTCCGAGGCGTATTTCTGGATTGACTTCATAGCTTCGTTACAGGTAGGACTATTCTCACATGACAGTTAAGGTCCAGGATACATTCTTCAAAGCTTACGATATAAATTCAGGAGTTCCCCAGGGGTCTGTTCTTGGCACCCTCCTATTCATTCTTTTCGTCAATGATCTTCCAGATCACGTTCTTTTATGTAATATTACGTTGCTTGCGGATGATACTTCGTTGGCTATATCCACTGAAAGCCCGGAGAAGCTTATTCTGGTATGTGGTAATTTGGTACATTGCTTCACAGATTGGCGTCATTAAAATGCGTTGATTGTGAATATTGAGAAGACTGATTATATGTTTCTTAGCATTAAAAACTAATATCGGACATTGACTTTACGCTTTGGTAGTACATTCATCACCTCTAAGGATCATGTTGAATTCCTTGGGGTAATTCCATTGGTTGTAGTTTGAGATTGTGTCAACATATTGATGAGTTATGCAAAAAATTGAGTAAAGCCTACCCGCTATAAGTCAAATAAAAGATTCTCTCCCTAGAGAATCTTTGTCGAATGTGTGCTACAGTCACTTAACCGTTAATAATTATATATTGCTGTGAGGTTATATTGCTGTGGGACCTCTCTAATATAAATAGAGTATTCGTGTTTCAACAACGTATTATACGTATGAGGTTTATTCTGAATCCTCGTTCTTCTTGTAGGCCGGTATTCATAGCATATGGAATACTGACGGTTCCCTGTATATACATATTCAGGAGTTTTCTAGTTCTCACGAAAAAAACACAAGAAATTCTCAAGTGTTGCTACTTCCTCATCACAGAACTTCTGACTATGAATCTTCACCAATGTATGAGTTAAGCTCTTGAATCATCTGCCTGATTCTATAAAATGTTTATCCAAAACTAAATTGAGAAATGTGGTTAAGTTGCAGTTGATGAAAAAATGTAACTACTCTAGGAGAATATTTCAATGATTTTGATTTCTAATTATTCTCTAATTTGACGTCTCCTATACATTTGTTTCTATATGTCTAAAAGGATAAATAAAGATTATTATTATTATTGTTATTATTATATTAGTATTATTTCAATATAATTATATATATATATATATATATATATATATATATATATATATATATATATATATATATATAAAATTCTTATATAAAATTCTTGTGTCACGGGGTACGTAATCGAACTCCTCCGAAATGGCTTGACCGATTCTCATGAAATTTTGTGAGCTCATTGAGTAGATCTGAGAATCGAACAACATCTATTTTTATACCCCTAAATGTTAGGGGTAGGCCACCCCTAAATTTGTTTTTTTAGTTTTTCGACAAAATTTTCAGTTTTTATTTTTTCATGATACAACATACAAAAATACATGCAACCCTAAATTTTCACTCTTCTACGATCAACCGTTATTTTTAATAGCTGTTTATTTCTTTGGCGGCTTGATGATATTGTTGGCAGGCGATTTCAGGCAGACGTTGCCAGTAATTCCCCGTGGAACGCCTCCAGATGAATTGAATGCTTGCCTAACGCAACACCTTTATGGAATAACGTAAAAACATTATCGCTAACCACTAATATGAGAGTTCAACTTCAAAATGATCGAAAGTCCCACTTGATGCGACATCTGGATTAATTACTCTCACCAACGACTTTTGCCGGTTTGTAGACTCTCAATTAGCTCTTATTGAAAATGTTAGTGAGAATTATCAGAATTATGCTTGGTTAAGTCAACGAGCAATTCTTGCCGCAAAGAATAATGATGTACACGCACTGAATTTCACCATTCAATCAAAATTTTCTGGCGATTTGGTAACATACAAATCCGTTGATTCCATAACAAATCCAGATGATGTAGTAAATTATCTAACGGAGTTTCAGAACTCTCTAGAGTTACCAGGATTTCCACCACATAACTTGCAACTCAAAGTTGGTACAGTTATTATGATATTGCGTAATTTGAATCCACTGCGACTTTGCAACGGTATTGGACTTTCGGTAAAAAGGCTTATGCCGAATTTGATTGAGGCAACCATTATTAACGGAAAGTACGCAGGTGAAAATGTATTTATTTCTCGAATACCAATGATTCCGACTGATCTTCCGTTTGACTTCAAACGATTGCAATTTCCAGTTCGCCTTGCGTTCGCAATGACAATTAACAAGTCGCAAGGCCAATCGCTAAGTGTTTGCGGGATAAATTTAGAAAATCATTGTTTTTCACATGGGCAGTTATACGTTGCGTGTTCACGAGTTGGAAAACCATCCGCTTTGTTTGTATTAACGTCAGACCAAAAAACAAAAAATGTGGTTTACCAAAGAGCACTTCAATGAAACGAATAATTTGCGGACACGTATAAAGTTTATATTCATTATTTACTTTGCATTCACTTTCATTTACTTAGAGAAGTCAACTAAAAAACACTTCATTTTTGTAATCGAAAAGAAATCATTACTGTTGTGAAATGAAATAAAATTTTTCCTTTTCAAATATAAAAAAGTTCTTCTTCATCTTTTAATCACCAAACGAAATGTTACATAAAACGAATCCATCTGGTGGCGAAACGGAGTTCGCCGGATTTGCTAGTATATACAGTGGCGGATTAACGTATAAGCACTACAAGCACCTGCTTGGGGCCCCTGTTCTCCAGGGGCCTCCTACCTCTGCTGGCGTTTCATTTTGTACCTACATTTTATCGAGATTCATCCACAATATGTCCGAAATCACAAGGCGCGAGCAGTCCGGGAGTGACCCTTCATACACCCCCGCAGGGCCCTGCCCCCTCCGCGCGTCGCGAGACCGAGTGAGTGAGTTGTCTTTGCATTGCAAATGATAGCGCCCATACGCATTACCGCACGTACACCTACTTCATTTACGGAGTGGCTTTGATTGAAACTACACTTATCGTTACCCCACACTAAGGTGGTAAAAGTGTCCGTTTTTGCACACCACGTCTATTTTTCAGTAAAAAGCCAACGGTGAAACATATAAACGGGAATGGTTACTGTATTCAAAAACAAACGGATCTTTGTACTGCTTTGTTAGCAAGTTGTTTGCTAACAAATCCATCGCCACAGCGCCGAGCCAATTTGCAGCTGACGGATTTGGTGATTGGTGCATCGTAATTGCAATTGAGCACCATGAAAATAGTTCAGCTCATAAGACTTTATGCTAACTTATTTGAGTCGAAGACAAGGTCTAGGGATCACAAAAAATCTAGAGGCACAAGTGAAAGAAGAAAGAAAATATTAGCAAAATGTATTGCAACGAGTTATTGCAGTTATACAAACGCTTGCAGAACGTGGTTTGGCCTTTAGGGGACATGATGAGTCTTTTGGATCTATAAATAATGGGGATTTTTTGGGTTTACTTGAACTTGTGGCTCAATTTGATCCATTTTCAGTAAGCCATATTGCAAGATATGGAAATAAAGGGAAAGGCAACCCATCATATCTATCGAAAACAGTATGCGACGAACTTAGCGATTTAATGAGTGATAAAGTTCACAAAGTGATTGTCGAAGAAATACAATCAGCTGGGTACTTCAGCCTCTAAGTGGATCTCCACCCCAGACCTTTCACATACGGATCAACTAAGTATTATTTTGAGATACGTATCGCCGTCTGATGGTATGCCCGTGGAACGATTTCTGAGGTTTTCAAATTTAAAAAGTCATACCGGAGAAGAGATGGCAAATATAGTACTCAGTTATCTAGAGGGTTGCAAAATAGAATTTGCAAAGTGCAGAGGACAATCATATGACAATGCTGCTAATATGTCGGGACGATACAAAGGGATGCAGCAAAAAATTTTAGAGACAATAGATACAACAAATATGCTGTATTTATACCATGCGCTGCACATACTCTAAACTTGATTGGTCGCAGTGCTGTTGACTGTTGTACGGGCGCAGTGAATTTTTTTTCGATGGTGCAGTTGTTATACAATTTTTTTTCGGGTTCTACTCATCGTTGGGCAGTTTTGAAAGAATTAATAGGAAACGATAGCGTTCTGAAGTCGCTGTCGGACACTCGTTGGGAAGCTCACGCTGTAGCTACGAATGCAATATTACAATCCTATCCGAAAATTTTGGATGCTTTAGATGAAATTGCTGAGGACACAAACCAAAAAGGTGAGAATCCAGGTTAGAATCACAAAATATTTCAAACAAAATGCAAGAGTTTGAGTTTATATTTATGATCAACTCGTGGAATGATATTCTACAAGTTTTTCATCGCACCAGAAAAGGACTCCAAGAAGAAGGATTAGATCTTAAAACGTGTTCCAATTTGTATCATTCTTTATCGGGTCATCTCGTTGAAATGAGCAATCAAAATTTTTCCTAGAATTAGGAAGAAACAAGTAAATGATGGAAATGCAGAGGAACTTGATTTGAATCCTAGAGACAAATTCCGCATTGAGACTTTCAATGTAATAATTGACACACTTAATGCTCAAATGCAAAGAAGAGGTGATGTATACCACGAAGTTTCACGAAAGTTTTCATTTCTTGCGGAACTAAATAACTCATGTTCAGAATATGAAAAAGATATCCAATTGCTCTGGGAATCTTACCCAGAAGACTTCAATGAAACCTTCCTCGGCGAATTTAATCATTTTCACAAATATGTTCGAATAAAATATGAATCTTCAGAAACAAAAGTCACCCATTCCGATCTATATGAAATGATTATTAAAGATAAAGTAAAGTGCGTATTCCCAAATATAGAAGTTGCGTTTAGAATCTTTCACAGCTAAATGATTACTAACTGCTCTGCTGAACGATCCTTCTCACAACTAAAAAGATTAAAAAACCCGCAAAGAACAAAAATCCGTCCAGACAAGCTTAATTCTTTAGCATTAATATGTATTGAGGCAGACATACTTCGTCAGATAAATTTCGACAATGTAATCTCGGAGTTAGCTCCGATTAAGGGAAGGAAAAAAATGTTTCAAGTTTCAAATTACTTTCTACCTTCCATTCCATTCTTTCCATTTCTATTTAAGCAATAGAGGGCCTACACAGGCTCTGTGCTTAGGGCCTCGGATACACTTAATCCGCCAATGAGTATATATATATATATATATATATATATATATATATATATATATATATATATATATATATATATATATATATATATATATATATATATATATATATATATATATATATATATCAGAAAATCAATACAAAAAAAAGAAATCTGTAGTTCTCGTGCTATATTATCACACGATAATATAGCACGAACCTTATAGCAGAGGTGGCCAACTGAAACATGAGCAATGCGATGTCTCCATTATCCTTCTGGGGATAAATGTTAAAAAATATTGGAATCGATACCTACATTCATTGAAAACGTAAGGCAGTTACTGTTTCGTCCTACAAGGTACTCATCAGTTACGCCATGTTCAACAAATTAAGGGCAATGACTTTAATCCTTACATACCCTCCTATTGATTGTAAGACAGAAATGTAAAGTAAGTCGTACGCATTTGTAATGTACATCTCAAATCTAAGGAATCAATGAAAAGCACATGAATACATCTAACATTGAAAGTTTCATCAACACGTCCTCATCAATTGAGATAATACATTTTAAAAATT
This sequence comes from Henosepilachna vigintioctopunctata, assembly GCA_030704895.1. Taxonomy (NCBI): domain Eukaryota; kingdom Metazoa; phylum Arthropoda; class Insecta; order Coleoptera; family Coccinellidae; genus Henosepilachna; species Henosepilachna vigintioctopunctata. The sequence continues at coordinate 4,136,957 of JARQZJ010000036.1, read as the reverse complement.
TTTGTTTTTGGAACAATTTCGTTTAATTTCATGAAGTGATGCGCTATATAGTTTACGGTTGTAGAAACCCTCGGTGTTATTTCTCAAAACATGAATGAAATTTACTACAAGAAAAAAAATTTTGTAGTTCTCGTGGTATATTTTCGCACTTGTAGATATTCGATATCAAAGTATAGTATGACTTTTCGTACTACAACGGAGTTTCACATAGTAATCTTAAAAACAGTAACTATCTTATGCTTTCAATAAATGTAGGCATCGATTTCAATATCCCCTAACATTTATCATTGATGAAATTGTTCAAAAAACTAGAAATGTAAAATGTAGTATCTTAATTGATTTCTAAGATTTGAGATATACATTAATCTATGCATTATATATACATACGACTTACATTATATTTCTGTATAATGTATAGATACATAGATATAATATATAAAGTATAATGGAGAAAAAGCATTGTTCATGTTTCACATAGCCAGCTCTGCTCTAATGTTCTTTAGAATAATTTTCGAAAGAAAGTTATAACATACTTTGATATTATATATATATATATATATATATATATATATATATATATATATATATATATATATATATATATATATATATATATATATATATATATATATATATATATATATATATATATATATATATATATATATATATATATATATATATATATATATATATATATATATATATATATATATATATATATATATATATATATATATATATATATATATATATATATATAAATTATTTCATATTATATTCAATATAATACCATAAAATATATGTCTTGACGGAGTTTCAACTTTCGAAATTTTTTTCACTCGAGGAGAAGTAAGCAAAGAGATTAGACTATATGCCACCGAATAAAGTTCGTTTTGTACATCAGAACATGGAATCAATTGAAACGTCCTATTAGTGTGATTCTTTAGGTCACAAGGAAACCTTATTATTTGATAATTATCTTGAGTAATTTGTTATGTCCTTCTGACGTTTTTCTTAATATTGTGAATATGTATACTGCATTGCACTAAATTTATGAAAATAGAAATAATTTTATTCTATTTTGAGATAAATATTTGTTTCGACTGATTCAATATATACAACGAGGATATAATATTAGTTAACGGTCGTTATATTTTAATGTAAATGTGTTTTTAAGGGGAATTCGACCAATACTTTCACTGAATCACTATGTATTCCTTACCAAGCTTTCGAAACAATTTATTGCCTCATCAGGGTTGCTACAAGATATGTGAGGTAAATACATTTTAAAAAGAACACTTAAAATAAAATAAACTTACAGAACGTGAGATGATATGTCAACACATTTCGACATTAAACAATAACACAGTGATAAAATCAATTTTACAAATTAATATTCTCTCGGACATTAATCAATAAATATATTAATGGTATAGCACATTCAAATCTTTGATCTGGAATCATTCTTCTGTACGCGTTGCCAATTATATCACCGTTTATTCGATACTGTACAGTTGAAGACCGTTTCGTTTTATTCGGAGGAAAGAAAAGAAAAAACACACAACAAACTAATCACTCAGCGTCAGGATTGAAATTTGACTGTTTCATTCATCGAGCGGACCATCATAATATTGTAAATGCGGATACGTTAATAAATACGATTAATGCTATATTTATTGATTAATGTCCGAGAGAATATTAATTTGTAAAATTGATTTTATAACTGTGTTATTGTTTAATGTCGAAATGTGGTGACATATCATTTCACGTTCTGTAAGTTTATTTTATTTTAAGTGTTTTTTTTAAAATGTATTTACCTCACATATCTTGTAGCAACCCAAGATGAAGCAATAAATTGTTGCAAAAGCTTGGTAAGGTATACAGAGTGATTCAGTGAAAGTATTGGTCGAATTCCCTTAAAAACACATATACATATATATATATATATATATATATATATATATATATATATATATATATAAAAATATATATATATATATATATATATATATATATATATATATATATATATATATATATATATATATATATATATATATATATATATATATATATATATATATATATATATATATATATATATATATATATATAAATATATATGTAGGCTCTGAGGCTCTTAATCGAAATCGAAATATTTCAAATAAATATTAAATTAAATTAAACTCTTGGCTCAATATTTCACGATTTATTTAACAATATGAAATAGTCAACATTTTTCGAGCGTTATCTCATTTTCAAGACTGAATTTCATATTGTTAAATACATCGTGAAACATTAAACCAAAAGTTCAATTTAATTTAATATTCAATTATGTTTCACCAAGAGTTAAGCGAGAATTCAATCTCAGCCATTTCAAATGAAGCTCTCAGGGGGCTGTCTTCACTTTCGATAGTGAATATTATGTGCGCTTCGAAAAACTCATCGATCTTGTTGAATGATAATAGGATATAATTGTTTCATCATTGTTATGAATCGTCATTCCGTATGTAATAAATCGATGAAGAAATCATGGCTTCAAAAACGCTATGGATCTCCACTGGTTTTGTAGAGGACTGGACCAAAATCCTTTGCCTCTTTTCATCTTTCTCTTTTTCTTTTGGTATTTCTCATTACTGTTTAAGCTTTGTTCTTGAACAGTTTTATCAACTTATCTTGTTCGCTGATGAATTCAAGCTTCAGGTTTGTGGTCGCATTCGTTAACACGAATGCAATCAACATTCTACCCAGAATGGTCGCCAATCCGTCTTCTGTTTTTTCTGTCTTCTGGGGTGCTACTTCTGCGGCTTTCTTTTGCCAGAAGTTTTCTGTCGGTTGCTAGTTTGGTTTGAATTTTCCAGTTGCCGTTGGTTTCGTGAATGAATTGTTCGGGTTTTTAGGGCACTTAACGTTTGTTGATGAGTGCTCTCCGCTACAGTTGGCGCATTTAGACGTTGTCGTCTTCGCTTTTTTGCATTCATAGGAGTAGTGAGAGTCTCCGCATTTCATGCATTTGTGGTCGGCGTGACAGTTCCTCTGCACATGCCCAAATAGCTGGCATTTGTACCATTGGACTATTCCGCTCTTTAACCGTATACTCTCTACTTGGACAGAGAGTCCGCAGCAAAACCTCAAGTCGTTTTTAATAGACTTATACTCTTCCGGGATTTCGACTAGGACTAGGGGGGCAAAAGTCCTTTCTTTCCCTTCATCCTGACCACTTTCGTGATTGGATAGCCCAGTTCCCTCAGATCTTCGGTTATTTCCTCTTCAGTTCTTTCGGTCATTATTCCCCTTATAACAACCCTCAATGGCTTTTCGCTTTTTTCTGTTCCTTGAGCAGGTGGAACATGCTCTTCAGTCCTCCTCTGTGGCAGGTACGACTTGAATGCCTTAGTGAACTAGTTTGGCTTTGGTGTAAATGATTATCAATATTTTGCACATCTTTGAGATGTCGTTCCATTTTTCTTTTTCCCGGATGATAATAGGGATCATTTTCTCCTTTCTTGACGGTTTTATGGCCTTGCTCTTCTGTTTTTGTGTGATCGGTTCTTCTTGCTTGTTGATCTCTGCTACTGTTTGTGTTTCCATTTCCTCTTCGGTTGATAACGATTCGAACTTCTTTTTGTCGATATTTTCGTGTCTTGAGGTTTATTGGTAGTTGTCTTCACTGTTTTCTTTGGTGCCTGAAACTCGTTGGATTCAGGTTTCAGACCCCTTTTCGCGTTAGTGGCATTGTCACGTTTCTGCTTTTTTTGACTCGTTTTCGATTCGTTCTTGACCGGTTTGTCGGAATATGCCTTTTCCAGTTGGTCTATGAATTCCAACACATTGTAACCTTGAGCGGCCAAGAATCCGAGTGCCCCTTTATTTTGTCCGCCCTCTTCATCGCCTCTTCCATTTTCTTCTTATCGCAGTTCATTCTGAATATTACATCAATAATACTAGGATTCTATTATAATTTATAAATATCCGAAAGTTTCGAAAAGAACTGTGTTTCAATATCGAATTTGTGGGCGTGGTCTATGATGTTGTTTCGACCACGTTGTCGCTTCGGTATGACTGCTCCTGAACACGTGTCCGTCTGCAATGGCTGCTGGTCCTCGAATTCTTCAAAAACGCCCACAGGTATTATACTCGAATGAGGGGAAGGGAACAACACTTTATGAAAATTCACGTGAGGTCACTCTATCGAGTAAAAGACGTATAAACTATCTATTTTCTAGATTCATACTCATGGCAACATTTGTGCGAGTACGTGAGGCTTCGTGGACATTTCATTCGAGAAATCTCTCTGCAATGTGTAAGAATGGTCTCATGCCTAATCACTCCAGATCACGCCCCGCCGGGCAGAAGGTGAGCTAGTTTCAAGATTCCCGAATCATTGATACTAGTGAATATTGAGACTCTTAATCGAAATATTTCAAATTAAACTCTCAGGGAGCTGTCTACACAAATGTCGTCAACGAGAACGAACCTATGACTTTCGAGAGTGAATATTAAGAGAGCTTAAATTCTGTCCACTTGTTTTCAACGGAGAGAATATTTACGTATTCCAATAATTATGAGTTTGAAGATATATGAGTCTATATTCTGGGGCAGTTCTCCAGATGATTTTTAATAATATCTTTAATGCATTTTGGTGCTTCGATCAGAGAATCTTGATCGCATAAGTAGTCGTCTTCCTAAATTTCATTTTGAGAGATCAAGTAGGGATTGGTGTAAGGAACGATCAGATTGTTTTGAGGTAAATAATATAATTTACACGAGTTGTAGTACATTCTTTGAAATAATGGAATTCCTATTGAAAATAACAGTATTTTATTCTTGAATATTACTTTTGTATGACATAATTCATATTAATATTTTTAGTTATAAAATGGAATAATATCGTTGTTCTTAATAAATTTTGAAAATTTGGAATATGATAAAATTGATTCATGTAATAAATGCAATCTTGCAAAGCTAACTGCTGTCTGTATTTCATCTAGCACAATTTGGATATCTTTCAATTGAACGAGCAAAATATGCATTTGTTGAACTTCTCCTAATTGTGATACTATTTGGAAAAATTTTAAGTTTACCGACATTTCATGAAATTTGTTACTGAATCTATTTTTAAGATCATTCAGTTAATTCATTGAAAATTTCAGTGAAAGTCATTTACTTCAATCTGAATCAGTAATTGGTAGTTCTAAAATAGAATTTTCTATCGCACTGTGCACGGTAATATCCTTTACTTGGAAATCTATAGTATTTTCATCTTGGTTCTCAATTTCGTCATGATTTTGCGAATCTAATAAATTTAAATAGTCATCTACTTCTTCGGTTTAAACAATTGAGAGAATGTCGACTTCAATAGCATTAATTTCAACATTTCTTCCTTCGAATTTGATTCTTGAAAAGGCGTCGATGTTACCATTCGATCCTTTTTTATATTTTATTTTATAGTCCGTTTCTTCTAATTTAATGCGCCATCTCATTAACCGCGAATTTGGCTCTTTTAGAGAAAATAACTTACATAATGTTTTATGATCGGTGTAAATTGTAAATTTTCGTCGGAATAAATATCTAAATAAGGATCTAAAATATTTACACGACCATACTGTAGCTAAAAGTTCCTTGTCTATGGTGTTATATCGAGTTTCAGCTTCGTTTAGTGTTGTACTCGAGAATGCGATTAGAAGATCATTAGGGTTACCTTGTGATAATACTGAACGTATTGCCTAACCTGAAGCGTCTGTTGTAAGAAAATAATGTTTTTCAACATCTGGTTATTTGAATATTGGACATTAAGTAAGTTTTGTTCACAAATTTGAAAAGCTTCCATATATTTAGGGTCATCAATGTTAGTTAACTCTTGCTTCCTTTTTCAGGCAAACAGTCAAAGGTTTTGATATCTGTGGAAAAAAGGGAATACATTTTCTGCAATATCCTACTAAGCCTAAGAATAATTTAATTTCTCTTTGAGTTTTTGGTAATGGAAAATTTGTAATAGCTTTCAATTTGTTCGGATTGTGTTTAATCCTTCCAGTAAAATTATGTGACCTAAGAATTCGATCTCAGTTTGAAAAAAGTGACATATATCTAGTTGTATTTCAAATTGTCTTTTTTGAATGCTTCTAACACGATATTAATATCTGCTAAGTGTTGTATCAGAAAATATCACTACTCCATTCATATAAACGTAGCAAATTTTTCCTAAATAGTCTTTCGAAATTTTATACATTAGTCTTTGGAAAGTTGCGGGGGCTCATTTTAAACCATTCTAAGAGCATTCTCGAAAATTCGTAGTGTCCGTTATCTACTGTGAACGCTGTCTTTTTGATTGATTCTTCATCTAATTCGATCTGATGGATAGACGCTAAATCGAATGTTGCCAAATACTTTTTACTTCCTAATTTATATAATATACTGTCCATGTGTGGGAGAGGATATTTGTCATCTACAGTTTTATCGTTTAGTTTTCGATAATCTATAGCTATACGTCATTTCGTTCTTCCTGACGAAATTACGAATTCTGACGAAATTACGCTTTCCTCTTTACGAATTTCCGTATATCTATAAATTTCACAATGTATCGGTGTTTCATCAATTGTTCGCATGCTATGTATAATTGAACTTGAAAAACTTAAGGGTTGCCCTGGCAGTTGTAATACGTCTTCATTTTGTTGTAATGTTTTGTAAGTTGGTTTCAAATTTTTGATTCTAAATTAGATAAATCTATAGGAATATTTGAAGGCTTTTAACTCACTCTTTGATACTTAAAAGGAGTTTGACTATGATCATTAATCAATATCTGATTTTTGAAATCTAAATTGAATCCGTACTTATTCAGAAAATCTGCTCCTATTAATACGTCATAATTCTTGTCGAATTTATATAAGATGCGAAGATGAAAATCGTTTATTTGAAATTCTCGGAATACTGGTAATAAATCTTTTTCATACGACGTTTCTTACGTCTCATACAGGCTGTTAAAGTAGTTGATTCATTGAAAATTTGTTTCCTAAAATTATTATAACCGAATTTAGGGTCTATGGAATATACTGGACATCTATCTAATAAAAGTTTATATTTGGGATTTCGAAATTCAATAAATGGTAATTGGTGTTTATTATCTAATTCAGAAGTCAGGTCGATGAATATTCTGAGTCTAGTTGTATAAAAATTTGGTTGATTAATTTCGTGATTTTGATCTAATTCATAATTTTCACGATCGTTATCATATGTTTCGTAATCGTCATAAGTGTGTCCTATATGGGTTAGTTCTTCGAATGAGAAATTTGGGTTTTGATAATTGTAATTTTGAATGAAAATTGGAAATTTCTTTGTTGAATTACTTGGTATTGTATTAAATAATTTTGTCTTTCTTCAGGATAGTTTCTCATTTGTATTGACATTTTTTCAGGAGGTGTTAGTGTCTTTATATTCGAATTCGGTTTGAATACATTACTTTGTTGTTTAGGACCTTTGTTGTTTAGAACTTGTTTAATAGTTGGAAAATACGTATTTACTGACCTTTCTTGGATATGATTCATTGGTTTCGAAAGAAAAGTTATTTTATTCTGTAGGGAGAAATGTATAATTACTTTTCTGTTCAGAAGGATTTCTGGTTCAAAATGTTGATTATTTTGACGTTTGTAATTACTGGAAATATTTCATTCGAACAGTACAGAAAATTGTCCGCAATGTGTGCGAATAATCCCATGCCTTTATTGTTCGAATGAAATATCTACAAAGCCTTCCACTCTCGCTCTTGTTGTCATGAGTAGGAATCTTGAACTCCAGGAGAGTTTATACGTCCTTTTTTCGATAGAGGGAGCCTACGTGAATTTTTCACTATGTAAAATTGTCCTCAATTTGGTATAGGACCTAGGTTCGTTTTGAAAAACATCGATTCTTGATTGTTAGATTGAGTATGGACTGATGATTCATAATAAGGATGAAACAATTGTATCCTATTATCATTCAGCGAGATCGATGCACTTTTCGAAACGCTCTTAATATTCACTCGAAAGTGATGGGTTCGTTCTCGTTGACAACATTTGTGTAGACAGCTCCCTGAAATTTCCATTCGAAATATTTCGATATTCCGAGTGAGAGTCTCAGTATTTACTAGTATTGAATGACCTGTTAATCTTGAAACTATATATATATATATATATATATATATATATATATATATATATATATATATATATATATATATATATATATATATATATATATATATATATATATATATATATATATATATATATATATATATATATATATATATATATATATTATTGAGCAATTTAAGTAAAATAGTTTTTGAAAATTTAACTAGGTGGCAACACTACATATGAAATTTATTGCAACTAAGTGTTCTTGCTGTCATTTATCTTATTACCAAATAAAAGTTATATTTGTGCTAATTACTATCGTTTATTTGATAAACGACCCATAATCCTTTAGGTTATGGGCCCAGTAGATTCTGCAATTGAAAGTTTTAAGAAAAATAGCAAAGAAAAAGTTACAATCGTATTGTGAAGAAATTGACAGAATAACCTCAAAATGGATTCAATGCGGTCAATAAACTTAGAAAAATTTGATGGAAATAACTTTAGGCAATGGAAATTCCAGATAAAGTGTGCCCTAAAAGCAAAAGGGATTGATATTTCAGTGCCTAAACCGGCTGGAAATAATGTTGAATGGACAAAGAATGATGGCATGGCCATGTTTATTATAACATCTTCGATGGACTTCAAACAAATAACTTTAATAGAAAATTGTGAAACTGCTAAGGAAATAATGACAAAACTTGAATCAATATACGAACAAAAGAGTGAATTATGTAAAATGTTGATCCATGAAAAGTTTTACCAGTATAAAATGTCTACAAATGACAGTGTAGCTCAACACATTTCTAAAGTGGAATCATTGGCCAAGCAGTTAAAAGAAAGTGGCGAAAGTATTAGTGAAATGGCTGTGATAACAAAAATACTTGGAACACTGCCTCATAAGTATAGATCACTCCGTCAAGCGTGGATGTCTTTGGATCCAGAGCAACAGACTCTTGTCAATCTCACTGCTCGTTTGTTAGATGAAGAAGCTAGTTTACAGTGTGAAGAAGAACAAGAAACCGCTCTTCTTGTGGCTAAGAAAGGATGGAAAAATAGCCCAAAACAAAGCGAGCTGAATAGAAATGCTAGTAATTCAAATCAAAATAAAAACAGTAAACACAGATTTGAATGTTATAATTGTGGGAAACGAGGACATTTTTCTCGAGAATGTCGTGCTCCAAAGAAATCCAAGTCTAGAAAACCTCAACAGGAAGGTGCAGACTTGTTAGCGTTTAATGTAGAAACCAAATTCCATGAAGCTGAAGACAATGTGTGGATTTTAGACAGTGGTGCCTCTGCACATATGACCTATAGAAAGGAGTTCTTTCTAGAACTATTGGAATGTAACCAGAAATCATTGACATTAGGAAACAAACAGTCAGTGGAAGTGGCTGGCATTGGCAAGGTGTTAATAAAGAGATGTGTCAATGGACAGTGGGAGAACAGTGAACTACGTGATGTATTGTATGTTCCGAATTTGCGACGAAATCTGTTCTCAGAAGGTGTGATAATGCGTAAATCCTATATCATTATCAAGAAAGACTCTGGTGCATTCATTTACAAAGGCAATGACTTGGTAATGTGTGCAACAATAACAGAAAATAATTTATATGAATTGAAAATTAAAGCTGTGGTCTCAGATACCTGTAACTTAGTTCAAAGTGATCAAAATAACATTAAAATGTGGCATGAAAGACTGGGACATGTTAACCTAAAACAAATCAAGTGTATGAGTGCTGATAATGTGGTAGAAGGCTTGAAACTGAATAACAGTGATAAAACTGATTTTGTTTGTGAAGCATGTGCATATGGAAAGCAGTGCAGATTTCCATTTCACAAATCTATACGAGGAGAACTACAGCCAGGTGACCTTGTATATAGTGATGTCTGTGGACCTATGAGTCATACATCTATCCAAGGTATGAGATACTTTATATTATTTAAGGATGCTGCTACAAGTTACAGGCATGTATATTTTGTCAAACATAAAAGTGATGTGATGGACATATTCATGAAATACAATGCTATGATCAAAAATAAGTACATGCATAGTGTCAGAATATTGCATACTGATAATGGAAGAGAGTATGTGAATAAAACCTTCAATGACTATCTCAGCAAAGAAGGTATAATTCATGAGTGTACTGCGCCTTATACACCAGAACAAAATGGGCGTGCTGAAAGAGAGAATCGTACCATTGTGGAGAGTGCACGTTCAATGTTGTACGCGAGGGATGTGCCACTGGAATTATGGGCTGAGGCTGTGAATTGTGCAGTATATTTATTAAACCGGACTTCCTCCAGCCAAACTCCTAAGAAAACACCATTTGAATTATGGAACGGCATCAAACCTCATATAGGCCATGTGAAGGTGTTTGGAAGTTTTGGATATGTCCATATTCCTAATCAGCTAAGAACTAAACTTGACAAAAAGGGTGAGAAAATGATACTAATTGGGTATGATAATAACAGTTACAGGATGTTCAATCCAGAAACCAAAAAGGTTAAAATATCAAGAAATGTAATTTTTGAAGAACATAATGTTCCAGAGATAAGGAAGAATATTACACAAATATACATTGACGATGAAGTGAAGACATTAGGACAACAAAATCAAATGCAAGAAACAAATGTAGAGGATACTCTTGTGGAAACTTCATCATCAGAGAATGAAGATAGCATGTTGAGTTGTAATAGTAATGACCCTACATATGAACCTTCTCAAGAATTAGATGATGATTTAATTCAAAGCAACATAAATTTGAGACCAAGGATTAATAGACGTTTTGAAGCAAACCTAATTGAACTGTCACTGCCACAAACGTATGCTGAAGCGATGAAAAGTCCACAAAGAAACGACTGGTTGAAAGCTATTGATGAAGAATTGCTTGCACATGAAGAGAATAATACTTGGACTCCAGTAGAGAGGTCTGGTCAACGTGCGCTTACTACAAAATGGGTTTTTGCTATAAAAAAGGATGAAAATGATCAGGTAAAACGGTTTAAAGCTCGTTTATGTGCACGCGGATTTAATCAAATAAAAGATATTGATTATCAAGAAATATTCTCTCCAACAACGAGATATGACTCTATAAGAATCATCCTTTCTATTGCAGCTAAATATAATTTAGAAATTCAACAGTTTGATGTAAAGACTGCTTTTTTGAACGGGTATTTGGAGGAGAATATTTTTATAGAAGTACCAGAAGGAATTTCATTTAAAAACGATTCTATCCTAAAACTTAATAAATCACTGTATGGACTTAAACAGGCGTCTCGTTGTTGGAATAGAAGATTCACTGAGTTTTTAATAAAATATGGTTTTGTGCAATCTCAGGCTGACAGTTGTGTTTATGTAGGTATTTTTAATGGGGTGAAAGTATTCATAATAATTTATGTTGATGATGCACTTGTAGTCTCTTCCAGTTCCTCAATGATTAAAAGAGTTATAGAATATTTGAAACAAAGATTTAAAATAAAAGAATTAAAATTGAAATATTTTGTGGGAATGGAAATAGAGAGAGTAAATAATTGTATCTGTATTTATCAAAGAGATTACATTGAAAAATTAATAGAGAAGTTTTGTATGAGTGATTCAAATCCTGCCAGTACCCCTGCAGATGTAAATGTTGTTATTTCAAAGAAAATGGATGAAAATATTATTAATTTTCCATACAGAGAAGCTATAGGGTCCTTGTTATTTTTGAGCTCTGTTTCAAGGCCTGACATTTCTTTTGCTGTAAATGTTTTGAGTAGATATGTAAACAATCCAAGTCAACAACATGTAAATGCCATTGAACGTGTTATTAGATACCTAATAAATACTAAAGATTTATGTATATGTTATGGAGAAAGTAGTGATCTCACTGGTTATTCAGATTCAGATTTTGCAGGTGATGTAGATACGCGTAAGTCTACTACAGGTTATATTTTTAATATGAATGGGGGACCTATAACATGGTGTAGCCAGAAACAGAAGACTACTGCTCTCTCCACAACTGAAGCAGAATTTGTAGCTGCTTGTGAAGCTGCAAAAGAGATATTATGGTTACAGCAATTATTATTAGATTTAGGTGAAAATATTACATCTGTTCCATTGTATGTTGATAATCAGAGTGCAATTAAGTTAATTAGCAATCCTGTTTATCATAAGAAAACCAAACACATAGATGTGAAATTTAATTTTATAAGGGAAAAGGTTGAGTTGGGTGTAATTAAACTAAATTATATTCCTAGTAACAGTCAATTAGGAGATATGTTAACTAAAGCATTACCAACTCAAGCTTTTATCTATTTAAGAGATCACATTCTGTTTTTCTTTTCACAACTCTAATTTCAGTAGGAGTTTATTTTTTTTAAAATTTGTACCTAGTTTAAATTTTAGTGAGAGTATTGAGCAATTTAAGTAAAATAGTTTTTGAAAATTTAACTAGGTGGCAACACTACATATGAAATTTATTGTAACTAAGTGTTCTTGCTGTCATTTATCTTATTACCAAATAAAAGTTATATTTGTGCTAATTACTATCGTTTATTTGATAAACGACCCATAATCCTTTATATATATATATATATATATATATATATATATATATATATATATATATATATATATATATCTCGTGTGGGGTTGTTAGTACCCCCATCGGGCGCCTCCCCAGGTGGCGGATAGGGGAAAGTCTCCTAGATATAGGAGACACTGATACACAGGGCGGACCAAAAACTAACTAAACAAATCCATTGGAGTCAGTTCAGTATCTGACGGCCAGTGGTCAGCGTCTGTTTCTCTAGTTGAGGAGGCTGTATTTCAAACTTCTCGAACTCAAAAATCGAGTCGTACACAATGTGGTCTCAATTGAGACCACCCCTAAGCTCTATTCAGCTTGAACGCATGATGGAAAAAAAAACAAAGTATCACTACCCAAGGCACCAGTCCAAAGACTGGCTTCACCTGATCATCCGATTCTGGGGGATCAGGGACACCATGCGGAGAAGAATCGGAGCTTCTCAAAAACCTTCCATTATCTCAAGATCAAACAAAAACATCACATCGGTACAATTAACGTTAATACACTCGCCAAAACAGGTAAACTGAAGCAGCTCACCAACACTATGAGAAAGTTCAATCTCAAAATCACCGCTCTCCAAGAAACACGAAGAATCATTTCGACACCGACAGTTTCAGAATCTACAAAGGGAAACCTGCCGTGAAAGTAATGGGCAAATTACCGCTTTTAGGTACCGGATTCGCGATACACAATTCCATACTAGACTCGGTTATTAATTTCACATCGCCCAACGAGAGAGTCTCGTTGCTTTCTATCAAATCAGCTAATAAAGCTTACACTTTAATCAATGTGCACGCTCCCATTAATCACCACAACAAAACCGTTCCAGAAAGCGTACAAGATTTTTGGAAAACATTGGAAGAAACAACCAATAACCAAAACAAATACCAAAACAACACGTGAAAATCTTGCTAAGAGATTTTAACGCACAGCTAGATAAGGAAAGGAAATTCAGAGACACTACGAGTCCCCATACTAAACACAAACGTACCAACAAGAACGGTGGAAGGTTAATCGCGTTCTGTAGGAACTTCGAACTCAAAATCATGAGTACTCAATTTCAAAAACCTGCACATAAGCTAACTACTTGGAGATCGCCCAGTCTCAAGCAGGGTGAATATCAAATTGATCATGTCGCAATTTCCAAGAACAACGTAAAGGAAATTTTAAATGTCAGAACTCGTAAAGGCGTCTATGATTCGGATCACTATCTCCTCCAAAGAAAAACAGAATTTCAACCCAATAGAAATAAAAAATTTACACCCAGAAAAGTTAGGTCCGATCCCGAATATCTGAAACTTCACAAGGATACAATCATTGCACAAATCAATCAGGAAGAATCGACGAATTGGGAAATCCTTACAAAGAATATTCAGAAAGCCATCACACTAGGGCAACCTCCTCGCACCAGGAAACACCGCTGGTGGAACTTAATCTGCGACCAAGCAGTCGACAAGAGAATAACTGCATGGAAAAAATTTAACGGCCATAAAAATGAGGAAAACTGGAAGAATTTCCTTACAACTCAAAAACAGGCCTCCAAAGTAATTAGAAGAGAAAAACGGAGATACGATAATAATAGGTGTCACAAAATACAGAAGGATTTCACCAATAGTAATACAAGAGATTTTTACAAAACTTTCAGAGAAAACTTGCGAGGATACCAAGCGCCCACTCTTTGCTTCAGAAAATCCGATGGCGCGTTGGAAACTAACACAAAAAATAACTGCAAAATGTTATCCGAATATTTCAGCACCCTTCTCAACTGCAGTCCACGCCAAGAAAAACTTATGTTCGACTTTTCGGGGTTTACGCATCCAGACTCGCAAGCCCCTGATATGGAAGAGATTACGGCAATTATCAAGCAACTCAAAAACAACAAAGCAGGAGAAGATGGGATTATTGCGGAACTCTGGAAACTGAACGATACTACTTTGACCCAAAAACTTCATCATTTAATATCAGAAATCTGGAGAACGGAACAGATACCGGAGGATTGGAAATGCGCGTTGATACATCCATTGCACAAAAAGAGGGACAAAATGGATATCAATAATTACAGGGGAATTTCCTTACTCCCGGTTGCGTACAAAATACTTTCTAAAGCACTCCTAAACAGAGTAGAACACCAAGCGGATCCACTAATTGGGGAATACCAAGCTGGATTCAGAAAAGGCCAATCATGTGCTGAACAGATCTGGACTTTGAAGACGATATTACAGATGAGGAAATGTAGAAATACAGTGATCACATTCATTGACTTCAAAAAAGCATATGATTCGGTAGACCGCGAAACCTTTTCGAAATCATGAAAGAATTTGGAATCGATCGAAAGACCCGAACAATTATAAAACAGACACTTACAGGTACAAATTCCAAGGAAAATTTATGGGCGAAATATCAGATCCCTTTGAAATCAAAACCGGTGTGCGGCAGGGGAACGGACTTTCGCCAATTCTTTTCAATATTGTTTTAAAAAAGATCATAAGGGAATGGGAACTTCACGTGCAGGGCATACAAGTGGGTATCAAAAAAGAAAATAGAATAAATGTCAAATGTCTCGCCTTTGCAGACGATATTGCTATCATCACAGACAACAGAACTGAAGCCATTCGCGTCGTGGAAAAACTACATGAAATTGCGCAGAAAACCGGGTTACAAATTTCTTATGATAAAACCAAATACATGGAAAGAAAACCAAAAGATAAATCTTCTCTTATGACAAAACATGGTGAAATTCTGCAAGTAGGCCATTTTAAATACCTCGGGGAAGTTATACAGTCCTCAGGTTTAAACCGAATCGCTAATGAACAGAGAATAACCAAGCTCCAAAGGGCCTACAAACTAACATGGGCTCACTATAACAAAAAGTGCATTTCGTACAGAGAGGCGCCAAATTGAGGCATTATAACACAACGATTCTTCCAGAAGCAATCTACGCAGCTGAAACAATGGTTATTGGCGGCCATTCAAGAATTAGAGTAATAGAAAAACAAGAACGAAAAATTCTCAGAAAGATTTACGGGCCAATCAATAGAAACGGTATTTGGATGAAAAGACCTCAAAATGAACTGTATCAAAAGACAAATACGATAACGGAAGAAATCAGAAAACGACGAGCAAAGTTCTATGCACATGTCTACAGAATGAAACAGTCCAGAATACCGAAGAAACTACTCAATATAATTATGAATAGTAAATGCGGAACAGAGTGGCTAAAAGAGGTCCAAGAGGATCTACAACAAATCAATATAAAAAATCTCGAAGATCGCACTGAATGTCACATATAAAGTTTGAGCAGAAATTAAATCGTCAACCTGGAGTAAAGTGGACAGATGAACGGAAGAAAGAGCATTCAGAGAGGATGAAGAATAGAAAAGCTGATGAGATAAATGTGATTGACGATACTGAAAAAAAAAATTTCAGGTGAGCGAGTTCTCGTTATGAGAATTCCAATGATCTCACAGGATGATCCCTTTGAGATCAACCGAATTCAGTTTCCGATCAGTCTCGACTTGGCCATGAAGATCAACAAATCATTAAGCCAATCTATTGTTTGTGCTCTCAACGTAGGATATCAATGTTATTCTCATGGTCAGTTGAGTGAGTGGCATGTTCACGTGACGACAAATGATCCGCTATATTTGTTGTAGATAATGTTTAAAATGTCGTATATCATAAGGTGTATTGTTAATATTGAAACATTGCAGAATATATAGCAGATTACGAGAATGAGAACGCAAAGAAAAACACTTGTCGTCATAAATGAATGTATATTAAGGCTGAAAACTAAAAACGGGGACAAATATGTATCTAAAAAAGTAGATAACGATAGATGGCGCTAACGACAACTGAAAACAGTATCCTGTGAGTTTTTGTTATTTCAAACATCCCCACATAACATAGGTTCACGTCACAAAATTCTAGGATAATACTTAATTTATATTAACCTAAACCTTTCACACACTCAGAATTTTTAATATTCTGAAGTGGTTAAGTCAAATTATCGGCCACAATTTCATCAGTTGACAAATATTTGAAGTTTATCTTATTTGCACATATTGCATCTTTTGAGCAATGGTATCTGACATCAATATGTTCAGATTGATCGTGGAAAACTGGATTGATTGCTCATTTTTGAGCACTTTCATTGTCATTGTAAATGTCAACACAATCCAATTTCCTTGCTATTTCGAACAAAAGGTTTCCAAGATATATAGCTTCATTCGCTGCATTGCTCAGAGCCATGTACTCAGCTCCGATTGTCGACACTCTTCTCTGTTTACAACTTTTTCATGAAACTGAACCCCCAGCGAATTTGAATACATATCCCGTAAAAGACTTCCTCTCCAGTTTGTCTGATCCCCAATCAGCATTTACAAGTCCAAATAAGTTGATATTATCTCTGCTAAATTTCATAAAAAACCCTCAGTTCCTTTCAAATATCTAAATACAATTTTTGCACATTGCCAGTAAAACTGTGAATAACAAATTATTGTACTGACTTAATATACTAACAGCACGAGCAATGTCAGAACGTGTTATTAGAGCCAAATACATTGAGCTACCTGTGAGATTAAGATAAGGAGAATCACAAGATTCACCTTCAATTTTGTTCAAGTTTATGCTACTATCTAGCAGAGTACAAACATTATTACTCTCTACCCTGCCATAACGTCTCTATAAATCATCTCTATATGATTCTTGATCAATAGATATTAATTCTTTATTATAGTCTCGATTGATTATTATACCTAAGCACTGTTTTGCTTCGCCATGGTTTTTAATTTCAAATTTAGAGCTCATGTGGCTATCAATAAATTTAAGTTCATTACTGTCTGACAAAAAAACAAAGAATTCATGTAAAGAGCTATTATAGTTAATATACTACTTTCATTTCTTTTTGTATATAAACAAGGCTCAAATTTAGACTTTATATACCAAATATTTCTTAAAACTTCATCAACCTGTTCATTCCGTGCACGACTAGGTTGCTTCAACCCATATACAGCCTTTTTTTAATTTAAAAACTTCATCTGAATGTTTCTGTATCTGAAAACCCTCTGCATGTCGCATGAATACATTTTCTTTCAAAACGCCCTTTAGGAAAGCAGTTTTAACGTCTAAATGTACAATCCTCAAATCTAATCTTACAGCTTAACCTATTAAAAGTCTTAAGGTAGAATTTTTCACAACTGAAGCAAAGGTTTTGACATAATCTTCACTCTCTTTGTGAGTACAACCTTTTGCTACAAGTCGAGGGCTATAACTACACTTATTGTTACTATCACCTTTCACTTTGAACACCCACTTGCACTCGACAACTGTTCCAGTTTTAGGTTTATTTACAAGATCCTATGTCTCATTCTCATAGAATGAATGAATTTTTTCAGCATGGCCTTCTTTCAATCGTGTCCATCTGACCTGGAAAGTTCCTCTTCTACTGTTCTTGGAAAATTTTAAATGTCCTGTGCTTCATCAGAAATAGTCGCACTATTGAAAAATGTTATATAGTCATCAAAGGCCTTCTTCTTTGCTTTTTTTGTGATCTCCGTGGAGCTTCTTCTGGTATATCTGAATTAGGTACATTCAGAACACAATCATCATCAGCATTGATAGATTTATGGTTGGAGAAAACTGTTCATTTTCTTTCCGCACTGAATCCAAACCCTCCTTTGTAACTTAATATATTATAATTATTCTATATTTTATTATCAATATATAAGTATTCTGTAACGCAACAGTGTTCTTTTCCATAGTGTTCACATCACGACTGATTATGACTTTTCTAATAATTGGATTGAAACATCTGTATCCTTTTGTTTTCTCATCATAACCTACAAGAATATGTTCAACTGATTTCCCGTCCTACTTTTTCCTATTGACTTTTGGAACATGAACCATAACTAAACTTCCGTATACTCGAAGATGAGTAACATTAGGCTTTCTTCCAGTACATAGTTCAAATGGAATTTTCGAAACCGTTGAAGTTGTTGAACGGTTTTTAAGACAACAGGCTGTACTGCAGGCTCCAGCCCATAATGGTTTGCTCAAGCCTTCATCAAACATCAGGCATTTTCTCTTCTCAAGAAGGGTGCGACTGAAGCGCTCAGCCATACCATTTTGCTGAAGTGTATGGCTGTTTAACATTTGATTTATAATGCCAGTATTATTTAAGTACCTATCAAGGTTTCTGTTAAGAAACTCGCCTCCATTGTCACTTCGGATCACTTTGGTTCTTGTATTTTCCTGATTTCAATTGAATTTTTAAACTCTTTGAATTTATCAAATGATTCATGCTTCCTTTTCAGTAAATAAACAAAACACATACGGCTGTAGTAGTCAATGAACTTTATGAGAGTATTTCGCTCCACCTAACCAGGTTGTTTCCATTGACCCATATTTATCTCAGTGTATTAACTCCAATAAATGCTTCCCTCCTTGGGAAATGGTAAACGACATTGCTTTCCTTTCTAGCACACTTCATAGTGTGTACATTTGGATGTACCTTTAAAAATAAGACCATCTACAAGCTCTGCTGTCTTATTTAGATGGCTGTCATTAATATAGCCTAAACGTTGATGCCAAATATCACTACTAATTGTCTGAAAACAGAATGATTGCTCAGTACAAACGTCCAACTTTGGACATTATTAGTTAATGTAGCTGTGGCTACTAACTTGTTCTGTGGATTATAAATATTGCAAACATTTTTATGAAACCATACTCTGTTTCCATTTTTAATTAGCTGACTGACCGATACGAGATTGGTGGTTAAACCAGGAACGTAATGTACCTCTTTCAGTAAAATCCTATGCTTTTTATTCCTTATTGTATGTATTTCTACATCACCAGCACATTCAACATTAATTTTTGATCAGTTGGCTACAACAATTTCGGTTAAATCAAAGCTTCTTTTGTTCAGCAACCATTGTTTATTAGTCGTCAAATGAACACTAGTGCCACTGTACGAATATACCAATGACTGCCTTGAAATGCCCTGTTGTGAATACTGCACTGAATTCGCCCTAAGATTTATTATTATTTGGACACTTCTAAGTTTTCAAGCAAAAACACATTCCCGACTGAGAAATCCCATCCATCATAGTTCTCATAACCTACAAGCTTGGGGACTCTCCTCAAGTAGTTGGCGACCATTTCTGCTTTTGTAGGGAACTACACGAAACTATGCAGTGTGTAAGCGTTCTGGTCCCATAACCTGTTGTGAATATGGAAAGATTGCAGAATGTATAGCAGATTGCGAAAATAAGTACGGAAAGACAAACACTTGTTGTCATGAATGAATATTTATTACGACTAAAGACTAAAAAGGAGACAAATATATATCCAACAAAGTAGATAACGATAGATTAGGTGCTAACGGCATCTAGAAACAGAATACAGTGAACTTTTATGATATCGAACATGGTGCTCCAATGAAAATGATTAAACCTAATGCATTCCATGCTGCGCAATATGTTAATACAGCATATTATTCAATTAGCTCAGATTTCGTACATGCCTGGCTGACGAGCGATTGCTATACTTATTTCTTTCTGAGCAGTGGCAGACAAACAGTACCACAACAGAAAGATGTGTTATGCATAGAGAAGAGCACTCAACAGTATCCCGTACAAAACGATATAGAGAACAAGACTTATGTATAATATAGAAATTTCCGAAGTCGCAGAGGACCAAAAGAAGATACACACGACCATTGTGAAAATGGAGTCAACAAAACCACCATTTGCGAAAAAGGAAACAAACATGAGTTATGTTAAGATCACAGTAAAAACACCGAAATAAGAGAATTCATATTAGTTTCGGCCATATTTAATTTTAAGTATGTATAATATATATATATATATATATATATATATATATATATATATATATATATATATATATATATTAAAATTGATTTATTGCCTGTTTAAGATAGTTTATTTTGAATGTTTTCAGCAATAACAGGCTTCTTTCAATATGAAAAACTTTATTCTCGTTGACGTTTCGTTGTATATCACAACTTTGTCAAAACTAATGAATAATTGAATTTTATGAATTTCTATAGATGAAAAATGTCAAACTTATTTTTAAGAAAAATGAAATAGTTTTTTTTTGCATTTCCACATATTGATTAGTATCAGATGAATATTTCTGACTTAGCATTCGCTTCGGAAGTTTTAGTCTTCTTCTCCAGGAGGAAACCTCTGAAAATCTCATGGTAAGCCAGGTGATTCTAATAAGTGTGATTTATATATATATATATATATATATATATATATATATATATATATATATATATATATATATAAATATATATATGTATTATTTTTTTTTGAAAGTTTTTAGCAATAACAGTCTTTTTTGATATGAAAAAGTTTATTTTTGTTGACGTTTCGTTGTTATATTACAACTTTGTCAAAACTAATGAATTATTCATTAGTGGCATCGGGGATTCTACATGAGTCTATTCTATAATTTTAGTACTGATAGCGCTTGTGCTATAATATTCTATGAATGAAAATATTAAACGACACTAGTATTGAGAATTTATATTTATGATTATAAGAGCTCTGAAAGAAGAGAGAAAAACAATGTTTGTAGCATATTTTTATGTTCACAGTTGATGAATAGTGATACTATTCTATGATTTGTTCTCTTCCATCGAATGACAAAATGACAATTTTGTTTTCCCTACAAATTGTCCCTACTAGTGGCGGAGCCATGAAGGGGATAAACAAATATACTATAGTCGTTAATGTCATGAAATATAAACAATTAATGGATAATGCTGAAATGGATCAATCAATTCATTTCATTTATGAAGATGTCCTAATTACATGCTAATATATACGCAGAATGAATATTACTAACTAATAAAAGTAAATGGGAAAGTTAACACGATATAGCACTAAAGTTCTCGTGAAAGACATAGTTATGATCGTGCGAAACTACGTCGTCACTGAAAAAAAATGCTGGTTTGAGTCTGTCTTTGAAAATATTTTTTGCTGCGAACTGAAAAAACTACACTGAAAAATTTATCCTTTTTGCGATGGTTTTTAATGGCTCATCGTAGGGTTTTTGTAACGGTTACTGAGTGCAGGAGTCCAACTCTTGAGGCACAAACACTATATGTTGATGATCTCTGGAAGATACTGGACTTAATGATATCGAACATGGTGCTCCAATGAAAATGATTAAACCTAATGCATTCCATGCTGCGCAATATGTTAATACAGCATATTATTCAATTAGCTCAGATTTCGTACATGCCTGGCTGACGAGCGATTGCTATACTTATTTCTTTCTGAGCAGTGGCAGACAAACAGTACCACAACAGAAAGATGTGTTATGCATAGAGAAGAGCACTCAACAGTATCCCGTACAAAACGATATAGAGAACAAGACTTATGTATAATATAGAAATTTCCGAAGTCGCAGAGGACCAAAAGAAGATACACACGACCATTGTGAAAATGAAGTCAACAAAACCACCATTTGCGAAAAAGGAAACAAACATGAGTTATGTTAAGATCACAGTAAAAACACCGAAATAAGAGAATTCATATTAGTTTCGGCCATATTTAATTTTAAGTATGTATAATATATATATATATATATATATATATATATATATATATATATATATATATATATATATATATATATATATATATATATATATATATATATATATATATATATATATATATATAAAAATTGATTTATCGCCTGTTTAAGATAGTTTATTTTGAATGTTTTCAGCAATAACAGGCTTCTTTCAATATGAAAAACTTTATTCTCGTTGACGTTTCGTTGTATATCACAACTTTGTCAAAACTAATGAATAATTGAATTTTATGAATTTCTATAGATGAAAAATGTCAAACTTATTTTTAAGAAAAATGAAATAGTTTTTTTTTGCATTTCCACATATTGATTAGTATCAGATGAATATTTCTGACTTAGCATTCGCTTCGGAAGTTTTAGTCTTCTTCTCCAGGAGGAAACCTCTGAAAATCTCATGGTAAGCCAGGTGATTCTAATAAGTGTGATTTATATATATATATATATATATATATATATATATATATATATATATATATATATATATATATATATATATATATATATATATATATATATATATATTTTTTATATGTTTTGAAAGTTTTTAGCAATAACAGTCTTTTTTGATATGAAAAAGTTTATTTTTGTTGACGTTTCGTTGTTATATTACAACTTTGTCAAAACTAATGAATTATTCATTAGTGGCATCGGGGATTCTACATGAGTCTATTCTATAATTTTAGTACTGATAGCGCTTGTGCTATAATATTCTATGAATGAAAATATTAAACGACACTGGTATTGAGAATTTATATTTATGATTATAAGAGCTCTGAAAGAAGAGAGAAAAACAATGTTGGTAGCATATTTTTATGTTCACAGTTGATGAATAGTGATACTATTCTATGATTTGTTCTCTTCCATCGAATGACAAAATGACAATTTTGTTTTCCCTACAAATTGTCCCTACTAGTGGCGGAGCCATGAAGGGGATAAACAAATATACTATAGTCGTTAATGTCATGAAATATAAACAATTAATGGATAATGCTGAAATGGATCAATCAATTCATTTCATTTATGAAGATGTCCTAATTACATGCTAATATATACGCAGAATGAATATTACTAATTAATAAAAGTAAATGGGAAAGTTAACACGATATAGCACTAAAGTTCTCGTGAAAGACATAGTTATGATCGTGCGAAACTACGTCGTCACTGAAAAAAAATGCTGGTTTGAATCTGTCTTTGAAAATATTTTTTGCTGCGAACTGAAAAAACTACACTGAAAAATTTATCCTTTTTGCGATGGTTTTTAATGGCTCATCGTAGGGTTTTTGTAACGGTTACTGAGTGCAGGAGTCCAACTCTTGAGGCACAAACACTATATGTTGATGATCTCTGGAAGATACTGGACTTAATGATGGCATTTTCTCTCTGAGTTTATCGAGAAGTGTTTTGGTCAGTAAAATTCATTGAAGATATGCTTCCAAAGAGTGTTGGGAATAATGGGTCTGATTTACTCATTGTTGCAATGAATTTGGAAAGATATGTCAGGGAATGTAAATTTTTTTGGGCTTCAGTGTTGAAGAGACAGGGTTTTTTTTCAATGAGCTTCTGTAGTTCTTCATCAACTGACTGAAGTTGAGTAAATGCTTCATAATTTAGGAGTTGAAAATCAATGGCAGAAATTCTCTTTAGTGAATCTGCTACCACATGTGATTTGCCTTTGATATGGTAAATGTTGGTAGAGAATATAGTAAAGGGCTTACCTTCTAGTAGATATCTTATGTATCTGATTACACTCTCAATGGCTAGAAGTTCCTGATCATAGGTGCTGTATTTTACCTAAGCTTGTGATAACTTACATGAATAAAAAAATTAACGGTTTCCATTGATTATCTTTGAATTGTTGAATTGCTTGGGTGAAGAGTGGGGCAATATTGTAGCGTTGGCTAAATCTCCCTTACATTTTTTGAATGCTGCTTCTGTTATTCGAAACACTTCGGAGTTATGATACTGTCCTTAAGTAGGTTGGTTGTTGCTGGCTATTTCTCTGATAGTCGCTTCTTGAATTACTTTCTGTTGACCAAACATTTAGCAGCATGTCTTGAAACATCTTGTTATTTGTTCTTCGTCTCTTGGTAAAACAAAAATTATGTGACATATTTATTTTTCGATATTTCCAGTTACGATCACGTCGTGGTCACCAATTTATAGCGCTTATGGTACAATATTCCATAGTATAAATAGAGTGGAAATATTAAACGACACTAGTATTGAGAATTCATATTCATGATTGTTGACAAGGAGCGAACTATTTATTAACAAACTTAAGATGTGTTTGTTGTTAGTGGAAGGAAGCGAGAGTAACAAATTGTTGAGCATAAAAATAACAGTCAGAGAAGAGCTCAAGAGAAGAGAAAAATTGAATGTTGGTAGCCCATTTATAAGTTAACATTTGATTTGGGGCGTCCCAATGTGACCACAAAATAATGATTCTATTGTGTGTTCTGTTTTCTTCCATCGAATGACAGATTTACAACTTCCCTACATACTTTTACATTCAACCTGGTCGTTACAAGTCAAACGGATTGACAATTCTGAAGCATAGAGTAAAATATCCGTCGGTTGGTAGTTATTTTGTTCTGCGCTTACTCTAAGTTAATTCGTACTATTCTTTACAGCATGTTTCTTCTGAAATCATAATTGCATTTGAAATTTACCACTTGATGAAATATTTTGCATGGGCCCCTGCAATCAACGCACCATGGGCATTATATTAACGCGGAATATATAGTTTTACACTCCTCTTCCCTCTTTTCAAAATGATTGTTCTTTTATGTGAAAATTATCGCGACTAGCATATGTTTGCCTGGACCGAAGCATTGAACGCACAACAGCCATGGTTCTCAGTTGCTGATTCATTAATGTTTGATATCATAAGTAACTTATTCTCCTAGTTTTCCTGCGTCGAACAGTAAATACTGATTTGTTGTGACTCTATACTGAGGAAAATATACTATTTTACTTTGAATTAAGAGATAGTCTGAAATCGAAATTGTGGAAAATTCAATTTTCTCCTTGAAGTTAACTGATAGTTTATTTGACATCTATTTTGTGGAAAATATTCTTTTTTTCCTCGAGTTAACTGATATGTGTTTTGAAATCTACACTGTGGAAAATATACTATTTGCCTTTGAGTCAACTGATAGTTTATTTAAAATCTATAGTGTAGAAAATATACTATTTTTTAAGTTAACTGATAGTTCATCCGAAATCTAGCTTGTGAAAGTTATATTATTTCATTTCTTAAATTCACTGGTAATTAGTTAGAGGCCTACACGGTTGAAGAATTTTCATTGAGTTCACTGATAGTTGTTTATTCTAAGTTACATATGTTGAAACTTTCCATTTTTTGTGTGCATAGTATAAAAAAATTTTCCTGATTAAACAATAAGAGTTAGTTTAGTTTCGTGGGGACTGATAACTTGTTAGTTTGAGATATCGAAGTGGAAATTTTAATTTTGGAATGAAATGGGGTGATTAATGTCACGATCTGGCACTCTACCAATATACTCTTATGTCAGAGTTCAATATATCTGCTCATCAATTTTGCAATGCCTAGTTAGATTTTTCTGTTGGGTGAAAGATTGAGGAAATTTTTCACTCAGATTTGATTCAGCAATACTTATCTCGTGATCACAATATTTTCCTGTTTCCTATAATTTTCGTGACAATTTTCACTGCGAGCTTGGTAGGAGATACTCATCTCGTGATCACAACATTTTCCTGTTTCCTATAATTTTCGTGACAATTTTCAATGCGAGCTTGGTAGGAGATACTCATCTCGTGATCACAATATTTTCCTGTTTCCTATAATTTTCGTGACAATATTTACTGCGATTTTTACTTCTATTGCGAGCTTGGTAGGAAATTAGATTAGGTAATTTTTTTAAAATTCTAATCCCTTATTAACTGAAATAGCTGAAATAGGTGCGTCATGTGTATTGCTCATATTGTGAATTTATTCAATGAATTGATATCTCAAATGAGAGTAATGGGCATGATGACAGTTTTTTAAAAACGAGCCTATAATGTCCACAAATGTATACTATTTACAAAAAATAAGATATTTCTGCAGAAATCAAGAGTTTAATAGGAAAAAAATGCAATTTTAAGATAGAAATTTATTTGTTTACCTAAAACGCTTGTCAGTGTCATGGCGGCGCTTGTGACGTCAATAATCGGTAACTCAAACACTAGGTTCTGGGTTCGTGCAACAATTTAATTATTTTATGGTATTAAAAATGAATTCGAACGTGTATAAGTGGTGTGGGGTCCCCAGTGTGCAAACACATCCATAAAACGAAACAAGTGGCTTCAAGTTGCAAGGCGAGATTCAAATGCAATATTGTCCAGCACTGTCCTCTATTTTTGTGAAGATCACTTTGATGTAAGTTTTCACATTGTTTTGTAGATTCTAGTATACTATATAATATTTGGTAATAATATTTTGTACGTGGTCTAAATGTAAAAATATAAACAATCTATTTCGAGGTCTAACCTCGAAATTTCATCTCATTGATGTTATATTATGTATTTTATTCAAATTTCAGTTACCAAATGATATGGATAATTATATGGAATATGATCTGATGGGATCGTCAAATCGTGTAGGATCGTGTCAAAGATCCGCATGAAACCGGGGTGTATGCCCACTAAATTTCAATGTCAACCAGATAGAAGGAAACGAACATCAGATGCTACAGAAAGACCATATATTCTCAAAAAACAAAGAAAGACATTGATAGGAGAATGTCTGAAAGATTTAGAGGAAATAGGTACAAAGCATGTGGAACTTGAAGAGGTGTCATGTGGAAGTTCATGTAGGTACTTATTTGTAATACAAATTTATTCCACTTCTTTGTAAATCTTTGTAAATTCTTTTTAAATGTGTATTTGAAGGTAATATTTTATAAATACTATTTTTTTGTCTTTTTCAGCTTCACAAGCACCCATAAGCAATACTTCACAAGAAAATGCAAATAAGATGGTGGATAAATCAATCCAAGTATATACGACAAATAAGTTTCGAAGTAAAGCCACTCAAACAGAAACTAATTTAGTTAATCAAATGACTTCTCCTTTGAAACCTTCTACATCATCTGTTTGCTTCTACATTCTACATTCGCTGTTTGCCTTAATAAATCCTTGATCCATAACTCGTGTTATTTTAATAACATTCACACTCAAATAGTGAAATTGAATTAATAAATGAAAACACAGTCGTAGTGGAGGTTAACAATACGAAATGTAATTTTGGCGCCGTCTCGTGTTTACTTGACACTGACGTCATGAGCTCTGATTGGTGTTCAAGATATCATGGCGGATTGCATTTTATAAAAATATATATCTCTAGACCAGATATTCTTTTTCAAAGATTAGTGTGGAACGTTTTTCGAATACACAGAACGTTACTTATTTTGAATTCAAAATTAAAGTTGCAAGGTGAAAGGGTTGCATTTTTTAGGATCTGATTGAATAAAAAACATTCTAATGTCGTATTAATTTTTTTAATTAATAAAGTTAATTATATTGGACCTCAAGCAAACCTTCACGCGATTGCATTGTGAATTATAAACTTGAATGCTTAGTGCCTCCTTACCTGTTGGTAAACGAGTATATTATCTGTTCATATAATTTCGTGTTGGCTGTTAGCCTGTTATTTGATTGGAAAATGGAGCGTGTGTGTGCTCTTCATTATTTTGTGTGTTTTGCACTGTCATGGTTACGCAGTAACTATTTGAAAGTGAAAGGTTGTTTCAAAATTATATTGTTTATGAAATATTCTCAGGAAATACACATTTCTTTATTGCATTGTATTCAGTCTACGTTTATTGATTTAATTTGATATTCGAGGGTTGTTTGCTCTTTGCATCTGGAACTACTTATAAGTCACTAATGTATTTATATACCGAGTGGCATTTATATATTGAGTAATACTTATGTACTGAGTGATAATTAAAAACTAGGTGACTGAATGGTATTTATAAACCGCTTGGAGCCTACTTATACAGTAGGATATACCAATATAATAGTACTGGGGTGGTACCATATAAAATACAAAAATCTGGGTGGCACTAATATACAGGTTGGTTCTAATATATAGGCTGGTACAGTAGAATACTGATAATAGTTTTCCAATTTCATGGTTTGCTCTCACGTCTCGCTTCACATCACCATTTGGCTTACAACTTTTAATTCGCTCCGCTTAACAAAGCTTCCGGATTTATCATTATTTTCTTTAATTCATGTTAATTGATTTCCAACTATTGAATCATTCATTAAATATGAAATTTTTCAGTTGTTCATATCAAACATTTGTAGTATGTTGAACATTTTACGATTTATTTCGAGTCTTATATATTCATTTACATTTGAGTTTGCTGTGAATAAGAGTGAGCACAGTCTGTAGCAGCTTAAGATATACTTTAAAAAGTTTCAAACAGTTAATAGAACGTTACTTGAACTTGTACCAACAGGTCGCTATTATTCTAGATCTCACTTGAACCCTCTTCTTGACTGAGTATGCACGCGAGTCCTCTAATTAATTGGAGGTAACCTTGTGACAGAGATCTATTCACAGTCAATTTCATTGGTTCGTAATCAAACTTTACGCCCGAGAGTTGATTGCATTAGGATAATCAGGAGTAACATCAGGATGCGATACAATATATATCTTCAAAAGATTGAATACAAAAAGATATTTATGCTTCTGATAATTTATAATGTTGTCAGTAGGGCACAATATTATATACATTCACAATATCACGACACACAGTGTATATAAGCGACTTTTGGTTCTAATCCTGGGTGACCATTGAGTGAGAATCGAAAGTTTATCCATTTTGAAGTTTTATCCATGTGAAGATAAAGTGGATTATTGAAGCAAAAACAATTGAATGCCTTTTGCAAGAGGTTTGAAAGTTCTCGATAAAGTTTAATTAGTTTCTGATGGATCAAACAACAACTCTTCCAGATCTATTGATCTTAGTTCTCCCTAATATTACTATTCACGAGGTTAAATAAATATATGATTTCACGATTCGAAAAACACAAAAAAACCACAATATGATATGGAATAATGATTCGAATATCGAAAATAATGAATGATGCATTCATTATCTCTCAGCTAAGAGGACTTAATTCTCAATTTAAAAGAAATTAATAATCTTCAATTGAAGAAACTTTCAGAAAGTTAGTTAAACAATTGATGAAATGAAATTAATTTGAAGTTGAAAAATAAAGAAAATAAGACTAATGCCTATTCAAGTAATAAACTCTAGTACTCTCACCATAACAAATGTACTTAAAGTCTTGAAATAAGTGAGTAATAGGAGTTTCTGTTAACTTCCACTGCTGAATCGTTCGATTGAGTATGGTTCGACGTATAATTTTTCCAAAACTACTCATAGTGTAAAATCTTTTATCCAAAATATATAACTTACGGGATTCAATCACATATAATAGATAACTAAGCCTTTATGTACTATGCCTAATTTAATTGGAGATAGGAAATTAGCATATAAGGTTGCTTAAGTGTACGAATGTCTTCTGAAGGAGTCAAAGATCAATAAGAATAGGAGAAATGTAGAATATTATATAGTTGAATATATACGAGTATATGTAGAATTCGGTTATGAACTGAATGGAGGTTAATTGGATAGAGTACGACCAGGTCCACATGAAGTACTAAATAAGATATCGAATGCAATATATGAAGTGAATTTAGGCCGTATAAATAGGTCGAAATATCTGCATATCAATAAAATAGCTCCTTTTTTCTCGAACCGAAGGGAAGAGATGTGAAAAGATAAAATGTTCATTCGTTTCTAACAAATCTATTTTATTTTCTATCGCCTCCCTCACAACCCAGTGGTTGGCCTTCCAGGCAGGGGGAGAAGAAGAGTGTCAGAGAAAACTCTAAATATAATAAACTACATGCCTGAATAAAATCTCTTGAATAAACCAGTTCCCACAAATAAATGAGATCTACAGATTTTTGAAGTAATGGATTGTTAAGGAAATAAGGATATTAAGTTGATTTTTCTCTCTAGGTAAGTTGTATAACTGTGAACGCATTAATACTGTAAATTAAATGTTTTTGCTCTTCAGCTTTAATAAATATTTTTATTGATTATATATATTTTCACATGTTGTGTGGTTCATTAATTAAAACTTTGATTCGGATGATTATATTATAGTGAAATATCGTTTCAGTCATCACTGCAACCTTTTTCAAATTATATCATACAACAATTGTTTGATCACTAAAATATAAAAGAGTTACGTTTCAACTTGAAAACAATTAATCATATATACTTACAATTATGGAAGAAAAAGAAATATCACATTAAAGACCATACACAATATCGAATTGAAATGTGTTGCTGATGGATCTTAGTATCTTAGGTACTATACTGGATGGTTCGTATCGGAAATTTTGGGAGACTATTCTGAAATCTTGCTGAGTCCCTGTAAGACACATCATTGATGTATCTGTAATCTGAGAGAAGTTTTCTACTGATTCCTATAGATGGAATTGTGAAATATTCATTACTGTACGGTATTCCACTTCGATGGACGTGGTGCGACTGACGAGTTTCTTGGAGAACGAAACATATGTCTCGCACTTTCATCAGGTATGGCATCGATTTCAGTGCTTCATTAACCTTTATTCTTTGAAGGCACCACATCGTACACGTTCACATATCTAGCTCTACTATAACATTCTTTTGATTAATTTGAATTTTTCGAATGAACGTTCTAGGGTTCATTCTCTTATATATATATATATATATATATATATATATATATATATATATATATATATATATATATATATATATATATATATATATATATATATATATATATATATATATATATATATATATATATATATATATTTATTTATATATTTATATATATATATATATATATATATATATATATATATATATATATATATATATATATATACATATGTTCATATCAACACAATTGTAATAATTCAATATTGAAAATATGCTATAACTTTCTTTTTATAGTTTTGTGACGAATTGTTCAAAAGATTATTATAACAGAGCTTGCTATGGGAAACATGAACAATGTGATGCCTCCATAATTCTTCAAGGGATGGATAAATGTAAGAGAATATTGAAATCGGTGCCCAAATTTATTGGAAACGCAAGGCCGTATTCTGTTTCGATTTACCATGCTCTCCTCAGTCACGTAGTCCAACAGACCAAAGACATCGACTGCAATTCTCAAATATCCTCTTATGGAACTTGCGACAGAAATACACTGTTGAATTTTATGCATCTATAATGCATATATTAGTATATACCTCAAATCCTGGTAACCAATAGAATGCACATGAATACATCTAACATTGAAAGTTTCACACGTCCTTATCAATAACGATATTACTTTTCAGGAAAAAACTCGTCAAATATTATCGAAGGAAAATTGTAATATACTTTTAACATTGCATATATATATATATATATATATATATATATATATATATATATATATATATATATATATATATATATATATATATATATATATATATATATATATATATATATAGCATTTTTATCTTATTTAACTCTTATATTTATTTATCTCTGCAAATTCATCTAATTGGAGTAAATGCTATATAAGAGAGACATCGCAAAAACTCAAATAACAGCCGTAAATAAACATAAAATAACTAAAAAACACAATTTGGATTGCAGCAATACAAAGATTTCAGTAACTGAAAAAGTCAAAAACTGTGGAGAAATTTTAGAAATGTAAATGAAAACAGTAAATGAAAGAACAGACATAAAACATCTTAATTCTATTTACAACGATTTGATAAACCTCAAAAATAACACTCGTAAAATGAATACACAACAATCCGAAACATCATAGCTCAAAACTCTTTCTTTCCAAATCTACCATGAATTTCACACACAAACCAATTAAAAAACATATTCTGGATAAGTATAAAATATATATATATATATATATATATATATATATATATATATATATATATATATATATATATATATATATATATATATATATATAAATGGATTATTATTCTTTCCGGGTATTCGGTCTGTATGGAGATGAAGAAAAGATTCAACTCATGTATTCTGAATTAAAACCTGTATATTTCGTTGTCGGTTGACAACTTCATCAGCAGGATGCAGCTAAAATACAAAAATAATCACATTATTGAACACTAAAACTAAAACAAAACATACGAACTTACAATGAGAGTTCTTTTGAAAATTGGGATTCATTGAAATCTTCATCAAATTAACAAAGTAAATAAAATTATGAGATGAGTCAGTGGAAGTGAAAAACAAAACAATGCTACTTTTCAATCGATCGATCGTGCATGAATGAAGCGGTCTTATTTAAATACACATTCACGTGTTCAGGGAGTTATGATTGATCTCTCTTTCTTTCTTTTTTCCTCCTTTTTGACCCTAGGTGGAATTGTTACCAGGTGCGAAAATTAAATATTCGGATATTTCAAAATCCGACAATAAATTTTACTTTGATCTACGTCTGATCTTGAATTGATTGTATTTTGGTGATTTTGGATGTGTGCCATCTCTAAAAAAGTTCGTTTTTTGGTATTACATTCCCTTTTCATTATTTGGACATTTTCGAAATCAAAAGGGTGATCATTGTCTTGCATATGACACGACAAGGCGCAAGATCTTTTTCCGATTTTTACGTCACTTTTATGGTGTGTTATTCTCTGTTTTAGAGTTTTTTTCGTCTGTCATATGTATATTTTATCACATTTCTGACAGTTTATTTTGTATACTACATGTGAACTTTTTATAGTAGGTGTTCTGTCTTTTATCTTCGTGAACAAGTTGCCTATTGTGCCTATTGGCCACGGTAAAATTGTTCATTATAGGTTTTAAATGCTTTAGAACTTTGTCCGAAAGTCCTTGAAGGTATGGTAGTTTTTTGTGAACTTGTATGGGTGGTTCTTCTGTTGGCCCATCAAAGGCCAACAGATATATATATATATATATATATATATATATATATATATATATATATATATATATATATATATATATATATATATTAACGGATGTTAACGGAAATGTATGATATCAAGGAATTGTATACAAATCCTAGGAAATGTGTACAATTCCGATACTATTTAGGTGATGTATAAAATATTGTTTGAAAAACTATTTAGTGCATAGATATCCTAGGAAATGTATAAATTTCCTCGGAATTATATATAATTCCAATATCGTAGTATATATATATATATATATATATATATATATATATATATATATATATATATTCAGTAATTATAAATGACACAGTATAAAAGTTACAGTTACAAGGTGACAGTTTACAAGGCACTGCGCGATCGCTGGATCAGGCGAAGCTATACCCTCCCCTCGTCCCGCTGTCGCCGCGTACCCAACCAATATCTTAAATGATTTACATTTCCGATTGCTATTCAGGATATGTATAGATTTCCTAAGAAATGTGTAATGTGTAAGTATAATATAATTCATTTCACACATTTCCGTGCGATTTTAGGAATTACATACATTTCCTAGGAATGGTATACAATGACGGATTACATACATTTCCGTTAACATATATATATATATATATATATATATATATATATATATATATATATATATATATATATATATAACAAACAATAAAAGAACCATCTAGAATAACAAAAATAACTAAAACATTGATAGATAATATATTTGTTAGAAATTGTAGGTAACTACTGGAATAATAAAAATCTGAATTTACTGTTATCTGATCATATGGCTCAAATTATTAGCGTAGAATGTAACAACTTTCAGAATGAAAAATATTTGGTTGAAAGAAGACTGTTCACTGAATGTAAAATACAACAACTCTTTAATAACTTGCAGGACACAACATGGCAGAATGTGTTGGATGAAATGGACCCAGACAGAGCATATAATCGTTATTGGAGATATTGGACCTACATGTCAGAATTATATTTCCGAAAAAAAGGCTTTGCACGGCAAATACCACAAAGGCATGGATCACAAAAGGAA
Organism: Henosepilachna vigintioctopunctata; assembly: GCA_030704895.1. NCBI lineage: Eukaryota > Metazoa > Arthropoda > Insecta > Coleoptera > Coccinellidae > Henosepilachna > Henosepilachna vigintioctopunctata. Next base: position 4,102,538 of record JARQZJ010000036.1, on the reverse strand, counting down.
TAAGAATTTCAAGTTGCAAGAAAAAGAATTATTTGGGAGGAACTACAAAAGGGTAAAATTTCATGTGTGTACTATAAGAAGTATTGCAGCATACTTAAAACAGTAGTTGAACAGGCTAAGATAATGAGTAATAGGTTATATATAAATACAGCAGAAAATAAAATAAAAGCTACTTGGAATCTAGTAAATAATATTACAAAGGGCAAAAAGGATATAAATGGCTCTATATTAGAAAACTTTCCTAATGAAGATGAAACCAAAGTACTCAATTAAATTAACTCGCACTACATAAATGTTTGTGGAAAAAATAATGTATCACTTAACAGTGAACCTAGTATAGAGCCTTGTGTCAAGAGTATATTTTTGAATCCAATTATGGAACCTGAGGTATATGGATATATCACAAGATTAAAAAAAAAAGTCTGTTGAAAGTGATGAGATACCGGTTAATATTTTGAAGAATTGTGCATCACTAATAGTTACACCATTAACACATATCATGAATCAAATATTAACTACAGGAAAGTACCCACAAAAACTAAAAGAAGCGTTGGTGATGCCAGTATATAAAAAAGGAGATAAGGCAAATATCCAGAACTATAGACCTGTGGCACTCCTCTCAAATGTAGGTAAAATCTTTGAACGTATAATATTTGACAAGATGATTAATTTTTTTGAAAAGAATCGAGTAATTGTCGAACATCAATATGGATTTTGAAAAAAAAAGTCAACTATTAATGCAGTATATCAAGCTCTTGTCACCATCATTAAATCTCTGAATCAAAATCAAATCACGGCAGCCCTCTGCCTTGATCTATCAAAAGCCTCTGATAGAGTAGTTCATGAAATCTTACTGGCAAAATTGGAAAAGAACGGCATAAGAGGCACTGCATTGGAACTCATGAGATCTTATGGTCCCACAGGGTTCCATTTTGGGACCTTTGCTCTACATAATGTACACAAATGACCTTGTACAATTAACACAGAGCGACGTAATAATGTTTGCAGATGATACTTCGCTAATATGTAAAGCAGCTAATGAAAGTGACTGTGAGAAGATATTACAAGATGGATTGGAAAACTTGATTGAGTGGTACAAAATGAACAACTTAGAACTAAATATTGAAAAGACAAAACTAAAAGTATTCAGGAAAAGGAAGGAAAATATAAGACTAAATTACCAGGAAACACAAATTGGTGAAGTTGGTAGTTTATCGTTTTTAGGAATTCATCTTGACCAAAAACTTAACTGAAAGAACATATCGGAAAAGTTGCTACTAGTATTGCAATGCAGTGTTATGCTATTAGGTTGGTTAGTAGCACTGTGGGATTGAGTGCTGCTCTGACCGCTTACCATTCATATGTGCAATCGAAGATCAGGTATGGTCTCATTTTTAAATTGCAGAAAAAATGTATAAGAGCCGTTTTTGGAATGACCCAGAGAGAATCCTGTAGGCCCATGTTTAAAAGCAAAGATGTGTTAACCTTATATGGACTGTACATATATGAATCGGTGGTCTTTGTGATAGATAATTTTCGTGAATTAAGTAGTATACGATTGGAACATGATCATTATACCAGAGGAAAAAACTATCTTTCTGAAGAGAAACTGAATTATACCTACCTCCAGAGAAACGTAACGCACAATATATTGAAAATCTGGAATATTTTGCCTGGAAAATTTAAGAGTATATCAAGACCTTCACTAAAGCCCACACTGAAAAAATTTTTAATAAGCAAAGCATATTATAGTATAACCGAATTCCTAGAAGAAAGAAACTTCGAAGAATTGATCAATGGGATTGAATTATATTAAAGTTGTATTAAATTGTATTGTATTTGACAAGATCTACACATGTAATATGTATTTGATCGAATAAAATCTATCTATCTATCTATCTATATAAATCACACTCATGAATCACCTGGCTTACCATGAGTTTTTCCGAGGTTGGCTCATGGTAAAGAAGACTGAAAATTCCGAAGCAAATGCTAAGCCAAAAATATTCCTCTGATACTAAAAATAAATATGTGAAAATCCAAAAAAACCAATTCGATTTTTTTTTAATAAGTTTGTCGTTTTGTAATAATATCTATAGTAATTCATGAAATTCAATTATTCATTAGTTTTTACGAAGTTGTGATATACAACGAAAATAAAGTTTTCAACATTGAAATGAGCCAGTTACTGCTAAAAATATTGAAAATGAACTATCTTACATAGTCAATGAATCAATTTAAAAAATATATATATATATATATATATATATATATATATATATATATATATATATATATATATATATATATATATATATATATATATATATATATATATATATATATATATATATATATATATATATATATATATATATATATATATATAGTGAATATTATTCGCGCTAACCATGCACGTCGGAAATATTGAAGAAATATTTATATGTAAATTTGGAATCGAAATTACACTGCAAAAGTTTTCAACCTCGACTGGGATACGAACCCAGGTCTCTCAGGTTTACGCCCTGTTGCTCTACCAACTGGTAGAGCAACTGATGACTGGCTAGCGAACAAAAGAGTAATTAGATATAGTCTATAGAATTCTATATTAGTATATAGAATTGCATCGCGAAGTAGTAGACCTCGGTAGCTTAGTTGGTAGAGCAACAGGGCGTAAACCTGAGAGACCTGGGTTCGTATCCCAGTCGAGGTTGAAAACTTTTGCAGTGTAATTTCGATTCCAAATTTACATATAAATATTTCTTATATATATATATATATATATATATATATATATATATATATATATATATATATATATATATAGTAGTAAATACTGAGACTCTTAATCGAAATATCGAAATATTTCAAATAAAACTTTCAGGGAGCTGTCTACACAAATGTTGTCAACGAGAACGAACCTATCACTTTCGAGAGTGAACATTAAGAGCGTTTCGAAAAATTCATCGATCTTGTTGAATGATAATGGGATACAATTGTTTCATCATTATTATGAATCATCAGTCCATATTTAATCTATCAATCAAGAATCGATGACTTTCAAAACGAACATAGGTCCCATACCAAATTAAGAGAAGTTCTAGAGAGTGAAATACTCACGTAGGCTCCCTCTATCGGCGAAAGGACGTATAAACACTCCCTAGCGTTCAAGATTCCTACTCATGACAACAAGAGTGAGAGTGGAAGGCTTTGTAGATATTTCATTCGAGCACAACAGAAAATTGTCTGAAATGTGTACGAATGACCCCATGCCTAATCGTTCCAGATCACGCCCAGGCGGGCAAAAGTGTAGCTAGTTCAAAGATTCACAGGTAATTCAATACTAGTAAATACTGAGACTCTTAATCGAAATATCGAAATATTTCAAATAAAACTCTCAGGGAGCTGTCTACACAAATGTTGTCAACGAGAACGAACCCATCACTTTCGAGAGTGAATATTAAGAGCGTTTCGAAAAATTCATCGATCTTGTTGAATGATAATAGGATACAATTGTTTCATCATTATTATGAATCATCAGTCCATATTTAATCTATCAATCAAGAATCGATGACTTTCAAAACGAACATAGGTCCCATACCAAATTAAGAGAAGTTCTAGAGAGTGAAATACTCACGTAGGCTCCCTCTATCGGCGAAAGGACGTATAAACACTCCCTAGCGTTCAAGATTCCTACTCATGACAACAAGAGTGAGAGTGGAAGGCTTTGTAGATATTTCATTCGAGCACAACAGAAAATTGTCTGAAATGTGTACGAATGATCTCATGCCTAATCGCTCCAGATCACGCCCAGGCGGGCAAAAGTGTAGCTAGTTCAAAGATTCACAGGTAATTCAATACTAGTAAATACTGAGACTCTTAATCGAAATATCGAAATATTTCAAACAAAACTCTCAGGGAGCTGTCTACACAAACCTGTGAATCTTTGAACTAGCTACACTTTTGCCCGCCTGGGCGTGATCTGGAGCGATTAGGCATGGGACCATTCGTACACATTTCAGACAATTTTCTGTTGTGCTCGAATGAAATATCTACAAAGCCTTCCACTCTCACTCTTGTTGTCATGAGTAGGAATCTTGAACGCTAGGGAGTGTTTATACGTCCTTTCGCCGATAGAGGGAGCCTACGTGAGTATTTCACTCTCTAGAACTTCTCTTAATTTGGTATGGGACCTATGTTCGTTTTGAAAGTCATCGATTCTTGATTGATAGATTAAATATGGACTGATGATTCATAATAATGATGAAACAATTGTATCCTATTATCATTCAACAAGATCGATGAATTTTTCGAAACGCTCTTAATATTCACTCTCGAAAGTGATGGGTTCGTTCTCGTTGACAACATTTGTGTAGACAGCTCCCTGAGAGTTTTATTTGAAATATTTCGATATTTCGATTAAGAGTCTCAGTATTTACTAGTATTGAATTACCTGTGAATCTTTGAACTAGCTACACTTTTGCCCGCCTGGGCGTGATCTGGAGCGATTAGGCATGGGATCATTCGTACACATTTCAGACAATTTTCTGTTGTGCTCGAATGAAATATCTACAAAGCCTTCCACTCTCACTCTTGTTGTCATGAGTAGGAATCTTGAACGCTAGGGAGTGTTTATACGTCCTTTCGCCGATATAGGGAGCCTACGTGAGTATTTCACTCTCTAGAACTTCTCTTAATTTGGTATGGGACCTATGTTCGTTTTGAAAGTCATCGATTCTTGATTGATAGATTAAATATGGACTGATGATTCATAATAATGATGAAACAATTGTATCCTATTATCATTCAACAAGATCGATGAATTTTTCGAAACGCTCTTAATATTCACTCTCGAAAGTGATGGGTTCGTTCTCGTTGACAACATTTGTGTAGACAGCTCCCTGAGAGTTTTATTTGAAATATTTCGATATTTCGATTAAGAGTCTCAGTATTTACTAGTATTGAATTACCTGTGAATCTTTGAACTATATATATATATATATATATATATATATATATATATATATATATATATATATATATATTGGAATTTTATATTGCATCAAATATCAAAATAATTGAATATTACGATATTGCAACTGATTGAGATATAAGACATAGTATTCGCTAATAGTCCTTCGCACAATATGAAGAGAAAGTAATTTGACAGAGAGCTGTGGATATTCATCTTCAGTTGATCTAAGAATATACAATGCCGGAAATGGTCATATTCAACCAGCAGTCAAACTATTCCACAAATTATTGTGAAAGTGAGTTCAAAAGGAGAAAATAAAACATGTACCTGCTGCTTTCCATACTCGTTACTTGGTTTGTTGTCCAACTCGTGATTGTTTGGTTCTACTCAGATCACTGGAACTTTCGTCAATGGTTTTCAAACTATATAAATACCTATAAATATTCAGCTCACGCCCTATATATATATATATATATATATATATATATATATATATATATATATATATATATATATATATATATATATATATATATATATATATATATATATATATATATATATATATATATATAAATATATATATATATATATATATATATATATATATATATATATATATATATTTATATATATATATATTTATATTATATATATATATATATATATATATATAAATATATATATAAATATATATATATATATATATATATATATATATATATATATATATATATATATATATAAATATATATATATATATATATATAGGACAAGATTAGTCCCTCACGGTTCTTTCGATTTTTCCAAATTTACCGCATTAATTTTCAAAAAATGTGCACTAACCTAGGAAAACCTGAGAAGAAAGGCGGATAAATTATTCAGCTCAATTTTTCAACAGTCAGATTCAAATGTCAATTTTTAAGATGTAATTCTTCGTTACTCCACTAGAATAAATATTCCTGATTATTGGAATGTTAAAATAGGTTCAGTTCACAACAAAATTCATTTTTATCTTAATTTTTGTGAAGAAATTATTACCATAAGTAACCAAATTGGATTGAATGAAGACACGTGAGTAATAGTATTTTTTAATGGATAAAAGTACATAGATTTAAGTTGGATTTTACCTATTCACTTCAAATTTGAAAGGTGATCTCAAATAAAAAATTTATTGATAAGATACAAAGATATTCCAGACAATGCGGATTAATCTTTCACATATTCAATCGAGAAAAGCATATATTATTCAACTGAGGCATCAATTGAAATTAGTTGTGACAGGCTTGAAGATATACTTTGAATATATGCTTTGACGAATTTTAATTGATCAAATAAAATTATTACTTCCAAAGAAGAAACGATACCCGTCTGATACAATAACTATGTCTTTCATATTATGCACTCTTTCTCCCTGTGCTCATGATTCAATGCGGAATTACTTCAAGTTTCCGACAAGCAGACATCTTCAATATTTGTCTGTGTTGCCCCCAGTGTTTCAGCTCGCGATAAAAACACAAAAAACTATTTGACTTATGTCTCTGAGTCTTTGAAACCTCATTAAAATTATTGTTCTAAATAAATGAAATATTCATCAATGAAATACTAGATTATAGAGGAGATAGTTTGATTGTTGTCGCTTGTAATGACCATTCGTTAGCCACAACAATTTCGGGGTTCATGATTTCTTCAACTTTTGTTAATTTCTCAGAAGTGGTAAAATTATTACCAGTTCACAATATATATAGTTCAGAAATGACATCAATCACAAAAAATATTAGTACATCGGTACAAAATTCTGGTTTCATTGTTTGGGTATTATAACCGATAAACAACGAATACATAACAGATGGCTATTCACAAATCTAACTGACAAGAAGTCATTCTTTCCAAATCCAGACGTTCCTTAAAACAGACTATTTGTTAGCAATTATTCTGTACATTTATTCAAAAATATTACTAATAACTGGAAAAATTTTAAAAATTTAGATAATGCTTTTTTCTTATATCCTAGTTTTGAAAAATTTGAACAGTTAATGTACGCGAACTTTCAGTTCATTGAAAATCTCTACATGAAAGAAGAGTATATGGTAATAAAGAAGGTGTACAATCTGAATCACAAAACTGTTCATCCAAATAAGCTTGAAAAGCAAAAAGTGTATTTAGCTGATAATATCTCTGATTATTCCACAATTTTGTCTCTAAAAGAACTAGGATATTATTACACTGTTGACATTTTAGAAATTATAAGGCGTTGGTGGAATACTATGAATAAAACAAGTGTCATCAAAACCATCAGAAAAAATCAGAAAAATAATAAATACTATCAGATGATTTTCAAATCAAGTTTTCAAATAAGAAACTCGATAACAATGGCAAATTAACGAATGACACCTGTTCTGACCTTCGTCACAGTAATTCGGTATTTTTGGAGGTAGAAGAGAATACCTTATTACCTACAAAACAATACTCTATTATTTTTCAAAACGTTTGAGATATCTTATATCTACCTGGAAAATTCACTACCGAAAAATTAGAGAACAGCTTCGGTAAATATAGGCTGTTGGGCGGTTCTAATTATAATGTCAGTGTCGACGAAGTTGTAAATCCTGAAAAGAAAATTCGACGCCTACATGTATTCGCGGATGCATCAAGGAACGATTTTCACTTTCAGATATACAAAAAAGGACAGCCAATTTTTTTATGAGACTTTGAATGTCCCAAAAATGCGGAATGTGGCGAGTTTACTTTCTTCAACTACGAATTATTCAAGAGAATGTGAGAAAGATGAATCAGCTCAAATATATATATATATATATATATATATATATATATATATATATATATATATATATATATATATATATATATATATATATATATATATATATATATATATATATATATATATATATATATATATATATATATATATATATATATATATATATATATATATATATATATATATATATATATATATATATATCCGGTTATGCCTCACACCATATATCAATAAAAGTAGAATGTAACATCTGCATCTCGCTTGTTACTGAAAGAATAGGAAAGACTGATAATGAATATTTTGATTATTTGCAACGAGGAAGACTGAATATACCTACAGATTTAGTTCAATGTCCTATTTCACATGTGTGCCATATTTGAGAAAATCATTCATGGCATTTCTCTCGAACGGGCTTTTTTGAATTAATATACACCTGAAAGCAATTTTGTGTAATCTCACCATTTTAAGTGCGTCGATGATGAGTCCTTGAAAGATTTTTATTATTATCGTGTATATGGTGAAGACAATGAAAATATTCTGAACATACTGTGTTGTATTCAACTACACAAAAAAATTAAGGAAACGATAATTGGGCGCCATCCAAAGATAACTTCGAGCAAGGAAAAAAGGAAACTTTATTTGATGTACATATTTGCATCTTAAATAGATACATTAATTGAATAGCTCAAAGGGAAAATTCACATAACAAATGGAAACTCAAGATGCCAAAATTATCATTCAAAAAAAAACTATTTGATACACACCGATTTATCATTACAAAATTCATAGTGAATGTTCATAACAGCAGATTATCAGGCAACCAGATATGCAAGAGTTCCGGTTGAACTAAAACATGCAAAGTCTCGAACTTCCTCGATAATAATAGGTACGCCAAAAAATTTTATACGGTAAATAAGAAAAGGATAGGTACAAAATAGAAGAAAGGAATAAATATCAATTGTCCTATATCAATACATCAAAAATGAGAAAAAGATAAAAGGTATATCATAGTGAATAATGCAGTATAGGAATATGGAAAAAATATCAATCTGTTGAAACTTCTCTGTTTGCGCGTTGTCCTTGTGCATAAAGGATTCTCTTCTGTACATATTCATATAAATCGGGCAGCTCTTCCGGTACACAAGGATTTGAAACCTCGTTTTTTTTTTAAATTATATTATCTGAATGTTCCAATTTATGGCCAAAGGAACCACCAACAGTGGATACATTTATGAGAAAACATAAGATGAGGGAGAAATCTGGTGTCTTACTCATTTAAAAGCTTGCGCTATTTCATCAATATTCTGATCCAATTATTTATGATTATCTTGGATGAATGATCTGATTGCCGTCATAATTCTCTAATTCACTTTTTCAGTGGTAAGGAAAATTTACTCTTTCACTTGAAGAAAATTTCTATTGTTGTACCAAATCTTGAGTATATTGTAGTTTTAAACCGAATTCTCAAGTTCGTTAGAGGTGAACTGTAAAAAGTTATCTGCAACAAAAATTGAGAGTACTCCAAATATAAAGAAAACTTGATTTTCAATGAATTTACAAATGGCTTCAGGGGTGATCCCATACAACAGGTGAACTAAAAACAACTTTGTGAACCAATTAGTTGAATCTTAAACATACTGATTATTATTCTTATCTCAGGTAAGGTACTAATAAATCAGCTGATATCAATTGGGTGATCCCATACAACGGGTGAACTGAAAACAACTTTGTGAACCAATCAGATGAATCTTAAAAATACTGATAATTATTCTTATCTCAGGTAAGGTACTAATAAATCAGCTGATATCATTTGGAAAAGGGGTGATCTCATACAACTGGTGAACTAAAAACAACGTTGTGAACCAATCAGTTGAATCTTAAAAATACTGATAATTATTCTTATCTCAGGTAAGGTACTAATAAATCAGCTGATATCAATTGGAAAGGTGATTGATGTTTCTATAGTTGCCTATAAAACCAGCTGGAGTACAGGATGCTCAATTTTCCATTCACTTCCATGATCCGATAACTTTGATCCACATATTATATGTTTGGAACATTACCCACAACCTTAATATCAGGGTAGAGATGTGAACTTCTGGATACTTCATTTAACATCTCATGATTCTATCCGGTTTGAGTGTTGATAAATTTATAACTTTTTTTTTTAGGCTTGAGGAATACCAGATAAAAAGTGGGTAACATTCATAAGCACTCCAGAATGTTGACCTAGCTCGAATGCATGACTCGACAGTTTCATGGCCCATCTGGCTGTCCTGGGTAATGGATCTTTCATCGTGCCCACACAAACGAGACTGCAATAATCTGTAAACATAGTCACATATGTGGCCTCGATATAAGGACGAAAACATTCAAGAAGAAGTTTATAAAAAGAATTTTTTTTTGTAGTGGTATACTTCTTTCGACATTTATTCGGAATTTGACTGAGATTATCTACAGGATGCTCTACACCGTCCCTCTCTTGAAACAAAACACCTCCTACGCCAACAAAAGATGCATACCAAGTCAAGAAGAACCTTTTTGAAAACTCAGGAATAGCTGAGATTGGTGTTGTTGATGCTAACTCGAGGTTTTTGAAAGCGTCCTTCGCCTCCTTTGTCCAGATTACCGACTGTCCTTTTTTGTGGCATTTCAATAAATAGCTCACACATGGCCAGAAGTGAATTATGTAGAAAAAACGGACGATTATTAAAACAAAATAGACATCTACCCTACACACAAAAAGCCGTCTTCGTTGTAGATTCTTCATGATTTTCAAATATTTCTTCATATACAATATGTCCGTACGTGTATGGTAAGCACTAATAATATTCACTTCAATTTAATCTCATGTTCATTAACGAAAAAATTCAATAATACATCTGGGAGGATGGAAAGGTGTTTACTCACGTTCGTGCAGTTTGAAGACGACAACCCGTGCTTCGATGACTGGCTTGCGAACAAAAGAGTAATTAGATATAGTCGGAATTGCATCGCGAAGTAGTAGACCTCGGTAGCTAGAGTAACAGTAACAGTAGGTAGAGCAACAGGGCGTAAACCTGAGAGACCTGGGTTCGTATCCCAGTCGAGGTTGAAAACTTTTGTGGTGTAATTTCGATTCCAAATTTAAAATATTTCTTCATATACAATATGTCCGTACGTGTATGGTAAGCACGAATAATATTCACTTCAATTTGATCTCATGTTCATTAACGAAAAAATTCAAATATACATCTGGGAGGATGGGAAGGTGTTTACTCACGTTCGTGCAGTTTGAAGACGACAACCCGTGCGTCGATGACTGGCTTGCGAACAAAAGAGTAATTAGATATAGTCGGAATTGCATCGCGAAGTAGTAGACCTCGGTAGCTAGAGTAACAGTAACAGTAGGTAGAGCAACAGGGCGTAAACCTGAGAGACCTGGGTTCGTATCCCAGTCGAGGTTGAAAAACTTTTGTGGTGTAATTTCGATTCCAAATTTAAAATATTTCTTCATATACAATATGTCCGTACGTGTATGGTAAGCACGAATAATATTCACTTCTATATATATATATATATATATATATATATATATATATATATATATATATATATATATATATATATATATATATATATATATATATATCATCATCATCAACCTCTGTCGGACCCCTGCAGAACGAAGGTTTCTCCCTCTCTTTGCAAAGATTTCCTATCGACAGTCTCCCTCTTTCAGGCAACGCCAGGCCAATCCACAATCTCCTTATCTCATCGATTTTGAGGTCGTTTTCTTGGTATTACCCTATCTCTGGGCTCCTAATTACCAACCACAGATGATCAACGCTCATCTCTTGTTCGGGCTAGATGGCCTACCCAAATCCACTTTGACCTTTTCACACACTCCACAACATTTTTCACCTTTGTTTGACCTCTTATCCTGCTGCAGCGTATTCTATATCATATGATCAGGCCCATCATGTATCTTTCTATGCTCCGCTAGGTTGTTCAAAGTTTCAAAGTTGGATGTGAGCAGATTTCAGAGCAGAGTTCAGAGTTTCGCTGGCGCAGGTCATGCCTGGTAATACGCATTCGTTGAATACTTTGCTCTTTAAAGATAGTGGCATATCTGATTTGAAGATGTGTTTCAGTCGGCCAACCGTACTCCAAGATGTTTTGGTTCTTCGCATGATCTCCGGTGTGATATCCCTGTTTCCCATGACAGTCTGTCGCAAATATGTGTAAGACGTTGATATTTCTAATGGGGATCCGTCCACCTCTATTTGCTATATATCTATAATTGGTTAAAACATCACCTCTCAACTATTTATATAGATAAAACGAAATACATTCCTTTTGATGTAGATCAGCGCTTACTTCCACCAAGTGAACCACTGATAATTAAAATAGCAGAAAAGACATTTAACATTCCTTGCACCTACGAATGCAAATACTTGGGAATTATACTGGATTCGCACCTTAAATGGGATTCTTACGTCTAAAGCTTAATTGGTAAACTTAGAGGATTAATATCCTAATTTGAAGAACTGTCAAATATTCTGGACATAAAATATCTAACAATAATTTACAAAGCACTCTGATACGATATGATATCGTTGCGTGGGGTGATGCCTATGATAGTGTAATACAAAAGCTCGAAATTCAACAATATGGACGTTCTATATAAAGATGCTTACAGGCTGGATATACGACAGCTGTTTGTTCAATCACTGCTAATCTCCACGAAAAAGAAAACAGACAGTTGTTACTTCCTAGATCATAGCGTGAATACCAGATATGGCAGAAACTCTTTATCAATTCCGCAATAAAGTAAATCTATATGTCTTCGTAGCTACTCCTATTTGGTACCAGTACCAAATTTCTTTCACGTAGCTGAAATTGCATGAATTCTGTTTTATGCAAGTTTAATATTGAGAAATTTTTGAAACACCAATCCGAAAATTTTTGGACGAGTCTCTCGCATTTCAACTTGAGTTCTTCAACTGTCCGAGCAGACACCGCTAAAGAAGTGTAATCCGCGAATAAGGTTATGAAGTCAGCATCAATGTGATCAGGCACATCATTGATTAATGACAAAAAAGATGAAGGGACCAAATACAGAACCTTGAGGCACTCCTATAGCCAGAGTATAATTTCTTGATTTGGCCATATTGTTCACTACAAACAAATTGCGGTGCGACAAAAAACTTGATATCCAGTTCAGAAATACACCTCTAAACGCCATACTATACATTTTATCAGTTATAAAATTGATCTGCAAGCAATCCAGGCGATAGGTCAAAACATAAGCCTGCCACACAGGAGCCATCGGACAGACAGCCGTGTACAAATTCAATGAAATTACACACAGCAGGCTGGGTTGGTTTACCACTGCGAAAACCATGCTGGCAGCTAGAAATGATGGAGTATTGATTGAGGAAGTTCAACATACGACCAGAAACCTCCTTCTCGAACACTTTCTATGAAATACTTAGTACAGAAATGGGCCGACAGTTAGCTATGTCAGTTATATCGTTTTTTTTTTGTGTACCGGAATCCGGAATGACCTTGGCTGTTTTCAAGACTGATGGAAATTCACCTGATGATACCGATTTATTGAATGAATTTGCAAGGTGTCTCGAAATAAATGGAGCTGTAGCTTCAGAATCCGTAAATTTTTTATGACATTTATGATTTCATCTGCCTGAATCCGATAAAAATAGAAGTTGTTACCAGATAACTTGTGAGACGAACATGACTTGGACCGTGAATCTCCGTAATACTTTTGTAAAGAGAGTGTACACGAGGATGAAAAATAGTGACCAAATTTCTCAGCAACTAATGTGGGATCTGAAAAAGAATAATATCAATATCTAGAACAATATCCCTCGAGTTCTGCCTTGTGTGCCCCGTCTCAGTAGCAACAATGTTTCAAACAGTTCTATTTTGGTTGTTGGACTCATATAGAGTATTTTCAAAAAATTCAAATTTACGAGACTTCAGAGATTGGATATACTGTTTTTTCGAATATTTATATGCGCTCCGAACTTCCGCAGTTTTTAAGTTAACACTTAGCCCGTGCCGATTCTTCAGTTCATTTGCTGGTACTAAAATTTCGGAAGTAATCCAACTTCTGTTACGAGAAGTAGATATCTGATACATATCTGATTGCACAGCTTGTGTCGACTAGAGAAGGTGAGATTTCAAAGAATTTAGCAAAGCTCGTATCAATATCCGAGTCGAGGTATATGAAAATATACCTTGAAATATATCGAAATCAGGTTTACTTACTAGAAAGCTGAATAACTCTAAATTATCTTCTGACAGCGCTCGATAAGATCGGGAGGTAGAATCCTTTGACCTGGTGATATGATGTTCAATGGTGTAGTTAAGTAGCAGGCACCTATGATCACCAATGCCAGCGTCGAATACCGATGTTCGGTGGAGATGTTGGTCAACATTAGAAAGGATATAATCAACTTTTGTGGATCACGTGACATCATTTTTGTTTGTGAACACTCTGGTGGCTTCGAGATATGTTATATTCAGATTGAAGCTGATGAGATAGTTTGCGATAGTCCCTTTCCGCGAAGTAGTCGATATTTAGGTCACCACATACGAATGCAGTATCGAATGCAGATGAACAATATAAGCATAGGTGAATATGTTTATAAACTTATTGAAATCACCAGAAGGAGGTCTGTACACAATGAAAACAGACAACTTAGAATTACTAGTTTTCAAAACTACACCACATATTTCACAATGCATTTCAGTAGCGATATTGTCGATACATTTGATATGATGAAACTCATAGTTGCATTTTACATAAATCGATGTTCCTCCATGTTGACGGGATTTCCGACAGTAGAAGACACCAATATTCTATGATTTCAGTATTGATCCTCCATTCATCAATTTTCTAGAGCGTAATATAGATGATAGTGATGATAGTTTGTGGATAACACAATAACAAATCATAAAAACAAAGTCTTTTGTGTAACGATTTATTCGAATCGAAATCGAATTTGTGTTATGTTTTGAGTACGGATTACTTACAGTGTAGAGCAGGGGTTCTCAATCTTTCTCAAAGACTGTACTCCTTAGTGAAGTATTACATTTCTGCGTACCCCTTCGTTATTGAAAAGGTGGTGTGTTAAATTAAAAACACGTTTTTACATAATAAACACAATATATTTAAAACACATTACGTACCCCCTGAAATTTTTCGCGTACCCCTTGGGGGTACGCGTACCACAGTTTGAGAACCACTGGTGTAGAGGATAGGTATTCCGTAGATGATTCAGTAAGTTTCAAACTTGAAATAGGTAAGTTTCCAATAAGTATATTCTCTTGAAATGACGAAAACTTGTTGATTCCTGCTTGTAAATCGAATTATAACAGCACCCTGCGGGCGGATGAGCAACTAGTATCGACTTTCAGTTTCCCTAAAAAATAATTTTCAAATAGTAAATGGATGAAATGTATACCAGAAGATAATTCGGCTCCAACAAAATATTCAGTTGTTCCTGAAACTGATATAATCAGGGAAGAGGAATTTAGAGGACAGTACTTACAGTTGTTAGACGGTTCCAATTATAATGTTAGTGTCGACGAAGTTTTAAATGCTGAAAATAAAATTCGACTTGATCATGTATTCGCGAAAGCATCAAGGAATGAATTTTCACTTTCAGATATACAAAAAAGAACAGCAAATGTTGATGAGACTGATATTGACTTTGACTGTCCCCGAAATGCGGAATGTGACGAGTGTACTTTTATTTCAACTACGAATTATTTGAGAGAATTTGAAATAGATGAATCAGCTCAAATATATATATATATATATATATATATATATATATATATATATATATATATATATATATATATATATATATATATATATATATATATATATATATATATATATATATATATATATATATATATATATATATCCGGTTATGCCTCACATAAAATATCCAAAAAAGCACAATGTAACATCTGTATCTAGCTTGTTACTGAAAGTATAGAAAATTGGACTGATAATGAATATTTCAATTATTTTCAACGGGGAGTATTGAATATACTTACAGATTCAGTGAAAAATGTCCTATTTGACATGTCTGCCATATTTGAAAAAATTATTGATGACATTTCTCTCGAACGGGTGGGCTTTATCGAAAAAATCGTTGTTTTCTTGCAATAATGAATGTTTCACATTTTTTGGTTACAGAAATATGTGCTCACAGAGCCAATATAATATTCTATATGTTAAAAGTACGAATAATATTTGTTATTCGTTCGCAATATACAAAAAGAGTTGACAGAATTACTCCGCAACTTTTCTGACAAAATAATATCATTCTTTTTCATTTCGTTATTCAATTCCAGCAATAAATTTTTTTCTCGTTTAAGGCACAGAATTTCCATCTTCAATATCCTTAGGCAAATCAACGCTTACAAACTTATCAGAAGAAACAGTACTGCTCTTACATATCCAGTTCTTTCTATCGACAAAAAACAATTTATCATACGTTTTGAAACACTTAGCATATACTATAACTTTACAATTGTCACCCTCACACTTTATTCAAGATTTTCGGATTGTTGCATCACATATATCACAATTTTTAGCGAAGTGACCGGACTCGACGACCGTGTCACTCCCCGGTCACTATCCTCTTGATAATGGGTCAACCACCCGAAACATATGTAGAGTTTGTAATATATTTAGTGAAACTTAAGCCATGTGTGTTCTACTTAATTTTTTTTAACATAATGTTTCACCAAGAGATAAGCGAAACCTTCGTGTGACCTATTATAAATCTTAAAGGTGCCATACTCTACAAATCATGACAAGATAACATAAAAAAATCTATGAACAACTCTAATGTCTCATTCACCATGACACAAAGTTGATGCTTAAGCAGAAACTTCATTGCTCAGCTGAAGCATCAAATTCACTAAAAAATGAAATTGCCAATGCGAATAAACCAGCAAAGCGAAATTATGAAAGAGCACTGAAGGAAGGAATAGTTCTTGTGAAGCCGACGACTGAATTCGAAAGCAGTATTACAAATATGAGAGAAGCAAAAAAGGAAACAGTAGGTAGTTGTTAAAGTTGAAGACAACAAAGAAGCCATAGAGCTGAAAAACACAATTAGGAAAAACTTAAGACAGCACTTTCACTCTTCTTTACAGTGAAACAAAAACCTGCATCAAAGTTTTAGGATTAGAGAAGGTATATTCTGAAAACGAATAAATTGATGCTTTGAAATTACAGAACATCAGGGACATCATTACAAATCACTAAGAGGATGGTCAAATCATACTTTTCAATTCTACAGCGTGAACCTGCAACTTGGAAGAAAATACAACCTATCCGAATACATATAGGCCTAAGGACATAACGATGCTATGAATAAATTTATGTTTACAGATGCTTCAAATTCAGTTTATATGAGCACTCTTTCAGGTACTTCTGTACCTGCACGGCGACCAAGACTTGTGGTAATTGCTGCAGTCATGCTCATGATACAAGGGAATAACTTTTGTAGCACACATAGGATGGATGTGGATTTTCAAAACTTCATTTGTAATGGCCAACCCCAACTCTCCATCAATATTTGGCTTTCCGGGAATTTCTGTTATTCGACCACTATTTTTATGTCTAAATTGATCGGACTATTCATTGCGTTCAGTTCGTGTATCGTCCAATTGTTCCTTACGCAATTGCACAATTCTCACACGCGCTCCAGTATTTCTTCCTGAACTTGTTCTTCGGTTCTTTGGGCTCTTCTAATTCGAATGCTTCTAGATTTATTTGTATCACGGCTCAAATATATCCCTTTGCATTTTTTTGGCATTGTACACTGTACAATAGAAAACACACATAAATAGAACTGATTGAATTATTCAATGATGAAAATTATTATATCAATAATTTATTTTATTTTTGATTACATTAAATATACATGTAAAAATTAAATAGTTTCACGAAAGCGAAAAGTTTTATTTTTCTTAATTATCGAAAACACATAGGTATTGTTAGAAATAGTGAAAAAATAAATTATGTAAGAGTTAGAGCTATTATAAGTAAACACAAAAAAAAATTCCCAATTGTTATAAAAATCTAACTTTTACCGAATTCGTTTTTCACCATTTCGAACAATATTTTCGTTATGAATGAGAAAGAATAATTTTTGATTTTATAATAAACGTTTAAAAATAATTTATACTTACAACTCAATAGCCGTTGTTTGCGGGAACTCGTGACACGTGTTGTGTATTTTAGAGGTTATGTAAATCACTTATTCAACTCATCGTGCGAACTACATTCAAAATTAATAATTTCATTAGTTATTAATGAATTATATTCAATAAAATCAGTTATTAATAAGTAATGAAGTTAGTTGAGAATGTATTTGATATGAGATTTACAGTCAGATAGTAAAAACTACTACGCTTGACACATAATCACTAATAATAGCCGAAAACTCTAGAGGGAGTGAGAGAAAGCTTATTGTTTGAGAGAAATAGGATACCATCTTCGTTCTCATACCTACTCCGTGCTGTTTACTAGGTAAGAAGTGACACCAGTAGAGACACATGGAGGGGAAAACTTACGAAGTGATAATAATTGATGTTATCGAGAGGGATAAAAAATTATAAATGTATTAAAATGACTACTAAAAAGCAGGGGTTGGTGATAGAAAAGCGAAAATGTAGGGTTGTATGTATTTTTCAATGCCACATGACAAAAAAGTTTTTCAAAAAATTTTATTCAAAAAATAAAAAAACAATTTTTGGGGTGAACACCCCTTATCACTTAGGAGTTTGAAAAAAAGATAGTAGCCGATTTTCAGACTTACTAAATAAGCACGAAAATTTCATAAGAATCGGTCAAGCCGTTTCGGAGGAATATGGGAACGAACATTGTGATACCAGAATAGGCATGATGACACTAATCAAAAATCACAAAAATACTATATTTATCTGATAAAACTTGAAGCCTAGGATAAAAAACAAGCATTGTTTTTCTTATTAAGAGTGTGATTGATATATATTTTTATAAAATAAAACTACAAAATAAGGCAATCCGCCATGATATCTTGAACACCAATCAGAGCTCATGACGTCAGTGTCAAGTAAACACGAGACGGCGCCAAAATTACATTTCGTATTGTTAACCTCCACTACGACTGTGTTTTCATTTATTAATTCAATTTCACTATTTGAGTGTGAATGTTATTAAAATAACACGAGTTATGGATCAAGGATTTATTAAGGCAAACAGCGAATGTAGAATGTAGAAGCAAACAGATGATGTAGAATGTTTCAAAGGAGAAGTCATTTGATTAACTAAATTAGTTTTTGTTTGAGTGGCTTTACTTCGAAACTTATTTGTCGTATATACTTGGATTGATTTATCCACCATCTTATTTGCATTTTCTTGTGAAGTATTGCTTATGGGTGCTTGTGAAGCTGAAAAAGACAAAAAAATAGTATTTATAAAATATTACCTTCAAATACACATTTAAAAAGAATTTACAAAGATTTACAAAGAAGTGGAATAAATTTGTATTACAAATAAGTACCTACATGAACTTCCACATGACACCTCTTCAAGTTCCACATGCTTTGTACCTATTTCCTCTAAATCTTTCAGACATTCTCCTATCAATGTCTTTCTTTGTTTTTTGAGAATATATGGTCTTTCTGTAGCATCTGATGTTCGTTTCCTTCTATCTGGTTGACATTGAAATTTAGTGGGCATACACCCCGGTTTCATGCGGATCTTTGACACGATCCTACACGATTTGACGATCCCATCAGATGATATTCCATATAATTATCCATATCATTTGGTAACTGAAATTTGAATAAAATACATAATATAACATCAATGAGATGAAATTTCGAGGTTAGACCTCGAAATAGATTGTTTATATTTTTACATTTAGACCACGTACAAAATATTATTACCAAATATTATATAGTATACTAGAATCTACAAAACAATGTGAAAACTTACATCAAAGTGATCTTCACAAAAATAGAGGACAGTGCTGGACAATATTGCATTTGAATCTCGCCTTGCAAGTTGAAGCCACTTGTTTCGTGTTGTTTTATTTTTAGGAACGAATACAAATAACTTATTAGGAGTTTTTATGGATGTGTTTGCACACTGGGGGACCCCACACCACTTATACACTTTCGAATTCATTTTTAATACCATAAAATAATTAAATTGTTGCACGAACCCAGAACCTAGTATTTGAGTTACCGATTATTGACGTCACAAGCGCCGCCATGACACTGACAAGCGTTTTAGGTAAACAAATAAATTTCTATCTTAAAATTGCATTTTTTTCCTATTAAACTCTTGATTTCTGCAGAAATATCTTATTTTTTGTTAATAGTATACATTTGTGGACATTATAGGCTCGTTTTTAAAAAACTGTCATCATGCCCATTGTAAGTATTAGATGCATTATCTACTTTGATATTTTTATCGGCCGTATGATGTGAAGACCCAAATCAAATTTTCACGATTGCGGCTCAGTCATTGATAAAAATCCTTGTTTTATATTCTCAATATTCCGTCATATTTCATGATTCTCAGGAGAAAAAACCCGAATCCTACTGCACCATAATCGGATGTTCTCCGACTAAACCACGAAGAGCGATGAATGTGTCGCAATCATAGATGGAAAAACCATTGAGAAACTCTCATAAATCTTCGAAAGAATGTTAACAAGTATTTCCATTTTACGTTATGTAGGATATCTGAACAATTACGCTCATCAATCAGATCTACTTTTTTTCAATCAAAATAGTTATTTGATACTTTCGTACCTATTTGATGTGAAAGGATTGTTTCGAATTGAAACAGATGAAAAATCACAATGTTAAATTGTGAACGTTGAAGTTCTCACTTGTCTAATAAATATTTCAGTACGTACGTACCTTACGATTTTTGAATATGATTTATAACTCAAATGTACAAAAATAAAAGCGAGAAGAACTTTTTGTTATGAGAACTTGATATGAAAACTCAATATCACTTTCACAACAAATTCAAAACAAAAGCTGAGTGCTAAAAAGCTCAAGGTATATCAAAATGCATGCCCATTGTCAATGACGTTCACCTTTTTCTTTCATGTCAATCAAATATTCCAAAAACTGGTCAGTTTGGAAAAAATTATTTAATCTGCTTCAAATATAGCCAACATATTCTCAGTAGTTTTACTTAAAGTAAAATATGAGTGGACGAAAAAACGGCCACTTTAATGTGAAGAAGTTTTTCACATCATCAGTAAAAGTTATCTGAGTCCCTAATAATTGATGATATGTAGGTCGTTTCGAATTTCAAAATTTCATTATCTTATATATTTTCATAAATTCATTCACTTCATATATTTCTCCTAAAGATCAACTCCTCAAATCACTCCGCTAGAAAGAATTAAATGATGGATTCAATTTGATTGGGCTAATAGAATAGCAATTCGAATGTTATCAATGAATGATACTATATTTTGATAAGTTCATCAGACTAATTATATTCCAAGACGGGATTTAACTTTCTAAGTTATCTACTGCATTTTGAATTACTAATTTGAATTGTCTAAAATTATTTTCAGTCATGGATTTTCGACTGATTGAATAAATATCGCTGATGATTCCTAATAAAGATGAAGCAATTATATCATATCATCATTC
Source organism: Henosepilachna vigintioctopunctata (assembly GCA_030704895.1). Taxonomy (NCBI): domain Eukaryota; kingdom Metazoa; phylum Arthropoda; class Insecta; order Coleoptera; family Coccinellidae; genus Henosepilachna; species Henosepilachna vigintioctopunctata. Next base: position 4,081,068 of record JARQZJ010000036.1, on the reverse strand, counting down.
AACTAGTTCGATGATTTTTCGAAGCGCACCTAATATTTTCGTTGACAACATCTAGGTAGACAGCTCCCCGAGTGTTTTATTTGAAATATTTCGATATTTCGATTAGGAGTCTCAGTATGAACTATATACTGACATATATAGTCAATATATATAATATGAATTTATGTATATATATATATATATATATATATATATATATATATATATATATATATATATATATATATATATATATATATATATATATATATATATATATATATATATATATATATATATAATATATATATATATATATATATATATATATATATATATATATACGGTATATTGGTTCGTTGTCCATTTCCCAAATTTGGCCTCCATAAAGGAGCCCTGGTATGATGATTGTTTTTCTTGAATTTGTTTTCGTCTGACATCCTGCTCTCTTTGTTCAAAAGGCGGTAAAAAAATGTGTGTTCTTTATGTCAAGTTTTCCTCCAGATATACTCCTAAGTACTTCGCATTCTTATCCCACTAGATGGAGTGACTAGTGATGGAGTGGATTATAAGATTATTTTCGGTGGTTTCTTTTTCCTCTTTTTGTCAAAGTAAACCCCAACTGTCTTGTTTCACTTGGGTTCACTTTGATTTTCCATTTTTCGAAGTATTTTTGCATCATCTGCAGATCTTTTTCTAGTCCCTTCTGAACGCCATATTTTCTTCTACTTGATATGTAGAGTGCATTGTCGTCAGCGAACTGGGCTATTTTGCATCTGTTTGGGTTATATGTTGTAGAGAAGTGGGCCCACTACTGATCCTTGAGGCACACATGCTCTGACATTCTTTTCGCTCGATAGTTTTTCTCTTATCTTCACTCTGAAGGTTCTTCCACTTAGGTATGTCGGGATTATGTTCACTAACTTTCTCGGAAATTCTTTTCATTTCAGTTTGTATATCAATCCATGATACCATACTTTGTCGAAAGCTTTTTCTATATCCAAAAATATGGCACCATTTGGTATTGATATATTGAGTTTGTCCTTGATGTCTTCTGTCATTCTAGCCTGTTGATGTAGTGTCGAGTGTTTAGTTCTGAATCTGAATTGGTGTTCCGGAAGGGTACACTTGTTGTCTGCGAAAGTTTTCAGTCTTCTATATTGAATTCTTTCTATTACTTTGCATAATGCAAGCAACAAGTTTGTCGGCCTATAACTGCTGACCTAGTTAATAGGTTTTCCATTCTTGTGTAACATTATTGTGACTGAACGCTTCCATGTTTGCGAGAATTGTTCATTACGGAACACTCCACGTGCAATTTCAGTAATTTCTTGGATTGCATCTTCTGGTAATTATTTCAATGGCTGGTTTTGAATTCCATCCGACCCTGGCGCTTTCCTGGCTTTCAGGTTCTTTAGTATGGTTTGAACCTCTCGTTCGGTTACTTCTTCTATTTCTTCTTCTTCTACGATTTCATTTCGTGTTTCTATTCTAGTACTTTTCTAGTACTATTCTGTTTATATTCATATTGAAGTTGACATCGACATCTCGGCTTTCCGGGTTGTTAGTGCACTGAGATTCCAGGTGAGTTGCGAAGACGTATTTTTTTCCGTTCGGCTGTTCCATGCAGTGTTGTACCGAAATAGAGTCTTGATATCTACGTCGCATATTGCTTTGGACAGTGAATTGTATTCGTCGTAGCATATCAAGTCTCCTTTTATTGAACGTATTTTCATCCCTGTATGTTCTATTGCTTACAGTGTGGTTGTTTCTATTTCTTCGTGAGTAATTCCATGTTTGACGAAGGTGGCGATCAATATCTCCTCCTCTGCCTGTTAATCTATCTGTTCTATATATTTTGAAATTTTGAATCTTGAAGGACTTGTTGGGTTTTAAATATGTTTGATTAATCAGCATAATGTCTCTTTTCTGTTGTTCCAGAAAAATAATCCGTTCTCCCCTTTTGGGAAGAACTGAGTTCGCATTCCGATTCTTATGGTGTTCAATAAAATTGTTTAAGCTTTATTCCTAAACAGTTTAATCAATGAGAGGTAAAAATAAATACTTGTCTAAAAATCACTGACTGAACAATTCTTTATTCGACTAGTTTCGCCTTTTACGGTATTATCAATAATGTGAAGAACGATGTGAATGTGGAGAAGGCGAAACTAGTCGAATAAAGAATTGTTCAGTCAGTGATTTCAAGACAAGTATTTATTATTATATATGTATAAATCGTATATATGTGTGAATCTTGGCTCAACGATTGTTTTATTATATTCAATATTATAATAAAACAATTGTTAAACTGATTTACACATACATTAAAAAGAATACTGCATGACGTACGTTTCGATGAGATTCACCTTTTTCAAATGCTACGTGCAGACTAATAGACTTTAGTCTGCACGTAGCATTTGAAAAGGGTGAATCTCATCCAAACGTACCTACGTCATGCAGTATGCTTTTTAATATATGTGTAAATCAGTTTAACAATTGTTTTATTATGTTTATCGATTTACATCAAGTATCGGCCTCATCAATTATTTATTTAATATTACCTCGCATTTAAATTTGAACTATCACAGAGTTGATTCATCGTCCATTGAATTAATTTAATAAATTCATCTTGCTCAATGACGAAGTCCAGTTTTCGCTTTTCGTGACATTGGTATTGCTGAATGCAATGAGCATTCTTCCCAAGATTGTAGCAAGTTCGTCGTCTACGGTTAGTCTTCGGTTTTTCGGGAGTATTTTCCCTCTGTTCTCTGGTTTGGTTGTGTCGCTACCTCTTCGGTCTTCTTTTTCCAGAAGTTGATCGTGAATTGTAGAGCCTGCTTGAGCTTCCCAATGGTTTTTAGCCGCCACAATTTGCGCACGTAGGCGTGGTCCTCCTTGCTTTCGTGCATTCCTGAGTGTTATGGGTTTCACTGCATTTTATACATGTTGAGTCAGCGTGACAGTTTCTCTGTACGCGTCCAAAAAGTTTACATTTGTAGCATTGCACGACTTCTGTTTTTAGTTTTAGTCTTTGTCTCTTGACAAAGATTAAATTTCGACTTGTGGTCCTTCGGTATCTCCACAAGAACTAGTGGAGCTGGTAGTCCTTTTTCTTCCTTTCATCCTGAGCTTTTTTGTGTTAGGATATCCTTGGTCTCTCAGATCTTTTGCAATTTCTTCTTCGGAGGTTTCACACATAATTCCACGTATTACTAACTTCAGCTGTTTCTCACCTTAAAGCTGATAGGTACAATATTGTGTTTTCTGTTCATTGAGAAGATGAAACAAACGCCTGTAGTCGTTCTCTGTTGAAGGCTCAACTTGTATGACCTTGGTTGACAGGCTTTTCCTTTGAGTAGTTGATTTTGAATTTATTAGTCATTCTTAATATATCGTTCCAGTTGTTTTTCTCTCGAATAATGAGTGGAACCATCCGCTGTTTTTCGGTTTCTTCAGTGTTGATAAACTTGTTCTTTCTTCGTTTGCGTCGTTGTTGTCACCTGAGATGGGTTAAATTTCCATTTCGTGCTCAGGAGTCAGTGTTTGAAATTTATTTTCAATTGTCACCGCATTCACTTTTTGACTTTTCGTACTTCAGATTTTTGCCGATTTCTTCGGTATTTAGAATTCCTCAGCATCGCTGGCATTTTTCGAGGTTGCCACTACTTTCTCGTTGTCTGATTCCGTCTTTTCATTTGTAGGGGTTACATTACCCACCGCGATGAGTTGTTTTAAGAACTCGTTCACGTCAAAGCCTTGAAGCCTTCTTTCTAAAAACTAATATGCTCTGTGACTTGCTCCGCCCTTATTCTTGCTTCTTCTTTTTGCGTATTCATTTTGTCGTTTTCGTTACCAGGTGTATATAATTCCCGAATATCCGCTGAACGCGGAACCCGCGACACGGTGTTCCGTATTCCGTCGACTTCTTTCTTCCTGGGAATTTGTTCTATAATCGCGATTTGAGATTTACAACGATCGAGTCACGTGGTACGATGTTCCGTATTCGTTGACTTCGATTTATCTGAGATTTACAAGATTGGTCGTTCGGTGATAATCGTCTACCTGCGTCTACGAGTCGTAGAATGAGGAGAGATCGGTTTGCTGGCCACCTGTATTTATAACTTTCGGCGCTGGCGGAGATTATAATGGTGCTGATTGGTAGGCGGTAGCGTTGTCTCTGCCAACTCAACTGGCTATTCTTGGATATCTTCTGCTGACGTTCTTGATGCTCCTCTGAGTTGGTATATTTCAACGAAATTTACAATTGACAATTAGTAATATAGTGAACTGTTTAAGTGGAGTTTTCGTTTCACTTGATGGAATGCGATATTTCCGAATTTTGACTTTGATTATTGATTCGGTATTTTGGATTTTTTTCTTTTTGTATAGCACTAGAGGATCAATATTCCATTTACTAAATAAGAAAGTATTAATTATCAGTAATTTTAATGCAACTCAGTTTGTAAATAATTCACATTCGGATGGGAAATGTATAGCCTTGAAATTGTTCACAGAAATTCTCAATCTCGATCAATTCAATAATTCAGTCAATATTAATAGTAGACTACTAGATCTAATTTTCTTAAATGCTCCATGTCAAATCTTTCCTGACAATTTTTATCTCCTGAATGATGGTCTCCAACATCCTCCAATTCATTTATATGTATCTTGTAGCTCAAAGCATTTTTCTTCTATCGGCGTGACCTCTATGGACACAAAAGAGTTCAATTTTCGTGAAGCTAATTTTCCACTAATGTACCAAATGATATTGAATATCTCTTGGAACAGTGTCTTCGAGTGAACTCAAAGTATCGATGAGACATGCGACAAGTTTTATGCAAATGATGTATTCCTACAAAACGTACCTTATAAAATCGAGAGAAAAAGAGGTTTTCCTTTTGGGTATAATTCGAATATAATAGACAATATATTGAGAAAAGAAAAATATCTGAATAACTTCAAGGAGTATGGTAAAAACCTTTATCTAGCAAGGTACAAAAATCTGAGAGAAACCATTAAGAATGATATTGACTTGGCGTATAAAAATTTTATTCAAACAGCAGAAAATAATATTGCGCACGACACCTCTTCTTTCTGGTCTTTCATTAACGAGAAAAAGGTATCTCTAGAATTCCTGGTGAGACGAGCGTACTTATCATTACCCAACATCCATAGCTAACGCCTTTGCTGACTATTTCAGTTCAGTATATAATATATCGTTGAACAACAATTCATGTAAGGTGGACTATTCAGATTGTAATGACTCGATATGTATAACTCGAAATCAAATCATTGTTGCCGCCAATAAATTATCTAATAAACTTACGTCTGGTGCTGATGAAATACCATGTTTGATTGTGAAAGATTGTATTTATGCACTTTCAGATCCACTGACATATGTATTTAATTTCATAATAAGCAAAGCCTCTTTTCCTAAAATATGGAAATCGGCCAAGATAGTACCTGCCTTGAAGAAAGGTGATCCTTCTGTTGTAAACTACAGGCCAATATCCATCTTATCAAACTACTCGAATTTTTATGAAATTGTGATCTATAATGCTATATATCCAGCCGTCAGAAATAGCAGCAAGATGGAGCAACATGGATTCATGTCAATGAGATCTTGTTCAAGCAATCTAATGCTGTTTCCACAGTACGTTTCTGAAGTACTACACTCCACCGGTAGAGTTGATGTGATTTATACAGATTTTCAGAAAACATTTGGCAAAGTGGCTCATGCGCTCCTGGTACAGAAATTACGCAACAAATTTGGATTATCTGATAACCTCACGAACCTTTGTCATTCTTACCTGGTTGACCCTCGTCAATTCGTACAGCTGGGTAGTAAACAGTCGTCTATACAGCCGTGAGTTCATACCTACCTCTGGAATACCTCAAGGGTCTAATCTTGGACCACTGTTAGTTATTCTGTTCGTAAATGATCTGATAGATAATATTCTCTCTCCACATTTGATGTTCGCAGACGATTTAAAATTATATCATGAAGTTAGATCACAGGACAACTGTGTTCAACTTCAGCTCGCGCTGGAGCATGTTGCTTGTTGGTGTGAGGACAATTATTCGAGTTTGAATGTGTCAAAGTGTAATTTTGTTTCTATCAGAAGGAGAACGATGAACCGAATTGATTGTGATTAGAGCGTCGGTGGTCAGTTTCTTTCTCGTTCTGATAAGGTGAGAGATCTTGGTGTAGTCTTCGACCAGAAGCTTTCCTCTGTCCTACACATCACCAACTTTTTCATCTGTTGCGAAAATATATGGATTCGTTATACGTAATGGCAAATATTTCAATAATTCCTCAACATTCATAGGAATATTCAATACCCTAATCCGTAGCAAGTTGGAGAATGGCAGCATGATCTGGCATTTACACTTACCATCAACGCTATTCAGAGAAGGTTCTTGAAATTCTTAATTTGGAGGGAGGATAAAGTTTATGCACAGAAAGGAGACAATCATAACGAATTATTGAGTAGACTCAGTTTATTCTCATTGCAGAGCAGGAGAGAAATTTCATTACTCAAGTTTTTGTACAAATTACTGCACAATAGTATTGATTCTCGTATTGATTGGTAGAATAGTATCCTGCTCTCTTGTCGGCTTTGAAATTTTGTTTTCCTAGGAAAATTTTCGTAATACAGAATTATTCCACCTAGAGAGTCCCAGGACCAACTCCCTAATACAATCCCCATTTGGTTTATGGAGTCTACATTCAATAGAGTTGCCAATAATTGTGACATTCACTTTGACTCCATAGAATTTATTATCAGGAGTCATGTGCACAACAAAAATTGACTAAAATGAATTGATTTAGATTGAGTTATTTGTAATATTTCATTTAATGCTATAATGAAGTTATAAGTTACTATTCTTTCAGATTAGATTGAGCTCTTTCTTATATCTTGTTATTTTGTTGAGAACAAAGAACTTATTATTATATCTTTGTTGTCCCTGATGGGATGAAGTCGAGTCTAGGAAGTACGAGACCATTGAAGATGTTGCTCACGGATAAGTATTTGATGGACATTCCTTAAGTATCATACAGCTCAATATTAGAAGTATAAGTCATAATTTTCATAAATTTTCATTCAATTTTCAGGAACTCGAGGTGAAAATTATAGATATAATCGTTCTATCCGAATCGTGGAGTCTCATATTCCTGGTTTCAATATTATTTAAAATGATTCTAAAATTAACAAAATGATGATGAATTAAGGGATACGTAGGAGATTATATTATATATGAAGAACACATCATTGATCTCACTGAAACTAAGCTACTTAGATTCACCTTTATTGAAAACGGTACTACTTTCGGTGTAACTGCGTCATATAGACTACCATTTATGGATAAGAGTTTGTAATAACTGAATTATCAGACTATTTTTCACGTATTCACGTCCAAAGGAAAAGAGTGAAACTTTTCATTTGTGATATCAATATCGATCTTTTGGAGAGATGCAATGTAATCGAGGTTAGTAGTCTGAATGATTATATGGGAGAATAAGGTGAGTTTGGATTTTTGTCTCGTATCAAAAGAGATCCATCATCGATCCTGCACTTATTAAAACGAAACCAAAGATATAAACATTGTTCCAGCTATTATAAAAACTATTTTGAGTGATCACTATATGCTCTTCTTGAATTTCAATTTTCCCAAAAAACTAAAACGGGAAGATATCTTCTTTGAACTAGATTCTATAAATTTCGAGAATTTGAACAGGACATTGACAAGCGAGAGCTGAAGTAGTGTTCTCAGTAATATGGACCCAAAATGTAGTTACGATCTCTTTTTGAGTGCATTCAATGCAATCGTGAAACAGAAAGCCTCCCTCAAAATTATAATCAACAAAAACCGAAGACTTAAGCCATAACACACACCGAAGACACACAAGTTTTGAGTCTCAATACGACATCGTGACTTGCTCAAAAAACAAATGATAAGTAAAAGCAGCATTAAAAAAAAATAGAGTATAAAATATATTGAAAAAATCTGAATATTTCGATAAGGAACACTAAAAACAATTTTTACGCAGACAAATTTGAGAAAGGACGAAACAATTTTAAAAAAAAGTGGCAAACAATCGAAGAGGCTACAAACAGTCAGAAGCGTACTAAAGAAAAAAATAATGTTAGAAACCGATCGAGGGGAAGTAAGAAATAAAAAAAAAGTCGTAGCAAATCGGTTTGATATAATTCTTAGAGATATTGGTAGAATAATGGCCGGCAATATATATAAACTTAAGAAAATTTCAAAAACTATTAATAAATGTAATAGGGAGGGTGACTCGTTTTTCCTCGAGCCGATTATTAAAAATTTGAAATCAAACTGTTCAAAACATGTGGAATATGCCTTATAATATATCCTTACTATTGATAAAAAACTGTCATGTTCATGTTCTGAAACCACTTACTCACATAATCAATTTATGTTTTTCAAAAGGTTTAACCCTAAGACAATTCAAGGAGTCGATTACAATTCCTATTTTCAAATCGGGAAGTAGGAGGCATTCAACCAACTTCGGATCCATCACAATAATAAATAATTTTTCCAAAATATTCGAACACCGCTTAAAAGCTCGATTGTGAACATTTCTTACAAAGCACGGAATCTTGATCGGAAGCCAGTTCGGTTTCCAGAGAAATAAAAGTACTGACGATGCAATTGTTGAATTGTTATTCCCGCAAATAATCATAATGAAAAGTTTCAGTTCATAGATCTAATTCTTGATTAATTTTGAGATAATGTTAGAACGATTAGAGGCTATTGGTATTCGGGAATCAACATTAAATATATTCCGTACATATTTGGAAAACGAAATATAGGTAATTAAAATTGGAGAGGAAAGAAGCGATCCCGTTAGTGTTACTATGGCAGTACCTCGGAGTACGGTGTTAGGACCGGTTTTATTCCTGATTTATATAAATCTACTTGTAAGCCTGAACCTGGACGGAAAGATAATATCTTACGCCGATGACACCGTAGCTATTTTTGAAGGAAAATCATGAAAAAAAACATCAATAAGAGCTGAATTGGGTATGCAGGAAATATACAGCTTCTTGAATCAGAGCTTTTTGACCTTAAATATGTTGAATTCAAAATTTGTAACTTTCTCAGCTACCATGGCTGCTCAACCGGGGCTTGGATATCCTGAAGGTTTATGGTGCTGGCTGCATAAACTTCGCTAGTTGTTCGTGTGATTATATCCAAAAAAGTAGTGTTATACGATATCTTGGAGTGGAACTAGAACATCACTTGAAATGATAAGTTTTATAGACTAAGGGACATTTTGACTAAAAAATATTCACTCAGGGTTTACAACGCTCTTGTCGAGTCAAGTTGAAGATATTTTATTTTTAACTGGAGTGGATGCTATAAAAACGCTTTAGATCATCTAGTAAAGGCACTCTCAGGTAAAAGTACTCCTAAGGTATCTCTGAGAAAAAAACCGTGTAGACTCTAAGTGTTATGCTACGAAGAGGCAATTTTAGGTGTTAGGAAATTGTACATATATCAATCTATACTGTGGATAAGGAAACGATACAACAACAAAAACTCTGGCTATGAAATTAGGCACGCAGTCTACTTCGAAATCCCTTCTTGCACTAAAATTTTAAACAAAAAAGTATATTTTTCTATGCTGTAAAACTGTATAATTTATTACCTGAAGAATCTCAGAAACAGTTCAAAATTGAAGTGAAAAAATATATCAACACATGTGACGAGTTTTTAAAATTTTTTTAACGAACTTGTGTTTTACTGAGCATTCGTGGATATTTGTGTGGTCTCTTGGTCTCTGTTCCCTTATGCATCAGCTCAGAATTTTGCTTCAACCCAGTGCTGATAATTGTTGTGTCGTCCTAGATTGGGTATTTTTTTGAATGTTACTTTCAGTCATCAGTTGGTTCTAACACCATATTACATAATATAGTTTGTTCACACACAAACTTCCAGTTTAGTTAAAAAACTATGTACCTAATAGTAGATAGTTGTAAAATTTTTAAGAAAATCATATTCCGAGATTCGGGTTACGTTAAGATATAAATTTTGATTACATACGCTTGTTACTAGCGACAAGGATGTTTTGTGTTAGGTTTTCTTTTGTAATTTCATTTACTGTTATATATTTTTTGAGTTTCTTCGAATACTTATATATATATATATATATATATATATATATATATATATATATATATATATATATATATATATATATATATATAATATGTTGAACAGTTTTACAATGAAATCATAAGAATTGAGTATGCAATATATTTTCAGCTCCGGTTAGCTCATTATCAGAATATTACGGTGCTATGTTTTAGAGCACCGTACAATCTACAAGATAGAAATGAGTGGGGCAGAACTGGAACTGGCACTATTCAATGAATGTTGTTGAATATATATATATATATATATATATATATATATATATATATATATATATATATATATATATATATATCTTGAAATTGATTTATTGCCTGTTTGAGGTATTTATTTTGAAAGTTTTTAGCATTAACAGGCTTTTTAATATGAAAAAGTTTATTTCTGTTGACGTTTCGTTGTTATATTACAAAAAATTTTCGTTGTTATTATATTAGTTTTGACAAAGTTGTAATATAACAACGAAACGTCAACAGAAATAAACTTTTTCATATTAAAAAGCCTGTTAATGCTAAAAACTTTCAAAATATATATATATATATATATATATATATATATATATATATATATATAAACATATATATATATATATATATATATATATAATATATATATATATATATATATATATATATATATATATATATATATATATATATATATATATATATATAAAAAATGCTCTATACGATTGTTTGCAGATGATACTATGATTTTCGTTAGTGGTAAAAATATCCAGACTATGACAGAATGGATCAATAGAGACTTGGCAGCAATAAATGAATGGCTAAGCGATAACAGTTTATCGCTGAATGTTACAAAGTCTAAATTTATAGTTTTTGACACAAGTAGAATTCTTACGGTAACTAGTAACGAAAATATAAGTATTAAAATTGAAAACCAGAACATTGGAAGCGTAAAACTTCTTAAATACTTAGGCGTTATGTTAAATGGGAAATTGAGTTTCAATGGTCATGTCGACTTGATATCGACTAAAATCTTCAAGAAAATCAATTTTCTCTGAAGAATTGGAAAAAATCTGACCACATATATGAAGTAATTGCTCTTTAAGTTGATAAGTCCACACTTTGAATATTGTTCCACTATGTTTAACAATTACAAAAGTTACAGAATAGAACTATGCGAACAATAATTTGGAAATGTAATAGATATACTCAAATCCAAAGCATGCTAAATTGTTTAGAATTAATTTCAGTTAAACAAACAATACTTTTTGCTACATATATATTTATATTCAAAGTTAAAAACAAATTTTTCTCATATAAAGTAATAAAAAATGTAACATGTGTCAGTGACGTGCACAGTTAAAATACAAGAAATGCTGACAAATTCTACATACACGTTTGTAAGCATTATAAACATAGGAATAGTATATTTTATGATGGATTCAACGCATTAAATAAATTGCCTAGCTCCATAAAACAATTAGTGACCTTAAAGTATTCAAGCGTAAATTAGCTAAGTTCGTTTTAAAGATTTAACTGTAAATGAAATCATTATTTATAATATAATTGAACCTAAATGTATGTATGATTTTGTAATAGCTAATGCTAAAATAAATATTATTATTATTATTTATCCAGGTTGTCTGTATATCCAACATAAAGGGAATTACAACAATGTGTGATTACAATTCACTGTTCACCTTAAATCCAGCTTCCAGTATTTCCGTTGTAAGACCGAATATTGTGTCTTGTATATTCGGTGAAGACCAGTGCTGTATCCAGTTCGTTGGACCAAAATGTTAAGTATTCATCTTTGTCTCGATGTCTCGATGGACCGAGATGAAGGAAAATTCAAGGCAGATCTCACACGTCTTAAAACAATTTTAAATTTCCCTCGCCAAATTGATAAAGTTGAATTAAATAACTTACAAATTCATTACATTTAGCAAGACTCAATATGAAATTAAAAAGTTTGATGATAGTGAATGAGGAATATGAGATAGAAGATCGATATTATCATTTTCAGGTACCAAATACTCAGATTGGTATCCGTTCTATGAATCGTTCAAATTGTTAGTTCATAATAATGATGAGTTAACTTTGAAAAATATTATTACTTGCAGTATGCCCTGTCAGGCGATTCCTGATAAAAGATAATTCAATTGTAGTTACTTTAAAAAAGGTACAATAACGAAAAGTAACTGATTCACTATCATGTTAAAAATATCTTTATATCAGAATCTTTTTCGAGTTTGCCTAAGTTCATAGATTCAATTAAATCAGATTTAAGCGCTCTTAAAATTCTTGAAGAACTTGTTAAATAATGGAGTAATATTCTAATTTATTTATTGAGTTCAAAATAAGACGATGTAACTTATGAAGAATTGGGAATTTTGAAATATAAAATCAAAACAAAATGGTATCGACGATTTTTTTATGAGAACGTTAACCGATATTAGAAACCTTTGAACGAAAGAACACGGATTTCAAAAGGTCGATTTGGGTAGACAATGGTAAACCTCTTTCAAATAAGCAGGTGCATAAACCCAACAGATCATTCCATTCATTTGTGGAGTATCCTGTGTATTCTACAAATGGAGTCATAAATTATGTGCTTGTACACTGAAAACTGTCTTTCAAAATGTAAATGCAGAAAATGCGGCAGTAAACACTATACACTGCTACATATTTACTCTTTCGCTTGTAGAAAATTTGAGAAGACGCATTCAATCGAAAAGGCATTCAACAATGAACGAACAGTTGGTTCTACTTCTTCAAATTCAGAGAATAATTCGAATGACACCGTACACAGTAATCAATCAAATAATTCAATTGTATCTATTTAGACAATAAAATATGATTCCCCACAACCACAAATATATCTTTCAACTGCAATTGTTAAAATTCATGATAATCAAGGAATCGCGCATAAAGCGCGATAAGAATCTATTAGATTCTGGATCTATGTCAAATTTCATTAGTACTTCTTTATGTAATCGACTCAACTTAAGGTAAGACGACATCAATGTTTCAGCCTTAGGAATTGGGACATCTGAAATTCACTTGAACAAGCGAACAAATGCAGAAATTGAATCAGAAAGCAGCGATTTCACTTCAAAATTAACATTTTTAGTTTTTAATAAAATGACGAATTCGTTTTTGGAATCTGTCGTATCTAAAAACGAGTTCAAGATTCCAAAAAATATTATTTTAGCCGGTGCAAAATTTAATGAACTTCATCCGGTATATATATTGTAAAGAGTTCATACATTCTACGAAATTCTGTGCTCTGACATTTTTAAGGTATTTGAAAATCACCCTCTCTTTATAAAAATTAAGTTAGGTTGGATTGTCTCCGGGTAGCTTGAACTTTTTAATAACTCTAAAGTTTAAAATTCAATATGCGTAAATATTGCATACAAGGATAATCAATTGCAGAATAGCACTTTTTTGGAAATTGGAAGAATTATTACCTGAACCTAAATATACAAGAAAGGAACAGGATTGTGAAGATTATTTTTGTAATACCGGTACCCTCAATAATGACGGCAAATTTATAGTCACACTTCCTACGAGAAATTATATTAACGAATTACGCGATAACGTGGATATCGTATTAAGACGATTTTATTCTCTCCAAACTAAATTAGAGATGAATCCAGATTGAAAACAACAATATCAGTTGGTCATGGCCTAATATCAAGAATTAGGTCATATGTCTAAAATTGCTGATAACCAAATTGAATGTGCAAATCCAGTTTACTATTTACCTCATCATCCAGTTTTCAAAAAGTCTAGCTCCACTACCAAATTGACCATTGTTTTTGATGATAGTTGCAAGACGTCATCAAACTTCAGCTTGAATGATAAAATTTTAAAATTGATCCTGTTCTTCAGGAGGATATATTTTCAGTCCTATTGCGATTTAGAAGAAATCACTATGTGATAAGCGCAGATATTGCGAAAATGTATCGACATTTTTGGATAAATCCAAGTCAAACAAATTTACAACGAATTTCATGGCGTGAAGATCCAAGTAAACCATTGAATCATTCTTGGTAAAATACTGTTACCTAGGGTACTTCTTCTGTCAGCTTTTTCTCCATAAGCTGCCTTCGGCAAATAGCTTCACAAAATAAAGGTAAATATCCTGAAACGTGTCATTAAATCATGAACGATATTTATGTCGACGATTTATCTGCTAACTAGTGTAGGAAGCATTGATGAAGTTACAGCAACTATAAAGGAGATATTACATATTTTGGAAAGTTATGGGCTTCAGCTTCGAAAATGGGCATCCAATCACAGAGACTCATTAAAAGGATTGGATACTTGAAAATGAAGTAATTCAACATCAGTTTGATAAAGAGAACACGTTCAAAACATTCAGCATTTTGTGTGATAGTCAAAATGATTCCTTTAAATATTCCGTTGATTTTCGACATAATGAAAAACCTACTAAAAGAAATATTCTTTCACTAATCAGTCAAAAATTTCTTTCCTTGGGACTTATAGGTCCAGTAACGATAATTGCATAAACTTATGCAAAAATTGTGGTTAGAAAAGATAAGTTGGATAACAGAATTTCAAAGATACCTTTAAAAATTGTAGCACCTTAGGATAGTGAAATGCATGAACCATTGGCATATCCTATAAGACTCATTACTTGCATTTCCGAAACGCAAACCGTTTGAAATGATATATTTTCGTATTTGTTTGTATATGAACAAAGGCTTGCCTTTTGGAATTAGTATCTTAAGTAACCACCGATGCGTTTCTGAATTGCTTGTAAAGGTTCATTTCTAGATGCGGAAAATGTAGAAAATTATATTCAGATAACTATACAAATCTGCCCCAACAAACAACTGTTTATTGGTGCATGCAGGGAATTAAAAAATATCGTTAAAATTAAAAAATAAATCTCAAAAGAGTAATTGATGACGCAACTCTCACTTTTGAGGAGTTGAAGGCATTGATAGTGCAGATAGAAGCTTGACTTAACTCTCCTCCCCTATACCCTTTATCCAATGATCCTAACGATCTAACCCCTTTCACTTTATCCCTCTTCCACATTGGTAAACAATTATTACCTTATTCGTGCCAACCAACCACGTACGGACATGTAGAAATGTATATCAGAGTTCAAAAAAACTTTGGATGTAACTTTGGATATTCTTCGATTAAAATAATACATTTGTTTAAATATATATATATATATATATATATATATATATATATATATATATATATATATATATATATAATAATAACAATATAATAATAATTGACTTTATTTGATCCTTTCTGACAATAAATAATATATAGGACAAGTCACAATAAAAATATTAGAATACACGCAATCAGAAATTATACAAATGAGAGGTAATAAATAAATACTTGTCTAAAAATCACTGACTGAACAATTCTTTATTCGACTAGTTTTGCCTCTTACGGCAATATCAAGAATGATAATGCTGTTCTTGCCGTTAAGCCATTCTTTGTAATGCCGTAAAAGGCGAAACTAGTCGAATAATGAATTGTTCAGTCAGTGATTTTTAGACAAGTATTTATTTATTAATACCTCTCATTTAAATATGAACTATCACAGAGTTGATTCATCGTCCATTGAATTTAGAAATTATACAAACTACAACATAAAATACCGACTTCAAATATCAAACCTATTCCCAAGGAACTCACCAACGCTGTAGTACCCTTTACGAAGAGCTGCTTTTTTTATCTTATGTTTAAAGAGAGGATACGGAAGAGATCTAACCTTTGATATAGAGGCGGGGACTCGAATCTGGAGGACTTTTGTTTGGGCAACGCCATTAAATCGCCATACCTAGTGAGATGACTGTCTTCAAGCCTAGAAAGTGAACACTCATTTTCCCTAATATACAGCAGGCATCGGACTATCTATAAACTAGGAGCTCTTAGCATATTTTTAGCCACAAACGATTTCTTACAAGACTCCCTAGGTCTCAAGTTAAACATCAATCTCACTATACGTTTTTGCAATAAGGAAACTCATGAAATTAATTAACTGTGTAAGTGTGAAATGAAAAGAGAAGATTGATACGAATTGCTAGAAGTTTCAACTCGAAAAGCAAACTTTATTTATCAACCAGTTACAAACCGTACTTCAACGGAAGTAGATGGCGATACAAATGTAACCGCGTAATTTGAATGTGATAATGTACTTTTCAACGCCCCCACTATATCATAGCATTCATACTCAATTCATTCAAATATCTTTAATGTTCATCAATTGGTAAACTCTTGGTGAAAATATCTGCTGTCATCTTATCAGTTTGTAAATACATTAATTTAATTTGATTATTCAAAACTGCACCTCTGATAAAATGTTAGTGTTTTTCTATGTCTGCGATTGAATTCTCGCTTAACTCTTGATGAAACATAATTAAATATCAAATTGAATTTATTTTTTGGCTTAATGTTTAACGATTATATTTAACAACATGAATTTGTCAACATGTTTCGAGCGTGAGCTCATTTTCAAGACTAAAATGTTTTTAGTATGGAAAATGAGCTCACACTCGAAACATGTTGACAAATTCATATTGTTAAATATAATCGTAAAACATTAAGTTGATAGTTTAGTTCAATTTAAATGTATGTCTATGTGTTTAGATCGCTTGTGGTAGACAGGGTTATTTCCCAATGCTTGAGCACTCTTATTGTCATTAAACAGAGTTATATAATTTGATTTAGCAGTTATCTCAAAAATTAAATTCTGCTAATAAATTGCCTGTATAGTTGCCTCAGCCAATGCCATATACTCTGCCTCTGTGCTAGAAAGAGCAACAGTTCCCTGCTTTTTACTTTCCCATGATATAACACTATTTGACATCTTGAATATAAATCCAATATAAGATTATCAACGAAACCGTGTAGACTGTCTTTCGACTTGGTAAAGACTAAACAATTATCTTTTGTAGACTTTAAATATCTCAAAATGCGTTTAGCACATTTCCAGTTTTCTGCACTGTGATTATCATTGAATTGATTCAGAAAGCTCACAGAATATGCAATATCAGGTAGATTCAAAACTGCTAGATATCTCAATGAACCGAATTAATTTCTGATGTGGTACATCTTCACAACTTTCTTCAGTTAAATCAAATTCCAATTTCGATTCTGAAGGAGTTTTTAAAGATTTGAAGTCAGACATGTTGAATTTCTCTAATAACTGAAGTATATAATCTTTCTCATCAATGACTATACTGCCTTTTTCATATTTCCTTGTTGAATTCATTCCTAGACATTTTTTAGCTTCTCCTAAATTTTTAATCATGAAATTATTAAATAAATTTTCTATCGAATGAATTTCTTCAGAAACATCATTTGTAAAAACAAAAAAATCATCTATGTACAACGCAATAATTGTTATATACAATTTTTTTTGTTGAATACAATGTTCAATTTTTGACCTTTTATAACCAATATCTGTCAAAACCTTATTAACTTCACAAAATTTACTTTTATTCAATTTACAAAACTTATTGATAACTTTTGAAACTTGAAAACCTTCTGGTTGTTTCATGAAGATCGTCTCATTCAATTCACCATTTAGAAAAGCTGTCATCACATCTTAATGAACAATTTTCAAATTCAATTGAACAGACATAGCGATCAACAATCTTAGACTAGAATGTCTTACTACAGATGAAAAAGTCTCATCAAAATCAATACCACTCTTTTGTTAGAAACTACGAGCTACTAGTCTTGCCCTATAACGCTCTGAACCATCATTGTTGACCTCTTTCTTGAAAACCCACTTAGAGTCCACTACAGTTGCACCTTTAGACACTTCTGCAATCTCCATGGCTTTGTTTCTGATGAATGAATAGTATTCTTCTTCCATCGCTGCCTTCCATTGCTCTCTGTCCCACTTGGATAAAGCTTCATCAACAGTAACTGGATCCTCACTCTATTTCAAATCTTCAATTAAGAGCACACATGTAGGATATATGATCCACGAGTTTCTTCGGCCTTGCCTCTCTCTTTGGTCTTCTCGGTTCTTGATCTGTTCTGGTCTAGTATTGGATAATCTGTTATATAGTAACTATCACCGTTTATGTCGTCATTAGCTCCTTACGGTTTATCATCATCTGATGTCTTCACTTCCAACTCCTTTTCCTGTTCAGTGACCTCCACTGAATCTGGATTGTCTAGTGAAATTTCTATATAATCATTTTCTATGACAACTACATCTCGACTGGTGCTTATTACTCTGTTACCTGAATTATAAACTTTATATCCCTTCGTTCCAAACTCTATATCCTCTCGTTCTTTCACATTATCCCATTAAAAATCATTTCTACTGAATTTTTCTGCCATTTTGTCCTTCTTTCTTCAGGAACATGTACCATGATATATATATGTATATATATATATATATATATATATATATATATATATATATATATATATATATATATATATATATATATATATATATATATATATATATATATATATATATATATATATATATATATATATATATATATATATATATATATATATATATATATATATATATTTTGATAGACAACAAGTGCTCTCGATAAACCGGAGTTTTTTGTGCGAAATAAGTGGTGAAGATTTTTGTCTTTGGTGCCGTCCTGTGCATAAGAATCCGGGCATCATAGTGAATAAACTTTCACCAAGAAAATCGTATAAACTTTCATCAAGAAAATCGTAAAAGTATAACTAAAATATGGAAATATCCAAATATAATAAATAGGGATTTATAGTGCATAATCTAATAAAAGATAAGAAACACATGTGATAATACAGCAACAAGAACTGTCCAGAGCTGGATCAGTGGCGTAGATAAAGTGTGGAAAATGAAGTGCGTTAAATGCCAAAGAGAAGGGGACAAATATGTCCTATTTAAATGTGATAGTTGTGGATGCTCACAATGTAAGGAGTGCGGTAATTACACAGCCTCTGAGGAGAAGTGTTTTCCACTATCAAAGAGAAAAGTCATCATACTATGTAACAAGTGCCAAGAAGAAACAAAAACTCCTGTTGACATAATGCAAAAAAACAGAAGCCTAAGAAGGGAAGTGGAAACACTAAAAGAGAACTTGATTTTGCAAAAAAATCAAGAAGAAAAATTTAAGGAAACTAAAGATATACTTGATGAATTGAAAAAAAGTAATGAAGAGAAACAAAATCACATAACTGAGCTTGAATATAAGATTCAAAGTTACAAAACCAATTTGAACGAATACATTAAATTGGTGGACCACCAAATAGAAATACAAGAACTTAATAGAAAAATGGAAAATGTAACTGAAATTCTAGAAAGGTCAAAATCAGAAAATAAGAAAATACAGATCAATGAAATCAAACTAAAGGAAGACTACAAAATACTTTTGGAGGAATATAAAAAAAAAACGGAAGAAATAGAAAACCTAAAAACGCAAAACGAGTTACTACAAAAACAAATACAATTCTCAAGCAATGAGACATTAGGCAAAAGTATGCAAAATGAAAATATCGAAATGCAATATTCTCAAAATGCGGACACACTAGAAAAAATCGAAAATAGCGCGATGAATAAGGAATTGCACAAATATCTTCAAAAATTGTAAACAAGATTAGATGTGAAATTACAAAACGTAACATACAACTTCAATAAGCAACTAACAACAATCAACCAAGATCTACACAACATCAAAGAAGAATACAAAAAGAAAAATTCAGATACTAAAGAGAACAACGTAAATTCATCTTATTCAGGCAATGACTTGAACATACAACCTCTGAATTTTGATACTCTCGTTGCTGACGTCAGCACACCAACCGAGATGAATCAAGGTAGTTTGAATATACCGCTTTTAGGAAATGTCATGCATGCATCTGGAGGGGAACGCTTAAAACATCAAAACTCTAATAAAAGTGGTACAAAACAAAAATCGAATGTTAATAAAGTAAAAATATCTAATCAACACAACGCAAACGATACACATAAAATAGCGTCTCCCGCTACGATACAAAATACATATCATCATCAATGAATCGATGAGATCAGAAACAGCATAAGTCAATTATTCGACGAAAATTTTTTTTTTTAAAGAAATGTGTTCTCAGATTGTAAACACATGTACTGAGTGCAAAAGGAGCACAAGTCGCATGCTTTTTCGTTGCCAACTGACACAGTAAAACATTGGTTGAGCGCAGATACTGCATAAGTCAGAGACTTGTGTAGTTTCTGCTCCCACTAACCCCTAGCGCTAGTGTCGCCTCAACCTGTAACCTGACACTACAACTACATTGTAACCTATTTCACGCCTGTTAAATACATATGTTTCTGTAGTTTATCTTCATGTGTTTTACTTTGTGAATTAGTTTTGTTGGATTACATAACTATCGAAATGAGTGGAAGTGAGAGTGACGAGCCTGTGTCAAAGAAGAGAATACGAAATCCTGACACACATAAACGGAACATTATTCGCTCCTCGAAAGTAAAAGGTGTCGAACATATAAACTGGAAAGGTGACTTAGTTCAGAAAAGGGTTACTGGTGAAAGATGCAAGTGCAGATTGAAGTGTTTTTCTTTGTTCGATGAAGATGACCAGGTAAATATTCTTAGCCAGTTTAATAATTTGAGCTCCAAAGACGAACAAGATATTTTCTTACAAAGCTTGATAGAGAAACATGACAAGAAAGCTCACAGACCTCGACAAGATAACCCTAAATCAAGGCAATGCAGTTTTAAGTATTTTGTTTTGAAA
This sequence comes from Henosepilachna vigintioctopunctata, assembly GCA_030704895.1. Classification (NCBI taxonomy): domain Eukaryota; kingdom Metazoa; phylum Arthropoda; class Insecta; order Coleoptera; family Coccinellidae; genus Henosepilachna; species Henosepilachna vigintioctopunctata. Next base: position 4,060,166 of record JARQZJ010000036.1, on the reverse strand, counting down.
CAAGGCACCAAAATAAATGTGTGTAAACAAGCCTACATTTCATTGCATGGCATTTCTGCAGGTCGAGTTCGTAGACTGTGTGACCTATTATTTCAAGGAAGTCTTCCTAAAGATAAAAGGGGAATGAATGAAAAAGCCAATGCTATAAAACCTGAGATCTGTAAGGCAATCCATGATCATATACTCTCTTTTCCTGTAAAAAATACACATTATGGAGGAAAACAAATTAAATACTTGGACAGTAGGCTAAATGTTAAAACCATGCATGAGCTTTACATGAAAAAACACCCAACACTGTTTGTTAAGTATGAGTTTTTTCTTAAATATTTTAAAGAAAATTTCAACTTACGGTTTGGACGCCCCCAGGTTTATACATGTATTAAATGTGAAGAGCTTGGCGTAAAAATTAAAAGTCCAAGCCTTTCAGAACCAGCCAAAAAAGCCGCAGTTGCAGAAAAAATTGTTCAATCACGAAGAGCCAAAAAGTTTTACACCAAAATAAAAGAGGTTCAAGAGTTATGCAGAAAAAATGAAAATATTGTGGGCATCAGTTTTGACTTCATGCAAAATCTTCCTCTACCACATTTGCCTGTACAAGACATATTTTATCTTAGACAGTTTTGGGTTAAATGTTTTGGAATTCACAACATGAAAACACAAAAGTCTAAATTTTACATGTACCATGAGGGTGAGGGTAAAAAAGGTGTCAATGAAGTGTGCTCCATGCTACATGAATACATAACCTCTTCAATTCCTGAGTCAGTAGATACCCTTTACCTATTCTCTGATGGTTGCCCAGGGCAGAATAAGAACCATACTATTTTGCGTTTTTCCTTGGCCTTGGTAAACAGTGGACGTTTTAAAGAAGTAACACATTTTTTCCCTGTGAGAGGACACTCTTACCTTCCTAATGATAGAAACTTTGGGGTAATCAAAAGAAAGCTAAAAAAATGTGATAGAATATATGTCCCACAAGAATACTCCAGCATTATAGGAAATGCTAGCTCAAATTTTGAAGTGGAAAACCTAAAAACTGAAGATATTTTGGAGTTCAAAAAATGGTGGCCTTCTTTTTATAAACGGACCTGTTTGTCTAACGAGTCGTATGGTAAAAGTGTTCCTAAAGAAAGGAAACGAAGCTTGGCTCCATCTGAATGCATGTCTTTTACATACAAAACAAACGGTACCATTATCACTAAATAATTCATTGATGGTTTGGTATCACATACTTATGACGTGCGTAAAAATAAATCTTTGAACAATGTGATCAACCTCCCAAACTGTGTAGCCTATCCTGAAAACAAGGTTCCACTGAACAGAAAAAAAGTTGAAGATATAAGGAAAATGTTCCCGTATATAATCCCTGAACACCAACAATTTTACGATATTGTAAATAGCTGGCCATTGACTGAAGAAGGTGATGAAGAAGTAGAATAGTGAAACAAAAATTGCATAAAATGATGTGTACTTTTAAAAATAATAAAACTATGTAGTTGAATAAAGTTGGATTAGATTATAAACACATTTTAAGTATTTTATTCGTAACTTACCCACTGTTTAGTGCAGAAACAGCATAAGTCAAATACATATATATATGTAAAAAATGTGTTTTAACATATTTTTATTTAATTTTTTTTGCCTATTAGTTTAGGTTAACGTAAAACCTTGTAAAAAATTACGTAAAATAATATTTTTTTATGGATAACATTTGAACTGATCAGTTTTTTCTTGTTCCTGTAAAATTGAAAAACAATGACTTGTGTTGTTTCTGATCTCATCGATTCAATTAGAAACAGCACAAAGAGAAAAAATGAAGGAAATAATAAACCTTGACACATACGCTGGTAGAACAATAATAAATGCAGGTAATACACCAGAAAATACAGCAAGAGTGCCCCCGAAACTTGATGATAAGAAACTTGATGATAAGCAACTAAATTTTAACAAAAACCGTCGGAAACCTGTTATTAAACCCAAACTAGGTACGGGTGCGGAGAACATAGAAGAAACTGGGTTCATGGGTAAAGAAAGAAAAGCTTGGCTATACATAAACCGAAACTTATCACATGTTACAGAAGATGATATAAAGGGCTACATTCAAAACAAGCCAGGCTTTGGAACAGTCAAGATTGAAGTACAGGAATTACAATTTAAAAGAAGGAAAGGGGAACTAAAAAGTTTCCTCGTTAAAGTACCATTAGAAAAAAAGAACAAATATATGAATCCGCCTTTTGGCCTAGAAATGTAGGGTTTCAGCGATTCAACCAAGTATTATATAATAAAAATCGCCCTGCGGGGGATTTTTTAGGGATGTAGTGGTGAGTGAATCACTAGCTCACCGTTATGCTACCGAAATAATACAAGAAGACAATATCAAAAACAGTGAAACATTCATGATAATCAGTCTTAATTCACAAAGCATGCATTAAAAAATAAATAGAATCGAGATCTTCCTGCAGAGATGTAGCCCAGATCTCCTGTGCATCTCTGAACACTGGCTGCAGAGGGATGCAATTGAGGTATGTGCTATCGAAAATTACAGGTTGGTTGCATCGTTCTGCAGATCACAATATAAAAATGGAGGAACGGCAATATTTTGCAGGAATGAACATGTTGAAAACATAGTAAAATTCAATGTTCAAGATGAAAATATAGAGAAAGTATTTGAGAGCTGTAGAATCATGATTAAATTGGATAAAATAAAAGTAGATATCATATCTATATATAGATCGCCAAGTGGAAATTTTGAAAAATTTCTAGAACATCTGGAGCAAGCAGTAACATCAATATACTTCAAAGTGGACAAGATTATAGTCTGTGGTGACTGGAATGTAAACCGACTTCAAGACTCAAGCAAAATGACACTCTTGGGAGATCTATTAAAATCATTAGGATTGGAGTATAAGGAATCTGAACCAACAAGAATCATTACAAACAAAAATGGTAAAACATCAGTATCGGAAATCGATTATATAGTACACAATTTGAACTCGCTCAACACTACAACTAAAGCAGTAGAAACGGGATTCTCAGATCATATGGCACTGTGCATGATATTTGAAACTAACTATAAAGAAAAGGAGCAAACAAAGACATATGTGACAAGAAACTTTTCTGAAACAAAAATACAAGAATTATTTGAAAGACTAGAATATACAAATTGGAATATAATACACGGCAACAACATAGAAGAAACGTTTAGATTGTTTACAAGCACATATGCTACGGTGATGGATGAGGTATGCCCACCGCAATCAAGGACAATTAGAGACAAAAGGAATAAATCAACATCAAAAAATTGGATAACAAATGACATCAAAGAAGAAGCAGTAAAATTGGAAGAAATTAAATGGCTCCTAAGATATTTCAAAGACGACCAACTACAAAACGAATATGATAGAAGAAGAATATACCTAGAAATGGCAATGTCTTCAATCAAACAGAACTACTATGCAGTTAAAATCAGGGAAGCACCCAATAGGACAAAAGAAATCTGGAATATAGCAAATCATCAGATAGGAAGAGAAAAACATAAAAATGAGAAATTGATAACAAAATTACTGACACAAAAAGGAGAAACAATAACAGGAGGGGAAGAGATATGTAATGAATTTGGAAGATAATTTTCATCAATGGCTGAATCTAAAATGAAGGAAAAAGAGGAACAGAAAGACAACACAACACCTACTAAAATTAAAATTAAACCAAATACAGTATTGAGCACAATTGAACTAAGAGAGATAACCCTGACTGATGTTCGGGAAGCGATAAATAAACTGAAAGATAAACCGTCTTGTGGAATAGATAACATACCCTACAAAATATTCAAGAGAACATGCACTCATGTAGCACAGACATTGCAGTTTCTATGTAATTTGGTCATACAACAAGGAAAGTTCCCCCAAGCACTAAAAACAGCTAAGATAAAACCGTTATACAAAAAAAACGACACACACAATATCGAAAATTACAGACCAATATCAATGCTGAATGCAATTATCATAATAATAATCCAAAATCATAAATCATAAATCATAAATTGTCCAAACTTATAGAAAAGATTCTTTATAACAAGATAACAAATTTTTTGGAAAAATTTAAGATCCTCAAAACACATCAGCATGGGTTTATACCAGCAAAGTCAACCGAGGCAGCAATTGTGGATTGCATTGCGTACATATACTCAGAACTGGATAAAGGTAATTTGGTCGTCGGACTTCGACTTCAGTATCGCTTTCGACACGATAGAGAAGCAAAGATTGATTGAAAAACTTTTCAGTATGGGAATCAGAGGAAAGATTGCGGAATTAGTAGACTCCTTCCTCAGCAACAGAACATTAATTATAGAACATAATGGATATACATCAGAAGAATATAATATTGAATTGGGAGTAGTTCAGGGGTCATCACTTGGTCCGCTGCTGTTTTTAATGTTTGTCAACGATCTACCAGACAGCGTCAGTGTGGGTAAACTAGTAATGTACGCAGATGACACCTGCATACTGGTCTCGGGAAAAAGTGGACAAGAACTCCAAAATATGATGAATCAAGTAACAACAGAATTTAATGAATGGTCAAAGAGAAACATTCTATTACTAAATGCAGAAAAGACAATATGTATAAACTTTTGTAACAGAAGAAAAATAGAAAACGACATAAAGGTGGAAATAGAGGGAAAACAAATTCCATTCTCAGAAAACATCAAGTATTTAGCAACGTTTTTAGATAGAGAACTGAACTGGAAGACACGTATAGAGCATATCAGCAACAAATTAAATAGTGCCTATTACGCCATAATCAATTTAAAAAGAAGTTTGGACGAGCAGAACTTATTAAGTGTTTATTATGCTTTGGCATACTCACACATGGCATATAACATAATTGCATGGGGATCGTCGACAAACTTCAACAGTGTATTTATCAGCCAAAAAAGAATAATAAGAACAATTTTCAATATCAACCGTCTGGATACTTGCAAACCACATTTTAACAGACATGAAATACTTACATGTGCCTCTATATATATATTTAAACTACTCATGTATATAAGGAATAAAATCGGGGAAATAAATAGAAATAAGGATATACATGAATACATCACTCGAAATTCTGACCAACTAAGAATAGAAAAGCATCTTACATCAAAATATAAAAGAAGCCCCGACAATAGCAGATATGGGCAAAATCTGCTACAATAAACTCCCCAAGAATATATCAGATATCAAATCTATCAAAACCCTTAAACTGTCAGTCAAAAATTTATTGATTAAGAAGGGATATTATACAGTTAAAGAGTACCTGGAAGATACTACCTTCGAAGAGATCGAAAAACCACGGGAATCCCAAGAAAATAAATAAAAAAAAAAAAAGCAGTTACATATTATTATAGTATTGTATTTTTGACTCTCGCATTGTGTAAGGTTGTGGCAATAAATTATTATTATTATTATTATTATTATTTCACTTCCAAACACCCTCACATTGATTACTCAATGTTAGGGTGCAATGTAATTTGGTTTATGGTTAAACCACATTTCATATGGTGTTTTATTCTTCAAAGTTTGACTTAGTGACCTATTCTTCAAATATGCTGCATTGTTCAATGCTTCACTCCAAAACTTTGTGTCTAGTTTTGCGTCAAACAACATACATTAGGCCTTTTCAACCAATGAACGATTCATCCGTTCCACTACTCCATTTTGCTGTGGCGTATGAGGATTAGTGGTTTGGTGAATTATTTCATTCATTGCTAAATAATTTTCCATGTCCTTACCGCAAAACTCTCCACCATTATTTGATCTTAGAATTTTTATACCTGTATCCATGTGATTCTCAGCCACCATTCTAAAACGCTTAAAACATTCAAAAACTTCCTCAAATCCTGGAAAAATCGTCCTCAAATAATAGAAAGTACCTGGAGCCACCTAATGAAATCGTTTCCATATGTCCACAAATGTCAGAGTGTACGATCTGCAACACTGAATTTGCTCGAGTTTCCTTATTTTTGAAAGCATCTCTTGATTATTTACCCTCACAACAAGTAACGCAACGGTTAGTTAAGTTGTCTCTTGAAGTAATCTTCATACCATTTACTGCAGCTTCCATTTTACACAAATCTTCATTATTTATATGACCGAATCTCCTGTGCCAAATTCTGCTGCTGGCAGTCGATAAAAAACAATGTTCCTTGATTTTCATGTTCAGTTTATAGACATTATTCACTAACCTGGCTGTACCAATAAGGTTTTATTTCTTGTTAAATATGCAACAACCATCTGCGTCAAACTCGACGCTATTGTCTTTTCTAATTGGTTGTCTCACAGTAATTGAGTTCGGTTTTAGCTCTGGAATGAACAAAACTTCCGTAACCGTAACAGAATGTTCGTTATTTTCCACCACTGTTGTAATGTCAACATTACTTGCAGACTTAGCTGAAAGTTTCTGATTGTTTGTGGTCACTATTTCTTGCTTGCCGCAATCTGGAATGTTTTTAATCCAATCACTACGAGATGTTAAATGTTTACTCGCACCCGAATCGATATACCAATCCGCGTTATCGAAATTTCCTAATAGAAAGGCCGCACTAAATCGTTCATATCCCGATCCTTGTTCAACGGGCATTCGTTTTTGAAATGTCATGTTTGTTAACATTTAAAACACTTCACTTGTTTGACATTTTTGACAGATGACGTTTTCGAACTGTCTTTCTTTTGTCTGTCAACAGTGTTGCCAACAGTATGCTCGATTGCCATAAGCATCGGCAAATACCTTTCTAGTAATCCAGCTAGTAATAACGATCCAATCCACTTGTCATCTATTTCAAATCCTGTTTCTTTCAATTTCTGATTTGTTACAATCAACTGCGTTGCATAGGTTTCCTTGGAATCGGAATTTTCCAGTTTTATTTAAACTAATAAGCGTAGTAATCCGATTTTTCTTGTAAAACCTGAGTCGTCGAACAATTTCTTCAGATAGGGAACCTACCACGATTTATCGACATATTGATTAAATGAGCAAGGTGATCAGATACCAGCGCAGCAACATGCTTAAAAATCGTTGCAGTCATGAAATCAGTTCCTATACATTTTATATTCTTCAAGGCCTTAATTCATTTAAGTTTCATTTCCCATAACAGGGAGAAAGAAGAAATTTTTTTCGTTTTTCATCTTAGAGGATGTACATGACCGAGACAATGACCCACCATAATGCTCTTCAAGGCTCCTTGCTGCAACTTTGGAGAAGTAATCACCAAACGCATTTGCAACCTTACCTGGTTCAAAGCACTCATCTTTTCCCATTTATTAGATTATTATTATTGCATTTTCCTATTTATTGCATTTTTTTTCTACCAGTCTCCCTATTTACTATCTTCCATACTGATCCATTAATGTTAGTCGAATTACACAGTATTTTATCATTGAATTTCCTTTTGGCGTTGTTTAAAAGAACCCTATAGGTCAACTTTAATGTCCTGTACTGTCTCAGACTATCCTGGGTTTCAAGGAGTAACCGGTGCAACCAGTACAAATCTCTCAGTTCAATGCTAGCAGCTCTAACCTCTGAAGTAATCCACTGTTTGGATTTATTAGTCAAGTCATAACACTTCATTGGACAAAACATTTCAATGGAATAATTTAGAATATTTATAAATAGTTGAAAACCAATGTCAACATCATCCGTACAATATATAGGACTGAAATCTATATCCGAGATCCTGGAAGCAAGACAATTTAATCTATCCTCAGAACAGTCCCTAAACAGCATAAGTCCATCTGGCTTATTGTGCTTCTCCACTGCATTAAAATGATATAACAGAGAAACAGCCAAGTGATCGGCCAAGTGTGGCACAAAATTACGAACATCACAACTCTTTAAATCCACATTACTTATGATGTTATCAACCTTAGACACACTCGTATGACCCATCACGCTGGTGAACAACCTGGTAAGACAGGTAGATAGAATCTTCAGTCCAAAACAGATATGAACCTCAGGAAGAAGGTTCCAGAATTTAGAACCACCCAAATAATCAACACCAAAATCATCACATAGAAATAATTAATCAGAAATCTCACAACAACATTTTGGGATAAAAGCTAGTTCATTCAGAAACTTATTCAGATCACCAAATGAAGATCTATAAACACTGATCACACAAAAAGTTTTCTTAGCAATTTTAAGTTTAACAGCACATACCTCGCAATGCATCTCGATGCAACGCAAACAAAGATCTATTTTTTTAAAGTTCAAACCTATTTTCACAAATATAACAACACCACCGTGCACTCTGTGGGGGCGACAGTAGTGTGCGGCCTGGATATAGCCAGGCAACACAGCCATCCGGATCTCGTCTTCATCGCACCAGTGTTCCGCAATACTCAGAATGTCAAGCAGAACCTCGAAACTGACATACTTATTTCACATGCATTGAATTTTTTTTTGCAACAGTCTCAGTTTAGTCGACGCCTAAGAACCGTGCGACATCATAGATGTAGGGAAATTCCGTCGGTAGTCTGGTTCAAGCCGCTTAAGTCCATCAACCTCAAATGAGGGTTTATACTCATTCTGAGGCAGAAAGTCATCAATATCAGCAGCTTCAATACTCCTCCGAATGCTGCACCTGCTGTAGCCTGAATAAAAAAGGACTTATTCTCACGCCTAGTGGCCAAATATATGGATTTCTTATCTTGTTTTTATCGTCAGCAGGTACAATGACTCTGAAGGAACTGTATTCATCAGGCCTTTCTGATGAGAGTTTAACACATCGTACGTCGTCTAAACTGTTCTTGTTCTCAGTGAGATCAGGCAACAGTTTACGAAAATGGATATGGACAATATATATATATATATATATATATATATATATATATATATATATATATATATATATATATATATATATATATATATATATATAGTAATAAAACTCTCAGGGAGCAGTCTACACAACTATCTTGATTAATAGATTAAATATGGACTGATGATTCATATTAATGATGAAACAATTGTATCCTATTATCATTCAACAAGATCGATGAATTTTTCGAAACGACCTTAATATTCACTCTCGAAAGTGATGGGTTCGTTCTCGTTGACAACATTTGTGTTAATTACCCTGAGAGTTTTATTTGAAATATTTCGATATTCCGATTAAGAGTCTCAGTATTTACTATATTTATATATATATATATATATATATATATATATATATATATATATATATATATATATATATATATATATATATATATATATATATATATATATATTTATATAGTTTCAAGATTCACAGGTCATTCAATACTAGTAAATACTGAGACTCTCAATCGAAATATTTCAAATAAAACTCTCAGGGAGCTGTCTACACAAATGTTGTCAATTTTCGAGAGTGAATATTAATAGCGTTTCGAAAAATTCATCGATCTTGTTGAATTAATAGGATACAATAGTTTCATCATTATTATGAATCATCAGTCCATATTTAATTAATCAAAAAAGAATCGATGACTTTATAATGAAGATAGGTCCTATACCAAATTGAGGGGAATGTTTCCTAGTGAAATATTCACGTAGGCTCCCTCTATCGGAGAAAAGACGTATAAACTCTCCCTAGCGTTCAAGATTCCTACTCATGACAACAGTAGCGCGAGTGAAAGGCTTTGTAGATATTTCATTCGAACACTACAGAAAATTGTCCGCAATGTGTACGAACAATCCCATGCCTAACCACTCCAGATCACGCCCAGGCAAGCAAAAGTATAGCTAGTTTCAAGATTCACAGGTCATTCAATACTAGTAGATACTGAGACTCTTAATCGAAATATCGAAATATTTCAAATAAAATCTCAGGGAGCTGTCTACACAAATGTTGTCAACAAGAACTTACCCATCACTTTCGAGAGTGAATATTAATAGCGTTTCGAAATTGTTGAATGATAATAGGATACAATTGTTTCGTCCTTATTATGAATCATCAGTCCATATTGATTTGTTGCAGAACTTTTAGAAACTTCTTGAAATTATCTGAACATAAACGCAATTTCGGAAAACAGAAAACAGATTCCCGTTATGCCAACCACTTATTAGAAGAGGTCACATATTTAGTTCAGAGTTTGAAATATTGAATAGAGAGAATAAAGGTTCCAAACTCAATCTTGTAGAATTGTTACATATCAATAAATTCAAAAATTCGGGATTTTTACTCTATTGAGTAAAATTGAAAATAAATTGTAAAATAAAAAATTGCCTATTGGCAATTAGAGCTTAATTCTAGCCCTGTACTTTAGAAACTGATTTTCTGTGTTCAATTTCAAGTATTCGATTCTTTCTCTCTTGTTTAACTTCTTGTTTAACTTCAGTTGTGTTCTATGTTCCTCGCTCCAGGTTAGTCATAGAACATATCTGGTATGTTCTGTGAGAGTAGCTATACATATTATATTTGTAAAATTATATCTGTTGTTAATTCAGCATTTGATAAAGTAGTACGCGCGTCATGCGTATTTTTGTTAATATATGAGAAAATTCTAAATGTTGTTTCATTGTGGATATTAATTTTCTCCAAGTATCGGCCTCATCTATCATCAATTTTCTAGCATAATTTCACAAAAAAATGTCTGGTGTACCATATATCCTGCATGCTACTCAACTGAAAATTCCGACTAATTTAACCATTGACATGGAAAACTGATTTAATTTGTCTTATTTTAATATATTGTTGGAAATGATGCTCACTTTTTCAATATCTGTTTTAGCGTTAATCGTCTTGTCTATATTGTGTATATGTGCCATTTCCAAAAATAATCTTTTTTATGATTCCTTTACTTATCTAAAATTTTTATATTTTCAGAATCAAAATTGTGATCAGAGCCTTGGACGTGACATAAAGCAAAATATTTTTCTGCCATACGACTGTCACTTTTATGTTGTTTAACTCTCCGTTTTGAATTTTGTTTGTTATGTCCTATGAAACATTTTGTCACATTGAAGGTGTGATGTATGATATTGTACTGAAGAACAGGTGTGTAATAAACGCAGATGGCTAGTATGATTAATATAGTGTTAGAGTAAGGTTGTTGTTTTATTAAGGAATATAGATACATTACAGTTGGCGACGAGGATCTTTCAACAAGATATTTCATATTTAAATAACTTGTTAAATCCACGCAGAGAGTGTGTGTTAGAATGGCTGCAACAGAAATAATTGGACATCTACGTGAATTCGATCCAGTGAATAGTGATTGGACGATTTATAAAGGGCGAATGGAGAATTATTTTTATGCGAACGAAATAATTACAGACACACGAAAACGAGCAATACTGCTTAATGCATTAAGTGAAGATGCTTATAAATTAGTGCATAATCTGTGTTTACCTGATGAACCAGAAATCAGAAGTTATGAAACTCTTATAAGTTTAATGAATAATCATTTTAAACCATGTATCGCCATTTTTTCTGCTCGCTACCGTTTTTTATACAGCCAGAAAAACTGTAAATGAATCGTCACGGGAGTGAGCCGCCAGACTGCGCGATATAGCATCGATGTGTGATTTTTCATGCCAAGAGTTAGAATTAGTTCTTCGAGACATATACATTATAGGATATGACCAAGGTCAAGTTCAAGATCGACTAATGGAAGAAAAAAAATCGCAAACATTCCAAGAGATAATAGAAGTGGCAACTGCAAAATCAGCTGTTTCTCAAGGACACGGTTACAATCAATCTCAAGTGAAACAGGAAACGGACATGTATTATGTACGGAACAAACCAGCATTTTCATCTTCAATCAGAGGGAATCAATCATCCGACGTTTCGCAACGAGTTGCAATTTGTCCAGTTTGTGGCAGAAGGAATCATCAACCAGATAAGTGTTCATTTAGAGAATGTTATTGTCACACTTGCGGTTTGAAAGGTCATTTGTCTTCAGTTTGTAAAGCGAGAAAAGACCATAAAAGATTGAATAATGGAATAAATCAAAACAAAAACATGCAAAATTATTTGCAAACTGAAAAATTTTCTGAAAACTATTCCATATTCAATATGGAATCCAATACTGAAGCAATTAAAGTTAATATACAAATCAATAATATACCTTTCATTTTCATATTAGATACAGGAGCAAGTAATTCAGTAATTTCGGAATACTTTTATAAAATAAATTTAGCTAATATTGAAATTGTAAAAACGAATAAGATATTCAAGTTATATAATGGCGATAGAATACTTCCTTTAGGATATATTGATTGTTTGATGTCTTTCAACAACTCATGTAAAAAATTCAGAATTTTTGTAATAAGGCAAGCATACGGACCCCCGTTGTTGGGACGTGATTTCTTCACTCAGTTCAACTTAAATATTTCTGAACTAAATAGTATATCTTTGAATAAAGTTCAGTACTTAATTAATAAATTTGGTACAGTGTTTGATGATACTTTGGGTACATTTAATAAAGGATACATATCGATCAAATTAAAATCCGAAAAGATGGAGCCAAAATTTTTCAGACCCAGGCCGTTACCATTTGCGATGAAAGAAAAAGTGGAGTTAGAATTAAATCGTCTTTTAAAGTTGGGGGTGATTGAACCAGTAAATTATTCTCCCTGGGGAACACCAATTGTTCCTGTATTAAAAAAAGACAACTCCATACGAATTTGTGGAGACTTTAAAGTTACATTAAATCCAAATATTGAAATTGATCAATATCCATTACCCCGCATCAATGAACTTTTCGTTAAATTACAAGGAGGGGTACAGTTTAGTAAACTTGATTTATCTAGCGCATATCAGCAAATACTACTCGATAAAGATTCTAAAAAACTAACAACAATATCTACGCATAAAGGGTTATTCCAATATACTCGAGCCCCATTTGGAATAGCTAGTATTCCAGCAAAATTTCAAAAAATAATGGATTCCCTTTTACAAGGTCTAGACGGAGTGATTGTTTTTTTAGATGACATTCTAATAACGGGTAAAGATAAAAGTGAACACCTCATTCATTTAGAGCAGGTGTTAAATATTTTACAGAATACAGGTTTAAAAATTTCTAAAGACAAGTGTAGTTTTTTTTGTGACGAAATTTGTTATTTAGGTTTTGTAATAAACAAATTTCGATTGCATCCATCCGAAAATAAAATTGAGGCTATCGCCAAAGCACCAATACCACAGAATACTACTCAGTTGAAAGCATTTCTTAGATTGATTAATTATTATGGACAATTCGTTTCTAAATTGTCCACAATCTTGTCTCCGTTGTATGAACTATTAAAATCGGAAACGGTTTGGAAATGGACAGATAACTGTCAAGAATCTTTCAATAAAATAAAAAGTTTATTATCGTCAGCTCCGATTTTAGTTCATTATGATTCATCATTACCGGTAAAATTATTTACAGATGCGTCCGATTATGGAGTCGGAGGGGTAATATCTCACGTAATGTCAAATGGTAATGAAAGGCCCATTGCTTTTGCCTCGCGAACTTTGTCGGACTCAGAAAAGCGGATGAGCCAAATTGAAAAAGAAGGTTTAGCTATAATTTTTTGTTTATCTAAATTTAATCAATATCTTTATGGAAGAAAATTCACATTATTAATAGATAACAAAGCTCTCACAACAATTTTTCATCCAGCAAAACATATACCACAATATTCAGCCAATAGATTGAGAAGATGGGCAGTTATACTCTCAAATTACGAATATGATATTCAGTATGTAAAATCGAGAGATAACTGCGCAGATTGTTTGTCTAGATTGCCTTTAGAATATTCGGAAGAAAATATAGAGAATTTTGACGTGAATTTTATCAATTATTTTTCAAATAATAGCAATTTTCCAATAAACTTCGAAATTATAAGAGAAGCCACACTAAAGGATGATGTATTAACGGAGGTTACACAATTTTTAAATAAAAAATGGCCCTATAAAATTTCTGAAATTTTGAGGCCATATTGGCGAATTAAAAATGAACTTAGTGTTGAAAACGATTGTTTGATATGAAATAATCGTTTAGTTATTCCAGCTAAATTGAGAAATGAGATTTTAAGAGAGTTGCATAAATCGCACATGGGTATAGTAAAGAGTAAAAGTATGGCAAGATCCTACTTTTGGTGGCCCGGTCTTGATAAAAATATTGAGAATTTGTGCACATCATGTACAAATTGTTTAATGAATAAAAAGAATCCGGAAAAAGCTTTGTTGAGACCTTGGCCTATTCCAAACGGAAACTGGGATAGGTTACATTTAGATTTCATGGGACCGTTCATGAATAAGTATTTCTTAATTGTAATAGATGCTTATTCAAAATGGTTAGAAATTTTTCCTTTGAATTCAATTACCTCGAAAATAACAATAGAGATGTTGAGATCTCTTTTGGCAAGATTTGGTTTACCGAGACAGGTAGTAACAGATAACGGTGCAACTTTCACAAGTACAGAGTTCCAACAATTTTTATCAAAAAATAACATTAAGCATATCACCTCTCCACCTTTTCATCCATCGTCTAATGGAGCAGCCGAAAACTCGGTAAAAACAGTGAAAAATGCTTTAAAGAATGCTATATCAAATGCAAAATTTGCTAATTTAAATTTGGTTTTGAATAATTTCCTTTTTGATTATAGAACTACTCCTCATTCTACTTTAGAAATGAGCCCTGCAGAAGTAATGTTTCAAAGAAAATTGCGTACTAGGTTTGATTGTTTATTACCTTCATCTTTAGATAAAAATAATTTTTCTGATAAACTGAGAAAACACATCCTAACAAAACAAAACAAACAAAAATGGTATTATAAAGGAACTAGAAATTTAGACTTAGTGGTCAGTGAGTCAGTGACAGTCCGGGATTACAGAACATCAAATAAATCAAAGTGGATTAAGGGTATAATTGAGAGAAAAATTGGTAGAAATATATATTCAGTGAAAATTCCTGAATTGAACAATATAATTTGGAAGCGTCATTTGAATCAAATTAAAAAATTTCATTTTAATCATTCTGTAATCCCTGACAAAGTTTTAGAAAATGAAATCACTGACGTCATTGACAACAATGCTGTTACGTCCATACCAATTGGCGAAACAAATAATTGGCGTCCAAAAAGGACAGTTAAACCAATTGAAAGACTAGGATATAAGTAGGTAGAAATTTTGAATTCTTTGAGAATTTATAATTGATTTGTTGTTTTTGTTAGGTTAAGTTAGAGTATTTTAAATTAATGATTGATGAGGCCGATACTTGGAGAAAATTAATATCCATAATGAAAACAATCTTTAGAATTTTCTCATAATTTTAATAAATATGCATGACGACGTTTCGAAGTACTACTTCTTTATCAAATGCTGGATTGATACTAGATGCAATTTTACAAAATTCACTACTTATCACTACTTATCTTTTGGAATTATGTCTAGAACAAAACTATTTTAGTTTTAACGGTCAGATTTTTAATAGTACTGAAGGTTTGATAATGGGAAATCCGCTGAGTCCCTTATGTGCTGAGATATTCATGGACAACCTAGAACATACTATCCACGACCATCCGTTGAGCCAACGTTTTCTATATTGGTTTAGATATGTTGACGATATTATTTGTTGCTTTACAGGTTCGAATAGACAACTTCATTCTTTTCTAAATTTCATTAACGCAATACACCCCAAAATAAAATTTACATTAGAAGAAGAAATGGAAAACTCAATTAATTTTTTAGACTTAAGAATTAAAAAAGTAGACAAAAAGCATTCGTTCTCTATTTATCACAAACCATCACATACGGATACAGTCATTCATAATAGTTCCGTTCACCCCATACAACAAAAAATGTCATCATTCAATAGTATGGTTCATAGACTTGTTAACTTGCCGCTTTCGAAGGTTGATTTTAACAAAGAGAAAAACATAATTATGCAAATAGCCTCAAACAATAAATATAGACCAGAATTAATAAACAGTTTAATAAACAAAAAACTTTACAAAAGAGCGGTTTCAGAAGTTTATCCTCTCATTAAAGAAAAGTCAATATTTAATGTTTTAACATATATGGGAACACCTAGTTTAAAATTAAAATCATTTTTGGCAAGCTATAAGCTTAATATTTCTTTTAGGACCACTAATAATATTGGTAAAATAATTAAAAATAATAAATCAAAAATTAATAAAAATCAAATGTGTGGGGTATACAAAATTAATTGTGGTAGTTGTGAAAAATTTTATATAGGAAGAACTTTCAGAAATTTCCAAATTAGATTATCGGAACATAAACGTAGTTTTGAGAAAAAGAAAACAGATTCTCATTATGCCAACCATTTAATAGATGAAAATCATAAATTTAGTTCAGAGTTTGAAATATTATATAGAGAGAATAAAGGTTCCAAACTAAATCTTTTAGAATCATTACAGATTAATAAATTCAAAAATTCGGGACTTTTACTTAATAGCCAGTTAGATGTTAACACTAGCCCTTTACTTAATATGTTCAATAAGAATGTTAGCAGTTCAGATTGATTACGTAGGTTTAGTTAATTATTTGTAAAAAATTTTCGGTTTCATGTTCAAAAAAGTTTTAACTTTCCTTTATTGGTTTCTTAGAAATCTTTACCGGATATTATTTATATCTTTAGTAGGCATACCGTAATTAAGAAAGTGATTTTTCGTTGTTCATTTCCAGGTATAAGACCCTTTTGTTATGTATCAGTTGTTCTATGTCCTCATTCTAAGTGGTCATAATACATACCTGGAATGTTCTGTGAAAATAGCTATAAGTAGTGAATTTTGTAAAATTGCATCTAGTATCAATCCAGCATTTGATAAAGAAGTAGTACTTCGAAACGTCGTCATGCATATAGAGTATTTTATTTTAATTTTTAATTAAAACTAATTTTTCAACTTTTTTTTGAAGGGTAAAAATGTGATGTATTGTACTGAAGAACAGGTGTGTAATAAACGCAGATGGCTAGTATGATTAATATAGTGTTAGAGTAAGGTTGTTGTTTTATTGAGATATATAGATACATTACAGAAGGCATGGTATTTTATGAATGACATTCCAATTTTATGATATTGTTACATCACAACATAAGAGGCCCGTCTAGGACATGCGATATATAATTCTTTAGAAACCCTTCATTTTCAATCCCCTGACCTCCTAGAACAAATTTCCAAATTTTTTTTAGAGTCGTGGTCATGGGCATATCCCACTTAGGGCCGGTTTATTAATGTAGGATAAAATATTCGAGCTAGCGGTATCATAATTGGTTGAAACTGACAGTATTATATGCACTGCACTTCAAGGTAGTGATGATTAGGAAATTTGAGTAGGTTACTGGAGCCTTGAATATCTCCAAATCCGCACGTCCATATTGGTAAATGATAAATAGCTTTATTTATTGAACGTGATCAGATGCTATGTTTATAAATGTTCACACACGAATCAACAAAATAATTGTTATCATATCAATTCGTTGTTTGAACAACAAGCATCTTGTCTTCGTTTAATAATATTATATAAACTGAGAAATGTAAATAAATAGAGGTAGTTAGATTTTAGATGTCTCCGGCTCGATACCCTTTACAAGGTATCTCGCCTGTGTTAGTATAATGTAACTGTTGTAAAGTTACTGATCCTGGGGATGTCCCAGGATCCATCACCCTACGTTAAACGATGTATATAAAGTAAACTAGAATAGACCAGAGCCTCTTTCAATCCACTACCTCCCATACATACCTCGAGACATTTCATGGCGATCCTGCCCATCGAACCAAAATGGGAAATACAAGTTCAAAGGAAATAAAAGAAGAGGTTATAATAGCCCAGGCGGGAAATAGTGGTGGTATAACAAACACCACAAAGGAAGTAAGCAACATTGGATATAAAGAATGGCTGGAAATAGGAGTATTAGCAATAGCAGCAGTGATAATAATATGGGTTATCTATAAGAGATGCAACAAGAAACTACAAGAAAAAGTGAGGAAAGAAATTGCTGCCAGTCAACTTCTCGCTTAACAGGATAAAGGAAAAGAAGAAGACCGAGAAAAAAAGAACATGTGGGTGACAAGTGGAAAAGGCAATGACTATAGTGAATGAAGTGGTGAACCGTGTAGAGGAAATCCGAGTATTCCACAGAAATATAGTGAAGGACCCTAAGGACAGAAGGAGATGCGTAGAGACAATAAATCGTAAGTTATACAAATTGAATAACTACAAAACTGAATTTGATAAATTGAAAGGAAATATAAACTTAGCATCGTTAGGGAAATCAGACAGTGACCTAATTCCTAAACAAATCGCAGAATTTCATTCACACGTAGTTAAGGTTAAGGATATTTTGGAACAAAGATTGTTAGACTGTAGTAATATTGTAAAAATTGAGAATAATAGCAAGATAAGATCTTCTATTACTGTAAAAATGGCAGAAAAATTCGATTTTAAAACAGCTATCGGGCTTATACCCGTCATGACCGGCGATGAAGAGCGGACTAAAAGTACTATAGACGGAATTGAATTATACGATAGTGTTTTAGACGAATCTGATAGAAAATTTCTTACTAATTTTGTATTAAAGTCAAGGGTAAAGAAGTTATAAATACACACAATAAATCTATATTAAAAGGAATTTGCGGTAGTACCGAATCATTAGGTAATACATCATTAGAACTAAGTAAACCAGGAAAAAGTAAGTTTCACCAGGTGAAAAGTTCATTGTTCACTTTGAAATCATCAATAGTTTCGATTACAACATTAGCGGAATATTAGGGTCAAAGTTCTTTTATAAATATGGTGTGATTATAAACTATGAAAACAATACACTTGAATTAAAACATCGACCTTGACATTAAGTCAAACGGTCAACACACCGAGGATATCATATTACCTCCGCGATGTGAAATAATTAAATTTGTGTCTAGCGAATTAAGCTAGACTAATTCGCAAGTAGATGCTTAAATACAGCTGAAAGGAATTATTCGACGATAGAAAAGGAATTATTAGCAATTTGTTGGTCAGTTAAGCATTTTAGACCATATTTATTCGGTAGAAAGTTCGAAATCTATACCGACCATAAACCTTTAATATATCTATTTGGCATGACAAACCCGTCAAGCCGGCTAACAAAATTTAGACTAATTCTTCAGGAGTTCGATTTTGATATTAAATACCTCAAAGGAGCTAACAATGTAGTTGCGGACGCAATGTCCAGAATAGAAATCAGCTCAGATGAATTGAAGAATTTAGAAAACGCCGAAAATGGTACAGTCTATGTGACAACAAGAGCACTAGCAAAGACTGAGGAAGTTATAGTACCTAGGGATGAAAAAAAAGTCGAACACCCAGGTGTAGTAGAATTGATAAAAGAGCCAAAGTATTCGATTAAACTCGTACCTTTAAATAAGGACGAAATGGGAAGCGTAAGGACGCATAAGTCTTACGACTTTAAAATAGGAAACCTATTTTATAATATGGAAAATAAAGTTATATACATAGACAAGAATAACCGATCAGCAGTAAACTTAGGTATTACGTTGAGGAACTTGGACAAAATATGTAAAAAATATAACATTCCAGAATTGTTTATTTTGAAAAACGAATGCAATATTCCATTCATACAGGAATTGAAGGAATATATCAGAAATTAGAGAATATAGACTCAACATTTCTTTTATAAACAGCCCGAAAGAGGTTAAAGAAAAAGAAAAAAGGCTCATTATTCTAAACGATTACCATTTGCTACCTACAGGAGGTCATGCAGGCGTAAAAAGACTGACAAAAAACATAAGGGAAAAATTTTATTGGCCAGGAATCAATAAAGATATAGAAAAATTCATAAAAAGATGTGAAGATTGCCAAAAATGCAAACAAGGAAAACATACCGTGGTACCGATGGAAATTACCACGACAGCGAAATCGGCATTTGAACTGAAATATCGCCTACAGACTGCTTGTAAAGATGCACGTGAAAATTTAATATCGTCTAAAAATCAAATCAAATCTCGCTATGACAAAAGAGCTAATACAATTAGGTATGAAAAAGGAGATCGGGTACTTTTACTAAATGAATTAGGGAATAAATTGCAACCCTTATATAACGGTCCATATACCGCAATAGAAGATCTGAATCCTAACGTAAAAATTCATGTGAAGAATAGAGAAATAATAGTACATAAGAATAGAACAAAAAAGTTCTTCAGCTAGAGTTGTAATCATGATGTTAAGAATACGAAAATTCAGTTTTTAAAGACAAATAGTGCAGTGAAAATCGGACATTATATTGCGGAGCGGGAAATGAATATTTTATTGCGAATAAATATACACCCGTCACTCCATAAGGTAAATGTATTTGTTTTATCTACTTTGTATGTAGAAATAATAGCAAAATCGTAAATCTCTATGGACGTAGCATATATTACAAAAATTTTTTTCAACTATAGCAGAAAAAAATTTTTTTTTCGCGTTGAGAGGTGCACTGCCCTTCAAGGTAGTGATGATTAGGAAATTTGAGTAGGTTACTGGAGCCTTGAATATCTCCAAATCCGCAAGTCCATATTGGTAAATGATAAATAGCTTCATTTATCAAACGTGATCAGATGCTATGTTTATAAATGTTCACACACGAATCAACAAAATAATTGTTATCATATCAATTCGTTGTTTGAACAACAAGCATCTTGTCATCGTTTAATAATATTATATAAACTGAGAAATGTAAATAAATAGAGATAGTTAGATTTTAGATGTCTCCGGCTCGATACCCTTTACAAGGTATCTCGCCTGTGTTAGTATAATGTAACTACTGTTGTAAAGTTACTGATCCTGGGGATGTCCCAGGATCCATCACACTACGTTAAACGATGTATATAAAGCAAACTAGAATAGACCAGAGCCTCTTTCAATCCACTACCTCCCATACATACCTCGAGACATTTCAGCTATATAATTAACAAATCACACTTTAACTGAATGAGTTGGACGGAATTAACATTTCTTCCAATATTTGATTAGATTGTTGCACTGCCGAAGGAAGATTGTTGCACTGGGATTAAAAAACGAAATCCTCAAACCAGAAAGCAAACTTTTAAATATCTCTCAGTATAACATTATTGGATATTGATATTGGTATAATAATTTTGTTTCATTGTAATTTTTTCATTTAATAAACCTATGAAACCAGGAAAGCAATTTCTTCAGTTTTATTGAAAAACTTACAGTTAGACTGAATGGTTATGTATGCAAGAGCTTTTAGTGCTTGAATATAATACAAAACTTAGTGCTATAGTGTAGAACGATAAACATAATAGTAAGTAAGCTTTATTAATGCTGATTATTGAATAAATATTAACATATATACCTAGTCACCAAGCACAATTAAGAACTGTAAATTGAATTTTAGTCAAATGAAATACATTATTGAAAGTTTATAAAAATGGCATAAAATAATAGTAAACTATTTCTTGTTGTTGACATATACCCTTATTTTGTCAATTGAACTAATTGAGAAATGATGATGAACAAACTAGGAAAATAAAAAAACGAGAGGAGAGGCCTAACATTTGCAAAAACTTCACTCGCTTGTAGTTCAACTTTTATATCTTCGTTAAACCAATTATCCTCCTCATCAACATCTGCATCGAATTGTGGTTTCTATATCTTACTCAAAATCTATTGCATTATTGTCCAATACACCATATTCAGTATTGACGGAAAAAGAACACTATGATTTCAGTTAAAGGTACAGTGTTGAAACAGAAAAGTGTCGTTTCCATACTCTATATTGTATTTCAACAGGGTTACATTGTAACATGTAGCAGAATATATCTGCTACATGTTACAATGCAGTTGGTGTATGTAATATTTCATGTGAAAATTCAGTTTTTTTGGATTTTCCGAAAATATTACAAACATGTGCCAAATAAAAGAAGTACTAAGGGTATATTTCAAATGGTTTATCACAAACCTGCTTCATTATGACATACCTGTTTCAATTTTATTATCCGAAATAGCTTAAGAGTGAACAGCTTGCAACAATATTCGAAAATCTTGAAGATTTATTTCGACTGTTTGGACATGTATAGCAAAATACCGCTTTAAGCTTTGAATACTTCAGCAATTGTTCCCCCTACATTTGGAATAAACCTTAGTGAAGTACTGTGAACTATTTATATATATATATATATATATATATATATATATATATATATATATATATATATATATATATATATATATATATATATATATATATATATATATATATATATATATATATATATCCATAATAAAACAATATTCAAAATTTTCTCATAATTTAATATAAAATACGCATGATGACGTTTCGAAGTACTACTTCTTTATCAAATGCTGGATTAATACTATGTGTAATCTTACAAAGTCAGTACTTATAGCTATTTTCACAGAACATACCAGGTATGTTCTATGACTAACTTGGAGTGGGGACCATAGAATACACTTATATTTAACAAAAGGATCATATACCTGGAGATTAACACAGAAAATCAATTTCTTAAGTCAGGTATTCCAACGAAATGTAGGAAATATACGAATATACAACTAAGATTTCTAAGTACAAATAAAGGAAATTTAATTTTTTTTTAACATCAAATTGAATATTAATCAACTGAAACTTAGGTAATCAATCTTATCTGCTAACTGGAATATTCTTATTGAACATATTAAGTAGAGGTCTAGTGTTAACCTCTAACTGGTTATTTAGTAAAGTCCCGAATTTTTGAATTTATTAATATGTAATGATTCTAGAAAATTCAGCTTGGAACCTTTATTCTCTCTATTTAATATTTCAAACTCTGAACTGAATATATGGCTTTCTTCTAATAAATGGTCAGCATAATGGGAATCTATTCTCTGTTTATCAAAACTACGGTTATGTTCCGATAATCTAATTTGGCAATTTCTGAAAGTTCTTCCTATATTAAATTTTTCACAACTGCCACATTTAATTCTGTAAACCCCACACATTTGATTTTTATTAATTTTTGATTTATTATTTTTGATTATTTTGCCAATGTTATTAGTGGTCCGAAAAGAAATATTAATCTTATAGCTTGCTAAAAGTGATTTTAATTCCAAACTAGGTGTCCCCATATATGTTAAAGCACTATATATTGACTTTTCTTTAATAAAAGAATAAACTTCCGAAACCGCTATTTTGAAAAGTTTTTTGTTTATTAAGTTGTTTATAATTTCGTGTTGGTATTCATTGTTTGAGGCTATTTGCATAATTAAGCTTTTTTCTTTGTTGAAATCAACGTTCGAAAGCGGAAGGTTAACAAGTCTATGAACCATACTATTAAATGATGACATTTTTTGTTATATTGGGTGAAACGAACTATTATGAATTACTGTATCCGTGTGTGATGGTTTATGATAAATAGAGAACGAATGTTTATTATCTAATTTTTTGATTTTTAGATCTAAGAAATTAATTGAGTTGTCAAGTTCTTCTTCTAATGTAAATTTTATTTTGGGGTGTATAGAGTTGATGAGATTTTGAAAAGAATGAAGCTGTCTTTTCGAACCTGTAAAGCAACGAATAATATCGTCAACATATGTTGACGATATTATTTCATTTATTATTTATTATTTATTACTTCATTTCCATAGAAATGCGCCTAGCAGATCTTAAACCACGGAGGGAATTATATCACGATTTTATAACTGATTGCTCGACGTCCGGCCATATAACTGAACTTTCACACTTTTCCCTACCAACAGAGTAGTACTTTATTCCACATCATGCCTTGGTAAATTTGGAAAATGGCAAACCCAAAGTCGGAGTTGTGTTCGACGTCAGTGCCAAAACGGAAAGTCAGCTTTCGCTGAATGATACTCTCCACACCGGACCCAATTTAAAATGACATCATTACCATCGTTCTGAGATTTCGAACCAAATCCGTACTTACTTGCGGCATACGTCAGATGTATCGACAAATCTTGATATCGTCGAATCATCGACAATACCATCTTTTGGTAGCGTGTCTCACCCAGCAATCCCCTCGTGTCTATCAATTGAACACTGTCACATCCGTATTGAATAGGAAAGATTCCCTCTCGCCTTTCGAGCAGTTAACGACAGTCTCTATATTGTAGACATAATGTGTGGCGCGGATTTGCTCGAAGGACTCTCGAATATACAACGGCGACTCATTGAATTACTCGGGTTGGGCGGCTTTGAATTGAGGAAATGGTCGTTTAACTTTCCTGAACTGTTACGTGGCATAACTTCCAACTACCGACATGTTCAAGATCTCGTATTTGAAAATCAAGGCAACATACTGAGAGTTACAATGGCGCCGACGTCTTTGTTTTTTTGTCAACCTCACTAACGTGACATGTAATAAAATGTCTACCTTGTCAAAAACAGCCTGTAGGTACTATTCTATAGGTTTTATATGTCCACTTTCCTTTTACGTTAAGGTTGCTGTACAACAATTATGGATCGCGGGATCCAATTGGCACTATCCTACGCCAGATTTGACACCAGTGGAGATGATTTACCGAAGAGTTTCCTAGCATCTCCAATCTCTCCATCCCAAGAATGATCACTTTGTCAAATCAAACACATTCTCAATTCCATGCTTTTTGTGGTAGCCAAATCCAAAGTAGCTCCAGTAAGGTCATTGTCTATCGCATGACTGGAAATTCTGAGGAATCTGTAGAAATTCGTTCCATATATGTTCCATCACGTGATGTACATTACCATCACGACATTAGTGATGTACAGGCTTGGATTGATTCACAAATGGTCTTCAGTTAGATTCGGTCTTTTCCTAATCGCTTCAAACCGTTCGTCTTGAACCGTGTCCTCCACATTCAGGAACGCATTACTCCTGATCGCTGGTTTTTATCAAAAACCTGCGGATCTTTTACCCTCTGGTTGCTTTCCTGAATAGCTACTCCCGTTAACTTTATAGTGGGCGGGAGTATATTTCATAGCTTTCCTCACATCTCAATTATTGGCCTAAGCAATATCACTCAGAGATGATAGATGATGGTTCGGCACTTATACCAAGTTCATACACCGAAGAGAATGTTATTGCCTCAGTGCACATAGCCACCCCTAATGTAGTCGATACGATATTGAATAGATTTCCTCATGTCAGAAAATTATTGAGAAATTTTTCCTTTTGTAGTCGCCTTAACCACAACTGCCGATACTCCGTCGACACACATACCAGTCCATTGTCGGAATTGGATGAACCACTGACATTCCTTATTAGGCACACGCTACACTAACGAGTTTAATGGACGAATGATGAGGATAATATACCGCGAGTTGCTCCAGTAATTACCTCCAACAGTGCCATTACTCGACCCCTAGTAAAGTTCTGTCTATGGTATAGCCTTCAACGATTGTTTGAACAGAGATACCTTTTTTTGTTTTTTCTCATCTTTCTTTGTAACTATTTTTATATATAAGTTCTTCACTTATTGTTGTATAGTGAAACACAACCATTATTTTGGTGGACGGTATGTTCAAATTTTCACCCTGGGCCCTTCTCTAACCATTGTAACGGGATTAGCCGATTGCCTACGAATAAATATTTTTGCGCATCTACACCGACAAGAGAGCTGGATATTGAAGAACTACCCTCGTCTCCAATTTCGTCACACCGCCGCGGTGATCGGATACACCCGGTGGAATGTTCTAACACTAATAACTAAAACAAGGTAAAGTACAGGAACGGAACCTAAGTTTTCTGAAACGTTCAGAGTCACAAATGATGCTGAAATTCGTGCTTCGATTGGAGTTCTGACGTTATCTGCTGCAATGAAAGACAATCATCTTTCAACAGAAGAACTGTTTGACAATTCTTTCTCTGGGACACGATATGTAGCTGTTATGAGTCGTGAGAGGTTCGACTTCCTTATATGATTTAATGTTACGCCCACCTCTCAGAACAGAAGATCCTTTCATTTCTTTAAGAAATGTTTGGAATATCTTAATCAAACAATGTATTAATAATTACACTCTCGGAGCTCACCTTACCATTGACGAATTGCTACTAGGATTCCGAGGAAGTTGTCCATTTAGGATGTATATCCCCAACATGCCAAATAAATATGGCATCAAAATACCTATGATGTGTGATAGTGGCACGAAATATATGATAAAAGCTATCCCCTACATAGGAAAAGCGACGAATACCAACGGCGTGCTTCAGGGAGAGTATTACGTAGAGGAGTTTTCAAGACCTGTACATGGGACTAATCGTAATATAACCTGCGATAATTGGTTCACATCAGTGCCTTTGGCTAAATAATTACTTCAAAATCCTTATAAACTGACGCTGGTAGGCACTATACGTTCGAACAAGAGGGAGATTCCAGAACAAATGAAGAACACTCGTTCCCGAGCTGTCGGCACTTCGATGTACAGATGCTACGATGGGTTTTTGACACTGGTTTCTTATAAACCAAAGACTTCTAAAATGTTATATTTGCTATCTTCATGTGACGAAGAAGGCACAATAAACCAAGCTACGAGAAAACCTGAAATGATCATGTATTACAACCAAACAAGGGAGATGTTGTTACATTCGATCAAATGTGTTCTACAATGTCTTGCTCTAGAAAGACGAATAGATGGCCAATGGCTGTGTTTTATGGCATGCTAAATATAGCGTTTGTTAACTCGCACGTCATATATTGTCATAGTGTACTCTCCAAGAATGAGAAGTCTTTGAATAGAAAGGAATTCATGAAGAAATTAAGCACGGAGTTAACTACACCTTGGATGGGAAGAAGGTTGGAAGTTCCGACTTTGAAGAGATCGTTACGTCGAAAGAACTGCTTCCGGAAAATACGGAGGAAAGACAAGAAGAAGAACCTGTAGTAAAAAAAAAGATATTGTGCGTACTGTCGATCAAAAATACGAAGAATATCTAAAATTGGGTGTGCACTCTGCAAAAAACCGGTTAGTGGTAGTCACAAAAAAGAAGTGTGTAATGAATGTGTTTAATTATCTATAATTCTGCTTGTTATGTAAAAGACTGTTGAGCATTTATATATAGTAAAAACTGCCAAAATTTTGCAATCAAAGACTGATAGTTATATATAAGTTCTAATATTAAATAGTTGAATTTATTTTTATTTACTTTTAGGGAAGTTTTTTATTCGCTGTTCATACTGTCAACTAAATAAATATACTAACATAATATGTTAGTATATTTATGTTTTATTTGTTTATATAATACTTCAACTAATATGTAAGATCATATAACTGACAGAAACTTTCATATATTTCACAATATATGTTAATAACATAAAACAACGTCTCTGGGACGTATGATTATCTTTAACGTCATATCCAATATGATTATCTTTCTAGGGTTAACGTCATATCTATTAGTATGAATGGTTTTATGTTCTGTTCACTCGTCCGTCAGTGCCATGAGAACGAAATACAAAGTGCATAGTCTATGTAGCCCCAGGAAGAGCATTCTAGAGGAGCAAGAGGGTTTTTCTTCACCCAAGTGAAGTGAAACCCGGACAAGTGAGATCAGAGTAATCCATGTTTATTTCTGTAATCCTTTGGTACTTGTCATTAATAATGACTGTTTTTCCATAATACTATGCACAATACCTTGTACAGGCATTATCTCAGAGATAACTCAACTCAACCCTGCACTGATAAACTGTCGCTTAGTTCTGTTTATATTTGATGCTGGTAAAGGGAGGACCTTGTATATATGCAAGAGTTATAGAGCTGTTAATTGTGATAAATAGAGATTGTTAATTGAGAGTCCCTTAAACATGACAACTGTGTATATTCGATTATTCATCTTTAAAATAGTTACATACGAAGTAGCAATTGTTATTCTGTCGCATCGGAAAGAATTATGAGAAATACATTTGAGACTAGCAGGTACTTGCCATATTACAAGCGGGAAATTCGACAAATATTATTTGTGCACCTCGAAATACGACTGTCACTTCTGTAGAAATTATATGTTTCATTACTCGGTTTATGTTCTAGTTTTCTCTTTCAACTATTCTTGTGAATTTTTTTGATTTTCTTATTCATTTTTTCCATCTGTCTGCTTTAGTCTCTTCGAATAAAATGTCTGGTGTACGATTTTTTTGAGCCGAAATGATTACGTATATTCCTACCAATCGCTGGCGCAAACCTCATTCAAATATATGCCAATTTCTTTCAAGTTGACTCATTTGCTTCGTTGGTCATCATAGAAAAGACGACATTAGTGTGAGACTGCAATGCCTATTCGAGATGTCGAAACCTTGACATATTTCCCGAATATTTCCTTGACTTATAAGCCTTCATATTTCCCAAATATTTATATTCTCAATATAACTTTCTTATAGTAGATTGGTAACATCTTCATTAGCGTATTATTCAAAAATACAGTTCTTTCACCTTGTATGTACGTCTCAAGTAGTCTTCAATAATCATTAACTGGTTATTTCATTTGAAAACTTAGTTTTCAGTGTAAATTTTGGTATATATCCAAAATATATTGATTAGTGTTTCGATAAGTGATATCTGCATAAAATATTACTCAATTGAATAACCTAATGGAATTATTGCTTAGGTATATTACAGAAAATGTAATTAGACAGCTTCATGCAGATAAATTAGTCGGACAATAAAATGGCAACGGAAACACTGTTTTCTATATTCACTCTCTTACTTCCAATCAAACAATAATAACCTTTTGACTTTTACAATTCCTTCTTTGGCCTGAAACAATTTTGATGGGGAAATGTGCGTTACTATTGTTTCATTGAAATTTAATGTATGTAAATCTAGAAAATTCATATGAAGTGATAGTAAATCATGAAAAAAGTTCATAATTTCGAATAATTCTTTATTATTTTCAATGTACGAAAATGTGATACACTTGAACTTCTCAAATATTTCACAAATAAAACATTATGTTTGATTTATTCTGTTAGAACTGATTATATACGAATATTTTGATTCGAACCTATGACATATTTTCAAACATTGCTCATTCTTTCAATTCGAATTCTTCAACTGAATTTTTCCTAGGTGTTTTTCAATTTTTTATAGATTCTTGAAATATTTCAACCCAACAAGTCTTTTCTCGTGTTCTTTTTCAGCTCTTCTTGTTCCAATTGTTTCCAAAATGAAAACAGTTATTTCTCAAAATAATGATTTCAGTTTCATCTACAGCTCCACTTTCAACTCATTCATTCTTTCATTTTCAGTAATTGAATCAATCCATAAAATTGAAAATTTCTTCTGATTTTGTGTATGATACTGGATTATGATCATAATAGTTTCTGAAATGGAAGAAATTAAATATTGAAAACTAGGAATATTTCAGTAATTTCCAAAATTCGTTTTGAACTTATTTCAATCGTGATAATTGTGATAAAAATCATTTTGATTTTCATTTCACAATCAAAATGCGCCGCTCACATTCACAATATACCTGCTTATGTATCTTCTAAGAATAGGTTTATTGATATGTATCAAAAAAAAATGATTACTTTGTGAGATAGCGGTTATTTTCAGAAAGTTGGTTTCTCACTTCGTCACGAACGTACGTTTTTTTGTCGTTTTTCTACCGAAACAGTTTTTCCAAGAAACTAGTCTTCTTGATCGTCCGTCGCATGGGAAATGATGCATTTTCCAACGAATACTTTCATAAAGTTGATAGTGTTCACTGATCTCTTGGTGAAGCATTGATTGACATATTGAATAAAAAACAACACTTGGCTAGGTTTAACAAAAATTATACTACTTACTTGCTTGATAATTATTTCAATACAACGTTTATAACTACAATTTAGCTTTTGAGAATCAGTTTCTTTCAAAAACAAAACAGTTTAGCTTATGAAAATGGAGTTACACCCCGAAACAACTGACAAGCATTTTTCTTTGGGTTCAATGATTCTAACAAATTTTTGTAACAAAAGTTACAAAACAACAAATATTAGCCGACAAATATTTCCGGGTATAATTTCATTTATAAAGCTAAACTGAAAGTTTCTGTTCTGATCTTTCTTCTTTTTGAACCCCATTCTCTCAATTTTTTAATTTAGTTTTCAATAACAGTGAGCTAACAAGAAATTTATGTGATCTGCATTCATTAGTTGCACAATGAACAATTTCATGAGTAAAGCACTTATTTCATTTACGCAAGAAACTGAAAGTTTCTCGCATAAACGGAGATTGGAAAGATGATGGGAAATGATTGGAAGTTAATGACCAGCAAATATCCAGTAGCGGGTTGAACAATTTTTGTTCTTCCTTTCAAATTAATTTCATGAATATTAGTTCAGTTCGTGTTTTTTTCATTACTCCTATGGTTAGGTTAGGTTAGGTTAAGTTGAGTTACTTCGAATTTGATAGACATATACAAGTATCGGACAAAATTGAATTCATTAAACAATTTTTCTGTTTGAATACCAATATATGAAATTCCTCAATAATATAATCTTCATTCGAGGTTATCATGATACAAATTATTCATATTATAAAATCTTGATGAAAAAATTTTTTTATTTTCCATATTGTACAACAAAAATTCAAAAGAATCGTGCATCAACAATTAACTAGGTCAACAAAATCGATACCTAATGTGCAAATTGATGGTTATAGTTATTTAAGTTTCGAAGGCCATCTTATGTAAGATGCTGTTTTAATCAAACCCGTAATTATACTTATGACGAATTATTCAAGAATAAATAGAATATCCGCTTCCTACGCCAATGTGCAAAGTAATGTGCTGACCATATTACAGGATGGATATTTATCCATCTCTCTAGAAAATGGATTTTACTTAGTGAAAGTACTTGTGATGATCATCGCGTAAATTGACCTCTAGCCTCTGGCTATCACTAATCGTGGTCAGATGGTGTGACCTAGTAACCGCTAACCTGAAAAAAATTAGGAGAGAAACGAATTAACAACATTTTGAGATAATCTATAGGACGATAGATATTACTTGTTGTTAGCGTAAACTTAATGCTTATACCAATTCGTATTCATATACTCGTACAATATTGAAACTGTAATGTTGAAATTATGTTAGAAGGAGCACTAGAGATAACCTGAGAACTCGAAAGAATTAGATGATCAGGCAAAAAAAACAGTTCACCAGGGAGAAGCAATAAATATTGTTGATTGAGGTGATATTTCTGGAATCTTAGTGGTAATCAAAGTGGTATCAATAAATATTGAGCGATGCCTAAGTCTCCCAATAAGTCTGCTAGACTTGTAAAGAAGGTTCTAATTCTCCCTTCCTAATCATTCCACTCAATACATCATACTTCTGTATGATGTAAAAGTAAAAACGTTTTTACGATAAGTTTTTCAGTATTTTCTATGTCAATGATTTTGTTCATTGCTTGTTGACATATCTCCAATATGTCCAATATGTCCAATACTTAAAATAGGTTCGACTATTATTGATACGGTTCAGTATTGACCAAAGATTCGTTCTGCAATAATGTAATCATATCAAGTATAGCTTACAATAGCTTGATAATTACATTTCATTGCATTAACCCGTATATTTTTCAGATACAGATTAAAAGTTTCTACCCCCTCGGCCAAAAATACTTTTTTTCTGCAGTCTTGGCTTGATGATGAATAATGAAATTCTGGCGAGGGCTATTGTAGTCGGCTCAACCATTTCGCTTCTAACTTCAACGTGGGTTTTCATGGAAAATGAATGTGAATATGAGAAATTACGTTTCTTCAATATAACATATACAAATATTTGAACAAATTACCTGTGCTACGTGTGTTAGCTCAAAATAACTTCATTATCATCAGATATATTCTTAGCAAATCCACATTCACTTAAAGCCAAATATGACGAATTTATAAATTTGAAAATTCTTTTCCTCCACAGGCACTCTCTCAGTATACAATTGAAGATACTATTAACTGAAGCATTGGTATTGAGTCATTTCAATTATTTGGATATTGTGTATGGACCATGTCTAATGGAGGCGGATAAAATTAGAATTCAATGAGTACAGAGATCCTGTCTCAGATTTATTTATGGAATTAGGAAATATGACCCAGTGATTTATATGTTGAATTCATGTAAATGGTTGGATTTGGAGAAGAAACGTACGTTTCATTCAGCTGTGCTATATCACTTCATTATAATAATAATATATGAGGGTCCACTTTATGTGTTTGGGAAAATTCGTTTCAGATCTGAGATTTAATGGATTACTAATGCTACCAATTCATCGCACTTCTGTATATACTCGGTCTGTCTCGCACAATATATGCTTCCTTCACCACCGGGTGCCCTCTTATTTGAAGAACCTTAGTTTCTTAAAATTCAGAAAAAAATTTAAGGCGTTTTTGTTCAAAATTCAAACTTTAGTGAGTGATTCTTACTTAACTCATATATTCTATCCGAAGTACTCATTGTAGTTCAGATATTTCATACGGAATATGTAAAATATACAAACGATTTAGATTCAAAATTTGGAGCTTAATATTATATCAGTTTACTACCTTAAGCTCCTTTTCGCAAGCAATTATATCAATTGCATCAAATGAATTGAAAAATATTGTTTTTGTTAATGGATATTGTACACTACAAAAGAATAAATCATCATTATTATTGTTATTATTATTACATGGACCTACTACTCAAAGTTTCAAATCTTTCATAATTTTTATAACAGGCACTTGGTTAAGTCCCATGAATCCTGATGCACTGACGATGATTAATGCATATTCAATATATAGATGCAATAGGTCAGATCCTAGGAGCGGAGGTGTTTTCGTACATTCGATAATTAATACTGTTTCAGTTGAGAATTATGAATTTTATATTACCGGTATAGAGATTTTGGTGATCTGGCCGTCGAAGAATCCAGAAGAGACCAATTTTAGAATATGCAGGAACTGTTTCGAGTCCCGTTCTCATCAAAGACACGAATATAGTAGAAAATGTTCAGCGTCGAGTTACTCGCATGACATTCGGAAACAATCAACCATCGTATCAACAGAGATTGGTGACCGAAAGTCTTACAACCTTCGAGAGATGAAGATAACGCAGATATCTCAGTCTTTCCTTCCGCATACTCAAGTATAACTATGAGAAGCTAAATTATACCTACACACTAAATAATGACATTCGCTCGTCTGGACACTCGCTCAAATTGATGATGCAGACGTGCATTACTAGACAACGAGAACACTTTTTATCAAACCAAATTTTCAATCATTGGAACGGTTTCTTTGATATGGTTGTTGGTGCGTCATCAGTGGCCAATTTTAAAAATTTTATACACAGAATTCTGTGTTCTAGGTAGTTTTTGAGTTTTTTCATCTCTTTTATGATTGATGTGTTCATTATGTGCAATTAATGATGTAAAAGGGCCTTAGTCTTCGGCCTTCCACATTTAAAATAATGATAATAAAACGAAATTCACACTGTATATATATATATATATATATATATATATATATATATATATATATATATATATATATATATATATATATATATATATATATATATATATATATAATAGAATAGAATATCTTTATTGTAGAGAAAACAAATTTCTTACAAATGGTAGGAGTTTGAAGAATCATTCTTCCACTCCTCCACAAATACAATGAACATACATTAGATAATAATACAAAAATATTAGATAAATATAGAAAATTAAACCAAGATGAAACTAATGATTGAAGTCTAATAAGTGTAGACTTCGTAAACTTAGTGATTAATTATCCATAAGACTGAAAAAAAAAACTTCGTATAATGCACAAAATAATAAAAATTAACACATAAAAGGATGTGGTGAGCATGTTCATATTAATGACTTTGCCTTGAAGTGCTGCGAATACTCGCTGACAGAATAAAAGTAAAATCTCGGAAGATATTTCTTGATGTTTATTCTGAATTTATTGAGAGAAAGCTCTTTCAAATGGGAAGGTAAGACATTGTATAAATTATAATCTATCGAGTTTTTTTTTGACTTATTTAGACGATACTTATTTGTTCGGATATTATTTGCGCCTCTTGTATTATAATTATGTAGATCAGACTGTTTTATCAATATATCTGCATCCTTATGTATTTCTAGAAGAACGTTATATATCCACAATGTAAGCAAAGGCATTATTCCATATTTTATAAATAATGGTCTGCATGAATCCAAGTAACCAACGCCTGCCATTATTCGAATTGCCTTTTTCTGTAACCTGAAAACTACTAAGGCGTTGGAACAATTTCCCCACAGAACAACGCCATAACTCAAAAACTTCTCAATGTGGTATTGCTCGTTATAGTTCTCATTCGTCTAAGCAAAAATAGAGTACCGGAAAGTTTTCCTTTCAGTTGTTCAATACGGTCTTTCCAAGTAAGTTTGCTATCTAGTGTTACGCCAAGCAGCTTTGCAGTATTTTTTACCGCAGGATTGTCGAAGTGATTAGATGAAAATACTAAATTTTGAGTTTTGTCATCGTTCAATTTGAGTTTGTTTGCCGTGAACCATAACTGAGACTTGGTATTTACGTACGTATTTCCTCCAAGCCTAAACGATTTCTATCATAGTAAACAAAAGTGGTGTCATCCGCGAATAATACCGTTTTCAGAGAATCCATAAAGTTGGGTAAGTCGTTTACATATATAATGAATAACAATGGCCCCAGAACTGCTCCTTGCGGGACTCCATGTCTTGATAGCTTAAATTCAGACAGACAATTTTCATACCAGACAGCCTGGTGCCTATCAGTTAGATAAGACTCGATTAGCTTCAGAGGAGTACCTCTGACGCCGTAGAAATGAAGTTTTTCTATTAAAATATCATGAGAGACACAGTCGAAGGCCTTTGAAAGATCACACATCGTTATAAAAGTTTTTTTGTGCTTCTCTAGGCCATCAACTATGCCACCCACGACATCCAAAAGTGCAAGCGTTGTAGAGCGATTTTTTCTGAAGCCATATTGTGAATTGTTGAAAAAATTATTGGTCTCGAAGTATGATATTATACGTTTCTTGATGATTTTTTCGATTATTTTACTGAATATTGATATAATTGAAATCGGCCGATAATTATCCACAATGTCAGGATCTCCCTTTTTAAAAATTGGAATAATTTTGGAATACTTAAATAAACTTGGAAATATTCCAGTTGAGAATATACCTACTGTTAATGAGTTGTGTCAAAGGTTCAATGATTATTTCACAAGTGTTTTTTATGAAATATGAGTTAAGTTTACTTGTATCCAAACATTTTGAATTTTTTAATGAATTTATAATCTGATGCACTTCTTGCTGAGTAGTTGGTAACAAAAAAAATGAACTTGAGGGAGCTGGGAATTTCTTGAAATTTGAAATTGCGTCGTTTGATGTATTCGGAAGTGTTCTCACGATATTCTCAACAACTTCAACAACAAAAATTATTGAAATTTTCCGAGGATATATTGCTAGTTACATGGGAATAATCATCACTTCTATTGCGCTCATAATTTATTATCCTCCAACAGGTTTTGGACCTATTTTCTGAAGTCGATATTAAATTATCATAAGCTAACCTCTTTGCATTTTTCAACTCAGAATTGTACCACTGTTTATAATTTTTATAAATGTTGATATACTCCGAATTCTTACTCAAATCTGCACGTTTTTTATATGTGTTGAGGAGACTTCTCATATTTTTCAATTTATTATTGAACCAATTTACCGGACTTTTTTCGTTTTTGACAACAAGCTCCTTCAATGGAGAGTATTCGGCTACCACATAACTATATTTGTCGGTTAAAAACTCAGCCAAATAATTAACATCAGAGTTACTATCGAAAACGTTCCAGTCCAAAGTGGATAGGAAGTTTCTCATTTTTCTAATACCTATATTACTTAGCGCTTTGCCGTATACACTAGATTTCAACTCGCTTGAATTTTTTTTAACAATAATATATTGACCTCGATGATCCGAAAGGCATGGTTCAAAGATATTGGCTTGAAACTCACTGTCTGCAAAATTAGTTAAAATATTATCTATGCAAGTTGCAGATGTAATCGTTACTCGAGTAAAGTCATGGATTGTTAATTTCATATCGAATGATGACAATATAGAGCTGAACTCATCAAGATTTGCGGATTCAACTATAAAATTCAGATTAAAATCTCCCATGACCATAATATTCAAAGTTGGCTTAATAATGTCCGCTAACAGATTTTCAAAATTTGTGAAGAAAGACTTGAAATCGGTGCACAGACTAGATCTATACACTGCTAGCACAACAGTGTTAATATCTTTCAGAAGAATTCCACAGATTTCAGACGTTTGTTCGACATTAAACTTATGGAAGTTTATTGGTTCATAGTTAAAATTATTTTTAAAATATATAACTGTTCCACCATTTCTTTTGTTTTCTCTACAAAAACTGCTAGCAAGTATATACCTATCAATATTTATACTTTTGAGATTTGCTTCAGTCTGCCAGTGTTCCGAAAAGCAAATGATGTCGAAGTTGAATTCTGACAAGAAAATATCAATAATCTCTAACTTGTTAGAAAGGCACTGTACATTAACATGAAGCATACTCACCCGATTTTCATGATTCCTAATAGTTTTTAGGTTTTCGGGAGCTTCTAATTCCCGTTTGTTTCCGACGTCAATATGTCCTTTTTCATTAGTGTTAACTAATCCTCGCTTTTGACAAGTTTTCAGTCCTTGATTAATTACTTTTTCTCTTTCCTGCTCGGAAAAAGTTTTTGAAATTAAATTCCCTGAGAACCACACCGTTTGGCCAAGATTCCGGTTTCAATAATAACTCGAACAAGGCATCGGATGGAACACCTACACTAAACGCAGAGTTTGAGCCCTTAGTTGAAAGTTTTTTATCACAAAATCCTCAGTGCCTGTCGAATCTATCAAAAATTCTTTCATGTCTATTTCTGTTACGTCTTGTCCATAGATTTTGCCCACATATACCCATTTCCTTTTAATAACTCCTTTAACTTTAGAAGTTGGATTTACTTCTTTAGACCCTGTGCATATAACCGGTGGACGTTTATACGGTTTTCTTTTAACTACAGTAGTCCAGGAAGACTAAAAAACCAGGAAAATTTCGTTATCCTCTTTCAAATTTTCTTCATTTGAATTGTGGGTGTTATCCCTCCGCTCAATATTTGTTTTTTCTTGTGATTGAGATAGTTTCGGAGAATTTCTGTTTACTTGTATCCTGATTTTCATTTGCAAAACTCTTAGGGCCAATTTTATCAATGCTATTCAACTTGGGAGCAGCAGTTACGGCATTCCGATAAGAATAGACATCCCTGTTTATTTCAACCACTGGTGTTTCAACGTTAGGGTCGTTGGGTAAAACCATCTGTTGTTTAGGAATGTTAAAATTTACCGAGGCTGCTGGTTTATGCTCTTTTCTCGGAATAGCTCTGAAGCTTCGATTTTTTGAATAAGTAAGGCATTATTCATTTTTAATATTTCATTTTTTTCATTCGCTGATTGCAGTAGCTTTGTTAGGAAATGAATTTTTGTTTCTAGTATTTCCTTTTCTAGCACTTCAGAAGTTCTCGCCTCCATGTGTTTCTCTGATTTTTGAGAGATTATTGTCACTTCACATTCTTGCGGCTGACAGCAGTTTACGAAGTTACCATTAATATATCTAATATTATTCATTTTTTTCGCACATGATCTGTAAAATACTTTTTCACAATACGAACATATCAAAAAGCTGCATTTTCTATCACAGCATGCAAAATTCTTTTAATTTTTCTGGTCATTTATACACTCCAAATAGTTAAATTTTTGGGAGCTCGTTTCACACGCGTCATCACTCTCGTACGCCATCGTAGCAACTGTATATATATATATATATATATATATATATATATATATATATATATATATATATATATATATATATATATATATATATATATATATATATATATATATATATATATAACTTCTAAGATAACTCGGAATACGAAGAAGAAATTTACATGCGGTTTCCGGTTGCTAATTTGAAATACTTTTATATTCCACAATTAAAGATGCATGTTTCCATATGATATTTTTCAAGGATAACTAAATTTGAAAAATAAATAAATAGCGCTCTCTAGCGTATAGGCCACTCTTTACTTTGTTTATTAATCGAATCTCCTACATTGGTGTAAAAGAGCTCTTTTCAAAAATATTAAGTTCGCATATATAGAATGAGCACAACCTGAGTAACACGCCCTTTTTGCATGTTATGGTTCCAACTTTCTCCCTCTTCTTTTTCGAAAAGATAAACTTAAACTTATAAATCCAAATACACCCAGAGTTTCTTGAAGAATGCAATGATCGTAGTTTAAATGCACCTCAATCAGACAAAATTTGTAAAAAAATTCATTCTCTAATTTTTGGTATTCAATTACACTCTCTAGCAAAGGATTAACAACTCTGTAAATAAATTCCAGGTTTTTCTCGATGTCACTTTTGTAATAACTTTTTTTCCCTAAGCTGTATTATAAACGGTTCTCGAAATATGGCCGAGAGCCATTCTTATTGGGACAATCGTTAGTGTACCAAGATTTGGTAAACTATATTAGTTGTATATCAAGTATAGTGGCCCTATTTCCGCCAAGAACTCATCAATTTTTGATGATTATCTATACCTTCGATACCTGATGTACCGAAATAACTTGTGAGGTTGTTGAAGGATGACGAACTTAAGTT
Organism: Henosepilachna vigintioctopunctata; assembly: GCA_030704895.1. Taxonomy (NCBI): domain Eukaryota; kingdom Metazoa; phylum Arthropoda; class Insecta; order Coleoptera; family Coccinellidae; genus Henosepilachna; species Henosepilachna vigintioctopunctata. The sequence goes on along the minus strand of JARQZJ010000036.1, from coordinate 4,021,486 downwards.
TACTGTCAAAAATCCAAATTAATGTTAAACTGTTGTTCTCGTCCGTGAATTATAGAATTGATGAAGATGATTTGAGTGGTAAAGTGAGTTGTGAGTTGGTCAGACGTCTCAACAACTCAAAAAAAAATTAACTAAAACAAAAGTAAGTCATAAAGAATCGAAAAAAATTGTATGCACTAGCAAAACATTGTAGAGTTACTTTCCACATCATGTCAATGCCAATTCAATGAATTCTAGGAAGACCTAGAAAAAGTTTGTAATATTTATTCCTATTCAATCTCTTATGATGTAACTTACAATATAGATGCAAGCTCAGGGATTGATTTCTAGGGTTAAATCAATGAAGAATTGAAAATAAATTACCGTGCCGAAACTTCATCAGAAATTTTATATCGATAGATCTTGAGAATCATTGCCAATTATTTAATAATTTCAATGTTGGTAAGTAATTATTTTTTGAAAAAAGTTATGTTTTTATATCATTCTTCTGAAGTTTTCCATTTTTGTATGGTGTTAGCTCATTTTCAAATCCAAACATTCGGTAAGTCCGTTGTCTTGTAACAGAAACTGACCAATAATATTGTATAGTACTAATGAAGGCTTACATCTAAGCCGAAACGTTTACGAAGAATATATGAAGTACACCTAATTGGCCTTTATAATCATGCATTTAACCAATTTACCTATTTGATGTGTCATGACCGGACTTATTCTTTCTGAGATATATATATTATAACCCCCGTTTTCCCTTAAAATTAACCCAGGCTAGCCAATAACTAGGGGTCACACATTCGTTCTGATCGATACTCAGTAATAACAAAATTAAAATGTATGAATTTACTAAACTTCTTGCATTTACAATAAAATATTTTAACTAAACTATTTTATCTACGTATCTTCACAGACGTTGAATTCCCAAGTTGTCCTTTAATATTTGCTGCTTAAAACTCCAGCGAGTTGTTTCTAACGCTCCAATAACAGTGATTTTGAAGCTCTAGCCAAGATTGAAGTATAGCTTCAGTAAACGTTGAATTACAGTTCCATCGGAGGTAGTTTTACAGCTCCAGCGGAGGTAGTTTTACAGCTCCAGCGGAGGTTGAATTACAGTTCTAACGAACGTGACTTTCAGCTCCATCGGAGGGAATTTTCAGCTCCATAGGAGGTACTTTCACAGCTCCAGCGGAGGTGACTAAAAACATTTAGGCAAATCAACATCCTATTTTTGGTTGAAGTTATTCCAAGGATTTCTGTAGGGTTTCGATGGCACAATCACATTTACAAATAGTATGATATACTTTGAATATACTAAGAAATAAAGTAAGTGTTCTAACATTAAATATGAACATGAGATACAAACACGTGGAATTAGCCATCGTTAACCCACAAAAATCTTGAGTCAATTTGAAGAATTAAATGAGTAGATAAATCGAGAATGATTTAAATTAGAAAATGTAATAATGATTACTGCAATATTGAAAGATAAACAATTTGAAAAGGTATAAAAAAAAATAATGAAAATGGCGAAATGAATAAAATAAAAAAATTCAACTCAGGTTTTCCAGACAATGCATTTATAAGAAAAATAGAATTTCTTTTCATAACTTGCCGTCAGTTTAGACGTCACAGATAATTAATTAAACAACTTGGTTAAATAATTAATATAAGCCAGGCACGGAAGGTGGGAGGTCAGAGTTAGATGTTAGATTACAGTTATCTAGAGTACAGTGAAATAGACAGAACTTCTGTCACAGAAGAGTGACATAAGCGATATTGACGTTGGTTGAGTTCATTTTTAGCTTATAAATAGAGGATTATTTATTGATTGTTAAAAGTTAGTTATTGGAATTCATCTGTCGAAACCCATAATCTTTACAGTGTTTAATTTGTTTGATACTTCGACAATTATATATTTCTCGATAATTACATGATAATTTCCTACTTTAAATGTATTCTATTTATTGGCGCCATTAAATAATAAAAATATTAAGATGGAGATTTACTGTTTTCTATTTTGATATTTACAGTTTTCTACAGTTTTTTCTGGCATATCTACAGTTTTGCTCTATACTGGGGTTGGCAACTCTGTCTGTTTTGAAATGGAACATAATTTCGATTATGATAAGGAGAACTAAAGTAGCTTTCCCTTTCGTTGGCTATCCTTCTAAAATAGTTGTTTATTAAGAAATGGTTGATGAAAATACGAAAAAAACTCTCAGTAGTATCCCCCTTTTGAAAACAAAGGCAGGACCTAGAGATAAAGAATTATGGGTAGAAAGATTAAAAGAAGAATATCAATCTCTAATAAAGGTATTTCTTGTTAGTTTGTTTTAAATCAAATAAAGCAACCATATGTTCTGTTTTTAGTATGTATCAAATAACAAAGAGTCTGACAATGATTGGTTCAGGCTAGAATCAAATAAGGAAGGAACCAAATGGTTTGGAAAGTGTTGGTTTTTTCATGATCAGTTGAAATACGAATTTGATGTAGAGTTCGATGTAAGAGATAATTGAATTAAGAAACAATTTATAATTCTGGTGAATATTTATAATATCCGAGTCATTTCAAGAATTCATACTAAAACAAACTAACAGTTATTTGTTTATTTTGTAATTGTATTATTGGCGTTAACTTTGATTTTGAGAAGTTTCCCTCAGTATAAATATAGATATATATTCCATTTCAATCAACTTGAAGATATATGTAAGGTGCAAAATTTGTATTAATCATGTATATGCTTTAACCATAATATTTCTAACAAGTATTATTAAAATCCATATGTATTGATTTCAGTTATATGCGTATTCCATTTTACAAACGTAAGTAATACTGTCAGAAGGTTGAGTTTAGTTTAGTTTGAATTTTTGAAATGCGGATATAAATATTTACCATAATTCTCATTATTCATTTCAGATTCCTGTTATGTATCCTATTACTGCGCCAGAAATAGCACTTCCAGAATTGGATGGTAAAACAGCAAAAATGTACAGGGGTGGCAAAATATGTCTGAGTGATCATTTCAAACCTTTATGGGCTAGAAATGTACCGAAGTTTGGCATTGGACATGCTATGGCTCTTGGTGTAAGTTGAAAATCTACTCCTTTGAGAAACTTTAATTTTGATCTATTGAAGTGTGACAAACTGAAAGCTTCTCATAAAAACTACTACTATTCCACAGTTAGAAGTACTTGTTAATGATATTACAGTTCAGTACACGACAAGTGTTATTAAAACTATTTTTCAGTAAATTCTCTTTAAGAAATAAAAGTAAATTCTTTATAACAAAACTCAAGCAACCCAGAAATTTTAATCATTATAGAGAGTTATCGTTATATGGAGTGATAAATAAAAATAACCTAATTAACCATAATTTTCAATAAGTATTTAATGAAGTAGGTGAACGAATTATCCTTAATATGTATTGTTAACTTGTCCTGATGTTTTGTATTATGTATTCTATTCATCTCTTCATATGTAGTGGAATCGTCTTGATTAAACAATAAAAAAAAAATTTTTAATTTAGCGGCTTGTTGAATAGTGTTGGTTCAGAATCATCTACTTGATCATTTTCATTCAGTTTTTCCTTACTTTTGAACACTGATTCAATAATTTGTTCATCAGTAAGTGAACTGGTTTGTGGCCACATCCTTGTCTAAACTTTCATATGTTTGCAGATCTTTGTTCAAATTTTCTGATGTGTTGAATTGTTTTATCTATTCATTCAGTTGTAACGTAACGGCACCGGTTTCCGACCGGCCTCCTGTATCCGACCATTTGGGTTTTATACTTTAAAAGGTTTAAAATTTCGATCAAAAGTTGTGAAATGGAACATATTCAATTGAATCACTCATCATATATCACATAGTAAAACTTTCATATCTTAACGGAAAGTCGGCCAATTCAACAAAATCTACGAGAGGGTTTGTAATCGTATTATATTGATCTCTAAAAAACATAAATTAGGGAAAACAAATATCTGGATGTTTTCAAAGAATGCTGCCATAAGTTCAGAGTTTATTTATTTCAAATGCTTTAACTTCAATAGATTATTTTCAATGTGATTATCAATTTCCGCTATTTCTTTAATTTCTAACAAAATCGAAATAAGATTCCTCAATTTTGAAAGTTATATTTTTCGTTATCACACATATTTGCATACTTATGATATTTTAATATCGAAGTGTTTTGTATTCAGTTATGTATCCTAAACGCTATCTCTGCATTATAGACCTCTATGCGACCAAGGATAACTAATAGATTCTTTGTAATTGGAGTGTCAATTTCCACTATTTTTCTAATTTCTAACAAATTCGAAATATGACTCCATTTTTATAAATTTGAAATGTATATATAAATACATATAAATTTCAGTTTAGTTGCTTTGTTTTTATATATATATATATATATTATATATATTATATATATATCCTAATATTTTATAAATGTGTATGAAGCGGAAACATATATATATATATATATATATATATATATAATATATATATATATATATATATATATAAATAATGTATTTCTGAAACTTTCATCAATAGAAATTTTTCACAATTTACAAATTGTTATTTTTCAGTTGGGTCCATGGCTTGCTGTTGAAATTCCTGATTTGATTGCTAAAAATGTGATAAACTATAAAGAGAAAGTTGGGCAATAAACGTCTACTGCCAGTGCTCAAGTACTCATTTTTTATTTCCATGTTACAATATAAGATTTTTATGAACTTTTGTACATAACATAATAGTCTTCATTTTGAGGAAATGAATTTACATTATTGCCTGCTTGTATTGTGTGCATTTTCAAATATATATATATATAAAATGTTTATTTAGCATCGCTAACATATTACAACAAATCATTACAAATATTTCATAATTTGTAAGCAAGTTGTCACAAATTGAAATATGTTTTTAACTTTCCCATTCCTAACACAATCATAACAGATAATTCATTAAACATTTCTAGCAGTTGAGACTTGTAGGTGCCAACAAAGTATGTGCTAAAATCAAAATTGAGTATCATTATTCATTTTATTGAATATAAATTTATAGCACCTTGTTCTGTGACCATATACCTGATCACTTAAAAAATATATATACTTTTAATATATACTTTATATTAAATAGATTATTTTTTTATTTTTATGTAAGAATATGATTTTGAGTCTTGGAAGTAGATATATTTATATTTTCGTAATTAATAGTTTTTCTCATTCGATTAAAACTTTGGGTTTTTTAAGTAGTAATAAATATAGATAAAAACATTAATTTAATTAACAAATTAGATACTTGAGAGATACATAAGAATGGAGTTGAACGCCAATTGACAATATACTGGAGGCAATCAATTATCTAATTCCGCCCCAACCAGAGGAGCTCCTTAACCCCATTTTTTGTAATTGTTAGAATGGGTGTAGTTCAAAACTGCAGCTGCAAAAATTGGGCTTATTTTGTTCAACAACATGCTTTATTTGTCAGGTCCAGTAGTGTTCTAACATTGAACTTTCAACTGAAGAAGGTACCAACATCAACAAAGAAACCGATGATGTATCGCTGCTACAAGAATTGTATTAAAGAGCTCCTCTGGTGCAGGAGCAAATACAAAATTGATTGACCCCAGTATTTTCAGTCAGTTAACTTTCAACCCCAATTTTTTGTAACGAGTTCATTAACAAGCCGCATTTGAACTTGGTAATCAACGGACACACCATTTTTACCTATTGAACATTTAACAATTAAATAATTCAACATTACTTAAGTTTTATATTCTCTGTCTACATGGCGGACCTAAAAATGCAGAACAAAAAAATATGCAAAAGCAATAGCAATTGTCAAATCCATAAAAATTAAGAAAAATACAGACAGTACATCAAAGATCACAAAATGCAGATTATTTCAGGATAAGTGGCCACAATACATATAGAATTTTCCCTCAAAATCAGATCTCAAATCAATCTTAACTAAACGTAAAGACATGAATAATCAAATTCCGAAAGCTCATTAAGTAGTTCAACCATTCTATTGTAAGCTAAATTTTGGTAGTGACGACTAATAGAAGTATCGTGTGGGAGAAAAGGGGATTTTCTCATATTTCTGGTAGGAAATAAAATTTTATCAACACTCAGTTTCAAATTATTATTTAAGCACCACTCATGCAGCAGATCTATTTCATAAAACATATTTAGGATAAAAGTAATCTAAGGCCTCGTATATTATTTCATAAAGCCTGTCAACATCATAAACAACTTTGAAACAATAAAGTTGCACCCAAGTTACCTGCACTAAAAAAAGTTATTTAAGTTTTTTTATTTAAAAATAAAAAAACTTTTTATTTTTTATTTTTAAAAAATAAAAAGTTATTTTATTTTTTTAATTAAATAAATAAAAGTTATTTATCTAATTAAGGTATAATTTTTATAGTTAACTCTATAAAAATTATACCTTACTTCATTTTGGGGCTTCAAATACTGTCCTTTAAATAGAATAAGAGACTCTATGGAAGGATAAGTATCGAATGGCACTAATGGATCCTTACATTCAGTGATGTTCATGTCCTAATTCGAAAAACATAAATCAAGCGAGGAACCATTTATATTTGAAACATGATTATATTGAGTAAACCCTAAGAAATTTAACTCATCACAAAGCATAATTTCCCTATCACTACAAATACTTCTAGCGTGCAAAGTATCACAGTCCCATTTCAGGTTCGGAAGATTAGAGTCTCCAAATATTATTTTATGGTCCCTAAACTAATATATAATAGAAATGAGCTGAAGCTGGAGGGAAATAACTTGTCAATGCATGTTATTTTGGCTGGAGTTCTATAGTTTGCAAGGAGAAAGCAAAATCCGTGATCGAGAGTTCCTACACCTAAGTTCACACCTTCGAACTTTGCGCTTATCTCACTAAAACCTACTTTTCGAATAGTTTCAAAATTGATGTTGTACACTTCTGGAATAATGCTGACTTACTATCTTATCTAACTGAAGGACCTAGTTTCTGTCCAGCTCAAGTCGAAGAATTATAAGTATAAGTCGGGCGGACACACAATTTCACTCATACTACACGTCGAATAACTCTATAATAATAAAGACAGGTTAGTCTTAGCATATTATGAAGAATGCAATACCAGCTTTCGTTAGCGTTCTCTCGGAAATGGTGGATTCTTGATTTTAAAAAAATGCTCGAGCGAGTTGCGGAATATTCAGTTTACTTTGTACACAACTATCCAAAAGTAAATTTACCGTACGCCTATTTAATTTCTTACTGTTCTAGACAAAAAAAAGTATAAAAATTAACACTGAGAAAACTAATATAACTACCATTTCAATGAAGCTTATTGTTTTTTAAGACGGAAAAATCATTCAAAATAGGGTGAAAGAAATACTAAAGGTAAAAGGTTTTGTTTTTTTGATAAGGAGCGTTTTAAAGGCACTGATTACGAAGAGAGGGATAATGTTGCATTTAATTTGGAGGAAACGTCGTTTGTGGAAACTCGATGCTAGGTTTGATGGCCAAAATTCATTCAAAAATATATTTTAGAATGATCGGTATTGTACCTATTAAGAAATGACTAATTACTGCTTCTATATAACAATTCAGACCATATCCGTTTGACTTGAACGAGAGTACAACAAAAAAAAATATGATGATTGAAATCGTATAAAAATTTCAAACTTTTTGAAATAAATTATTTATATTGTTATATCTTGACCTGTGTTTGCCGTTTTTGGTATATATATATATATTTGATTGTTGTATAAAATTTCTGAATCTTACAGGAAAAAAATATTTTGATGGATTGAATGTTGTTTTATTTGCCACAGCCTAGCTTTACTTACAAGCCATGAATATAGAATTTGTAACGTCGTAGCAGCTGATTCTAGTAGACCGATCGATCTGCAAACAACAGAATAGCTTACTGAAATGATTGCGTTTTCATAAAAATTTTCAGCTTAACGGTACATTATATAAAAAAATAGTTTTAATGAAAATTGTAGATCATAGAATTATATATAAAAATTATATTTACTTTTTTCTGAGAGAAACACTCCTAACAGTTATATTACACCTATAAACGTTTCGTAGCTAGAAAATTATGAAGTTTGAACAACTTAAATATTTCATTGAAATATATGTCAGGAGTTACTATACTCCAACTATCACTTTAAGATTTAAATAATTCCTGAATAAAATATAAAACATACAAAGCTTATCGTTAGGTGCTTACGAAAACTTAGTTAGATTTACGTAAAGGATATCAACAGATATTACAATTCAATATTACATAAGTTGGAAGGACTATGGATTGGTAGATAATAATTCGTTGGTGGTGTTCTTCGTTTGGTTAAAAATCTATTTTTATTCTGATATTTATAACGAAAAAGCAAATTGTCCAATTGAGGCACTCTACTTCATTTCAATTGCATTGGTAAAATCCATTTCAAATCATCAAGGGACAAGGTTATTAATAAAAACATTTACATATATGTCTGCATCTACTAATATCTGATTAATCATTTGTATACTGTTCATTTGTGAATATTCAGCTACTTTTGATGGAAAATCTAGAGTGTGAAAACACACGCACATATATATATATATATATATATATATATATATATATATATATATATATATATATATATATATATATATATATATAAGAAAATGAACACTATAACATTCATTTGAAAAATTGAAATTAATCAAGAGAATGTTATAGTAGAGCTAGATATGTGAACGTGTACGATGTGATGTCTCCATTATCCTTCAAGGGATAAATGTTAGAGAAATTTTGAAATATTTATATTCAGTGCCATAAGCACAAAAAAATTTCATTTCCTTAAAAATATCGCCGAATAGGCCCCTGAAATACGGGAATAAACGCGAGCGTACTACTAACGCAACCTATTGACATTTAAAAACATCGTTCGATGATATTTGTCAAATAGACATTGCAATTTAGTAGATACCTACGGGTATAGAAGATATGTGAAATTTCGATGCTTGGTGTGTCTGTAATCTGAGAGAGGTGTTTTCAATTGATTTGTATAGATGGAATTGAAGAGTATCCATTACTCTACGATCTTCCACTTGAAGTCACAAGAAGATGCTTGGAGGTTGAAATCGTTGCCTCACTTCGATGGACGTGGTGCGACTGACGAGTTCCTTGCAGAACGAAACATATATGTCTCGCACTTCCATCAGGTGTGGCATCGATTTCAATATTTCACTAACATTTATCCCTTGAAGGATAAAGGAGACATCACATCGTACACGTTCACATATCTAGCTCTACTATAACATTCTCTTGATTAATTTCAATTTTTCAAATGAATGTTCTAGTGTTCATTTTCTTAAATATTTCATTCAGTGCCATAAGCACAAAAAAATTTCATTTCCTTATATATATATATATATATATATATATATATATATATATATATATATATATATATATATATATATATATATATATATATATATATATATATATATATATATATATATATATATATATATATATATATATATATATATATATATATATATATATATATATATATATATATATATATATATATATATATATATATATATATATATATATATATATATATATATATATATATATATATATATATATATATATATATATATATATATATATATATATATATATATATATATATATATATATATATATATATATATAATATTTTTACGATTATGGGTTTTGACAGATAAATTCCAATAACTAACTTTCAACCACGAAGTATAGATATAAGGAGTCCGAACGGTATAGGTTTTTCCGTAGTATTTATGGACACAATATCAAAGCTAGATCATAGTTCTCTTTTCTACCACTGGGCTGCGCAATGTTCAAGACGTACAGATGTCCATCAGACTTAAATACGCGCGAATTTGAAATTATAATTAATTATAAATTTATTTGTTTAAAAATAGTTTTAATAAAAAAATGGGAAGGTGTTGTGCTGTTCGTGGTAGAAAGGTTCTGTGCCTTAGTGGCAGAAAGGCAAATGGAAATATAGGAAAAGTGGCTTTATTTAAAGTACCCAAAGTAAGTAACCTTAAAATTGTCCTGGGAATTAGTGTTGTTAATAAATATTTGTTTTATAAATTTTGGCGTTAAATAATATTTGAAAAATTTATAGTCTTATTTGTCGTTGATTCAACAAAGTCATTATTTTTTCCACAGGATGCTGAAATGCGTAAGAAGTGGAGTTCTGCTATTGACCAAGATTTAAAAGCTACCAATTATATATGAAAATTGCATTTCAATTCTGAAGATGTGATAAAAAGTGATCGGACAGTATTAGCGGATGGTAGTATATACGTGTATGACTACCAAAAAGTTCATTTGCGGAAGAAAGCAGAGCCAAAACTGAATACAACTTATAATGATAACCAAAATAATAACAGCTTGTTGTCAGATGTTTCTCTAGATACCTACTTCTGATATTGTTGACGACATTATTAATAATGACCGTAGCTTAAATGTTGAGACAAATACTATTAATCAATTTCTAATCGAAGTTATTGGCCCCAAGAAAAGTAATGAGCCGAAGGCAAGCAATGAGCCTCAGATGACTGAGCCTGAGACAAGTAATGTGCCTGAGTTTTCTTTTCATTGTATAGAAAGAATTTTAGAATCTCAACCATTACGTAAAAATTGGAGTTGGACAGTATTATTACTTTATCATATATAAATTCGAAATTGGAATTAGTTTTTCACATAAAAATTGATATGAATTTGAAAGTTACGGTAAGAAGCTGAAATATAAATCATTACTTAAATAGTATTATAAAATTTTTATCATGTTACAGATAATCAATGCACAAACGAATATTCTTGTTATGAATGTGAATATTTCTTCGATGGCTTGTGTTTCGCAGTTACTGAGCAATTTCGAAAAAAACCTTTTTTTGCAAAGGAAGTGGTTACAATGAGAAGAAGTAATGATGAATTTAGACAGATAAATGAATTGATAATAAATCATGCAATTACTTTGTAGCAAATAAGATCTTAAATATCAAGTTTAAAATTTGAGTTAAACTTTGTTTTTTATGTTTATAGATGTTCACAAATTTGTACTGCTATATTAGCACCAAATGAAAGGTATAAGAAGAAAGTAGAGGACTATAATCTGCTCTTACTCACTTGCAACACCTCCAAAAGGATCTAATGTGACAGCAGGGGAATTATTAGGATCATTAATGCAGACCTGAGCATCGTTTGAAGGCAGTAATGTTAATAAGGAAAATTGGAGTAAAAAATTGGACGAAATAATTGAAAATACTTTTGATAATAATAATAATGTTGAGAGTAATGTAAATTCAGATGATTTACCTTCTAATAATGATAGTAGCAACAAGGCTGATGATAATGATAGAAATAACAATATCATTACTAATAACAATGAAAGTGATTATGAGGGTGACAGTAAGAAGGGAGTGTCTAGGGGCAGCTATGTGATTTCGTATAATGCAGGATATGTAGCCTGTAATATTTTATATATATATATATATATATATATATATATATATATATATATATATATATATATATATATATTTTATATATTATATATATATATATTATTATTATGTTATGTTTATTATATATTATAAATTCTAAGATTTTTGCTTCACTTGACATTGTGTTTATTGGTCTAAATTCTTCAATGAACTTAGTATTGAGAACTTTTTTGATGGTACTATTGTAGTAATCTTAAGTTTGCTTGGGATTACTCCTTTTTAAGTGAACAATTAATGATTATTGATCAAGGGTTATCAAACACTTTCAAAGCATTCTTTTATCATTGACATATCAGCTTCATTAGGACTACTTTTATTTGGCAACTTCATTATCATTTCTTTCAGTTTATTCTTATCCAAAAGATTAAAAGTTCTCCACTTAGTTTTAATTTGCCTTGGTTGTGCTGTTATTGTAATTGCACTTTGAGGTGTATTAATACTATTTACAAGTTGTTGAAGCTATCAATTTTTTTAGAGTTTTCCACATTGATTTAGCATCACCTGTAACTAAGTCAATATTACTTACATAAAATAGTTTTTTTCATCTCTAATCATATTAGTAATTCTATTTCTAATTACCTTATAACTCTTTCATTCAACACTATATTTGGTATATTAAAAACGTTTGAATAAGTTATCTCATTTTTTCATCTCACTGATAATTTCATTTGTAATCCATTTTTTGTATCTAGTATTACACAGCATGGTTTGTTTTGGCGTTAGCTCATTCATCACAGACATGTAATTTTTGTAAAAAAATATATTTTAAATCAAAATCTATATTCCTGTAATAAAACCTATTAATACACTTCCCAATTAATATGTATAGTATTGATATTTATATATTACAATTGTTTGTATTTTTTATATCAAACATGTTTTATTATTACTTATGCTATCAATAAATAATACGTTTAACCATAACTCATTTATTTTTAATTAATTTGTTCATCGCAATATTGTAATTAATAGGCATTTGACAATTTTTTAATCTATTTTGAGAGACAATTTTGAGTTTCTTTACTTTAAGCTTAATAATTCTGCATGTAAAGACGAAAAATAATCCATGAATTTAATTTTTGAAAACCTTTCAACATTTTGTTTATTTTTTTTGATAAAATGGTGCCTGTTAATTCTTGTGGTATTTATTAATATCTGAAATTTTTTCAATTACAGAGTATCTCTTTATCTTTTTAATACTGCTGAGTTGAAGGCGCATGAAAAATTTCCTAAAACATTTTATTCCACGTTTTTCGAATATTTTATTTCAGTTGTCAATAGCAACACGACTTCCCGCGTAAAAATTTAAACAAGCACTTCTTAAACCGTGGCGCGACCTAGCGGCAAAAGATCTGGTCCTAAAATTGATACCATACTTTTAACATTACGTTCGGACTCCTTATATCTATACTTCGTGCTTTCAACAATCAATAAATAATCCTTTATTTACAAACTGAAAATAAACACAACAAATGTCAATATCACTTATGTCGCACTTCTGTCTATGTCATTGTAAACTAACACTATCTGACTCTGAATGACCTGCCATCTTCAGTCCTGGTTCATTATATACCCTAGAGCAGGGAAGGCGAACCAATGGCACGCGTGCCATTGATGGCACGCGACACAATATTTTAGGCACGCCGCCGATCATAAAACGTGTGTAAAAAATGTGTTAAGTAGGTATTAAACATTCCAAAATGTAACTCTTTTGTTTACTTTATTTCATAAAGAGTTTAGATAGTATTTATTATTATTATTTTACAAATAATCTGAAAGTCAACATTATTTGATGGCACGGAATGACTCCATTAAACATTTTTTAGAAAAAATGGCACATTGATGCATAAAGGTTCGCCTACCCTGCCCTAGAGTGTTTCGAGAAGGTTCGATTACCAGAACGTAGGAGTCGTTGTTATCACATTTGCCGGAACATTCTAGATAGCACAGAGATGGCTTCTGGTATTTTCGTAACAATATAGTAATATATATTTGTGAAATAATTGTTACATATATATCACAAACATAATAAAGTAAATTATTGCCCACTTTGGCGATGCCAGTCTGTGGGGTTACAAGGATTTATATAAACCAAAACAAAATCTTGTATTTAATTGTGTTGACGTTTACTTGATGTAAATCCATTGTAATTGAATATAAACTTAAATTCAAACACTTGAACTTATGATTTACACTTTATTGACTACATAGCGTGACGAGTGTTGTCGTTACAAACGACTTCTTCAGATGCTTACAGAATAATTCCTCTCATTATTTTGTAAGCATCTGAAAAAGTCGTTTGTAACGACGAAACGCGTCATGCTATGTAGTCAATAAAGTGTAAATCATAAGTTCAAGTGTTTGAATTTAAGTTTATATCCAACAAAATCTTGTAATTGTAATTAAATTATAGCGTATTCAATCGGCTCCCATACTAATTTTCTTTGAAAAAAAAATCAATTTTATACCATAAAAATAAAATAAAAAACACCACAAATCAAGGATCCCAGCATACAGCAACAAAAATCCAGGCGATCCTGAAAAAATTCGGACATATTCTATCTTGGTTGGTTTAGTAGATAATTCCTTATCTTTCTTCTAAAAACAATCAATGATGGGATTTATCCACAGCCTAACTCTACCACGACCACCTTTACTACAGGCCATGAAATGAATATTTGACATATGTCATAAAGTTGCCAAATATTTCCGCAATTTCTCGTAGTGGTATACTAAAGCAAACAGGACACTTCCCAAAACTTTCGCAGTTTCAAGTTAAATAATTTGAGCTTTCGGTATAAATACTATATTTTTCAATAGTGTACAGTGTATTACAAGTGGTGATGTTGATAATTTGTTGAAATCTCAACATCAAACACTAAAAAACGAAGTGTTTAGTTTGTTTACAAATTTCAGTGAAACGAAATCAATTTCGTGTTGTTCAAGACTTTCGTAGTTTGAAGTTGGATATTTTACGATTTCAGTTATAATCCTCTATTCATCAATTTTCTATAGTGTTATTTACGTGCTAGTGTTGATAGTTTGTGGATAACATAACATCAAATTATAATAACGAAATGTTTTGTGTGTACCGATATAATCGAATCGAATTTGTGTTGTGTTTTGAGTACGGATTACTCACAAATAATTTGTTTCTGAAATATAATGTAGAGGATAGGTATTCCGTAGATGATTCAGTAAGTTTCAAGCTTGGGATAGGTGAGTTTATTTATAGTAATAAGTATATTTTCTAACCTATTTATTACCGATAACCATCGAATAAACAGATCGCCATTCACAAATTTAACTAACAATAACACATTCTTTCAAAATCCAAACTTTCCTCAAAACAGAATTTTTGGAAGCTGTGATTTTATTTATTATTGATAATATTTTAATTATTTGCAACGGGGAGGACTGAATATACCTACAGATTTAATTAAAAATGTCTTATTTCACATATGTTCCATATTTGAAAAAATTATTAAAGGTATTTCTCTTGAACGTGCCCTTTTGTATAATATACACCAGAGAGCAATTTTGTGTAATCTCACTATTTTAAGAGTGTCATTGGATGAGTCCTTAAATATTTTTGTTGTTGCTGTTTATGTGATGAAGACAATAAAAATATTCTGAACATGCTGTGTTCCATTTTTTCGAATATCTTATTGAATGATTAGACAAAAAAAATAATGAAGCCGGACACGAGAAAACTGAATCAAAAAATAAACGAAGAAAGCTCAATACTTTCATAAAGTAGTTTGTTGGTTGCTCTAGTTAGAAATATAATATTTATTTATACTTAGGTAAATAATTCAATTTGAGTAATTCCTACAACGTTTCTTTCAAGGTTCCTATTCTCTCAAATAATTCAATAAATTTGGTTAGGCAACTTTTCATGTAAATAAATCACACTGACTAATAGAGGTATTTTTCACGCAGTGGGGCTTTATCGAAAACATCGTTGTTTTCTTGCAATAATAAATGTTTTACATTAAGTAAAAGAAACTTACGTTGAAAACCTACACATTTTTCTATATAACAGCCGTTTACATATGTTTCAAGGTTATTGCCTATCGTCAGGATGCACTGACGATAGGCAATAACCTTGAAACATATGTAAACGGCTGTTATATAGAAAAATGTGTAGGTTTTCAACGTAAGTTTCTTTTACTTAATTTTAGTTTGCCTGCATTAAATATAATTCTTAGAATAATTCTTTTATCGTTAAAAATGTTTTACAGTTTTCTGTTACAGAAATATGTGCTCACAATATCCAATATAGTATTCTATATATTATACATACTAATAATATTCATTGTTTGTTCACAATATACAAAAATAGTTGAAATAATGCTTGAACATACGACTAGGATAGTATACAACTAAGCAAAATTTGGCAACACCGAAGGACTACGCTCTTCATGGCCTGTAGTAAAGGTGGTCGTGACTCCACTTACAAGCCATGAACATTGACTTGGCAACGCCGCATCTGCTCAATCCGGTAGACCGATCGATCCTCGAACATCGGTCTACTGCATGTTAATAATTGCCTTTTCAGAAAAATTTTCAGCGAAACGGTACTTTGTATGAAAAAATAGTTTCAACAAAAATTGTAGATTATACAATTAACTATAGAAATTAATAATACATTTTTTTCTAAGGAGAACTATGTCTGAGTTATAGCGATTCAAATGTTGTTTTTTAGTATGTTCACTAAAAAGTTTACTTTATCAATTAGAATTGTCAATATGATATAAATTTCATTATTTTTTATTCTCAGGTGAAAGTAAGTTTAATGCGTCAATTCCTTCAAACCTTTATTGAGATGTTTACAGTAATTTGGATGGTAGAATGATTCTGATATCATATTTGTAACGAGCAACCAAATTTTCCAGTTGAGACTATATAGTTAATTTCAGTTGTAAAATCCATTTTAAATCATTAGGAGACAGTTTATTTGTATTGATAAAAACATTTAAATGAATATCTGAATCTACTAAAATCTAATTAATAATTTGTAAACTGTTTATTTGTGAACATTCAGTTACGTTGGATGGAAAAACTAGAGTAAAAAAATGCTGTTAGTTTCAAAAGTTTTTATATTACACGATTTACATATTAAAATATTTTTGTATCATTGGATGTTAAATCAACAAAATTACAAATTGAATCTGAGTTTTCAAAGGCTTCATTCAATTTCTCACAACATTCCTTCAATGCTGGTTCTTTCAGCTGGATATTTTCTTTGAGAGTGGACTGTTTTTGATAAGTAGGGGCAAATAAAGAAAAATACTTGGCACTGCATTTAAATTGAGTTTAACTCTATCAATCTAGCCTTCTTGCCTTCTGTTGATCAATCTAGCAAACGATGATTACTTTCTCTAGTAAGTGCTCCCTCCGGAAAATGTTTGGCACAAACTACAGAATATTTTGTGGGGGTCCATGATGCCCTAGGTATATTTTTTAGCCATTGATTCGTTAGATTACCATCCTATGGAAAACAAAATACAGAAACTGGTGGTTCGCCGGCCTCGAGGTAAGTCGAGGTAGTTTGTAGTTTGTAGTTCAACTTGCATCCAGGCACACAGCAATGACTTGGCATGTTAATTTTTGTGCTAATATCAAGAACAAGACCTATAAGAGATTAGTTCTAAATAACTACTTAATCTAAGAAAGGGTAAGTAACTCTACTAATCATAAAAAAGGAACAATTCTAGCAAATAATGCTTTTGTTAATGTCTGAACTACTCACTCAAAACAACAGTAATTGGTAGCTATTTACATACAACTTTCAAAGGTATTCCTTAGTCTGTTGCTGAAAAAAACACAGTAGCACTTTCTACACACTATACATCACATAATAGCACAACAACTAAAACTCGGACTTTTGTTTTTACACAATTATGAGATGGTAAGAGTTAGGTATTATTCCTACCTCTCCAGGTATAACCAAAAAAAAGCACAACTCAAAACACAACAGATATTCCTGTTTATATAAGACATTTGCGGGAAATTTCTTTTGCTTGTTCTTCACAACTTCAAACAATAGCACTTTTCACAACTTATTTTTGGATTTGAATGTTATTTCCCTCGTTAAATAGCGATTTATTCAGCAGCAATGACCAGAAACCATTACAACGCCATTACAGCATCATTATTTGTGGGTCTTGCTTGCATGTTGCCAGATTTCCTAGTTCATGGCTTGTAAGTAGAGTTAGGCTGTGATTTATCCCATTTCTGTTGGAAGAGAATCATACTTTCTTTTACAGAGATGCAAGAATGTTCTCTGCGTCTTCGTCCTAAAAGAAAGGCATGTTTTGATCTTTTTGTTTGCTTTGGATCTTGTGTTATGATGATGATCAATCATCTCTAAGTCTTTTCTGTTCTTGAATGTCTCTAAGACACCACGATAATTGCTAAATTGGTATAACTGCTTCAAATCCATTATGTTTGCGTCTCTGTATAACTGGTCAGATGGAAACAGCCTGGGCTTGCGATAAATTATTTTCAAGAATTTTCTTTGCAACACCTCTAGTTTCTTTGTGTAGCAACTGGCTGCTGCACCCCAAGATGAAATCCCATAAATCAGTCTGCATTCAACAAGAGCGTAGTAAGTTAGTTTCGGTTGATCCGAATCCAATATATTGCGTAAATACCTAAACGTGTACAGTAAACTTCTCAATATGGCGGCTCCCTTTCAACATGAGCATTCCTTTTCAAGTGTTTATCGATGACAACTCCTAGATATTTTATGTTTTCTCTCAATGAGATCTCAACTATATCACCATCAATTGTCGTACTTAATTTATCGTATGTAGGTTTGTTGTCGGAATAGCAACTAAGATGTACAAAACAGGTTTTATCAAAATTGATAGGCAGTAATTTTTCATCGAAAGCATGAATTAACTTTTTGAAATCATCCTGAATTTTCATTTTAAGATTATCCCAATTTTCATCTTCGTAAATAATGACAGTGTCGTCGGGAGAACAAGAGTTTGTGCCCACTGTGTCTATTAGAAGTGTATTATTCAAATAAATTATGAAGAGAATGGGACCAATTACCGTACCCTGTGGTACTCCAAAATTGATAATTCTTCGTTCGCTTATTGATGCATTTATTCTTACTGACTGTTCTGGATCTTTCAGATAACTTTCTATCAATTCTCCAGCTTTCCCTCTGATCCCTACATTCCACAGTGTTTCTAGCAACTTCTCATGGTGAACAGTATCGAATGCTTTCGCCAAATCTAGAAAGACTGCAACGCACTTTGAACCATTCTCGATATTTTGATGTATTTTCGTAAAAAAAAATTTAATAGCATCCTGAGTAGATATGTTACTTTTAAAACCGAATTGTCTTGTTGAGATAATTTTATATTTCTCAAAAACAGCTACAAGTCTATTTTTTAGAGCCTTTTCAAATATTTTGGCAATATTACTAATAATTGTTACTGGTCGGTAGTTTGGAAGTTTTTCTTTAACTCCATTTTTATATAATGGTACAATCACTCCGATCTCAAAAGACTTTGGGACCTCACCTACTTCTATTATTTTGTTGATCGAATGGGACAGAGGTTTCGCAATGTAATTCATGATATTTATCAAAGTCTTTGATTTTATGCCGTCCAATCCAAGTGCTTTGTCCCTTTTCAATGTTTTTATTATAGACTTTACTTCTTCGGATGTTGTTGGTGTTAGATAAATTGAGTTTCTCAAGGCATTTCTTTTCAGAAAGTCATTCCGCATTAAATCATCCGCACAGGGAGAAAGAGTGCATAACATGAAAGACGGTATCAAGTTATGATATCAGATAGATATCTTTTTTCTTTGGAAGTAATAATTTTATTTGATCAATTGAAATTCGTAGATAAATTTAAGCAAATATCCCTGATTTCTGAAAAATCTTCTAGCATACCACAACTGATTTTAATCATTAAGCCTCATTTAACTTTCAACATAAGCTTTTCTCGATTAAAATATATGAAAGATTGATCCACATTGTCAGAAATATCTTTATATCTTATCAACAAATTTTAGACCATCTGTACAATTTCAAGTCAATAAGTAAAATCCAACATGAATCATTGTTCACCAACTTTTTTCCATTCAAAAATACTGTTCTAACATATCTTTTTTAATATAATTTGGTTATTTATAGTAATAATTTCTTCACTTAAATTAAGAAGGTAAAAATGAATTTAGTTCTTAACTGAACCCATTTCAACATCAAGATTCAGGAATATTTATTTTACTGGAGTAATGAAAAATTAAATGAAAGGTAATAAGATATACCTACTTGTCTAAAAATCACTAGTTTCGCCTTTTACGGCATTATTCAAAGCACTTTCTTGATAATGCCGTTTTTAGACAAGTCTTCTTATTACCTCTTATTATAGGACTATCTTATTAACTCTCATTTAAATATGAACTATCACAGAGTTGATTCATCGTCCATTAGATTTATTATGAAAATAAATCTTGAAAACTGGCTATTAAATCTGACTGTTCAAAAAAGTTATTCAAATAATAATTGCGAGCTAAATTGTTTCTCTGTCTTTCCTCTGGGCTTTTCCTAGTTGATGGTACATTTTTTGACTAATAATGCGTTAAATTTCGAAAAATAGAAAGAATCGAGTGAGAGAATAATCTCGTACTTGGATACGCTTACAATCCCATCAGGTGAAATAAATTTTTCTTCCCTGATGATATCAGTATCAGGAATATGCAAGACAACAACAACCGAATATTTTTAGGGCTCAATTATCTCTTGGTATAGATTTCCTCCATTTGCTCTTTGAAAATTCATTTTTAGGGAAACTAAATATCCATACTGTCCAGCCACCCGCCTTCAGGGTGCTGTTATAATTCGATTTAAAACCAGAAATGCCACAAGTTTTCGTCATTTTAAGGGAATATACTTTTTAGAGACTTACTTATTCCAAGCTTGAATACTTACTTAATTCCTACACAATAATTCACAAAAAAATTATTCTTACGTTATTACTCAAAACACGACACAAATTTGATTTCGATGAAATCGGTACACACAAAAATACTTCATTTTTATAATTTGATGTTAAGGTATTCACGAACTATTATCACTAACACCTATATTACACTATACAAAATTGATAAACAAAGGTTCAATACAAAAACCCTAAATTATCCAGCTTCAAATTATGAAAGTCTAAAAGAACACAAAATTGATTCAGTTTCCCTGAAATCAGTAAGCACACAATACACTTTGTTTTTATAGTTTGATGTGATATCAACAAATTATCAACAACAACACATGTGTTACACTATAAGCAATTGAAAAATATAGAATTTCGATTTCAGTTTCGAATTCCTGAAGGCATTCATTCTTTTCTTTTCTCATACCTTTACGTTTAGTTTGGTACATCAACTCTCTATTACTATTACCATACCTCAATGTTTCATCCTTCACAGCTTCCTCATTACTAACTGGATCACTTTGTATTTTAAGACAATAGGCGGAGGAAACCTTGTATTCATTCAAATGCTTAGGATTATTCAGTTTTCTACCTCTACTAGACTTATTTCTGCTAAATCCGTTTCATCATAATCCCCTTTTTCTGGACTTTCTTCCTTTTGATTCTTTATGTCTATTCCTTGTCTGTCGTCATTCACTATGTTTTGATCTAATCCTATCATTACATCATCTAAATTACCTGGAATCCTTTTATAACCAGTCCCATTAAAATTAACGTCTCTTGGACAAATGAGTTCGCTCTTGCATTCATCCCTTACTGGACTCATTCCCTATTTCAACTCAACTTGTAATTTCCCTTTGTCTTGTTGTCCCCAATTTGCAATCATATTTAATAAGTCCTGCTTATCTTCCTGTATTTGCCGTTCACGCCTTTGTTCTTTCTCTTGTCGTCGTTATTCTTTTTCTAGTCGTCGTTTTTCCTTCTCCAGTTTTTCCTGTTCTCGTCATTTTTGTTCGTCCTGTTTTTCCTGTTGCCGTTGTTCTTCTTGCTCTGCGAATTTTTGCATAATTTTTTCTAACATTGACACCATTTTTGTTGTATTTCTAGTTATTGGCATCCCACTTCTGAAACCAGTTGTTACGATTATGGGTTTCGACGAATGAATTCCAATAACTAAGTTTTAACAATCAATAAATAATCATTCATTTACATACTGAAAATAAACACAACAAATGTCAATATCACTTATGTCACACTTCTGTCTATGTCACTGTACTCTAGATAACTCTTACTCTGACCTGGCATCTTCCGTCCTGGTTCATTATATACCCTAGAGTGTTTCTAGAAGGTTCCATTTCGAGGAGTGTGTATTTTCATCACTAAGGCTCAAAAAAATTTACATTCCCTGACATAACTTTCAAAACTTATTGTGACAACGAGAAAATTAGATGTATTGTTACCAACAGATTTCGAAAGCATATCTTCAATCAATTTCACTGACCGAAACACTTTTGTCAACAAACTCAGTTAGAAGATGTGATCAAAGGCCTGTACCTTCCAGAGATCATCAACCTAAAATGTTTGTGCCTCAAGAATTGGACTCCTTCACTCAGCAACCGTCTTAACAACCCAACGCTGGGACATTCAAAATCATCGTCAATAGTGATAAGTTCTTCAGTGTAGTTTTTTTCAGATCGCAGCAAAACAGTTAACATCATTTTCATGAATGTTATGTATCAATTTTAATATGTAATCATTTCAACATTCCATTAATTACATGATATTTCATGACGTTCACTACTATTGTTTGTTTATAAATTTCCTTCATGGCTCTGCCACCAGAGGGAGAGCTCTGTAGGGAATTGTCATTGTCATTCAATGGAAGAAAACATATCACAGAATAGTATCACTAGTCTGTGATCACATTGGGACGCCCCACCTTCAACTGTAAATAATCCACCTTGTAAATAATCAAATATATTGTTACGATTATGGGTTTCGACGGATAAATTCCAATAACTAACTTTTAACAATCAATAAATATCCTTTATCTACAAACTGAAAATAAACACAACAAATGTCAATATCATTTATGTCACACTTCTGTCTATTTCACTGTATTCTAGATAACTGCTGTGATATATTATTCTGAGTGGAAATATTGAACGACACTAGTATTTTGACTTATATTTATTCTTATTTGCAAAGAACCAACTATTCGACACGTGGTTGTTGTTCTCGACCGAAGCGAGAGTCACAGAGGCAGTCATATCCCCTGAACATCGAAAATAAACCTACGAGAAGAACTCTCTAGTCGTGCCTACGACGATTCTCAACAGTCTCATCATTTCTCGAAACGTCCATAAACCATAGAGGCGGCTTCAGGGCAAATCTGTAACACTGCGCCCTTCTTAGTTCTGATCGTCCCGATCAACGTCACAATTTTCTACTATGCTCCCTTCGTAGTATTTAGCCAACCTATCCAGATGTACAACTTTCGGCTTCAATCTTGGAGTGCGTTGGATTCTGTAAACGACGTCATTTATTCGTTTCATAACCTTATAGGCTCCTTCCCAGGCCTGTGTTATTTTCGGGGATTAACCTTTCTTCCGTTGTGGGTTGTACAACCAGACCAAGTCCCCTTCTTTAAATCCGACTGAATTTGCTTTAAGATCGTATATGGTTTCCATTCGGTCAGTGCTTTCTTCAATCTTATCTCGAACTAGTTCGTGTATCTGATTCAAATGCAGTTTCAGCTCATCTGCATATGTGCCTACTTCCAAGCGTACATCTTCGGAGCTACCAAACAATAGATCACATGGCAATCGTAATTCTTTTCCAAAAAGTACCTTCGCTGGAGTGTGACCTGTAGTGTCATGAACTGATCCTCGATAAGCCATCAGCAGTACTGGTAAATGTTTGTCCCAATCTTTTTGATGATCAGCTAGTACCTTTGACCAATACTGTTCCATTGTATGATTAAATCTCTCTTCCATTCCATCAGACCGTGGATTCTTGTCTTTCGGATGTTCAGTATCTCCATAACTTTCTCAAAGATATCGCTTTCAAGATTTCGTCTTTGGTCTGAATGTAATTCCAATGGAAATCCGTATCGTGATATGAACTGATCTAGCAATGTACGTGCAATAGTCTGAGTTTCTTGATTCGGCAGGGCATAGGCTTCTGGCAACTTGCTGAAATAATCAATATCAACCAGTATGTACTCGTTGCCATCGTTGGTGGTAGGAAAAGGCCCGGCAACATCGACAGCAATCCTCTCAAACGGTAATCCGACATTGTACTTCTCCATTTCCCATGGGTTTTCTTCGGTGGTCCCTTTGTAGCTGCACATGTGGTACATTTCCTGAACCAGGCTTCTACGTCATCACGGCAATACACCCAGTAAAACCTTTCTCTGATTCTTGCAGAGGTCTTATTTACATCAAAATGTGCACCGGATGTTCCACCATGCATTTCCACCTTGAGAAGTTCTTCTACCTTGTCCTTGTGCCTCAATCAGTTCTTCTGTAAACCATCCTTGTCTCAATTCGATTGTAGTCCTTTTCAGATTGACAATGCCTTTTTTCTTCTCTACTCTTCTACAGTGGCCACATGATTCTTTACATGGTCGTCTGGATAAAGCGTCAGCATTGTTATGGATCTTGCCCCGCCGATGTTCTACTTTAAAGTCATAGTGCTGTAGTCTCTCATTCCATCTTGCGATTTGACCTTCCGTTGTTTTAATTTGCAGTAACCATTTCAATGTTGCTTGATCTGTACGAATAAGAAATTTCCTGCCATATAAGTATTTGTGAAAATGCTCCACAGATTATATTAGAGCTAATAATTCCTTTCGAGTTACGCAGTAATTCATCTCAGATTTGTTGAAAGTTTTGTTAAGGTATTCAATGACTCTTTCCTCGCCATCTTGCACTTGCGATAATACAGATCCGATGCCCCTATTGCTTGAATCGGTATCTAAAATAAAGAGTCCAGAGGTGTGTGGGTAGGACAAAATTTTCTTGTCTAGCTGAAGTTGATCTTGTTTTCCGTGGGGGTATGTAATGGTTTGGTTATCAGCAAATTTATCGATAAATCTTCTATAATAAGTGCATAATCCCAGAAAACTTCTTACTTCATGTTTATCTTTAGGTCTTGGCCAATCCCTCACTGCCTTGATCTTATCCTCTGAGGTGTGTATACCAGTAGATGAAATAGTGTGCCCTAAAAATTGCACCTCATTTTGAAATAGGCAACAGTTTTTATAGTTCAGCTTCAAATGAGCATTCCGGAACCTACAGAATATTTCTTTTAGATTTTTCAAATGTTCTTCAAATGATGATCCCATCACCATTACATCATCTAGGTAGACTAAACAGGTTTTCCAAGTCAGTTCTTTTAGAATCATTTCCATTAGTCTTTCAAATGTCGCTGTTGCATTGCATAATCCAAAAGACATAACATTGAATTGACACAATCCACTTCCAGTTGAAAAGGCTGCTTTTCTCTGTCATCAGGATGGATCTTCACTTGCCAATAGCCACTTTTCAGATCTAATGTAGAGAACCATTTCAATCCTGCCAACGTTGTTAATGTGTCATCAATTCTGGGTAATGGATAGCTATCTTTCTTCGTGATATCATTGAGCTTTCGATAATCCACACAAAATCTTGTTGTACCATCCTTCTTCTTGACTAGAACAACAGGTGCTGACCATGGACTTGATGATTCTTCTATAACACCTTTCTCTTTCATGGATTCAATCAATTCAGCAACTTCCCCTTGTTTAGCTAGTGGAAGTCTTCGTGGGGCTTGACGAATAGGGTAAGCATTCCCTGTATCAATTCGGTGTGAAACTAAGTCAGTTCCCTCTAGTTCATGGTCGTCGAAAAGATTATTTTCTTCGAGCACAAATTCTTGAGCCAATTTTGTTTGTTCTGGTGGTAAATGTTTCCATGATAACTCAAATTTGCTCAAATCAACATATTTAGTCTATGGTTTCTCTAAACTGGATGGTTCTTCACATCGGACTATCCATGACACAGGCTCTAAGGGAGCTATTGGTTTTCCTTTTTGAATGTCCAGTTGTTTTTTACTGATATTGGCGATTCTTACCGGTATTTCTCGTTTTACTGTGGATAAAGTCCTAGCCGTTAAAAATTCATTGCCATATTTTGGTTCAATGATTCCAACACACCACCCTTTCAGGTAGAACATAAACAATTTCTTCAGAGCATGCAGGTATACTATAATCTTGTATCGTTTTAAGACTTACTTGTCCTTGGTTTGAGCAATATTTTGGTATAAACTCTTCATTACTAATCTTCAAAATTCCAGAAACATTATCATACATTAGTCCATATTTCTTCACAAGGTCCATTCCCAAAATAAAATTATCAGCCTAAAGAAACTTATGTAAAATATATAACCTCTCTCCAATTTCTGATAAAACCTCTGCTTGTCCATGAATATAACATTTCTCTCCTGTTGCTGGTTTAAGAGTTATTTGGTTTTTCAAAGGTTTAGATTTTAGACTTTGGTATTATATCAGATGTAACCAATGATATTTCAGCTCCTGTAACTACAATAATTTTTACATTACGTCCTAAAATTAAACCACTTACTGATAAACTTCCACCCGCTATGCTTCTAATCCTAACGATCCTGGGGGCTATTGTATCCGCAGCCAGAGTTCGCTCCCTTACTGTTGGTAGTTTTCCGAATTTCTTTTTGGTGCTGGGGAATACGATCTTCCTTCTAATCTTTTATTATCCTCATCTCTATTTCTTCTGGAACGGCATTCTCTTTAAGAGTGACCATACTTGCCACAAGCATAGCATTCACCTATGAAGGACACTCTATTAATTCTGGCTGATGAAACTATACCCTTTGATTAGTTTATGAGTTCTGAGATTGTTGTGTCTTTTTCTCTCTCTACTTGTCTTACTTTATGACTAGCTCTGGTTTGGGTGGAAGTAGCTTTTGCAGCTTCAAATTTCAGGGCCCTCACTAGTACTTCATTCCTGTTTTTGGTCGAATAATTTTAAGATGTTGAATTAATTCTGAATCTCTTAGTCCAGTAATAAATGATTGGATGCTGAATAATTCCAGCATGTCTTCAGTTACCCTTGGGTAGGCTAAGCGAGTTAATCTCTCTATATCATCATGAAACTCCTGTAACATTTCGTTATGTTGTTGGCATCTACCTTCCAATTGGGCTGGTAAAGCATTTCCTTGTAATTGTCCCCATATACCTGAAATCCAGTGCCTTCATTAACAAAAGATAGTCTTCTTGATCTCTCTCTGATACTTTTTGTAGTACATCAGCTGCTTTACCTCTTAGAGATAGAATTAATTCTACAGCTTTTCTTTTGTCGTTCCAACCATTTATTTGTGTTGCTGCTTGGAACTGTTTTTTAAATACTAGCCAGGAAGTTTCTCCATCAAAGGTAGGTGGTTTTGAAGTAGTTCTATTTTGTATTTGATTTGATGTAATTCCATTTTCATGTTTTGTCATACTTAATAAACACTCTTCCATATTTTTAAGTACCTTCGACTCTAATTTGCCTAATTGTTCTTCTAGGTCCTCCTTAACATTTGTTATCTGAGTATTAATTTCGAAATTTCGAGCCTTAAGTTTTTCATATCCTCTTGCCCACGTTTTTCTAGATCTGCTATAATATTTTCTAATAAGATTTCGTCTTCTAACCTTTCTTGTTGGCGTTTTTGTTCGTCCATTTCTCGTTCTTTTTGTTTCTCTAGCTGACGTTTTTCCTTCTCCAGTTTTTCTTGTTGCCGTCGTTTTTGTTCGTTCTGTTTTTCCTGCTGACATTGTTCTTCTTGCTTGGCGAATTTTTGCATAATTTTTTCGAACATTGACTCCATTTTTGTTGTATTTTTAGTTATAGGCATCCCACTTCTGAAACCAGTTGTTAAGATTATGGGTTTCGACAGATGAATTCCAATAACTAACTTTTAACAATCAATAAATATCCTTAATTCACAAACTGAAAATAAACACAACAAATGTCAATATCACTTATGTCACACTTCTGTCTATTTCACTGTACTCTAGATAATTGTTGTGATATATTATTTTATGAGTGGAAAGATTTAACGACACTTGTATTTTGACTTATATTCATCCTTATTTGCAAAGAACCAACTATTCGACACGTGGTTGATAATCTCGAGCGAAGACCGAAGCGAGAGTCACAGAGGCTGTCATATCCCCTGAATATCGAAAATGAACCTACGAGAAGAGCTCTCTTGTCGTGCCTACGACGCATCTCAACAGTCCATAAACCTTGGACTGTTTGCAACTCCAGACGGCTTCAGGCAAATCTGTAACAATATATTCTCAATACAAGTGGCGTTTAATATTTTCACGTATAGAATAATATAGCAACAACTCTATAACTTCTAGTGTAATGCTACATAACCTCTGCATTATGTAGTATTATTATTATTGTAATTTAATGTACATGAATCAGAAGATGGAGACTATGGTCTGCATTTTAGTATTTTGCATGTTGGGATAGACAGGAAGAATCAAGGACTAATCGTCGAAGATTACAGAGAAGATTTGGTCAAAATGATTTCATCAATTAACATTTTTTTATTATACCTTATAGATAAATAAATATATATCGTATATATATGAATAAAATGACTTATTTTTAATAAATTTATGATTTTTTTTCGTAACACGCAGTTAGCTCTGCAAAATTAACATTTGTTAGCAGTATCTCATGTATTGAGAAACAAAAAATGAATTAGATAAAAAAATTGCTCGATTCAATTTTATTGTTCATTTTATCTCTAAAAGAAATCAAATTCGACCAATTTCATCAATTTTTTCTAATGCCATAGTGTTTCTTCCTTCCATTATTGAATTGAAAATTAAATAGTTTGCTTTTGTGTTCCGCAGAGGTACAACCGATACTTTTTTTCAGTCATAATAATAACCAAAAAAATCCAGAAGATAATTATATACTGTAAGTAAATGAAATGTACATACTGTATAGAGATATGTGTAGGAGATGTATATAGTAGTGATTACGTAAGGCTATAAGTTCATCGTACGAGTTATGTTATGAGTAATCGGTGTTTTTGATATTTTAAAAACGAATACCGTAGGTGACTAAGTGATTAATATGTCCTTCACCTATTGAATGAATTTGTTACTCAAGCTATGACATGCCTCTTACTTTCGAAATCGTCCAAATATTTAAAGGTTTGAAAATACCATATCGCATGAAAAGAGGTTCGAATGCGATATTTTTGTGACATAGATATCACGTCCGAAATTTATCGCACGAACTGAAACATAAGGCCCCTGGACAAATCCATTAATAAAAGGGCTTAACATAAGGTGAAACAAAGGCGAATTGCATGCAAGAGTTCAGAAACGGGAGCACAAAATCGTTAAGTGCATTATCAGTACAGTGACGTCGGTTGACTGGACATTACCACGTTACAAATAACATCCTCTTTTAATTACTAGCTTAGAGTTCTGTTGATTTTCAAGCTTTTGCATAGCTTTGAGCGCGGCGACCGAATGAAGAAATTCCGTAACGAAATTAAAACCTTAAAATTAACACCCCAACTCCGCCTACCATGTAACTCGGCCGAGCGTTCGCTTAACGTGTATGTATATGGTACGACTGTACGAAGCTTGCACGGATCGAGACGAGCTGCCCCTAAATCGGACGAATACGTAAGCAGCTGTTTGTGAGAAAGTTTATACGCTTGGCTAGAGAGTAAATACACTTGTTTTGTTGAAGTCAAACGAGATACTGTTCCAGAAGGTGGGGTAGCTATATACCAAAATAGTAAAAATGTTATTAATATTATGACTCCGAATATTGAAATAAATATAGCACACATTAGCGATGTTAATGTTAGGAGCTCATTTGTTGGAGATATTTGTGCGTGCCTATGCAAACTTAGAAATGCCCTACAAATATTCAAGTTTTTTTTACAAATAAAAAAAACTTGAATTGATATCAAAGGAAAATAATATTGCATAAGCAAATGAAAAATAATTAAATAACTATAATCGAATAAGTTGATAAAAAATGCTATGCAATAGCTTTACCGCGAGTCCCACATTACCGTCCCCGAGTGCCACACATTCCATTTTTTTTTATCAATTTCATTTCTATTCACTATTGCTATTGC
This sequence comes from Henosepilachna vigintioctopunctata, assembly GCA_030704895.1. NCBI lineage: Eukaryota > Metazoa > Arthropoda > Insecta > Coleoptera > Coccinellidae > Henosepilachna > Henosepilachna vigintioctopunctata. Next base: position 3,991,775 of record JARQZJ010000036.1, on the reverse strand, counting down.
TATATCTCGTTGCTTCTAGCACTCATCTATTCAGGAATTTATAAAGGTGAACACATTCCTAGTTATTATTATTGTTACAGATTTCCCCTGAAGCCGCCTTTATGGTTTATGGACGTTTCGAGAAATGATGAGACTGTCGAGAACCGTCGTAGGCACGACCAGAGAGCCTCTGTGACTCTCGCTTCGGTCTTCGCTCGAGAACAACAACCACGTGTCGAATAGTTGGTTCTTTGCAAATGAGGATACACATAAGTCAAAATACTAGTGTCGTTGAATATTTCCACTCATAGAATAACATATCACAACAGTTATCTAGAGTACAGTGAAATAGACAGAAGTGTGACATAAGAGATATTGACCTTTTTTGTGTTTATTATCAGTTTGGAAATAAAGGATTTATTGATTGATAAAAGTTATTTATTGGAATTTATCAGTCGAAAACCATAACCGTAACAACTGGTGTCAGAAGTGGGATGCCAATAACTAGAAATACAACAAAAATGGAGTCAATGTTCGAAAAAATTATGCAAAAATTCGCCGAGCGAGAAGAACAACACCAACAGGAAAACTGGAGAAGGAAAAACATTATCTGGAAAAAGAACAACGACGACTAGAGAAAGAACAAAGGCGTGAACGGCAAAGACAGGAAGATAAGCAGGACTTATTAAATATGACGACAAAGTGGGGACAACAAGACAAAGGGAAATTACAAGTTGAATTAAAATTGGAAATGAGTCCAGAAAAAGGGGATTATGATGAAACGGATATAGCAGAAGTAAAAATGTCTAGTAGACGTAGAAGATTGACTAATCCTAACCATTTGAATGAATACAAGGTTTCCTTCGCCTATTGTCTTAAAACACAAAGTGATCCAGTAAGTAATGAGGAACCTGTGAAGGATGAAACATTGAGGTATGGTAATAGTAATAGAGCGTTGCTGTACCAAACTGAACGTAAAGGTAGGAGAAAAGAAAAGAATGAATCACTTCAGGAATTCGAAACTGAAATCGAAATTTTAAATCGATTGTCCTATGCATTGGCTCTGGAAGGAATGATGGAACAACCGAGTGTAAGATCTGTTAGAGGGTTAAGGGACAGTCAATTCAGGGGACCTCGACAACTGATAAGACCATCAACGGGATATGGTGCTTTGGTGAGAGCCCTGGAATCTGAAGCTACCAAAATAACAAGTGTAGAAGTATTCGATCCGGAGGATGAAAAGCCTTTTCTCACAATAAGCGGTGAATGGAATGGAATTATTGAGGCTTTCGGAAAGAATAGAGTGTGCTTAAAAGGAAAGTCTTATTCTTGGGTGAAAGTATTTGATGAGTAGTTATGGTTTATTATATGGGAATAATACAGGAATTCGGATGATAGAAAATGGAGGATTTATTCCAGATATTAGTATCAATAATACTTAATAATAATAATAATACTTTCAGTTTGCTCATATGTATTTGTTACAATGTTTAGAGGAGTTACAATGACATCGTCCTAATGCTTGTCCTTAATTTGTGTAATAACCATAAAAAAAAATTTATTTGTTGTAGACCTGAAAACGATCCTGGGTGGTGTGTTGGAATTGCAAGGAATGGTTGAATTGATCGAGGTGTACCCTAAGGACTAATTCACTCTGATTTAAATAAGGGGACCTATGTGGTTATACAACCCACAACGGAAGAAAGGTTTATCCCCGAAATTAACACATGCCTGGGAAGGAGCCTATAAGGTTATGAAACAAAATCAATGATGTGGCATACAGGCTCCAATGCACCCCTAGGACGAAGCAGAAAGTGGTTCATCCCGATAGTCTTGCGAGGTACCAAGGAGGAAAATTCTCGCCAGAAGTCGGGTTAGATTCTGCTGATCGGGACGATCAACACCAAGAGGGGGACAGTGTTACAGATTTGCCCTAAAGCCGCCTCTCTGGTTTATAGACGTTTCGAGAAATGATGAGACTGTCGAGAACTGTCAGAGGCACGACCAGAGAGCTCTTCTCGTAGGTTCATTATCGATGTTCAGGAGATATGACTGCCGGTTCCGAACGGCCATTGGGTTTGTAATCAATGTACATTACACAGCATATATCATTATTTAAACTCCTCAGATCATAGACAAACACAAACCCATGCCTTCCGCGGGGCTAGAACCCGTGTTCTACCGATTAAGCTACAGAGGCCGACCGAATAGTTGGTACTTTGCAAATAAGGAAAAATATAAGTCAAAAAACAAGTGTCGTTGAATATTTCCACTCATAGAATAATATATCACAACAGTTATCTAGAGTACAGTGAAATAGACAGAAGTGTAACATTGACATTGACAAAAAGTGTTATTGACATTTTTTGTGTTTATTTTCAGTTTGTAAATAATGTATTTATTGGTTGAGGCTTTCGCGGCCAGTCGTTGAACTAGTGTTGTCCTGGTTCGGGTCTAAGGGCCGTCGTCGGTTGGAATTTCTTCCTAACATTTCGCTAGCACGAGTGGCTAGCTTCTTCAGAGGTCGTACCATTTCTGATTCTGGAACGACCTCTGAAGAAGCTCGTCACTCGTGCTATCGAAACGTTAGGAAGAAATTCCAGCCGACGACGACCCTTAGACCCGAACCAGGACAACACTAGTTCAAAGGATTTATTGATTGTTAAAAGTTGGTTATTGGAATTTATCCGTCGAATCCCATAATCGTAACAATATGTTATTATTTATTCATTCCTAAAAGATATTTTCCAGATATAGATGGCGGTTTGAATATTTTTGATTGCACATCACAGAAAATCGGATGAATTACACTTGCACGATTATTGTTGATATTATTTCAAATTGTAAATAAAAATGATTCAGTAATTATATATTATAAGTAGTTGTTCGAATTTATCCATAAAAACTTGAAACCTCTACGAATCGAAATTGGCAAACATCGAATAAATCCGAAATATCGATTTTAAGTGAGTAACCCTATCATAGTGAATATTAAACGACTGACGTGCACAGAATATATCATAGTAGCACTCACAGAACATACCCTTAATTTGGTATGTTCTGTGTTTGATAGGTAACTCGGCCTTCTTATTTGGTATGTTCTGTGGTAGCACTATAGCATGCCATAGATTAGAGATGAGTAATCCAGTGACTTTTAAGTATCGGTGATTACAGTGACTGTGGTGTGTAAATCACAGTGATTTTTAGTAGTAACTGCGATCACAGTTTGGATTTCCATTCAAATAAACTAACCCTGTTTGAAGTCTTGAACTTTTTATGTTCATTCTGTCAATATACTAAATGTTCAGATATAATCAAATATATATTTGACCTAAAATATACATTTATCTCAAAATGAAAAGCTACAATTCATTAAAATTTCATTCAATAAATAATGTAATTCCAATAAAAATTCGAATAAAATAATTTGAAATATTGAAATATTCTGTAATTAATTTTTTTTTCTCAATTTAATAAAATATAATCGTAGTATAATATAGCATGCTACTTCTCTGAATATATTATATTCAACATAGAAATATTATTTTTACCTGAAATGTGTTTTCAGGAGTAATTTAAGTTTTCAAAAAATAAAATACTATGGGTAACGCCTATTAAAATTTTTGAATCATTCAGATTTCATATACTTGAAAATTGTTAAATTATATTGATTAAGTTAAGTGATTGAATGTTAAATTATGTATAATGATAGTAACCCCATTCGTGTTCAAATCCATCGACAAAAAGTAGACCATTGAGCTTAAAAAACAGTATAACTAGCCAGCTTTTGTCAAAGGTATAATATATAAATGTATAAAGTAAATATATCATATCAGAAATGATTTTTGTGGAAAGAGGAAAAAGTTTGAAAATCATTTAATCTAGCATGCTTCTTTTAACACACTTGGAATAAATAGTTTTCGCCTGCAAATGGCAAAAATTTTGCTTTTCATATAAAATCAATAACTTCATCGGAGATTCGCGAGTTGACGCTTACGGTGTAAACAACGCAGTATATCAGATCCCGAAAAATAGATATTGAACAGATTTCTAATTCTAATTAAAAGTGAAATTTATCTGAGATTAAGTCTATCTCAGATTAATCTCTAAGATTATCTCAAGTGTGTGATAGTGTTCACCATTACGTGAGAACAAAAATTTTTCTCTACTTAAAATATTTGAGAATTGGTAAACGAACAATTGTTTCGTTTTGATATTTTATCAGATAATCAGATATCGAAATATAAACCTGGTTGTCGCTTGTCTCGAAGTAGGCAACCAATAATTCAATATGCTGTATTCAGACCTGCCAATAATTTAATAATTTCATCCATACTCAAATAAGAAATTACCTTCGAACGCTTTTGATTACAAGGGCGTAAAAATGGAAACTAACAACTCCACCGTACCCAACACCTCAATGAACGTAAACATAGATCAAGCAAGAACCTCACAGAAGTTTTCATACGTAGCAGCAGCGAAGTCAATTCCAAAAATGAATTTCCCAAAAAGAGAACAAGCTATTGTACTACATGCCGAAGAAAACCTGAAGCTATATGATTATGTGCAAGCTATAGGTAAAATCATACAACCAAAAAACATATGCTTCGCTTCAAGAATATCAAACAATAGGATATGCATTTACCTAGCAAACGTAGGACTTGTAGACTTGCTCATTCAAAGTCACCCGGTCGTAACTATAGGAGAACTGAAATTAGGTATAAGAAGACTAGTATCGCCTACTAAAAGAATTAATATCGAATATCTCTCCATCTATCCCCCATGATCTTGTAACTGAACTTATTGAAAATCTCGGACTACATCTTGCATCACCCATTTCTTTCCTCAAAGCGGGAATCACTGGAGAGGAGTATTCGCATATTCTGAGTTTTAGAAGACAAGCATATATTTTTCCACCGAATGAAAATTACGAACTTCAAACATCTGCAGTAATCACATTTGAAGGTAACGACAATAGAATATTCCTCTCAACCGACAGGATGGAGTGCTTCATCTGTCTACAGACCGGACATATAGCATCTAACTGTAAGAACCCACAAATAATAGAAGAAGAAGTTAGCCAAACAATAACACAACCTTCAGCAGATGAAATACAAAATGAAAATACATTTTTGAAACCACGAACAAATGAAACAGCAGCTCTGAAAAGAGCGATATCTGAAACTCTAACGTCTAGTGACCAAACCAGCTTAATAGAATTTGATGCAGTAGTCAGCCCTATAGAAGACAACTCCATGCCCATATCACAGAAAATACCAACTGAAATTACTCCAAATAGAAAACATGCTAAAAAGAAACGTAGAATTGATCTACCGGTGGATCACGCATTAAGTGAACCCACCAAAAATGCAATCACAAAAGCATATCAGGAACATATCGGAACGTTCCATCTTCAATATGAAAATCTAGTAGCCTTTCTGGAAAATTCTTATGGAACATCTACCCCACACATCGAAGCAGCAAAGTTCACTGATGACATCAAATCACTGCTCCATGACCTACATGTTATATACTCATATGTTGAAAGAGCAACAAAAAATAGAATAACAAGAATCTCTAAGAAAATAAGAGGCAAACTTAAGGATGAAGAAATGGAGGTTGATAGTTTGAATAGCCTCAATACAATTACGGATGATGAAGACTTTTCAGATAACAGCTCGCAACCATTCCAAAACTGAAAAAATCTACTACCCAAACAATATATACGCCTTCAAATTAATCCAATGGAACTGCAATGGGTTTTACCCACGACTGGAAAGAATTCAACAAATTGTCGCCGATAATTCACCAGACCTCCTTTGCTTTCAAGAAACGAACTTCAAAGCTCATCAAAACCCAGTCCTGAAAAATTATTCAGGTACTCACTTCATTAGAGACTCAAATAACAGAGCCAGTGGAGGAGCTTCAATATTCGTATCAAAAGATCTTTTCTATCGAGAACTCTCTCTAAACACCACGTTAGAAACAGTAGCCATCACCATCTGGTGTCCTCGAAAAATCACCATATGTAATGTCTACATTCCACCAAGTTATAATGTTACCTACTCAGAACTGAGCAACCTTGCTAATCAATTACCCAGACCTTTCATTTTTATAGGCCATTTCAACTCACACAACATAATCTGGGGCTCTGAAAGAACGTTTGGCAGAGGAAGACTGATCGAAGATATAATAACAGATCTTGATATCAACATTCTAAATACCGGAGATGATACACATTTTGACTCATCCACTGGAAAATTCTCGTCAATAGATTTGAGTTTATGCGATCCAATTACTGCAGCTCACCTAACATGGAAAACCATGTACAATCTATACGACAGTGATCACTTCCCCATACTCATTACAGATAATGATATTTCCTCCATTACAAATATTACCAAATGGAAGATATCAAACGCTAAATGGAACTTATTTTCAGAAGAGATAAATACTCAAGTTTCACAATTGAAATTCTCTTCAAATTGCAACCAGAGTATCACTCAGCTGACTAGTATTATTATCTCAGCGGCTGAAAAACATGTTGGTAAATTCAACATACAACCAAATAAAAATAGAGTTCCTTGGTGGAATGAATGCTGCAATAAAGCCGTTAAAGAAAGCAAACGAGCATTCAACAGATACCGAAAAACTCGGAAACAAGAAGATCTCATCAATTTCAAGAAGCTGAAGGCCATCTGCAGAAAAGTACTAAAAGAAAGAAAACGGGAATCTTGGCATGAATACGTCTCTACAATAACAATAAATACATCTTCAACTCAAGTCTGGAATAAAATCAAACAAATAAAAGGACAAAATACTAACTACAGGATAGCCTCAATATTGGACGACAACGACGAAGTTATCACTGATAGTCAAGACATAGCGAACAGCTTAGCCAAATACTTTTACGAGAAATCACTCAATAACACAAACAATATGGCAGAACAACCTGATGTAATGGGACATGACACAAATATATTAAACCAACCTTGCACAATGCAAGAACTGAACTCGGCCCTTCATTCCATGAAGGGCCGAGCAGGAGGCCCAGACAATATTCCAATGATTTTCTTAAAACATCTCTATGAAGAAACAAAAACAAAACTTCTTGAATTATATAACCAAATCTGGACAAGTCATCAATTTCCCATCCAGTGGCGAGCATCCCACATATTACCCATTAAAAAAGCAGGAAAACCGAAACCAACACCCGATGCATTTAGACCATCTAACTAATCTCTACTCTAAGTAAAATTCTAGAAAAAATGGTAAATAGTAGACTGATGTGGTATCTGGAAAAAAATGATCTCCTACATTCTGCCCAATCAGGTTTTAGACAAAATCGCAGCACCATTGAATCTAGTTTTACTTCAAACTGAAATCGCATATGCATTTGCAAACCAGCAAGACGTAGTAGCAGCGTTAATAGATATCAATAGTGCATTTGACACCACAAATCGAACAACTCTAATAAATAACTTCAAGAACCTAAATCTTAATGGCAATATATACTTCTTTTTGAAAAACTTTATAACAGACAGAAACTTCAAAGTAATTGTCAATGGAAAAATGTCTTCTTCTTATGTTACCCGAAGTGCCATTCCCCAGGGTTCTGTACTAAGCGCTACATTATTCTCAATAGCCATTAATAATATATGTGACACCGTTCAGGCTCCTGTTAAGATAGCTCTCTACGCGGACGACATATTGCTTTTTTGTTCGGGGAAAAATACAATGAGTACCTGCACCTTACTTCAAAACGCCCTGAATAACATCAATATATGGGCTAAAAATAGTGGATACAATTTTTCACCATCAAAATCCAAGATGATACGCTTTACCAGGAGACAACCAACAGTCCAACCTCGTCTAACACTAAATGGAACATCAATAAAACAACTTAACTGCATAAACCTCTTAGGAATGACAATAGACGAGAGAGTAACTTGATGTCCTCACATCAAGAACATCAAAGCTAACTGCATGAAGACAATGAACATCCTCCGAACATTATCTCACCTTATGGGGCTGTGATGGGGAGGTTTTGTTGAGGATTTACAGATCACTCATTCGATCTCGATTAGACTATGGATGCATAATCTACTCGACTGCAAGTAAAGCCAATATGAAGCTGCTAAATACAGTACCGAACACAGCCCTGCGAATCTCTCTTGGTGCACTACGATCCAGCCCATCTACAAGCCTACATGTTGAAGCACATGAACTCCCACTAGACCTCCGTCGAAAACAAATTCTTCTCATATATGGCTCCAAGGTAAGAGCTATCCCGAACCACCCCATCCACCATCTGATCGAAACAGCAAAGACTTTCGAAAACATACATTCAAAGACACTGTATCCGATCCCGCAAATTATCAAAATGCATCAGGAACCAACAGACCAATCTTCTGTCATTCCAAAAACTCCGTCAGAAAATGCACCCTGGATCAGACATCAACCAAGACTGAACGTAACACTGCACAGATATGATAAACACGAAACACCTGATATACTGAAGCAATCTTTCCGAGAAATGATGAGCAATGAAACATTCGATGATATTAGATATACAGACGCCTCTAAAGATGAACATGGAGTAGCTTGCTCGATCATAAGGGAGCAAAATACAACTGAATCCTACAAACTTTCAACGAACTGTAGCATACACACTGCTAAATTTTATGCCATCTATAGATCTCTTCTTAGTCTAATCATAATAGGACACAAGGTTGCAGTAGTCACAGACTCCCTTTCCTCCCTACAATCTATAGCAGACATTTACTCGAAAAACCTAATTGTACAAAAAATCCAAGAAAAATGCCATGATCTGAAAAACAACAGGAACATATCTACTACTGTGGAACATACTATCATATGGATTCCATCTTATATGGGAATCCCAGGAAATGAAGCAGCGGACCAATCCGCGAAGCTTGCAAAATCCTCAGATCTTGATGTTACACATGTTGTTGTTCATAAAGATCTAATTCACTCAATAAAAAATAGAATCTTTAAAGAATGGCAAGTTCAATGGGAAAATGATACCAGCAAGCTGCACAAAATTCAGCCTAAAATTCTAAAAGAAACGAGATTAGACCTAAATAGACGAGACAAAATAGTAGCTAGGAGACTAAGAATAGGTCATACGAAACTGACCCATAGTTATTTGATGACATCAGGCGAACAACCCAAGTGCGATTACTGTGATAATATCACCCTTACAGTTGAACATATACTCATCTGGTGTCCAAAAAATGAGACAGTTCGTAACTAACTGGGACTGAAGAACAACATCAAGGACATTCTGAGCACAACGGCCCAAATCGAAGTTGCACTAAAGTTCATCGAGAAATGTGGTTTATACAACCTTCTGTAGCTTACACATGTAGAAAAAATAACGGCTCTATCTAATTTAACTACAATTAAATTGTCAATTATAAATTGAGTATCTGTAACATTAACAGTATTACATGAAATTGTATAAATTGTACCATGTGTCAATGACCAAGTAGTCGAGACACGTTAATTTTAAATAAATAAATAAATAATAAATAACTTCACCACCGATATTACCAGAAACCAATATTAAGGAATAATCCTCACAAATTTAATTTTCGAAAATCCTAGTAACATTAATAAACTGTTCTCAGGAAAAATATTTCAATAAAAAAATTATTTCCCAAAGAATCGGAAATTAAAATGAATTACTGGTAGTAACACCTAAAATTTTTTCTGTTCATTCATATTACCAACAATTATTTTAAAATAGCAACTTGCTGCGATCGCGACCTAAACTGAGATTGCCAGTCTGATTCACGGCGATTGTAAATCACAGCGTTTATATTTCACGGTGATTCTGAATCACAGCGATTTTGAAACATAGTGATCACAGAACATCTAATTTGGTATGTTCTGTGAAAGTGATTGTCAATCGTCGCGATTTTCAATCACGGCGATTTTGAATCATGGCGATTTTGAGTCACAGCGATTTTCAATCGCCGCGATTTTGAATCACAGCGATTTTTAATCGCCGCGATTTTCAATCACCGCGATTTTGACTCACGGCGATTCTGAATCAGTGTGATCTAAACTGTGAGTGCGATTTAAACTGCGATTGCGGTCGGCGATTGAGGGTATATATTATACACAATTTATTTATTGAATCTCATATGCTACCTTTAGCACTATTTTAATTTTTATTTTCGAAATGTTGAATATTTGAATGAAAGCTTATGAAATGGAATTTATTCGAAAAAAAATTCAGAACAGGAAAGTATACATATTTAAATATAATATTCCAGAAAGTGCATCAAATTAACACAAAATGAAATTTTTGATTTTTTATTGAAAACTTGAATTTTTGAATGAATGAAAAAAAAAAGATTACTTTCGAAATAGAATAAACTCAAAAATGAATAGTACAGAAAAACAGAAACAAATAATGATGACATATTCAATTGGCCAAAATGACCTAGCTCATAACTTTGCTACGACGTTCTGAAGAGAGCTGCTTCCGTCGACATGATTGCGGGTTATACCAATGATTTATAAATTTGTTTGTACTTTCTCCCTCACTAAAATTTCTTTTCATTTATATACATATACATATAAATATCCAATAATCTCTTAATGCATTATTTTTATCTGTCTCATAACATGAATGAAATTTTTTTGTTTTTTTTATTATGAAGTTAATTAAAAAAATTCAATCAATTCTTAATTCAATTTTTGCGTTATATACTCAGATATTGGAAATATTAATTTTTTTATTGAAATAAAATTTTTCAAGTAATCCTCATCTTAATATTTTCAATTTTCAGAAGAAAAAGATTATTCTGAAATTGTATTTCCAATCTTAGTTATCATAATTAATCAAAATTTTTTTATAACTGTTGAAATCAAATTTTAAAAGAGACAATCTCGAGACGAAACTAGAAACATTATTGTGCGATTAGAAGTTTGACGTAGAGATTAACGCCGTTTCCGAATATTGAATATCCAAAGAAGCTTTCTGTATGTAAATATTCCTATACTTCTATCTAGATAATGTAGGTGGCGGTAGCGATAAACCTCACGAACGTCCACGAAGCTACCTACCTTTTAATTTTTTTATATGTCATAATAATAGTCACAGGTGTGATTTGTGATTTCGAAATCACAGTGATTAAATCACTGTGTAGTAAAATATCGCTCATCTCTACCATAGATACATAACCAATCAGAAATCGGTAGAAGTCCTAGATAGTGGACTTCTACAACTGTTATAACAATTAACTATATTCTAATACAGTATGAGATTATGAATTACAAATAAATTTCTATTTGGTAACATTTATTGTTGATATATTACAAGACAAACATGTTATCTATTACTCAAATATTTCCAATATCATTCTTGAAAACCTGGATACAGTCTCAGCAACATATAGTTATTCGGAGTTATGCTGCAAGAAAGGGAACACGAGATCGAAAAAATAAAAAGAAAGTCAAAACTGTGGTAGAAAAAATAGGGTTTATTCCTCATAATCAACGTAATAGGGAAAAGCTGTTGGCGGAAAGACCTTCTAGAAAATTTGATGACTCTTGGCAAAGGAAACCAATGGATGATATCTACTGTGCAAAGTATTACCAGTGGAAAATATATCCATTCCAAGAAGCTATCAACTGTCACAAGGAAACACATCATCCTGAAATATACAATCAGCCTCAAGCCCCTGTTAAAGCATTAATTGAGCTTTATATGCAAGGTGAAAAAAAAACAAAATTTATTGAGAATTTCAATCGTATCTGTGCAGTTCAACATAAATTTGATCATGGTGAAGAAAGAAAGATAATAGCATTTGCTAAAGATATTGATTCCCAACAATTGGCTATTAGAGCTGGAGCCCAATTAACAGGAGGTGTGGAATTAATTAAGGAAATTCAAAATGGTAAAGTTTCTCTTCAAGATTTTCAATTTGTTATTGCACATCCAGATATTCTCCATGAATTATCCACTCTAAGAGGTCTAATGAAGAAGAAATTCCCTAATCCTAAATCAGGTACATTAGATATTCATTTGGATGAAGTTGTCAATAGATATCTCAATGGTATCAATTATACAGCCGTTAAAGATGAATATGAAAAGGATTTCGGAATTATTGAAACAATTATTGGTTATTTAGATATGGATCCTGCTCAGCTTGAAGAGAATTTTGCAGCCTTAGTAAAAGATGTTATGGTTATGAAACCTAAAAGAGATGGTAAGTTCATAACAAGAACTTTGCTGATGAGTCCACCCTCAGGAGAACAATTCAAAATAGATCATAAGTTGTACCTTGAAGAGAATGATACACCGGTTGCTATATCAGAAGAAGAAATTGATAAACAAGTGGTACTGTGAAATATTGGTCTCAAATAACATGCAAAATAATTTCTTTTTGTTAGTCTAATTTCTAATCTAAACATTGTTTCTCCTACTGATAATATAAAAAAATATTAGTTTAAGTGATCTTTTGATAATATATAAATAAAAATTTATAAGTATATATATATATATATATATATGTATAAACTAAAGTAGAATTATCGACTATATTATAAATTCAGAAATGTAATATTGTTTTAGGATGTGGTCTGTGACAAATAACTAATTCGTTTTATATTCTCTATATTTCGTCAATGTTTATTGACTTCATCAGGAGAACCTAAAATAACATCAAAAGATGGACAAGTTAAACGTTACAAAATAATAAATTTTAGTCACAAAACATAGTCAGTCACTCGTATAAAACAAATAAAACATGTTGGTGTGCTAGTTTGGTCAGCATGATCTGAATAAGACTAATGAACGAACAGATGGTTTTGCAGTTCCACAAAGAACAAGCAATGAAATAAAAAGTTTACAATATCAACGACGAAATCAATCTTATATAAACTTATAGAAAAAATTAAATATACCCACATCTACAGAAAGCTGTTATCTAAATCTTGTGAAGAATACTACTATATATGTTACTCAATTGTCCCGTATTTGATTTGAAATTCTCAATGTTATCTTTTTTGTTTATATGTTACATTTCGATGAACAATCTGCTCCTATAATTGGTCTCGCGTTCCAATACTTTCACCCTAGAATAGTCAAAGCAGTGACCAGTTTGTTGGTATACTACTACTGCACAAGAATTTTTTACAAGTCGACAGTCACTCTTATGTTTTATTAATCGCTTTTTGGCCACTGTGATGTCTGTCCCACATAACATTTCGTGACCTTTGCAAGGAAATTCGTAAGTGACGTTACTGTTGTATACTAGGGTTGTTTTATCGTTAATTTTAGAGAAAAGATCAGAATTACTTAGGATATTGTAGTTCGCGAATTTTAAATTTGGAAAAGTTTATCTATAAATTATGTAAATTATCTATAAATATGGAATTTTCTTGACATTAATGTTCGACTCTTCAGTTTGTCCATCGAAAATGTTGAAATTGTATATTAGTTTCCTAAGAATATATTTCGGATATTCGTTCTTCACAAATATATCAAATAGTTTCTTCAAATTTTGTTTCAAAAAGGATTCATGACTAATATGTGTAATCCTATGTTTCATGTTTATCACCGTGTTGTATTTCTGGTTGGTGGGGCGATATGAGTAATAATGAATCTACTAGATGCCGTCTCTTTTGGGTGCCAGTCCAAAATTATTTCATTGTCGTCAGTTCTGATAACCTTCGTGTCAAAGAATGGGATACTTCTATTCTCTTCGTGTTCAACTGTAAATTGTCAATTTTCATGGAAAGAGTTGAAAATATCCAATGTAACCTGGATACTGTCTGCTGGCACTGAACAAATTATATCATCCACATATTTGTATAAAAAGGGAATATTGAAAGGCAGTTGAGAAATTATCACATCCAGCAGGTGGTCTAAAACTATTTGGGCTATTATTGGGCTGATAGGAGAGCCCATTGATGTTCCAAATATTCGTTTGTAGAAATTATCATTAAAGCTAAAATATGCGTTGCCCAATGTAAACTTAATCATTTTGATAAAATTAGTTTCGGAAATAATGATGTCTCTTTCAATTGTATGCCATTTTGTTTCTAAGATGCTGATTGTCATATCTAAAGGAATGTTTGTGAATAAAGAGACAACATATAATGAAAATAAAAAAAAATTAGGCGGTAATATGATATCAGACATGAGACCAACAAAAACAAAAGTGTCCTTGATATTATAATTTGAACTATCTTCAAACGCAAATTTCAGTATATTTACTAAGTACTTTGAAGTATTATACGTAGTTGTATTGGTATTATATGTAGTTGGTATTAGAGAAAATTTGGCTTGTGCACCTTAGGCAAGCAATAAAGTTTAGGAAATCACAAATTGTAAATGCTAAATTGCTTGGCATCATCTTCAGTTGTTTGCTTGATGTTTTTTTAGTGTTTTACTTGAAGTATTCAGTTGTGTTTGAATAGAAGTTGTAGGATCTTATTTAATTTTGAGTATGTGGACCTATCTTGCAACAATATCTCAGTTTTACTGAGACGTTTTCATTCCTGTCCATCGCGACAGTACATCCATCTTCATCCGACTGAAGAATAAAAAGTTCGGTATGATCTTTCAAAAAATGCCTTGTTTTGTTGAACATGTTGGGGTTTATTTAGGATGTGTGTATCCAAACTCCAACTTTAAAGTATGAACAACTTTATTTAACATAACTATTTATAACTAAATACATTTCAGTGCACCAATAACGTTTGTTTGTAGATGACACTCATGTTGACTGTTTGGCGACTAGCGCCCACAGAACATACCCTTAATATGTATGTTCTGTGCTAGCGCCGAAGTCGACGAGATCTTGTTGACTTCTCCCACAGAACATACCAAAGGGTATGTTCTGTGACTTCTCCTGAGGTTGCGTCCCGAGCATGCGCAGTTGTCTTTTCTTTTTCTTTCTCGCTGTGACTAGTCTATCGGTTGCAGGATGTGACTAGTCGCCGCATACTCCCCCCGCAATGTCACACATAGTTAGCATAACATGTGGGGAACGTATAATTCCCACGCAAAAAATACCTGAATATTCATAGAAAATAGACTCCATTCCCTGTACATACTGTGACATGAATTTGAATCTCCCGCTCGATAATTACTTCCGCCCACTGTGAAAGTGGGCGGAAGTAATATCGAGAAATAAATATAAGAAACAAATCGGCCATATTTGTTTCCATATCCAATGCACCGAGTTTGCATTTCTATTAAGGGTATGTTCTGTGACTTCTCCTGAGGTTGCGTCCCGAGCATGCGCAGTTGTCTTTTCTTCTTCTTCCTCACTGTGACTAGTCTATCGGTTGCAGGATGTGACTAGTCGCCGCATACTCCCCCCGCAATGTCACACATAGTTAGCATAAGATGTGGGGAACGTATTAACCTCCCTGTATACTTTATGAAAATCTATTATGGTTGGCAATGTAGTCCAATGTTCGATGTAGTCCAATTATGGCTGATTTCAGTGGACGGTGGAATTCTTCGTTGAGGCCTTTCGATTGCGGATAGTAAGGAGTGGTCCCTTTTTTTGAATCCCTTGTGGATGAGCTAATTGCTGTGAGAGATTACTTTTGAACTGCCGTCCTTGATCCGTTGTGAATCGCGAAGATTCTCCAATTCGTGATATCCAATAGGCATGATGACACTAATCAAAAATCACAAAAATACTATATTCATCTGATAAAACTTGAAGCTTAGGATAAAAAACAAGCATTGTTTTTCTTATTAAGAGTGTGATTGATATATATTTTTATAAAATAAAACTACAAAATAAGGCAATCCGCCATGATATCTTGAACACCAATCAGAGCTCATGACGTCAGTGTCAAGTAAACACGAGACGGCGCCAAAATTACATTTCGTATTGTTAACCTCCACTACGACTGTGTTTTCATTTATTAATTCAATTTCACTATTTGAGTGTGAATGTTATTAAAATAACACGAGTTATGGATCAAGGATTTATTAAGGCAAACAGCGAATGTAGAATGTAGAAGCAAACAGATGATGTAGAAGGTTTCAAAGGAGAAGTCATTTGATTAACTAAATTAGTTTCTGTTTGAGTGGCTTTACTTCGAAACTTATTTGTCGTATATACTTGGATTGATTTATCCACCATCTTATTTGCATTTTCTTGTGAAGTATTGCTTATGGGTGCTTGTGAAGCTGAAAAAGACAAAAAAATAGTATTTATAAAATATTACCTTCAAATACACATTTAAAAAGAATTTACAAAGATTTACAAAGAAGTGGAATAAATTTGTATTACAAATAAGTACCTACATGAACTTCCACATGACACCTCTTCAAGTTCCACATGCTTTGTACCTATTTCCTCTAAATCTTTCAGACATTCTCCTATCAATGTCTTTCTTTGTTTTTTGAGAATATATGGTCTTTCTGTAGCATCTGATGTTCGTTTCCTTCTATCTGGTTGACATTGAAATTTAGTGGGCATACACCCTGGTTTCATGCGGATCTTTGACACGATCCTACACGATTTGACGA
Source organism: Henosepilachna vigintioctopunctata (assembly GCA_030704895.1). Taxonomy (NCBI): domain Eukaryota; kingdom Metazoa; phylum Arthropoda; class Insecta; order Coleoptera; family Coccinellidae; genus Henosepilachna; species Henosepilachna vigintioctopunctata. The sequence goes on along the minus strand of JARQZJ010000036.1, from coordinate 3,975,259 downwards.
TCCCATCAGATCATATTCCATATAATTATCCATATCATTTGGTAACTGAAATTTGAATAAAATACATAATATAACATCAATGAGATGAAATTTCGAGGTTAGACCTCGAAATAGATTGTTTATATTTTTACATTTAGACCACGTACAAAATATTATTACCAAATATTATATAGTATACTAGAATCTACAAAACAATGTGAAAACTTACATCAAAGTGATCTTCACAAAAATAGAGGACAGTGCTGGACAATATTGCATTTGAATCTCGCCTTGCAAGTTGAAGCCACTTGTTTCGTGTTGTTTTATTTTTAGGAACGAATACAAATAACTTATTAGGAGTTTTTATGGATGTGTTTGCACACTGGGGACCCCACACCACTTATACACGTTCGAATTCATTTTTAATACCATAAAATAATTAAATTGTTGCACGAACCCAGAACCTAGTGTTTGAGTTACCGATTATTGACGTCACAAGCGCCGCCATGACACTGACAAGCGTTTTAGGTAAACAAATAAATTTCTATCTTAAAATTGCATTTTTTTCCTATTAAACTCTTGATTTCTGCAGAAATATCTTATTTTTTGTAAATAGTATACATTTGTGGACATTATAGGCTCGTTTTTAAAAAACTGTCATCATGCCCATTCTCGTAGAATTTTGTCGCAATTGTATCTGCGGTGATATCTGTAATTAGAACAGCTTCTGGCCATTTTATGAATTCATCTGTAATTGTCAAATAATTACTTGTTTCTTCTGAAGAAGATGGAGTAAGTACTATATCGAAGTGGACATGGTCAAATCTTTTCAATTAGTCAGTGAGTGAATTTACTGTGTAGCGTGAATTCTGCTTTTCTACAACTTAACATTGACTCGACCATTCGTTGCAGTCTTCATTGATATAAAGTCAAGTGAAAAACAATTTAATAAATTTGTTCGTAGCCCTAATTTCTATATTAGAAATATGCAATGTTTCGAAAACCTGGCGCCGACACCCCATTGGTATATATGGCTTTACTTACCACTTGAGTAAACGAAAGTTTTGTATTAATTTGCCAAATTGGTTGTAATTTTAATGAAACACGTGCAATTGACAGGCATTGTTTCCGTTATTCATATATTTAATGAAAGTTTATGTAGAATAACTAGAGTTAATTAAAGAGTTTTTTTTATGTTTCTACTTGAAATATGTTCATATAAATAAATATTACTTATTTATGTGTGAAATAAGGAATATTTTGAACAATGTGAAGTGAACTACAATAAAGAAGCAGAAAAATAAAGCAAAGACAAAATAAGATACAATAACTTCAATACCTTATTGATGTCGATGTGAAATGCAAATTCTAAGAAAAATAATTTTTTTTTGTGAGTATTTCAGTATAAAAATATGACCAATTTGAGAAGATTTAACAAATTGCCCTTACCTCTGTACTATAGTTGGTCGTTGCGTCGATCACGTCAGGGGTCACCAATGTTGAGGTTTATTTAGGATGTGTGTACCCAAACTCTGTTCAGTATGAACAACTTTATTTATCATAACTATTTATAACTAAATACATTTCAGTGCACCAATTTGACCAATTTAACATCAGAGTCGACTTCTCCTGAGGTTGCGTCCCGAGCATGCGCAGTCGTCTTTTCTTCTTCTTCCTTGCTGTGACTAGTCTATCGGTTGGTGTATCCAGTTGCAGGATGTGACTAGTCGCCGCAAACATTATATTTGAGTAAAATGGCCTTTTGGTATGAAACCTGCGAAGAAACTTATTAAATATATTTGTTACTTCAGCTCGCAATTCATCTCTAGAACCAGCTGATACTTCACCAATAATATATTTAACGTAACCCAAAAAACGATTCAATTTCAAATCATTCTGGGTACACGAAACACCAAATTTAGGACCAAGGGAGAGAAAACTGGAAATGTCTTCAGGAATATCAATGTTCGATATGTTCTTGAACCACTTGCCCTTATCGTGAAACATCGTTATATATATATATATATATATATATATATATATATATATATATATATATATATATATATATATATATATATATATATATATATATATATATATATATATATATATATATATATATATAAATGGTATTATCCCTGTGTGAGTTCATTTTTATAATGAGGGTTAAATGAAACACAATTCTCACAACTCCAAAATTTGGTTTAATCAGCTACCAGTTTCGCGAAGTATTATTCGCATCATCAGGCTTCAGAGGGCTGTGAAAAACATGTCAAGATGAAGAACAATGCAAGATACAATGCCATAAAACTTACAGTAGACCACACTGGTCAACTATGAGGACATTTCAATTACATGTATGTTATTGAATAACAATGGACTAGTACAAATATAGCTCGTTCCCAAAGAAAAATCTCAAATTAAACATAAAATACAAGTCACATGAATCACAAATATGTTATAGAATAGTTCTTTTTATTTTCACTATAAAATATAAAAATATATATATATCTGACGTGAGTTGGGAATTTATAACTATATTATTTTATCATTTTGAACTCTCATTATTTCCAGTTGTTCCATGTGTGAAAGTGGTGGTCCCTTGTTTAGAATGTGCAGTGCCTTGAAACCAGTCTGCAGGTCGAATGTATGGCCATTGTCGAATGCAGCATTCGACAAGGAAGTTTTAATTCTGAAACATTTTGCCCTTACTAATGGTTATAATTGTCAGATAATAGATAAACTTATTATGAGAAAACAAAAGAAAATCATCCAACAAAATGTTTATATTAATAATGCACTACAGATAAATAGGAATGATGGTAAATATGTTTCATTAACTTATATGGGTCCCACTTCACACAGATTAGACAATCTAATAAAAAACTATTTCAAAGTTTCATTCAGAACTACGAACACTCTGGGAATGGCTTTAATCAATAATAAAGACAAAATAGATATCCTTAATAAGTCAGGAGTATATCAGCTTATTTGTGCCACATGTTCAGCACTGTACATTGGACGAACTTTTCGCAGTTTTGGCATCCGTATCCGCGAACACACTAAGTTTCGCAACCACCTGTCTACGGGTTTCTCCCAATTTTCCCAACATCTACTCGACGAGGGCCATACATTCGACCTGCAGACTGGTTTCAAGGCACTGCACATTCTAAACAAGGGACCACTACTTCCACACATGGAACAACTGGAAATAATGAGAGTTCAAAATGATAAAATAATATACATAGTTATAAATTCCCAACTCACTTCAGATATATCTCCAACATTTGCAGTTTTGTTTGAGAATCCAACCTAATTCTGACGTCTTTGTGGAATTGTTTACCAACTATGAGTTGGAAGTGACAGTCTTGTTTACCTGTTTCGTGTTGTACGTTTCGTCTACTCCTTGACAGTGTGTCAATGTCTGATTCAATTTGTTGGTTTATCGGCGCGAATATCGTGAAATCTACTACGCTTGTCATTCAATTTCCATCATGTCTGACATGTGAATTTGAGAAGTCTGCAGTGAAAATAAAGAGAACTATTCTATAACATATTTGTGATTCATGTGACTTGTATTTTATGTTTAATTTGAGGTTTTTCTTTTATCTTTGGAACGAGCTATATTTGTACTAGTCCATTGTTATTCAATAACATACATGTAATTGACATGTCCTCATAGTTGACCAGTGTGGTCTACTGTAAGTTTTATGGCATTGTATCTTGCATTGTTCTTCATCTTGACATGTTTTTCACAGCCCTCTGAAGCCTGATGATGCGAATAATATTTCGCGAAACCGGTAGCTGATTAAACCAAATTTTGGAGTTGTGAGAATTGTGTTTCATTTAACCCTCATTATATATATATATATATATATATATATATATATATATATATATATATATATATATATATATATATATATATATATATATATATATATATATATATATATATATATATATATATATATATATATATATATATATATATATATATTAGGGTGGAGCACGAATGTATGGCGAAATTTTTTTTTAACATTTTTGATTTCTAAATGGGGGGGATTTATGCCTCATGTAAAAACATGAACGTATGCCAATTTTCGTAATTATTGAAAATTTCTTTTTACCTCCGAATCGCCTCTAAAATTTCGAAATTCTTGAAAAAACTGACCTCTTTGTTCAAATCTATATTTAGTGGAAATTACGGAAAAATGGATGTGAAATAATACACAAAGCAATAATCAGACAAGTAAGTATGTAATAAAGGCAAAAAGAAGTAAATGTAACATATAAAAGAAATGCTAGGAACACCTTTTAATTTGGTTTAAAATGACATTTTGTATCAAATTTTGGCATTTCGGCTCTTGACTCTAATTTTGCCTTCATGGCACCTAGTCGCGACTTTTTCGTACACTGAGACATAGCAGCTTCTGTTGTGATCTTCACGACTCGCTCTTCAGGCTGGGTACGGCACGGAAGACGCAAAAATGATAGCTGGCCCTCGCCATCAGATTGAACAATACAGGAAATTTTTTCTGTCGACAAGTTTTTAAAAATTGGAGGTTCAGTTATCTCGTTTTGCCAATTTATCATCTCGATATAATTCGATGCATCAAAATTAATTTTTGGTAAAGCAAAAATCCTTGGAGCTTGTACCGCACTACTACGAGCCTTCAAAATACGCCGGGCAGCCAATTCACGTATATGTTTCCTTTCGTCGGTTATCATAGTCAATAATACATTCTCAGTATGCGCGAAATAATTACTTTTCTGTAATTTCGGTTCGCTTTCTTGATAATTTCTAAAGTTTTATCTTTTCTGCCATCAAAATATAACGCAGAAATATCACTGAGGTTTACCTGTTTCTGTAACTCCTGTCTAGTCTTGTTTCTTTCTCTTCGTAGCTTACTTCTATCTATAACTTCAACTTCAGAACCAATATCATGTAATACTGATGACACAATCGCAGCAGCAGCCCTGTCAGACACTCCGTATCTATCACACGTTTTCGATACCGTAGGCAAGTCAATGGACGACACTTTTTTCTTTTTCTTTAGAGGAAAAACGGATTCAATTTTCTCAGCGCAGGCATCGTTTTTCAGTGGCTCATCCGTTTCGGAAGAAAGAGAAGAGGTGCTGATATCTAAATTAACAGAGGACGTACTTGCAATCGCCGGGCTAACGGAGCGATATTGTTGTTTTAGCTTCCTTTCCTGATTTATTACATTTTTTTAATTTACAGTAACATCAACTCAGCCAATTATCATTTTACGAGCCGTTCTTTGGTCAATTAAAAAAGCTTGTTCACGTTTCTTTCTCTTGGACACGTGCATCAGTTAAAATCTTTCATTTACAAGCTGATATATCATAGAGTAACTTTTTATTTTACATAAAATTTTCTAAAGTTTGCTGGGAATTCTTTTTCATCGACTTAAGAAGATTTTTCCGCTTCTCGTGGTAAGTTTTTAATATTTGTATAATTCTGGTACTAGTCACTGTTGGTAAAGATGCCGCTTGCCATATACTCTCGATTTCAGGCACAATTTTATCGGAAATTTCTGAAAATTTGGGCTCCTGTTTGCTCGTTTTCATGCTTTGCCTCGTCCATTCGTAATGTTTCACAACATCTTCGTAGGTAGGTAGAACATTTTTTTTAACTCACAACATTCACCAAATAGTGGGCATTTAGAAGCACTACGAGTTTTTTCCATATTTAACAAACACAATGTTTTAGATTATGTTTTAATTGCGCGCGAGCGACAGTTCACCTAGAAAGACAATAGTGCACTTCCCCGCGCGGTCCACGCGCGAATTGTCCGGTTTGCACCCCCGCACTCCTTGTTCGTACTTACAGTACCTGGTTTTTATTTTTTATTGTTAAAATACAATATATTTCCAATTAATTAATATAGTAATACAGAAAGAAAGATCAAGATGTTATAGAAAAAATAAATCACTAACTCCTGCATAAATTCTGAATTTAGTAAAAGTTCAATAACCTTTCGGAGGTAGTTACATTCATTTTTATCAAATAATATTTCACAGGTATATGTTTGAGCTTAAAAGGCATAAACTTTTTACTCTTTGAAGTTGGAAATGCGAAAAAAAATTTTTCGCTCCACCCTAATATATATATATATATATATATATATATATATATATATATATATATATATATATATATATATATATATATATATATATATATATATATATATATATATATATATATATATATATATGAAAATAAATACAACAAATGTCAATAGCGCTTATGTCACACTTCTGTCTATTTGAGTGTAAATATTCAACGACACTAGTATTTTGACTTATTTATCCTTATCTGCAAAGAACCAATTATTCTACACGTGATTGTTGTTTTCGAGAGAAGACTGAAGCGAGAGTCACAGATGCAGTGACATATCCCCTGATCATCGAAAATGAAACTACGAGAAGAGCTGTCTGGTCTTACCTACGACGGTTCTCAAGAGTCTCATCATTTCTCGAAACATCCATAAACCATAGAAGCGACTTGAGGGCAAATATGTAACTATGCCCCTCTTGGTGTTGATCGTCCCGATCAGCAGAATCTAACCCGACTTCTGGCGATAATCTTCCTCCTTGGTACCTCACAAGACTATCGAAATGAACCACTTTCTGCTTCATCCTAGGGGTGCATTGGATCCTGTATACCTACCATCATTGATTTTCTTTATAACCATTGTCTTGCCTTCCCAATGTTGGCGACAATCCTTTCTTCCGCTGTGGACTATACAACCAGACTAGACATCCTTCTCCGAAATCAGGGGAATTAGTCCTTAAGGTATACCTCGATTAATTTAACCATTCCTTGCTGTTAAAATGGTATACAAGTCCGAATTTGGTTCACAATTCCAACACACCGCCCAGGATGGTTTTCAGGTCTAGAACAAATAATTTATTTTTTTTATGGTTATTACACAAATTAAGGACAAGCATTAGGACGATGCTAATATTTGTAACAAATCCATATGAGCCAACTGAAAGTATTATTATTATTGAGTCTTATTGGTACTAGTATCTGGAATAAATCCTCCATTTCCTTTCATCCGAATTCTTGTATCATTCCCATATAATAAACCATAGCATCTTATCAAATACTTTCACCCAGGAATGAGACTTTCCTTTTAAGGACCCTCTATTCTTTCCGAAAGCCTCAATAATTCCATTCCATTCACCGCTTATTGTGAGAAAAGGCTTTTTATCCTCGTCGAATACTTCTACACTTGTTATTTTGGCAGATTCAGATTCCAGGGCTCTCATCAAAGCATCATATCCTGTTGATGGTCTTATCAGTTGTCGATGTCCCCTGAGTTGACTGTCCCTTAACCCTCTAACAGATCTTACACTCGGTTGTTCCATCATTTTTTCCGCAGCCAATGCATAGGCCAATTGATTCAACATTTAGAATTTCTGAAGGGGCTCATTCTTTTCCTTTCACCTACCTTCACGTTTAGTTTGGTACAGAAACTCTCTATTACTATTACCATCCTAATTTGAAAATTGAAATCCTTAGCATTTGAATGCATACAAGGTTTCCTCTGCCTATTGTCTTAAAACACAAAGTGATCCAGTAAGTAATAAGGAAGCTGTGAAGGATAAAACATTGAGGTATGGTAATAGTAATAAAGAGTTGTTGAACCAAACTAAACGTAAAGGTAGGAGAAAAGAAAAGAATGAATCACTTCAGGAATTCGAAACTGAAATCGAAATGTTCAATCGATTAGCCTATGCATTGGCTCCGGAAAGAATGAGGGAAGAACCGAGTGACCGAGTGTAAGATCTGTTAAAGGGTTAAGGGACAGGCAACTCAGAGGACATCGATAGCTGAGAAGATCATCAACAGGATAGGATGCTTTGGTAAGAGCCCTGGAATCTGAAGCAGCCAAAATAACAAGTGCAGAAGTATTCGATCTGGAGGATAAAAAGCCTTTTCTCACAATAAGCGGTGAATGGAATGGAATTATTGAGGACTTCGGAAAGAATAGAATATCCTTGAAAGGAAAGTCTTATTCCTGGGTGAAAGGATTTGAAAACAAGTTATGGTTTAGTATATGGAAATAATACAGGGATTCGAATGATAGAAAATGGAAAATTGATTCCAGATTCTAGTACTAATAAGAACTTGTGCAATAACCATAACGAATTTATTTGTTGTAGACCTGAAAGCTATCCTTGGTGGTGTGTTGGGGTCATTGAACCGAAATATGACAATGAATTTTTAACGGCTAGGACTTTATCCACAGTAAAACGAAAAATACCGGAAGGTCAAACCTTCAAGATGGATTGAAAAACTACAGCACTATGACTTTGAAGTAGAACATCGACGGGGCAAGATCCATAACAATGTTGACGCTTTATCCAGACGACCATGTAAGAAAGCATGTGGTCACTGTAGAAGAGTAGAGAAGAAAGAAGATATTGTCAATCTAAGAAGGACTAAAATCGAATTGAGACAAGGATGGTCTACAGAAGAACTGATTGAGGCACAAGAAGCAGACCCAGATGTAAAACTTCTCAGAGAATGGAAAAGAGATAACCGAAGGTCTACCTGGAAAGACATTTCTACAGTAGGATCAATTACGAAGGCGCTTTGGTCACAATGGGACTCGTTAGTTATAGAAAATGGGCTACCCAAGCGGAAATGGGAAAGTACAGATGGAAGAGAAGTCAAAACTCTCTTAGTTGTACACCAGGACAAGGTAGAAGAACTACTCAAGGAAATGCATGGTGGAACAGGTGCACATTGTGATGTCAATAAGACCATTGCAAGAATCAGAGAAAGGTTTTACTGATCGTATTGCCGTGATGACGTAGAAGCCAGGTGCAGGAAATGTACCACATGTGCAGCTACAAAGGGATCACCGAAGAAAACCCATGGGAAAATGAAGAAGTACAATGTCGGATTACCGTTTGAGAGGATTGCTGTCGATGTTGCCGGACCTTTTCCTACCACCAACGATGGCAACAAGTACATTCTCGTTGCTATGGATTATTTCAGCAAGCGGCCAGAAGCAAGCACTGACCGAATGAAAACCAGATATGATATAAAAGCAAATCCAGTCGGATTTAAAGAAGGGGACTTGATGTGGTTGTACAACCCATAACGAGAAAAAGGTTAGGAAACGAATAAATGACGTCGTTTACAGAATCCAGCGCGACCCAAGATCGAAGGTTAAAGTTGTACATTTAGATAGGTTGGCGAATACTTCGAAGGGAGCATAGTAGAAACTTGTGACTTTGATCGGGACGATCAAAACTGAGAGGGGGGGCAGTGTTACAAAAATACCTGAAGCCATCTCTGTGTTATCTAGAATGTTCCGGCAAATGTGATATAACAACGACTCCTACGTTCTGGCAATCGAATCTTCTCAAAACGGAATCTTCTAGAAACACTCTAGGGTATATAATGAACCAGGACGGAAGAGGGAAGTCAGAGTCAAAGAGAGTTAGTTTACAGTTATTTAGAGTACAGTGAAATAGACAGAATTGTGACTTAAGCGATATTGACATTTGTTTTGTTTACTTTCAGTTTGTAAATAAAGGATTATTTATTGATTGTTAAAAGTTAGTTATTGGAATTCATCCGTCGAAACCCGTAATCGTAACAATATCATATAAATTATGCATGTTTTTGTGGGCAAGATACACAGCCTAACTTTACTTACAAGTCACGAACTAGGAAGTCTGGCAATATTGAAGCAAGACCCACATATAATGATGCTGTAATGGCGTTGTAATGGTTTTTAGTCATTGCTGCTTAATAAATCCATATTTATGTAGAGAAATAACATTCAAATTCAAAAATAAGTTGAGAAAAGTGCTATTGTTTGAAGTTGTGAAGAACACGCATAAGAAATTTCTCGCAAATGTTTTATATAAACAGGAATATCTTTGTGTTTTAAATTGTGCTTTTTTTGGTTATACCTGGAGAGGTAGAAATACATAATTCCTAACTTTTACCATCTCATAATTGTGTGAAAACAAAAATCCGCGTTTTAGTTGTTGTGCTATTATGTGATTTATATTGTATAGAATGTGCTACTGTGTTTTTTCAGCAACAGACTAAGGAATACCTTTGAAATTTTTATGTAAATAGCTACCGATTACTGATGTTTTAACTGACTAGTTCAGACATCAACAAAAACATTATTTGCTAGAATTGTTCCGTTTTTGTGATTAGTAGAGTTATTTACCCTTTGTTAGATTCAGTAGTTTTTTAGAACTAATCTCTTATAGGTCTTGTTCTTGATATTAGCACAAAAATTAACATGCCAAGTCATTGATGTGTACCTGAATGCAAGTCGAACTACAAAACTCGAGGCCGGCGAACCACCAGTTTCTGTATTTCGTTTTCCACAGGATGGAAATCTAAGGAATCAACGGCTAAAAAATATTCCTAGGGCATCATGGACCCCCACAAAATATTCTGTAGTTTGTGCCAAACATTTTCCAGAGGGAGCACTTACTAGAGAAGGTATTCATCGTTTGCTAGATTGATCAACAGAAGGCAAGAAGGCTAGATTAATAAAGTTAAACCCAATTTAAATGCAGTACTAAGAATTTTTCTTTATTTACCCCTACTTATCAGAAACAATTCACTCTCAAAGAGAATATCCAGCTGAAAGAACCAGCATTGAAGTTTCGTTGTGAGAAATTGAATGAAGCCTTTGAAAACTCAGATTCAATTTGTAATTTTGTTGATAAAACATCCAATTATAAAAAGAAATTTCAATATGTGTGAATCGTGGAATATGAAAATTTTTTAAACTAACAGCATTTTTTTACACTCGAGATTTTCCATCCAACGTAACTGAATGTTCACAAATAAACAGTATACAAATTATTAATCAGATTTTAGTAAATTCAGATATGCATGTAAATGTTTTTATCAATAAAAATAAACTGTCTCCTAATGATTCAAAATGGATTTTACTACTGAAATTAACTAGATAGTCTCAACTGGAAAATTTGGTTGCTCGTTACAAATATGATATCAGAATCATTCAACCGTCCAAATTACTGTTCACATCTAAATAAAGGTTCAAAGGAATTGACGTATTAAATTTACTCTCGCCTGAGAATGAAAAATAATGAAATTTATAGCATATTGTTAATTCTAATTGATAAAGTGAACTTGTTAGTGTACATACTAAAAAAATCAACATTTGAATCGCTATAACTCAGACATAGTTCTTCTTAGGAAAAAAGTGTATTATTAATTTCTATAGATAATTGTATGATCTCCAATTTTTGTTGAAACTATTTTTTTTATACTGGGTACCGTTTCGCTGAAAAGTTTTCTGAAAAGGCAAATATAACATGCAGTAGACCGACCGGTCTACCGGATTGAGCAGATGCGGCGTTGCCAAGTCTATGTTCATGGCTTGTAAGTAGAGTTAGGCTGTGCAAGATAACATTCATAGATAGCTTATTGATAGAATTCTTATTCATCGTTTTGGGCATAATTTTCAAACATAAACCACAGAGTCGTAACTCTTTAATTGTGTGAAAAAATATTGGAGTTGGAAATAATCTTGGTATTTTAAAATTTTGCTTCTTGTGCCGAGTGTTCTCTATACGTTCGATATTGTTATCAACATTAAATGGAAAAGCAGAATTTAATTTGTTTGCCTGGTCAAAGGCTGTCACTTTGCGATAAAACTCATACTTCAGGAAAAGGGACCTATGATAGAAGAGGTTATATTTATTCGAATATCTCTGGAATAGTAGATGTCGTTATAAAGGATGGAATAAAAATTTTAGAAGTGCACAGTCCAGGATTACAAACGATAGTGCCAGCACAAGGAGATGTTGTTACCGCACAAATAAGCATTATCACACAACAGTATTGCAAGTGTTATATAAAGTGTATTGGAGATAAAATTTTGAGGAGGCACTTTAAAGCAATTTTGAGAAGAGAAGATATTAAGGCAACTGAAAAAGATAAGATTGATGTTTATAAAAGTTTCAAACCGGGTGATATTATATTAGCAAGAGTTGTGAGTATATTAATCAGCAAATAAAAATAACAATTTGAAAGTACTTTGAGATTTCCAAGCAAATCATTAAAAAAAATTAACAATTTTGAAACGTGTACTGTTTAAAGTGCTTTATGTAAATTCATTTTAGTTACCTATAACAGAGGCCCACAATTATCAATTATCAACAGCAGAAAATGAGTTGGGAGTAGCAGTTGCGTATTCTGAGCATGGACATCCTATGATTCCAATCAGTTGGACAGAAATGCAGTGTATTAAAACTTATGTTAAAGAACCAAGAAAAGTGGCAAAACTGATTCCAGAAAATATTCACGAAGACTTAATAGCTAGATTATCAGAGACCACTACAAAGGTGTAAAATATTGATAGTATGATAATAAATTCAAGAATTTTTTTATCTTCATAATGCACGTTTTATACTCATTTTAAAATAACATTTGAATAATAGGAATTATTCTGGAAAGTGTAAAAAGTATTCTAAAAATTCAAGTGTATTTGCAGTTAAATGGGAAATACTTATAATATGTAACAATGATATACATTACGTATATATCTATATATGCATGCGTGAATGTTTTATTGGAGATAAACCTGTCTTCTATACATCTGTTGAAAGCTAATTGTATAAAGGACAAAGAAAATATCACCTTCAACTTGATTGCTATATTTTTTCATTTTTTGAATATCTTATTCAAAACCATATTCATATTCACTGAAATTTAATTTTGTAAAACTGCTATGTGCAGCATTTGTGCTCATAATAATAGATTTGCTTGAAGGACTCACTATACTGTTATAAAGCTGACCTAAGTTCAGGCATGTGATGCTTAGGGAACATTTTCATCTTTCTTTATGATGGAGGTTATATCAATTCACATTGCAACTATCGCTTTTGAGTATGCTCGATTTTTTTCTGTTCATAATAACGTTTTATTTAACTTTTTATTCTGGTCAGGATTCACATTCCCAGTAAAAACAATCTTGAAGTTAAAAAGAACCTTGGTGGGAGACTTTGGAGTATGAATTTGTCATAACGTTACAAAAATCAAAGAAATACACACCATTTGCACCATTAGTTGAAGGAATAATAATAATAAGTTCATTTTGATTGCTTTACATACAGGACTACAAATGGCAAGAGTTTAGCCAGGCTAATATTTCACTCCTCCAGTATAAACAGGAAAATCCAAAAACTCAACACTATAGAAATTAATCCAAAATATTAACAAGTTATTCCTTAATAAGAGACCTAAATAATAAACCTTTCCAGTACCTGTAATCCTGCAAGTGTTCCAGGTTCCATTTTATATTTTTCTCTTCTGATCGCAATAAAAAATAGAAAATACTGAAAATTTCAGAGGCAAATATCTAATATCCAATACAGAATTTAATGTGACTTTGTCTTGATCGCAGAATATACCAAATAATAAGGCCCAGTTTCCAATTAAAATTGGAAACAAAAACAACTACATATACTTTTTGGTACCGAACTTTACCCCTAAGTTTATAGATGGCGCTGCGGCTAAAAAAAATCAAGGGAAACTGTAATGGCTGTTAAATTATTGTCATACCGGATTCTGGCGGTTGTTACTTATTATTATCATTACTAGATTACTTTTATATGAGTAAATATAAAAAAAAAGTCAGTAAATATATCTTTCAGTTATATAAATATAGCTATATAGATTTATCATATTTATGCATATAAAAATATATTCATAGTTATATTTTTATGAAATAACGCTTTATTGTTCTTTGCCGAAATGAGGTTCTAGGCTTGAAATACAGTCGTTTACGTGTTCAAAGTTGATTATATTATCTAAGAGTAAAAGTTGTGAGCATGCAGGCTGAACAATTGAAATATAATTGTATATTTCCATCTTGTACCAGCTGGTTGAAGTTCCATCTACATCTAAAATCCCCTAGAATAGTTTTTAAAATTAAAATTCAAAAAAAAAATATAATAATAAATATAAAAATATATAATATAAGGTTTTATTTTGCAATTATAAGGTACTTAAGTGTTTTTTATAATCAATCTTAAATTATTATCAAATATTCATTATTATTTAATATTATTGAAATATTATTTTATTATTATTAAATTTTTCTTTTCATTTTTGGAAATGAGAATATTAGGAATTTTGTGATGTTTATAGGGTATTATTTTACACAAAAATTGAATTATTTATTTACTAATTATAAAATTTTTCATTAACCAACCTACATTGAGAAATAGTATTGAATATTGTCATCACGAAATAGATTTTTTTATTGAAAATAGAAATCAAAATTGATTTTAGTTATTCAAATTATGATATGAAATATTTTGGATTACTTTAAACATACCTCTAAGATTACCCCTGAAAATTTTAAGCCCCCAAAGAAACCCCACTAAACATTTTGTCCCCCTAAATTTAGGGGGAAAACCCCCAAGTTGGTGTCCCTGATTGAAATTGAACACAAAATTACAACCTTACTTTTAGTAATGAGCTTTGCCTGCCGGATTTTAGATGGCACTGTTGCTAAACAAATCAAGGGAAACTGTAAAGGCCGTCAAATTCGTCCTTCAAGGTTTTGGCGTTTGTTTGGCAATGCTTCGTAGGATTAATTTTATGTGTTAATTCATTGAAATAGGTGAGTGAATATATCTTTCGATATAGATAAATCTTACCAAATCTATGTAAGATCGTCAACACCTTACAATAGTAAGTTTAAACAAATGAAATTAGTTAATTACTTTTGTTTTAGTGTTCGAGACCGAATGTCTCCATTTGGAGGAAAAGTTCTCCATCAAGACAACTACAGCGAATGTAAGTATACTAACAAACATAACCCGTATTTTTTGAATAGTTCAGTGGAAAATGTTTCATAAACATTGCATTTTTGTTAAACTGGCACAACATAACACTGATTTTGTTATTTGATGAAATAGCTCTTCATTGTAGGTCATTGGGATATACCATCATTGAAAGAAGATTAATTAACAAGATTTCACACATTACTTCACAAGGTTCCAGACGTTGAGGACGGTCGATAACATTTTCAGATTTATGTATAAGATCTTAGAACGACAACAGTTTTAATGGTGCAATCGTTCAACCTAGGTTGAGCGATTGAAATATTATTGGAAATTTCCATCTTGTACTAGTCAGTATAAGTCTGGCATAAACAATAATCATTTCTTCATATTTCCAACTAATCCTGCTTTGAGTATGAAATGCAAATCATTTTGTGATAATTAGTGCTAACACTGAGACACTTTATTTCCTCCTTTGCAAAGATCATTTTAAAGAGTCAGACTTCTGGAAAAAGAATTGAGTATGAAACAATTCCGTCTTCACATAAAGTCTCTTTTACTCAGCCATCTACATCATCAGTGTGTGAATGCAGAACAGTTGATGAAATCAAATGTTCATATTGAAGATCACAATTATTGTAAAATTTTCAATGAAGTACCCCAAGATTATCCTTACAGGGCTGTTGAGCAATATGCTACAAATTAATCTATTAGTTTTTCGACAATTGATAATTAATTTTCAAAATTTGATTTCCTTGAGGATATGTATATTATGTTCCCTTTTCATTCAGAAACAATTAAGAAAACATATATTTTGTTCCCCTTTTATACCAAAGAAGTTTTTGTTAAGTTTTAATATTGATCAAGTTTATATTTATTTATTTTAGAATATTATGTTCCTTTTTCATTCAAACTTAGCAACTCAGAAAATGTATATTTTGTTATTTCTTTATACCTAAGAAATTTTTGTCATTTTGTTTTAATATTGATCTGGTTTTTATTTTTTATTCACCTTGTACCAAGAATAATGTTCAGTTCATTATTTTCTATCAGAAAGAACTTTGTAAATAAACCAGTTTATGTATTGTAGATTTTTTTAAAATTCGATTCCATTTACTAGTGAAGTGTAACATGATTGAAATGAGTTTGAAATAATAAAGATCTTTTTGATTTGAAACAGTTTCAAATTTTGGGCGGGTGCATTAATGTTGAATATCAATCAATATTTTAAGTGGTTTTGAAATTCCGCAAAGTCGCGCAAATTTACCAGTATATTCATAGAATAATAAACTTGATTCAGGGTACATACTGTGACATGAATTTGAAACTCCCGGTCGAGGATTACTTCCGCCTGCCGTAAACGTCAATTCCGCCATATTTGTTTCCATATCAAATGCACCGAGTTTGCATTTCTATTAAGGGTATGTTCTGTGCTGTTGATACCAGTCGTAGGCACGACCAGAGAGCGTTTCACGTACACTTATTTCTATGTTCATGGGTCTGTCACTCTTTCAGACTCTCCCTTCGCTCGAGTATCAACAACCACGTGTCGAATGGTTCCCTCTTTGCAAATGACCATAAAAATAATTCTAAATACTAGTGCCGTTGAATATTTCCACTCATAGAATAATATATCACAACCGTTATAAAGTGTTTATTAAAAAGATTGGGACAAGCATTTACCATTACTTCTGATAGCTTATCTAGGATCAGTTCATGACACTACAGGTCACACTCCGGCGAAGGTACTTTTTGGAAGAGAACTACGATTGCCATGTGATCTATTGTTTGGTAGCCCCGAAGAAGTGCGCTTGGAAGTGGGCACATATGCAGATGAACTGAGACTGCATTTGAATGAGATACATGAACTAGTTCGAGATAAGATTGCAGCAAGCACTAACCGAATGAAAACCAGATACGATCTAAAAGCAAATTCAGTAAGATTTAAAGATGGGGACTTGGTGTGGTTGTACAACCCACAACGGAAAAAAGGTTTACCCCCGAAATTAACACAGGCATGGGAAGGAGCCTATGAGGTTATGAAACGAATAAATGACGTCGTTTACAGAATCCAACGCACCCCAAGATCGAAGCCAAAAGTTGTAAATTTGGATAGGTTGGCGAAATACTTCGAAGGGAGCATAGTAGAAACTTGTGACTTTGATCGGGACGATCAAAACTAAGAGGGGGCAGTGTTACGAAAATATTCGAAGCCATATCTGTGTTATCTAGAACATTCCGGCAAATGTGATGTAACAACGACTCCTACGTTTTGGCAATCCAACCTTCTCGGAATGGAATCTTCAAGAAAAACTCTAGGGTATATAATGAACCAGGACGGAAGATGGCAGGCAGAGTTAGATTACAGTTATCTAGAGTACAGTGAAATAGACAGAAGTGTGACTTAAGCGATATTGGCATTTGTTGTGTTTATTTTCAGTTTGATTAAATAAAGGATTATTTATTGATTGTTAAATGTTAGTTATTGGAATTCATCCGTCGAAACCCATAATCGTAACAATATTATTAACACAGATAATACCTTTAATAGAAATGCGAACTCGATGCATTTGATATGGAAACAAATATGGCGGAATTAATTGATGTTTACGTCAGGCTTAAGTAATCCTTGAGCGGGAGTTTCAAATTCATGTCACAGTATATACATAGAATCAAGTATATTATTCTATGAATATTCAGGTTATTTTTGCGCGGGAATTTCAAAACCACTACTCAAAATATTGATTGATATTAAACATTAATTTACCCACCCAAAATTTGAAACAACTTCAAATTAAGAAGATCTTTATTATTTTAAACTTATTTCAATCATGTTAACAGTAACACCTCACTAGTATATTGGAATTGAATTTTAAAAAATATACAATACCTACATAAACTGGTTTATTTACAAAATTCTTTCTGATAGACAGAAAATAATGAACTGAACATTCTTGGTACAATAAACAATGTGAATAAAGAAATATAAACCAGATCAATATTGAAACGAAATAACAAAAATTTCTTAAGTATAAAGAAATAAAATAACATTTTCTAAGTTGCTGAGTTTGAATAAAAAAGGAACATAATATTCTAAAATAAATAAATATAAACTAGATCAATATTAAAACTCAACAAAATAACAAAAACTTCTTTGGTATCAAAAGGGAACAAAATATATGTTTTCTTAGTTGTTTCTGAATGAAAAGGGAACATAATATACATATCCCCAAGGAAATCAAATTTTGAAAATTAATTATCAATTGTCAAAAAACTAATAGATTAATTTGTAGCATATTGATCAACAGCTATGTAAGGATAATCTTGGGGCTCTTCATTGAAAATTTCACAATAATTGTGATCTTCAATATGAACATTTGATTCCATCAACTGTTCTGCATTCACTCTAACTTATGATGTAGATGACTGAGCGAAAGAGACTTTATGTAAAGACGGAATTGTTTCATACTTAATCCTTTTTCCAGGAGTCCGGCTCTTTAAAACGATCTTCGCAAAGGAGGAAATAAAGTGTCTCAGTATTAGCACTAATATTACAAAATGATTTTCATTTATACTCAAAGCAGGATAAGATGGAAATATGAAGAAATGCTTATTGTTCGTGACAGACTTATACTGACTAGTATGAGATGCAAATTTACAATTATATTTCAATTGCTCAACCTGCACCATTGAAACTTCATACATACATAAATCTGAAAATCACATTCGTTATCTTGACTTTTCATCCAAATCAACGTCTGAAACAAAAGTAACTAATTCCATTTGTTTAAACTCACTATTGTAAGGTGTTGACGAATAATGTGGTAAGAATCTATGCTTGTTTATTGGAATCTCACTTCTTTATAATAAACAATGATGGTATATCCACTGACTTACAATGAGAGATGTTACTAATAATTTCCATCTAAATAACAAAATCAGTGAAAAGATTATGTCCATCCAACTTTACTTTTTTGAAATCTACAGTGATATACAGCACAAGAAGATTTGAATTCTCACAAAGTTTATTGAGAAAACTTTCTATTCGAAGTGGCAGAAAGAAATATAGTGTATTTTCTTGGGTTATAGATATTTATTCAAATATATAATTTATTACACTGTCAATTATTATTGTTATTATAATCGTAATATAATCAAAATTAAAAATATATAACGTAACTTATCATTTGTCACGTCACACGTAAATGGGGAGGGGGTCGACCAAGTGTGAAATGGTGTGACAAGGGGTGGGAGAGATCCTAAGATTTGTGACATCACATTTCAAAATCTAATATATCTAGAGATATTGAATCCCGTACTTTGAAATATTAATTACACTGAGAAATATTTCCAAATCTATCATTATGACAATACGGTTTAAATTGTTTTGTTGACGAGTTCACACCCGTTCTAGTGACACGCGCCGATCGTCTACGAGCCCTTCGACTAATGCCGCCAAACGCACCGCACCTCGCGTGATTTTATTGTTTCTATTTCATTCGACAATTAAGTTTCGCTGAGTGTACGTCGTTTTTTTAGTTGTGCTATTTTGTGGATATAAAGATATTTTAATAAAACAAGTTCAAAATGAACAAAAAGAAAGATTTTGGTAATCTTTACCGTAGACTATACGAAACTTACAGTGCAACTTACGCTGATAAAAAAAAAACAGCATATACAGGAAGAAGGTAATACCATATGGAAAATTTTGAAAAGTAGTGACAATATCAATCCGGTTTACTTGAATTCATGAAGGACTTTGCAGTTTTTGGTGGCGCAGCTGATAATCGACGTCGCACTGGAACTATAAGGTGCTGTAAAACATTGGACGACTTACAAGCCGAACGTTGTACACTGGGATATACTATCAGTTGATCAGGGTTATACTTGAGACTTCTGCAAATACGAGCCGATACAAAGGATGACAAAGCACGCGTGCCATTAGATATAACAGCAGCAAACGCTCAAGCACCAATATTAATGCACCTTGATTATCGTGCAAAATTACCGGATCATAATTTCGTGGTTGCGGAAAAACATAAACTTATACCCTCTGTTTATGCAGTTATTATAGTGAAGAAAGATGGTGAAGGAAAACCTGAAGCTGTGACACATTCCGGGCCTACATACGTAGCAATTCTCAGTGGAAAGCATTCGTCCTCTAATGCAGAGACTCGTGCCACAGATATACACAAACTTTCTGAAATATCTGCCTTCGAAAACTTTATGAAAATTCGAGAAGGTTTTGTAAAACCCGTATTTATTTTTACTTGCGATCGTGGTCCCGACGAAAATCCAGGATACGAGCGTGTTATAATTTCAGCTATACAACATTTTAAAGATTTTGATTTGGATGCTGTTTACATTGCTACAAATGCCCCAGGAAGAAGTCCTTTTAATAGAGTAGAACGACGAATGGCGCCTCTTAGTCGTGAACTTACGGGTGTTGCATTGAAACACGATAATTTCGGTTCACAACTCGATTCCAGTAATAAAACTATTGACCTGGACCTAGAAAAACTAAACTTTGAGAGTGCAGGCACAGTGCGGGGTAATATTTGGAGCCAATTGGTCATTGATGGATATCCTGTGGTTGCCAAATATATTATGCCCACAGAAACTAGACTGGATGTTGAACAGGATGAGGTATTGGAACGTGATGCGATTTGGTACTCAAATCATGTACGGGAATCACAATATTTACTCCAAATAGTAAAATGTGAAGTTGTCTCGTGCTGTGGTATGCAACGATCTAGCCTTCGGCGACTACTAAGAGAGGCGTTTTTGCCACCACCTGTTTTAATTGAACAGATGTCAAACGGGTATGTAACAACAGAAAAGGATGACATCGAAGGTAAATTCGCTTCACTATTACTTCAATTGTCTTTAAAATTGAGCTCGTCGTCACATTTAAAGCAAGTACCGTATGATAGTTACTGCTCTAGTGTTGAGGGATACTTGTGTAAGCGATCTTGCGGCTTCTGTGGTCTATATTTTGCATCATATAAAACCACTAACCAACACAAACAACTACATAAGAAGCAACATGAAGTTCTCATTGCGAAGATACGTCCTCTAAGAATAGCAACTAGACGTGTCAGAGAAATTCTTTGTTTGGATGTTAATGATGATGCCATAAGGTTGGATGAAAAAGATGTTGACACCACAAATGTTCCTGACGTGATAAAGCTAAATGAGAACGAAGTTACTGCCATGCCAGTTATAAATAATTTAAAGGAGTGGGTTGAAAGTCTATGGACTATGGATGATTGAGTTTCTTTCTTCTTTTTCTTTATATTCAATAGTTTATTGCTTTGTTATTGTTTCAAATATTTGATATAATGTTGATTTCATTAAAAAGTACTTACTTAATTCAAATGGAAATAAAACTAATTTCGGAACTGCTGTTTTAATTTAATGATTTTTCGATGTGAAATTGCAAAACATGTGACGTCACACTAGGGAGGGGGGAGTCTCAGAAATGTGACCACCTGTGACAAGGAAGGGGGGGCTCAAAAAATCATGAAATTCGTGTGACGT
The DNA here is from genome assembly GCA_030704895.1 of Henosepilachna vigintioctopunctata. Lineage (NCBI taxonomy): Eukaryota > Metazoa > Arthropoda > Insecta > Coleoptera > Coccinellidae > Henosepilachna > Henosepilachna vigintioctopunctata. Next base: position 3,953,893 of record JARQZJ010000036.1, on the reverse strand, counting down.
ACTTTATGGATGGCCTCTTTTAATGAGAGGGATGTACTTGATGGATTCACAGCATATTATCAATATTTGGCTTGAGTTTTGTAAAGAATAACAGCAAATCTCCCCGTTCTGTGATATTCAATCTGCTCCGTTTTTTGTTAATAAGTTTGTAACGGCACTAAAACTTTTTTCGACAAAATATGACGAGGGAAATGCTATCGGAAGCTTTTGCACAATTTCCCACAGTCCAGGATATTTTTCTGGTATTTAACAGCCTGCAGCCAAAATTTTAGATACCCCATTTTAAATGTCACTTTCAGCTTCTCATTAGAGCTAAGCTCGAGTAGTTCCTCTTCTATTATCACATTCTGCCATTGCGTTTCTTAGAATGGATTTATGATCCATGGTGTTATTTTCATTGAAAGAATATCTTCGAATCTGATTTTGAAATCATCATGCAGGGCACTCAAATGTTGAACGTACATCTGAATATCTTCATCAAGGTATTCTAGCTGCGACAAGTTTGAAAACTGAAAATTCGCGCCGGCCAATATTATCTTTCATACCTTTCAATTTACCAAGGAAAACTGAAATTATACTTTTTGTTTTTATTAAATTGAGACTGTCCCCTTGTAATTGTATGTTAAGGTCACTAAATTTTTTGAACAAATCTGTCAAATACGAGATGTCTGCTTTGAAATTGATTAGGTTTTTCTTGAATCAAGATCTTTACTTTCCAGAAACTCTAAAACTGCCACAAAAAGTGAATAAAATCGTGATAAACATGCACCTTTCGTCAATCAGCGTACTTCGGTATGTAACACCAATTGTAAGAAGTCTTCATCATTTTCTTCTCACAATTGTGCAAATAAGAGCGTATTCAATGCATTGCTTTTATTTTGTTAACTGCATTAATAACAAATTGAAGCGATTGGTGCAATCTATCACTCAAATTTTTCGCTACTAGATGTTATCGGTGAATAACACACTGAACTGCAGTTTTAGATGGCTTATAAAATCACGATATCCCCCGACCCTGGCAGGAGCTCGATCAGTTGCCACCGAAATAACGTTTGTGAATGGAATCGATTTTTCCTTGAAAAAATCACTCAGGACATTAAATATTTATTTACCTTTAGTGTCAGTCTTCGAAGTTTACGCGAATAGTATCTCTTCATGAAATTTTTCGCCCACAACGAATCGAACATATGTTAATAATAATGCTTCATTGCCAGGTAATGTTAACTCGACCAGTTGAATAGAAAAAAGAGTTGCTTGCAGATAATCACACAAGAAACTTTCAACGTCTTTGTACAGCGTTGTTACTCAAAGGAATTCTTTTCCGTAAATCAAATGAAGATTTGTGCAGAACAATTTGAAACTTCTTCAACAGCAGGTAAAATTAACTGCTCCTTAATGGTGTGTGGTTTTCCAGATTTTGCTGTAAGTAATGAGATATTGTAAGATGCCCGCAAGACATCATCGTTGCTCTCAGACATTGAAGCGAAATACTGTGCACGGTGGGCCTCTTTTAATACTTTTCATTCAATGTTTGGAAATATTTCAGGTCTTTACCTCTTTACACCTGATATATTGAAGTATTTCAAGTCTTTTCACTGTTTTATAGAATCGTTTGTCTGCCTTTGATAGAATAAAACCAAATTTTAAATATTCGACACTGTAGTGACGACACTTCTTCGTAGATTCGGCCATGTTTCGTATCAATTATCTACCTGTAAATGAATGAAAGAAACTTTGTTTTGGTACTATAAATATATAAATCAGCGGTAGAAGCGTGTAAAGGTAACAAACAGAATTTCACATTTATAATATTAGTAGGGATGTAAAGGATAGTAATAATAAATGTTGATTGACACGTAATAGGTATATTGTTTTTTTTTTTGATAAAAATTGAAGTCACAAGTATTCGAGCGTAAGACGCAGTGAAAATGTTTTTCAAGCCAGCGTCTTTCGTGACTACATCGTTCAAGTCGATGAGCTTCCGAACCTATGAGGTAGAGGAAAGAAAATTCTCAACAGCGTGTGTCGCAACAGCGGCATTGGAAACTACGTAGGAAACCCGTATAAATTAAGTACTGAACTTATTTACATACCTTCCTTAAAATAATATATAATAAATATACCTATCCCATATAGCAGGTGGGATCGAAAGAGATTTATTTCCATTTTTTGTTTAAAATAAATAATATGCAAAAGGTAAAATAAAATTATATGCATATGTCCCAAGATGATTTGATAATCAGGTTGTTTGCAAAAAAAGTACTTGAATCAAAATTTGAATAAATAAATTATTACATATTAACATATAAACATTATTAGCATATATTCGATTTGCAAGTACATACACCACAAGCCATATTAATTTGCAGGTCTGAACAAGTGTTAACATCGAACGGAACGTCGTTCCTCGAACTTGCTGGTGCCTCGTTGCGGTTTTGACGCGTTGTACTGAGTATGGAATAATAATAATAATAATAATAATAATAATAATAATAATAATAATAATAATAATAATAATAATAATAATAATAATAATAATATAATAATAATAATAATAATAATAATAATAATAATAATAATAATAATAATAATAATAATAATAATAATAATAATAATAATAATAAAAATAATAATAATAATAATAATAATTAATGAGATTGAATTCTCGCTTAACTCTTGGTGAAACATAATTGAATATTAAAATAAATTAAACTACTATAAGAGACGTACAACAAATTTATATCTACAAAATGGATGTGAGTAGGGAGGATAGTTGAAAATCTACTTGTTCATTTACAATTTCTTCTTTTCTCTTCCAAGAACTGCTAATATCAATTGCTTCCAGAAGGTCTAAACGTTTACCTCAGGTACTCGGCAAACATTACTCAGGTAATAAAGGTAAACGTTTAGACCTTCTGGAAGCAATTGAAATTAGCAGTTCTTGGAAGAGAAAAGAAGAAATTGTAAATGAACAAGTAGATTTTCAACTATCCTCCCTACTCACATCCATTTTGTAGATATAAATTTGTTGTACGTCTCTTATAGTGGTTTAGTCTTGAAAATGAGCTAACGCTCGAAACATGTTGACTATACATATTGTTAAATAAATCGTGAAACATTAAGCCAAGAGTTTAATTTATTTTAATAATAATAATAATAATAATAATAATAATAATAATAATAATAATTTTAATAATAATAATAATAATAATAATAATAATAATAATAATAATAATAAAAAAATAATAATAATAATAATAATATTCATTGCATAATAATATTTCAATTACACAAATGGTAGGAGTTTGGCAAGCCATTCTTCCACTCCACCAAATAATTATTTCACATATCCTGCTCAATGCATTAGATGCAATTTAGCTCCAAATTTTCAGTAGTACTTAATCACTAAAAATACTAACTAATATATCAAAAGAAACAGAAAATTTATATATATATAAAACACAAATTGACACAAAAAAGGAAAAACCTGAGAGAAATACAAAAAATTAATATGCTGAATACTGTTACCAAAAATGAATTCTCTCAATTTCTTTTTGAAAATCCCAACAGAAAAATTATTAATAACCAGAGTAATGTACTTATTGAACAAACTTTGAGTTACTCAACACTTACTCAAAACAACCCTCATACTTAACTGTTTTGTGGACAGGTATACTATACTGATACTTATTTCTGATATTTAAACTATGTGCTGTGCTCCTTAATACCAATTTACTGTACAGATATTGCACACATTGTTGATATACAAGTTTGTATAAAAAAACAACATAGAGATATTCTGCCCTTTCCTAAAAACTCAACTCTTTCAATCTCTTTCTAAAAGGTGTAACATGATCTGTGCAGGAAGAGCAACACACAAATCTTATGCTAGCATTTTGAATTTTGAGCAAATTGCCCCTGTCTTTCTTACTCATAAAGTTATAATAAACCTCACAGCAATAGTCAAAAATTGGATATATGAGCGATTTTACAAGTTGCAATTTGATACCCTCATCCAGCTCATACTTATGCACTTGTAAACCCTTCAGCCTCATAAAACAGTTCTGTTTAATGGATACACAATGTTTCCGGAAGTTCAGTTCACTATCAAACCGCACACCAAGGTTCTTTGCTTCAGTAACCCACGGTACACTTTCACCACCGATCCTCACATGGCAGATGTCTGTATAGCTTATTGCACAACATGCTCCACTGTGTATAAGAAGCTCCTTTGACTTTTTAGCGTTGAATTTCAAAGCATTTTACCACACCATGTTGTCAAATTATCCAATTCAGCATTTATTATTCTGATCGTTTCTGCAAAATCATCAGGTTTGGAAGTTGAAAACACCTGCAAATCATCTGCGTAGAGATGACTATGGCAGTACTTGAAAATGTCGGGTAGGTCACATGTATAAATTGAAAACAACAGAGAACCCAAATTACTACCCTGAGGTACTCCATATCTAACATAACCGAAGTCCGATATATTGTTCCCAACTTTGACAGCCTGCCTTCTATCACTTAGGTAACCACTAAATCATTTCAAAACCATCGCATCAAAGCTCAAATATTTCATCTTTGAGTTAAGTAACAAATGTTCCACCAAGTCGAAAGCCTGACTTTGGTCAAGCAATATGAGAATAAACAGCAATCCACGATCTAAGGCATACGCAATACTATTTGTTACACTTAAGAGTACAGTGTTCGTGGAGTGGCTCTGTCTGAAGTTCGATTGCATGATTGGAAGTATGTTGTACTTTTCGAAATAACGTCTCAGTTGTTGAACTACAATCCTCTCAAATATTTTCGACAAGACCGGGAGCAGACTTATTGGTCGCAGATCTGAATAGGCTTCTGGACAACTTTTTTTAGGCAGTGGCATAAGCAGAGCAGATTTCCAAACATAAGGATGGACACCGGTAGAAAGGGAATAGTTGAACAAGTGACATAGAGTCTCACAACAATACGGCAATATCATCTTTACCATTCTTAAATTTATTCCATCTAGCCCCGCAGAGTCAGATCCGATTTTACCAACTTGCTGCATTACATCAATAATAGTGATTTTCTTGAAAGTAAAGAGGTTTTCATGGATTCTATTAGAACTGAAGTAATTAATGAGATCTACATCAGAATTTGGGTTGCCTACTTTATTAATAAAGAATCCATTTATTTCATTGGAATTTCTCAAATGTTCAGGAATTTCAGTAGTTTTCTCCTTATATACACCATTTTGTCTTAGCTTTGTCCAGATTTGCTTCGAAGAATTGTTTATTGTTCAACTGACATCTCAGATAAGCCTGCTTTTTCGCCGCAATAGCCCTGCCTACTTCATGTCTCATCTGCACAAAATATAACCTATCATTTTCGTGTTTGGTTTTAATGTATTTTTTATGTGCTCTGTTCTTCATTTTTATCATTATCTTCAATGTGTCCGTTATATAAGGTTTGAAATGTTATGCCTTGCCATAGGGTATTCTAATTTGAACAATAGGAGCATGTAGATCAAAGATTTTGTTTATAAATTCATTCAATATGTCAACACTTTCTTTGTTCTTTTTTGTCGACATCATCAGCGTCACAAATACACTTCCACGGCATTCTCGAAGCATCAAGATTAAATCTTTCATTGCAAATAGAGTTGAGTTTTCTGGTATTTATTGGAATATTTAAGTTTTGAGTCACAGTCGCTAAACTTCTTAAAATATTATCTGCCTATATTGAAAGGAGAAGTCAAGCCAACATTTTAGTTCTTCACTATCAGAACCAAAGTAGTTTTCATGGACCCCCGCTTACAATCGTGGACACTCATTTTTTATCACGCTCAATGCAGACCCACGTTGAGTCCTACAACCCGGGACGACTTTGGGAATCACTGAGGTAGACCGATCGATCTTCGAATAACAGTATACTGCATGTTATAATTGCCTTATCAGAAAACTTTTCAGCAAAACGGTACGTTGTATAAAAAAATTGTTTAAACAAAAATTTTAGATCACAAAATTGTCTATAGAAATTAATAATACACTTTTTTTTAAGAATAACCATGTATGAGTTATAGCGATTCAAAAGTTGTTTTTAAAGTATATACACTAACTGTACGGTATTCAGGTAAAAACAATCACAATTAATGATAGAGAAAAAGGATGGCCGAAATAAACGGGGATTACCTTGAATGCACGTTGCTGGATTTACTTCTCTTGGTTGGTGATCTGTATCGTGCTGGGATGCTCTTCCTTGTGGTTACATAGATTAGGCACTTATCAGTTTATCGCACGTGTACCGAACATAAACTCTAAATATTTGGTTTAAGCGAGGTTATGGAACGCTCACTTCACTATGCAACAACATTCGTCGCGGCGGTCAAGTCAAGAAGCGTGCCGTGGTAGTTCTGGTCGTACTCAGGTTCCCCTTCAGGGGTAGATGCACTCGGCTAATCCCGTTACAACGGTTTGGGAAGGGTAAGGGGTGAAAGACTGAACACTAACAATTTCACTCGATCAATTAGAATTTAGAATATGCTATACATTTCATTATTTGATCCAACATTCTGAGGTGAGAGTAAGTTGAATGCATCTGTCAATTCCTTTAAACCTTGATAGAATTAATTAAATTAATTTATAAATTAAACTTGATTACATTTGGATGGTTGAATGATTCTGATATTTCATATTTATAACGAGCAATAAAATTTTCCAGTTAAGACGATCAAGTAAATTTCAGTTGTAAAATCGTTTAAATCATTAGGACACAGTTTATTTTTATTAATAAAAATATTTACATGCATATCTGAATCTACTTAAATCTGATTAATTACATGTATACTGTTCATTTGTGAACATTCAGTTACGTTTGATGGAAAATCTAGAGTGTGAAAAAAATGCTGTAATTTTCAATTTTTTTTATTCCATGATTAACATATTGAAATCTGTTTTTATAATTAGATGCTGCATAAATAAATTACAAATTGAATCTGAGTTTTTAAGGGCTTCTTTCGATTTCTCACAACGTTCCTAGCTATGGTTCTTTCAGCAGGATCTTTTCTTTGAGCGTGAGCTGTTTTTGATAAGTAGCGGGGTAAATTAAGAAAAATTCTTGGCATTGCACTTAAATTGAGTTAAACTGGAGCACGTATTGCCTTCGTTGATCCATCTGGCAAACGATGAATACCTTCTCTACTAAGTGCACCCTCTGTAACAAACTAAAGAATATTTTGTGAGGGTCCATGATGCCCTACGAATATATTTTACCCATTGATTCATTAGATTTTCATCCTTTAGAAAACGAAATACAGAAACTGGTGGTTCGCCGGACTCGAGGTAAGTTTTTTAGTTGGACTTGCATCCAGGCACACAGCAATGACTTGGCATGTTATTTTTTGTGCTAATATCAAGAACAAGACCTATATGAGATTAGTTCTAAATAACCACTAAATCTAAAAAAAGAAAAGTAACTCTACTAATCACAAAAAAAAACTATTCTAGCAAATAATGCTTTTGTTAATGTCTGAACTACTCAGTCAAAACATCAGTAATAGGTAGCTATTTACATACAATTTTCAAAGTTGCTAAAAAAAACACAGTTGCACTTTCTACAAACTACACATCACATAACAGCACAATTAATAAAACGCGGTTTTTTGTTTTCATACGATTATGAGATAGAAAAAGTTAGGTATTATTTCTACCTCTCCTGGTAAAACCAAAAAAAAGCACAACGTAAAACACAACAGACATTTCTGTTTATCTAGGAAATTTGCGGGAAATTTCTATCGCTTCTTCTCCAGAACTTCAAACACTTTTCTCTACTTATTTTCGGATTTGAATGTTATTTTTCTCGTTAAATAATGATTCATTCAGCAGCAATGAGCAGAAACCATTACAACGCTTTTAGAGCATTTCTATTTATAGGTGCTTCTTAGATGTTGCCAGATTTCCTAGTTCATGACTTGTGAGTAGAGTTAGGCTGTGTCACGGCCCCCTTTAATCAGGCCATGAAGAGCGTAGCCCGACGGTGTTGCCAAAATTGAGTGAGTGGTCTACTCTCCTAGTCAGTTGTTCCCAAAGTTTCAAGCATTATTCCAACTATTTTTGTATATTGCGTACGAACAAAAATTATTATGCGTATTTATAACATATAGAATCAAATGATATAACATAATTTAATCAGTTTGAAAAATTTATACCAAAAGCTCAAATTATTCAACTTCAAACTGCGAAAGTTTTGAAAAGCGTTCTATTTGCATTTGTATACCAGCTCAACTAATGGCGAGCTTGTTAGACCACTAGAATACCGTGGCAGATGCTCATTTCATGGCCTGATTAAAGTCGGCAGTGGCTGTGTCTGTACTACTTTTTATTGTTAATGTAACCCACAGATAATACCCTTAATTTCGTATGTTCTGTGATGTAACCCTACTCAACACATCATAATCACGGCTTTTTGTCCAGCCTTGTTTAGCTGTTATTCTTTTGTCGATTGTGGCTATTAGGCATTCTGATTTTTCAGAGTCCTGATGAAGAATGGAATAAGTATCCGAAATATAGACAGAGCAAACAAATTGATTGTGTCTCTTCGATAGTGGCCCCTTTGTTGTCCAGAACCAACAAAAACTGTATAAATATATATATATATATATATATATATATATATATATATATATATATATATATATATATATATATATATATATATATATATATATATATATATATATATATATATATATATATATATATATATATATATATATATATATATATATATATATATATATATATATATATATATATATATATATATATATATATATATATATGATATATATATATATATATATATATATATATATATATATATATATATATATATAATATATATATTATCCCTATATATATATATATATATATATATATATATATATATATATATATATATATATATATGAAATGTGTGAGTTCATTTTTATAATGAGGGTTAAATGAAACTTTTATCTTAGAAACGAGCTATATTTGTACTAGTCCATTGTTATTCAACAACATACATGTAATTGACATGTCCTCATACTTGACCAGTGTGGTCTACTGTAAGTTTTATGGCATTGTATCTTGCATTGTTCTTCATCTTGACATGTTTTTCACAGCCCTCTGAAGCCTGATGATGCGAATAATACTTCGCGAAAGGGGTAGCTAATTAAACCAAATTTTGGAGTTGTGAGAATTGTGTTTCATTTAACCCTCATTATATATATATATATATATATATATATATATATATATATATATATATATATATATATATATATATATATATATATATATATATATATATATATATATATATTATTATTATTATTACGATTGTTCCCCATGAGGAGAGCGACTGAACTTGAATTCGCAATCATTAGGAATTTTGCTTCATCTTTTTTGCCTCCCAAAAACGCTTCATCCTCTCAGAATGCTCTTTCTTCCGTTCATCTGTCCATTTTACTCAGACGATTTGATTTTTGCTCAAACTCCACATGTGCGATTTTATAGCGACATTCAGTGCGATCTTCGAGATTTTTTATATTGATCTGTTGTAGATCCTTTTGGACCTCTTTTTGCCACTCTGTTCCGCATTTACTATTCATAATTATATCGAGTAGTTCCTTCGGTATTCTGGACTGCTTCATTGTGTAAACATGTGCATAGAACTTTGCTCGTCGTTTTCTGATTTTTTCCGATATCGTATTTGTCTTTTGATACAGTTCACTCTGAGGTCTTTTCATCCAAATGCCGTTTCTATTGATTGACCCGTAAATCTTCCTGAGAATTTTTCGTTCTTGTTTTTCTATTTCTCTAATTCTTGAATGGCCGCCAATAACCATTGTTTCAGCTGCGTAGATTGCTTCTGGAAGAATCGTTGTGCTATAATGCCTCAATTTGGCGCCTCTCGAAATGCACTTTTTGTTATAGTGAGTCCATGTTAGTTTGTAGGCCCTTTGGAGCTTGGTAATTCTCTGTTCATTAGCGATTCGGTTTAAACCTGAGGACTGTATAACTTTCCCGAGATGTTTAAAATGGCCGACTTGCAGAATTTCACTATGTCTTGTCATAAGAGAAGATTTATTTTTTGGTTTTCTTTCCACGTATTCGGTTTTATCATAAGAAATTTGTAACCCAGTTTTCTGCGCAATTTCATGTAGTTTTTCTACGGCGCGAATAGCTTCAGTTCTGTTGTCTGTGATGATAGCAATATCGTCTGCGAAGGCGAGACATTTGACATTTATTCTATTTTCTTTTTTGATACCCACTTGTATGCCCTTTACGTGAAGTTCCCATTCCCTAATGATCTTTTCTAAAACAATATTGAAAAGAATTGGCGAAAGTCCGCCCCCCTGCCGCACACCGGTTTTTATTTCAAAGGGATCTGATATTTCGCTCATAAATTTTACCTTGGAAGTTGTACTTGTAAGAGTCTGTTCTATAACTGTTCGGGTCTTTCGATCGATTCCAAATTCTTTCATGATTTCAAAAAGGGTTTCGCGGTCTACCGAATCATATGCTTTCTTGAAGTCAATGAATGTGATTACTATATTTCTACATTTCCTCATCTGTAATATTGTCTTCAAAGTCCAGATCTGTTCAGCACATGATCGGCCTGTTCTGAATCCAGCTTGGTATTCCCCAATTAGTGGATCCGTTTGGTGTTCTACTCTGTTTAGGAGTGCTTTAGAAAGTATTTTGTACGCAACCGGGAGTAAGGAAATTCCTCTGTAATTATTGATATCCATCTTGTACCCCTTTTTGTGCAATGGATGTATCAGCGCGCATTTCCAATCCTCTGGTATCTGTTCCGTTCTCCAGATTTCTGATATTTAATGATGAAGTTTTTGCGTCATAGTAGTTTCGTTCAGTTTCCAGAGTTCCGCAATAATCCCATCTTCTCCTGCTGGTTTGTTGTTTTTGAGTTGCTTGATTATTGCCGTAATCTCTTCCATATCAGGGGTTTGCGAGTCTGGATGCGTAAACTCCGAAAATTCGAACTTAAGTTTTTCTTGGGGTGGATTGCAGTTGAGGAGGGTGCTGAAATATTCGGCTTACATTTTGCAGTTATTTTTTGTGTTAGTTTCCAATGCGCCATCGGATTTTTTGAAGCAAAGACTGGGCGCTTGGTATCCTCGCAAGTTTTCTCTGAAAGTTTTGTAAAAAATCTCTAGTATTATTATTGGTGAAATCCTTCTGTATTTCGTGACACCTATTATTATCATATCTCCGTTTTTATCTTCTAGTTACTTTGGAGGCCTGTTTTTGAGTTATAAGAAAGTTCTCCCAGTTTTCCTCATATTTATGGCCGTTAAATTTTTTCCATGCAGTTATTATTCTCTTGTCGACTGCTTGGTCGCAGATTACGTTCCACCAGCGGTGTTTCCAGGTGCGAGGAGGTTGTAATAACTTTCTGAATATTCTTTGTAACGATTTCCCAATTCGTCGATTCTTCCTGATTGATTTGTGCAATGATTCTATCCTTGTGAAGTTTCAGATATTCGGGATCGGACCTAACTTTTCTGGGTGTAAATTTTTTATTTCTATTGGGTTGAAATTTTGTTTTCATTTGGAGGAGATAGTGATCCGAATCAAAGACGCCTTTACGAGTTCTGACATCTGAAATTTCCTTTACGTTGTTCTTGGAAATTGCGACATGACCAATTTGATATTCACCCTGCTTGAGATTGGGCGATCTCCAAATACTTAGCTTATGTGCCGGTTTTTCAAATTGAGTACTCATGATTTTGAGTTCGAAGTTCCTACAGAACGCGATTAACCTTTCACCGTTCTTGTTGGTACCTTTGTGTTTGGTATGGGGACCCGTAGTATCTCTGAATTTCCTTTTCTTACCTAGCTGTGCGTTAAAATCTCCTAGCAAGATTTTCACGTGGTGTTTTGGTATTTTATTGGTTGTTTCTTCCAATGTTTCCCAAAAATCTTGTAAGCTTTCCGGAACGGTTTTGTTGTGGTGATTAATGGGAGCGTGCACGTTGATTAGAGTGTAAGCTTTATTAGCTGATTTAATAGAAAGCAATGAGACTCTCTCGTTGGGCGATGTGAAATTAATAACCGAGTCGAGTATGGAATTGTGTATCGCGAATCCGGTACCTAAAAGCGGTAATTTGCCCATTACTTTCACGGCAGGTTTCCTCCTGTAGATTCTGAAACTGTCGGTGTCGAAATGATTCGTGTTTCTTGGAGAGCGGTGATTTTTAGATTGAAATTTCTCATGTTGTTGGTGAGCTGCTTCAGTTTACCTGTTTTAGCGAGTGTATCAACACTAATTGTACCGATGTGATGTTTTTGTTCGATTTTGGGATTATGAAAGGTTTTTGAGAAGCTTCGATTCTTCTCCGCATGGTGTCCCTGATCCCCCAGAATCCGATGATCAGGTGAAGCCAGTCTTTCGACTGGTTCCTGGGGTGGTGATACTTTGATCTTGTTTTCCATCATGCGTTCAAGCGGAATATAGCTTAGTGGTGGTCTCAGCGGAGACCACGGGGTGTACGACTCGATTTTTGAGTTCGAGAAGATTGAAATACAGCCGACTCAACTAGAGAAGCAGACGCTGGCCATTGGCCGTCAGATACTGAACAGACGCCAATGGATTTGTTTAGTTAGTTTTTGGTCCGCCCTGTGTATCAGTGTTTGCTATATCTAGGAGACTTTCCCCTATCCGCCACCCGGGGAGGCGCCCGATGGTGGTACTAACAACCCCACACGAGATATATATATATATATATATATATATATATATATATATATATATATATATATATATATATATATATATATATATTTATATATATATATATATATATATATATATATATATATATATATATATATATATATATATATATCTATTTTCACTGCTGCGTACAGTCTGGCAACATCTTCAGCCTAGTTAACCGTAAGATGTAATTTTTTGGTTAAAACACTTTGTTTTACACTTATTTATTTTTCAGAGTCCTGATGAAGAATGTAAACATGTTCGAAATATAGACAAGGTTAATATATTGATTGTGTATCAATTATAGTGGCCCTACTTTTGCCGAGAACTCATCATTTTTTAATAATTATATATATATATATATATATATATATATATATATATATATATATATATATATATATATATATATATATATATATATATATATATATATATATATATATATATATATATATATCGTTATGGTGAAATTACATGCAATCTTTATAATGATATAGAAATAAATAAAGTTTAATTTTTCTCATGGTGATGCTTTTAAGCTGATTGTTTCGACAATGAACTTAGAATGCATTTTACACTATTATGCAAGATTTTAAACATACAAATAGTTTTGTAGATATAATTAATTCCCTTTGATAATATGTTAATGTAGGTAAATTTTTTTCGACAGTTGAAAATCTATAATTTTCTTATTCACTTTTCAACACAGTACATTTTAATAACATCACTTGTATGTGGTTAAATATGTACTGTTCATATATTTTGATTCTTTATAATTATGTATTTCTGGTATAAATCATTTCTTGTCAAATAATAGTATTGATATAATGTATCTCTAAAACCCATTTCCAAACTTTCATGAAATCGATCTAATTTTCAAATCAATTACAGAGTAGGTAGTTAACTTTTAACAGTAACCTGAAAATTCAAATATATATATAATGAACATAATTCAAATATATGTAATAATCATAATTCAAATATATTTCACCTTACCAAAATGATATAATTTATATTAATGATTATTTAAAATGTTCAAATATTGTATACATGATTTCATTTATAAGTATGGAATTTTTGGCAAATGTAAAATCGTAAACTCAAATAAGAAGTGTCGGAGCCAGTATACCATAGACAATATAAATTGAAATTGAATGGAGAAATGAATTCAGGGATTGCTATGAAATATATCAGACGAAAAAGAATGAAGAACAATGGAAAGAGGGACGCCGAAGCCAAGAAATTAAGGAGGAAGGAAGTTGAAAAAAAATTAGAGCTGAAATATTATTTCGGAATATGAGTGGCACAATATGAAATTCATGAAAATCAGAATGAAGAAGTCTGAAGTGTTAGAGTAGAAAAAAAAAGAAGAGAGCTTGAAGAAAAAGGTACCCCAATTACCGAACAGTGTCCAAGTGGGGATATCTCATTCATTAACATTTCTCTCACGTTTATTAACTCCACCGTTCTCTCCTCTTCTGAACCTTTTCTGTTCAATATCTCTTCTATTCGTGTAATTACCGTTACCAAATTCTCCATTGATCGTGTGTGTACTACCTTTGTTTTATTCTTCTCTTTCAGTTTATTTAGCATCTCACATTGCCTCTCCAGTCTCTCACCCAAGGTGGCTATTGTATCCTCTCTCTCCCGCATTTCATATTCATATCTTCGAGAGCATTCTTCACCACTATTATTTGTTCATGCAAGTTCATGATCCTCTCTTCGTATTCGACCGTACTGCGAAGCTTTGGAGAAGAAAATGCTCTCCTTTTGGAAGGTGGTCTCTCCTCTCCAGATTTCATACCTTCTTGACTCTCGGTGTCGACGCTTGGAGTCAGATTCATAATTGACACCCCTCTACGTGACACGCTCCTCTTCTCCTGATTTCTCAGGAAGGTCAGGGCTAGCTGCACCTCCTGCAAGCGAATCGGAGAACACACTTCGCTCCAGAATTCCTCTGAGCTAGACTTCTCCCACGTGACGCCCATCTTCTCAATTGGCGTGTGAAAATCCTTACCTTCCTCCTTCCTTTGTTCATCTTCTTCCTTTCTCTTGTCCCCATTTCCTCTTTCCTTCCTGCGGTCATTGCCTATATATGATATATATATATATATATATATATATATATATATATATATATATATATATATACACAGAGTTGGACATATGTAGAAAGATCTTGAAAATATCTGCAAGGACCTCGAATTCAAGTTTTTTCCTCTAGATTTTTATCAGGATTTTGAGTACAGGAAGTTATGTACAGGTTTTAAACTAGATTTTATAACTAGAATAAAACTTCTGCTTTGGGTTTCTATGTAATTTTTTATTCAACCATTCGAACTGAATCCTCTTTACTGATATATAAAGTAGTTTAGAAGATGGTATAAAATACATAAAAAAAATAAAAATGTCTAGTCAATACAACCTACCTAACAAATCACAATATAGTTGCAATATCTACATTAAAATTCTACTTTCTGAGAAATGATGAAAGGAATTCCATTTTTCAAAAACATGTGGTTTTTGTGGAGTATTAATTTCATTTAATATAGAAATGACTGATAATAATCTCTAATAACTGTGCAATGTGATGCAATTTTCTTCCTCTAGAATACTGATGATTAAGTATATACATTGATAAAAAAATTACTCTATTAAATTTCATTTGATCGTTTCACCACATTTTGAAAAAATTCTAATTGTCATCTTCTCCAAGAAGTTTGTTTATTTCGCCTAGTCTCTGTAATTCATCATTTGTCAAATTGCATTTCTCCGAGTTCTTGATAAGTTCCATCTTCTCTACTTTCAGATCTAAACGATCATTTGCATTCAAAACTTCGAAGCTCCACGACCCTGTTCCATCAAATTGTAATATATGGCTGTGGAATTTCCTGTAAGTAAGAGTGAATACATTTTATTAGGAAACAAGATTTGATGAAAATGATAAAATATTTTTTTGATAGGGTATTTTGTTTAGTGTTTACTTTCAGCCTGCTTAACACACCTACTACTAATATTTCAAAATCTCCTTCGACTTCAGCATTTTGATACCATCTGTATTTATATATTTGGTACGTGAAGTAGCAAAATAGTAAGAAAAAATTAGTAAGAAAGAAGAAAGATTATTATGTCTTGGAATGAACCGATAATATGATCTCAGAATAATACCAATGTGATGTGTTAACATCTTGTTTTTATAAATATATAATAATTATGATTATGTTAGCAGAGTTTATTTGTTTCAATTTATTTCAGATACCTCAGGTTGCCGAAACCTTAATTATGGTTACTTAACCAGAATTCTAACAGCAGTGAATTCTGAAATGCTTTGCTGTCTTTATAACCGACTGACTTACAATTTGGGTAATATGGCAACATCAGTTAATAAAATGCCAAAACTCGCATCCAATCGTTGTTTACCTTGAAAAAAGGTTATCAGTAGAACGATGATTATTGATGATAATGAGTATAAATGAATCAATACACAATGAGTAGACATTTTACCTATATCTCGTGATTAGTGCTCAAAGTTGCGAAAGCACTTCTTCACTAAAATGTTGTAAAAGAGGACTCATTGATTTTACTGCGGGAGTGAGCGTTATATGGTTTCCTGTATTTTTATGCGAAAATACTTCAAATCAAGGTTGAACACGAAAAAGGAAACACATTTACTCAAAATTATTTGAAAGGATACCTGGTACCTACCAAGTTTATATAAATACGAGAAATAGACAAAAGTTTTGAATGCGTGAAAATATGAATAGCTGAACAAACTTTTTGTACTTTTTTTTGTTCAAATATTTTTTTGTTCAATGTTTTATTCTATCGAATAATTTTGGAAATATGTGCAGCATTGTTTGTGGTTATTGTTGTTATGGAACGAACCCTTGAAGTATGTGTTTCGTCATGTCCCATTTCTAGTTCATCATTGCTCAGGATGTGGAAAGCATCTCTTATCAACACTGCAGTGTATTGAGTTTCCTCTCAAATTTTCCATTGAACAATAACAATGTTCAAATGAACTAATTATTCAGATACCTCGAAATTGAACGAACTTTGAGTTATCCGAATAATTATATTTAAACTAGGTGTGTTAAATTTGAGACAGTGACAACGATTCTAATTACACCACTGGAGCGCAAGTGCGTAAGATTGTGTAGCGAATGAAAAAGGGGGCTCATTAAAGCATATTCTTCATTCTGCTGCCAAGATTTCTGATCTTTCCAGCAGAATAAATTATCTTTGTTACCTTCATCGGGAAAATTGAAAAGTAAAGCTGTTATGAAGTATGCCATTAACGAAAGTAACATTAACCTACGAATGTGAAATTGAAATTATGAGTTGCTGAACTGGAAGACTCCGAATAATTATCTCAGGCCCTGTCTTTTCATATCTGGTCAAACTTTAGGGCGAGTACCTGACCGAAAGATAAATTGAATCTATGGTCTTAACTGTCGGTTAAATACAGAGCGTTTACTCTAACTGGAAGTGGAAAGACGCAAAAATCTGGTAACTGGAAGATGAAACCTATCTGCCGCTCTAACTGAAGATGAAAAGACCGTGCCTTAATTTTATGAAACTTTACAATTCGTATGAATGAATATGATGATGTATATTTGAAATACGTTTCAATATTTCAGTTGTCATTTTGGAAAGTAGGTACGTCCTATGATATATTTCACTGTGTTTGTTTCGACTGTTTTATAACATTATCCTAATACTCACGAAAGAATATTCAATGAGATACTCAAAATCAATAAAGCAAAGAATGCGATGAACAGAAGGTTATCCATGATTTGGATAACCTGAATCTTGAATTTATTGATTACCTGTTATAACAAACGTAAAAGATTCGACCTAGGTTATATGATATGAATAGCGAGTTCTCTCTTCGTTCTAGAGTGCATAAATTGGTGAACTATCGATGTATGTGTTTGTCTTCTAATTGTAATGTGTGGTAAAAGGTTGTTTTTTAGGTATCCAATAGACCACAAACATAATGCAACTTAGGTGTCATAGTACCTACTCTCGAATTGCCAATTACAATTTGAGAATGTAGTTTAGGATTTTTGAATGTCGTAGATAAGCTCAAAGAAAAATAATTAGATATGCATTATTATAAGTTATCCGTACGAACTGTTGAATTATCTGAAATAGAGATAAATTTTCTGGCTCCTCTAGTTCACTAACGTATGATTTCAATTTCAAATTCATGAGTTATGGTAATTGCAAAATATATGAAAACCGTTCTCATTAGATTCCCTGATGAAGATAACGGAGATTTCTGGAATCTTTGTAGTAAAATAGAGATTACGCTCAACTTTTCAATTACCTACAAAACCTTACTCATTTATATATATATATATATATATATATATATATATATATATATATATATATATATATATATATATATATATATATATATATTTTTGAAAGTTTTTAGCAATAACAGGCTTTTTTTGATATGAAAAACTTCATTTTTGTTGACGTTTCGTTGTTATATTACAACTTTGTCAAAACTAATGAATAATTGAATTTATCAGTTACTATAGATATCAAATGTCAAACTTATTTTTTAGAAAAATCAAATTAGTTTTTTTGTATCTTCACTTATTGATTTTCATTATCAGAGGAATATTTCTGGCTTAGCATTCGCTTCGGAAGTTTTAGTCTTCTTCACCATGAGGAAACCTCTGAAAAACTCATGGTAAGCCAGGTGTTCTAATAAATGTGATTCATATTTACATATATATAATTACATATAGTTTTTTATATACTTATCCAGAATATGTATATTGTTGGTTTATGTGTGTGAAATTGAAAGTAGATCTGGAAAAAATGAGTTTTGAGATGTGATGTTTGGTGATTGTCGTGTGTTTATATTACGAGTGTTATTTGTTAGGTTTATTAAGTTGTTGTAGATAGAATTAAGATGTTTAATGTCTGTTCTTTCATTTACTGTGTCTTCTAAATTTTTACGAATGTGTAGCATTTCTAAAATTTCTCTACTTTTTTTGTCCCTTTCAGTTGCCAAAATTTTTGTATTTTTGTCATATTAACATATTATCATATTAATATTATCATTTATCATATTAAGATCACATCTCAAAACTCATTTTTTCCAGATCTACCTTCAATTTCACACACATAAACCAACAATATACATATTCTGGATAAGTATATAAAAAACTATATGTAATTATATGTATGTAAATATGAATCACATTTATTAGAACACCTGGCTTACCATGAGTTTTTCAGAGGTTTCCTCATGGTGAAGAAGACTAAAACTTCCGAAGCGAATGCTAAGCCAGAAATATTCCTCTGATAATGAAAATCAATAAGTGAAGATACAATAAAACTAATTTGATTTTTCTAAAAAATAAGTTTGACATTTGACTATAGTAACTCATAAATTCAATTATTCATTAGTTTTGACAAAGTTGTAATATAACAACGAAACGTCAACAAAAATAAAGTTTTTCATATCAAAAAAAGCCTGTTATTGCTAAAAACTTTCAAAATAAAATATCTTAAACAGGCAATAAATCAATTTCAAGATATATATATATATATATATATATATATATATATATATATATATATATATATATATATATATATATATATATATATATATAGGGGAAAGTGGGGTAATTGGGTACGGCGGGTAAATAGGAACAGTTGAATATCAAATACTTTTCCCAGCACTACACCGGCCGCGTTCGTTAAGTATACGCACTCAGGGTCCCTAAGTTCTCTCGCAGAAATGTAAAGAAAAATTCGCGTGCATCCTGTCACGGATAGCCAAACAACATTATTTCGTATTTTCATTACAATTTTTGTCGTATGTAGAAATCGATGTAATGAGCATATTTTTGAGCCTAAAGACGACACATATTGTTAATATCTTTCATGTAATATCTGTTTTTACATTTTACAGCAGCTTTAAAATCATTGAAGATAATATTGCAAGTAACGTCCATTTAGATTTGAGTTGCCTACTTCGGGTAATTAGGAACGGTGTCAGGAGGGTAAATGTGAACGTTCCCAATTACCCCTATGAACTGATTAATCTTGTATAAATATTCTAACACTACAAATTGTTTTAGATGCCTCGTCATTACAAAAGAAAAACCACACCTAGATATAAATAGGATATATATATATATATATATATATATATATATATATATATATATATATATATATATATATATTTATAAATCAAAAGTAGACACTGTCGGCATATCCCGCAATTAGTAGCAATCGTTGACACGTTTTTCGAGCTTATTGGTTCTCCTCAGAACGGCGTAGCCAAGTTCAAGTTGTACGAATCTGGAGATAGAAAAACAAGAAAGAAACAGACACTCCACTGAAGGAAGTCGACACACTTTCTTGTTTTTTTGTTTACAGATTCGTGTAACTTGAACTTGGCTACGCCGTTCTGAGGAGAGCCAATAAGCTCGAAACACGTGTCAACGGCTGCTACTAATTGCAGAATATGCCGACAGTGTCTTCTTTTGATTGAAATTTTTCCCCGCGTTGAACATTATTCATATATTGTATATATATATATATATATATATATATATATATATATATATATATATATATATATATATATATATATATATATATATATATATATATATATATATATATATATATATATAGGATATAGATAGGAAATAAGAAACATGTCCAGATTTTATCCAGCACACCTATGAAATATCAACTAGAGGAAAAAGAGAAAAGACAAATGGAAAGGAAAATAAAAGAAGAAAAAGTTCAGAAGATAATAATATTAAGAAAATAAAGCAACAAGTTGAGAGTAAGGGAGTCAGAAATTTGAAGAAGATGTTAGAAGATAATGAAAATGAAGGGGAGTATTACTGTATATTCTGCTGCGAAAAATATGAATCTCCACCTGAAGAAGACTGGATTATATGCGCTGAATGTAACAACTGGGCAGATGATAAACGTATCTCTGGTCAATCCAGTACCCGTTACGTCTGTGATTTCTGCCACACAAAATAATTCTAATACTTATAGAGATTTTGTTATGTCGTTCACAATTACCCCATATCGTTCCTATTTTCCCCGCGGACTGTTCTCAATTACCCCATATGGTATCGGGTAAATGAGAACTTTTTATGTTAAGAATTTATATTAAGAATGAGATATTTTTTATTTTCAATAATTTTTTTAATTTAGAGTTTATTTTCAAGCATTTTGATTTAAGTTATTTGTAGGTAGATTAGTAACGTTAATGTTGCAATAAAATTTTATTATATGTGTGACTTTCTTTTCATTTTTTTAGGCGTTATAAGTTAGGTGTTCCCAATTACCCTTCTTTCCCCTATATATATATATATATATATATATATATATATATATATATATATATATATATATATATATATATATATATATATATATATATATATATATATATATATATATATATATATATATATATATATATATATATATATATATATATATATATATATATATATATATATATAAATCACACTTATTAGAATCACCTGGCTCCATGAGTTTTTCAGAGGTTTCCTCATGGTGAAGAAGACTAAAACTTCCGAAGCGAATGCTAAGCCAGAAATATTCCTCTGATACTAAAAATCAATAAGTGAAAAAACCAGAAAACTAATTTGATTTTTCTAAAAAATAAGTTTGACATTTTGATATCTATAGTAATTCATGAATTCAATTATTCATTAGTTTTGACAAAGTTGTGATATACAACGAAAGGTCAACAAAAAGAAAATTTTTCATATTAAAAGAAGCCTGTTATTGCTAAAAACAATAAAAATAATATATATGTATACGTAAATTCATATTCATTACTATCTTGAACCATTTTATTTATATTTTCGGTAAAAAATGTTTGGGTTTTTTCGTTCTTAAAATCATTTATTAAAAATCTTCAGCGTATTACGTTTCGGTTCATTTTTTGGGCCTTTTTCAAATTAAGTTTATCAATATATTGTCATCAATAAACGGAAAAAAGAAAATGACAGGCATCTATACAAAACATTAAACGATCAAAACTTACCATGTGAACAAAAACAATACTTATTACTACAATATGAAACAATATTCCAATGACGAAAGGTTTCCAATAATTAAACTTTCATTGAAATTATGTTCTTTTCAATCGATACGATTACGTTCACAATCGGACAGAGACTAATTTTCATTTCACTACATCTGTTGCTCCGTTGTCACTATGCGCATAGGATGTTGTTATATATTTTACCAAGTCCTTTTATATATAAAATCTTGTCATTAATGGCATACGGGTTTTTTATAAACATCATTTTATAATATTCTCGTTTTCTCTTGTTATGTTCGGATTTTAGGATTTTTGTTTTAGTGAAGTCAAATTTATGCTTCAATACTGTTCGTGTTTTTTTAATGCAGTGATGTTCTTGTGATCATATTTGTGACTATTATCCTGTTTTGTAGTTGTTGGCTGGTTTGTCCAATATACACTCCCAAGCAGTATCGTTAAGGTATCTGTGATATACAACGAAACGTCAACGTAAATAAAGTTTCACACATTAAATATATATACATATATATATATATATATATATATATATATATATATATATATATATATATATATATATATATATATATATATATATATATATATATATATATATATATATATATATATGAAGGAAGGTGAATGATATTGAGATGAGGTATGTGTTCTCTCCCAAGTTTCTCAATATTTCACCAAAACTTCACTGACCTCCTCAAGAGGACAGTAAAAATAAATTTCACGAGCATGCAAAACGGTAAAATATACAAGGTGAAAATGTTGTTTACTAAAGTGAAACAGATGCATTTATGGATGTTCAGAAAGGGCTGTTAAAAAGTTGTATGGCGATGTAAAAGATGTATATGGCGAAGCACGTTATAGACGTTGTATAGACAAGTCTTATAAGTTTATTCAGCTCGATGTTCAGCAGACTTCTACGTTCTGGCAATGGAACCTTCTCGAAATGGAATCTTCTAGAAAAACTCTAGGGTATATAATGAACCAGGACGGAAGATGGCAGGTCAGAGAGAGAATTAGATTACAGTTATCTAGAGTACAGTGAAATAGACAGAATTGTGACATAAGCGATATTGACATTTGTTGTGTTTATTTTCAGTTCGTAAGTAAAGGTAATCCTTTATTGATTGTTGAAAGTTAGTTATTGGAATTTATGTGTCGAAACCCATAATCGTAACAACTAGTGTCAGAAGTGGGATGCTAATAAATAGAAATAAAACAAAAATGTAGTCAATGTTCGAAAAACTTATGCAAAAATTCGCGGAGCAAGAAGAACAACGTCTACAGGAAAAACAGGACGAACAAAAACGACGAGAACAGGAAAAACTGGAGAAGGAAAAACGACGACTAAAAAAAAAAACAACGACGACTAGAGAAAAAAGAAAGGCGTGAACGGCAAACACAGAAAGATAAGCAGGACTTATTAAAAATGATGACAAATTAGGGACAACAAGACAAAAAGAAATTACAAGTTGAATTAAAAATGGAAATGAGTCCAGTAAGGGATGAATGCAAGAGCGAACTCATTTGTCCAAGAGACGTGATTTTCGATGAGACAGGTTATAAAAGGATTGCAGGTAATTTAGATAATGAAATGATAGGACAGTCAACTCAGGGGACATCGACAACTGAGAAGACCATCAACAGGATATGATGCTTTGGTAAGAGCCCTAGAATCTGAAGCAGCCAAAATAACAAATGCAGAATTATTCGATCTGAGGCATAAAAAGCCTATTCTCACAATAAGCGGTAAATGGAATGGAATTATTGAGGCTTTCGAAAGAATAGAGTGTCCTTAAAAGGAAAGTCTTATTTCTGGTTGAAAAGATTTTATAAGAAGTTACGGTTTATTATACGGGAATAATACAGGGATTAGGATGATAGAAAATGGAAAATTTATTCCAGATTCTAGTACCAATAAGAACTTGTGCAATAATCTTAACAAATTCATTTGTTGTAGACCTGGAAACGATCCTGGGCGGTATGTTGGAATTGTGTACAAAATTCGGACTTGTATACCATTTTTAACAGCAAGGAATGGTTAAATTATACCTTAAGGACCAATTCACCTGGTTTCAAAGCAGGATATCTAGTCTGGTTGTACATCCACAATCTGATGGAATGGTAGAGAGATTTAATCGTACAATGGAACAGTATTTGTCAAAGGTGGTAGCTGATCATAAAAAGATTGGGACAAACATTTACCAGTACTGTTGATGGCTTATCGAGGATCAGTTCATGACACTACAGGTCACGCTCTGGCGAAGGTACTTTTTGAAAGAGAACTACGATTGCCATGTGATCTATTGTTTGGTAGCCCCGAAGAAGTACGCTTGGAAGTGGGCACATATGCAGATGAGCTGAGACTGCATTTGAATAAGATACATGAACTAGTTCGGGATAAGATTGAAGCAAGCACTAACCGAATGGAAACCAGATACGATCTATAAGCAAATTCAGTCGGATTTAAAGAAGGGGACTTGGTGTGGTTGTACAACCCACAACGGAAAAAAGGCTTATCCCCGAAATTAACACAGGTCTGGGAAGGAGCCTATGAAGTTAGGAAACGAATAAATGACGTCGTTTACAGAATCCAGCGCAACCCAAGATCGAAGCCAAAAGTTGTACATTTGGATAGGTTGGCGAAATACTTCGAAGGGAGCATAGTAGAGACTTGTGACTTTGATCAAAACTAAGAGGGGGACAGTGTTACGAAAATACCTGAAGTCATCTCTGTGTTATCTAGAATCTTTCAGCAAATGTGATATAACAACAATTTATGTGCTTTAATTCTTTCTTGGAGATTTTGTGATGTTTGTCCTATCTTGACAAGCTAACAGGATATCTTGAACAGGCAATAAATCAATTTTAAGTATAATATATATATATATATATATATATATATATATATATATATATATATATATATATATATATATATATATATATATATATATATATATATATATATATATATATATATATATATATTATATATATATATATATATATATATATATATATATATATATATATATATATATATATATATATATATATATATATATATAGGTAATTTCTCGACCGTCCGATACTTATGTAGAATTTAGGTAACGGGAATAATCGGTGGTGAAGTGTTTGTTTACAAAATACCACGTCTCCAATATGATAAATGCTACATATAGATCAACCTAAACAAATTTCAAAACAAACAGTCACACAAACACTTTGATTTGAGATTTTGTTAAGAACACAAAAAGAGATTATTTTTGAAAATGACACATTTTCACAATACATACAATACAATTAACGCTAGATCAGATATTGAAAAGTTGAGCATAATCTATAACAATATTTTAAAATAGAATGAAGCAAAACATTTTCCTACCCCAGTGGTTAAAACAAATTATCGATCAACTCATTGTATACCCCATACACAAGTGCTCGGGCTTCAGCCTTTTAGGGTGTTGAAATTCTGACCATTCGGTTAAGCATCATGAAGGGTACAAGTCGAAACAAAATAAGAGACTTTTGTTGAAATAATATTAGTTCTGTTATTATCACTACATAAACTCTAATTGTAACTAGTTTAATATTATTTACATATTGAATTTGATTGGCATTGCGTTTCAGCTTGTTTGTTCTCCTGAAGAAGACACAAAAAAATTGTTAAAATATCGAAATAGAATTGTTATGAATAAATGGGTTTTCAAATACATCACCAAATCGATTTTCCTTTTACCTATATTCTACATATATATATATATATATATATATATATATATATATATATATATATATATATATATATATATATATATATTAATGAAAAGGAGTATTGCCTGGTAATTTAAATATAATTGTTGTGGGTTATAGGCAAAAATAAGAGGCCACTATGAATAGATTTTATCCAATTTGTTTGCCTGGTCTATATTTCGACTGTGTTTACAGTCTTCATCAGGACTCTGAAAAAGATGTTTATACAATTCCACTGATAAAAATTATGATTTACAACTTACGGCTAACTAGGAATAAAAGTTATGGCCAAAAACCATCAAACAGGAATGTCTCTTTTTTAAAATTAAGCTGAATTAATTATTATTCAATTTTCAGAGATGAAGACTGTAAACACAGTCGAAATATAGACCAGGCAAACAAATTGGATAAAATCTATTCATAGTGGCCTCTTATTTTTGCCTATAACCCACAACAATTATATATATATATATATATATATATATATATATATATATATATATATATATATATATATATATATATATATATATATAATGTGTGTTGGTATCATTCTACTTCTATGATTCAGTGACTTTATCTAAGAGATAGTTGGAGGTAAACAAATGTCAGATGGTCAAAATGGCTGGTGTAATAAAATGGTGTATAGCATTGTGGACAAAATTAAGGCTATCGACAATTGTGTTAAATCAGTTATTTATTTGCATCAATCTGTGTCTGATTAAAACCTTCAATTTCTACTTTTTTGTCTCTGAATCCGAGATTTACAATTCAATACAATGGAGAACAAAGCTAAATTTCACTTTGTATCTGAGTCTGGATCTGATGCCAAAAGCACTATGGTATAAACTATACAACTTGTGAATCAACTATGAATTTTTCAAATTCTAAAAGGATAAACGAAGCAACATACATCATAAGCCACTGTTTGATACGAATGTGATCAAAAATGTTGTAAGAAGCTTGAAAATAAGAAATAAAATTCGAAACGTAATGATCACTCTGAATGCAGAATTACAAGGTATATACATGGATGAAGAGGGAAATGTTGCATTCAACCATGAATATTTAGAAGAGGTCTCACCATAACAAAAACCAACTAACACAGGTATTCAAGAAAAATCTACTAGATCTTTAGCAAAATATATGATTATAGAAAATTTTAATGGACAAAATTTCAAAGCCAGTGCTTGGATTAGATTATTCGCTCAGGAATGCATTAGAGTGCGAATCACACAAAATAAATATACAGAAACGTTGAGGTTATTTTTGACAGATTCTGTTGTAAGTTGGTTCAATGTTTGTGTGAAACAAAATAGTTTAAATAATTGGGAATTATGGAATAATTCTTTTATAGATACTTTCTCAGTACAATCCCGTACGGATATAGTATATGCATATAATTTTAAGCATTTAAATAGATCTTTATTACATTTTGCACTTACGAAAATGAATTTATTGGAAGTAGATGAAGACATTTCGCTAAAATCTCAAATAAACTTCATTGTTATCAGTTTGCCAAATTTTATACAAAATCGCATAGGAAGAAAAACAATAGAATCAATAGAGGACCGAATGTCAGAATTGAAACAATTTGGTCACTTGAAGGATAATAAAAAAGAAAACAATAAAACAGTACCTTCATATAAACAATGTTCACATTGTGAAAAGTTAGAGTTTCCAAATCCATTCCACCCTGAAAGTATGTGTAGATTGAAAGAACAAAAATCAGGTTATAAAAAAAATAATAATATTAGAGTATTGAATAAAGTAGATTTGGGAAATGCTTCAGCAAATTCAGAGGAAGCAAAACACAAATAGTTCCCCCACTTATTAGAATACATGTATTGGTGAATGATACATCTGCTGATGGCTTGTACGAGTCAGGGTCTAACATTTCACTAACAAATTATGGATTTATGAGCAAAATGCTTATGTTAAAAAGTATAATAATTGGGAAGGAAAATATAGAAGAAGTAGCAGGAATAGCCAAAGCTGACTATTACACTGTTACACATAAAATAAAAATTTGTAGTATGGAAAGTACTTTTTCATTTTTCATAATAAAAAGTAAGACTTCTGAAGATTTATTATGAGGATTGAATTTGATGAAGAAATTGAGGTTATTTCGAAAGGAAAACATGAAAATTGCACAAAAAGATGAAATAAAAAAAGATAAACAAGTAAATTTGAATGTATTATAGAAAAATAAAACACTACCCAACAATATATGAATAATTTTGCAAAAATTTGATAATGTATTTGCAAAAACAATATTTGATATTGGAATAATAAAGGGGTATGAAGACACTATAAAATTAAAAGAGAATAAATACATTTCAAGAAAACTATACAGTAGCTCATTTGAAGATAAGATTGAAACTGAAGAGCAAATAATAGAATTATTAGAATGACTTCACAGATTTAAACAAAATACTTATTTCTGAAAGTCAACCGTTTCCTAGGATTGACGATTTAAAAATACGTGCTAGAAATTGTAAATATTTTACAAAACTAGATGTAAACTCGGCGTTTTGGTCGATACCAGAACGTGAAAATGTCAAGTACAAATTAACTTCTGTAACCCATCAAGGCCATTGGCAATGGAAATGCTAACTCTTTGGTTTAAAAAACTCACCAGGAAATTTTCAGAGCATATTATCTAGTGTTTCAAGAAAAAATAATCTAAATGAAATTGATGTGAATTATAAAGATGATATTTTAATTTGTTCACAAAACTATAAGGAGTGTTTAAAATGGAAAATTAACTTAACAAGCACTTTAAGACCAAAGTTTTAAGTTGAATTTGTCAAAATGTGTATTTTCCATTGAAAAATTGATTTACCTAGGTCATGAAATGAGTGATAACTATGTAAAACCAATGAATGATACCCTCATTGCTATAAAAGAATTTCCTGTACCACAAAAAAAAAAAAAAACATCAGACATTTTTTAAGGAAAACAATTTTTTATGTAGAACAAAGGCTATACGGCTAGAACCTTTATATAATTTACTAAAAAAAAACATGGAGTTCAACTGGCCAGAAAAATCTATATTTCAACTGATGCGATTATTGAAGGAGTTGGAGCGGTATAAAAACAACCTTAAGAGAATGAGGTATTAAAACCAGTATTTTTCTTATGAAGAAAATTAAATTATTCGCAAAAACAAAAAAAAAGCAATATATACTGAATGTCTAGCTATCGAAGAAACCATCTTATTTTGGCAATATTATTTAATAGAAAAAAAATTTGTTATATTCACAGATCACAAACCCATTAGAAAATTTTAATGTTAATAATAGTAAAGATCGAGAACTAATTCAATATTAAATTATATATCACAATTTGAATTTGAAATAGTATATAATCCAGGAGCAGAGAATCTAGAAGCAGATTGCCTATCTAGGAATCCTGTACTAAAAACAAGAAGAATGAATGCGATTAAAATTCAATAATAAGAACAACAAATTTTTTAAAATTAGAAGATATAAAAAAAACCAAAGAAGTTTACAACTAGATGACAACTGCAATATTAAAAATGATGTACCTATAAAACTATAAATAACAAAGAAAAAATATCGCTAACAGAAGGGTTTGGAAAATCTCTGGTACAAAAGGTGCAAAAAAAACAAGGACATATTGGAACCAAACAACTAATTCTTATGATATGTAATACATTTTACTTTAAAAACATGTATAAACATATAAAGCTGACATGTAGTTCTTGTGAAGTTTGTAAAAAAAAAACCAGGTTGTGTTGTTTCAAACCACCTGTTGTCTCAATTAGGTCCGGCAAAGGAACCTTTCGAAATGGTCTCATTGGATACAATAGGAGGTTTAAAAGGAAAAAGCACTGAAAGATATATGCATTCAATAGTTGATCATTTTACGAGATTCGCTTTCATAAGTGCATCAAAAACCCAAGTTGCTAAGGATTTTATAAATTTAGTTAAAAACGTAGAACAACATGTGAAAATTAAAACAATACTAACAGACCAATACAGTGGCATAAATTCTCCACAACTAAAGAATTATGTTAAAGATCAAGAAATAAATTTAATACTTGCAGCAAGTGAGTGTGATTTTTCTAACGGTCTAAGTGAAAGAACAAACCAAACGTTAGTTAATAGAATGAGATGCAAGATATTTGAAGATAAAAATAAACCGTAGCCAGTGGTAGCAGCAGGATGTATAAAAGATTATAATAATACAATTCACAGTTCTACCGGTTATTCTCCAATTTACTTGTTAACCGAAAAAGAAAGTTCTATTATATCTGAGCCTTTAGAAATAAACAATAAAGAGAACAGGGAAATCAATAAGAAAATAGCGTTTAAAAATTCTAAGAAAATACATGCACAGAACAAAAAAATTAATGATGAACATACAAGGAAAATAGATTATGTAGTAGGAGATTTAGTATACGTTCAGAACAACACCAATCAGAACAGAGATAATATATGGTATTGCTAGTAGATCTAGAAAGGGAGCTTCTTTCATGCAAGTAGGTTGGTCCCATACACGTATTGAGGGACTCCTTTGCCAAGAGGGGGAATGTAAGTTTGAACGTCGCACAAAACTGTGTGTTTGTTACCAGTTGGAGGTAAACAAATGTCAGATGGTTAAAATGGCTGGTATAATTATTAACCCTTGTTAATAAAATTAAGGCTGTCGACCATTGTATTGAATCAGTTATTTCAGTGCATCAACTGTGTCTGATTATAACCTTCAATTTCAACTCTTTTATCTCTGAATTCGAGACTTACACACACACACACACACACACACACATATATATATATATATATATATATATATATATATATATATATATATATATATATATATATATATATAGGTTTGTAGCTTAAATCATTCACGATGACCCTTTTCTGCAATTGTTCCCATGGAGTTCGTCGAGTGATGAACAGGTTCCACATTGCAGTACATCACAACTATTGCAAATAAAATAACTATTCGTTTTCCTGAATGGAAGCTAATTGCATCAATTCTTTCAAAATCAATAGAGGGATGCATGCAAACTTTTCGCTCGACGAAATAGCTTATTATGTTCTATAGAAATTTTGTTCTCAAACCAGTCGCAATTACGAACGTTTTCTGCAAAACGTTTTTATCATCGAAAAACACGGTTGCGTTTGGTCGGTTAAAAACCGATCTACTATCAGTGTATGAGTTGCCTCAAATGTATCTGTTTCAGTCATTACTAATTCTGTGTTTTGCCGGTCTCCGTGGCTGAGTCGGGAGAACATCCGACTATGGCGCGATAAGATTCGGGTTCGATCCCCGGTGAAGGCATGGATGTATGTGTTTGCCTACGATTCAAGTAATTTAATGATGAAGATAAATTTTGGGTAATATACATTGATACAAGCCCATTGGCAGTTCGGAACCGGTGGCAAACTGTAGGTCCACTGAATTAAAAAAAAATTCTGTCTTTTTGTGAATTGAGAACGTAGTTCGAACATTTTGTAAATGTTATCATTTTGCTGATTTGTAAAATTTGCTTGAAGCATTCTTTTGAGAAAGTGAAATAAGTATTTACAAAGTGAAGAGTGAATAGTTCATTGTCATACAGACCTCAACCAAATATCACACACGTTTTTATATAATTATACCTACTATTATATAAGAAAGTGAATTGAAACTAATTAATTGAGGCAACTACTTGAAATAACTAACTTAGAGAACTGAATTATACTGTTTCATTGCTAGTGATAGCAAATTTCAATTCTGCTTTTTTACATTTTGAATTTCTCGAGCAAGGAAATGAATAGGTACTAACCATAAGGTAGGCCTATGTGTGATAGTTAGCAGTGTAATACCCATATCAATCGCTTGTTGATAGATGTTGCTTTCCACGTCAATTGAAACTGCTGAAGTACACTCATCCAATAAAGCATATCTTGGTTTATGATAGAACAATCTAGCGATCGCCATTCTCTGCTTTTCACCTCCAGATAAAATGTCCGTCCAGTCCTTGACTTCGTGGAATGTATCCCTGTCTGCTATATGTTCTAGATGAACCATTTTCATTATACGTTTTAGATGATTTTCAGTAATCTGTTTGTTCACCATATCGGCGTATGTATCTGGGTATATTATTTGATCCCTTAGGTTACCTAATAAAAAAAATTCAAATTTTATTTTCTTCATTTTAGAAAAATACAAATTATTGCTTAACAGAGAATACATTTTTATAGAAAGAAAAGAAAAAAGAAAAGAAAATATTTATTTATCCTTTCAGACAGTATACATCTGTATTGGACAAGTCAAGACAACTTAACGTAATGTATATTATCCTCATAATTTGAAAAATTTTTGATAATTTAGAAAAAGGCAAGAGAAAGAAAAAATTTCAATTATTTATAGAGAAATAAAACATTTTAAAGATGAATCATAACCTTCATTCAGAATATATCGCGAGTACGAAAATGATGTTCATAAAACAAAAGCAAAACGTGGCTAATAACATATATATATTTATATACATATATATATATATATATATATATATATATATATATATATATATATATATATATATATATATATATATATATATATATATATAAGAATAAATTTACGGTACTTACCTGCAATTTTTTTGTGACAGCCGTTTTCATATGTTTCAAGCTAATTGGCTATCATCAGAACGGCGTAGTTCAAGTTTCAGATGTTCAAACTTGGATGTTGATTAAAAACACAAAACAAAACACAAAATTCTACAAAGATGTCGATTCTGGAATCGACATCTTTGTGGTTTAATTGAGTCTTTGATAGGAGTTCTATGTCGATTCCTCACGTAGAATTTTGTGTTTTGTTTTGTGTTTCAATCAACATCCATGTTTGAACTTCTAAAACTTGAACTACACCGTTCTGATGATAGCCAATTAGCTCGAAATATTTGTAAACGGCTGTCACAAAAAAATTGCAGGTAAATACTGTAAATTTCTTCTTTTTTATATTCATACCTGTATAAATCTATATATGTATATATATATATATATATATATATATATATATATATATATATATATATATATATATATATATATATATATATATCGTAAAAAGATATAAAGCCTTGAAATGGTGTGATTTACTTTATATAAAAACTATATACAAACCATTTGCGGTGATTTGGTTTCTTTCATAACTGATGATGAAGTTAAGTCCAAATGCCTAGACTTTCCGAATATCATATATTTCGAACTCAGATTTGTGAAATAAGAAGCCACATATCAAATTTATATGAATTACCATTACCATTGATCGTTGATTCGGCGTTCGCTTGAGTATTCTATATGTATTTCATATGCATATAACGATAATAGACGGAGAATTGTCGTATAATTTGAATCAGAAATGTATGAGTTATATATATATATATATATATATATATATATATATATATATATATATATATATATATATATATATATATATATATATATATATATAGTTATATATATATATATATATATATATATATATTATATATATATATATATATATTATATATATATATATATATATATATATATATATATATATATATATATAACTCTTGCTATATAAGAACATTCTTGCGTCTGATCTTATACAGACGCAAAACTTCTATCAAATTATAATTCCTTCAAAGCAAGAAGAGTTTTCAAAACAATTTTTATTTATTATTTTGAATTAGGAGCAATTGAATTTGATGTCAGTTCGATTAGAGCTTAGTTAGAAGTCCCTAATGTGAATACAGTTACTTATCAAGTAACTATTCAAACAATAATACTATTCTAATTACAGAAGTGCATGCTGGCTATTTTACATCGATGTCGGCAACTTCGGGTACATATCTCCTCCATCCCTAAGTCGAAAAAATAAAGGATTTATTTTTTTGATATGAATTGACGACTGTTTTCTTATGATGATCTTCTTTCAATTCTTGTAGTTCCATTCCTTCTACTATGATTATTCTGGATTTTTGTTTCCATAGAATGAAAAATATCGAACTTATCATTAATATAATTATAATTAGAACTGTAGAAAATATTGAAGTCGATATTGCATCTGGAACCTGGGGTTTTTCAATTGGCGTCGATTGTTTAGCTGAGTTATTTATTTCATACAGGTTTTCAAAATCTATTTTTGTTAAATTTGAACTCTGAAGAGTATTTTTACTACAAGTGACTGGTATTTTGAGCTTTGGTAAAATCAACGATGTTCCTTGGCGAACTTGTTCATTATTTCTGAATTTTAAATTGTTAATCGTAATTTGACAATTTTCTGGAATTTTAATTGAAGAAAATTGACTTATTTCCATGAATTGATCCCTCGTACATTTTGACATAACTCTATTTGATTTCGCTGGTATAACAAGAATTTCATTCTTGGTAACTTGTTCAATTATCGCTTGATCAGAGGTGATGTCATTGGTTACAAATTGGTTGGGTGGTTTTCCATCAAGTAGTTGAAGGGTGTATTTATCTCTTAACATGATGCCATCTGTACAGTAATAAATCTCTTCTACCATATGGCTTCTTTCTTTTGCGCTAGGGCTTCTTGTCCTGCTCATGCCAAGTAAGGATAAGTTGGAGTGAAAATTTTGTTTTGTTGGATTACGGGATAAATATGGTAAAAATCAAGGACTTTCGTTTTTAAGATAGGGATGTGAATTGCAAAAATAATTTTATTATCTGTAAATGTTACTTGAGACCTTAGTATTTGATAAAATATTAAAATATTGTTGAATTTTGGAATTTGTGAAGGTTCATATATTTTTCTTAAATAAGTGATCATTTCTTCGATCTCTCTACTAGAAATAATAGAATGATGTATTGACTTGAGTTTTGCGAATAAAATTGCATTTTTAATATTATCAAAGAAGGATATCAGATTTTGTAAATCTAAATTTATTTGACTTATTGTTCCTTGAAAAGTTATAAAATTTTCCCAGTTCTCTATTGTGGTTTGAATAAGTAATTGAAAATGTTTCAAATTGTTCTCTAATTTCATTTGATTATGCCAGAGTATGGTTAAAGATTTATTATAATGATTCATTAATTTTGTATACAATGAAACTTGTAAATTGACCTCGTCCAAGATTTCTTTCTGTTTACTTTGTAAAATGTCCATTGCTTTATTGTATTTCTTGCCGTGGTCAGAATCTGAGGTACCGAATAACCATTTATTTAATTTACCTATACCATTAAATGATCCTCTTTTTACTCGAATGTGAATAGTGATATTTTCAAATTTTCTTTGTAACGTTTGAATCAAAAATTGAGTTCTACTTAATATTCCACTTGCTAAGTCGTGATACGATATTGGGTTTCCATTTGAATTGTTCACATCAACTATTCTCTGTCCAACTTGTATAAAAACGTTATTCAAAGCATCTGCTTGTCTAATTATTTCCCTCAACTCTACATAATGAATGAATGAATGCTTC
Source organism: Henosepilachna vigintioctopunctata (assembly GCA_030704895.1). Classification (NCBI taxonomy): domain Eukaryota; kingdom Metazoa; phylum Arthropoda; class Insecta; order Coleoptera; family Coccinellidae; genus Henosepilachna; species Henosepilachna vigintioctopunctata. The sequence continues at coordinate 3,918,803 of JARQZJ010000036.1, read as the reverse complement.
TACATGCTCCTAATCGTATAGGTAGTAAAAGGTTGTCTAATGACGTCACTTATGTGATTTCTTCATCGCTGTTATTCTGATTATCAGGTATACCAGGGTCGTCCGAAATTTAATTTTGCTGTACCTGTAAAACATTCGGAGATGAAGATTGTTTTTTTGGTTTCCGTGCTATAATTTTGTGATACGTTCCGTTATTGGTTTGTAATAATATGTATTCGATCGTTGTCTTCGATTATTTCTGTACTTTTAAATTTAGGCAATTTTTTATCACGAAATTTCGTTCCTATATATGCAATCTTTTGATTTGTATAGTCAGGTGGATTTGATCTTTTCTCGTTTAATTTTTCAATTCTATCCCCTTTCTCTTTGGAATTTCTTTCTCAAATTTTTTGATATATGCGGTTCGAAATTTGTTTATGGTTCTGTATATAATACGACAAACTTAAAGGGTCATTCATATCAAAAGGATAAGGATTATTTATATGTCATTTGATAATTTCAAATGGTGTAAATTTTGTTACGGAATGAATCGAATTGTTACAAGATAGAATACAATGTTTCATTAATTGTTCTACAGATAATTCATTTTTTTTATCTTTGAAGCATCTGAGATGTTTAATAAGTGTTGAATGGAAACGTTCGACTGTTGAATTGGAATTGCTATTTTTAGTAGCTGTGAAATGTAGTTCTATTTTATGTAATTTGCAAAAATCTTCTGAATCGTGATTCTTAAACTCTGTTTCATTATCTGCCGTTATTTTATAAGATAATCCATGATGTGAGATAAAGGTTAATAAAGATTCAACTATCGAGGTTCCATTTATACTTTTAATTGGAGATACTTGTCCATATCTCGAAAAAGCGTCGATCACTGTTAAATACGGTAAATTTTGAATACATCGATATGTATATGGTCAAAAGGTTTGCCATTTAATAATTTACACCATTAGCTGTGGGTGTTAAATTGAATTTGATGATTAGTGGATTTCTGTCATATTTATTCTTAAAACATGTTTCACAATTGTTTACATAGTTTTCTATGTCTTCTGATATTCCTGGCCAATAATAATGTGATCCTATAGAATTTTTCAATTCATTTAGTCCACGATGGTTCTTCTTATAGACATAATAATACTTCAATTTTTCCTTTTGCTCATCTTCATTAATAACATCTTCAAGTATTTTCGTGGACTATCTAAATTTAAAGGCTGTGTTTTGAAATACGTCTTGAACTATTGTTGTAAATGTTTCTGGTAATAATGGGGGACTAAAATATAAGATAAAACGTTTTTTCGGGTTTACGTATTCTTTTACGAATTGTACTACACCTTGTTCTAGATTTCTTTGAGGTAGTACGTCGTATAATCTATTATTGCCGAATAATAAAATTTCTCTTGTCACTTTTAAGTCCAATGTTTCGTTCCATGTTAATATTATTTCATTTTTATAGAAATTTACCGCTTTATCTCTGTTATTGGAATTGATGAAATTGGATTTTCTAAAGACGTATGAACAGTTTCAGTTTCTTCTTGTTCATGAATATTATCTGGTGGTTTAATTTGAATATTTGAAAGAATTTTCATTTTGATAAAGTCATTAAGTATATTTGATACTTCTTCTCCTGATAGTTCGGGTAAAGAAAATATTTTATCGATTTCATCTTATATTATTTCATCTAGATCGTCGATATTAACCAAAGTGAATCGGTTTCATTAACATTGATGTTACATACGGGTTTTCTTGATAAACAATCAGCTACTTTATTCAATGATCCTTTTTGATAATTTCTTCTATAATCAAATTCTTCTAATTTCAATCGCCATCTTACGAGACGTGAATTTGGTTCTTTCAGTGAAAATAGCCATTGTAAAGGTTCATGGTCATTTAGTATTTGAAATTCTTGTCGAAATAAGTATGGTCTAAAATATTTACAACTACCATACTATTGCTAGTAGTTCTTTTTCTATCGTCGAATAATTTATTTCCGCTGTGTTAAGTGTTCTTGTGGCGTATGCTATAGGGTGTCCTTCCAAGCACCAATAACGTAGTTTGAGACGTCTGTCATCAATTCGAACTTTTTATTAAAATCTGGGTATGCCAGTAAAGGTTCTGATGTTAATAAATTTTTACATGTGTTGAAGCAACATGTTTTACTTTTTGATCTTTCTTCAAGCAATTAGATAGTGGTTTCGTAATCTGTGTCAAATTTTCAAAAAACTTTCGGTAATAACCTTATACTCCTAAAAATGATTTGACATGCCTGTGAGTTTTTGGTATTGCGAAATTTTGTATCGCTCTAATTTTATTTTGATTTGGTATCCCTTCTAGTGTTATACAGTCTCCTAAAAATTCTACTTCTTTACGCAAAAATTCAAGGCACGCAAGGCTCAATCAACTGCAGAGTGATTTGAAGCAAACAAAAACCTTCGCTTCATCATGTCTTCCCAAGAGTGTCTTTCACCGTATTGACAATACCCAAAATAAGGCATATAACATTTCTTTTGAATTAAATAACAGCCATCTGGAAAAGAAATTCAATAGCCTTTTAAATCAACAAAGATCTTTATGTGAACACAAATATAATTGGTTCAAGAACCTAACTTCTTACACCTTTTCTGTTGATATTAAGCATTTTTTGAGTCTGGGCCCAAAGTTTTCACTTGCTTCCAGACCACCCAAAGATCTCCCCATCAGGTTTTATTATCAGACGTAGAGTCAATAATTGGGATGGCTCCCTCGTCGGTTCGAGATCTTATGAGAGCTAAATGTACGAATGCTGTTACTATGTTCACAAACCACCAAAACGCCGTTTCTTGGGCACTTAGCCTATTTTACAATACTAGGAGTTTCCTGAAAAATAATGAGGATATCATAATCACCAATGAAGACAAAGGAAATGTGACGGTGGCTCTCACGAGACGCCAGTATGCGGAGAAGATGTCTGTACTGATAGGAGACACTGCGGTCTACACATTGCTTGCATCCGACCTCACCATTCAACATCAAAACAAGAACAACAGAATAGTAAAACACCTGAGACAGAACGACTACATTAATCAAGTGACAGCTAAATCTCTAACCACATACAAAGCTGTCCCTCCCAGAATATATGGCCTACCAAAGGTATATAAAGCAGATTTTCCAGTAAGACCAATCGTGTCGACAATAGGTTCACCAACAGTGGAACTGAGCAAGTTCATTGCTCAGGTGTTGTCCAGTGCTTTTGCCGATTTCCACACATTCCGCCGTTGAGGATTCTTTTCAATTAAGTGGAAGTGTTAACAATTTTCAGATCCCTGACAACTACAAGATAGTTTCTTTGAATGCTGTGAGTCTTTTCACGAACATCCCTTGTGAATTGAGTTGTGACATTATTGCTGGTGAGTGGCAGAGTGTGGGTTTGTACGCCAGTATTCCTATGGAGGAATTCCTGTCTGATATTAGAAATCTTTTCAGTTCAAGTTATTTCAATTTGACAAAAAGTTCTATTCTCAAATTTTTGGGTGTCCGATGGGAAGCAACTTAAGTTCTATTCTCGCATCTGTGGTGATGTCTTCTCTTCTGAACAGCAGTATCTTGAAACTTTGTCTTTTTGTCTTTGTCAGAATTCTGTCTGTACCCAGAGTATTTAACACCTTCGATGTGATCATCAATTTTACTGCCGAAAAGGAGACTGACGGAGGTATCCCTTTCTTAGATGCAAAAGTAACCAGAACAGGTAACAATATCATTAAGTTAGATTGGTACCATATATCCATTGGAGATCTAGCCACGATTCAAAAACGAAGGTGAACTTGGTTATCGGCTTGTTGAGAAGGGTTAGAACCGTTACGTATCCAGATTTTAAATCTGCAGCGGGAAAAAGACCTTTCAGCATCCTATAGGACAATGGGTATCCGCCAAGTTTTTTAAGGAAATTATTTTACAGCACTAATATCGGAGTGAACACTACAGGAGAGGACGAATCGGCTAAACTAACTAATGACGATAATCCTGCGCTAACATCTCAGGCTGTTTCTGTAGGCCATGATTGATAAAGTCATTAAGTATATTTGATACTTCTTCTCCTGATAGTTTGGGTAAAGAAAATATTTTATCGATTTCATCTTATATTATTTCATCTAGATCGTCGATATTAACCAAAGTGAATCGGTTTCATTAACATTGATGTTACATACGGGTTTTCTTGATAAACAATCAGCTACTTTATTCAATGATTCTTTTTGATAATTTCTTCTATAATCAAATTCTTCTAATTTCAATCGCCATCTTACGAGACGTGAATTTGGTTCTTTCAGTGAAAATAGCCATTGTAAAGGTTCATGGTCATTTAGTATTTGAAATTCTTGTCGAAATAAGTATGGTCTAAAATATTTACAACTCCATACTATTGCTAGTAGTTCTTTTTCTATCGTCGAATAATTTATTTCCGCTGTGTTAAGTGTTCTTGTGGCGTATGCTATAGGGTGTCCTTCCAAGCACCAATAACGTAGTTTGAGACGTCTGTCATCAATTCGAACTTTTTATTAAAATCTGGGTATGCCAGTAAAGGTTCTGATGTTAATAAATTTTTACATGTGTTGAAGCAACATGTTCTACTTTTTGATCTTTCTTCAAGCAATTAGATAGTGGTTTCGTAATCTGTGTCAAATTTTCAAAAAACTTTCGGTAATAACCTTATACTCCTAAAAATGATTTGACATGCCTGTGAGTTTTTGGTATTGCGAAATTTTGTATCGCTCTAATTTTATTTTGATTTGGTATCCCTTCTAGTGTTATACAGTCTCCTAAAAATTCTACTTCTTTACGCAAAAATTTACATTTATCGAGTTGAATTTTTAAATGAGCTATTCTTAATTTTAAGAATACAAGTTCCAAATTTTGTATATGTTCCTGTAAACTCGTGCTAAAGATTATTATATCACCCATATAGATCATGAAAATTTTATTTTGTATATCTTTGAATATTTCGTCCATTGCTCTTTGAAATGTGGAAGGTGAGTTCTTCAAACCCATTGACATTCTCAAAAATTCATAATGTCCTTTATCAATACTAAATGCTGTTTTTTCTATTGACTCTTTGTCCATTTCTATTTGATAAAATCCACTTGTAAGATCGAGTGTACTGATATATTGTGCTCTACCAAGTTTATATTAAATTAAATTAAACTCTTGGCTCAATGTTTCACGATTATATTCAACAATGAATTTGTTAACATGTTTCGAGCGTGAGCTCATTTTCAAGTCAAACCAATTAAACTAACAATATGAGTTTGTCAACATGTTTCGAGTGTGAGCTCATTTTCAAGTAACAATATGAATTTGTCAACATGTTTCGAGCGTGAGCTCTTTTTCCAGTAACAATATGAATTTGTCAGCATGTTTCGAGCGTGAGCTCATTTTCAAGTTAAACCAATTGGACTAACAATAAAAATTTGTCAACATGTTTCGAGGATGAGCTCATTTTCAAGTTAAAACAATTAAACTAACAATATGAATTCGTCAACATGTTTCGAGCGTGAGCTCATTTTCAAGTTAAACCAATTAAACTAACAATATGAATTTGTCAACATGTTTCGAGTGTGAGCTCATTTTCAAGTTAAACCAATTAAACTAACAATATGAATTTGTCAACATGTTTCGAGCGTGAGCTCATTTTCAAGTTAAACCAATTGAACTAAAAATATGAATTTGTCAGCACGTTTCGAGCGGGAGCTCTTTTTTCAGTAACAATATGAATTTGTCAGCATGTTTCGAGCGTGAGCTCATATTCAAGCTTGAAAATGAGCTCACACTCGAAACATGTTGACAAATTCATATTGTTAAATATAATCGTGAAACATTAAGCCAAGAGTTTAACATAATTTAATATTTAATTATGTTTCATCAAGAGTTAAGCGAGAATTCAATCTCAGTCTACCAAGTTTATCTAGGATTTGCGTTATGTTTGGAATTGGGTATCTGTCCGAAATTGTTTTTTTATTCAATTTTCTGCAATCTACTACTAATCGCCATTTCTGTTTACCTGATGCGTCCAATTTTTCACTTACTATCCATATCGGGGCACTCCACGGACTACTAGAGGCTATAATGATATCTTTTTCTAACATATCGTTAACTCGTTTTTATACTTCGTCTTTATGACAGTAAGGGTATCTGTATGATTTGGCATGTATTGGTATTTCATCCGTTGTTTTAATTTTATGTTTAATGCTTGACGTGAAAGTTGATGGATCTCCTGGTTTTGAAAATATATTGTGAAATTCTTGACATAGTTTTGTTATACTTGTTTTTTCTTCTGAGTTCATATGTTCTGTTCTGATGAAATTTTCAACGTCAATTTTATTTTTTTGTTTTTTGGGAATAGCATTTTCATTCGGATTGAAATAGTTAAAATTGTGAGTTTCGTATAATGAATCAGAAAATGGGTACGCAATAAGAGGTTTCGTTAACATATTTGTAATAGCTCCGTTCGTAGGATTAGTGATTTCTACATTCGCATATCCATTCTTTGCAATGGTTAATGTCTCAGGTATACGTAATACTCCTAAATTTGTTTCTCTTGATAAAATTTCTCCGTTGGGAATTGTTACTGTAAGACTCCTAAGTAATTTTACGAATGGTCCTACCGTAAATCCAAATTTTTTATCTTCGGGTGTTCTAAATTTTATTGGAATGTTTACATTGTCGTTGAACAATACACAATTAGAAAAGTCTATATTTAGATTCGTTGCCATGACATCTGATAGTCCTAAGATACCGTCGAAGAATTCATGAAAGTCGTATAAGATAAATTTAATAAAATAGTCGCTGTCGAATTCTGCAAACGCTGGGATTTCTGCTTGATATTCAATTGTTTTCTTCACGAATGCTGATGTCATGTCTACATTTGAATGGTAAATACAATTAGGAAAATATTGTTCTGCGAATCGAAGATCTATTACTTCCTGTGTCAATAAGTAATTTCATATTTGGATTTTTAATTTCAATGTATGGTGAAGGATTGTTAGCGCTCTAAGTTTGTTGAATACGATCCGAGGCCTCTATACAAAAATTTTCATTTTCACTGATTTGATTTTCACATCTTGGATTGTTTGGAAACTTAACATTATTCGGAGTTCTAGGGTCGTTCATTTCGTTGAAATCATATTCAGGATTATTCTCTGGTTGTTCATGATCATAGTTATATAATTCTTCCGTTATAAAGTTTCTATTTTGATTATAATTATTGAACTGATTTTTCAAATTGTTTCTATATGAATTGTGAGTATTTTTTTTTACTGAATTTACTATGAAAAGACCGATTTCTACTTGTCGTTGAGATAGGTTATAGATTTGGCATTTGATTCTTTTGAATCTGATTTGGTTTGAACACACTTTATGGTCTACCAAAGACTTGCGAATTCGTTGGATATTTTCGTTGGTTTTGATACGTTGGCTTTGGTGAATATTTATCGGTTGACTCGGGAATGTCTATTTGAAATTATCAAAATATTGATTTTGGTTTGGATAATTCTGATAATCGTTAAATCTCGTATCTACTTGTTGATAGTTTGGATTTTGATAATTTGATTGATAGCGTGAATTGTTGAATGAAAAATTTGGTTTTTGACGACTATTTCTTCGATAATTTTCTTTTTGAAAACTGTTATTTAAACTACCGTATAATCGTTCGAAATTATTAAATTCATCTATGTAGGCATGGCTTCTAGCGAATCTGGTTTCTTAAGGTGCATTTTATTACGTAGTACACCAGTACACCCCGCGATGAAAGTATCTAGTGCTATTTTATCGTAATATTTAATTTGGAATAATTTTTCGTTTACTGCTAAATTATTATCAATACTAAGTTTTTGAGCCGCATTACTTCTTGATAATTTTAATCTTGTTCCAAAGTCATGCATTGTTTCGTTTCTCTGAAGTCTAGTTCGTGTTAATTCTTGGATTAAACAATCTAAATTTCTCCTATCTGAAAAGCATTGCTTCAAAGCTGATTTGAAATCATTCCAGGAAAGTAATTCTGCACGATTTCCCACAAATGATTCGGCCTTTCCGATTAATTTTTCATGTATACATTCTATTATTAGTTTATTCAAGCTGTCGTCATTGTGGGCATTGTTGTTGTTGACTAATTTATCACAACTTACTAAGAATTCATTCAATGTGTTTGGATCGCCGTCGTATGGTTTAATATTTCTCAATTTCAATTTAAGAACTTCCAAATTGATTTATATTGTTCTTGAGCTGGGGGGTTCATATTTATATTTCTATTTCTTTTCGATTTTGAGGATTCACTTAATTTATTTCTATTCTTATTCAAGTTTAATGATCTCAAAGGATTATTTGATTTTCCCTTCATTGATAATTGTTGAAATTTGTTGAGTAAGTTTTCAACGCTATTCATTCACCTATTTACTAGTTATGTATTTCAATATTTGTTTGATTATATTCTTCAATGAAATAATCGGTTATTTAATTAAATTATTTTCTTTGTAACAATATTAATTTATTTTTGCTTTGCTTTCTTTACTCCACTTATTTCTCTCCCTATCTTTAAATTAAGTAGGAGAGGCGAAAGGAACTTTTGGCACTTTATAAAAACAGTGCTAATACAACAGTTTTAGCCTGGAGCACGAAGTTTCTTTCCCGACTTCTTCTCTGTACTCGGGATTGGATGGCTTCTTCTTCTCACTTTGAAGAATCTCTTTTGAATTTGAAGTATTGAGACAAGTTGCAAAAGTCACTTTCTTTCGATACGAACTTAACAATTGAAAAAGTTAGTCTTACGGCACAACGCGAATTCTTCCTTTTCACGAATGATTGTATCGAAATTGTTCGTCTTACAACCGCACGTATCCTACCGACTGCGCCAATTATAACTCCTTTAAAGCAAGAAGAGTTTTTAAAACAATTTTTATTTATTATTTTAAATATAAAGCAATACAATTTGATGTGAGTTCGATGAGAGCTAAGTTAAAAGTTCCTAATGTGAATACAGTTACTTATCAAGTAAACTATTTAAACAATAATACTATTCTAATTACAGAAGTGCATGCTGGCTATTTTATATCGGAGTCGGCAACTTCGGGTACATATCTATCGCTTATTGCACAAAAAAGGGGACAAGATTTTTCCTTTTCTTCTTGTGCCTTATGTTAATAATGTTAATGGACATTGGCGATTATTATTCCACATCTGATGTCATTCCTGTCCACTATCTTAAATTTCGCAGCTATGATTTTCGTCTTCTTCAAGGACCTCTCTTGCAGTTAAGCTTGCATAATGAGCTATATTATACATATTATATGATATGACCTGATATTATATCATATTATACTAGATAACATTATATAATACCTCTTGTTTATATTCATCTTGGGAACAACATGGATAATTAAATGTCAACGCAAGATGGAAATTACTCTGTGACAAATATAGAGTAATTTCTTTACTCCGGCTGCTCACAAAATCCTTTTGAAAGCACTCCTAATAAGGGTAGAACACCTAGTAGATTCAATAATTGGAGAATACCAGGCTGGATTCACAAAAGGCAGATCATGTGCAGAAGAAATCTGGACTTTGAAGATAACATTACGAATGAAGAAATGCAGAACCCTTTTTGAAATCATGTAAATATTTAGGATCAATCCGAAGACCCGAAAAATTATAGAACAGACACTTACAGGCACAACTTTCAAGTAGGGTTCATGGGTGAAGTATCAGATCCCTAAGAAATCAAAACCGGTGTGCGGCAGGGTGACGGATATTCCTTCAATGCTTTCATTAATCCTTTTCAACATTGTTTTACAAAATATCATCAGCAAATGATGACATATGCCCTTCATATAAAGGGCATACCAGTGGACATCACAGAATATTGAGTAAATGTCGAATATGTTGCTTTAGCAGACGATATTGCTACTATCGCAGACAACAGAACCGTAGCGTTTCTTGCTGTACAAAAACTACACGAATTGCGCAGGAAAACGGTTACATTTGACCTGTGGTAAAGACCAAAAAACACACGAAGAAAACTCATCCACAAGAGACAGGTGTCCCGGACGTCGAAAATACACAATAATAAAATATTCAGATTTTTAAGAAGCTAACAATTGTCAAATACTTATTATAATATCGAGGTTAATAACCAGGTTAGCTCTGATTGACAACCGACAAACAGAAACACGAACGTCACACTCCAATGATGGACTCCTCTATACGGACAGGTTGGCCAGTATGGTTGTCCAATGACAAAAGGTAATTATATATGTTGCTCAAAACGTTGATGTCCGTCCTTTTGTTGATATTGTTGTCAACAATATGCTCATTGATATAGCACATTTCTAAAAAAGATCTTTTATTGAGGTTCGAGCTGTTACATAATATTTTTGTGTCATCAAAGTTGAAATTATGGCCCAAATTTGAAGCATGGCCAGCCAAAGCACATCTATCGGGGTATAATCTCACAAAGCTTTTGTGCAGGCCAATACGACGCTTGGGACTTTGTGAGGTTTGTCCCACATAAACTGATGGGCAATTGGCACAAGGGACGAGATAGTTACAAGCTGACTTCGACATAGTTGGAATATCGTCTTTTAATTTTGTGAAAAGTCTCCTGATCTGAAAAGGGTTGTACTTAGCGATCTTCACATTAGGAATGTCAGAGAAAATATAAAACAATTTTTGTGATAACCCTGGAATGAAATGCAGAGAAACAAACTTAATATTTTCCTCGGTCAAATCATGGCCTACAGAAACAGCCTGAGATGTTAGCGCAGGATTATCGTCATTAGTTAGGTTAGTCGATTCGTCCCCTCCTGTAGTGTTCACTCCGATATTAGTGCTGTAAAATAATTTCCTTAAAAAACTTGGCGGATACCCATTATCCAACAGGATGATGAAAAGTCTTTTTGCTGCTGCAGATCTAAAATCCAGATGCGTAATGGCTCTAACCCTTCTCAACAAGCCGATAACCAAGTTCACCTTCGTTTTTGAATCGTGGCTAGATCTCCAATGGATATATCTTCCAGAAGATGTCCCCTTCTGGTACCAATCTAACTTGATGATATTGTTACCTGTTCTGATTACTTTTGTATCTAAGAAAGGGACACATCCAACTTTCTACTTAGATGTCGTAAAGAGGGTATTTCACCTAGACATATCACACAGAATGTCAAGTGCCTCACCAATATGCTAACGAAGGATGCCAATGACAACAGAAAATCTTGAACATGTAAAATAAAGTATCATCTAAAATTCTGAACTCGGAAATTTCTCTGTCAAAAGGCTCAATCAACTGCAGAGTGATTTGAAGCAAACAAAAACCTTCGCTTCATCATGTCTTCCCAAGAGTGTCTTTCACCGTATTGACAATACCCAAAATAAGGCATATAACATTTCTTTTGAATTAAATAACAGCCATCTGGAAAAGAAATTCAATAGCCTTTTAAATCAACAAAGATCTTTATGTGAACACAAATATAATTGGTTCAAGAACCTAACTTCTTACACCTTTCCTGTTGATATTAAGCATTTTTTTAGTCTGGGCCCAAAGTTTTCACTTGCTTCCAGACCACCCAAAGATCTCCCCATCAGGTTTTATTATCAGACGTAGAGTCAATAATTGGGATGGCTCCCTCGTCGGTTCGAGATCTTATGAGAGCTAAATGTACGAATGCTGTTACTATGTTCACAAACCACCAAAACGCCGTTTCTTGGGCACTTAGCCTATTTTACAATACTAGGAGTTTCCTGAAAAATAATGAGGATATCATAATCACCAATGCAGACAAAGGAAATGTGACGGTGGCTCTCACGAGACGCCAGTATGCGGAGAAGATGTCTGTACTGATAGGAGACACTGCGGTCTACACATTGCTTGCATCCGACCTCACCATTCAACATCAAAACAAGAACAACAGAATAGTAAAACACCTGAGACAGAACGACTACATTAATCAAGTGACAGCTAAATCTCTAACCACATACAAAGCTGTCCCTCCCAGAATATATGGCCTACCAAAGGTATATAAAGCAGATTTTCCAGTAAGACCAATCGTGTCGACAATAGGTTCACCAACAGTGGAACTGAGCAAGTTCATTGCTCAGGTGTTGTCCAGTGCTTTTGCCGATTTCCACACATTCCGCCGTTGAGGATTCTTTTCAATTAAGTGGAAGTGTTAACAATTTTCAGATCCCTGACAACTACAAGATAGTTTCTTTGAATGCTGTGAGTCTTTTCACGAACATCCCTTGTGAATTGAGTTGTGACATTATTGCTGGTGAGTGGCAGAGTGTGGGTTTGTACGCCAGTATTCCTATGGAGGAATTCCTGTCTGATATTAGAAATCTTTTCAGTTCAAGTTATTTCAAATTTGACAAAAAGTTCTATTCTCAAATTTTTGGGTGTCCGATGGGAAGCAACTTAAGTTCTATTCTCGCATCTGTGGTGATGTCTTCTCTTCTGAACAGCAGTATCTTGAAACTTTGTCTTTTTGTCTTTGTCAGAATTCTGTCTGTACCCAGAGTATTTAACACCTTCGATGTGATCATCAATTTTACTGCCGAAAAGGAGACTGACGGAGGTATCCCTTTCTTAGATGCAAAAGTAACCAGAACAGGTAACAATATCATTAAGTTAGATTGGTACCATATATCCATTGGAGATCTAGCCACGATTCAAAAACGAAGGTGAACTTGGTTATCGGCTTGTTGAGAAGGGTTAGAACCGTTACGTATCCGGATTTTAAATCTGCAGCGGGAAAAAGACCTTTCAGCATCCTATAGGACAATGGGTATCCGCCAAGTTTTTTAAGGAAATTATTTTACAGCACTAATATCGGAGTGAACACTACAGGAGAGGACGAATCGGCTAAACTAACTAATGACGATAATCCTGCGCTAACATCTCACAGATAACATCTCATATATTTTCTCTGGCATTCCTAATGTGAAGATCGCTAAGTACAACCCTCTTCAGATCAGGAGACTTTTCACAAAATTAAAAGACGATATTCCATCTATGTCGAAGTCAGCTTGTGTCTATCTCGTCCCTTGTGCCAATTGCCCATCAGTTTATGTGGGACAAACCTCACAAAGTCCCAAGCGTCGTATTGCCCTGCACAGAAGCTTTGTGAGATTACAACCAGATAGATGTGCCATGGCTGGCCATGCTTCGAATTTGGGCCATAATTTCAACTTTGATGACACAAGAATATTATATAACACCTCGAACCTCAATAAAAGATCTTTTTCAGAAATGTGCTATATCAATGAGCACAATATCAACAAAAGGGCGGACATCAACGCTTTCAGCAACATATATAATTACCTTTTGTCATCGGACAAGCATACTGGTCAACCTGTCCGTCCTGATCCTTTTTAAAAATCTGAATATTTTATTATTGTGTATTTTCGACGTCCGGGACACCTGTCTCTTGTAGATGAGTTTTCTTCGTGTGTTTTTTGGTCATTACCACAGGTCAAATGTAGGTATTCCAATGCACTTCTGTTGAATTGTATTTTCATATTTCAATTTTAGCATCCTGATGAAGGACCGCACTAGTGTCCGAAATATAGATGACAGATTGAAGATTACCCAAAGAAGAAAATTTAAATATATATATATATATATATATATATATATATATATATATATATATATATATATATATATATATCTCCTAATCTCCTCCTAATCATCTAACTTTTGAAAATAGGGTAACACCCCGAAATAATTGTCAATAATTTATTTTTTATAAATGTTGTGAAACCTAGCCAAGTGCTTTTTATTTAATGTATCTCACGTAATCTATGACTTATAAAAATATAATTTGAAATTGTTAAATAACTACTAACATAATTTTATTTTTCCGAACATTATGGTATTTTTGGGTTTCAATTGTTCGGAAAAGAAATTCAAAATTCTTATACCGAAGTTGTTTTCCGGTAATGAGTAATCAAAGAATTATCATTTTGTTCAATTTTCATCAAATAGAGGGATATCAATTTTATCGGTTTCCACACAGACATCAAGTCAGGCCACTACGCTAAAAATCGGCTAAATTAGCTTAGGTACTAAATCAACTGTTCAAGAAATGAAACTATTGAATTGCAGACTAATAATCTCGAACGATCTCCGTGCTGAAGATTGTAGTGATGATGTCAAAATAGAGGACATAAAAATTCAAAATGATCTGCAAAATTATGCTGAAGGAGAGATTATACTGATTACCAGTACTCCCCTTTTAAATGTTATTGATAACATCGGCTAGCTCTGAAATTGAGGAGACGTATATGAATTCACCTGATTTATGTACAATATAAACAGTGAAACTAAATAATTTTGTTTGAAATTTCTATTGAGGATACTTTTGATTTCAATCTTATAAGCAGAAAAAAGAAATTGAGATAAAAGATCTCTCAGCATAAAATCCAGATTTCTACCTTCTTGATCAAAATTGGTCTATTTCCACTTCTAAGTTGTTCAAATTGCAACTTGGATTGGGTTGCATCATTTGCAATCCAATCCCAGTTGATTTGAAATTTCGATTTTTATTTTTGAGAGTCACTTGTGATTTGGTGGACCCTTCAATTTCTAAATCCAGGGGATATGAGCTTACAGCGCACTCAAATCTTATAAAAATACAATACAATATTTTCAACAATCAAAAACCTGACTTATAATTTGGAAATTCAATATCGGATGAATAAAATTTATAACAGAGTATACTTCCTACTTAAATCGGTGTATTTCGAATAACGATTATTCTATGCGATAGGATTTCAACGAATATTTATGCAACCAGTGTATTTTAGAACGTTACACCATAATTGAGAATCGAAACAACACACATATCATTTTGGAAACGTCTCCAGCATAAAGAAGTAAATTACCCTAACGGGCTATGTCTACGTCAAATAGAACGAATGTTACATTACTGATCACATGAGGGTGACTCACTGATTTCAGTGTTCATAGTGGCATAGGCCATATTCTGAAAAACTGTGATTACTTCGTATGTTGTCCTAATTGTGGTAAAATTCATGATCGGAAAGACTGTGCACCTAAAAATTTTTTGAAATTACGTAAATTGCACAAATAATGATGGTATATATAAGACCAATTATGATGCTCAACTCTCATCTTGAGATACGTTGTGACCGGATATCAATGTATCTAATGTTTGGAATTTTAAATTGAAAATTGAAAATCGGGAAAAAAATTAACAAGTTTGAGTTATGAGTTATTCAAAATGATGTACATGTGGGATCATTGTTATCTAGTTTTACTGAGTGCAGATTTCAAATGCATGAACACAATTTTGATATAGTGCGTGTTTATGAAACATGGTTATCAAGTGATATGCCTTCAGAAATGTTTAATCGACTAGGTTTTACGTTCCATGGAGTGATATACCAACCGGGGAGGTAGTCTGGGTGTTTTCATTGAATGAGGTAAAAAAAGTGTGATTTTTGATTCTGATTCTTTCAGAAATTCTAGAATATATTTTCCCCACTTTTTACCGGAAGTCTATCCGTATTTCAAATAGAACACCAGATATATTATTGCATTTTTGGATTCCTCGTAAAATTTTAGATATAGTTTGTGTATAATGTGCCTTACCTAAGTCTAACCGGTCTTAACGCATTTAAAATTTTATGTTCGTGATGACGTTTTCAGAGAAAAACATAATTATCAATCTTTCCCATACGGAAGAATTTATTATCTAATATGGGTTGAGTTTCTTGTACAAGAAGACCTCACAACTCTTTGTAAAATTTTCAAAAATATGGGTACAGAGTGATCAAAAAAGAAGAATAAAGTTTAATTTGAAAAAACGACAAACGTTATTTTATTTTCATAATTTTAACGTATCAAGCATTAAAAATAAAGGTAACTACATGTAAGCTCATCTATTCCGAAAATGTGTAATTTTCGATATCATTGACAATTTAACATTTTTCTACTACTATTGAGCTATGCGCCTGAAGGTTCAGTTAATATGAGTTGGCTATGACAGCGTTAGAACAAAAATAAAACAATATGCTGTCATTTACCATTTGAACCGTTGTCAATAATAATGTCAGGGCGTTTAAATTTTGCATATGAAGATTATTTAAATTTATTCATTATTTATGGAGAATGTGATAAAATAATTTCGAGGACATATGATACATTTCCGACGAGATATCTAGGGAAACAGAAACCAATATCAAAAACTGTTAAAAGCATTATAGAAAATTTCAGGAAGTACGGATCCGTAAAAACCACAATACATAGAAAGAAACCAGTTGTTAGCAATGAAAATATTGAAATCGCAATTTTAGGATATTTTGCCGCATATCCAACAATATCTTGTAGATATTTGGCTTGTGCCTATTAGTATTATCTAAAACATCTGTTCTAAGAATATTATGGAAACACAAGTTTCATCCATACGCATTTCCATAGTCCAGCATTTGAAAGAGACAGATTTTCCTCGAAGAGTGGGCTTTTATCAATTCATTTTACTTCGGTTACAAGAAAATATTTCTATTTTTGATAATACTATTCGGCCAAATGAAGCTAAATTCAGAACAAATGAGGTGTTTAATCGACGCAATTCCCATTATTGAAGCGACTCAAATGAACATCCATTTAGAGAACTACATTTTCAAGAATCCTGGCAGTTTAACGCGTATTGTGTAGTAAATGACGCCGTATTTGCCCTAGAATTCTACCAAGATAATTTAAATTATGAATTAGTTATTTTTGAAGTTTCTGGATATAATATGCATTTTTTAACTCAAAGGTGAATATCTATCTGAATATCTTGAAAAATTTTGAAGGTGACTCTTTAGAGAACTTACCGCTGGCTGATCATAGAAATATATTTTATCAATGATGTGGTGTCTTCAAATAATTGTCATTTAGTCAACAATCATCTACAAGACTTGTTTTACGATCAATCGATAGCCAATAATGGGCCACATCTTTGGTCACCTTGCTCCACTGATATTTCAATACTCGATTATTTTATTTGGGGAACAATCAAAAATAAAGTATTCAAGACCGCGGTAACCACCGTGAAAGACAGCATACGGTGCTTCAGAATATCATTCGAAGATCGTAATCCTCAATCAATAAAAAGAGACACTCATGAACACTTCCTGTTTAGGTGCGAAAAATGTCTGGATGTTCAAGGGCATCAATTTGAACATAAATTAAGAACTAAAATAAGTTCTTCAATCAGTATTAACAACTGGTATTTTTCTTTGTACTGTTGTTTTTACGGATCCATAGTTCTTGTAGTTTTCTATAATCCTTTTGACAGTTTTTGGCGTTAGTTTGTGTTTCTCTGGTTATCTCGTCCCTAATGTCATATATGTCCTCGAAATTACTTTATCACATTTTCCATAATTCATAAATAAATTAAGGTATCTTCATATATTTCAATAATTGTTGACATTGTTTCAACGCCGTCACAGCTAACTCATAGTACCAGAACCTTCTCGCGCATAACTCAATATCACTAGAAAACTGTTGAATTGCGACGAGAAATGATTGATTGGAATGTGGCCAGGTCATGTCATCGGAATGTGGGTGACGGAAGACGAATAGAGAGGGAATAGAGAACACAATTTTAATAATTCAAATTTGAATAACTCAAAAGTGAAATAAATATATAATACATTAGTCAAATTTTATTGTGAAAATCATGAAAAGTGTATAATAAAAAATTGTTTATACATTAGATACATTGATTTCAATTTAAAATAAATAAAAATATTATAAATGGCTATGATGACTTATTTATTATTTATTGAATAGATAATATTTACTTCTCTCATAATTAACTGAATAGTAATTCTGGAAGGAACTAACGTCCCTTCGTCCTACCTCGTGTCCTGCGACACGGTCTCCCTTTTTTATTCTTCTTTTCTCATCAGACTGTACTCATATTTTTGAAAATATACAAAGACTTGTGAGTATTGCACATTATGCATAATCTATATCTGAAACTTTCTGAGGAATCAAAAAATGCAATAATATATAGGGTGTTTTTTATTCGAAATACGGAAGTTGATCCTACTTGCGGTATAACCGGAAATGCCTCCATCTTGAAAATATTTTAGCCGTATGGCCTCTATCCACAGCAGTTTACTATCAACTCTTCAGATTCGTCCCAAGTATAGTTTTCCATATATGGATCGATGGAATTACCAGAGGATCACCCTGAATAGATCACTTATCTGGACAACATTATGGCTACAATAATCATAGAATATGATAATATAATAATTATGGGAGAATAAATGTTAAGTTTTTGGTAAGTTATTGTTTAGAATACTGTTTACGTAGTTATGGACCAACTGTTATTGTTGGTTCCCATTTTTTGAAGAACGCTAACATCATTACGTGTGGTAAGCTTACTTTGAATGCAGATAGGTTTGGTGATAATTCTGTGATATACTTTGGCAAAGCAGAAAAGTATGTAACTTAAGGCAAGTCATTTTGATTTTGAACAATTCAGTGAGGATTTACTTGATGTTTTTTGGTGTATTCCATCTCAGGTAGAATTTCTTTCTAAAAATATGAAAATGATTTTTGATGTACGTTTTCCAGTGAAGATTCTCCGTGTGACAAAACCTAAAGCACAGTAGATCTGAAACGTTTGCATGATCGGAAAAGTACTTCTCTGTTATACGAAACACTGAAGAATATGAACGTTCAATCAGACAAACCTATTGAAATTCTTATTGATATTTTCAATCCAGTTGAGATAAATAATAATTTCACATCTATTTTTGGAAACAGTTAGAGATTGTTTCGAGAAAATATACTATTACAGAAATCATCGTTTTTCAAATAACATGAGTTTGTCTTTCAACACCCATATGGAAGCCTCGAGTATTATTATAATCAATAATATTAAATCTAATGCAGCAGGAATAGACGGTATCAGCTCACCTCTGTTTTCGAGGGTCTCGGAACGCATCGTATATCGGCAACTTTACGAATATTTAACTGCAAATTGAATAATTTCGCCTGAATAATCATGTTTCTAAAATCACCTTCTTGAAGTGAACTGTTATTTTTTTCTGCTTTGATGGAGTGACTTGTGTATTCATAGAGGTCGTAAGCATAGAGTAATTGAGGGAGATCAAAAATGAGTGGATAATAACATTATTTTCTGTGACAAGAATGATATAAGTTCTTCAGGGTTCTGTTTTCGGCCACTTAGTTTTGGTACTATACATTTCAAATCTTCAAGTGTGTGCAACGCATTGCCAGATTCATTCGTTTGCAGATCAACCACAGTTGCTCTTCGCATTCAAACGTGATGAGTATTGTTCATTATATAATCTCACACTCTTTTTTTGAAAGCAAAAAACGTCGAGAGCATGTGGAAAAAATATGAAAATCGAACTGAACCACCAAGAGATAAATTTTCAGTTGAGAATAACGCCAAAAACAGGTTTGTACTTTGATGAAAATCAAAGATTTGATACGTATCCGATTGTTAATAGCAAATAAACTGTATCTTAAAATACAGTTTGAATATGCGGCGCTAAGCTTATGCCAAAAATGCTATATGAAATAACAATATATTATTATTGCTTATGCAGATCCGAAAGGACTTCAAAAGATGTGTAGTAGATTTATCAATGAGTTGAGAAAGTATCATCACAATTCTCATACTTTCGCCTCACTCAATTGGCTCAAGGTAAATAATCTGTTCAAGAATCTCTGCCTTGTATATTGAATTTTATCAACATAGTTCTCCATATCTTCATGAAAAACTAATTTCCTAGCTTCGGTTCAATGTATCTGTTGGCCATATTTCGCTATTAACTATGCTTGTTCAATGGTGTGCAATATTTAACCGTCCATTCACTTATAACGCGTTGCAATTGTACAATCATTTGGATGATGAACTCAAGGATGTGCAGTCAAAGAACAATTGAAGTGATATATAATGCTCCTGATGAAATACTTTGTTTCTTCAATTTTTCGTTCTTCCCGGTTGTTTTTTAGGATCTTTTTTTTTGTTTTTTTTATTCGCATAGTCAATGAATGTAATCTTATTCAAAGGCCACATACACGTATTTCGGTTTGAAACGATATTTGTGTTCTCTTTTTTTCATGATTTACATTTCATAATATTGTATTGGCTGCTTCATTTTGTAAGGGATTAGGTGTAAGAAAAGCTTATGCTAAATTTCGCCCCATTCGATAAATTCTATGGAAATTGGTTTTGAATAAAGGTCTATCATCATTTTCCCGATTTACCGCTTTCATACTCCCCCACAGGGTAACCTCCAGCCATCCCAGATATCCTATATCAGAGGGATTAAGCTGTGCGGTCCCCATGGAAGCGATCATTACGGGCCGGCCTTCGTAGCGTTGTCCTATATGCCCCAAAAACTTTCTGTCACTTCTTGCTTCCGGTTGCGAGAAGCATCGATTTCTGCAATTCCTTATGGGGATTTTCGCCCAGTCCTATTTGCCTGATGTTCAATAAGTTTATTTTGTGATTATTTGAAGCCTAAGATCCACATAATTCTGACATAATCCAGATTTCCATAACAGGCCTAACAAGGTCAGGCCTGTTATGGGACACGTTTGATCAGTTGAAATACTGCAGTCCCAGTAAAGTCTAAACTGGTCATTTTTCAAAATTGGTCCCGGAATGTAGTTTGACTAAGGCACCGTTTCCTTCTGTAGAAGGCAATTTTAATGCCTGTTCTTGATGCAAAATCTTTGTTACGGCGTCCTGTCTTTGTATTCCTTAGATTAGAGTATTTGACATTTCCTTACTTGATGTTTGGCTCCCGTGTCGGCACCTGTCGTCCGTCACTGTTGGATCTTTAACCATGTATTCCAGCTATTTACGAGTTGAAATAAGCTGATTTTGAATAACTACGAGTGTGCTCATTAATATGTTTCCAACTCTGTAGTGGACTTTTGTAGATAACTTTTCGTTGTTGGACAGATGATCACTTATAACCTGAACTTCGCTCAGTTTCAGAGGAGTAGAATCATCAATTTGGCAAATCACTCTGAGCAGCTGACACTAAGTCAGCAGACACTCTGTGGAAATAGTCACGGAGATTAACTATTTTCTGCTCCAACAAGTTGATGATATCTGCCACCTCTCTTTTGCTCTCATGTCTTGACAATGCAGATTTTTCGACTGAGCTTTTTGGGTGGTGGTTTGATAAGAATAAGAACTATGTAGCAATGTTCGAATATTTCGCTGCAGGTTTTCAAAATCAGTTCTTCTCCACTTTACTATTCCGAATGAGTGAACAAAAAGAGAATAGGTATGACTCTTGATGTTTACTGTGAAATTTGGTGGTCATCATGTATCTCACTCGCTTCGTGAATGCAGTGGAGATTCATTCCTTCACCAAACGATTCTTTGCCATTGTTTCATTCCCAAGTGTGTATGCTTGGGAATGAAACAATCCCAAGTTGAACATTGAAAGTTTTACACGTCTTTATCAATTAATGTTCATGTATTCATGTGCATTTCATCGACTCTTAAGATTTGAGATGTACATTAATCTATGCATTATATATGCAAACGACTTACTGTATATTTCTGTCTTACAATCGATGAGAAGGTATGTGAGGATTGAAGTCATTTGTTGGACGTGGCGTACCTGACAGCCAGCTCTGTTCAAAGATTTTTTTGAATAATTGGTCAAATAATTATCGAAAGAAAGTTATGGTATACTTTTAATTTCGAATATTTGGAAGTGCGATAATAAAGCACGATAACTACAGAATTATTTTCCTTGAATTATATTTCTTTCATATATATATATATATATATATATATATATATATATATATATATATATATATATATATTTAATAGTGTTGGCGTTTACTTGATGTAAATCCATTATAATTGAATATAACTTAAATTCAAACACTTGAACTTATGATTTACACTTTATTGACTACATAGCATGACGCGTTTCGTCGTTACAAACGACTTCTTCAGATGCTTACAGAATAATATATATATATATATATATATATATATATATATATATATATATATATATATATATATATATATATATATATATATATATATTATTCTGTAAGCATCTGAAGAAGTCGTTTGTAACGACGAAACGCGTCATGCTATGTAGTCAATAAAGTGTAAATCATAAGTTCAAGTGTTTGAATTCAAGTTAAATTCAATTATATATGTATATATATATATATATATATATATATATATATATATATATATATATATATATATATATCGTTTAGAATAATTATACTCCGTAGTTTTGCTCTCTAAATTGTCCATTTCGTTTTCAATACTCATAAAAATGAATATTTTTCTCTTGATTGATTTTGAGCTTTGTTGGAGGCAACCTATATTTTTGAGGTTTGGCGAAAATCACTGGCAAGAATTAAGAAACTCTATCAACCATAACGATCCAGTTATCGCGCAATCAGTGAAAATTTGTTTCATTTCAGTAAATGAAGAAACTAATTTTCGAGACTAGTTAGTGATCAAAAAATCTGCGCTTATGACTCTCTTTCGCATTACAAGTTTCGTTACTCGCTTTATTATTTTAATCAGTCAGATCATTGAATGGTGTATAGCACTATCTTCCGGTCGTCATTGCGACCTTATTAAAATAAATACTCTGGAATAATGCCACGGTCAAATGAAATACAAAAGAATACTTTACAGTTTACAATACTCATATATAAGCATTTACAAAACTAAACATACAATTAGAAACTACATTGAATTTTCAGGAGTTGAAATTATTGAAATTTATCGTTCACTGATTGAAGTATCATTGTATACTGCATCGGTCTTTTCTCTGTGTGGTTTGCGGTGTTTTTATACATGGATCTCAAAAATGATAACAAAAACTCCTCAGCTTCAAAAACACCAACAAACATTGGAACAGAGTCTTGATTTAACATCTGTCAAGATCCTCAGAACTGAATACTACCGTAAAAAGCGAGAATTTGATAAAATGATTTCCATCTGGAACAATTCAAACGCTATCAACGACAAAGCTGAAATACAAGACGTCAGCATAATATACCACAATTCGAAAAAATGAACGATTACACTATTTTGAGATCCATGAATTGTTTTAACGAATATAATTAGTTAAAATATCAGCAACTTCATTTCGAATCTAGGTTTTATTATCTGTTATTAATTTATATCAATCTACTTCAGAGTTTGAATTTGAGAATATTCTTCTAGAAGTCTTCTAAAGTAATTATTGTATATACTTTATTGTTTCTGGAATATCAGTACTGCTAACAATATTTCAGAACTTTATTCTTATTCAATAATCAGAACTACTAGGATTTGAATGGAAACTTCCCTTATCATTTGTTAGGAATTGAAGATCGTAATTTAGCAGGTTTTCAATTAAATTTTTTGCTTCATTTTGAATATATTGAAAAATTTTTCATATATACATTTCTATTCTGCTTGACGTTTTCCTGCGAAATCATAATCAAAACATTTGTCTATTTTGTAACAAACAATTGTTTGATATTATCTTTTGTCAATGTATGATATGTACTCACCTATGACCATATAAGGTTTCTGTGGGATATAAAACATGGAATCTTTTGGAGTATGTAATTCGCCACCATAAATAGGCCAGAGACCACTCAGAATTCTGAAAAGACTAGATTTTCCGCAGCCATTCGGTCCTGTTATCAATAAATGCTGACCGGGCACCAACTGAAAACTAAGACTTGGACAAACTACATCACAATTTGGTGTCACGATGGGTACATCCTGCAGAAGTATCTCATTATTAGACAGCACCCATTTTCCTGGAATTGTAGAGTATGATTATTGTAATCTAAAATTTATTCAATTATATTCTGTTCTTGAGAGTTGAGATAAATTGTTCAAACAATGAAAAAGTATTTTTAGATGACTAAAAATCATGAAAGCCAAGGAAGATATGATTTGTCAACGTTTGATGCAGGCTTAGCCCGTAACGCGACGGGAATCTTTCGTTCATAAGGAGCATTGAATCGAGTCATAATTAGTACAATGTTGTCAAATAGAATTATGATTCAACTGGAATTCATGAACTTATCCATGGCATTGATAGGTCTATTGAAGTGCAACTCCCAATTGAAAATTCATTTGATTGAAGTCATGTTTAAATATATTTATGTTTGAATGTACAATCAAAATTTTCAGGAAGATTTATCCAGAAGAGGAGATATGAATCGATGTAGATAATGTGTATTTATGATATAAAATTTTTTGTTATTGTAGCATTAATTAATTGAGAATTACAATCTACTTTATAAAAGTATTATTTGAATGTGATATATGTTTTGTCTTTGAGGAAGTATTGAAATCTAATACCTCATTATTAAAACTTCAAATTTTTTTCAAGTCTTTATTGTTTGAAAGAATTTTCAATTAGTTGATCTATTAGTTGATTTGTATGTCCTTCTAGTTTATGGTGGTATTTTCTTGAGAGTTTTTATTGTCGAGTGTTTCTCTCTAAACCCTAGTTGTTGGTCTGGTACTATTTGGGGCATGTCGATGTCTTGTTTCAGCCTTTTCAGAAGTAGTTTTATGAATAACTTATCGATATTTGGTAGCTGACTTATGTGACTATATGAATCTACTTCATGTTCAGGTTTATCTAATTTGGTTATCATAATAGTCTCAGTATATTTCAATATGGTGAGGAAATAAGATATACTCACTCACCGTTCTATTGAATATAGTAGTGAGTAGCACTACAGCTTTGTTTGGTAATTTTATCAGTCTCCGACGTTATGAGATTGTATCCTGGTGCATTCATGTTTTTCAGTCACTTTATCTAATTGGCCACATCTTTCGGGGTGAGAGGTTTATTTGGTAGATGCATCTGACTTGCAACATCTAGGAAGGATGCTACGTTTGTATCGCTTACACCAGGGATCGTTTGGGGTAAACGCATGTGCTAGATGTGCAGCAAATGTGTTGCATTTTTCCTCATCTGAAACAGCTCAATACCCATTGGTCCTTTTAATCGGAGACTTTCTTACAGAGAGTGTTTTGAATCTCTTGGTAGTTTTTCAAATGGTATGTTCAGTTTTCTAGTTCATATTCTCAATATAGTGTTGTAACCGTCAATTTGTATACTGATGAAGGATTTTATGTAATTCCTGTCTAGCCGATTGAATATTGCCTTGACCAGTGGTTCCTTGTTCTTTGCCATTTGCCTCTTGTTCTACGTGTTTCTATCTTCAGTAACCGAATTTGAATCGGTAGTTCAGTTTGGAGGTTTACCATCCTTGACTGTTTCGTGGTACTTTTCCATGCTGCTTTTTGTATAATATTTGTAATATTGTTTGCAGCAGTTTCTATCGACTGAGTTGTCGCGAGATTTACGTTCGTATTAAATCTTCCTTCAAAATTTGCTGAAAGTTGTCCCAGTTGATTCTATTGGTTGTAAGTGAAGGTTCAATTAATTCGATACAGGTGTTGTGTGTAGGGTTATTAAAACCGGTATGTGGTATAGATAAGGGCTGAGAACGCTAACACATCGGGTAGTTTTGTTTTTGGAAATTGGAGTAAGTGGAAGAAAATGATTTTTGCAATGCCGTGAAAAGTTCCACACAAAATCAGAAATAGCCTTCAAATATGTGATGCGTGCAACCAAGCTTTTGAGTCAGTAGAACTTCAATTATTCGATTTTCTCAGTCGAGAATAAGTTTTTGCAAATACTCGATTGCAAATACTCATTCGAACACGAAAAGAGAAAGATGAAACAATTATTGCAAAGTTGAATCTAAAGTGTTCGTTTTTGAACATGAAATATGCGAAGGCTGTCAAAGAAGCAGTCGACAACTTTATGATGACCGTAGTTTTGCACATAAAATATCACTTTTACGACACTAATACCAGCGAGACTGAAAAACTCTGGTAGTATGCAACATTACATTAATCAAATCGTCAGAAATCGAACAATCGAATAGATGAACCCTATTCACGATCGTTGTTATTAGCGGCTCCCCCGGAAAAGTACGGCCTGATTATGTCAGTTGAGCATTCAGATATAAAAATTACAACAGATTCTTCCAGAACCAAATTGTTAGTTCCAAGTTAGAACCAAGTTGTCATGCAGGTAGAAAGAGACAGTAGTAGTAGAAATGGAGCGGTTCAGCGAATAGCAAACCAAGGGAGTTCATTGAAAGACATTCATCCATTTCAAATGAAGTTAGTGAATGAATTGTCGCAATATTTGCTGGTAGAGGTCACATCCGGATAGAGAGGGATATTTCAATCTTTTCGACACAATACAATGGACGAATAATAATAACTCTGATTCTATGATGAGTGTGATTACTTAAAATGAAAATTTATAGAAATATATTAATTTATTTAGGTAAGAAAAATATCATTTTTCATTGCAAAATGAAAATTAATTTGTAAGATCTAAATATGATAATTGTAAGATAGGTTGTAGTAAGTATAAGATTTATAATATTCGTTTATAACTTAGATTGTGGGATTAATCAAACATGTACAATCTTATATAGCATTTTATTGCTAAATAAATGGATTATTATTATATTTATTCAGTGTAATATTTCCGACTATGAATGGACGAGAGAAGAGAACAGCAAAACAATATATACCTATGGGTCATTGAAAACTACCTCGTTGTTTGAGCAAAATTTCATCACGTATTGATGGTTATAGCCATGTGTGTTGTTCATTTCCTGAAAACGAAAGATGATGCGTTCGAAATATTAAAAAAATTCGAAAACTTACTCGCAAATAAACGAAATGAAAGAATAAGAGCGCTTAAAAGTATAATACAGGTGAGGTTTAAACTGATATTTTGGGAGCCACTTCAAGAATGCTAGAAGCATTATACATAAAATTCCAAATAGCAATACATCCCAGCAATATGCGATGAGAGATAGCACTCCTTTTAAGAAGGCAAAATGCCCTATGATGAAATACTAAGCGAACGTTTTCGGAAATATCATTCGCACTGTGGACTGAAAGACAGCCAAGATAGCCTTACCTCAGCCACCTACACTTCGAGTGCATGTAAGTGTAGAATGAAACACATTCTAGAAATTAATAGAAGGGAATAAGATCACAAATCAGTCGAATAAGTCTCTGTGGGTTATGATAAAACTACGAAGAGAAATAGATGTTTGAACCCAGATCAGGAAAAGTCATAATCAATCGTTATGTGAGTTCCATGGAGAAGAATACAGTTTAGGATGAAATTATGATTATATTTCCAATATACCTCATTTGATAGAGTTTAACAATCTTCAGGAAGATCACTTAGATAAGCAAAGAGGAAGACCTTGAATTCCTATATTAAGTATTACAATGATGCGAGTATTGCTGATGAGTCATAAGATAATATAAATTTCTCAAGCACGATAGCCGAGTCACTTTGAAGGTCCGATTGACTCAAATGAAAGAAAGCAATGATGAAGGAAACCATTCATTCATTTAGAACGAGGCAAGAGAACTTGTAGATCTACCAAAAGCTGAAAACAAGAGCTGAATTGTAATAATGATATAGGAGTAGTTAGTAGTTGAGCGGAAATTCAATGTAATGTGTGACAGTGACAATAAGAGTACTTGTAGGGCTTGACTTGTAGTAAAACGTTTTCTATCTCAGGAAGATGATGAAGATTACGTCGAAACGTTCGCTCCAGTAATGCTATACTTTAAATTTCTCAATGGGATCAGCTTTAAAATCTTATTTGAAGAATGTATATATAGATGTTAAAATGGTGTTTCGAAAGGAATGTATTCATGCTACAAGCGGAAGGTTTTGTGAGGTAAATCAAGATAGAGTTTGCAAATTAAACAAAGCTATATACTGGTTGAAGCAATCAAGTCCTTCATGTAATGAAAACGGCGATGTTCTAAAAAGCAGTGCATATAAAACTCAAATTTGAGAATTGCTCTTACATAGAATAGAATGGAAATGATATGCTCACTGTAATAGCTCTCCATGTAAACAACTATGGGTGCGTCGAACAATGCTTAGACTGTAAGACTCCATAAAAATTCATCATGGATCCCATATATACGATTTCTTGAAACGTATGGCATGGTGGAGATTTTTGAGAGAATATTGTAGTATTCGTTTGTTCTCCACTAAATGGTAATGCCGATTTGAGTGAAACTGATGGTAATTCAAATGTATCAGGAAGACATAGGCAATTCAATATATTTATCTGTCATGACTCGTCCTGACATTGCTCATGCAGTAGGCCTACAAAGTCTGTGAAATAATTGTTAAATTCAGT
Source organism: Henosepilachna vigintioctopunctata (assembly GCA_030704895.1). Classification (NCBI taxonomy): domain Eukaryota; kingdom Metazoa; phylum Arthropoda; class Insecta; order Coleoptera; family Coccinellidae; genus Henosepilachna; species Henosepilachna vigintioctopunctata. Next base: position 3,890,500 of record JARQZJ010000036.1, on the reverse strand, counting down.
TACGTTAGCAATGGCAAACTGAGAGAAACTGAGGGTTTTTCTTTTCTATGTAGCAAAAGTTAGAACTACCTTTCATTTGGATAACTTGATAGGATTTTCAGTTAGTGATTGAGGCTACTACAAACTGAATACGAAGTTTTCACAGACCACGTATTTGAATTCTCTAAAGGTTCAATTTCATTGCGAAGTTCTAAACAGCGGTCAATTGCACCTTGTCCATAACCGAAGATCGTTATTTTATTTTATGTTTTTTTTTATTTAGCAAACACTCTTTTACAGGACAGGTCCTAATTACAAAACAGGAAACACAACATATACAAAAAACAAAAATGGTAGTACGAAAGTTTCGATTTTGTAATTTCATTTCAAATGAAAGAGTTTGTGATATGAATCACAACTGATGAAATGAAATATGATAATTATAAGAATAAAAAAAAAACTTAAATGCTGACCAAACTTATACATACATATAAATTTAAACACAAATATTCACATATTCACATAAACACACATTCACATATTAACACTCAATATACACATAATTCTATGAGTGAATATGAATTCTGTTCGTGAATACATAAAAATGATTGTTTTATCAGAGATTATGTATATCAAGGAAACTTGCCTTTATATCAGTAACAGAACAGTTGTAAATGTCCACCTTAGTTACGAGGCTTCAAGCGATGCAACAGAGAAATCTTTATATCTAGGGAACCTTTTGTTCGGAATAGTAAGGAAATTGGAATGTGATGTCAACTACAATTATGATCAAACTGTACAGAAGTGGGCAAACAATCCAGTTTTCTATGATCGATTCAAATCTTTTAATTCAATATCCCACTTTTTGGGAAATGCGTTGGTAAAAATAAAATAGATTTAAAATATATGTCAATTGGTGAAATGGCAGTTGATATTTTCACAACGCCACCATAGAACTTCTATTTCTTGAACGAGTTTGTTAATCGATTGGGATATATGTCAACTTTTGTTGAGAAGCACCAGATATGACTTTGCCTTCTATTGCGTCAGGTGCTTTAATGCCTCTGTTTTTATAAATCTACGATTTTATTATTATGTATTATTTCTCATTCATTCGCTTCAACTGGTGTTTTTATCTTCGAGACTATTAACAGATTTACCTTGAGAACCCGCAACCTACTTCATTATCAATAATGAAAACAATAAAAAATATAATAAAGAACCACATCGTCAGATTGTTTCATTCACAATACGCTTAATACAATCAACTTCACATATAATTATCCAAAGTTAAAGGATGAACGCTGAAACGTGGTTTGAAATGTATGTTTAAAAATTCTTCTCCACAAAAAGAGCCGATTATTTCGGAAAAATTCCTGAAAATAACAAATAGAGATTTTCTTGTTCATACTTCAATTATTTTCTGTTTACCTGAAAAATTACCAGGGAAAGAAAAATCCCAAATGATGAAGGCCATCATCATGTTTCAACCTTTTCGCGTTGTTTTAGAGATAATTTTCTGCGTTCAAAACGAATGAAAAAATTACAATTTTTTCATTTCATATTTTGAGTTCTAGGTATCGGTAGATCATTCAAAATAAAAACGTGGTGGGATGATTGGCAACATTGCATTGAAAAAAATGCTACTGAAAAAATATATTAAACTAAGTACATTGCTTCGCTGGAACAATGGACACTTTAACCTAGAACTCCACTGTTCTAGGTTAAAGAGTATTATCTGTTAAGAATTAAAGAGTACTAGGTAAAGAACCAAGAGTATTGGTTCGTACATTATTTGAAATATCTGTCTGTTACGTACTCTTCAATAAACTGAATTGCTCGCTTTTATCAGTTTCAAAGCTTCTTTCGTTACATGTTTGATATCGCTGTTGTCTTCGAACAACTGTGACTTCGAACACGGACAGTTACGCTTTATTATTGTTTATTAGGTTCATTTGATTCAGAAGATGGGAAATAAATAAAAGAAAACATCAGTTAACTGTTAACAGATAAATTTGTTTAACGTAAAAATATAAATTTTGGCGTTCAATACAAAATTCATTTCCATTAAATTTTTGCATATTTCTCTCTGTGTCGTTTTTATAATTTTCTTGCTTCAGATAATAATTGTAGACTCAAACAAAACAAAATGAGAAATTCCCGTAGTATTACAGTCTAAGCCTGTCTCCTACAGACAATTACGACACGGTTATTAATACGATGAACATGTTCTACAAAAGTGTCTTTTGGTGAATACAGTTCAATCAATGACTCAACGACTTCGTGAACGATAAATGAAAACGGGACAGCAAAAATGATCATAAAAATTAGGAAGAGGGCTGTAATATACTGAAAAGAGAATAGGTTCAAATTATGTTTAAATTTTTCCAATTATGTTTGCATCAGCACATTGCTATTTCGAATAGTGTACTAAAATATTACCTTTTGCAACAGGTTGACTTCCTTTGAACTCTACTTGAAAATGTGACGTTTTGTCTTTTTTCTCCACCACAGTTTTCTGATATTTACCCAAACTTGCCTCTTCTAACACTTGAAACATATTAGCTACTCTTGCAGTATGTCCAGCCAATTCGACTACATCCTTATAACTTGACATAAGTCTTTCCACAGCATTTGATCCAGTAATGAGTAAATTTTTGGCAGTTGTAAAATAGTGTGTTCGTTCCGATATACAATCTGGGCCACTTGATAGTTCCTTATGACTTTTGTTCGTTGCTCCGGTGCTCAGAAGAATTGGCAAGGAAACGACAAATATACCTGAAAGAAGTTGAATTTCATAACAACTGTGTTAAATATCGAAGGAGAATGAATTTCATTTTGGACATGAGTATATACAAAAATGAAGATTTCTTTCATTCCAAAAATGGAAGAATCCTGTTATTGCTGAACGTACAAGTAATATAAAACCTGACTATATCAAATATGCAATGAATTATATATATATATATATATATATATATATATATATATATATATATATATATATATATATATATATATATATATATAAAGGATTCAGAACTCCTTCATAGTTAGTCAATACTGAGACTCACAATCGAAATATTTCAAAAAAACTCTAACGGTCCGTTCTATAAAAATGTTGACGAAAACGTGACCAATTACTTTCGAGAGTGAATATATTAAATGCGTTGCGAAAGATCATCGAACGGCAGAAAGGGATTTGCAATGCTCGAGAGAGTTTCTCTCGTTTCTGCGATAGAGAGAGCTCGCGCGATTAGTTCAGGCACGAAGTATAGATATAAAGAGTTCGAACGGTATAGGCTTTTTCGTAGTACCTATTCATGTACACAATATCAAACCCTGATCATAGTTCTCTTTTCTACCACTGGCTGCGCAAATGTCCAGGACGTACCGATGCCATCAGACGTAAATACGCGCGAATTTGAAATTATAATTGCCTTAGTGGCCGAAAGGCAAATGGAAATATAGGAAAGGTGGCTTTATTTCAAGTACCCAAAGTAAGTAACCTTAAAATTGTCCTCGAATTTAGTGTTGTTAATAAATATTCGTTTTAAAAATTGGCTATTGTTAAACAATATTTGAAAAATATTATAATTTTATTTGTCGTTGATTCCACGAAGTCATTATTTTTTCCACAGGATGTTGAAATGCGTAAGAAGTGGAGCTCTGCTATTGACCAAGATTTCAAATGTGACTTATTATATTGATTGAAACTTTGTTCCTTATTTTTATAGATGATCACAAATTTGTACTGGAATATTAGCATCAAATGAAAGGTAAAAGAAGAAAGTAGAGGACTAGAGGTGTCTTGCATGTCGGAAACTGAGGCGTCTGACAGAAAAACACCAAAAGGACATTACTAAGAAGCTCGGTTGATGAATATAAAACACCGTTATTATTTGCAACGTAGAAAACTTAATTGAGTTGTGCAGCAGGTAAAGTTTTAATCCATTTTTTTCATAATTCAATTGTGGTAATTTTCGGAATCTGTAATTAATGCTATGAAGATATTGAAAGATGAACCTCAATGCTCTGATTTGTCTGATCACGATAGTACTATTGCTTTCATTGATAAATGAATAAATTAATTGAACATATGCTGTTCAGAACTCCCGTAGATTGTTTGAAGCCAAATATTTCGAGAAAAGTATTTTCTCATCAAAAATACAATTAATATTATCATAATTTCATTATTACAATACTAACTTCATACATTTTTATTCTTAACTGAACATGACTAATTATTCTTTTGATAGACAATTATTGAATTTGATACTTTCATAAGTAATTGGGAAGCGACAGCTCAAGAAAAAATAGCACAAATGAAGTAAAGAAAAAAAGATGGAGATGCAGTAGATGTTCCTACTATGAAAACCTTCTATTTAGCAATTACAGCTAGTACTCTGACCGGATTATAAAAAAACCTAGGGGTCGAGTTTTGAATTATTACATTTTTTACATGACGAATGCCATTATGAGTATTTAATGACATCAAGATTAACTCAAGACATGCTCGAAGTTTTTAGTTTTTTCTTCTATTTTTATTAGTTATATAATTGCATTATTAGTCAATAATGCAATTATATAACTTCAGAAAATTTTCTGAATCTCTAAAAGTACGTGAATGATCACCACGATCCTATTTAATTCTCACAAATATTTCTTATACGGAGCCAGAGACGGTTGCGACATTGAAATGACCATATACCAGCGAACGGTATTGAAATAAGTAAATAAAAGCATTCATCAAATACTTGTAAACTGAATTAGTTTGCAAGTCGAAATAATTTTTTTCTTTAGCGCCCTTATAAGACGCCAATGACTGTTGAGACATTGAAATGACCATATACCATCCGAAGGTATTGAATTAAGTATATAAAATCATTCACCAAATTTTTGTGAACTAAAGTTAGTTCACAAAAAGTATTTTGATGCCAATTGTAAACAATATGTTTATTATATGACAATATGTCAATTGTTTACAATATGACATCAAAAAATTGATGTCATATTGTAAACACTAAGTGTTTACAATATGACATCAATTTTCGCGCATATTGCCCCTACACGTCGCCAATGGCGGTTGCGACATTGAAATAACTATAAACCATCCGAATGTATCGACTTAAGTAGATGAAATCATTCATGAAACTTTTGTGAACAACTAAGTTTGAGAAATAGAGCAATTGTTCGGCTCTATCATCCCTATGCGACGCCAATGACGGCTTCGACACTGAAGTAACCATAAACTATCGAAAGGGGTTTAAACATTAGAAATCAGAAGTTTTCTTGAAGTCTTTGAAACAGACGAAGACATTACAGTTTACATCGCGTGCTCTTTCCTTTAGAATATCCAGGCTTAACAATGCTCCCCATGTCCCGAGTCCGTTCCTAAATCTAAATTCTGTCTCTCCGATATGTTCTTCGAGTTTGGGATTAAAGCGTTTATGTATGATTTCAAGAAATGTTTCTATGTGACTGATGTGAAATGTGACTCAGACTGATGGATTTTCGCATTTTTATTAGCTATGATTTTAGTTTATTTAGTTAGTTTTTCTAAAATTCGCCGCTTTCAGAAGCGTGATTGAATAGCTCTCTAATGATGTACATTTGTTTTGTTCTATGGGCTTCAGCAAATCTGCATAAACTTCTTCATCGGATCCTGCCGCTCTGTTGTTTTGAAGCTTACTGATTACATTCGTAATCTCTTCTGTGGAGATCGAGAATCCAGTTTCTATATTTGGTTCTTGCAAAATGCCGCGGCTCCATGTACACCTTCCACATTTCTATTCTTTGGTCAATATCCGGTAGTTCGTAACGATTCCTGGATTTCGAGGTCTAAACACACCTGCAGCTCTTTTAAGTTTTTAATGTAAAATAAACGAATCATGTTGATGTTTCAGTTGATTGATTTCGGTACACTCCTCTACATAATAATACTCGTACATTATATTCGTATCCCAAAAACCATGATAGCGCTTTTTCTACACGCGTACGTCCTGTTACATAAGCTCTCCTTGCTCTTCGCTCACATATCCTAAGTTTTCTGTTTTCTGGAAACGTGTCGAGGTGACTGGAAAAAGTGGAGTTTTATGCGCTTATTGCACCCCATATTAAGATCTTATATGCATATACATACATATATATATATATATATATATATATATATATATATATATATATATATATATATATATATATATATATATATATATATATATATATATATATATATATATATATATATATATATATATATATATATATATATATATATATATATATATATATATATATATATATATATATATATATATATATATAGCCAGAAATTCATATAGAGCCCCATATAGCAAAAGATCTTCGATATAATTTTGAGATTCTTCATTTCCCAGAAAATTTTGCAACACAGAGAAGAAAGCTGCCCAAGCCTTCCTTCTAACTCAGTCATATATTTTCTGAATTGAGCATCTTTCGCGAATTGTCTCATTTAGTAACCACGAAAGATAGCGGCTGAAATCTTTTTCATAGTGAGCTGAGGACATAATTCGCAAATTTAAAAGAAGCAGTTCCTGTCTTTATCTAGTGACTTAAGAAATTGGGTTTCATGATTCTCAGTTTTATATGTCCTAAAGAGTCGGTGTTCCAAATTTAAAGGGTCAACTTTCACCATTTTTCCATAATCTTAAATATTCCACATGCGATTTACAAACACAATTGGGAGCTCAATGTTTCTATACAAGAGCATCCCAAAATACTCAAAATAGATATTTTTTCTCAGCTCTGATAAAATTCTTCCACAATCGTTAAACAAATATTGTCCGCATATATAGCTATAAGGATTTGGATCGTTCAAAAAACTTCTTCTTGAAAAACTCATGACGCAAACAACTCAGATCTTTATCTCAACACACTGAAATTAAGTACTTTTTAAGGATAAAAATATAAAACGAAATCAGAACTCGGGATGCTGAGGAAATTTTGAGGGTGGAATCGACTAAAATAAGTCAGCACTATCAACCACTGAATGAATCGAAAACTAGTGTTATCGGTATAAGCTTAGGTCATATTTTTCCAGGTGCAGATAATTCAGAAATATTACATAGAACTTCAAAAAGCAGAAAACCAGATATTTTGAAATACTTCGTACTATATAAACACAATAAAAATACTACCGTCCCTGTTTCAAATGATCAAATAGATATGAGGATATTCCACATATATAAGCACCATGAAGCTGCAGAAGTCGATATGTGGGTAAACAAGGCTATGGACTAATTTAAGTCAGTACATAGCCTTCAACTCAGAAAGAAAATTGATTCCCACAGAGTATAAAGCTTTCAGTTTGAAGTAACAGGTCTGATGAATTTTATGTACATGTCCGTCAAAATTGAATTAGTCATTCATGACTACTACAAGATTTTCAGTATTGTTCACGCAATCCAGGACATAATCACTCCCTTTCATTTTTACCCGACATTCATGAATAGTAAAATTTTCCGATTTCTGCCTTCGTATCAGTAATATTCTGAATTTACTGAAATCCATACGAAGGCCATCTTTGCTACACCATTCAAAATAAATTTCAAGTGATCCTATATCTTTGATATTCATTGGTTCCTCAAATGGCATGAAGTTGTGAGTCATCGGCATGAATATGATATTTTCAAATACGTTTATGACCCAATTATAATCTTGCCAACAGAAGTTTATGGGTAGGGTTCTTAAGAATGGAAAAAACCAATTCAATTTGGCCAACGTTTCGGCTACTTATAGCGCCATACTCAGGGCTCGAATTGATCAAAGGATTTTTTCTTTCGTCATAAAAACTAGTTTATTGTTTGAAATTGATCGAATATTTTCCAACCGTTTGATGTTTATGTTTTATGTTTGATGTTTTACAGCACTCTAGTGTGCTGTTTCAAAATGCGTAAGATAAACATCAAACGGTTGGAGAATATTCGATCAATTTCAAACAATAAACTAGTTTTTATGACGAAAAAAAAAACGCTTTGATCAATTCGAGCCCTGAGGATGGCGCTATAAGCAGCAGAAACGTTGGCCAAATTGAATTGGTTTTTTCCATTCTTAAGACGCCTACCCATAAACTTCTGTTGGCATAAATATGATAGCTGCAGCTGCGAATTACGAATAGAAGTTCAATAATATACATTGAGAAAATGATGAGATCCTGAGAAGGATACTACCCTGCGGGACTTCACGTGTGATATGGTGTTTCCGCGAGCATTTACTCTTGTAAATCACGATTTGATATCGATCAGCGAGTTAACTCTCAAACCATTTAAAAGTTTATGTGGATAGACCTCCACATCTTTATAGTTTAATTATTTAGCTTAATTATAGTTTAATTATAGAATTAATTTATTCATTCGTTTTCTTATATTCATTCGAAAAGATTTTTAACGAGGAGATATTTTTGATAAATCTCCGGAGAAACAAATATTTTATTCATATGTTCAGATTGTTGAACATGTAGTTGATATGTTGACGTCTGTCTCTTGATAACAATTACTTAGGTTGAGTCTATCGGCGACCTTTCTACCCTGTCGAAATAATATAAATCGAAAATGGGCCTGCGATTAGTACTATCACAGCCTACTCCACTATCCGTCCACTTATTTCAATGCTTCATTGTCAACAACAGGATTATTAGTGTTATCGAGAACAATAAACATTCGTTAGCGATAAGCTTAATGCATTCTAATTTACGTAAAAAATATCAATAATTTTAGATTTTGGATATCAAAGAGAGAATCCTCAAACAATATTCATATATAATTGATATTCGTGATATAAAGCGTCGATAAATTCATTGACAATCTATTTGAACATTATGTTTTGATAGAGAAATTGAACAATTTCATTTCATTTTCCGTTTTTTATATTCATTGGAAATTATGGAGAGAAAATTTCATGAATGAAATGCAAACACGTGCCACATTTCATTTTTATGTAAAAAATTTTTTGTTGAGAATTTCGACAAATAATTCAATAATTTAAACATTTTGATGAACCAAAACATGAATATGTACTTCAATTCTCAGTCAAACTCAAAGGACAATGCTAATAGATGAATGGAATACATAAATCAGTATTAACGCATACAGCAGAAGGTTTTGAACAATTATAAGAGGACTGAAAATTTTAAATGGAAAAATTTATTCGAGGAATGTACTTGAGAGTTCATTTGGCTGTACTTGATGGGTCAGTATCGCGTTGTGAAAAATTTGATATTTTATGTGTGGTTTACAGTCTTTTTTGAGAAAATTTTCTGATAAAAAGAGGAAATCAAACTGAAATGTCGGAAATATTAGTCATTAGCAATTAACATTGAAAGAATAATTTTTCTAAATTGAATATCTCAAAGGGAGTTTTTTAAAGCAGATTCCAATGAATTGTATATCAGTCACACAGAAAGATTTGATTGAAGTCATTTACTTTTCTTTTATGCTCAAACCAAATTGAAAACAAGTCGTATCATCTGACTCGTTCATTTTCAATTTCATGCAATACATTTGCTTAGCAATGTAGAATAAAAAATATATCATATGAATTCCCTTGCCTTTCATGTGGAAGTCGCAAAAGGAAAATATATCTAGTTATAGTTTCGAAAATATATTGTGAGCAATGAGACCCATCGATTGTCGTAGATGAGTAAACTGAACATAGAAAAAACCAATAAAAAACTTTAGCGTGTTGAAATAAAATGTTCGCTACAAATTATGTTTGCCATATGTAAATTAATGAAAATTCATCTATTCTTTTCATTCAATGAATATTTCACTCTTTTCAATTTATATTTTATTACATACAGCCTTCCATTGATTATATCAAAAAAGATTGCCTATGTCTGATAACTTCAACTCTGCTAAATATTTCTTGTGGTTGTACAGAGTATTGAGTTTCATTCGGGAAAAAAGTTACGCATACTATATTTCTCGAATCAATTAAATCTTAAATTCAAAAGATTGATAGAAGATCAAATTTCATCTAATTTATAATGTATATACTTTACATAGAAAACAAAAAATATGCAAGACATGTAAAAGAAATAAATCTAGAGGTCAAGCTCTATGTCTCAACTAAGACCAGCAGCAACGCCATTCGAGATAGTGTCGATTGATACGATCGGTGGATTTAGTGGTCAAAGATTAACGAAAAGATACCTCCACCTTTTAGTGGATCATTATATCCACTAATAGATATTAAAGTCCAAAACTCGAGATACAAATTATTTCATAAAAATAGATCAAAATACATTAAAATTTGGCAAGATAGATACAATATCAACCGATCAATATCCAGGACATAACTCTAAATAATTCAAAAACTATTTAAAAGAACAGGACATCAAACAATAGTTATTATATATAGTTTTACACCACAATACCTACTAGATGGGACTGACACAAGTTTGCTACCCGAAGAATTAAAACAATATTGAAGTGCGGAAGACTGGAAAAAAGATATAAAAATAGAATTAAAAAATCACATGAATATAACAAAAAATTATTTGACAGAAACAGGAACGAAAATGAATTCAATACACGTGGTTTAGTATACCTAGAAAACGGTCTGCCTTCATCCAAATTTGCCGCACTTTATATAAAACGCGCGTCCTTCAATTAACTATCGGTAGACGAAACTTGACTGTCAAACGTTGAAGTTTTGGAGATGACGTTTTGACAGAATAACTAAGAAGGAGATGAAGACTCAGTAAACAATAGAAAAATTATTAAGAGTGTCAATCCAGTGAAGCAAAGAGTGATAATAATGAACTTTGATTGTTATTCCTTTGGATTTACAGGTAACTTTGCAATTAATATAAAGATTGTAAATAATAGCTAATGAACAACTTTCGTATTACAGAGAAACAAAACTGATTATTATTATCAAGTTATTTTATAATATCCATTTTATATATATATATATATATATATATATATATATATATATATATATATATATATATATATATATATATTATTATTATTACGATTGTTCCCCATGAGGAGAGTGATTGAACTTGATTCGCAATTAGGACTTTTGCTTAATCTTTTTTGCCACCCAAAAACGTTTCATCCTTTGTGAATGCTCTTGTCTCTGTTCATCTGTCCATTTTATTCCAGGTTGACGATTTAATTTTTGCTCAAACTACACATGTGCGATTTTATAGCGACATTCAGTTCGATCTTCGAGATTTTGTATATAGATCTTTTTGGACCCGTTTTAGCTACTCTGTTCTGCATTTACTCTTCATCGAGTAGTTACTTCCGTATTCTGGACTGTTCCATCCTGTAGACATGTGCATAGAACTTTGCTAATCGTTTTCCGATTTCTTTCCGTTATCGTATTTGTCTTTCGATAAAGTTCATTATGAGGTCTTTTCAACCAAATGCCGTTTCTATTGATTGGCCCTAAATCATTCTAAGAATTTTTCGTTCTTGTTTTTGTATTTCTCTAATTCTTGAATGACCGTCAATAACCATTGTTTCAGATGCGTAGATTGCTTCTGGAAGAATCGTTGTGTTATAAAGTCTCAATTTGGCGGCTCTCGAAATGCACTTTTTGTTATAGTTAACCCATGTTAGCTTGAAGGCTCTTTGGAGCTTGGTAATTCTCTGTTCATTAGCGACTCGGTTTAAACCTGAGGACTGTATAACTTCTCCGAGGTATTTCAAATGGCCGACTTGCATAATTTCATCATATTTTGTGATAAGAGAAGATTTATTTTTAGGTTTTCTTTCCAATGTATTTGGTTTTATCATAAGAAATTTTTAACCCGGTTTTCTACGCAATTTTATGTAGTTTTTCAATGGCGAGAATGGCTACAGTTCTGTTGTCTGTGATGATAGCAATATCGTCTGCAAAGGCGGGACATTTGATATTTATTCGATTTTGTTTTTTGATTTGACTGGTATGCCCTTCACGTGTTTTCACATTGAACGAGAACGAGAACGAGAAGTTCCATTACCTAATGAACTTTCATGAAACGATATTGAAAAGTATTGGCGAAAGTCCTGCTGCACACCGGTTTTGATTTCAAATGGATCTGATACTTCGCCTATGAATTTTACCTTTGAAGTTGTACCTGTAAGTGTATGTTCTTTAATTTTTCGGGTCTTTTGATGAATCCTAAATTCTTTCATGGTTTTAAGAAGTGTTTCTACCGAATCGTATGCTATCTTGAAGGCAGTGAATGTGATTACTGTATTTCTACATTTCCTCATCTGTTATATCATCTTCAAAGTCCAGATCTGTTCAGCAAATGATCGGCCTTTTCTGAATCCAGCTTGGTATTCCCCAAGTAATGGATCCGCTTAGTGTTCTACTCTGTTCAGTAGTGCTTTAGAAAGTATTTTGTACGCAACAGGGAGTACGAAAATTCCCCTGTAATTATTGATATCAATCTTGTTCCTCTTTTTGCGCAATGGATGTATCAGCGCGCATTTCCAATCCTCTGGTATCTGTTCCGTTCTCCAGATTTCTGATATTAAATGATGAAGTTTTTGCGTCATAGTAGTATCGTTCAGTTTCCAGAGCTCCGCAATAATCCCATCTTCACCTGCTACTCTGTTGTTTTTGAGTTGCTTGATAATTGCCGTAATATCTTCCATATCAGGAGCTTGCGAGTCTGGATGCGTAAACATCGAAAATTCGAACATTTGCAGTTATTTTTTAGTTTCAAACGTTCCATCGGATTTTTTGAAGCAAAGACTGGGCGCTTGGTATCCTCTTTTTAATTTTTATTGGGTTGAAATTTTGTTTTTATTTGGAGGGGATGGTGGTCCGAATAAAAGATCCTTTTGCGAGTTCTGACATTTAAAATTTTCTTTACGTTGTTCTTAGAAGTTGCGACATCATCAATTTGATACTTCTTATTGTTAATAAATGCCATATATAGAAGAATTGCATATTCGTTACATCTTGATATTACTTCGCGGATGGTGAAAATGTGATCCATTGTACTGTATGAGTTACACAATTTGATGTGTAAAACACAATAAGGAATGAAATCTCTAAACCCGGAGAGTTCACGTGGAAGCCTAGCAGTGGAGACTTCCTTTGCAGGTGTGTTCTTTTGTTGTGGATTCCATCTCCAGGTTCGTACACCTTGAACTCGACTACGCCGTTCTGAGGAGAGCCAATAAGCTCGAAACACGTGTCAACGGCTGCTTCCAATTGAGTTGCGGGCTATACCGATAATTGTATTTTTGTCATTAAAACACAATATATATATATATATATATATATATATATATATATATATATATATATATATATATATATATATATATATATATATATATATATATATATATATATATATATATATATATATATATATATATATATATATATATATATATATATATATATATATATATATATAGTACAGTAAATTTCCGTGTTTAACCAACCACGTGTGGATGTGAATAATATGTTTGATATTTTTATAGTGAAAATTGAGAATTGAAATTACATTTCAAAAGTTTGGTTTCACACACATTTCACTCACTTTCGCCGGCAGGTATCGAAGACGACAATCCGAGCGTCGAAATAACTGGTTGACGAATAAACGAGTTGTTAGATATGAATTGAATTGAAGTTGCATCTCAAAGTGTATACCTCGGTAGCTTAGCGCTCCAAAGCAGTGGGGCGTAAACCTGAAGACCTGGGTTCGAATCCCAGTCGAGTTCAAAACTTTTGGAATGTAATTTCAATTCTCAATTTTCACTATAAAAATATTAAACATATATATATATATATATATATATATATATATATATATATATATATATATATATATATATATATATATATATATAAGGAAATGAAATTTTTTGTGCTCATGGCACTGAATGAATATTTGAGAATATGAACACTACAAAATTCATTTGAAAAATTCAAAAATTAATCAATATCTACACATATTAATATTATTAATCAATTGTTCACATATCTATCGCTACTATAACATTCTCTTGATTAATTTGAATTTTTCAAATGAATGTTGTAGTGTTCATTTTCTTATATATATATATATATATATATATATATATATATATATATATATATATATATATATATATATATATATATATATATATATATATATATATATATATATATATATATATTTATATATATATATATATATATATATATATATATATATATATATATATATATATATATATATATATATATACAATGAGTATGTGTGTATTTGTATTGTAGTTTTAAATATAGTATTATGAGTATTATGTTATTATTCAAATATTTCATTTGGGAACATACCTGTGCCAGACCAGACGTATTTCATAAGAAACTGCTCTAACATGACGAACCATAGTTTTACTCCGAACATATATTCCATATGTTGAACAAGAATTTGGTAAGCACTTCTCAAATGACTCTGCTCCACCTGATGCCCATTGTAAAATGCGATCTCTTCAGCATTAGAAACAATTCTGCCGTGCACATGTCGTAGGTAGCCCTTTTTCTCTGCTTCCTGTGCCACAAGATGTCCAAATTTGGGAGAAACAATCCTCAAAATTAAAGCAGAGAGTAATACTACTCCAGAAATGATTACAGGCCCAGTAATTAAATTCGCATTCCTGGATTTGACTAAATTTGCTAATGCGACAGTCATAAGTAAGATATCAAACATTGGCTTTGTCACTTGACCGTAGAGATGTGACACAGTAGACGCAACGGTTTCGATATCATCTGTCAAACGTTGAGAACAATTGTCTAAACGTCCATCAAGAACGGTAACTCTGTAGTAGCTTTGGTTTTTGAAATATAATTTGTAAGAATGTTCAACCAGTCTGGTACGAAAACTTAGAGCTATTTTGGACTCCAAGTATTTGATCAAACTGTTGATGAATGTGGCTGGTACAGCAACTGCAAACCATTTCGCTAATTGAATCATGAAATTTCTAGGCTCCTTTCTCACGGTATATTTAACTATAGCTCCTTCTAAATTGGCTACGTATATACTTAGGAATGTTCTCAAAAACAGGAAAAAAGTATGCCCAGATAAGAGAGCTATTTCTTGCGACATGACTCTAGGAATCATTATTCTTATCAATCTAAGAAATTGTAAGATGAATCTCAGATTCAAACCAGGTATAGCATTTCGTGATTTTCTTCTTTGCGACATAGCACTCTGTGTTTTTGGATTCCCATTTTGCTGTATGATGTTAGTTTTGACTAGATTATTATTTATATTAATTTGTTCTTTGTTAACTTTGTGAAAATATCTATCCAAGAGCGGATAAGCCACTTTATAGCCATAGGTGAACATTACAGCTGCGATAACTGCACCTGACAATGCCCTCTGATTAATTTTGAGGGCATTTTCGGTCTTTTCTAATAATTTCGACGATACTGTTGGCATTTTGAATCGGTTTTCGGAATACAGTTGAAGAGTATTTTTACGTTATAAGCTATTTGTCGTTTTGCTACGGATTCTGCATGTCATGGTTGAAGCGTCAAAAGGAACATCGCCTGAAATGAAATAATAATATGTTATCTCCAGAAACTCGCTAGTGGTTTATATTAATATCGCGAACAGTTTTTCATTTATAATCAGAAAAGTGTTAATTGAAAATTCTGAAATGGAAGATGGTTGATTCACTTAAAATGATGAATTCTTCGTATTCGTCAGTAGTATAAGAATGTATAATCTGTAGGTATATTTGATTACCCGTATACTTAATATTCTTGGGTTTATCATTTTAAATGAATCAGTAACATGGAAAGAAAATAATTAATTATTCATTAATCAAACCAACATTTATTTGATATAGACGAAATACATTGATTTGAGTGCTTGGCTGTAAGCCGACTTCTGTTGTTAGAAGTCAGAAATACTCTCGCGAGTCAGTCATGTTATGGTAACAATGCGGACGGACAGTTGAAATTGAAACTGAGAGACCGTGTTGCCAACTGAAAAACCAGCAAATAAAGTCGACCAAAAACAAAGAATGAATGAGATGTAATTTGTTGAAAAGATGTCAGTATAGAAAAACGCATTACTTTCTAAGATGTTTCAAACTTGAATCTCAAAAATGGTCATTGGCTTAGAAAAAATATCGATTATCATACATTTTTGATAATGAGAATTTTATATCGATACATCGGAATATTACATATCGCTCAAAAATTATATTGGAAAATTATCGATATATTGATGTATCGATATTTTTCCAACAAGAAAATTCGCTCGAGTAGTCGTAAACAAGGCACCGCCTAACTCAAGAGTGAACATTGTATACCTATTACCTGCCGTGAGGGTATAAATACCTTTTTGAGTCTACTTGATATATTCGAGGTAACCGTACCAAGTCAGCAAATAAAACTGCTGATAATGCTCTGTGACAAATAGTGATTGACATATACATATAAGCATGAGAGGAAAGTGAAATAATATTTGGAATATATTTAAATTGAATGATTATAGGGGAGATTCCAACAAGTATATTGCCAGTGCGAATCACGAAATGAGAATGGAGACAGGCACTACTATATCATCCACGTCCACTGATTGATTAAAACTAAAAGGAGGATGAAAGATAAAGAAGTTCCGAACCAAACTTTTCCACTCACCGAAAAAACTGGAGAAAATGTCTTCTCAGAAGTACCCTTGAGAAACAGACACACATAATTGAGAAATGATGAAATACCAATGGAAAGCCAAGACAAAATCAATAGCGTAGAAGTTTCCTCCAGATGGACTACATAGGAGGATTGATGATCACAAAAGACTTGTAGAGAATATCGAAGGACTTACTACTGACAAATTCCATTCGAAATACCACAGAAATGATACCAGCACTTTTGTGAAGAACGAGAATGCCTTAAATTGAGTACATTCATCCCTAAGAGAACAGAATATAGAGTACCATAACCCCACAAAGACTTAAATAATGAAAATTGACACAATCTTCAAAATGAATAAAGCCAAACGACCAATATATCTGGTAATCACAGGAGAACATATATATATATATATATATCGCATACCTTATACAATATACTATATATCGCATACCTTATACAAACAATTACTAACCCACAACAGCATACCACCGAGAATATACGAACTCCTAAAAGTCCACAAACCAAACATGCCTTTGCGCCCAATAGTGTCATCCATCCAATCCCCACTTTATAATCTGGCAAAACACTTTGCAACAGTTCTGTCAAAAAAACAAATACTACGTAAAAAACTCCATCGAACTTAAAACAGAACTGGACCAAATAGTTGTTCCCAACAACCACCAACTATACTCATTGGACGTGATCTCATTGTATACGAACACTCCAAACCAAATAATACCAGATATCATAGGACAGAAATGGACACAACTACGCGAACATACATCTATTCCACAGGACGAGTTTGCCCTGCAATTTACTCTCCACACCAACTACTTCCAATATAAAGATCAATTTTACCAACAAACAGACGGTGTAGCCATGGGCAGTCCGGTTTCGAGTATAACAGCCCAGATAGTCATGGAATACGTTGAGGAACAAATACTAACAAATAGAAAATTCAAGATCACATTATACAAAAGATATGTAGATGACTGTTTGCTTATCATCCAATGACGTGGATGTGATTTTGAACGACTTCAACAATTTTCACCCAAAGTTACAGTTTACTCTTGAGAGCGAAAGTAATGGATCCATCAATTTCCTAGACATGACAATAATCCGTGACAAGGACAAACTGTACACAAAATGGTATACCAAGAATACAGCCACAAACCGATTGATTAACTTCCACTCGGCACATCATATATCACAAAAAAGAAGTATAGTAGACAGTATCATATATAGAGCCATCAAATTGACATCCCCCAAATATCGACCAGAATCTCTTGACAAAGCGAAATCACTATTAGCACTCAACAATTACCCTACACATATAATACAGAAAAGCCTAAAGAGTCGGGTACATAGGACATACAACACAGTGCAAAGAACTAACACACCAGATTCAGCGGATAGAAAAACATATATACCGATGCCATACGTTACACACTTAACACCCAAAGTGATCAACATTTTGAAACCCTTCAACGTACAGATAGCACACTAACCGCAAAACCAAATCAGACAACTATATACCAATCTGAAGAGCAAAGTTCCAATCGATAAAAGATCCCACCTGGTGTATAGCATACCCTGCAAGAATTGCGATAAAGTATACATCGGACAAACAGCTCAACGTCTACAAGACAGATTAAAAGGCCATAAATATGCTAAAACTGAAAACACCGCACTGAACAAGCACGAACAATCTGAAAAACACGATTTCGACTACGGAAGAACTAAAATACTCACAGCGGAGAGGAATCTTAAATCTCGAGAAATGCTAGAAATGATTTTTATTCAAATGAACATAGATAACACAGTTAACAACAAAACGGATATAAAGGGTCCTAAGTTCAATATATACCCCATTATTATAATACTACAGGCACATGCGCACCGCTACATATCGCATAACTCAAACCTTCCTTTTCAAACAGTGATGTGAAAACTACCGACGAATATTTTGGTGAGATACAATTTTTCTTTTATTCTTTTGTTTTGTTGCTTTTATAGTTTTGTATTTTATCCTGTGATGTTTCTTTCAACTTCATTCAAGTCTAATTGTCCCAGTCTCAATTTTAATCAGGTTTTTTGTCTCAAATTTTAGCTGAAGAAGATGGAAACTCCATTGAAACGTTCATCAAACCTTTGATTATTCAACGTTTAATTAGTCTAGTACACCTGCTATACCACAAACAAACATCTGTATTTAATACGACCGACAGGTAAAAAACGACGAATTTGATATATATATATATATATATATATATATATATATATATATATATATATATATATATATATATATATATATATATATATATATAGTTGAATGTTGAACGACTGTTGATATGTATTTTCAGTGTTTAATTGGAATTGCAGTCTAGGACAGGAAAATCAGTTACCTCTTTAGTATTTTCCAAGCTTTCGAAAATGTTTATTTTCTTCTTCAGGGCTAAAATAGTACAAAAATTAACAGTTTATATAGCAAGGCACTATAAAAAGTTTTCTTCTTACAATTACTGTGAAGTTAGACCGAGAGTACATCAGTTTTTTGAATTTTGAAAATAAGTACAAGTGTTACAAAAAAAAGTGTGTACAAAGTATATATATATATATATATAAATATATATATAAATATATATATAAATATATATATAAATATATATATATATATATATATATATATATATATATATATATATATATATATAATCCTGTAGTAGTTAACGGAAGAAGTTAATATAATTAGCTTTTCCAAAGTAGGCTGGATAGGGTATTGGAGCAAGAAACAAGTAGCACAGTGTCACGGGTGACAACGGTAGGGACATGTAACTTGAGACTACCATACCAAACCAGAGTGTTCAGAATGTGCTAAAGAACATAAGAAATAAGTTACTAATTTGTAGTTCTGGCTATTTCTCATTATTGTCAAAATGTAGGTATGGACCTTTATATGTAATTGTTTGCCGTGGTGTTGAACTTTTTTGTTTTTAGTATATTGTACATGATGATGCTGTTCTGAAACAGCGAAACCGGTTGTACGTTTCATAATATAATTTGGAAATTTAAAGAAAAATGTGTTTTACATACTTTATTATTATTAAATCGTCCTACTACCAAAAAATGGACAATCTACAAACATATATATATATATATATATATATATATATATATATATATATATATATATATATATATATATATATATATATGAAATGGTATTATCCCTGTGTGAGTTCATTTTTATAATGAGGGTTAAATGAAACACAATTCTCACAACTCCAAGTTGTGAGAATTGTGTTTCATTTAACCCTATTATATATATATATATATATTATTTCGAAAATTTTCAGCAATAACAGGCTTTTTTTGATATGAAAAAGTTTATTTTTGTTGACGTTTCGTTGTTATATTACAACTTTGTCAAAACTAATTCGAAATAAAATATCTTAAACAGGCAATAAATCAATTTCAAGATATATATATATATATATATATATATATATATATATATATATATATATATATATATATATATATATATATATATATATATATAATTCACTCAAGTCGATCCAGCCGTTGAGTTGCAGTATATTAATAATAAATTGAAATTGAAATACTATACTCTACGTAAGTTTCAGGTGGCTAGTCCCTTATGATGAATAATACCTAAATTTCTGATTTAATTTTTGAATTAACGTAAAATCAATATGAATTATTTCTATTTGTAAATTCCTGATTTCAATTTATTTCAAAATTAAATCAGAACTTCCTCAATTTCTGAAATAATTTTGAAATGTCAGAAGGCATAATTTCTACTTGAAGTCAGAAATTTCCAAATAGAAATGATGCATTTTGATATTTCGTCCATTTCAAAATTGATTCAGAAATTAAGTTATCACTCTTAATAATGGGATAACCGCCGAGAACATACTCGTTTAGTTAATATGTTAAGTTTCACTCAGTGAAACTCAATCTGAATGTTATATAATATATTATATCCTTAGGTAGCTCTTTGCACATTTGATTGACTGCCACGACCTGTCAGGTCGTCTTCCCCGGCATTGTAAATTGTAAACAATATAAGTGAGAAAAGATCTCGCGCACTTAGAGGTAAATTGTCACTATCATAAAAGGTCAAAAAAAAAAGAGCACATAATTTGAAATGTCACTATCACAAAAGATCACCAAAGTGAACAGAGTTCTCGCGCACGTAGCGGTAATCGCCACTCACGAATATAGAAGGATGCACTCTTTGTATGAGGTATCGATCGACATAGACTCTATGTCATAGAGGATAGATCGATACATTAGTTGGTTGTCAAATGTCAAATATTATGGTAGCTTTCAGAATTTAAATTTGTGAACAACCTTAGGATTTATCAATATATATGAAAATAATCTGATAGATATTAAACAACAGTAGTTAGCTAAAATTTAGTTAATTTTTTACCCCCTTAGAATAAATATGTAGGAACAAAGATATAAAAATTCTAACTGGTTATTCATTTTAAACTATTCTCTCAATTTGATTTCTGAACGACGGCGGACACATATTTAATTCCGAGGTGAATTGTTACCGATTTGTCGGCACAATAATCAATTGCCGGATCATAGTGGAATGCAGCTCGTTCAAGAATCACAGAAGCACTGCGTCTGCGGATTCGCTCAATTTCATTATGTCGTGCTTGCTGTTGTTGTGATTGATGTGC
The DNA here is from genome assembly GCA_030704895.1 of Henosepilachna vigintioctopunctata. NCBI lineage: Eukaryota > Metazoa > Arthropoda > Insecta > Coleoptera > Coccinellidae > Henosepilachna > Henosepilachna vigintioctopunctata. Next base: position 3,869,165 of record JARQZJ010000036.1, on the reverse strand, counting down.
ATCTGAGCCTATTTACTTCATTACCACTCACTAAAGAACGCAATTCTGACATAGCAATACGACTATTTTCTTGATCTGTCTCTCTCTGGTCATCAGTGCGGTTAACACGTGAGGTAGCTCTTCGTACATTTGACTGACTGCGACGAACTAAGTCAGGTCGTCTTCTCCTTGGCATCGTAACGTAATATAGTAAATTGAAGTGAAGAAAATTCGCGCTCACTTAACAGTAAAGTGTCACTATCACCAAAATATCAACAAAAAAGAGCACACTACTTGGAATGTCACTACCAGAAAGCATCACAAAAGCAAAAAAATTCTCGCGCACGTAGCGGTAATCGTCACTTACAAACATTGATGTACTCATAAAATATCGCAACCATGATAGTAACACAATTTTGTTAATAGGAAAACTTTTTTCCGTGTTTTGAGGTTAGCTCCGTGGTTGTCAAATATTATGGTTGCGTTCTGAAACTCAAGTTGTGACCAAACTTAAGCATTTATCAAACTTAAAAAAATTGTCTGATACGGTAACAACTGAAGTTAGCTAAAATAAAGTTACGCAAATTTGAAAATTGATTAAAAATCAGTACTACTGATGATTTATTACATTTTGTGACTATCCGATTCTGTCACATTCGCTGTTTTGTTTCGGAACGCGACATCAAATCCACCAAAGCGCACGCGAATAATTTAATATGAACTTTATCGGATAGTAGTAAAGTTCAAATTGACTCCACATTTTATTTAGAAACGTTTGTATGGGAAATAGAAAAGTGCTGTTTTTAGAGTTTTCCCGGCAATTATTCGATTTTTTCTCGCCTTTTAAACCTTCCTGGAACTCCACGAACATTTCAAGACTAAGATAAGATAAATCCGTTCAGTCCGATAAAGTTCATATTAACTCCATATATATATATATATATATATATATATATATATATATATATATATATATATATATATATATATATATATATATATATATATATATATATATATATATATATATATATATATATATATATATATATATATATATATATATATATATATATATATATATATATATATATATATATATACTTTTACGATTTTATTCTTCACTCTAAGATGAGATACGATGAGAGATGAGTTACATTATTTTTTCGAAATGTGCTCGTCTTTCGTTTGATATAAAAAACTAGTTGGTACAACTTTCAACTCAATTTCTCTGATAGCTTACGCTTTAGAATCCAGTGAACTTTTTCTCGAGGAGGAAAACTACAAAAGATAGCTACAAAGGGTGAAATCGAAATTTTGTTTCGATAAGTGGTTTTTTTGAACCCATTTCTTGAAGTTACATACCTCCTAAGATCATTTTCACAGAGTTCGAACTGGATTTCTGAATCCGCACTAAAGCCCATTTGAGTTCTGATGATAAAATCTTGCAGATTATAAAATCTTGTAGATGTAACGCAGAGACCGTTAGTAGAGGGTGCCACTGTATCTGCCGTGAAGCCAACATTTAAATTAAAGAAATGATTGTATTCTCTAATTTTCTTGAACACTAGGCTCAATATTACACGGAAGTATTGAACAATAATACCATAATAATCTCAATAAAATTGAAGTGTCTACATGTTGAGAGCGATCGAATAATTATCATGACTTACAATAGAAACAGAACATAGCAAAGTTATATATACAAAATAGAGGTTAGTATTTAAAGTAGGAATTTTTTTTATTCACAATCGGCTTTTCCTTCTATGTTCTACTCGGGTTCGGTTTTTTGATCTTTTTGGTCGATAAAAAAAGCAGGGCGTTCATTACAGAAAACTCCATAAATGGATTTCATTAGACATTTTTCATTATTCACCAAAAGTGACCAAACATTTCTGTCAATCGTACAAATATTTTCAATGTATCTTTCCTAAATTTTTCGCATTTTTTTTCGTTATGGTGTGGCATTGAAATGATACAAACAGAAGATTTATCAGTAAATATATCGAGCTAAACGCACGAAACATGTTTGCGCCTCAATTTTATTCATTTTATCATTGTATTATTGCTCAATACATTCGTGAAAGATTGAGCGAAGTGTTTAATTTAAATGGATATTCAATCATGTTTAAGAAAGAGATAATCTAGAATTCCATCTTAGTTACTCATATCTTTATTTATTTATCTACACAAATTTTGAATAATATCTGTAACTTTTTTGAGAACAATAACAGTTAAGACAAAAAACAATTAGGGAAAAAACAAACATAACAACTCATTCGTTCTTGCATTCTGTTCTGCCTGGTTTTCGGAAAACATTATTTTCATTATTTCGTTATTTTCGAATACTTGAATTATATATATACATATATATATATATATATATATATATATATATATATATATATATATATATATATATATATATATATATATATATATATATATATATCTTCTCTAAGTTGATTAATATTTTCACCGTAGTTCATGCAGCTGATCATGTAAAAATATCTAGACCTTTTAGTCTTATAATCACAGTTGCCAACTCTATTTCAATATTTGTATGTAGTAGATGTATCACGACAGACAACATCCTTGTTTATTTTTTTTTGAGATCTATTGCATTCTATCCCTATGTAGATGCACTCTAGAAGACTACCTGAGACCATATAGAGAAAAGACAACAGAGTTCAGTTACTGAGAAGAGGCAATGCTAACGGTATCGATGAGAAAAGTGCCACGATGAAACATGTGAAATTAATAAAACCTCTTTATTAACTAATTCTTATAATGGTTACTATTATTTTCATTTATGGAGTGATCAATACAAACTTGTTGGCACTGTTATCTGTACAGCCATTCCCTTACATACAGTGCCTTTTGGATATTCAAGTCGTCTACAATATATCGTCTATATCCTACGAAAGTCGGCATATCCTATATGTCACAAAGTATTGAAAATGCCTCCACTAGGGCCACTATATTCATTGGCTTTCGGAAATAGGCCCGATTCTAAACATTTTGTCGTATCCAGAAATACAATAATTGGTTTCAAATGGCGTCATTCGGCGTATCGAATGTGATTCAAAAAATTTTTAAAGTATATTAAAAAACAAAGAACTTTCACCACCACGTGACTGATGCCAAATACGTTGGAAGGTTTCAACTGAAATGGCGTAAAGTACGTTGTAGCTATATGAATTGGAAGAAGTAGCCAGAAGTGAGTGTGTAAAAAAGTTGATAAGGAAATTTCAGTGCTAACAAAGTATTTTGGGAGACACGTGGCAGTTTTATGATGGCACTACAACCAATTCGCTATACACTATCCCATATTACATATATCTATTATATGTTTACCTTTGCACATTCAGGGTCAAATATGTCACATAACAGGTTCCTCATTGCCAACGTTGGATAGAGGATATATAAGGATTAATTGACAGGTTAATTCACTTTCGCTATATCAAACGAATTAATATATGGAATTATTGATGATTCGACTGATTATAATAATAATAAATATATATATATATATATATATATATATATATATATATATATATATATATATATATATATATATATATATATATATATATATATATATATATATATATATATAGTTTCAAGATTCGCAGGTCATTCAATACTAGTAAATACTGAGACTCTTAATTGAAATATCGAAATATTTCGAATAAAACTCTCAGGAAGTTTCTCACACAAATGTTGTCAACGAGAACGAACCCATCACTTTCGAGAGTGAATATTAAGAGCGTTTCGAAAAATTGCCCTGCCGCTTTATGATTTTATACAATGTTAATTTGAATCGCCTTTATGGTTCACGAGTTTTATGTGTATTAAGATGAATGCATTTTGGAAGAGTCTTCACTTAGCGTACCCAAGACTTTTCTTTTTCTTCTTTCCTCATATTGTCCCGTTATACGGGGTGGGCTTTCTTGATCTTGAGGCGCCATTCCTTCCGCTGGTTAGCATCGTCATCCGATAGCCTCATTCTCTTCATGTCCCTCTGGACATTCGTCAACCAAGAAGTTGGTGGTTTACCTCTCCCTCTCATTTGTGTAGCAATGTAAAGGCACTCTTTTATTAAATGGTCTTCGGGACGTCGCTTAACATGACCATACCATCTTAGCCTGCACTCGGTGAGTTTGTCCGAGATCGATGCAACATTAAAACTACCCCGGATGAATTCATTTCTTATTTTGTCTCTCATTGTAACTCCTCCTGCCCATCGCAACATAAGCATTTCTGTAGTATGTAATTTTTGCTCGTGCATATTCTTTAAGGCCCCTGTTCCGATACCATAGAGCAAAACTGGTCTGACAACTGATTTATAGGCCTTCTTTTTGTCCTTATAGGCAAATTTGGATCCCGTAAGACTTTGGTGGGCTCACGCCTTTTACTCCACACAGCGGTTATATCGCCGGATATAGACCCATCCTCTGTGAAAATTCCGTGAAATTATTTGCAATTTCTCCATCGGGTAGTTCATAACGATATTAAAAAGTAAAGGGGTTAAGGCGCTTCCTTGATGAACTCCTTCGTTTATATCAAAACTCTCCGATTAGACAGCCGCGCTTCTGGCACTTGTCTGAATGTAATTATTTAAGTCTATAACAAGTCTAATTCAACGTTCGGGGACATTTTGAGATCTAAGAGCTTGCTATATTAGCGCTCTCGGTACACGGTCAAAGGCTTTTTCAAGCTCTACAAAGATTATCCATGGATTATCCTTGTTTTCCCTTGCTTTTTCTATCAACAATCGGAGAGTATGAATCGGATCTGTTGTTCCTCTGCCTGCTGTGAAACCAAATTGGTTCTCTGACAATTTCATAATATTTTGAAGACGCTCGCTTAGGAGACATTTCCAGATTTTGAGGGTATGTGATGTCAGTTTTATGCCCCGAAAATTCGCAGAATCTCGGACATCCCGACTGTTTTCATAAGGAAGGACTAAAATACTATTTCTCCAAGCAGCCGGAATTGCTTCTCTTTCCAAAATACTGTTGAATAATTCGGTTAGCCAAGCAGCACCGTCTATTTTGAAAATTTTCCACAGGTCAGAGTGTATATCGTCCGGGACGGTCCCTTTGTGGTTTTCTTTTGTTGTACCCTAGACTTTTCTTGAAGTTAGTTAATTCCAACCTCCCTATACAGGCTATTAATCAAGCTGAAAACAGTTTTATGACAGTGTTTTATACAATTTTTGTGAATTTCAGTCTAGAGTTTTCCATGGAACTATACTTTTAAACATGTTCCATCCACTGCTGTGCAATGCGTTACTTGAGGTTATTAATCAATTTAGTATGTTGACCGTGACATAAAATGAATACCACAATTTTCTTCGATAGTTAACAGAATTGTATACGATATATTAAATCGAAGTTCTCATTTATAAGTTGAAGTTCAAACGCAATTTCAACGTTTTGAATCGCACTCACGATAAGAACTCTATCTTTCATCGAAATGGGAATATTGTTGAGTTCTTGAATTGTATCGTATTCTTGAAGTGATATAGAATAGAGTACAATTTGGAGGATATTTTTGTAGTTCAGAAAAGAGTAATGAGAATAATTTGTAAATTACCTTTTAGAAAATCCTGTCATGGTTTATTTAAAGAAAAAAATATTTTTACGGTGTTCGGTTTATATATAGTGGATTGTGTAATTTTTTAAATTAACAACAGGGAAAGGTTCACATAAAGTAGCACACAATCATGGCATTATGCAAGAACGTTAAATTTCAATTTTCCAACACCGTCTAACCTAACGGAGAAAAATCCTTCATAATATGTATGAAACTCTTCAATAAACTACCGAATGAAACTGAGGAAATAAAAAAAGCAAACAATTTGTATAGAGGGTTAAAACACTATTGATACATAATGAGCCCGTAAACTTAACGAATTCTTCAATATGTAAAAGATAATAGCTGATTATTTGTAGAAAATTTGATACGATTGTTTGACGCTGTTTGTTCAATTCTTGAATGTAGAACATTACTCTGATGTTGTATGTGAAGATTATACAAATAAAGCTCATTTTTATTATTATGTATGGTTCCATTGATTGTCGCGGATTTTTTTTTTACCCTATAAATTTATTTATGTACTACAGTCCATTCATAATAACGCCCTCCATTACTTGTTCGTAAAATCTTTCTCTTTTCATGGAAATAATGAAAGAAATGACATTAGCACTATTCATTTTAGCTAGATCAATATTTAGTTGCTTTAATCAACCGCTATGACAACAGAAACTTTGCATCTTTATGCAGGTAAATAATATATTGTGAATATGGCGAACGACGAGGACGTGGAAAGTGATCACTCCGGTGTTTCGGAAAAGTTGCGTAATAAATGTGAAAAAATTTGCGGTCATTGTAATAAAGAAGTGACTAAAAGTGTAAAGTGCTTTAAGTGCAAAGTGGACTTTCAGCCATCATGCCTAGTACAGGCTTCAAATAAAAAATCCACTGCGTGTGTACATGTAGCGAAACAAGAAATGCAACCGATGGCGACAACTCGCCAAGTTTACGAGTTAGCTGATGAGACTTTATTCCAAAACGAGCAAGTAGAAAATCAATTTTTAAAAATGAAAATCAAATATCTAGAAAAATTACTTTTGGAATCTCAAAGTAAAAATAAAATCCTCATTCAAAACAATGAACTACTGTTAGAAAAAATTCATAGTTATGATAAAAAAACACAGATTGATAATAATCGCGCTGTATCAGAACGAGATAATATACTTCGAGTTAGAAGAGATAAGGTAAACTCAACCTCTCTCTCTCTTGATTCGTCATCAAAACCAGAAGTTGACGTAGCGAATAAACAGAATTCTGTTTCTAGCAGAAGTGCGTCAATGTTAGGTCCAAAAAATGTCAAAGATATGTCACAAAAGCCGAGTCAGACTTCATTAACAACTTCAGAAGTTGAAGTTCAAAAGCATAATTATGAAGATATTGAAATAAACACAAAGCGTAGTAAAAGTTTACATCACACGTCTAATTCTATGAATGAGATGACATCTTATGTCAGTGATGAACAATGGAAAATTGTCGAACGACCTAAGAAACAAGTAAAAAAATTAATTTGTACTGGATTGAAAAAAACAGATGGAACAATCAACTTTCAAGGTGCTCAAAGAAAAAAATGGGTATACGTGGGAAGAATAATAGAAAAAGAAGTTTCAGAGACAACGATTGAATCTTATATTAAAGGCGAAGTGCAAGGTGATATAGAAGTCAAAAAGCTGGAAACTAAGGGTCAGAACTCTGCATTCAGTGTCGGCTTCTCGTCCACGAAGGACTACGAAAGAGTTTGCTGTCCAGAATTCTGGCCTGAAGGCGTTGTGGTGAGGGAATTCTCATTCCGTAATTTTTTCTCCAAGACCAAAATTCCGCCTCGGATAGGATAGCAAGAGCTGGGTGTCCTGTAAAGCAAGTAGTAAATTCTATCCCACACAAAGCATAAAATTTTAGTGTCATGCACCAAAACATTCAATCGATATCGACATCTTACCTAAAATTACAAGATATGATACATGTATACTCTCCAGATATTATTGGAGTTACGGAGCACTGGCAGAGTCTTAACCAGTTGCAAGGTTATGGTATCAAGGATTACAAACTAGTCACCAGCTACTGTAGAGATGCAGGATGTCATGGAGGAAGTGCAATCTTTGCAAATAACAAATATGAACCTATAGTAAGAAGTGATCTAGAAAGACTATCAGTATACAGGGTAATTGAATGCTGTGCGGTACAACTGTATCATAATAAGCAAAAACTAATTATTATTTGTATTTATAGACCTAGTACACCGCCTTATGCTGATATGAATACGTTCTCAGAAAAACTCAGCCAAATATGTGATATTTGTATATCTGAAAATGCAAGAATAATTATGATGGGCGATTTTAACATAGACATTATGGATACAAAAATTGAGTCTCATAAATTTCTATCTTTACTTGGAGGTTTTAACATTGTTAATACAGTGGATGAACCTACACGTATTACTGCATCTTCCTCAACCTGCCTCGATAACGTTTTTACAAACATCGATAGTGTATACTATGAGCCTACAGTAATAGTAACCCATATATCAGATCATTTAGCCCAGCTTGTAAAATTTAATATATCTATTGATGTTACTAAACCTAAGTGTATATATTAGGAAATATAATGAACCTGCTTTCAATAACTTTGTAGCTAGCTTATCACAGAAAGTGTGGGATGAGCTTTATAAAATTCCACCAGAGAATGTTGATGAAATGTGGAATACTTTTCATCAATATTTCATATTTGAGTTTGAGCGAAATTTTCCTAAAAATAAAGAAATTCTCAATAAACGTGTCAATCATTATAAACAATCACAGAATGTGAAGAACATTAAACAATTGCTTGATTCCGTGTATGTTATGCACATATCTAGTCCAAATTATAAAGAATTGTATAAAGTAATTAAGAATAAATATGACAAAACCCTTGCTGAAGAAAAACGAAATTACTATGAGAAAAAAATCTCAGAATCATCTAATAAACCAAAAACAACTTGGCAAATAATACGAGACATCACTAATAAATCAAAAAAACCCCGTAATGCAATGATAGAAGGTAATTCTACCGAAATAGCAAATAAATTTAATGAATATTATATAAATATAGCACCAAATCTTACATCTTCTATGCTGAAAACTATTAAGTGGAATTTTAAAATGATGCGAAATATGAAATCATTTTTTATTTTTGATATAACTGACGATGAAATACGAAAAGTCATGAATAAATTGAAATGTAAACCATCTACATATAAAAAGAGCATTGGATCATATAATTAAACCATTAACTTTTATTATAAATTGTTCATTTAAAAAAGGTATTTTTCCTGAAGGGCTAAAAATCTCAATTGTTAAACCATTATACAAAAAAGGGGATGTCATGGATATGGCTAGTTACAGACCAATAAGCCTGATAACTTCCTTTGCAAAGATCTTGGAAAGGATACTGACAGATAGGCTGATAAAGTTTCTTGAGAAATTTAAAATATTGACAACTTGTCAACATGGCTTTCGGAGGGACCGAAGTACACAATCCGCTATATTTGAACTGACCAAGGCTACAGTTGATTCGCTGGAGAAAGGTGAGATTCCAGTTGCTCTGTTTGCCGATTTTTCAAAGGCTTTCGACTGTGTTGTCCACGAAAGGCTTCTATGCAAATTAGAATGGTGTGGAATAAGGAACGAACAACTAAAACTTTTTGAGAGTTACTTACAGAACAGAAAACAAAGAGTATCCTTAACACTAAAAAATAATTCAGTTATATCATCTGAGAAAGTCATAAAAATGGGAGTTCCGCAGGGCAGTATTCTTGGACCCATTCTTTTCGTCATATACATTAGTGACTTGCCTACTCCTTTCGAGGATTTATCTATGCAGCCTATCATATACGCAGATGATACAACCATTCTCGTTCGAGAGCAGCATCCTCCAGCGGTCACTGGCGTTGTGATGCATGCTCTAACGCTGTTGGAGCGTTGGTGTCTAGAAAATCGGCTTGTGCTGAATGCTTCGAAGACTGAATGTGTGGTGTTCTTTACTGATAAATCCAAACAAATATATCCTGAAGTCATTCGCTACAAAAACGACAACCTTCAGGTAATTCCAAGACACTTGGAATTTATGTGGACCAATGCTTGAAATGGGAAAAGCATGTTGCTGAATTGGGGCATAAATTGAACTCGGCTGTGTACTCTCTAAATGTCTTAAAACATCAAGTGAGGCAGGAAGTACTTAAAACGGTTTATTTCGCCAGTTTTCAGTCACTGCTGGATTATGGCCTCATTTTTTGGGGAAGTAGCTCTCACGTGTTGAGAGTATTCTCAATACAAAAGAAAGCATTGAGAGCTGTTCTTAGGATGAGGTGTGGGCAGTCCTGCAGAGGTGTTTTCAGGAGATGTGGTTTACTTACCTTGCCAGGATTATATATTTACAGAACTTTGTTATTTTTTTTCAAATATCAAGCTTCATCTAATATTGGAAGGAATTTTAATAACACAAGGCGAACATTTTCTACTTTTTATCCTCGCCACAGACTTGCTCTGACCGAAAGACTTCCATACTACGTTGGCTTGAACTGTTAAACTCCCTTCCTTTCAATATCAAGAAAGAGAATAACCTCTTAGTTTTCAGGAAAAATATATTCTCTCTAATCATAGAAACTGAACCTTATACAGTTGAAGAATATTTTAGGGCATGTAAAAGTATGAATTAATGTACAAAATCTGTACGATATGAATTTTTTGTGTACCAATTATTTGTTGTTTTCTTTTTTGACTTGTTTTATATCTTCTACTACTGTAATGTGGTGATGAGAAAATAAAAATTATATTATTATTGTTATTATTATTATTATTTCAACTCTTCAAGTTGTACTTTGATATCCGCGAGACTTTCATATTTTCATAATTACTATAATTTCTTTTCTATTGATCACATCAGTAGGTGCAGGTCGTTGATTGTTAAGATGAGGATTTGTGAATCCACAAATTTGTGAAAAGTGTTAAGAAAACATTGCTGATTTTTTTGCTGAATATTTAAGAAGTAATTTCACTGGCAAAAGGTTTTTCCACTTCAGAACGAAGTCATGTGCCTTAACAGATAAATTCACTGAAAAAAAAAGTTAGCATTACTTTGATATGTAGCATATCCGTGATCACATAAAGAATGTAATTTTGGGTTGAAACTTCCAAAAACGAATTTGATTCTATGATCGTTCCGCACATTACGTTTTCAGGATAATTATGAAAATCATATCATAATATCCGTTTATTTATTCCAAAAAACTATTACATGTTACTATTAACAATTACAATTTTCATCCACTCAGATAAACTCACGAATTGTTTTCGAATAATAATTAGGTACGACAAATTAGTTTTGAATTCCCCGAAACATCACTACATAGTATAAAGCAAAGTCGCTTTTTCTGTCCCTTTGTCCCTTTGTACGCTTCAATCTTTGAAACTACGCAACGGATTTTGATGCGGTTTTTTTTAATAGATAGAGTGATTCAAGAGGAAGGTTTATATGTATAATAACATCCACTAAATAGTGGAGAAGTACTGTTATTTTTGAGGTTTCTAATGTGATGTAAATAATTACATTTTTTCCGCTTACATTGCAAACGCAGGCTGAACCCTACGAGTTTTATCAAAATAATGTACTAAGTATTGTACACATTGAAAAGGTCTACAGAAAAGTCCGTGATGGTATATGTCTATCTCTTATGGATAACCCACAATAACTTTTTTTTGTCATTTACTTTTTGCGACAAATAATGGCTAATTTTCGAAGCGATTTTAACCCATACAGCATTAATCCTTAACCAATTAAATACCTTGAATACATTGTTCATTTAATATAGATATATATGGCCCTTTACACCGTATGATTTAAGTGAATATTTTCGAAGGTATTACAGATTTACATAGAAAGCGACTTTGTTTTATACTATGTAGTGATATATATATATATATATATATATATATATATATATATATATATATATATATATATATAATTTATATGGCAAAACAACGTTGGCCGGGTCAGCTAGTTAATAATATTTCAAATTTGTTGGTAGATCATTACACCACTTTCCATAATTCAATGTGGATTTGTACATCGATGCGGTATTATATATTCAACAAACAATTCGTCTCGATGCATTGTCTCATATTTGTGGTAGGTATATTACTGATGTACCGCATATCATTTGGCAACATCTAATTTCCAAATTAGAATTTCATCCCCATGGTCCTATAGTATATTTGTTTTTCCTGATTCATTAGATTCAGAATTTCAAGCATGATCATTATTATTGTTCTTTTAGATTTGAGTACCACCCTCAAACCTTTATCATTACATGTCAGTGTAGGCTGACGATTTAACCTATAACAGCCTAAATACAAAATAATCCTTTTTATATACATATTATTTCGTTGAAAAATTATATCTAGTGTTCAATCTAACCTAAAATCTAATATTATGTAACCTAATTATTTTAAATCGAAGAGAACAATTCCTTATCAATTCTGGTGTTAAATATATTTAGGTACTGACAATGCCAGAACGGTTTTCACGTGCTAAGAGTTCGAGACACAGAACACTCCATTAGTAATGAAATGTTGTCCTTGCGTATACCTAAAATATCCTTTTTTCAATTTTACTTCTCAACCTCGGAGACGAGAGTCTAGATTGAAGAGAAACATACGTCCGAGGTTGTCATAATTCAATTTCAACCTCCTAAAAGTTGAAATCAAGTCTCCGCGTAGCCGACGAAAAACTCTGTAAATCGATCAGCTTTGGTCTCTCTGGATAGCTCAGCCGTGAACACCAAACGACACTCTGGTAGCCAGACGCTGTGCACTCTCCAAAAGGTTTTGGTCTCGTATTTTGGTCGTACCGGACACGACACTACATCTGCGTATTCGAGGATCGGTCGAACATATGTTTTAAACAGTTTATTTGAGGTTGGGAAGGATGAGTTCTTGAAAGATCTTTTGAGGAGGTACAGGACTGAATTGGTGCGCTTACATGTATTCAGTGTGTGTTCTGACCAAGTCAAATCAGATGTCACTGTAACACCCAAGTCTACTAATAATAATAATAATAATAATAATAATATTTATTGCATAATATTTCAATTACACAAATGGTAGGAGTTTGGCAAGCCATTCTTCCACTCCACCAAATAAATATTTTACATATGCTGCTCTATAAATATTTTACATATGCAATTTAGCTCCAAACTTTCAGTAGTACTTGATAACTAAAAAAAAAAAAAAACTAACTAATATATCAAAAGAAACAGAATATTTATATATATATATATATATATATATACATATAAAACACAAATTGACACAAAAAGGAAAGAATTGAAAGAAATACAAATAATTAATATGCTAAATACTGTTACCAAAAATAAATTCTCTCAATTTCTTTTTGAAAATCCCAACAGAAAAATTATTACTAACCAGAGTAATGTACTTATTAAGCAAACTTTGAGCCACATACTCGAAACAACCCTCATACTTAGCTGTTTTGTGGACAGGTATACTATACTGATACTTATTTCTGATATTTAAACTATGTGCTGTGCTCCTTAATACCAATTTACTGTACAGATATTGCGGACATTGTTGATATACAAGTTTGTACAAAAAAACAACATAGAGATATTCTGCCCTTTCCTCAAAACTCAACTCTTTCAATCTCCTTCTAAAAGGTGTGACATGATCTCTGTAGGAAGAGCAACACACAAATCTTATGCAAGCATTTTGAATTTTGAGCAAATTGCCTTTGTCTTTCTTACTCAAAAAGTTATAATAAACCGCACAGCAATAGTCAAAAACTGGATATATAAGCGATTTTACAAGTTGCAATTTGATACCCTCATCCAGCTCATACTTATGCATTTGTAAACCCTTCAGCCTCATAAAACAGTTCTGTTTAATGGATACACAATGTTTCCGAAAATTCAGTTCACTATCAAACCACACACCAAGGTTCCTCGCTTCAGTAACCCACGGTACACTTTCACCACCGATCCTCACATGGCAGACGTCTGTATATCCTATTGCAGAACATGCTCCACTATGTATAAGAAGCGCCTTTGACTTTTTAGCGTTGAGTTTCAAAGCATTTTTATCACACCATGTTGTCAAATTCTCCAACTCAGCATTTATTATTCTGATCGTTTCTGCGAAATCATCAGGCTTGGAAGTTGAAAACACCTGCAAATCATCTGCGTAGAGATGACTATGGCAGTACTTGAAAATATCGGGTAGGTCACATGTATAAATTGAAAACAACAGAGGACCTAAATTACTACCCTGAGGTACTCCATATCTAACATAACCGAAGTCCGATATATTGTTCCCAACTTTGACAGCCTGCCTTCTATCACTTAGGTAACCACTAAACCATTTCAAAACCATCGCATCAAAGCCCAAATATTTCATCTTTGAGTTAAGTAACAAATGTTCCACCAAGTCGAAAGCCTGACTCTGGTCCAGCAATATGAGAATGAACAGCAATCCACGATCTAAGGCATACGCAATACTATTTGTTACACTTAAGAGTGCAGTGTTCGTGGAGTGGTTCGGTCTGAAGCCCGATTGCATGATTGGAAGTATGTTGTACTTTTCCAAATAACGTCTCAGTTGTTGAACTACAATCCTCTCAAATATTTTCGACAAGACCGGGAGCAGACTTATTGGTCGCAGATCTGAATAGGCTTCTGGACAACTTTTTTAGGCAGAGGTATAACCAGAGCAGATTTCCAAACATCAGGATAGACACCGGTAGAAAGGGAATAGTTGAACAAGTGACATAGAGTCTCACAACAATACGGCAATATCATTTTTACCATTCTTAAATTTATTCCATCTAGTCCTGCAGAGTCAGATCCGATTTTACCAACTTGCTGCATTACATCAATAATAGTGATTTTCTTGAAATTAAAACGGTTTTCATGCATTCTATTAGAACTGAAGTAATTAATGAGATCTACATCAGACTTTGGGTTGCCTACTTTATCAATAAAGAATCCATTTATTTCATTAGAATTTCTCAAATGTTCAGGAATTTCAGCTGTTTTCTCCTTACATACACCATTTTGTCTTAGCTTTGTCCAGATTTGCTTCGAAGAATTCTGTTTATTGTTCAACTGACATCTCAGATAAGCCTGCTTTTCCGCCGCAATAGCCCTGCCTACTTCATTTCTCATCTGAACAAAATATAACCTATCATTTTCGTGTTTGGTTTTAATATATTTTTTATGTGCTCTGTTCTTCATTTTTATCATTATCTTCAATGTGTCCGTTATATAAGGTTTGAAATGATATGCCTTGCCATAGGGTATTCTAATTTGAACTATAGGAGCATGCAGATCAAAGATTTTGTTTATGAATTCATTCAATATATCAACTTTTTTGTCAACATCACCAGCGTCACAAACACACTTCCACGGCATTCTCGAAGCATCAAAATTGAATCTTTCACTGCAAATAGAATTGAGTTTTCTGGTATTTATTGTTTTGAATCCTTTATTGTCACTATTTAGAATAAGGGTGCACAGTACCATCATATGATCGGTTAAATTATTCATGTCTACTGTATAACATTTATGACTATTGAGAATGTCGCTGATTGCAATTAAATCAATCAAGCTGGCACTTGTTGTGGTAATTCTAGTTGGTTGTGTTACCAGCTGTACAAGAGAGAAACTACCAAATACTTCCTTCAGATTCATTACATTTTTAGAACGTTCCTTAAAAAAATCTATATTAAAATCTCCAAGTACAATAACTTTATCAGAACTCATATATAACATTTCGAGAGCATCATGTAGTTGCTCAATGAAGCCATCAATGTTGGCTGAAGGTGGCCTATAAACAACAGCTATACCTAATTTTACAGAACATGATCTCATATAAGTACTAACAAGCATAATCTCCGAATCACAATCATTATTTAATTCCAGTACAGTATGTTTAATACTCTTTCTCAAATATAATCCTACACCACCGCCGGTGCCTTTGCGGTCTAAGCGAACAAAATTAAAATTGGCCATGCAAAAGTCCTCGCTGGAGTGGCCCCCTGTAAGCCAAGTTTCAGTCACACCTATGATATCAACATCGTGATACTCCACGATATCCCTAAACGAGTTGAATACTTTTACTATAGATCTAATATTTACATGTCCAACCTTGAGGTTTAGTTTTTTGACTTCGAGATAATAGGTTTTCCGTTTTTATAAGCAATAAAAAGATCTTTCTCACCCTTACCTCTTCTTTCGTCCATTTCAGCTTTCACTCCCTTGTAATAAGCACGTTGCATCCTAGTTTGATCCGCAGCAATTGAAACATCCAGTTTCAGCTCTTTCAGTTTTCTTCGGTTCTTTAATACGGTAAGTACATCCCGTGAAGAATTCAATACAATTCGTAAGGGCCTTACCGATCCACGCACACTGCGTCCGATACGATGTGTTTTTATATTATCGGTATTGACAGTGGGGGCAATCTTTCCGATGAGTTCCCTCGCCTGATCAGAATCTCCTGTTTCATCGTTTTTCTCCTCAAGGTGGTAAATCATTATATTATTCTCTTTTCTCCGGCGTTCATTCACTTCATCAATCACAACTTCTATATCATCATGTGATCGATTTTTCAAGAGGTCAATGTCCTTACGCAAATCCACGATGATGGCCTTTAATTCGCTGATAACAGCAACAAGTGACTCATAATTAGGTTTGGAACCATCTGCAGATACACTAAGACACAAAGAACATTCCCATAGTACACCCGGTGTTGATTTAAGAATGTCGAGTTTATTCTTATCAACATGAGCACATTTGTAATGATAACTTTTTTTGCACATATCGCATGTTATTGAATTATTCCTTGATAGGTACGCGACGTCGTGACACAAATTGCACAATTCTGGCATTTTTTTACTCTTTCAGTGCTCAATAGTAGTAGCTAGTGGAACAGAACTATGTTATGTTCACTTCACCAAAAAATTACGAATTTTAAGGAGCTATTTCTCCCTGTGTGCATTCAATTTATACGAGCAGTAAATTTCGCATTCGATCAAGTCAATTACTCGTCAGACGCAACGTATATTAGCGAATTTTTTCAAGGAAAAGGAAGTAAGTTTATCAATACGTGGTGACCACCCTCAAACCTTCCTTCATAATTTGTTGTAGGACAATGAGTTAAATTGTTTGTGAGATGAATATAGTAACGCATGATAATCTAAATGTGGTAATATAATTGTTTTATAATAAATTAATACTGAAATACTTGACTTAAGTTTCACTGAATAATTATAATTGTTCAGAAGGAATACATTCTTGTATTCAGATTGAGTTCAATGCTCATTCTAGACCACAACATATTTTCTGTTTGATATTTTGTTCGCTCTATATTCTGAGTGGTACATGCAATTCAGATTTTCATCTTGAATCTGGATTATGCATGAATAATATTTCGATTGTTGGATGATTCGTTTGTTGTATGCTCTGCCTTAGATGGATGAAGATTCCTCCAGTTCCTGCATTTTCCGTTATGCAATTCAAGTATTTCTTAGAACTGAGTTTGATTCCGGTTCATAACGGCCAATAGGCTTGTAATCTATGCACACTACCCAACAATCAATCATTTCTAATGTTATCAATATCACAGACAAACACAAAATCACGAGTAGAGCGTGGTAGGTCCATCTCATGTATCTGTATATTATGTGTGATAAGAGTTTCTAACAAGCATATGACATCTGATTTCCAATTGTTAATTAATAAACATTTATTGTCCGTATTATCCCAATAACCTTGGTGATTCAAATACACAACATTCATATTCGGAAATTATGATTGCTTTATTCTTCATCAGCTGTATCGGTTTGTTGAATAATTTTCTTGTGGCATGGGCATTTCGTGGCCGTAGCTTTCTGATCCACTATCCACCTGAATGTGAAACATTATGTTGAAAACAATAAATTTAAATTAACATAATTGGCCCAAGTTTCACTAAACACATTTAAAAACTCAACATATGTGTCGGGTGGTTAACATATGTATTAACATCAGTTATCAGCAACATTGTATACTCTTGATAAGGGGTTAACCACCCGAAACATATGTAGAGTTTTTGAATATATATTTAGTGAAACTTAAGCCAAGTGTGTTAATTTGAATTCATTGTTTTTAAACTTTTTCATTGCAGTTCACACACTTTATTACTAATGAATTGCTTTCGGTCGGTTTTATGAAGCCATGAAAATATTTTCTGTATGCGACGTATTGTGGTTCACATACCTAAATTTTCACGTCAAGGAACTAGTACTCATATATAACGTTTTATGGGAATGTGTTCATGGTATAGTTCCTTCATTTATGATTTTTCGACTACAAATTCCCCAATTAGCGATTTATTGAAATGTAAAGAAAGACGTCAGTCTATAACCTAGACACCAGAAGCTGAAGGTTCTCCCCCTAAAATTGAAGAAGTTCCAGTATCTGCTCCAATTTAAAGTTTTCCCGATTTTAATTTACTTTTCACTATACATGCTGATGCTTCGGCTACGGTAGTTGGCGGAATACTAACTCAAGTTCAAAATGGTTCAGAAAGTATAATTGCTCATGCCAGATGATTTCATTTACACAAGGTAAAGAAAATGTAGTCTCCGATTTTTTATCACGTCTTGCTGAAGTGAACCAAGTAAATACAATTACAACTACCCAAGATGAGAATGTCTGGTATATATGAAACTTGAAATCTCTCATGATTCTCATGAATTTCCACAATGGAAAATAGGAGATGATATTATTTAAATTCGGTAATTTGGATGTGTCTATGAGTACTATTATTGAAGAATGGGAAATTATTATTCTCGTCTCGTCGTTTACAAATCATAACTTCTTGCATTGATCCTTCAACATCCGGGCATTTTTGGTATTTATAAAACTGTAGGTGAAGTGAAAGAAATATTATTGGCCTAAAATAAGAAATGATACATTCGGATATGTCAAACAGCGCTTGGCAAATTGAAGCTTTAAACCTAATTGGACCTCTTTCACGTTCGAAGTGGGGTAATTCTCATTTATTAGTTATGGGTGATTGGCTAAAAAAATATGCTATTTTTTGTCTATCGCGTAACTCCACTGCTGAGCTTCTACTTTTCAGAAGTATTCAGAAAATAATGTGTTTCTTAAATTCGTTTGTTCCTCATTTTATTATATCTGTTAACGGCAATCAATTCGCAAGTCGTAATATGAAAACTACACCAAAAGTATTCAAGATGGAGAAAATTTGGTTTCGCAGTTTATTCGCCACAGTGCGATAATGAAATGATATGAGTTTTTGAGTATTAACTTGAGCACTTAACGATGAGTCAGATGACTCATTGAATTGATGGAAAATGAATACGCACAAAGAACCTGCGGAGAAGCTTTTGAAAGTGTTAATTAAAGAATATCTTAAAGTTAAAAATCATTGAATTATTATTGAAAAACCGAATATTACTACTGTTCATACAAAAATTAGAGCTTTTCGAAAATCGCTTTCGACTGTCAGTTTCATGAATATATCATGAAATTCATTGAGAAATATTCCGTGCATGTGAAACCATATTGTTCTTTTGTCGATCAAGTCGAACTCAAATTACCTTTGAATGAATATCACAGAATAATTTTGAAGCTGAAGCATTCAACTTGAGAATGAGTAAAATGTTCTGTAGATGTTGAGAATTGATTTGATCAACTGAAAAAAGGAAAATTATATTCATTTAATAACAGTAAATCTGAACATCCAAGATACAAGCCAATTTCCAAGGGTTGAAACACAAATTCTATAGGCCACAATTGGACATTCCGTCCGGAAAATTGTTGACCCTTGTGAAGTTTGTCAGAAAAATTGATAAAACTCATACTTAGAAAAATTATATTCAAATAATCCCATGTACTACAAAAACCGATTTCTTATTTATATATCGATACTTTTGAAGTTAAATCACCTCTGGATTTACACAATGTTATTCTTCAGTTCATAAATCCATGAGCCAAGTGATGGACAAATTAATTACCTATCTTTGTGAGCAACAACAGAATACCCGAACGCAATACTTGCTAATACCTTGATGACAGCAAATAATTCAAATATGAAACTTTCCAAAATTCTGTGAATTTCAAAATTAACAATTTTTTTTTATTTGAATAATGAATTTATGGTGATATCCAAGTAAAATATGTCGATGTAATGACCTACTTACGAGTAAACCTAGATAATTGAAGCAACCTAACAGTTTGAAACTTCGGGACGAACAATTGGAATTCGAATTCAAAAACTTCTCCAGTAAAAAAATTACACTCAACTGTCTCGAAGAATTGAGATGTCTCTCTGATGAAAGAATTTCATTAAAAGCACGAATGGATATACATATATATATATATAATATATATATATATATATATATATATATATATATATATATATATATATATATATGTAAGTCTGTATTCAAGACTCGCTTGTTGGTTTATTCAATACTGCTGTTGATGCAAGTAATAACTGAAATTTTATTAAACATAATAACATACATGACAATACATATACAATGACATTACACTACCTGAATCAACAACAAGTACACTTTAAACAATTATGGTTTACTATACTATGTATCACAAATATTAATAACAATATTGACAATCATTACTCAGCTTCTCGTACCGCTGGTCTCATTATTCTGCCGTGCCTTATTATCACAGCCGCTCTCCCCTCCAGGCATGATGCCGCACGCATCCTTAGTTTGGATGAAACCCCAAACTTACATACCCCCTCCCCCACCCAACAGGTGAGTATTGGATTCAGGAACAGGACAGTAAGGGATCATTTTACTTGCGTGAAAAATATTGCATTGACTCCTTTTGGAACCCGTGTCTATCATGTATAACAAATTTGAAATTTTTTTTTGTATTTTATAAGGACCCACTCTGATTGGATCCAGCTTGTTTCGGTTAAGGCGACTAGAGTTTTGGATATATACAAGATCTCCCTCTTTACATGTTATTGGTTTTTTATTTTTGTCATAATATATTTTATTTTGATCATGAACTTTTTGGAATTTAAGAATGCTATTTCTCTGTTTTCTTTTAAATTTTCTAAGTTATTTTTATTCAATTCAGGTGGTGAGAAAGAATTATCAATTCCGTTTAAAAGATAACTAGGGGTGAATTTTGTTGTGCTATGTACAGTGTTATTATAGTTTTCAATGCATTGCTCGGCTATCACACTCCACGGTCGGTGTCTATTCTCCGAAATTTTACATCTAATTGCATTTACTAAAGTTTGATTTGTGCGTTCGTTAAGCCCATTTGAGAAGGGACAATCAACTGCTGTAAATACGTATTTTATTTTTTCTGATTTCAAGAATTTCTTGAATTGGTTGGAATTTATCCCGGCATATTGGTCGGTTAAAAGTAACTTGATCTTATTCTTTTTTTGAATTTTTTAACTAAATTAATGAAGTCTTTTGCCGTTTGGGTTTTTGATGTTATTGCAAAAGCATATTTTGTGAAATGATCTATTATTAAATGCAAATATCTTTTCGGTGACTTATTACTTCCAAATCCTCCTATTGTATCCAGAGATACAATCTGAAATGGCTCCGAAGCTGGGCCCATTTGGGATAAGGGCTGTGTAAAATTTCCAAACCTAGTTTTATTTTTTATGCATGTGTCGCATGTTCGACAAATAAGTTTTATGTGTTTGTGCATGTTTTTAAAATAGTATGTTGGTGTCAAAGTTAGAGTTAATTGTTTTACACCTATGTGACTATCACTATGCAGCTTTTTTATTAGTTTAATGCCGAAATCCTCTGTAATCCATATTTTCTCTCGGTTATTTAAAATTTTATAATATATATTGTTTTTAGTTTCGAATTTTTCATTTTCTGTGTTCAATTGTTTCTGATTATTTATTATATCTTCTAACGAGATATGGTTCACTATTTTAACAGTGGGTTCATTATTAATGTTACTTTCTAACACCGGATTACGTGAAAGAGCATCGGCTTCTGCGTTGTTTTTTCCAGGGTTGTATATTATGTTAAAATCAAAGTTTGATATATAGTTTAGTATTCTTAATAGTTCAGGGTCCTGACTTTTTTTTATATTGAAATTTTCTAGAGGTTTGTGATCTGAAAAAATGGTAAATTTATGGCCCATTAAGTAGTACTGCCAATATAATATGGATTCTTTTATCGCTAGACACTCCAGGAATATTGCACGTTTATTCTTTTGCGATGGAGTTAATTTTTTTGAAAAGAAAAATACTGGTTTTAGAGAATTATCTTTTTGAGGTTGTTTCAAGATTGCTCCTACTCCTTCTTTTGATGCGTCTGTAAAAATGTATATTGGAAGATTTGGGTCGAAAATATTGAGTATAGGTTCGGTGCTCAGATATTTTTTTATTGTATTGAAACTTTCTACACATTTCCGTGACCATTCAAATTTTACATTCTTTCTAAGTAGATTATGAAGGCTCTAGAATTATCGATGCATTTGGAATATATTTTAAATAAAAGTTGATTTTCCCTAAAAGCTGTCTTACATTTTTTTGATTTTGAGGTACTGGATAATTTTTTATCGCAATTAAATTGTCATTTAGGGGACTTATTGTGTTTCCTTTTATTTCATGTCCCAAATATACTACTGAACTCTTAGCGAAAGAACATTTTTTGAAATTTAATTTAAAACCCGCATTTTGAATGGCAGTGAGAGTTTTATCAATGTGACTCAGGTGTTCTGGTAAGTTTTGTAAAAAAATTAGGATGTCATCTATATAGTTTATGGCGAATGCATTAACCTTCCATTACTCGCGCCAAATTATAGTGCTTAGTAACTCGCGCACGGTCCAGGAGTCCGGGTAGTATATTAAGATATTTCTGGGTGGTATTAATAAGTTCTAACAAATTTTGTAATTATTTTATGATTTTGGAACAAAATAAAAGTTTTTTTAAAAAAACAAATGTATTGATTACATAAACAGAAGTGAAAAGTTACATCAGTAGTTACAAAAAAAAATTAACCTAGTTGCTCATAACATGACTTACACAAAGGTTTAATATGTTCTAAACACAAATATTTGGTACAGTTCTGACAAAAGTATTTCGTTTTTCTGTTTTTCTGCCAATTACACTCTGCACAGCGGCCCACGGTACCCGGGACTCTTACTGCAGCTTCGGCGTCAGCTGGTAAACCACACACTTCTCGTAATCTGCTTCTTATGGTTCTTGGCACATTGGTAGAAACTGCTCTTTCTTTTTGATAGTCGTAGAGGAGGGCCATGGAAAGATTAAGGAGAAATTCCTTTCTAAGCGTTTTTGAATCCGGACGATTTCCATTATAAACTACAAATGCATTTATACCAGCTACATTTAGCATACTGTAGAAGGGGACCATTGGCCATCGTCTGGTGCCACGAGCACAATTGTATTGAGCACACAATTTATCTACCATGTCAACCCCTCCTTTGGTACGATTATAAGTCATTATAATTTCTGGCTTATTCGTAAGACGATCGATGTCATCTCCAAAATGCATTGTTGAAATGAGCAGCACATTTTTATTTTTCTTTGGGACGAATGAAACGAGTGTTGTGTAATCAGAAAAGCCAAACATTGACGAACCGCTAGGTCGACCTGTATGTTGTACAAATTCCAAAGGAAGCTGCCTCTTATTTTTTCGGATCGTTCCTACGAGGGTTAATTTATTTTCTTTAAGACTTTCTGCAAGTTCCATACTCGTAAACCAGTTATCTGTTGTGACGTTTCTGTTGGAACCATTGATATGTTGAGAAAGCCGTTCTACTACCGATTTAGCAGTTGTATCTGTTCGAAAGGGGCCTTCTGGCTGCTTACCGACATACACTTCCATGTGGCTGGTGTAGTACATAAAAGAATCAGAAAGGGCAAAAATTTTTATGCCATACTTATTTGGCTTGCTGGGTATATATTGTCTGAAGCTACAATGACCTCTAAATGCTTCAAGCTTTTCGTCTATGGTGACATGCTCAGAATGTGAGTAACACTTTTTTTGATTATCGTTAAATTTTTCAAACAATATACGTATTGGAGCCAACTTATCAATTTTTACTCTTTCTTCTCTTGTATGTATATCATCGAAACGAAGGCATCTCATGAGAAATTGGAATCGAATTCTGTTCATTCCAAGACGAAAAGCTTCAACTCCACTACCATCCGTTCTCCAAAGGTCCCCTAGATTCATGTGGTTAGCTTTTCTTACTCCTGCAAGATATAGGATTCCAATCAGCGCCTTTATTTCTATTAGATTAGTATTCCTAACATCTCTTTCTCTGGAAAAGTTTTGAGAGATGCTATTTATTTTTATATTAGTGTAATCTACAATGATATTTAACATTTCTTCGTCAAACAAGCACAGCCATATATCGAGAGGAGACTTTTTGAATTTTGCAAATTGTTTTACTCCTGGCAATTGTAATACAATATTTGCACTACGTGTTCTAACATTTTTTGGTGGAGCATGTTTTTTCCAGGTTGTTATCTTGTCTTTACCTAAAAATACTGGCTCTCTGGTAACAGCAACAGGTGTAAAATCATCTCCATCATCGTCAAACTCTTGCTCAGTGTCACTGCTTTCTAATCTTTGCTCTATATTATCTATTTCGCCTTGTTCATCATCATCATCACCTCCATAATCTTCATCACTTTCCACTTCTTCAAATAACTTCAATAGTCTTGCCTGCTCCTTTTCGTAATCCATATCTATAATAAAATATTAAATTGTATAGTTTAAAAACATTCATGACTAAAGAGCGGAAAAAATGCATGCCAATTAAATTTTACTACAAAACTAGTAGCACTGTATATAATTTTTGTAAAAAAGAGATAAAATGAACAAACAATCTAGAAAACTTACCAATAATATTTCTAGAATCTGTACACAAATAGTCAGAATGAGTCACTAAAATACTCGCACCCGGTCTACTACACCGTGTTAAGGTAGCACTGCAGTACGACACTTCCTACCAACTGATAACTAATGGCAATGTTAGCTGGGGACGTACTCGAAAGGTATATGGAGGGGGGACGCCGTATACCTGCTTATGTTGTTATTACGCAGAATTGAATTTTGGACCGGTCCTATACACCGTGCGCGAGTAATGGAAGGTTAAGTTCATTTCTAGAGATTACGTCACTCAGTATTCTTTGAAAAATTGACGATGCTGATTTCAGTCTAAAAGGTAAACGTGACCATTGCCAGTGACCGTTATGTGTGATGAATGCCGTTTTTTGTTTATCTTTTTCTCTGATTGGAACTGACCAAAAGGCCGAATTTATATCAAGTTTCGTGAAAAACAAACAATCGCGCGCTAAAAGTAACAGGTCATCTATTATGGGAAATGGATGGCATTCAGGAACAATTATTTTATTTAGCTCACTATAATCAATACACAAACGTGACTTTTTTCCTTCCTCCTTCTTAAAAACAAGAGTTACTGGAGACGCATATGGACTGGAAGAATGTTCGATGATACCTGATTTTAGAAGAGACTTTACTTGTGTATTTATTTCATCTTTGTCCTTTAATGAACATTTATAGGGTTTTCTAGCAATGTATTTGTTTTTTGTTAGTTTTATAGTGGCTTCGTAATCCGTCACCATGCCTACATCGTACTTGTTTTCCGCAAAAATTTTTTTGTGCTTATCCAATATACATTCCAGAGACGCTTCGTTCTTATTGTTACTGTTTACATTCGTAATAACGGTATTTATATTCATTTCATTACCTAAATTATTTTCATTTTCTTCACATTTTTGAGTAATTTTCAAGTTTTCATTCTGACATAGCCTGAATTCTTTGATAACATCTAATCCCAGGAGGATATCATCCTGAAATGACTCACTTTTTATCACAAAAAGGCGCCAATTTTTTGAAATATTGAAAATTTTCAAAGTTACTTCAATTGAACCTAACGTTTCAGTAAAACCTGAAACCGTATTTATCTTTTTTGCCCCACTTATATTTTTCTTTAGATTTAATTTCTTTAAAATATTATAATTTATTACCGATATATTGGCTCCGGAATCATAAAGCGCAATAACCGGGCAGTTGTCTACTAGAACTCTTAATTTGATAAGTGGGGTAGTTATTCGTTTCTTTGATTCATCAGATGATGAAATGCTGTCTTGGACTTCCAAGTTGTTAACCATTTTGATTTTATCATTTTTGAATTTTTGTTTAGAATTTGTGCGATTACGGCATAAGTGTTCTGAATGAAATCTATTTGGAAAACCTATTTTTTCGCAATGCGGACAAGGTTCCGAAACAGATCTATTCGAGAATTGAAGTTGTCTTTTATGTTCAATTGCTGAGGTATTTTTATTATTAATCAAGCCTTCTAGTTGTCTAACATGCGACATCAGTATATCGATTGAGTTTAAATCCCTCTTACTAAGTCGTGACCTAATTTGGGCTGGAAGACCCAATACAATGAAATTGATTTGGCTATTCAAGGTTAATTCAGGATCAGCATCTATGAGTAAATTTCTTTTTTTTAATGCATAATCTAACATTGGCCCGCTAATATAGCGGAAAGTATATGCATAGTTTATTTCATCCCAACCTATCTCGGAAAAAGTGTCAAGAAACGAGTTATGCCAAAATTCTCACGGATATGAGAGTGTGTGTGTTTTTAGAAAAGCAAGAAACCAGTCAAGAGCCGGTCCTTCTAAAAAAACTTTCAATACTTGTGGAAAATGCGGATTACCTATCCTTAAACGATTGCATTCCTGCACAAAAAGTTCTAAAAATATTTTCGCGTTCTGATTTTTTCCTGAAAATTTATCTAGAATCATATCTTTTACTATTGAATGCAGAGATTTATTTTCAAAAGTTTCAGATTTGGGAATATAAGGAGCGGTGGGGTTGGGATCGACGCAAGCCTGTGCCCCATCCAAATAAAGACCCTTAAAGCATACATTACCCTCCTCATCCAAGTAATTGTCCTTGAGTTCATTAATCAGTGTAATCCATACGTTGCGGAAATTTCCACGTGTCTTCATGCTCTTCGTTACATTTCTCACTACGCTCGTGTCGAATAATTTACGGTGATGTTCTTTAAGCTGATATTCCGTTGGAAATTGAAAAATTGTATCCTCTTTTTCTAACTGCACAGTGAGTACCTTCACAATCGTGGTTTTTGCGTCCAGACAATCAGATATAAAATGAAATCTTGCACGTGGTGCCGTCATGTTTGAAAGAAAATGTTGTTGATTTGTAAGTCTGTATTCAAGACTTGCTTGTTGGTTTATTCAATACTGCTGTTGATGCAAGTAATAACTGAAATTTTATTAAACATAATAACATACATGACAATACATATACAATGACATTACACTACCTGAATCAACAACAAGTACACTTTAAACAATTATGGTTTACTATACTATGTATCACAAATATTAATAACAATATTGACAATCATTACTCAGCTTCTCGTACCGCTGGTCTCATTATTCTGCCGTGCCTTATTATCACAGCCGCTCTCCCCTCCAGGCATGATGCCGCACGCATCCTTAGTTTGGATGAAACCCCAAACTTACATATATATATATATATATATATATATATATATATATATATATATATATATATATATATATATATATATATATATATATATATATATATATATATATATTTATATATACAACTAATTAATCACGATCGTGGAGAAATATGAATAAATTTATTTTTTCGGTCATTAGGTTTGTATGAAGATAACAAGATCAACTGATGTGTTCTGGATTGAAACCTTTATATCTCGTTGTCGGTTGACAACTTGATCAGCAGCATGCAGCCAAAATACAAAATCACCACATCATTGAACAATGAAAAATAAATATACGAATATTCAATGAGAGTTTTCTTGAAAAAATGTGAACAACGAAATGAGTGGAAGAAAAAAAAATTTTTCTATTTACTCCATCGATCGTACAGATGTCAATGAAGTTGTCTCAACAGAGTAATATTAATCTTATCAGATGGTTTTTATTTTCAACGTTAAATTGTTATGTAGATGCGAAAACCAATAATTTGAATAATTCAATATTCGACAATGAATCTATCTCAATTGGTCCACTTAAGATTTCGAATTGATGGTATTTGGTTGATTGAGAAAGAGAAAAAAATTTAAACTGTTTCAAACAGTACTGAAAGGTTCCAAAAAATATGTCTGCAACTTACGTTCGAGGTTATCCTAATGAGTTTTGAACATTTTGAATATTCTTTTTTCAATATAACCATTCTGTTGTTCTGATTTTGGAATGTTTAACATGATCGGGTTATGGTACATAATATCATAATTTAGAACATATGAGGTGGGATGCGGATTTGCCTTCCTTAAATTACTTCGGATGAAAATTATGATCTAAAACATGTCCCACTTCCTGGTCAGGTGATCCCATCTATATAAGATTTTAAACCGAAGGAAGACATCACCGAAGACGTCACCTATGAAGTTTTTTATGTTATCTACAATGTAACCTTACAGATCACGAATAACTGATCGATCTAAAACTTGAGGTGACTTATACATTCTTTATTCCGTATTTGATCTTATTAATTTCAAGGTGTATTCTACTTACAGTAATTCCGGACGTTGCCAGCTGATGCGCCGTTACGTAAGGGTCCAAATCGGTTCTAACAAACATTAACACACCGTCATTTCTACTGAAGTAACAAAGATTTTTCTTACCATTGGGCTTGTAATCAATGTACATTACCCAGCATAAAGGGTGATAGCCTATCATTATTCATAATAGGTACATTTTATATTTGGAAATAACGAATAGTGAAGCCGATTCGATTTGAAAGTACTCATTCAAGACATTTTTACATCACAATAAGTATCCAAAAAGATCTAAAATCTAAGAAGTTCAATAGCTCATCAAAATTCTTCTCGACATTTCTTATGTTTACATGCATTATAATCAGGCTTTCGATTTCCATTTGCTCTACCTTCCTCGATGTGCGAGAAACTGTTTTTCCACCGATGTGCCACCGGTTTTCCAGTCACGAGTTTGCCTGAAGTGCGCACACGTCACGATCGGCGAGATCTACTACAATATAATAATAATAATAATAATATAAATTTATTGAGAAACATTCCTTACATTGTAAAATTACATTCATTTCAAATGATACAATAATTACAACTAAGAGAAATGCTCTCAAAAGGACCGAATTCAGTTTGGAGTCTGTTCTTCCATTCAGCCCTCGAGCAAAAATATTGGTTCAAACAAAAATCTTGGTCTCTGAGAATAACTCTCGCCTATTTTCACTACCATTGCTCTTTCTTCAAGATAACTACGTAACCAATTCAGAAACACACCTCTAAAACCTAAATTGTAGCATTTATAAAGTAAAAAATCAAAGGATAGTGAATCAAATGCGGAAGATAAATCAAAAATAACCTCGCCACAAACGAGTGTTGATGCAAACACTCGTAGACGGATTCAAAAAACTTAACTGCAGCCGACTGAGTTGATAATATTGCGAATAAATCACTATGAAGATCGATTATATACTGTAATTAGTGTTTTTGTGTTCGAAAATGAATCAGAAGATCTATGAATGAATTTATGAATATAATTGAAATGGTTATATACTAGAAATGATCATATTATCAAATTTCAATTTGTGTATATAGAAAAAATTTTAATTCGTCATCAAAACATTCGAATGAAATTTTCAAAGCGGTTTCAGATTTTGTTCAATCCATTCAGAAGAAATTTCACCCTTTTCAAATCTTAGGGAAATTTTTTATGTAATACTCTACTCTTTCGAAGTTATCTCTTTTTTTCAGGGAAATTTGGTAGAAATACTTCATAGTCAGTATACCTCATGGGATTTTTTAGTTTGAAGAAATTGTTTAATCGTTTCACTTGTAGTTTCACCCCTTTCAAATACTTTAATCTATTCTTCTCTGCGCTACTATTTTCCAACCAAGTAGACATTTTGAAGAATTTTTGATATGAATAGATGTGAATGAGTAATATTTTTAGAAATGATCATTATCAGAATTTGTTTAATCTGTCTACAAAAGTATCATCCCCTTCAAATATTTTGCAAGTGTTATATGCTATATTTCATATTTTTGAATCAATCCATTCATCATTTTGGAAATATTCGAATGAAATACCTCGAAATAAACATAGCTAAAGGGATATTTTTGTTTTGAGAGTTTTTCCAATCCAATCACTAGTAGTTCACCTCTTTCATATATTTCAATTTTTTTTCATCTATACGCTGCAGATTTCTGAACAAGCCAGTTTTTTGATTAATTTTTGATATCAATTGATGTATTTACTTAGATAATTTGTTCAATATGATTAGACAAAACTCCATCCGTTTCAAATATTTCATATGTGTTAATTGTTATATCCTACTGTTCTGGAATTGTCTCTTTTTCAAAGAAATATTGATTGAGGTAGTTCATATTAGATAAAAAAGTGAGATTCCTCTAGTTTTTTGAATATGTTCAATTCATTTATGTGTAGTTTTATCCCTTTCAAAGAATGCAATCTTTTTTCGTTGTCTGCGCTACTGATTTCTAACAAGCCAACTTTTCGATGAGAATTGATGTACAATATGGATAGTATTATTACAATATACTCATCTTCATAGTTCGTTCAATCCATTCCTAGTAATTTCACCCCTTTCATATAAATAAATAATTCCTTCTTTCCTACGCAGCTGTTTTCTTACAAGACAACTTTTCGATGGATTTTGGATGGAAATAACTGCCTAGGCCTGACATTCATTAGTGTAACATCCAATGAAAATATGTAAATTCAGTATTTTCTCATTTTCGATGATAAAATAGGAACATAAATTTGTTTATTTTGTTCAAGGAGCAAAACATATTCAAGTGTTAGTTTATCACAATGATTCGGCTTGAAAACTTTTCCCTTAAAACACAGGTTCCAAAACGAAATATATAAATAAAAATTCTTACTGTATCGGCAAAAAGGTAGAACGCCTTTAATATAATATTTCTTATGAGGATTATTAGATATTATAAACTTCTTTGGTTATAACAGCAATTTTTGGCTCGGTTAGAAACCAGTAGTATAGAGAAGTAATGAAGATTGAATTATTTGAAATGGGTGAGACTACTAGTAGATGGATTGAACGAAATCTAAAAACAAAAAGATCTCATTAGGTATGTTTATTACGAAGTATCTCAATAAAAATTTCTCTATGAAAATAGATAACTTCGAAATAGTGAAATATTACAAAAAACACTTTTCAAAGATTTGAAAGAGATAACATTTCTTCTGAATGGATTGAAAAAATGCTGAAACAGCAAGAAGATCAGGTGTTGTAGTCGTCTTAACATACTGCAATAAAAATCTCATTCAAATGTAATGGAAAATCTCTATTTGTTTTTGATATAACTACTAATTGAAATTTTACGATAATATGAGAATTTTTGGTATATTATCATTCATAAATTGAATCATATATTTTTCATTTCCGAAAAAGAAAACATCAACTCCTCTGTATAATCGATCCTCATAGTGCAATATCATATTATAGTAGATCCCGCCGATCGTGACGTGTGTGAGCACATTAGGCAAACTGGTGGCTGGAAAACCGGTGGCCAGTTTCACACATATCATTCCCCGATATGTCCGACGCATCAACCACACGACCTTTTATATATTTCATCCCATATCCTATATACATTTTCCTGATATGCATTATTTTGTTAAATAAACCTGGGTTACATTCAAGAAAAATTATAAATTCTTGAAATTATAACTATATACGTTATAATTATATTGATTGGAGATATTATTGATCCTTGGAGATATATATTGATATCATGAAGCTCCAAATATGCGAATATTTAGAGTTTTGATCATTTATGCCAAGTCTAGTTTATAATTTTCATTTATATATTTTTTCTGTTTTTTGATAGATTGCCCAATGAGTTTGGCTTGTAGAATGCTATCACAGTTGTTTATTTTAATTCTTGGTTTCTTTAACCTCATTTTCGCCATTTTACAATTTTGGAAAATTTTTTCAGCTGATTTTTTAATTTTTCCATATCTTCTACTGAGCCACATTTTATCGATACTCCTTCATTTCCTGTTCATAATTATGCTACCACCAATTTTTATGTTAGCTGGTTCTATCTTATTTATGATGTGCTTCCTGACCTCCTCTAAAGTTTGATTGGCTATGGATCTTATCAAAATTTACTTTTTGTCAATTGTAAGACCCAGTGCTGGTTTCTGAATTCACATTTCAAGTTCATATTTTTATAGAAACTCGGGGTATTTCACTTCGATAAACAAAGCACAAATTCATACCATTTGTAGATATATTCTATTCCATCGACCTCCACAAAAACTTTCGATAAGAGCGAAGATTATACCTGTGATTACTTTGCCTGCGGAAAATACAACTCTCACTTTCACTGAGTTTTATTACAATATCCAGACATAGGTTAGGTCCATATTCTATCTATTTTAATATCGAAAGAGTGTTTTCTTAGCAACATTTATATATATATATATATATATATATATATATATATATATATATATATATATATATATATATATATATATATATATATATATATATATATATATATATATATATATATATATATATATATATATATATATATATATATATATATATATATATATATATATATATATATATATATATATATATATATATATATATATATATATATATAAATATATATATATATATATATATATATATATATATATATATATATTTACTTCGTATCTTTACTGACCACTCTTATTATACATTTGGAAATTTTTTTTTTCTAGGTTAGGGTCAATTTATAACAATTATTACATTAATATTTAACTTTATTTACGCGTTTCGACTACTGTCATTTTCAAAATAATACATATCAACATTACATTCACAATTAATCTCAGTATATCGTCTCACTCCCTCTGTCACGTGGTCTCTGTCATTTCGATGAATGATGTTGTGGTAAATTCGTCCGAAGTTTTCTATGTCTGCTCTTGAATTAACTGTTCTTTTTTCTTCTTTTTGGATAGCTATCATTTCAAATACATTTCTTTTAAGTTGGTTTCTCTCTTTTTTTATAATTTCTGTGTTTTCAAAATCAATTGAGTGTAGTTGTTCGATTGCATGCTTTGCAAGTGCTGTGGATTTTTTATTTGTTTGTATTGAATATTTATGTTCATATATTCTTTTATGTAAATATTGTTTAGTGTTACCAATGTAACAGGCATCACACTCACTACAATTCATTTTGTATACCGTATGTGTTTCATTTCGTTGTTCAATTCTTGGTTTGACTTGAGTGAATATTGATGCCGTTACATTATTTGGCTTGTGACTTATTTTTATATCATATTTTTCCATGTCGTTACTTATTTTGTAAGAAAGTTTAGGTATAAATTCCAATCCCAAATATTTTATTTCATGTTTATTGTTTTGTGTTTCATGCGAGCCTCGATTATATATTTGGTGAATTCTTTTCTTGATTAATGGTTCGTAAAATTTTTTTGGATATGCATTTTTTTCAAGCGTTTCTTTGATTTTTTTAATATTTTTTGGTCTAATTTCGGGATCTGAAAATATAACTGCCCTATCTGTGAGTGAATTCACCACACTTTTTTTATATTTTGTTGGAACAAGAGATTCATAATTTAGGTATCTTTCAGACCATGTTCCTTTATTATACCAATCTGTAATAAGTGATCCGTCATTTTTTCTAATTATTGTCATATCTAAAAAATTTATTTTGCCATCTTCTTCTTCTTCTTTTGTAAATTGTAATCTTTCATGATATGCATTGAAAGCGTTTAATAATTCATTAATATGTTCTGGGTTTATTGCCGTTATGCAATCATCTACAAACCTTTTGAAAAAATGTGGTTTGTTTTTTATATTTTTTATTACTGTGGTTTCTAATTCTTCCAACACTAAATTAGCTATTGTAGAAGAAATCGGTGAACCCATTGCTGTTCCATAGATTTGTGTATAAAATGAATCTTCGAATCTGAAATAAGTCGACCTCAAACAAAATTCAACTCCTTGTTTGAATTCTTGTTTTGGCAACTCAGTGTGTATTTTTATATCTTCCCATTTTTTATCTAATATGTTCAATGCTAATTCTACTGGTACGTTCGTAAATAAGGAGACTACATCTAATGAAATCAAAATAGATGATTCAGGTATTTTCATGTTTTTTATGAAATTGTGGAACTGCCATGAATCCTTGATATAATGTTCCGAATTACCAATAACTTTTGAGATCGTTCCAGATAGAAACTTAGATAGGTTGTAAGTTGGTGAGTTTTTTGTGCTCACAATTGGTCGACATGGTATATTTTCCTTATGCAGTTATTATGACATATTAATTTATCTTTGGTTTCTTTACTAATTATATTATTTTTATACCAATTATTAATCATGCACCATATATGTATGGACTACCAAAACTGCATAAGGAAAATATACCATGTCGACCAATTGTGAGCACAAAAAACTCACCAACTTACAACCTATCTAAGTTTCTATCTGGAACGATCTCAAAAGTTATTGGTAATTCGGAACATTATATCAAGGCTTCATGGCAGTTCCACAATTTCATAAAAAACATGAAAATACCTGAATCATCTATTTTGATTTCATTAGATGTAGTCTCCTTATTTACGAACGTACCAGTAGAATTAGCATTGAACATATTAGATAAAAAATGGGAAGATATAAAAATACACACTGAGTTGCCAAAACAAGAATTCAAACAAGGAGTTGAATTTTGTTTGAGATCGACTTATTTCAGATTCGAAGATTCATTTTATACACAAATCTATGGAACAGCAATGGGTTCACCGATTTCTTCTACAATAGCTAATTTAGTGTTGGAAGAATTAGAAACCACAGTAATAAAAAATATAAAAAACAAACCACATTTTTTCAAAAGGTTTGTAGATGATTGCATAACGGCAATAAACCCAGAACATATTAATGAATTATTAAACGCTTTCAATGCATATCATGAAAGATTACAATTTACAAAAGAAGAAGAAGAAGATGGCAAAATAAATTTTTTAGATATGACAATAATTAGAAAAAATGACGGATCACTTATTACAGATTGGTATAATAAAGGAACATGGTCTGAAAGATACCTAAATTATGAATCTCTTGTTCCAACAAAATATAAAAAAAGTGTGGTGAATTCACTCACAGATAGGGCAGTTATATTTTCAGATCCCGAAATTAGACCAAAAAATATTAAAAAAATCAAAGAAACGCTTGAAAAAAATGCATATCCAAAAAAATTTTACGAACCATTAATCAAGAAAAGAATTTACCAAATATATAATCGAGGCTCGCATGAAACACAAAACAAAAAACATGAAATGAAATATTTGGGATTGGAATTTATACCTAAACTTTCTTACAAAATAAGTAACGTCATGGAAAAATATGATATAAAAATAAGTCACAAGCCAAATAATGTAACGGCATCAATATTCACGCAAGCCAAACCAAGAATTGAACAACGAAATGAAACACATACGGTATACAAAATGAATTGTAGTGAGTGTGATGCCTGTTACATTGGTAACACTAAACAATATTTACATAAAAGAATATATGAACATAAATATTCAATACAAACAAATAAAAAATCCACAGCACTTGCAAAGCATGCAATCGAACAACTACACTCAATTGATTTCGAAAACACAGAAATTATAAAAAAAGAGAGAAACCAACTTAAAAGAAATGTATTTGAAATGATAGCTATCCAAAAAGAAGAAAAAAGAACAGTTAATTCAAGAGCAGACATAGAAAACTTCGGACGAATTTACCACAACATCATTCATCGAAATGACAGAGACCACGTGACTTAAGAGGGAGTGAGACGATATACTGAGATTAATTGTGAATGTAATGTTGATATGTATTATTTTGAAAATGACAGTAGTCGAAACGCGTAAATAAAGTTAAATATTAATGTAATAATTGTTATAAATTGACCCTAACCTAGAAAAAAAAAATTTCCATATATATACCTTATATATAAAATTCTCGTGTCACAGTTTTCGTTTCCATACTCCTCCGAAACGGCTTGAGCGATTCTCATAAAATTTTGTGGGCGTATTGAGTAGGTCTGAGAATCGGCCAACATCTATTTTTCATCTCCCTAAATGTTAGGGGTAGTCCACCCCTGAATTTTGTTTTTTATTTTTTAGACAAAATTTTCAGTTTTTATTTTTTTATGATACAACATACAAAAATACATACAATACTAAATTTTCACCCTTCTACGATCAACCCTTATTTTTTATAGCTGTTTATTTCTTTGGCGGCTTGATGATATTGTTGGCAGGCGATTTCAGGCAGACGTTGCCAGTAATTCCCCGTGGAACGCCTGCAGATGAATTGAATGCTTGCCTGATGGCATCACCTTTATATGTTACCGTTATTATGGAATAACGTAAAAACATTATCGCTAACCACTAATATGAGAATTCAACTTCAAAATGATCAAAGTGCTGCACAATTTTCCAAACAATTATTAGCTGTTGGAAATTGAAAAGTCCCAGTTGATGCGACATCTGGATAAATTACTCTTACCAACAACTTTTGCCGATTTGTAGACTCTCAATTAGCTTTTATTGAAGATGTTTCCCAAACATTAGTGAGAATTATCAGAATTATGCTTAGTTAAGTCAACGAACAATTCTTGCAGCAAAGAATAATGATATACACGCACTGAATTTCACCATTCAATCAAAAATTGCAGGCGATTTGGTGACATACAAATCCGTTGATTCCATAACAAATCCCGATGATGTAGTAAATTATCCAACGGAGTTTTTGAACTCTCTGGAGTTACCAGGATTTCCAGCACATAACTTGCAACTCAAAGATGGTACAGTTATTATGATATTGCGTAATTTGAATCCACCGCGACTTTGCAACGGTACTCGACTTTCGGTTAAAAGACATGCCGAATTTGATTGAGGCAACCATTATTAACGGAAAGTACGCAAGTGAAAATGTATGTATTCCTCGAATACCAATGATTCCGACTGATCTTCCGTTTGACTTCAAACGATTGCAATTTCCAGGTCGCCTTGCGTTCGCAATGACAATGAACAAGTCGCAAGGCCAATCGCTTAGTGTTTGCGGGATAAATTTAGAAAATCATTGTTTTTCACATGGGCAGTTATACGTTGCGTGTTCACGAGTTGGGAAACCATCCGCTTTGTTTGTGTTAACGTCAGACCAAAAAACAAAAAATGTGGTTACTTCAATGAAACGGATAATTTGCGGACACGGATATAATTCAGTATTTACTTTTGATTCACTTTCATTTACTTAGAGACGTTCAACTAAATAACACTTCATTTTTGTAATCGAAATGAATTCATTACTGTTGAGAAACGAAATAAAATTTTTCCTTTTCAAATATAAAACTTTTAATCACCAAACGAAATGTTACATAGAACGAAGCCATCTGGTGGCGAAACGGAGTTCGCCGGGTCTGCTAGTATATATATATATATATATATATATATATATATATATATATATATATATATATATATATATATATATATATATATATATATATATATATATATATATATATATATATATATATATATATATATATATATATATATATATATATATATATATATAACATATATAACTATTCTGTTATCTCTATATAACACTAAAACATCCATTCGAAAAATTTTATTTAACCAAGAGAATGTTATAGTAGAGCTATGTTAAGCTAATGTTATGGTAGAATATTCTACTAGAGGAGAGAGTATTTACACAGTTTAATATTTACATGCATATAATTATATTTTTTTGCTTTAATACTTTATACAAAATTTTTTTTGTTTGTTTTCCATCTGTGGTTTCAACGTTTCATTAGATGTTTAGTTTTGTCTGATTAGTTTTGTTCCGAAATTTGATGAAGAATGTTGATTTTATTAGTTTTTAGTGACTGACTTTAATTATTTGTAAGTGGAGATTACTATTGTTCTTTGTACGATTTTTTAACTGTTCATGTATTTTGCTTGTAGATTTTCTCCTGAAGAAGTCAATAAAAAATTTACGAAATATTGAGGTTATAAACAGATAAGTTTTCTTTGTCACGGACCGCTTCCCGATATTATCCCTTTCTTTAATATGTATATATATATATATATATATATATATATATATATATATATATATATATATATATATATATATATATATATATGAAAATTATTCATATACTGCATATTTGAGATGCAATATAATAACAAGTACAATTTTTTTAATGTTTTCATGCTTAGGGAGTATACATTCGTTATATTTGTAACCGAAATTATTTTTTGACCAAAATTACGAACAAATATATCAAAGCTTCGAGAAAATAATGAAAGAAAAATTGATTGGTTAGGTTTTATCTTCTATTGTCATTCAAACCCACTATTTGTTAGGTTTTATCTTCTATTGTCATTCAAACCCACTATTTGTAATTCTGATATTCAAATTGTTATACTAATTTTCTGTTCCAATTTCAATTTTCTGTTTGTAATGGCTATCTTGAATACTGGTATTCAATTTGTAATTATTTTTATTAATGTAATTTTTATTATTAATAATAGTAATTAATCATTGTAATTTTCAAATTATATTTGTAACTTCGATTTCAGTGCTTTGAAGTCTAGCTAGGTAAGTGTTTGTATTATTTGTATGATTGGAAAATTTTTAAAATGAAGACCTTTCATCAAGAGTTCAAGTCTTACGGATATACCCCGTCAAGGAGATATCTCATTTATTCCAGATTAATTATACTTATCAGGCCCTTTGCAAATTTTCAGGCTTGTTGAGAAGGTCTTCATGGCGTTGATCCTCAAGAAGGCGAGTAAGTGGCATATATTTCAATAATTCCTTATAGAGATGTTCGCCGAATCCAAGTTCTCCGATGTTTAGCAAGAGATTTTTTGGGATTATTCCAGTGGGCCCTAAGATCATTGAAACAGTCTTGACGATATTCATATACAAGTGTCCCTACACTCGTATATGAACCGTCAAGTTCTCAATATTTGAAGATTTTATCCGGATTTTCTTCAAATAGGTGGTTTGCATTTGGAATAGTCACCTCGATAAATGTACCTTCAGGACAATTCAAACACTTCAATTTGATTTACACTTTTATTGTGCCTAACAACATGACGCGTTAAGTCGGTTGGTATAACCGACTTCTTCGAAATTGTCGTACTGTTATACCGACAAAACGCGTCAAGTTATGGGAATAAAAGTGTGAAGCAAAATCAACCATTTGAATTATTCTATTAGTACCAAGTAAATGCTAATACAATTCAGTATTCAATAAATGTAGTTTCTCTGGCTCTGTTATCAGGATAAAGTCAGGCCTATTGTGGAATTATTTGATCAGTCAAGATATTGCCGCCCCAGCAGATTTCAAAGTAGTTACTCTCCAAACTTGACTTTGGAAACTTGGAAGCAAATGCGAGTATTTGACATCCCCCTGTGATGTGCTGGATTGTCTCTGATATTCGGCATCCGTATCGGCAGAGGTCGCAACTCACTGTTTGGTCGTTGGCTTTATTCCAGATAATTACTGGCCGAAATAACCCACGAGACCTTTCATTATTATGATTACTGACAAATTGGTTGA
Source organism: Henosepilachna vigintioctopunctata (assembly GCA_030704895.1). Classification (NCBI taxonomy): domain Eukaryota; kingdom Metazoa; phylum Arthropoda; class Insecta; order Coleoptera; family Coccinellidae; genus Henosepilachna; species Henosepilachna vigintioctopunctata. The sequence continues at coordinate 3,829,788 of JARQZJ010000036.1, read as the reverse complement.
GGCTTTCGCGGCCAGTCGTTGAACTAGTGTTGTCCTGGTTCGGGTCTAAGGGCCGTCGTCGGTTGGAATTTCTTCCTAACGTTTCGCTAGCACGAGTGGCGAGCTTCTTCAGAGGTCGTTCCATTTCTGATTCTGGAAGTAGACTGGCGAATTCTCGTACGCAGGTTGTATTGATATCCAATGGCATCACTCGTGTGTTCCTTATGATGTGATTCCAGATAGGATTGAGACTGAGGGTTTCTTCCTTTCTGTTGAAATTGTTTGAATGTTTTCGAATTTCAATGGCTTCTCTGACCAGCCTGTTTTGAAAGCCGTTGACTGATGCCAAGAGCGTACAACCCTCAAAATTTATCTCGTGGTCCCCTTCGCTCAGTGCGTGTTCGGCTACTGCAGATTTCTCAGTTTGTCCTAACCGGCAACTTGCCTTGTGTTCCTTAGAACACAAGGCTTGTGTTCTTGTGTTGCCTTGTGTTCCAAGGAACACAAGGCAAGTTGCCGGTTAGGACAAACTGAGAAATCTGCAGTAGCCGAACACGCACTGAGCGAAGGGGACCACGAGATAAATTTTGAGGGTTGTACGCTCTTGGCATCAGTCAACGGCTTTCAAAACAGGCTGGTCAGAGAAGCCATTGAAATTCGAAAACATTCAAACAATTTCAACAGAAAGGAACAGTCTCAATCCTATCTGGAATCACATCATAAGGAACACACGAGTGATGCCATTGGATATCAAGACGCCAACCGGAGCAGAACGAGCCCCCTCCCCACCGCAACCGAAGTTGAACAAACCACGCCCCCTATGCCGAGATATAAATACAACCTGCGTACGAGAATTCGCCAGTCTACTTCCAGAATCAGAAATGGAACGACCTCTGAAGAAGCTCGCCACTCGCTAGCTGAAACGTGAATATGGAACAAATTTCGATTTTATCATAAGTATATTCAAATATTTCTAATGATATTTTAAGTACTATCAAATAATATTATTGAGAATTTATTATTACATGTAGACTGCATATACTATGAGGACGTTTTCAGTGATTACTATTGAAATCCATACAATTTCATTGATCATTTCATACAATTATGACATTATCGAAGTCAGTTTTATAATGCATGTGTAAGTATATGGAAAAAGATGTTTCCTGAACGGAAAAATGGATGCAATATCTAATGCATCGAATAATTTACTGAAAAGAGAGAGTTTTCAAAATAAGCTGAAAACATACACAAATTCCTTTGAATTTCATAATGATATTATCCGTACGAAATTTGCCTGCGTAGTTATTTAAGATATTTCTGTTATAAAATACTTTCTACATTTGACGTGAATATCAAAAATATTATTGCTACACTCTCAGTGTCAATCACTAAATTTCTCAGTGCTCAAGAATTTTCAAGTTTCAAGATGTGAAAGTGGAGTATTAGTCAATTATTGCAGTTATATATAATTCCTTGCTCGTGTTCAGGAAGTTACTTCTAAGCGGATATGTTAGGTCAAATCGTTTCAGTAGAATTCTGAAAGAAACGTTGAACACACGAGACATCGTGAATTTTGGTATTTACTATTACGTGAATCTCAATTCGGAACACAAAACTCGAAGGTTAGTTCGTGAATTTGATGTAAAAATAGATTAAAGTGAGATAAAACATCAAATTCTCATTCGAAACACTTTCACGTGCATAAATATTTACCAAATGCTCGCATTCAATAGGAAGTTTTGGGGAACCTTTCGCACGTTTCTGAAAATTACTCAGCTATACTACCTGCATTTCGGTAAATTTCGCTATAGGTAGAGTGGGATTTATTGATTTATCACTTGTCCATATTGTTACTGTTCATTTACCTCACATAAATATATGAATTTTGTTTGAGTAACTAGTAGGCCTAAATAAAGTTGAAATCTGAAAGAGTACCATGAAATTGGAAGGTAAGATAATCTTCAGGATGTTCATAACAATTATCATTAGTTCATGTATCTCTCACATGACATTACACAGAGTAACATCCATTACACACAGAAATTATCTCATTTATATTTATATATAAATGGGATAATTTATTTTATATTTATTCTATAACGATTATCTTCATTCGAACATTGCTTCTATTCTAATATATGCATTTTGGAGGATTCATTTAATTATCAGGAGTACATTTAATTGCTTATGAATGAATGAGTTCGCATTGTTTACCATATATGCATTGCATTTACTTCAATTGTTTTTTTCAGGAAGTGTATACAGAATAGTTCGAATTATATATTTAAAGTATGCTGGGAGAGAGGTAGAAATAATAAACGCATAACTTGATATACATGTTTCCTCAAAAGTATTTTTACTGTCAGGCCTAACAACTAGATCAATAGTTTCAGATTTGAAAACTTCATTTGCATCCTGATTATTATTCTGATTTCGTAAAAACTGTTTTCTCAACACAGGCTTAATCTGATTTAAATTGCGTTTTCAAATAACATTGTTTAGTTGTGGAATTTTGACCAGGTAAGTCGTTAAACCTATTTTTTATACACTTCGGCTGGAATGTATGTGATCTTAGAAGGTTTTCTGAAATCTTTAACTGTATTATTATCTCTAATTTCAAATTCAATATTTCTCTTGTCATTGCAATACTGTTTTTGCTTATTTTGTTTATTGAGAATGATTCTTTTCAAATCACCATATTCGTTGCAACAAGGCGGTGAAAGTAAATCAAATCTTGTACTTATTTTCCGACTAAACATTAGATCACTTGGACTTCGGTACGTGGTACAATGTATTCTGTTCCTGAAGTCAAATAAAAAGTTATTTATGTTTTATTGATTCTAATTTCTTTATTTTTGCTTAAAAATTTCTTGAAGTGTTTTTATTGTTTTCACGGAATTATCCGCCTGGCCATTAGAGGAAGGATGGTAAAGTGGAGAAGAACGGAATTCGATACCATTTAATTTTAAAAATGTCTGAAATTCATTCTAAGTGAATGTGGTACCATTATCTGAAACAATCATACGTGGCAAACCAAATCTAACAAAACAACTTCGCAGAATTTCAATAGTTGATGTCGCAGTAATTGTGTTCATTGGAAATACTTCAACCCACTTCGAATGGGAGTCTACAAGTATTAAAAAATATTTTTTTAAATAAGGACCCATAAAATCAAGGTGAAGCCTAGACCATACTTCGTCTGGAAAAGGCCATGGTACCAAAACGGCTTTATCTGGAGTTTTTTTATTGATCATACAATTCTCACACGACCTACACAAATATTCGATATCTTTACTTAGTCCACTCCACCAGAAATATTACCTCGCCAAACTTTTCATTTTTACAACAGCCATGTGTGACCGATACAACTCTCGCAATAAACCTAGTTTTAAAATATGAGGAATTACTAATCTATTATTCAAAAGAAGGCAATCTTTCTCAACGCTTAGTTCTTCTCGAATTTTGTAAAAATATTTATATTTTCTGGCCATTTCTTTGGGCCACCCTATACGCAAATATTTCATGACGTTCTTAATTGTTTCGTCCAAAGATTACTCTTTACTAATGGACGCAAAATCAATTGGAAAATGTTTATTATTTTCGAATTACTTAATGAAATTAGCATCTGCTATTTCCCCCGATATTTTTTCTGTTATAGAATACTGGTGAGGCAGTGACAATCGAGATAAGGAATCGGCACAATTTTTAACACTAGATATGAATTCAATATCGTACTGGTAGCTGGATAATATTAACGCCCATCTACGTAACCGGTTTGCTGAAAACTGAGTTATATTCTTTTCTGGATGAAAAATTGAAAGAAGTGGTTTATGATCCGTAACTAAGGTGAAATGACGTGCATAAAGGTACTGATAAAATTTTTTCAAACCAAAAATAATTCTCAATTTCAGGGTATTTAGCTTCAGTATTAGATGAAGTTCGCGATGCATAAGCAATATGTTTTTGTTCCCATTTGGAAAAGTAATGCTAATTTCAGCCGAAATTCCATAGTTTGATGCATAAGTAGTCAATTTTACAGGTAGTTTCGAATCATAATGTACTAATAATTTTGTCGATGTTAATAATTGCTTGATCCTCAAAAATGCAGTATCACATTCTGAAGACCAAAACCACCTTTTTTTTTTCAATAGGTTATATAACGGTTGACACATATTAGATATACCTGACACAAATTTTCCATAATAGTTAACTAATCCAAAAAATTTTGGATTAGTTCATTAGTTAGTTCATGATTTCAATTTGGTAACGTTATCTGGTAATGGAGCATTTTTATAGCGAACATTTTCATCTGTGTGTAATACCTTCTTGTCGATTTTGAAACCTAAATATTTTACTTCCGATTTGAAAAATTCACATTCATTTAAAGACATTGTCAACCCTGCCTCTTCTAATTCACCTCACACTTGATTTAAACGTTCAAAATTTTTATTTGGATTCTGCTGTAACTAAAATATCATCTAAAAAAACAATAACACCCTAAATACCAATCAATAACGATTCTATCATCTTTTGAAATTTCTCCGTTACGGAAGCAATTCCAAATGGAGCTCTAGTGTATCGATATAAACCCTAGAGTAGTTATCGTTACCAAATTTTTAGATTTATCATCTAAATAAACCTGTGTATGAGCATAAGCTAAATCAATTTCACTAAAATAAATTCCACCTAGTAATAAAAAAACTAAAAGAAATTATTGTATTCAATATTTGATATGTATTCAATGTAATTAATTTAGAAAGTAATTCTTCTATTCGTTGTAAAGGATATTGGTCGATTTCCAAGTGCGGATTCGATGTAATTTCAAAATACCCGCAAATTCTAATTGTTCCGTCTTTTTATAGTTTCCCATGGACTATAATCGATGGATTCTGATACACCTAAATTTTCCAATCTCTTCAATTTATCCTCCACTCCCTCTCTAAAGGCCAACGGTAGGGGTCGTCCGCAAAAAAATTTATGAGTAACATTTTTGGATTTTGAATTCAATATCATCAACACTATCTTGAAAGTTCCTAGTCCTGGTTCAAACACTCAAAGATATTTCGAGATTAATTTTTTTAAATGGCTTTGTGTAGCATACTCAAAATTATTTTCATATATATCTAACTGAAATATATTGAATAACTCCCTGACCAATAAAGGTGGAGCAGTAGCACCTTTGATGACATAAAAATTCAAATCATGAGATTCGTTCCGAAATGCAACTGTTTTCTCCAAAAAACTCATTGGTAGATCTATTTCGCCATTATATAAATCAAACTTTTCATTTGTTTTCAGTAAAATTGAGTAAAGAAAATTGAGTACCTATATAAGATATGTCAGATACCTACTACAAAAAACCTAAACCTGTATCTAAATTAAAATTTACACCTTCAATCGAAATATCCATTAATATAGGATTATCATTACATCTTAAGTTGAACAATTCATACTCGTTCGATTCTGTACAACCTTCAGACTCTAAGAAATTTGGGTTATTTCTCACATTTGATTTGCTTAAATTTCTGAAAGAACAAACCAGAGCTAAATGACCTTTATTATTACAACAGTGACAAAAACAACGATAACAACACTTATCTGCTCGGTGTTTTTCGCGTCCGGTGACTGTGCATTTATATACGTTGAAACTTGCTGAGGGGGGATGAAACGTTCTAGACTGAGACTCATGTGATTGATCGGTATTGCCCCTGCGCTGTGAATTGGTTGTGTGTATAACAACTCCGGCTCCTGCTTCATGAAATTTTCCAGATTGGAAGAAAATGATGGCTGAATGAGATTCAGAAAATGCCAATTCTACTACTGCCTCTAAGGTTACACTAACTTTTACTTCTGAAAATCTGTCTTGAACAGAACCTTTATCGATAATACAAATGTCGCTTAGTACCGTGTCCAATTCGGTTAATTTGAACTGACAGTAGCTTGTCAAATCTGTTACTCGTTCTGCCCATTCCTTAGCATTCTCGTTCGGCGATTTCTTCGCTGTGTAAAACTTAAAGCCTGTCCCAAATACATTTTCACTTAAACTTAAAAAGACTTAAAATGTTATGTCAGCAATTTGCTCAGATTCAAGTATGATTTACTTGAAATTACGCTAAGAAGTAATTATCTATACGCTTTCTGAAAATTGTTCCGAAATTGCCGATCAAAGTAGCGTATGTGCCCACCATGTTCGGTAGCTATCACCTTGTAACTGGCTGGGTTTCACAATCCTCGTCGTCACTGTAAAGACGGGTTTAGACGGCGCGCACCCACTCTCGCACCAACTTCGCATCAAACTCGCCTTCAACTCGCCTGGCAATAAACTCATCCTCGCCTCACTGTATAGACGACAGGCATCCACTCGCGAGGCGCGAGGTTAGAGACCTCGAGCCTCGCGGTGAAGCCAACCTAGAGTTGGCCTCACTGTGAGTGGTCTCGATGGAAGGCAGGTGTTTACATTGTGCGAGGAACCATTGTGCGAGGAATTGTTAACATGGTGTGCGAAAGGGTGCGCGCCGTCTAAACCCGCCTTAATGTAAGCTGGGAGAGAGGTAGAAATAATAAACGTATAACTTGATATTATATAATAACTCAACTGTCGAATTCGTGTTGGTACATCTTGATTCATTATTCCCCCACACTTGGCATCTGATACACAAGATCTGAGACACTTCTTGGTGATTGGTTGCTTACAGACTAAAACGAAATTGAAAGAGTTAAAAAGTTGAAGACTGTGTAGTTCGATGCATTCAGAAATGCTGTCACAATATTCTCACTAATTTCCTCAGACAGTAGGTATTATATAACTATCACTTCTATTGCTCTTATAATTTAGTATTATCCAGCAGATTTCAAACCCAATTTATGTATTCACTGTCAATTACTTAATATAAGCTAACTTTTCTGTATTTTCTAGCTCATAATTGCGTTTCTCATAATTTTTATATACATTGACATGTTCTAGATTTTCATCGTATCTGCATGTGCCATTACCCAGCATTATACCTACATGTTCAGAAGATTTCTCATATTTTTCAATGTACCTTCAAATCAATTCACAGGACTTTTCTTGTTTCAGGTAACACTAGATTTCAATGCGCTTTTTCTTTACTTAACAACAATATATAAACTCATTGGTCCAACAGTCAAGGTTCAAAGATAATGAAACTAATTTCCCAATTGGTTATATTATCTATACAATCAGCAGATGTAGCAGCAACTGAGTTGTCGCCATACTGATGGATTGTCAGTTTCATTTCAACTTCATCGAGATTGGCTGATTTCACCTTGAAATTAGTTAAAATCTCCTCAAATTATGATAAAATAACACAAAATAATTATAGCACTAAACATAAGATAGTTAAGTAGGCACGATTCACTAGGAGCCAGAAAAAGAAATTTCAGAAAAAAACTCTTTCGACGGGTGCGTTTTTTTTAAATTCAGTGGACCTACAGTTTAAGGCCGGTTCCGAACGGCCATTGGGTTAGTTATCAAAGTGCATTACCCAGCATATATCATTAATTTAACTACTTAAATCAGGACATACACAAACATCCATGCCTTCAGCGGGGCTCGAACCCGAGTTCTACCGCACCATAGTCGGGTGTTCTACCGACTAAGCCACGGAGACAGGCGAACAGGTGCGCTAGTCACAGGAATATTCATAACGTATACAAATATTGTGAGAAATTTACTTGAATGAAAATTGGTGGTACGAAAGTGCCGGAGTGATTCGACACAACGATTTTTTATCGAGGTTCAATCGACCTTAATTTTTTTCATCGGTCACAAAGTCTGAAATGAGTGAAAACTCGTCCAAAACTTTCGTATCTTGTCTGATGCTGATAAATCCTTGCAAATTCAGTAAATCCAGCACTTTTTGTACCTCTTTCCACGTGGTACATTGTTCTATCTGCTAATTCAAACACTTCCAGTTCTGCATCGAATTGACACTTCTGCTCCAAGTATTCTTCGCTTGTTGCAATAAACTCAGCCGCTCAATTATAAAATTCTGCTCGTCAACAGTAGCTTCTTCCATCATAATCATTAGTCTCTTTCATCATTTCACAAACAGATTGCGGACGATGTGAGAAAGGAGAATCTGTAGGGAATTGTCATTGCCATTCGATGGGAGAAAACATATCACAGAATAGTATCACTATTCTGTGATCACATTGGGACACCCTACCTTCAACTGTCAGCATATAAAAAGGGCTACCAACATCCAATCTCCCTTCTCTGTCAGATCTCTTCTCTGACAGTTACTTCTATGTTCAACAATCTGTCATTCTAACTTCCATCGAGTAACACAACAACAACCACGTGTTCAATATTTCGTTCAAAAGCATAAATAAATATTTTCAATACAATTGTCGTTTATTTCCACGCATAGAATAATATAGCAACCACTCTATAAATCTATACTCTTTTAGTTTCAGGTTATCTCGGAGACGATTTATTTTCTTGAGTGCGGGTTCATCAATGCTGGATTAAGTCAAGTTATCTCTGTGATGTGCCAAACTACGAAGTAGAAGCACGTGAAGCGTTTATTTAGCTCGAGCTAAGAGATAACCTTGAGGAAAAATGAGAATTATCTGTCTTCCACATGAAAGTACGAGTTTGTTAATTCATGTTTGGGGTAAGATTCAACCTCACTTTCCGAATTCATTATTTCGAAATTATTTAATTCAATTTATTCAAATTATTTAATTCAAGTGACGGTAATACAGTTACAGTATATAATTTCCAAAGAGTAGTATTTTGTTAGATTGTACAATAAAAAAAATTGTGTGAACTATTGTAATTGCAATATATATATATATATATATATATATATATATATATATATATATATATATATATATATATATATATATATATATTTATATATATATATATATATATATATATATATATATATATATATAATATATATATATATATATAAAAATATATATATATATATATATATATATATATATATATATATATATATATATTGCATATATGAAGAACAAGAAATTCCGTTCAGAGGCAATATAGAGTATGGAAGACACTTTCCTGTATTAACAGTAATTATTGCATGTGGTGAATTGCACAGTATTGCAGTAGATTTTCAGAAGAATATACCACAAAACGATGCAGGTGTGGATGAGATGGAGAATTTGTTAAACGCAGATATAAAACTGGAAGTACAAGCAGTTGCATTTACAGGTCACAAGCATGTTCAAATGCTAGGGACTTTCTTCTCGATTCTTATTTTACTGTTTTTCTGAACACTATTCACCAATAAGTCCAAATGACACAATAAAGGTATATGTCGATAATGAGAAATGGATAACTTTTATTTTATGTTATTTTTATTTATATTATATTTTTAACATTTTTTATAATGTTTTTCGTTTGACGACAATTTAATGTATAAGTTTTAATTGTTCTTGTGTCACTGTATATGTTAATATCATTCAAATATTTAATAGTGTTGGCGATACTATTGATAGATATTTCAAGTTCCAAAGCTTGCTTTCTAATTTGGGTATTTCGTTTTTCAATCTCAGATTTTCCGTTATTAATTCGTGTGCTTCCTTCTGTTTCTTGGCAGTGATCTGCTCAAATAGTGGAAAAAATTTGAATGCCTTCAAACTTATTATGACAAAGAGTGATTGGTTAATTTATCACAGCTGCTGCGATTTTCAACCAATTATGATTAAGTACAAATCGGCATCGTTGCGGTCAGCTGGCCAGTATAATTCTATTCTCGAGATAACCACCTGAGAGATAACTTGTCGATGATAGACGACTAAAGTGTTACCACCTACTTTGTCCCTAACCCGTAGGACAGCTACCTCGAAGATTTAACCCTGTATTGGTAAACCGGCCCAGACTGACTCTATGACCGAGTTATTTTACTCTTCGATTTTCAATAGAGCTTCATGAACGGTTACTGCTTGTGTATGATGAAAATGTAACTACAATTATGAGGTGGGATTGTCGAAAACGTCCATGAAATATTTGGACATTCTTCGATACTATGAAAATACTTTTTCAAAGGCTGGACTATTTTTATAAGTCTATCAGCATCAACGCTAGAGACCTTATTTGTTTTTTACTGAAGTTCAACAGATTGTGATTCTTCATCTCGGTAAAATCACAAAGCTGTTTCAAAGTTCCTACTCAAACACTGTGGTTATAGAATAATGAGAAAATTTTCAGTATGATGCATTCGAAGTCAGGAACGCAATAAGAGAATAAGCGGCAGTTTTTAAGGCGCTATGGACTTTGTGGGCTCCACATCCAATTACAAAAATATTTTAAATTGTCGTTTGGTCTGTGTGCAAGAGCGGGACTATACCGACGTTGCTGGGGACTGCAAGTGGACTGTCCCGTCCGAAGAGAGACGTATAGCCACGATAATTTTACACTGCCAACACAACCTCGTTTATAATATCATAAAGAAGAATTCTACGAAATTCAGATATTACTTCGAAATTGTTCGAAATTATGGTAGTCAAACTTTCGTGGCTCATATTCTCAATATTTTCAAACTGATACTTTGAAAAAATTGGAAATATTTTTTGTCAGTGACTCGACAAGCAGATAATGTTGAAGTTAAATGCTGATAAGAAATAAACACTGTATAATATCATTCTATATTTCATAAATATTTCTTTTTTCGTTAGAGTTGACTAATCCCTATCCTTCAAGTACAGTCAATACTTGATGCAGCCGACATCGCACCACCTCTTTAATTTCTTGTTCGACGAAAATTTTTCAGACTGAATTCTCCTAGACCATTCAGCGAAGATTCTGATTTCAACAGCAGTTTGAAGAGGACATCACAAAATATTGAGAGTTCATTGGAAGAAATATTGGAGTAGAATATTGGAAATATGGAAATCATTGGAGAATATTCAGTAGCTGTGGAATTCAGGAAGAGTCTTCCATGATCAATTGTCTTCTTTTCTTTACGTGAATTTTGACCACATATAACCATTTTCATTTGTCCTCATGTCCAAAATTGTCTAAAATTCCTTTGTTCACAGAAGTTGGCTTTCACACGACACAGGTCGTGTTTGTAAAACAGAAAGATTCTCAAATGGTTTGTTTTCAACTAAATTACTTAGTCCAGGAAATCCTACTTTGCTTATCATCATCCAACTTATCTTCATTTACATTGTGAACTACTCGTATGTTCATAAGTTGATATTTACATTCAATTGTCAAGATAACTGCTCAAATTATTCTTTGTCATGATTTTCATTCACGGAACTCCTAAAAAAAGTTATCTCCATGAACATAGGATCACCAGTTATGGCATTCCGATAGGAATAGTACAGGATCCGTGGCCTATTTTTTCACTTGATTACTATCAAGCTAATTTTCCGTGAGTAGCTTCATTTTGATACGACGCCCAACAATTTCCTGTGCGAAAATTTTTGATTGTGGTAGCTAACAGAGGTAGCAATGATAAAATATGTCGACTTATGATGCTTTGATTTGATGAATCCAAAGGTGCGAAATAGGTATTTTTTACTATTGATGAGCAATTAGTAGTTTATTTTCACTCGTTATCATAATTAACGGGGAATGTGCTTATCGCTTCGTTATAGTAATTGGCGTTCATTATTCCGTTCGGAATATGATTTACGTTCGAATAAAGTAGATCGATACAAGTTAGCAGGGAAAAAAATATAGATAAAATAATGTTTTTATTAGGTACAAAATAGATAATAATACAATTTATCGGGAAAATTATAGATTTATGATTATTTTTTTATTAGGTATCGAAAAACTAGAGGAATAATTCTTTTTTATATTTTCTCCGGTATTGATATGTAGTACAATCACATCGACATAAGCCGAAGGATTCACACTTGACGCACGCTAGACCATCCACTTGATCGAATCCATCAACCATACATTTCAGAGGACAGCAGTATTTCAGACCGTCAATCTTGTAAGAACGTCTTTCCTCTTTAATCTTGAAACAGTCATCCTGATTCACTTTATTCAGACAGAAGAGAGTGAGTCCACAACTTCCACACTTTACGTGATCTTTCATGAATAAATATTTTCTATATGTATTTCCCGCCAATGAATATAAACATCGCACTGCCACAGTGAATATAATGAAAGTCGACAAATTTATGATTATTTGAATATATCTCAGTATATTTTCCTCATCCATCTTTATACTTCAAGATCAAACATGAAACTGAGCAGTAGATGTGAAAAAAACAAATATGATTTTCAAGGATTTATTGAATACAAAGATATTTTTCTTATTTTTCTATTTTTACATTCAAATTTATCAAATCTTGATTTGTTCCGAAAAACTTTATCATCCCAAATTGATAACTCCCTGAACGCTTGAAATAGTTTCTTCTTGTTTTCATATTCTTCAATTTGCCGTTTGAGGAGCTGAAGTTCTCGCAAGTATTCATCTAGCGACATGTTCTTTCAATGAGGTATGAACTTGATCAGCCAATCGTAGAGATCTATACAATTCGATAAACTACACTTTTGTGACCCCCGACCAGTATGACTCATACAAATTGGAATCTTTCGTTCTAGATTAGGTACTGGAGGATTACAATCGGACAATTCGACATTAAGAACGAGCGGAAATGTTCCACCGATTTCATTGAATCTCCCAACTATGAAATTATACTTCTGACACCCCTTAACGTATACTATATTAACGTCAGTTAAATACTTGGTCAGAATGGAATTTATCTCTTCATAATTCACATATCCATCTGAATAGCGAAGACCATGATGATGCCTCTCCAAATAAGATACACTTTTTTTATCTCGTGTTGATAACGCACTATACTCTTGAGGTGGTTTAAAAATGAAATGCGCCGTTTTTGTTCCCGTGTAAATTCCAAGTTCTTTTGCCACAAACTCATCGGCGATCGTGAAACCTTGAATATCTAACGTTACAAATTTCATCTTGCTTGTTCAACCTCCCACTCTCATCTGAACTAAATTGATGTTATTTTACGTACAGTTTCGCTGAGTGGGAGATATTCTAGAACGTTATCGTGAATTAAGATACAATATACTCGCGTGTTTTCGGGAAATCCTTTTCTCGCTTCAATTTCCAATTTTACATCAACAGTTGATGATTTAAAAGAGTCATCCCGTTTTGAACAATCTATTACGAATACACTTCTTGCTTTGAAATCTGCAAAACTCAAGAGGGGTGTTTTCTTCACATTCATATAGCTCGATCCAAATTCCACATAACTAGTGAATGGTTCAACAAAGTCATTGTTTTCAAAATTAACTTGCCATCTTTCTTCCGGATAATATTCACCATTCAACATAAGACGTATGTTGAATATATCAACATTATCGAAATAAGAGGGATCTTTCGATGCATTATCTCTTTTGTTTACATGAAAGCAACAAACGATATATCTGGGACAATCTATGCTAGAGCTTGTCTTCACATTCCACACCTCTTTTTTAGCTCCAGTTGATAGGCTAGGCAATTCGCTGATATCCCATCGACGAAATGGAAGTAAGATGGCTCTATCTGTCTTGAAAGCTTGAAGTAATTCCAATTTTAGAACATCGTTAGGAACTATATGTTTCACCTTCAATTCCACATTATCCACAGTTATTTCACCCTTGGTTGGATTTGTAGCCTCATCATCTGCTGGAGTTATCATAAAACAATTACTATCATTTCTGGCTCGAACAAGACGAATTGTTTGTTTTCCACAGATAGCTTGGGTATAATCGTTGAAATAATTCAAGAGATGCTTTAATGGTATTCGATATGTGAAGGAACCGTCCGCATTTGTCGTTGGATTATATGGATACGTCCATCCGGCAACTCCCAGCTCACGATGGCTATTTTTCTCATAACACAAGTATCCTCGAACTGTGCTCACCACTCCAGGATCCCTCACGCTGTCAACTTCTGTTCCACACAATTCGTAACTTATCGAATCGAACAAATACGCTCCCCCGTTGTTCACAAAGCTTATACTACCTTTTCCGGTTTTTTTCGTCAGTTTTCCCTTGATGATGAGGGCCGCATCGTGCATCAAAAGCCAAACATCTGGTCTATTGATGACAATTTCAATTATATCATTATTTCCAAAGGATTTGATGAATGGTAGGTATGTTCGAGATTCAGCTTTCACGATGGACTGGTCAGTATTGAGCGGATGGTATAGATTGAACACTTGACTTGATAACATATCCGAGGGATTCTAAGAACAATTTGTTACAGTACGACAGTTCACCTCGTCGCTTTCCTATGGGAAGTTTTTCAGGCAATGGTCTTAATGCAATGGAAGTCTGATATTTATAGTTTCCGAAAACTAGGACCATCTTTTCAATTCCAATCGTATAATCAATTCTTCTCCTCTAAACTGAACCAGATTAAAGTCCTGATCGAGTACTTCCAACGTTATATTCGATATATGTCTTTTTGTTACTGGCAAAAATAATAAGTTTCTTGGAGTTTCATCGATGGCGTATCCAGGATCTGAGTTTACGGAAAATTCGTACAGCGTGTGTGACGGTCTATTGTTGTAGAAAGCTCCTTCGATAATATTACAGTCAACGTGAATCGTTCGAACTTTAACAATTCTCACAGGTAGATCCGATTCGTGGACGGTATCTGGTGTTAACACCTTCTTCGAGAATCCTAAGATTCTACCAACGCTATTATCCTTTGAGAAATCGATAGAATGTGTCTTGTGAAAAATTTCACACCTTATGGTATTGTTGTTTGGACGTAGAAAGAATAAACTACCGTCTTTATGTTTCGGAGCTATGCGCTTGGTGATATACTTTTCTAGGTCCTCAATTTCGTATGTACCGGTCGGAATCAACAACGTTTTTTCTGTAACCTTTTTGGACTCACTATCCTCTCCAACGTAGGTGAAAGTATTGTTCTGATCGTCTATATTCGGAATCGTATTGTATCCATAAAATCCAATCAGAGCTAAAGCGTATTGAAAGTTGGGATCGAGTTCGATAGGATTGACGAGATCAATGGAAAGAACGGATGTGGTACCTTTCAAAGTGAAAGTCCACGACATGACTACCCATCATCTGCGTCAGTCATCAGCTGATATTTATACGGTTTTAGATGCGAGAAATTCCAGACAAAGTCGTCCACAATTTGAACTGATATAACTCTGATACTGATTTCTGTTGTAATGTATTTCACAGCGGAGATAGTTGACCAGTTCCTTCGGTGGTTTCAAATTTCCAAAACTATCGAAATATTCGGCTAGATTTCCCCGTTTCCAATAGGCTACCCAATGCGTTCCATCACCGCGAGAGCTATCCAAATTAATTATTCCACATTCATTCTTCCATGGGGGGTGAGGTGGTAGAGAATCCCGCATGAAAACACCCCTAAAATGTGGAATACGTAATATTTTTACGTAGCTCTCTATTTCGTAATCGAATAGTGCTCTATTAGGTAGCCTCACTGGGAGTTTTTTCGCTGTTTCTTCAGATAGAGTCCACAACCACTCTTGCACTTTCGCACATACAATCCATTTCCGATCGACTCCATAGCTTTGTTGTGCCGTTTATCTTCATCCAACTTTTTTCGAGCATTCTTCGCATCGATAATTGTCTTCGCTACGGCGCTAGCTCCACCTGCAATTGAGCCTAAGGCAGACAAACCAGCAAAAATCGGGAGAAGAGGTATGATACCACCGGATTTTGCTTCGAATGGTATTATTCTAGGCACACGTATCCTTTTACGCCCTCCAGCTTTTTTGATAGCGAGTCGTGCTGCCCTCAGTGCAATTATCGATGATTTCCTCAAATTACCATAATCGATGGATTTATTCTTCAGATGTTTGGTAACAGGTTTCATTATCGACATTCTGAATGATTTCAATTTTCCACTACCCATCCCCAATTTCCGTTTCGCCCTCATAGCTCCACTAACAATCAATCCAGCTGATCTTTCTCCAAATTTCGCGTCTTTAGATTTGACTCTACTCCACGCTTTCGATGCCAACACCTCGTCTGCCTTATGACGATCCGACAGATTTTTACTCTTACTATAAGCAATATCGTGTTCTTTACAAGCTTCGTCTAATTTGTTTATTCCCGGATCACCCCTTCTCAAGCGTTCTTCTAATCTTGTTCCCGGACCACAGTATGAATAACCAGGTAAATGTAGTTCAAACGGTAGTTTATCGATGAGTGAATTAACGAGACCACCACCACCCTTTGTAAAAGTAAGCATACTAATAACTCATTCATATGTATGGATCATATATATATAAGATATTGAATCAAAAATACATAGCTAGTCATGTTACGCGTTAAGCAACACTTAAATGTATTACCTATTGAAAATTTGGATTTCTTCGAAGAAAAATCAGCGTTGAAGAAACATAGTTCATTATTTCCAAACAACTGTAGAATATTGTTCGTCGGACCGAGTGGGTGCGGTAAATCAAACGCTCTACTAACGCTGCTATTCAATCCCAATGGTCTACACTTTGAGAACGTATATATATTTTCGAAAAGCTTACATCAACCAAAATACGAATTACTGAGTCGAGTACTAGGAGAAATTCCCGAGCTTGGATATTTTTCGTTCAAGGCTAGCGATGAAATGGTTGACTTGCAAGATGCACGAAAAAACTCAGTGGTTATTTTCGATGATATTATAGGAGATAAGCAGGATAAAATTAAATCATATTATTCTATGGGTCGACACAAGTCGATCGATGTTGCGTTTCTATGTCAGACTTACGTGAAAATATCAAAACATCTGGTAAGAGATAATGCTAATATGATAGTTCTCTTCAAACAGGACGATGTTAATCTTAAACATGTGTTTGATGAACATGTGTCACCGGATATGACCTATGAGATATTCAAAGAACTCTGTTCTTTCTGCTGGAATAGAGACAAGTTTGGGTTTTTAACTATAGTTAAGGATTCTAATTTAGATGATGGCCGATATCGACAAGGTTTCGATAAATATATATACTCCTTCAATTAATAACATCTACTTCAGTTACACCATAGGAGATGTCCATTGAACTTCAACGTAAAAGGAAAATTCGTCAGCTTGTGAGAGATGTAAAAAAAAAAATATATTGCTCTCAAATCTGGGCGATCCGAAGAAGATGCCAGCATTCAACGTATCTTCGAACCGATAACAAAGCGTCTCGATCAGATTGGTAAAACTCGAAAGGAAACGGAAAAGAACGCTTCGAAACGCTGGAAAACGGAAACAGGAACAGAAACGAACGCTCTGAAACGGTGGGAAACGGAAACCAAAACAGGATTGAAACGGTCAGAAACGGAAGCAAAACGGTCAGAAACGGGAGCGAAACGGTCAGAAACGGGAGCGAAACGGTCGGAAACGGGAGCGAAACGCTGGAAAACGGAAACCGAAAACGATTCAATACAGAAATCTCCATTTCAACAACAAGATGAGTTCAATGTCCATGATAGGTTGTACACATCCCCATTCGTACAGACCCCACTGTTCGACAAGCCTAGGCCCTTATTCCAGTCCACTCCGACGGCATCATCATCATCAGAAGTGAGAACTGTACCATTAGAGGTGTTAGGAAAAACTGATGAGAAACCCTCTTCGGAAAATGAAGACTCTGTATTCATAGGGGAAAGAGAAGATTTGGATAAATCGCAACAATTATACGATCAGTTGAAAGATAGTGATGTTATAAATGAATACTTCAGGCAATATCCTTCGAGGGTGGAACAGTATATTCGAGATGCTTGGGGTAATCCCACGTCTATCGATCAAGTATACGGACCAAAATATGATCCTGTAACATCCTCATGGACTCTAGGACAAGTATCGATTGATTTCGATATGAAAACGGGAGATGTCATTCTTGATAGAAAAGAACGTTTTTCCGGTACGAGAGGGCTATACGAATTGTTATTCAGTAAGGAACCGGAAAAATATACCACCAAGGATAGTGAAAATTATAGGAAAATTCTAAACATTTCGAATGTTCACCGAAGAGATTTCAATCGTATTAAACCTGTCAAGAGTAACCAAGGTTTCAAGTATATGAATATTATTCGAACCCTATCTCAAAATCGACCATCCCAAAGTGGAACAGGAATTATGATGACCTACAATGATAAGCCGTTAGAATATATATATTGGGATGATGTGAATGAGCTAGTTGACCGACTACGTCTTCTGTATGGCTCCAAGGCTGCTGGTAACAATTCTAACGACAACGAAATCGAATCTATCGTAGAAGAATTACGTGAAGCGAACTATATTCACTAATGATGGCTCTAGATAAATTTGGACGTTCTTCGAATACGGAAGGTGTAAAAAGAAGACGCTTGGATAGATGCTGTGAACCCAGTTTACCCATTAACGAGGATGGTGATTATGATTTCTCGAATCGAAAACTTTCTAACGTTAAACTTCCCACTAAGAAAACGGACACTTCGACAAAGGGTTACGTTGACAATATTATGATTCCTATTAATCGTAAAGTGGTGAAGATAGAACAAAAATTAGGTTTTATTACTAACAATATTGAATCATTTCACGGCAGATTCAAATCGTTTAAAGAGGAAGTGAAAATACAACAACGTAAAAAGAATGAACTCTTTCAATCCCATGAAAATCAACTGAAAAAACTGACAGGTCTCTTTGAAGACGTTCTAGAGATTAATGGGAAAATAGCACTTTTGGATACAGAGATGAAATCGCAGCTTCAAAATCTGAAAGTATCATTGCAAACAGACTTCACAACGTATGTGGGTAATAACTATTCAAGTCTCAGCGATTTTGTAAGCGAAAATCTTGCTCAATTGGATTTGAAATTTCAAAGTCTGGAGCAAAAAATTCAACGAAATATTTCCCAACGTAGTTAACTTAGAAACTAGTCCAACAACTGATCCAATTTGAGTAATCAAATTCTTCTTCTGGAATATGCATTCTAAAGAGAAAATAAGAGTGGTGTGGGAGCTTCATCGTCCGGCTAGAAAGAACTTTCCTCGAAGACGAACCATCATCAGAGGATTATTCGATTTGTGGCAAGCCGATTTAGCACAAATGGATCTATTCGCTCGAGAAAATAGAAATCATAAATATATTCTGGTTGTAATTGATTGTTTCTCAAAGTTTATGTGGGCCCAAGCATTGAAAACAAAAAGTGCCACTGAGGTTACTAAGGCATTCTCAAACATCCTCCAGGAGTATGCTCCAAAAAATTTACAAACTGATCAGGGAACGGAATTTTTCAATAAGCCGTTCAAACGACTAATGGAAAATCATAACATAAATCATTACAACACGTTTACTGTGAAGAAAGCTGCCATTGTAGAACGTTCTATTAGGACTCTTAAGGAAAAATTATTCAAACATTTCAGTTTGAATGGAACGTATCGATGGATTGACGATTTACAAAACATCGTTCATCAGTATAACACGACTAGACATCGAACTATTGGTATGAAACCCATTGACGTTACTAAGGCTAATGAAAAAGAGATATTGGACCGCGCCTATAACCACATTAAAATTGCCGGTATGAATAAATTCAACGTTGGTGATATGGTTAGAATCAGTAAAGCGAAACACATTTTCAAGAAAGGATATACTCCTAATTGGACGACGGAATTGTTCAAAATTGTTGAAGTAAAAATAACCAACCCTGTCACTTACCTTCTGGATGACGTGAGGGGAAATCCCATCAGAGGTGTCTTTTACGAGCATGAATTACAGAAAGCGAAATACTCTGACGTATATTTGGTGGAGAGGGTGTTGCGTCGTAAGGGGGATAAAGTATTTGTCCGCTGGTTGGGTCTAGATAAATCTCATGATTCATGGATAGATTCAAGTAATCGTTTGTAAATTGTTGAGTTCACAACAATGTCTACTCAAGATGATGATGATGATAATCATGGTGATGGTGGTGTTGATACTGAATTGAACAGAATTTTGAAAATGTATGACGATAAAGTGATGAATGAAACAAAATTCATACTGAGTGCAGACTTCACGTTAAACAAATTGATTATTTATTGCGGTCTAAGTCCAGCGAGAGATTTTTGCCCTTCAGTGAAACTAATACATTCCAATGAGGAAATATCTTTTGACTATAAAGAGTGGACCTCTCTGATGAACTTGATTCAAAACGTTGAACACCTTAACGAATCTGGAGCGGAAGTGAATTCAGTTGTGTGGGGTGAAAACAAACTCACAGTAATTTCAAAATATAATAAAGTACTTTACTTTAGCGAGCAAGATGTGGAAGATGTTTTGAAAATGAACTTTACAATTTCCCACAGACTCAATATGTTAGTATCTTTACATTTCAACGATTACTATACTCATTTCATGAAATGTATTAAAAAAATATTTCTAGTGAAAACACCGGTTTTGATCTGATTTATTCATTCTGTAACTTAATGCCATGTTTAGAATCCTACTGTGTATTGGAATGTATATATCATGCAAAAGATAAAATATTATGTGATCTAGATAGGTTGTGAGTTGAATAAAAATGATAATAAGTCATGAATATTTTTTTATTTCACAGAAATAGGTTAGAATGTACAATATAAATAAAAGTTTCTATATCTAATAACCATACAAATTCGTCATTTTTTTATGGAACATGTGGAGAATCAATGGATTTTTCCCTATATCATCAACACTGAATGAAGTACTGATCTCCTCAGAGTAAGCATTTTCAAAGATTCAGGATTATTTGAAATCTTGATACAACGTGTATCGAATATATTTTGATTACCTTGTTTTATATTGATGTAATAGCCTGAATGTAAATGAAGTGATTTTTTTGATATGCGTGATGTGAACTGTTTATCGGTGAAACAAAAAATATTTACTAAAAATAAGTTAGAAAATTCCTCTATATTCATATCGACAAGAATCACTTTCAGTCTATTGATTCTATTGAAAGAATAAAAAATTTTGATGTATGAAACATAAAAAATTTTGATGTATGAAACATAAATTCAGCTGGAGAAGTGGGGCTCCAAATATTGAAATGTTCTCTTCTAAAATGATTTTCTAAATAAGAGAAATTCTCAATATCGAAAATATAAACTTCTATATCTCCATATTGTTCCATTTCTCCCGATAGCCCAGCAACAATTTGTCCAGAGAGCACCCACTTCTTAGATGGAATTAACATCAGTTCTTCGTATACAGCTGGGAAGTTGGTTTTGAATTTGTCCACTAAATCTTTGCGATGTTGTATGGTATCCAGTATAGCACCCTCAACCATTTTGCGGTACTGTGAAATCTTGAAATATCATAAATATTCATTAATTTTATGATGACCCCAGGGCAGTGTCTCATAACTATTTGGTAATATGAATCTTTTATCATCATTATTTCCTAAAGCCACCTTTTTTTGTTCTAAGGAATAAACCTGATGTGCAAAACTTCGAATAGTTCGCTGTGTTACAAATTTTACCTGATTATATTTCAAGCAATTTAGATAGTCATCAAAAGTTATATGTTTTTTAACGACAGCCCTTTTAATACCCTTTGATTTTTTATGACAATCACGTTCAGATGCCAACTTGAAACTGTATAGTTTTGAGCGCAGACCAACGAAATGTGAAACTATTTTTCCATTGTTTTCATCTTTAACCATACCGATTACTTTCTTGTTTACTGGTGGTATTTTATAAATATTCGGTTGGGGATAGTCCCATGTGTCAAAATGAGAGTGGCAATCCCTACGGATAATTTCGTACGGATCTTGGTTTCGAATTTCGTAAATGTATCCATCTGTATCTATATATCTAAGACTAATGTTGGAAAAAGTTTTTAGCATGTAGTTGTAATGAAAATCGTATACGGGCACTTTCGAGAGCTCCAATACGGCTAGGCCAATATATAATGGTTTATTAAATACTATTGATGCTTTTTTCATTTCCACAGACATGAGTTCCTCATCGAAAATGGTTCGACTCTTAAATAAAGGACTCGCTATTAAATTTTTAGCATTGTACCGACCCGCCCATTTTCTAACAATTCGAACAGTCTTGTGTTTTCTAACATTCTCCATGGTTTTTCCAAAGACGGCATTGTTCATTAGCTTGAAAAGATTTTTTCAAATTCGTTTTTGGCTAAAGTCCGTAATTTTGTGTTTTTATCAATATACGATTTAAGCCATGGGGATTGCTGGAATTTCAAGACGCGATGAATTTTTTCAGAATGAGTCCATTTCGTAACGCCTGTTTTAGATTCCGATAGTGAATAATATATTTCTCTTTTGTGTATAAAGTAGTTAGTAGTTTTTTTTGTTTTGATGATGGTGGTATACGCAATTCGGGACAGAAAGGAAGGTCGCTGTGATAATCGTGAAGATATTGAGGATACTCCAAGTCCACTTCTAGAAAATATCCGTAGGGTGCGTCATCTGAAATGGAGAAAACATCGATATCTCCATCCACCCATTCGAAACCGTCATGGGGTAAAAACTGTGACATCGCTAGTCCATATAAATTATTAAAATCAAGATAAATGATGTATTTTGGTTCAATATTAGGATTAAAATTATCCATATATCTGTTGTTAGCTTCCGAATAACGACCTGAACATTGGGAAATACCTCCGCGTATTCCACGTTCCACAAATAACAACATATCTACATCTTTCAAAATTTGAAGTTTACAGTTGGTAAAATTTAACATACAATCAAAAGTATAACCAGGTAAAGTAAAGTAATGCGCTGGATCGAGAAGGTAAGTTTCATAACATTTGTTACGAAAGTTTTCGAATACATCAGCTAATAAAAGAATATCAGTTTTCAAATATAAATCCAAATAGTCTTGAATTGTATTACAATTGAAGGATTTCCACACCTCTTTAGCATGATCATACTCCTCATCGGATACATATTCATCATTCAATTTATTGTAAAACTTATCAATTGGGGGGAGAGAATTTTCTCTTAATTTATCGATTGAGTTCAAATAATCGTAGGGAAAAACCCCTTTTTTAGTTAAAAGAAATATATGATTTTCATCTAAGTGTGAGTATTCATGACGTAGTATTTTAAATTCATGTTTAGGTAGGTAGGAAGATAATGTATCAAGTGAAGATCCTAGAAATCTAAAACTATCTATAAAACGAAATTTCACTTTCGTATTACTATAGGATTTTGTGAAACTGATGTATCGTTCCTTATTTAAGGGTAGAAGAGACAAGTCTCCTACCTTAGCTAAGGCCTTGATTATGAAATGACTATCATAGCCTGAGAGGTTGTGAAAAATAACTTGAACCACATAAGATTTCCTATAATTCAAATTGCACATATGATGCGCTTGACCCCGAACTCTTCCGGTAAAATGATCATGATCGATAACGATTTTATCATTGGGTAGAAAACTTTCCCCGCAAATATTACAGTAAGATCCGTATTCAGACATTATTACTTCACCATCAATGGGTTTAATATCCTTCATTAATGAATCAATTTTAACCGCAATTTCATCAAGTTCCAGTGTGAACCAGTCGATACAATCCACCCCTGTATAACTTTTGTAATAGGATAGGGAGTCATTGTGAGAACATTTTAGGTAGTAGCCAGCACTTATCGGTAAATGTTCTTGATACTTTGTTGAATTTCCACATACTTTAGGATTTTCCATAGGTTTTAAATAAGATTCGAAGTCGGCATAAATAATGAAATTCTGTTTTTCTTTATACAAATGATTTTTGAAATAAACGTGTGACTTCTTTGGAAAACAAATACCACATTGATTATGCTTTTCACATTCAATATAATGAGTATCTAGGTTCATCTGAGTTTGAAAATAATTGAGGCAACGATCACAAATGAACTTTCTACGTTTATTTCGACTCAACTGTTTTGATACTAATCTCGATAAATCTTTTATTAATACAAAATGATACTGAATTTCTTCCTCCTGATCTTTATCATCTGAAGGTGACAGATCATCCGTTGGAAAATAAACATTTTGTATTAGTAAAAGATTAAAATGACGATCTGGTATTTTTGTGTTACATAATCGTGCTGGTACTACCTTAAAATCATTACGATGATTCATTTCTAACGTGAATACATTAATAGATAATTGGTTTTTTTGTTCAAACTTTGGTATATCTCTCATTTTAATGGGAAACTCTATATCATCAAACTTGAATATCGAACTCGGATGTGGATATGATGTGCTCCTGTCGGAACTTTTATTCACGGAAAACATTGAGGCGGATATGCTCCACATTAAACAATAATTATCATTGAAATTTTTTACGTTAATACAAGCTTTTTTCCGAGCTATTTTCTCGGGAAGTGGAATATATGAAGAAGCAGATGGTGAAAAATCATACTTGTTGACATTTATTTCCAGATAGTTTATTGAATGAAGAGCATAACCGCTATCCCGTTCTTGAAAATGTTCTAATTTTTTGAAAATTTTCGTAAGCACATGATCGTTGAACCAAACGCGTAGGTCTGTACTCAAATCTATCTGTTCATTTCTCGTAGAAAAATATTTTAAATCGTATACTTCCTCCTCACCACTCTTCTTCACAAATTCCCCACAAAATATCGCATTACATTTGATAGTTCTAATAGTTCTCAAAATATTACGAATTCGTCTCTTGAATAGAAAAAAGCATCATCAAAAAACATATTTAAATCTTTATGGGTCAAGTTTATAATTACACCCGTTCTAACCCTCGATTTGAAAGCGCTCTTCAATTCGCTCCAAGTAACACGTTTACTTCTAACATTTATTTTTTTACTACTACTTGCTCGGGAAGCAATAATCGAAATTAACTTTCTTCTACAAAAATGTAAATTCGTAATACTAGCCTGAAGTTTATTCATTGAAGCTTGAACAAGATTTTTGCGAAGAATTATTTTATTTAAGAGTCGTATTTGTTTTTGAATTAGTTTTAACCATTGGATTTGAGTTTCACTGGATTTCATGAAAGATAGTAGACTAATAGCTTTACGAAATAATGTATCAGAATCATTCAGTATAACCTCCATGTTCTTCAAATCTCCACTATCTCGAACTTGGTTGAGGGTGAGAAGTGGCCAATCTCCTGAATCCCTAGAGATCTAAACCCGTATTTGGCGGGAGTGAAGTTGGCTATGAGTGACCGGAAAACTTCCGTTACTCTTCTTGGTAAGAAGACCTTGAAATCCTCCGTTTCCACTAGTATTGACTCCCCATAATGACCATTTATAATTTTCAACTTGAGAATGGGGTAAACAACACCTATTGGCAGATCCTTCAATTTTTCTAATGGTTTAGCATCCACCTTAGAACATACAGCGTTAATTTCCTGAAGATTCATGTTTTCTATAAGAAATTAAGTTTGAAAATATTCATGAATAAAAAAATTAGTTTCTTACCTGAACTTTGGAAAGTGTAATTGATAACCAATTAGTTCAACTCAAAATTTCTAACTGACTATCGCAACTCAATTATCATCGAATATATATTCTAGCGAATATATATATATTTTTTTTCGTTTAATTGTATAGTTGAGCTGATAAGTTAAATATGCTCCTCCTAATGAGTTTATTAGCTGATTTTTTCTTGAAAGTATGGATTGTTGAAGATAATCAAACATATATTGTTCGTTTAATTGGATCGTTAAGCTGATAAAATTTGTCATTAATATAATTTGATCAATTAGATATGCTCATCCTCTGTTACAATGTTTTTCGATAAAATATTTTTTAGTAGGAGCTGAAGTTGGTGTAAAATTCCAATATTTTGACAGGGAATATCGATAATTGTTTCCAAATTATTCTCGTGGATGCTTATTACTTTTCCTAAGAATTCATCAAACTCATATACTTTTTTATTCTTGAAGAAGTAAATTTTCCCATTTGTATATCTGAATACGTGATCTATTCTCTGAGGAATTCCAGGAAACACATCATCGATCAGTTTAATAGATTTATACCTGCCTGCACATTCATCATATTCCACACATAAATTGTTATTGAAGATTATATAAGTTTTCCCAGTATATGTATTCACAACACCTTGTATGATGATATTTTTTGGAAGCCCCATGTTTTCAATTGGCTGTTCATATTGAACTTTGAAATTTGTAGAATCAATCAAGTAATATTTAGTTTTGTGAAATAATATTATTTCACCAGAAGGACGTTGATATATATGACCACCATCATGAAAATTTAGTTCGGGGATACCTATGTAATCTTTCAACCTCATGGGTGGTTCAATACGTTTTTTATTTAGTGATATCACCCAAACCCAATCCTTGTAGAATAAATATAAATGATTATTCACCACGAGAATCCTATCGATGTTGTTATTTACAGAGCATAAATTAGGGGGATTTAAGCTGATAACATCAGTAGTAGTAGTAGTAGTAGTAGTTGGCGTTCTCATTGTTGGTGAATTCAACACCTTCTTATTTCTTACGTTGAATCGTTTAGGTTTACCATATAGAGATTGTATGGCATAAATATCATCCTGTTCCAACTCTAATTTACTTCTAGAATCATTGTAAAAGGAGTACATGACGGAAGGATTGGCGCTCGAGTGGAATAATCCTAAACTGTGACCAATTTCATGAAGAAGAGTCTGATATAACGATGTATATCCATAGGGTATTGACTTATTCGTTATATTTCGATCCCATCTCTCATCTATATCTAAATGAATTTCGTAACAAGGCTCCGCACCCTCATTTACACCGTCAGGATAATGAGAGTGTCCCAATACCAACCCTCTACCATCAAAATCATATGGACACTTGGATATTCCCATACATCTCTTACTATATTTATGATACCTTCTACCGTACGAAATTAAAATATTCGGTGAAGTTTCATTACGATAAAATGATAAATTAGTATGTCGAGCCCATTCTTCGAAACATTTTTGCGCCACTTTCTGATCTAACCATGATCCCAATAAAAATTTCCATCTTATTTTATTGTGTTTCCATTTTACTCTATCTCTATAGATCGTGAATTTTTCAGGGTGATCCTGAACTCCACATCTCGGTTTCTTCATCAACTGGATTGTTTCATTATTTAAAATACCATCACCGGTAATATCGTAAAAATCTTGAAACTTCAAAATGGCCTGGCTTAGGATATCATCTTTATAATTTTTTTCTTGTAAAGATGTAATAGTATAATTTTCTGAAAGGTATCCATATTGCTTCAAATATTTCGCTGCTGACAGTAAATCGAATTCGTGATTCTCATCATTCACATCTTCAATTTCTTCTTCATAATCTAATTGAGTCAAACTAAGTGCTCCACCCAACACACACAAACATATAATAATCCTCATTGCACGAATGATTGATATTCAATAATTGAATTATAACTGATTTCAACTATTTATACTCAATTTGAAGTTTAACATTCAATTTTGCACACAAAAAAATCTCTCTCTCTCTCTATTTTATTCGAACACCCTGTAAGTCATATTTCGAGCGGTTGTACCTAATAAAAAATTATTTTATCTATGTTTTTTTCCCTGCACGGAATAATGAACGCCAATTACTATAACGAAGCGATAAGCACATTCCCCGTTAATTATGATAACGAGTGAAAATAAACTACTAATTGCTCATCAATAGTAAAAAATACCTATTTCGCACCTTTGGATTCATCAAATCAAAGCATCATCGCACTCCCCTATTCTTCACGAACACGTACAAACTCGAATTACGACTATATCTCTACCACATCACGAACTATCAAAACTACCCTTCTTCACGGACACAGGGGTCGCACATAATTCAAATCCACACGCCAATCATCTATCGATACTCACAACTCTCACCTGTCAAAATCTGAAAACTACACCTCAACCCATATCAAAGTTTCACAAAAATTATGCCTAATTGATTATTTTAACATGGGAACTCCATGCGCCAGAACCCGCATACCCCTTTTCAACGTACACCCCACACTTTTACGTCTTCGATCACACCATCCCCCGTTAAGACTACCACATCCCCCATCCCGCCGCCACTCCCCCGCCCCCCGTGTCCACATTCTCACCTCCACGGCCCATTTACTACCGATTCCTTCATCTTTTTTTTTCACGCTCTTCTCTTTCACCTATGAGGTTCTTTCATCACTCTACTTCTTCAGTACTACCCTCTTTACAATACCTATTTTTTTTACCACCCTCTTACTGCGGATGGACAAGTTATAGGGGGTAGTGCGCCAGAATCCGCTTTGTTCATACTACTGTCGACTTGATGATTCTTCAATATTTATTACTAACTGAATTGTTTTTATTAAATCTTATGATAATTATCTAAATTATTTGAAAAAATATTTGTCCTACAAAATCTATGGTTTCATCAAAGAGTCCTCCCCCTCCAAAATGTATTGATAACGAGATCACCAAAAATGATTACTAACCAGCTGATTTTTTTTTATTACTTAGTTAATATATATATATAATTTAACAGCCATATTGTCCTACAAATTTCGTGGTATGTTATCCCGGTTCCTACGTTTAAAAGTAGTAGTACAGATCATTGATGTAAAAATAATTACTATCAAGCTGAATCTTCGTGAATAGCATCGTTTTGATGAGACGCCCAACAATTTCCTGTGCGAAAATTCTCGATATTGGTAGCTAACAGAGGTAGCAATAATAAAATATGTCGATTTGATGGTTCTTCAATATTTATTACTAACTGAATTGTTTTTATTAAATCTTATGATAATTATCTAAATAATTTGAAAAAATATTTGTCCTACAAAATCTATGGTTTCATCAAAGAGTCCTCCCCCTCCAACATGTATTGATAACGAGATCACCAAAAATGATTACTAACCAGCTGATTTTTTTTTTATTACTTAGTTAATATTTATATAATGTAACGGTCATATTGTCCTACAAATTCCGTGGTATGTTATCCCGGTCCTACGCTCAGAAATTGTTAATACCATATGACCATTTTTGCCGTTACGCGTGCGCAGAGCATTTTTACTCCGTCGTAGTAGGTATCCCACGTTTGTGTCGAGTATAAGAGTGTTAGTAAGTATTTTTCAGTTAACTACGTTTTATTTTTTTTTGTCTTTCGAGAAATTATTTGGATATATTTTGACGTGATAATATAACGTCTTATAAATCGATGAACGCCAGCAGCACGCACGAAAAAGTATGACTCCTACGGATTGAAACATTGAAGCATTAACAACATCGAATGAGGTATTTCAAATTATTGAAGAGTATGTATGCAGAGTGTATTCATTAAAAACAAAAAATGATATCAACAAAGGACTGTACGAGTTATTTGAAAAGGGATATAAATCAAAAAATGAAAATGAAGAAATTTTAAAACAAAAAATCGTAGGATATGATCCTTCCAGTTTGCCACCAACAAAAGAAGAATTGTTACAACAAATTAAAAGAACTGCATTTATCTGCAATATATGGTGTAACGCGCATATGCGGTGTCCCACGGAAAAATTGCCGGAAAATTTTGGATGGACAATAATTGATGGCAAATATGAATATTATTGGTTTGATGGTCCCCAAAGTCCATCTTTTGAAGAATTATCTTCTGAAATACAAGGTAATCTATTTATACTATTGTTATTTATTGATTGATTATTCATTATTATATAATTTACTTAATTTTTTCATGTTATTACAGAGTCAGATATCACGAGTGAGGAAAGTGAAATAAATGAAGATGACAGCGATGTTAGTAGCGAAGATTATGAAGATTCATCAGATGAATATGATGAAGATTAATTTTTTTTTATCTCTAAATACACCAATACACCAATTTTTGTACCTAATTTTCCAAAAAAATAAACTTATTTAAATTTTAAAAAAGATTTTTTCACTGTATCTTATGTTAGAAATAGGAAAACGAAAAAATGACAATTCTTGTCGGACTAGTGATACATACCTGTTTTTTTGTAGGACATTGTTTTATTTGGGCACTGAACACACTATCCTATTATGTAATATTTTTGTCCTACAGTTAGTAATGAGAAAAATGGTCATATGGTATTAACAATTTCTGAGCGTAGGACCGGGATAACATACCACGGAATTTGTAGGACAATATGACCGTTACATTATATAAATATTAACTAAGTAATAAGAAAAAAATCAGCTGGTTAGTAATCATTTTTGGTGATCTCGTTATCAATACATGTTGGAGGGGGAGGACTCTTTGATGAAACCATAGATTTTGTAGGACAAATATTTTTTCAAATAATTTAGATAATTATCATAAGATTTAATAAAAACAATTCAGTTAGTAATAAATATTGAAGAATCATCAAATCGACATATTTTATCATTGCTACCTCTGTTAGCTACCACAATCAAAAATTTTCGCACAGGAAATTGTTGGGCGTCTTATCAAAATGAAGCTACTCACGGAAAATTAGCTTGATAGTAATCAGGTGAAAAAATAGGCCACGGATCCTGTACTAGAATCAACATCACTATTCATTTCAACTGTAAGTGTAACTATACGGTATACGTATAATGAACCCAAGTTGGTTGAGGTGATCATCGACTGATGTGTTTGCTTTATGTTTTTTTGCTCGGGATAGATTCACTTCCTTTATTCTCATTCTTCAATCTCTTCATTATTGATTTTCGAAATTTGTTGCCTTCCATTCGCTGATTGTACCTAATAGCTGTGTTATGAAATGAATCTTTGTTTTCAACAATTAACTTTCGAGCGTCTCGGAAGTTCTCCCTTGAATACCATTTTCCGATTTTTGAGATATTATTTTGTCATCACAATTTTGAGGCGAATCTGGCTCATTTTCGATAGGTCTGATGTACTGACGTCATCGATGATCGCTATAATCGATGTCCGAATATTTGCCACTTCAGCACTTGGATTGCTGAATATTATAAGGTTCCGCTGAATGAAGACTGTCTTTTTGCAATTTCGTTACCTCCAATTCTGTTCTCGATTAATGATCCTAGCGCTGTCCCAATGAACGTTGTGATATTTAATCAATGCTTGATTCGCTATGCCTGTTTTTTCTGAATCATGATAATAAGTCACTCCTCCGAACTGCTTGGGGAGTGACGTCCCCACTCGAGTTACCTGGTCCAAAGGTAACTCGTGACACCCACGTGAGAATGGAAACTAGAAGTGGTAATCGCCTCAGAGAAAACTTGCTGCATGAGGTCGTCAGGGCATGTATGGAAAACACTCATTCAGCCTATTGATGTCTACCAATTTCCTTCGAACGATTTTAATGAAATAAAAATTGTTTCGATCAGCAGTAATACCTACTTGGTATTTCATAAACTCAAAAACATAATTTTGATTTTCTTTGGTATTATTTCGTTGGCTTCGAGAAAGACACAAAAAACCAAAATTGTGGAAAACAACTGAGCCTCGAGATGCAGTTCTTCTACCGTAAAAGTTGTTAAATCTATGTAATACCAAACCGGTTAATTTATTTAGTCCTTACTTAAGAGACTTTTTGTCTCAAGTTTTTCGGTGATAGGATAACCTAACATCTTATATCAATATTGGAAACCTTTTATGTTTATAATAAAATGGATTGACTTGGCAAACGTACTAAACAATATTATTCACTATGAGTAATATGTTTTACTTGTGAGATATATTGTGTTTTCATGCAATATCCAAGCCAATATATTTTACTCAAAAAATGAATGATTTCTTATATTGAAGTGGTAACTATAAGATGATATTTCAAGTAATTGCGTGATATCTGAAGACAGAATGTAGTCCCTTAAGTAAAGACTTGCATTAACCGACTTTGTATTACATGAATCTCACAACTTTATTCTGAGTTTCGGCGCTTGGTTTTTATACGAGCTTTTTTTCTAATGGCATCAGTTGGATCAAAATTCAAGTGGTATAATTAAATTTCACATATACGTATCTTGACACGTGTAGCACCTTCAATTTGAAATCGTTGATAGTCTTTCGTTGCACATCGGAATCTTCTATCCATATAAGCCACTTTGTTCTTAAATATTATTAAGAACCAAGTATATTAACCGTTAGAATCAAACATCTTATCTTCTGATAATACGAGACAATAATTATTCAAAACAATAAAAGTAAGATTTACTCATCACTCGTTTGAAATAATGCTAACAAAATAGATTACTGAGTTATGAATTATTTAAACAATAAAAGTCAGATTTACTTATCACTCGTTCGAGATAATGCTAACAAAAGATTACTGAGTTTTGAACTATTTCAATAACGTTGTCATAAATTAAATAGAGGTATCAATAATCTCTATTCATTGAAGTATTTTATTGAAGATTTGTATCTAATTCAATGTTTCTTCTTATTTCTAAGAAGCTGTGGGATTCTTCTTTTGGGTCTATCAGTTTCATATGTCCCAAAAACTCATCAATGGTTCTTGGTTTGATAAAAATCGAAACTATTTCCCTTGGTCTTTCATGTAAAAAAAAAGAGTGTGCAATCTGCGAATTGAAAACAGAAAGAATGAGTATCTTTCATTTAATGAAATTGCAAGAATACAAGGAGAATTCTTTGATTTGCCAACATGTTTCTGTCTGCTGTTATAGTAAAGATACATTTATCCATTTTCGTAATGAGTTCGAAAAATTCAAATTTCGAATAATTTCTTGCAACGAAATACGAAATTTTCAGTATGGCCTTAACGCTGCACGTTTCATGATTTCCTCTAAAATTTGTTCATCTCTCATTAAGAATATCTCGATTCAGAACTCATTCGATAAATAATGGAAGGACCTTTGGAAGAAACATTTTGAGTACTTATCAGGAAAAATCTTTGTTATTTGGGTATTCAATGTCAACCATTAAGAGAAGATACGAAGCTCATTCAAATTCATTAGCAAAACATGCATTCATGAAAAAGCAATGTATGAATAAGAATTCAATTCGGTGAAATCCTTTCAAGTTTTTCGAGGTAAAATGACAACTGCTAACATAATATCAGAAGATTTCTGGACAAACTAGACGAGAATGACGATTATTTGAGTATGACTTACTCTCTTTTCTATTGCGTTGAATTTTTCAATATAAAATTAAGTTTATAGTGATAGAGATTACAATACACTGTTTTGTTCACAGTCTTGAAGATTCGAAACACCTTTTCGTAACATACATAGATAGGAATAGTTATCAATTCTTTAAAATATAATGTATTAGGCAATAAGTTTGTTAACGCAACTATTGCGAATATCTCATCACATCATGAGTTTGATGAACTGGTGCTACCAATGCTATGAATGAATTCGTTGATATTCTGTCAATAAATCAGTTGTCCATCGGTCGTCAACTCATAAAACCTGAAAGAATAGGCAGTTCTTATCAGTAAGGAACCCTTCCACATCGATTATTAGAAATCGGAATAATAGGGAATTAAATTAGTTGTTAATCGGCAACTTATTATCACCTGACAAGGAGTAGACAGGTTGGGGCCTTATCAATAAACAGTCCTTCAAATCGAAATAATAGGGAATTAAATTAGTTGTTAATAGGCAACTTAATATCACCTGACAAGGAATAGGCATGTAGAGGCCTTATCAGAAAAAAGAGTCCTTCCATATCGATTCTTAGAAATCGGAATACCTAACAGGGAATTCAATTACTTGTTTATCGGCAACTTATTATCACCTGACAAAGCGTAGACAGGTTGAGACCTTATCAACACCTAACACGTCCATACCAATTCTCAAGAATCGGGAGAACAGGGTATATCTAGTAATATTTCCCTTTCTAAAAATATTCATAGTTTTATCGGTGAAACAAAAGCACCCTATATAACTAAAATGAATTTCGAACACAATTTCGAAATAGAATTATAATATTTCAATATTTAGGGTTCGAAAATGTAATTAATGAGTCATGTTTCAAATATAATCAGAAGTTTCAATTGAAATTACAACAAATCTTTTTTCTGATTCGTTTCGAAGTTGAAATTCAATATTCCTTATTAGTAATAAGGTAGGTATATTGAAATTTCGTTAAGCTGTATTTCATCATATCTGAATATAATTTGAATGAAATCTCAAATCTGAATAAGTACAACCATAATAGTGGTGCTCCAATTATGGAGCTATTTACTTACTACAGTTATATTGAGTATGTACTTAGTACGTACTCAATTTTTTCAACGATATTCAAATGCAATGGCCGAGTGCTAATGTCTAAACAAAAAGTAACAAGAGGCAAATTGGGAATCATGGATATTTGTCAGGGGGTAAAGCCAGAAATCAATAATTGATTTGAAAAAGAGTAGAGCATACATATTATCTCGAGAACAACCCCGAATATATGAAAATGAAAATATCGCATAGAAACATAAGTACAATATACTTATAATGAAATGAGAAAATTGAATATTAAATGCCAATTTGCGGAAAACACGTCTGAACGTATCAATAAAAATGATTGATTTTTTAGGTTTTTCCTGCGTCGAAACTCAAGATGAAAACACATGAAATATATATATATATATATATATATATATATATATATATATATATATATATATATATATATATATATATATATATATATATAATATGAATGAAACTATATCTACTCACCGGTTAGAAGCTGACCTCGAAAATCTATTCACAAGTTATCATAGAAAACGACACTTATTGACGCCTTGTCAACCTTCACAACAAGGAAACACTTTTAGCACATCCACTCAACTTGAATTCTGACGCACAACTGATGATTTTATCATAATCCAGCTTGCATCGACTAATCGATAATCTTGTATCACATGTTTGTAATAACTAATTGCAGTCAATGGCGCTCCGAAGCAGCGCAATAGGCGAAAGTGTAAGTGAATGTTCGAACGATCGTTTTTTATTTGACTCTTACATTCTGCATCTGGAGAGTAGACTAATTCATTGCTAGTTGATTGCAGGAAAGGAGGGGATGCGGCTCTGTGTCTTACGGACATAGTTCCCACTATAAAAGGCTTGAAAGGTGAGAGTGTTATTACCGCGTAGGAATATTGTTGGAATTGTAGTCTCGATCCTAGGACTGAGTGAAAGTTACAAAGATAAAATGAGTATATTCACCAACTTATATAAACAAAAAACTAAAGATATATATATATATATATATATATATATATATATATATATATATATATATATATATATATATATATATATCAAATGTTTCACTGTAGATATGTATTTTCAGTGTTTAATGGGATTGCAGTCCAGGACAGGAAAATCAGTTACCTCTTTAGTATTTTCCAAGCTTTCGAAAATATTTATTTTTTCTTCAGGGCTAAAATAGTACTATATTAACAGTTTCTATAACAAGGCACTATCGAAATTTTCACTATTTTTCTTACAATTACTTTGAAGTTGGTCCGAAAGTACATTTGTTTCTTGAATTTCGAAAATAAGTACAAGTGTTCTCAAATGCATTGGGTTCGAATATGGGGTCCCAATGCACAACACTTGTACTTATTTTCAGAATTCAAAAAACAAATGTACCTACTTTGGGACTAACTTCATAGTAATTATAAGAAAAATTTTCGATAGTGCCTTGTTATATAAACTGTTAGTATTGTACTATTTTAGCCATGCAGAAGAAAATAAATATTCTCGAAAGCTTGGAAAATACTAAAGAGGTAACTGATTTTCCTGTTCTAGACTGCAATCCCAATGAAACACTGAATATATATATATATAATATATATATATATATATATATATATATATATATATATATATATATATATATATATATATATAGAGCAAGTCAAGTACGCGATGGTCCGTTATTACGAAACGCTTAATTTTGAAAATAATATGACCACGCAAACATGTGGGGATATATATAAAGGGTACATTCCAAAAATGTACCCTTGATTGTATTTGATACATACAGGGTATTCCAAAAATGTGTGACATACCAAGAGTATGTTTTTTCTCAAGGAACGCCTGTATTTGACTACGTTTTTAGGTTTCACGTAAAAAATAAGATAAATTTTCTTCAATATGTCTTATACCTAACAATTATTGTTCTTGAGATTTTTCCATTTTTCGGAAATTGGAGAGTCCACATAAAAAGATGAGATCTCCGAAACATTTGACTTTAGCGTAGTGAAATTTTTTGTGTGAATAAAAGAGCGATCACGGAAAGTTTTAATGAATTCAAATTCACTCAAAGTTCTACAGGATGTC
Source organism: Henosepilachna vigintioctopunctata (assembly GCA_030704895.1). Taxonomy (NCBI): domain Eukaryota; kingdom Metazoa; phylum Arthropoda; class Insecta; order Coleoptera; family Coccinellidae; genus Henosepilachna; species Henosepilachna vigintioctopunctata. Next base: position 3,793,637 of record JARQZJ010000036.1, on the reverse strand, counting down.
CAAAATTTGATGTTCCTCTGCTAACATATTCAAACTACAATAGCATGCTCATTTTAAATGGGACACACTGTATTTTTAAATCCTATCATGTACCAAATTACATTCTCTCTGAAAAGTTATAGAGGTATTATATGTCTATTTCTATTAATTTTAGAATTATTTTCAATTATGTGAAATTATCATTTGTTCTCATCTATTTTGTTACCTCAGTATGCAAAACTGATAATTTTTCTGTTACTATGATCAAATGATCAAAAACTTATCACCTTCAGAAACTTGAGGCCGACCTTGTTAATTCAATAATATGTAAAATCAACACTCAATTACTTCAATTATAGAAGTATATGAATATTCAAATATAAAATGATATTTCAACAATCACAATTACAACAAATGTTCAAAATGGCGAACATCCTGTAGAATGCACAGTGCTACTCGGTTTCAAAAGAATTTCTTACATTCCGTAATATATTTAGGGTTATTGCTTCAAAAGTTTCTCTAATTCTTTGCTTCATATTTTCTTCTGTTGTCGGGGAAGTGCTGTAAACTCTTTTTCTAATATAACCCCACAAAAAGAAGTCCATTTGAGTCAGTCCAAGGAACCTAGGTGGCCAAGCATGTGGGCTTCCGCGCCCACATGCATTTGTTAGGAAGCTTTCTGTTCAAATAGATATTAGCTGAAAAATGTGCGGGAGCCCCATCAAATTGCAATATCATTTGTATTCTAATATTGATTGGAACATCTTCCAAAAGTTCCCAGAAATCTTTTTTTGAAAATCTCAAAAATTTACGATCGTTTAAATGACCGTCAAAGAAATGCGGATCAATAACTTGGTCGGCTATAATTCCTCCATTATACATTAATACTTCACCGGTTCTGACGATCTATTGTGTGGAACAAGTGTCGGTTTTCAGTATCGTAGTAGTGGAAATTATGACGATTAACCAATCCGTTATTGTGAAAAGTCGATTTATCGCTAAACAGTACATTATAAAAGTAATAATTTTTTCTTTATCCAATGCCCATAAATAAAAATTCAGCCGTCTTCGAAAGTTTATTCAATACAGCCTTTTATGCATCTCGATGTGGAAGGGATGGTACTTATGTTTCTTCAAAATTCTAGACACACTGGACTGACTTAATCCGTTCTCTCGTGCTAAGACTCTAGTGCTAGTGCTAGTGACCCCAATACCATGAACTGATTTTCATCATCATCGGTGACTAGTTTTGTGGAAGTCTTCATTCGATATTTTACTATTAGATATAAGATCTGAAGGTTTCGAATAGTTTTTCAATCGTCCTCTTATCAGGATGTCGCCGATTAGGGTACTTCTGTACATACACTCGTTCTGCCAAAATACAATTCTCAAAACATTCACCAACTAATAAAATCATGTCGGTTCATTCTTGTATTGAACTATAAATTTTTACAACTTTTGTGGATACTGGTTTCAACAAAACAAGTAAACGGCCTGAATAAATTTAAAAACTGATTCACTTTAATTAACAACAGCCTACTTCAGAAAAAAAAGGAATAACTGACAGCCTACTTCGAGTTTTCAAAAATGCGAAATTTTGAAAAAGATAAATACTCAAAAACTCAATGGTGATCTAGAACTCTTCAAGAAACTGATGAAACATTCAGAGGTGAAGCTGGTATATGAAAAGTATGAAATATTCATCTTTTTTTGAGAAGAAGCACTAATTCCTTCGCATAAGTGACAAAATAGATGAAAATAAATGATAATTTCACAAAATTGAAAATAATTCTAAAACTAATAGAAATAGACATACAACGCCGCTATAACTTTTCAAAGAGAATGTAATTTGGTACTTGATGGGATTGCAAAATACAGTGTGTTTCATTTGAAAGCAGCATATTGTAGTTTGAATATGTTAGCCGAGGAACATCAAATTTTGGACAACCTGTAGAACTTTAAAAGAATATAAATTCATCAAAACTTTCCGTAATCGCTTCTTTATTCACACAAAAAATTTCACTTCGCTAAAGTCAATTGTTTCGGAGATGTTATCTTTTCTTGTGGACTCACCGATTTCCGAAAAATCGAAATATCTCAAAAACTATAATTGTTAGGTATATGACATATCGAAGAAAGTATATCTTATTTTTTACTTGAAACTTAAAAACGTAGTCAAATACAGAGCGTTCCATAAGAAAAAACATAACTTTGGTATGTAACACATTTCTGGAATATCCTGTATGTATCAAATTATTTTTAAAATGTACCCTTGATGAATCCCCACATGACTGCGTGGTCATATTATTTTAAAAATTAACAGCTTCGTTATAAGCGACCATCGCGTCTACCTTGACTCACCCTGTATATATATATATATATATATATATATATATATATATATATATATATATATATATATATATATATATATATATATATATATATATATATATATATTCAGAAAGAAATTATTGGGTTTTCTGGTTCTCAAAAATATTTATTAAACATCTATATCACATAACGTTTCGGTCCTTTTCTTGGGCCTTTTTCAAATGAAGTTTCATCAATATACAAACAAAAACAATACTTATTATTATACTATGAACCAATATTCAAATGAAGAAAGGTTTTCAAAAATTGTTATATTTCTAATATAGATTTATCCTAATTTACACTCGATGCGCTGTCGTTCACGTTCAGAAAAAGACTCTTTGTCTGTAGGATAAATCTATATTAGAAATATAACAATTTTTGAAAACCTTTCTTCATTTGAATATTGGTTCATAGTATAATAAGTATTGTTTTTGTTTGTGTGTTGATGACAATATATTGATGAAACTTCATTTGAAAAAGGCCCAAGAAAAGGACCGAAACGTTATGTGATATAGATGTTTAATAAATATTTTTGAGAACCAGAAAACCCAATAATTTCTTTCTGAAAATATAAATAAAATGGTTCAAGATAGCAATGAATATGAATATATATATATATATATATATATATATATATATATATATATATATATATATATATATATATATATATAGTTATATTATAATATAACAGAATGAAAATTCGAAAATCGGGTAAAAAAATCCTTTGCGTATTATTTTGTCTCAATTTTCAAGAATTAGGCAATAGTTTTCCAGTATTTAAAATCCAGTTCATCATCTTGAACTGAATAAGTTATTGAAGTATTTTGAAATTTATGTAATGACATGATAATTACCACCGTATTTCATTTGAGAATCATTTTCGATCTGCCTCACAACCTGCGAATTTATAATGTAAGAATACGGAAATTAAATAATCCACATGGAGCTGCATAATAAAGCACCCACAAATGATAATGAAAATAATGATCGTTTACTGCAAGAAAATAGAACAGAAAAAAAAAGCGAACTCCTCAACAACTGCAAGATTCATCTATCTGAAAACAAACATGATAAACACAATATACAACAATATCATTCTGGAAGGAGCATTAATTAAATATTTAGGTATTTAATGAACATGTCTTGTATGAGGTTATAGTGTTTGATAACCCTTGGTAATAAAACCATCAATTTACATCTACTTAATATCAATCAATACCTTGAACTCATCAGTCATTAACGTGAGCGTTCTTTATATCTATCACGTCAGCAAAGCATTTACCTTTTTAAGTTCATTCAGTATTTTAATTTTTTTAAGTTTCTTTCAATATATTACAATTTCGTACGCGTCTTTAGCTAATTCTTATTATTCACATCTTTTAAATACGTAGAAAGTAGAAATGAAATAATAGATTTTTGGAGCAAGAAAAAGATCTGCTTTCTGATCAATAAATTTCCTTATTTCTCACTGAGTCAGTATGTTTGCCCATTTGGTTTTTTCTTTAAATTTTTGATTCTTTCTTTGCTAAATTTCCACGTGTAGGGAAAACAATATCTGGTGTCCATGACACCTGAATTTTCGAAAACTGAATCCGAACAATAACAATATGTTTTTAGATTTTCACTATAATTAATTCAAAAAGATGACAATATCGTTTCGCCAACAGAGTGGCTTCATCAGATGTTGATGATAAACTGAAGCCACCGTGTTGGCGGAACGATATTGTCATGTTTTTTAATTAATTATAGTGAAAATCGAAACGCTACTTAGTTTTATTTAAATTATATATTTAGAATAATAATATGATTTGTTTTGTGTTATTTTTGATATCTACTTTCAAGCAACTCGGAGGTCTTTCAAGTAGAAGTTACTTAGTCCACCCCATACCAGTATTCCATAAGAAAGATGTGGAAGAACCAGTGCCACATATACTAATTTTAATATATTTGTTTAGTGGAAAGTCTTATGGAATTTGAATCTGGGAACAAAAAATCTGAACGTTCATGTAATATTTTTTTGAATGTGGTAGTTTATCTGGGGTTACAATCCAAAAATATGCCTAAGTATCTCATTTTTTTTGGCTCACTGATAACACATATATCGTAGCTCATTTTGAAATTTGATGAGTGAAAATTAGCAGAGCCCTCATGTTACTTGAGAAATGCAGACATTTCGTTTCGTCTCCTCCAAAATGAGGAATTGAAAATTTGTATAACTCTCCCAGAATCCCTCTCAGCTAATTATCGCAACCGACTCCAATCTATTTGTCTGCCTAGTAGAATATTGCCGTATCATTTGCCAATGAAAATAATGTATCCTCAGTAGTTATTGCAAAAATTCCATCAATATGAATGAGGAACAAAATCGACCCGAGTATCATACCTTTCAGAACTCCACAAAGAACTATACGCATTGAACTTATTGAATAACCAATCTGGACACCAATAGGCTTCATATCTGTTATATACATTCTAAATGAGTTCAACTCAGCTCCCCTAACACCAACTCTTCATTTATATTTTGAAAATCAAATAGGCAAATGCTTCCTTACCTTATGGAATCCTTACCTTATAGAATTCCTTATGGAATCCGAATTATCGAGCAGCAGGAATCCTCCTCTATCAAGAAACTTGATCGTTCTGGCTTGTATAATTTTTTGAAAGATCTCAAAAATATTGGACGTCAGGAAAACAGGTCTGAAGTTGTCAAACGTTGTTCTGTCACCTGAATTCACCGAATTGGGCGACTTAGGAAAGTTGCCTGTTTCCATAGTTATACCTACTATCTGAAATATTATTCTGTGTGGTTGTCGTTATACTACTGCCTAAACTCGGTGCTTTATGTGGCTTAAGTGATTATTATTTCTTCGTTCTCGTTCAGTTCTGCTTGAGAAAAGTTTTCACATCGTTTTTCCTTGATGATGTTCTTACATGGTTATTCTTATTTCTCACCTTTCCAGATCGCCTTGGACCAATATTCGAGAAAAATTCATCAAATGTCTCTGTCGACTCAGCATTGTCCTGAGCACTCTCAGATCGAATCTTTATAGACATGATCTCGAAACTTTTCAATCCTTCATTCAACAATATTCTACGAAATCATTTTGGATCATTTTTTTTTATTCAAAATCAGCTTCTTTTGATGAAGCCTTCAGGGCAGATTTCTTTTCACATTTGAGAACTTTTTGTATAACATCATGTTTTGGAGAAAATCTTTGTCGCATTTCATGAATATTTCAGAATTTGAAGCTCATTGAAAAATATGTTTTTTTTCAATGAAAAATGTGGCTGTATGACAGTAAATAAAACATATTGAATCGACATGATGAGGAGAAAGAAAGGAATGAATAGTTTGAAAGGAAATATTGAATATTATTGGCACTCAGTACAAATCCAATATAATAAAATATAAAATGAATTCAAACACTTGTATTTTTGATTTACACTGTTATTGGATTATAAAACTAATACACTGGGTAATGTTTAGGTTATTTTGAGGAATGGACTTATTCCAAGATAAAATGAGGCTAACAACCATTTGCATAGATGAAGAAATACAATAGATATAGCGCATATTATATGTTTTTTCAATTATTCTATTTGGAAAATTCCATTGAGTTATGTGTGATTAATTGAAGGGAAGGCCTCTTTGATTACCTATAAGAATAATTATCATCTCTTTCAGTCGAAGCATTAAAAAATAACCATAAAATTGAAAAATATTCGATTGGTGTTCATAAGATAACTATACGAAAATTCAAACACTTTGAGTTTGATTCACACTTTCATTGTCATAAGGTGATGCGCTTTGTCGGATTACCGACTTTTTCAGACGATAACAGAATATGATTCATCTTATATGATGAAAGAAACATGATTCACATGTTGATCATATGATCTACAAGATATGTAATTATTTTAACAGAATATGACAAATCATATTCTGTCATAGTCTGAAGAAGTCGGTAACCCGACAAAACGCATCACGTTCTGACAATAAAAGTATAAAAGAAATTCAAGTCTCCGAATTATCCTGTAGTTATTATAACGAATTTGTAGCAAAAAAAATGCCAATACTATTCAATATTTATAAGACAATAAAATAATGATTTTTCTCAATGTCCCCTCATCTAGAAACACATAGAGAATTTGCATTTTCAATTCAGCTCCTGTTTGTTGCTCAAAATTAATTCAAATAGCTGTACTCACCCTGCATAACTCCGGAATGAATCACCATCCCTGAAAATATCATTATATTTCATTTTCGTTGTCGAGACATTTTAAAGACCAGTTCAATTTCCTCTGAATTTCAAGAAATTCGTAGTTTCGAACGAAATACACTGTTGCTATGTTGTATATGACGTAAATCAAATACACTTATTGAAAGTATGTGTGCAAGTATATGGAGATTCCGAAGGGAGTTTCGCGGTGGACTCTCGAACTAAACGTTTACTTCAATTGATAACAGTTTTTGCATTCCACTTCCAAATTTCTCAATTTTCATCTTAACAGATGGTGGTAGCCGTTGAGTGCATTACAGAGATATATAATAGCAACTGCAACTGCCCAAGTGAAATGAAAAAATGAAATAAATAATATATAGAATGATACATTAATTGAATGCAAAATAAAAGAATTGAATAATGAAATATTCCCTTGAGCACAAATTTCGAAATTACCCATATTAGTTTTCGTTTCGTCTTTTGCCATGAATTTTGTTTTCTGTTAATCCATCCTGAATAAACCTTTTGTGCTGCATTTTCTAATCTTGTTTCTAATACCATCTCTTGAGGTTTGTTTTGTTTCGTTTTGGTGAGAAGTACACCATCGAATATTATTTGTACTGAAACGGAAATTTGGTCTGAAATTGGTCTATTTCTGAACCCACATTCGTTACCCTTTCGTTACTCATTCTGTACCCTATGTTTCGATATCTCATATGCTCCGTTTCTAATCGCCACCGCTAATATCTTGCCATATTCATAAGGGCAACTTGTCTGCAACTTTTGCAATTTGTCATATCGCCGTTCACATATATAGGAAATATCATTGATTTTGATCTCTTGAGCATACTTTTAATATGAATTTTAAATAATTTTCAGCTAAAAATTGTCTTCATCCTCAGGTTTTTTGATTTTGAACATTTTAAAAAAATTTTGAACTGGAATTTTACTGAGGTAATCAGATTTTCTCCTGCACATTCATTGTTTCCAAACTTATTAACTATTTTTTCACTTTATTCGGGATATCTTGCTTATAAACTTCTTTTTGCGTTTCTTGTCCCACTTATATTCTCTCTTCTATATTCAATAGCTTATCAGGAGCTATTTTTCCTGATTGTTGTTATTTTTTTCCTCAATTGTCTCATTCGTTTATTTCTATATCGAAAGCTCATATGAGCTAGCCACTTCGAGTAATGGTTGATAGCCTTGGAGATATGCTCATGTTTAGGTTTCGGCAAATGTCTTCTCCGCTCTGTGAATTCAGAGTAAATTTCTTCCTTCATTGAACAATGGTCGATTCATTGATGTTATTCTGAGTATTTTTATATACATATAATATCTATTGCAAATATTTAGAGGAAATATTCAGAGCATCGGCTCGATCTCTATTTCCCATTTGAAATTTCGGATGCAGAATTTTTCCTTGTTTGGCACTGAAGGTGCGACATTCATCTTTGCCAAATTGCATTTTCATATATGTGGAGAATCCATCCACTTTATCAATCAGTTGATCCAATTGCTGCTTGGTGCTGCTCATTAGCTTCAGGTCATCCATAGAGACAATCGGTTTTTTACTTTGATGGCATCCATGTTATGTTTAATGAAAAATCCGTTATTGGAAACACTGAATCTATAACATGGCGGATTCATTGCGAATCAGGAACAAAAAGGACTCAACGAGTCTCCCAGAAACATCTGACTCTATTGATATTGCACTGTACATATATTACAGTAGACTCCATGTAATTGAATTGCGCTCTTCCAACATACATCATTGAGAAACGCTGTCAATTTTGTGTGAGTGTACTACAATTTTTCAAACCAGTATTTATGTAGGCCATCAGGTTCTGGTGTTTTTAATTAGTGACTATCTGCCAAAATAAACACAATTTCATCTTTTGTGGCTAAATGTTGTGTCATGTCACTGTGGAAACTCATCTGTTCATTAGAAAAATATTGAATGGCTTCCTTTGTGGTGTACTTCAAGTCGTTGTTAGCTGATTTATTGGCATTGAGAGACTTATTATGAGATCTTTTATAAGAATTTGCATGTATTTGCCGAAGTACTCCAAAATTCATGAGTAAAAGGTTAGGTACTAGCCAAAAATTTGGGCAATAATTCACACACTGAGTGTCATTCCATCTATACTTAGGTTCAATGAGAATCTTAATCATCATGCAAGAAATTGAAATGATAACACGAAATTTCTTTTCAACAAGTAGAAAGAGTGTACATCTATCTGATGTTAAGCACGTATAAGATATAAGTGAATCAGTGCAATAACTGCAATAGCCACCATGCAGATAAGATATCATATATAACAGATGTAAAATTCCTGAAGTAGTTCAGTATATATATATATATATATATATATATATATATATATATATATATATATATATATATATATATATATATATATATATATATATATATATATATATATATATATATATATATATATATATATATATATATATATATATATATATATATATATATATATATATATTAATTCATTAACGGGAACGCAGCCTGTTTGATTTAAGAAATACTCTCTATACGGTGAGAGCTTTCGGAATTGCTTTATTCCTTCTTCAGTCACTCTATAATATGACAACAAAAATGTATCAATGTTAATAATAATGTACAAATCACAACTTATCATGTATGTGAGGTTAATAATCTAAGCTTTACACAATCCAACATAGAACAAACCAATAACCAAAAAACAAAACATCAACTATATTAAAATCTTAAACAACTACTTCGTGTTCACTGTAACTTAAAGATGATCGTACTAACTTCATGAATAAGGAAATCGAGAATTTCAAAACAAACCGTTTTATATCATTATCACAGATGTGTGGGATGCAATGTGTGTTATAAGTTATCTCTTTTATTTTTATCACTAACCTGTTTACGCATTTGATCCGTCTTCAAAATGTTAGAGTAAAATGAACTTAAATTCTGAATGTCAGTTCTCCTATTCATTGCTTTTGGTTCAGTTTTAATGAATGCCATCTCAAGGAAATTGCGTTTATATGTATTTCGTTCACTGCCTAATATTCTAACATTTCCAAAGTCAGGTGTATGCTTAGCGGTGATGATGTGATGAGCCAACGCACAAGTGATTTTATTTCCATTTATATCACTACGATGTAATGTTAATCGGGATTTTAAATTTCTTTGCGTTTGACCTATATACTTCAAACTGCAATCCTGGCAAGGTATCTCATATATAACATGAGATCTATCTAAAAGCTTCGTTCTATCCTTCAGTTGTGAGAATAACATGCTTACAGGTTTGAGTTGTTTGCGTGCTAAAATGATCTCCTGACTTTGCTTTATTACATTTGATATTTTGGGTGTCAATTCTTTGATTTGACACCCAATTTTCTTGTATTGCGCGGTTCTGAAATACTGATATTCGACACTATAGTGCAGTATCAATTTCAATTCGATTTCAGTGACACTTCGTTTCTAGCTTTATAGTTGTAACATCACAAATATTTCTGGTAATCTATGTTTGCTCTGTACTTTCCGAAAAAATTCGAATCTGACATACACGGTGCTCAGAACGTTGCAATAATCGAATACAATAATTTTAAAAGATAAAAAGTTTTCTCAAAATTATACTGGTAAATGCATCAGTCTGCACTGATTATATCAAATCTCTACCTTGACCGTAAACTTTTATTTCGTATAACTAAAATCATCGACCGTGAATATTTCGCAGCGTTTTGCATTACAATGGTTTTTGTTGCGAAACGATGTTGATTCCAAAGATTTCAAGTGTCGCAACTCACTTGCGAGATATAAACTGATGAATTACGATAGACTTCAATGACTTGCGTTAGCATAATTATGAAAGGTTTTATGGACATTTCCTTTATTGTAATTTCCATGGTCGAAAAGCTAATCTGTTATTCTTTTGTCATACCGCGAATGATTATTTGTATGTCCTTGAATATTATTAATATCAGTGCATTCCCTATATTTTGAAAGTTTTGCGATAATCCACAGGTGTGTTCGGTTTTCGCCAAACGTCAGTCAGTTTGTTTGGCTTATCTAATATCTTTATTTTCGACTCAACCTGCCTATTCAACTTATGAAGTGGCTAAAACCATTTGGACTCATCACTTTATAACAAATTCTTTCTCATATTCAACTCTATTCAGCTCTAAACCAGTGATACTCACTACTCATTGTTTACACCTTGTTTTTGCTGTTGACTTCCTTCAATTTTTTGCCTGATTTTTGTCAGTAAATTCTACTTCGATAGCTTCTAGGAATCTGATTTTGCGACGTCTAGAAACGAATGCTAATCCAATAATTTCTATGTAGTTTTGTATGGATCGATTACTTGTTTCTTCTGCCTGACCTCCAAAGTTGCTCGATTGGCCCTTCAATGCGCAGATCTCATCTCACTTAATGAGTTCCAGTTATTATATTATATAACAGTTTCCTTTCTGGGAAATGGAATACATAAGACAAACATCTCAACAAATAGCAAACACATTATCATGTACAGAAAAAATATAAATCAATCTAAGGGACGATTCTCGAAGAAAACGAGCTTTTTGAGATGACCTACATTTGAAAATTTAGAGGTTCATTGTGGATACCATAACAAAAACAATTTCTTCAACATCTTTTTTCACTTGATACAGTAGGAACCTTGGTGGAAGAAGAATATTGCTGAGATTGGAAAGGAGATTTGAAAATTAGAAGGTACAAAATGAACCAATTTCATTGGTTAGTTCACATATGTGAACTGACATATGTGATATTAATTTCAGATATTATTAATATTCAATATAATTATTTATACATAGAATGAAAATGTATCCGATCAATCTCTATACAAGACAGATATATGAGAAAAGATATTATTGGAACGTTTATCAACCCAATAGCACGAAAAACAATGATTGATGGAATGTTTGTCTGTTTATCTGATTGTCTGTTCGTTTGTGCATAATAATCTCATAAACGCCTTAGCTTATTCTGATATGGTATCAATAGATCACTTATACATTGCTGCGAGCTTTACTGAGCAGTTAGTGTTTGTTTCATGTCAATCAGTTCATAAATGAAGAAGTTATGCCAATTTGAATAATCACACCTAATTTGTTAAACTATATAAAACTCTCTGTTCTTTTTTTGTTCAGTAGGATTCACTGAAACTTCTTAAACTTCACTAAACTTCTTAATAATAAAATATACCACCAAATGGCAACACTTTTATCTTTGAAGCAGTGACAACTGAAGATCTAAAAGAAATTTGCAAACAACTCAAAAACAATAACAGTTGTGGAGCGGATGAAATCCCTGTTGTTGCTGTGAAAGGAAGCTTGGAGCCGATAATGGGTATTTTAACTCACATCATTCACAACTCGCTGAAGCATGGGATATATCCTCATCAGTTGAAGTCTGCAATTGTTGCTCCAATTCATGAGAAAGCAGAAAAGAGCTCAGTTGAAAATTACAGACCAATTAGTATTCTACCATCATTTTCCAAAATTTTCGAACTTATAGTCAGTAAGCAATTAGTAAAATTCTTCAATGAACACCACTTATTCTCTACAGCCCAGCACGGATACATCAAAGGTAAATCAACAGTAACGGCAATCTACCAATTCATTAAAAACATTTTGGATGCACTTGAGAATGGAGATGTTGTCATCGGCATGTTCATTGATTTATCGAAGGCGTTCGACAGTTTGGATCATGAATTAGTATTACAGAAAATGTGGAGCTATGGAATAATAGACTCTACACTAAAATGGTTCGAATCTTATTTATCATCCAGAAGTCAGCGAGTGGTTTTAAGAGATGGAGTAAAACAGGTATTGTCGAAAAGTCAACCAATAAATTTAGGAGTACCCCAGGGTTCAATACTGGGACCTTTAATCTTCATTATTTTCATAAATGACCTGGGTACGGGTTTGAGCAGCAGACATATCTCTGTCCAAAATTATGCAGATGACACGAGCATTGTAGGAAGAAGTGATGACGTACTGAATTTGACGAAAGTCGTTGATATACCAATTCAGCAAGCTCAGCGCTGGTTCACCTCTAATCGACTACATATGAATGAAGAAAAAACTACTGCGACTGTTTTCAAGACAAGTCACTCTAGTATTACAACGCCTAAACTGTTTAAAACGAAGGATCGGGTCATTGAAACTCAAAACCCATCAAAATTTCTTGGCATATATCTTGATGAATCTGTGAAATGGGATGCACACATAACACAGCTGTGTACCAATCTCAGTTCTGTCTGCTTTTCTCTTAAAGTAATGGAGAAGTATTTTAATTGGTCCACATTGAAGGTGGTTTATCTTGCAGTCTTCGAATCAAGACTTCGAGACGATATGCTTCTATGTTCTTTGGAAATAGTAGCTTTATGAAAAATGTCAACGTTCTACAGAAAAGAGCGTTGCGTATCATTTTAAGATTGAAATATGATGCTTCCTGTAGAGGCAAGTTTAGAGAAATGAGCATACTTACAGCTAGAGCCATTCATATACAGCAAAGTCTTCTTTTCGTTTTCAAAAATTACCAACAGTTCGAACAAAATACCACCAGTGCGTATAACATCAGAACAACTTTCTTGAAGTACCCTAAACATCGCCTTACGCATACAGAGAAAGGACCAGAGTACTCATGCGTAAGATATTATAATGCTTTGCCCCTGAGTATAAGGTCGCAAAGCAACTTGAGTAAATATAAGTCGAGTGTGTTCAAGCTGCTTGTTGACAACGAACCCTATAATATTGGGGAGTTCTGCGACTATTGCCGCGTAATTGTGCGTGAAAAGACTATTCATATTTAGTGTTGCTTTAGAATTTAGATGTTTAGACGCAATTTTCATTTCGGGGAGTTTATAATTTCTGTGTAATTCTCCTAATTGAAATAAAGAAAATTATTATTATTATTATTATTATTATTATTGATATCGGTCTATAAGAAATTGATAATTGAAATATAAAAAATGATCATTTTAGAAAATTGTAAATGACGACGGTGAGTATCATCCATATCATCAATCATATGAAATGGGGTTAGCTTAGCTGGACGTTTCGAATTTTTACCCACACTCGGCGCGGATATTGAAGCGCACTGAGAACTCAGAATGCGTTGCTTCGAAAGTCACAATTTACAACATTTAAGTCACGGTAATTAGTCTTCACCACCCCTCCCGGTGATCCTTTTCCGGGCAATATCTTCGAATTTATTTCTAATAATCCACACACAATTCTTCTGGGCGATCTAAACACTCGAAATACTCAATTCGGCGACATTTCGAATAATAGAAATGCTCAAATTCTTCCAGAGCACAGCCTAACTCTACTTACAAGCCATGAACTAGGAAATCTGGCAACATCCAAGCAAGACCCATAATAGAGATGCTCTAATGGCGTTGCAATGGTTTCTGCTCATTGCTGCTGAATAAATCACTTTTTAACGAGAGAAATAACATTCAAATCCAAAAATAAATCGAGAAAAGTGCCGTTGCTTGAAGTTGTGGAGAACAAGCAAAAGAGATTTCCCGCAAATTTCGTATATAAACAGGAATATCTGTTGTGTTTTAAGTTATGCTTTTTTTGGTTATACTAGGAAAGGTAGAAATAACACCTAACTTTTTCCATCTTATAATTGTGTAAAAACAAAAATTCGCGTTTAAGTTGTTGTGCTATTATGTGATGTATAGTGTGTAGAAAGTGCTACTGTGTTTTGTTTCAGCAATGCACTAAGGAATACCTTTGAAAATTGTATGTAAATACATACCGATTACTAATGTTTTGACTGAGTAGCTCAGACATTAACAAAAGCAGTATTTGCAAAAATTGTTCCTTTTTTGTGATTAGTAGAGTTATTTACCCTTTGTTAGATTCAGTAAATATTAAAACTAATATGTCTTGTTCTTGATAATGGCACAAAAATGCCAAGTCGTTGTTGTGTGCCTGGATGCAAGTAGAACTACAAAACTTACCTCGAGTCTTCTGTATTTCTTTTCCATAGGATGAAAATCTAATGAACAATTCTTAGAGTAAAAAATTTTCCTAAGACATCATGTATCCCACAAAATATTCTGTAGTTTGTGCCCTACATTTTCCAGAGGTTACACTTATTAGAGAAGGTATTCATCGTTTGCCAGATGGATCAACGAAGATGGATTAACGAAGATGGATTAACTTTTCAAGTTAAACTCAATGTTAATGCAGTGACAAGTATTTTTCCAAATTTACCTCTACTTATCAAAAACAGTCCATGCTCAAAGAAAAGATCCAGCTGCAAGAACCATAGCATTGAAGGGACGTTTTGAGAAATTGAATGAAGTCTTTGAAAACTCTGATTCAATTTGTAATTTTGTTGATTTAACATCCAATTATGAATTATTTCAATATGTAAATCGTGGATATAAATTTTTTTGAAAATAACAGCATTTTTTTACTCTAGATTTTCCATCAAACGTAACTGAATGTTCACAAATAAAGAGTATACAAATAATTAATCAGATTTTAGTAGATTGAGATATGCATGTAAATGATTTTATCAATAAAAATAAACTGTCTCCTAATAATTTAAAATGGATTTTGCAACTGAAATTAACTAGATGGCTTCAACTGGAAAATTTGCTTGCTCGTTACAAATATAATATCAGTATCTTTCAACCCATCCAAATTACTGTACACATCTCAAAGGTTTAAAGGAATTGACATGTGCATTAATTAAACTTACTCCCACCTGAGAATGAAAAAGAATGAAATTTATAGCATATTGTCAATTCTAATTGATAAAGTGAACTTGTTAGTGTACATACTATAAAAAGAACTTTTGGATCGCTATAACTCAGACATAGTTCTACTTAGAAAAAAAAGTGTATTATTAATTTCTATAGATAATTGTATGATCTACAATTTTTGTTGAAACTATTTTTTTATACAAATTACCGTTCCGCTGAAAAATTTTCTGAAAAGGCAATTATAACATGCAGTAGACCGATGTTCGAAGATCGATCGGTCTACCGGAATGAGCTGATGCGGCGTTACCAAGTCTATGTTCATGGCTTGTGAGTAGAGTTAGGCTGTGTTCAGAGTGTCTCATAGAATACAATCTGTGGCGATGCCCTAATACGTATCCTATCTGTTTTATAGGTCAAACTATAACTTCAGACAAACTGCCTCTATTGGTTCATTCAAACATTGCACAACCGCCGAAATTACCTCCGTCTCTCATTACCATAAAGGACTTCAACATACTAATTGGGATCTATTTCGCGCAATGATTCTTGAAAAACTCCCACCACGCCCGACAATAAGAAGCACACAGGAAATTGATCAAACAATTGAACAATTCACAGTTTCCGTCTCGGAATCATATAACACATGCACGAACGTAATAACGAAAGAGGCGTCTCTATCGTACTTTTCTGAGAACTAGAGACGCAGCTATTAAAACGGAGTACAATCGTTTGTCTGCTCTTATACTCCGAGAAATTGATTGTTTTAAAGAATAAAAGTGGCCAGACTTAACGTGGAAATTGACTTCAGAAACGGTAAATAGTATTGGTGTCAATTTCAAATTCTCGCAGGCAACAAGTAGAAGCCTCTCATTCATTTAAAATCACTGAAAAACTATAGTATTATCTCGGAGCCACTAGAACAAGCGAACATTAATTGATAGAACGCTCCATCACAGTTAAAATGAGCAACAGTTATTCTGAGACCCTTTACCCCCAAACTGGCATTCCGCAAGGTTCAATAGTATCACCACTTCTACATATTTTATACACATATTACGTCCCTAATCCTATCAATTTAAAAACACATATTTCCCTTTTTGTAGACGACACAGTCCTATGGTAGAACTTCTGCAGTGTCCAGCAGTGGACTGCAGAGTGCAGAGGCAATCAGAGGCTGCGTTCAGTACGTGGACGAGCAAATTGAGAATTACACCGAACCCAAGTAAAACTCAATGGAGTCGTTTCCACCATCATAATTATTGCATCTGGCGTAGACCTACCAGGTCTAAAACCGAACTGTCTATCTGACAATATTTTGAATTTTTGCTAATATTTACTAATATTAGCAAAATTAATATTTCTAATGATACATAATATATATTATCCTCTCAAATATTTTCGTGAAAATTGACATAACATATATGGGCTGGTAGTTGTTCATGTCGGATTCTATACAGCCCTTATGTATAGGGATCACAATTGCTCGTTTGAAACATTTTGGAACACATCCCTTGTTAATACATGTATTTATTAGGTGTTTCAGGGGGCGTATAATTTATGGTGCAATAAGTTTTAATACTCTATAATTAATTCCATTTCAACTAGGACCTTTGTTAGTTTTTAAGGATCGAATTATCTCCAATATTTTATTCTCAGAAGTAGGCCAATGTAGATTGGATTTTTTGATGACTTAGGTTTAATGAATTCGTAGTCACTATCAGGAATCTTACTCGCAAACCTCTGGCGGATAGTGTTGAATTTGGTTATTCAAGCAATTTAATATTTTCTCACTGTCAGTAACTTCCCCATTGTTTGTAACAATGACCTTGATCTCTGGCCGTTTTTCTAGTCTAGCCCAAACTGACCAGTTAATTCATTCACGACTTTATTTTCATTTTATTTTCCAAATTTCTAGACTTTGAATAAATTTGATAGAGTCGGTCTCTAGTTTCCATAGACTTTATTAAACAAATGGTAATCCATGGCCTCCTAATTCTCCATGTTTTCACCGTGAATACTTTTGTAGCTGAGTGTATGCACGATTTTATATTTACAATAGGTGTAACAACTTTTAGTTCCGGTTGAACTGCATTATAAAAATTATCCCACGAAATATTTTTTCAAAGTTTCCACATACTTGTGAATCACAATCCACATACTTGTGTTTCAAAGACTTTTGCTTCGGTTGACATCCAGAAAGTGGAAATAACACCAACGTGATCACCAATAGTAATCTATTATATTCGTTTTTAGTATAAAGGACGATACCTCTTCAGTAACTACTACTCCAGAACTGTTCACAAAAATATGATCAATCAGTGAGGACGATATTTCAGTTTCTGTTGTTGGAGAATTTATGACAGGAGAGAACCCATGTTTACTCAATATTTCCAAATACTTCAAATTTACTGGATCTGATTGATCGAGAACATTAATATTGATATATTCCAGATAGCAGAGAGAATATTCACCACGTTTCTTTGTTCTGAATAACGTTTCCAGGGATCTCATAAATTCCTCCACCTGATAGCTTTGTGGGCGGTAGTATGGAAACACTTTATGAGTTTGACCTCCCTTCTCCACTACAAACCAGAATTTTTAGATCATTCAACAGTTTAGAAAAAAACTCTGTTGTACCAGTGATTTTATAAAGATACCTGTTTTTTCATTCTGATTTATGTGACTGTCATTGTAATATAACTTGTAGTTTACCTAACCTATCTTCAAACTCAGGCAGTAAATCGGAGAATTCTTCAATATTCAATAATCCGATGAATCTCTAATGTATTGATTCATTCTAAGGACAGAAAATGAACGAAAACAACAATAAAAGAAGTCGAAGCAACATAACCCTCGCAAACGAAATAAAATGTGAATACCAATTAACACGATTTCTGATTAACAATCGTGTGGCTGGTTGTTTTTTAGAGGTCTCACCTTTCGAAACTTCCCTTTCTTCAGCTTCGCACGTCGTTTGCCTTCGCCCACAATCAAACAATTTTTTCAACAATGAACAAATTTCTTCCTCATATATAAGCTCTCCGTCCCTCTGACCTAGCTATTCTCATTTGTGTTAGAAGTATTTTTCTGTGTAACCTTTTCTCGGCAGAAAGGTCATCAGATACAAAAATACCGGTTCCCTTGAGCAACTATGGGGTTTTCAGAACTCCTATGTTAGCCTTATATGATGCGTACTCTACCAATACTGGACCTTTACTATTTCTTCCAACCCTCAATACGTTTGCTATTTGAAAGCTTTCTCTGTTGATATTTAGACGGCTCTCAATAACATCAACGACAGCATTTTCAACATATTGATCTTCACCAGCTAAGTGAAGACCGTGAATAACAATGTTTTGTTCCGTTAGTTGGTGCTTAGTATTGCTTTCATCTCCCTCACAAGTTTTCTGTTATGGCTCTCGAGTATCAACATTTTGTCTTCAAGAGTCTTTACGTTTTCACTAAATTGCGATTTCAAAACCTCAAACTGATCTCTCAAATTTGCCTGAAGTGATTCAATTTTTTTTTACCGGAAGCGCTATGTAAATCTCCGATCAGATGTTCCAAATATTTCTTCTGTTGTTCCGAAAAATCGCCCATTAGAAACCTTCAAGGAGGATTTCTCAGAACTCAAAATGAGCAATCCTTCAATACGGAAATATGAAACTCTCAAGAATTGACTCACCAAAAGTTACTTCGATCAGTCCAGCAGACAGTATGATACTACAAAATTCATTTTGCTGATTTTTAACTTTTAATTTGATCTAGAACTTACAATCTGAATCAAGTTTCCTTCACAAATAATAATCTCGTTCGTTAAAACTGAAGGTTACCCACATTATTTCAGAAGACCTTATATTACTTTATGGACTCTATTGTTTGAAAAGCTCACATCCAGAACCGCTGAATCAATATTTTCAACTGAAGAACCATACAAATGTTATTGATCTATTCAATTGTTCCTTCTCGTCTGTTCATAGATTATCTGTCATCTGTGAAAATCTATGTCATCTATTTCATGACTACATTGATTTGAGGTCATAGAACACGAACAAATCCATAATATATACAGGGTGTCTCAAAACGATCCAACTATTTCAAGAGTGAGCGAGAAGCAAACAAGGCGCGGGGGAGGGGTGGCGCGAGCGTCGTTTACTAGAGCTTTTCTTAAATTTTTAGTTGCCTTCATGCCGTACACGGGAGAGCAACGTTCGTTTTGCGTGCGCGCGTATTTCGAGAACAATCGATCACTCATTAGAGTTCGACGGATGTATCGGTTACATTATCGATTGCGTAAGATTGCGGAAACTCCAAGCAATGCAACAATTTTAGCTTGGATCCAGACATTCAATACAACTGGAAACACTATTGGCGAAATCCATCACGGGCGTCCAAGGACAGCAAAAACTCCTGGAAACATTCAGTCAGTTGCAGATTCTGTAAGCCGACAGCCTCGACTCAGCGTTAGAAAGCGTGGGTCTCAGCTGGGGTTATCAAGAGCGACAATTCACCGCATAATGCGATCTGATTTACACCTAAAAGCCTATAAAATTCAGATTGTGCAAGCTTTTCATGATAATGGTTACGAATTAAGATTGAATTTTGTGAATGTTATGTTAGAGAGATTTAACAATTTCAACAACATTTTTTTTAGCGATGAGGCACATTTTCATTTGGACGGATACGTCAATCGTCAAAATTGTCGTTTTTGGGGAGAAACGAATCCACACACATTACATCAGCGCCCGTTGCATAGCCCCAAAGTGACTGTGTGGGTCGCTATGTCAGCGAACTGCATTATTGGGCCGTATTTTTATGAAGACAACAGAGGACATGCAGTGACTGTAACTTCTGCTCGCTATGTGGACATGATACGCAATTTTTTCGGTCCTCAACTGCAACAATGTGGGCATTATAACCGGCTGACAAGGTTTCAACAAGATGGGGCCACATCGCACACCACTAACAACTCTTTAGCTGCATTGCACGAGTTGTTCCAAGAAAAGGTGATTTCACGAAGAGGTGATATTGAATGGCCACCGCGGAGCCCTGACGTGACTCCACCTGATTTTTTCTTGTGGGGTTATCTTAAGAGCATAGTCTACGAGAATAATCCACAAAATTTGACACATTTAAGAAACAATATTGAAGAAAAAATCAGGAGTATTCCTCGACCACTTCTTCAAAAAGTTTTTGAAAGTGTACGCAAACGGTTTGAGGAGTGCCGTCAACGTGGTGGCCGTCATTTAAATAATGTAGTGTTTAAAAAGTAAAATTTTGTTCCTTATCTTTCAATTCGTATCAATAAATGTATAGAAAAATGAGTTTACTGTATTTTTTTTCCAACTAAAGTAGTTGGATCGTTTTGAGACACCCTGTACTTATATAACCGAATCGGTTATCGATTTATTCTCACTAATCTCAAAATCAACATCGAAATCGCTCACCGAGAGCCAGTTTCACGAAAAAACTCGAAATTTCGTCCAATACTTCAACAAATACTCCTATATTAACCAGAAGGCGTAATTCAAACCAACACTTTTACCATTTCCGCTATGCGTATATCAGCCACCTCGTACTATCCCTCAACACAAAGACCATGTTTTCACTGCAGATGATTTGTTATGTTGATAATTGTGGACTGTATATTTTTATTTTGGTTAATTCATATTTTATTAAATTCAATGGACGATGAATCTACTCTGTGATAGTTCATATTTAAATGAGAGGTAATAATAAAAACTTGTCTAAAAATCACTGACTGAACAATTCTTTATTCGACTAGTTTCGCTTTTTACAGCATTATCAAGAATTGCTTCAATTGAATCATTCTTGATAATGCTGTAAAAGGCGAAACTAGTCGAATAAAGAATTGTTCAGTCAGTGATTTTGAGACAAGTTTTTATTATTACCTCTCATATTTTATTGAAAGTAGCATATTTTTTGTGTAAATTATTTTCATTTAGAAACTTCGACTAACAAATATTATTGAGTTCTTTGCTCAGAGCTCTGACAATGAAGGAATACTAACATAAACACTCCTTCCTTACAATGAATATTTGAATTCCAAATAGGTATTACCCTTCGGCACGTCATAATATTTTTAAGGGGATCTACTCCCGCTCTGTACAATGAACATTACTACACTAATTCTTGAGTCATTTTAATCTAATATAATTAATTAGATTAATTATATTAGATTATATATATATATATATATAGTTAATTTTAATATAATTATTAAGGCAAGTTTCCTTGATATACATAACCTCTGATAGAATAATCATTTATATGTATTCACGAACAGAATTCATTTTCACTCATATAATTATGTGTGTATAAGTGTTAATTCTGAATGTATATGTATTTGTGTGTTTAAATTTATATGTATGTATAAATTTGGTCAGCATATATTTCATTTCATCAGTAGTAATTCATATAAAAAACTTTCATTTAAAATGAAAGTACAAAATTGAAACTTTTGTACTACCAATTTTGTTTTTTGTATATGTTGTGTTTCCTGTTTTGTAATTAGGATCTGTCCTGTAAAACAGTGTATGTTAAATAAATAAATAAATAAATAAAATAAAATGAATATAACTATAATAAGGGTTTGTACAGGTGAAACCCAACCGTATTGAGCCCTATAATCAGGTATTCGGTATTAACTGTGTTACACAATTAGATTTTGATGAAATTTGCTTCCTGCATAACGCTTGGCTTGAAAGTCCTGGCTTTCAAGGAATATTAGATCATTTTTTAAGTATTGGCAATATGATTAAATCTGGTTTCTCAACACTAAAGTTCCAAGTTGGACGTCTTGTTGTTTCAGCTATTGAAATTTGATTTTTCAGTGAAAACTGCAGAAGATACCTTCTCCCCATTTCATTTTCTCCTGAAATTTTGTAGCACCTTATTCAGATTATCTATCATTGATATCTGTCAATACGGTTCAGGTAATTCGGTTAATGCTTCGACAATAAGGAAATGAGATGAGAGCAGAGAGATAACTAGATGAAGAACAAAGAGGTTGAAAATTTGGACAAACTTCTGCCCGCACTGCAAATGTTTTCAAATGCTTAAAAATCAATAATGTGTCAAAAATTGTTCTTCTGAGTTGAAATTTCATTGATTCTGCGCATTCTTCCCAGAGATCGCTAACCTTGAACAAAACATTCAATATTGTCTTGAACTAAATATATTAACTAATATTTCCATTATATATAATTGATATCATTCAAGTTTTCCACTATGTATATCTTTCAATTTAATACAAGTACCAAACTAATTGGTACCGTTTCTCAAATAATTTTTTTGCATTTACCTCGTTCAGAAATGATCAGTTTGAAACAATTCAAATACGCCTTCATTATTAATTTTGAAACTAATCCTAAAGGTGTTAATTTTTGTTAACATGAAACAAAAATTTTAATGTAAAATTTCAACAGTTTGCGTTTAGCAACTGAAGTAATTTAATTTAATGAGTGTTTCATGATCTAGTCCTCAGTGACATTGTCAAGGAAAACGAAATTTAGAAAGCCACAGGTAACAATATCGAATATAGACGGAAACACTACTTTGGAGGATATGATTGTTTGCTTGAAAGGTCAAAATGATCTGCTGAGAAATGAAGATCTCACTCTAAGGGTTTTTAAAAAAGCGAAGAGAGGGGAAACAAATTATGCAGTGATGAAATGCAGTGGCAGTATTCACAAAAACTCATGGAAATGCTAAGCGTTAACATAGCATATAATAGATGTTCTGTATATGACAACCATAAGGTACTGAGATGCCTGAAATGTCTGGGATTAATCATAATATGAATGACTATGCTTTGCCTGTGTCTTGTGTGATGTGTGCCTGTAATCATAAAAAAATGGAGTGTAAATCAGCTAACTATATTCGACACAATGAAAAGTTCAAAACAAACTTTGATGTGAACCATATAGCGGATGAGTAGGTATGAGTTCATGGTGTTCAAGAGGATTTCCAGCAGGTCAGAGATAAAATTGATTTTGGTGCGTAATTGTTTGACTGTGAATTCTTTTGTTAAAGTTCTTTCCTTTTTTCGAACTACCTGTTTCAATTTGTAATATAGACAGTTACGTTAGAGACGTTGATGCACAGGCAATTGAAATATTAACAGTAGAAACGGTTACAGATTTCAATTCTAGAATTTATTCAGCTTGTAAGTGTGTTAGAATTTTTCATGTCAATATACGCACGGTGAATAAAAATGGGGATGAACTTAGATTAATGCTTGAACAGTTTACAGACAGATTTGGTGTAGTCGTGTTGATTGAGACATTTCAAGTTGATAAGGAATTACTTGATTTTGAGGGATATGAAGTTGTTTAAAATTATGGCAGAGTAAACAAACATGATGAAGTTATTATTTTAATAAAAAGCGGCATATATTTCGAACATAAAACTATAGAAATAAATGATGGCATCAAACTGTCAAGTATTATAGTTAAAAATTCTGATAAGACGATTTCAATTACTGCAGCCTATCGCTTGCATGGTATCCTTTTGATTTCAGTGAAAGTTTGCCTAATCAGTTGAGTGGAGGGGGTTGCGACTTTCAGGTTTTCGTGGGTAACATGATTATTAACCTTTTCGATGACAAAATAGACTTTGTTGAGATACATGAGAATACAATGAGTGAGCTGGTATATAGGTCATGTATAAATGGATATACTAGAATAAAGGGAAATTCAAATTGCATTGGCCATATTTTTCTTGAGACGAAACGGGAGGAAAAACAAGTTCATGCAGAAATTTTGAATAATCAACTAACTGATCACTTTCCTGTTATGATATTTCTGCTCAATAATATAATAACGATTCCTGCGGAAAAAAACAGAGGAAAATAATAAACTGTAAATTGGAATGATATCACTGAACAAAAAGATGTAAATAAAGCTTACGCAGATTTTGTGAATGTTTTGGAGAGTGCTATCTCAGCGCCAACAAATTAATGAACAAAAGAATTGACAAACGTCGTGCAAGGAATCCATTTATGACATCAGCCCTTCTCAGTTCAATAAATACAAAAAATCAACTTTACAGGAAACTGTCGAGGGAACCAAGCGATGAGAAAACTACCAAAAATACCAGAGACGAATACAATATATATAAAATTAAGTTAACAAATTTGAAAAGAATTATAAAAGTAGATTATTACAGCCAAGAACATTATAAAAATAAAAAATCATCGAAAGACGTATGGAATTAGATGAAAACAGTCACTACATGTAGAAGGTGGAGATGACAATATGACAATAAATGCAAACATTGGTTGCACTATTGAATATAAGTTCTTTATTGCTAAAAAAAATTGTAGTTCATTTTCTTTAAAAACAAATTCAGCCATAATCAGACACAAACAGACACAGCGTGGTTTTAAGTGACGAACATTATTCTATGGCGCCATTATCCCTTTAAAAATAATCACAGAATCAAGAAATCCGAAACTGTCGATATTTTAAATTTTGTTAACATGATATTTTACGTATGCATAGATCATTGACCCTTGTCTTGTTTGAATTTGTGGTGGTACCTTATAAAGCATGAAAAAAAATTAAAATGATATATTATGTCCTGATTGCACACATTTCTTAAAGTGTAGATTTAAAAATATTTATATTTCTTTATTAGAGGAACACAAATTTTCTGCTTTTAACTTTACTAAATTCCTTAATGATTGCATCGTAATTCAGCCTAGATGCCATCTCTGATTCAATTGATAAAACAGCCAAAGCTGAAAGTCTTTCCTGGCCCATTGTGTTTCTTAAATAATTTTTTATTAATTTTAATTTTGAAAAACTCCTTTCAGCAGAGGCTGTACTTACCGGAATTGTTAATAAAATTCGGATGACAATGTAAATATTTGGGTAAATTTCTTTCAAGCTATTTTCTGTTATATATGACAGCAGCTGTTTTACATCTATAATGAAGTTGGGTAAATTTGGGATCATTGTATTTAATTCTTCATATAATTCGAAAGGTTGGAAGTCACTGCTCTCACCCACATGCAGGACGTTATGTAAATCGTTACAGTGTTTTAATATTTGCTCCTCTGGCATATTTTTTAGCTTGCTCAAATTATAGAGAAAACCGAAATTTTCAAAATGTTGATTTAAAGACGTAAATCTTAATTCCATATTGGTTATTATAGAATCAATCATGGCGTAAAAAAAATTTGTTTGATACCGGATTTTATTAGACTGTATAGGTTGATCGCTGCTTTCATATTCGAACATCCTTTTCTTTTTAGCTACTCTTTTATTCTTAAACTCTTTTGGCAGATCATAACAGCTTCTCTCACTAAATTGCCGAACATCAGACAGGGCTTTTTCGAATCCAGTTTCCCGATACTCTTTTATCCATTCACAAAATGTGTGTAAATGTTCAAGAGCAATGCTTAAATGAATTTGTACTGATTGCCATAATTTACTTATCATATTAACTCGCGATAATATCTCATACCACACATGTAAAGATACGATAAATTCTAAACTTAACATTTCATTTAGTACCGAATCGCAATCACTGAGAGTGTCTGATTGCTCCGTTTGATTTTTAAGCTTTCGATGCATTCAATCACTTCATCGAATTGCAATAATACGGCCTTTATCGCTTCGACTCTACTTTCCCATCTTGTGTCTGATAAAGGTTTCATAGTTAGTTTTAATTTGCCTTTTATTAAATCCCAGCGTTTGCTTGAACTTGAAAATAGCAAATAAATTTTTTGGATGAAACCAAAAAAGTTTTTGCTGCCATAGATGAGTTTGCTGCATCTACCAACAGTAGATTCCAACTATGACAGCCACAAGGTGTGAAAAATGCCCTAGGGTTAATATTCAATATTCGAGTTTTAACTCCACTATTTACACCTACCATATTTGCTCCATTGTCGTATCCTTGGCCACGGCAGTCTTGAACATTTAAGTCGTATTTTTCTAGATGTTCCAGTATAGCATTGGCTAAATATTCTCCAGTTGTCTCACTAACAGCTAGAAATCCTATAAAATGTTCGACTATTGTGCCAGTTGACGTATCACAAAATCTTAAGATAACCGACATTTGTTCAACTCTACTACTGTCTCTAGTGCAATCCAGCAAAAAGAATAGTACTTAGCTTCTTTAACCTTACGAATAATTTCATCGACAACTGTTTTTGACATCAATATGATCAATTCATTTTGAATATCGTGACTTAAATAATGGTGTGAAAGTTGTTTCTCATTAATGCGTTTCATGTGTTCTCGTAAAGTAGGATCAAATTTCGATATCAGTTTAAATAAATCTATGAAATTACCGGAATTTTTAACAACGTCACCTGTCTTGAGAGATTCTCTGTGACCTCTAAATGCAAGATTATGAGAGGCCAAAAAATTAATTATGTCAATTATTCTCTCTAACAAGTTGTGCCAATGTTTTTGAGATTCACGTATTAGCCTTTCGTTTTCTTGGTCTATTGTTTTGCCTTGATTTATACCTTTCTCTGAAGTTAACCATTGGAACATATGTGCCATATGTTCTTTAGTATTCTCATGTCTATGTAAGATGCTACTTAAATGTTTCCAGTCACAACACCCTCCTTGCACCATCTGAGTTTGTGAATTGCCAAATAGTCTGCATGGAAAACAATAAACTTTATTCTGAGAATTGGAATAAACTAACCAGCGACGATGTTGATTTTCACCATTATTTAGTTTTCTCGAGAAATAAAAATTGGAAAAGTGTCTGTGATCATCACTTTTGGGATAACATTCATCACCCCTATTTAATTGCTGTGTGGGGCCGCTTTGAACTATGTCACGACGCTGTGAATCCGTTATGGGAAACGTCCACAATCTTGGATCCGAATTAACAAGCACTTGCTGAACTATGGTACTGGCGTCGTCGCTGCGAATTGGAGAATCTATGTCAATCTGTTCTTCTTGATTGCTTGATGACAGCACAATAGTTTCAGCGTCAACTTTTGATTGGCTAGAGCATGATCCAAACTCTACTTCTAACTGACGTTCGCACTCGGTAGTCTCGGTACTCAGTGCATCTGGAGTATTTCCTAACGGTATCTTGGACGTTTGTTGTGTAGAAGTCGAATATATAGATTCAGGTGGTTCTGTACTACCAGACGCAGTTTGGTTGAGGAACTTTATCATATTTAAACTCAAAGCCTGGTTGGATGCAGTTCTTTCAGCTTTTCTTTTTCTTTTTGCTGATCCGGACTCCCATTTTCTTCCAATATCTCTATCTCGGCCGGACATGTCGATAATATCGTATCTGTAACCTGTAAACAAAAGCTATAGTGTCAAAATTTTTTTGCAGTTTTATCTGCATAATATTGTAAAACCTAAATTGAAATTAATTTTCAAACAAAAATCTTAAAGAACGCTCTTACTACCTATAGACCAGGGTCGATAATTTTTGAAACCAAAAAAAATAATAGTAGGATGAAACCCGTTAAAAAGGGACAAGAATATAACAAAAATGAGAAAATAATTTAAGGGCGATCTGAGGTCGGGAAGTGGAAGGGGTGAGTTTTTAAGGGTGAAAAACGGTGTACCTCGATTTCCGGCAAAACTACAAGTCCTATGGAAAAAAATTGAATGACAAAGTTGTAGGTAATAAAGAGACCTACAACTTTTGTAATCACACTTTTTTCACATAACCTCAAAATTCATGTGAAAAATTCAAATAATCAAGTATTTGGTTTTTTATTTTTATCTTATGCAAAAAAAAATTTTTTTTCACGAAATTTGATGAAAACTTACCTTTCTATGTCCTAAAGACACTGTAATTTTTTTGATTTGAAATATTTATGTTTTCACCTTATTTTGACAAAAAATCGATAAAACACCCTAATTTTCAATCGAAAATTCTCGCGTCAAAATTTCAGTTTTTTGAAAAAAGTCGGGGAGTTTTTTGTTCGTTGAAATCTCTTCTTTCTGATAATGTGCAAATATATATACATTAATGAAAACAATATTTAGAATTTTCTCATAATTTTAATAAATATGCATGACGACGTTTCGAAGTACTACTTCTTTATCAAATGCTGGATTGATACTGATACTTGATAAAGAAGTAGTACTTCGAAACGTCGTCATGCATATTTATTAAAATTATGAGAAAATTCTAAATATTGTTTTCATTATGGATATTAATTTTCTCCAAGTATCGGCCTCATCAATCATTAATATATACATTACTATGGTATATGTTCTCAGAAAATACAAAGAAAAGAAAAAAACTCGAATCCGAAATTTTTTCCCCCTTTTAAAATGTTATATTTCGTGCAATCTTTATGATTTATTGATTTGTAATTTTTTTGTTTTTCAAGTAATTAAAGTGTAAATTTTACTAAATAGCTCAAAATTGTACATAGTGATTAAAAAAAAATTTCGGATTCGAGTTCCTTCTTTGCATTTTCTGAGAATATTTACCATAGTAATGTATATATTTTTTCACATTATCAGAAAGAAGAGATTTCAACGAACAAAAAACTCTCCGACTTTTTTCAAAAAGCTGAAATTTTGACGCGAGAATTTTCGATTGAAAATTAGGGTGTTTTTTCGATATTAAGTCAAAATAAGGTGAAAAAATAAATATTTAAAATCAAAAAAATTACAGCATGTTTAGGACCTAGAAAGCTAAGTTTTCACCAAATTTCGTGAAAAAAAATTTTTTTTTGCATAAGATAAAAATAAAAAACCAAAAACTTGATTATTTGAATTTTTCACATAAATTTTGAGGTTATGTGAAAAAAGCGTGATTACAAAAGTTGTAGGTCTCTTTATTACCTACAACTTTGTCATTTAATTTTTTCCATAGGACTTGTAGTTGTGCCGGAAATCGAGGTACACCATTTTTTTACCTTAAAAACTCACCCCCTTCCACTTCCCGACCTCAGATCGCCCGTAAATTATTTTTCCTTTCATTTTTGTTATATTCTCGTCCTTTCTTAACGAGTTTCATCCTACTATTATTTTTTTTCACTTTTCATCATTTTCAAAATTATCGACCCTGGTCTACTACGAGTTTTTAAAACTTAAAAAGTCGATACGTTTTTTAACATTTAAGTTTAGTTTTCCCCCAAAAGATATTATAAAGCGTATAATTTAATTTAAAGTAATTACTGTGTTATTTATTTATTACAAATTAATTATTTCTTACCTTATGTAAAATAGACGAGTACAGGTACCGGTGTTATATTAAACGTATCACGAAGAAAACAAAAACCATTTATTTGAATTTTAGTTTACAGGAGCAATCAATATACATGTACACTATAAAGTAAATGAAGATCAAAAATGGAGGAATAGAAATGGACAAAAAAGTTATTGCGAAACAATTCAATGAGCAATATGCATGTATAGGAAAAATGGCCGAATTGATCAAGAGACCCATGCGAGCACCCTTTCGTATTAAGGCTTCTGTTAGAAAGTAAATTTTTTTCCAACCAGTAGATGAAAAAGAAGTCTTCGAACATATGAGTTATTCTATAAAGGCGCCTGGTCTTAATGGCGTAACCTCGGATACTCTGAAGAATATTGAAATGGAAATTTGAAATTCCATTGGCGTGCTGGTTTAATAAGAGTTTTTCACAGGTAAGATGTTTTTTAGACTTGGTGTAATAAAGCAACTAACATATATAGAAATGAGTATGAAACAGGAATCATTAAATGTTGTCCTATATCACTCATTTTGAATATGACGAAGATTTTAGAGAAGATCATAAAAAGCAGAATCATTTCCTATTTTGACAATCTCGAATGGCTTTCTGAAAAATATTTTGGTTTCAGAAGTGTTAAATCCACAGAGGATGCACTGGTAAGAGTAACGGGAATGATTTATGATTCTCTCGAAAAGTCACACCCTTGTCTGTCAGTTTTTATAGATTTGACGAAAGCCTTTGATACACTATTTCAAACTATTTGAGAGCTACATTAGAAACCGTAAGCAGTGTGTGAGAATAGGAGATGAGACTTAATGAAGGTTAAATACGGCGTACCTTACGTTCTGCCTAAGGACCGATATTCTTCATAATATACATTGATGACTTGCTGAATGAAAACAATGAAATCCAAAGTGAGATAATCAGTTATGCTGACGATACTGTGATTTTCTGTGAATCCCAAAGTTGGCAATTAAGGGAGAAATTACACAGAATGTGAAAGACTGGTTCGATTTCAAGTTACTAGCTATGAACTTTGATAAGATGAAATTTATAGCTTTCACATGCTATGATGTAAATCGTCCTCTTTTTGAGAACCTTAGAATCGGGAAAAACTAAGTAGTCAGGTTAGTAAAATCAGTGTGTAATTTGGAAAATGTCATTGGCCAAAATCTCCGCTGGGATCTCCATGTAAGTGGTATTATAAAAAATATAAGGACCTTGTTGCCATAATATAGACACCTTTCAAAATTCATGAAATTGAATTAAAAAAAAATTGTTAATATATGTTAATTGTTATGTTAATTGTTACTGTGCGTTGGTGCAGTCACACTTGGCCTATGGTATTGTTGCATTGAGCTCGCATCTGACTGGGTTGGGTGTCATTCAAAGGTGGATGCTAAGAAAAATGCTGAAGAGGGACAGGGTCTGTGCAAATGATGAGGTATATAGGGACAGTAAAGTGTTTGATGTTAGAAGGTTGCATTTACAGTAATCATTAATTTTTTGTTATCAAAAACGCACGGGCACATCCTAATCATATTCATGACACCAGATACCGAAATGCCATTTCATACAAGAATAGAATGGCAAAGCGAATTGTACAGCGACACTACAAGTATTTAATATTTAAAATGTATGACATTCTTCCGAAGGACTTACTAACTAATAAATCGTTGAGGTCTTTCAGAAAACAGCGGATATATGCATTTCTTTTTTACCTATTCATTATATTGTTATATATCATTATTTTCTAAAATATTTACATCCTTAGATATAAATGTTACACTATGCTAAGATAATATAGAACGAAAGAATTTATACCGAAAGAATAAAGAATAAGATGAGACTCATAGAACAAAACCGTACTCGACTATTTTTGGGTTACAGTAAATAACTCTTCTTCAAATTCATTACAGATATGTGTAACTGTTATTACTGTCGACGTATTATTCAAAATTTATATTCATTTGTTTATCATATATATAGTTTCATTGTACAAATGAATCCAGTCAACGATATAAAAATAGTTCGAACCACATTGCAACACTGGTTAAGATCTAATCTTTGACCTTTGATTTATAAATTCAACCTCATGTCAACGAAATTCTAACTCTAACAAAGTGTTTACATGGGGGTGTATACTGATATATGTAGGACCTTCAACTAGCTTAATCTGATACATATTTCATTTGTCATTATATTATTCACTCATTCTATTCGTTACCTGTTTTCCTTTACTGAAAAATATAATTTGTTTCAACATACTTAGTATATTCTAGTTGAAATGAGGGTATGGAGTTTATGTTTTGAAGTAATTAAATATTTACATTTCATTAGTGATTATTATATGTATTATTTTTATCATTATTCTATACACAGAAAACTATTTGGGAAAAAAATAATTTTGGTAATTAATGTTAATTTTAATCATCGGTTATCGGAGCTGCTATGATTATATTCTACATCTTTCTCGAAGATGGAATTTTATGACCGTCTACAGAGAAAGTTGATAATATTTTGTTATTAGTAAATTTGCGTGTGGAAATTATTTGTTTGGTTTCAGTTCAGTTCATCTTACAAATATCACATCTTACCGATGTGAGATTTGATCAGGCAGTTTGTCGCCTGAGAAGTGTGAAAGTGGACATATGCTGCGGTGTCATCAATAAACAGAGCAATTTTTATGTTTGGAGAATTCTATATATATATATATATATATATATATATATATATATATATATATATATATATATATATATATATATATATATATATATATATATATATATATATATATATATATATATATATATATATATATATATATATATATATATATATATATATATATATATATATATATATATATATAAATTTAATTTTATAGTGAAAATTTCAGAATTGAAAATTACACCTTAAAAGTTTCGAACTCGACTGTAATTTTCAACTCTAAAATTTTCACTATAAAATTAATTTATTTGTTCATATACGCACGTGGTAGCTTAACACGAATAAAATTTCTGCACTATATATATATATATATATATATATATATATATATATATATATATATATATATATATATATATATATATATATATATATATATATATATATATATATATATATATATCCAATATAGATATTTTTCCATTCAATATGTATATACACGACAGGGATGTCGTATATAAAGATATTGAATAATTTCGATCCTATTACAGATCTATAGTGACACCCGCCGTGAATTCTCTTAAATTGGATTCATTATCGTTCACCTTTACGATCATCTGATACGAATGTATCAGTTTTATAATGTCAGTTGGAAATTCCAATTTCATCAATGTGAATAATAAACCATGCAACCAGACCCTGTCGAATGCTTCTTCGATATTCAGCTGTGTCATTACAGTGTCTTTCTTATTTGCAATGTTACTACAGTCCCCATACAATAGACCACGTGAAGTACTGAAACACTCAGTCAATTACGTTTGAAGTGAATGTTAATGACCACTCAAAAATAATCTTCATGAGCCGCTTCAAATCGGCTTTTTTACAGGCCAATATTTCAGACCACAAAACAACAGATCTAGTGTCAGGCCGACAAGAACGGACTACTGTTCAAAACGACGAGGTCAGGGAGATTAGTACGTTTACATATACATTATGACAACTATTGTGACACTGCTGAGGAAGTGTGCGGCCGACTAGTAATAGCCTGATAAGTGATACATCAAACGGTCGTCTAGTCATAGAAAGTGAAAATAAAAAGAGATGAACAAGAAAAGTTGACTACGCATGCTCGAGACGCTACATCAGGCAACAATCGATGCTCCCCTTTCGGCGCTGGCAGTCAACCATTGAAAGTCGTTCTCTTTTTCCAACATTAATTCAACATTCTACTGGATGAATGCGTCCGTAAACGTTGACGCCGTTCAGAAGTACGTCTCATTACTTTGTTTTGAGTGGGTTATCACTCGAATAAGAGAAGTGGATTTGTTTGTGGTTTTTGAAGTAATGCGCCAACATTTGGAGAAGTTAATGTTTAGAAATCACTAATTTCTCGAATGCATTACTCCTGGTCAATGAACTTGAGAACGCAGGAGTATGTGATTTTAAGTTTGGTGTCTTTAGCCGCGCTTCTACGAGCGTGGCCATTGAGTGGGGAGAAAGATAATTTGGGATCGCCTACCATATTTTGTAGGGTTCTCTGGAAATCTTTTGGCGCTAATGTTTTGCACTCCACTAGTGTCGTATTGTTCTAGTTAACATTCATGTTAACTAAGGATAGGGCGGTGGTTCTGAGAACTTTAAAAAATTATGTTTGGATTTTAATGCTCTCAGGAATATTCCTGACGACATAACGGAAAATTTTAGGCGTATTAACGCTCGCATCAGATGCTGATGAAGAAGTAGAGTGAGCGGAAATATATCTATGACACGGTACTTGGCGTTTTGTCGGAAAAGCAGTTGTTTTGGTTGTGCTTCGGGTGTTTAGGCCTGAGGCAGAGGACTTACTCGGAGGGGTGGGTGAGCGACGGGGCGATGGTGGTGCCGGCTTTGTTAAAGATGTGGTGGTGGCGGGTGGCTTTTTACGGCCACCCGGTTTGGCGCTGTTAGGCATGTCAAGGTTAGAAGTCGCGGTATATATGAAATGGATAAAATATTAACACGATCAGCTGAAATGGAATGATATTGTTAGCGAATCACCGGATTAATTGTGTGTAATCGCTCGCCAGTGTGGCCTCTAGAAATCTTCGCAGTGGATGCTCACCTTTAGATTTAGGGGCGACTCGAACTTGTCTAAAGATTTTTGCCAGATGTTAAGTAGGTATGGCAGCAAAGATCGTGTTCCTGTAAAACGTTGAATTGTTGAGGAATATTATTCCAAATAACTCGGAAGGTATTTAAATGTACAACAATTGAAATCACTTGCGTAATCCCCGCTTTATACTTTTAATGTCACCGAACTTCCGAAATAGAGCGACCGAAAAAAAATTCAGATGAGAGGAACGGCGTAATCAAAATATTAGACGATATTATAAATAACAAACCATATCAAATTATTGTTACACCCAATGTATATGACAAATTAGAAGTCCAAAATGAAAATTATGAAAAATTTAAAAATTCTACTTGTCAAAATTCCTAAGAAAAACTCAGATTTGATCCTTAAATTCCCTTCAAAGAATATACCACAGCGAGACATAAATATTATTTCTACTTTCATGAATATCAACATTCAACAAAATTTACATAGAACAATTCAATCCAAACTCACTTGTTCTAGTTAAATGTCCACAATTAGTAAATGCAGTCAAAAGCAAAGAAGAACGAATAATGTTGATAAAATTTCAACTCTTGAACATTTTCGCAGAAATTATTCTTGGTAGAAACTGAAACATGAAAGGATGTATCAAATTATATATGCCCGATCAAAACCATACTATCCTTTAGTTGTGACAGAAACACCCTCGAAACCCTTCCAAATTATTCAATGCGTACGTTTTTATATTTATTGGTACGAATTACTCAAGAGTTTTTGATAAGTTTTCAAAACTCGGACAAGCTTCCTAATTAAAGCTAAAAATGCGGTTGAAATCAGTTAGTACCTTATTTCGCTATTTCACATTTTACGGTATACTTGAAAAAATTATCTTAGATAGCGGAACCGAATTCAACAATGAAGTGGTTCAAGAATTGCTTAAAATCCATAAAATTAGTATACCATATTGGTACTCCCTTACATCATGAGAGTAACTCATTTTTCATTCGACACTACTAGAACACCTACGAGTCCTGCGAAATCAATACCGAACGAATAAGAATTCAATGGAATATGCAATAGTGGCATATAACAGTTGCATACATGCTAGTACGAAGTTCACACTTTTCGCGTTGATTTTAGGACATACCGGCCCCAGAGGCCCCCACGAATTATTTTGACAGTGCATTTTTTTCAAATTATGTAAAAAATCACAGGAACAACCTGAAAACCCTTCATCAATCAGTGGCTGAAAAATTGCAAAAAACAGAAGGAAAGCAATAAAAAAGTTAACGAATTCAAAAGACTATTCGAAGTAAGGGAGTTATAATCAAATAATTAACACAAAATGAAAAATTAACAACATCAAAAATTTAAACTATTCATGTCAAAGAGCTCAGGAAACCTAATATTTCTGTTAGAGAACCGTCATTAATGTCGCCCTAAAAGAAGTTGCACATCCCATATATCACAAAATTATTGACAACCCTCTAGTACTAATGGCCTACTCCCATTTAAAATTGGTAATGCTCAAATCCAGACAGATAAATGGTCATTCCTTCATACTTTGGACATATCCAGTATTATAGATGAGTTTAAATCACTTCTGTATTCTACTGCCTTGATAAAAATTCATTTGGTGGAATTGGTAGTAGTCAGAAGTATAAAGTTGAATTTTCAAATTCTTATAGTTTAGTGAAAAGCCTAGAAAGCAAAATTCATTGCCAAATATTCCAAATAAACCCGAATTGGAAACAAAAACTGAAACGAGGTCTAATCAACGGATTACGATCCATTATTAAAGCTATTACTGGTAACTTAGACGCATCTGATGACAAACGTGACGATAAAGCAATTGAAAGTATATCTCAAAATTAAGTCGAAATGAAATTTTTCATGAAGGAACAACTTAGCATTATATGAGGAACAACTTAAAAATTTAAAGACGTCATTTCTACATTATCTCGAAATCAATTAACACTGAAAGATAAGGTAACGCAACTTTCAAAGGAAAACGGACAACAATAAAATAATTTTCATGTCATTTAATTTAATAAATAAGAAATAATAGCATCACAAATAATCTCAGAACTACAAATCATCTCTCAAATTCTGAGTAAATTAGAAAATGCAATTATCTTTGCGATAATGAATATCCTCCATAATTCTAAACTTAGCCCAAATGATCTTTTGCAAGAACTCAACCATATTCTATCACTACTGGTAGGAAATCATAGACTTCCTTTTGAGCCTACTCACGAAAATATTCTCCTATTTGAGAAAATAGCCACCATAAAGTATTACATAAAATCAACAAAAATTAATTTTATTCAACACATAAGTATCTGATAACCAATCAACCATGCGAAAAAATCGTCGATAATACCTACCTTTGCTCAAATGGAAATCAGATTCAAAGAAAGTATAACAAATTGCAAACAAATGTCAGTGCAGTTCAACAATCCTAAAATTCAAAACCCTTCTAAAAATAAATACTCATCATGATATCTGGAAACCTAGTTGCAAAACAAACATGTAAAGAAGATTCCGAAAATATTCCATTATCTGGTATATTTTTTTTTCAACTACCATAGAGATGCAGAGTAGGGGTAGGAAATTAAATTTTGAGAAATTGTGAAAATGTTGCGACGCAATATAAGTCCATCAAACTTTCGTGGATCAACACTACCAAATTGTTCGTTAGGGACCTACCTAAAGTAAAACCAATAGCTCTCGATCACATAGTACTTAATGATCTGAAGACTTAAAATTCAACCCTCGTAACTCAAGAACATTTTCTCATAATCAAGATTCCAACAAAAATAACAAATCGTTTTCTTGCATAATTTCGAGGATATTAAACATAATCTGCTCATGTATTTTTACGATTATCTGGCTATGGAAAACTGAGTGCAGGAATTCAACCCCAATCAATGAAGAAAACTACAAGACCACTATAGTCATTCAATTTCACATCCCTTATAATAGATTTTCAATCTCGAGGGGGATGAAGTTACAATCCGCCACTGAGATCTCATGAATGAGAAATTTGCAAATCTAAGCACAAAAAAGGTTCCAAGATCTCGCGGAGTATTGTATTGCTCCATGCGAAAGAGATTGTTTAGATTAAACAAAACAGACTAGATATAATCATTCCATGCTTAGTCTTGGTTGGAGAATCTCGTAGTTTGTAATTGTAGTCCATCTTAGTTAAAAACTTAGTTGTAAATTCCTTAAATAAATAATTTAGCCTAACCTAAAAAGCCCAACCTATAACTCGAGTCATGCTATGTTTTCAATAAAAGTGTGAATCAAAAAATCAAGTGTTTTAATTGTATCTTATATTCAATTATAATGGATTTACATCAAGTAAACGCCTATACTATTCAATAAATTTACGTAGCATTCAATAAGTTCTTTTGACTTTCGTATATAACGCTCCAAATAAGACGCTATTTCGTTCCATTTTCAGAAAAGATTCATATAAATCTTAGTATTCCTACCAAGCAATATCTAGATCTTCAAGTGCTGCACTCGCAAGATTTCGAACCTTCAAATCGTATACTAAACAAAGTATCAACCATCAACCTTCAAGTCCAAAAAATATTTCCTCACATTTGGCCATTCAGGAAAAAGCCAAACTTTTGGCTTCATGAAATATTAATGACAATAATATTAAATGAATAATTCTGCCATTTGCCAGAGATCCTTTGGTCTCTTTCACCTTCAAAGCTACAATAATGGTTCGTGAATTCATATGCCCGTTTGCCAGAGTTCCTTTATCCTTTATCTCTATCACTCTGAAAACTACTTTTTCCTACTAGTCATTCGTGTCGCAACCTTCGCACTATGTCGCACATCTTCCATTAGTTCACTTAGAACCTCAGAAGTTTTCATCGTTTAGAACTTTCTCTTGTGTCTACAGTGACTTACAGCACAAGAAGCAATCATTTCTCATAAATTTTATTGAGAAAACTTTCCATTCGGAGTGGCAAAAAGAAATATAGTATATTTTCTTATGTTGTAGGTACTTATTCAAATATATAAATTATTACACTGTTAATTATTATTGTTATAACAATCGTATTATAATCAAAATTAATTATATTATATAACGTAACTTATAATTTCAATGTGAGAAGGGTGCACTTGATGGATTAACAGCAAATTGTCAATATTTGCCATGAGTTTTTTAAGGAATAACCGCAAATCATTCCATTCTGTGATATTCAATCTGCTTCTTTATTTTGTTAATAAGTTTGTAACGGCACTAAAACTTTCTTCGACAAGATATGACGAGGGAAATGCTATCAGAAGCTTTTGCACAATTCCCCACAGACCAGGATATTTTTCTGGTATTTCTCTTTTAAATGTCACGTCCAGCTCCTAATTAGTGCTAAGCTCCAGTAGCTCCTCTTGTAATATTACATTCTCCACTTCCGTTTCCTCAAATGGATTCACGATCCATAGTGATATTTCCATTGAAAGAAAATCTTCCAATGAAATGTTAAACGTATTTCTGAATATCTTCATCAAGGCATTCTAGCTGCGACAAGTTTGAAAACTGTGAAAATTCGCGCCGGCCAATATTATCCTTCATACATTTTAATTTACCAAGGAAAGCTGAAATTATACTTTTTGTTTTTATTACATTGAGACTGTCTCCTTGTAATTGTAAGTTGAGGTCATCAAATTTTTTGAACGAATCTGTCAATTACGTGATGTCTGCTTTGAAATTGATTAGGTTTTTTTAAAATCAGGATCTTTACTTTCCAGAAACTCTAAGACTGCGTTAAAAAGTAAATAATATCGTGATAAACATGCACTTTTCGACAACCAGTGTACTTCGGTATATAACATCAATCGTTGGAAGTGTTCATTATGTTCATTGCACAATTGTGCAAATAAGCGCGTATTCAATGCCTTGCTTCTTATTTTGTTAACTACATCAATAACAAACTGAAGCGATTGGTGGAATCTATTACTCAAATTTTTCGCTACTAAATATTGCTGGTGAAAAACACAGTTACCTCTGGTATGACTATGGCAGGAGCTCCATCTGTTGCTACCGAAACAACGTTTGTGAATGGAATCGATTTTAAAAAATCGATTAAAAAAAGTTGAAAAATTCACTGAGGACATTCAATATTGATTCACCTTAAGTGCCAGTCTTCAAAGTTTTCGCGAATAGTAGCTCTTCACGAATTTCTTCGCGGTTTTCCAGAATTTGTTACTTTCAGACGTTGAAGCGAACTTACTGTGAACGATACATCTCTTTTCATATTTTTCCTTCAATGTTTGGAAATATTTCAAGTCTTTACCTATTTTATCAGGATGATACCTTATTAGATTATCTTCCACCTTTGATGGTCTCATAGAATCATTGCTCAAAACTTCGTTGCATAAAAGGCATGTGGGCAATCGTTTCTCTGCATTTGATGGAATAAAACCAAATTTTCAATATTCGACACTGTACTGACGACACTTTTTCTTAGATTCGGCCATGTTTCGTTTCAATTCCCTACCTGTAAATAAATTTGAAAGAATTTGTTTTAGTATTATAAATATCTAAATATAAATATCTGGAATATTCAAAAAAATCATTCGCATTAGATTAGTAGGGAAGTAAGGTATAGTAATAATAAATGTTGATTGACACGTAATAGGTATATTGTGTTTTTTAATAATAAATCGAAGTCACAAGCATTCGAGCGTATGACATAGTGAAAATGTTTATCAAATCAGCGTCTTTCGCGACTACATCGTTCAAGTCCATGAGCTTTCGAACCTATGAGACAGTGGAAAGAAAATTCGCAACAGTGTGTGTCACAACAGCGGCATTTGAAACTATGTAGGAGACCCGTATAAATTAAATACTGAAGTTACTTACATAACTTCCTTGAAATAATATATTATGAATATACCTATCTTATCTGGCAGGTGGGATTGAAAGAGATTTATTTCCATTTAATTTCCATTTTTTTGTTTAAAATATATAATATATAAAATAAAACTATATGCATATAGTCTTATTTTATATATTAATATGATGATTTTATAATCAGGTTGTTCGAAAAATCCTAGCATTTTTGCAATTCGAGTACTTGAATTAAAATTTAAATAAATAAATTGATAATTTCAGCAATAATCCTAGGATGTTGGCAAAGATCCTAATTATTTAATAACCCTACGACAAATATAACAAATAAGCAGATAGGTAAATATATATATATATATATATATATATATATATATATAGTAAATACTGAGACTCTTAATCGAAATATTTTAAATGAAACTCTCAGAGAGCTGTCTACACAAATGTTGTCAACTAGAACGAACCCATCACTTTCAAGAGTTACGAAAAGTTCATCGATCTTGTTGAATGATAATAAGATACAATTGTTCATCATTATTATGAATCATGAGTCCATATTTAATCAATCAATCAAGAATCGATGACTTTCAAAACGAACATAGGTCATATACCAAATTGAGGGCAATTTCACCTAGTTGAATATTAACGTAGGTTCCCTCTATCGGAGAAAGGACGTATAAACTCTCCCGATAGAGGGAGCCTACGTGAATATTCCACTAGGTAAAATTGTCCTCAATTTGGTATAGGACCTATGTTCGTTTTGAGAGTCATCGATTCTTGATTGATAGATTAAATATGGACTGATGATTCATAATAATGATGAAAAAATTGTATCCTATTATCATTCAACAAGATCGATGAACTTTTCGAAATGCTCTCAATATACACTCTCGAAAGTGATAGGTTCGTTCTCGTTGACAACATTTGTGTAGACAGCTCCCTGAGAGTTTTATTTGAAATATTTCGATCAAGAGTATCAGTATTTACTAGTATTGAATGACTTACGAATCTTGAAACTAGCTACACTTTTGTCCGCCTGGGCGTGATCTGGAGCAATTAGGCATGGGATTATTCGTACACATTGCTAACAATTTTCTGTAGTGTTCGAATGA
This sequence comes from Henosepilachna vigintioctopunctata, assembly GCA_030704895.1. Lineage (NCBI taxonomy): Eukaryota > Metazoa > Arthropoda > Insecta > Coleoptera > Coccinellidae > Henosepilachna > Henosepilachna vigintioctopunctata. Next base: position 3,752,357 of record JARQZJ010000036.1, on the reverse strand, counting down.
TATATCTACAAAGCTTTCCATCCTCATTCTTGTTGTCACGAGTAGGAATCTTGAACGTCAGGGAGAGCTAATACGTACTTTTTCCGATAGAGGGAGCCTATGTGAATATTCCACAAGGTAAAATTGTTCTCAATTTGGTATAGGACCTATGTGCGTTTTGAAAGTCATCGATTCTTGATTGATACATTGAATATGGATTGATAGATTGAATATGGATACTGATACTGATGATTCATAATAATGATGAAACAATTGTATCCTATTATCATTCAACAAGATCGATGAACTTTTCGAAACGCTCTTAATATACACTCTCGAAAGTGATAAGTTCGTTCTCGTTGACAACATTTGTGTAGACAGCTTCCTGAGAGTTTTATTTGAAATATTTGGATATTTCGATTAAGAGTCTCAGTATTTACTAGGGATTATTCGTACACATTGCGGACAATTTTCTGTAGTGTTCGAATGAAATATCTACAAAGCCTTCCACTCTCACTCTTGTTGTCACGAGTAGGAAGCTTGAATGTCAGGGAGAGTTTGTGCGTCCTTTTTCCGATAGAGGGAGCCGACGTGAATATTCCATCAGGTAAAATTGCCCTCAATTTGGCATAGGACCTATGTTCGTTTCGAAAGTCATCGATTCGACAACATTTGTGTAGACAGCTGCCTGAGAGTTTTATTTGAAATATTTCGATATTTCGATTAAGAGTTTACTCAGTATTTACTACTATTGAATATATATATATATATATATATATATATATATATATATATATATATATATATATATATATATATATATATATATATATATATATATATATATATATATATATATATATATAATATATATATATATATATATATATATATATATATATATATATATATATATATATATATATATATATATATATATATATAAATGTAATTATATGGGTTATAGGCAAATGAAAGGCCACTATGAATAGGTTTTATTCAATTTGGATGCCTGGTCTATATTTCGATTGTGATTACAATCTTCATCAGGACTCTGAAAAACATTTACATACAATTATACTTGTAAAAATTATGTTTGACAACTTACGGCAAACTAAGAATAAAAGGTATGGCCAACAACCATCCAACAGGAATATGTTATTTAAAAAATAATAATAATAATAAATAGTAAAATAAGCAGAATTTAAAACAATTAAAACAATAATCAGTAGAAATTGAAATTGTAGATATAAAAATGTTTCCGTATGATAACCAAAATTAACAATCGAATGAATTGACAAGAAGCACAGAGAACATTGACACCGAAAAACGAACACAGAGGTGAGAGAATAGAATACTGTAGTCACAAATGTCATGTCTCACACGTAACAAATAAAAGTCTAACAAGGTTGGAAAATGTCTGCGAAGGTTACTTAAAATGATGTGAAAGTAAGTAACTGTAGATGCAGCTAAGTCTGGAAACGTCCGTCTTCTTATTAATGCTGTTAGGATTACTATTGATGTGGACCATTTCCAGAAAGACCCTTTTGTGGTAATTAGCAGCCACATCCAGTATCTCCACACTATCAAAGTCAAAGCGATGTCCCTGTTGTGAGGAATGTAGTGCTAAGGCACATCTATCAGGGCGAAGTTTGACATCACTCTTGTGAAGAGTTATTCTTCTTTTGATGGTTTGGGAAGTTTGGCCTATATAGACTCCTTCACAATCAAAGCATGGAACACTGTAAATGCAGTCTGATGTTGACGAAGGTGGTATTCTATCTTTGAGTCTTGTGAAAATCATTTTGCCCGTGATGAAATTATATTTGGCAACTTTAAGGTCATCTATTTCACTGAAGATATGGCACAGTTTTGCTGTGAGTGAGGTGAAATAAGGTAAAGATCTGTATCTGGCTAATGGAGCTGGTGTGTCTGTGTTAGGATCCATATTCAAGTCTGTTGAGGTGAGAGACGGTGGTCTGGTGACTGTATTACATAGATACTTTTTAACAAGTGTTTTCGGATAACCATTGTCAAGCAAGATAACCTCCAGACGCGCCAGCGAGCCACGACAGTAATCCTCGTGGACAATGTTAACAATTCTGTTCTTAAATTGATTGATGATGTTCAGCTTCATGTCAACATTGTGATGAGAACGGAAGTGAAGGTATCTACCAGAGGAGGACGGCTTTTGATACCAATCCAACTTGATTATGTTGTCCTCGGACCTAACTACCCTGGTATCCAAAAACGGTACAGATCTTGCTGTCTCCATCTCTACAGTGAACGTAATGTGTTCGTCATAAGAGTCAAAAATGTTAACAATCTCTTCTATTCCATCTTGGGGCAGACAAAGGATGAGGTCATCCACATATTGATACAAGAATTGTAGATCAAATGTCAAATTAGGAACACATGTATTAAGAAGAGAAGACATCACTATTGAAGCCATAATGGGACTGAGACAGCCGCCCATGGGACAGCCAAAAAGCTGGGAGTAGAATACGCTTTTATAGGAGAAATAAGTTGTCTCAAAAATGAAATCAATGACGGAAATGAACTGATCCTCAGGAATGTTGGTGTGGAGAGAAATTCTGTGCCACTCTTGGTGGATGATCTTTATTATCAGTTGTCTTGATATGTTAGAGAATAGGTTGACCACATCTAGAGATATTATAACATATTGTGGAGGAACAATTAATCCATTCACCCTTTTAGAAAAAGTGAAGACGTCACTAACTGAGAACTTATGATAATCTGTGAAAGAAACAACCAATATCTCTGATATGAACTTAGAGAGGTCTGAGGTGGCTGAACCAATAGTTGAGACAATTGGGCGAAGTGGGTGGTCCGGTTTGTGGATCTTGGGTAAACCATATATGGCTGGTGGCACACCCTTATAACAGGTAAGCTTGCTCGCAACCTCCGAAGTAATGTAACCACTGTTCTTAAGTTTTTTAATTAAGGAGTTCAGTTTACTTTGAAAGCTAGCTGTGGGATCAGATCTTAGTTTTTTGTAAATAGATGGATCCTGTAGTATATCAGACATCTTATCATCATATTCTCTTCTATTCATAGCAACGGTAACATTTCCCTTATCTGATCGTAGAATGATGATATCAGGATGTTGTTTAAGAAAGAACTTTGTGGAGAGAAGCATTTTGTATTCAAGAGAAGAAGTTTGGGGATTTTGATGGAAGAAATTGGTTATAGCATTAGTACATCTGAGTCTCACAATGTCTTGAACGTCCGCAGATGCTAACCCAACAATGGACTCAACATCAGCCAAAACCGATCTGATAGGTATCCTCTTTGGTGGAGGAGAGTAACTGAATTTTGGCCCAAGGCTTAGTATGGTGGTAACAACATTTGGGAATTCCATATCAGTGAGATTTTTAAACCATTTATGTTGGGTTTTAATTTTATTGATATTGGAGTTTTTCAAGACAGATAGTTTTTCGTTAAGGATCCTTTTATGATTTTTGTATATGGTATTGTAAGACTTTGCTTGTGTGAGATTAAATTTAGTAAATATATTATTTGGAAGTTTCATGATACAGTATTTATTTTTTTTCTCAATGGTAGATTTGGTGTGGAAAATATCGCTAAAAGTTATATCTATTTCCAGAGTCAACAACTTGAATGACACTTCTTGTGTGAAACAGATCACCTTGGTGCTCATGTAACTATTCGGTGACAGTAAGTTAGTAGAACACTTCAGATTCTGTACAATATGTCTGGGTAATATCTTTAATGATCTGCAACTTAAAAGAAAATTTTTCCTGCATTCAAGCTTGGCCAATTTGTTGTTAAGACGGGCCAGGAGTTTTAACTTAGTAACCATAAGAGCTCCATATGTTGTTCTTACTTCTTCAAACAAACCCATGTGTAATTCAACATTAATCAGAAGGAGTATTGCCTGGTAATTTAAATGTAATAATATGGGTTATAGGCAAATGAAAGGCCACTATGAATAGTTATAAGATGTCTGATATACTACAGGATCCATCTATTTACAAAGAACTAATATCTGATCCCACAGCTAGCTTTCAAAGTAAACTGAACTCCTTAATTAAAAAACTTAAGAACAGTGGTTACATTACTTCGGAGGTTGCGAGCAAGCTTACCTGTTATAAGGGTGTGCCACCAGCCATATATGGTTTACCCAAGATCCACAAACCGGACCACCCACTTCGCCCAATTGTCTCAACTATTGGTTCAGCCACCTCAGACCTCTCTAAGTTCATATCAGAGATATTGGTTGTTTCTTTCACAGATTATCATAAGTTCTCAGTTAGTGACGTCTTCACTTTTTCTAAAAGGGTGAATGGATTAATTTTTCCTCCACAATATGTTATAATATCTCTAGATGTGGTCAACCTATTCTCTAACATATCGAGACAACTGATAATAAAGATCATCTACCAAGAGTGGCACAGAATTTCTCTCCACACCAACATTCCTGAGGATCAGTTCATTTCCGTCATTGATTTCATTTTTGAGACAACTTATTTCTCCTATAAAAGCGTATTCTACTCCCAGCTTTTTGGCTGTCCCATGGGCGGCTGTCTCAGTCCCATTATGGCTTCTATAGTGATGTCTTCTCTTTTTAATACATGTGTTCCTAATTTGACATTTGATCTACAATTCTTGTATCAATATGTGGATGACCTCATCCTTTGTCTGCCCCAAGATGGAATAGAAGAGATTGTTAACATTTTTGACTCTTATGACGAACACATTAAGTTCACTGTAGAGATGGAGACAGCAAGATCTGTACCGTTTTTGGATACCAGGGTAGTTAGGTCCGAGGACAACATAATCAAGTTGGATTGGTATCAAAAGCCGTCCTCCTCTGGTAGATACCTTCACTTCCGTTCTCATCACAATGTTGACATGAAGCTGAACATCATCAATCAATTTAAGAACAGAATTGTTAACATTGTCCACGAGGATTACTGTCGTGGCTCGCTGGCGCGTCTGGAGGTTATCTTGCTTGACAATGGTTATCCGAAAACACTTGTTAAAAAGTATCTATGTAATACAGTCACCAGACCACCGTCTCTCACCTCAACAGACTTGAATATGGATCCTAACACAGACACACCAGCTCCATTAGCCAGATACAGATCTTTACCTTATTTCACCTCACTCACAGCAAAACTGTGCCATATCTTCAGTGAAATAGATGACCTTAAAGTTGCCAAATATAATTTCATCACGGGCAAAATGATTTTCACAAGACTCAAAGATAGAATACCACCTTCGTCAACATCAGACTGCATTTACAGTGTTCCATGCTTTGATTGTGAAGGAGTCTATATAGGCCAAACTTCCCAAACCATCAAAAGAAGAATAACTCTTCACAGAGTGATGTCAAACTTCGCCCTGATAAATGTGCCTTAGCACTACATTCCTCACAACAGGGACATCGCTTTGACTTTGATAGTGTGGAGATACTGGATGTGGCTGCTAATTACCACAAAAGGGTCTTTCTGGAAATGGTCCACATCAATAGTAATCCTAACAGCATTAATAAGAAGACGGACGTTTCCAGACTTAGCTGCATCTACAGTTACTTACTTTCACATCATTTTAAGTAACCTTCGCAGACATTTTCCAACCTTGTTAGACTTTTATTTGTTACGTGTGAGACATGACATTTGTGACTACAGTATTCTATTCTCTCACCTCTGTGTTCGTTTTTCGGTGTCAATGTTCTCTGTGCTTCTTGTCAATTCATTCGATTGTTAATTTTGGTTATCATACGGAAACATTTTTATATCTACAATTTCAATTTCTACTGATTATTGTTTTAATTGTTTTAAATTCTGCTTATTTTACTATTTATTATTATTATTATTTTTTAAATAACATATTCCTGTTGGATGGTTGTTGGCCATACCTTTTATTCTTAGTTTGCCGTAAGTTGTCAAACATAATTTTTACAAGTATAATTGTATGTAAATGTTTTTCAGAGTCCTGATGAAGATTGTAATCACAATCGAAATATAGACCAGGCATCCAAATTGAATAAAACCTATTCATAGTGGCCTTTCATTTGCCTATAACCCATATTATTACATTTAAATTACCAGGCAATACTCCTTCTGATTAATATATATATATATATATATATATATATATATATATATATATATATATATATATATATATATATATATATATATATATATATATATTTAATGCAGGCAAACTATAAATTAAGTAAAAAGAAACTTACGTTGAAAACCAACATATTTTCTATATAACAGCCGTTTACATATGCTTCAAGGTTATTGCCTATCGTCAGAACGGCGTAGTTCAAGTTAAAGATGAATTCATCTTTAACTTGAACTACGCCGTTCTGACGATAGGCAATAACCTTGAAACATATGTAAACGGCTGTTATATAGAAAAATTTTTTACTTAATTTTAGATTGCCTGCATTAAATATAATTCTTAGAATAATTCTTTTATCGTTAAGATTGTCTGGGATTTCCAGAAACTATAAAAGTCTCACAATAGACGGACGGTATTTCATTGTCGTCTACAACGTTGTGTTGACTCTTCCCAACATGTTTTGGGTGTATAAAACGTGTACGAAACTGTGTTTCGTGTTTTATATATTAATTTTTTATATATCTCTTCAAGTACTTTCATCTTTAACTTGAACTACGCCGTTCTGACGATAGGCAATAACCTTGAAACATATGTAAACGGCTGTTATATAGAAAAATGTGTAGGTTTTCAACGTAAGTTTCTTTTACTTAAAAATATATATATATATATATATATATATATATATATATATATATATATATATATATATATATATATATATATATATATATATATATATATATATATATCCTCAATAAATATTATGGGGTGATACAGCCTTCACTTAATAGAAAGAATACTCTTCAGATAATTTCCGAGCTTTCGTCACCATATATTGACTTCTTCAGGGCTGCATTAAAGATAATTTCGGAAAGCTCGGAAATTATCTGAAGAGTATTCTTTCTATTTAGTGAAGGACGTATTACCCCATAATATTTATTGAGGATACAATATAGCAGATGATAAACAAATTGACTATATATATATATATATATATATATATATATATATATATATATATATATATATATATATATATATATATATATATATATATATATATATATAGAGAATGATTAATTTTCTTGCGGTGAAAAGTATAAATGACAAAAAACACAATTATCGGTATAGCCCGCAGCTCAATTGGAAGCAGCCGTTGACACGTGTTTCGAGCTTATTGGCTCTCCTCAGAACGGCGTAGCCAAGTTCAAGGTGTTCGAACGTGGAGATGGAATCAACAACAAAAGAACACACCTGCAAAGAGAGTCTCCACTACTAGGCCTCCACGTGAACTCTCCGGGTTTGGAGATTTGGTCAACGTATCGCCAATGTGGCGACTATTTATCTTTTACGGAGTCTTCAACCGACTAGGTAAATAAGGAATGAAGAATTTTCTTGCGGTGAAAAGTATAAATGCCAAAAAACACAATTATCGGTATAGCCTGCAGCTCAATTGGAAGCTTCGTGAAACATTGGCGATACGTTGACCAAATCTCCAAACCCGGAGATTTCACGTGGAGGCCTAGCAGTGGAGACTTCCTTTGCAGGTGTGTTCTTTTGTTGTTGATTCCATCTCCAGGTTCGAACACCTCGAACTTGGCTACGCCGTTCTGAGGACAGCCAATAAGCTCGAAACACGTGTCAACGGCTGCTTCCAATTGAGCTGCGGGCTATACCGATAATTGGGTTTTTTGTCATTTATACTTTTCACCGCAAGAAAGTTCTTCATTCCTTATTTACCTAGTCGGTTGAAGACTCCGTAAAGGATAAATAGTCGCCACATTGGCGATACGTTGACCAAATCTCCAAACCCGGAGAGTTCACGAGGAGGCCTAGCAGTGGAGACTTCCTTTGCAGGTGTGTTTTTTTGTTGTTGATTCCATCTCCAGGTTCGAACACCTTGAACTTTGCTACGCCGTTCTGAGGAGAGCCAATAAGCTCGAAACACGTGTCAACGGCTGCTTCCAATTGAGCTGCGGGCTATACCGATAATTGTGTTTTTTGTCATATATGTATATATATATATATATATATATATATATATATATATATATATATATATATATATATATATATAATTGAAGTATTGATATGGCAATTTTCAGGGGTCTCTTCCAATTCAGTCAAGAAACAGGGTAAAAAAGAGTACAACTTATTTTATTCTGAGCAATTCATACGAAATAATAAAATCACAGAGAAAATACCATTATGAAAATTGACATAGGATATACTATAAATAGACATAGAAAATATTTGAAAAAAATCTTTCACGTTCACGTTTACAATGGTTTGTTCGACGTACCCAGTACTGTATTTTCTTTTTCATTCTATTGTTGAAATGAATATTCATCAATTAGAGACTTCTTTCAATCAAAAGTTCATATACTTATATGTAGTAACTTATCATTAGTACCAATTAGCTCTTCTTTAATCTCATTCCTTTTATGCACATTTTGCGTTTCATTTCCGACGTGTAGAATTATATACCAGTAATTTGAATTCATGGTCAGAGTTATTAACTTTTAATGCAAACATAGTTTTTCTAATAGTCATTTACGGTCCATTAATGTTTTTTCGTTGATGTTGTATATATCCCTAATGCTTCATTATTAGAGTTAACCAGTTGAACAGAGTCATATTAATCATTTAATAACATCGAATTATAATGAATTGAAATTCATTATAGTTCGATGTATCAAAAAAAATTGAAATTGAAATATAATAAGGTATTTTTCTAGATGGTAATAGGTGTGTATTGAACCCGCATAGGACCCGTAATATTTTTTGTGGGTTCTTTGTCATAATCTGAGACTTATAAATATATATATATATATATATATATATATATATATATATATATATATATATATATATATATATATATATATATATATATATTGTTGTAACCCTTTAAACAATAGATTCATTGTGTTGATCAAAATGTTTGGATCAGCACTTTTAGAAAAACTATATAAAGAGCGGATTTTCCCCCAGCTCTTCAGTGTTCATTTCGATTCCGGCAAGAAGCGTTACTCTTTGTATAAGATCGTTTCGATTATACATTGTAAAGTTCATTCACGTAGTAAATAATACTTGTTGTAACAGTTCATTTCGTTTCTTGTAATAAATATTATAACAGTGCCTTATAATAAATAACTAATAAAGTAATCATCGTATATTATATGTTTCATTGAATAAATAAAACAAGTGCTTCAATTAAATAGTGGAATTAATAATAAAATAAATAAAAGTGAATATAAAATAAAAAGTGTCGAAAGAAGAAATTGGTGCTAATTAAAATAAATTGGTGTCTTAAATAAAATATAATCCCAAATAAATAGTGGATTAATAAAGTGCGTTCAATTCCTTAAAGGATAAAATAAATAAAGTGAACATTAGTTCAAGAGTTTATGGAGCTGTCTCACAAAAGCTACCCTGGTGTCAGAAACTAGTTATTCCTGATATAACTTAAGGTGAGAGTCTAAGTTCTTGGAGCAGTGTCCCTGAGAAGTAAAGCTCTTTCCCTGGTTTGTTCTTCTGAGCAGTGACCCAGAGGCATACAACAATATATATATATATATATATATATATATATATATATATATATATATATATATATATATATATATATATATATATATATATAGATGAAAAGACTGAGGAGGCCGAGAATTAAAATTACTAATATTACAGAGGAATACAGAGTGGAAGAATTGGAACAAGTTATTCAACAGCAAAATTTAATAAATGGTGAAGTAAAAGTGAAATTTATAAAGAAAAAGGACAAAAGTGGTGAAAGGACGGTGTACTGTGAATGTTCCCCTAAGGCCTATCATGATATAATGCAAAGTGGAAAGATATGCATTGGATGGAAAAGATATCCTGTGTACGAGGATTTGGCGGTTCCAAGATGCTTCAATTGCCAGGGGTTTTTCCATAAGAAGGACAACTGTACGAATGATTTGGTTTGTCCGGTATGTTCCGAGTGTTATGAAGAGAAGCAATGTCTTAGGCAGAGGACTTGCTGTAGGAATTGTAGTGTATCCAACGAAAAATATAGAACGTCGTACGCTACTGACCACTATTCGTATAATCGAGACTGTCCAGCACTGATGCACCATCTGGAGAAGTTGAAGAAAAAAATGCAATATTGTGGTGAAGATTAACAGAAAAAACTAATTCATGAATCAGATTACAAGAGGTATATTACACGCACCGAAACAAGATAAGGAATTAGAAAATATGTTGGAATATATTGCAGTCTCAACGAGAAATGATTTCAGGATTTTTCACCAGAATATACGCAGCATAAATAAGAACCTGGATATGCTTAAAATTTATTTATCGCAAGTCAATGTGACGTAAGCATCTCAGTATATGGATCTTTTGTATGAGAATGGATTTAAGGCTATGATTACCTCAATTACAAGACCAGAAAGTGGAACATGTCTGGATCACATCTTTCTAAAGACTAAAAATAATGAAGTAAATTGATAACTGGACCAGATTTTATGAAATAGTTGATATAAATGAATGTGCAGATTTCCTTATTGATACTATAAAAAGAGAAATCGAAAGAGCTACAAAAAAAGTCAAAATGAAAAATTTCAATAACAAGAGGAAAACTTGATCACTATGGGACTTGTAAATTCAATCACAAGAAGAAACGAATTATTTAGAGTATACAGACAGGACCAAAATAACATACAATTGAAAAGAGAATATAAAACATATAGAAATAGACTTCATAATCTTATGAAAATAGCGAAAGAAAAGTATTTAAAAAAAAATCGACAACTGCGGTTCTGACAGCGGAGCACTTTGGAAAACCGTTAAAACTGTTAACGAAAATCATTACAGAAGAACAGGAATAAGCGAGGTTATAGGCTCTGCTGGAGGTTTGGTTACAGAAAAAGCTGATATTGTTGAAGAGTTTAATGACTTCTTTTCTTCTGTCGGAAAAAATCTTGCAGAGGGTATTCGTAAACCTGTAAGAACAAAAATAAAGAGAATGTCTATGAGGGACTCGCTTTTTCTTGCACCCACAACTCAGCATGAAGTCAGTGAAATGATCAAATCATTGAAAACCAATAAAACTCCAGGAACAGACGAAATACGATCAGAAACTTTGAAAGAAATATCAGAAGAAATATCGCCTCCTTTAACATACTTAATAAACAAAATAATCGGGTGAGGTGCCTAAGGCATTTAAAGTAGGTATCATAAAACCTTTATATAAGAGTGTTGACAAAAACGTATTATCGAATAACCGACCCATCACGCTAATAAGCTCACTAACAAAAATTTTCGAAAAAGTGTTAAAGAAGCGACTGATAGAATATTTGGAAAAGCACCATTTGATTTCGCCGAGACAGTTTGGCTTCCGAAAAAATTTTTCAACACAGGACGCAGCCGTGTCCTTGACGTCCAAAATATATCGAAGCCTTGAATAGGAAAAAAATCGATGGCTGTATTCTTAGACCTTGCGAAGGCCTTCGATACAGTTCATCATGGGCAGTTGTTGCAGGTGTTGTGGGATATTGGTTTGAGGGGAATTGTGGGCGATTTAATGACAAGTTACCTGAAAGATAGGGGGCAGTATGTAAAAATTGATTCAACTTGTAGAGTATGGTGTCCCGCAGGGTACGGTGTTGGGTCCTGTTTTGTTTATTATATACATGAATTGTATACTTAATTTTCACTCAGCAGGTGAGATATCAAGTTTTGCAGATGACACTGTAATCTTTTACGAAGATGAAACATGGGAAAATTTGAAGGGGAAGGTGGAAACAGATTTGGACCATTTGATTGACGCATTCAGTGATATGTTTTTGACAGTTGATTTTAATAAAACGTGTTTTTTGGCCTTCAGCTGTCTTGCATCTAATGTCCCCAAATATGATAAATTGAGAATTTTTAAAGATGATACAGTTATAGAAATCTTAATGAAGGATCAAGTAAAGTATCTTGGTATTATAATTGACAGACTTATGAGATGGAATTCTCATATAAGTGGGATGGTGTCTGGCTTGAGGGGACTACTGCAAAATTTTAGATTTCTAAGACAAGTTCTAGACCTGAAAAGGCTGAAAGTAATTTATTATGCTTTGGTTGAAAGTAGATTGACATATGGGAATTTGTTATGGGGATCAGCTGCCAAATGTCATATAATAAAATTAGAGAGATTCCAAAAACGAGTACTAAAATTAATGCTTAGTAGGACTAGTGATTATCCATCGGATAAACTATATCGGAAGGCAGATTTTTTGGATATTAGACAGCTCTTTTTTTTTGAAGTGTGTAATCGCAAAATATGAGGAACGGCTGAAATTAAATTATATTGAACACGACTATCATACCAGAAGTGTTACGCAGCAGAAAACTAGAACAGCCTTTTGCTCCACTACTGTGGGGCGCCGATCTATCGAATATCTGGGAAATAGATTATTTAATTTTCTACCACATGAAATAAGAAATCTGAAAACTAGAAAAAAATTCGTAGTTAGAACGAAAACGTTTCTCATGGAGCGATCTAGAAATCTCATCGCCTCCTTGATGGAATGAGTGGGTTTGGAAGCGCTCTTTCTGGGGTGTTGACTTTGGGTTTGTTTTCTGAACGAATTATGTTATTTTGAATTATTTATATTTTGAATTATTGTTTTGGCTGAAGAAATTATTGTTTAGATTGAGGAAATTGTTATCCCACGCTCTGGTAAAGCCTTTGTGGGAATAGAGTAGTTTTTGTTTATTTACATTTTGGATATTATAGAAAACAATGTGCCAATTTATATACTACAAAATTCTGTAGCCAATTTATGTTAAATGAACTATATTATTATTATTATTATTATTATTATTATTATTATTATTATTATTATTATTATTATTATTATTATTATTATTATTATTATTATTATTATTATTATTATTATTATTATTATTATTATTATTATTATTATTATTATTATTATTATTATTATTATTATTATTATTATTATTATTATTATTATTATTATTATTATATTATTATTATTATTATTATTATTATTATTATTATATATAAGAAAATGATCACTAGAACATTCATTCGAAAAATTCGAATTAAAAAGTGTGGCATCGATTTCAATACTTCTGTAAAATTTATCCCATGAAGGATAATGGAGGCATCACATCGTACACGTTCACATATCTAATAATATGAAATGAAATTTTTGTGTTTATGGCACTGAATGAAATATTTAAAAAAATGACCACTAGAACATTCATTTGAAAAATTTAAATTAACCAAGAGAATGTTATAGTTGAGCTAGATATGTGAACTTGTACGATGTGATGTCTCCATTAGCCTTCAAGGGATAAATGTTAGAGAAATATTGAAATCGATGCCACACCTGATGGAAGTGCGAGACATATATGTTTCGTTCTGCAAGGAATTCGTCAGTCGCACCAAGTCCATCGAAGTAAGGCAACGATTCCAACCCCCAAGCATCTTCTTGTGACTCCAAGTGGAAGACCGTAGAGTAATGAATACTCCACAATTCAATCTATAGGAATCAGTAGAAAACACCTCTCATATTACAGACACACCAAGCATCGAAATTTCACATATCTTCTATACCCGTAGGTATCTACTAAACATTTTCTCTACTATAACATTTTCTTGGTTGATTTGAATTTTTCAAATGAATGATCTAGTGCTCATTTTATAATAACATTCTTATTTTATTGAATCTTGAATGTTATTTTCTTATAACATTCAAGGCGTTTTTCGTGTAGTTCCTCAGGTCCCCCGCATCCGCTTTCTTATAGAGTAAAACCATGGACACGTTGTTCCACGAGGTGGGAATGTTTCTGTTTTCAAACAGTCACTGAAGAGCCTCGATAGAATGCGGTGAAGTACTGGGCCCCCTGACTTGATAACGTCTACAGTGAGATCGTCCTCACCTGAAGAGGTGCCGGCTTTCAAGGATTCAATTGCAGTTCCCGTTTCTGATGCCAGAACTTCCGGTGGCTCTTCATCCGTATTATCTCAATATGTTTACGGTTATCGCTATAGAGTAGTTTGTAGAACTCATTGGCGACTTTTAGAATTTCGGATTTCTTCGTAATTCTGTTTCCGCTTGAATTTTTGACCGATTATCTGATGTTTCCCAATCATGTTCTTCTGGATAGCTTACTTATAGCTCCTTGCATCTTCTATAGCCTGTCCACTGTTCTTGTGTTGTATATATATATATATATATATATATATATATATATATATATATATATATATATATATATATATATATATATATATATATATATATATATATATATATATATATATATATATATATATATATATAGGAAAACTTGCAAGGATACCAAGTGCCCAGTCTTTGCTTCCAAAAATCCGCTAGCACGTTAGGAAACTAACACAAAAGATAACTGCAAAATGTTAGCCGAATATTTCAACAGCCTACCCAACTGCAATCTTCCCCAAGAAAAACTTAAGTTCGACTTCTCGGATCTAGACTCCCAAGCTCCTGATATACAACTCAAAAATAACAAAGCCGCAAGAGAAGATGGAATTATTGAGGAACTCAGGAAACTGAACCACCCTGTTTTGACTCAAAAAGTTCATCCTTTAATATCAGAAGTCTGGAGGACTGAACAAATACCAGAGAATTGGAAATGCGCGCTGATCCATTGCACAAAAAGTGGGACAAGACGGATATCAATAATTATAGGGGAATTTCCTCACTCCCGGTTGCTTACAAAATATTTTGTAAAGCACTCCTAAACAGAGTAAATACCAAGCGGATTCACTAATTGGAGAATACCAGGCTGGATTCAGAAAAGGCCGATCATGTGCTGAACAGATCTGAACTTTAAAGTTGGTATCACAGATGAGGAAATGTAGAAATACAATTATCACATTTATTGACTTCAAAAAAGCATATGAATGTGTAGACCGCGAAGCTCTTTTTAAAATCAAGAAAGAATTTCGGATCGATCGAAAAATTATAGAACAGACACTTACAGGTACAACTTTCATAGTCAAATTCATGGGCGAAGTATCAGATCGCTTTTCAATCAAAATCGAAGTTTTAGAAGAGATCATTAGGGAATGGGAACTTCATGTGCAGGGCATATAAGTGGGTATAAAAAAAACCGGATAAATGTCAAATGTCTAACCTTTACAGACGATATTGCTATCATCGCAGACAATGAAGCCATTCTCGCCGTAGAAAAACTACATGAAATTGCGCAGAAAACCGGGTCACAAAAAATCCATTATAATTGAATATAAATATAAATTGAATATAAAAAGTTCAAATACTTGAACTTAATATTTACACTTTATTGACTATTTTCACCAGAATATACGCAGCATAAATAAGAACCTGGATATGCTTAAAATTTATTTATCGCAAGTCAATGACCCATTTGAGTGTATTGTTCTGACTGAAAGTTGGCGTTTCGATGGTTTCGACCTCCTCCAGATGAAGGATTATGATTTGCTATGTAATGAAAGCGAGTTAAATAGAGCGGATGGTGTGGTAGTCTTCATTAATGCTAATCTGGAATATTCTTATGAAATTATAGATATTGGGAGATGTAAAGCAATAGAAATAAAAATCGTAGAAGGTCTCAGTACATTGGTGGTAACATCTGTATATAGGTCTCATGATCTAGTGGATATTGAGTTTTTGAATAGCCTTTTCCTGTATTTTGGGGGGTCTCCCCTTACAGAGCTTCATTTCATGCAATTATTGGAGACTTCAATATAGATATACTGAATGAAAGTGACGTAGCATCTCAGTATATGGATCTTTTGTATGAGAATGGATTTAAGGCTATGATTACCTCAATTACAAGACCAGAAAGTGGAACATGTCTGGATCACATCTTTCTAAAGACTAAAAATAATGAAGTAAATTGATAACTGGACCAGATTTTATGAAATAGTTGATATAAATGAATGTGCAGATTTCCTTATTGATACTATAAAAAGAGAAATCGAAAGAGCTACAAAAAAAGTCAAAATGAAAAATTTCAATAACAAGAGGAAAACTTGATCACTATGGGACTTGTAAATTCAATCACAAGAAGAAACGAATTATTTAGAGTATACAGACAGGACCAAAATAACATACAATTGAAAAGAGAATATAAAACATATAGAAATAGACTTCATAATCTTATGAAAATAGCGAAAGAAAAGTATTTAAAAAAAAATCGACAACTGCGGTTCTGACAGCGGAGCACTTTGGAAAACCGTTAAAACTGTTAACGAAAATCATTACAGAAGAACAGGAATAAGCGAGGTTATAGGCTCTGCTGGAGGTTTGGTTACAGAAAAAGCTGATATTGTTGAAGAGTTTAATGACTTCTTTTCTTCTGTCGGAAAAAATCTTGCAGAGGGTATTCGTAAACCTGTAAGAACAAAAATAAAGAGAATGTCTATGAGGGACTCGCTTTTTCTTGCACCCACAACTCAGCATGAAGTCAGTGAAATGATCAAATCATTGAAAACCAATAAAACTCCAGGAACAGACGAAATACGATCAGAAACTTTGAAAGAAATATCAGAAGAAATATCGCCTCCTTTAACATACTTAATAAACAAAATAATCGGGTGAGGTGCCTAAGGCATTTAAAGTAGGTATCATAAAACCTTTATATAAGAGTGGTGACAAAAACGTATTATCGAATAACCGACCCATCACGCTAATAAGCTCACTAACAAAAATTTTCGAAAAAGTGTTAAAGAAGCGACTGATAGAATATTTGGAAAAGCACCATTTGATTTCTCCGAGACAGTTTGGCTTCCGAAAAAATTTTTGCAACACAGGACGCAGCCGTGTCCTTGACGTCCAAAATATATCGAAGCCTTGAATAGGAAAAAAATCGATGGCTGTATTCTTAGACCTTGCGAAGGCCTTCGATACAGTTCATCATGGGCAGTTGTTGCAGGTGTTGTGGGATATTGGTTTGAGGGGAATTGTGGGCGATTTAATGACAAGTTACCTGAAAGATAGGGGGCAGTATGTAAAAATTGATTCAACTTGTAGAGTATGGTGTCCCGCAGGGTACGGTGTTGGGTCCTGTTTTGTTTATTATATACATGAATTGTATACTTAATTTTCACTCAGCAGGTGAGATATCAAGTTTTGCAGATGACACTGTAATCTTTTACGAAGATGAAACATGGGAAAATTTGAAGGGGAAGGTGGAAACAGATTTGGACCATTTGATTGACGCATTCAGTGATATGTTTTTGACAGTTGATTTTAATAAAACGTGTTTTTTGGCCTTCAGCTGTCTTGCATCTAATGTCCCCAAATATGATAAATTGAGAATTTTTAAAGATGATACAGTTATAGAAATCTTAATGAAGGATCAAGTAAAGTATCTTGGTATTATAATTGACAGACTTATGAGATGGAATTCTCATATAAGTGGGATGGTGTCTGGCTTGAGGGGACTACTGCAAAATTTTAGATTTCTAAGACAAGTTCTAGACCTGAAAAGGCTGAAAGTAATTTATTATGCTTTGGTTGAAAGTAGATTGACATATGGGAATTTGTTATGGGGATCAGCTGCCAAATGTCATATAATAAAATTAGAGAGATTCCAAAAACGAGTACTAAAATTAATGCTTAGTAGGACTAGTGATTATCCATCGGATAAACTATATCGGAAGGCAGATTTTTTGGATATTAGACAGCTCTTTTTTTTTGAAGTGTGTAATCGCAAAATATGAGGAACGGCTGAAATTAAATTATATTGAACACGACTATCATACCAGAAGTGTTACGCAGCAGAAAACTAGAACAGCCTTTTGCTCCACTACTGTGGGGCGCCGATCTATCGAATATCTGGGAAATAGATTATTTAATTTTCTACCACATGAAATAAGAAATCTGAAAACTAGAAAAAAATTCGTAGTTAGAACGAAAACGTTTCTCATGGAGCGATCTAGAAATCTCATCGCCTCCTTGATGGAATGAGTGGGTTTGGAAGCGCTCTTTCTGGGGTGTTGACTTTGGGTTTGTTTTCTGAACGAATTATGTTATTTTGAATTATTTATATTTTGAATTATTGTTTTGGCTGAAGAAATTATTGTTTAGATTGAGGAAATTGTTATCCCACGCTCTGGTAAAGCCTTCGTGGGAATAGAGTAGTTTTTGTTTATTTACATTTTGGATATTATAGAAAACAATGTGCCAATTTATATATTACAAAATTCTGTAGCCAATTTATGTTAAATGAACTATATTATTATTATTATTATTATTATTATTATTATTATTATTATTATTATTATTATTATTATTATTATTATTATTATTATTATTATTATTATTATTATTATTATTATTATTATTATTATTATTATTATTATTATTATTATTATTATTATTATTATTATTATTATTATTATTATTATATATAGGAAAATGATCACTAGAACATTCATTCGAAAAATTCGAATTAAAAAGTGTGGCATCGATTTCAATACTTCTGTAAAATTTATCCCATGAAGGATAATGGAGGCATCACATCGTACACGTTCACATATCTAATAATATGAAATGAAATTTTTGTGTTTATGGCACTGAATGAAATATTTAAAAAAATGACCACTAGAACATTCATTTGAAAAATTTAAATTAACCAAGAGAATGTTATAGTTGAGCTAGATATGTGAACTTGTACGATGTGATGTCTCCATTAGCCTTCAAGGGATAAATGTTAGAGAAATATTGAAATCGATGCCACACCTGATGGAAGTGCGAGACATATATGTTTCGTTCTGCAAGGAATTCGTCAGTCGCACCAAGTCCATCGAAGTAAGGCAACGATTCCAACCCCCAAGCATCTTCTTGTGACTCCAAGTGGAAGACCGTAGAGTAATGAATACTCCACAATTCAATCTATAGGAATCAGTAGAAAACACCTCTCATATTACAGACACACCAAGCATCGAAATTTCACATATCTTCTATACCCGTAGGTATCTACTAAACATTTTCTCTACTATAACATTTTCTTGGTTGATTTGAATTTTTCAAATGAATGATCTAGTGCTCATTTTATAATAACATTCTTATTTTATTGAATCTTGAATGTTATTTTCTTATAACATTCAAGGCGTTTTTCGTGTAGTTCCTCAGGTCCCCCGCATCCGCTTTCTTATAGAGTAAAACCATGGACACGTTGTTCCACGAGGTGGGAATGTTTCTGTTTTTCAAACAGTCACTGAAGAGCCTCGATAGAATGCGGTGAAGTACTGGGCCCCCTGACTTGATAACGTCTACAGTGAGATCGTCCTCACCTGAAGAGGTGCCGGCTTTCAAGGATTCAATTGCAGTTCCCGTTTCTGATGCCAGAACTTCCGGTGGCTCTTCATCCGTATTATCTCAATATGTTTACGGTTATCGCTATAGAGTAGTTTGTAGAACTCATTGGCGACTTTTAGAATTTCGGATTTCTTCGTAATTCTGTTTCCGCTTGAATTTTTGACCGATTATCTGATGTTTCCCAATCATGTTCTTCTGGATAGCTTACTTATAGCTCCTTGCATCTTCTATAGCCTGTCCACTGTTCTTGTGTTGTATATATATATATATATATATATATATATATATATATATATATATATATATATATATATATATATATATATTCCAAAACTTGCAAGGATACCAAGTGATAACACAAAAGATAACTGCAAAATGTTAGCCGAATATTTCAACAGCCTACCCAACTGCAATCTTCCCCAAGAAAAACTTAAGTTCGACTTCTCGGATCTAGACTCCCAAGCTCCTGATATACAACTCAAAAATAACAAAGCCGCAAGAGAAGATGGAATTATTGAGGAACTCAGGAAACTGAACCACCCTGTTTTGACTCAAAAAGTTCATCCTTTAATATCAGAAGTCTGGAGGACTGAACAAATACCAGAGAATTGGAAATGCGCGCTGATCCATTGCACAAAAAGTGGGACAAGACGGATATCAATAATTATAGGGGAATTTCCTCACTCCCGGTTGCTTACAAAATATTTTGTAAAGCACTCCTAAACAGAGTAAATACCAAGCGGATTCACTAATTGGAGAATACCAGGCTGGATTCAGAAAAGGCCGATCATGTGCTGAACAGATCTGAACTTTAAAGTTGGTATCACAGATGAGGAAATGTAGAAATACAATTATCACATTTATTGACTTCAAAAAAGCATATGAATGTGTAGACCGCGAAGCTCTTTTTAAAATCAAGAAAGAATTTCGGATCGATCGAAAAATTATAGAACAGACACTTACAGGTACAACTTTCATAGTCAAATTCATGGGCGAAGTATCAGATCGCTTTTCAATCAAAATCGAAGTTTTAGAAGAGATCATTAGGGAATGGGAACTTCATGTGCAGGGCATATAAGTGGGTATAAAAAAAAACCGGATAAATGTCAAATGTCTAACCTTTACAGACGATATTGCTATCATCGCAGACAATGAAGCCATTCTCGCCGTAGAAAAACTACATGAAATTGCGCAGAAAACCGGGTCACAAAAAATCCATTATAATTGAATATAAATATAAATTGAATATAAAAAGTTCAAATACTTGAACTTAATATTTACACTTTATTGACTACATAGCATGACGAGATACAAACGACTTTTTCGACTTCAAACGAAGAAGTTTGTAACGACGAAACGCGTCATGCTATGCATTCAATAAAGAGTAAATCATAAGTTCAAGTGTTTGAACTTGAGTTTATATTGAAGAAAAAAATCTTATCTGATCACAAAACATGCTGAAATTCTGAAAGTCGACCACTTTAAATACCTCGGAGAGGTTACTCAGTCCACAGGTTTAGACCGAATTGCTAATGAACAGAGTATTACCAAGCTCCAAACGGCCTACAAGCTAACATGGGCGTAGTGTCATGTAACACTGTTTAAATACGTAAAGAAAAAAAGGAGGGGATTCCTGTTGAAGTGGGTTATAAAAAAAATCGTCTCGTTTTCAATCCTGAGCAAGAAAAAATGATAGCAGATTATTTAGTGAAATGTTCTAATATCTATTTTGGATTGCAACCAGATGATGTCAAAAAATTAGCTTATGAGCTTGCCATTGCTTACAAAATAGATAATATTCCAGAATCTTGGAACAGAGACGGGAAGGCTGGCAAAGATTGGTTCGCTGGTTTTATGAAACGCAACGCATTCTTGTCTATTCGGAGTCCTGAGGCGACAAGCTTAAGCAGAGCAACATCATTTAACCGTACAAATGTTCATTCATTTTTTGAAAAATATCGAGAAGTTCTTCAACGATACAATATATCTCCGAGTAGAATCTGGAACGTAGATGAAACGGGAGTGACGACGGTGCAGAAACCCAAGAAAGTGGTAGCTCAACGAGGTTCCAAGCAGGTAGGAGCTGTCACATCTGCAGAACGGGGTACTCTCGTCACAATTGCGGCAGCGGCAAATGCTATTGGTAATTTCATACCATGTATGTTCATTTTTCCACGGATCAGATATAGTGATTTATTCATCCAAAATGGGCCGCCCGGGTGTGTAGGTCTAGGAAATAGTTCCGGCTGGATGTCTGAAAAAGAATTTTCAAAATTTATTGACCACTTTCTGAACCATGTTAAAACATCACAAGAGGAACCAGTTTTATTGTTGTTGGATAACCATCATTCTCATGTCAATGTGGAGGTGGTCACAAAGGCAAAGAACAACCATATCATTCTTTTGTCTTTCCCTCCACATTGTTCGCATAATCTTCAACCACTGGATGTCGGTGTGTATGGACCGTTTAAGAATTATATTAGCCGACAGCAAACGAACTGGATGGTTAATCATCCTGGGAAGACAATGACGATCTACGATCTCCCTGGAATTGTGAAAGAAGCATTTCCTCTGGCATTCACTCAAAACAATATCATCAACTCATTTAAAAAAGCTGGTATTTGGCCGTGCAATGAAGATGTATTTCAAGACTGTGACTTTGCGCCATCATTTGTGACTGATCGTCCCGATCCAAATACCGCTTCGATGGAAAACCAGGGATCACTTCAGCCAGGAGATAGTTCTATCAATCCAGAAGAAGTATCACTTAATTTAGAATCTTCAATTCAAAATGAAATTTTAGATGACATGCCTGACATTCACATAAGTGTTTCAGAGGTGATTGATCAGCTATCGCATGTTCCATCGAATGATCCGGGACCATCAAATGAACAGCGACTGTCGAGTGAACCAGGGCCGTCAAATGAATCAGTACTGTCAAATGATTCAGGACCATCAAATACGAAGCCTATAAAAAAATTTAATATAGAAACAGTAAGACCGCTTCCAAAAGCTCCTACACGTGTCCAATCTAAACGAAAGCGTTCAAGGAAATCCACTATTCTCACTGATACTCCTGAAAAATTGGCCTTAGAGGAAGAAGCAAAATCAAAATCATCTAAAAAGATAAAAACTAGTCAGACTGAAACTAAAAATAAGGGTAAAGGGAAAGGGACAGCTAAAGGGAAAGGTAAAGGTAAATCAACCCGGAGAGTAGAAGTAGAAAAGGTGAAGAAGCATATTCTTTAGGATGACAGTGAAGAAGATACCTGCTGCTGTTTAGTTTGCGCCAAGTCTTATAATGACGATACATCTGGACTTGACTGGATACAATGTATTTTATGCAAAGGATGGGCTCACATCACATGTATTAAGGGTGATATCAGAAAATACATATGCCTCAACTGTTTCTCAGATGATGAGTATTCTGATTAATTTTTGACAAAAACAAACTAGACAGGTACTTATTTCCTGTCTACTTTTAAGTACAAATTAGATAAAGATCATTTAAACTAGTATAACTTAAAGACTGTCTGATACTAAAAAGTATTAATTAAAGCTGTGAGAATTGTTGATAAATGTAGATTTTTTTACTATAACAAAAAGTTCATTACGAGAGGCGCCAAATGGAGGCATTATAACAACGAATCTTCCAGAAGCAATCTAAATTTGAGGAAATAGAAAAACAAAAACGTAAAATTCTTAGAAAGATTTACGGCGATTTACAATAAATAGAACCAGCATTTGGATGGAAAGACCTCAGAATGAACTTTATCAAAAGACAAATACGGAAATGGAAGAAATCGGAAAACGGTGAGCAAAGTTCTATGCACCTGTCTACAGAATAATAAAGCAGTCCATAAATCTGAAGAGACTACTCGATATAATTATAAAGAGTAAATGCGGAGCAGAGTGGCTAAAAGAGGTCCAAGAAGATCTACATCAGATCAATATAAAAAATCTCGAAGATGCGAATGTTGAGCAAAAATCAAATCGCGAACCTGGAATAAAATGGACAGATGAACGGAAGAAAGATCATTCAGAGAGGATGAAGCGTTTTTGGGAGGAAAAAAAGATGAAGCAAAACTCCTAAAAATTACGAATTCAAATTCAATCGCTCTCCTGATGGAAAAAAATCGTTTTGATTATATATATATATATATATATATATATATATATATATATATATATATATATATATATATATATATATATATATTTTAATTTTCTTCTTTGGGTACTCGGCAGTAGGGGCGAAATTAAGAACACACAATCTTCAATCTATCATCTATATTACGGATACAAATGCAGTCCTTAATCACTTGTAATATATATATATATATATATATATATATATATATATATATATATATATATATATATATACAGGGTGTCTCAAAACGATCCAACTATTTCAAGAGTGAGCGAGAAGCAAACAAGGCGCGGGGGAGGGGTGGCGCGAGCGTCGTTTACTAGAGCTTTTCTCAAATTTTTAGTTGCCTTCATGCCGTACACGGGAGAGCAACGTTCGTTTTGCGTGCGCGCGTATTTCGAGAACAATCGATCACTCATTAGAGTTCGACGGATGTATCGGTTACATTATCGATTGCGTAAGATTGCGGAAACTCCAAACAATGCAACAATTTTAGCTTGGATCCAGACATTCAATACAACTGGAAACACTATTGGCGAAATCCATCACGGGCGTCCAAGGACAGCAAGAACTCCTGGAAACATTCAGTCAGTTGCAGATTCTGTAAGCCGACAGCCTCGACTCAGCGTTAGAAAGCGTGGGTCTCAGCTGGGGTTATCAAGAGCGACAATTCACCGCATAATGCGATCTGATTTACACCTAAAGGCCTATAAAATTCAGATTGTGCAAGCTCTTCATGATAATGATTACGAATTAAGATTGAATTTTGTGAATGTTATGTTAGAGAGATTTGACAATTTCAACAACATTTTTTTTAGCGATGAGGCACATTTTCATTTGGACGGATACGTCAATCGTCAAAATTGTCGTTTTTGGGGAGAAACGAATCCACACACATTACATCAGCGCCCGTTGCATAGCCCCAAAGTGACTGTGTGGGTCGCTATGTCAGCGAACTGCATTATTGGGCCGTATTTTTATGAAGACAACAGAGGACATGCAGTGACTGTAACTTCTGCTCGCTATGTGGACATGATACGCAATTTTTTCGGGCCTCAACTGCAACAATGTGGGCATTATAACCGGCTGACATTGTTTCAACAAGATGGGGCCACATCGCACACCACTAACAACTCTTTAGCTGCATTGCACGAGTTGTTCCAAGAAAAGGTGATTTCACGAAGAGGTGATATTGAATGGCCACCGCGGAGCCCTGACGTGACTCCACCTGATTTTTTCTTGTGGGGTTATCTTAAGAGCATAGTCTACGAGAATAATCCACAAAATTTGACACATTTAAGAAACAATATTGAAGAAAAAATCAGGAGTATTCCTCGACCACTTCTTCAAAAAGTTTTTGAAAGTGTACGCAAACGGTTTGAGGAGTGCCGTCATTTAAATAATGTAGTGTTTAAAAAGTAAAATTTTGTTCCTTATCTTTTAATTCGTATCAATAAATGTATAGAAAAATAAGTTTACTGTATTTTTTTTCCAACTAAAGTAGTTGGATCGTTTTGAGACACCCTGTATATATATATATATATATATATATATATATATATATATATATATATATATATATAATGTAATATCAAAGTACAACTTTCATTCATAATTTTTTAGGAATAATTCAAAAGAATATTATATCAGAGCTTGCTCTGTGAAACATGAACAATTTGATGTCTCCATTATCCTTCATGGGATAAATGTTAGAAAATATTGAAATAGGTGCCTACATTTATTGGAAACGCAAGACAGTCACTGTTTCGAGTTACCAGGTCTTCCTCAATTGCGCTACGTCCCACAAACGAAAGGCATAGACTTCAATTTCCAAATATCCTCGTATGACTTCGAAGACTACCTAAGAAAAAGAATTCTATAGATATCTTGGTCATATCAGCGCACTTATGAATAATCAAAAGCGAAAGTAAACTATGAAGTTCTTTCGTTAATTTTTTAACGAATTTTTCTAAAGTATATTAAAGCTATATGAGAGAACATGAACATTTCTTCTTGAATAATTCGTTAAAAGTTATCGAAATAAATTTGGAGTATAGGTATTTTATATATTGTATAATTTAAGTCCACAAAAGTGTTGTAAGAGTTCACCCTGATTCCCTTCGGCACCCTATTCATCAAAAAAGGGGCATCGCTTTGATTTTGGAAAATTTCAAGATACTTGATATAGATGGCAATTATCAAAGAAGGATATTTTTGGATATGTGCTACATAAATGAAATACCAACACTATAATGAAAACAACTGGCACTGATAAACATAGCTGCATATACAGTTATTTGCTTCCGAGAAAATTTTGATAAGCCCTTCTCCCACGACTAACTCCTGAGTTACGAACTGATTAGAAGAATCCAAGAATTTAAGATTTTGTTTGTTTTTCATTCAAGTTTCGAATTTTTGTCAGCACTCGGTTTTGTGCATTTTTATATGGTAGCAAGCTAACTTACAATGAGGTCTTATTATGGTCAATTTTGGTCAGTGGTGTTATTTGACCGTTAAATGACGTCAGATAACTGACGTTCATAGGATGACTGCAGATGACGTCAGCGTTAAGTACTATTTCCGTCAATTTATGACCGTTAATTTTTTAAGAAACGACAAATATTCTTTTTACTTAGATAATAGTAGCTTTCACACATTTGAATGATAATAGTCATTCATGCGTCAATTGTTAACACGAAAATTGTAATATAGTCAAGGTTATAACTTGTCAATGGTTCTGTGGACTCAACTTCCATGTTCTGGGTATGCGTTGTTTTGCATTTAACGTATTAGGATGGACGAGTTGTGTTTGTGTTATAATACATTTTGAAATATTTGTTAAGAATTCGGGTGTACATCGAAATGGCCAGGGGCACGAAATGTGGCATCGATCTTTAAAAAAATTGACCTAGTATATGAATGCAATAAACTCTGCGGAAAAAGCAGATGTAATGTGCATAGTAATAGAAACCAATGCGAAATCTTTAAGCATAAGAGTCAAATTCAAATCTTGAATAAATTCTCCTTTAAAGGATAAAAGGTAGGTAAGTCAAATAGATACGCAAAATATAGATAATGCAAAAATAGATACGTTGCCTTAAGTTTTTTTTCAAAAATGCAAATTATTGACAATATTTTTTTAAGATATGCTATAATTTTCGGAGGCGTAGTTTCACGTTCTTTGAGAGTAAATAATATAGAGCATACAATAACAACAGTCAGTACTTCAATAGGCAATACTCCAGTTTCATCACGAGTGAATTATGAATATACAACAACAGTTAAAACTTCTCACATCATAATGTAAATGTTGTTTGTTTATTAAGACAGCGTTTGGTTACATTTAAAATTTTTTAAAGCTTTTTAAGAGGGAGTGATACTGACACAAATTAGAGAACAAAACTCAAAAATAAAACAATGTATTATTTCAGTTTTTCAAACTATTGATGGAATTCTTCAACTTTAAAATTATCTAGTGCTCTGGAGAAAATATTCAAGATTCGAAAACAGTTTTTTGATTCACGAAATGCGTTTTCGTTCAAAAATGCTATCAAAGAAACCTCAGACTTGTTTCTTAGAATGGACTAAACCTCAGCATCAAAGCGTTTGACGTAAGTTTGGCTTGCGGAAACTTGAAAGGTTCCAGCCTTAAAGCAGAGGTATAAATGCGAGAGAATTAGTAGAGAAGTTTTTCTAGTGAAAATGCAGATTTCAGACTAGAAAATGAAAATAATGGAAGCGAAGGTTTTTCAAAAATTTTAAACAAGAAAAACTATTTATAATTACTTGACAGATAAGTGGAGGGTGATTCAGAAAATAATCAAAAATAGAGAAATAAAAAAATAATAAGGGCAGTAATAATAAAATGGGATGGCAGAAACTGATATTCAATGGTGTAGTGTGGAAATGGGATAAGGAAAGGAAAATGTTCGTAGAAAGAATGGAACGTGGAATAATGGATAAAAAAACTACCAGAAGGGACTGATAGAAAAGTTGACGAAGCGGCGAGAAACAAGGAACGAAAGGAGTAAATACAACTGGGAACGTGGAAAGTAAGGAATACATAAGTATGAGAAACTTTAATAAGGTTGACCGAAGTGCTGAAGGAATATGAAATCGATTTACTTGCAATGCAAGAAACGATGAAGGGAAATAATATTAGAGAAATAGAAGATTACATAATATTCAATAGTGAGGACGAACATAGGATTTATGGAGTGCGATTTGCAGTAAATACAAAATCGAAAAATTTATGATATATTATAATTTGGGCCCGTATCAGGAAAAATATGCGAAATGAGAATAAGAACAATGGACAGGAAAATAAGTATTATAAACGTTCATTGTCCCACAGAAGAAAAAGAGGAATTCTAACAGATGAAGGAAATATACAAGGATTTCCCAAAATAGAATGTTAAAATAAAAATAGGAGATTTGAATGCAACGTTAGGAAGAGAAGAAGTATACCTACAAGCTAGTGATAGGAAATCATAGTAAACATCCCGAAAGCAACGAAAATAGCAAAATGCTTAGGGGGAGTCCGGGAGAGTTTAGCAGGGGGGAGACAATAGCCACTGATCATAAAATCTCTGTATAACTAGATATTTCGACGTTGTCATACTTCTTACAACTCAGAGGTGCCTCCCACTTCGCTCACGCGACGATGTTGCTATCAGAAAATTCGTTTTGGAGTTACAAGTGAAAACACGTTTTTGTGCCCGGTAAGTGATTGTTTTCAATTTTCGATATTTGATTGCTGTTGCTTACTGTTTATAGATTCCAGCATGCCATGAATACATAACCTTAGTGTAATTATCCTTATAACCTTTAGGACAGACAGTTTTCACTTAAAGATTATAGTTTTTTTTGTAAATTGAATAACGGACAGCTTGGTGTGGGGTGGGAGACATTACCATGGCGACGGGAGGAGACTTTACCCAGGGTAATCTCTCCCTCTGTTTCTCTTCCATTAATATTTTTTGTTTTATTTCAGATACACACAATGCCCTTCAAATATAAAAAAAAAGAAACGACAAGAAACAGAAGCAATTTAGATCTGTCAGTAATAAGAAATGCTGTAAATGACATTGATAACGGCAATTGTATTAGAGCTACTGTTTTATAATAGATCGAAACACCTTACGAAATTATTTAAGAAACAGGACTATATTGTCAACAATAAGTGAACAGTGAAGTCAGTTTGGGACAGCTTTGTTATTTATGATCGAGGATGAGAAAGCACTTGTTGAATATGTTCTAACTTGCAGAAAAATGAATTAGAGCCTAACCAGACAGGCGGCTATGAAGCAGGCGTATGAATATGCAACTATTAATTCCAAAAAGGTTCCGGATTCATGGACTTCTAACAACTGCGCAGGGACATTTATGAAAGAAACCCTGAACTGAGTTTGAGAAACCCAAAAGCAACCACTTTATGCAGATCCACCAGCTTCAACAGAAAAAATGTTACCTACTGATTTCTTCGAAAACCTCACGGTAGTTAGAGAAAATATCAATTTGAAGCTCATATTATCTACAATTGTGATGAAACAGGGTGTACGACGGTCCAAGAGTGTCATAAAGTTTTAGCGAGCAAGCATGTGCGTCAGGTAGGTCAAGTTACAAGTTACAAGTAGGTCAAGAACGTGGCAGTCTTGTGACCGGCTGTTGCGCAAGCAAAGAAAAAGACAGTAAAAAGACAAGTTTTACAGTCAAGTGACAGTGAGACAGACCCTGAAGACAAACCCAAGTATGATGATAGCTCTGATTGTCCATGGAATGAAGAACCAGATGTTATTGATAATTGGTAGTGTTTCATCTGTGGAGAAAACAAAGTTATAGAAGTTATCTCATTTACTACTTATTATGTGCCATGTTTTTTTGATTAAACTCCTTTATTCAATTATTATTTTTCATTTTTTCGCCTAGTTTAAAACTCGGGTAAAGTCTCCCTTCTTGGGGGGTCAACTCTCCCACCCAGGCGGGAGATATTAGCCAAATCTCACTTCGGCAGAAATCGTCAATTACTCGTAAAGGATGAATGATTTATAAAACTTTCCTAAGAAAAAAATAAAGGTTAATAATGCAGCTTAGGGTTCAATTTGTAGAAAATATGTTTTTGTAAATATAAAGCGATTTATGAGCATTTTAGTCGAAGGC
The DNA here is from genome assembly GCA_030704895.1 of Henosepilachna vigintioctopunctata. NCBI lineage: Eukaryota > Metazoa > Arthropoda > Insecta > Coleoptera > Coccinellidae > Henosepilachna > Henosepilachna vigintioctopunctata. Next base: position 3,722,591 of record JARQZJ010000036.1, on the reverse strand, counting down.
GGGTAAACTCTCCCGGACTCCCCCTACCTATAGAATTTGCGTGAGAAAGAGATTTACAAACAGTAAGCACCTACTTTCAACATAAGGGTATTCACAAAGGTGCATGGATCTCACCTAATGGAAAAAAACAAGTAATAAAAAAGATCATAAGTTTATTAAGATCAAACATAAGGAATATGTAACATACGTAAGGAGTTGCCGTGAAGCTGACATAGATACAGATCAATTCAGAATTTGCAACTTCGATGAAGAAGGATGCATACTTAAATGTTGGCACGAAATAAAAGTAACAAACAACATTGTATGATGAGTGCAAGGAAGCTATATTTGAGAGAAAAATGATGAACGATAAAAGTTAAGAAAATAAAGTACAATATGAAAAATGCAGAAAAGCAGTGAAAAACTTCTATAGGAAAAAGAGAAGACATAACATAGAACGAAAACTTGAACAAATAGAGCTTATAAAGAAATGAATAAGCGAGACAATACAATCTATTTCGAGGTCTAACCTCGAAATTTCATCCCATTGATGTTATATTATGTATTTTATTCAAATTTCAGTTACCAAATGATATGGATAATTATATGGAATATCATCTGATGGGATCGTCAAATCGTGTAGGATCGTGTCAAAGATCCGCATGAAACCGGGGTGTATGCCCACTAAATTTCAATGTCAACCAGATAGAAGGAAACGAACATCAGTTGCTACATAAAGACCATATATTCTCAAAAAACAAAGAAAGACATTGATAGGAGAATGTCTGAATGATTTAGAGGAAATAGGTACAAAGCATGTGGAACTTGAAGAGGTGTCATGTGGAAGTTCATGTAGGTACTTATTTGTAATACAAATTTATTCCACTTCTTTGTAAATCTTTGTGAATTCTTTTTAAATGTGTATTTGAAGGTAATATTTTATAAATACTATTTTTTTGTCTTTTTCAGCTTCACAAGCACCCATAAGCAATACTTCACAAGAAAATGTCTACAAAGATATAAATAAGGAAAGAAAAGAAAGGGTTTTCTTTAAAATACAGAGCAGAAAAAAGTATTAAGGATAAATGAAACAAAACAAAATTCATGGTTATAAAAAAGAGACAATAACATGGAAAGTCTCTAAATATTGACAGAAGGGACACAATTCGATTTTGAAAAAGTGAGCACGTTTGAATAGCTGGGAGTACCAATAAACGATATTGATAGATAAAGGTGCAAAAAGTATGGGTGGACTGTTTCATATCAACTCAAGAACTATCTCAAGAAATTTGAAGAAAAGATTATACAAATCAATACTAATGCATTACTAAACTGTTGGCTTAATGTTTCATGAATGTATTGAAAAATAATACAATATTATAAGTACTGTTTCGACAGGTTTCGAGCGGTCAGTTCAGTATCTCGATAATTAGCTGAAGATTTTCTATCGTTACGTTTACACCATCGATGTCGAGAAGAAATCGAATTAGTGAAATGCATTACACCAGTTAATCTTCCAACATCAGCGTTTATAGTTTGCTCTGAAGTCACATCAATTAGAGGTCTGAAAAAGAATTTATCCAACCTTCAGATGCCAAAATAACCTCTTTTCTTTGCTTTGTTTATTCGTGAATAAATTTCCTCAGATTTTATTATATTTTTATATTTAACCAACTAGAGTGATTAATATTGTCTTGCGTTTTGGTGCATTGCATCGCACATAACCATTTCATAGATATCAATAATCTAAAGATGGAGTTAATGGAATTTACTGAAATCAAATTCAATGAAATTATTGATTTCTGGGCTTCCCATACACTAACTGCGGTAATATAACTAATAACTAACCACAGTTTTAGATACTTATTTCAAGCACAGAAAATTTATATTGAATATATAAATATTTGAATTGCTACTTTTTCAAATGTTCTGCATCAAAGTCTTGATAGAGCATTAGTAGACCGAAAAATATGTGAAGTGACTTCAAGAATGTTGTGGAATTTAGCCACTTTTTAAGTATCTTATAATTTAGCCAATTATAAGATACATTACCTGAAATTTATATCATAGTGACTAGGCATGGAGAGACACTAAACCACTAACTTTTGAGTTAACTATCACAACTAAACTGCTTGTCATTTGGGGTGTAGAATGGCATAAATGACAATTTTAATGAACTCTGAAAGTAATTATGTAAAATTGGGAATAAATATTTAATTAAATGATTAAATTTACATTCTTAAAATTAAAAGACTTACTTTCTGGAAAAAATGCCAGCAACTTTTCATTTCTAAATATACTCTGAATAAAACCCATAAATTGAATCACTTCAATTACTCACTGACATACATTACTAATAATTTGAATTATAACATAAATTATACATTATACTTCGATAAGAAATATAAAAATTCAATTACTGGAATAATATGCACTAAAATATTACTCTACTATGAACTCAAAATTAAAATTGTTACAAGAAATCAGAATTAACAAATATCAAGGTCAGAAAAAGTACTTAAACTTAAAAAAAATATTGAGGTCAAAAGTATATATATTTACATTTACTAATGATATTTTGCAAAAAAAGACAATAGTCTGTCACTGTGAATGTTTAATATAAAACAAAGTACGTTGCTTAGATTTACAGGCACTTTGCTAATTATACTCTCATTTAGATTTAGCGTCTTCGGATGAATTTGAATGCCACGTTAACCTTTCTTCGTAAAATTTTATGACTACTTGAGGGCATTTTACATTTGCAAGATCTGAAGGAACTAAATCTGCTTCATCTACACCAACCCATTTCATCAGGAACATCAGTTGACCTAGAAACACGTCAAAATTACTATATGCCTTCCAGATTTATAAAATGCAAAAAAATGTAGTACAATAAGAATCATCAGATTTTTGTAAATTATTATTAATTCTGTTCTGAATAACCATAAAGACCATAAAAACAAATATACTGGACAAAGCTAGGAAGTCAAAATATTTTTCCATTATTTTGGATTACACAACAGATGCAAGTCACACAGAGCAAATTATAGTTGTACTAAGGTATGTAATTGTAGATAATGAAACAAAAAATGTTGAGATCCGTGAACATTTGTTTTTTAACAACTTCTTTTTTGATTATCCTTTTTTTGACGTTTGTAATATACTATTAGGTGTTAATACTGTACATACATATATATATATATATATATATATATATATATATATATATATATATATATATATATATATATATTTTGAAATATTTACTGTAACTGGGTGTTTCTTCCTGTAGGAAAATAAAGACTTACTATTATTATTAAATTAATTTTTGATATTTAATGAAGTAACGGAAAGAACCTTAATTACAACATGTGTCCAATTCAATCTATTTTGTGTCATTACTAGTAAACTCAATTTATTTTCTTACAATTTTGGAAAAAATAACAGTACTTGGATTCACATTTTTCTTCGAAAAATAAAATTTGGATTTTTGACAATAAAATTATATTTAAAATATGAAAATGTTGTCTAGAGAACAGGTATTCTCAAGGTTTACCTTGCTCAGTTTCACTTATTAAAATGGGGTAGCATCCTGAGTATGCTGAGAATCAGTTAACAAATTATTTTAAATTCTATAAAAGAAATGGCTTACCTGAACTATCTGTTGCTCCAATAATTTTTTCTGGTTCCAAACCTCTATCAAATCCATGTGATTTTTTATCATCGGTTTTTCGTTTTTGATTTTTTACATTATCTTGTGATGTGGTACTTCTCTTTTTTTTAATTTTATCTGATTCAAAACTTTCTATTAGTGTCTCCTCTATATCTTTCTCAGGAACCCAGCTATTGTCACTATCGCTGTAACCAAGCCATTTCAAAAGATATTCTTTTTCTCCTGTTGCACCCACTCTGACATCAACAATTTTTTCAACTTCGTATTCGCCGTCCACCTCTGACTTTTTCTTACCTTTACTCATAGCTCCAAATAGACTGCAATAACAAGAAAAAGTAAAATACCAAGGTTGACCTCAAGTAGCTTGATGTATTGAGAAGCTCTGTGCCAAATAATGATTTAAAATCGCTACCGTCAGAAGTATAATATATAAGTAAAAAACTGAAACATTTGATGTGGAAAACAGTACCTTTTATCTAAAATACACTTTCCAATAAATGGAAATAAATGGAATATTATAAATAGTAGGAGTTTCTGCCTTCTCTGTAAACAATCTTTAATAGGGATAATCCAGGGTCACCAACTCGTGGAATCTTTTCCCCCGCAGTCAAGTTGAAAAACCCCTAAAATCCCCTAGAATTGTTTTTAAAATTCAAAGAAAAGATATATATTGTTACGAATTATGGGTTTCGACTGATAAATTCTAATAACTAACTTTCAACAATCAATAAATATGCTTTATTTATAAACTGAAATATAAATACAACAAATGTCAATATCACTTATGTCTAACCTTAATTGCAAAGAACGAACTATTCCGACACGTAGTTGTTTCTCTAACGATTTCAAACGGGAGTGCCAGAGGCAGTTCGATGTCCTGAACATCGAAAATGCAACTCTAGATGAGCTCTGTGGTCGTGCCTATGACGGTTCTTAACAGTCTCATCATTTCTTCAAACATCCACAAACCATTGAGGGCAAATCTGTAACAATATTGAGGTTTTATTTTACAATTATATGCTACTTAAGTGTTTTTTATTATTATCATTCAATTTATCATTTCATTTTCGGAAATGAGAATATTAGGAATAGTTTATAGGGTATTATTTTACACAAAAATCAAATTATATAATAATAATAATTATATTTATTTACTAATTATAAAATGTTTCATTAATCAACATACATTAAGAAATAGTATTGAATATTGTCATCATGAAATGGTTTTTTTTCATTCAAGAGACAAATCGAAATTAATTTTAGTTATTCAAATTATGATGTGAAATATTTTGGCTACTTAAAAAATACCCTCAAGATTACCCCTGAAAATTTAAAACCCCAAAAAAAACCTCACCAAACATTTAGTCCCCCCAAATTTAGCGGGAAAACCTTGAAGTTGGTATTCCTGAGATAATCATCACACCATAGAAATGTAGATCAAAAATTCTTTTTTGGTTAGCTTCAGTGATACAACTTGCTAAACAGTAAGTAACACATATATGCACAGTATATAACACATATATAACACATATATGCACAGCACATAGTTTAAATATCAGAAATAAGTATCAGTATAGTATACCTGTCCACAAAACAGTTAAGTATGAGGGTTGTTTTGAGTATGTGGCTCAAAGTTTGCTCAATAAGTACATTACTCTGGTCAGTAATAATTTTTCTGTTGGGATTTTCAAAAAGAAATTGAGAGAATTTATTTTTGGTAACAGTATTTAACATATTAATTATTTGTATCTCTTTCAGTTTTTTTCCTTTTTTGTGACAATTTGTGTTTTATATATATATAAATATTCTGTTTCTTTTGATATATTAGTTAGTATTTTTAGTGATTAAGTACTACTGAAAGTTTGGAGCTAAATTGCATCTAATGCATTGAGCAGCATATGTGAAATATTTATTTGGTGGAGTGGAAGAATGGCTTGCCAAACTCCTACCATTTGTGTAATTGAAATATTATTATGCAATAAATATTATTATTATTATTATATATGAAAGCAGTCATTAAAATCATTCGACGACACATATGAATATTGAGTCACTATATATATATATATATATATATATATATATATATATATATATATATATATATATATATATATATATATATATATATATATATATATATAGATATATCAAGATTCACAAATCATTCATTGTGAATCTTGAAACTAGCCATCCTTTTGCCTGCCGGGGCATGTTCTAGAGCGATTAGGCATTGGATTATTCTTACACATTGCAAACAGATTTCTGTTGTGTTCGAATGAAATGTCTACGTAGCCTCTTAGCCTCCTTAGCGATTAGTCCCTACGTACTCGCACTAGTGTTGTCATGGGTGAGAATCTAGAATGCTAGGGAGAGTTTATACGTCTTTTCTTCGATAGAGGGAGCTCGCATGAAAGTTCAAGAACTGTTGTTCTCCTCATTTTGATATGGGACTTGTGGGCGTTTTGAAAGCCTTCTACTGGGTTCATTATATCGCAAATAAAGATGTAAAAGTCTCGAACTGTAAATGATCTTCAAAGAGTTTCTATATTCTCAAGATACTCGAAGTTCGAATTGTCCATCGAGATTAGCAAAGAGGTTATAGACCAGATTTTACTAATATATCCAATAATATTTTCAATTTACTGGGGGGCTGGGCCCCCAAATGTGAATTTATGATGGGCTTCGGGTCTCTTCACGCCCAAGTAGTCGGCGCCACTGAATAACATAGAACATCATCAAAATTCGTATTAGTCAATATAGATACTGTAGTAACAAAAAATTAGTTCTTATCAGTATAACAAACGAATTACACTAACAATTCATTTCACGTAAATCCATTTTCTATTATTTATCATAATTTAAGTTGAATTTATTACATGTTTATTCAAACATTCCACAAATATAAATTTGATTAGTAATAGGCAATCGATTGTTTCGTAGCACGCAAACGTAGAACTGTTTTGATTCATATTTAGTGTTGATTGACAGTGCAAGTTGACATCTTAGAAACAAAATAAATAAGTAAATTTTGAGTAATTAACACAGATTTCGAATAAATTTTGGTGCTTAAAAACAAAATGAAATTCCTTTACAAAGAAGAACATCCTTTTGAAAAGAGGAAAACCGAAGGTGAAAAAATCAGGAGAAAGTATCCTGACAGAGTACCTGTAAGTATAGAGACGCAATTTGGTGTTTTTGAACAAAGAAATTTGTTGTATCGTAGTTTTGCAAAGTTTCTGATAAATTCATTACAGTTTGTAGTACAGATCTCTACCCAGATCTCGAAGTAGGTGCAAAAAGTTATGGTTATGAATTTATTTTCTTATGAATGCGTTCTTTCTAGAATATATAACTAATATGAAGCAAGGTCACTACCCCTGATCGTTATAAATTAAATTTTGTTTGCTGTGAAAAACTATTTTATATATTGATAATGATTATAAGTATTACAATTTATTATGAATGATAATAAATTAGTATTATAGTAATTTATTAATAATAATAAATTTATATATAAATTTATTTTTACTGATAATGGAGTAGTAGCCTGTTATGTGTTGAATATATTGAAACATTTTATGGAATAAGTACCAGTGTTTTTATTATGTGATAATTTTCAAACTGTTTCACCATTAGTGTGGCGAGTAATGAATTGAAATTATTTCTTTCCTCACTTATGAAATTACCATTTATTGCCTGCCAAATACTGTCAAATCATTTTGTGATCTGAAATTGACATAGGTATCCTTCACTGTGAGTCAGCCTTGCTTTAAGGAGTAACCAGTGATGAAACACTCCCTGAAATTTTGAATATTTGTATTAACACGCAATCTCTGCGAGGAGGAATATTTTATTCAATAATTCGTGTTTTTATTTGGTGCTGAAGCTTTTAGAAAAAAGGGTACTCACACTGCGTTCTCCATACTCAAGCTTTCTAATAAATTCAATTCTTCACGTGGCTTGTAAAATATATGGAAGGAAATAACATACATGTGAAATACAATTGTGTTCGAGATGTGAGGTTTTTGATTTAGGTGATTATTAAAGCTAAAATGTAAAGGTAGTCAATATTAAACACTTGAACAATTTTAAGTATAATTCGTAAAATGATTCATTAAGCATATTTGAAGTGGGAGGAAATAGAATGTTAGATATTGTTAACTGTGATGAACAGTTAATACCTGTGCCCAAGATAACAAATATGATGAAATGTGAGGAATTCAAGTCGATAAATACAGATCCAGTTTATGAAAAAAATTTTGGAATTGTTGGTTAAAACTTGAGTTTTGCGATCAAAAAGGCTTAATATGTAAGAATCAATATGTATTCTGGTTTGGGTACTTCGGGTACTGTCCTGTATCGTATTTATGTGATAGTGCACACAAAATGAAATTTAGTCACATATTTTCAGAAGTAATGAAAACGAATTATGGAGTGCAGCAAGGTACTGTGTTCCAATGTTTTTGTTATTTATAAGCGACTTGCCTTAGGTGATAAAATATTCTTAAATATCATTATTTTCTGACCATACAATGATGTACATAAGTGGTGATAGTTTGGAAAATGTGGTCACTAAAATGAATCAGGATCTCTGTTCACTGAACACATGGCTGTGTGGCCATAGTATAAGTATTGTACTGATACCATATAGATTGCATAGCAATTACATAGCAATATATATTCAGAAATGTAGTCTTGAAAAGGTGACAATATAAATAGTTGGGTGTAGTCTTTAATGAACACCTTGACTCAAATCAAATTATAAATATATTAGACATGAAATTTGTAGGAAATTTTGTGTGCTGGGAAGAATCGGAAGATTCAATAGATGCGGTCAAGATAGAAGATTCTAAACTGGTCATCCTCCAAAATTGACCCCGGAATGTAGTTGTAGTAAGGCACCTTTTCCTTTTGTAGAGGATGTAATTTTAGTGCTAGTTCTTAATGCACAATCTTTGTTACAGTGTCATGTCTCTCTTTGTATTCCATAGGTGCGAATATTTGACATCTATCTGTTATATGTTGAATGGCGTCTAATCATTAGTTCGACCCTTTTTAGATGTTTTCCTTTGTGGTATCATTAATGTGCCTCACGTGATACCCGCATGGTTTTTTTCCTCAACTCTGTAGCTTCTCTTTTATTATTATTGTTATAACGATTCTTTCCCGTTAGGAGGGCGATTGAACTTGAATTCGCAATTTTTAGAACGTTTGCTGTAGCTTTTTTGCCTCACAGAAACGCTTCATCCTTTCAGAATGCTCTTTCTTCCGTTCATCTGTCGATTTCAATCTAGGTTGGCTCCATGAATTTTGCTGAAACTTCACATGTGCGGTTTCATAGCGACACTCCATGCGATCTTGGATATTATTTTATATTGATCTGTTGTCGATCCTTTTAGACCTCTTTTAGCCACTGTGTTTTGCTTTTACTCTTTGTTATTATATCTAGTCGTTTCTTCGTTATTCTAGACTGTTTCAACTCGTAGGCATGTGCATAAAACTTTACTCGTCATTTTCTGATTTGTTCCGATAATGTCCTTTCTGAGGTTTCTGTTTTTCTAATTCATGAATGACCGTCAGTAACCACTGTTTCAGATCCGTAGATTGCTTCTGGAAGAATCTTTTTGTTATAATGCCTTAATTTTGCGCCTGTCGAAATGTACTTTCTATTATAATACGCCCATGTTAGTTTGTAGGCACTTTGGAGCTTGGTAATTCTTTATTTGTTTGGGGACTGTATAATTTCTCAGAGGTATTTAAAATGGCTGACTTGTAGAATTTCACCGTGTTTTGTGATTAGAGGAGATTTATTTTTTGGTTCCATGTGTTTGTTTTTATCATAAGAGATTTATAATTCGATTTTCTGCACAATTTCATGCAGTTTTTCTACGGCGAGTATGGCTTCAGTTTTTGTTGTCTGTGATAATATTGCTATTAAGCAATATCGCACTTGTATGCTCTTTATATGGGATTTCCATTTCCCAATGATCTTTTCTAAAGTAATGATGCAGAAGTCCCACTGTCCCCCTGCCGCACAACGGTTTTGATTTAAAAGGGGTCTGATACTTTACCCAAGAATTTTACATTGGAAGTTGTACCTGTAACTGTCCTAATAATTTTTCGGGTTTCTCGATCGATCCGAAATTCTTTCATGGTTTTGAAAAGGGTTTCGCGGTCTACCGAATGATATGCTTTCTTGAATCAGTTAATGTAATCACTGTAATTCTGAATTTCCAGAGTTCCGAGATAATCGCATCTGCTGCTATGTTGTAGTGATCTTTTCCATATCAGGATCGAATGCGTAATAGTGCGAGATCTGACTGCAGAATTAGTGCACTCATCGAGTGTTTGCTAAAAAACAAATTTCTAGGCATATTTATGATTAGGAAATTATATTTCTACCAAGTTGCCTATCAAAATGTGGCCGCTAATATTTTTAATTAAATTATTGCAAATCGATTTTTACGGAAAAAAGTTCATTCGCTTGTTTTTTAAATAAAATATCGTCCACTTTACGGCAATATACATAAAGACTGTGAAAAATCACGGTTGCCATTGCGAAAGTGGCCGCACCTCTTCGCAGCCAGGTGTAAACAGGTATAATTTTGATACGTTTATACGTTCATAACGTACATTTATTATTTATACATCAAATTAAAGCTATTTTTTTCTGCTTATGATGATATACGGTTGCTTAATCAAATCTGGCCGCAAATAAGGGTTGCTGCCTGTTAAAGATGGTAAATATTTAAGATAGAGTGAAAGAGAGCTAGCGCGTAACGTCATTAGTCAGACGAGGATAGTGATTGCCAGCTGTGCGACACTTTGAAGCCATTGCGCACGCGTCGAATGCTAGTGTTCTCAACCACCGGTTCAAACAGCAGTAGGGACTACTTAATAAATACTCCAAAAGAAATATTTTAATTTTTTTCAAAATGCCAATTATAAAAATTGCATCAAAAAATTTTTATTGGTGAAAAATTAAACCAAGGTTCCTTATGTAAAAGTAAATTTTTTTGTGCAAGTACTGTTTGAAAAAATATGTTTTATTCAAATATTCAACACATGGATACATATTAATTAAATATTTAAGGAAATGAAAAATTTTAAAAATGTATTTTATAATTCCGTGACTTTTATTTAGAAATCTGAATCATCGCAGCTTTCACTTACACTATTATCGCTGCTATCACTTTCATCCTCGTCTGACTAATGACGCTACGCGCTAGCTCTCTTTCACTCTATCTTAAATATTTACCATCTTTAACAGGCAGCAACCCTTATTTGCGGCCAGATTTAATTAAGCAAACGTATATCATCATAAGCAGAAAAAAAATAGCTTTAATTTGATGCATAAATAATAAATGTACGTTATGAACGTATAAACGTATCAAAATTATACCTGTTTACACCTGGCTGCGAAGAGGTGCGGCCACTTTCGCAATGGCAACCGTGATTTTTCACAGTCTTTATGTATATTGCCGTAAAGTGGACGATATTTTATTTAAAAAACAAGCGAATGAAATTTTTTCCGAAAAATCGATTTGCAATAATTTAATCAAAAATATTAGCGGCCACATTTTGATAGGCAACTTGGTAGATATATAGTTTCCTAATCATAAATATGCCTAAAAATTTGTTTTTTAGCAAACACTCGATGAGTGCACTAATTCTGCAGTCGGATCTTAGACTATAATCACCTAAAAATTAAATTTACGTTTTTCTTCGCGTGGTTTGCAGTTGATAAGGGTGTGAAAATATTCGGCTAACATTTTGCAAGTATTTTTCGTGTTACTTTCCAACGTGCCATCGGATTTTTTTAAGCACAGACTGGGCAGTTGGTATTCTTGCAAGTTTTTCCTGAAAGTTTTGTAAAAGTCTAGTATTACTATTGGTGAAATCCTTATTTCCGTTTTTCCCTTCTAATTATTTTGGAGACCTGTTTTTGAGTTATAAGAAAGTTCTCTCAGATTACCTTATTTTTATGGCCGTTGTGTATTGTGTTCCACTAGCGATGTTTCCTGATACGAAGAGGTTGCCCTAGTGTAATGGCTTTCTGATTGTTTGTACGGATCTCCAAATTTGTCGATTCTTCCTGAGTGATTTGTGCGATGATTCTTTGGAGTTTCAGATATTCAGTATCCGACCTGAATTTTCAGTTTTTGTTGAGTTGAAATTTCGTTTTTATTTGGAGAAGGTGGTGGTCCGAATCAATGACGCCTTTGCGTGTTCTGACATCAAAATTTCCTCTATGATTTTTTTGGAAATGGCGACATGGCCAATTTGGTAATTTCAATTGGCCTAAGACTGGGCAATCTCCATATAATTAACTTGTGTGGTGGTTATTGAAATGGGGTACCTACTCATTATTTTTAGACTGAAGTTTCTACAGAGCGTGAGTCTTTCACCATTCTTACTTAGACCCGCAATAACTATCTCTGAATTTCCTTTCCTTACCCAGCTGTGCGTTAAAGTCACCTACCAAGATTTTCACATGGTGTTTTGGTATTTTATTGGTTGTTTCTTCCAATGTTTCCCAGAAATCTTTTTGGAGAAATTGGAGCGTGCATGTAGATCGGAGTGTAAGCTTTAGTAGCTGATTTCATAGAAAGCAACGACACTCTCTTTGGGCGATGTGAAGTTAATCACTCAGTCTACTAGGGAATTGTATATCGCGAATCCCATCCTTACAAGCAGTAATATCGAAAGCAGGTTTTCCATTCTAGGTTGTGAAATTGTCGGTATTGAAATGATTCTCGTCTATAAATAATTTTTCTTCGAGAGCGGTGATTTTTGGTGAGCTGCTTCAGTTTACCTGTTTTAGCGAGTGTATTAACGTTAATAGTGCCTATATAGTGTTTGGGATCAGTTTTGAAGGTGTTGAAAATTTTTCGGATGCTCCAATTCTTGCGGATGGTGTTCCGGATCCCACAAAATCTGATCATCAGGTAATCGACTGGTACCTGGGATAAAGATTCCTTGATCTTTTTTTCCATCATGCGTTCAAGTTGTACAAAACTTTTGTAACGGTTTTGGTGTACAACTTGTGTTTTGAATTCGAGAAGATTGAAGTGCAGCCGCCTCAAAAGATGAGCGACTCTGTTGAGGTGGACGCTGACCATTGGCCGTCAGAGACTGAACAGACGCCATTACTTTTGTATTGTTAGTTTTTGATTCGCTATGTGTACCAGTTCCGCCTATATCTAGGAGACTCTCCTCTATCCGCCACCCGGGGAGTCGTCCGATGGGGGTACTAAAGACCCCACGTATATGAGTACATAGTCCTCGATGTGATGGAATACTAATACCTATATTTTATTCGATCTTATGTGTCTCAAAATTTTCTCCCAATATGGCTCTGATAATAATCTGATTTCTACAAAAGACAAAATCTAGCAATTGACTGGAACTCACTAAATAAAAGATAAATTCAAGTCGTCTCAAGTTGAGTCGACTGCCCTATACAAGTGTTAGGCTCCTTTTTGAAATACAGATCTTTTTTCTTCATAACTCGGATGTAATCTAATCACGGAATTTATTTCATGAATGCATAGGTATAGTGTCTATATGCGGGTTTGGATATGGGTTTAATCTGATAAAAATTTTTCAGGTAATTGTAGAGAAAGCTCCTAAAGCTAGAATAGGTGACCTTGATAAGAAGAAATATTTAGTTCCATCTGATTTGACTGTTGGTCAATTCTATTTCCTTATCAGGAAAAGAATCCATCTAAGACCAGAGGATGCTTTGTTTTTCTTTGTAAATAATGTAATACCACCTACTTCTGCTACTATGGGTTCTCTTTACCAGGTAAGTAAAGAGGTCTTTTTTCAAATAGAAAAAGTAGTGTGTTATCAGGTCAAAGCTTTGTATTATTATATCATTTCTATGAAATTCTAAAAATATTTCACTGAAAATTCCATCACTGAACGAATGAAATATTGTAACAGAGGTTGATAATGAAAGGATGAGACTAAATGAAACTACTAGTAACATGACAATAACTATATGTGGACGTTTTATTATTTTTTATGCAATGTTGCCATTAAATTCATATTATAGGCAATATTCCTCTTTTTCTGAATTCTGAATAATGCAACACTGTATTAAATTCTATAAAACCTAATTCGGAATTGAAATATATAATTTATATATTTATTTATATATTTTCAAATTTTTATATCTTCATAGACTGAAGTTTATAAATGATTTCAGTATAAATGACCTGAAGTACATAATTCGTTTCTCAATAAATTTGAAATTGTATTTTTTAAAGAAGCAATTATATCTGAATATATAACAAATGAATGAAGTGATACGTTTCAGACCTCAAACTGTGCAGTAAAACGCCTTTTTATATTGAGATAAGAAGAAAAGATTACTATCTCACTCTGTCACGAGAGTCGGTGATGGGTCATCACTGACATGTAAAGTCAAAACAGTCTCTCATCAATGATTTCAGGCGGTTTCTTTAGCAAATACACATTGTTGTTAGTAAACGCTCTATGCAAGAGCTTTGTCTAGTCGCATAGTGAAAACTGCAAAAAAGGCTTTTTCCAGTTTTTTCGTTATACCGGCTTTGCTTTTGGATTCAAAAATAATTGTAGAGAACTCTTTTGTCTTTGTTTCGAGAATCAAGCAAATCTATTCCTCGAGCGTCGAAAAATTTTCATTTGGTAAATTGTTTTTGTCAAAACACCGTTGAATTTATTATTAATGAACAAAGAAAAAAGTGTAATTATTGATAGAAAGTCTTGCAATGACGCAGAATTAATCGCTTTCACTCGTAGATCACGAATACACAAACCCAAAGTCGGTTAGTTTAATTGTTTATTTAATTTAACAGCACATATTAAAATTATTCAGCAATTAGTTTATTCCGATCGGTGAGCCACCTAGCATCACGGTGATTGTTTATTGGTAGATTTCATTGTTATAAATCGAAATCTATTAGGGATTTCCATCCGAATCTAATTTTGCAACTAAGGGAATTTTTAAAAAACTCTCTTGTAAATTGAAATCTACCAGTCACGCAAATTTTTTTATAACTTTTCATTACAATCAGGTCGAAAGTACGTAAAAAGGGCTTTAATTAAAAGAGAAAATTGAAAATTCGATGGAAAATAACGGAGATTTTCCGTGTTTCGCGTAATTTTTGTAATTTTTTTCGGCTGTTATTTCGTACCCAACTAGGCGATATTTGCAGGAGGGAAACTACTGGACTCAATTATGATATATTTTTTTTCGCTGGTCGTTCAAATTGTTCATAAATAGATTGGTAACTTCATTGGCCTTCATCTCCGTTGTTTTTCATCGAATTTTCAATTGTTTTTTAATTGAAGTTCTTTTCGCGTACTCTCGATCTAGTTAATAAAAAGTTATTAAAAAATTTTAATTTACAAGTAAGATAGTTTTTGAAAGAATTTCCTAAGTTGCAAAATTATATTCGGATGAAAAGCACTAATAGATTTCGATTTATAACAATGAAATCTATCAATGAAAAAATCAGCGACGGTGGGTGGCTCACCGATCGGTATAAACTACTTTCTAAATAATTTTAATATACGCTGTTATTAATGAACCTACAGATTCTGGGTTTGCGTATTCGTGATCTATGAATGAAAGCAATTAATTAAATTGATTCAGCGTCCTTGCAAGACTTTCGAACAATAATGACCCTCTTTTTCCTTTGTTCATTAATAATAACAAATTTAACTGTTTTATTGATAATAACAATATACCAAATGAAAATTTTCGACGTTCGAGGTACAGATTTGTTCGATTCATCAAAACAAACAATAACGTTTTCTACAATATTTCTTTAGAACCAAAAGCAGAGCCGGTATGACGAAAAAACGGAAATTTTTTTTTTGTTTAAAATGATTCATAAACAATAGGTGACAATTTTTGAATGGCCGCTCTTGGCTTCTTCTACTCTAAGCACTTTTCCCGGTCTGATCCCAAAGTTTCAACCATACCCAAAATAGTTGAGCGCATAACTATATTTCCTGGACTATCTATACCTAATATTATCAACTGGTTTTTTCAACAAAATTACCAAAGAAATTAAAATTGAAATATCAAAATGGGTATTCGAATGTAGGGGTTAGTGGTAGAAGGGAAAATTTCAAAGTGAATGTATACAATATCAATGCCACTTAATAAAAACATAAAAATAGTTATTATACTTAGGGGTAAGTCACCCTTATCAGTTAGGAGTAGGAAAAATAAATGACCGATTCTCAGATCTACCCGATTAACTACGAATTTTTTTCTAGTTTTCAGATTTCTTATTTCATGCGGTAGAAAATTAAATAATCTTTAATATTTAATAGTGTTGGCGTTTACTTGATGTAAATCCATTATAATTGAATATAACTTAAATTCAAACACTTGAACTTATGATTTACACTTTATTGACTACATAGCATTACGCGTTTCGTCGTTACAAACGTCGTTTGTAACGACGAAACGCGTCATGCTATGTAGTCAATAAAGTGTAAATCATAAGTTCAAGTGTTTGAATTTAAGTTATATTCAATTAAATAATCTATTTCCCAGATATTCGAGAGATCGGCGCCCCACAGTAGTGGAGCAAAAGGCTGTTCTAGTTTTCTGCTGCGCAACACTTCTGGTATGATAGTCGTGTTCAATATAAATTAATTTCAGCTGTTCCTCATATTTTGCATATATATATATATATATATATATATATATATATATATATATATATATATATATATATATATATATATATATATATATATATATATCCCCTTGATCTCATTATAATCTTCATTGCCTAACGCCCCCTCGATGTTTTCAATGATGACATGTTTGTCGCAAACCAAACAAACTCACGTTCCCTCGTTTCCAGTATATGATTTCCATGATTTGGTGACATGGAAATGTTGAAAAATATGTTTTTTATGAATTTATCATAGTGTTGTTTATTTCCAGCAATTTCATGACATCGGCTTTTCTATCTCGGCCAATTCTGAGAATTGAAAGTTAAATTCCTAAAACGGTAATGAACTGTGATAAAACAAATTGTTAAATAAATGCTCTATAAGAAATAAAACGAATGTAATGATAAATACAATTTGTGATATGGAGATAATTGCTAGGTGTTCCCAAAAAAATGTAGGATATTATTCGTTTTGATATTCGTTCGATCACATAGGTGAATTGTTGTTGACTTTGAATACCCGCGAAAATTTTCCAACTTGCAATAACTAAACTTAACGTAATTATAGTTTTGGTACAGATTATCACTAAACTAACAAAGTACACTTATACTTCTCGTCGACAGATGGCGAATTATTTAATGTTGAAATTCGAATATCAAATTATGCGGGGTAGGCAGCTCTTTATACATTCAAAATACAATTTCAAAACGATATCGGTATCGCCATCTATTGACGCAGCGTAATTTAGAGTTTAGCGGACCCGGGCCTTAATGCTCTTCGGAAATAATAGAACGTATTTTATTTTCTGATTGCAGTTTTTAATTTTTTTTCACGAATCTCATCAGTGTGTCATTTCAAATTTATATTTATTCAGCCAGATAAATACATCGGCCAAACATCCTCCCCAATCCAAAAACATTCAGCCGCGAGTACTAGTGCGACGGCTTTATGTTTGAAATTATTTTCCTCTCTAACAGATCTGAAAAGTTGTAGATCATACAATTCTGTACAGAAATTGATAGTTGATAAAATTGACACTTTTTCGTATGAATAACAATTCGTGAGATATCACTATTGTGTATGTTTAAAAAGTATTTTGTATATGTTCATTTTCTTCATATGATGTACACATTCCCGCACCATCTATGAGGAAATGACTTGGCGCAATTTTTTAGCGTGGTTTCCTCAATAGGCATACTCCACGATTTATTGTGATGAACAAAATTTGATCAGTATATAGATCGTATCCCAATGATTATAATAATAGTACTATTGCTAATGTTCACAGTGGAACAAGTGAACATTCTTAATGTTCTGATAAATAATTTTCAAGTGCTACTGAAACATCTATTTCATTTTGACTTTCTTCTTCTTGTAGAGTTTTTCTATGTTTTTCTGAGAATAGGGATGGATCAATTGTTTCTTCATTGATGTCATAAGTATTCTCATTTGTTGTATTTCTTTCAATATTGGAGCACGTCTGATCATGACAATTGATACATACTGACGAACAAAATGATACTAATTTCTGACAATCGTTTCTTACTACAATCTGAACTTGCAGTTATAAAAAATAGTATTAAGCAGTTTTTAGAGCAGACGGGAGTAAGGTTTGGATTGGCTCCAAAAAAATAATTAAACGGAGACAAAGTCCAAATCACAATATTCTGCTAAGCATAAACTCGTCCAACTTGTTCTTGAAAGTATTTTTCGAGGTTGACTCCACCACTTCCGGCAGCAGACAGTTCCATACTTTAAACACCCTGTTGAAAATAACATTTCGACGTACATCTGTTAAAAAAGACTCCTTTAATTTCAATGAGTGTCCTCGTAGTCTGTTTTCCTGGTGTAACGAAAACAAGTGTTTCAAATTTCCGTAATTGTGAAATCAATTATGAAAATCAATTCATCAGGCCAATTTAAAGAAATAAAGTTCTTTTACAAACTAAATTTATGAATAATTATAATTTATGAATAAAACACTATAATACTTACCTCTTCCGTGTACAGCACGTATTTACATGGAACAATAAATATTGTTTTATATTAATATGGTACAAATTTTCATATAAAACAGTATTTATATAAGTATATTATATGATTATTGAAGAGGTTTCCTTACTGAAGTTTTTTTTTAAATAATTATTTAAAAACAATTGAAAATAAAAAATTTAAATTAAAATGTCAATCCGCTTGCATTTGGGTCTGTCATTGTACCATCCACCAGGAAGCTTTGTGTGCAAAGGACAAAGAGTTGGGTGAAAGTATGCACCCAGTAGTCGTTGCATAAATTACATACGCTCAAAAGCCATCAATAAACGTTATCGGATTCAGAGTTTCATTTCATGAGGAAATCAAGGAATATGTAGAGTAACCAGTGCTTTGCGCTGAGATTAGATTTTAGGACTTTGAGAGTGAAAAACATGTAATACAAATTTTTGTTAATTTCTTATCGTCACTTCATCAGAAATAATTAAATATTCTGTCAATATCAAGGTAGAATTCAAGGATTTGCAAAACCATTTTGAATAAAAAAGCCATTTTACCGACCAAAAATATTTTCGAAAGCACAAAATTCTTTCGGAGATGTTGGGAATTTTGAGAAATAGTACATACAAAATATTTTCTTGTAATAACAGATCAGGCTATGAAATTGTTAGTACTTTCGATCAACATATTTTTGTGAAAAAGTTTTCTCTAATATTACTTTATAATCAATACTGCACATCATTAACTGAACAACACATTTGTAATTTATTATCACTATCAACCTCTGATTTGACGCGTAATATACCAAAACTGTTACATGAGCAATTGCATAAATCGCATAGATTTTATTGATTACTTACGTTAATTTCAAAATTTTTTGATAAGCTAGTAATGGTTTTGATCTATTGAAACTATCTTTTGACTCAACTGATAAAAAAATTTATTGTTTTAGATTTTCGAACTAATTGATTTTTTTCCTGTTTTAGGAACATCATGAGGAAGATTTCTTTTTGTACATTGCCTACTCTGATGAGAATGTCTATGGAACCGAATATTGAAAAACCTTATCTTTATAACTGTAAAAATCTATTGATAAATTAATATTGATAACTATTAATAATTTGAATAACTTCAAAAAAAAATCTTTATTATTTCAATTACATATTTGATGGGACTTACTTAGTTTATGATTGCATAATTTAGACATGGATTGGAAAATAGACTCTTTGAATTTTATTTTACGTGTGAAGGCAAATGGTTTTCAGATTACATATAAATATATATATATATATATATATATATATATATATATATATATATATATATATATATATATATATATATATATATATATATATATATATATATATATATATATATATATATATATATATATATATATATATATATATATATATATGTGTGTGTGTGTGTGTGTGTGTGTGTAATATTGTATTGTTATGATAAACCTAATATTATAAGTTCGATTTAGTGCATATAAAGTAATTAAACATTTATCAATAGATCTTATGTGTATGATATATAAAATTTGCCTCTTCAAAACATGATCTGGAAAATTTCTCACCTTCAGTTCTATAATTCACAATACACTGGAATCTCCTTCAAAATTTGTTAAGAACACAATGATTTTGAAAAGTATGTGATTCTAAATATCTCCAGCTCCTTTTGTCGGTAACATCTGAGATATAATCAGATATAGGTGTGCATTTTCGGAATTTCTAGCAATAGTAGAAAGCGTAGCCAAGCGTAAATGAACAGTAACGTCTGGACAGGCCCGCCGCTAGCTGTTCGGTCGCCCGCGTGCAGTGCCGATTATGCCGCCCTAGTCGTCAAAACTCTTACCCTACTGTAAGAGTTTTGTCAAAAAAAGGATAATTCTTTCTTATATATTTTTTATTATGGTGGGGAAGAAGAAAAACAAATGAACGAAGATAAAACCTTTATTGTAAATAATTAACTTGTTATTTTTGTTTACTGATGTGAAAAATTTTAAATTTACGTTTTCTATTTCCATTTATCTACAAAAAAATTTACTCTTGCCTTAAAATTTGGGAAATTTTCTATTAACATTCTTGTGTACAAACTGTCTAAAACGTCATGTTCAATTGAAACTATTGCTAAAAAATGTTGAAATTAAGTCATTAGTAAAAAGATATTGTAAATGTAACAAGTGTAACCAGCTGTGGATGGCAACGGCGCATGGAGGGACCCAGGAGAAACAACGACAACATCGGATGACTGGCAATTTGAATAAGGGATCTATGATTGTACTACGCGGAGGAAGGGAGGATTATTATGAGTGCGGCGTTCAACAGGTGTTAGAGTGGAATATAACCGGCGTGCAGCCATTTTGATATTGTTGAATGTTTTAAATTAGTTTTGATTAATTTGAATATATGCTATTATTAAAAATATTTGGCGTTTAACAATATAGTAATAGAGTTTGAGGATCATTATATATACTGGTTTTCTGTAAAATGCAACTTTAATGCAATGAGTTCATTAAATAAATCAATACCGTCAATGTCTGATTCTCTACTTAAATCATCTAAGTTTCAGATTTAAACCTTTACAATGTTTCACTAACTCATCATTGGAATCTATATCAAATAATATAAAAATCGCAAAATGTGTTGGTAAGCTCATAACTCAACAACGCCCTAAACCAATTTCGTCAATTCTTTTTTTTTCAATTTTCGTTGAAGTCCAAGGTCGGTTTTTAAAGCAAGAAAAAATCACATAAATGCTGGGAAAAACATAAAAACAGACCATTTCTTTTTCTCATACAAATGTTTTCTTACTAAAACGTAGAGTCAACGGTTGGAGCGATTTCACTATTTTTTTGTTGTTTGTTATTGTCGGGGAAAACATTTGAAAAATTGCGTGTAAAATTAGAAATTTTATGAATACTTATTTTATGATATAAGTAAGAAATAATTATTAATTCTCAAAAAGAGGGTGTAAAAAAATTAATATCTTATCGCACATCTTGGTTATTCTAGAGCTATCTCAACTAATATTAAATAAATTGAAAGTTGAAAAGTTTGAGTAGAGTAGACTAACATACACGTTACTATCATAGCACTTGTTATATTTGAATATAAAGAACACATCTTTAATTTACAGTTGAAATTTCGTTTTTAAAAATGATGTGCAAAGAATTACTTCTATTTCTACTATATTACTTCTAATAAGTCGCAGAACTCGCAATGCAGCAAGTCAAAGATATAAAGGAGCAAGTCAAACTGACTAGCAACGCTAAGCTCGGGATGAAGTTGAACTGAATCGAAATTAACAATATGAAAAGGTTGCGTTTAACTCCTATCGCCCTGCATTCAATTATAACGTTGAAATAGATTACAGTTCACAGCAAATCGTTGCTATTGGACCAATCAAAATTGAGTGTCAATATTGCAAGTCTAGGTTTAATTGTTATTGATACGAAAATACTTCCAGTGATGTGCGAAGATTGATAGCTACCAGAGCCACCATTCATTGGTTTCAGGGAATAGACTAAATTCTTAACATTTTTTGACTTACATCCAGCAAATATCTCATATAATTAATGACGGGACATATGGAACAAGTACTTGATACGAAATTAGGAATGTCTTTCATGTTGACATGAAAACATGTTGATATTCGCTCGGTGCGTGACGATAGTGCCACCACAAAGTATGAACTAAAGGACGCTGTTTACTTTGTACACTTGGGACTTTATAATAAACAATTTTTTATTGTTAAAATAAACAATATATGAAATTTGAAAAAATGCTCAGTGAAAAGTAAAATTAGTTGCTAATTTATATTTACTGGAGTATAACAAAAAATGTAAGTATAAAAAATGAAATAATTATTTAAAACTGTGAAGAGGTTAAGTAAAGTCAATTTAAAGCATAACAGAGATTAAAAATTAATAAAAAACAAGGAATGAAAATAAGGATATACTTCGAGAACTAGATCTAAGAGACCTAGAGAACTAAGAGATTGTAAAATGTTCATTTATTAATAATATACTGAAATATTTATTTGAATATTAATTATTAATTTATTTTTTTAAGAAAATATGGACGTTATCATCAAAACTATTCAAAAATTGTCTAGTATCTTCGACAATTTCAGTTTGAGTTTCTGCGTGACATATTTCATCTTTGACAAATCGATTGCAAATAAATGTTTGCGAGTTGACATCTGAATCGGAGTAAAAATCAACTTGACACTCTTGATCCATCTTCTGTTCAGTAACTATACCTTGAGAAATTACAGTGATCTCTTCAATAGATTCAATAATATTAGACTCCGAATTTATTGCTGATAGTGATGTTTTTTTAAATCTACGGTTCATTACACGCTCGAATCTGAAAAAATTCAAAAAAATCAGTAAATTTATGTCAATGAATATTCATATTATTTTTTATGCACAATTTTTTACCTTTTCGTATCTAAGGATGCATTATTTTTTCGAATATGCAGATTGAAGGAAATATAGTTGGAGCGTAACTCGGACTTGACTCTACATCTGATTTTTTATCTCCTTTGAAATGCTCGCTACAAATATAATCATACGGCTTAGGAACCCACGATGATCCATCAACACTACAAATTAAATTAAATACTGTAAATAAATATTTTAGAATCAAACACACACGAAAAATTACAAATATTAAAAGTATTAAAATTTTTTTATCAACTTTTATAAATATTAAAAATTAAATAATTCAATTTTTCGATTATTGATATAATTTTAATATTAGTGTGTACCCAAAATTACCAAATTCATCGATTGGTCTTAAAATATTATTCTACGTTATTATTATTACTGAAATTGAGGTTATGGCACTACTCACTTGCAACCTCTTACTAGAGATGAAACGGATATCCGGTAACTATCCGGTATCCGGCCTATTTTCATTATCCGGCCGGATACCGGATATAGTAGGGCACTATCCAGCCGAATACCGAATACTAGATGTTTCCCGCGATACCGTTCGCGCTGAATGCTTTACGCCCTAAACTCGTCTATATATCGCGCTTTTCCGTGGGAATGCAAAAGTTTCTAAGCCTATCTTTATCCTTTGTCGTTGTCTAATCTATCTCTGTATCAAATTTCATCAAAATCAGTTCAGTAATTTAGGCGTGAGAGCGTAGTAGACTGACAGACAGACGGACTTACTTTCGAATTTATAATATTAGCAATGGATTATTTTGCACAAAGCATATATGAAATAAAAATAATATAACAATAGGTTATGGACGGACACCATTTATTAAATTAAAATAATGACAGAAATTGTTTGATAAAAAGTTAATTACTGAAAATTTACTTAGTGTTAGTACTGAAAATTAACTAGCGGCAAATTATGGTGAATGAATACTAGATTTTCAGCATTTGTTGGTAAGAGGCGACTCCGCTTGGCTTCGTATACCAGACCGGCTTCTGAAAATAGCCTTTTACTGTAAACGCTACTGGCAGGTGTTCCAAGATAAATTCTGGCAAACTTCGCCAATTGAGGGTATTGGTCTGATTTGACCGACCACCAAAGTTATGGGTCGCGATTGCGATCTATTCGAGATAACTTTAAGAAAAAGTTAATCTCATTAGAAATTGGATTTTCTTTTTCTTGATCGCGACAACTGCTACTGTTGTCCTTTGCCACTTCATTGAAACAGTCCCAAAAAGTGTTATGAGCTTCGCGTGTGAAATTTGATCCAGTTTCATCTTCTTTTTGTCGTTTAGCAGGTGTTGAAGACGGCGATGATCTCTTACTGTCGGAAGAAGAATCGTCGTAAGAGTTTTTTATATATTCTATCAGGATTTTCTGTCGGGCTTTTTCAGTTTCAAGAACTCCCAGATAGTCTGACTTGAACCTTGGGTCTAGAAAGGTAGCAATTATGAAGTTTAGATCTTCTTCTAAGGATTTAAAACGACTTTCCAATTCAGCTGTCAAGGAAGCTCTTAAACGTGCTAAGTCTGGTGTTCTTTGTGCTGTCTCGGTTTTGTCCAAATACTTTTTTAGTGCATAAACGTTTGGTATCACTTCGGATATACAGGAAAGGCCAGAACTTGTAATTCTTGTTATTTCTTCAAATGGATTTAAAAGGTGTATGCACTGCTCCAACAGACCCCACTGTTGTATCGTCAAATTAGTCAGTGTCTCATGTTCAACAACATAAAGAGAGATAGCCCTTTTTTGTTTCACCAAGCGTACAGCCATGTAGTAGGTAGAATTCCACCTCGTGTTGATGTCCTGCACTAACTGATGCTGCGGCAAATTTAACTCCTGTTGAAATGCAAGTAATTTTTTTTGTGCCAAACCAAAATGATTGAAATGAGTTACTAGACGTCTACCAGTAGCAATCACTTCTAATAGCTCAGCCTGGACCTTCATTGACTTATCAATAACTCGCTGAAGCGAATGTATGAAACATCTAGCAGAATGATACTCTCCAACTCGAGCTCCTTTCACCATATTAGCGCCACTATCATGGATTAGTAAGTGAATTTTATCTTTCTCAATATCCCAGCGAGCAGCTATAGCGTTCAGTTCGTTTGCTATATTTTCACCTGTGTGTGATCCTGAAAACGGTTTCATAGCAAGAACGCCGTGGTTCAGCTGAAATTCAGACAACCAATGGGCTGTGAAACTTAAGAAACTGGAACTATTGTGCAGGCAGGTCTAAGTGTCAGACGTAACAGAAATTGCAATAGCTTTAAAAATGTTTGCTTTTATTTTGTCGCGAATTCTATTGTAGATGTCTGGAATAATTTTTTGAGATATATAAGTGCGACTTGGTAATTCATAACGAGGTAGCGCTTGTTCTAAAAGTCTTTTAAACCCAACCTTTTCTACAATACTGAACGGCTCGTTATCTATTGCAATAGTCAATATAAGTAAAAATACTTTTTGGCTTTGGCATCATTCACATCCCAAAGTAATTTTTTTCAAACGATTCCGACAGTGTTAGCTGTTTTTCTGCAGATGTAGAAGGAGCAATTGTGCTGGGATTGGCACGTTGTTTTGAAATTCCGCTAGTTTTACTTGTACTTATCAATCTCAACTCCTTTCGATGTTTGGACTTTTAATGATTACTCATGGCAGACGTACCTGATGAATGAAAAAAAAAACGTATTTTAAAATATTGTACCTAGTACCTACCCATTCACAATGTGCATAAATAAACTGAAGTCTGAAGCTTGCATTAATAAAATATCGTTTAGAAGAATTTTGAATTTCAAATTTCAAATTGAGATTGTAGTAGTAGTAATGAAAATTAAAATGAAATGAATGAATAGCGAAATAACTAATTTAAGAATACTGCTAAGTAGTATACTAGTATGTTTGTTTATTAACAAAATAAGTTTGAAAATATAAGAGTATTCTCGCATTAAAATTGAAGCAAAAACATAACCTCTAAAACTTACATACCTGCCTTTTTTCCTTCACCACCGCGAGAAATTTCAACGTGACACAATAAACATGCCGCGTACTTGTTATCGTCACTTTTTAAATCAAAATATTGCCAAATTGGCGATCTTTTTTTTGATACTGACATTTTTTAATAATCGATAAGTTAAATAGAAAGAAAAACAATGGAATAAACAAATGCACACAACCTGGCATGAGCGATTACACCCGAACGCCCCCGAGTCGTGCCAAATGCCGATCATGCCGAATGCGTCCGAATATTTCCGATCTTAATCTTGCGCCCATATTCAAATCAAATTGTAACGCGATAAGCGGCCGAATATCCGGTGGCCGGATATCCGGCGCTCCGGCCTCGTAGTTAGCCGAATATCCGGTATCCGGCCAAATCACTATCCGTTTCATCTCTACTTCTTACTATCCACGAATCGACGAATCTATCCTTCAAAGAAGTTATTGTTTGATCTAGGATTCTAAAATAAAACTCTACTAAAACTTCATCAGTGTGTTCATAGTTAAATTGTATTTCTTGGACGGATTGTATTTATTAGAGGGAAATATGTTTCTACGTTGAGTTCGTAGCAACTTTGGAAGCTTCTGCTAACACCGTTTCAAAGTGTTCAGCCGTGCGATATACTGTGACTTTCTCAATCAACTTATTTATGCAGATTTGAGTATTCATTGTGGGACTCTGCAACATTTTGCTGGGAGCATTAATTTCGTTTAAAATATCGAACCAAATTATTGAAATATCGATCAAATAAATTTATAATTTTGAATGTTTGAAACAAATTGGTGCTTGGTGAGATGTAGTACAATCCTATGCCGACGAATCACCAGATATTTCCAGAAAAGAACCTTTAACCTTTTTCGAGGTTATACCGCAATGGTTTAACTGCATCGATTCTGCTGGACCATCGCGATGCACTCCAAGCTTTTAATTTTAAATCCGGTAAATGTTTGCAAATTACAGACCACCTTTTCGTAGATGATGAAAAAAACGTAAATTTCTTGAATTATATTAAAGAAATTCACAGTTTCATATGTAACATTTGCTGCATCGTTCACTACCAAATTAGGACTATTTGCCGAGCATAAAATACGCGGTTATTGATTTCTAATTTTTTTTTGTAGTTCATTGTGTTTTCCGCGAATATTAGAGCCATTATCAAAACCTTGAACACGTAAGTTTTGAATATTGAGATGATTTAATTCTGAAAATAAATCCAACACAAAATTTAATAAACCTTCACCTGTGGTATGAGGTAACGGATGCCAATACATGGCGGTGTTAACGTAATTCGGTCAGATTTTTTTTATTTTTTACATGCTATATAAGAAGTAAAGATATAAATAAGGAGACCGAACGGTATAAGTTTTTCCGTAGTATCCATGTACCGGTGTGAAGTTAGCAACGAAATCCCAGCAACGAATCGTACCTAAAGGTGTCACACGCCTCAAGATATGTATAAAAGAACTTTGAAATCACAAATCGGTTATCAAGTATATCAGTTGCTGAAACTTAATTATTTCCCTTTTTGTATATATTTCGAAAATGTCGATAGTGTTGATAGATTGTATAGTGTTTAGTACTTATTATTGTAAATATTATTATCTTTTTTGAAAGAAAATGGCAGAGGGGATAGGAGCCAAAAAGTGCTGTATTTTTTAAACTGAGTTAGTTCACAAGAATTTGACGAATGATTTTGTCTATATATTTAAATCCCTTTCGATAGTATATGGTCGCTTCAATGTCGCAACCGTCATAGGCGACCTATAGTGATGATACGGGCAAAAAAGTACTGTATTTTTGAAACTAAGTTAGTTCACAAAAATTTGAAAAATGATTTTGTTTACATATTTAATAGGTAAACAAAACCCTTCTGATAGTATATGGTCACTTCAATGTCGCAACTGTCATGGACGTCCTATAGGGGCAATAAGGGCAAAAAATTGCTGTATTTTTTGAACTAAATTTTCACAAAAATTTTATGAATGATTGCATTCCCTTTTTGCAATCTCTTTCAATACTAAATGGCCACTTCAATGTCGCAGCTGCCATTGGCGTCGTATAGGGGTGATAGGGGCAAAAAATTGCATTAAAATTGATGTATTTTTTTGAACAAAGTTCACAAAAATTTGATGAATGATTTCATTTAAGTACTTAATTCGATACTTTCGGGTGGTTTATAGTTATTTCAATATCGCAACCGCCATTGGCGTTGCGTAAGATAGCTACAAATACAATAGGCGCGAAAAATAGTTGTATATTGTAAACTAAGTTTTTATCTACTTAATTCAATACCTTCAGATGGTATAGGGTCATTTCAATGTCGCAACCGTCACTGGCTCCGTATATATGTGAGTGTTACTTTTTTTCCAACATAAGTTATATTCAGAGAAAATAACATTCCTACATAGTCCGGTCTAGAACTGTTATACCCCATAAGGGGTGTCATGTGATCTCTTTTAAGAAAACGGAGGTGATATACAGTGCCGGATTAAGCCAGCGCGGGGCCTGTAGCAAATTCTGTCAAGGGGCCCTTGGTTTGCTATCGGTTTTCAAATTTAGGGTATTAAATAAAACAAAACTGTTACAAATAAACTTTTCTGGATTTATTATGGGCAAATTTAGCGATAACATTTTCAATATCGACTTCTTTAAGCAAGTCATGCTCTATATTCAACAACGTGAGATGATTAAGACGTTCTTGGCCCATAGTGTTCCTTAATTAATTTTTAATTCGTTTCAACGTTGAAAAAGAACGTTCGCCACCTCAGTTAGTAATCATGAGAGATAAGTAAATACGCAAGGCAATTTCTAAATTTGGGAAACACGATTCTAAAGAATTATTTAATAGAAGTTTATGAAATTGCAGTTCCAGAGGCTCCTGTTTCTTGCTGTCAATTACAGTAGCCACATCTGTTTTCAGCAGCTCTGCGAACTGCACTAATTCGCCGCCTAGGCTGTTCTCCAAATCATCTTCGTATGCACTGACCATCCTTGACGATTTTTCCAAAATCTCTTCTGTTGTAAGAGATTTTATCTGTCGAAATACTCCAAAAACACTAGTAATTTTATGATATGCTTTTTTACGTTTAGTTAAAGCAGACAGTACGTTATCAATTATGACAATAAACACCCCAAATTCGAAACGTTGTCCAGGTGTTTGATTTTCAACAAAGTCGTCGAGTGTATTAGAGCCGCTGAAATGGTCGTACTTTGTATTTCGCTTGATTCGTCGTGATGTCTGTTATCCGAATATATGATATTAATATCCGAATCTGTGATATCAATATCCGAAAATGTGGATCGCATTGCTTGGACGTAGCCATATAATGATTCATAAAGGGTGTATCCCGTATTAAGATCTTGATCAGACGATTGTAGCGAAGCACTAGTCGCTTGCAAGCGTTCTAGTATTCCGTTCAAAGTAATTGTCATTATTCCCGTTTCTAACTTATTCATCGTTGAAATTAGTCCATAAGCTTTATAACGGCACTCCGCTTTCTGATCCACGTTATTGAAAATGTCTTCCAATACTTGCTTAATAGTGGTAAAACCACATAAAAGTGCCTTCGCAGCATCAGCTCGGGCTGACCACCTAGTGTCTGATAACCGTTTCAAAATCGGAATTTTTATTTCAAACCGTTCATAACCGTTTCAAAAGCGGAATCTTTAAGTGCATTCGTAAGACGACCCCATCGGTAGGTAGAAGCGGAAAAAAATGTAAAGAGGTTTTCAATGAAATCGAAGAAAAGTAATGCTTCTGTACAGCAGTCTGCAGCGCACTTAGCAACCAAATTTAATAAATGTGCAAGGCAGGGAATGTATTCTGCGTACTTATTTATTTCCTTAATTCGGGCCTGTAAACCGGTGTATTTCCCACTCATGTTGCTGGCGTTATCGTAGCTTTGCCCACGACAATCTTTGATATCAATTCCACTCTCAGTCAAGAAATCTAGTCAACTTTGAGCGAGTTGTTCAGCAGTATGACCTTCCATGTCCAAGAACTTAATAAATCTTTCCACTGGTCCAGATGGCAGAACATAGCGTACTGTCAGAGTCAGTTGGTCTACATGTGATATATCTGGAGTAGAGTCCAATGAAACTGAGTAGTATTTGCATCTCTTAATTTCACAAATAATTCGATCCAGTATGCTTGATGCAATTACATGAATAAATTCCTCACAAGTTGTTTTAGATAAATATGACGTATGTCCCTTTCCCTTATTAGCATGGCTTTGAATATGTTGAGCCATAAAAGCGTCAAATTGGGCTATTAATTCTAACAAGCCTAAATAATTTCCATTGTGAGGTGAACCAACAATTTCGTCACTACCCCGAAACGCAAGATCTCGTTCTACTAAAAACTTTATTACTGCAATGATTCGTTTTAAGAGTAGCCTCCAATACTTTTGCTCAGTCTCAATTTGACTCACAAGTTGAGAATCAACACGCGTATTTTTGTTTTTGAGGTTTAACAGCGAAATTATGGCTTGTCTATGAGGAGTGCTTTCTTCATGTCTTGTCAACAAATTGTGCGCATTCTTCCAGTCATTTAATCCGTCTTTCGTAAACCGTGGTGAACTATCTGAATTCGTAATTTTACAAACAAAACAGAAAAGTCGTCCTTTGGTTTCCGAATAACACAACCAGTCTCTGACGTGAGTTTTATTCGTTAGTTTATGTTTATAGGTGAAAAATGACTTATGGCAGAATCGTGGTTTATTTTCGTTTTCATAAATTTTCTTTGAAGACAAAAAATCTCCATTCATATTTTGCAGTTCGCTGCTTCCTTTTTCAATCCAATAATCTCTATCAAAGTTGCTCGGCCATTCCCCAGTATCATTGGAGTACATTTTACTTTCGTTTTGTTTTTGGACTGAAACTGTAGTGACATTAGAGTCAACTTTTTGGCTAGAACACGACGACTCTAGATCGAGAGGACTGGCTGTGCTTATAACTTCTCTATGGCTAGAACATGATATACCTAAATTAAGAGGAATTGCTGTCTCTTCAACTACAGTATCACTTATAGAAAATGTAGCTTCATCAGAAACGTTAGTAGTACCACTATGACTTCTATCATAATATGTACAATGAGATGCAACATCTGTATCTTCTGATTTACTTTCTATAGATTCAGCAACATCACTCTGAACATTAAAATACTCGGCCAACTTACGTGTTTTTGATACAACAGCTTCGTTCTTGTTCTTCTTTTCATCTTTTGCTTTACGCTTAGCACTTCCAGAAGCGTAGTGCCGACCAGTATCTCTAGATCTGCTGCTCATGTTACCTACGGTTAGAGAAATATTTTCTTAAAATAAATTTCTTTTATTATAAAATGCGTAAATTTGGTATAATAATTTTTAAATATTTGTTCTTGTTTTTATCACTTTCATTGTGATATTTCTTTATTTTACAAAAGAAGCATGAACTACTTTACTACTTTCATTGATAATGATAAGTCATGTCAACTCGATTCAAGTATAAGAGCGATCGCCGACGTCCGTCTATTTGTAGGAAAACTAGTGTCAAATATCTTACCTTAAGTGAAGTTATTTTCGTTGATATTTTTGCATTTGCACTTGCACAAAAACTCTTCTAGTTTGTTTTAAAAAAGATAATTGAATGAATTGCATACAGCGCTATGTCAATCACGAAAACAGAACTCGAAGCAATGTCAAGACAACTTTTTACGCATTTAAAGTGCTTTTATTAGTTTTTTATATTGAGCCAAAGAAAAGTGTATATCAATTTCTTATTGTTTGATAGTCAATAGAATCCTATTTTATTTGTTCGAGTTACGAGTAGCTCGATCGATGACAATATTAGGGAATTCCCCAAATAGTTTTGCAGTGTTGCCAACCTGCGTTTAGTGCAGTGCAAATACAGCGCTCAATTTAAAAAATGTGGTACAATTTCAAATTATTGTTGTTGATTTTGATACCAATGTTTTTCGTGATAGATATTATACCTAGAGGTTAGGCGGAAATAGCCATGCGCGCAGTTCGGGTCATAAGTCTTGCTGTTGAAGTGGTGTAATTGCGAAATACCTATTTGAGCGCGGGGCCCTCCAATTCGCGGGGCCCGTAGCATTTGCTACTCTTGCTATATGGCTAATCCGGCACTGGTGATATACCGAAACCTGACGACTGCAAAATTCATTAATCTCTCGTTGATGACACTGAGTGGAATTCTTAATTTATTATAGAATGAGGTATGTTATTTAATTTTTTTATATTTGATTTTTATTTAAGTTGCAAATTTTCATTCAGTTATACTTTTTATTCGAGCTGAAGTAAAGTGAGGTTAGCAATGGTGGATATGTTGTCGATAGTGAACACCACAAAATTTGTTAATATTT
The DNA here is from genome assembly GCA_030704895.1 of Henosepilachna vigintioctopunctata. Taxonomy (NCBI): domain Eukaryota; kingdom Metazoa; phylum Arthropoda; class Insecta; order Coleoptera; family Coccinellidae; genus Henosepilachna; species Henosepilachna vigintioctopunctata. Next base: position 3,690,441 of record JARQZJ010000036.1, on the reverse strand, counting down.
TCATACTCCACCTATTGCAAGCGAGAAATGTGTGATTTACCTTATTACTTATTGGTATTATTCAGTTCATTTCCCTTTTTTCTTATTTTTTTATAACGGAATGGCATAGAATTCCTACCACTAAGCGATATGATTGAAAGAAACGTTCAAAGGATGAAAAAATTACTCCATGATCACCCCCATACGCCGCCAATAGCGGCTGACACATTGAAGTGACCATATACTATCGAAAGGGATTTAAATATGTAAACAAAACCATTTATCAAATTTGTGTGAAGTAACTTAGTTTAAAAAATATAGTACTTTTTTGCCCCTATCACCCTTATAGGACGCCCATGACGGCTGCGACATTGAAGTGACCATATAATATCTGAAGGGATTTGAATATGTAATCAAAATCATTCATCAAATTTTTGTGAACTGACTTATTTTAAAAAATACAGCAATTTTACTGCAATTTTTACCCTTACCACCCCTATACGACGTCAATGGCGGCTGCGACATTGAAGTGGCCATATACTATCGGAAGAGATTTTAATATATAGACAAAATCATTCATCAAATTTTGGTGAACGGACTTAGTTTGAAAAATACAGTACTTTTTTACCCGTATTAATCCTATAGGACGCCCATAACTAACTTAGTTTACAAAATAGAGCAATTTTACTGCAATTTTTTGCCCATTCACCCCTTTACGACGCTAATGGCGGCTGCGACATTGAAGTGACCATATAGTATCGAACGGGATTTGAATATGTAAACAAAATCATTTATCAAATTTTTGTGAACCAACTTAGTTTGAAAAATACAGTAATTTTTTGCCCGTATCACCCTTATAGGATGCCCATGACGGTTGCAACATTGGAGTAACCATATACTATCGAAAGAGAATTGAATGTTTAAACAAAATCGTTCATCAAATTTATGTGAACTAACTTAGTTTGAAAAATACAGTACTTTTTTGCCCGTAAACCCCATGACGGTTGCGACATTGACGTGACTATATACTGCAAAAAGGGATTTGAATATGTAATCAAAATCATTCATCAAATTTTTGTGAACTAACTTAGTTTGAAAATACAGCAATTTTACTGCAACTTTTTACCCCTATCACCCCTTTACGATGCCAATAGCGGCTGCGACATTGAAGTGGCCGTATACTATCGAAAGGGATTTGAATATGTACACAAAATCATTCATCAAATTTTAGTAAACTGACTTAGTTCAAAAAATACAGTACTTTTTTACCCGTACCAACCCTATAGGACGCCCATGACGGTTGCGACATTGAAGTGACTATATACTATCGAAAGGGATTTGAATATGTAGTCAAAATCATTCATCAAATTTTTGTGAGCTAACTTGGTTTAAAAATACAGCAATTTTACTGAAATTTTTTGCCCCGATCATTCCTTCAAGACGCCAATAGCGGCTGCGACATTGAAGTGGCCGTATACTATCGAAAGGGATTTGAATATGTACACAAAATCATTCATCAAATTTTAGTAAACTGACTTAGTTCAAAAAATACAGTACTTTTTTACCCGTACCAACCCTATAGGACGCCCATGACGGTTGCGACATTGAAGTGACTATATACTATCGAAAGGGATTTGAATATGTAGTCAAAATCATTCATCAAATTTTTGTGAGCTAACTTGGTTTAAAAATACAGCAATTTTACTGAAATTTTTTGCCCCGATCATTCCTTCAAGACGCCAATAGCGGCTGCGACATTGAAGTGGCCGTATACTATCGAAAGGGATTTAAATATGTACACAAAATCATTCATCAAATTTTAGTAAACTGACTTAGTTCAAAAAATACAGTACTTTTTTACCCGTACCAACCCTATAGGACGCCCATGACGGTTGCGACATTGAAGTGACTATATACTATCGAAAGGGATTTGAATATGTAGTCAAAATCATTCATCAAATTTTTGTGAGCTAACTTGGTTTAAAAATACAGCAATTTTACTGAAATTTTTTGCCCCGATCATTCCTTCAAGACGCCAATAGCGGCTGCGACATTGAAGTGGCCGTATACTATCGAAAGGGATTTAAATATGTACACAAAATCATTCATCAAATTTTTGTGAACTGACTTAGTTCAAAAAATACAGTACTTTTTTACCCGTACCACCCCTATAGGACGCCCATGACGGTTGCGACATTGACGTGACTATATACTTTCGAAAGGGATTTAAATATGTAATAGAAATCATTCATCAAATTTGTGTGAACTAACTTGATTTGAAAAATACAGCAATTTTACTGAAATTTTTTGCCCCGATCATTCCTTCAAGACGCCAAAAGCGGCTGCGACATTGAAGTGGCCGTATACTATCGAAAGGGATTTAAATATGTGGACAAAATCATTCATAAAATTTTTATGAACTTAGTTTTAAAAATACAGCAATTTTACTGAAATTTTTTGCCCCGATCATTCCTTCAAGACGCCAATAGCGGATGCGACATTGAAGTGGCCGTATACTATCGAAAGGGATTTAAATATGTACACAAAATCATTCATCAAATTTTTGTGAACTGACTTAGTTCAAAAAATACAGTACTTTTTACCCGTACCACCCCTATAGGACGCCCAAGACGGTTGCGACATTGAAGTGACTATATACTATCGAAAGGGGTTTGAATATGTAGTCAAAATCATTCATCAATTTTTTGTGAGCTAACTTGGTTTAAAAAATACAGCAATTTTACTGCAATTTTTTGCCCCTATCACCCCTATACGACGCCAATAGCTGCTGCGACATTGAAGTTGCCATATACTATCGAAAGGGATTTAAATATGTAGACAAAATCATTCATAAAATTTTTATGAACTAACTTAGTTTCAAAAATACAGCAATTTTACTGAAATTTTTTGCCCCGATCATTCCTTCAAGACGCCAATAGCGGCTGCGACATTGAAGTGGCCGTATACTATCGAAAGGGATTTAAATATGTGGACAAAATCATTCATAAAATTTTTATGAACTTAGTTTTGAAAATACAGCAATTTTACTGAAATTTTTTGCCCCGATCATTCCTTCAAGACGCCAATAGCGGCTGCCACATTGAAGTGGCCGTATACTATCGAAAGGGATTCAAATATGTGGACAAAATCATTCATAAAATTTTTATGAACTTAGTTTTGAAAATACAGCAATTTTACTGAAATTTTTTGCCCCGATCATTCCTTTAAGACGCCAATAACGGCTGCGACATTGAAGTGGCCGTATACTATCGAAAGGGATTTAAATATGTGGACAAAATCATTCATAAAATTTTTATGAACTTAGTTTTAAAAATACAGCAATTTTACTGAAATTTTTTGCCCCGATCATTCCTTCAAGACGCCAATAGCGGCTGCGACATTGAAGTGGCCGTATACTATCGAAAGGGATTTAAATATGTGGACAAAATCATTCATAAAATTTTTATGAACTTAGTTTTAAAAATACAGCAATTTTACTGAAATTTTTTGCCCTGATCATTCCTTTAAGACGCCAATAGCGGCTGCGACATTGAAGTGGCCGTATACTATCGAAAAGAATTTAAATATGTGGACAAAATCATTCATAAAATTTTTATGAACTTAGTTTAAAAAATACAGCAATTTTACTGCAATTTTTGACCCTATCACCCGCGTCCATTGTCCATTAGCGTCCATTAGCAACCATTAGCGTCCATACGACGCCAATGGCTGCTGCGACATTGAAGTTGCCATATACTATCGAAAGGGATTTAAATATGTGGACAAAATCATTCATAAAATTTTTTTGAACTTGGTTTTAAAAATACAGCAATTTCACTGAAATTTTTTGCCCCGATCATTCCTTCAAGACGCCAATAGCGGCTGCGACATTGAAGTGAAGGTATACTATCGAAAGGGATTTAAATATGTACACAAAATCATTCATCAAATTTTTGTGAACTGACGTAGTTCAAAAAATACAGTACTTTTTTACCCGTACCACCCCTATAGGACGCCCATGACGGTTGCGACATTGAAGTGACTATATACTATCGAAAGGGATTTAAATATGTGGACAAAATCATTCATAAAATTTTTATGAACTTAGTTTTAAAAATCCAGATATTTTACTGAAATTTTTTGCCCCGATCATTCCTTCAAGACGCCAATAGCGGCTGCGACATTGAAGTGGAAGTATACTATCGAAAGGGATTTAAATATGTGGACAAAATCATTCATAAAATTTTTATGAACTTAGTTTTAAAAATCCAGCAATTTTACTGAAATTTTTTGCCCCGATCATTCCTTCAAGACGCCAATAGCGGCTGCGACATTGAAGTGAAGGTATACTATCGAAAGGGATTTAAATATGTACACAAAATCATTCATCAAATTTTTGTGAACTGACGTAGTTCAAAAAATACAGTACTTTTTTACCCGTACCACCCCTATAGGACGCCCATGACGGTTGCGACATTGAAGTGACTATATACTATCGAAAGGGATTTGAATATGTAGTCAAAATCATTCATCAAATTTTTGTGAGCTAAGTTGGTTTAAAAATACAGCAATTTTACTGCAATTTTTTGCCCCTATCACCCCTATACGACGCCAATAGCTGCTGCGACATTGAAGTGGCCGTATACTATCGAAAGGGATTTAAATATGTGGACAAAATCATTCATAAAATTTTTATGATTTTAGTTTTAAAAATACAGCAATTTTACTGAAATTTTTTGCCACGATCATTCCTTTAAGACGCCAATAGCAGCTGCGACATTGAAGTGGCCGTATACTATCGAAAGGGATTTGAATATGTACACAAAATCATTCATCAAATTTTTGTGAACTAACTTAGTTAAAAAAATACAGCAATTTTACTGAAATTTTTTGCCCCTATCATTCCTTCACGACTCCAATGGCGGCTGCGAAATTGAATTGACCATATACTATCGAAAGGGATTCAAATATGTAAACAAAATCGTTTATGAAATTTTTGTGAACTAACTTAGTTTTAAAAATTCAGCACTTTTTTGCTCCTATCACCCATATAGGACGCCCATGACGGCTGCGACATTGAAGTGACCATATACTGTCGAAAGGAAATTAAAGGAAAGGGATTCAATTATGTAAACAAAATCGTTTATTTTTGTGAACTTAGTTTGAAAAATACATTAATTTTTTGCTCATATCACCCGTATAGGACGCCCATGACGGCTGCGACATTGAAGTGACCATATACTGTCGAAAGGAAATTAAAGGAAAGGGATTCAATTATGTAAACAAAATCGTTTATTTTTGTGAACTTAGTTTGAAAAATACATTAATTTTTTGCTCGTATCACCCGTATAGGACGCCCATGACGGCTGCGACATTGAAGTGACCATATACTATCGAAAGGGATTCAAATATGTAAACAAAATCATTTATGAAATTTTTGTGAACTAACTTAGTTTGAAAAATACAGCACTTTTTTGCTCCTATCACCCATATAGGACGCCCATGACGGCTGCGACATTGAAGTGACCATATACTGTCGAAAGGAAATTAAAGGAAAGGGATTCAATTATGTAAACAAAATCGTTTATTTTTGTGAACTTAGTTTGAAAAATACATTAATTTTTTGCTCGTATCACCCGTATAGGACGCCAATGACGGCTGCGACATTGAAGTGACCATATACTATACAAAGGGATTCAAATATGTAGACAAAATCATTTATTACATTTTTGTGAACTAACTTAGTTTAAAAAATATAGCATTTTTTTGCTCCTATCACCCATATAGGACGCCCATGACGGCTGCGACATTGAAGTGACCATATACTGTCGAAAGGAAATTAAAGGAAAGGGATTCAATTATGTAAACAAAATCGTTTATTTTTGTGAACTTAGTTTGAAAAATACATTAATTTTTTCGTATCACCCGTATCACGCCCCGTATAGGACGCCCATGACGGCTGCGACATTGAAGTGACCATATACTGTCGAAAGGACCATATACTGTCGAAAGGAAATTAAAGGAAAGGGATTCAATTATGTAAACAAAATCGTTTATTTTTGTGAACTTAGTTTGAAAAATACATTAATTTTTTGCTCGTATCACCCGTATAGGACGCCCATGACGGCTGCGACATTGAAGTGACCATATACTATCGAAAGGGATTCAAATATGTAAACAAAATCATTTATGAAATTTTGTGAACTAACTTAGTTTAAAAAATACAGCACTTTTTTTGCTCCTATCACCCATATAGGACGCCCATGACGGCTGCGACATTGAAGTGACCATATACTGTCGAAAGGAAATTAAAGGAAAGGGATTCAATTATGTAAACAAAATCGTTTATTTTTGTGAACTTAGTTTGAAAAATACATTAATTTTTTGCTCGTATCACCCGTATAGGACGCCCATGACGGCTGCGACATTGAAGTGACCATATACTGTCGAAAGGAAATTAAAGGAAAGGGATTCAATTATGTAAACAAAATCGTTTATTTTTGTGAACTTAGTTTGAAAAATACATTAATTTTTTGCTCGTATCACCCGTATAGGACGCCCATGACGGCTGCGACATTGAAGTGACCATATACTGTCGAAAGGAAATTAAAGGAAAGGGATTCAATTATGTAAACAAAATCGTTTATTTTTGTGAACTTAGTTTGAAAAATACATTAATTTTTTGCTCGTATCACCCGTATAGGACGCCCATGACGGCTGCGACATTGAAGTGACCATATACTGTCGAAAGGAAATTAAAGGAAAGGGATTCAATTATGTAAACAAAATCGTTTATTTTTGTGAACTTAGTTTGAAAAATACATTAATTTTTTGCTCGTATCACCCGTATAGGACGCCCATGACGGCTGCGACATTGAAGTGACCATATACTGTCGAAAGGAAATTAAAGGAAAGGGATTCAATTATGTAAACAAAATCGTTTATTTTTGTGAACTTAGTTTGAAAAATACATTAATTTTTTGCTCGTATCACCCGTATAGGACGCCCATGACGGCTGCGACATTGAAGTGACCATATACTGTCGAAAGGAAATTAAAGGAAAGGGATTCAATTATGTAAACAAAATCGTTTATTTTTGTGAACTTAGTTTGAAAAATACATTAATTTTTTGCTCGTATCACCCGTATAGGACGCCCATGACGGCTGCGACATTGAAGTGACCATATACTATCGAAAGGGATTCAAATATGTAAACAAAATCATTTATGAAATTTTTGTGAACTAACTTAGTTTAAAAAATACAGCACTTTTTTGCTCCTATCACCCATATAGGACGCCCATGACGGCTGCGACATTGAAGTGACCATATACTGTCGAAAGGAAATTAAAGGAAAGGGATTCAATTATGTAAACAAAATCGTTTATTTTTGTGAACTTAGTTTGAAAAATACATTAATTTTTTGCTCGTATCACCCGTATAGGACGCCCATGACGGCTGCGACATTGAAGTGACCATATACTGTCGAAAGGAAATTAAAGGAAAGGGATTCAATTATGTAAACAAAATCGTTTATTTTTGTGAACTTAGTTTGAAAAATACATTAATTTTTTGCTCGTATCACCCGTATAGGACGCCCATGACGGCTGCGACATTGAAGTGACCATATACTGTCGAAAGGAAATTAAAGGAAAGGGATTCAATTATGTAAACAAAATCGTTTATTTTTGTGAACTTAGTTTGAAAAATACATTAATTTTTTGCTCGTATCACCCGTATAGGACGCCCATGACGGCTGCGACATTGAAGTGACCATATACTGTCGAAAGGAAATTAAAGGAAAGGGATTCAATTATGTAAACAAAATCGTTTATTTTTGTGAACTTAGTTTGAAAAATACATTAATTTTTTGCTCGTATCACCCGTATAGGACGCCCATGACGGCTGCGACATTGAAGTGACCATATACTATCGAAAGGGATTCAAATATGTAAACAAAATCATTTATGAAATTTTTGTGAACTAACTTAGTTTAAAAAATACAGCACTTTTTTGCTCCTATCACCCATATAGGACGCCCATGACGGCTGCGACATTGAAGTGACCATATACTGTCGAAAGGAAATTAAAGGAAAGGGATTCAATTATGTAAACAAAATCGTTTATTTTTGTGAACTTAGTTTGAAAAATACATTAATTTTTTGCTCGTATCACCCGTATAGGACGCCCATGACGGCTGCGACATTGAAGTGACCATATACTATCGAAAGGGATTCAAATATGTAAACAAAATCATTTATGAAATTTTTGTGAACTAACTTAGTTTAAAAATACAGCACTTTTTTGCTCCTATCACCCATATAGGACGCCCATGACGGCTGCGACATTGAAGTGACCATATACTGTCGAAAGGAAATTAAAGGAAAGGGATTCAATTATGTAAACAAAATCGTTTATTTTTGTGAACTTAGTTTGAAAAATACATTAATTTTTTGCTCGTATCACCCGTATAGGACGCCCATGACGGCTGCGACATTGAAGTGACCATATACTATCGAAAGGGATTCAAATATGTAAACAAAATCATTTATGAAATTTTTGTGAACTAACTTAGTTTAAAAAATACAGCACTTTTTTGCTCCTATCACCCATATAGGACGCCCATGACGGCTGCGACATTGAAGTGACCATATACTGTCGAAAGGAAATTAAAGGAAAGGGATTCAATTATGTAAACAAAATCGTTTATTTTTGTGAACTTAGTTTGAAAAATACATTAATTTTTTGCTCGTATCACCCGTATAGGACGCCCATGACGGCTGCGACATTGAAGTGACCATATACTGTCGAAAGGAAATTAAAGGAAAGGGATTCAATTATGTAAACAAAATCGTTTATTTTTGTGAACTTAGTTTGAAAAATACATTAATTTTTTGCTCGTATCACCCGTATAGGACGCCCATGACGGCTGCGACATTGAAGTGACCATATACTATCGAAAGGGATTCAAATATGTAAACAAAATCATTTATGAAATTTTTGTGAACTAACTTAGTTTAAAAAATACAGCACTTTTTTGCTCCTATCACCCATATAGGACGCCCATGACGGCTGCGACATTGAAGTGACCATATACTGTCGAAAGGAAATTAAAGGAAAGGGATTCAATTATGTAAACAAAATCGTTTATTTTTGTGAACTTAGTTTGAAAAATACATTAATTTTTTGCTCGTATCACCCGTATAGGACGCCCATGACGTCTGCGACATTGAAGTGACCATATACTATCGAAAGGGATTCAAATATGTAAACAAAATCATTTATGAAATTTTTGTATACTAACTTAGTTTAAAAAATACAGCACTTTTTTGCTCCTATCACCCATATAGGACGCCCATGACGGCTGCGACATTGAAGTGACCATATACTGTCGAAAGGAAATTAAAGGAAAGGGATTCAATTATGTAAACAAAATCGTTTATTTTTGTGAACTTAGTTTGAAAAATACATTAATTTTTTGCTCGTATCACCCGTATAGGACGCCCATGACGGCTGCGACATTGAAGTGACCATATACTATCGAAAGGGATTCAAATATGTAAACAAAATCATTTATGAAATTTCTGTGAACTAACTTAGTTTAAAAAATACAGCACTTTTTTGCTCCTATCGCCCATATAGGACGCCCATGACGGCTGCGACATTGAAGTGACCATATACTGTCGAAAGGAAATTAAAGGAAAGGGATTCAATTATGTAAACAAAATCGTTTATTTTTGTGAACTTAGTTTGAAAAATACATTAATTTTTTGCTCGTATCACCCGTATAGGACGCCCATGACGGCTGCGACATTGAAGTGACCATATACTATCGAAAGGGATTCAAATATGTAAACAAAATCGTTTATTTTTGTGAACTTAGTTTGAAAAATACATTAATTTTTTGCTCGTATCACCCGTATAGGACGCCCATGACGGCTGCGACATTGAAGTGACCATATACTGTCGAAAAGAAATTAAAGGAAAGGGATTCAATTATGTAAACAAAATCGTTTATTTTTGTGAACTTAGTTTGAAAAATACATTAATTTTTTGCTCGTATCACCCGTATAGGACGCCCATGACGGCTGCGACATTGAAGTGACCATATACTGTCGAAAGGAAATTAAAGGAAAGGGATTCAATTATGTAAACAAAATCGTTTATTTTTGTGAACTTAGTTTGAAAAATACATTAATTTTTTGCTCGTATCACCCCTATAGGACGCCCATGACGGCTGCGACATTGAAGTGACCATATACTGTCGAAAGGAAATTAAAGGAAAGGGATTCAATTATGTAAACAAAATCGTTTATTTTTGTGAACTAACTTAGTTTGAAAAATACATTAATTTTTTGCTCGTATCACCCGTATAGGACGCCCATGACGGCTGCGACATTGAAGTGACCATATACTGTCGAAAGGAAATTAAAGGAAAGGGATTCAATTATGTAAACAAAATCGTTTATTTTTGTGAACTTAGTTTGAAAAATACATTAATTTTTTGCTCGTATCACCCGTATAGGACGCCCATGACGGCTGCGACATTGAAGTGACCATATACTATCGAAAGGGATTCAAATATGTAAACAAAATCATTTATGAAATTTTTGTGAACTAACTTAGTTTAAAAAATACAGCACTTTTTTGCTCCTATCGCCCATATAGGACGCCCATGACGGCTGCGACATTGAAGTGACCATATACTGTCGAAAGGAAATTAAAGGAAAGGGATTCAATTATGTAAACAAAATCGTTTATTTTTGTGAACTTAGTTTGAAAAATACATTAATTTTTTGCTCGTATCACCCGTATAGGACGCCCATGACGGCTGCGACATTGAAGTGAACATATACTATCGAAAGGGATTCAAATATGTAAACAAAATCGTTTATTTTTGTGAACTTAGTTTGAAAAATACATTAATTTTTTGCTCGTATCACCCGTATAGGACGCCCATGACGGCTGCGACATTGAAGTGACCATATACTGTCGAAAAGAAATTAAAGGAAAGGGATTCAATTATGTAAACAAAATCGTTTATTTTTGTGAACTTAGTTTGAAAAATACATTAATTTTTTGCGCGTATCACCCGTATAGGACGCCCATGACGGCTGCTACATTGAAGTGACCATATACTGTCGAAAGGAAATTAAAGGAAAGGGATTCAATTATGTAAACAAAATCGTTTATTTTTGTGAACTTAGTTTGAAAAATACATTAATTTTTTGCTCGTATCACCCCTATAGGAGGCCCATGACGGCTGCGACATTGAAGTGACCATATACTGTCGAAAGGAAATTAAAGGAAAGGGATTCAATTATGTAAACAAAATCGTTTATTTTTGTGAACTCAGTTTGAAAAATACATTAATTTTTTGCTCGTATCACCCGTATAGGACGCCCATGACGGCTGCGACATTGAAGTGACCATATACTGTCGAAAGGAAATTAAAGGAAAGGGATTCAATTATGTAAACAAAATCGTTTATTTTTGTGAACTTAGTTCGAAAAATACATTAATTTTTTGCTCGTATCACCCGTATAGGACGCCCATGACGGCTGCGACATTGAAGTGACCATATACTATCGAAAGGGATTCAAATATGTAAACAAAATCATTTATGAAATTTTTGTGAACTAACTTAGTTTAAAAAATACAGCACTTTTTTTGCTCCTATCACCCATATAGGACGCCCATGACGGCTGCGACATTGAAGTGACCATATACTGTCGAAAGGAAATTAAAGGAAAGGGATTCAATTATGTAAACAAAATCGTTCATTTTTGTGAACTTAGTTCGAAAAATACATTAATTTTTTGCTCGTATCACCCGTATAGGACGCCCATGACGGCTGCGACATTGAAGTGACCATATACTATCGAAAGGGATTCAAATATGTAAACAAAATCATTTATGAAATTTTTGTGAACTAACTTAGTTTGAAAAATACAGCACTTTTTTGCTCCTATCACCCATATAGGACGCCCATGACGGCTGCGACATTGAAGTGACCATATACTGTCGAAAGGAAATTAAAGGAAAGGAATTCAATTATGTAAACAAAATCGTTTAATTTTGTGAACTCAGTTTGAAAAATACATTAATTTTTTGCTCGTATCACCCGTATAGGACGCACATGACGGCTGCGACATTGAAGTGACCATATACTATCGAAAGGGATTCAAATATGTAAACAAAATCATTTATGAAATTTTTGTGAACTAACTTAGTTTAAAAAATACAGCACTTTTTTGCTCCTATCACCCATATAGGACGCCCATGACGGCTGCGACATTGAAGTGACCATATACTGTCGAAAGGAAATTAAAGGAAAGGGATTCAATTATGTAAACAAAATCGTTTATTTTTGTGAACTTAGTTTGAAAAATACATTAATTTTTTGCTCGTATCACCATTATAGGACGCCCATGACGGCTGCGACATTGAAGTGACCATATACTATCGAAAGGGATTCAAATATGTAAACAAAATCATTCATGAAATTTTTGTGAACTAACTTAGTTTAAAAAATACAGCACTTTTTTGCTCCTATCACCCATATAGGACGCCCATGACGGCTGCGACATTGAAGTGACCATATACTGTCGAAAGGAAATTAAAGGAAAGGGATTCAATTATGTAAACAAAATCGTTTATTTTTGTGAACTTAGTTTGAAAAATACATTAATTTTTTGCTCGTATCACCCCTATAGGACGCCCATGACGGCTGCGACATTGAAGTGACCATATACTGTCGAAAGGAAATTGAAGGAAAAGGATTCAATTATGTAAACAAAATCGTTTATTTTTGTGAACTTAGTTTGAAAAATACATTAATTTTTTGCTCGTATCACCCGTATAGGATGCCCATGACGGCTGCGACATTGAAGTGACCATATACTGTCGAAAGGAAATTAAAGGAAAGGGATTCAATTATGTAAACAAAATCGTTTATTTTTGTGAACTTAGTTCGAAAAATACATCAATTTTTTGCTCGTATCACCCGTATAGGACGCCCATGACGGCTGCGACATTGAAGTGACCATATACTATCGAAAGGGATTCAAATATGTAAACAAAATCATTTATGAAATTTTTGTGAACTAACTTAGTTTAAAAAATACAGCACTTTTTTGCTCCTATCACCCATATAGGACGCCCATGACGGCTGCGACATTGAAGTGACCATATACTGTCGAAAGGAAATTAAAGGAAAGGGATTCAATTATGTAAACAAAATCGTTTTCATAACTTACTTTGAAAAATACATTAATTTTTTGCTCGTATCACCCGTATAGGACGCCCATGACGGCTGCGACATTGAAGTGACCATATACTGTCGAAAGGAAATTAAAGGAAAGGGATTCAATTATGTAAACAAAATCGTTCATTTTTGTGAACTTAGTTTGAAAAATACATTAATTTTTTGCTCGTATCACCCGTATAGGACGCCCATGACGGCTGCGACATTGAAGTGACCATATACTATCGAAAGGGATTCAAATATGTAAACAAAATCATTTATGAAATTTTTGTGAACTAACTTAGTTTGAAAAATACAGCACTTTTTTGCTCCTATCACCCATATAGGACGCCCATGACGGCTGCGACATTGAAGTGACCATATACTGTCGAAAGGAAATTAAAGGAAAGGGATTCAATTATGTAAACAAAATCGTTTAATTTTGTGAACTTAGTTTGAAAAATACATTAATTTTTTGCTCGTATCACCCGTATAGGACGCCCATGACGGCAGCGACATTGAAGTGACCATATACTATCGAAAGGGATTCAAATATGTAAACAAAATCATTTATGAAATTTTTGTGAACTAACTTAGTTTAAAAAATACAGCACTTTTTTGCTCCTATCACCCATATAGGACGCCCATGACGGCTGCGACATTGAAGTGACCATATACTGTCGAAAGGAAATTAAAGGAAAGGGATTCAATTATGTAAACAAAATCGTTTATTTTTGTGAACTTAGTTTGAAAAATACATTAATTTTTTGCTCGTATCACCCGTATAGGACGCCCATGACGGCTGCGACATTGAAGTGACCATATACTATCGAAAGGGATTCAAATATGTAAACAAAATCATTTATGAAATTTTTGTGAACTAACTTAGTTTAAAAAATACAGCACTTTTTTGCTCCTAACACCCATATTAGACGCCCATGACGGCTGCCACATTGAAGTGACCATATACTGTCGAAAGGAAATTAAAGGAAAGGGATTCAATTATGTAAACAAAATCGTTTATTTTTGTGAACTTAGTTTGAAAAATACATTAATTTTTTGCTCGTATCACCCGTATAGGACGCCCATGACGGCTGCGACATTGAAGTGACCATATACTATCGAAAGGGATTCAAATATGTAAACAAAATCATTTATGAAATTTTTGTGAACTAACTTAGTTTAAAAAATACAGCACTTTTTTGCTCCTAACACCCATATTAGACGCCCATGACGGCTGCCACATTGAAGTGACCATATACTGTCGAAAGGAAATTAGAGGAAAGGGATTCAATTATGTAAACAAAATCGTTTATTTTTGTGAACTTAGTTTGAAAAATACATTAATTTTTTGCTCGTATCACCCGTATAGGACGCCCATGACGGCTGCGACATTGAAGTGACCATATACTATCGAAAGGGATTCAAATATGTAAACAAAATCATTTATGAAATTTTTGTGAACTAACTTAGTTTAAAAAATACAGCACTTTTTTGCTCCTATCACCCATATAGGACGCCCATGACGGCTGCGACATTGAAGTGACCATATACTGTCGAAAGGAAATTAAAGGAAAGGGATTCAATTATGTAAACAAAATCGTTTATTTTTGTGAACTTAGTTTGAAAAATACATTAATTTTTTGCTCGTATCACCCGTATAGGACGCCCATGACGGCTGCGACATTGAAGTGACCATATACTGTCGAAAGGAAATTAAAGGAAAGGGATTCAATTATGTAAACAAAATCGTTTATTTTTGTGAACTTAGTTTGAAAAATACATTAATTTTTTGCTCGTATCACCCGTATAGGACGCCCATGACGGCTGCGACATTGAAGTGACCATATACTGTCGAAAGGAAATTAAAGGAAAGGGATTCAATTATGTAAACAAAATCGTTTATTTTTGTGAACTTAGTTTGAAAAATACATTAATTTTTTGCTCGTATCACCCGTATAGGACGCCCATGACGGCTGCGACATTGAAGTGACCATATACTGTCGAAAGGAAATTAAAGGAAAGGGATTCAATTATGTAAACAAAATCGTTTATTTTTGTGAACTTAGTTTGAAAAATACATTAATTTTTTGCTCGTATCACCCGTATAGGACGCCCATGACGGCTGCGACATTGAAGTGACCATATACTGTCGAAAGGAAATTAAAGGAAAGGGATTCAATTATGTAAACAAAATCGTTTATTTTTGTGAACTTAGTTTGAAAAATACATTAATTTTTTGCTCGTATCACCCGTATAGGACGCCCATGACGGCTGCGACATTGAAGTGACCATATACTGTCGAAAGGAAATTAAAGGAAAGGGATTCAATTATGTAAACAAAATCGTTTATTTTTGTGAACTTAGTTTGAAAAATACATTAATTTTTTGCTCGTATCACCCGTATAGGACGCCCATGACGGCTGCGACATTGAAGTGACCATATACTGTCGAAAGGAAATTAAAGGAAAGGGATTCAATTATGTAAACAAAATCGTTTATTTTTGTGAACTTAGTTTGAAAAATACATTAATTTTTTGCTCGTATCACCCGTATAGGACGCCCATGACGGCTGCGACATTGAAGTGACCATATACTGTCGAAAGGAAATTAAAGGAAAGGGATTCAATTATGTAAACAAAATCGTTTATTTTTGTGAACTTAGTTTGAAAAATACATTAATTTTTTGCTCGTATCACCCGTATAGGACGCCCATGACGGCTGCGACATTGAAGTGACCATATACTATCGAAAGGGATTCAAATATGTAAACAAAATCATTTATGAAATTTTTGTGAACTAACTTAGTTTGAAAAATACAGCACTTTTTTGCTCCTATCACCCATATAGGACGCCCATGACGGCTGCGACATTGAAGTGACCATATACTGTCGAAAGGAAATTAAAGGAAAGGGATTCAATTATGTAAACAAAATCGTTTATTTTTGTGAACTTAGTTTGAAAAATACATTAATTTTTTGCTCGTATCACCCGTATAGGACGCCCATGACGGCTGCGACATTGAAGTGACCATATACTATCGAAAGGGATTCAAATATGTAAACAAAATCATTTATGAAATTTTTGTGAACTAACTTAGTTTAAAAAATACAGCACTTTTTTGCTCCTATCACCCATATAGGACGCCCATGACGGCTGCGACATTGAAGTGACCATATACTGTCGAAAGGAAATTAAAGGAAAGGGATTCAATTATGTAAACAAAATCGTTTATTTTTGTGAACTTAGTTTGAAAAATACATTAATTTTTTGCTCGTATCACCCGTATAGGACGCCCATGACGGCTGCGACATTGAAGTGACCATATACTATCGAAAGGGATTCAAATATGTAAACAAAATCATTTATGAAATTTTTGTGAACTAACTTAGTTTAAAAATACAGCACTTTTTTGCTCCTATCACCCATATAGGACGCCCATGACGGCTGCGACATTGAAGTGACCATATACTGTCGAAAGGAAATTAAAGGAAAGGGATTCAATTATGTAAACAAAATCGTTTATTTTTGTGAACTTAGTTTGAAAAATACATTAATTTTTTGCTCGTATCACCCGTATAGGACGCCCATGACGGCTGCGACATTGAAGTGACCATATACTATCGAAAGGGATTCAAATATGTAAACAAAATCATTTATGAAATTTTTGTATACTAACTTAGTTTAAAAAATACAGCACTTTTTTGCTCCTATCACCCATATAGGACGCCCATGACGGCTGCGACATTGAAGTGACCATATACTGTCGAAAGGAAATTAAAGGAAAGGGATTCAATTATGTAAAATCAAAATCGTTTGAAAAATTTTTTTGAACTTAGTTTGAAAAAAATACATTAATTTTTGCTCGTATCACCTTTTTTGCTCCTATATAGGACGCCCATGACGGCTGCGACATTGAAGTGACCATATACTGTCGAAAGGAAATTAAAGGAAAGGGATTCAATTATGTAAACAAAATCGTTTATTTTTGTGAACTTAGTTTGAAAAATACATTAATTTTTTGCTCGTATCACCCGTATAGGACGCCCATGACGGCTGCGACATTGAAGTGACCATATACTATCGAAAGGGATTCAAATATGTAAACGAAATCATTTATGAAATTCTTGTGAACTAACTTAGTTTAAAAAATACAGCACTTTTTTGCTCCTATCGCCCATATAGGACGCCCATGACGGCTGCGACATTGAAGTGACCATATACTGTCGAAAGGAAATTAAAGGAAAGGGATTCAATTATGTAAACAAAATCGTTTATTTTTGTGAACTTAGTTTGAAAAATACATTAATTTTTTGCTCGTATCACCCGTATAGGACGCCCATGACGGCTGCGACATTGAAGTGACCATATACTATCGAAAGGGATTCAAATATGTAAACAAAATCGTTTATTTTTGTGAACTTAGTTTGAAAAATACATAAATTTTTTGCTCGTATCACCCGTATAGGACGCCCGTGACGGCTGCGACATTGAAGTGACCATATACTGTCGAAAAGAAATTAAAGGAAAGGGATTCAATTATGTAAACAAAATCGTTTATTTTTGTGAACTTACTTTGAAAAATACATTAATTTTTTGCTCGTATCACCCGTATAGGACGCCCATGACGGCTGCTACATTGAAGTGACCATATACTGTCGAAAGGAAATTAAAGGAAAGGGATTCAATTATGTAAACAAAATCGTTTATTTTTGTGAACTTAGTTTGAAAAATACATTAATTTTTTGCTCGTATCACCCCTATAGGAGGCCCATGACGGCTGCGACATTGAAGTGACCATATACTGTCGAAAGGAAATTAAAGGAAAGGGATTCAATAATGTAAACAAAATCGTTTATTTTTGTGAACTTAGTTTGAAAAATACATTAATTTTTTGCTGGTATCACCCGTATAGGACGCCCATGACGGCTGCGACATTGAAGTGACCATATACTGTCGAAAGGAAATTAAAGGAAAGGGATTCAATTATGTAAACAAAATCGTTTATTTTTGTGAACTTTGTTCGAAAAATACATTAATTTTTTGCTCGTATCACCCGTATAGGACGCCCATGACGGCTGCGACATTGAAGTGACCATATACTATCGAAAGGGATTCAAATATGTAAACAAAATCATTTATGAAATTTTTGTGAACTAACTTAGTTTAAAAAATACAGCACTTTTTTTGCTCCTATCACCCATATAGGACGCCCATGACGGCTGCGACATTGAAGTGACCATATACTGTCGAAAGGAAATTAAAGGAAAGGGATTCAATTATGTAAACAAAATCGTTCATTTTTGTGAACTTAGTTCGAAAAATACATTAATTTTTTGCTCGTATCACCCGTATAGGACGCCCATGACGGCTGCGACATTGAAGTGACCATATACTATCGAAAGGGATTCAAATATGTAAACAAAATCATTTATGAAATTTTTGTGAACTAACTTAGTTTGAAAAATACAGCACTTTTTTGCTCATATCACCCATATAGGACGCCCATGACGGCTGCGACATTGAAGTGACCATGTACTGTCGAAAGGAAATTAAAGGAAAGGGATTCAATTATGTAAACAAAATCGTTTAATTTTGTGAACTCAGTTTGAAAAATACATTAATTTTTTGCTCGTATCACCCGTATAGGACGCCCATGACGGCTGCGACATTGAAGTGACCATATACTATCGAAAGGGATTCAAATATGTAAACAAAATCATTTATGAAATTTTTGTGAACTAACTTAGTTTAAAAAATACAGCACTTTTTTGCTCCTATCACCCATATAGGACGCCCATGACGGCTGCGACATTGAAGTGACCATATACTGTCGAAAGGAAATTAAAGGAAAGGGATTCAATTATGTAAACAAAATCGTTCATTTTTGTGAACTTAGTTTGAAAAATACATTAATTTTTTGCTCGTATCACCCGTATAGGACGCCCATGACGGCTGCGACATTGAAGTGACCATATACTATCGAAAGGGATTCAAATATGTAAACAAAATCATTTATGAAATTTTTGTGAACTAACTTAGTTTGAAAAATACAGCACTTTTTTGCTCCTATCACCCATATAGGACGCCCATGACGGCTGCGACATTGAAGTGACCATATACTGTCGAAAGGAAATTAAAGGAAAGGGATTCAATTATGTAAACAAAATCGTTTATTTTGTGAACTTAGTTTGAAAAATACATTAATTTTTTGCTCGTATCACCCGTATAGGACGCCCATGACGGCTGCGACATTGAAGTGACCATATACTATCGAAAGGGATTCAAATATGTAAACAAAATCATTTATGAAATTTTTGTGAACTAACTTAGTTTAAAAAATACAGCACTTTTTTGCTCCTATCACCCATATAGGACGCCCATGACGGCTGCGACATTGAAGTGACCATATACTGTCGAAAGGAAATTAAAGGAAAGGGATTCAATTATGTAAACAAAATCGTTCATTTTTGTGAACTTAGTTTGAAAAATACATTAATTTTTTGCTCGTATCACCCGTATAGGACGCCCATGACGGCTGCGACATTGAAGTGACCATATACTATCGAAAGGGATTCAAATATGTAAACAAAATCATTCATGAAATTTTTGTGAACTAACTTAGTTTAAAAAATACAGCACTTTTTTGCTCCTATCACCCATATAGGACGCCCATGACGGCTGCGACATTGAAGTGACCATATACTGTCGAAAGGAAATTAAAGGAAAGGGATTCAATTATGTAAACAAAATCGTTTATTTTTGTGAACTTAGTTTGAAAAATACATTAATTTTTTGCTCGTATCACCCCTATAGGACGCCCATGACGGCTGCGACATTGAAGTGACCATATACTGTCGAAAGGAAATTAAAGGAAAGGGATTCAATAATGTAAACAAAATCGTTTATTTTTGTGAACTTAGTTTGAAAAATACATTAATTTTTTGCTCGTATCACCCGTATAGGACGCCCATGACGGCTGCGACATTGAAGTGACCATATACTGTCGAAAGGAAATTAAAGGAAAGGGATTCAATTATGTAAACAAAATCGTTTATTTTTGTGAACTTAGTTTGAAAAATACATTAATTTTTTGCTCGTATCACCCCTATAGGACGCCCATGACGGCTGCGACATTGAAGTGACCATATACTGTCGAAAGGAAATTAAAGGAAAGGGATTCAATTATGTAAACAAAATCGTTTATTTTTGTGAACTTAGTTTGAAAAATACATTAATTTTTTGCTCGTATCACCCCTATAGGAGGCCCATGACGGCTGCGACATTGAAGTGACCATATACTGTCGAAAGGAAATTAAAGGAAAGGGATTCAATAATGTAAACAAAATCGTTTATTTTTGTGAACTTAGTTTGAAAAATACATTAATTTTTTGCTGGTATCACCCGTATAGGACGCCCATGACGGCTGCGACATTGAAGTGACCATATACTGTCGAAAGGAAATTAAAGGAAAGGGATTCAATTATGTAAACAAAATCGTTCATTTTTGTGAACTTAGTTCGAAAAATACATTAATTTTTTGCTCGTATCACCCGTATAGGACGCCCATGACGGCTGCGACATTGAAGTGACCATATACTATCGAAAGGGATTCAAATATGTAAACAAAATCATTTATGAAATTTTTGTGAACTAACTTAGTTTGAAAAATACAGCACTTTTTTGCTCATATCACCCATATAGGACGCCCATGACGGCTGCGACATTGAAGTGACCATATACTGTCGAAAGGAAATTAAAGGAAAGGGATTCAATTATGTAAACAAAATCGTTTAATTTTGTGAACTCAGTTTGAAAAATACATTAATTTTTTGCTCGTATCACCCGTATAGGACGCCCATGACGGCTGCGACATTGAAGTGACCATATACTATCGAAAGGGATTCAAATATGTAAACAAAATCATTTATGAAATTTTTGTGAACTAACTTAGTTTAAAAAATACAGCACTTTTTTGCTCCTATCACCCATATAGGACGCCCATGACGGCTGCGACATTGAAGTGACCATATACTGTCGAAAGGAAATTAAAGGAAAGGGATTCAATTATGTAAACAAAATCGTTCATTTTTGTGAACTTAGTTTGAAAAATACATTAATTTTTTGCTCGTATCACCCGTATAGGACGCCCATGACGGCTGCGACATTGAAGTGACCATATACTATCGAAAGGGATTCAAATATGTAAACAAAATCATTTATGAAATTTTTGTGAACTAACTTAGTTTAAAAAATACAGCACTTTTTTGCTCCTAACACCCATATTAGACGCCCATGACGGCTGCCACATTGAAGTGACCATATACTGTCGAAAGGAAATTAAAGGAAAGGGATTCAATTATGTAAACAAAATCGTTCATTTTTGTGAACTTAGTTTGAAAAATACATTAATTTTTTGCTCGTATCACCCGTATAGGACGCCCATGACGGCTGCGACATTGAAGTGACCATATACTATCGAAAGGGATTCAAATATGTAAACAAAATCATTTATGAAATTTTTGTGAACTAACTTAGTTTAAAAAATACAGCACTTTTTTGCTCCTAACACCCATATTAGACGCCCATGACGGCTGCCACATTGAAGTGACCATATACTGTCGAAAGGAAATTAGAGGAAAGGGATTCAATTATGTAAACAAAATCGTTTATTTTTGTGAACTTAGTTTGAAAAATACATTAATTTTTTGCTCGTATCACCCGTATAGGACGCCCATGACGGCTGCGACATTGAAGTGACCATATACTATCGAAAGGGATTCAAATATGTAAACAAAATCATTTATGAAATTTTTGTGAACTAACTTAGTTTAAAAAATACAGCACTTTTTTGCTCCTAACACCCATATTAGACGCCCATGACGGCTGCCACATTGAAGTGACCATATACTGTCGAAAGGAAATTAGAGGAAAGGGATTCAATTATGTAAACAAAATCGTTTATTTTTGTGAACTTAGTTTGAAAAATACATTAATTTTTTGCTCGTATCACCCGTATAGGACACCCATGACGGCTGCGACATTGAAGTGACCATATACTGTCGAAAGGAAATTAAAGGAAAGGGATTCAATTATGTAAACAAAATCGTTTATTTTTGTGAACTTAGTTTGAAAAATACATTAATTTTTTGCTCGTATCACCCGTATAGGACGCCCATGACGGCTGCGACATTGAAGTGACCATATACTGTCGAAAGGAAATTAAAGGAAAGGGATTCAATTATGTAAACAAAATCGTTTATTTTTGTGAACTTAGTTTGAAAAATACATTAATTTTTTGCTTGTATCACCCGTATAGGACGCCCATGACGGTTGCGACAGAGAAGTGACCATACTGTCGAAAGGAATTTAAGAATGTAAATAAAATCATCTATCAAATTTTTGTGAGCTAACAATAATAAGTACAAAACACTATATAATCTACCAACACTATCGACATTTTCGAAATATACAAAAAAAGGGAAATAAGTCAGTTTCAGCAACTGATGATACTTGATGACCGATGACTGATATGAGTTGTGATTTCGAAGTTCTTATATACCTACACATCTTGAGGCGTGTGACACCTTTAGGTACGATTCGTTGGTGGGATTTCGTTGCTAACTTCGTACCGGCCAATATCAAACCCAAATCATAGTTCTCTTTTCTACCACTGGCTACACAAATGTTCAGGACGTTATTATTATTATCTGACGTGAATACGCGCTGGCTCGCTAATGTTAAAATTATAATTAAATATAAATATTTATTTCTGAGCTGTCAATAGCAACAAGACTGCCCGCGTAAATTTTTTCAGGTCGCGCCCTGCAGGCATAATATCTGTTCCTTAAATTGATACAATTCTTTCAACATTACGTTAGGACTCCTTATATCTATACTTCGTGATGCTATGACTTAATGTTTATTTTCTTAGCAATTATTACTAATTCTTAGGTATTATGACAATTACTTCAATGACCATCTACACAATAAACTGACTAATCCACCAGGCCTGCATCACTACAGATCTTGAATTAATTTTCAGTACCGGGTGGAATTGTTGGGATGTTTGTAATAATATATTGACGTATTTTGTTTGTCAAAAGATTAAATTTTATTTGGAAGGTTTGATATAGACTGAACGAGGAATTGAAGTAGGTATAGCATGTGCAGAGTGCCCTTAAACAATACATTATATGGATACATAAATTAACATAACAATGGGGAAATTAATGATGGGATAATGATGTTAAAAAAACTGTTGAGAAGCGATTTATCTATATTATTATAATTTAATTTTAGATGGTGCAAGAAAATAAGTTAATTTATTCACTGGTAGGATTGACTATGTCTTCATAGAAATTAAGTGGAAAGTTTCTAATGAAACCTGTACAGGGCGTGAGTAGAATTGACGGCAATTATTTACATTATTTCTACAGAAAAAAAATTATGAGGGGGATCTCCTCTTTCTCCACATTCACATAGGTCGTCGTTTTTGACAAGGATTTTGTAGAGATGAGTTGGATAACAGCAATGAGTGGACCTCCGTCTACAGAATGTTGTAATATATTTTCTTGGACTATGATACCATGGTTTAATATATTTTCTTTGGCTGTAATACCATGGTTCAATATATAGTGAATTGAGTTTTATCATGGAAGTATACAAAGAGCTCTTTGTATTGTATGAATATTCTTGTTAAAATATGTGAAACCCACCTTTATCTGAGTGAAAAGGAAATTTGTGTTTTTCAAAGTATTTGCGGTCAATAATTGAGAAAAATAGTACTTTGCGCCGACGTTATCTGCTGTCATCATACGAACGTCCGTTATCTGACGTTGAAAAGACGTCATTCAATGGTCGAATAACGTCGCTAACCAAAATTGACCCTAATAAGACGTCATGTTAGGTCAGCTTGCTACCTGGGAGCCCTTGATAGAGCCTAACTCTAAACACTCCTCTTTCCATATTTCCAAAACTACCCTCTGAAACATTGGCCAAAATTCAGAGGCGTCTACCTTTAATTGAAAAGGAACTTGGTTTGAGGCTCCCAACTTAGCCAGATGATCTGCCCATTCATTTCCTGATATATATCCTTGTGTGGCTAGATATTCACAGAAGTATAATATTGAAAAAACTCTGAATTAATGATCGTATTTTATCACGGATTTGAAGTGCGATGTAATTATTTTTGGCGCCAACTTTCATCTTACATCTTCTGGAATGCGCTTCAAGAATCTGAAATTTCAAGGCAATTCTGAAAAGAATGTGCTTCGATGAGCTTTATGACTTTGAAATTAAATATTTTTGTTGGAAATTACAAAAGTTCACAGTATTCTGTGTTTTGTTGCCGTTAGCGCCATCTATCTTTATATACTTTGTTGAATACGTATTTGTCCTCTCTTAGTTTTTAGTCTTAATATACATTCATTCGTGACAACAAGTGTACTTATTATATTATTATTATATTTCCGTACTTATTTTCGTAAACTGCTATACATTCTGCAATATTCACAACAATTAAATCTGCTGAACATATGTTGAAGAAGATAGGAATATTAGCCGGACTAAATATTCTTATACAGACTTGATTGTTTTTCTTGGATGCATCCGTAAAAATCAACCGATAGGAGAATATCACTCCTATCTATAATTTTCAGTTGAAACTTAAGAGAATTATCCAATGCAGATTTGAGTAATTTGAAAGATCTCTACACATAGTGTAGAGATGAATAGTGTATGTCTATTTCTTGGTCAAAACATGGTAATCGATCCGGAGAGTATATGTGTTCAAGAGACGCAAGAATGGGAAATGCCTGAAAAAAAGAGGTATCTCTGTTCCAACCGAGCGCTCTGCCTAAAATTCAGAGATGTAACTTTTAGATATTTTGAAGGGATTTCCTTGAAAATTTCGAGGTTTTTCCATTCTGATTAGAGCTCCCCGAGCCCCACGTAGAACTCTGAGCATTGAGATCACCACATATATGGAGGAATTGAATTCATGTGTAAGTCATTCCATGTGGACACATCCATTATAGCATCAGGAGAACAATATATGTTGATGATTGTAAGATTTCCTAGTCGGAGGGTTTGAAGTTGATCTTTATCTGGAACATTAAAATACGTGATATTAATCCCGGAAAATTCAAGAGAGGATCGAATGAAAGAAGCTATACTTCTCCGTTCAATATATATAATGTTATTATTTTCTGTAATTGGGTGTTATACCTGTTGAAAATAAAGAACTTATTATGTTACGATTACCATTACGGTCCGGTCTTAATACAAAGTAACCAGGAATGTGAAGATTATAGTTTTGAAGTAACCATGTTTCTGTAAGCAACGTATTTCAGGAAAAAAATCCTCAATTTTGTTCTTTAATTTTGGTGTGTTAGAATGTATTGATCTAATGCTCCACTGTATGATGAGTTTCAAATCGAGTTCCGAGTGTAGGAGTATATACGTCGCGTTTCTCTTGCTCTCAATAAACTCGTTAATATAGTTGGTTTTATAGTGAAATATTGTGCAATTTTATTTGTATCAATAAAATATATAGGTATGCATTAGCACGAATCCTTAATGAACATTTTATCACTGTTTCAGTTGCGAAGTTGGTGTATAATAATTAATAATTACAATGTCTATTTGCGTTATGTGCAATAAAGTAATAACAAATAATGCACCGGCTCTCGCTTGTTCGGGTTTCTGTGGTTCCTCTTACCATGCTAATTCCAACTGTTCCGATTTGTCCGATAAGCAGATGACTACGTTGAACAGGCGTGCAGTGGCCATGTTAGCCATGCCGCAGATCACTTAGGAGTCGTACCCGATCGAATGCTGAGATGGGAGACACAGCGCCGATAGATGATGTGAATCCGGTTCAAAGCATGCTGGAACTTATGGAGTCATGAATCTCTTACGAGATGCTGTGATTTCTGTACCGACAAAATCTCGGATTTTGAGCGGAAAATGCAGAAATTTGATAATTTTTTTAAGACTACGGAAGCTCTGAAAGCGGAAAACGTCGTAATAAAGCAAGAAATTTCTCAGAAAGTTTCTCAGTCTGAGCACCTTTGAGCAGCTCAATCGTTCATACAATGTAGAGATGCAGGATATACCAGAAAAGTCCAACGAGAATTTGATCTCAATTGTGAATAATATTGCGAACATGTTTAATTTTATGTTAGAAGCATCGATGACAGATACATATATAGGGTCCAAACTCAGGTAGAAGGCAAACCTAAAAATATAATTGTAAGATTCTTATCTAAACTCTCCCCTGACGGCGTTTTATCAGCTGATAGGGTTGCCAGAAGAAATGTTGGACATAATCATGGATTCAGACTCGAGGAAGTTCTCAGCACATTCTATTTAAATGAACTTATATCCCCTCAAACCAAGTTGCTTCTGAAACAAGCTCGGTAGAATGTCAAAACTAGAAGTTACAAGTTCGTATGGGTCCAGAACGGCAACATAGTTGTTAAAAAAGAAGAAAACTAATCTATTGTATGTATTGCCATTAGGGATGATCTCAGTCACCTATAAAGTTGTTTGCTTGCCCTTGCTGTTATTTGTGTCGAAAAGCTATGACTTTACTATCATATATCTATATTTGAATACTAGGGGCTTAAGAACGGAGTTAACTGATTTAGGAGAACCTTTATATGGGATGCCTTGATGTTCTATGTGCCACTGAATCTTGGCTGAGAAGTACTGTTTTCGACCAAACGTCGAAGAACGCAAATTTTGATGGGGTGGTAAATATGCGGCAGATTCAGTGCGAGAATATTAAAGTGATGCGGAAGATATATGGATAACTCTGTTACTATGAGAAGGTGTGATGTTGTTTACATGCCTCAAAATGACATTGGTGTCTACGTAAGTTTCTCTACTAAATTTAGTACCTACTTTGCATATCGAGGAAAACCATGTTGTTCTGATTTATGATAATTTGAATATGTTATCCACGCAGTGTGCTAAGTACTCATTATTGTTGGACACTGTCTCTTTTCAGAATATGTTTTCAGTTTGATTCTGTTCGAATGTGAATAAGAAAATGCTTGATTTGATACTATGTAATAAATTTACAATCAGTGAGATTGGTCGTTGTATGAGCCCTCTTGTGAATAATGTGAATCCGGCCACGAAGGTCCAAAAAAATGTATTGTAAACGTATAAGTAATATGTATAAAGTGGACTTTATTTGTAATTTTAAGGATAAGCTAATTCGTAAAACAACGTACTGAGAATATATATGTTTAAATGCAAAGTAATATAATGAATAAAACAAAGTAAAGTAATCAATCAATGTAATTCATGTACATACGACACTCCACTTACCCCGGGGTAGTCCAGGAAAGGGACAGAGACTTGCAAGGCAACTACTTGATGTGGACTATGTGCAACTATGTGATGTGGACTACGACGATGTGGAATTGTCCTTCGGAGTCACTCGCCGTAATAAGTCTGTGAGCCACTATATATTTTGTAGTAAAAAATGTTCGTTTCGTATTAATCGAGTAAGTATTCAGTAATCAAATATCCGTCACTCACGACGTCTTGTACCAGAATGTCTCTCTTATTTTCGGTTTCATCACATCTGGTCAAAAGGAGGTATTCAGGATTGTCGTATGGTAAACAATGGAACATTTTAAGTATAATGCGTATGCATGATTCGAAGTAATAAAGAAAATTAAGTAAACTGAAGAGATTATATTCCGTCCATCATCAACTATCATTCATAACAATTTTGTAAAGATGAACCAATACCTTTGTTAATGAACAAGTTAGTAAGATGCCCTGCTAGATCACCTGGAAAGACAGATGTGCAAAGAAGAAATCCCGAAATGAGCGACCTATTTGCGGAATATTTCAGAAACGTTTTCATTCCGGAAGGGTTCCGGATCGACCGTGGTGCAGCCTCTGTATCGTGATGGTTTACAGTGCATTATTTTTATCGAGAAAACTATACTGAGAAGTTTAGATTGCCTGGATTCTAAAACGGGAGCCGGTCCTGAGGGATTACCCTCTGTCTTTATGAGAAAATGTGCCATATCTTTATGCGAACCATTAATACCTATTTTCAATATGTCTATAATTAGGCGGATTTTCATACAGTTGCCATACTTGTGCCGATTTTCAAAAGTGGTCAAAAGTTGATATTGAAAATTATCGTCCTATAAGTGAAATTTCCATTATGCCCAAAGTACTGGAAAAGTTAGGATACATGTATTTTTTGACTTTAGTGAAAAACATTATAATATCGGAGCAACATGGATTTTTCTCTACGCCGCTCTTTGGAGACCAATTTGTTCATTTTTGTCGAATACGTGCACAGCAATAATGACAGCCGAGTTCAGATTGATACTGTCTTCGCTGACTTCAGTAAGACTTTCGATTAAATCGATTATGTTTGAGTATATGAATCGTACATTGAAAATCGTACGCAATACTTCTCAGTACAGGGATTTTGCTCGAAATCATTTGTTAACACGTCTGGAGTATCCCAGGGGTCACATTAGGGCTTTTATTTTCCATTATTTATTTTGATGAGCTTAAGCATTGTTTCCGTAATTGTGATTTCTGCTTTACCCGGATGATTTAAAGATTTATGCTTTCATAACTAACCCTGCAGATTGTGATAGGCTACAGGCGGACCTTGATCGTCTTGCCATGTTTTGCGATAAGAACAGTTTGTTCCTTTATTGAATAAAAGTGTTTCGATGACCTTCACGCGAAATTTTAATCAGGTGGTCCATATTTATCATATTGGACATAGATTTCTGCAGAAAGTGGCCTCTACCAAAGACCTTGGCGTTTCCGTGGTTAATTCGTTTTCTAGGATGTTGTGTTACATCTGTGAAAGGTGTTGGACGTTCAAAAGTGCTGGATCGATTCTCTGTTTGTTCAACTCTTTTGCCCTCGGTTAATTAATTTTTGGCAGCACTATCTGGAGTCCTGCTCAGATGGTATACATAGGCCGCTTAGAAAGGATTCAGAATAAATTTTTGAAATTCCTTTCTTATAGAACAAATTATTCAATTTCCAATAGTGATTATTCCCTGACACGGAATACTTTTTGTAAAGTATCTTTGTTGAATCAAAGGTATACTTCGGATGCACTTTTCCTGTATAACATTTTGAACAATTTGATAAATAACCCCGATATTACAATATAATTCTAGCATATATTGTTTTCAATTTCCCCCTGAGGTCTCCTAGGGCGAGCGAATTGTTCCACCTTTAAAAACCGTTTAGAGATAATTTAGAGATGATTCGGCTCAGAATTCTCCCCTCTGTCGTATAATAAAGTATATATAGTAATAAAGAACAAAAATTTGTTGATTTGTTTTCAGTGTCTTTCCTTAGATAATGATAATAAAATTTTTTCATTATAAATAGTTAATAGAAAACACAAGAATGATTTCTATTTATCAAACCTATAATATTATAGGTTTTTATAGCTATTTTTTTACACATGTATGGATATATGTCTTGTAATCTGTGGATACTCCACTGGGTATCTCTTTTGTATGTGTTTGTATCCCTATGTCCGTAAAAAAAAAATGAATGATATTAAGCATATTAAATGATAGTGAGACTAATAAATAAAATTTTTGGATAAGATGAATTGTGAAATTAGAGTGGATTAAAATTGATTTTATTCCATCGCGTGTTCTTCAGAAGGTGGAGACGTCAATCTATTTAGATCTGATGGTGGAATCGTCTGTTTTATGGTCGATGGGTCTATTACCTGATTTGCAGAAGACAAGGACTTGTCAGACGAATTAGGTATTATATGATTGGGAATAAATTCAAGAATACTCTGAAGAAATTCTGTATTATTAGCATGACGTTAGTTGGTAATGAAATTGAGTACTTCCTCTTTGTAAAGAGTAGAAGAAATTGAAAACGTTTGTTTGAGTGGCTTCCACATTTTTTTTTGTTCATTAGAATAGAGGCAGGATTGAAAGATCTTGTAGAAGGCACTACTACATTATTATGAGCAATTGTATCGCAACCTCCTGATAATGATTGATATTTTCTTTTCTTTGCCACTTATGCAGAGAAAGATATAGATGTTTCAGTGGAATTTCTTTGTAGCATTTTCCTGTTGTGCACCGATACGATTTGCGCATCCTCTGCAGACTGAGTATCCCTCTGAGAAGATATAGGAGGATACATTTGGGGGGTATGAAATGGACCTTCAAACACTTGAGAAGAAGGGTATAATCCTGGAGAGTATGACTTCGGTACAAGTTTGAGTGCTTCAAGGTAGGATATATTTTCTAGGACAATAATATTATTAATTTGTTTTTAGCTGTGATATTCTAGGCAAATGCGATCCGTTGATGCATGCGTAGGCTGAACAGAACACATTTTGGAGTTTCACAGTTCTCCTCCTCGTGATTTTCAGCACAATTACGACACCTTTCATTACCATTACCATTACAGTTTAACTTAGTATGAGTATATGTATTGAAAGCTTTCTGACACATCGCCAAATACCTATCATTTCCAGAATATTTCTACCTTCGAAGGTAATTAACCAATACTTTGATTGTTGATATGTAACCTCTTCCACATTTAATATTCTTTTATTTAATTGTTGTGCATCTATGATTTTATTTCGTGAGTCAGCAGTGTTAATAATATCTTCTAGAGTTATAGAAGGACCTACGTTATCAATAACTCCCTCACTAGTTAGTAGTCTTCTTATTGGTATGTATACATCTATGCCTTTTGCATTCAAAAAATGATTATTTATATAAAACTGATTAGATGCAACTGTTGATTCCTAAATCCATAGGATGTATCTTACATATGTTATATTCAGATTTCAATTCTAAAATTACCATATATGGACCAGCATCATTTAAAGCAGTACTTTAAATATATTTTAGTTTTGGAGGAAACTAAAGGAAATTTTGTTAATGATAGTAACTGATTCTTGAATAGTAATTGATTTATGTTTTTTCGAGCTTCTATTAGTGTCAGTAAAATTCGTGTTATCAATATCGACATTAATCTGAGGAGTGGATAGATTTGAATTTTTCTGTCTATTGTCTTAAGGTTCAAATCAAATCAAATCAAATCAAAAACGTTTATTGAGATAAAGTAATATTACATTGCATGGAATTTATAAACAATTACAAATGGGAAGTTATAAGGTCTCGCGACCTTCTTCAACCCTGTATTTTTTAATATAATGTGATACAAAAAGAAAAAAAAACAAATATAATGTGATACAAAAAGAAAAAAAAACAGAATTTATTTTCACATTAACAAGTATGAAAAAAAAACAAAAAAAAGTATTTTTTTCAACATATACTCATTTCGAGTTTACATGAAATTTTGCGAAATATTTTGCGTCTGTAGCCGGCTTATTCATTACGTGCAATTTGGGTCTTAAGATTTATATTTACCCATACTTGCTAGAACCTGGGATAAATTGCCGGCTTCATTAGTTATCTCTTGATCATCGCTGAATTGTAATTCAATCATATTTATTTCTCTATGATGTACGGACACATCTGCGTTTAAAAAATCGTTCGAGGTCAAATGATCTGAAGGTCCTTCAACGAATGTTGTATTGAACGTTTTAAGAGAATGAGAATTAAGGATGTTTCAGATTCAGCTGAAACAGAAGAAATGGGGGTCCCTTGGATATTCCCAGATTCACAATCCATCAAGAGTTATGAAATAGGTTTTGTATTATATTGGCGGTCTAAGAAATTGTTACAAAGGAAATGGTCTCCACACAATTTTATATAGATAAAAGCTACCGAAAAACACACCTCAGATACACAAATTGTTATAAATGCTATAATCATAGAATATAGGAATAATACAGGATTTATTCAAGGAATAAACGGAAAATTAGGAAGACCTGACGAAAACCTCGCAACTGTTAACCTCCGAATTCCGGAATATTATCATTAAGATCAATTCTATGTAGATAAAAGAAATATAAACTATGACCAGGATTCGGAGGTTGCACGGTTCACGTCAATTGTTTCAAATTGTCCCTTCATTTCTTGAATAAATTCCTTAAAATTTCTAATAATCTACTTATAATAATACTAATAACTGTTCATGCGTCTGTGATGTGTGATTGGTATCATCCACAGGAATTTTTTTTACCGGTAATTCAATAAACAACCTTTTGATGTATTGAAAAGGGGGCCTAAAGGCTCCCATTTTTCAAATTAACATCATTACAAAAGCGAAATTCGAATATTAAATTGGATTGAAGTCAATTTTAAAGTAGTCCATTATAGAATATACTACTACATCAATCGAAAACTTTTTGACTCACTTCTTGAAGGTCGACAGGGGCATTAACCGAATTCTCTCAGGCAAATTGTCTAAAAATGTCCAGCTCCAATAGCTGCTACTGTTTCGAAGTTGAGAAGGCCTAAAAGAAGGAAATTTAGCATCTCACTTCCCTCCTTTTTTTGCAGGAGTGGAAATGAAATTGCTATTGCCATGGACACTATGAACATTTGATCTGGCGTAAGCAATCGTAGATATGGAATCCAGGAAACCTCTGGATTATTAGAGCATAAAGTTCCTTGTATGCTCTTCGACAACATCTGTATTTGAATCCAGCGGAAATTGGATTATAATAAAACTGGTCGTCCTGTGAAACTTCATAAAAGATTAACTTTATTGAAGTGAAAGACAGGGACAAGCATACTGTGAAATATAGTACGAGGAAATGTCAACAGAAGACGCATTTATATATATTTTTAGATACAATGATTTAAACAACTCTCACCATGCGGCGTTGGTTCCTAAATATTTTATCTTTGCCAATAGACTGACCCCAACAGAGTAATAGTGGGGAGGCCAGGATGCTAAAATTTCAGTTATTCGAGCGTTATGGAGACCTATCGGATTTGAAAGTTTTCTATTTTAGTGGGGATTTCAGTGAGCGCGTGAAAACATTTCTGAAAATGTAATAAAATTGTTGTATAAAAGTACTCGAGCGCGTCAATCATTTACAGTGTAACAAGAGGTTGAAAAACCAAAATGAAAAAGTTAATCGAGTGTGTGAGATATTCAAAGTGCATATAAAGTAATCTCCAAAAAGTGTCGTATTGAAATTTCTGACGATTTGGATGTGGCACAAAGTAATAATTAATTTTTATATCTGTAAAAAAAGTGATCTTGAGATACTACAGAGCGTCATTATTTTATGCAGGAGGTTCAAGTTGATATCAAAGTCCTCCTGAATAATAATCTGACAATTATATGAAGGTATATTGCTATTCTGAGCGTTTTAAGCGAACTTTAAAAACAAGACATCTGCATTCACGTATAATTTTTTTGTAATTTGATAATATAAAATTAAATATAGATCGTTACAAATAGAAACTCGTATAGATATTTAAAATTTAAAATACATATGTTAATCTTCATCACTACTGGATTCGTCTTCGAAGTAATAATAACAGAGCAGGTAATAAAAGCGTCTACCAAAAACGAGCACGCTATTGTGATCAACTGAAATTAGGGATTCTCAATGATCATCGATGTTCGATGTTTTAACATCGATGTTGCTATAGGTAAAATATCGTAACATCGATATTAACGGAATGGATAATTGATATCGATGTTAACTCACGGCCTCTGTACGCTTCACCTTTTATCCACGATTCTACCGAGATTGGCCAATGGTAACCGTCATATTATTAGTACTTCATAACTTCATCAGTACTTTCATAATTTTATTAGTGTGTCTTCTAATAAAAAAATTAGAAACTCACTCGAGTATTTCGAGGTGAAGTTTTTTTACAATATCAGGATTTTTTCATTTCTTAATGTCACGCTCAAATTGTCAGATTATTGATATATACACTCTTCTGAATGTAATTAATCTAACTTTTCTTAATCTGACGGGCTTTTTTCTGAGGATACATTTTTCACTAATCTGACGGGTTCTCCTTAACACACCCCGCTATATGAAGGGCCCATACTTGGTAGAAGTACATTGAAGGGTGCAAGGAGTCTCCCCTATATAATTATCTAATACGTTCGAAACACTTCAAAATCCCCACTTGGGCTCTCCTGCTATAAGCCACATTGTAGGCTCGTCTCGAATCCAGATGAATTCCGAGGCATTGTAGAAGTTTTCAATGTAATCACCTTGGATTTATCACTGTTCGATAACATATGGTTTTAAAAGAAGATCTTGAAAAGTCTCAAGTCTTGAAAATGAGGTAACGCTCGAAACATGTTGACTATTTCATATTGTCAAATGAACCGTGAAACATTAAGCCAAGAGTTTAATTTAATTTAATACATATGGTTTCATACAAACCAACTTTGCGCCGTGCTCATTGCCGCCTCCGAAGGCAGGCCCACAGCATCAATATCCTTGCCACACACGGAAATCGTACTGTCATGTAAATGGAACAGCTTCAACCGGCCGCATGAACTTTTGGAAATCATTGACAAACAGTAGAAATGGTAGATCCCAGCGTCAAACCTTACGGAACTCATCCCAGATGAACTACCCTCTTCTCTGGGAATTAAACTGGAATCTACCAGACAGATAGGATGACACAAATGTTGTGCTGCTCTCATTAGAGCAGCCGAATAGCACATGATATACTCCTCGAGCTTCATAAGGAGTATATCATGTGCCAAGCGTTCAAAAGCCCTTGACAAATCAAGGAAATCAGACAATGAATGCCGAAGATGTTAAAGATACCTCAAAGTAGTCTTAACGAATTTTGTTATCGCTTCACTTGTATTGTGAATCTTTCTAAATCCGTATTGATTTTTCGCAAACAAATTGTTCGTTTCAAAGTTAGCTCAAAGTTATCAATCAATTTGACTGCACATGACAATCTCAATCACCTTAGTCAATACAGGGATGAGGGATATATGCCGGAAATTCGAATCATCACCCACTCCCTGCTTTTTATGTAAGTATTGGTATTATCTTCGATATCTT
Organism: Henosepilachna vigintioctopunctata; assembly: GCA_030704895.1. NCBI lineage: Eukaryota > Metazoa > Arthropoda > Insecta > Coleoptera > Coccinellidae > Henosepilachna > Henosepilachna vigintioctopunctata. The sequence continues at coordinate 3,655,254 of JARQZJ010000036.1, read as the reverse complement.
GAGACAATCAGAAAATATGCCACTTTCAAAATATTAATTTATTAAAAGAGTAAATGGAGAGACTATAATGTCTATAATTGTTGGAAAGAAGCTCAATATTTCTGTTGGCAACATTGGATATAGATATTGTTTTTGTTTCTAAAAAAGTTGGTAGTAGTGTAAGTAGTGTTAGTAGTAGTGTTAGACAAGAGCTCACGTGTTTTGTTTCTCCCGTGAGTTTATTCAACAACTAACATATTTCAGCTGCCTTTTTATCATTAAAACCGTTAATTACTTGACGAGCGTGACGCGATTATCGAGTCGTGTAAACCACCCGTTTGTATGCGAGTGTGTGTGTGTGTTTTGTGTGAAAATGTGTTTATACTTGAGGGACTGTCATGATTCCTATATGGAAAAGAAACAGATAGAAGAGTAGTTTCCAAAGCCAAGCCAAAGTTGATATTAACTTTTGATCCTGCACTTATATACATGTAAAAGAAGAAAACGTTTTATGGGAAACGGTTAAGAAAATGTACCACAATAATGGTATGGTCAAAAAAATTGGACTTTTACGTGTTATTATTCCACTTAGACTGAAAAAATGTGTTTCCATGGAACATGTAATGTTGTAGAGTCAGCTCAAAAATATATCGTACGGAATTTGAAATTGTTGATATTTGGATTGGTTTTCTTCTTTTAGTCGGTTACCCCAAGTAGAATGTCCACTGAAGGACCGTCGTCCAAGATTTGTGTTCTAGCAAACACTCAGATATATCAACTGCTATGGAACTAAAATAGTCATCAAATTCATCCAGGTATATCACAGTAGTTCTCTTGTTTACCCAAGTTAAGTCTAATGTTATTGAAGACCACATCGCTTTGGTTGGGTTTGACGGATTTTTAATATGTTTGTCATTCCGTGACATTTTTGATCATCTGATAGCAAGCCTACATTAAAGCCTCAATTTGTTTCTGAAGGTTCGCAATTCAGGCGAGCTATGCATCTTGACCACGAAATCTTTCACTTTTATGGAAAGACAATTGAAATGCAATGCACGAAATTTTTATCAATCATATCCAATTTATCATTCGCAATTAGAATTATATTTTCATCTTTCACGTAATCAAAATTCAAACCTTATAACATACTGTACATGGGATTATCATGATATTCTTGTCATAGGACTACATTTGTAGTGAATCGGTGCTTTTCCACACTTCGGCCTATTGACAGAAATCATTCATTCAGAAGGGTAGAATTCATTGTAAGGGTAGAATGATCAGAATGTGACAAGCTATAGGCTTTGCACTGAAGTCATTGGCAAAAACATTGATGAAATGTTATCCACTCAGTTCCCTTCACGAGTATGTTCAAATACTGTCTTTCGAAATTCGTAAGAACTCAGACGTGGCATCAACGGCTTCCCCATACAAATCCCAATTGTTACAAGCTCCATATGCGAAATGAAAATTTAAATCTTTACACAAATATAATATACACATGTGAAACAGTCCAACATACCGAAGATCTTTTCAAAGTTCCTCAACATAGAGCAGTAAACCAGCATAGTGTAGATAGTGAGGCTTCCACCTCAATCAAACTTAACGGACATAGAATGGTTCTTTTCCAGCATGGTACGGCTGGAATTCCTTGTCAACATAACAACACCTTCATGGGAACGCTAAGAGTTTTCTTTCCAGAGAAAACCTCGTACAAACAGTAGCATCAATCCACTTTTCCGTGATACGTATTACATCTGGATTATCCTGACCTGTGAGAAATAATTCAATAAGATACCACTAACACCATGTATATTGAGATGAAGAACACTTAGTGTATCGTTACTTTTAAGTCTTTGTTCTTTATCGCAAATGAGATCGAAATGAGGGGCTCAAACGGCACTGCTCTACTGACGACTAATAGCAATCTGTTCATTGTAACGTCTTCGGGTCAAATTGATGGACAGCTCTCTTGTTGAAAATATTCGGATGGAAGGGTAATCTTGAATGAATGATAAAGATTTAGCTGTTGGAAATAAATTTTTTCACAAGAGGTATTCTGTGTTGTTTGGCTGATAAACTCCCTAACATCATCATCAGTAGTTGGAGGATGGAGTCTCGAAACATGAACTTTGGACAAAGCTCGCTTTGGGGCATTCAGTAGACATTTGGACGTGGAAGTACTCACCAAGTGTCTCCACCGAACTCCATCGCCTCTGACTGACCTGTCAAAATGCAATAAAGGGTCTGGACAACCGGGCAAATCAAGACTTACCTTAGATACTCGATTATTGTTTCTTATCTTTCTTTTTCATGTAATTAATTCGATGGATTCTCTTTAAGATTCAATATTCCCGGTCTACAGGTCGATCGCACTACAGATCAACGTCCACTATTATGGATACCCAATACGAGGCATCCATAATAGTGGATACCACATCTCCAATGGCTCTCGATTCAGTCAAATCTTTCACGCCTGAGTGATCAATTTCACCACATCTGTGCCGCTCACACACTTTGAATTTTTTGTTTTAAGGTCATTCATTAGCTCAGGTGAGCGATATTTCATTGGAAATATAATTTCTGTAAGGCCAATATTCTAACCAGTAGCCTTCCATATGACTTTGTCAGTATAGTCTTCCAGTTCAGTTTTTGTGACATTAACTGTATAAACTTTTCGAAAATCACTAGTATTAGCTCAGTTCTTGATTATAGAATTTTCTCAGACTAAATTTTCACAAAACCTGTGCACAACTCCGCCACAAAACTGGTTTATCAGTTCATTATTGGTTCGCAGGCCCTTAAACTGATTTATAATAGCATTTGAGTTTTAAAGATGGAAACTTTTTGATCATTGAATATTATTGCCAAAATGATCAATTTTGGCAAGACATCGAGAGCAATACAAACCACGTGCACGAGACAAGATGACTGAACAAGCACACAATATATAATAATAATAATAATAATAATAATAGGTTTTCATTTCCAGAATATTACATAACAAAATGAACATTAGTTAAAAAATTCTTTACAACAATTGAATGCATCACATTACATTAACCCCAAGATACACCCTATGCTATTTTCGACAAAAGTCAATGAACTCAGGTACAGAATATGGTTCACATTGAATTAACATCGTGAGTAATTCTCTCTTGAAAAGTCTGAATTCTTCAATATCTCTTATTTTTCGCGGCAAATAGTTGAAAAGTTTCATGCATATAAAAATTACGACGCTCAGTACTCGATAGCCTGTAAACAGGTAACAAGTACTCAGTCTTCTTCTGGTAGTATTCACATTTCTATAAATCCAATAATAAGATTTGTTCTTGAATAAAAATAACAAATTTTTTTACATATACAAACCAGGCCTTGTTAGAATCTTATGCCTTTTGAATATACCTCTACATGAAAATTTTCGACAACTCAACTAAACGATAGAACCGATAAATGAAAATTGCCGGTGCACACATAAACGTCACTGAACAAGCAGAAGGTAAAATATTAAATAAAACACTCTTGGAACAAATGTCATCACTCATAAGAGCAAGTGACATTTTCTGAAAATATAGATGTTTGCTATATTATTCTATGGGTGGAAATATTTTTTTTTTTTAATTCAGTGGACCTACAGTTTAACGCCGGTTCCGAAACGGCCATTGGGCTTGTAATCGATGTACATTACCCAGCATATTTTATTATTCAAACTACTCAAATCATATACAAACACAAACACCCATGCCTTTAGCGGGGCTCGAACCCGAGTTCTACTGCACCATAGTCGGGAGTTCTACCGACTAAGCTACGGAGACCGGCTAGGTGGAAATATTAAACGACACTTGTATTCATATTTATGATTATTTACAAGGAACTAACTATTGGACACGTGGTTGTTATTGTTGTTACTCGATGGAAGTGAGAGTGACAGATTGTTGAACATAGAAATCACTGCCAGAGAAGAACTCTGCGAGAAGCCTGTGTGTTGGTAGCGCTTTTATATGTTGACAGTTGCTGGTGTCTATTTCCTACAACAATGCACAAATTGTTTATCGTTTAGTTGAGTTACAGCCTAAGTGTACTTACAAACTATGAACATAGAATTGGCAACGTCGCATCGGACCACTCCGGTAGATCGATCGATATTAGAACAACGGGATAGCTTCATGCAATGTTTGGCTTTTCACAATATTTTTCATCTTAATGGTACATTATATGAAAAAATAGTGTCAACAAAAATTGTAGATCATACAATTATATATAGAAATTAATTATTCATTTCTTTCCTAAGAGGAACACCTAACAGTTATATTACACCTAAAAATATTTATTAGCTTGTAAATATGAAGTTTGAACAACTTGAATATTTAATTGAAATATATGTAAGCTATACTCAAACTATCAGTTTAGGATTTAAACCATTTGAATAATAAAACATACAACACTTACCTATCTTTAGGAGGTTACGAAAATTGCAAGATATCAACAGATATTCAAATTAAATATTGCATAGGTTGGGAAGTACTATGAATTGGTAGTATCTAATAATTGTTTGAAGGTGCTCTTAATTTCGTTAAAAATCGATTTTTATTCTGACATATGATATTTATAACGAGAATGCAAAATTTTCAGTTGAGACCATCTAGTGGATTTAGGTTGTATTTGTAAAACCCATTTCAAATCATTAGGATACAGTTTATTGTTTTCAATAAAAACATTAACATGTAGGTATGTCTGGATCTACTGAAACTTTATTAATTATTTGTTTACTGTATATTTGTGAACATTCCATTGCATTTGATGAAAAATCTAGAGTGCAAAGAAACATGGTGTTATTCTCGAAAATTTTTAAACTCTACGATTTCCATATTAAAATCTTATTTCAATAATTGGATGTGAAATCAACGAAATTACAAATTGAATCTGCATTTTTAAAGAATTCATTAAATTGCTTGCTCAAAACGTTCTTCAATGCTCTGGTTCTTTCAGCTGGATCTTTTCTCTGAATGTGGACAGTTTTTGAAGAGTTGCAGGATAAATTAGGAACAATACTTGGCACTGCATTCAAATTCAGTTTAACTTTAGCGGGTATTGCCTTGGTTGACCCATCTCGCAAGCGATAATTACCTTGTCTAAAAAGAGCACCCTCTGGAAAATGCTTGGTACAAACTACAGAATATTTTAGGAATATTTATTTGCCATTGATTCATTCGATTTTCATCCTTCGGAAAACAGAAACTGGTGGTTCTGCCAAACCTAACAAAGAACTTTACTAATTTTAAGAAAGAAAGAAATCTAGCAGATATTACTTTTGTTAATGCCTTAACTAATCACTCAAAACTTCAGTACTAGGTAGCTATTTACATACAATTTTCAAAGGTATTCCTTAGTCTGTTGCTGAAAAAAACAAGAGCACTTCTACACACTACACATTACATAATAGACAATAACTAAAACGAGGTTTTTTTTTACACAATTATGAGATGGAAAAAGTTAAGTATTTTTTTACCTTTCCTGGTATAACCAAAAAAAGCACAACTTAAAACAAAACAGATATTCCTGTTTATATACGAAGTTTGGTGAACATTTCTTTCGCTTGTTCTTCAGAACTTCAAACAATAGCACTTTTCACAGCTCATTTTTGGATTTGAATGTTTCTCTCCTTAAATAGCGATTTATTCAGCAGCAGTGAACAGAAACCATTACAACGCCATTACAGCATCTCTATTTCTAGGACAGCCTTAGTTGTTGCCAGATTTCCTAGTTCCTGTCTTGTAAGTAGATTTAGGCTGTGGTTGACTCTGATGAAGATTATAACCATAATCGAAATACAAACCGGGTAAACAAATTGGTTACGTTTCAATTATAGTGGGCCTCCTTTTTACCGAGAACTATTAAAAATTATATATATATATATATATATATATATATATATATATATATATATATATATATATATATATATATATATATAATTCGTTTAGTTTTCTTGTGCTTTGCTTAATAACATAAGTGTGAAGGTTTCTTGGGAATGAGCACAGTTTAAACTTGATGGAGTAATTATTTATTCGACATATGTTTCGGCTCTAGGCTTTTTTCAAGAATATTATAGGTTCATTGTTGGTTGGAAATTGATTTTTCAATTTGATAGTTTCACGAAAGATTTGTGAAATTGAATTCAATTTCCAACTAACAATGAACCTATAATAGCCTTGAATAACCTTGAAAAAGGCTTAGAGCCGAAACATATGTCGAATAAATAATTACTCCATCAAGTTTAAACTGTGCTCATTCCCAAGAAACTTTCACACTTATATATATATATATATATATATATATATATATATATATATATATATATATATATATATATATATATATATATACAGTCATTAATTCGAAACTCTAGGGACTCTTAAAATATTATGAATTATCGAGTATTTGAAAATTGTTCAAAATTTGTGGGAGAAAATGAATAAAACTTCGAATTATTAAGTGTTGATCAATTATTATTCATTAAATGCTATTCTATAACAATGTCATAAGTTTAGAGGTACATTCGTGTACATACATATGTATTCATAATGTGAATTAATTAATCTTTCGAAAGAACTCTGTTATATGAATTGCTTCAAAGCACACGTTGGCGCTGCTCCGACTGCTCAATAACTTTTTTCGAAAGAAAAAGTGCCTGAAATGCTTTTTCACCACTTTCGTTTTGTAGACAAAAGCTTTGTAAGGTATCGAATGCGGATCTTGCTTTCTTAACTGACACCTCTGCCAAAGGTTCTGATGTATCTGTCGCAGATAAAATTTCGCCGTTAGTTGGTGAACCTGAGACAGCAACATCTTTATCCACTCGAACAAAGTCAGAAACCTCACACCGCTGATGTCAACTAATGGTTCTATTGCTGGTTCTTCATCATCCATAAAAAATATTGGAAGATCTTTTTTTAAGAAACCGGATTTTTTGAAACAGTTAAGAATCGTTAGGGATGTTACAGCTCTCCATGCCTTGTCCATCAGTAAAATAGTTGTCTGAATTGTGGTATTTGCAGTTAGCTGCTTGTCGAGAGATTCTAAGATGGTCCTTACAATTTCTTTGCGATAGAACGTCTTAAAATTATGGATGATTCCTTGGTCCAATGGTTGTAATTTAGAAGTTTTATTTGGCGGAAAGAAGTAGAGTTCCACATTGGACAATGTAGAAGGACTATTGTATACAGTGCAATTGTCTAAAAATAGTAAAATTTTCCGCTTTTGTCGTTTCATATTCCCATTAACTGTTAAAAGCCAATTGTTAAAAAGTTCTGTCGTCATCCAAGCTTTTTTGTTAGCACGATAATCAGTAGGAAACGATTTCACTCCTTTGAAACATCGCGGTTTCATTGCTTTTATATAATATTTACTGCAAACATTTGAAAAATAGGGTAGTTTCATCAGTATTAAAAATGTTTCGGGGATCATAGTTTTCAACCAAGGTCTTCAATTTACCGTGCCAATCTAAGCAAACTGCAACATCAACACTTCCACTTTCCCCACAAACTTTTTTAAACACAACTTCATTTCTCTTTTTGAAATTTGTAAGCCACCCTTCACTGGCCGCAAAGTTTTTGATGCTTAGAGTAGACGCGAACTCTTTTGCTTTTTCCTTCAACAAGTTTTCGCTATTAGACACTTTTTGTCCTCTACACTGTCTTAGCCAAATGACCAGACTTTCTTTCAGACGAGGAAATTCACCTTTACTGGTTCTTTTCCGTACTCCAGCAGCTCGAACAGCATTAATTTTCTCCTTGTGCTTTATTATGGTTGAGAGATAACTTAGAGGAATCTTAAATTCTTTTGCAACATCACTTTTCTTCTCAACTTTTTTTCAGCATTCGTCAAACATTCATACTTTCTAAGGCTCAAAACTAAGACAAACTTTTAATCTGTATATCAACGAAAGACTAACAGTAGTAACTGAATGACAACTAAACAAACCCATTTGTGAGAAGTGTGTGTTGAATAGTCAAACTAATCATAACAAAAACAAAGGCTCGTGTACATACGTTGATACAAGTTTGAATTTGTCGCAAAATGTACTTACAATCTTTTCGCCTCTTTCTCTCTGCAACTTTGAATTGTCGAGTGTTGGACGCCTATGAGTTCGAATTAACGCGTAGTTCTGTTATATAGCAATGATTTTTTTGTTCGAATTACCAAGTGCATTAAAATGTATTGATTTAGTTTGAAATGTGAAGAGATTTTGTAGGGAACTTGTGATAAATTTGAATTATAGAGAGGTTCGAATTATCGCAGGTTTGAATTAACGAGAGTTGACTGTATATACATACAATAAAGAGTATTGTTATCGACCGCACTAAGTATTAAATATTGTGAATTCTTTCAGGAAGCGGTCTGTGGGAAAATGAAAACTCTTACATTCTCGTTTAACTCAATATTTCGTCACTGTAAATTTGTGACTTCATCAAGAGTACACTAAAATAAAATGAAATTACATTAATTGTTACAATAAAAGAAACACATCACAGAACTTACAGATATAGAGTCTCAGGACGTTAAAAGACTAACAAAGATACACTGTGGGTACCGCACGACTAAGTGATGGTAGTATGTGGATATTTTACATACTTTTTATGATTCGGCAATATATGTTACTAAGTTGGCTCGTATCAGTTTTATAGTTGACACAATTTTTGTTTTTCGTTACATGACACATTTCCAGAAAAAGTCTTGTTTTATAATTGCGGTGTTGGTCAATAATTTTCACGTTGTTAAAGTCGAATATGTGTCTTTTTCACTATTGTGTTGCACCACTGCACACGAATTTTCATTCATGTCATTGATTAGTTTGTCCAATATAGGTGCCATTGCACTGCGGGCAGGGTATTTCATATACGACATTGTTTTTTTGCATGGTTGGTGTTTTATCCTTTAGTTTGGAGAACAATTGAGAAATCGTAGATACATGGTAGTTTGCGATTATCAAGTCTGGGATTTGTTTGAATAAGGCCTTTAGTTGAAATGAGAGTTGATTTGTATATGGTATTTTTCTGTTTTTTATTTCAAGTCGTTCTGTATGTTTTGTAGGAACATATAGAATTGGAAATAAAAGAATTGTATATAAGAAACTTCGATATATGTTTCGGGTATCCATTATTGAGAAGAGTATCATACAGTGTTTTCAAATTTTTTTGCAGGAAGCTTTCATCACTTATATGTGTCATTCTGTTCTTCATAGCAGTAACAGTATTGTATTTCTGGTTCTTAGGATGATTTGAGTGGTAGTTGAGGAATCTACCGGATGATGTTGCGTTCCTATACCAGTCCAAAATTATATCACCATTGTCCAGTCTGATCACTTTTGTGTCAAGGAATGGTACACTCTGCTCTGTTTCTGTTTCTATCGTAAATTGCACATGGTCATTGAAAAGTTGAAGATCTTCAGTGTCAATTCTTCATGGTTATTTGGAATTACGCAAATAATATCATCAACATATTTATATATGAAGGGTAGACTATATGGAAGCTTAGGGATGATCTTCTTTAGGAGGTGATCTAACACTATTTTTGCCTGAGTGTTGCTAGTAGGAGATCCCATAGGGGTGCCGAAAGTTTGTTTATAATGACCATCTTTAAAAGTGAGGTACGTGTTATTGAATATGAATTTGATTATAGTCAAAAAACTTTCTTGTGAAAGAGATGTGCAAATTTTCATCTTCTGCCATTCGATTGTTATAATGTTTATCACCAGATCTAATGGAATGGTCGTGAATAGAGATATGACATCTAATGAAACTAATACGTAGTCTTTGGGTATTGTGGTATTACGAATCATGTTGACAAAACTTAATATGTCTTGATATTAATATTGTCATAATCTTCTTCATAGAAAGCCTTGCATAAGATTATTGTTAGGAATTTATATCAGATTGCATGATCAAAAGATCAGGATGTGTTTTCGTAAATGATCTTATTTTGTTGTAAGTTTAATGAAGAGCAGTTGGTTGTTCATTATTCGGTCTCTGCAAAAAGTTTGTGATGATATTAGTGGCATTTGCTCTGAACAAATCTTGTGTATCTCTAGGAGTGTCAGCAATAATTGTCTCTACATCGACCAGCAATCTCTCAATTTGAATATTTTCTCTTCTACACTTTAATGAGAACTTTGGCCCAAGCGATAAAAAATTTGCAATATCTTGAGGAATAGGAATGTCAGATAAATTTTTAAACCAGTTCGAATTGTCTTCAAATGGTTTTTAGATTGGTTCGTCCCCATTATAAAATTGAATTTTCCGATGTTAACTCTCTTGACTAGGCTGTGATATTTATTAGATTTGTTATTTACTCGCCTGTCATATTCATTATTGGACTATATTGGACAAACTAATCGAAGGCTGAAACAACGCATTGCACAACATAGAGCGATTGCCGATTGGGTAAAAAACAGTGTGCAGTGGTGCAACACCATAGTGATACAGGACACATATTCGACTTTAACAACGTGAGAATTATTGACCAACACAGCAATTATAAAACAAGTCTTTTTCTGGAAATGTGTTATTAATAGTTGATTAATAATGTAGGTCCTTCTATAACTCTGGAAGGTACATAACTATTATCAACACTGCTGACTCACGAGTTGAAATTATTGTTGCAAAACATTTTAAAAAAAGGACACTGAATATGGAAGGTTAAATATGAACTATCAAAATCTTACTTAGCTTCGAAGTAGAAAAATGAGAGGTATTTGAAATTATACCAGAAATGTTTCATCATACATTGATCCTGTGGTTTATTGATGTCGATATTTGCGTTATGATCATAGTAACTCGAAATGTGACGATAATTGAAGATGTTATTGTGCTGAAAACCACAAAGAGGAGAACTGAGAAACTGAATTAAGACCAAAATGTATGTTCGGTTCAAATGAACAGAACAGAAATGAACAGAATATCAACGCCAAATTCAGATTAACAATTTTATTGTTCAAGAAAATATATCCTACTTTGAAGCAGTCAAACTTGTACAAACATACTGTTCAGAATTTCTCCCAATTCTCAAGTGTTTGAGGATCCATCCCTTAGTAACACAAATGTATCCTCCTCTATCCTTCCAGTGGGGTACACCGTCTCCGCAGAAAACGTAAATCGTAACGGTAAAAAAATATTCCTCCGACAGATATAAGTACTTTCCTTTGCTTCAGGGGAAAAAACTGAACATCAACCATTATCAGCATTATGATAAAACTTCCATAATGATGCGCTTATGCCTTCTACAAGGTCTTTCAATTCTGCCTATATTGTAATGAACAATAAAAATCTGAAAAATATCCAAATTTCAAAGAAGACGTATTCAATTTCATTATCAGCAATTTACTGCTGATAATGAAAAATTTGTTCAATGTCTTTTTGAATTTATTCTCTTAGAATTTATATCTGATGCGTCTTATAACACCTTGTCATATATAAATCAGGCGTCCCTTCATCGTCTATAAAACAGGCGATTCCACCATCAGATCTAAATCAGCCCCCTTCTTATGAGAATAGATTTTAATCCAATCGAATTTCACAATTCCTTTATCTAAATAATTCATATATCAGTTCTATTCTCTTTCAATATGCTTAACATTATACAGTATATTAGATCAATAAATTCTAACATAATGAACTTGAAAAACAATATTCAAGGATTTGTGCCTCAATGCCTAAACATGGTTACATTAAAACTACAACCTTCACAGTCCCGAATAGCGTGTATTAAGACACGACCGTAATGATCATGAAGGAAGTATAGCCCTTCTCATTCGATCCACTCTTGAATTTTCTGAGATAAATATCCCATATTTCCGTGTTCCAGAAGTTTAACCCAAATGGTAAAATCCTCAAAATTTTAATTTTGGTAAACGATATATGGTAATTTAAATTGAATTCTTGTTTAATATTGAATTGAAAAATAATATAATAAAATTAAAATCTTGAGTCAACATGTTTCGAGTGGTAGGATATTATCAAGACCAACAACAAAAACAGAACGTAGCAAAATTATATCTATAAGATAGAGGTGAGAAGGATGGATATTTGAAACTCTATTTGTTTGTTAACAATCGGTTCTAATTATTTCAAGTAGCTGCTGATTTCTATAGCTTCTGAAAAGTCATATAATTGAAATCATTGTCAAAGACAAAATTAAGCAAAATAGAAAGACTTCCTTCACGACCTATTGTGAGAATCTACCGCCTGATAATGTCTAAGCTTTATGGGAAGAAATTTGAAAGTTTAAATCGAAACATTCTTTTAAAATAAACTCTAACCCTCAATTTCTTGTGGTATGTGTGGATTCTTCATCAACATTGTCTTCCTAAAATTTATCCATCCCCTGCTATCAACCCGGTATCTTCAACCCCCATTCAGATTCCTTCAATATCTATGGACGAACTGTTGGTTACTCTCATTTTATATCATTTCATCCGTCATTACATATTCTATGTTTCCAAATCTTCCTTCCCCAACTTTTTTGAAAATCTATATCAGCTATACGGGAAGATATAATAAGATTTAAGTCGGAAACATTTTTCACCAATAGACCACTAGTATACACATATTTACTAGTATTCTTGAATCTAGCTATCCTTTTGCCCGCCGGGGCGTGATCCGGAGCGATTAGGCCTGGGACCATTCTTACACATTGCAGACAGATTTCTATGGTGTTCGAACGAAATGCCACGAAGCCTCACGTACTCGCAGTTATGTTGTCATGAGTAGGAATCTAGAACGTTAGGGAGAGTTTATACGTCTTTTCTTCGATAGAGGGTTGTTTGCCCCTTATTCGGATATAGAACCTGTGGGCGTTTTGAAAGTCATCGATTCTTGATTGATTTATTAAATACGGACTGATGATTCATAAAAATGCTGAAACAATTATATCCTATTATCATTCAACAAAATCGATAATTTTCTCGAAGTGCACTTAATATTCACTCTCGAAAGTGATAGCTCCTTGAGAGATTTATTTGAAATATAACAATATTTCGTAAGAGTCACTGAGACTCTCAGTATTTACTAGTATGAATGATTCGTGAATCTTGAAAATATATATAATAATAATAATAATAAATTAATTCAAGGGTGAAGTTGTCACACATAAACATATATATATATATATATATATATATATATATATATATATATATATATATATATATATATATATATATATATATATATATATATATATATATATATATATATATATATATATATATATATATATATATATATATATATATATATATATATATATATATATATATATATATATATATATATATCTCCTCGTGTGAGGTTGTTAGTACTCCCATCGGGCGCCTCCCCAGATGGCGGATAGGGGAAAGTCTCCTAGATATAGGAGACACTGATACACAGGGAGGACCAAAAACTAACTAAACAAATCCATTAGCGTCTGTTCAGTATCTGACGGCCAGTGGTCAGCGTCTGTTTCTCTAGTTGAGGCGGCTGTACTTCAATCTTCTCGAACTCAAAAATCGAGTCGTACACTCTGTGGTCTCAACTGAGACCACCACTAAGCTCTATTCAGCTTGAACGCATGATGGAAAACAAGATCAAAGTATCACTACCCCAGGCACCAGTCGAAAGACTGGCTTCACCTGATCATCGGATTCTGGGGGATCAGAGATACCATGCGGGGAAGAATCGGAGCTTCTCAAAAACCTTCCATAATCTCAAAATCAAACAAAAACATCACATCGGTACAATTAATGTTGATACACTCGCTTAAACAGGTTAACTGAAGCAGCTCACCAACACCATGAGAAAGTTCAATCTCAAAATCACCGCTCTCCAAGAAACACGATTCATGGACAAGAATCATTTCGACACCGACACTTTCAGAATCTACAAGGGGAAACCTGCCGTGAAAGTAATGGGCAAATTACCGCTTTTAGGTACCAGATTCGCGATACACAATTCCATACTAGACTCGGTTATTAATTTCACATCGCCCAACAAGAGAGTCTCGTTGATTTCTATTAAATCAGCTAACAAAACTTACACTTTAATCAACGTGCACGCTCCCATTAATCTCCACAACAAAACCGTTCCAGAAAGCGTACAAGATTTTTGGGAAACATTGGAAGAAACAACCAATAAAATACCAAAACACCACGTGAAAATCTTAGGAGATTTTAACGCACAGCTAGGTAAGGAAAGGAAATTCAGAGATACTACGGGTCCCCATACTAAACACAAACGTACCAACAAGAACGGTGAAAGGTTAATCGCGTTCTGTAGGAACTTCGAACTCAAAATCATGAGTACTCATTTTCAAAAACCTGCACATAAGCTAACTACTTGGAGATCGCCCAGTCTCAAGCAGGGTGAATATCAAATTGATCATGTCGCAATTTCCAAGAACAACGTGAAGGAAATTTTAAATGCAGAACTAGTAAAGGCGTCTTTGATTGGGATCACTATCTCCTCCAAATAAAAACAAAATTTTAACCCAATAGAAATAAAAAATTTACACCCAGAAAAGTTAGGTCCGATCCCGAATATCTGAAACTTCACAAGGATACAATCATTGCACAAATCAATCAGAAAGAATCGACGAATTGGGAAATCCTTACAAGAAATATTCAGAAAGCCATCACATTAGGGCAACCTCCTCGTACCAGGAAACACCGCTGGTGAAACTTAATCTGCGACCAAGCAGTCGACAAGAGAATAACTGCATGGAAAAAATTTATCGGCCATAAAAATGAGGAAAACTGGGAGAATTTCCTTACTACTCAAAAACAGGCCTCCAAAGTAATTAGAAGAGAAAAACGGAGATATGATAATAATAGGTGTCACGAAATACAGAAGGATTTCACAAATAATAATACTAGAGATTTTTACAAAACTTTCAGAGAAAACTTGCGAGGATACCAAGCACCCACTCTTTGCTTCAAAAAATCCGATGGCGCGTTGGAAACTTACACAAAAAATAACTGCAAAATGTATGCCGAATATTTCAGCACCCTTCTCAACTACAATCCACCCCAAGAAAAACTTAAGTTCGACTTTTCGGGGTTTACGCATCCAGACTCGCAAGCCCCTGATATGGAAGAGATTACGGCAATTATCAAGCAACTCAAAAACAAAAAAGCAGCAATAGAAGACGGGATTATTGCGGAACTCTGGAAACTGAACGATACTACTTTGACCCAAAAACTTTTTTCATTTAATATCAGAAATCTGGAGAACGGATCAGATACCAGAGGATTGGAATTGCTCGTTGATACATCCATTGCACAAAAAGGGGGACAAAATGGATATCAATAATTACAGGGGAATTTCCTTACTCCCGGTTGCGTACAAAATACTTTCTAAAGCACTCCTAAACAGAGTAGAACACCAAGCGGCTCCAATAATTGGGGAATACCAAGCTGGATTCAGAAAAGGCCGATCATGTGCTGAACAGATCTGGACTTTGAAGACGATATTACAGATGAGGAAATGTAGAAATACAGTAATCACATTCATTGACATCAAGAAAGCATATGATTCGGTAGACCGCGAAACCCTTTTCGAAATCATGAAAGAATTTGGAATCGATCGAAAGACCCGAACAATAGGCATGATGACACTAATCAAAAATCACAAAAATACTATATTTATCTGATAAAACTTGAAGCTTAGGATAAAAAACAAGCATTGTTTTTCTTATTAAGAGTGTGATTGATATATATTTTTATAAAATAAAACTACAAAATAAGGCAATCCGCCATGATATCTTGAACACCAATCAGAGCTCATGACGTCAGTGTCAAGTAAACACGAGACGGCGCCAAAATTACATTTCGTATTGTTAACCTCCACTACGACTGTGTTTTCATTTATTAATTCAATTTCACTATTTGAGTGTGAATGTTATTAAAATAACACGAGTTATGGATCAAGGATTTATTAAGGCAAACAGCGAATGTAGAATGTAGAAGCAAACAGATGATGTAGAAGGTTTCAAAGGAGAAGTCATTTGATTAACTAAATTAGTTTTTGTTTGAGTGGCTTTACTTCGAAACTTATTTGTCGTATATACTTGGATTGATTTATCCACCATCTTATTTGCATTTTCTTGTGAAGTATTGCTTATGGGTGCTTGTGAAGCTGAAAAAGACAAAAAAATAGTATTTATAAAATATTACCTTCAAATACACATTTAAAAAGAATTTACAGATATTTACAAAGAAGTGGAATAAATTTGTATTACAAATAAGTACCTACATGAACTACCACATGACACCTCTTCAAGTTCCACATGCTTTGTACCTATTTCCTCTAAATCTTTCAGACATTCTCCTATCAATGTCTTTCTTTGTTTTTTGAGAATATATGGTCTTTCTGTAGTATCTGATGTTCGTTTCCTTCTATCTGGTTGACATTGAAATTTAGTGGGCATACACCCCGGTTTCATGCGGATCTTTGACACCGATCCCATCAGATGATATTCCATATAATTATCCATATCATTTGGTAACTGAAATTCGAATAAAATACATAATATAACATCAATGAGATGAAATTTCGAGGTTAGACCTCGAAATAGATTGTTTATATTTTTACATTTAGACCACGTACAAAATATTATTACCAAATATTATATAGTATACTAGAATCTACAAAACAATGTGAAAACTTACATCAAAGTGATCTTCACAAAAATAGAGGACAGTGCTGGACAATATTGCATTTGAATCTCGCCTTGCAAGTTGAAGCCACTTGTTTTGTGTTGTTTTATTTTTAGGAACGAATACAAATAACTTATTAGTAGTTTTTATGGATGTGTTTGCACACTGGGGGACCCCACACCACTTATACACTTTCGAATTCATTTTTAATACCATAAAATAATTAAATTGTTGCACGAACCCAGAACCTAGTGTTTGAGTTACCGATTATTGACGTCACAAGCGCCGCCATGACACTGACAAGCGTTTTAGGTAAACAAATAAATTTCTATCTTAAAATTGCATTTTTTTCCTATCAAACTCTTGATTTCTGCAGAAATATCTTATTTTTTGTAAATAGTATACATTTGTGGACATTATAGGCTCGTTTTTAAAAAACTGTCATCATGCCTATTATAGAACAGACACTTACAGGTACAACTTCCAAGGTAAAATTTATGGGCGAAATATCAGATCCCTTTGAAATCAAAACCGGTGTGCGGCAGGGGGACGGACTTTCGCCAATTCTTTTCAATATTGTTTTAGAAAAGATCATTAGGGAATGGGAACTTCACGTGAAGGGCATACAAGTGGGTATCAAAAAAGAAAATAGAATGAATGTCAAATGTCTCGCCTTTGCAGACGATATTGCTATCATCACAGACAACAGAACTGAAGCCATTCGCGCCGTGGAAAAACAACATGAAATTGCGCAGAAAACCGGGTTACAAAATTCTTATGATAAAACCAAATACATGGAAAGAAAACCAGAAATTAAATCTTCTCTTATGACAAAACATGGTGAAATTCTGCAAGTAGGCCATTTTAAATACCTCGGGGAAGTTATACAGTCCTCAGGTTTGAACCGAATCGCTAATGAACAGAGAATAACCAAGCTCCAAAGAGCCTACAAACTAACATGGGCTCACTATAACAAAAAGTGCATTTCGAGAGGCGCCAAATTGAGGCATTATAACACAACGGTTCTTCCAGAAGCAATCTACGCAGCTGAAACAATAGTTGTTGGCGGTCATTCAAGAATTAGAGAAATAGAAAAACAAGAACGAAAAATTCTCAAAAAGATTTACGGGCCATTCAATAGAAACGGTATTTGGATGAAAAGACCTCAAAATGAACTGTATCAAAAGACAAATACGATAACGGAAGAAATCAGAAAACGACGAGCAAAGTTCTATGCACATGTCTACAGAATGAAACAGTCCAGAATACCGAAGAACTTACTCAATATAATTAAGAATAGTAAATGCAGAACAGATTGGCTAAAAAAAGTCCAAAAGGATCTACAACAGATCAATATAAAAAATCTCGAAGATCGCACTGAATGTCGCTATAAAATCGCAAATGTAAAGTTTGAGCAAAAATGAAATCGTCAACCTGGAGTAAAGTGGACAGATGAACGGAAGAGGGAGCATTCAGAGAGGATGAAACGTTTTTGGGAGGCAGAAAAGATATAGCAAAATTCATAATGATTGCGAATTCAAGTTCAGTCGATCTCCTCATGGGGAACAATCGAAATAATAATAATAATAATATATATATTTCTCCTCATAATTCATTCTAACTGCTGAACTTCCCATGTCAGTCAGCAATCCATCAACTCCATGAAGAACTTCCTTCCCCTATCGAAAATCTTTGGATGTGTTTTCTGTAGGCATACAAATAATGAATCGTTCTAATTTCCTGGGGAACAAGGCCATACAATCTGGGAGCCAAGTCAGTGAAAGTTCTTTGTCCTATACTTTTTTCTGCTCTTGGTTTCACGAAATGATCGATCTTATTTCTAGTGTCATAGATGTGCCGTGAAGGTATCAATGTCAACTTTCCCCAGAATATACGCATTGAAATCTGTTGAGCAAATAATTGCGATATATGAAAAACATTGGATATGGTATACAGCTCTTCACTAGAAAAGGTGAGTGGTTTTCCATAAATAATTCTTAATGACCTCTTTCGCGAAACTTCTAGTTTTTTAATGTGGTGTTGATACGCACCACCCCAGCCTATAATACCATAACTGATTTGGGATTGTATTAGTGCATAATACAATATTTTTAAATGTGGAATATTTAAGTAGTTTCTCATATGTCTGTACTTGTGAAGCAAACCTCTCATCTTTCTGACCAGTTGTTCGATATGCTTGTCTCATTTCATGTTTTCATCCAAAAGAATTCCCAAATAATTAACACTTTTTGTAGCAGGTATTTGGCTTCAATCAGGGATATTGAGATTGCATATATCTGGTATGTTATAGCTGTATGATGAGAATGGCATATACTTCGTCTTATACATGTTTAAAGTGAGCTTATGTTATGAAAGCCATGTTTTAATTTTCACAGTCTTTTTCTACTTCCGATTTAAGCATTTACCAAGAGTTATTGCTATATAGCACCACAGTGTCATCCGTGAAACAAATTATATTACCTTTTGTTTCCATCGATAAGAGACCGTTAATAAAGATCACGAAGAGAATTGGTCCTAAAACCGTACCCAGTGGTACCCCATACGTTACTTCTCGCAACTCGCTTTTATGGTTGTCAATATGTACTACTTGTTTTCTATTATTTAAGTAGCTCTCGAACAAATCATAAGATTTACCTCTGAATCCACATAGGTACAATGTTCTGAGCAAGATTTACCGTGTCGAATGCTTTCGCAAGATCCAAGAAAATACCAAGTGATGGGGTTTTTCTCATCTATGCAGTTATAAATATTTTTCGTCAGTTCAGCGATAGCAACTTCAGTTGATTTACCCTTGATGAATCCATATTGATTCTTTAAAATAATATCATTCCTCTCCAGAAAAGATGTCACTCGTCGCTTTATTATTTTTTCTACAATTTTTTTCGAGGTTCGATACGAGCGAGATGGGTCGATAATTTTCCATCAGATTTGTATCTCCTGATTTAAAAAGGGGTTTTACCACACAAATCTTGAATGTTTCCGGGAAGGTACCGGTTGTGAAACATAGGTTTATCAAATACGTAATTGGTTCACATATCTCAACTTTAACACTTTTCAGTACCTCCGACTTCAGGCAATCATAACCCGCAGCTTTATGGTTTTTCAATTCCTCGATAGTTCGATTTACGTCATTTTCATCAGTCGGGTATAGAAAAAACGTTTCACTTGAAGAATTTACTTTGTGGTTTTTTACAATTTACCACATTGTTTATTGACATAATCCCATAAATTTTTGATTTGTTATTTAGTATGAATTTCTGAAAGTGATTTTTTTTAGCTTCAATTATTAATTTCTTTAGTAGTTTTTCATGTAGTAAATATTCATTTAAGATTTCTTCATTTTCTGGTGATCTACGAAGTTTTTTTGTACATTTCGTTTTTTTTTGTTCATAGATTTGATAATGAAAGGGGTTATCCAGGATTCTTTACCTGCTTCAACTCCAGTCCTTCAACAATGTATGCAATCACACAATCATTTCTATTAAAATTTCCTTCATTGTAAATGCATTTATAACCCTCAATATTGTAGAACTCTGGTCTTTCTATTCGATACGTTTCAGTCAAGATTATAACGTAAATTTTTTGAGTGCTTTCTTGGAGGAAGACTTTGAACTCATCAATGTTCTTTTCAATGCTGCGGATATTACTGTGTATTATTGTTAAATGATTTTGGACATCGTAATCTCGTAAATTACCTAAATTATGAATTAATTTGGTGTTATACTAACTATCATCAAGATCTCTTATGAAAGGATCCATTTCACAGTTGAGCAAATTCCAAATTACAAATCGAAGAAGGCAACACAAAACATGGCAAAATTCAGAGCCAAAAGGGAGACTGGAAAGAAAAGGATAATACTATTTCAGAAGCACATGTATCAGAAGGTCGTTGAGGATTATGTTAATTTATTTATATATACTTATTCATCTCTTTTTTCTGCTCTTATCTTTACTTTTTTCTCAATGTTCTTGTATTGGGCTTCGATTGTTGGGTCTGAGAATACATATTCCCTTCATCTGGAACTATCTTCCTATCAATATGTTCCCCCTGTGCTCTTCAATTAAGTTTATGCTCGAAACGTTCTCCCCACTCGTCTCCAATTGCTCCGCCGTGTATGTCCTCCCCCCTACAAACAGTTTGCTACCCCCGATATATACTCTATCCGTCGTTGATTTGGCCCTCTCAATTTGTAAATGTTTTCACAATATTCTATTTTCTCGCCTCTCTAAATCTGTTAGATCAAGCGATATTGCTATATTAGTTCCCTTCAAGTTTTAACCTTTCGTCAATAGCGATCTTTTCTTGAAAGTATTCCGCAGTTCCAATTTTACAGAGCAATTCTGGTTCCTTCCAAGAGAATACAGATCTGTTATATCTCGTTCCGAAATATTCTCATCCAATAAAGATCCCAATGTCTCGCAGACAGTTTTCAAAGTTATATCTTCTGGTTTCTTATTCAATCCAAAAACTATTAAGTTTTTTCTTCTCGATTGTCTTTCCAGTTTTTCAATCCTAGCCTTCAATGATGTATTCTCTTCCTCCACTTCACGTATTTTTTGTTGCAGTGTATCCAGTTTTCACAAGATTCTAGTGTCGCTGGTCGCGATAAACCCCTTCAGATCCTTTCTGACATTTACAATCTCATTAAGGAGATCCCGGGAAGTACATGCATCCAACTTCTCGGTCATCATACAGTAAGCTGTTTAGTGTATGGTACCCTTTAGTAGTAAGAGTAGCCAGGCGTAGACAATGATGCAGAGATGGCACGACAGCGATAACAGAAAATATGTCCTCCTGTCCAACACGAAATCAGAGTAATATTTATATTGTTATTTTGATTGTCTATTGGTTTTCACTGTTGTTAATATCCACGTCAGCTTCCTAACACCTTAGTGTCACTTATACGAATTCTATAATATATTTATGCTGATAATACTGCGATAAATTGAGTATTTATTCCGGATCTATGTACTACCGAACTTATTCCCTTAAGGCGCACACGATATATATATATATATATATATATATATATATATATATATATATATATATATATATATATTATATATATATATATATATATATATATTATCATTTCTGAGAGATCAGTGCAGTTTTTGACACCAGGGTGGTTAGATCCGAGGGGAACATTAACAAGTTAGATTGGTGTCAGAAGTCATCTTCTTCAGGTAGACATCTATACTCCCGATCTCATCATAATGTGAATATGAAGCTGAATATAATCAATCAACTGAAGAACAGAATTATAAACATCGTACATACAGATTACTGTCACAGTTCACTTGCTCGTCTGGAAGTAGTCCTGAGTAAAAATTGAGTTCCAAAAACACTTGTGAGGAAGATCCTATGGATAACTGTTATTAAACCACCGTTTCTCTCCTCTACAACCGATCTTAATACAGCGGAGAGCTTATACTAAAGTCACAGTCGCCGTCAATCAAATATAGATCTATGCCTTTGCTATATTTCCCTTCTCTCGCGGCAAAATTGTGTCACATTATCTGTGAAATAGACGAGATAAAACTTGCCAAATACAATTTCATTACTAACAAAAGTGCTTCTAAAAGATTAAAAGATAAGATGCCTTCATCTTTAATATCAGACTGTGTCTATAGTATTCCTTGCTTGTATTGTGACGGAGTATATATAGGTTTGATTTTGAAAATTTCAGAGTACTAGATGTGGCTGGTGATTACCAAAAGAGGATTTTTTTAGAAATGTTAATAGCTTCAATAAGAGGTCGGAAATTTGTAGACTTAGTTACATTTACAGTTATTTACTTTCAAAACATTTCAAATTAGACCTTCTTAAACAAACTCTAAGTTTCACTAGACAATTTGTGTTACGCGCTCGGTATGTCATTTGTTTTTACAGTGGTTTACTCTTTTACCTTCTGTGCATTTTCGGTGACATTTATCTGTGAATGAGAGGTGATAAGATATTCTTGTCTAAAAATCACTAACTGAACAATTCTCTATTTGACTATTTTCGCCTTTTACAGCATAATCAAGAATGTGCCCGCATGAAGCAAGAATGACATTCTTGATTAATGCCGTAAAAGGCGAAACTAGTCGAATAAAGAATTGTTAAGTTAGTGACTTTGAGACAAGTATATCTTATTACCTCTCTTTCAAATATGAACTATCACAGAGTTGATTCATCGTCCATTGAACATTTATCTGCGCTCCGGCATATCTAGTCTATCGGTTCTATAGTTGCTGTTTAGGTTTTCGTAATTTTTATATTGTAGCATTAACATCCTGTTAATTGAAAATTACATATGATATTATACAGTTCCTGTATAATATCATATATAATTTTTAAGTACACACACTACTGCTTATGGTGTTGGTCAAACATTTAACCTATTTAGCCTTGAGATGTAAGAATTTTCTGTCATGACATTTATTAACATCTGTTATTTGATACAGTCATGATAAAGATTATAATCATAATCGATATATAGACCAGTTTAACAAATTGGTTGAAATTGGTGGGCCTCCTTTTGCAGATAACTTATAATAATATTTTCTGTATATATATATATATATATATATATATAAGGAAATAAAATTTTTGTGCTTACGTGAACGTGTACGATGTGATGTCTCCATTATCCTTCAAGAGATAAATGTTAGAGAAATATTGAAATCGATGCCACACCTGATGGAACTGCGAGACATTTATGTTTCGTTCTGCAAGGAACTCGTCAGTCGCACCACGTCCATCGAAGTGAGGCAACAAGTAAGAAGCTTGGGGTTGGAATCGTTGCCTCACTTCGATGGACGTGGTGCGACTGACGAGTTCCTTGCAGAACGAAACATATATGTCTCGCACTTCCATCCGGTGTGGCATCGATTTCAATATTTCTCTAACATTTATCCCTTCAATGATAATGGCTACATCACATCGTACACGTTCACATATCTAGCTCTACTATAACATTCTCTTGGTTAATTTGAATTTTTCAAATGAATGTTCTAGTGTTCATTGTCTTATATATATATATATATATATATATATATATATATATATATATATATATATATATATATATATATATATATATATATATATATATATATATATATATACATATACAGCTTCTCAGTAATAAAATGATCCGTGCTATTTTGTTTTCAACTTCAATTTATACATTCATACAAAACTATATTGGTTATCAATGGCTCGTCCAGAATCATTGGTCGCCTCTGGTGGTAGTTCTTGAGTTCGAACACTTCCATTTCCAATTCGAACCTGTAAACATTCAAACCCACTATTATAATATAAAATAAGTATTAAATCCCAAATCTAATTTATTATATCATGAACAAACAAATAAACAGCTGAGTAACAAGCCTGAAGCATTATAGTGTGTAAAATTCGAATACTTCTTTCATTGAAATCAATATAACTATACAATACGATTTATTCGTATTGTATAGTTACAACTCCCTCTCCATTAAAATATCATATTTCATTAGAGGTATCCAGTAAAAACCCTATCCGATTGATAAAATGTTTTTTTCGAAGAAAATGTGTTTCATATTGTGATTTATATATAATATAATGTGAATTTATTCATCCGATATTCGATGATATTTTTCATATGAATGTGTCTTACGGATTACTTTCATTCTGAGAAGTTATCTGATGCCCGTCAATCTGGCTCAGTTGGGAGAACGCCCGATTCGGTAGAAAGCGGGTTCGAGCCTGGGTGGAAGGAATGGGTGTAGGTATGTGTTTTTCATGATTTGAAGTACTTTGAATATGATATATGCTGGGTAATGTACATTGAATACGAGCCGATTGGCCGTTCTGAACCGGCGTTAAACTGTAGGTCTACTGAATTAAAAAAAAATTATCAGAGTCTGTTTTTCAACTGGTCAAAAATATTCACCGATACATGGATCTATGTCCAGTGCAGTGACACTCGCTTTCGTAAATTCAGGAACTCTTCAGTATATGCAAATATTTTGATGATGTGTAAATTTCGGAGAATTATGTATTCCAGAATTCCGCTGCATTACAACGAAGCTGCTAGTCACGGGATTAGACCCGTGATCAATATTTCATTCCGGGATCATCCAGATTTCCCGTATGTCTATAAACCCTGGGTTCATCAGGCGCTAAAAATTAACGAACTTAATCCAAGTTTTTATGCCGATATGATTTAAATTCTGTAGTTTTTGTTATTTGGAAATATCCAATTCAACGTATTTATGATATCTATGTTTTTTCAGGTTTTTTTTGTCTTCTTTATGCATAATATTTTATATCATATAAATAGATCATGAAATTAAATTCAATTCAGTTCTTAAAATGAGTAATACACGAAAATAATGAAAAATTGTCGCAAAAACAATTTCCTTCTTTGAAAACTAAACGTTAATAGGGCTGATCGAAATAGGTTCTACCTGGCGAGAACACGTGATCGTATTTGTCTCTGGCATCTGATATAAAAATTACCTGCAGTGTTCATATATTTCTTAATAAAGTTGATTGAATGTTCGATGATCTCTTGGTGAAACATTGTTTAATAATATATTAAATAAAAACACTTGGCTTGGTTTCACAAAATATATAATATATACTTGACAATTTGTTTCGGGTTGTTACCCCCAAATTTCAAAAGTCAAACTGAAGTTTAAGTGAAGTTAAACTGAAGAAACTTGAGTTTAACTTTTGAAAATGAGGTATCACCCCGAAACAATTGTCAAGTATTTATTATAAATTTTGTGAAACTAAGTCAAGTATTTTAATTTAATATATGATTTCTTTCTAATCTACCTTTAACATCTAATTAAATATAAGAGTCTTGAATATTCATATTGTAATATTGCTTTTGATTTTGATTTTATGTTATGTATTTTGTTTTATAATTTATGTATTGTTCAGTTATATGATTGATATCCGTATCGCTATCCGCAGATATTCATATTATCTGTGTAGGTAACTCTGATCTTGTAATTAATGATGTAACACATATTGAAATGTACTAGATAACTGAACATCAAATAACCTATTGCAAACTAAAGACTAAGATGCCCAAAGAAAATGAAAAAATTTATTGGTATAGAGATTTTAGTAATTTTAATGTGAACTTCCTCAATAATGATCTGAGACCTTTATAATGGCGCATTCGTTAGGTAATTTCCCTGCGTGAGATGGAAGAGAAACATTTGAGCTTTATCCTATAGGTAAACTACCTACTTCATGTAAATATTTGAAAAATCTAATATCTATGCAAATCATGCCGAACATGTTATTTCCGGAAAATCAATCATGGTTTAGATTTCGTTATGGTACAGCAAGGGCATTGTCCAAAGTGTTAGATGATATAATACATGCTGTAGAGCTCTTTTTGGAGCAACAAGGATATAACAGATTTTCTAAGTCAGCCGTTCGGTTGCTACAAAGCTATCTTTCGGCTAGAAAACAATATGTAGAGATTAATAATATTCAATCTCGTACAAGGCTGGTATCTAAAGGTGTGCCACAGGGCTTAATTCTTGGCCCACATTCTTGGAAGATGCAAAATCGATCAATTTGCTGATGAGACCAAAATATGAAAGCTCTTTGCCAAAATCTGAATATAGTTTGTGAAGACATAAATGCCACATTAGCAATTATATTCAAATACTCGGCTGAACATGGATTGAAAGTTAACCCAAGTAAGACTCAAGCAATATATTTTGGTAACGCACTAGAAGATGTGAATATCAATGCGAATATATTGATCGACAATGTGATGGTACTACCTAGTGATACAGTCGAAAGTCTAGGTGTTTATATTGAAACTAATGTAAGATTCTGAAATCAGTTAAACAAGTGTTTCTCCTCATTAAAAAAAATCTATACCGATGCAGAACATTCATTATTCTACCCTTTAAAAAAAGACTTTGTGAGTTATGCTCATTAAAAGTCATGCTAATTACGCGGATGCAGAATATGAGGCATGCTCAGATTTTGCCTACTTAATTAAATTAAAACGTTTTCATCACGGATGTAGAGTGCCAGAAAATTTTCAAGAGGAAAACCCATCGAATTTCGAAATGGGCATTGTAAACACTTGGTTCAAAATTGGTTTTTCTAGGATGGAATGGTAAAACTCATTCTTATTTACGATGAAAGCGATAAGCCGGATATGACAAATTACAGAGACTAAAAACACTTTTACGAACTATCACAGCCTCAAGACGTCATTTTGAACTGTTCAAAAGACACCACTAAATCACGTTGAAATGAGGTCAATGAACAGGGA
This sequence comes from Henosepilachna vigintioctopunctata, assembly GCA_030704895.1. Lineage (NCBI taxonomy): Eukaryota > Metazoa > Arthropoda > Insecta > Coleoptera > Coccinellidae > Henosepilachna > Henosepilachna vigintioctopunctata. Next base: position 3,628,278 of record JARQZJ010000036.1, on the reverse strand, counting down.
TAAATAGACGTCATTCACTGACGATTCTTAGATTTTACTTATTAATCCTAAATTATAGGGATTTCATAATGTAAATGAAACCTTTTCAGTCTTTACACATTTATTAAAAAATAATATTTCAAGGATGAGTTTAAATCAACTTGCTTTATTTCTTTTTTCCCAATTTTTCTTCGGCGTGTTTGAGTTAAACCTTGCTGGCATTTTTTATGACCCACCGAAAAACTCATTATCATTTGAATAGCTCACAAAAATATTAAGTTTTCCTTCACTTTAAACAGGTAGTTCAGCAGGAAGATCAGTTAGAATACTCAAATATGTTGTCCTTCTGTTCTCTTTGTACATTTGTAATATTTTAGAGTTTTGTTATTTAATTTGAGTTATAGAATCACTTTCTCTTGAAAATCAGAAAAAAATTTTGAATATAGCCACAGATTATATTTTGATAAGAAAATAACAAGTATCGACTTTTGTTATTGTATGTTCTATATCATTTACTTCCGAAGAATATGAAGCTATGCCTGTGAAAAGTTAGAACATACTAAAAAATATTGTTTTAATTTGCATAAGAAAAAACTAAGGCAAGCTGTAGCTATTTTATAAAGGGGTGTTTTATATTTCGACAAGGGATAATTACTTTGATATTGAATTTCGATAATTATAATTAATTTTCATGTGAAAAATATGAACTCATTAGTAAACCTTAACTAATTTTAGCATACCATAATTTTATAATATCGATGACAAAACACTTACTATGCTCAACTAATTGAGCCAAATTTTTTCTTACATCTTATCCTGAAAAAATATATTTCTGTAGTAAATTATTCACCTGGATATCAGATAGTTAACGTACTATTTTTCGTTTAAAGGAGGTGTTATCTTCAATTCGCCATAAAGTTTTGAATTCGACTCTTCTGCATAAAGATTTCGCACTATTCGAAATTGTGTTTCGTTGACATCTGGTTTTTATCACGTCGCATATAATGACTAGCTTTGCCACATATACTAGCTCCATTTCTTCCCGATCAAGTATTTTCAGCAACCGTTAATGCCATGCTATGTGGCAGAAAAATCCCTAACGTTTCAAATGATGAATGACAGCATATTGTTCTGTTAGTTCTAACCACGTTATAGCCAACTCATATTAACTGAACTTTTGGGCGCATAATATTCAATAGTAGAAAAATGTTAAATTGCCAATTATCTCGGTAATTACAAATTTTCGGAATAGATGACCTTATACAGAGTTACATTTATTTTCAATACTTGGTACGATAAAATTATAAAAATAGTCGTTTCTATTTGAAAAACATAACTTTTGCCGTTTTTTTAAATTTAATTTTTATTCTATTTTGATCCCTCTGTACTCATATTTTTCAAAATATTATACAAAGACTTCTAAGGTCGATCTTCTTCTACAAGGAACCTACACTATATCAGATAATAAAGGCTTCAGTATGGGAAAAATTGATAATCATGTTTTGGTCTGAAAGTGGCATTTTGAACATAAAATTTCAAATGCGTCAAAAATGGTCAGACGTAGGTATAGCAAATGTATATACATAAACCTTATCTCGAATATTTCGAAGAATACAAAAAGGCAATACCAAGTAGCAATCTAACGGTAATATGACGTCATATATTGGTTTCAATATGTGTCAAGTGACGTCGAAATGTCACAACCTCATTTCATTTCTGACCAGTTCGATTTACACCCGAATTCTTAACAAATATTTTGAGATATATCATAACTCAACCGACACAACTCGTCCATAATAATATGTTGAATGCAGAACTAGTAGTCGTAGTCTACTACAGACACAGAACATGAAAGTCCAATCTACAGAGCAATTAACAATTTAAAACCACCTGGACTATACTGCAAATTTCATGTTATCAGATGACACATGCATGAATATTGTTGTTGAAATATGTGGAAATCACTATCATCTGAGTGAAAAAAAACGTTGTCGTTTCTTGCAAAATTTACGGTCATAAATTTAATAAAATAGTACTTTGTGTTGGCGCTATCTACTATCATCATATAGACGCCATTTATCTAACGTTGAAAAGACGCCATTCAACGGTCGAATGACGTCGCTGACCAAAGTTGACCAAAAATTATCTCTCAGACGTCATATTACGTCAGCTTGCTACGTGGGCTTCGAAGCTCACCTTTACTAGACTGAGACTGAGACCATCGTATCAGGTAAAAGAATACAAAGGCAATTCGAGATCATTCGTTTTTTTACTTACGGTGTTCCAGTGCATCAGGAGACTTTCCAAACTATTTACTACACATGCTCAAAATTATACTGTAGTTATGTCGAAAAATACACGGGGCAGGACAAATATGTATCTGCCTCCACACAGATCGAAGCAGAAGATTAAAGTTTCGATTTTTGTCCTTTAGATCCTTGTTATTGATATACCTCATTTCATACTTTATTCGTTTTTGTAATTTCAATACTGTGAATGTTTTACACTAAGTTGCTTTCTCATTATGATCTTGATTGAATATCGAAAGCCATCGAATATGTCGTGAAGTAATTGGAAATATTTCTTTCAAGAATTTTTCTGTATGAGCATAGTAGCAAAATATTTTCTCTTCGTCCACTACTGGTTCGTACTCGATGTAGAAAACCGTATTCAGATTCTCATTGCTCCCGAATTTGAAGTGATTCTGTCCACTTATATCGGAAACTAGAACCCGTGGATCTCCCACGATGAATTCGTGGGAGATGGGGTATGGGAATTCCATTTCCACAGGAATTGGTAAAAGTGTCCTTTCAAGACAGAGATGGAAGACCCACTCTGCCATAATACACCATGCTATTTCTGAACAACTTCCTTTTTTCTTACTGTATTCTTTTCTTGACTGAGCACAATTTTCTTGGCTCATGTTTAACATTATCCGTAGCTAATTCAAAACATACTCACATATTCAAACACTCTTGAGGACATCTATTTAAGATGCTCAGTCTATAATTCAAGAACACCTTCTCAAATGTGGCCAGATTAAACTTTACAAAAATCATATAATTCGCTTTGATCTCAGAAGCCATGGCACGCAATTAGCTGATTTCATAAGTAGGAATAACGTTTTGAGACCAAATCTCTTTTGTAAGTTCATCGTAATCCATATCCTCCGAAAGTAAAGCTATATGCTTTCATCTTTCTATATTTCAATCTTTTTTATTTTTTATTTCAAACCAGAGATTTACCCTAATTTGTTCTTAACTAGAGTAATTAGCTCACCAAATTTCAGAATTTTTTAAACTATACAAGATGTAGTGAAATAACTCAAGGAATAAGACAGGGACACATTACTCCAAGGGGCACTTCAGGGCGATTTTATTTTTCATATACATACAACAATTAAGTCACGATAGGAAGAGAATAGAAACACTAGGGCGAGACAAAAGAATGAGGAACGTTAAGATTGTTTTCATATTTTCAAACCAATGGATTTGAGATCAGCATAGACAGTTTCATATACTTTCAGATTTTTCAAGCTCAGAATAAAATTTATAGAATACGGTTGTTGATATCGTATATGCGAGTTGAATTTGTTCAAAAACTCTGAGATTTTATGTCGAAAAGTACTGCACGCAGAGATGATCAACTGAATCATATACACCGCAGTCGCAGAGAGGGTTATCATTTTCGTCACTTTTGTGGAGGTATGCTGGACATATTGTCAAAATCAATAATCAAATTGTAGATTTTTTGAAAGAAAGGAGAGAACTTTGACTATCTGACACAATTAAAATTCTGTATGAGATGAATTTCATCCCATTCTTCACAATAAACTGAAGAGCCAATTTGATGGCATATAGTTTACCATGAACGATTGACCAATTTTCATTTAGAGTAGTAAGATCCGAGATTTTTAGATAAGGATCAAATGCTGCACTTCCAGTTGCAGATGATGGTGAAGCGTCTGTATAATTTTGTGGTCATGAGTATAATGTTTATAGAGAATATTTAAAAAGTCCTCCTTTTCTGATGCAAAGTGGTATGTTGGAATACTATATCGAAGGTGGTTTTGAAAACTGAATAGTCTAAGGTGAAGACTGGTATGTTCGAATCTTTGTGCAATACGTCAAATAATTTGATCATCGCATAATAGCTAGATAACGCATTAACTAGTGAGCGATCGAACTGTAAAAAATATCTTTTATCGGAATATATAAACATCTGATCCGTTGTCAGGTGTTTATCACAGATTGTTTTGGAGGCGAATGACTGTGTCATTTCATTTCATTCAATCCTCGAGGCCAGGTACTCTTGAAAGATTCACCGTTGTTGATGGTAAACAAAAGCATAAGTGCTAAGGAAAAATTGTAATGGTTGACGGTGAAGATCCGCTGTCAGACAGCTCAGAAATAACGGACGAAAGAACACATTTCAAGTGTTGTGAAAATCGTCTACGTAATGTTAAAGTGTGCGTAAACTGTTTCTCTTTTTACCACAAAAGTTGCGCGAAAAGGAACACAAACATGAAAATATTATCGGAGGGTAGACTCATTTGTTGTGAAAGACCTGATAATGATAAGCAACAAGAAGAAGACGAAGAAACAAAATACGATGGCAAAAAAATGTTACTAATGGAAATCAGGTACTTAAAAGAATTGTTGAAAGAGAGCAAGGACCAAAAACGAAATACTTAAATTGAATAATAGTTTATTATTGGAAAAAATTGATATATTAGTAAAAGATCAAAATAACCATGAAGCAAACAAACCAAATAATACACCAATAAACGTTACAGCTATAAGACAAACTTGCTTGCCAAGCACGTCTAGGCAACAGAACATGGCACTACCTGCAGCATCGTATAGTAGCGCTGTAAGTAATAGCCATACTTTGCAGGTCCCTGAAATAACTTCTAGGAAGCACACCTTAGAAACTTCAGAATATCTCAAATATAATGACCGAAACAAGCAAATAGAAAATGATGGAAAATTTCCTGTCGCGTCTAATAAGAATAAAAATAAAGATGTAGATTTCACTGAGGTTAAATATAAAAAATCTAGAATCGACAATCAAAAGAAAAGTATAGGCACAGGAAAGAGACAAACTTATCAAGAATTCACTGGACCAGCAAGAAAGGTGTGGCTTTACCTGTATCGTGTTAAAAGAACAGCTACAGAGCAAAAAATAGAAGACTATATTAAAAGCTCTCCTGGTTTCGAGAACGATAAGATCAATGTGAAGGAAATCCCTTCTGAAAATAATGAACTCAAAAAATTCGTAATAACAGGACCAATTGAGAAGAAAGATGCAATGTACAGTCCAGACTTTTGGCCTGAGGGAGTCGGTATAAAAAGATTTGATTTCAAGAGCCATTCGGAATTTTTGAAACAGCAGAGCGGTTTTTTTTTATAAATACACCTTACCAGATACCCAAAAGTTACAACAACCACCAATTCAGCCAAGTTAGCCTGGTTCACCAGAATGTTCAGTCCATCGGTAACTGTATAGAAGAACTTAATGCTCTGATCGGAGAAAATACTGAGTGTCGTTTTTTATCGATAGCAGAACACTGGAAAACAGAATCACAACTGAAGAACTATAAAATACAAGGATTCACGATGGCCTCACAGTTCTGCAGGAAAACAGGCGAGCATGGAGGAGTAGCTATATTTGTTAAAAAAGGGACAAAATACAAGGTAAAATCTAGTCTTAATAAGTTATCTAAGTCTAGGGTGTTTGAATGTGCAGCTGTGGAAAGTAAAGTTGATAATCAAACCATTATTGTCTTGACATTGAAAACTTGAAGGAATTTTTTCAAAAACTTGAACAAATGTTAGAAATTATAGTCAGTGAACAAAAGGTGGCCTTCATAGCAAGTGATTTCAACATTGAACTTAAAGACAATATTAAAAATTAAACTGAAATTTCTTCTCAATGCTTTTTCAAAACAACAGGTACACAAGGGTGCTTTTTGTATTGATAATATATTTACTTTAGACGTTTTCACAAACAAACAACAGGTACACAAGGGTTACTTCAGCTACTAAAAGTTGTATTGATAATATATTTACTAATACAAATAGACCGTATACTGTAGATATATTGCATTCCATAATTTCTGACAATATTGAAAATTAAACTGAATTTTCTTCTCAATGCTTTTTCTTTCGTTTTCACAAACAACAGGTACACAAGGGTTACTAATACAAATAGACCGTTATATTGCATTCCATAATTTCTGACAATATTAAAATTAAACTGTTTTCTTCTCAATGTTTTTCTTTCGTTTTCATACACAAGGGTTACTTCAGCTACTAAAAGTTGTATTGATAATATATTTACTAATACAAATAGACCGTATACTGTAGATATATTGCATTCCATAATTTCTGATCATTATGGCTTAAAAATGAGTTTCTTTGAAGGTAAACAGATCAGTTCCAAATCAAAGTATGTAAGAATATTTTCACAACCAAACATTGAATGTTTCATGAATAAACTGAAAGAACAAAACTGGGCTGAAACCTACTGAATATGAATGTAACAGATGTAGATGCCCAATGGAATAGTTTTATCAATGATTTTCTGAGAACTTTGAATGTTTTCCTCTTCAGCCAATGACCACCAAAAATAAAATAAAGACTATCAAAAATGATCCGGAGGTGGAGTAGTGCAGAAATAGATTAAGCGCGATGCAGGTTCTGTTGAAGTTTCGTCGAGACTTTCAGGCAGAGTATAATATTTTGAAGAAAGACTATCATAATTTGCTAAATAAAAAACGAGCAGAAACTTTCCATCAAAAAATAAATAGTTCAGATAATAAAATGAAAACTATGTGGGGTATTTACAAAGAACTAATCGGAGATGGTCATGTTGTAGATTCAGAACTAGAGGGCAGCCCAGAACACATAGCAAACAGATATAATGAGTTTCTCATGGATATAATTCCAAATCTATTAAGGAATAGAGATGCTGTGAATTTTGATTGTAGTGTGGTGAGTAACCCTAAGTCGCTATTTTTAACACCTGGGGCTAAAACGGAAATTAATGAGTTAGGTCAAAAACTCAAAGCTAAACACACTTGTGGAGACGATGAAATACCTATAAGTCTAGTATCAAAGAAATAGCAGAAGTGATCGGTTACATCATGAATAACTCATTCCAGTTTGGCATATTTCCGGAACAGTTGAAGTTAGCCCTTATAACTCCAATTCAGAAAAAAGGCGATCCGATGTTGCTTGAAAACTATAGACCAATAAGTGTTATACCACAAAGCTGTTTAAGATGGCCATGTGCAATAGATTGGTAAGTTTTATGGAGTCTTGTAACTTGTTTAATGATAATCAGCATGGCTATGTCAGAGGCAGGTCTGTCATAACCGCAATTAATCAATTCACCAGCAAAATAGTAGAATCTTTTGAAAAAAACAAAATTCTTCTTGGAATGTTTTTGGATCTCTCTAAGGCATTCGATAGACTGTCGCATCAGCTTACATTGCGTAAACTTGAAAAATACGGGATAAGGGGCAGTGCATTGAGATGGTTCGAATCATATCTAAGCAATAGGCACCAAAGAGTTAAATTTTGTAAAGAAGGAATAACATCGAAATCTGAAATGAAACAGATTGAATTTGGCATTCCACAAGGCAGTATTTTGGGACCAGTGCTCTTTATAATTTTTATGAATGACATAGCAGAAGTTTTTAAAATAAGTAATGTTAGAGGTCATCTTACCAACTACGCGGACGACACCAACATATTGGTTGCTGATTCGAGCTATCCAGAATTGCTCCGGTCATCGGAAGCTGCTTTTGACTGTGTTAGGGGATGGTTTCTGAGAAATGGTTTGGTTCTCAATATGGAAAAAACAAAAACTATACTATTTCATTTTACAAAACAACAAAAAATTGATACACCGAGTTCTATCAGTTTATTAGATTGTGAAAATAAGTTAGAAAATTCCATAAAGTTTTTAGGAATATACATCGATGAACACCTGAATTGGTATAACCATATAATTGAACTTGGAAAAAAACTGAACTCAGTATCGTACAGTATAAAGATATTAAGTAGACATCTCAATGGGAATTCCTTGAAAGTATTTTACTATGCAAACTTTGAGGGTTTGATGAAATTTGGGCTGATTTTCATTGGCAGCAGTTCACTAATAAAGGATATTTTTTGCGTTCAGAAGCGAGTCATCAGAACAGTTTTAGGACTCAAATGGAGAGAATCTTGCAGGGGACATTTCCGGAAGAATAACTTTCTGACGGTATATGCTCATTACATCCTGGAAAATCTCATTTTTTTGCCCAAACATAGGGAGAAATTTGATAAATGCAACGAAATGCACAATTACAGCACGCGTAGCTTGAATTACCGCTTTCCTAAGCATAGACTGACTGCTTCTGAGAAACATCCGTATTACACTTCTGTGAGATTCTTCAATAAGCTTCCGGATAGTGTGAAGAGATTTGAAAAACTGAGTTCATTTAAAAATAGTGTTAAAAAACTCTTAATTGAATTGGAACCATACTCCTGGAATATGTGTTGAAATGCTAATTTTGTTTGTTTTTTCTGACCTTATTTCATTTGCTGCATTATGTTTGTTAACTGGAGCATCCTTTGAAATAAATATCATTATTATTATAATTATTATTGAAATGGGACTCTTTCTCACTGTCCAAAATTTATGAGTGAGTGTAAGTAAAAATGATTGATCGATTGTATCCATATACCTTGTATCCATATATCATTTTTTTTTTAGTGTTCTTTTAGTTCTGTGTTTCATGTTTGGTTGGTTAGCATTGTGAGCAACCACGATGTGATAGAGTCTCTTTAATTGATTAATTTCGAGTTAAAAATACAATTATGGGACTCGTACGTACAAGGACGGTGAAAAAAGCATCGAAGGTTATTATTGAAAAATATTATACGCGTTTGACGCTTGATTTCCACACTAACAAAAGAATATGTGAAGAAATCGCTATATTTCCAACAAAACCTTTGAGGAACAAGATTGCTGGGTTTGTTACACATTTGATGAAGAGATTGAGACATTCCCAAGTGCGTGGTATTTCTATCAAGCTGCAAGAGGAGGAACGGGAAAGACGTGATAACTACGTACCCGATGTGTCTGCTCTTGAGCATGATATTATAGAAGTTGACCCAGAAACTGAAGAGATTTTGAAGGTTCTGGGATTCAACAATATACCAGGATTGCAGTTGACTCAACCCCCTGCAAATACTTACAATTGGAGAGCTTAATTTTATGTATGAACGTAAGGAATATATAGAATAAGAAGATATTAGATAATAACATTTCCTGAATAAAAACAAAAATATACCATAAATGGTTAGCTCACAAAGACCAGGGCCTGTGGTTAATCTACCTTAAAAAATATTGCATTTAGATCTGAATACAACTCAATACATACAATTCAATTTAGGTAAAAAATTTCAAAATATTATTACTCTTCCCGTTAACCAATTGCTATTTCCATCAGTTTATGGATATAATATCTACTTCTTGTTTTAATCCAATATTTTGTTTCAATTTTGAACTTTTTCAAATTGGAAGTATTTCCTAAGTTCAGAGGTATTTCATTAAACGCTCTTGGACCAATATACAAGTGACTGCGTTGACAAATCGTTTTGTCAAATCTACGTACATACAGTGTACTTTCACTAAACCAACTACCTACTTTATGTTCTATGAAAACGTTTTTATTTATATTTTTCTTAGTATAATTTAACACTGAAGCACAAAAAAGTTGATGCACATCCCATACATTAGAGTGTGAAACGGCAGCTCCGTTGGAAATCTTATATCTTTGCTATGTATAATCTTCAGTAGCCACTTTTGTTGTATTTTCAACTTCCTCATAACATTATTGTTAATTTATTTTTTTTTAATTGTTATTTTCCACATCTATGTTGATTTATTCTCACTAGAGCGAACCTGAGACATATAGAAATCTCGTTTAGCCTGTTTTATGACTATATGTATTTTATTTCTGTAATGTATGTTTCCACAATGTATGGACATACATTGATCATGTATGTCCACCAAAGAAATGCATTTACAGATGGCATAGTCTCTTCAATGTTTTTTTTTACTGGTTGTGATATTAGAGTTTATTGAATAGAAAACTATATCGTCTGCGTATTGTAGGAGTTTCATTTTGAAATTAATCAGAATTTATAATTATAAATTCCACCCTGTGACAAGCCTAGACTGATAAGTCTCGGATTATCGGGTAGTTGGTCTAATTTCAGATGAATTTTTCTGTTGAAATATAGATTGAATATTAGATTCGAAATTCTTTGAGTCAGACCTATTGCGACCTTTTCCTCTCTTAACACCCTAAAAGAAGTATTATCGTATGCTCCTTCAATATCAGCGAACAAGCTAGAACTATATTGTTCAATAATATAGTTTGAAAATGAATGTTTGAGATGGCTTTCTGAATAACTAAATGACCTATACTGTCGAAAGTAGAAATGCCCTTACGAAATCCAAACTGCGACTTAGGGAACTTACTATAGTATTCCATCCACCACTCTAATCTAAATTTGATTAATCGATCGAAGGTTTTAGGAGCACATTCCTATAGAAATAGGCCTCTAAGAGTCTGTTGTGTCGGGAGTTTTATCAAGTGTGAGGATTGGAATTGCTATGTATATTTTCCAATCATCTGGATATATTTCTGTATTCCATATGTCGTTGAATATATTGAGCAACATTGATATTGCATTTGGTGGGAGTTTGTGGAGCATAACATATTGAACGTTGTCCTTGCCTGCAGCAGTATTGCTATTATATTTGAGAGTGGTCATTGTCCCCTGCTGAGGGGAGTTCAATTTCTGGCTCAATAACTCCTGATGGTGCGATTTTAGTCTTAGTTCTGCAGTAATGTAGAATATAACCAACTTTGGTAGACTCTAAAGCAGTGACCTGCTATGACCTGCAATGACAATAACCTGCAATGACAACGGATTCTTTTTTTTTTCGTTAACACTTCTTCAGTTTTTTACAATTTCATTCTCAATTTTCAGTTACTCCATAACCAATATTTTTTCCTTTTGAGGCAAAAAGGTATCGGCGGAAACTGATTTCTCTAGTCGTTTTTTAACTTTCTGTGTAATATCAAGCTCGTATTACAACTTTCACAGAACCAACTTCAATACTTACCCTTGTCCGTGTATTTTCAAAGACATTGAGATCCTTAACTACAATTTTCAAACATTCAACATCGAAAGAATTCTTGATGATTCCATTTCATCCTATTTGGGTGTCACGACGAACTTTCTTTCGATAATTTTTAACGAAATAGACAAGAGGATATTACAGCAGAGCAGTTAGGTGAAATATCTACAATGTGACAATTCAATATTTTTTAAGTGATAACTGTTAGAGAATATTGAAATCGGTGCCTACATTCGTTTGAAATGCAAGACAGTAACTGTTTCGTACTACAAGGTATACATCAGTTTCGCCACCGTCCAACAAACGAAAGGTATCGACTTCAATTGTCAGAAATCTCTTAATGAATCAGAAGACAGAAATACAGTTTAATGTCATATGCATATTTAGGGTTTCAGTTCAGTCTTTTTTACTTTAGGTTTAGGGATGTCGGTTTCGGGGGGTTATGAAAAGAGTAATGCGAAATACACTTACAATATAGAATAGATAATCTTTGTTATTTTATTCATAACAACAATATAGGAGTATAACATAATATTTTTACAAAACAAAACAGTTTTCTACTTGTTTTACCACTCGTATTTTTCACTTGAGTGAACCTCTCTCAATAAGTCCTTCTTCTCCTTTATTTTTCATGAAATTCATTGCAGTTAAGTCCGAAGTTGACTACGCACACCACGAAACCGCGGACTGTGCACGCATACATCAAACCCCGTTCATCTCTCCAGGCAGTGTTCATCATCGAAAAAATCCGCTCAACTGGGGTGGACGTTCCAGGAAGACAGAACACGTACTCGATTCCGGAACTCGTACCATTACAAGATTAGATATTGCGATGTTTTGTTGTTTAAAAGAAGAGAGTAGCTCTATCCATTTTTCTTCGCTTGATTTTTTACGATCGTTTCCCTTTTCCTCTGTTTCCCAATCACCTACTTTAGAAGTACAAAATTTCTTGGCAAAGAAAAACCTCATCAAAAAGCTCGTCAGTGTTATCCTTATGTTTTCCGAGATTCTTGTTTATCAACTCTGCTGTTCTTTGCTCACTGTTTTCCCATGAAATGATGTTTTCATTGATCCAGAGCCTCGTGCTTCACCCAAACTGTCTTTCCACAGGTCAAAATAAGAGATACACCGACTGTAAAATTATTTGAAGTCACTGGTAATGCGGTTGCAGTTTACATTGTCTTTCTTGAAATGATTTCAAGAGACATTTAGCCCCCTGGAGAACGAAATTTGACTCCTTTCTTTCTTTCTTTTAAATGCTCCTTTAACAACTGTAATAAATGAGCAACATCAGTAGCACTGGACTTACTTTTTCCAAGGCTGAAATTGTTTTATCGAACAATGTTAGCTGGCCATGCACAAACCAAAGAAACATTTCACCACATTCATCAACAAAAAGTTTTTCATCAGAGCTGGACACATTTCTTGAGATAAGAAGTACTCCTTCAAACCAGGAAAAAATTGTAAAATTCGTTCAGTTGCAGGCATGAGGAAGAGGAATCTTGTATTATTGTGTTTTAATAATTTATGATATTCAACATATGAAATCTCACAGAACTCTATGAGCTGAGTCACCCTTACTGTATAGATGTGAAAATAATTCTAAATCTTTACTACAAGGGCTTTTAAGAGCAGAATAATCATTATCTGATCTAATAATTTTGCTCAAACTGAACGTTTTATTCCTCCTCATCAATTCAGATACTACAAATTTTGTAACGCCTTTTTGACAATATATATTGGGTTTATATAAAGGATAAAATCATTAAGCATATTGTCAAATATGCAGTTGGTTTAAAAAAAAAAGCCGTTGACTGTTACAAAAAAAAGCTGCGGGTCTATACCGTAAGCTTCTTATTCTATTTTCATAAAATGTACCTGTATAAACCTTTTTGAGTTAACTTGTTTTATATATACATGTAAAATAAGTAGAAATTTCGTTCGGTACTAGAATCCAGGAACATAAATATAGTTTCGCGCATAACAAAAGCTATTCGAGTTATGCCAACCATTTATCAACAGAAAACGATACTTTTGATACGAATTTAAAAATTTTACATAATATACAGAAAAGTAGTCAATTAGATTTTTGGGAAATAGTGGAAATAAATCGGCATTAAATTCTGGAAATTTGCTCAATGAACAGATAGAATTAAACAATTCACCCAAATTCGTAGAATCTCAAATTGCCTTCATATTTATACCTGTTTTTTCAAATTTGTTGTTATTATTCTGTTAGCATCTAAAGAAGTCGTTTGTAACGACGAAACGCGTCATGCTATGTGGTCAATAAAATGTAAATCATAAGTTCTAGTGTTTGAATTTAAGTTTATACTTAAGAAAATGTACCCTTTAGGGAATCAAAGTCAGTGTTCTTGATACACTTCTTGCACACTACGTACATCTTTGCGGTATTTTTCGCATATATTTCGCATTCTCAATATTGAGAGTTGACAGCAGACAAATGCTGTCAACGAGAACGAACCTAGCACTTTCGAGAGTGAATATTGGGTGCGCTTCGAAAAATCATCGAACTCGTTGAATGATAATAAGATACAATTGTTTCATCATTATTATGAATCTTCAATCTTATATATCTTATAAGTTTATATATATATATATATATATATATATATATATATATATATATATATTATATATATATATATATATATATATATATATATATATATATATATATATATATATATATATATATATAATTTTATTATATATTTATACAATATTTATATTAAATAAATTTCATTTTGAATATTTTTGGCAATAAAAGGCTTCTTTTAATATGAAAAACTTTATTTTTGTTGACGTTTCGTTGTATATCACAACTTTGTCAAAACTAATGAATAATTGAATTTATGTATTACTATAGTATCAAAATGTCAAAGTTAATTTTTAAAAAAATCGAATTAGTTTTTTTGTATCTTCACTTATTGATTTTTATTATCAGAGGAATATTTCTGGCTCAGCATTCGCTTCGGAAGTTTTAGTGTTCTTCGCCATGAGGAAACCTCTGAAAAACTCATGGTGAGCCAGGTGATTCTAATTAGTGTGATTTATATACACTTACTCTATACTCTATATCAAAAGAAGCCTGTTTTTACTGAAAATATTCAAAATAAATTATCTTAAACAGGCAATAAATCAATTTCAAGAAATATATATATATATATATATATATATATATATATATATATATATATTTATATATATATATATATATATATTTTTTATACTTATCAGGTATGTTGGTTTATGTGTGTGAAACTGAAGATAGATCTGGAAAAAATGAGTTTTGGGATGTGATGTTTGGTGATTGTTGTGTGTTTATTATGAGTGTTATTTGTGAGGGTTATTAAATTGGTGTAAATAGAATTAAGATGTTCAATGTCTGTTCTTTCATTTACTGTGTTTTCTAAATTTTTACGAATGTGTAACATTTGTACTTAATTTTGGAATATATGGTAAGGGAATGTAATTATTTTCGTTAGATTTACTTTTTTTTGAATGTAAAGTATTATATAATTTAAGAATTCTGTTTTTTATGATTTTGTTGATCAAATTTAATGAGTAATTATTTTTCATGAGAAGAGTACGAACTTCTTCAAGTGTTTAATGTAGTAAACATGATGATGTTAATTTTAGTGATCTATCTATTAAATTAATTATTATTCCTTTTTTCTGGGAATAGTGATGATAACTTATACAATTTATTGTTCGTTGCGAATTTATTTCTTTTCTGTACCATCTTGTAAAAATTTTGTTATCTTTCCTTATAATTGTTATATCAAGAAAATTCAATTTTTCATCTTTTTCTTCTTCAAGTGTGAATTGTAATTTATTATGAAAACTATTGAAACGTTCTAGTATATGATTAATATGATCTTTATCTGCTATTATTAAACAATCATCAACATATCTTTTATATAATGGAATATTTTCTTCCAAGTGGAATAACATTTTATATTGGACTGCCCATTGCGACACCATCAAGGTGTTGATAAAATTCATTTTTATATTGAAAATAATTTGTGCCTAAAATGAATTTCACTGCTTCTATGAATTCATTTTTTGAGATACAAGTGAAATTCTTTAAAGTATTCCATTTTAGATCTACAATGTTTGGATCTATTAATGTTTTATAATGATTGGATTAGGTATATTAGTATATAGTGAGATTACATCTAAAGAATATAATTTATGATTTTCATTAAGTTGTAAATTTTTTAGATTATTAACTAAACGATAAAAGTACTTGATATAAAATTGATATTGATTTATTACATTTTTTGAAATTGAAGAAAGAAATTTAGAAAGATTATATAGAGGAGATTGAATATATGAAACAATTGGTCTTAATGGAATGTTATCTTTATGTATTTTAGGTAAACCATAAAATTTGGGTGGTAAACTATTATGTTGTATCAACTCTTTAGATGTTTTTGGAGATAAAAAACTATTTTTTCCATTTTATTAGTTTGTTAGTTTCATTCTGTAGAGTTTTTGTTAGAACTCTATTAATGTTTTCATACGTAATTGTATTATTCAGCATTTCGTTAATTTTTTGTTCATATTCATTAGTTTTTAGAATGACTATTTTATTTCCTTTATCGGATTTTGTTATAGTTAATTGTGGATTAGATTTTATAAATGATTCTGTTTTATTTGAATTTTTCATTAGAAGTTTATTTTCAGATGTATTTTTTATATTCTGAAAATTATTATGGCATGATTCTATTGTATTAGTTACCTTTAGTCAAATTGAGTTTTGATTTTCAGTAGGTAATTTGGAAATTCCTTTTCTATTTTTGTAATAACATTGAAAATTGGAATTTGATCTATGTTATTTATTTGTATCGCGTGCTTTGGATCTAAATTGAGTATATTATTGACATATTCTGGTATTTCTGTTTTTGTTGTATTTATAACATTATCATGAGATGATGATGTTGAAAGTTCTATATTTATTTGTTCAGCGTAAAGTTTGTTGAATTTTCTCATTTTCTTGGGTTTGTTTCTTTTATTAAGAATATTAATTTTTCTAGTTTCATTTTGTTGAAAATTTTCAAATATATGAGTTGGGGGAGTATTTGTTAATGATTGTGTTAGATTGTGTATTATTTTTGTGAGTGTTTTTATGTCTTTTGTTGTATTTGTGATAATAAGGTTGATAGTTTTTTGTATATATTTTTTGTTAAGATCTTTAAGTTTTCTGGATAAGTACTCGCAATTCAACTTGATATGGTTTCTGTTTAATTTCAGGAATGTGGGGCATATTTTATTATGCTTGCATCTAAGTAAGAATATTCTTCTTGATTGTAGGTTTGTTTGTTTTTATTCAATTTTGAGAGGCATTTAAGTTTGATTTTAGCTTGATATCCATATTGTTCTTGTATATTCTTGAAAAAATTGAAAATTCCAGACATAATGTTCGTAAGTTATGAAAATTGTTTTATTTCAGCTAGCAATTATTATATATTTTTTGAATTGATTTATTGCCTGTTCAAGACATTTTATTTTGAATATTTTTAGCAATAACAGGCTTCTTTCAATATGAAAAACTTTATTTTTGTTGACGTTTCGAAAAATTTATTTTTGTTTTCGAACATTTCATTCAAACATATTTCGTCAAAATTAGTTCGTAAATAATAATAATAATAATATCTATTACATCCATTTAGACAATTACATAATTCGTTTCCTAGATATGGATACTCTTTGGCTATAAGATAGACACATAAGATAAGCACAAGATAGACAATTTTTTATTCTGTTAATGGCATAGAATGCTGAATAAAGTTTTTTAGTTACAGATTCAACATATAAGAACCATCTGAGATCTTGATCTAACAAAATGCTTAAAAATTTAACGTGATCACAAAAAAAAAATTGGATATCCAATTCATTAATGACAACATTTGATTGTTTAAAAAATAAACATTTTGTTTTAGTGGTGTTCAATATCAAAACATTAGATTGACACAATTTTTTAAATTCTCCCAATACGTGTACATTTATCAAAGAGTTTCTTAAGATTCCGTGGTGTAATAGCCATCGAAATATCATCGGCAAAATTATCTGTCTTGACATAATCGGGCAAATCATTTATGAATAATAAATTATAGTTGACGAACTAATGTTCTCCTCATTCGGATATAGGATCTGCGGGAATTCTGAAAGTCATCGAAACGTGATTGATTTATTGAATAAGACCGATGATTCATAATAATGATGAAACAATAGTACCTTATTATCATTCAACGATTTTTCGAAGCGCACTTAATATTCACTTTCGAAAGTGATAGGTTCGTTCTCGTTAAAATTTGTATAGACAGCTTCCTGAGAGTTTTATTTGAAAGATTTCGATATTTCGATTAAGAGTCTCAGTATTGACTAGTATGAATGATTCGCGAATCTCGAAACTAACTATCTTTCTGCCTGGGTGTGATCTGTAGCGATTAGGCTGGGACCATTCTTATACGTTGTAGCTAAAGTTCTTTTGTGTTTGAATGAAATGTCTATAAAGCCTCTACGTACTCTCACTAATGTTTCGGCAAAATGAATAATTCAATTATTCTCAAAATAGTGGACTGTAATGTCAGAATGGGAGTACAATAACTCACCTTGAAAATGATGATGATGAAAATGCTAATGTAATGAACTTCTTTCAATACAAGGGGAATATAGGAGAGGTGAATTGAGGAAGAAGTAGTATTGAAGTGATTTATAGCAGCACTCGAAGATCTAAATTGAATCTGGAGTTCCATTCGTTCCTTTCCCCTTTTTGAGTTCTATTGGCACTATACGGTGGTCATAGACAATACAAACAAATTCATATTAAATATCTAAAGTATCAAAAGTCAAAATGACCCCCTTTTTGAGTTCTATTGGCACTATGCGGTGGTCATGGACAATACAAGCAAATTCATATTGAATATCTAAAGTATCGAAAGTCAAAATGACACAATCTACGAAAAGGAACTGAAGCAATGGTTGCAATACTTAACATTTAATCGCAGACCGAAAACTTTCGTTATATTGTCTCTCGCATATAGCTACTCGTATATGACCATCTGGTCAACATACCTTGGAATAAATGCATTGCAAGGAAATATGAAAAAGTAATATCATCCCCGTATGTTGGGGAAAACAAAATATATTTATCAAAAAAAACTGAAATAAATGATAAAAAATAAAAAAAAGGGTTATATGAATGACTTAAGTACCTAACAATTGAAAATAAATTTAAATTTCAGTTTTGTTAAAAGCTGAAGTAATTTATCGTCTGTTCACTAACCATTATCGTGTAGCAAGAGGAAGAGTCTAGTTTTACATCTGGACGTTTATACAAACCTGACTTAGTTTTAACATCCACAATTCTAACTACCTAGTCCACTTATGTATAAATTTTTGTCACTATCCCTACAGGCTACTTTAAGGGCGTAGTGTTTTCATTGATTACTAAAACAACAGCGCCAACTTTTATAGGGTAAACATCAGTATTTATGAATGATTTCAACTGCGTAGTAACTCTAGCAGATGGTAAGTTTGGCGTAAAAACGGATAACTAATTTTAGGTCTAAATTTGAAACAAAAATTAAGATTCTTAATTCTTATTCGTTGTCTCACAATCCAATACTTATTGCGTAAAATTGAATTTGATAGGGGAGCCCCGGTATGAAAATATTTTATATGAAAATAATCGATTGAAATATTTACAAAATGCTTAATTTTAGGAAGAAGTGATAGTCTACTTGGTTTGCATTAATTAAACGGCTACATACACGTACTACATTTTTACTGTCAACAAAAGGACGAAATTTTCGAAAAGCATGTGGGATATCTGTATTCCTTTTCAAAGCGATCAAAAGTTCTCTAAAATGCATGTTTTGAATATTTTTGGCAATAAACTTTAGTAAGATATAATCCGTACTATTGAACAACTTAGAAAAGGATGCTTTTATTTGTTTCTCAGGTAAATTCTCAACTAACGTCCAATCGTTCCATGACTGTACGGGCCAATCTTAAAAAGGTAGCTTTAACCACTATGGTCCGTTCAACTATAAACTGCAATTTCACATGACTTGAGATGGGGTGGAACTTTGTGATATCTGATCAGCAATATTATTTTCACATGATACAGAATACCAACTGCATATTTCTAACTGCATAGTTTTTAATTTATGAGGTAATTCCGCGATCCACCTTAATACTATTCGAGAATCAATACACAACACCACCTTCTCTATTTTGCAGCGTTCTCGATATGTCTAAGGCTGGGGATTAGTCCACTCTAAGAAACGAGTCTTAGGTTTCTTTGATACCATTTCTGAGCGAAAACGAATTTCGTGAATCTAACTGTTTTCGAATTTTGAACATTTTCTCCAGGGGACTAGATAATTTTAAAGTTAAAGAATTGCATCAATAGTTTGAAAAATCAAAGTTTCAGATTGCTTCTTTTTTTCGCGCATAAATTGTCCACATTTAGGAATTAATTAAAAATATTCACTCTCATATTGGACAATTTCAAAATATCTGACCCCCAAGAGAATTCATTCAACTTCAAATTGGTAAAGGTCTGAAGGTCAATGATTAATTTGTTTAAAAATCTAATCAAAGAAATCGAGATACCATCAAAAATCGATCGAAAATTTACAAATAAATCCGTTACTATGCAACTTTTCATACATCATAGTTCACACGTTTTCCGCGACCAGACAAAGCGCTAATATAGAGCCGTGAAATAACAAATGATATTATGTAGTTGCTAAGGAACCGATAGGTGTCTTGAATGCAAGATTTTTTGTTATGATTAAAACTCGGAAAAAATGTAACCGAAACAGCTAAAAATTGGCGCATTTATCTTCATCACAAATTGACAAAAAATGCAAAGATTTTAGGAAAAAATGCAAGAAATTATGTATATTATAATGTTGAATAATACTATGATTTCATTATTTTACTATGGTAGGGAGTGGGGGCGGGATTTAATAATAAGGTATTCAACGAAAATTGAAATTAGGTATCAGAATGTATCAATAATGAAATAATGATAAATCATAGGTACTACTGAAGTTACTATGGTAACAATAAAACAAAATAACAGTATTTGAACAGATATAAGTCACGTCTTACAACTATTGAAAAACTTCCTTCAACATCAACTAATGTAATGGGAACATATTTATATTTACAAATGATATTTAATTCTAAATTTGGCATATTTACATCGCTTTCGCCCATAAAAATATTCGACATATTTTTCAAAATTTGAAAACAGTGGTTTCCATCCCAAGAAAGTTCACGGTGACTCTTTATCCACATATCATCAAATGTCTTTTTATGCATTTCGAATTGAATACTTTGATATTATATCCTGATTAAAAGAAAGTAAAATAGATTCACTCTTCACTAATCGTAATGCTTTCGTTGGAAGATACTGCTCAATTAAAGGCTTACCTAATATTTACCGGGGAAGGACGCTCCGGCTGTGATGTTTTGGAAATCCCCCGGTTACAGTTACTTGTTTATGGTATTTGGTATTTCCCATTTTGGGGTAGTAGGTACTTCCAAATCCAAATATTTAAAAATTCCATAATGAAAACTTTCTGTTCAATAGGATTTTGAAATAATTGGCAATGAATGCAAAAAATTGCTCAAATCTTTAAAAAAATGCATTTTTTGGGAAGAAATACAAAAATATGCGAAAGATGAAAAAAATGGAAGTTGCATGTTTTCTGAGCTCTGGTTATGATCATCGAGTGATAACATCATTGACATTCCAGAAAAGAGAGATGGCTGTAATATTTTCTCTTTCCATTTATATTTCATGATTTCAAATTATGAACATTTGTTGAATCTGGGCGAAAGTATCGTCTTGCAGACAAAAGACAAATCAAGGTCATATCGAGAATGATTTAAGACTTTGGTAGAGAGTAGGAGAAATATTCAACTTGGAATAAATACAGATATACTCAGTTAGTATATATTTATAAATTCATAAACAATTTTCAGTTTATTATCGGATTGGAAGGGCGTATCAAAATTGGATGATATAAAAATTTTTTTGAAATGAAATTAAAACCGATTTGTATGAAATGATGACATTGTTTATATTTTATCTCACTGATATAACGAATTGTAATGTAGATACAAATAAATTTATGGTTTTACAAATCGGGATCCAACCTAGATTTCAGATAGATGTTTGTTCGCTTTAAGCACACGCTAATAATTCATTGCTATATTTGAACGTTTCAAAGCATGTTTTTGAAACAAACAATTCGTTTTTAATTGAATTCATTAACGCTTCACTTCTCGCTTATCGCTGCTTCACATTAATTATTGAAAAACTAGAAGAATTCTAGAAAAACAAAATGCAGTTATTGATGAACAAAATGTAACTAAACGCTGTGAAAAAAAGTTTCCTTCACTTCAATTTTTGGGGGTTACACATATGTATATGGAGGTTATGTTAGTATATAATGATATTAATACAGTGTCAAACAAATTAGTATTTATACGTGACATTATTTCATATAATGAATGTTTAAAATTAAAAACCAATCAAAATTTTTCATTGTCGCCCAATGTATTTATTGTTTTCGAAAATAATTTTCAATTCTGTCAAAATCACAAACTCAAAAAAAATTATTTGTAATAACAATATACCTAAGGCTGCGTAATAATTAACCTGTTATTTTACAAGCGTTAATAATATTATAAATAATTGAATAAAAATTAAATTACTTCAAGAATTGAAAATCAAGCAAAACGTTTTTAGTTATGAATAATCAGACAGACTGCACTATTTACTAGAAATTCAATTTAATCCCCAATGATCCTCAGACATGCCATATTAGAAGTTTTCTGTCCATTGTATGAAATTCTTAAGCAGGGTTCAAACTATGCCGCGGTAGGCCGGGCGGGCTGACCCGGACGTGCTAAGCCGGTCAGCCACGTTTGGGCCGACACAACGTCCACACCGAAACGAAGCCGACCGGATTATTTCTACCTTGTTTTATTACTATTTTAGTTTCAACACCAAAACTGGGGACTTCATTGAAGAGTACTTTTTGAAAGTTTTTTTAAAGTGTCCTTAAAGTTTTAAAGTGTTTCCAAAATTACCGACTATGACGTCGCTATGTCAGCCATGGCTATGGTGATACTCACTTTAAAGCAGCCTCCAAAAAGACGTCAAAGAAGATATTGGATTCACTCTAGCCTTAAGACAGGACGGCAGCTGTACAGGGCTAGCGAATTAATGAAAGATTTAATTTTGGATGAAGCAGACCCGTTGAATTTGGAATATCGAAATGACGTTGATGTCACCAACTTTATTCGAATGCGGCGATCGGACTTTCAAATGCTACTCGACAAGGTTTGACCCAAAATATCAAACAAGAATACCTCTTATATCGATGCTATTCCAACAAGCAAACGACGAGTTGTCACTCTGCGCTTCATTATGACTAGCAATTCGTAGCACTCACTAATGTATGTTTTGAAAATCTTCAAACAATTTATCCCTGAAACAGTATCTGAACTTTATGACGCCATTGTAGAGGCCCTTCAAGACTACATTAACGTAAGGAAAATTAAATAAAACTAATTTAGAATAGTAATAACTTTTATTGACATCATTAAAAATAATTGAGTAAAAAAGTAGAAACTATTGAGTGAAGGGGTCCATACTGGACAGTTCTGAATTAGAGGGTGTCAGGGATGCCGATTGTGAATATGATGAAATTGACTACGGTAACTGTGAGGAATATCCAGACGTCGAAAACCATTGAGACGTTGGATTGATCATGTTGTCAGTGAAGAATGGTGGTAGCGTTTGATTAGGCATGTTAGAAGTAGAAGTCTGGCGGAATGAAGGCACCGTTGGATTGGCCGGTCCAGAGTTTTGCCGTACTTATGGAACATTGTACCCATGCTGATGTTCAAGATATCCCTTTTCTGCTTCAAATAATAATTGGTTCATCTTATTCTGCACAACTAACCTGGTTCTGGGTGAAGAAAGCATTCAGTTTGATTGCTATCTGTTCACCGTACAACGAATATTCATCATCGATGTTCGCTATTTTTGATTGAAGAGATCTCATGACGTTCAGAGCCTCATCCAGTGCATTGGAAGAACCGGGACTAGCCATTAATCGATGTCTTGCGGATATGATTCTTAGTGCCTTTGGAGATTTTAATGGTTTTTTGGTTCCGGCGACCTCTGAAGGGGAAAGCGTTGATGCTTGTTCGTCTTCAGAATTTTGGGGATGAACAACTTGGCTATCATCGTCAATGCCTTCTTCTTGACTGTCTTGTGGTCCATCTTCCTGAAAATATAAATACTACAATAAACATACACAGAAAAAATTCGCTAAAATATATGACTAATTTTTCTTTTACTTCCACTTTTCAGATGCCTCAGAGTGAACCAGAGTGGAAAGAAATCGCCCAGGTATTTGAGGAAAAGTGAAACTTTCCAAACTGCATCGGTGCTATCGACGGCAAACATATCGCTTTGATAGCACCTTTTCATTCAGGCTCGGAATTTTTTAACTACAAGGGATTTGTTAACATAGTTTTGATGGCTGTGGTGGACGCCAATTACAAATTTATATAAGTTAATATCGGTTGTCAAGGGAGAATCTCCGATGGAGGCATTTTCAATATTACATTTTTTGAGAAAGCTCTAGAAGAAAACTCTCTACATTTACCTCCCCCGCGGGCACTGGCAGGAAGGACAACCCTAACCCCGTTTGTGTTAGTTGCAGACGACACGTTCCCTTTTTCACCAAATATTATGAAACCGTAATCTGGAATACACGACAAAGGAACTAAGAGAGAAATATTTCGATAGACTCAGCAGGGCTCGAAGACATTCTGAGAATGCCTTTGGAGTGCAGTGTGCTAGCACTCCTGTATTCCGATCTCCAATGGCATTACAACCTGAAACTGCAACGAAAGTTACTATGGCTGCTGTTTACCTACATAATTTTTTACGCAAAATCTCCTCAAAATCAGTTCAAAACCCTCGAGGAATGTTCGATAGCGAATCTACGAAAGGTGGGGAACTTACGTTAGGAATATGGAGGCGTGATGCTTCTTCATCTTTACGTTCCTTTTCTGGAGTCCTCAGAAGAAGTACTGCTTCGGCTCAATCAGTAAGAGATGAATTTGCCGATTTTTTTATTTCTCCACTGACTTTCTCCAAGTGACTTTCCAACACAACAAGTAAAACATATTATGCTGGAAAGTGAATCTAGTTTTGAGCATAGTTATTGAAAAAATAAAAAAAATTAAATAAATATAAATTACAAACTCACCCCTTCTTTTCTTTTTGTGCTATCCTGAGTCTTCCTTCGTTTATTTTTATCGCCCAAAAAATTTAACGGTTGGTAGGCGAACCATTTGCTAACGTACGGCTCATCAGCGACGCTCCCTGTTCTTTTGGTTTCAGCTTCCTTTTTTTTCCCTGCATAAATGGCTGGTCAAATTTTTCCATTTACGTTCTATCTCATTTTTATCAACCCCAAAAGACACTGCAATTTCTGTGAGACTGTCGTGTCTTTGGTTTTTCAACTTATGTTGGGAATCCGAACTATGACATAAAAGACGACGTTCTCGATATAAGACTTTGAAACTAACACTTGCTCGTCATTCCAGTCCATTACTTAACTTTGAACAATAAAAAAACCTACGTAAACAAAGTGAGTCGAAAATAAAATAATCCGTCTAGTTTTACCCGAGGTTTAATTGTAACTGAAGACGCTCGGGACGTCCCCACTCTATATTTCTGTTCGGCTCAGCTCGACTTCCTTTGATATGTACCGACTTTATGCGGGTTGGAATCGCCACGACCCGGGCCGATATTTTCTAACCCTGCAAAGCCGCCAGGTGTGTCTACATCAACGCGGCTTAGCCCGCCCGGCCTACTGCGGCATAGAATTACGAGACCCTGCTTTAGAATTACGAGTTCTATAAGAATTACGATCCACTGAAACGGAAACAGATTGAACATGCAATGTCGCCATTCAATTCATATTATAGGCGATATTCCTCTTCTGAATTCTGAAAAATACAAGTTCAAAATTTTCTTCGAATACAATGAATTAATTCTTAATTTGAATTAGGTCTTAATTCTTCACTTGAAATGATAAAAATTAATTCTCAGTCTTTCTCTAATAAAAAGTCATCAATTATCAGAAATTTTAAATGATAACCCCGAGAAACATATTTATGTTGGCTGCAAAATATAACGCCTTATTCGGAAATGAAATATATAATTCATATATTTATATATATATATCAAATGAAGAAGCATCGGGATGATGTTGGCTGCAAAATATAACGCCTAATTCGGAATTGAAATATATAATCTATATACTAATAGGTATATATTAAAATTTTATGTGAGCATAGACTGAAGTTTAACCATTATTTCAGTCTGAATGACCTGAAGTACATAATTCGTTCCTCAATAAATTTGAAATTGTTTTTGCTGAAGAAGACGCCCGAAGTCGTAGATGAAAGACTGTTTTGACTGGAGATTAAAGTCGAGTTGTGAGTGGCACTCATCACTGGCACTCGTTATAACCGTGATCTATTCTCCTTCGAATTATATCTGATTATATAACAAATGAATGAAGTGACGCGCTCCAGCTGAATTCAAATTGTGATTTTAATTAACCTAATGAAATGAAACCTTATGAGACTGTGAAGTAAAACGCCTTTGTTTCATATATTGAGATATAATTCGAAGACGACTAGATCACCGTTCTCACTCTGTCACGAGTGTCAGTGATGGGCCATCACTGACATCTTCAGTCAAAACAGTCAGAAACAAACTCTAGGCGGCTTCTTTAGCAAATACATATTGTCGTTACTAAAACAAACCATTCTTGAGTTACAAATGATATAATGTGTAACTAACACGACTTTAATATTAGTCCAAGAAATATAATCAAAAAATCATCGTTTTGGGCCACTTTTTTGAGGATGGATGAAAGTTTGGGTATAGACCGGTAAAAGTACTCAGAGTAGAATAGGCCAAGGATGGCCACTCAAAAATGCTCCTCTTTAATTTATTAACAGAAAACAGTTTTTCTACCGTTTTTTCGTTTAACAGGCTCTGATTTTGGATTTAAAAAGATTGTAGAGAACTTTTCTGTTTGTTTTGTAGAATCAAACAAATCTAGACCTCGAGCGTCGAATTATCAAAACACCGTTGAATATATATATATATATATATATATATATATATATATATATATATATATATATATATATATATATATATATATATATATATATATATATATATATATATATATATATATATATATATATATATATATATATATATATATATATATATATATATATATATATATATATATATATATATATATATATATATATATATATATATACTCACGTTCAAATCATTTGTTTTGTCACACAAATGCACAAACACATACAATTTATCCCAGTTCGTTAACGAACTGTGATAAATTGTATTGTATTGTAACTGTGATAAATTGTTGTAATTTTTCACCACACAATTTTTTCAATAGCGATATTATTTTATAACCCTGTAACGGCTTTGCTTTTGGTTCTGAAGAAAAATGGTAGAGAACTTTTTTGCTCGTTTTGGAGAATCGAAAATCTAGAACTCAAGCGTCGAAAAATTTTCATTTGGTAAATTGGTTTAAATTTGGTAAACGCTGAATTAATCTCTTCCATTCATAGATCAAGAACACGCAAACCCAGAGTCGTAGGTTTAATTCATTTATCAATGCTTAATGCTTCACGATTTATTTAACAATTAGCGTTAGCTCATTTTCAAGACTAAACTACTATAAGGAACGTACAACATATTTATATCTATAAAATGGATGTGAGTAGGGAGGATAATTGAAAATCTACTTGTTCATTTACGATTTCTTCTTTTATCTTCCAAGAACTGCTTATTTCAATTGCTCCTAGAAGGTCTAAACGTTTCCCTTTATTACCTGCATGTAGGCATTTGGTTTTCTCAAAGTCTATGAAGTGAATATAACTTAAATTCAAACACTTGAACTTATGATTTACACTTTATTGACTACATTGCATGACGCGTTTCATGCAATGTAGTCAATAAAGTGTAAATCATAAGTTCAAGTGTTTGAATTTAAGTTATATTCAATTATAATGGATTTACATCAAGTAAACGCCAACACTATTAAATATTTGTCTATGAAGTGGTTAGAGTTAATGCAATGTTCTGAAAATCCGGTTTTATTAACATTATACAAAATCGACCTTTTATGCTCGTCAACCCTCAAAGAGTTTATATTTTTCTACATGTTTGGCCGATATAAAGCGCTGGACATTCATTACAAAAAATTTTATAAATCCCGCTTTTGTCTTCAACATTTATCTTTCCTTTATATTCATTAAAAGTGACTTAATATTTCTTTTTTTAGTAAAAATTTGTACACGCAGGTAATAAAGGGAAACGTTTAGACCTTTTAGAAGCAATTGAAATAAGCAGTTCTTGGAAGAAAAAAGAAGAAATCGTAAATAAACAAGTAGATTTTCAATTATCCTCCCTACTCACATCCATTTTATAGACATAAATTTGTTGTACGTTCCTTATACTAGTTTAGTCTTGAAAATGAGCTAACGCTCGAAAGATGTTGACTATTTCATATTGTTAAATAAATCATGAAACATTGACCCAAGAGTTCAATTTAATTTAATATTCAATTATGTTTCACCAATAGTTAAGCGAGAATTCAATCTCAGTCATAACAGCGCATATTGAAATTATTTAGCAATTAGTTTATACCGATCGATGAGCCACCAACCATCGCGGTTATTTTTTTGTTGATAGATTTTATTGTTATAAATCGAAATCGATTAGTATTTTTCATCCGAATATAATTTTGCAATTAAGGGAATTTGAAAAAAAAACTATTTCACTTGTAAATTAAAATTAAATAATCTTTTTCATATATTTTTATTTATTAGATCGAAAGTACGTGAAAAAAGAAAAATTGAAAATTCCTTGAAAATCAAAGGAGATACAGACAAATGAAGTTAACAATCTATTGTTGAACGATCTATACGACAAGCGAAAAAAAAATATCATAATAATTGAGTGTTTATCACAACTACTCTGTAACTACTGTCTGTAACTACTCAATAGAGTAGTTTCTCTCCTGCAAATATGTAAATGTAATTAGGTGGGTACAAAGTATTAGCCGAAAAAAATTCTTCAATGCCAAATACACGAAACGCGGAAAACCTCCGTTGTTTTTCATCGAATTTTCAATTTTCTTTTTGAATCGAAACTCTTTTTACGTACTTTCGATCTGCGTAATAAAAAGTTATGAAATATGCGTGACCGGTAGATTTTAATTTACAAGTAGGAAAGTTTTTAAAAAAAATTCATTCAGTTGCAAAATTATATTCGAATGAAAAACACTAATAGATTTTGATTTATAAAAATGAAGTCTACCAATTGAAAATCACCATGAAGGTGGGTGGCTCACCGGATGAGCAACTAATAAACAAATAAACTAATTGCTAAATAATTTAAATATGTGCCGTTAAATTGAATAAATAATTCAACTTACCGATTTTGGGTTTGTGTATTCGTGATCTACGAATGAAAGCGATTAGTTCCGCGCCATTGCAATACTTTCTGATAATAATGACACTTTCTTCTTTTTTCAATAATAATAATAAATTCAACGGTTTTTTGACAATAACAAATTATCAAATGAATATTTTTCGACGCTCGAGGTCTAGATTTGTTCGATTCACCAAAACAAACAAAAAAGTTGCCTACAATTTTTTTTCATATCCGAATGCAGAGCCGGTATAACCAAAAAACGGGAGAAACCGTTTTTCTGAATAAACTAAAGCTGAGCATTTTTGAGTGGCCGCCCTTGGCCTATTCTATGCTAAGTACTTTGTCCGGTCTATTCCCAAACTTTCCTCCATCCACAAAAAAGTGGCCCAAAATGATGATTTTTTGAGTGGATTTCCTGGATTGATATCAAAGTCTTGTTAGTTACACATTATTTCATTTGTAACTCAAGAATGGTTGGACCGGTTTTAATGATTATTGTGTTTTTGGATTCATCTTTGGTCTGCATATGATTATATTGAAATTGATATCATTGTATGGAAATATTATATTCATCAAAAGAAAACTTAAATTAAGGAAAAAAAAAACATTTAAAGCGACTAGAAAAAGCTTTTGCATAGAGCGTTTAGTAACAACAATTTTTATTTGCTAAAGAAGCCACCTGGAGTGTGTTTCTGACTGTTTTGAATGAAGATGGTAGTGATAAATCATCACTGACACCCATGACAGAGTGAGAACGGTATTCTTTTCTTCTTCGAATTATATCTCAATATATAAAACAAAGGCTTTTCACTCCACAGTATAATGTCTCATTTCATTAGGTCAATTAAAATCATCAATTTGAATTCAGCTGAAACGTATCACTTCATTCATTTGTTATATAAACAGATATAATTCGCGGGAGAATAGATCACCGGTATCACGAGTGTCAGTGATGAGTCATTACTGCACTTTATGTCGGTTGACAGAAATCAAGGAAATTTTCAGAATAGTGCTGTCCCGGAATGACCAGGATATACGAATTTCTTGTGACATACCTCGAATCTCCAAACTTTCTGAGATTTACCAAATTATTTTTCGCATACATGGCAGACTTCAAAATCAGAATGGATGGAAAGTTATTAAATTTTATGACGCACAAAATGATCTCTACAGGTCCCCATAGGCTTTCGATCAAAAATTAGCCTGTTTTTTTTTTGAGCAACAAAAACTTTTTTCCAGTTACTTGCTGCTCCCCATATCAAAACTGTACCAAAGAATAATAAACTCTGAGCAGATCGTCAACACTGAGGCTAGATTTAAGTTGCATTATAGCGACATAACTTCTACTGATTTTGTTGAAGACTTCATCAATATGGCACCCCCAACCAAGGTGCGCATCAATCTTACACTCAAGATACACAGCCAGCAAATCTGTTTCAAATTTTTGTACACTAGTCTGCCCTGCATTAAAAAATAACAGTCTTATCCTCATTTAATATGAGTTTATTTCTCTGACACCAAGAGCTCATCGCATCATGTACCCTGCTCATAGCGGCTTCAAGTTCGACACTAGTCGAGCCATTGACAACAATTGCCTTATCATCGGCATATAACACCCCCTTAGCATTGGTTATGTGGCTTGGAAGATCAAAATATTGAATATAAACAACAGGAACAACAGCGGCCCTATTGTTGAACCCTGTGGAACACCCAGGTTGGTGGAATATTCCTCAGAGTAAGTTTGATCTACTCTAACCTGCATCCTCCTGCCCCGGAAATTAGACTGGATTCACTTCAGGCCAACACCACGCAGACCGACAGCATAATATTTCCGAGCTGCAACATTCGTAAACATAAGGTCAAATGCCATACAGAGGTCATAAAACATGACCTCAACATACAAGCCACTGTCCAGTTCAACATGAATATAATTAAGGAGATCAGTTGTTGCGGTCTCTACAGACCTACCTCCACAAAAACCACGGCGACAGTTGGTTGTGAGCCTTTTACTTTTCAAAAACTCCCACTACTGAGCGAACCATTTATTGAGTACGTTAAAGATTTTGCAACGTTCTCTGCTTTTAACTTCAGCAACTTAGAGGTCATACAATTGAAGCCTGCTGCCAATCCTCCTTTCATATTTCTAATTGTAAGCAGCAAAGTATTTTAACAATAAAACGAATAAATAATGTAACAGTGGACATATAACACGTAGTTAGTGGGTGGAAGGCTCAGATTGAATGCAAAATGTTGTTGAAGAATATTTCTACCAAACGATTTAAAATGATCTGCAAATAAATTTGCAACTTGACGGCTATGACTCACAAGAATACCTCTATGCTTAAGCGTAGGTGGTTTTCTTATGTTACCTCGACCCAACTGATAGTTGACGATTTGCCAAATCTTCTTACATTGATTGTCATCGTTCTGAAATTTGCGTCTGTAAGACCTCTGTTTGTAGTCCAAAATTTTACTCCTATGTGCTTGTAATTTTTCTTTATATTGCTGTTTCAACTCCACCAATCCAGTCCGAGAGAGAATACATGCATGTTTCTCAACTCCTAGCAACTATCAATGATGTCATCAGTAATCCGTGGTTTATGATCACTTTTTCCAATACTAAAAACAAATTCCTAAACAGGACAAGATGAATTCAAGAAGACGTTCAAGATATTAATAAATTTTTCAAATCTCTCATCAACAGGTGCATCCATGACCAACCGCCAGTTAGCCTGCTGGGCTAATAAAATTTTAAAATAACTCAGATTAAAATCTCTACCATAGTGAAATTGCTTTAGTTAGACAAACCGTAACAGCACAGTGATCAGGTAGACTAGATTGCCTTACCGATCCAATATATTCATCCCGTCTGCGGGAAGATAAAATGTAATCAATAGTGCTTCTGGTCGTGTGTCCATTAATATCAGTGAAGATACGTGTATACTCAGTACTAGCAAGAGACTCCTGAAGCTGGTAACCGATTCTCGTAACATCTTACTATAGATACCATCAGAGAAAAAAATTAATATTAAAATGACCTGTAACCAGGTAATTTGATTATAATTTCTGAAGACTAAGCTAATAACAGTGGTCGTACTGTTGAAGAAAACGATTGGATCACCCGAGCATGGTGTGTACACCGAAAGTAGGTAAAGTGAATTGTTATTCAATATTGAATATGAGATACCATTTATTTCAGAATTACCCTCAATGCAGTGTGTTCTAAGATTTAATATCTTTACATGAGAAAGATAGTTATCTTCAACTATAATACATGAGCCACCTCGACAGAAAGATTCCCTGCCGAAATGTACACAAACCTTATAATTAGGTATACCTAAGTAAAGAATATCATCTCCGGGAAAGCAATGCTCATTGAGAAATAATATATCAAAATTACTGCTTTGCAGAAAAACCTCTACAACATCAATTTAGATTCAAGAAATAATAACTATAATCAAAGTTCACTTGCAATTAACTTGTTCTCCGAAAAAAGTACCTTTCAACAACTAATCTAGCCGGCCAGAACTCAAAACTATATAGAGTGCCCTTATAGTCTTCAGAAATACTCATTCTAAAAGATGAATTGAGACCCTTCGACTCCAATTTATCAACAGTAAACTCAGCAGAAGTCAGTCTCTTTGTCAGGAAATTACAAACTTCTTCTTCTGCTGTCGTTTTCTTACAGCTACCCACATAAATGTGTATCCTGCGGGAAGCAGAAAAACTCTCCGTGTACACAGATCTATCCTTACCAATAATAACTTGAGATGTTTAACGATGTCTTGAAATGTTATTGCTTATTATCTGATCAGCTGGACCCGGCTGAACTACCTCATTTACACTGTTATCTTTTGTACGTTTTTTGCGGCTTTTTCGTTTAGACGGCTTCTGAGCATCTGGCGTTCTGATGGAATGTTTGTGGGTGATTGTTTCATTGATGAATTTGAATTATTGTTAATTATTATTAAATTATTGGTATCTTCAAGTGAAATATTTTCGTTATTAACCATTTTCTGTAATCCTTAAAAACATTAATAAATATTGCGTTCAAATCCGTAAGCTCAAGTATTATTCCTTTCAATTATTAATTTCATGTTTTAATTCAAGTGTAGCATTATATATTTTTCTTCTATGAAGTCCTCAACTGACTCGTTACTAGAAATTTCATTTGACTTGTCAAAAGAGACAGAAGTAGAAGCATTTTCTTCATTTCTAAAATTATACCCTTTATTTTGACTCATATTTCAGAGATTAATTTTAAATACAGCGATAAGCTAATCTTCTTCGATAACACTTCCAATGCACGTGTTTTCACTATGAATTCATGATATGCTTGAGGAAAACTGGCCTTTAAATTGAATTTTCAGTAAATAGTGCAGTCCGTCTGATTATTCATACCTAAAAAACGTTTGCTTGATTTTTGATTCTAGAAGTCATTTCATTTTCATTCAATTCTTTATATATTATTAACGCTTGTAAAATAACAGGTTAATGATTATGCAGCCGTAGGTATATTGTTATTACAAATTATTTTTTTGAGCTTGTGATTTCAACAGAATTGAAGATTATTTTCAAAATCATAAATACATTCGGCGGCAATAAAGAATTTTGATGGGTTATTAGTTTTAAGCATTTATTATATGAAATAATGAAATGTATGAATACTTAGTTGATTGACACTGTATTAATATTATTATATACAAACATAAGCCCTATTTGCATATATGTAACATATTTTACCTTCAAAAATTGAAGTGAAGGAAACAGTTTTTCACAGCGTTTAGTTACATTTTGTTTATCGATCACTACGTTTTGTTTTCGTAGAACTCTTTTTTAACTCTAGTTTTTTCAATAATCAATGTGACGCAGCGATAAGCGTGAAGTAAAGCGTCAACAAATTTAATTAAAAACGATTTGTTTGTTTCCATTTATATTTTAATTTGTCAAGCATACTTTGAAACGTTCCAATATAGCAATAAATTATTAGCGTGTGCTAAAAGCGCCAAAACATCTATCTAAAGATCTAGGTTGGATCCCGATTTGTTAAATATGGATAATAATCCTATAATAAACTGAAAATTGTTTATCAATTCATAAATATATATACTAACTGTATATCAACATATCTGTATTTTTTCCAAGTTGAATATTTCTCCTAATGGCTCTCTACCAAAGTCGTAAATCTTTCTCGATATGACCTTGATTTGTCTTCTGTCTGCAAGACGATACTTTCACCCAGATTCAACAAATGTTAATAATTTGGAATCATGGAATATAAATGGAAGCAGAAAATATTACAGCCTTCTCTCTATTTCTCGAGTGTCAATGATGTCATCACTCGATCATCATAACATAAAAATTTTGCATCCACGGCACCTATCGGCTTCCTTAGCAACTACATATTTTCTATACGATAAAAGAATTATTCTAAGAAATATATTTAATGCAGGCAATTTCTTAGAATAATTCTTTTATCGTTAAGATTGTCTGGGATTTCCAGAAGCTATAAAAGTCTCACAATAGCCGGACGGTATTTCATTGTCGTCTGCAACGTTGTGTTGACTCTTCCCAATATGTTTTGGGTGTATAAAACGTGTACGAAACTGTGTTTCGTGTTTTATATATTAATTTTTTATATATCTCTTCAAGTACTTTCATCTTTAACTTGAACTACGCCGTTCTGACGATAGGCAATAACCTTGAAACATATGTAAACGGCTGTTATATAGAAAAATGTGTAGGTTTTCAACGTGAGTTTCTTTTACTTAATACATATTTTCTGTTACTTCACGGCTCTATATTAGCGCTTCGTCTGGCCGCGGAAAACGTGTGAATTATTGATGTATGAAAAGTTGCATAGTAACGGATTTATTTTTGAATTTTGGATGATTTCTGAAATAATCAATGTATGGGCTTCAAACCTTCACCAATTTGAAGTTGAATTAATTCTCTAGGGGGTCAGATATTTTTAAATTGTCCAATATGAGAATGAATATTCTTAACTAATTCCTGAATATGGACAATTTATGCGTGAAAAAAAGGGCAATTTAAAATTTTGTTTTTTCAAACTATGTTCACAAACTGACTTGTTTCTTAGAATGAACTAAATTCCAGCCTTAACGCAGATTTCGATCGACCAAAGATAACTGTGGGAATCGGACCTATCGGGAGCAGTAAGTCGAATTCATATAGGGTGGCTATAATGTTCAGCTTCTGAGCCTCCGTTGAAGAACTGAGCTTATGTTAGTGATTGAAAAACTGAGCCAATGTTAGTGTTCAAAAAGTTTGGGAGATTGCTTGAGAGATGCTTTCAATTTTTTTTTGGTAGGTAAGTGTAGAACCCAAGCAAGCGTTTTACCAAATATCTTCACGGAGGAATACCAAACGAAAATGTCATTCCAAGTACCATGCAGGGTTTGAGTACAAGATGTAATTTATGTGTTATTGAGGAGAGTGTGAACTGCAGAACCTCAACAAATTTATTTCATCTCAAACGAATTTATTTCACTATAGAAATCAATTCTACCAACGAACAAATGGTGCCGCAATGAGCAGTTCAATTTCCAGTGTAACAACACAGATAGTCATGGAATATATCGTAGAAAAAATATTACGTTATAAGAGGAACATAATCACATTACACAAAATATTTGTGAATGACTGTTTGCTTACTGGAAACCCTGGTAAAGTCAATGAAATCTTAAGGAGTTTGAACAAGGTTCATCACAACAGTGCACTCTCGAAACCGAAACCAATTCATTTTCTAGATATGACAATAATCCGCAACGATAACAAACTATACACGAAATCGTTCACTAAGATCTCGGCCACCAACCAACCACATTCCACCACATACGGTAGGTTAAGGAAAGATTCCTGTTCCTTTTATATTGTTAGGTTAGTTATCTAGTTACATTTTTAAGTTGGTATTTTAGTCTTCTTCATATATTGTTCCTTATTTAAAGACGTGTTTTCTCATTTTTGTATTCCATTTACTACCTTACATATTTCGTTGATACATTATTACAATTAGATTATCCTCTGCGTATTAAATTAAGTAATTAAGTTAAGTATTAAATTTACTTGCGAACTTAGCCTCAAAAGATTGTGCATGGGCCCAGTTCAACGCTGTTATTAACTCAGAAGATAACATCTCAGAGAATTGAAAAATGCTCGATAACAACAGTATATGGAAAGTAGAAGAAAATGGCGGATATCGGAAGCGTAGCACAAATCAGTAAATTCAATAGTGAAAATTTCAACCAACGGAAATTTCAAGTTAAATGTGATCTTCCCTCAAAAGTTGTACTCAACATTGCCACAGGATTATCACCTAAAGCAGTTACCGATGCTGAAAAAAATCCAGATATGAGACAAGAACGATACAACAGTCATGTGCTCAATAACTTCAGCCCTTGATTTGAAGCAAATATGCCTGATCGAGAAACTGCGACGGAGGTATTCGATACACTCGACACTATTTACAAGCAAAAGTCAGAAACGAACAAAACTCTTACAACAAATAGCGACTTCACTTGGATCCTAGACAGAGGAGCTTCACGTCACATGACTCCACATCTGGAATTCTTCACATCGTTTAAAGAAACGAGCAGTGCAACAGTGCAACTTGGAAATAACGAAATTCTAGAAGCCAAAGGAATCCGTACTATCCACATAGATAACTACGTCAATGGAAAATGGCATAGTGATTCCTTGGAAAATGTATGGTATATTCATGGCTTGAAAAGAAACTAAACTTGTTCTCTGGAGGAACCTCCACAAAGAAAGTTTTCTCATTCAACAAAAGCAGAGATAATAAAAGAAGACCAATTAGTTGGACTTGCAATTCGAGACGTAAATAATATTTATGAGTTGTTGATTGGAGTGAAACCCGCAAGTAATGAAGTGAGTATAATGACAACCGAAACATTAAAAGAGTGGCACGAAAGACTTGTCCATTTAAATAGTCGGTCGTTAAAAGCTCTTTTCTCAAAAAGTATGTTCAATAATGTGGAATCAACCCGAATCTAAGACTTTTTCTGTGAAGCACGCGTGTACGCGAAACAACATGAATCGAAATTCGCGCGAATAGCTCCTCGTGACTGAA
Source organism: Henosepilachna vigintioctopunctata (assembly GCA_030704895.1). Classification (NCBI taxonomy): domain Eukaryota; kingdom Metazoa; phylum Arthropoda; class Insecta; order Coleoptera; family Coccinellidae; genus Henosepilachna; species Henosepilachna vigintioctopunctata. The sequence goes on along the minus strand of JARQZJ010000036.1, from coordinate 3,591,343 downwards.
AACCCGGTGATTTGATCTACAGTGCCGTTTGCGGGCCAATGAGCACGGAATCAATATGTGGATCGCGGTAATTTGTTCTGTTTAAGGACTACAGAACTGGATATTGTGAGGTTAGATTCATCAAACATAAATCAGATGTTTACGAATGTTTTCAACATTACATTAGTATGTGCGAGAATTAATTTGATTCTAAGATTAAAGCGATCCATACTGAAAATTTCCATCGAATTCATCAATAATAGATTGAGAGAATATTTCCATTCAAAAGGAATTATCATAGAACACACTGGTATTTACACTTCTCAGCAAAATGGGAGATGTGAAAGACAAAACAGAATGATAATGGAGAGTGCCAGAGCTCTACTATTTACCAAAGATTTACCCAAAAATTTATGGGCTGAAAGTGTGAATACAGCAGATTATCTCAGGAACATAACTCCAAATGACGAAGGTAAAACTCCTTTTGAACTTTGGATCGGCAAGAAACCAACACTTAATCACCTGCGAGTGTTTGGATTAGAAGCTTACCTGTTGATTGATAAAAATTTAATAATCAATAATTGGATAAAAATAGTGAAAAACTCATTTTTGTAGGTTATGAAGGAACCTAAACAAATTATAGATTATACAATCCAGATACGGATAAAATTTCCCAACATGTTATTTTTAACGAAAGCAAAACCATAGTGTTCAGAAAATATTGTATCCTACAAAACATAGATGATGAAAATTAACAAAACATTTCTAACGAAGACAATCTAGAGCAGGATCTTGTTACGGAAAACACTGAACTCGGAAAAACTGAAGGTTCCGCTGAAAATAACTCAGCTGATGAAAACAAATCTCGATATAATTTAAGGAAGATAAAAACAATCAGAATGCCTGCCAAGTTAGATGAATTCATTGTAAATGAACTCGATTATAGCGAAATCAACATGCCCGACAATAAAAGAACCATTGGTTCAAAATGAATGTTCAAAGTCAAACCTCCTTCGAAAGAGAAAGTTTTCAAAGCAAGACTATGTGCAAAAGGCTTCCTACAGTTAGAAGCAATCGATTATCAAGAAACTTTTGCTCCAACAATTAGATACGAGAGCATTAGACTATTATTGGCCCTTGCAGCTCATCATGAGTCAATTAATGAAAGACTGGTATGTAAATTAAACAGATCTCTTTACGGATTAAAACAATTTCCACGATGTTGGAAATCAAAATTTAACAATATCATAGAAGTAAGTGGCTTAGGACCTTGTCAATCTGACAGATGCATATATGTAGTTGTAATGGACAGCGAGAGAATAATTCTGATTCTCTATGTCGATGATAGACACATTTTCTCCAAGAATAGATCAACGCTTATAAAGGTCTTGAAACTCCTCGAAATGTAATTCGATTTCACCCATTATAACAAAGTGTTAATTTTGCAAATAGAACATTTGTTATTTAGTCTTGAATGAAGCCGAAGCCCGTACAGATCACCTGAACTATGCGCAGAATAACCGAGTTGAGGCGAAGCTGCACGACCGTAGCCTTCATAACAAGCATACCTATAATGGCGGCTCTACACGTTAGCCAACATTTTGGCGAATGTATTAGCCAATACGTGTTGGCCATTGTGTAGAACGGGGGTTGGTGATCTATTTGGTAGGTAAACCCCCGTTCTACACAATGGCCAACACGTATTGGCTAATACATTCGCCAAAATGTTGGCTAACGTGTAGAGCCGCCATAACAGAGCAGTCAGTCGTGTTTACCGTGCCGCCGGGAGCAACTCGAAGATTCCATTGTAGAATATTGGACTAGTCTGTACCTAACCCTTGCTAATTTTCAATTGATCATTCAGATTAGCTCGCTGGCTCACTGTTTACCGACGCACCACTTTATCCGCATAGTTCCGTTTTTTACCGCACGTATCATTCCTGTTTTATTGTATCCTCATGTTACCGCTTTCACCAACATTGTATTACCGCCGGGCCGCCTTCTTGAATCATTAATCAAATGAATGATTGTTCACAAATCACCGTAGATATAAGCAACTTGTAAATAGATGTACATAATTAACCAAGAGTTCGTTTTATTTAAGTTTTCCAGTCAAACACAGAGACGTGACCTCTGGAATTACCGTCTCTGGCTGTGAAGTTATCCTGTGAAGTTAACCGCTTCTATCATACGTCGCACGAAGTAGAGGGCGTTTACACACGTTAGAGAGCTACAGAGATTCATGTATCTCAATAAAAGTGAAAAATTTTATTGCGCATATTATCAAACGTTTTGGAACAGCAGATTCAAATAGATTGAATAATATGCAACTACCAAGGGAACACTACCTTATAAGGAATTGATCGGATCTCTTATCTTCATAGCGATTACTTGTCGACCAGATATCGCATATATCACCAACATATTGAGCAGATATATGAATAACCATGGAAAAATTCAATGGAACGCATCAATAGGAGTGGTTAGATATCTCAGAAAAACGATAAACTTAGGCATTCAATAGAATTCGTCCAAGACTCTGGTCATCAGTCGGACTTTGACTTTTCCAACGACTTAGAGAGCCGAAGATCCATAACGGGTTACATATTCACCCTAAATGGAAGTGTCATCACTTGGAAGTCGCAACGTCAGAAAATTGTGACCACATCAACGACAGAAGCAGAATATGTTCCTGCCTCAGAAACTTGTCTTTACAAGAGCTGTTTGGTTGAAACAATTACTTGGTGAATTAAAATGAGGTTTAGATTCAATTAGTTTGTGCGTGGATTACCGAAGTGCCATAAAATTAATAAAAACCCAGTGTTTTATCAGCCCACTAAACATGTGGACCTACGATATCATTTCATTTGTGCAAAAGTTGAAAGTAGAATGTTTTCAATTGAATATATACTGAGTAAAATGCAACTCTCTGATATTTGTACAAAGGCTTTTTGTGTCCTGAAAATCTTTGGCTCGTTTCAATGAAACGTCTACAAAACCTTCCATCTTTGTGTGATAGTATGTACCGATCTTGCGACGAGAATGCGTTCTGTCATGATCGAGATTTCGTTTCTTCGATGTAGGGGGCTCACGTGAGTGCTTGACTAATAGATGTTCTCTGCATTTTGAAGACAAAGAGCCCTTACGCTCCCATCGATCAAAATTCCCACAGCGCTGTATGATATTTCCAACAAGTTCGATGTTTTCCGAATCACACTCAATATACACTCTCAAAAGTGGTAGGTTGTGTTTCCGTTAGCAACATCGAAGTTAACAGCTTCCTGAGAAGCTTTTTTCGAAATATTTCGATTAAAAATCTCAGTATTGACTACTTTTCATATTGAATTTTCATCTCGTTATTTATGTTTCAAATAAAACTCTCAGGGGTTGATACAAAAATATTGTCAATGAAATAACAATCTATCGTTTTCGAGAAATATTTAGTGCGTTCCGAAGCACATCGAATTTGTTGGAAATAACAGACCATAGATGACAGCTACATGGCAATGAATTTACAATAAATGATGAGAAATGATTGACTGGCAGGGTGAGAGCGGTAATCTTATGGTCCAATCAAAATGGACATTTCAGTTTGCATTGACACCCAACAAGCTGGATTTTTGTGCAGGCCTTGAATACGTCATTACAAATGATATGTCAAAAGTCCCCATCGATCCCGCTTGTGCGTTGTTTTTTACCGAGGTCAAAGGTTACAAATTAGCGTTTTTGCATATATCCCTGAAACAACGAGAGTTATCGAAAAATGGTTCGAACAAAGTTCGCAGATAGTAAAATTGTCTACAAAAAATATCTCAACACTTTTTCTTGTACGGTGCACTGTTCTCGAATTATGGCTATTTTAAACATAGAAAACACGAATATGCACTCATACGAATTAGCCCCTTACCCTTTATCGCTCTTTGATGCAATTGGAATGTGTAAGACACAGAAGTCAGCAATTTATGATTGCTTTGAATGTGTGAATATTGATATCGAAAGTGCAAATGCTACCTACATCATCGATGGAGGATACCTGTTACATCGTGTTGTGTGGGATCGAGAGAACACATTTGAGGATATTTTGGACAAATATCTTCAGTATGTTCGTAGACACTTTGGTCACAACGTTACTATAATATTTGACGGTTACACTGATTATACAAAAAATATCAAAACTGCAGAACAACGTCGTCTAGCAACAAAAATCAGCAGTTTCTTGCTGATACTCACAATAAATCTCGTTTGATTTCGATGTTATGTGAAGAATTTGCAACTGCCAATATTGTTGTGAAACAAGCTCAAAATGACGCTGACGTCCTCATTATTGAAACCGCAATTGAACAATTCAGTAGCACCAATCCAACTATCGTTGTTGGAGAAGATGTAGATTTGTTAATAATATTAACTGCACGTACACCTAGTGATAAGATCATTTACTTTTTAAAACCTGGGAGAGCTCAAGTTCTAACGAAAATATATTCTTCACAAAGTTTAACTGCATATCCAAAATGTCAGCCTCATATATTATTCCTTCATGTAATAAGAGGCAAAAATACAGTATTAAAATAGTTCGAAAAACGTGAAGACTTGATTGATAACGCAAGATTATTTACAGATATTAACTCGTCAGCAGATGTTATCCTCACCAATGGAATTCGTGTTCTTCTTGCTATGTATGGAGCTCAAAAAAAATGGAATCGATAGACAAGTACAGATGTTTCAGTTTTGTGAAAAATACAAGAAACAATAAGAGAGTGCAGTTATCTTGTCTCCCTCCAACATCTGCTAATCAACACTTGTTTCGTGTGTTCTACCAAGTGCAAGTGTGGCTAGGCAATGATTTAAATCCTGAAAATTGGGGCTGGAAATTGATGAATAATAGTTTGGAGCCAATCCAGACTTTACTGCCACCTGCTCCAGAAAAATTACTCAATACAATTTTTTGTAATTGCAAAAAAGGCTGCACAAACAATTGCGGGTGCATACAAGTTGGATTGTATTGTTCATCGGTATGTTCCAAATTTCAAGGCCAATCTTGCACCAACATTGAATCAAATGCAACATATGAAGATTGTTTCGACATTGATGATAATATAACTGATATATCTCTCTTCTTGGAGCAGTCTACACAAATCGAGCAAGAAGAGGAAGAAGACAGTGAAGAGGAAGAAACGAGTGACTATGAATGATGATGTAATTTTCTTACTGTTGAAATTTCCATTAAATTTAAATAAAAAAAAATTTCATCAATAAAATAGTGTCCCATTACATTCCCTCGATCAAAATATATTGTGGAGGTATCCTACTAGGGAAACCACGTTAAAAAAAAGCGAAATATTCAAAACAGAGGCGTGCTATTAATACCAATGTTATTATTAGATAAGATTTTGTATTCATTTCATTGCGGTAATATAGAAATATTTTGTCGCTTCAGTTCCAACAGTATTCGACACAGAACTATAATTGGATGCTACCATGACGAATTCAGACTGAATACACGCTTTGCATTTGCTCTTCGAAATAGTTAGGTTTTTCTGTTGAAACGTTGACATTTTCAGTTTGAAAGTTTGAATATGTTTACAGGAACTGTAAATCAAGAAAGAGCATGAAAAATTATTAGTGAGAGTGCTGCATTGAAAACATAAACAACTGATCTTATCTTCCAACATTGTCACTTCTATTCTTGGCAAGCAATCGTCCTAAGCATCCTTATCTGAATTCACAATGGTCGCATGCGCGAACTGTAGGAAGAAAATGACCGAAAGCGAGTAACTAAACTCCAGTTTCACGAATGTAAGAGTCTAATTCACGTGTCTCGTACGGAACTCTCTGCCGATGATTGAATAACTCGACAACGTGCCCAGATGCTTGAAAATCGTAGACAATACCTCTAGTAGTACTTTCGATCAGCTTAATGAATTGGAATCTCTACTGAACTTAATGAAATCGGAGATTAGGAAAGATTTCCGTTTTCGATGAAGTAATGAATGAAGGGAGAATGTCATTATACAATGAGTTGCAGAGCCAACGGGCGATATAAACTGCAAAAGAGGCTCTGATAAAAATGTATCTAGTGCGTGTAAATGTATGTACCTAGTGTAGTCGAAGACTTCTTCGACTACACTAGGCACGCACTAGGCACTGACCTAGTGCGGTGAATAGTTCTGGCATTCCTGTTACAATTTTAGAAGTTGGAAAACCAAATGTAGGTGGCAGATATTGAATACGTAAATGGATTTCCGAAAATTGTGAAAAATTTTCGCAACAATCCGAACTAATGCATTAAACATAAAAAATAGGCCATCTCAAGTGATGTGTATTAGTTCTAAGAATGCGTCATTCATTTCAAGATTTGGCAACGCGATAAAACCCACCAGTTCAGCCGTTTGGAAGTTATAAATAGTGTAATTAACACGTCTTTATTATATATATATATATATATATATATATATATATATATATATATATATATATATATATATATATATATATATATATTTATATAGTGAAAATTGAGAATTGAAATTACATTTCAAAAGTTTTGAACTCGATTTTTGAAATGTAATAAATGTTTCACTATAAAAATATACAATTATTCATGTCCGCACGTGGTTGGTTAACACGATAAAAATTACTGTTGTAATTTTCATTAAAAAAAAAAATATATATATATATATATTATTATTCATTTATATTAATTTTATTATTTGATTATGTGATTTTATATTTTTATTATCATTACTTTCTTACAGTGATTACTTTTTCTTATTATTAAAATACGTTACCCTTATTAATTTCAAAAAAAAAAAAAATAAAATGAACTCTACTAGAAAATCTACTAAGCATTTATTACATCTCTAATTTAAACATCTCTCATAAAATAACACAAAAAAAACAAAATTATAGTTTTTCTCTCAAAGTTATAATATACAATAATCAGAAATGGGAATTGCGTACTCTGACAAGTGCTATTGGATAAGAGTACGCGTCTACGTCGATAAGAGTACGCGGGGCGTGCATTACTTTTTTTACTTGTAGAGGTGGCAAGTAAAATTTCCTTGGCCCTCATAAGTCGTGCAAGCCTCATGCCACCATTCGGAGCATATTGAACATCCTATCCAGTCTTCTACGGGGGATCTACGTAGATTTCAGTACATGCTTGACATCTCAAAACCCTTTTTTTGTGCAGTTTCTCTCGAGAGTCAGCTTGTACGCAAAAATAAAAATAAAAATTTTTATGAAATAAATCATTATAAACATTGCATGAAATTATGTATATATATATATATATATATATATATATATATATATATATATATATATATAATAAATAATAAATATGAATAATTGTGTATAAGAGTACGAGGTACACTTATAAGGTACATAACTGCGTAGCCAAATCGCAAACGAGCAAAATTCAACGTCATCTCTTAGCGTTGACAGGAATTTTGCTCGCTGTATGCGCTAGGCATCTTCTTTGAAAACTCTACAGTTCACTTCGTTTCTACAAAATAATTGCATTTTTGTCTTGAAAATACTTTAAAAATGGTAAAAATATTTAATATGTTCAGTAAAAATCTTTAAACTTACATAATTTCTGTGTTTTCATCTGGATTTGGATTTTTTTTCGCACAGCACTTCATAACACAGTTGACATCAAAATACGATTGAAGTTAGTCGCGCATCGTTAAGAACTTCAGGGCTTCTGGTGTTGCGTACTCTTATCGGATGCGTACTCTTAGATCAGGTTACTCTATGTGCAAAAATTTTTGGAACAAAAAATATTGAAAAATTAATTTTTTAAGAAAAACTGTTTAACACCTGGCAGGTAGAAAATTCCACCAAAATGATTCGTCTTTTTGGGTATCATATCTTTCAGGTATTAATAATACTCCATCAAAATCTGCAGCTGCCTCAAATATATTTTTAAAATTTTTGAAAAATAATTTTGCACGCGCCTGGCAATGCTAAAAACCCGACTGAATCGCCTGGGATATTGTTTTTCATATTCATTAAGTACTGCACTGCAACATATAAAAATTGCGTTTTGCCTCAAATATATTTTTGGAAACAATTTTTTTTTTAATTCAGCGGTTGATTTATTCCCGCTATTCAGCAGCCAGGTCTGCAATTCCGTATTTTGCTATAATAGGAGTAGTATGTGACCAGTTTTCAGCATTTCTCAAATACCTACACAAAAATTGGTGACAGCTCTCCTACTATATACAACGAAACGTCAACAGAAATAAAGCTTTTGATATATATATATATATATATATATATATATATATATATATATATATATATATATATATATATATATATATATATTATTAAGTTTTTATCCTGACCTTACGTATTAATTTAATTTCTGATTCTTGGGAGTAAGTAGGTCATATATTATACTAAAAGAAGAGAATTCTTTTTTAGGTTTTTACAATAAAATTCTCCTTTACGCGTTTCGGCGATGAGCCATTTTCAAATTGTAATTTAATTGTCTGAAACAAAAACAGCCATAAAAATGGCTGATAACAGTCATAAAAATGTCAAGTAATTAGGCATTAATACAACTTACAAAAAGAATTCATCTAACAATGCATAATCTGATGTGATGAGATTAGAACAGAACATCAATCACTTATTGTTTTAATTTTACTGGCAGCATTGAGAATTGTGGAATATGCAAGTCGGTCGTATTAGGATAACCAGTTTTTATAATATCTATATTTATATGATGATAAACAATGAAATGTTTGATTCCCCGAACCAATCCTAATACGACCGACTTGCAACTTCCACAGTTCTCAATGCTGCCAGTAAAATTAAAGCAATAAGTGATTGATGTTCTGTTCTAATCTCATCACATTATGCATTGTTAGATGAATTCTTTTTGTAACTTGTATTAATGCCTAATTACTTGACATTTTTATGGAATTGGCTGTTCTTGTTTCAGACAATTAAATTACAATTTGAAAATGGCTCATCGTCGAAACGCGTTAAGGAGAATTTTATTGTAAAAACCTAAAGAAGAATTCTCTTCTTTTAGTATAATATATGACCTACCCCCAAGAATCAGAAATTAAAATAAAAATATATATATATATATATATATATATATATATATATATATATATATATATATATATATATATATATAGTAAATACTGAGACTCTTAATCGAAATATCGAAATATTTCAAATAAAACTCTCAGGGAGCTGTCTTCACAAATGTTGTCAACGAGAACGAACCCATCACTTTCGAGAGTGAATATTAAGAGCGTTTCGAAAAATTCATCGATCTTGTTGAATGATAATAGGATACAATTGTTTCATCATTATTATGAATCATCAGTCCATATTTAATCTATCAATCAAGAATCGATGACTTTCAAAACGAACATAGGTCCCATACCAAATTAAGAGAAGTTCTAGAGAGTGAAATACTCACGTAGGCTCCCTCTATCGGCGAAAGGACGTATAAACACTCCTTAGCGTTCAAGATTCCTACTCATGACAACAAGAGTGCGAGTGGAAGGCTTTGTAGATATTTCATTCGAGCACAACAGAAAATTGTCTGAAATGTGTACGAATGATCCCATGCCTAATCGCTCCAGATCACGCCCAGGCGGGCAAAGGTGTAGCTAGTTCAAAGATTCACAGGTAATTCAATACTAGTAAATACTGAGACTCTTAATCGAAATATCGAAATATTTCAAATAAAACTCTCAGGGAGCTGTCTTCACAAATGTTGTCAACGAGAACGAACCCATCACTTTCGAGAGTGAATATTAAGAGCGTTTCGAAAAATTCATCGATCTTGTTGAATGATAATAGGATACAATTGTTTCATCATTATTATGAATCATCAGTCCATATTTAATCTATCAATCAAGAATCGATGACTTTCAAAACGAACATAGGTCCCATACCAAATTAAGAGAAGTTCTAGAGAGTGAAATACTCACGTAGGCTCCCTCTATCGGCGAAAGGACGTATAAACACTCCTTAGCGTTCAAGATTCCTACTCATGACAACAAGAGTGCGAGTGGAAGGCTTTGTAGATATTTCATTCGAGCACAACAGAAAATTGTCTGAAATGTGTACGAATGATCCCATGCCTAATCGCTCCAGATCACGCCCAGGCGGGCAAAAGTGTAGCTAGTTCAAAGATTCACAGGTAATTCAATACTAGTAAATACTGAGACTCTTAATCGAAATATCGAAATATTTCAAATAAAACTCTCAGGGAGCTGTCTACACAAATGTTGTCAACGAGAACGAACCCATCACTTTCGAGAGTGAATATTAAGAGCGTTTCGAAAAATTCATCGATCTTGTTGAATGATAATAGGATACAATTGTTTCATCATTATTATGAATCATCAGTCCATATTTAATCTATCAATCAAGAATCGATGACTTTCAAAACGAACATAGGTCCCATACCAAATTAAGAGAAGTTCTAGAGAGTGAAATACTCACGTAGGCTCCCTCTATCGGCGGAAGGACGTATAAACACTCCTTAGCGTTCAAGATTCCTACTCATGACAACAAGAGTGCGAGTGGAAGGCTTTGTAGATATTTCATTCGAGCACAACAGAAAATTGTCTGAAATGTGTACGAATGATCCCATGCCTAATCGCTCCAGATTGTGAAGACAGCTCCCTGAGAGTTTTATTTGAAATATTTCGATATTTCGATTAAGAGTCTCAGTATTTACTAGTATTGAATTACCTGTAAATCTTTGAACTAGCTACACCTTTGCCCGCCTGGGCGTGATCTGGAGCGATTAGGCATGGGATCATTCGTACACATTTCAGACAATTTTCTGTTGTGCTCGAATGAAATATCTACAAAGCCTTCCACTCGCACTCTTGTTGTCATGAGTAGGAATCTTGAACACTAAGGAGTGTTTATACGTCCTTTCGCCGATAGAGGGAGCCTACGTGAGTATTTCACTCTCTAGAACTTCTCTTAATTTGGTATGGGACCTATGTTCGTTTTGAAAGTCATCGATTCTTGATTGATAGATTAAATATGGACTGATGATTCATAATAATGATGAAACAATTGTATCCTATTATCATTCAACAAGATCGATGAATTTTTCGAAACGCTCTTAATATTCACTCTCGAAAGTGATGGGTTCGTTCTCGTTGACAAGATTTGTGAAGACAGCTCCCTGAGAGTTTTATTTGAAATATTTCGATATTTCGATTAAGAGTCTCAGTATTTACTAGTATTGAATTACCTGTGAATCTTTGAACTATATATATATATATATATATATATATATATATATATATATATATATATATATATATATATATATATATATATATATATATATTAGGAAGTCCCAAAAAAACCAAAGTAGTTTTTTGCAACGCATACCCTCTCATTCATTTCGAATGCTGCTACAAAGCGTATAAATGAAATTTCATGTGCCTATGACAACAGCAACCAGTGGCGACTTGCATTGATACATGTCAGTACTTGTATACTTCAGTGTCGCAAATTTCGTATCGAAGCTTGTTACAGGCTTGTTTTCTCAGTAAACGCATTATTTTCGGTATGTCAATATGTCAGTGGGATAAGCCAGTTTTAACAAAGGCCTATTTTTTGTATATTGGATTTGCATCAAAAAACCGAAGCTCTCTAAACGGCAGATACAGAACAGCCACCTGTTTAAAAACTTCCGTCAAGTGAATTCAAGTGTTGATGAAAGTCCAAATCAAACTACTCGATAGTGTATTTATTGGGAAAAGGCCTGTATAGCGACCAATGCTTTACCTTATTGTATCAAAAGACTACTGGCCCTATACCAAGTCTGGAAAGATTTACAAGAAATGCGTAAAAAACACAATAATTCGAACAGGTCGTCAAGAGTTTGTTATAAGTTTAAACAACTTATTCGACATTGCACGTGCCGATGCCCCTGAATAAATAAACATAAATAAGAATAGGATATTCTTGGAGTGCCAAGAGAGCCTGACAATCCTGGTCACTAAGCTGGAATGAATGAAAAGTCCACCGATACATATAAATAATCGCGCCTTAGAAATATCGAGGAACAAAAACATAAGGCTAATTATTTTTCATCCCTTTTTGTTTCTAATCCACCCTATAAGGAAAATTCATCTTTTGATTCGGAAAAGATGGATTTGAAAGACAATTTGCTAACCCCAAAAGACAGAGCACCGTGCGATATTGATAAAACTTCAACGAGCAAACATTTATGACGCTAACACAAGTGGTTGCGTCAATCAGTTAAGTATGAGAAATTCTGTGTGCATCATCGAAAGTACTATAGAGGCATAAGGACTCAATACTGACCATCATCCCATAATTAAATTTTACGTTGGTAAATTCGTAAATTGGTGCAAGGATCCGGGTGTGCGTCGTAGCGGACATCTTCGGGATGCGGTGTTGGTGGAAATTTGTTTGAAATCAACGTTGCCACGCTGCACTAGTATTCCGGGATGACTATATAAATTCCGCCGAGAGTCTATCGAGGTAAGTTGGCGTCTCAAGGATATCGGCTTTGTTTGAAATCAACGGACGTCTGTCTGCGAGATTCCGACGTGCAGCGATCAGCCACCGTTGAGCCCGTAATTCGTGTTTGCGCCGTAGCGGACATCGTCAGGATGCGGTGTTGGTGGTAATTTGTTTGAAATCAACGTTGCACGCTGCACTAGTATTCCGGAATGACCGTGAAATTCCGTAGAAGGTCTATCGAGGTGAGTTGGCATCTCAAGGATATCTGCTTTATTTGAAATCAACGGACGTCTTGTCTGCGAGATTCCGACATGCAGCGATAAGCTGCCGTCCAGTCGTGTATATACAGGGCTGTAATCCAAGTGTTTTGAACGCAGCTACTTAAAGTCGGTACGCACTGAGTTGTACGGAGTGCCCATGGCACCTTTCGTGTCAATCAAGGACCGTAGCAAAACAGCACGGATGACTAGCCTGAAAGTTTTCCGCGAGTGAACGTCTAGAGTCCGTACAGGCAAGTACTGCCCACTCCATCAGGTATCACAACTTATTTGATTATAGTTATAATAATAATAGCACTTATCATTTAGTGGTAGAATATTGGACTAGCCTGTAGCTAACCCTTGCTAATTTTCCATTGATCATTCAGATTAGCTCGCTGGCTCACTGTTTACCGACTCACCACTTTATCCGCCTAGTTCCGTTTTTCACCGCACGTATCATTCCCGTTTTATTGTATCCGCATGTCACCACTTTCACCAACATTGTATTACCGCCTCCTCTCTGAATCATTAAGCAAATGGATTATTGTTCACGAATTACCGTAGATAGAAACAACTTGTAAATAGTCTAAATAGATGTATGTATATAATTAACCAAGAGTTCGTTTTATTTGAGTTTTCCAGTCAAACACAGAGACGTGACCCCTAGAATTACCGTCTCTGACTATGAAGTTATCCTGGGTACCTGACAAGGTCAGGTCCTTATAGTGGACCTCACCACTATAATGAAGGTGGCCCAAGAAACCGCTGCTATCATACGTGGCACGAAGTAAACGGCGTCAAATGGTGCCTACATATTTTTGGAACAAAAATGTGATAAAGATGTGATTATTTTTGCTTGCCGCCACGACAACTACGAATTAATATTGAAAGCTGTATTTGAAGCCTCAATTAGCTAATCCAGCTAATCAAAAATACAAAATCCAGCAGAAATCTTACTTTCACTAGGTAGCTTACAGGAAATTTAAGGAATAATTTTATATATATATATATATATATATATATATATATATATATATATATATATATATATATAGATGAGCGTTTGTCAGCTGTGGTTGGTGATTGGGAGCCCAGATATGACCAAGAAAGCGCCCTTACGATCGATGGGATAAGGAGCTTGTGGAATTGCTGGGCGTTCGCTGGAAGAGAGATACTGCCGATAGGGAATCTTGGCAAAGAAAGAGGGAGGCCTTCGTTCTGCAGTGGATGGGCAGATGTTGATGATGATAGTGATATATATATATATATATATATATATATATATATATATATATATATATATATATATATATATATATATATATATATATATGGTAAATTTTCATGCAATCTTCACAATGATATAAAAATCAACGAAGTTCAATTTTTCTCAAGGTGATGCTTCTAACTTGCTGAACTGATTGTTTTGACAAAGTCATATTTCATGCATTTTACTTTATTATGAAAGATTTTAAACATACATACAGTTTCGTAGATATAGGTAATTACATTTAAAATAATATGTTTATGTAGTTAAATTTCTTTCCAAATTGATAATCTATAATTGTGTTATTCACAGTTCAACACATCACAATTTAATAACATCACTTGTATTTAGTTAAGAATGTAATGTCCATTTATTTTGATTTTCATAATTATGTATTTCTTGTATAACTCATTTCTTGTCACTTAAGAGTATTCATATAATGTAATTGTAAAATCCATTTCAAAAATCGATCCAATTATCAAATCAATAGTAAAGAATAGTTAACTTTTAATAGTAACCTGAAAATTGAAATATTTATAATAAACATAATTTAAATATATTTCACCTTACCAAAATGATAAATTTATATTAATGATTATTTGAATTATTCAAAAATATTGTATACATGATTTCTTTTTATAAGTATGAAAATTGTTGACATGTGTAATATCATAATATAACCTCAAATATGAAGTTCGGACGTTCGGAGGCAGAAGCACACCATAGATAATATCAGATTAAAATAGATGAGAATCACAGAAATCAACTTTAGGCACGAAATTCGAAAATTAGACATCAGAGATTGCTTTGAAATATATGAGACTAAGAATCAAGAGCAATTAGAGAACAATCGAGAGAGGGACGCCAAGAAAAAATGTTTTAGAAGTTGAGTAAAAAAAAATTGGAAAATAAAATTTGTAAGAATAAATAGAAAAATGAAAAATAATTTGAAAAATATAAGTATAACAAATTTATAAGAAGTATAGAAAAGTTTCGAAGAGAAGTTGAAAAGAAATCGGAGCGGAAATAAAATATTGGAAAATAAAATTGGAGCTGAAATATAGAAATTCATGAAAATTAGTATAAGCAACAAGTCTGGAATCTTAGAAGAAAAGAGAAGAGAGCTCGAAGAAAAAAGGTACCTCAATTAACTATAAAATTAATATCGAATAAAAAAGGCCATTTCAAATTATATCTTAAGTTTATTTTAGTTGTAAGAATTTTGAGAGTGTTCAATATTTTTTTTACTTCTTGTTGAAATTAAATTGTATGTTTAAAATTAATCAGAAATATTATTTAAAAAAAAATTTAAGATTACAATTAAAAAAAAAATCCACCCTGAGAAAGAGTCAACTAAATTAAAATTTAATAAAATTCAAAATTCATTAGAAAAGTAATTCAAATAATATCATAACAATAAAATCATAACAATATATATATATATATATATATATATATATATATATATATATATATATATATATATATATATATATATATATATATATATATATCCTGAAATCTCAAAGAAAAGGTTGCTTTAGACATCCAAGAAGGTAATGAAGCATATAACGTTTTAAAACTTAATTATTTTAAAGAAGAGGCGATGATAACTGCGAAGCTCCAAAAAAAATTGAAATCATATGAAAAATATCAGACCTAATTTTTTGTGGAACACATTTTGGCGATATGAAAACACACAAAAACCAAGAGATGTTCCTCAACAAAGAAATTGATTAGTGTGGGAGGTCATAAAATAATTAACAATATGAACAAAACAGATGACGCTACCTCATTCGAATAAAACAGAACAGGCGAACGCAGACTTTGAATGTAGGCTCATAGTCCCGAAAAACAGACCAATTATGGACGACCATGTAGCAGCACAATACGAGGTAAGTTGAGTAGCAATAATATACTGAGTTAAATTTTATTCAGTTCCTGCCCGTGAAAGGCGAAAATACAACAAAATATTTTTCGTGTTTGTTAAGAAATCAATGGCATGAGCATTCACTAGAGTGTAAATGAAGTCAGTAATATATATATATATATATATATATATATATATATATATATATATATATATATATATATATATAATAGAAAGATTTAAAAATCTGTAATTCAAAGCAAAAGCAACAAAAATTTTAAGCCAACATTTTTTCTAGTTGTATATATAAAAATGAAATGCCTTTTCAACTGTATTTTATTTCAAATATATCAACCAACCTTAGCTGAATATATGGCCAGATTAAGATAGGTATCAGTAAATGAAACCAAAGTATGACGATCGGAAATATATTTACAATTTGTACTTAAAACACTTGTGATTTTTCCCGATATAATTCAATGGAAAGAAATACAGTGAGGAGTTCTTCAGGAGTCAAACTGAATAAAATAAATTATCAACAAGAAATTAACATGATTATTCAAAGAAACTAAATCATTGAAATAAATACTTATGCATGAGAAATAAGGAAACATAATTAATAGTTATCACTGAGAGTTAGTTGATATCATTACAGAAACATCAATGCATTATTCTTTTTTCAATGATGAAGTGATAGGAAAGAATATACACATCGTAAATGAATTATACTATGAATAAAATTTAATTTGTTATAGAGAATGTATATAGTCGGAATTTACATGAAATGAAACATTTCGTAAAATATACAGTTGAAAGGAAATTTTCATTGACTGACAGATAAATATGAAAATTTTATTGAATGTTATTCATTCATGTGAATTAAAAATAAAAATTGTATCTACAAAAACTAAAAATTAAATAAAACAATAGAGTTGTATCTACAGATTCTAAGTGGAAGGAATAAGGAAATGTTTAGTGTACAAAAGGCATAACCATATTGTTGACTGTGGCCCATCAATCGTTTCGTTGGAGATATGTAACCAAATCAAATCGAATTTTATTCTTGGACTGGGGACTGCTAATGAAGACTAAACAAGATTGATTGAAAATGAGGGTAGCAGAAATGAAGCAAAATTTTCATTATTGATCAAATCATAATTTCTAACAGAACAACTGTTGAATTATTTGGAAAAAAAACTACTCTAATTGAAATATGTATAACTATATTCTGTGTATCTTGTGTAGAGTAATTAAAATGGAGTAACACTCCATTTTACATATTGAACATATTGAAATCATAATTTCATTATTGTATCATTTTAGTTGAGGAAGAAAGCTAGAAGTAGTACTTTTAACAGTTTCAATTTCTATTATATATTTATATTTTCAGTTTATTATTTGTTATACAAAAAATTTTGATCACATCTTCAAGAATATTTGCACAAACTCTGTTAATATTTCTTGGAGTTTCAATGAAATTGATCGTTCTGATTTGAAAGAAAAATATTTGAGATATTATTCTGCAGAATGCTTTCAAAGTATACATTCAGTATGTAGTATGTGCATTCAATTTTATCTAATTAAGAGGTGTTACCAGAAAAATATTTTGTCATTTTTTATTTTGAATTTCTCAAAGGCGAATTGCTTTGCCTTCTGGTAATGCATGTTGTGCTATTTTAATTAGTTATCTTTGAGCTTGTCAATACAAAATTCATTGCTAATTCACCATCACAGTACACTGATACGTCAATACATATGAGATTCTTCAATTTTCTAATCTCATTCGATAAATGAGCATTACAAAGTTTGAACAAGAGAAGAACTTATAAGAGTAATGAAGTAAACTGAAGTATTTTTGTTCAATGTCTACTGGCATTCCTTTCATGATCCATAAATGAAGAATAACAACTAATACGTGAAATTTGAATGTGAAAATGAGATCTTCTCAAGACCTTGAGTCAACAACAACTTCACGATTCGATCTTCTTTTGAAGAATTGTATTTATACCAAAATTTTACTGCTTTCTATTACTTCTAATCTTTCTTGATGAGTTATTGGCATTAAATATTACATTGTAGATTCGATTATGAATATCTTGTAAACATTTTCGTCCAATTTTGAAATAAACAAGCAAATATGAAAAATTGTTAGATGTGGTTGTTTGGTTTCATGAACACACAGTAACCCACGATATAATATGATAATATGATATAATATGATAATCATCACATAATGCTCCGACTGAAATTTTTGAAATATAAAAATATTTTGTATTCTTGGTCTGAGAAGCTGACTGTTAAATTCTTTCCTACATCCTATTCATTGCACCGGTATTCATTTAATAACTAATCAACAAGAGAAAACAGAACCTTTGTCCACTTGTCGAAGAACAAGCCCATTTGCTATTAAAATAATGACATTTTCAACACAATTCAGATTTTTTGTTCTTTCGTTATTTCTTAATGGTTATCATGAAGTATTTCTTATATAAACGTATCTTCTGACTCACTAATTAATATGTTTTGTTATAATTATTTTGGTACCACAACTGAAATTTAACATGCAAATAACATAATCTTCAAAACAACGAAATATTTCATTAAAATCAAGATAGAAATCGAAACAATTGTAGGGGCTTTCACTCAGGAGATAAGGACATGGAGAATGAAAAAAAAATGTGGACAACATCAATAATATTTTTTCATCTCACTTGTCTGACTGCAGGCATAGGCAATACTCTTCGTTCACCATTTGCAGACGACGAATGCGTCATCTGAGTAATCTGTATCAGACCTCTCGCATTCTGATTGACGACGTAATCGGTAAGGGTGACGTCTGAATTACCGCCGCTTTCGAGAGGAATTGGCTGTTGCCGGAAGTGTTCAAGCATTTCGTAGATAGTTTGAAACCAGAAGTGCTGAACACGACACTGACCCTGATCGTTGATCGTCATTCTCAGATGTTTCGCTCGTCCCTAGAAATAACAGAACGTTTATATATATAGTAAAGTGAAATTATTCGCGCTAACCATGCACGTACGGACATATTGTAAATGAAAAATATTTATATGTAAATTTTAAATCGAAATTACACCACAAAAGTTTCAACCTCGACTGGGATACGAACCCAGGTCTCTCAGGTTTACGCCCTCTTGCTCTACCAACTAAGCTACCGAGGTCCACACTTCGCGATGCAATTCCGACTATTTCTAATTACTCTTTTGTTCGCAAGCCAGTCATCGACACTTAAGTTCGGATTTTGGATAATACCTAAAAAACCGGGTATTATTCATCAGTCAACTAATCCATATACTCCAGAACAAAATGAGTGTTCGTAGAGGTTAAATAGTTCACTGGTGGAGAAAGCTATCGTACCTTTATGACAGATGTTCTCTATCCATAGCAGGATTTTCCGCAGGATAATTTGCTCAAGAGATTTTACTTCCATTCATCGTCTACTTTTCATCGTCTAATTTTCATACTTGTGAATTTCCTTATTGAATGTACGAATTTGTAAGCCAAACTAAACTTTCATATACCTTGTGTACACAGTAGAAAGCAAAGTATTTCCAGATACCACGCACAAGTGTTTTGAGATTTTATTCGATACATATTTTGTTTCGAATATATATTTTTATTTGATACAGTTTTTGTATTCTATTAGAGTCAAACTCAGTTAAACATGAATTATACAGTACAGAATTATAAATTCGACAGCACCATAGCGTTACACAACAATTATTAAGTGGACTTATCAACAATATGTATATCTTGATACAACAATTTTAAAGATGCATAAGCCCTCTGTAGATACATGCAGAGGTGATCTGCAAATCTTGAGTGATGGTTTATTGATACACCCAAATTTTGCACTTTATCACTTTAAGTTTCACAGCACTGCCGTCCAAAATAATATTATTAATTAATAGCTGTAGAAAATATTTCCGTTGCATTAGTTTCTCAAACAGAATAGCACCAGTCTTGGCAGAAAACCTTAATCAATAGGTATCCAAGTTCTATGTGATTACTGTGATCAATAAACTGTAGTTCAAAAGATTAATATTAGTCAATAATAATTAATATTGGTGAATCTTGTTGTGCTTGTTGTGAAAGTACGCGAATATCAGATTATTTATAAGATAAGGATCATTGCGCATATATCAATATGAATCAATATAAAATCGAAATGGAAAAGTGCATTAAATGCAACAAGGAATTAGACGGAAGCCAGTTTTTTCCTTGCGATGGGTGTAAATCTTATTTCTGTATGGATTGTGCTGATTTGAATGCATCTGAGGTTACACTTCAGTTGAAGACTAAACGAAAATTAAAATTTTTTTGTGATGAATGTAAAAATGGTTTGAAACAGGTACTGATACTAATTACAGAAGTCGCCGATTTGAACTTATAAGTAAGGTCAATTTCATGGTACAACTGTAAGTCCTGATATGGAAGACATTGTTTCAGATAGAGAAAGTAGAGCCAACAATTTAATAGTATTCAATGTCAATGAATCAAGTGGCAGAAATATGAATGAAAAAACCTGGATGATGAAAGAGCAGTTAAGGATATTTTTAGGGATCATAACATTGATAAATCTGGTTTTTGGATAAATCTCAATTTTGATTAAGGCAACCATTGTAAGCCATTGCCCAAAGTTGATTATAATAAGTGAAGCAAGAATCACTAGTAACATCGAGGACTCAGAGATTAATTTATGTCGTTATAACACATTAAGAGTTGATTCTTCAAGTAGACATACTAGAGGTACTGTAATTTATATAAGAAATAATTTGAAGAATAGTTGTGCCAAACAATTTATAGTAGACGGTTCTTACTGGTGTATGACGGTGAATGTACACATCGCTGGATACCTATGGTTAATTGGTTGTTTATATCGATCGCAATCAGGTTCTGAGGCATGTTTCATATATAGTTTCGAGAATGTTTGTGATCTTTAGTTCTAACTGTAATTGTATTCTGGTGGGAGATTTTAATTTTGGTTTTTTGAATGATGTAAACATGAATGTAAAAGAAATCAAATTACTATTTTTACAATATGGCATTGAAGAGTTGATAGTGCAACATACAAGAATTAGTAATTTGAGTAAGTCACTGATTGATTTTGTACTAGTTAATCACAATTCAGCTGAGGCTCATGATATACCTATTATAGGGGATAATTTTGTCATTTCTATTGATTTAATGCATACGGATGGATCATCACATGTATCATCTGCACGATTTTTCAGAAATATGAGTGAAAAAACCTTGACAGAATCAGAATAGAATTGATGCCATATTCGTGGGATTACGACTCAGACAATGTTAATAAATTAAACCTATTGTCAAACTGTGAATATGCATTGAACAAAATATAATGAATGTGAGAATGTAGTTATAGATGTGGAATACCCTGGTTTGACAATGAGTTAAAATTAAAAATTAGGGAATGTGATATGAGCTTCAGGGAATTTAAATTCGCTAGATGTAACAAAAAGGATATCAAGTGGGAATTATACAAGAAAAGGTGAAATGAAATTGATAATTTTTTGAAAGTTGAAAAGATTTACTATTACTTTCGTAAAATTGATTGCAGTAGAAATAATACATCTCTTATGTGGAACACTCTGAAAAACTTTATAAGCACAAAAAGTGTCAATACTAACACACATATTCAAGCTTCAAGAGTTCAAGCGTAATGAGTTTCGAAACATTAAAGATAACAAGTATGAAATATCAATTAGTTTCAATCACTATTTTGTTGAAAGTATTCGTGATATCGTGAATAGTATTACAGATTCAGCATGTACTTTTTATAACTTTAATTTAAATATCCAATTTCAACTTCTTTTGAATTGCTATCTATAGGTAAACTCAAGCAGATTATAGCGTCGTTAGGCAATAAATTTAGCCCATACGGGACATTAATTAGCAAAATGTTTGAGACAATTTTGAAGTTTGTGGAAATATAATTCAAGACGTTATAAATACCTCGCTTTATTCCGGCATTTTTCCTCATGAATTAAAAACTACTTGTCTGATTCTTGTACCAAAAGTGCATAGCACCAATAAGTCGTGGGAGTTTAGATCTATCAATACATTACCAACTTTAAAAAAGGTATTAGAGTAATCCGTCTATTCGCAATTACTCAAACATATCGATGATCATGGAACTTTCATTGGAAACCAGTCTGGTTTTAGAGCTCTTATTCTTGTGAAACGGCATTGTAAATTACTCTGTGTAAATTCATGTTTGAGTTAGATAATGATCGTTATATTTTGGTGGTATTTTTAGATCTTAAAAGTGCATTTGAAACCATTGATAGGTGTATTCTATTATCGAAACTGAAGACCTATGGCTTTGACGGAAAGGGTCTGAGTTGGCATTCAAGTTATTCAATAAATAAAAAACAAAGATTTATATATGGCGATGTTAATTCAGGGGATATAAATACTTATATGGGTGTGCCACAGTGAAATGTTCTTGGTTCATTCCTTTGTATGCTCTATTTGAATGACATTGATTATTTTCTGGGTTGTGATTTTTTGAATTTGTTCGCCGATGATACAATGATAGCGTGTTATGGAGAGGATATTAATAATTTGGTTAAAAGAATGAATAAAGTTTTGGAAATTATCAATAAGTATCTATTGGTCATTAACTGAACTTCGATAAAACAAAGGCAATGATCATAACTTCCAAGTACAAATATGGCCAATTCAACGTGAATGATATAAACTTGAAGATGGGTGATGACAACCTTGATTTCATAACTTCTGCAAAACATTTGAATTTTAATGCTGATTTCGAATATATATGGAAGAAAATAGCGAAAAAAATATATAATTTCATGGGAATATCTATTAATTTGTCTGTAACGTCTAGAATGCACATCAGGCTATTATTCGATTATTATGCCTCGATCCTGTTTCTGTTCAATTCAAATCAAAAGGATCAGTTGCAGAAGTTGCAGACTCGTTGCATGAGAATAATACTCAGCTGCAGTTGGCACCTATAAGCTCTATGTAGAAAACACTTTCATGGTTTTCTTTTGAAGAGAGATGTCTTTTCATGACGATGTCATTCGTATTCAAATTAGTTAATGGTTTGGCGCCGTCATATTTTGATGAATTCCTGTGTTTCAATAATGAAATAATCACCTCACTAGAGGAAGAAATGACTTACATATTGAAAAGACTAAAAAAAGTTTCACTATGAAGTTGTTTTTTAAGATTCGTTGCATATAACAAGTTGTCAGCAGACATTAAATCTAGTGAATCGTTAAAAAGTTTTAAAGTTAAACTCAAAAGATATTTGACTCATTGAATGTACTTATGTGTAGTCTATTGGTTTGTTTGTCGTTGAAATTTTATGCTTCTGATGATTGCTTGTGTGGTTTGTGATATTTTTATTATATATATATATATATATATATATATATATATATATATATATATATATATATATATATATATATATATATATATATATATATAGTTTGATCGGGGGTATTTGAGTGGACAGTTTGTAGGGTTGACTAGAATTCTTGTTACTTTGAATATTGCAGTTGATTGATTTTTCATTTGTTGCTGATTGTTTTGTTGATTTTACATTATTTTTGTATACAGAAATGCTGCTTGCTTTGAATATAAAATGTTACATTTATTCAGCTTTACTTATATTAGGAAAACCTATTGCGATAATAAACTTATTATATATCTTTAAAATATTTTGTCCACCTTTATAAGACCTTTGAAAAAGATGCCCAGTAAGCCTACCACCGTTTCACAATTGTCAAAATGACAATTGAGAAACCACAAAAAAAATACAACAAGATGACAATTTTTCCTAAGGGCTCTCTTTTATTTATTTCTTAATATATTGGTAGAGGTGTCTCGCTTGTTTATTTCTATATCTTCTCTCTATTTGTTCAAGTCTTCGTTCTATGCTTTGTTTTTCTCTTCCATAAACAGGTTTTTCACTTATTTTCTCCATTTATCATATTGTACCTTATTTTCTGAGCGTTTATCGTTAATCATTCCGATTCTGGCTTTTTGCCAGAATCAAAAAAAGAAAAGAAAATGCCGTAAATAGCAGTTTAGCAGAGGATGAAACAAGAAAACGATTAAAAAGGGTCGCAAAGAAGTGTGGAGAGAAAAATTATAAAAGATTGATAACATCAATTCCCAATCCCATAATAGAAAAAAAAAATTTTACCATTTTTAGTAGTTAACAGATATTTTCGAATCAAGTTTCGCTTCAGCCAAGTCAACAATTCCAATACAGCTTTGTATTAGAAAAGAATAAAGGAAATAATACCCGAGATCTTGTATATACCTCGTAGATTCATCATTTATAGTGTTCGGTTTCAGGAATGAATATCAATTGGATTCTATCAGACGACACTACAATCTAAAATTAAAACATTCTGCAGGACTTACCCTCACACCAACGACAGTTATTCTCTATGAAAAGCTCATTCAAAGATCTACACGAAACAAGCAATTAGATATTATAGTCTTTGATACCACTGCTCGAATGTTTCGGGGTATGCAAATTATTAGTGATGAGTTCCCTATGAAAAAATTAGGCACAATTAACTGTAATTAAATTTTGTATAATCAATTCGTTTATATAAATCGAAGCTTTATGTGTTTTTTTTCAATTTTACATTGTTTGATTATGTGAAGAATTTCAGGAAAAAATTCCCAAAAGATCAACCGCAAATCTAGGTTTGTCAAATGTATATCCGTTCACACTAAATTATTGTTGATAATTTAGTTATGCGTTCTTAAAAAAAAATTTTATCCGAAATTTAACTTCCACATTTACTGTTCACGATAATCCATGGACAATTTAAAAAATTCCCTCAAGCAGAGGTTGTCATGCTTGGGATTGGTAGCTATGAAGAAAAGAGTTGTTTATGGAACCTTCAAAGAACATCCACGATGTTTTGTTTTTTCTCCAGTGTTTATGTATTGATACATTTTTGTTTTCATTGTATTCAGAACAGGTTACCCTTTCTTATGATAAATCTTATCACTATAATCATAATTCTATGTCTAAACCATTACTTCTTCAAAAGAAAGATTCATAGTTGGAAGTTTAAAATGGAAACATATCTAGACGAAATGAGACTGAATCAATGCATATATGTGGGAAAGCTTGAGAGCAGGTTCTGAAAAGCCAAGCCTAGCCACAAAAAACGGAACTAAAGGTAAGTTGAAATCAATGAAATGGAAACAAAAACAAATTATTGATGATCACTTCTTGAATTTCGAAAGGCCGATTTGAGAGTATAGAAATGCAGGTGGTACGATGAATGAAAACGCAAGTGAACTAAAGTTATTTCAAGATTTAACTATCAGGAAGCACTTTGGTGCTTCTTTTGGTGCTACAATTGGCACTCTAGAAATACTTTCATCAACTCCTGAAAATAAATACTGCACAGAAACCCGGAAATGAATACTATTATTACTCAGTCTTTCTTACCAATCCTGAAAAAATAAAACCGTGCACTATATAAAGTGTGTTCTTTGTAGTAAATATTTAACTGATTCTAATTCAATAAAATGTTCAAATGGCGAATGTGAATCGGTTCGCCATTTAAAATGTTTTAATCTTGTACACCGAGTTATATTTATGAAAAGTTTCAAATTCAAAGTTTGTTCCAAGACTATGGAAGGTGAAGACGGTAATTGAAATATGGATAATATTATTTTGCGAAAAGAATTGGAGTGTTCAACAAGAGAGTGAGAGAGAGAATTTTTAAATAAATACGTGGCAGAATTGGAATTTTCAAGAAATCTCCTCAAGGGAACGTATGCGAGAGAGTGAATTCAAGCAGACCACTTCAGCGAGCAGACATTTGCTGCTGAAGCTGCAGGGACAAAAAGTATTGAAGTAAATATTGATAATAAAGTCAAACAATTTCCTTCAATTGTTCGTACAACCGCTCCGGCTTTATAAAATACAATGGTTGAAAATATTGTCGAATCCAAAGGCCTGCTGCTATTAATGCTAATGTTATCGATACGAAATTGCTGAAAACTGGATTATTGATAGATTGAAATGATATGAATTCCCTTAACAAATAAAGGCAGGACTTAAACCAGCGTCTGTCTTTTAGTTTTGAAGTTTCAGAGCCTAAGAAGCGTAACCCTAGGATTGTGGTGTTCAATGTCGAAACAGAGTTAGTGAAAATTTTATTAATGATGCTATTCAAGGTAATGATTTAAGTGTTACTAGTTCTAGCGATGTTAAATATAAAACTAAACTAAAATATAAAAAGGTTAAAACATAATTTTAGAATGTACTTCATGATGAGACACCATGTAAGGTGTTGAATGAAAACTCTAGTTTTAAAGTTGAAGTTTCACACAACGTAAACAGCGTTGATTGCCGTATCGGCTGAATTGTTTAAAGACTTTCAAATTGAAGATAAATTATGGACATTAATCATTAACTAAAAATTGGTCATCTAAATGTTCCATCGATCTCTTCTCATTTCGATGAATTTCAAGATCTAATTACTTCCTGCGATTATGATGTAGTATGTGTTACGGAAACTTGTAGAAACATAGAAGCTTTACAAATACCTAACTATAATTTCTTACGACAAGATAGGTTTGTGGATATCTCAAAAAGGAAAGTATTCTCGTTGAAATTATTTATAGTACTCCATCTCACTCTGTAGGAATTCCTAACACAGAGAGGTTGTTTATGGAATTTTTTTAAGGTGTCTACTTTATTTTCATATTGGGAAATTTTAATATAAATCATATAGGTAACAATAAACTATCTGATTGTGTGCTGTCATATGAGTTTAAGCAGTTGATTACTCAACCGACCCGATTGACTAGTACGAGCGAATCTTTGATTCATCTAACTTTCACCAATATTCCAGAAATGGTTACTGACGTCGGAGTATTAAGTAATTCTGTATCTGATCATCAATTAATATACTGCTCGGTTAATTTGAGAGTTCCTAAAGTGGAAGCTAGTTCTGTAACATACCGAGATTTCAATAACTTAAATGAGGTAGAATTTTATTCGGATTTGCAAAACATTCCTTTAAATGATATCTTTCACTTACAAGATGTCCATAGTAAAGTCTCTGTGTTCAGTGACTTTATACTTTCTTTATTCAACAAACATGCACCATTTGAAACTGCAAAAATTATCACACCTTTTGCCCCTTGGCTCACCAGTAATGTTAGAGCCATGATGAAACTTAGGAATCAGACACTATCACGGTATAAAAAAGTAGATCCGTACAGGATTTCTTATACTATAAAGATTCAAGAAGTATTGTTACCTCGGCAGTTCACTCGGAGAAGGCAGCATAGTTGAATTACCAGCCGAGAGTTCACGATAATAAACAATTATGGAAAACCATCAACAGCCTTAATTCAAAAAGTAAAAAACGTCATGATATTCCAGCCTCTCTCGGGAATGTACATCATATCAACCGTCATTTTGGTTTGGTGTATAGTTGTTATGGTTGTTGTAAACCTGCATCAGAATGTAATCGTACAAATAGATTTAGGGGGAATTTGAAATTCCAGATTAAACTCGCAATTAATGAAGAGATCTCTAACCACATAAGGTCTCTGAAGTCAAATGCCTTCGGTTCGGATGGCATTTCTGTTAGGATGTTGAAACTTTCTTGTCCATATATAGTCCCTGATATTACTCATATTGTTAATTCTTGTTTCGAGCAGAATATCTTTCCTTATTCATGAAAGCACGCGATCATTCTTCCTTTGGCAAAATCTCCTAATGCTCAAACTCTGAACGACTTGCGTCCTGTCAGTGTATTACCGGTATTGTCAAAGACTTTGGAAAAAGTCGCAAATACTCAAATTTATGACTACGTACCCACAAATAAAATTATTTCAGCAATGCAATCAGGGTTTAGAAAGGGATGTAGTACAACTTCTGCCCTTGAATTCTTCTAAATGCAATCTACTAGTATTCAGTTTGGATATATATAAGATCGATGGTGCATGAGTATATTTCAATTAAAATTGATGCTGTGGACCTAACTCTTAAGTTAAGAAAACTCTTGGAATTATTATGGATATGGAGCTTTCATGATCATTTGCTACTTATAGTAAAAAAAGGCTACATGGCTCTTAAGGCTTTCTATATGAATGTAGGTATAATAAATTTCAAATTACGTAAAAAACTCGTAGAAATGATGGTTTTGCCAATATTGCATTATGGTTTGATTCTTATTTATCCTTGTTTGGATCAATGCTCCAAGAATAGAATTCAATTCATTCAAAATTCATATTGTAGGTTTGTTTTCAAAATAGGTAAATACGAAAGAGTATCTGCTAGAATCGTTCAGCTAGGGTGGTTTAATTGATCAACTATTCCGCTTCCATATGAGTTTATTCGTACATCGCGTTCTTTTATCCGGAATGCCTATTTATCTCCATCGTAGACTAAATTTTAGACGACATGCACATTTGGTTAGCATTAGACATATTGATGCCCTTCATTTACCTAATAAGATCTTTCACATATAATGCGACCTCAATTTATAATACACTAGCGACCCGCTCCGGCTTCGCACGCCGCAAACACTACGCCTCGCAATTTTTAAATCTGTAATATCTTCGAAAATATTCACTTAAATCATACGGTGTAAAGGGCCATATATATCTATATTAAATGAACAATGTATTCAAGGTATTTAATTGGTTAAGGATTAATGCTGTATGGGTTAAAATCGCTTCGAAAATTAGCCATTATTTGTCGCAAAAAGTAAATGACAAAAAAAAGTTATTGTGGGTTATCCATAAGAGATAGACATATACCATCACGGACTTTTCTGTAGACCTTTTCAATGTGTACAATACTTAGTACATTATTTTGATAAAACTCGTAGGGTTCAGCCTGCGTTTGCAATGTAAGCGGAAAAAATGTAATTATTTACGACATCACATAAGAAACCTCAAAAATAACAGTACTTCTCCACTATTTAGTGGACGTTATTATACATATAAACCTTCCTCTTGAATCACTCTATCTATTAAAAAAACCGCATCAAAATCCGTTGCGTAGTTTCAAAGATTAAAGCGTACAAAGGGACAAAGGGACAGAAAAAGCGACTTTGCTTTATACTATGTAGTGATTAGATAGTGACATAAAAAATATTTCTCTGTCCTTATTTAGAAAAAAGGCAGCTCTTATCTGCCCAGTAAAACTGGAAGAATACATTTAACAGACTTCATTTAACACACTTTGCAACTCTTTTTTTTTCTCATTTTTTCATTATATTAGGTTATTAATTTGACAAAGGTCATATTCATTTTGTTAAATTATTGTTAAATAATGTTTACTTCATTTTTTTTCTATATTCTATTATTACTGTTATTTTTATTATGTTTATTATTTTTTTCTCTCTTTTTTTTGTTTTAAGAGGTTGAGTAAGAATAGCTATGCTAAACTTCGCCTCTCGCTGTTGTAACACAATTTGTGTATAAAAGTTCTTATTATTATTATTTTTATTATTATATGTTGCTCAAATTCAGTATTCAATTTATAAGGGAATATTCATGCACTTCATTCTTAGTTAAGGTATGGCTTTCGTTTTCTGCAAATAAGATGATCTATCGAATTTTATTAGTGGCTAATAATTTCAATGTATTAACTACAAATTGATTCATTTTTCGACCAGGAAAGAGTGAACGGATAGAATACTTTATACGTAAGTATGCAGAACTGAAAAGCACAGAAGATATACATCAGAAAGAAGCACTTTTATGAATTCAACACTTCCATAAAAATTAAAGGAATCCTTTTTGAAATTACATTGCAGTATAAACCGTCAAGACAGTACCAATCATCTCGTGAAAGAAATTACCTAGAACTACATACACCAGTGATGTTTTCTACAGATCTAAGCATGATAATTTTTTTAGGGCGCTTCGCGTTAGTTGACATAAGGGCGCCTGCACGGTCCTTAGGAACTTGCACGATAACTTAGGAAGCGCTCCATGAAGCTTCCTTCGATAATTGTATATATGGTAAACGTTAAGGTTCTATTTTAAAGGAGTGCGAACGATGTGGAGCTGAAAATTGGGGGAAATGATAATGAGACTTTGAGAGTAAAAGGTTTAAGAGATAGTAATAATATAAATTATTATTCATTGTATTAAGTATTGATATTATTTTTTATTCAACTTACCTGGAAATTGAAAGTGAGCACAAATTCCCCAGTTCTTGTTTCACTCTGTCTTACTAAAAACAGACCATGACTATGAGTACCACCATGTAGTACCAATTGTGTAGCTTCTGTCCTACCCAAAGTACCATGAAACCAGTGCTCTTTTTTCAAAGTTTGGCCAATGTCTGCCTCCAACATTGCTGAAAACAAAAAATTAAATAATAAAACCTCAGAAAGTTGCCATGGATACTATAAAAAGGAAGGATAAAAAAGGAAGTTAATAATGCAATAATAATATAACAGTAAGATAATCATCTCTATTTTTATAACATGATAGTATAAATATTTACAACATAAATTGAATAATAATAGTCTCCATAGGGGTATAACCCTCGTGAGAATGGAGAATAGAAGTGGTGAAAGTCTCGGAACAAGTTCGCTGCCGGGGATTCGGCAGGGCACGTACCCTGTGTATTGACATCCATAGCCGACGCTGCACGTAACAGCATTCAGGACGTCGGTGGCATGAGGTTGATGAGGATTGTGAAGATTTTGATATAGATGGTTTATCTGAATAACTATATATTTTTTGACGAAGCCTTGTAAAAAAATTTTTGAATATTTGTTTTTCTTGTTTTTCCATCTCCATCCCCGTACAACTTGAACGTGGCTACGCCGTTCTGAGGAGAGCCAATAAGCTCGAAACACATATCAACACTTGCTACCAATTGCGGGATATGCAGACAATGTTCACTTTAGTTTAAATCTTCCCCCTCGTCAAACATTATTCTTACATTGTTTAATTTCTGGGCTTAGAACATTCTTGAAGGGTAAATAGTCGGGCGAAGTAGTTTTCCAACACTCCCAATCCGGAGAGTACAAACGCGGTAGCGTATGTACTCTCCGCGGTAGCGTATATATATATATATATATATATATATATATATATATATATATATATATATATATATATATATATATATATATATATATAAATTGATTCATTGCCTGTTTAAGATATTTTATTTTGAAAGTTTTTAGCAATAACAGGCTTTTTTTGATATGAAAAAGTTTATTTTTGTTGACGTTTCGTTGTTATATTACAACTTTGTCAAAACTAATGAATTATTAATATTATTATTAATATTATGAATTATTAATTCATTAGTTTTGACAAAGTTGTAATATAACAACGAAACGTCAACAAAAATAAACTTTTTCATATCAAAAAAAGCCTGTTATTGCTAAAAACTTTCAAAATAATATATATATATATATATATATATATATATATATATATATATATATATATATATATATATATATATATATATATATATATATATATATATATATATATCGTGTGGGGTTGTTAGTACCCCTATCGGGCGCCTCCCCTGGTGGCAGATAGGGGAAAGTCTCCTAGATATAGGAGACACTGATACACAGGGCGAACCAAAAACTAACTAAACAAATCCATTGGCGTCTGTTCAGTATCTGACGGCCAACGGTCAACGTCTGTTTCTCTAGTTGAGGCGGCTGTATTTCAATCTTCTCGAACTCAAAAATCGAGTCGTACAAACTGTGGTCTCAACTGAGACCACCATTAAGCTCTATTCAGCTTGAACGCATGATGGAAAACAAGATCAAAGTATCACTACCCCAGGCACCAGTCGAAAGACTTGCTTCACCTGATCATCGGATTCTGGGGGATCAGGGACACCATGCGGAGAAGAATCGGAGCTTCTCAAAAACCTTCCATGATCTCAAAATCAAACAAAAACATCACATCGGTACAATTAACGTTAATACACTCGCTAAAACAGGTAGCTGAAGCAGCTCGCCAACACCATGAGAAAGTTCAATCTGAAAATCACCGCTCTCCAAGAAACACGATTCATGGACGAGAATCATTTCGACAGTTTAGTTCGAAGTGTTGTACGATACGGACGTGTTTTTGTGACGCTCCTATAAATTTGTTTGAAACATTCAATAATAGCAATCTAAAAATATCGAAATAAGTAACGTGTATAGTGAAAAAAAAAGTACTCAATAACACCCAATAAATTGGGCATTTCATTTGCAACAAAACAATCAAAATACGTTAAACTTGTTTCAATTTATTCTGAAATAACATTGTGGAAGTTGTACAAATTCACTACGGCAAAATTTGAAACACATCTGGTATCCATCACTTATCCGTTTGCATCTCTTACCAGGAAAAAGTGCCCATTCCCAGCTTTTACGAAAGACCCAGGTACCTGCCGCTGCCCTAGTAAATCAACGAAGACGGTTAAACCATGTTGCCACGTTTAGGCAAAACCGAGTGTATCTAGCAATTGAAGAAAAAAATCACATAAAGTGAAGTTACAACTGAATAACTAGAAGAATGGTTAAAGGTAAACCAGGCGCACTTAAATGTGTGGGATGCAAAAAAAGTCTAGGCAAAGGATAAAGGCTGAGATGCGAGGGTCCTTGTCGGAATTGGTTCCATGGAAAAATAGAATGCGTTAAAATTACTCCGGAGCAACTAAAAAGGGTAGAAAATTCAAATGAAAATTTCGTTTGTATACAATGCAGAGACGAAATGGAGGAAGAAGACGAAAACCTCACGTCTGAAGATGAATCAATTTCTGAGGAGGAGCCTGAAGAAAAGCCAGGCAAATTCGGACTGAAAAAGACCAACACGAATAAAAAAGGAAAAATTATCACTTTAGAGGATATAATGAAAAAACTAGATAATTTTATAGAAGAGTCGAAATTTATACGGAAAAAAATGGAATCACTAGAAAAGGAAAATAGGATGGTGACAGCGAAGCTAGAAAAAATTGAAAAAGAGCATACCCAAATGAAGAAGGACATTGAAAATCTGAACAAGGAAAAACAAAAGAATTACGAAATGGGACTGAAAAATAATGTTATTATCTATGGTCTACCAGTAACCACTGATAGTAAAGATGAAGTAAAAAAAGTGGTGACAAAAATCACAGAAAGTCTAGATTCTAATTCAAAGAAGAATTTGAATGTTCAGTAATAGGTAGAGAGGGAGTAAAGCAAGTGAAGGTCGAATTCAAGAATAGAGAGCTCAAAGACGCAATAATGAGAGCAAAAAAAAGAATCAGCTTGAACAGTAGAGACTATGGTTTTGAAAAACATAACGATATATACTTAAATCACGATATGAGCTACGAGACACAAAAACTTTTTAAAGAAGCCAGAAACTTCAAGAAATCCTACAATTATAAATTCGCTTGGTTCTCGGATGGTAAAATACTCCTTGGAAAAAAGAAGATAGTCCAGTAATACATGTGAAATCAGCAAATATTTTGGAAAACCTTAAACCCAAAAGCGAGGAAAAAAACTAATGGACAAAAAAAAAAGTAAATCGTGAGAGTGATATCAAGGTTGTATATATGAATACTCAAAGTGCAAGGAACAAATTTGGAAACCTGGAATGTCTTGCGGTAAGTGAAGGGTGTGACATCCTAATATTGGTGGAAACATGGTTTAATAGGGAAGAATGTCATCTATACAATATTGAAAACTATACGGCTGCACATAAGTGCAGAAATGGAAGAGGAGGAGGCGTGTCCATATATGTAAAATCTCATATTAAAATATGCGAAATAGGAAGATCACTAGACGAAGAAACTATAGACTGGATATGTGTTAATATAGGTACTCATAATCTAAAAATAAGTGCTATATATAAACCACCTTCTTATAATGACAGCCAATTTTTTATTGATATAGAAAAAATAATGTTAAAACATCCAAAGAATCATATAATTGTAGGAGACATTAATATTGACTTATTGAAAAAGTGTAAACTAATAACAGACTATAAAAACCACCTAAACTTACATAATTTTAAAATTTGTAATATTATATCAGAGAATCACGCAACGCGGCAAACGATCAATACTAATAGCGTAATCGATCATGTTTTAAGTGACATAAATTCTGGAATCTTGCATTCACTGACTATCCAAAACAATCCCCTAACAGACCACAGGCGCCTATCTTTCATGATCAGACAGATGAATGTTAGAGTATATAAACCAAAGGTGTCATTCAATTTAAAAATATAGTTAACTACAAGAAATTTGTCTACCAATTTGGTAATAAAATTGAAATTACAAAAATAACAAACTTTCAAGATCTCATAACCCTAATTAACGAAACAAAAAATAATAGTGTAAATACTAAAACCCTAAAAATTAATAAAGGAAATGAATGGATTAATCAAAATATAATAGATATGATTAAATTGAGAGACTTAATTAATTAATTTTTTATTTTTTTATATAATAAAAAAATAAAAAATCCAGAAAACCACCACTTTGAGACTCAATTTAGGCAAATTAAATATCGAGTTAATAATTTAATAAAATCCGCAAAAAATATGTATTTACGTAAAAAATGGGAATCTACGGGAACGGATACAAAAAAACAATGGAAGTTTATAAATAGATTTTTTGGTAAACAAACAGAGGCAAATGCTATTGAATGTATTGAAATAAACGGTAAAACTCTTCATGAAAGTACGGATATCGTGGAGAGTTTCAATCAATATTTTGTCGGGATAGGTGAAGCTGTGGCTGAAGAATTGAATCATGATTTAAAAAATCTGGGTATAAGCGGCGATTTTGACGAAATCCTTTGTGGCAATATGGTAACTATGTTAGATCTAACTAACAAAGATGAAATAAATGAAATTTTTCATGAACTAAAAAAAAACTCGGCACCCGGAAACGATGAGGTATCTGTCCGAGATGTAAAAAACCTTAAAAACTTTATAGTGGAACCGATCGTATCATTGATAAATCATGCTTTTACAACCGGAATCTTCCCAAAAGAGCTTAAAGTGAGTAAGGTATGTCCTATTTTTAAAGGTAAAAAAAAATTAATGAACAACTACAGACCAATTTCAGTAGTTAGTGTATTATCTAAGATAGTTGAAAAAGTTATTAAAAAAAGAATGATAAAATTTATAACAAACAATTCTCTATTTGACAAATTTCAATATGGTTTTATTCAGGGGAGCAGTGCCTTGTCTGCGACCTTTGACTCTGTAAATTTTGGAGCAAAAGCTGTAGACCAGAGAAAAATTGTAATAGCGGTTTCAATTGACTTAAGTAAGGCATTTGATACAGTAAACATAGACCTACTTTTAAAAAAGCTACATAGAATGGGCTTTAGAGAGCAATTTTATAACATTTTGGAAACATATCTGAAGGGTCGTAGACAGTATGTGAGGATGAGCGGAACTTTTAGTTCAATGTTACCAATTAACTATGGGGTACCACAAGGTTCAGTACTTGGGCCACTGCTTTACTTGCTGTTTGTTCATAGCTTGCGCCTGGTTGGGCTTGAAGCTCAATATTTCACATTTGCGGATGATACATTGTTTGTGTACACAGGAGAAAGTGAGAATGATTTAGAAAACCTGATTAATGAGGACCTTGACAGGTATATCGGATGGCTCTATTCAAACAAATTGAAGATAAATGTGAACAAGACAAAATTTATAATTCTGAAACAAAAAAACAAAGCGGTGAATAACATCAACTTAAAAATTAATGAAATAGAACTAGAACAAGTAACATTTCTTGAATATTTAGGATTGATTATAGATGAATATTTAAACTGGAAAGCACACACAAATAAAATAATCAGTACAATAAACCCTATGATTCCCATTATTTACCAATGTAGAAATTATATATCCCTTAAGACAAAAAAACAAATATACGCTGCCTTTTTCTCATCGCACCTGAGATATTTACTGCCTATATGGGGAACTTGTGGAAGTGTAGATTTTAATAAAATGCAGATTTTACAAAACAAAATTTTAAAAATTTTATTCAAATATGATTATCTAACGTCTACGAATATATTGTATCAGGAACTGAGCATCCCCAAACTAGAAGCCTTGTTGAAACTTGAACAGTGCAAACTTATGTATAAAATACTTGAAAATATGCAAAAATCAAATATTGTTTTCAAATTGGTTGGCGAGGTTCATGGTTATGAGACAAGATTTCAGACAGGGTTCTACATTTCCAACAGTAGAACAAATGTTGGACTGAATGGTCCTGCTAATATGGCAAGTAAAGTGTACAATAATTTGAGTGAGGACATCAGATCAACACCGACAGTTTCAGAATCTACAAGGGAAAACCTGCCGTGAAAGTAATGGGCAAATTACCGATTTTAGGTACCGGATTCGCGATACACAATTCCATACTCGACTCGGTTATTAATTTCACATCGCCCAACGAAAGAGTCTCGTTGCTTTCTATTAAATCAGCTAATAAAGCTTACACTGTAATCAACGTGCACGCTCCCATTAATCACCACAACAAAACCGTTCCGGAAAGCGTACAAGATTTTTGGGAAACATTGGAAGAAACAACCAATAAAATACCAAAACGATTAACAAAAGATTTTAACGCACAGCTAGGTAAGGAAAGGAAATTCAGAGATACTACGGGTCCCCATAACAAATACAAACGTACCAACAAGAACGGTGAAAGGTTAATCGCGTTCTGTAGGAACTTCGAACTCAAAATCATGAGTACTCAATTTCAAAAACCTGCACATAAGCTAACTACTTGGAGTTCGCCCAGTCTCACGCAAGGTGAATATCAAATTGATCATGTCGCAATTTCCAAGAACAACGTAAAGGAAATTTTAAATGTCAGAACTCGTAAAGGCGTCTTTGATTTGGATCACTATCTCCTCCAAATTGAAACAAAATTTCAACCCAATAGAAATAAAATTTACACCCCTGAAAGTTAGGTCGGATCCCGAATATCTGAAACTTCACAAGGATAGAATCATTACACGAATCAATCAGGAAAAATCGACGAATTGGGAAATCCTTACAAAGAATATTCAGAAAGCCATTACACTAGGGCAACATTCTCGCATCAGAAAACACCGCTGGTGGAACGTAATCTGCGACCAAGCAGTCGATAAGAGAATAACTGCAAGGAAAAAATTTAACGGCCATAAAAATGAGGAAAACAGGGAGAACTTTCTCATAACTCAAAAAACAGGCCTCCAAAGTAATTAGAAGAGGAAAACGGAGATTATTATTATTATCATTAATAGGTGTCACTAAATACAGAAGGATTTCACCAATAATAATACTAGAGATTTTTACAAAACTTTCAGACTCAAAAATTGCTGAATTTCTCTGCTGAATACGTGTGTTCCAAATTTGACGTTTGATTTACATTTTCTATATCAATATGTAGATGACCTCATCCTTTATCTACCCCAAGATGGAATAGAAGACATTGTTAATGTTTTTGACTCTTGTAGAGATAGAGACAGATAGATCTGTAGCGTTTTTGGATACCAGAGTAGTTAGGTCCGAGGACAATATCATCAAGTTGGATTGGTATCAGAAGCCGTCTTCCTCTGGTAGATATCTGCACTTCTGATCTCACCACAATGTAAACATGAAGCTTAACATCATCAATCAACTAAAAAACAGAATTATAAACATTCTTATACAAGGATTACTGTCAGAGCTCACTGTCACGTCTGGAGGTCACCTTGGTCGACAATGGATATCCAAGAACACTTGTGAAGAGATATCTATGTAATTCAGTCACCAGCTCTCACCTCTACAACAGATCTTGATGTAAACCTTAACATGGACACACAAGCTCCATTAGTTAGATACAGATCTTCGCCTTATTTCCCTTCTCTCACGGCAAAACTATGTCACATTTTCGGTGAAATAGATGAGCTAAAAGTTTTCAAATACAACTTCATCACTGGCAGGAGTGTTTTCACAAGACTTAAAGATAAAATACCTTCATCTTTAACATCAGACTGCATCTACAGTGTTCCTTGCTCAGATTGTGAAGGAGTTTATATAGGTCAAACTTCTCAGACCATTGAAAGAAGAATAACTCTTCATAAGAGCGATGTTAGACTTCGCCCTGACAGATGTGCCTTAGCACTACATTCCTCACAACAGGGACATCGTTTCGACTTTGACAATGTAGGAATACTGGATGTAGCTGTTACGTTACCAGAAAAGGATTTTTTTGGAAATGGTCCACATTAATAATGACTCCAACAGTATCAATAAGAAGACGGACGTTTCCAGACTTAGTTGCATTTATAGTTACTTACTCTCAAATCATTTTAGGTAACCTTCGCACCTTCGCAACTTTGCAGACATCTCACAACTTTAATAGACTTTTATATGTTACGTGTGTAATATGACATTTGTTACTACGGTGATTTTACTTTCTCACCTCTGTGTCGTTTTTCAGTGTAAATGTTTCTCTGTGCTCTGTCATTTCTATTCTATTATTTACCTATCATTGTTTTTAGTTAGTACATAAGAATATTTTTACATCTTTAATTTAATTCAACTTATTTTTAAGAAACACATTCCTGTTTTATGGTTTTTGACCATACCTTTTATACCTAGTTAGCCGTAAGTTGTAAATCATAATTTTTATCAGTACAATTGTATAAACATCTTTTTCAGAGTCCTGATGAAGACTGTAAACACAGTCGAAATATAGACCAGGCAGACAAATTGGATAAAATCTATTCATAGTGGCCTCTTATTTTGCCTATAACCCACAACAATTATAATATATATATATATATATATATATATATATATATATATATATATATATATATATATATATATATATATATATATATATATAAATAAACTTACATGACATTCCATCATGTGAATTTCCAATACTCTCAAAATTGCTACTGTTCGAATGTCTATCTCCTCCTCTAGTAAATAAATGCCTAGGTGGTAGCTCAGGAGCATGTACTTGATATTCTTTAGTCGATCCATCAATATTACAATCTGTCCCAGAGGTGGCCTTCATGCAATACTTTATTGTCGCCAACCAAGACCTGCACAACCAAGAAAATTTTTTATTAAAATATCTCTATATATATATATATATATATATATATATATATATATATATATATATATATTATTATTATTTTTATAGTGAAACTTGACAATTGAAATTGCATTTTCAAATTTTTCAAGTTTCACTAAAAAATAAACAATACTTTTTAATGTCCGCACGTGATTGCTTAACATGAAAAATTACTGTACTATATATTTTATATATATATATATATATATATATATATATATATATATATATATATATATATATATATATATATTTCATTCATTGCCTGTTTAACAAAGTTTACTTTTTGTTTTTAGCAATAACAGGCTATTTTCAATATTGAACTTTATTTTCTTTGAAGTATCGTTGTTTATCACAACTTTGTCAAAACTAAAATATTATTATATTATTAATTTGTGACAGATTTGCCCTGATGCCGCCTCTGTGGTTTATGGAAGCTTCTAGAAAAGACGAGGCTGTTGATAACCGTCGTAGGTAGGGCTTACAATACCGGGATTCCGGGATCCCGAATACCGGAATCCCGGATGATTTTTGTCCGTTATTAAAAACCAGTATTTATGTAAAAAATACCGGTATTTTGGTATTACATTAGTTGATCAAAATTGTATTTATGCACAATATAAATCTAATTTAAAATAATATTAATCAATTACAAGAAATTTTTTTGAAGACAAACCATTTCATTGTATTAAAATCTATAACCACATTTCACATATTCCAAATCTATAGGTACATTTATTACACATATCGAGGCGAGTATGACACCATCCAGAAGTTTCGCTGTCAGCAATATAAAGCGATTGTTTATGTTTTACGTCTGCAACCTATTGAATAGGTCTCGTCTATACAAATACATTAAGTGGGTAACACAAAAACTATTAAATAGTTTAGATTAGTTTGTTTAATTTTACAAATCAGCTTTAGTGTTTACAAGTAAAAATTATATTTTATATTTTCAATTTTATTTGAACATTATTCAATATATAATTCGTTATATAATGTTCAATTTATTGAACATTATATAACAGATTTAAATGGACGGTATTTAAATACTGATAAATCCATATGAATTATATGATAAGGTACAATATTACAAATATGGTACTTGAATGTAGTAAAATTCTTAAACTGTCTACAGTTCATGCAATTTCTAGGCTGAAATCTGAAGGTAAACGTTTCAGTATCACATTTGACAAATGGACATCTATTCGTAATCGACGCTACATAAACATTAATGTACATTCTATTGGAGGAACAGTGTGGAAAATCGGATAAGTGCGCGCCTACGGATCGGTTCCAGCAGAAAAATGCTTATTCCTTGTAGAAGAAAAATTCAAAGATTTTAATTTAGATATATCTAAAGACACAGTTGGAGTAACTACTGACGGTGAATTGGTTATGGTAAAATTAGGAAAAATTATACAGGCTGAACATCAACAATGTATGCACATTGCATAAATTTCGCAATTACGTATAAGTCAACTTTGAACCCGAGTGTGGATATTGATGATGTAGAGCAAAATTATAATGATGACGATTTTAATGATGTTGACGATGACGATGATAAAAATGACGACGATATTGACGAACACGATGGTAATGGAATTATTATAGAGTTAGATGCTAGTATTACTACAAGTATTAGAAATATTACTAAAAATATTAGACATACTGGTATATTATCTCTAGTTCAAAAAATTCGGAAACTAGTGAAAACATTTGAAAATTCATTGTCTAAAAATGATAAATATTTACAAAAGTACGTTAGAAAACAATTAGGTAAAGAAACAGCGATAAAATTATATTGTCGAACAAGATGAAACAGTATGTTATTTATGTTAGAAAAATTTGAAGAAATTCAATTTTGTATTCAAAAAGCGCTTATTGACATTAGTTCCGATATTCATTTTTCTGACGAAAAATTTAATTTATTATCTTCAATTATTGCTGCTCTTACTCCTGTCACAATTAACAGTAGATCATTATGCCGAAAAGATACAAATCTTTTGACGGCTGACGCTTCTTTAACATTTATGTTAGATACTCTTTCCCAGCAAAAATCAGCAATTGCATTAGAATTATTGGAAGCATTAATATTTCGAATTTTACTGCGACGAACTGAATCACAAATACTTCAGTATCTGCAAAATGGCTCACAAGATGTTGGAAAAGTATTTAAACGCATATCCAAATTTACAATCATTTAAGAAATTGAAAGCTTAACTAAACGGCTCACACATGAAAATCTAGAAGATACAGAAGATATGGAAGTTGTACCCGAAATATTCCTTCCAATATCTTCCCAAATTAGTAATGAAACAGTGTTAGGATCTGACAAGGTAAACGTAAACGCATTAAAGAAAAAACTACAGGCAGTAATAGACGAAACACTAAACGTTTCACCCGTGCCAGCGTTTTCCTACAAAAATTCCAGGTCTGGAACAAAAAATAAAAGATGAAATTACTTTTTTTTAAAAAACAGGACCAAAAGGAACTTCGGTCCTCGCTTGATGATGAAACGATTGATTGTTTATGCTTTTTAATAGCATACTTTAATGATCAAAACTCAAGTTATTAATATTATTTCATAACGACTTTCAATTTAATTATATTTTTTTTCTCCTTTAATTATATAAAGCCATACCAGCCTATTATATGAAAAATGTAACATATAATTTAATATGTACTTTTTTTTACTTGCACTTTTTTTGTATCTATCTACTCTAACTCTCTATGTGATAAAATAAATAATATCTACTCATTTCAGAACAATATTTATTGGATTTCATATATTATTTGTTAACAAGTTAATATAACAACTGAGGTGACTAAAAATATTACTAGTAAATTTTTTATTAATAATACCGGTTTTAATACCGGTATCCCGATATTTCAAATATCAAATACCGGTATTCAGACTTTAGTTCGGTATTGTAAGTCCTAGTCGTATGCACGCCTAGAGAACTCTGGAATGTTCTAGAAGGCATAGTAATGGATATATAATCGGCCAACAGCTGACATAATGTGACTGATAATGTTATAGTTAATGTGAATTGTGAATGTTTAAATATAAAGTGACAGTTGAAAGACATTGATATTAAAAGTGTGGAAAAGCAAAGACAGGAAGATAAACAGAACCTATTTAATATGATGAAAAATCTGGAACAACAAAGACAACAAGACAAACAGGAATTACGAGATGAATTTAAATCGGAAATGGGTCAAGTAAGGGATGAACTAAGTCAGGTACAATACAATTCAGAGAAACGATTAGTCATTGTTGAAAAACAAGAAGCAAAGTCAAGTCAAGTGCTTGTCCATAAAGTTTCCAAAACATCAATATTTGATGTAGAAATATCTTGGTCCATCAACAAGAGCCAGTTTGAAGCAGCAGCGTGTATAAGCTGTTGGTATGACAGCGAAAAAACAGTGGAACTAGTTCTGCCACTGAGAGCTAAAGCTGCTGAACTCCTGCAAAAAATATCTTTAAAACAGTCATTAAAAGAACAACAGGACTATGGGGCATTATGAAAAGCTTTGAAATTCAGGTAGGGTAATTGCCATAGGAAGTTGCTGTAACTAACTAAACTTGAAGGTAGAAGACAAGAAAGAAATGAATCCCTTCAGGAATTCCGAACTGAAATAGAAGAATTGATCCGATTGGCTTATCCACTGGCTCCGGAAGAATTGATGGAACAACTGAGTGTGAAATCTTTTGTTAGAGGGTTAAGAGACAGTCAACTCATGCAGCATCTACAACTGATTAGACCAGGGGTTCCCAAACTTTTTTTTCGACGCCCCCTCCTGTTAAAATGGAAACCCCCCCTTCACAGTAAATTTTATCGGCATGTGAAAACAACCAAGAATTACATTGAAAACAAAACATGTATTTTTAATAACACAAAGAACAGCATCTGAAGAATCAATTCAAAGACATAATTAATTATTGATGAGGCCGATACTTGATGTAAATCAACAAACATAATAAAACAATTGTTAAACTGATTTATACATATATTAAAAATAATACTGATTAGTCTGCACATAGCATTTGAAAAAGGTGAATCTCATCGAAACGTACGTCATGAAGTATTATTTTTAATATATGTGTAAATCAGTTTAATAATTGTTTTATTAAATTCAAAGACATACTGTTAGAGAAAAACATAGACAAAAAGAACATAATAAACTAGTAAACTAGTGAGATGAGTGGGCTTGCATTTTCTTCACTAGTAAACCTATTCTTGGTTGTGTTTTAGTAAGGGCACAACGTAAGTCACTGGTGAC
The DNA here is from genome assembly GCA_030704895.1 of Henosepilachna vigintioctopunctata. Lineage (NCBI taxonomy): Eukaryota > Metazoa > Arthropoda > Insecta > Coleoptera > Coccinellidae > Henosepilachna > Henosepilachna vigintioctopunctata. Next base: position 3,548,048 of record JARQZJ010000036.1, on the reverse strand, counting down.
ATCAATTTTGTTTCTGAACTTAGTTTTAATTGCAACGAGGGTTGAAAATGCCTTTTCACACAAGTAGGTACCTGAATGAGGCAGATATAATCGAAAAGCTGCCTGTGATACACGAGGGTACACTTTGAAATATTTTATCCAAAATGATGACTTGTCCATTTTGTCAAAGACGTACTTGGCAGAGGAATCATGTTTTATCTCCAAACTTTTTTCTTGCAGTGCTTCTGGCAGAGAGTTGATATTGATATTGAATGGGTCTGTTGACAGTCTGTAAATACCCTCGTCACAAGTGTCTGGGAAATATTTCCTGAACTCTTCAGTGAGGTTCTCCAAATGGTTTAATATTAGGCGTTTCATTTGGGATCCTTCAAAAACCTCCTGAACTGTGTCTCATCTGAGATTGACATTATTTTGGCAAAATCTGAAAAATTGCATGGGTTTGCTGATATTTTTCGTCTCCAAAGCTGCAATTTCTCAGTGTACATCTTGATGGCATCACGATGAATCACTATATTTGATTCTCCACCCTGCAGTTTTAAGTTAAGGTTGTGCAATGAGTCAAAGAAGTCTGACAAATAAGCCAACGACACCTGTGTACTTGGTTTCTTGAATTCTACATTTTGCTTCACATTATCTAAGAAAGTGATTACTTCATCTCGGAGCTCAAATAATCTAGCTAACATATTACCTTTGGATAGCCAGCGTACTTATGTATGAAATAGCAGTGCTTTGTGGTCACTTCCTGAATAATCACAAAGCGTTTTAAAGAGTCGAGTATTTAATGCACTGTTTTTTATTTAATTTACAACTTTAATACACTGTTTTAGGACAGCACTGAGTTCGTTTGGAAGCGTTTTGGCTGAAGCCAAAAGCTTTTGCCAAAGCTTGACGATGTATAAAACAATGAATTCCAGTCACTTCTCATTTTATTTATTAAGAAATTTTTATTTTCAACTGGTCTTGTGCTCACGCCCCCCCCTGACATATCTTCACACCCCTTGGGGGGGTCACTTTGGGAATCCCTGGATTAGACCAACATCAGGGTATGATGCTTTGGTGTGAGCCCTGAAATTCGAAGCAGCCAAGACTACAACAAGTGAAGATCGGTTAAGTCATAAAGTTCGACAGATACAGATTGAGGAAGGCACAATAAACAATTCCATTATTATGGACAAACTAGATATAATTATTGAGGCTTTGGGAAAGAATAGAGTGTTCTTTAAAGTGTTATTCCTCTAGGAAATATGGTCACACAATCGAAGATCGGCCCAGTCATAAAGCTCAACAAGTGCAAACTGAGGAAGACACATTAAACAATTCCCCTACTACGTACAAACTAGATTACTAGAAACGAACATTATTGAGGCTTTGGGAAAAAATAAAGTGTCCTTTGATAGGAGAGAATTTGAAAGACCTTGCAAGGAAGATTGTCGTCATTGCAAGAAGATCGAATTGAAGGAAGGCATTATAGACGTGAAAATAACCACAATTGAGTTACGTAAAGGATGGACGACAGCGGAATTGATCGACTAGTAGCATTAAGGTCCTAACTAAGACCTTTTCTCACATGGAAGACTAACAACCAAAAACCAACTTGGAAAGATATATCGACCATGGGAGCAGTTACAAAGGCCTTATGGGCTCAATGGGATTCCTTAGTTCTTGAAAATGGTTTGCTCAAACGAAAATAGGAAAGCCCTGATGGTGAAGAAGTTAAAACACTGCTGGTGGTATCAAGATCCAGAGTGGACGAGTTGCTTCAAGAGATGGATGAAGTTCCGGAGGCCGTTTTAGTGTGAACAAGACCACTGACAGAATAAGGGAAGGGTACTACTGGATTTACTGTCGCGAAGATGTTGAAGCTTGGTGCAGGAAATGTGAAACATGTTCAACAACTAAAAGACTTCCCAAGAAATCTCATGGAAAGATGCAGACGTACAATGTTGGACTTCCATTCGAGAGGATTGCCATGGGTGTAGCAGGTCCATTTCCAATGACGATGGAGGGAAATAAATACATACTGGTCGCGATGGATTACTTCAGCAAGTGGCCTGAGGCATATGCTCTTAAAAATCAAGAAGCTGAAATTGTTGCGAAGGTACTGGTTGACCAATTCATATTGCGGTTTGGAGTACCTCTTGAATTGCATTCTGATCAGGGTAGGAATTCTGAAATTGAAGTATTCCAAACAGTAATGAATATTCTCAACATCAATAAGACCAGAACAACGCCACTACATCCTCAATCTGATGGATTGGTTGAAAGGTTTGACCGGACTATGGAACAGTATCTGTCTAAGGTAGTGGCTGATCATCAAAGGGACTGGGACAGGCATTAACCGACACTGATGATGGCTTATCATCAGGGTTCAAGACACCACAGGTCATATTCCAGCTAGAATACGCTTCGGTCGAGAACTACGACTGCCACGTGATCTGATGTTTGGCTCTCCAGAACCAACAAAGATGAATGTGAACACTTATGCAGATGAATTGAGACCGCATTTAAGGAATATACATGAGCAAGTTCGTGATAAGATAGCTGTAGCTACAGACCGCATGAAGACGAGTTATGACTTGAGGTCTAATTCAGCTGGTTTCAAACAAGGAGATTCAGTCTGGTTGTATAATCCGCAACGGAAGAAAGAATTTTCGCAAAAATTGTGCCAAAATTGGGAAGGTGCATACAAGGTTATAAAGAAAATCAATGATGTATTATACAGGATCCAACGCACCCCTAGGACGAAGCCAAAAGTGGTTCATCTCGATAGACTTGCGAAATACCAAGGAGGAAGATTATAGCCAGAAGCCGGGTTGGATTCGGATTGAGACGATCAACGCCTAGAGGGGGGCAGTGTGACAGATTTGCCCTGAAGTCGCCTGTGTGGTTTATGGAAGCTTCTAGAAAGGACGAGACTGTTGATAACCGTCGTAGGCACGGCCAGAGAACTCTGGAATGTTCTAGAGAGAATAGAAATGGATATATAAGCAGTCAACAGGTGACGCAATGTGAATGATAATGTTATAGGTTAATGTGAATTTTGAATGTTTATATAAAGTGACAGTTAAAAGGCATTGAGTGACAAGTTCGATTATTCAAAACAAGTGTTAATAGTTGTTCATTGTTGATAAATTATTTCAGGAGTATTGGCATTATCAAATTAGTTGAAGAACCCATAAAATCGTAACAATATATTATAACTATTCCACCTATCCTTTCTACTCACTGCAGATTCATTCATTGTCAACTGTGAACGACACTTTGTACCTACTCATTACTGTCATTGTTCATCTTGTATACAACACAAAAAGTTGGATCGTTGAACCGCTCAATCGGTAGAAAATTTTCATACGACAAATCCGAGAAAAGTTCCAAATGAATGGCTTTCGTAAGAAAGCATACAAATAATGCAAGGTATGATTTTAAACTTTTAGCTCCACATATACGACTCATAGTAATATCGAATGGGCAGCCTATATCGACACCGGCAATCGAAAAAGGTTTTACTTGACCAATTCGACATTTTGGTAGATTACGTAATTGGGGTTGCAGATGAACTGGTTTGCGAAAGCAAATATAGCATTTTGACAAAATAAATCTGATTATTTTCTTGGCTCATGAAACCCAAAACATCTGCACTGCAAGAGATTTGTTTTATTTCTAATGAAAACTCCACAAATTGCACTCTTTACAAAACGATTATAAGGGCATTATATATTTCGGTATTTGAAATGAAATGAGAATGAAAGTTTATTTTCTCTAGAGGGGTTCTACAGAAAAAAGTAAAACGAGCGACGAAAGCTGTAAAGCGCAAAATAGTCAAAAGCGAAGATTTTTTTGTAACTAACTCATCTGAAAAATTAGTTTCTTCATTTACCGAAATGAAACAAGTTTCATGATTATTAACACAGTCTTCAAAACTTCGGCCATTGATTCCTGTCAAACCTCAGAAATTTAGGCCCATTCCACCAAAGTTCACAATCAATCACAACTGAGAGGGAAATCTTCCTTTAGTGCTTAAGTCCGCAAGGTTCTCGGCGGTCGGTACGTAGAGCCATTTCTCAAGAGAAACCTTTTCCTGTATATACGAAACATGATGAAACATCAATTTCATCGATGCATCACAAAAGCCGTGCAGTTTACAATTGGTTCTGAGTATGCCTTTAAAATAGCGGGGAATTTCGATTTTTTTGAATGTAAGTTCTCGTATCTAAATTTATCAAACCTACACTCAACATCTTTTGGAACAGGTTCATCCCAAACAATAACACTATTCCATAAACTTTGAATACAGGGCGTTAAAAAACCTACTGGATTATATATGCGTGACACAGTTGACAAGATAGTCCTCTTTTGAATTATCGATAGATAATTATCTCTCTTGAATTATCGATAGAATAAGTAAAAGCGTCTAACTGTGAACTCCACATCAATTCTAGAACTTTTAAATAATTGTGTTCTACAGATTCAAAAGATAATGAATTGTTGAATTCATGCGAAGCCGGCACCGCTATTTCGTCATCGCCACAGCTAACATCGTCAATGTAAGTACGTCGAATGTAGTAAAATATCCGAAGCCAAAGGTAATTCGTCTTTATTATCTTCAACCAACTGATTCAGACAACGAATAACCAAAATTGGGATACAATTCAAGCCAAATGGAAAAGTTTTCAAGCGAAAATTGGTTATTTCATCTGAAGGAGAAAATCTCCAAAAAACCTTAGGAAATCTCTATGTTTTCACAAAATGTTAATCATTCGACATTTGTTTAATGTCGCTATAAAACACAAACATATAATCTGAAGTTGAGCAAAATTTCGACTAAATTCAATTGTAACTTGGGCCAGTGAATAGGGCGTCATTAAGTGACATTTTTTGACGGAAACGACTACTTCCATCCCATACAATTCTCACCGGAGTACTGGGAAAATTCGATTTCAATACACATGAGTGTGGTAAATAAAACTGGTTATTGCAGCTACAATTTATTTTAATAATCTACAATTTATTTTGGGTAAAATGGTTTTTTCATTTTTATTTGATTTAGTAAAAATTAGTATATAAATATTTGCTTGAGCAACTTGTTTTTCATTTTCATTTTTGTTTTATTTTTTTTGTAATAAATATGCTGGAAAAGAGTGGAATCACACCGGGAAGGTGACGACCAGATGCGGCATTATCTCGTGAATCGTCGTACTGCTCAGTTAAAAATCTCTTTTCCATTGTTATTGACATTATTATTATTTCGTTGAATTCGTAAAACCTCACTTTCATATATAAACTATAATCTCAGATTTCGAACTGAAACTATCGTTGATGCTTTTGTGGCATTTGTGGAAGTGTTCCAATTCTCGTGCGGAGAACGATTTCAGGCCTAGCAAGGTAGGTGGAGGAACTCATTTTCCAGCATTCAAATATATATTCATTTCAAACGGTCCTTCGAAAATTTATCTATCTCAATTAGTAACATTGGTCCTTCGAGCCGGATTATCAGTTGCTCAAGCAAATATTTATTTCACTTTATATATTAATTTTCTTTAATTTTCTAGAAAGGTTACGTAGATTCTTAGTTATAAAAAAAAAATCTATACATAAACATTGTCGCAGCTGCAATATTCGATTCTCTATCCCACATTAATTTAAATACTCGTTAGAATTAATATAAAACATCTCATTCGCAATCTCTCAGTAATTTTTACTACTATCATCATTTCTAGAATTCAATCGAATTTTCACGACTTATTTTCTATATAAATTAATTCCATATTGCATTTTTGAATTTTATCAGCAGGATCAAATCATTTGTGAACGTTTTTATCAAATAATTTCATTTATTTTCATTTACGAATTCATATACATTCTTAATAAGAATTTTTTTGTACATTATACAGGGTGTATTTTCTCAATCTGAATATACAAAGTTTGCTGGCTTATTCGCATATCTTATCTATAAATTTAGTTGATACAATGAGTGTAATAAATAAAATTAAGCAATCTAAAGCTTTGCGTCAGCTACAAATTGATCATATGGAGGAAGTAATGGTATTAGCACAAATTGCTGTAACTGATGAAAGTTCACATATTCGTTTCAAATTAAGATGTGCTTTGTTAGAGGAAATTTACGACAAATTTCAAAACTTGCACAGCACAATAATTTCTTTATTATCCACGTCCGAAAATCCTGATTTTGAAGCGGAAAAATTGATAAGAACTTCTTTCAATGATAATTATTTTACTATTAAAACAATTTACTCCCGGATATTTCCAGTAGATAAAGTGGACTCGGTCGTCCAACCCAATTTGTCGAATAATGTTAAATTACCAAAAATATCATTACCTACCTTTTGTGGTAATTACAAGGATTGGCCAACATTTTACGATATGTTTAGTAGTCTCGTTCACAAAAATAATAATTTATCGGATATTGAGAAATTCCAGTACCTTTTGAGTTCTCTATCCTCTCAAGCAATGAGCTCTGTGAAAGGTATTCCATTGAGTGCACAGAATTATACAATCGCTTATGGAGCATTAATTGAAAGGTATCAAAATAAAAGGCTTTTAGCCAATTCCTGTTGGCAAGAAATTGTGAACGCACCCAAATTCAATTCTGACTCTGCTGTGGGTCTTCGTAAGTTGCTAGAAATATTTTCTGAGAATTTAGCGGCTTTGAAAAATTTAAATTTACCTACGGATAAGTGGGACTTCATTCTGTTTCACATTCTTCTACAAAAATTAGATGTTCCTACAATCAGTAGATTTGAATTACAAGAATGTTCTACAGACATTCCCTCTTTTCGTAATTTGCAGAAGTTTCTGACTGATCAGTGTACTGCATATGAATCAGTTTCACTCTCCGTCTCTCAAAAATCTTTTAATGTCCATTCTGTTTCTAAAAAGAATTCTAATAATTATTTTCAAAATAAACGCAGCTCTGCGTTAATCACTCAAACAATTTCTAGATCTGACCAAATATCTACGACTTGCAATTATTGTAAATCTTATCACACTATATACAAATGCCCCGCATTTCTCGATAAATCTCCAAATGATAGATTCAAAATAGCCAAGGAAAGAAGGTGTTGTATAAATTGCCTTCATTCCGGACATCAAGTTAGCATCTGTTCATCCAAATCAACCTGTCGCATTTGTAAAGGAAAGCATCATACACTCCTGCACTTTACTAGTAAAACCTCAATTTGTCCTGTTGACGAAACAAATACTTCCAAGGTTTCTGAATTTAGCTCTGGTAATTCTCTCTCTTTTCAGCCTGATCAGGTCCTTACGAGTAATTTAACTTCGACGTCCTCAGTTTTACTTGCTACCTCTCAAGTTGAAATCTTGGACGCTTATGGTGGTTATCAAACCATCAGGGTTTTACTAGATAGTGGTTCACAATCAAATGTGATCACTCAAAAATGTGTAAAACGATTACGTCTCAAAGAGTTTAAATTAGCCCATTCCATTTCTGGTATTGGAGGAAATCCTTGTACTGCATCAAGCACTGTTAACTGCACTATTCGACCAGTCAATCATGTCAATCCTTCATTTACATTTGATGCTGTGGTGTTGCCGAAGATCTGCTCCGATGTGCCCTCATCGGTTGTACAATCTCAAAATTGGAGTTTTATGTCAAATATTGAATTAGCAGATCCACATTTCGCTACTACAGGTCCTATCGACTTATTGCTAGGAGCAGAACTTTTTCCTCTAATTTTGAAAAATGAGCGCCTGGAAGGAAATAATTTCGAACCTACCGCTTTGAAAACGGTGTTTGGTTGGATATTGATGGGAAAAATACAATATTCTTCTTCGATTGTAAACTCACCTCATGTAAATCTTGTTTCTACTTTAGAATCGACTCTTAAATCATTTTGGGAGATTGAGGAAGTGTCGAAGGTGCAAACGCTTTCCCCGGAAGAACAGAAATGTGAACGGTTTTTTGCTAATAATTATGCACGTACTGACACAGGTCGTTACGTGGTAGCACTGCCGTTTAAAGATTATGCGCCCTCATCGTTTGGAGATACTTACTCAATGGCGCTACGTCGATTTCTTTCTTTGGAAAGACGCCTTATTCAATCTACAACACTGTATAAAGCATATTGTGATTTCATGAAAGATTATGAGGATAGCGGTCATTTATCTTCGGTATCCCCATCATGTACTTCAAAAAATGCCTATTACATTCCTCATCACTGTATTTCTAATTCCAATAATTGTTTTAATAAATTCAGAGTAGTATTTGATGCTTCAGCTAAAAATTTGAGAGAAGCTCTCCATTTGCTTGTTACGCATGTTCAAAACATCGTTTTTATTGAAGATATTCAAAATCTTCGGAAGAAAGCATCTGTGTCAAAGTCCCTTCGCAAATTAAATCCTTTTCTGTCAGAGGATGGAATACTCAGGGTGGGCGGTCGATTGTCGTATTCCGGTTTGGCATACGAGCACAAACATCCCGCTTTACTTCCTGGTAAACATAAGTTGACTGAACTTATCATTCAACAGTTTCACCATAAATACTTACATCCAGGATCTCAAACGCTGCAGTTTCTGCTGACACAGCAGTTCTGGATATTAGGTGTGAAACGAGCCATTCACCACGTTGTTGGTCAGTGTCATTCATGCTTCAAAGTAAATCCTAAACCTATCCAACCGCTTATGGGTAATTTACTTTCAGTTCGAATAACACAAATCAAACCATTTCAATGCGTTGGAATTGATTTTGGTGACCCCTTTTTTATAACTATGTCTAAAGGTCGAGGAGTTAAGTCGCAGAAATCTTACATATGTCTCTTCGTTTGTTTCACTACTAAAGCATTACATTTAGAATTGGTCTCAGATTTGTCCTCAGAATCTTTTCTCGCTGCTCTCAAAAGGTTCGTATCTCGCAGAGGCCGATGCAATAAAATATTTAGCGACTGCGGTACTAACTTCAAAGGTGCACATCGGGAACTTTCTAATTTTATGAAAAACGCTGTGGAAGGAGAGCTAATTGAGTGGAGTTTCAATCCACCTTCTGCTCCTCATTTTGGAGGCTTATGGGAATCTGGAATTAAATCAGTAAAATCTCATTTACTCAGAATAGTGGGGGAACAAATACTTACCTATGAAGAATTATACACCGCCTTAGTTCAAATCGAAGCAGTCTTGAACTCTCGACCGATGTGTCCATGAAGTAGCGACCCCAATGACATATCTGCACTCACTCCATGCCACTTTTTAACACTTGCTCCTTTATCGAGTTTACCTGACCAAGATATCTCACATCTCTCACTCAATAAATTATCGCGTTGGCAACTAATTTCAAGAATACATCAGGATTTCCGGAAACGCTGGCATAACGAATATTTGAACACATTACAACAAAGAAAAAGGTGGTACAATGATACCATTTCTACCTTACAGCCTGGCATGTTAGTTGTCGTAAAAGACGAACAATTACCTCCTTTACGTTGGCGTTTAGCACGCATTCAAGAAATTCATTGCGGCAAAGATGGAATTCCCAGAGTTTGCACTATTAGAACGCTTCAAGGTGTTCTGCAAAGGCCAGTGATAAAACTGTGTCCCTTACCTCAGCAATGATATTTTATTAAAATATTGTATATTTTAGGTGGGCGGTTATGTTGCAGCTACAATTTATTTTAATAATCTACAATTTATTTTGGGTAAAATGGTTTTTTCATTTTTATTTGATTTAGTAAAAATTAGTATATAAATATTTGCTTGAGCAACTTGTTTTTCATTTTCATTTTTGTTTTATTTTTTTTGTAATAAATATGCTGGAAAAGAGTGGAATCACACCGGGAAGAAGGTGACGACCAGATGCGGCATTATCTCGTGAATCGTCGTACTGCTCAGTTAAAAATCTCTTTTCCATTGTTATTGACATTATTATTATTTCGTTGAATTCGTAAAACCTCACTTTCATATATAAACTATAATCTCAGATTTCGAACTGAAACTATCGTTGATGCTTTTGTGGCATTTGTGGAAGTGTTCCAATTCTCGTGCGGAGAACGATTTCAGGCCTAGCAAGGTAGGTGGAGGAACTCATTTTCCAGCATTCAAATATATATTCATTTCAAACGGTCCTTCGAAAATTTATCTATCTCAATTAGTAACAGTTATCATCATTAATTTCTGAAACAGGAACAATTTCTATATGATTATTTTCAAGATAATCCTTTAAATTATGATTATATAAGGAGGTGTTCTTCAACAATTTGGTTTATAAAGCAATAAATCGACGAAAAGTTATAGAACGCGAATCTCCTAAATCGGGACATTTAACTTTGAATGGAAGAGCTACAATATAACGACCATTATTATCTCTAGTGATGTGTGTGTGAAATAGTTCTCACAGAAACGGTCTCATCCGGAAATGTACTGTTCACAAAAGGAACTTCCTCGATGTTCCAGAATTTATAGAGAATAGTGTTAAGTGTATCACCTTCAAACTGATTTTTTTGCAATAAAAGAAAAGATTTAACTTGCGGAATAACAACAATGTTTATTTTACGCATTATTGTCCAACCAAATATGCTGTTCAATGCAACCGGTTCATCAAACTTTCCGGTGATTCTACCATCTCGCAAAATATAAGAAAAAATGTCATTACCCAATAGAATATCTATTGGACCCGTTTTGATATATTCAGGATCTGCGAGCATCAAATTTGAAAATTGGTTCAACGGATGTTTTGCTGAAATCGAAACAGTAGGCATTTGATCACGAATTTCATCGACAACAATAGCATTTATATCTAATGAAATACCAGGATCAAACCGAGATGATATTTTGCAACGAATTGCAGACTTTGCGGATTTACACGTTTTATCTAAACCTTGTATCGCTATAGATATATTTTCTTTTTTACAATGAAGTGTGTAAGCAACTTCTTTTGAAATAAAGGTAACTTGTGAACCGGAGTCGAATATTCCACGAATTGAGTTATTAGCCTTTAAGTTTTTTTTTTTTTTTGAGTAAAATAAATAATAATTCTTGAATTTTTAAATATAATATAAAAATAATATAATGGCGACGAAACAAAAGAGATTACGGAAATTATTAAGCAACTCAAAAATAACAAAGCAGCAGGAGAAGATGGGATTATTGCGGAACTCTGCAAACTGAACAATCCTATTCTAACGCAAAAACTTCACCATTTAATATCAGAAATCTGGAAGACGTAACGTATAAGGATTGGAAATGCGCGCCGATACATCCATTGCACAAAAAGGGGGACAAGATGAATATCTTGTAGAACACCAAGCGGATCCACTAATTGGAGAATACCAGGCTGGATCCAGAAAAGGCCGATCATGTGCTGAACAGATCTGAACTTTAAAGATGATAGTACAGATGAGGAAATAAAGAAATACAGTGATCACATTCAATGACTTCAAGAAAGCATATGATTCGGTAGACCGCGAAACCCTTTTTAAAATCATGAAAGAATTTGGGATCGATCGGAAGAACGGAAAAATTATAGAACGCACACTTACAGGTACAACTTCCAAAGTAAAATTTATGGGCGAAAAATAATTCTTGAAACACATTTACTTAAAAACACATTTTGAAATTAAATGTGTTTTGAAACATCAATTGGATATACTCCTGAAGGTTGTAAATTGTAATGGAGGTTAATTCTTGTCTTAATAACAAATCTTATCAATAATATGAAACTCCCTTGTGAGGAAATCAAAATATAACTATTGGTTCTATTCAATTAGAGACGACAAACATTAAAATGTTTGATATTCTAATGAGACTTATTGGTGAATATATATTTAACTGAAATATAACCTTGGAAAGTTATGTAAAACTATAAACCCAACTGAAAAATTCATTTGAATATTTCGCATTTTTGTTATCACGTTTTCAATAATTGAAAATTTAAAAGAATACATACCTCATATCATCTGTATCCTGCGCTTCAATGACAAATTCTAAATTGTTGACAGCCTTCAATACAAAAGTATTCTCATGGTCTGGCATCTCTAATGCTGTTGTTTCCCTGGCTTCTACTATGAGGGCGCAAAAAACACCACTTCTAGGCTAAAAAAAGAATAAAATCAGAGTTAGATGTCCATATATATATATATATATATAATATATATATATATATATATATATATATATATATATATATATATATATATATATATATATATATATATATATATATATATATATATATATATATATATATATATATATATATATATATATATATATATATATATATATATATATATATATATATATATATATATATATATATATATATATATATATATATATATATATATATATATATATATATATATATATATTTATCTCTGTATTTATTTTACGTCCATCAACACGCAAAAACGTATTTATTTTGCGTCCGGTGGTAAAATGCGTCCGTATACGGACGCAAAATACAAATGTGCTTAAATCTTGCGTTCTAATGTATTTTATGGCGATTACTATATATCCTTGAATAGCTCTTTGCGCCTACTACCATCTGTTAAAATATTGAGTAAGCTTTGATTTTGCCTTCAAAGATATCGATGTTATTACTTCAAATCTTCGGAAGTAAAATAAATACACTGATGTAAATTAGAGTATACGTTTAGTTTGAGCATCTGCCGCAAAAGCCCTCCTCGAAATGTATACTTCTATACATGTCTATTCAACGAGTGTATTCATTTTGCGTCCTATACAATATGGCAACATTGAATTTGGTTGAAATTAATCTCTGGGAATTGAGCGCGAATTAAGCGTAAAATATTAACGAATTTAATGCGAAGTGATGATTTGTTCAGTTTCAGTTTTGAAGAACGAAGGTAAGTACAGCTATTTAAATTATTTTCTAAGGAACATAAAAGCAAATTGATGTAAAATGTAATTACTATTAATTATCACTATAAATATTTAAAATACAAAAACAATAATTGTTAGAAATTAGCGTTTACTCACATCTTTAGGTTCAACACTTTTCATGTTATTCTAGATCAGATACTTCAAAAACAATATCCTGATTTTCAAATCAACTACTATTTGTGTTGTTGAAAAAATTTCTCAAAATTTTTCGGCATATAAACCTCGAATTTTAATAATTTTTAGTTTGATTCACATTTCATCTCATTCAACATAACAATACTAATGAAACAACGGAAGCTTTAAAATTTTTCCAATAGCAGTGTATTTTGGTACTTTTTCAGAAAACAAGAGAAGTTTTTCAGATTTGTACCTTAACTGATTATCAAACTTTCAATGTCTTTTTTTAATCAACTAATAATTGTTTATATAATTTCTAATGTTTCACTTATTTTTATAGAGGTTATTCTGGTGAAGTTTTTTAATGAACATTTACACAATTCACCCGGAAAATGATTTTCTTGGCGTGCAATTTTTTTTTCGTGCAGGCGATTCTTCGAATGTTTTACGTTGTCTCATACTATCATTCTTTTTATATATTTCAGCTTGCCAGATGACATCTGCCAAACAGCTAAGATTTTCAAACTTCTCTTGCTGATGGAGGGAGGAAATGTTGGCCATTTTAAGGGAAAATTTTTGAATGATATTGATTTGTCATTAGAAAGAAACCTCAAGAATGACCATAACGAAGGCAAAAACTTGGACACTAACTTTTATTTGAATTATCGTTCATTTTAAGTAGCAATTATACGTAGTCTCATAGATATAAAAATAAATATTTGAGAATAAGTCCTTGTGAGTATTACCTACTCTATGTGTGTTATTTTTTTATTCTCTACGAATATCATGAAGTTGAAGTAGTAGGTGAAGTAGTTGAAGTATAGTTAATAATGTGTCGAATTAACACCTTCAAGATTTTGAAATCGAAAAACAATGAGGATATCGAGCTTATGCTTCTGTATTTTAGAAACATACACATGAAATTGCGAAAAGAACCATTGCCATGAATTTATGAATGATACACGGGCAATCTTTTGTTACAGATTCTCATTTTAGATCAGAACAATATTGATGAAATTCGATATCCTCTATAATCACATCAACTGAACCAATAGTTTGAACTTTTACTGTCTTCGTCGAAATAATTTAGTGAACAATTTCTGCTTATATCACATCTGAAATAGTTCGGAATTTGGATTCCTCTTTTGATTTTATCTTTATGATTATGTTCAATATGCTATTAGTTTTATGAGATCAATAACAACGATAAGGTGTATAGTCAATTGAAATGTTACAATTTTTAGGCCGAACCTTGCATTTATCACAGGACGCAATTTTATTGTTGGGACATGTGGGGGGGGGGGGGGGGTTGCTAGAAGCTTAACTCTGAGTTTGTGGGGTTGCAACCCTTGTCCCGCGGCCGCCATATTGGAAAAAGGGGTGTAAACGCCTTTTATCCATATCTCTCAAACTATACATCTCACCAAAAATTTGTGGAGACATAATTTGTAGCAAATCGCTTTTTCTACAATTTTGTTCATCTAACTTTTTCCGATAAAATTGAAAATAAAAAAGTTATTAACAAAAATATGTGAAATTTTTCCAAAAATTTCCTTTTTTGTGTTATAACTTTTTTTTTTCAATTTTATCGGAAAATTACCTCAAACCAATATTGTAGGCAATTCGATAACAAACAATTTGACCTATAATTTTTTTTATTTACATGCATTTGCGAGGGTTTTGGAGCGCTCCAAAGCCGACTACTCGCAACAATCTGGTCACAATGGAACGTCAGATTTACTTATATATTATTCTTTTATTTTAGATAACGTTCTTAATATTATTTGCAACATTATTATATTATTATTTAATTCTAACTGACCTTTTTTCTTACCATAATACTTACAATATTATTCTTTTTTACAATAATTTCTAATGCGACTGTACATTTACAAGAACTAGAAGCAGGTAGAAAAGGTCCAAGTTACCGTTTGGGGACAAGTTAACATCTGCCTGCTATTTTTTTATTATTTGCCTTTCAAGGTTTAGCTGTTTTCTCCTCCTCTATTTCTTTTTTCAGTTGTGCTACGTATCTCGCCACGTGTAGACGTATTAAAAATTGTGAACACTATTTTCAATTAAGTAGATATAATTCAGAGTTTTGCGTGCAGAATTTTTCATTTAGTGATAAGCTTCTGGCTTTCTTTAATAGTTCATCATGAGTGATTGTTTTATTTGTAAAAAGCCTCTCGGGGATGACAAAATAAGAACTGTGAAAGCTAGAGGAGTAAAAACGTTGCTTGATCGAGCAAAAGCCAAAAACGACGTAGAAAATGAACAATTTTTACAAACTGATTCGGAAGTAACTGTGCATACGCAATGTTACCATTATTACAATGATAGTCGAACGGATAATGTCGTTCGTCGTCTGAGCAGTAGCAGTTCATCATCTTCAGTTTCAGAAATTCTAGAGACAGATTTTGATTTTTCGCTTAATTGCTTCATTTGTGCAGAAACATTTGCAGATCAGAGTCATTTGCGTCAAAGCCGGCTGAGGAAGATCTGTCAGGTACGAAATGAAGGTACAAAAAAGCATTCTGGACCTTGTTCTCAGACGATCTGACGACGAGGCAAAGGGCATTGTTGATCGTATAGCCAATGTACCCAGCTTAGTAGATGATGGAGCTAAATATCACTAGGATTGTAGCAAGCAATTGTACTCCAAACAATGGTGGCGTGAAAAGCAATGCGATGACCGTAAATGCGATGCCGGCTTTGACGCAAATGACTCTGATCTGCATATGTTTCTTCACAAATGAAGCAATTAAGCGAAAAATCAAAATCTGTCGCTACAATTTCTGAAACTGAAGATGATGAACTGCTACTGCTCAGACGACGAACGACATTATCCGTTCGACTATCATTGTAATAATGGTAACATTGCGTATGCACAGTTACTTCCGAAACAGTTTGTAAAAATTGTTCATTTTCTACATCGTTTTTGGCTTTTGCTCGATCAAGCAACGTTTTTACTCCTCTAGCTTTCACAGTTCTTATTTTGTCATCCCCGAGAGGCTTTTTACAAATAAAACAATCACTCATGATGAACTATTAAAGAAAGCCAGAAGCTTATCACTAAATGAAAAATTCTGCACGCAAAACTCTGAATTATATCTACTTAATTGAAAATAGTGTTCACAATTTTTAATACGTCTACACGTGGCGAGATACGTAGCACAACTGAAAAAAGAAATAGAGGAGGAGAAAACAGCTAAACCTTGAAAGGCAAATAATAAAAAAATAGCAGGCAGATGTTAACTTGTCCCCAAACGGTAACTTGGACCTTTTCTAGCTGCTTCTAGTTCTTGTAAATGTACAGTCGCATTAGAAATTATTGTAAAAAAGAATAATATTGTAAGTATTATGGTAAGAAAAAAGGTCAGTTAGAATTAAATAATAATATAATAATGTTGCAAATAATATTATGAACGTTATCTAAAATAAAAGAATAATATATAAGTAAATCTGACGTTCCATTTTGACCAGATTGTTGCGAGTAGTCGGCTTTGGAGCGCTCCAAAACCCTCGCAAATGCATGTAAATAAAAAAAATATAGGTCAAATTGTTTGTTATCGAATTGCCTACAATATTGGTTTGAGGTAATTTTCCGATAAAATTGAAAAAAAAAAGTTATAACACAAAAAAGGAAATTTTTGGGAAAAATTTCACATATTTTTGTTAATAACTTTTTTATTTTCAATTTTATCGGAAAAAGTTAGATGAACAAAATTGTAGAAAAAGCGATTTGCTACAAATTATGTCTCCACAAATTTTTGGTGAGATGTATAGTTTGAGAGATATGGATAAAAGGCGTTTACACCCCTTTTTCCAATATGGCGGCCGCGGGACAAGGGTTGCAACCCCACAAACTCAGAGTTAAGCTTCTAGCAACCCCCCCCCCCCCCCACATGTCCCAACAATAAAATTGCGTCCTCTGATAAATGCAAGGTTCAATGTAACATTTCAATGGACTAGTACTGACCTTTACCACGAAGTATGCGTAATTCAATCTATTTTACTTGGATGTATGAATAAGCAACGTATCCCATGAATCTACGTGTTCGCCGAACGATTCTAAATTCCCTTCCAGGTTCTTTGACAATTCCCGGCAACTCCGAAAGCATTTTCACGTTATTGTGTACTGATTCTTTTATTATGAAAGCGATTTTTTAAAGTTCAAGCGGTAATTATCCTCGAAAGCTTCTTACTATCGAAAAATTCACCTTTCAATAAAGATTTCAAGTAGGTACCTACGTAATGCATTATATGTGTATCAGAAATCTGTTCATTACTATCCACCTGAAGGAATGATAGAAATCAAGGCAATTGCCGTATCAACTCTCGAATGTGACTTAGGTACTCTCTTTAAGGCAACCTTATATTTATTTTTTGATTATTCCGATTTTTCAGATGAATCACATCTGCTTTACTGAATGGATTGAGTGCTTCTATGTGAATTTAAATAATGCACTCGCTCAATGTCTCGTCATTCGATATTTCACAATCAACATTCACAATCCGTTAATGGATATTTTCAAATGTATCTAACAGAAGTCCAATATTGTTTAACCGTAATTTAATTTTTTCAACTTTGTGATTTCGTTGGGCGTTTGGATATTTAACGCATATTGTTAGTTTTGTTTTGAAAACCCTGCATTTTCATTGAATTTAACGCCGCTTGGGACATTTTGTACTTCAAGTGTAATAGTTACTGTTAAAAAACCATATACGACAGAATCTCGAAGAAAATAGAGAAATGGGAATGAAATTGCCCCTTAGCTTTGTGTTGTGTCGAATTTTGCTGTGATTCGCTTCATTTTCTCACCCAAGTATTTCCGATAACTGTGACCACCTCTTAAGATACTTGTATATTTGAAAACTACACACAAATTGTCGTGTATAATTACGATTTTATTCGAAAACCACTCATTTTTTTCATAATATATTTTCTTAATATTTTTCATAACATCTTTGTTCATTTGCATAAATATTTCACACATTCGAAGTGGTTTTTCGGTTACATCTATTTTTTGTCACTCCGCACATTTCATTAGTTCCCCATCAGGTACTAGGTTCATCTCTTGGAAAGACCGAAGCCTCATTCTGAGGGCTTCGAGCCATCGACTCAATATGGAATACTGATTTCAAGTAAAACTCGAATTCTTTAAAGTGAACATGTATTCACTTCATGTATAAAAATATTCAATTTGCTGGTGGAGTTAATTGAAATGATTCCGTTTACGAAAGAAGATGAAACATCATTCACCAAGTTATTTATATTATTAAGGTTTTGATTTGATTCAAATTTTGTTTGTGAAATCAATGAAAAAAAATTACATAAACTGATATCTAAAAGCAAATTACACCAATATATTATACTAATATCGCAAATTACACTCCTTACTACATATTAACGATTTTAAATAGACTTGGCAACAACCATGACGTACAATACATACAGATATTGAAAAATATATATTTTCGGAAGCAAAATCCCTCTACAGATGGTTTTTAAATACATTGGGCGCAACTTACTTACAAACGTGTAATGACGCAAAATACAACTCTAAATGGAAAAAAAGTATACACGAAAAAAAAAATCGGAAAATTGGAGATAAAAACGCCAATTCGGATTCCTTATGTCTAAAAGAACCAGTATACACAATTATAATAATAAAATTCGGGGTATTTCTCGGGGACGCATAATACACCCGTTTTTGGAAGGACGCAAAATAAATACAAGGATGTATATATATATATATATATATATATATATATATATATATATATATATATATATATATATATATATATATATATACTATAAAAATAGTAATATATATATATATATATATATATATATATATATATATATATATATATATATATATATATATATATATATATATATATATATATATATATATATATATATATATATATATATATATATATATATATATATATATATATATATATATATATATATACATATAGTATATATATATATATAGTATTACTATATATATATATTAATCAAAACTGAACATGAAAAATGATTTTGTAATTTTTAAATTTGGCAAATATGTTGATGTTAATAATAATACGCCTTGAAAGCCTTCGGCAAAAACTATCTGTTAACGCAGGTTGTTTGAAGAGTTACACGGGTAGCAATAAAAGGTAGTGAACAATACTTTGTTTGTGAGATCCGAGATATCCTTTTATATATCCTCTCTCAATACCGACCGTCTGAAAACAACGATTGAAAATACCCCCCAAAGAAGCCATTCAGCATTTTTGAATTCATCAGTTGGCTCATTCAAATCGTTATGCAGGATGAATAGAGGAGGATAACTTGGCAGCCTACACGTACAATTTGATGAAACCACATCCGGTCGCTATAGAGGAACTTGAAGTTGTTATTGAAAATACTCACAACTGGAAAGTACCACGACCTGACAGCCTACATAACTAACGATTCAAAAAATTGTGGTGCACTCACGCACCGTTTGTGGATAGTGTTTCTCAATGATGTTGTAAGCGATCCTCAAACTTTGCCAGTTTTCCTTATATAGAGTCTTACATACCTTCTACAGAAGGATTTGTTAGACAAACAAAAGCTTTCCAACGTTATACAAAGTAATTACGTCTTGTATGGCTAACCAATCCCTCACGGGCGCAAATTAAACTATACCATCAACAGATTTTCAATCAAATATAAAAACACAAAAGCCAATTAATCTTCT
The DNA here is from genome assembly GCA_030704895.1 of Henosepilachna vigintioctopunctata. Classification (NCBI taxonomy): domain Eukaryota; kingdom Metazoa; phylum Arthropoda; class Insecta; order Coleoptera; family Coccinellidae; genus Henosepilachna; species Henosepilachna vigintioctopunctata. The sequence continues at coordinate 3,528,315 of JARQZJ010000036.1, read as the reverse complement.
ATATACGCTCGATCAAAAGCACAAAGCGAAGGTGGATCCAATGCTTGATATTGTACATGATCCACCGATATAAAGATGCAATCTCGCAACTCAAATGTTGAAAAATCAAAATAGAAGAATTCAAAATGCGAAATGTAGATCACATCGTGTCAATACAGAAGGGAAACACCTATAAATAGATGGGAATCATCATTAGAATAGATCATCATTCAATGGAGGAAGAAATATCCAGGGAACTCACGAAACGAGCGAAAGAGGTACTGAAAACCAAACTTCACAGTAAACATCTCTTCAAGGCTATCAACACTTACGTGTGTTCAATCTTTGTTTACTCATTAGGAATAGCAAAGTGGATCGAAACTGATGTCAACAACTTACAGAGAAAGATAAAAACACTGCTAACAAAGTTTATAACCACCACCTAAAAAGCACAGTTGCAGCGTTAGAGGATTGCCAAATATCGGCTTCTTGTTGAAACAAATACTACCGAATCTCCGTGAGTATTTCTATAGAAAGACTGCTGACTCACATCTGCATAGAGTGATTTGCATAATTAATAACTTCACTGTTGTGAAACTGAGATTTGTGCGTGAAACTGACCGCCAGCTTTTCATTCATCAGTTTGGCGTAAATGAGCACAAATGTCACGCCAGCGGAATATACAATATGATATAGCAGATAAATCACTATAGTCCAAGATCCCAAGGCCACCAGACGTCACGTATTTTCTGATGAAGGAAATGTGGACGATTGAGTTGCGTTAGTATGTACTAAGAACGCATGCCTACCTGCTAACTTGCGTAGACGGCGAATTTTCAGGTCTCATGTAATCAATAAAAACATTATTCACCTCACCCAAATTCTGAATGCTGATTTTTACGTATATTTTAGGCAATATCTTCAAAAATAAGTCGGCAGTACTCTCAGATACTTTCCCTCGGCCGTATTGCTTTACAGACGCTTTAAAGCTCCCAAAATAATCACTTAACTTCACGTGAACTATGATGTATCATTTTTATATATGTCCACCAGACAACTATTTTAAAACCTTTTACGAAAAGATAGACCGATTCAATGGGCCAATCATCCCTTAAACTCAATTTTAATGACTCTGTGGCTAGGAGCGCGAGGTCAATATCTACGCGTATGAGTGAGTGAAACAGATAATACAATTTACCAATTCCATGTCAGCACGTCAACGATGGGCTCTAGGTCATGATATCAGATCAACTGTAATTAGTAGTTTATATAAAAATTTAAATTTGCAAAAAAAAACAAGATGTGACCGCTGAGTTAATTATAATATGAAAAATAATAGCAAGCAATTGCAACAATTTGCTGACACATTTAACCAATTTATTAAATCCGTTCAGTGCTGAAATCCCTCAAGATATTTTACTAAATATTTCACCTGGAAAAGCAGCCTCAAAGAAAGTAGAAAAATTTCTCCTTGATATTGAAAATAATGGAGACATACGGCGTCAAACTTTCATCAAATAATTTAGACATTATTTTTAATTTTAACAACTGTTTAATAATTTTAACTTTGTTTAATTAAACAAAGAGAATGAAAATAGATTTGAAAAGAGCATAAAAAAGTGCCACTAGAAAACTTTTCGGTAGATTATGTTAATAAGACAATAAAAACGAAGGTAGGTGGCAAGGTGCAGAAATACGCATTCAGAGAGATCTGTTTGGGCGAATGCTTGGTACAGCGATTGATCACCAAGTGGATATGTCCAAAATCTTATCATACCCCATAACTCCAATGTCATTGTCCACGTGTCATTTCGAGGGTTGCATTTGTAAGACTCAAAAATCCGTATTAATGGAATCTTTGGAAACAGGCGTACAACTCGATCCACCATCTGACAATGTTTTGATTATCACAGGCCAACAAAATGAAAAAAAAGAAATCTAACATCTGATTTTAGATGTTTTTAATTCCAAAAATGCCACCAGATTTTTTCTATCAGCTCTAGTTTTTGAGATACACGTTACAGGTTAAATGATATTTTTTTTCTGATAAAGGACAACAAATAAAGAGATAAATATGTACTTAATCGTCAAAATAGAAATTTCCCACAATGTAATTAGCCAAATGGATACCTGGAATTGTCCCTGACCCAATGTTCCTATACTAGGAACTACTCAATACAATGCTCTTAATTACTTTTATATCTGTAATTGCCTATGACCCGATCCTTCTATACCTGCTTGTCTGTACTTGATTTAGTATATTACTGAGTTTTCCCAAGTAAAGTTGTGCTATCATTTTGTGTAAATTTTGGTCGTTTTGTAGTATCAAGACACTAAACTGAAACAATGGCATCCACAAGCAGACGTACCTGTGTAAATCATCCCGATGTTTTTTGTTATGTGTGTGGTGAATACACTTTGAAAGAGAGCAGAAGAACGATTTTTGACTTTGTGAAAAGAGCTTATCTTGTCTATTTTGGCGTTCATTTAGGAGATCAAGATAAATCTTGGGCCCCACATTTCATATGTAAAACATGTGTTGAACATTTGCGACAGTGGACAACTGGAAAGAGGAAGTGCCTAAAGTTTGGTGTACCAATGGTTTGGAGAGAACCGCGGAACCATCATGACGACTTCTATTTTGTCTCGGCCTAATGAAGCAATTTGTGAAGGCCTTAAATCGAGATGGAAATTGTTTTGGGTATTTGTCACGTAAATTTCCTGGCATTAGCACGGAAAAACTAAAAGCTGGTATATTTGATGGTCCTCAAGGCAACTTGTTAAAGATCCACAATTCACCACATCAATGAACGAGACTGAATCTAACGCTTGGAGTTCATTTGTTAAAGTAGTACAAAATTTTCTTGGCAATCATAAAGCAGAGAATTACGTAGAATTAGTGGAAACTATGCTTTCAAATTTTAATATTCTCGGCTGTAACATGAGTATAAAAGTTCACTACCTCCACAGCCACCTAGATCGTTTTCCAGAAAATTTAGGTGATTGTAGTGAAGAACAGGGGGAAAGATTCCACCAGGATATTAAAACTATGGAAGATCGTTATCAAGGACGATGGGATAGCCACATGATGGCGGACTACTGCTGGAGCCTTCAGCGAGACTGCCCTAGTAAACTCCATTCTAGAAAATCGTATAAAAGAAAATTTTTATGTGATTAGTGATTAATGTAATTATGTAAATTAAGTTTTTGCAATAAATACTTAAATCCATGTGTCTTTGTTTTTTTTAACTGTCAATAGTAATATTATATATTATAACAGTTATAACGTAAATTATATACACAATTTTTTAAAAAATCTCAAAAACTAGATCTGATAGACAAAATCTGAGAACTTTTTTACATTCTGCATCCAAACAACACTCAGGAACAGTTAAAAAATCGCAGGCACCAAAATGTGTGTTGGCCTGTGTTATTGATGGTTTTTTCTTGCTTCATGCCATGAGAAATGCGCCTGAAACTTTTTGGAGTATCTCAAAAAAAATGTTACAAATGGGGACCCAATTGAAAGCAACGAGATATGTCATTTTTTATCGGTATTTTTCCCTTTCCATCAAAGATTATGAAAGATCTCGTCGACATGAATCATACTGGAGCAGATCAAGTTCGTCCATAAGATTTCGCTAAAGAATTAAAAACATCCATTTCAAACCGTCTCTTAATGAATTTTTCATACTACAATGGGCTGCTGATGAGATGATTCCATTCAATGGCAATAATAATAAATTTTCGACAATGCCACTCTTTCATCGTGATTAACAATAAAGATATACCTGAAATCCATAAAGATTTATCGTGTTCCGAGCATGAGGAAGCTGATACAAAGATCGTGTACCATGTATGCAACATCGATGGACAGGCTAATAATTTCCCAGCCATAATGCTGGGAAATATGCATCATTTGAAAAATGGTGATCCCCACCTTTGGATTTTGACCGGGGCTGGTAACAGGCAGAGGTATGTTGACGTGAATAATATCTGCGAACAATTCGGATCGTCATTGCGTCGAAGTTTACCAGAATTCCATGCTATCACAGGATGTGATTTTAATCCAGCATTTTTCAAAAAGGGCAAACAAAGACCGTTTACTATTTTGAAGAAAAATGAAGAATACCAACAAGCATTTCACCGTTTTTGTTCTTTGGATTTTGTTGGTGATGTAATTGAAGAACTTGTATTCAACATAATACAATACAAAAATTTATCTGTGATGTATACAACGTTCCTGGAATAATTGCTGTAGATGCTGCCAGACTCTAACTGTTTATTAACAATTACCAAAAAACTACGTTGCTAGCAACTTACCACCTTGCAAAAGTGAGCTTTGGCAACAGTTCCAACGGCTAACTATATTGCTAGTTTTTGAACAATGCAACTATGAAGATAATAAATATTTTCAAACCCGAAAATAATGGCTGGACAATAAAAGATGGCATATATGGTTTTCATTGGTTCGATGAAGATCAACCGGGTTTTGTCAGTAAGTCGCTGGAAGAACAATCAGGTAATTTATTTTCGTTTCTCATATTTTTAGTGTCTTTTTAGTTTTTTCAGATTTCCATTGTTTGAATTGTTTTTTACTGGGGAAAAAAATTATGATAATGCTGATGATGACAACGACGATTTAGATATTCAATATCAAGATATGTTGGATGATGAATTGTCTGATTTCAATGACGATGATAATGAAAACTAGAGGCACTAACTCAGAAATGTTCAGAGATTGATATTTTTCTACTTTGTATTTTTTTTATGATCAAATCCTAATAAATAATTAAATAAAAAAAAATTGCTGTTATTCAATAAATCTGTTAAAAACTATCGAGTTTTTGTCTCATGAATAATCTTCAAGTTGATCGAACTAGGAATTTCGGAGTAATTCCGAAAAATTTTCAGGAAATAGAAGTTTGGTGGAATTCTTTGGGACCCCGCTTAGTTCATTCCAATGGGTCAAGCCGTTCAAAAGATATAAGAGGGTCACATACATACACACACACACACACACACACACACACACACACACACACACACACACACACGCACACGCACAGGCACACCCACACACACACATTCAGGAAGTTGAAAAAATTTAAATTTTTTCGAATTTAGCTTGCAGCATAAAAAAAATTAAATAAAAAAATAGATATAAAAATTCTAGAATTATTGTTGTCAATTGAACATTTTTTACGAGTTAATTTTTAATTATTTATCTGATTTTTTAATTTCTAGCTGATTTTTTAAATATTAATAATTAATTGATATAAGTAAGCTGTAAGAGAGTGAGAGAGAAGTCAATATATCCTAAATGTCTCACTTAGTCTCATGCGCGTGGATAATGCCTTGGCGCTCCTACCCACAGAGGCATTAAAATTGGGTTAGGTGATGATTGGCCCCTTGGATCGGTCTGTCTTTCTGTAAAAGGTTTTAAAATAGTTGTCTGGTGGACATATATAAAAATAATGCATCATAATTTACGTGAAGTTAAGTAATTATTTTGGGAGCTTTAATGCGTCTGTAAAGCAATACGGCCGACGGAAAGTTTCTGGGAGTATTGGCGACTTATTTTTAAGGATATTGCCTGAAATATACGTAAAAATCAGCTTTCTCCAGAATTTAGGTGAGGGAAGTAAAGTTTTTATGTATCTTGATTATCTGATACCTGAAATTTGGGCGTCTAAGCAAGCTAGCAAGTAGGCATGCGTTCTTAGTACATACTAACGCTACTCAATCGTCCACATTTTATTCATCAGAAAATACGTGATGTCTTGTGGCCCTGGGATCTGACTCTACTATGCATATAGATTATATACTGGGATTAATGATTTTTTGTCGATAATTAATTTTAAGATACATGTGTTTATTTTATGAAAATATTGTAAAATAATAATATGCTTGAAATTATTGATGTACTTCATAATGAGCAGAAGCAATGAGATTTTTTTTTCATGAATTTGTTCAATCCATTTACTTCAATTTCAGGAGGGGCTCAGTGGTCGAGTGTATAATGCCGTATAACGCTTTCGATAATCGGCCTTAAGCAATAGGTGCAATGAAGCTATATCGCTTCATGACCTCTACTCTTAGAACAATGATAATAATAATAAAAATTTCACCCTTTGCAAATATTTCAATCTTTTTTTCTTTTCTAGGGTACTGATTATATACTCATATATTATTATGAGTTATCGGCAAAAAAGGCGGCCACTGTTCAAATGTGACCAATTTGTCAACCTGGTTTAACTATATTTTAATTATGATTTTAATCTTCACATTTCACTTTGATTATTACACTGAAATCTGACCTCAGTTGATTATCACTTTTTATTGGATTTCATTCGAACAACAATGTGAAGACCTTATAAAACCAGTATTTACGAAGACCGCAGTATACGTTCAAATACAGATTTCCATCATTACAACAGCCGTATACCTTAGAATAATTTTTCAAGAAAACATTACAGCGGCCAGCATTGTTGACATGTTTTCGTAAATTTTCCTCAATTCAAATTTAAATTCGTCATAGGTATTCAGCTCTGATCTGAATAACTTATATTGCATTTCCAGATTGATACGTGGCCATACCCATTTCGTACAAAATTTATATCGGCAATTTTGCAAATATATTCATTTCAATTAAGAACACTATATTTTAAGGAATTGGATGATTTTCAAGTAAATTCATGTTTTCATGATAATATATAAATTAAATCAATTACAAATTCTTTACCTCGAAAACTTCTGGTTGAAATAATAACAAGATATTCAAAAATATATAAGTACTCCAACACTCATAAATTGCTCAGAAGAATAAAAATCCTGCGATGAGTTTTCACAATTTCCGGCGAAATTTGAATGTTTTGCTGAGGGCATAACGTATGAAAGTTGGAGATAATGAAAAAATTAACAATTTTGTTCAATATATTGATTGATATTTCCATGAAGAATATTTTTGATTTGCATTAAAGGTTTCGCAGTATTACGTTCTGTAAAATACTACTCATAGTTTCACAGAATTACATTACCTAATCGATTTGCAATTTTTTCGTTGTGTCGCCATTTTCAAAAGTTGAACCTAACAATTTGTAGTGTTCCTTTTGATCTTCTCTAAGGTTTCAGTTCTCAGTGACGAATCTTATGGATTCCTCCCCTTATGTTTCGTTAAATGACTCCCTTTACCTTTTCTGTTCCATTGTTTCAATGTTTGTACTTTGTCGATCTTTCCGTACTTCATTTCTACAATTTCTTATATCGACTTCTTGGTTTTTCTGTTCATTTTGTCCTCAATTATCTCAACTTGCAACGCGTTCATCATTCTATCATTAATGGGATTCGAATTGCCGCTCTGGTTATCCGGTTGATCGTTTCTGGTAGTCTTCTTCTGGTTCACTACCGTGTGCCATACTTTTCCTTCGTCCTTCACGATTTTAGTATTAGGTATGCCTCAACATATAATTTTCTCCGCCCTTTATTGGATATGAAGCTCCAATTTATATATATTTTTTTATTTTGAATTATTTATTCTTTCATTTTAAGTTTTTTATTTAAGTTATATTTAAGTTGTTTTGAATTCGCCTATTTCAATATAGGTTTTCGTGTTATTTCTGGTCCTGCTATTTTCATATTTTCTATGTTCTCCTCGATTATTTTTCTTTGTTCGTTGAATAGAACTGGTCAATATTTTCTCCGGGTCTATTCTTATTCTCAATCTCTCGTAAAATTTTCTTAAAATCATTTAATCATTCTGTAGTGATTTTTGCGTCTCTCGCCGAATCTGACTTGTGGATCTCTTGATTATCACAAACCGATATATTTTGAAATGCTCCTTTGGCTTGATCCCTGTTGACATATTCAACAGAAGGAGCCAAGACCTGATTCTTGGAGGACTCCAGCTTCCTTTCTTCCCTCTCCTGCTCTGCAGGTAAAAATCCGGTCTCCGACCGTAACTCCCTCTGTCCTCTCGTTCGATTAGTATGCTATCAAGTTCACTATTTTCCTATGAAATTCTGGCCTTTCAGAGTGTATATCAATTCTTGGTGCCCTGATACTTTCATCATCTCCTTGTTATTCTCTGTCAATATTGATATGCTACTTAATAGAACGTAGCGTGTCAATTTCTGAATCCAAATTGGTGTAGCTCCTCTCTCTTCGGCATGCTTCTTTTTTTTTAACATATTGCCTTTTTTATTATCTTGTTTTTTGCCACTTGCATAAAACTGTTTGGTATATAACTGCTTGATTCACATCTGGATTTTTCAGCCTTTTTCATCTTAATTGTTTCTGATTTCTTCCATACACTCGGGTAGTGTTTCAATCCTATTATTCAATTGCCAAGATTTGTTATCTCCTTCATTGGTTCCTCTGGTAGGTTCTTGAGTGTTCGATTGGTTATTCCCTATCTTCCTGACACTTTTCGTAATCTCAGCGTTTTTATTGGTTTTTCTATTTTCCCGGATGTTTCATTCCTATTTCATCTTTGAAAAGCAACTGTTCCTTTCTTTTTCTGGACCATGTTTGTATTGAATTCGAATTTTGTATTTCCGTTCTTGGATTTTAATTTTTCTCCTAACATCTCTGGCTTTTTGTTTCTTCTTATCTTATCTTCTTGTCTTCCGTGTACCTTGTTTTCTTGTATTCCTTCTAGAATATTAACCTCTCACTCAGTATTATCTATTTCTGGAAAAAAAATTTTCCTGTGGAATTGATTTCTTGATTGCTCTTTGGACATTCTACCCTGTTTTTCAGATATTGCATTACTTCTTTTCAATCCTTTTCGTATTGGCGTTACCGCAGATTATATCCTCTGGCCTTGAGTTTGGCCAGAGTATATATCCATGTTGCTTCTATTTTGAACTTCGATAGCAATTTGTCTTGCTCTTCCTTCAGAGCTGTATGTTATGTAGAATTCGTAATTTGTTAGTTTGTAGTTTTTCGTCATCTTCATATGTGTTTCCGAGAGAAACGTGACATCAATTTTGTGTTCTTCTAAAAAAGATTACCTGATGTTACTTATCTTGCCGATACTCTTATTATTGCTTTTCTTCTCTATAAACATCAAACTTCTGAAGATTTCCGTCAAATTATTTTCCTCGTTCAGAATTCTAGTTTATATTCCTCCAGCTCATTCATTTTGCAGAATGCTAACATCACTCTTCGAAGTGACTGTGGCAATTTTCGAGGATATTTAATGGACAGAATGTTTTTGGTGGTATTTTCCTTTCGAGAGATAGCGCGCCATATTTTCAATGACTTTTCCCGGGAATTTAACCCTTTACCCTCGGTATACAAATGCTGTTGCTTACAACTGCATACGACTGGTTTTGGCTTTCATTTTGTAATGAAAATGAACCTAAAGTAGCCGACTCGATAACTTGTTAATTGGTAGTGACCTATTCATTTGAGTCGTTGACATTTTAGGGAAAAACTCTGAAAAATAAAATCTAGATGATTTTGAAAATTTGCAGTGTCATATTATTATTGGATATCTGGATTGAAAAATATTTTCTCTTCTTAGTTTGCTGAACTTATCAGAATTAAGTTGCAGAACGAAGCTCGAAACGAAATTACTTTCCTTCAGATGTTATGAAAGATGTCTTCTGCAAAAATTAAAGAAAAAGAAATTTTCCATCGAAATTCTAATGAAAATTCTACCAATAATGGTTTCAATAAAATCGGTTTTTGAGAAAACAGTGAAAGTTGCATCGACTTATTAAAAATTAATTTTACTGATTCAACAATTCGTTACAGTTTTTGTTAATTTTTTGATAAAAGTCGGGTACCTTTAGTACTTAAATTATTGGGATCGAATTGAGTCATTATTGTCATATAAATTTGCACTACAGCAAAATATTCTGTTTTTATTTAGGTTTCGGAAACAACTGACTTGTTTCATAGTACCGGCCGAACAACCATCAAGAAATTATTTTCCACGCGTATGATTTGATTTGGGTGGTTAATTTCGTCTGAATTTCGCTTATACTAATGAACTTTTCTGCGATATCACAATCAAAATTCGATACTATGAATATATGAGTCAATCTCAGAAACAGAAGAAATTGTTGTGTAAAATGTTTGAAAGTAATTCGGAAAGCACGTATTGTCGAAAAGACATAAGCACTTAACTCATCAAGTAAAAAGAACAATTGTCTGTAATTCTTCATAATATGCTATGATACGGACAATTTTGCTGCCTCAAGTCTACCAGTACTCATATTGAAATCAATTAAACATTTCATTAAGAGATTTGGCATTCACCATAAGTATGATACTTTGCAGGAAAACTTATACTTAAATGAGCAATAATTCCTGTCGAAAACGTGTAGTCGAAAAACGTAAAGGAATTTTCAAAAGAAAACAACATTATCAGAAAAGTATCTCGAAATGTTCAAAATGCGTATTAATATAAAAAATGAATTGAATAAATGTATTTGTCATTTGAGAGATCAAAAATAATATAACAAGCTTCGTGAACAAATAACTAAAAATATATGAACTGCTATGTAATAAATATATTTCTACAAAGAATAAATAGAATGAATGTATTCCTGAGATCAAAGGGAGCCAAAATAGGCAAATAGTTGAAAACAATTGATGACTAAAATTGCTAAACACTATAAGTACAAAAAACATGAATATATCAAATAAATTTCTGAGGCCGAGAGGAACCAAGGTGAAATATCAAATATCAATAGGTGTTTTTCTTCTTGTTTTTTTTCACCTCCAGGTTTCTACAACTAGAACTTGGCTACGCCGTTCTGCTGAGAGCCAATAAGCTCGAAACACGTGTCAGCGGCTGCTACCAATTTGCGGGATATGCCGATAATCTTAAATTTCATTTTGATTTTCTTCCGCATCAAATAATATTATTTATAATATTATATATATATTTTTCAACGTCTCGGCTTAGAGCATCCTTTGAAGGATAAATAGTCACCTAACGGGCAAAGCAGTTTCCAAATTTCCCAATCCGGAAAGAACAAACGCGTAGCTTAAAACGTTGCGACTTCCTTCAGAGGTTGTCTGTTTTTCTTACGTTTTTCTTCTTGTGTTTTTCACCTCCAGGTTCTTACAACTAGAACTTGGCTACGCCGTTCTGCTGAGAGCCAATAAGCTCGAAACACGTGTCAGCGGCTGCTACCAATTTGCGGGATATGCCGATAATCTTCAATTTCATTATATATATATATATATATATATATATATATATATATATATATATATATATATATATATATATATATATATATATATATATATATATATATATATATATATATATATATATATACATCCCACCATCATTACGACCATACATTTGCGTTTTACCATCATTATGAAGACCTCTAAAACAATTGCAAAGGTTTGGAATTGTCGTCTAAAGTTGAAAACTCAATTTTTGTTGGTGTCGTCATATTGTTGATCTGATGTATTTTTCGTATATTTTTAGTTCACAGTAAATACGTGGCTGGCCGAGTGGCGTTTTGAGAAGCCGTATAGTTTGCTGTATAGTTCCTTTCAGTTCACCGACTTTATGACGACCGTTTTATTCGATATTCGACGCGGCATTTGGTAACATGTTAAATTCCAGGAAGATGTGAACTGTATCGGCGGGATGTTTTATTAGCATCTAACTTCAACAATATCTCTTCGTTGCGTGAAACAAAGAGGCAGTAATTCATCATTTTTTCAGACATTTTGTTGTAAACTCCTACTTATAGTGGATCTCTTGGTTTCAGAAATATAATTATTTAAGTTATTCGTTATATTTGAATTAATCGAATATGTTTTTTTTTAGTGATATGTTTTATGAATTTGATGTTTCATCTTGGTTCCTCTCGGCCGAATATACCATTCTATTTATTCTTTGTAAAAATATATTCATTACATAGCTTTTCACATATTTTCAGTAATGAAAATGTTTGTTTATTAAGTTTGTTATATTATGTTTGATCTCCCAAATAACAAATACATTTATTTAATTGATTTTTTATATTTATACGCATTTTGCACATTTCAAAATACTTTATTTGATAATGTTGTTTTCTGTTGAGAATTTCATTACATTTTTACGAGTTTATTTTACGATACAATGGATAGGCGAAAGGGATCTCACAAACTCAATCAACTACATGTTCTCGTCAGGAATTATTGCTCATTTAAGTATAAGTTTTCCTGCAACGTATTATATTTATTGTGAATGCCAAATCTCTTAATGAACTCTTTAATTGATTTCAAAGTGAATGCTGGTAGACTTCAGGTAGCAGAATTCTCCTTATTAGAGCATATTATGAATAATTGCAGACATTTTTTTTTGCTTGATGGGTTGAGTGCTTATGTCTTTTCGACAATACTTTCTCTCCGTATTACTTCTGAACATCTAACACAAATATTTTTTCTGTTTCTGAGATTGACTCATTTATTCATGCTATCGAATTTTGATTGTGAATATCGCAGAAAAGTTCATTAGTATAAGCGTAATTGAGACGAAATTAACCACCGAAATCAAATCATACGTGTGGAAAATAATTTTTTGATGGGTTTTCAGCAGGTACTATAAAACAAGTGAGTTTTTTCCGAAACCTAAATATAAACAGAATATTTTGTTGTGGTGCAAATTTATATGACAATAATGGTAAAACAACTTGATCTAATATTTATAGGCAAATTGTTGGAACAAGTAAAAAACCTTAGTTTTCGGGTTTATTATTTCTGTTGACTTTCAGAACGTGAAAATCACGAAAATTTTGTGAAATGAGAATGAAGATGGTACCTATATAAAACTGTCCCAATTGAGTCTCAATAAATTCAAGCTCTGAAAGTACCCCAGTCTCACCGAAAAATCAATCAATATTGTAATGAATTGTTCGAATCGGTAAAATCAATTTTTTTAGTATGGCGTTTTTTTTTCAGAGTGAAAGAGGATGAAACTTTCACTGTTTTCTCAAAAATCGATTTTATTCAAACCATTATTGGTAGAATTTACAGTATAATTTCGATTGGAAATTTCTTTTTCTTTAATTTTTGCAGAAGAGACCTTTTATAATATCTCAAGTTAATTTCGTTTCGTTCTGCAACTTTATTCTGAAACATTCAGCAAACTAAGAAGAAGGAATATTTTTCATTCCATATATCTAATAATAATATGACTCTGCAAATTTTCGAAATCATCTAGATTTTATTTTTCAATGTTTTGCCCTAAAATTTCAACGACTCAAATGAATCGGTCACTATCAATTAGTTCAGTCATCGATTGGGTTACCTTAGGTTCATTTTCATTATAAAAAGTTGTAGCCAAAACCAGGCGTATGCCGAGTTGTATGCAACAGCAGTTGTATGCGAAGATAATGGGTTTAATTCCCGGAAAGTCCTTTAAAATATGGCGCGCTATATCTCGAAAGGAAAAACTTCGAAAATATTCTCTGCGATAAATATCTTCGAACGCTGCCACAGTCACTTGAAAGAATGATATTAGCATTTTGCAAAAAAAATGAGATGAAGGAATGTAAGCTAGAATTCTGAACGAGCAAAATAAACTGAAGGACATTTTCAGAAGGTTGGTGTTTATGGACAAGAAAAGCAATGATAAGAGAATCATCGAGGTAAGAAATATCAGATAACCTTTTTCTGAACACAGAACCGATGGCACGATTCTCTCGGAAACACACATGAAGAATACGTAAAACTACAAACTAAGAAACTGCGAATTCTACAGAATGTACAGCACTGAAGGAAGAGGAACGCAAATCGCGATGAAAGTTCAAAATAGAACTGAACTAGAAATGCAGAACTGAAAGTGCAGAACAACAAACTACATAGGTACATAACACAAACTACATAGGTTACAGCACAAACTCAAGACTCACCGACATACTGGTGAGATAGCCCTGATGAAGAGCGTGAAAAGAAATTACGAAATATAAACAACATTGGATATATCCTCTGACCAAACTCAAGTGATAAATGAAGTAAAAACAGCAACGAATATGCTGAAAATAATTAATTAATTCACTGCATTAAAAAGCAGTAATTGTCAGTATTTCCAAGGAATTAATTGAAACTTCGGAAACTCCAATACGAAATAGATTTTCTGAAGCAGTAAATTATGAAAATAAAAGAGTAATCAAGAAATCAACTTCACAGCAGGAAGAAAAAAATTTCCAGAAATAGATGATACTGAGTGAGAAGCTAATATTCTAGAAGGAATACAAGAAAACAAGGTACCCGGAAGACAAGAGGAAACCAAATCATGAACGACTTGAAAGAAGAGACATAAAAATAAAAAAGTAAGGAATGAGAAAAGAAGCAGGAAGTACTTTCTACGGATAAACAGTGTTTAATAGAGCAGATGGACAAAACACTTACAGGAAGATAAAAGGGTAGGAATGTACCAGTAATGCGATCTAGCGAAAAAGATAGAGTAGGTGTCTTTTTAGCTAGAAAGGAACAAAAGGGCAGAAATTTTCAAGAAAAATTCAAATCCCAGAAAGAAAATGCAAAATTGGAATTCAATACAAACATGGTCCAGAAAAAGAGGAGAACAGTTGCATTTCGAAGATGAAATAGAAATGAAGCATCTGGGAAGATACAAAAAGAAATAAATACGCTGAAATTACGAAAAGTCTCGGGAAGATACGGAATAACCAATCAAACACTCAAGAACCTACCAGAGGAAACAATGAAGGAGATAGAAAATATTGGCAATTGAATGATAGAATTGAAACACTACTCGAGAGTATGGAAGAAATCAGAAACAATTGATGAAAAAACGTGAAAAATTCCTATGTGATTCAAGCAGTTATAGACCAAACAATCTATAAGTGGCAAAAAACAAGATAATAGAAAAGACAATATGTCAAAAAAAAAGAAGAATGCAGAAGAGAGAAGAGTCCTCTCACCACACTAATTTGGATTCAGAAATGGACACGCTACATACTAGTAACTATCATATCAATATTGACAGACAATAACAAGGAGAAGATGAAAGTATCACAACCGACAAAAGCCGTGTTTCCAGAGATAGAGGAAGAATTCGATAGAATAAAACACCAAGAATTGATATATAGGCTCTGAAAAGAGCAGAATTCCAAGGAAAAATAGTGAACTCAATAGAATACTACTTTAACGAGAGGACAAAGGGAGTTGGAGTCGGAGACCGGACTCTTTCCTGCAGAACAGGAAAGAGAAGAGAAGAAACAGGCGTCTTCCAAGAATCAGGTCTTGGCTCCTGCTGTTAAATATCCCAACAGGACGCAAACCAAAGATGAAGCATTTCGTAATATCTCAGTTTATGAAGATACAGCGATCAACAAGTTAAGCCGGATTCGGCGAAACGCAAAAATCACTATAGAATGATTAAATGATTATAAGGGAATGTTAAAAGCGATTGAGAATAAGAATAGGCCCTGAGAAAACAGTGACAGTTCTATTCAACGAAAAAGGAAAACGAAGCGAGAAGAAACTAAAAAATATAGAAATAGTAGGACAAGAAATACCACGAAAACCTAAATTATATTGGACAAATTGAAGACAACTTAAATATAGCGAAACAACTCCATGGAGGTCCATATCCAATAGAGAACGGAGAAAACTAGATGTTGAGGAATAATACAAGAATCGTGAAGGACAAAGGAGAAATATGACCCACGGTAGAGAATCCGAAGAAGACTACGAGGAACGACCAAACGGATAACCATAACGGCAATTCGAATTCCACAAATGAAACAACAATGAACGAGTTGCAAGTTGAGAGAATTGAAGACAAAATGTACAGACAAACGAAGAAATTGATAGAAGAAATTGAACAGTCCGAGAATGAAGAAGTGAGACGAATCATAAAAATTAAGTACATAAAGATAGACAATGGACAAACATTAAAACAATGGAACAGAAAAGGTGAAGGGAACATTTGTAACGAAACATAAGGGAAGGAATCCCTAATATTCGTCACTAAGAACTGCATCCTCAGAGAAGATCAAAAGGATCATTACTAATTGTCAGGTTTAATTTTTGAAAGTGGTGACACACCGAAAAAATGCCAATCGGCTAGTTAATGTAATTCTGTGAAATTATGAAAAGCATTTTTACAGAATGTAATTCTGTGGAAGATTTGATTCAACTAAAAAATATTCTTCATCGAAATATCAATCATTTTATTGAACAAAATTGTTAATTATTTCATCTTCTTCAACTTTCATGCCTTCATGCCTTGGGTCCTCAGCGAAACATTCAAATTTCGCCGCAAATTGTGAAAACTCATCACAGGATAATTATTCCTCTGAGCATTCTGTATATATATATATATATATATATATATATATATATATATATATATATATATATATATATATATATTGCTAATTTAACGAAACGTTAACAAAAAAAAACTTTTTCATATATATATAAAAGCCTATATATTATAAATATATCAAAATATATATATATATATATAACATAATAAATAATTGAATGTATATATGTGTATATATATATATATATATATATATATATATATATATATATATATATATATATATAGGTTTAACGACTGTAGATATAGTGTTTAATTGGGATTGCAGTCTAGGACAGGAACATCAGTTACCTTTGTATTTTCCAAGCTTTCGAAAATGTTTATTTTCTTCTTCAGGGCTAAAATAGTACAAAAATTAACAGTTAATATAGCAAGTCACTATAAAAAGTTTTTCTTACAATAACTGTGAAGTTAGTCGGAAATTAAATAATTTTTTTGAATTCCCAAGTTATAAGGAATGTTACTGCATTCTACTAGAATATAATATAGCTTGGAAAATACTAAAGAGGTAACTGATGATCTTGTCCTAGACTGCAATGCCAATTAAACACTGAAAATATATATATATATATATATATATATATATATATATATATATATATATATATATATATATATATATATATATATATATATATATATATATATATATATATATATATATATATATATATATATATATATATATATATATATATATATATATATATATATATATATATATATATATATATATATATATATATATATATATATATATATATATATATATATATATATATATATATATATATATATATATATATATATATATATATATATATGTATATATATATATATATATATATATATATATATATATATATATATATATATATATATATATATATATATATATATATATATATATATATATATATATATATATATATATATATATATATATATATATATATATATATATATATATGTTATTCCTCTGAGTATTTCTGAGTGTTGGAGTACTTATATATTTTTGAATAGCTTGTTATCATTTCAACCAGACGTTTTTGCGGTAAAGAATTTGTAATTGAATCCATTTATATTTCGTCATGAAATCGTGAATTTATTGGAAAATTATCCAATTCCTTCAAATATAGTGTTCTTAATTGAAATGAATATATTTGCAAAATAGCCCATATGAATTTTGTACGAGATGGGTATGGCCACGTATCAATCTGAAAATGCACTATAAGTTATTCAGATCCGAGCTGAATACCTACAGAATTTAGATTTGAATTGAGGGAATTTTACGAAAACATGTCAACAACGCTGGCCGCTGAAAAATTATTCGGCTGAAGTATACGGCTGTTGTAATGATGGGAACCTGTATTTGAACGTATACTGCGATCTTCGTAAATACTGGTTTTATAAGGTCTTTACAATGTTGTTGGAATGAAAAAATTCAATTAAAAGTGGTTATCAACTGAGGTCAGATTTCAGAAGAATAATCAAAGTGAAATGATTCTTGCGAAAATATACTCGTGTATACGCACTAGTTCTAACGGCTCTCAGAATTCACGACAATGAAAGGTCGTCGTAATGATATCGGGATGAATATATATATATATATATATATATATATATATATATATATATATATATATATATATATATATATATATATATATATATATATATATATATATATATATATATATATATATATAACCTCAAATATTTGAAGCATCTGAAATTTTTTCCTACATGGATTGAACAAATTCTGAGAATGAACATATCGTACTAATATTACCCATATATATATCATTTCACATCAAAAAGTTGTCTTGGTTAGAAATGAGTAGCGTAGAGAAGAAAGGTTGAAATATTCAAAAGCAGTGAAACTGCTATACTAGTAAATGAACTGAACAAATTCATAAACAAAAAAATCTCATTAGCTCTGCTTATTTTGACATATTTCAATCGAAATTTTTCAAAACAAATGGATAGTTTCAAAAATGGAATGAATATAAAACCCATCTCAAATATTTCAAAGGGATTAATTTTTTTTTAAATGGATTGAACAAATTCTAAAAATTAGTACATCCTAATGATATTATATACTGAATATGCGACTATCGTAATAAGACAACTCATTCACATCAAAACTTTATCCAAAAGTTGTGTTTTTATATCGTAGAGATGAAAAAAAGATAGAATTATGTGAAAAGGGTAAAAGTTCTAGTAAATGCATAGAGCAAATTTAAAAAACAAAACGATTTCATTACTTGTGATCATTATAAAATATTTTTACAATAACTTCATTATAACCTTGCAACAGTGAGGTATAACAAAAAACACATCTCAAGGATTTGAATGGGATGAAATTTGTTCCAAATAGATTGAAAAAATTCTGAAAACACATGACTATCACGTATTCTAGTCATCTGAGCATATTGCAATAGAAAACTCATCCAAATATTTCAAGGGCGAATTAATATTTTTTCTGTATAACTAAAATGAATTTTGACAATAAAATGATCTTTTCAAGCTTATTATTACTCTTCAGTATTACCCGATACATTAATGCACGATCTTAAAATTCATTTTCGGAAAAAAAAGCCATCCATCCAGTACATAATCGACATGCATAGTGATTTATTTTCAATATCGTATTGCAGTATATGCCACCATTTGTAACATGCATGTATTTTAGGCAAACTGGTGAACAGTTACACACATGTAACTGAGCGAAGGTGAGCTTGCAAATTATCATCAATCAAACAATGAAAAGCTGGAGAGTCACAGGCAAAAACACTAGCATGGGATGCACATTAATCAGGCCCTAAAGACTATGCAAGGACAAAGACCAACTACTGGTTGGTCTCAGGCAGAATATTTCCCAAAAATGGCACACTCCTAACTATTCAAGACCTGGTTATTCCAGGCAGAGAAGTGATGTGTCATTATAAGAGTACTGTGGCGAATGTCTACAATATGAGCAGATTTCTTGAATGAAATTTTCTAATATAAAAAAGGATTTGTTTAGAACTGAGGAAACGGTAAATTAATATTAGGAAATTTAACTGGAATATATATTTCATTTTCAACCAATTAATTTGTAGAAAGTGAGGTGTTCATATTTTCTTTTATTACAAATAAATCCACAGCATGTATTCTGAACATGCTTTTACCGATCCTGTGAGTATTGATCCAAACAGGGATGAACAATGTTATAGTAATGAAGCTTGAAAGTATTATACTATGAATGTCACTATAAATGTAATATTACAGTTAGTGTAAAAGCAATAGGAATACATATCTTTCAACATAAAACATTTTGGATTACTAATTATTTTCATTATTGAATCAAGAGATAAGAGTTTAATGAATAGCTTATTCTAATAACATAACCTTAAAGTATATACCTTGGAACTTTTTGGTGGGCAATAAAACTCTAACATATAACCCCCAACAGCTTTAACAAGAGCAAGTCTACATTTTTCCCATTTTTGAGGACTGCCTATTTGATCCAAGCTTTCTGGAGTAGAATAATTCACAATGCCTTCTTTTCGACATTCGACAACTATTTTAGCAAGTTTTGTTTTATTATGAGTCAAGTCTAACTCATCTGAATGTTGCTTTTGGAAACCTCTACGCAACATTTTGAAACTGAGCCTGAAAAAACTGATTTGCATAAAAGATGAAATGGAATAAGCAGTCTGAAATAATTCATCTTAAAATTACCAAATTAGGTACACCTTAAATACCATTGTGATAATCTATTTCTACATTGTCATAGTATCATTCTACTATGCAGAAAATCTTTCTTAAATGTAGTATCACAATGTAAAACATTTGTTACTGAAATAGCTAATTAAATATTGAAATTATTTTTTTCAAAATGCTAGAAAGAAATTCCAAATTAAAATTTCTTCAAAGATATAATATTTAAAAATCTATAAAATTTTTTAGATTTTATGTAAATGATTTTGTAAAAGTTTACCTTCTAAAAAATGGTTTATGTTGCATCTTTGGAGACCCATCTTCATTTTCTGAACTTTCATCAAGCCTCAGAGTACCATTTACTGAGTTGTTTCCCTGTAATTTCCTTTTATTATAGTCTAATTCAAATTGTTCACTAAAAGTCTCTATGAATTTTCGCAAGAAATCCTTATGGGTTATAATATTTCTGTAGTTTTCACTCAAATTATGGGCTATAAATTGTGCACTGCTCTTTGAAAAATCTTGGGCTGCAGCAGTAGCATGCCTTTCACAAAATTCAACCCAAGCGTTGTTACTCATCGAAGACTCTAAAGCTGTTGCCATTTTAGCAAATTTATTTTAGAGCCATAACATTTTATTCATCAATTTCACTTTAAATTTCATAAACTAAGATTACTACGATTGTTTTGACTTCTCCGACATGCCAAACGCTGTAATAATGCAGATGCTATTTATTTACTATTCACCACTACAGAAAGCTTCTTTGGGTATACAATATTCGGAAAGGGCGTTAATCAATAAAATATTTGCTTTCGAAGGATAAAAATTAAAATAGTGCTATAGTTAGCATATAAGATTCAATGAATAAATTGTGTATAATATATAACCTCGATCACCGATCGCAATCGCAGGTTAAATTCACTCACAGTTTAGATCACTGATTCAGAATCGCCGTGATTTAAAATCGCGGTGATTTAAAATCGCGGCGATTGAAAATCGCTGTGATTCTAAATCACCGTGAATCACAATCGCTGTGATTGAAAATCGCGGTGATTTAAAATCGCGGTGATTTAAAATCGCGGTGATTTAAAATCGCTGTGATTCAAAATCGCCGTGATTGAAAATCGCTGTGATTCAAAATCGCCGTGATTGAAAATCGCGGCGATTCAGAATCGCCGTGAAATATAATCGCAGTGATTTACAATCGCCGTGAATGAGACTGGCAATCTGAGTTTAGGTCGCGATCGCGCAAGTTGCTATTATAAAATAATTTTTGGGAATATGAATAAACAGAAGAAACTTTAGATGTTACACCCAGTAATTTCTTTTAATTTTCGATTCTTTGTGAAATCATAATTTTTTTATAGTAGTGTTTTATTACATTATTAGATTATTATTTAGGAACATTATATTTGTGAGTATTATTCGCTAATATTGGTTTTCTGGTAATATTGGTGGTAATTATTGATTTTATGTGAAAAGCAAAATTTTAGTCATTTGCAGGCGAAAAATATTTATTTCAAGTGTGTTAAAAGAAGCATGCTATATTAAATCATTTTCAAACTTTTTCATTCTTCCACAAAAATTATTTCTGATATGATATATTTACTTTATACATTTATATATTATACCTTTGACAAAAGCTGATTAGTTATATTGTTTGTTTAGCTCAATGGTCTACTTTTTATCGATAGATTTGAACACGAATGGGGTTACTATCTTTGTACATTACTTATCATTCAATCACTTAACTTAATCAATAATTTAACAATTTTCAAGTATATGAAATATGAATGATTTAAAAATTTTAATAGGCGTTATCCATAGTATTTTGTTATATTTTTTTGTGAAATCATAATTTTTTAATACTTATATTACTACTCAAAACACATTGCAGGTAAAAATAGCATTTCTATGTTGAATATGATATTTTCAGAGAAGAAGCATGCTATATTATACTACGATTATATTTTATTAAATTGAGAAAAAAAATTATTAAAAAATATTTCAATATTTCAAATTAGAATTATATTATTTATAGAATGAACTTTTGAATAAATTGTACCATTTCATTTTGAGATAAATATATATTTTAGGTCAATATACCTTCAGTATATTTGATATTGTCTGAACATTTAGTATATTGGAAGTCTTGAAGATAAAAAAAAGTTCAAGACTTCAAACACGGTTAGTTTATTTCAATGGAAATCTAAAATGTGATCGCAGTCACTACTAAAAATCACTGTGATTTACAAATCACAGTCACTGTGTTCACCGATACTTAAAAATCACTGGATCGCTCATCTCTATTCACCACAGAAAACAAATTATGTGTTGTGCTTCACTGACAGTAACGACTAAAGATGACAGTTCTAGTATATTGTGACAGATTGGACATGAAGCCGCCTCTATGGTTCATGGACGTTGCGAGAAATGACGAGACTGTTGATAACCGTCGTAGGCCACATCCTAACTCTACTTACGTAAGTAGCACAGAACATACCCTTAATAGAAATGCAAACTCGGTGCATTGGATATGGAAACAAATATGGCCGATTTGACGTTCACAGTGGGCGGAAGTAATTCTCGAGCGGGAGATTCAAATTCACGTCACAGTATGTACACAGAATCGAGTCTATTATTCTATGAATATTCAGGTATTTTTTGCGCGGGAATTTCAAAACTACTACAACTTAAAATTTGGATTGATATTCAATATTAATGTACCCACCCAAAATTAAAAAGAGTTTCAAATAAAAAAGATTTTTATTATTATAAACTGATTATAATCATGTTCACTTTAAATTTCATAAACTAAGATTACTACGATTGTTTTGACGTCTCCGACATGCCAAACGCTGTAATAATGCAGATGCTATTTATTTACTATTCACCACCACAGAAAACAAATTATGTGTTGTGCTTCACTGACAGTAACGACTAAAGATGACAGTTCTAGTATATTGTGACAGATTGGACATGAAGCCGCCTCTATGGTTCATGGACGTTGCGAGAAATGACGAGACTGTTGATAACCGTCGTAGGCCACATCCTAACTCTACTTACGTAAGTAGTGTTAGGCTGTGAGTAGGCTCAACCAGAGTGGTCTTCCCGTTAAATAATTTTCTATGTTCATGGATCTGTCACTCTCTCTAGGACACTCTCTTCACAGCCTAACCACGGCCTACTTTAGTAAAGGCCATGAAATGAATATCTGTCATAGAATATAAGTGGTCTAACAAACCCGCCATTAGTTGAGCTGGTATACTAATGTGTTCAAAATCTTTGAGATTTCAAACAGATTTCCGTCGATATGAAGCCCTTGATGTTAGATCGTCGGGGCCCCCAGCATGTTCGAAATCTCAAAGATTTTGGACATGCTGGGGGCTCCGACGATCTAAAATCAAGGGCTTCATTTCGATGGTTGTGCTAAATTTTCCCATCTGACCCGGTGTACAATCAGGCTCTCTTGATCGGTGAACTTCACCTTGAATTCGTTTCAATGTTCAAGGGCCTGGACTGTAGATCCTTTCTTGTATGACTGCCCCTTGATAAACGCTGATGGTACTATTGGTTGCTAGTCTTGTATTTTCACGTTGAAGGACCTATATTGTGGATCCTTCATTGTTTAACTGCCCCTTGATAGACGCTAATGGCCCTATTGGTTGCTAGTCTTGTATTTTCAGGTTTAAGTCGAGTTAAGTTGTGGGTCCTTTCGTGTTTGACTACCCCTCGATAGACGCTGATGGCCCTCTTGGTTGCTAGTCTTGTGCTTTAGTTGACGGACCTAGACTTGGGATCTCTTCGTGTGTGACTGCCCCTCTTGGTTGCTAGTCTTGTAGTTTAGTTGAAGGACCTGGACTGAAGATCTCTTCGTGTGTGACTACCTCTCGATAGACGCTGATGGCCCTCTTGGTTGCTAGTCTTGTAGTTTAGTTGAAGGACCTAGACTGTGGATCTCTTCGTGTGTGACTGCTCCTCGATAGACGCTGATGACGCTCTTGGTTGCTAGTCTTTTAGTTGTTCAACTGTAGCTCGAAGGACCATGTTTAGAGATATGGAGTGCAATTTTCCCACAAGGAAATTTCCCCCGTGACAAGGCCTCAATCTGCCTACTCCTTGTCAGGGCTTGATTAGTTGCCGAGTGATGCACAACCAATTTAAGGCCCAATTCTCCCGATTCCTGGAAATCGGTATGAAAGGGTTTCGGTGCTGACAAGGCCTCAATCTGCCTACTCCTTGTCAGGTGAATGAGTTGACTACTGATGTAGAACTGAGTTTACTAAGAAAATATTAACGTATTAATACATAAATCAAAACTGCTTACTCGCTAAAATGAAGTTCATCACACTCATGAGAGTGTGGTGAATTAAAATATTTTCCAATTCTAACTATATGAATATGTTCAAAATCTTCAAGATTCTGAACATAATGCAAATAGGACGCTTCCTGAAACTTTCGCAGTTTGAAGTTAAATGATTTGAGTTTTTGGTATAAATTCTATTTTTTTTAATTGTGTACAGTGTATTACATATGTTGACGTTGATAGTTTGTTGATATCTGTATATCAAACTATAAAAAACAAAGTGTTCAGTCTGTTTAGAAATTTCAGTGAAACGAAACCAATTTTGTGTTGTTTAAGACTTTCGTAGTTTGAAGTTGAATATTTTACGATTTCAGTTCTAATCCTCTATTCATCAATTTTCTATATGGTTATTTAGGTGATAGTGTTGATAGTTTGTGTATAACTTAACATCAAATTATAAAAACGAAGTGTTTCGTGTGTACCTATTTAATCGAATCGAATTTGTGTTGTGTTTTGAGTACGGATTACATACAAATAATTTTTTTGTGAAATGTAAAGTAGAGTATTCCGTAGATGATTCAGTAAGTTTCAAGCTTGGGATAGGTGTGTTTCTGATAAGTATATTTTCTAACCTATTTGTAACCAATAACCACCGAATAAACAGATCGCTATTCACAAATCTAACTAACTATAACACATTCTTTCAAAATCCAAACTTTCCTCAAAACAGAATATTTGTAAGCTATGATTGATATATTTTAATTATTTGCGACGGGGAGGACTGAATATACCTAAAGATTCAATTAAAAATATCTTATTTCAGATGTGTGCCATAGTTGAAAAGATTATTAATGACATTTCGCCCAAACGGGCCTTTTTGTATAATATACACCAGAAAGCAATTTTTTGTTATCTCACTATTTTAAGCGTGTCATTGAACGAGTCCTTGAAAGATTTTTATTGTTGCTGTTTATGCGGTGAAGACAAAAATATTCTGAACATGCTGTGTTCCATTTTTTATTATATCTTATTATTATCTTATCTTATGAACATAGAGTTGACAACGCCACATTAGCTCATTCCGGTCTATCGATCTTCGAACAACGGTATACTGCATGTTATAATTCCCTTGTAATTAACTTCTAATTAACTTTTTAGCGAAACGGTACGTTGTATAAAAAAATAGTTTCAACAAAAATTGTTGATCCTACAATTATCTATAGAAATTAATAATACACTTTTTTTTAAGGTGAACCATGTCTGAGTTATAGCTATTCAAATGTTGTTTTTATAGATGTACAGTGTACACTAACAATTTCACTTGATCAATTAGAATTGAAAATATGCTATAAAATTTTTTTATTTGAAGCATCATTCTCAGGTGAGACTAAGTTTAATGCATCTGTCAATTTCTTTAAACCTTGATTGAGATGTGTACAGTAATTTGGATGGTTGAATGATTCTGATACTTCATATTTATAACGAGCAAGCAAATTTTCAAGTTGAGATCATCTAGTTAATTCCAGTTGTATTGGTAAAGTCCATTTTAAATCATTAGGAGACAGTTTATTTTGTATTAATGAAAACTTTTACATACATATCTGAATTTACTAAAATTGGATTAATTATTTGTATGCTGTTTATTTGTGAACATATAGTTACGTTTGATGGAAAATCTAGAGTATAAAAAACATGCTGTTATTTCCAAAAAAATTTTTATTCCACGATTTATATATCAAATTCTTTTATAATTGGATGTTAAATCATCAAAATTACAAATTGGATCTGAGCTTCCGAAGTCTTCATCCAATTTCTCACAACGTTCCTTGAATGCTATGGTTCTTTCAGCTGGATCTTTTCTTTGAGCGTGGACTGTTTTATTATAAGTAGCGGGGTAAATTTGGAAAAATACTTGGCACTGCATTTAAATTGAGTTTAACTATAGCAGGTATTGCCTTCGTTAATCCATCTGGTGAACTATGAATACCTTCTATAATAAGTGCATTCTCTGGAAAATGTTTGGCACAAACTACAGAATATTTTGGGGGGGTCGATGATGCCCTAGGAATGTTTTGTAGCCATTGATTATTAGATTTTCATCTTTTGGAAAACGAAATACAGAAACTGGTGGTTCGCCGGACTAGAGGTATGTTTTGTAGTTCGACTTGCATCCAGACACAGCAATGACTTGGCGCGTTAATTTTTGTGATAGTATCAAGAACAAGACCTATAAGAGATCAGTTCTAAATAACTACTAAGAAACTGGTGGTTCGCCGGACTAGAGGTAAGTTTTGTAGTTCGACTTGCATCCAGACACAGCAATGACTTGGCGTGTTAATTTTTGTGATAGTATCAAGAACAAGACCTATAAGAGATCAGTTCTAAATAACTACTAAGAAACTGGTGGTTCGCCGGACTAGAGGTAAGTTTTGTAGTTCGACTTGCATCCAGGCACAGCAATGACTTGGCGTGTTAATTTTTGTGATAGTATCAAGAACAAGACCTATAGGAGATTAGTTCTAAATAACTACTAAATCTAACAAAGGGTAAGTAACTCTACTAATCACAAAAAAGAAACAATTCTGGCAAATAATGCTTTTGTTAATGCCTGAACTACTCAGTCAAAACATGAGTAATAGGTAGCTATTTACATACAATTTCCAAAGGTATTCCTTAATCTATTGCTGAAAAAACACAGTAACACTTTCTACACACTATACATCACATAATAGCACAATAACTAAAACGCGGATTTTTGATTTTACACAATTATGAGATGGAAAAAGTGAGGTATTATTTTTAACTCTCGTGGTATAAAAAAAGAACAACGCAAAACACAACAGATATTCCTGTTTATATACAAAATTTGCGGAAAATGTCTTTCGCTTGTTCTTCATAACTTCCAACAATAGCACTTTTCACAACTTATTTTTAGATCTGAATATTATTCGAGTTGAGTGTGGCGGGCGATACGGATGTCGAGCCAAAGGTACGTGACGGTAAGGTAAAGACGGGCGTGAGATTTCAAGGGGTGAACTGTAGTAATGCACTTCACTCTAAATGTTTTGAACTTATCGCAAAACTCTTTTTCGCAGAACGAAAGAATTGGAAGTGTAGGAATTGTGTATCTGTTGCTCATTTTTCACTGCCTAAAATAGTGATTCTTAAGCACGAAAATGAATGTCTGAACAGAGAAAAGAAATTGATCGAGCAATTAAATGCCCAATTAAAATCTAATAATGAATTGTTGGAAGAGAAAATATCGCCTAGTTGTTTATCTTATGCTGAGCGAGTTCGTGGACCTAAATTGCAGGAACCGATAAGAAATCATTATTATCGGGATGCTGCCGGTGGCACCAGAAAAAGTCGCGGACCGTCAACCGGTGTTATTGTTAAAACACCTGATGCATCGGTCTCGAATAAGGATATTATTAATAATATACAGTGGAGTATTAATCCAACTCAACTAAAGGTTTGTGGTATTGAAATGGTATTGAATTCATAATGGTATTATGAATTATGGTTATTTATGTATACTAAATGGTATTGAATTCATAATGGAATAATTATACAATGTGACGATGAAAATTCTATATAAACGCTTCACAAATCCGTTGAAAAGAAATTTGGGGATAAATATGCGGTGAATTAAATGAAGTTATTAAACTCTAGAATTCTTATAAAAAATGCTTCGTTAACTGATAATATAAGTGACGCTGAGATACTTGAAAATATACGGGCCCTTAATGATTTGCATACCTTTGCCGATAAGGATATGAAGATTGTAACTAAATTGCGGTATCGTAATTTTATGGGCATAGTTCTGGAGGTATCCCCTGATTTGAGAAAGTTGTTAATTTCAGTTGGTTATGTGTTCATTGAGTGGAATAAATGTTACGTTTCTGATCATCTTAGAGTGATCAGATGCTTCAGATGTTGCGGTATTGTGCATTTGGAAAAAAACTGTAAAAAACTTCCTTCTTGTGCTAGATGCAGTGGTGATCATGGATTGAAAGAGTGTACCTCCGTGGAACTTAAGTGTGGTAATTTTTCAAGAAATAATGACAGGTTTAAAACTAAACTCAATACGTGTCATTCAGCTGATGATATGAGTAAATGCTCGGTCACATTAAATTATACTGATAATTTGAAATCAAAGATTAATTATGGGAAAGACTAATAAAAAGTTAACAGCCAGAATAGCTCATGTCAATGTTAGATCTCTAGTATCGGGCTTTTGTGATTTCAAATGTATGGTAGAGAAGAATGATTTTAATGTTGTTGGTGTTTCAGAGACTTGGCTGCCTAATGATATTCCTTCTTACATTGTAAATATTCCTGTTTACAATTTTCATAGCTCAGATAGACCTACGCGTGGTGGTGGTAATGGTGTTTATATAAAATCTGATTTCGCTTGTAACTTGCTTGACTATGGTAGCTCTTCGCAAACTTGCTTGGAAGGTTTGTTTATTGACTTTAAAATCACTCTCGATATTGTTTGGGGGTAATGTATAGACCTCCTAGCACAAATGTGCTAGAAAACATTGCAGGTTTTGGACTATATTCTACCTCAGCTCATCACTGAGAATGACAATGTCATAATTTTAGGTGATCTCAATGTTAATTTTCTTGTACATAATAACATACTTGATAATTATATGCCAAATAATGGCTTTTCGTAAATTATATCCGAGCCTACCAGCGTAACAGTCACTAGTTCCTCACTCTTAGATCCAATTTTTGTAAATAGCAGGGCGATGTGTGTTGCGGAGGGTACATTGAGTGCAGATTCATTCAGTGATCACCGTTTAGTTTTTTGTGATCCCAAAATTCATGAAATTCAGGGATTACAAAGGTCTCAACTTGGGAGAGTTTGATGAAGCTTTGCATGACGTTCCCTGACATCATATACTGAATTACAGAGATATTAATAATAAAGTCGATTTCCTCACCGAAAATATTATATCATTGTTCGATACATTTTGCCCCATTAAAACTGTACGAGTAACTATGTACTCGTACAGTTTTAATACATACTCATTACTCCGACCGTCACTTCAACTGTAACTAACCCTTCAGTTTAACTACATGTAACTGACTGCAAACCGGATACGTTCCGAAAAAAAATTTTTTTTTCAACAAGGAACGTAAAGTAAATGTTGTTATCTAATAAAAGGCTTGTTCTATGCTTAAAAATATTCTGTAAAATTAAACATATTCATTATTCATTAATTATTTTTTTCCTAATATTAACATTCATATAAATTGAATTTAGCTTCCATTTAAAGGATATTTGAATTGAATTTGCCTGTGACTATCATTCACAGCTCATTTAATAAAAACGCGAATGTCTTTTATCCCTTGACTATTTTCTTCCATTTAATTAATTTCTCTTAAAAGCGTTCAGAAATTGGTTACTGCGGTGACAAACAACAACTAGTGTGGAGAACAATTGAGTATCTACATAACACTGATCATTTCTCGAATCATTCAGTTCGACTCAAACTGAAACAGAAAATGATAGTTAGGAGATGGTACGCCTCTAGAGCAGACTGCGAAAGTTTCTCTCAAAATCTTATTCCACCAACCACAGTTAGTGTTGATAATTGAATATAAACTTAAATTCAAACACTTGAACTTATGATTTACACTTTATTGACTACATATCATGACGCGTTTCGTCATTACAAACGACTTCTTCAGATGCTTACAGAATAATGATGCTTAATAATGAATAATGAAGCTTCAGATGATTATTCTGTAAGCATCTGAAGAAGTCGTTTGTAACGACGAGACGCGTCATGATATGTAGTCAATAAAGTGTGAATCATAAGTTCAAGTGTTTGAATTCAAGTTTATATTCAATTATAATGGATTTACATCAAGTAAACGCCAACACTATTAAATATTAAATAGTGTTGATAATATTATTCAAAAACCTTTGTTATGGTTATTTATAGTATTCCAAAAACGCGGGAAACACGTTTGAAATGTGTTCTTCTTTGGTGGAATGAGGAGGTGAGGTTCACTGTTGCTGAAAAGAAAGCTGCTTTTCGCATCTACCAAAGAGAGTCGTCAGTAGGACACTACATTGCACTCAAAAGAGTACATGCATTTTGGCAATTGCTGTTGCAGTGTTCAATGTGTAACACTGAATCAAATGTCATTAATGTTTGTGATTCTCTCAGTGCTTTGCATGGTCTGTCGGCTCTTTACACCACAGACCCTGTGGTACGGTTGAGTTGAGTTTGCTTGAAAAACGTGGTTTCCGCATCACTTTCTTCTGGGTCCCCAGTTATATTGCTATCCGAGGGAATGAACTTGCAGACATGGCTGCAAGTCAAGCATCAGAAGGTGGCAATGCAGATGTGATATATCTTACTTCCAAAGACATGCGACCCTTGGTGAATAGTCAGGTTTGGAAGTGATGGCAGCAGGAATGGGCTCGGTGCCATAACAAGTTGGGGGAAATGAAGCCCTCTGTGTCATCACCATATTTCGAGATTCCACTCTAAAGTTGGAAACCATTCAACTCCATAGACTGCGTATTGTGCATATGGCCTTTACTCACTGACATTTGCTGAGTGCTGAGGTGGCATCTCTATGTAATAACTGTCTGGCCTCACTCACTGTAAAACATATACAGTAGAATCCAACTAATCTGACACTTCAATAGACCGACACGTCCAATAATCCGCACCCTTTATTTCTGCAAATTTAATTTCTTGGTTTGAAGGGACCATAGATAAACAATAAATTATGACGGATAAAAAAATTTGAGCCTGGAACTGCTACAACTACAGAAGTAAAACCAGATACAATATCTAGTTGTTTCAACGGCGTATCTTGATATTATAACTTTCCGAAACATTCGAGAAAATTTTTTCAAACCAACACTACAAGCTGCACAAAAAACAAACTTATGATAGATACCTATGTTGCCGTTACAAAAACGTCTAGAACAGAAACCCAAATAGATTGTATTTTCCTTATAAACTACTTTATTATATTCATTATGATTTTTTCTTGACTATCCAGTAATCCGAACATTTCAATAATCTGGCACCTTCTGGATTTTTAATTGTGCCGGACTGTACTGTTGGAATGCCTTTTATATCCTCAGCAAAGGTTCCAATATGACGTGAGGTGTTCACTGGTGAGTAATCTAGGAGATATAGTGGCCTTACCTGATGTCTAATCATTCATTAGAGAAATCAACAGGTTTTCAAGGTTGTGATCGCACTAAAAAATTTTCTTCTGTTCATTGATTTATTTATCCATTTGTTTATCTATTTACATATTTATTAATTTATTTATTCATTTATATATCTATTTTTTAATTATCTGTTCATTAATTCATTCATCGATTTGTTCATACATATGTCCCTATGATTTTCTATTTATATTCCTTTGGTTATATTTACCAAGTATGTCTATTCACATGCCTGTGATTTGCAATATTTTGAAGTGCCTAATCTGCTGCCTAGTAACATACTCGTGGGTACTGTATACCTACTGACGAAATTCATTGACGAAATTACCCTAGTAGTTGAAGTCATTATATTAAATAAACAAAATAAATATAATTTTCAATAGTGCCTTAGTTAGATAAACTGTCAATATTTTACAATTTTAGCCCTGAAGAATTAGAGATGCGTTACTAGGAAGTCTATCGGTTCGATAGTATATATATATATATATATATATATATATATATATATATATATATATATATATATATATATATATATATATATATATATATATATATATTATTATTATAACGATAGTTCCCCATGAGGAGAGCGACTGAACTTGAATTCGCAATCATTAGGAATTTTGCTTCATCTTTTTTGCCTCCCAAAACGCTTCATCCTCTCTGAATGCTCTTTCTTCCGTTCATCTGTCCACTTTACTCCAGGTTGACGATTTGATTTTTGCTCAAACTTCACATGTGCGATTTTATAGCGACATTCAGTGCGATCTTCGAGATTTTTTATATTGATCTGTTGTAGATCCTTTTGGACCTCTTTTAGCCACTCTGTTCCGCATTTACTATTCATAATTATATCGAGTAGTTTCTTCGGTATTCTGGACTGTTTCATTCTGTAGACATGTGCATAGAACTTTGCTCGTCGTTTTCTGATTTCTTCCGTTATCGTATTTGTCTTTTGATACAGTTCATTCTGAGGTCTTTTCATCCAAATACCGTTTCTATTGATTGGCCCGTAAATCTTTCTGAGAATTTTTCGTTCTTGTTTTTCTATTTCTTTAATTCTTGAATGGCCGCCAATAACCATTGTTTCAGCTGCGTAGATTGCTTCTGGAAGAATCGTTGTGTTATAATGCCTCAATTTGGCGCCTCTCGAAATGCACTTTTTGTTATAGTGAGCCCATGTTAGTTTGTAGGCCCTTTGGAGCTTGGTTATTCTCTGTTCATTAGCGATTCGGTTCAAACCTGAGGACTGTATAACTTCCCCGAGGTATTTAAAATTGCCTACTTGCAGAATTTCACCATGTTTTGTCATAAGAGAAGATTTATTTTTTGGTTTTCTCTCCATGTATTTGGTTTTATCATAAGAAATTTGTAACCCGGTTTTCTGCGCAATTTCATGTAGTTTTTCTACGGCGCGAATGGCTTCAGTTCTGTTGTCTGTGATGATAGCAATATCGTCTGCAAAGGCGAGACATTTGACATTTATTCTATTTTTTTTTTGATACCCACTTGTATGCCCTTTACGTGAAGTTTCCATTCCCTAATGATCTTTTCTAAAACAATATTGAAAAGAATTGGCGAAAGTCCGTCCCCCTGCCGCACACCGGTTTTAATTTCAAAGGGATCTGATATTTCGCCCATAAATTTTACCTTGGAAGTTGTACCTGTAAGTGTCTGTTCTATAATTTTTCGGGTCTTTCGATCGATTCCAAATTCTTTCATGATTTCAAAAAGGGTTTCGCGGTCTACCGAATCATATGCTTTCTTGAAGTCAATGAATGTGATCACTGTATTTCTACATTTCCTCATCTGTAATATCGTCTTCAAAGTCCAGATCTGTTCAGCACATGATCGGCCTTTTCTGAATCCAGCTTGGTATTCCCCAATTAGTGGATCCGCTTGGTATTCTACTCTGTTTAGGAGTGCTTTAGAAAGTATTTTGTACGCAACCGGGAGTAAAAATTTTCCCCTGTAATTATTGATATCCATTTTGTCCCCCTTTTTGTGCAATGGATGTATCAACGCGCATTTCCAATCCTTTGGTATCTGTTCCGTTCTCCAGATTTCTGATATTAAATGATGAAGTTTTTGCGTCATAGTAGTATCGTTCAGTTTCCAGAGTTCCGCAATAATCCCATCTTCTCCTGCTGCTTTGTTGTTTTTGAGTTGCTTGATAATTGCCGTAATCTCTTCCATATCAGGGGCTTGCGAGTCTGCATGCGTAAACCCTGAAAAGTCGAACTTAAGTTTTTCTTGGGGTGGATTGCAGTTGAGAAGGGTGCTGAAATATTCGGCTAACATTTTACAGTTATTTTTTGTGTAAGTTTCCAACGCGCCATCCGATTTTTTGAAGCAAAGACTGGGCGCTTGGTATCCTCGCAAGTTTTCTTTGAAAGTTTTGTAAAAATCTCTAGTATTATTGTTGGTGAAATCCTTCTGTATTTCGTGACACCTATTATTATCATATCTGCGTTTTTCTCTTCTTATTATTTTGGAGCCCTGTTTTTGAGTTATAAGGAAGTTCTCCCAGTTTTCCCCATTTTTATGGCCGTAAATTTTTTCCATGCAGTTATTCTCTTGTCGACTGCTTGGTCGCAGGTTACGTTCCGCCAGCGGTGCGAGGAGGTTGCCCTAGTGTAATGGCTTTCTGAATATTCTTTGTAAGGATTTCCCAATTCGTCGATTCTTCCTGATTGATTTGTGCAATGATTGTATCCTTGTGAAGTTTCAGATATTCGGGATCTGACCAAACTTTTCTGGGTGTAAATTTTTTATTTCTATTGGGTTGAAATTTTGTTCTTATTTGGAGGAGATAGTGATCCGAATCAAAGACGCCTTTACGAGTTCTGACATTTAACTTTCCTTTACGTTGTTCTTGGAAATTGCGACATGATCAATTTGATATTCACCCTGCTTGAGACTTGGCGATCTCCAAGTAGTTAGCTTATGTGCAGGTTTTTGAAATTGAGTACTCATGATTTTGAGTTCCTACAGAACGCGATTAACCTTTCACCGTTCTTGTTGGTACGTTTGTGTTTGGTATGGGGACCCGTATTATCTCTGAATTTCCTTTCCTTACCTAGCTGTGCGTTAAAATCTCCTAGCAAGATCCTCACGTTGTGTTTTGGTATTTTATTGGTTGTTTCTTCCAATGTTTCCCAAAAATCTTGTACGCTTTCCGGAACGGTTTTTTTGTGGTGATTAATGGGAGCGTGCACGTTGATTAGAGTGTAGGCTTTATTAGCTGATTTAATAGAAAGCAACGAGACTCTCTCGTTGGGCGATGTGAAATTAATAACCGAGTCGAGTATGGAATTGTGTATCGCGAATCCGGTACCTAAAAGCGGTAATTTGCCCATTACTTTCACGGCAGGTTTCCCCTTGTAGATTCTGAAACTGTCGGTGTCGAAATGATTCTCGTCCATGGATCGTGTGTCTTGGAGAGCGGTGATTTTGAGATTGAACTTTCTCATGGTGTTGGTGAGCTGCTTCAGTTTACCTGTTTTAGCGAGTGTATTAACGCTAATTGTACCGATGTGATGTTTTTGTTTGATTTTGAGACTATGGAAGGTTTTTGAGAAGCTCCGTTTCTTCTCCGCATGGTGTCCCTGATCCCCCAGAATCCGATGATCAGGTAAAGCCAGTGTTTCGATTGGTGCCTGGGGTAGTGATACTTTGATCTTGTTTTCCATCATGCGTTCAAACTGAATGGAGCTTAGAGGTCGTCTCAGTTGAGACCACAGGGTGTACAACTCGATTTTTGAGTTCGAGAAGATTGAAATACAGCCGCCTCAACTAGAGAAACAGACGCTGACCACTGGCCGTCAGATACTGAACAGACGCCAATGGATTTGTTTAGTTAGTTTTTGGTCCGCCCTGTGTAACAGTGTCTCCTATATCTAGGAGAGTTTCCCCTATCCGCCACCTGGGGAGGCGCCCGATGGGGGTACTAACAACCCCACAAGATATATATATATATATATATATATATATATATATATATATATATATATATATATATATATATATATATATATATATATATATATATATATATATATATATATATATATATATATATATATATATATATATATATATATATATATATATATATATATATATATATATATATATATATATACTGAGACTCCCATATGAAATATCTGAATATTTAAAATAAAACTCTCAGGGAGCTGTCTACGCAAATGTTGTCAACTAGAACGAACCTATCACTTTCGAGAGTGAATATTAAGTGAGCTTCGAAAAATTCTTTGATCTTGTTGAATGATAATAGGATATAATTGTTTCATCATTATTATGAATCATCAGTCATGATTTAATCAATCAAAAAAGAATCGATTACTTTCAAAACGCCCACAGGTCCTATACTTCGAATGAGTGGAACAACACTTTGTGAACATTCACGTGAGCATCCTCTATCGAAGAAAAGACTTTTAAACTCTCCCTAGCGTTCTAGATTCCTGCTCATGACAACATTAGTGCGAGTACGTGTGGCTTCGAGAACATTTTATTCGAACACCACAGAAATCTGTCTGCAATGTGTAAGAATGGTCCATGCCTAATCGCTCCAATCATACTAGTAAATACTAGTATGAATGATTCGTGAATCTTGAAACCAGCTATCCTTTTGCCGGTCGGGGCGTGATTTGGTATTTCTTATATATATATATATATATATATATATATATATATATATATATATATATATATATATATATATATATATATATATAACTGGAATTAATGTTTCCTTCTTTCGAAAATGAATTTGAAGATATATATTAATTTATGGATATAATTAGAATGGTAATACCTACGCTGGAAATGATCGTATTCAAATCATCAAATTTCAATTAGTATATACAAATGATTATAAATGCGTCTTTGCACATTATATAAATAATATACAAATAAATATTATTTGCGAAATGAAATTTTCACTGCAGCATTTTGGGACGACTACACATATTCATGCGGTTTCATAATTTGTTCGATCCATTTAGAAGAAATTTCATCCATTTCAATTCTAAGAGAAGTGTTTTTTGTAATACCTAAGTGTTTCGAAATTATCTATTTTTTTCATGGAAATTTTGATTGAGATACTTTATAATAATATACACCTAACGAGTGTTTTTCGTTAAATGAATTCGTTCAATCCATATATATAAAATATCATCCCATTTATATATTGCATATGTGTTAAATTCGTCAATTTTTATTAAATCAAGAATTGAAATGTTTCGGGAAATCCTTTGGAAGAAAAGCTTTGCTGACAGGCATTTAGAATTCCTGAGAAAATTTGACCAAAGAAGAAGATATCTATTAGTGACAGAAACATTTTATAACCTATATTTCAGATATGAATGATTTGTATATAATAGACGCTAAAAACAAATTTTCTTAGAATTACATTTGTAATAGTACTTTAAAAAATAACGAGTATTAGATTCTGAAACTTGATTCCTATTTTGTGTAAATAAAATGATTCCAAAAATATACCTAATTATCACTGATGGAAGTTATAATTATCAAAATGCTGTGATAGACCAATTTGATATTATCAGTATTCCCAAGAAATTGGTGAAGAAACGGATACTAGTGAACTGTGATGGATGTTTTATACACTATTTCTTGAAAGAATTGAAGATTAGTGAAACGTACCGAAATAGTTTTATCCGAAACATGCAGAACATTTTAGAATGTGGTTATTGTTTGGAAATAAAGCTACAATCAACATCTTTGGATTTAATCGACTATTGTTGGTAAAACTTATTTTCACATGAACTCTGAATAAAAATATTTAGATAACTTTAACTAAATGTGCTGGAAAAACCAGAATTTCCTTGAGTTTTTACTGATGCTTTATTATCTTTTTGTATTATTATTTTTTAGAATGATTATGACATCAAATAGAATAGACAAACTTTTATATATTGAATACTCTATTCAATAACTTGGGAAAGTTTCATGATATTTGTAGAAGTAAGGTTGGTAGTATATATTCATAATATCCACATTATTTCAAGAATTCGAACTAAACCAAACTAGGTGTTATTTGTTTATTTTGTAATTTTATTATTGGCGTTGAAACATTCAACTATGTTGATAGTTGAATGTTTCACGACTCTAGATATGTATTTTCAGTGTTTAAGTTTAATTGGGACTGCAGTGTAGGACAGGAAAATCAGTTACCTCTTTAGTATTTTCCCTAAATACTAAAGGAAAATACTGAAGAGGTAACTGATTTTCCTGTCTGCAAGACTGCAATCCCAATTAAACACATTTAAAAAAATATATATATACATATATATATATATATATATATATATATATATATATATATATATATATATATATATATATATATATATATATTTGCTCAATGTTTTTAGCAATAACAGGCTTATTTTGATGTTAAAAACTTTATTTTTGTTGACGTTTCATTGTATATCACAACTTTGTCCAAACTAATAAAGTAATTGAATTTTATGTTTCGTTGCATATCACAACTTTGTCAAAACTAATGAATAATTGAATTTTATAAATTACTATAGATATCAAAACTTCAAACTTAAATTAGGTTTTTTGTATTTTCACATATTCATTTTTAGTATCGGAGGAATATTTCTGGCTTAGCATTCGCTTTGGAAGTTTTAGTCTTCTTCACCATGAGGAAATCTCTGAAAAACTCATGGTAAGCCAGGAGATTCTTATGAGTGTGATTTATATAATACATATCTATAATTACATATAGTTGAGTTCTATAGTCATCCAGAATATGTATATTAATTGGTTTATGTGTGTGAAATTGAAGGTAGATCTGGAAAGAATGAGTTTTGAGATGTACTGTTTGGTGATTGTGTATTCATTTTATGAGTGTTATTTGTAAGGTTTTACAAATCGTGAATAGAATTGAGATGTTTAATGTCTGTTCTTTCATTTACTGTTTTTTCAATAAAATAATAATATAAAATTCAATTATTCATTAGTTTTGACAAAGTTGTGATATACAATGAAACATCAACAAGAATAAAGTCTTTAAATAACATTAAAATAAGCGTGTTATTGCTAAAAACATTGAAAATAAACTACCTTAAACAGGCAATAAAGCAATTTAAATATATATATATATATATATATATATATATATATATATATATATATATATATATATATATATATATATATATATATATATACTGTAGAATATAAATATAACTTCTTTTGGAATACTTATATATCTTAACATTTGTTAATTTTAGGAATGAAAGAGTGAATGAGATGGTTAGAGAAAAATCTGAATTGGATCATGTTTTTTCTTGGTTGTCAACATTAGGAGGTGCATTCTCAGCTTTAGGAGATTATATGACTAAATATGCTGAAACTGCAGGAAAAATCTCAATAAATCAGTTTAAAGTTGCTGCAAGACTCGGAAATCCACAGATAATAAGTAGATGTAAACTATATTTTGCTTTGAGTTTAATTCAAATTAAAAAATTCAAAGTAGCAAAAAAAATCATTCATAAAGTATATAAAAATGAATTGAATTCAATAGTTATTGATGTAAAATTGTTGAGAATGTGCAAAGGAATTTGGGCTAAATTGCAATATGAACATTTTCTATATATTATGAAACCAAATAGAAGCTGTAATATGAAATAAATTGTAGGTATAGTATATTTCTCTTTTTTCTTTGTTATTGTGACTATACTTTACCATAATAATTAGGAAATGCTGAGCAAAATGTTAATCCAAAGATTTAACCAATTGAATTGCAAATTAGTTCAATATCTTAAAAAATGAGATAACTTCACTCAATTAATCTAGCATTGAATTGATTCCCCTTATATTATTGGAGGAATAATATGAAGCAGATAATGAAGATAAATAAGTTGTGGAGAGAAGAGATGATGTAAAGGAGATCCCAATTGTAGACATGAACCCAACTAGAAGCACAAATCATAAAAACGATAACTCTGAACAGTAAGACGTAATCAAAAAGAATAACGTTCCAATTGAAGTTGACAGTCAAAGTGAATTGAAAAACTGATAAATTTAAGATTTCTTTGAAGGGAATAGTAGAAAAATTTCTGAAGTTGATAAAGGCTAGAATAAATAAAATAGGTTGGCAGCAAAGGAGAGGAATAGTATATGGTTAGTTAAACTAAAATATGACCCAACTGTAGAGAATATTAAATCATATAAATAAGGGAAATGGGTCAATAAGGATATGCTATCTTTGAATTGAATGAAGTGATTTTATAGCTTAGCAGTTTTTTTTTTGTTAGAGGGCTTTTTTCAGTGTATTTCATGGACAGGTCACAATTTATTTATAATCAATATTGCGGCACTGATCAATACAAATATCAAGATATTAAGGTAGAGTAGCCAGTAGTGGACACGTCAGAATTCTAATTGCTAATTTAAGATGACACTAGCAGTTAGACATGACAGTAACAGTTTAGTTTTAAGCTTTATCTTCGTGGCAGTCTAATTAATAATAAATAAGTTCTGTACAATAGTGTTGTGCTGATTACTTGTGATAACTTTATTCAACTACCGTTCGCGTTAAACTCTATAATTCCAACTGCGAAGAACCTAGTTGATAAGAATGCCGGTAACATCTATGAATATCGAGAATTTGAAGTGCGTGTACAGAGACAGGGACACATTAACGTAGTCAAGACTGTCCCAATTATCTTAGGATCCACTGTTATAGAATCGAAAAATCTCTTGAAAAACATCTAAGAACTATTTAGGTGCTGCACCGTCACGAAGCATCTGAGATGGAAGTTAACGCAACAAAGGTCGCCGCCGTCTAGATCAGCGCCATGAGGACCGACGACACGAGCCTTATAATTTGGAAAAAAATAAATTATTATAAAATTCCTTATACAAGAAAGGTACATCATCTAACATTTTAGGCAACTTCTCCAAAAGAATTTTTTTAAATTTTTTCAGCAGCATCGAGTGGTTCACCCTCAAGTTCACTTATATTGCAACTCTTTTTTCTCTTAATTTTTCCACATATGGATAACATGATTTCATGTTTATTGTCCGACCGTTGCATCTTTGTATTATACTCGTAGTAATCAGTTCTAGCTTGATTAATCTATCATACTCGCGCTTTTTTTTTTTTTGATCATATAGTGATTTGAAATTTTTGTGCTGAATTTTTAACAATAATACAATATTTTATCTTTTCTTACAATTTATGACAGGTGTGTTATAATGATATACTACTGCCTTTCGTGTGTTGATATTCATCAAATTTAAAGGAAAAAAAATCAGAGATTAGGAGGAAAATATTCTATATCTATCCTCATTAAGCATTTTCATTAACGATTGGTATATAGTAAACATATTTGTTAAAACTTGTTTATTGTTTGTACGCATATCTTCGAAAATTTAGTCGATATTGTATGTGGCTTCCTAATAACTTTGCGGTATAAAAAGAGATCATAAGATCGTGTACCTATAATTTATTGAAACAACATTTTCTTTTTTTAACAGTAGATGCATGGTTAATTTCGGATAACTAACGTTTCTAACACCAGAATAACTTTTTCTTGCAGTCTAAGACACCATAACTGACCTGCGTTTGACGTAAACAAAGTTGATTACCTGCATTAGTTCATTGAAATGAAAAATAAGTAAAGTAAAAAGGGAAAAATTATTTCATGAAATACATAAGATACAATTCAGATACCTGAGAAAAAAATACTTTAATGATAAATACTATAAATTGTACATAAATAAATAACTCTTCTGTATAAATTTGAAATTGGATTTCAATGAATGATATATAATTTACAATATTAGAATCATAAATCTGGAACCATGTGACTTTTAATCTTTTTAACACTCCTTTCACTAGGTCTGGTCAGGAGATGTTTTCCAAACACAGTAAATTTCATATTATCTAGTTGGAACTCGAATACTGCTGTTTCTTTGAGAATAGCTACAAAATAAAAACTTATATAAAAAAACGTATATAAAAATTTACAAGCTTCATAAAATTGAGAACCAAATTGAAAAAAGGTACCAAATTGAGAACCAAATAGACGAAAGAACCTTGTTTTTCAATACGTGAAAAAAAAAAACTGAAAAATTATTCTTAGCACTACTTATTTATACTAGTGTGAGCACTGCGCCTGGTAATTTCCCGCTAGATTGGCAAATATTTGTAGTTGAAAATTGCCAACCATAAAAATCCAATGTATGACCGTCTGACGAACGAGAATGGTGTTTATTTTAAGTAGGAAAATGCTGAATGAAATGAATATGTTGAATGTAGTTGTTCAACACATTTCTTCAAGGCCACGAGTTTATCCTAATAAAATGATATAATTGTGTAGTATCAGTGTTATCTGTTGACTCGTCAAGTTGTAGCGAAAAAGCAACACAGCGGACGACATCTTTTTGTAGCTGTGCGTTTGTTTTATCGTTTCTATAAGGCGCATCAAAGTGATTCCGAGACGGCTGCAAACCATGAACAGCTTTTTTAATTTCGTTTCTACTTTTTAAATTCACGAAAAGCGAATCTGACACTGCTTCGAAGATTTCCTTGAAGTATTCTCCATGGTAAAAAGTTTTGCACTTATGCTTCCGTTGCAGCTTTATTTTGCTCAATAGACCCAGAAAATATGTTTTCTAGGACTTTTAATTGTGATTTTAACACTTGTAATTTACTCCGTATTTCGCTGTTCGGTGGAAAGTCAGTCTGATATTTACTACGCATCTTGTTAAAACGTCGCTCTAACGTCGTTTTTTCGGCATTGCCACGGATGTATTGCATATTATGCAGCAACAGTTTTATTTCACCACAGTAAAGAAGTCTTCGAGTTCCTATTGTTGGTGAAAGTGAACAGTTTTTGATTTTGGTTCAGTTCATCGTGTGCCAAAAACTAAAGAGAACCCCTTATCAAGAGTATACAATGTTCCTCAGTAACATTGTATACTCTTGATAATGGGTTAACCACCCGAAACATATGTAGAGTTTTTAATATATTTAGTGAAACGTAAGCCAAGTGTGTTAAGTTTAATTCATTGTTTTTAAACGGTAGTAGTAACAAAAAATTTGACTTTGATATCTACGTTTTTTTTTGAGCCTAGAACGATGGTACTGGAACGGACGTTCTGGATATCTCTCAAAATATAAATTCAGAACTGCATATGCATTTTTGCCATCATGAATATAGCATTCTAGCATGTTTGATTTGCGAAAATTGTCGAAAAGAACCATTTTTATATTTCTCAAAACATACTACATATACTATGAAAGTCATCGAACAAACTTCAAATCCAAATTATATTATTGGTCACTGTGAAGTAACAGAAGCCCCAAATGGTAAATATATCTCATGGCTAACTAAACGAATTAGAATTTTTTTATTAACTTTGGCAAATTAAACAACAACCAATTTTTCCTAAACTCAGAAGAGGAGGAAATATCGATATAAGATTTTTGTATTTATAACCAGTGGTTATTACCCATAATAGTTATACTTTTTTAAGCCATCTTAATCAATTTATCAACTTTATTTTGCGATATTCGAAAATCAAATTATAATTTAAAACTAATGATCATAAGTAATTGTGTTTTCAACTAAAAACAAAAAGTTTAACATTGGCCTGCTTGACAAAATGGTTTTTCTAAATTAATCACGGTCATCTGAAATTTATTTCTTTAAATTTTCTCTTTAATTAATAAAGCTATTTGAACATCTATTTTTTTGCAAAGCTATTTTTTTTCCTTTCAATTCGAAAATAACAAA
Source organism: Henosepilachna vigintioctopunctata (assembly GCA_030704895.1). NCBI lineage: Eukaryota > Metazoa > Arthropoda > Insecta > Coleoptera > Coccinellidae > Henosepilachna > Henosepilachna vigintioctopunctata. The sequence goes on along the minus strand of JARQZJ010000036.1, from coordinate 3,484,987 downwards.
AAGCTGGTTTGCATATAAAATATGAAAGTTTAGCACTAAATCTTGAAAACCATAACAGTTAAAAAATGTGTTACTGACATTTAATTCTACTTAAAAAATTCCTCTATATCACTTTTTTCACAGCAAATTTTTGTTTTGACCATCGTCTGAGCTTAAAAACAGAGGACGAAACACCAATATCAGATTTTTGTAGTTATTCGGTATTGGCTGTACCACAAAAGTCACCCACCTGTACATTAAATATCTTATATTGATATCGGCATTATCAGAAATTTAATACTATCTAGTTACTATTAACCGTAATTTTCAATTAAATTCCCTCAATTAAATCGAAGTCAATATAAATTTCAACAACCTCTCTCAAAATAAATAAAAAATAATTCAAAGTGTCCTCAGGTACACGTGAAAATCAAAGTGACTTACATCAATTTAATTCAGCGAATCCTTTAACGGTTTTGCAACTAGAGACATTTAGAATCTTTCCTATCCAAATTCAGTTTCTTTAAAAATTAACTTTTTAACTGAATCAATTTACTAAGCAGACAGCTTATTGTAATTGGATGTATAATACACACAGTCATGACGCGATCAAAATTGCCGCCGATTTACTTGCTCTTCACTTTGAAGTTAAGAGGAAGTTATCAAAATATTATAACTTATAATATTTAGTTATAAAAATGTTTTAGCCTTTGGACAACTATTTTCATATTATTGATAAATTCCCAAACATTTTGAAGATGTTGTTCGACAATCTAAGCACAAACATGTTCGACTCAAAGTTACAATTTTATAGAATTTTTTTCCAAGAAATTGGTGAAACATTAAGCCAAAAGTTTAATTTGAATTATTAATCTTGTTTCGCCAAGAGGTAAGCGAGAATTCAATTCCAGTTGCTGAACTTCTTATATTATATTCTATAGTTCTTATAGTATAGAAATATTATATATTTCTTGTAGGAGCTTACCATTGTAAACTTTTTTGATTAGAGCCAATAATGGCTCCACTCCTTTCTGTCATGTCAACACTAGTCCATCACAGTCCAATAAATGAGTTCTATTTCACAACTTTAGGTCAAGCTTTTAATCTTTTCAAAGTAAAAAATCAAAATGGTGAGATAGAGAAAGCCGATCCGAAACTTGTGCTGTTACATTAGTATAGTATACACCACTAAGTATGAATCTATCAACTCAATTCAAATACTTACTTCTCAATTTTGATTGTCTAGTCACCAATTGAAAAGTCATCTTAGTTTCTAATACTAAAACGCCACTGATTCCAATTTGTGAGGGTACTTTGGATCTTATAACTGTGACTTCTGCTCCTATCAATTCACACTTGCTCACTATTGTACTGAAATTTGCCCACTCTTGCTCATGACAGTTTGGAGTTCTTTTGAATAAACCTAAATTACATCTCATGTACTGTTTCCACATTATTTTAATACTTTCCAGAGATGCAAGGTCCCATCCATCTTTTGGTAGTTTCAGTAAATTCAATTGTTTTCTTTGTTTTCTGGTCAAAAAATTTCGTTTGATCCTCAATGGTTTCTTCAGTTTATCTTGCGAATATCTATCTAAAATATATGAATATTGCAAATCCTTGCTGATATTCTTGCTATCACTTCCAGGTAATTTTGATATCAAATACTTTTCTATATAATTATTTTTTAATTTGACGTTGGACATATTGCTGTCCGGAAAGAACTTTTCTGCCAAAGGCTCATTCATACTGAAGACAAAGAATTTTCAAAAGAAATTTGAATTAAAATTTTCTATTTCGTTATCTTCAGAAAATAACGTAGTCTATCATTTAACAAATAAACAAAAGTAAACCGGTAATGGTAGAAATAGGTTAGGTGGTATACGCCAGGGTTTGCAACTCTGATCCATAAAATTCTTTTTCTTCTTTTTTTATATCTGCCAGACGACAAGGCTATGCACCCAAAAACCAGATCGACTCCGCCATGTCCATCTTAGATTGGCCTCAAAAACAGAGATTTCGATGCCCAAAGAGAAATTAATTCATGGTTTCGATACTAAATAACAATTTCGATTGCAAAATGAGTTTACAAATCAGAGTAGGATATAAGGGTTAGTTATAAATTATTTTTTACAAACGAAATGACACAGCCTAATCTGTTGTGTTTTAAGTTGTGCTTTTTTTGGTTATACCTGGAGAGGTAGAAATAATACCTAACTTTTATCATCTCATAATTGTGTAAAAACAAAAATCCGCGTTTTAGTTGTTGTGCTATTATGTGATGTATAGCGTGTAGAAAGTGCTAGTGTGTTTTTTTCAGCTACAGACTAAGGAATACCTTTGAAATTTGTATGTAAATAGCTACCGATTACTGATGTTTTGACTGAGTAGTTCAGACATTAACAAAAGCGTTATTTGCTAGAATTGTTCCTTTTTTGTGATTAGTAGAGTTACTTACCCTTTGTTAGATTTAGTAGTTATTTAGAACTAATCTCTTATAGGTCTTGTTCTTGATATTAGCACAAAAATTAACATGCCAAGTCATTGCTGTGTGCTTGGATGCAAGTCGAACACAAAAGTTACCTTGAGGCCGGTGAACCACCAGTTTCTGTATTTCGTTTTCCATATGATGGAAATCTAATGAATCAATGGCTAAAAATATTCCTAGGGCATTATGGACCCCACAAAATATTCTGTAGTTTGTGCCAAACATTTTCCAGAGGGAGCACTCACTAAAGAAGATATTCATCGTTTGCTAGATTAATCAACAGAAGGCTAGATGGATAAAGTTAAACTCAATTTAAATGCAGTGCCAATTATTTTTCTTTATTTACCCCTACTTATCAAAAACAGTACACTCTCAAAGAGAATATCCAGCTGAAAGAACCAGCATTGAAGGAACGTTGTGAGAAATTGAATGAAGCCTTTGAAAACTCAGATTCAATTTGTAATTTTGTTGATTTAACATCCAATTATAAATAAAGATTTTAATATGTAAATCGTGGAATATAAAAACTTTTGAAACTAACAGAATTTTTTTTACACTCTAGTTTTTCCATCCAACGTAACTGAATGTTACACAAATAAACAGTATACAAATTATTAATCAGATTTTAGTATATTCATATATGCATGTAAATGTTTTTATCAATGAAGAATTGCTATAACTCAGACATATCAGTTAAGGTTTAATATTTGCTGATCTTAAGAAATTGAATGAAATTCGTGGAACCCCAGAATCAGAGGAAAATAGAATATAATAAAGATTAAGAGGAAGTAATATCTTCTAGTTTAACTTCAAAATATCTCTGAGTATAGATGGTTTCAATTTATTCAATAACGTCTATTTGAGAAAAATATATGGTTAACTCCTGTTTCGCTGCATGGATCTCCTGTTTCGCAGGAAAACCTGACCTTAAATTAATTTCAGACTATTCAACAGTTGATAAAACATCGACCATACTTCTCCGCTTTTACCATCTCGTATCCGTGTAAATGTATTCACTGTGTGATAGAATTAATATTAAGCAAATATCTAAGAATTGTGGGTGCGAAACGTTTTAGTGCATTATGAACAGAGGCAAATTTATTTGTACTCCACATAAAAAAAGAAGATATATATTTTTAATTGTGATCGTTTTTCCGGTAATGGTATACAGTTTTGAACGGTCCATATAAACCAGTTATATATCAACAGTTTGCATGCAGTGGCTTATTTGAGAAGAAAATCCAAGTAGTGTTAGTGTAGTAAAGTTATCACGACAAAATGTAATTGCATCATACATCAGATGTGATTATCCGAGAGGAGAAGGATTGAATGAATCCTTCTCGAGTTACTCGAGAACTCCTTCGAGTTCTCGACCCATTGAAGGAATATTGAGGCAGTTATACCTCCAGATTCATTACACACATCGAGGGAACTCTTGTATTCCACCTCTAGAGAAGACGAAGAATGAGGAAACGTATTGACCTACCAGTTAAAACAGCGAGCCACACTAACGTTCACACCACTTTCAGTAGAAGTTACTTTGATGACGCTGCGTATTTGTCACAGAGCAACTTGGTAAAGTTTATATATTATAAAGTTTCTTATATTCTTCAAAATAATCTGACATGTATTGCACTGATGCTTCTATATTATTCATTTTTGTTCCTATATCTTTCTTGAAAGCACGAAGTATAGATATAAGGAGTCCGAACGTAATGTTAAAAGTATGGTATCAATTTTAGGACCAGATCTTTTGCCGCTAGGTCGCGCCACGGTTTAAGAAGTGCTTGTTTAAATTTTTACGCGGGAAGTCGTGTTGCTATTGACAACTGAAATAAAATATTCGAAAAACGTGGAATAAAATGTTTTAGGAAATTTTGAGAAATTTTTCATGCGCCTTCAACTCAGCAGTATTAAAAAGATAAAGAGATACTCTGTAATTGAAAAAATTTCAGATATTAATAATTACCACAAGAATTAACAGGCATCATTTTATCAAAAAAAATAAACAAAATGTTAAAAGGTTTTCAAAAATTAAATTCATGGATTATTTTTCGTCTTTACATGCAGAATTATTAAGCTTAAAGTAAAGAAACTCAAAATTGTCTCTCAAAATAGATTAAATAATTGTCAAATGCCTATTAATTTCAATATTGCGATGAACAAATTAATTAAAAATAAATGAGTTATGGTTAAACGTATTATTTATTGATAGAATAAGTAATAATAAAACATGTTTAATATAAAAAATACAAACAATTGTAATATATAAATATCAATACTATACATATTAATTGGGAAGTGTATTAATAGGTTTTATTACAGGAATATAGATTTTGATTTAAAATATATTTTTTTACAAAAATTACATGTCTGTGATGAATGAGCTAACGCCAAAACAAACCATGCTGTGTAATACTAGATACAAAAAATGGATTACAAATGAAATTATCAGTGAGATGAAAAAATGAGATAACTTATTCAAACGTTTTAAATATACCAAATATAGTGTTGAATGAAAGAGTTATAAGGTAATTAGAAATAGAATTACTAATATGATTAGAGATGAAAAAAACTATTTTATGTAAGTAATATTGACTTAGTTACAGGTGATGCTAAATCAATGTGGAAAACTCTAAAAAATTGATAGCTTCTAATTTTGATGAAAGTACATGTAGGAAAATTCAATATAACGGTCAAATTTATACTGATCCAAAGATAATTCCTGGAATATTTAATGGTTGTTTCATAGATAGCATTCAACAACTTGTAAATAGTATTAATACACCTCAAAGTGCAATTACAAAGAAATGATAATGAAGTTTCCAAATAAAAGTAGTCCTAATGAAGCTGATATGTCAATGATAAAAGAATGCTTTGAAAGTGTTTGATAACCCTTGATCAATAATCATTAATTGTTCACTTAAAAGAGGTGTAATCCCAAGTAAACTTAAGATTACTACAATAGTACCATCAAAGTTCTCAATACTAAGTTCATTGAAGAATTTAGACCAATAAACACAATGTCAAGTGAAGCAAAAATCTTAGAATTTATAATATATAATAAACATAACATAATAATATATATAAAATAAATATATATATATATATATATATATATATATATATATATATATATATATATATATATATATATAAAATAAAATATTACAGGCTACATATCCTGCATTATACGAAATCACATAGCTGCCCCTAGACACTCCCTTCTTACTGTTACCCTCATAATCACTTTCATTGTTATTAGTAATGATATTGTTATTTCTATCATTATCATCAGCCTTGTTGCTACTATCATTATTAGAAGGTAAATCATCTGAATTTACATTATTCTCAACATTATTATTATTATCAAAAGTATTTTCAATTATTTCGTCCAATTTTTTACTCCAATTTTCCTTATTAACATTACTGCCTTCAAACGATGCTCAGGTCTGCCTTAATGATCCTAATAATTCCCCTGCTGTCACATTAGATCCTTTTGGAGGTGTTGCAAGTGAGTAAGAGCAGATTATAGTCCTCTACTTTCTTCTTATACCTTTCATTTGATGCTAATATAGCAGTACAAATTTGTGAACATCTATAAACATAAAAAACAAAGTTTCAATCAAATTTTAAACTTGATATTTAAGATCTTATTTGCTACAAAGTAATTGCATGATTTATTATCAATTCATTTATCTGTCTAAATTCATCATTACTTCTTCTCATTGTAACCACTTCCTTTGCAAAAAAAGGTTTTTTTCGAAATTGCTCAGTAACTGCGAAACACAAGCCATCGAAGAAATATTCACTTTCATAACAAGAATATTCGTTTGTGCATTGATTATCTGTAACATGATAAAAATTTTATAATACTATTTAAGTAATGATTTATATTTCACTTCTTATCGTAACTTTCAAATTCATATCAATTTTTATGTGACAAACTAATTCCAATTTCAATTTATATATGATAAAGTAATAATACTGTCCAACTCCAATTTTTACGTAATGGTTGAGATTCTAAAATTCTTTCTATACAATGAAAAGAAAACTCAGGCACATTACTTGTCTCAAGCTCAGTCATCTGAGGCTCATTGCTTGCCTTCGGCTCATTACTTTTCTTGGGGCCAATAACTTCGATTAGAAATTGATTAACGGTATTTGTCTCAACATTCAAGCTACGGTCATTATTAATAATGTCGTCAACAATATCAGAAGTATCTAGAGAAACATCTGACAACAAGCTGTTATTATTTTGGTTATCATTATAAGTTGTATTCAGTTTTGGCTCTGCTTTCTTCCGCAAATGAACTTTTTGGTAGTCATACACGTATATACTACCATCCGCTAATACTGTCCGATCACTTTTTATCACATCTTCAGAATTGAAATGCAATTTTCATATATAATTGGTAGCTTTTAAATCTTGGTCAATAGCAGAACTCCACTTCTTACGCATTTCAGAATCCTGTAGAAAAAATAATGACTTTGTTGAATCAACGACAAATAAGACTATAAATTTTTCAAATATTATTTAACGCCAAAATTTATAAAACAAATATTTATTAACAACACTAATTCCCAGGACAATTTTAAGGTTACTTACTTTGGGTACTTTAAATAAAGCCACTTTTCCTATATTTCCATTTGCCTTTCTGCCACTAAGGCACAGAACCTTTCTACCACGAACAGCACAACACCTTCCCATTTTTTTATTAAAACTATTTTTAAACAAATAAATTTATAATTAATTATAATTTCAAATTCGCGCGTATTTAAGTCTGATGGACATCTGTACGCCTTGAACATTGCGCAGCCCAGTGGTAGAAAAGAGAACTATGATCTAGCTTTGATATTGTGTAGGGGTGTTCATTTAAAAAATACATCGATATTTTTTGCGATGCATCAATCGGAAAGGATGCATCGATGTTATTCGATATATCGGATTGAAACATCGATGTTTTCGATGCATCGCTTAAAATATAAAGGAACAATAATATTGAGTACGGATTCAGATGTAACAGTGTCCCTCGATTTATCAAAATTTATATTGATATTTTAATAATCTTTTTTTTAGGAAGAACATAAAAATATTACAATTTTAATCAAGTTTAGTCATGTAGGTAATTAGAATTTATAATTAACTTAAATATCCCAGTACTTTCTTTCCAAACTTTGGAGAAATAAAATTTTATTTACTCGCTTTTCTTGTATTCTGGTGCGTTGTTGATTTAAAACTTGTGAAGCTTTAGAAAATAGCCTTTCGGATGGTACGCAGCTGGCCACTATAGTTAAATATTTATAAGCACTTTTAAATAATTGAGGAAATTGTTGTTTATAATCATCCCACACTTCTAAGGGGCGTTCCTTCAGTCTGCTTACCGGTGTTCGTAAATATACAGATAACTCGTCCGAAATACAATCTTCGTTTTTATTGTTTCCAATTTTTATGTACTAATTTGTGATGGTCACTCCAAAAATCTTCTGACACTTTGTCAGACTCAGATTTATCTGAATCTGACTCCACATTGTGCCTGTCGTCAAGCAAGGCTTTTTCATTATGTCCTTAATTTTTTGCACGGCATTTGAGCAAGCTATTGGGTCTTCAAAATGTAGTTTTTTAAATCGAGGGTCTAATATAGTACCAATAAGCAAAGTGAATAAAGTCATATACAGCCTTGTCAGTGCAAATTATTTTATTATTACGTGATGTGATATTATTATATTATTCTAAATAATAAAAATTCAATTGTCAATGACTTCGATGTATTGAATTAAATACATCGATGCATCGTAAAACATCGAATATTATCGATGTATCGAACGGATCCGATGTATCAAATGGTAAATATCGATGTTTTCGATGCATCGATGTATATCGAGCATCGCTAATATTGTGTCCATAAATACTACGGAAAAACCCATACCGTTCGGACTCCTTATATCTATACTTCGTGCTTGAAAGGGTCAAGAAATTTTAACCTCACTTTTATCATGTGCCTCACAGCAAACTAATTTATCTTTGTCAATAATCAATTTCTCTTGATTTGCACATCTTGGATGGTAGCTTGTTGAACAATGTACACAATCCAGAGCATATATGACTCTCTTTTTACAGTGTTTGCACACTTTTTTAGTATTTTCAAGACCTTTACTTCCGCTCGTTGCCATAACCTTACTTCGATCAGATCTACATTCTGACTAGCTGCGAAAGTTGATAGTGAATATAGTAAATTGCTTACCTTGAAGTAGATATCTTATGCATTTAGTTGCACTCTAAATGACTATACGTTCCTGTTCATAGGTACTGTATTTACGTGAGTTTGTGACAACTCTCATGAATAAAGAATCAACGGTTTCCATTGGTTACCTTTGAATTGTTGAATAGCTTGTTCAAAGCACTTCAGAGTTATCATGCTGACCTTCAGTAGCTTTTGTAGCATGTTTTGTAGTTGTTTGTTTCAGGCTGCTTCTCTGATAGTCACTTCTTGAATTACTTCATGTTGATCGTATTGGGCACTATTGTCGTGAAACATCTCTTTGTTTGGTTTGGCTTCGTCTCTTAGTAAATACATTGTGTGGGATGATTGTTTTTCAATTTTTCTTCGTCGGGGGTCACCAATTTATAGTGTGTTAGTGTTTTCTTCTATGTTATGCGTGAAAACACAGCCTAACTCTACTTACAAGCCGTGAACATAGACTTGGCAACGCCGCATCAGCTCATTCCGGTAGACCGATCGATCTTCGAACATCGGTCTACTGCATGTTAATAATTGCCTTTTCAGAAAAATTTCAGCGAAACGGTACTTTGTATCGAAAAATAGTTTTAACAAAAATTGTAGATTATAAAATTATCTATAGAAATTAATAATACACTTTTTTCTAAGAAGAACTATGTCTGAGTTATAGCGATTCAAATGTTGTTTTTTAGTATGTACACTAACAAGTTCACTTTATCAATTAGAATTGACAATATGCTATAAATTTCATTATTTTTCATTCTCAGGTGAGAGTAAGTTTAATGCGTCAATTCCTTTAAACCTTTATTGAGATGTGTACAGTAATTTGGATGATTGAATGATTCTGATATCATATTTGTAACGAACAAGCAAATTTTCCAATTGAGGCCATCTAGTTAATTTCAGTTGTAAAATGCATTTTAAATTATTAGAAGACAGTTTATTTTTATTGATAAAATCATTTACATGTATTGATTTACATTTACATTTACTGAATCTACTTAAATCTGATTAATTATTTGTATACTGTTTATTTGTGAACATTCAGTTACGTTTGATGGAAAATCTAGAGTGTAAAAAAATGCTGTTATTTTCAAAAAATTTTATATTCCACGATTTACATATTAAAATCTTTAATAAATGGATGTTAAATCAACTAAATTACAAATTGAAACTGAGTTTTCAAAGGCTTCATTCAATTTTTCACAATGTCCCTTCAATGCTATGGTTCTTGCAGCTGGATCTTTTCTTTGAGCGTGGACTGTTTTTTTATAAGTAGGGGAAAATTTGGAAAAATGCTTGGCACTGCATTCAAATTGAGTTTAACTTGAGCAGATATTTTCTCGTTGATGCATCTGGCAAACGATGAATACCTTCTCTAATAAGTACGTACCCTGTGGAAAATGTTGGGCACAAACTACAGAATATTTTGTGGGGGTCCATGATGCCCTAGGAATATTTTTTAGTCATTGGTTCATTAGATTTTCATCCTATGGAAAACGAAATACAGAAGACTGGAGGTAAGTTTTATAGTTCGACTTGCATCCAGGCACACAGCAATGACTTGGCATTTTTGTGCTATTATCAAGAACAAGACCTATAAGAGATTAGTTCTAAATAACTACTAAATCTAACAAAGGGTAAGTAACTCTACTAATCACAAAAAAGGAACAATTCTAGCAATTAATGCTTTTGTTAATGTCTGAACTACTCAGTCAAAACATCAGTGATAGGTAGCTATTTACATACAATTTTAAAAGGTATTCCTTAGTGTATTGCTGAAAAAAACACAGTAGCACTTTCTACACACTATACATCACACAATAGCACAACAACTAAAACGCGGTCTTTTGTTTTTACACAATTATGAGATGGAAAAGTTAGGTGTTATTTCTACCTCTCCTGGTATAACCAAAAAAAAGCACAATTTAAAACACAACAGATATTCCTGTTTATATACGAAATTTGCGGAAAATTTCTTTTGGTTTTTCTCCACAACTTCAAACAATAGCACTTTTCACAACTTATTTTTGGATTTGAATGTTATTTCTCCCGTTAAATAGCGATTTATTCAGCAGCAATGAACAGAAACCATTACAACGCCATTACAGCGTCTCTACTATGGGTCTTGCTTGGATGTTGCCAGATTTCCTAGTTCATGGCTTGTAAGTAGAGTAAGGCTGTGCCACGACCACCTTTACTACAGGCCATGAAGAGCGTAGTCCCTCGGTGTTGCCAAATTGTGCTTAGTTGTATACTATCCTAGTCGTATGTTCCAAGCTTTCAAGCATTATTTCAACTATTTTTGGATATTGTGAACAAACAATGAATATTATTAGTATGTATAATATATAGAATATTATATTGGGTATTGTGAGCACATATTTCTGTAACAGAAAACTGTAAAACATTTATTATTGCAAGAAAACAACGATGTTTTCGATAAAGCCCCAGTGCGAAAAAATACCTCTATTAGTCAGTGGGATTTATTTACATGAAAAGTTGCCCAACCGAATTCATTAAATTATTTGAGAGAATAGGAACCTTGAAAGAAACGCTGTAGGAATTACTCAAATTGAATTATTTACCTTAGTATAAATACATATTATATTTCTGATTAGAGCAACCAACAAACTACTTTACGAAAGTATTGAGCTTTCTTCGTTTATTTTTTGATTCAGTTTTCTCGTGTCCGGCTTCATTATTTTTTTTGTCTAATCATTCAATAAGATATTCGAAAAAATGGAACACAGCATGTTCAGAATATTTTTATTGTCTTCATCACATAAACAGCAACAACAAAAATCTTTAAGGACTCATCCAATGACACTCTTAAAATGGTGAGATTACACAAAATTGCTTTCTTGTGTATATTATACAAAAAGGCACGTTCAAGAGAAATACCTTCAATAATTTTTTCAAATATGGAACACATGTGAAATAAGACATTTTTAATTAAATCTATAGGTATATTCAGTCCTCCCCGTTGCAAATAATTAAAATATTATCAATAATAAATAAAATCATAGCTTCCAAAAATTCTGTTTTGAGGAAAGTTTGGATTTCGAAAGAATGTGTTATTTTTAGTTAGATTTGTGAATAGCGATCTGTTTATTCGATGGTTATCGGTAATAAATAGGTTAGAAAATATGCTTATTACTATAAATAAACTCACCTATCCCAAGCTTGAAACTTACTGAATCATATACGGAATACCTATCCTCTGCATTATATTTCACGAACAAATTATTTGTAAGTAATCCGTACTCAAAACACAACACAAATTCGATTCGATTAAATCGGTACACACAAAACACTTCGTTTTTTATGATTATATAATTTGATGTTATGTTATCCACAAAATATCAACACTAGCACGTAAATAACACTATAGAGAATTGATGAATAGAGAATTAGAACTGAAATCGTAAAATATTCTACTTAAAACTACGAAAGTCTTGAACAACACGAAATTGATTTCGTTTCACTGAAATTTGTAAACAAACTAAACACTTCGTTTTTTAGTGTTTGATGTTGAGATTTCAACAAATTATCAACATCACCACTTGTAATACACTGTACACTATTGAAAAATATAGTATTTATACCGAAAGCTCAAATTATTCAACTTCAAATTGCGAAAGTTTTGGGAAGCGTCCTGTTTGCTCTACAAGAAATTGCGGGAATATATGGCAACGTTATGACATATGTCAAATATTCATTTCATGACCTGTAGTAAAGGGGGTCGTGGCTGTGCGTGAAAATATTAAACGACAATTGTATTGAGAATATATATTTATGATTATTCACAAGGAACGAACTTTTTGAACACGTGGTTATTGTTGTTACTCGATAGAAACGAGAGTGACAGATTGTTGAACATAGAAGTAACTGATAGAGAAGAGCTCTGTGACCACAGCCACGGCCAACTTTAGTCACAGAACATACAAGGGTATGTTCTGTGACTTTAGTACAGGCCATGAAATAAATATCTGCCACAGAGTCGAAGTGATCTAACAATCCCGCCGTTAGTTGAGCTGGTATACTAATGCAAATAAGACGCTTCCTAAAACTTTCGCAGTTTGAAGTTGAATAATTTGAGCTTTTGGTATGAATTCTATATTTTTCAATTGTGTACAGTGTAATACATGTGTTGATGTTGATAATTTGTTAAAATCTCAAAAACAAACTAAAAAAAACAAAGTGTTTAGTTTGTTTACAAATTTCAGTGAAACGAAATCAAGTTTCTAATAAGTATATTTTCTAACCTATTTATAACCGATAACCACCGAATAAACAGATCACTATTCACAAATCTAACTATCAATAACACATTCTTTCAAAATCCAAACTTTCCTCAGAACAGAATATTGGTAATTGTGAAACATGGTGAAATGATCTTCCGGGCTGAGCCTAAAAGATTTCAGAATATTGGTAAGCAGTGATTTTATTTATAATATTTTAATTATTTGGCACGGGGAGGACTGAATATACCTACAGATTTATTTAAAAATGTTTTATTTCGGATGTGTGCCATATTTGAAAAAAATTATCAATGACATTTCTCTCGAACGGGCCTTTTTGAATAATATAGACCAGAAAGCAATTTTGTGTATTCTCACTATTTTAAGCGTGTCATTGAAAGAGTCCTTGAAAGATTTGTATTGTTGCTGTTTATGTTGTGAAGACAATGAAAATATTTTGAACATGCTCTGTTCCATTTTTTCTAATATCTTATTGAATGACTACACAAAAAAAAATAAAGAAGCCAGACACGAGAAAACTGAATTAAAAAATAAACGAAGAAAGCTCAATACTTTTATAAAGTAGTTTGTTGGTTGCGCTAATCATAAATATAATATTTATTTATACTAATTAAATAAATTCAATTTGAGTAATTTCTACAGCGTTTCCTTCAAGGTTCCTTTTCTCTCAAATAATTCAATAAATTTGGTTAGGCAACTGTTCATATAAATGAATGCCACTGACTAATAGAAGTACTATTTAGGCAGTGGGGGATTTATGGAAAACATCGTTGTTTTCTTGCAATAATAAATGTTTTACATTTTTCTGTTACAGAAATATGTGCTCACAATACCCAATATAATACTCTATATGTTATAAATACAAATAATAATTCTTTTATTTTCTCAATATACAAAATGAGTTGAAATAATGCTTGAATGTTTGGGAACAACCGACTAGGAGAGTATACCACTCATGTCAATTTGGCCACACCGCCGGACTACGCTCTTCATGACCAGTAGCAAAGTTGGCCGTGCCACAGCCTAACTCTACTGACAAGCCATGAACCAGGAAATCTGGCAACTTCGAAGCAAGAGCCATAAATAGAGATGCTGTACGGGCGTTGTTATGGTTTCTGTTCATTGCTGCTGAATAGATCGCTATTTAACGAGATAAATAACATTCAAATCCAAATATAAGTATTGAAAAGTGCTATTGTTTGAAGTTGTGAAGAACAAGCGAAAGAAATTTTCTATATAAACAGAAATATCTGTTGTGTTTTAAGTTGTGTTTTTTTGATTTTAACTCGAGAGGTAGAAATAATACCTAACTTTTTCCATCTAATAATTGTGTAAAAACAAAAATCCGCGATTTAGTTATTGTGCTATTATGTGATGTATAGTATGTAGAAAGTGCTACTGTGTATTTCAGCAACAGACTAAGGAATACCTTTGCAAATTGTATGTAAATAACTACCGATTACTGATGTTTTGACTGAGTAGTTCAGACATTAACAAAAGCATTATTTGCTAGAATTGTTCCTCTTTTGTGATTAGTAGAATTACTTACCCTTTGTTAGATTTAGTAGTTATTTAGAACTAATCTCTTATAGGTCTTGTTCTTGATATCAGCACAAAAATTAACATGTCAAGTCATTGCTATGTGCCTGGATGCAAGTCGAACTACAAAACTTACCTCGAGTCCGGCGAACCACCAGTTTCTGTATTTCGTTTTCCATAGGATGAAAATCTAATGAATCAATGGCTAAAAAATATTCCTAGGGCATCATGAACCCCCGCAAAATATTCCTAGGGCATCATGGACCCCCCAAAATATTCTGTAGTTTGTGCCAAACATTTTCCAGAGGGTGCACTTATTAGAAAAGGTATTGATCGTTTGCCAGATGGATCAACGAATGCAATATCTGCTCTAGTTGTACTCAATTTAAATGCAGTGCCAAGTGTTTTTCCTTATTTACCCCTATTTATCAAAAGATCCAGTTCAAAGAACCATAGCATTGAAAGAACGTCGTGAGAAATTGAATGAAGCCTTTGAAAACTAAGATTCAATTTGTAATTGGATGTTGATTTAACAGCCAATTATAATAGGAGATTTCAATATGTAAATCGTGGAATATAAAAACTTTTGAAAATAACAGCATTTTTTTTACACTCTAGATTTTCCATGAAACGTAACTAAATGTTCACAAATAAAGAGTATACGAATAATTATTCAGATTTCAGTAGATTCAGATATGCATGTAAATGTTTAAATGATTTAAATGTCTCCTAATGATTTAAAATGCATTTTACAGCTGCAATTAACTAGATGCTCTCAACTGGAAAATTTGCTTGCTCGTTACAAATATGATATCAGAATCATCTATTCAACTATCCAAATTACGGTACATATCTCAATAAAGGTTCAGAGGAATTGACAGATGCATTAAACTGACTCTCACCTGAGAATGAAAAATAATGAAATTTATAGCATATTGTCAAATCTAATTGAAACTTTAAAAACAACTTTTGAATCGCTATAACTCGAACATAGTTGTTCTTAGAAAAGAAGTGTATTATTAATTTCTATAGATAATTGTATGATCTTCAATTTTTGTTGAAACTATTTTTTTATACAAACTACCGTTTCGCTGAAAAGGCAATTATAACATGCAGTAGATGTTCGAAGATCGATCGGTCTACCGGAATGAGTGATGCGGCGTTGCCAAGTCTATGTTCATGGCTTGTAAGTAGAGTTAGGCTGTGGGTGGGGCGTCTCAATATGATCACAGAATAGTAATACTATTCTGTGATATGTTTTGTTTCATCGGGTAACAATGACAATTTCCTAAAATCTTACAGTTTGTCACTGGTCACTGAACAGGAAATTGAAAGATTGAAACAGTGGTTACTTTATTACCGTCGTTAATTTTTCAATTTGTTTCAAGGGTATCACGAGGCCAAAATTACGTTACCTCATCCAAAATCATAGGTACTCATAATTAATTGTTTCACATCGCAGCTGACGAAATTTTCATCATCAATAGAATGTGTTACTCGGTTGCAAACAAAACTATTACCTGAACGTGAAGATTTGGTCTTATTGAATTTAACACACTTTCAGCGTTGGCAACAGACCCAAGATTCAAGAATATCCATTTTCAACGCGAAAATGCACTAGAGAGGGCAATACACATGACAGTGTCAACCAGTGGGTCTGAATATGAACCCGTCAACGAAGATTTCGATTTTGGTTTACATCACAAATACTCGCAATTAGCTAAAAGTGATGTGCTTCCACAAAAGCCAATGAAGTGCCAATTTATCCCACTGGTTGATTGAAGTATTTTTTATGCAGTGGGGCTTGAATGAAAACACCTTTGTGTACTGGCTTTCTGTTTTACATTTAATCGTAGGAATCGTGCCTTCAATTCATATATAATATTCTATATGATATAGATGTCAATAATATTTCGAACTTGTTAAAAATATACAGAAAAAAATTGAAATAATCATAAAGGTTTTGAAACTTCGAGAACAAACCGACTAGGAAAGCTACATGAAAGGTTACATGATCACCATGTAAAATTTGGAAACACCGTTAGATGATCCTCTTCATCGACTGTTTAGAGTTGGTAGTGTCAGTACAAAGTGGAAAATGTTAGGACAAAATTGAAATGTTCAACAAATTAGAATTCAAGATGTATTATTCCATGAATTTCATTGTTCTATATGATCAGAGTATTCCTTTCTCGTTCCAGTAAGTACCATTTTGCTAATGGTAAATAATTCAAGTGGCACATCCTGTACATAATCAGAAAAGACTCTTTGAACAGAATTCTGATTTTGTTGTGAAAATCTTCTTTCATTTTGGGTAACTCCATTTGAAATTCTCGAATTTTCTGAAGCTGAAATTAAAATGAAACTTCAAACATATATATTTAAAATTTTAAGCAATAACAGGCTATTTCCAATGTTGACCTGGAAAGTAGCATTAGAATCAGGATTATCTGAAACATCAGTTCCAAGAATATCATGGAAACGCAAGTTTCATCCAGACTTATTTTCTATAAAAGAGACTGATTTTCATCGAAGAGTGGAGTTTTGTCAATTCATTTTACTTCGGTCGTAAGGAAATTTTCTTCTTCTGATTTGAAAAGTAACGTTCAATGCAATCATTTGTTGAACGTGTCGTAACTGATGAGTACCTTGTAGTACGAAACAGTAACTGTCTTACGCTTTCAATAAATGTAGGCATCGATTTCAATATTTTCCAACATTTATCCCTAGAAGGATAATGGAGACATCGCATTGTTCATGTTTCACATGACTAGCTCTGCTATAATGCTCTTTCAAATAATTTGTCAAAAAATTATCGAAAGAAAGTTATAGTATACCTTGATAGCGAATATCTATAAGTGCGATAATACTGCACAAGAACTACAGGATTCTTTTTCTTGTTGTAAATTTCTGATATGTTTTGAGGAATGACAATAAGCGTTCCTACAACCACAACCTGGATGGCGCATTACTTCATCAAATTAGATGAAATTGTTCAACAAACTAGAGTTGGGAAATGTAGTATCTTCGTAACCGCAAGATGGCGCATTTCTTCATCAAATTAGATGAAATTGTTCAAACAACTAGAGTTGTAAAAAGTAGTATCTTAATTGATAAGGACGTGTGAAACTTTCAATGTTAGATGCATTTATGTGTTTTTCATTGATTCCTACGATTTGTCGATTTTTACCATAGTAGCCTGAATTTATTTCAATATAGTAGTTAAAAGGAAGCTCATACATAGTTATCTTCAACTTATTGTTAATTACTCATTGTATATAAATTTCTGTCGATATCAATATTTCTCTATTATTGTACTTCATATTACTCGCGTACTTCTATCGTAACTTTGAATGCCTAATAGCGCAAAACCGGGTGGCCGTGAAAAGCCACTCGCTTCAACAAAACCTATGACTCATCAATGATTCATCTGCCTCGGGATTAACCATCCGAAGCAAAACTAGAAAATCACCAATGAAATCAACCGGCACTGTCTTTCCGAAAAATTCTGAATGTATGTCGTCTATGTCGTCCATCAACTCTGAATCATCGTCTTTGTCAAAGGGCCAGTAAAAAGCTCCACCATATTTCGTTATGTTATACGTAACATACCCAACGAAATCAAGATCCAACGGGAATTCTACAGAATTCCCCGAACAACATATTAAAGACTACCTCACTTACCTAAAGGTCAATTTTACTGAAACGGCACTTGTACAGTGCAGATCTCCAATTTCCAAAAAACTCTCCAGAACAGATTTAATTACACAAGAGTAATTAAATCTGTCCCTGTCGATTATACAATCGACGAAATCACTGAGTGCCTTAACCAGCAGAACATTGAGTTCTTAAAATGCTGGAGAATTACCTCTATGGCCACAAACCGACCTACGACACTCATCAGAGTGATTACTCATTCTAAGATTTCGATCGACTTCCTCCTTCTCAAGGGCCTTCGTTTATACGAACGCAAACTTGAAGTGGAACCGTCGAAAGTTCCCACTCCTATTCAAAAATACAGTTCGACGTGTTCGAAATCCGGACATGATCGTACAGAATGCGAAGAAAAGCCAACATGCCCCACTTGCGGTAATTCGCACAAAAATTCCATTTGCCCTAACCAAAAAAATCCTACATGCTCCAACTGCAAATGCAACCACCCCGCCTGGGACCTGAAATGCCCCAAACGTCGCGCTCCCCCGGCGTAGCCAAAACAGGCAGCGCCCGTTAAAGTTCTGAACGACTCGAATTGTACGGACGATGTAACTATCAAGAACTTCGTCCGCGCCAACGCCATTATAAGGATTATAATTCAAACCTTATTAAACGTCTTCCCGGAAAAACGGGAACTCATTGCGAAAACTGTAGCGGAATCATCTCGCGCATTTCTAAACCGCACTACAGTAATTAATTACTGTGGGGGTAGTATTTCGATCTCCCTCCAGGCGATCGAAAAATTATTAACGCCTTAAATTTATCCAACGGAATACGAAACGCGATGAGCTTTGTGTTGGGAACAATCAACGTTTGTGGCCTCCGTCGTAAGCGGCATCTCCTAAAAGCACTTCTAACAGAGCACAATATCTCCATACTACTTTCAATAACTGAAACTAGGATGAAATATGATCTCAAATTTTCAAATTATAACACATATCAGCGCAATGATTACCTCGGAACTATCCGTGGCAGAGCGTTATTAATACACAATTCTCTACACTCTATACATTTCAAAGTTCCAGATCAATTTTCGAACATAGAGTGTGTAGCTTCGAAATTTTCAATCAATAACATTTTAGTCACTGTTATTACTCTTTATCATCCCCCCAACGAACGTTTACCAGACAATTTCTTTGAATTCATTACAAGTAATCCCCACATCATTCTTCTCGGCGATCCTAACGCTAGGAATATTTAATTTGACGACATTTCCACTAAAAGAAATGGACAAATTATTTCAGAGTGTCTCATAGAATATAATTTATGGCGATGCCCCAATACAAATCCTACTTTTTTCTCTCACGCAGGTATGTCCATAATGGACCACATAATCATAACGACAGATTTTATCCAATTTTTCGAAGAACCATGTTGTATAGACCAAACTATAACTTCAGAACACCTTCCACTACTGGTTCATTCAAACATTGCACACCCGCCGAATCTACCTCCTACTCTCATTACTATAAATGGCCTGAAATGTCTCGAGGTTGTATGGAGGGTAGTGGATTTAAAGAGGCTCTGGTTTATTCTAGTTTACTTCATATACATCGGCTTACGTAGGGTGATGGATCCTGGGACATCCCCAGGATCAGTAACTTTACAACAGTTACATTACAGTAAAAACAGGCGAGATACCTTGTGAAGGGTATCGAGCCGAAGACATCTAAAATCTAACTATATCTATTTATTTACATTCCCCATTTTATATAATATTATTAAACGATGACAAGATGCTTGTTGTTCAAACAACTAATTGATATGATAACAATTATTTTGTTGATTCGTGTGTGAACATTTATAAACATAGCATCTGATCACGTTTAATAAATAAAGCAATTTATCATTTACCAATATGGACGTGCGGATTTGGAGATATTCAAGGCTCCAGTAACCTACTTAAATTTCCTAATAATCACTACCTTGAAGGGCAGTGCACCTCTCAACGCGAAAAAAAAATTTTTCTGCTATAGTTGAAAAAATTTTTGTAATATATGCAACGTCCATAGAGATTTACAATTTTCTGATTATTTCTACATATAATGTAGATAAAACAAATACATTTACAATATGGAGTGACGGGTGTATATTTATTCGCAATAAAATATTCATTTCCCGCTCCGCAATATACTGTCCGATTTTCACTGCAATATTTGTCTTTACAAACTGAATTTTCGTATTCTTAGCATCATTATTACAATTCTAGCTGAAGAACTTTTTTGTTCTATTCTTATGTACTATTATTTCTCTATTCTTCAACAAAATTTTTACGTTAGGATTCAGATCTTCTATTGCGGTATATGGACCGTTATATAAGGGTTGCAATTGATTCCCTAATTCATTTAGTAAAAGTACCCGATCATCTTTTTCATACCAAATCGTATTAGCTCTTTTGTCATAGCGAGATTTGATTTGATTTTTAGACGATATTAAATTTTCACGTGCATCTTTACAAGCAGTCTGTAGACGATATTTCAGTTCAAATGCTGATTTCGCTGTCGTGGTAATTTCCATTGGTACCACAGTATGTTTTCCTTGTTTGCATTTTTGACAATCTTCACATCTTTGTATGAATTTTTCTATATCTTTATTGATTCCTGGCCAACAAAATTCTTTCCTTATGTTTTTTGTCATTCTTTTTACGCCTGCATGACCTCCTGTAGGTAGCAAATGGTAATCGTTTAGAATAATGAGCCTTTTTTCTTTTTCCTTAACCTCTTTTGGGTTGTTTATAATAGAAATCTTGAGTCTATATTCTCTAATTTCTGATATATATTCCTTCAATTCCTGTATGAATGGAATATTGCATTCGTTTTTCAAAATAAACAATTCTGGAATGTTATATTTTTACATATTTTGTCCAAGTTCCTCAACGTAATACCTAAGTTTACTGCTGATCGGTTATTCTTGTCTATGTATATAACTTTATTTTCCATATTATAAAATAGGTTTCCTATTTTAAAGTCGTAAGACTTATGCGTCCTTACGCTTCCCATTTCGTCCTTATTTAAAGGTACGAATTTAATCGAATGCTTTGGCTCTTTTATCAATTGTACAATACCTGGGTGTTCGACTTTTTCTTCATCCCTAGGTACTATAACTTCCTCAGTCTTTGCTTGTGCTCTTGTTGTCACATAGACTGTACCATTTTCGGCGTTTTCTAAATTCTTCAATTCATCTGAGCTGATTTCTATTCTGGACATTGCGTCCGCAACTACATTGTTAGCTCCTTTGAGGTATTTAATATCAAAATCGAACTCCTGAAGAATTGGTCTAAATTTTGTTAGCCGGCTTGACGGGTTTGTCATGCCAAATAGATATATTAAAGGTTTATGGTCGGTATAGATTTTGAACTTTCTACCGAATAAATATGGTCTAAAATGCTTAACTGACCAACAAATTGCCAATAATTCCTTTTCTATCGTCGAATAATTCCTTTCAGCTGTATTTAAGCATCTACTTGCGAATTAGTCTAGCTTAATTCGCTAGACACAAATTTAATTATTTCACATCGCGGAGGTAATATGATATCCTCGGTGTGTTGACCGTTCGACTGAATGTCAAGGTCGATGTTTTAATTCAAGTGTATTGTTTTCATAGTTTATAATCACATCATATTTATAAAAGAACTTTGACCCTAATATTCCGTCTATAATACATTTAGTCCGCTCTTCATCACCGGTCATGACGGGTATAAGCCCGATAGCTGTTTCAAAATCGAATTTTTCTGCCATTTTTACAGTAATAGAAGATCTTATCTCGCTATTATTCTCAATTTTTACAATATTACTACAATCTCACAATCTTTGTTTCAAAATATCCTTAACCTTAACTACGTGTGAATGAAATTCTGCAATTTGTTTAAGAATTAGGTCACTGTCTGATTTCCCTAACGATGCTAAGTTTATATTTCCTTTCAATTTATCAAATTCAGTTTTGTAGTTATTTGATTTGTATAACTTACGATTTATTGTATCTACGCATCTCCTTCTGACTATAGGGTCGTTCATTATATTTCTGTGGAATACTCGGATTTCCTCTACACAGTTCACCACTTCAATCACTATAGTCATTGTACTTTCCACTTGTCACCCACATGTTCTTTTTTACTCGGTCTTCTTCTTTTCCTTTATCCTGTTAAGCGAGAAGTTGACTGGCAGCAATTTCTTTCCTCACTTTTTCTTCTAGTTTCTTGTTGCATCTCTTATAGATAAACCATATTATCACTGCTGCTATTGCTAATACTCCTATTTCCAGCCATTCTTTATATCCAATGTTGCTTACTTCCTTTGTGGTGTTTGTTATACCACCACTATTTCCCACCTGAGCTATTATAACCTCTTCTTTTATTTCCTTTGAACTTGTGTTTCCCATTTTGGTTCGATGGGCAGGATCGCCATGAAATGTCTCGAGGTTGTATGGAGGGTAGTGGATTTAAAGAGGCTCTGGTTTATTCTAGTTTACTTCATATACATCGGCTTACGTAGGGTGATGGATCCTGGGACATCCCCAGGATCAGTAACTTTACAACAGTTACATTACAGTAAAAACAGGCGAGATACCTTGTGAAGGGTATCGAGCCGAAGACATCTAAAATCTAACTATATCTATTTATTTACATTCCTCATTTTATATAATATTATTAAACGATGACAAGATGCTTGCTGTTCAAACAACGAATTGATATGATAACAATTATTTTGTTGATTCGTGTGTGAACATTTATAAACATAGCATCTGATCACGTTTAATAAATAAAGCAATTTATCATTTACCAATATGGACGTGCGGATTTGGAGATATTCAAGGCTCCAGTAACCTACTTAAATTTCCTAATAATCACTACCTTGAAGGGCAGTGCAGGCCATAAAAACACTGATTGGGGACGCTTCCGTGCAATGATACTTGAAAAGTTCTCACCTCTTCCGTACTTTCGAAACACACATGAAATTGATCAAGTAATCGACCAATGCTCTATTTCCGTGTCGGAAACATATAACGCATGCACCCCGGATAGAACAATATATTTAAATCGCACACCGTTGCCTCCGTTCATACTCAATTGTATCAGAAGCAAAATGCGCTATCGTACATTTCTTAGAACTAGAGACGCTGCTATTAAAGCAGAATACAATCGCTTATCCCCGTTTATACGCCGACAAATTAATCGCTGCAAGAAAGAGAAGTGGTCAGACTTAACGTCTAAACTTGACTTCAGAAACGGTAAAGAGTATTGGCGTCAATTTAATATACTTACAGGTAACAAAAAAAAAAGTCATGCATTCAAAATCACCGGAAAACGCCAATATCATTTGGGTGCCTCTGGAAATAGCGAACATTTTCAAAAATCATCTTTCAAATATTTTCATTACACCGCGAAATCCGCGGTTCGACGGAAGTCATTTCGCGATTCTCGAAGAAAATTTCGAGTATTTCAGAGGAAATAATAATACAATCGTACTGAACGGAGACAACGCCTTCAACACTATAATAGATGCGGATAATCGCACGGTTCTACGACAACTTCCACCGGAGAGTATAGAATTCCTTAGTAAAATCTTCAATCGCTGTCTGGAGTTGTGTTATTTCTCGAACGTTTGAAAAGAAGCTACCACGATACTTATACCTAAACCAAACGGGGACCCTACCAATGCTCATAATTATAGAGCCATTTCTCTACCTACTATTATCGGTAAAGTTTTTGAGAAAATATCACAGGGACGGCTTAGGGACTTTGTTGAGTCAAATAGCATTTTACCTCAATTTCAACACGGTTTCAGAGCCACGCATGATCCTCTATTAAAATTACACTCAGGGTTAACTAGAGCTACTAACTCCGGTGAATGCGCTGTCGCGACATTTCTTGATATTCAGAAGGCTTTTGATCAAGCCTGGCACGCTGGGCTTGTCCAGAAACTTTTGGATATACGTTTACCTTATCGTTTTGTTAAACTAATTCATTCATATCTCACAGAACGCACCATCAGATTTAAAATAAGCAATAGTTGCTCGGGGCCTTTTCCCCCCAAGCTGGCATTCCTCAAGGATCAATAATAGCACTACTTCTCAGTATTATATACACATATTATATCCCAAATCATATCAATGTAAATACACATATCTCCCTTTTTGCAGACAACACAGCCTTATGGACTACAGGGAGAACTACAGTAGTGTGCAGCCGCGGACCTCAGAGGCAACTGAATACGTTCAGTACGTGAGCGAGCAAATGGAGAATTTCACCGAACCCAAGTAAAACTCAAGCTATTCTTTTCCACCATTACAATCAAAGTAAATCACCTGAATTCATAAAAACCTACGTTCAACTGACGTTGTGGCGCGAAAACCTACAACTTCAGTATGAAGTCACTCACTTGGGAATATCTTTTTCAAAATATCATTCATGGAAATCGGACACAGAAAAGGTGTTTGAGAAGGTTCGTAATAGGGCAAACTTACTGTATGCACTCAGAGGCAAAATTCGTGGATGCAATCCTCGGACTCTGCTGAATACTTATAAAACATTTATAAAACTTGTTGCTGCGTACCGACGTTTGCTATGTCTATGATGAGAGGTTATTTTCAGTTCTCATTCTTTTGCGACAGCTTCATCTGTTTCCCTTTCTACAGTAAACTGTATATGTTGATTGTATTCATTAAACTGGAGTAAAAAAAACTCAATATGGTTACTAGGAACAGCACAAATGATGCTGCTTATTTGTGCTGTTCGTAGTAACCAAATTGAGTTTGTTTTACTCTAGTTTAATGAATACAATCAACATATACAGTTTACTGTAGAAAGGGAAACAGATAAAGCTGTCCCATTCTTAGACACAAAAGTAATGAAAACTGAAAATAACTCTTTCAACGTAGACTGGTACAGAAATCCAATGGCCTCTGGAAGATACCTACTCTATTTGTCAAGTCACCCCATTAAACAAAAGGTGAATTTGGTGTTGGTTATGAAGGAACGAATCAGGAAGATATCTCACCCATCTTTGTTGGAAAAAAATTTAAAATCAGTACATGATATATTGGTTACCAATGGTTATCCGGCGGCTTGGCTGTCTAAACTAATTTATAGTACTCCAAGAGGAGTGAATAGTCAAATAGGAGATCGTGTCCGTGACAATGAAAGTAGTCTCCCCCTGCGGTTTGCTGCAGCCTCATCCAGCAATGGATCTTTTACCAGATTTGCGTCGTTGCCCTTGATTTCGAGAGTGATAGGTCCACTAGTGAGACTTTTTCGTGACGAGAGACTGAAAATTGCTGATAGAGATGAGTTTCTCTTGGGTGCGTTGTTCGCATCAGTGAAAGACAAAATACCGCCATTAATAGTACGAGAAGCCTTTTTAAGAAAGAAGAAGCATTGACATTTTGGTCCTTGGACACTCACAGAAAGCAAACAATTTCAGAGATGACCTTATAGTCCCAGAGCCGGCCGAATAAAAGTCATATGGATCACATGAATAATTTTTTGAATATAGACCGAGAAACCATAGAACTAAAGGTCGACACCCCCAACAATGTCTGATTTTGCCGGAATGCAAAATTATTACCTCACTTCCGGTTGAGATTTCAGACATCATCATAACTTATGAGATACATAAAAAAAATTCATGTGAAAAGAAGTTTTTGATAAGCAGAATTGAGTTTACAAAGGTCGACAAGCTCAAAGGTATCGCAGCCGTGTGTCGACCACGATCAAAGGTACTGCTTTCATACTTTTTCTTAATGGATCGAATACATAAATTTTGTTAAACGTTCCTAAAATTAAAACCCCTCTAATTACTAAAGAGAAATGGTTGAGACCTTTCATTTACCCGAATCCCATTGTCTCAAATAACCTTTGCTCTTATACTCAACGTCCCAAAAAGTTTGATTATTTTTATATATTCATCCAATACATAGATAATTCTTTTCTTAAACTTATTCTACAAGCATGAAATCAAATTTAAAAAAATAGTCGACGCTTCTATTCGACACAGAGAAAGTTATTGTCCGATTTCAAGTGATTAAATAACCTTTGCTGTATACTCAACGTCCCTAAATGTCTGATTATTTTTATATATTCATCCAATACATGGATAATTATTTTCTTAAACTAATTAAACAAGGATAAAATCAATTTAAAAAAAATAGTCGACGCTTCTATTCGACACAGAAAAAGTTATCGTCCGATTTTAAGTGATTAAATATCCTTTGCTCGTATACTCAACGTCCCTAAATGTCTGATTATTTTTATATATTCATCCAATACATAGATAATTCTTTTCTTAAACTAATTCTACGAGAATAAAATCAATTTAAAAAAATAATCGACACTTTTATTTTACCCAGAAAAAGTTGTCGACTGATTTTAGTGATTAAATAACATTTGCTCTTGAACTCAACGTCCCTAAATGTTTGATTATTTTTATATATTCATCCAATACATAGATAATTCTTTTCTTAAACTTATTCTACAAGCATGAAATCAATTTTAAAAAAATAGTCGACGCTTCTATTCCACACAGAAAAAGTTATCGTCCGATTTTAAGTGATTAAATATCCTTTGCTCGTACACTCAACGTCCCTAAATGTCTGATTATTTTTATATATTCATCCAATACAAAGATAATTCTTTTCTTAAACTAATTCTACGAGTATAAAATCAATTTAAAAAAATAGTCGACACTTCAATTCGACACAGAAAAAGTTATCGTCTGATTTTGAGTGATTAAATACCCTTTGCTCGCATACTCAACGTCCTTGAATCTCTGATTATTTTTATATATTCATCCAATACATAGGTAATTCTTTTCTTAAACTAAGTCTACAACCATAAAATCAATTCAAAAAAATAGTCGACACTTTTATGCGACACAGAAAAAGTTGTCGACTAATTTTAAGTGATTAAATAGGTATTCTTTGCACGTATACTCAACGTCTCTAAATCTCTTGATTATTTTCAAATATTCATCGAATACATGGATAATTATTCTCTTAAACTAATTCTACAACCATAAAATCAATTTTAAAAAAATAGTCGACACTTTTATTCGATACAGAAAAAGTTGTCGACTGATTTTAAGTAGGTAATAAAATAGCTTATGTTCACGCATTGAATAAATATCAGAGCGCATATACCGATACGTATAATAGCTTTGTATTCATAATGAAACAATATTCAGAATTTTCTCATAATTCAATAAAAACCTACACCTGACGTGTTTCGAAGTACTACTTCTTTATCAAAATGCTGAATTAAGAATATTATTATTGACATATTATTATTAACATTATTTTTGTTAATTCAGCATTTGATTAAGAAGTAGTACTTCGAAAAGCATCATGCGTATTTATTAAATTATGAGAAAATTCTAATTATTGTTATGAATATTAATTTCCTCCAAGTATCGGCCTCGTCAATCATCAGCTTTATATTCTTCAATATTAACATTATTGCTGTAAGGTTTGGTCATTGGTATAACGTCGAAGTCATTATATCGTGAAACATCGACGTGTTCAGTCAGTTTTATTTCAAATAAACTACCTAAGTTTGTTACATTTAATATGTACTTGATATATGTATACTTGTTGTGTTGCTGCATAAGTGCTTGAATGTGTCGAAACGCCATACGATAAATAAATAAATATTTCACGTAAATTTTTTATTTCAATTGCCAGGCAGTCAATTTTTAATGGAAATGTTGTGCTTTTTATGCGGAAGTGCTCACAAAAGTGTCTGATGATCAAATTATCAGACTAGGATGTGTTAATTATATTATTAGGAAATATATTTAAATTGCTACGTTTTGAAATTTGGTTATTAAGTTCATAAAACAGTAAAGACGGCGATGAATGTATAAATTGTACCATTTTAGCGAACCTTTCAATATTTTTTCAAATAGTGAAAAATATCAAAAAATGTTTTCTTCAGTTAATAGTTCGAGTAATATTGAAGATAAAGAGATGAAAGCAACAATTCAGGAGTATACTTGTGAAATGTACGGTATGAAAAATTGCACAGATGCGAATTTTTCGCGATTAATCATTTTTCAAAACAATTTTTTTGCTCTTTCAACATGAGAGGCTTTTTTAAATGGAATAAGAATTTATGATTCGAGTCTAATGCCACCTTTCTGGGAATCATTAAAACAAAAAATCCTCAGAACAATTTATGCGAATGCGATGTAGCAAAATGGGGCAAAAATGTAGGCAAAAACATTGTTTTGTTATGGATTATGAGGAGTGTGGATGGATATGTGATGAAGATAAAATTACGATAACGCCAAAGATGTTTAATGGTAGTCCAACACCGCTTCAAATAGAAGAGGTTATTTTTAATGACGATAACAATGAATTTTACAATAACGATAATAAGGGCAATTTGCAGAATGATGGTGATGATGTAAATATTGATGTAGATTTTATTGACGATAGTTACATGCAGAATTAACGTTTAATCATTGTATGACACTTTTGTATACAATAAAACTAATATATATGTTAACTACGCAAGTTAACATATATTTATTTATATATGTTAATTGTTTAACATATTAATTATATGATGAATTCCTGTCTTTCTCACAGGAATTCTCGGATACAGCAACTCATCACATATTGAATAAAGGATACAGAAATGTATTGTGTGTATGTTAAGTGTTCCGAAAACTATAACACTGAAAATAAATGCAAAGTATTGATTCATTCAATGCGAAAACATAAGCAATTTGATTATTTAAAATCAGCTGACAACTTTTTCTCTGTCGCATAGAAGTGTCGACTATTTTTCTTTATTGATTTTATGGTTGTAGAATTAGTTTAAGAAAAGAATTACCTATGTATTGGATGAATATATGAAAATAATCAGAGATTATTTTATATATATATATATATATATATATATATATATATATATATATATATATATATATATATATATATATATATATATATATATATATATATATATATATATATATATATATATATATATATATATATATATATATATATTCATAATATTGAATTTATTATTCATCACAATATTTGCTTACTCAAATTTTCCCTTTTTGGTCCAGCAAATTGGGAGTATTCTAGTGACGGTAAGTTTTTAGCCAAGCTCCAGTTTAATACATTCTCCATCGTACGATCTGGTTGCATCTCGATTTCTGTATTGTCATTGGTACTCTTATTTCCAGTGTAAATTTTCTGTGATTACATTCCTTCGAAAATCTCTTCAGTTCTTCTTGTCAGAGGTACAATCATATTTTGTTTAGCTATAGCAGTAGTTGGTTGGTAGATCAATTTTTTAATTGATTCTATGGTTGTAGACTTAGTTCAAGAAAAAAATTACCTATGTATTGAATGAATATATAAAAATAATCACAGATTTCAGGACGTTGAGTATGCGAGAAAAGGTTATTTAATCACTCAAAATCAGACGATAACTTTTTCTGTGTCGAATTGAAGTGTCGACTATTTTTTTAAAATTGATTTTATATTTGTAGAATTAGTTTAATAAACGAACTATGTATTGGATGAATATTTAATAGCATTCAGACATTTTGGGACGTTGAGTATACGAGCAAAGGTTATTTAATTACTTAAAATCGGACGATAACTTTCTCTGTGTCGAATAGAAGCGTCGACTATTTTTTTCAAATTGATTTTATGCTTGTAGAATTAGTTTAAGAAAAGAATTATCTATGTATTGGATGAATATATAAAAATAATCAGACATTTAGGGACGTTGAGTATACGAGCAAAGGTTATTTAATCACTTAAAATCGGAAGATAACTTTCTCTGTGTCGAATAGAAGCTTCAACTATTTTTTTCAAATTGATTTTATGCTTGTAGAATTAGTTTAAGAAAAGAATTACCTATGTATTTGATGAATATATGAAAATAATCAGAGATTATATATATTTATACATACATATTTATATATATATATATATATATATATATATATATATATATATATATATATATATATATATATATATATATATATATATATATATATATATATATATATATATATATATATATTCATAATATTGAATTTATTATTCATCACAATATTTGCTTACTCAAACTTTCCCTTTTTGGTCCAGCAAATTGGGAATATTCTAGTGGCGGTAAGTTTTTAGCCAAGCTCCAGTTTAATACATTCTCCATCGTACGATCTGGTTGCATCTCGATTTCTGTATTGTCATTGGTACTCTTATTTCCAGTGTAAGTTTTCTGTGTATACATTCCTTCGAAAATCTCTTCAGTTCTTCTTGTCAAAGGTACAATCATATTTTGTTCAGCTATAGTAGTAGTTGGTTGGTAGGGATGATGAATAAAATTTTCTATTACTGTTCCATTGAGTGCATCAATTTCAATTACTCCTATTTGAGTTGTACGAACGTGATATGGAAAGTTCTTATTAGCCACAGATGGCATTGTCAAAATCTGAAACGTCGACAAAAAATGATTTCGTTGGATACTTCAAACAATAATTTGGCCTATTACACACTATTAGTATTTCAATAGTGTGTCGAAATATGAATTTTGGAAGTCATTACTTAATGGAATTATATTTCAGAGATGAAATACAAAATGATACTGTTTTCCAGATGATAAGGCAACTCAGATGAAAATTTCATTTCATTATATGATCGATACCGTATACTTATTTCTAAGGGCTCAATTTTGTTAGTTGGTTATTCAAGTTTTCAATGAAATTATATACATAAAAACACTGCACTTCAAATATCACAGAAAAAAGCATCATGAAAAATTTATAGTACTCCAATATCACACGCAACACTACATTTCTACACTTTCATTCGACAATCCTGAAGTACCTTGCACAATTTTAATAGTGTAGACTGTAGGCCATCGTAAGCCAAAGTTGTCAAATGAAAATGTGGGAATCTAGGAAACAGTGTTTTCTTGGCCATTTTATTATTGAATGGTTGTAACGCTTACAAAATATTAGAAGCAATTGAATACAGCTGTATTCTTCAATATTATTGAGTAAAATTTGGTATAAAATGATTTTATCACATACAATTTTGATGACGATTTCGAATGATTCGATAATTTGTTGTCTATAAGTATTTTTCATCTAATTCAAGAATTTAATAGATGAAACCAACTTATACTTTGTTTATAATTATTTACAGTTTGAGTTGACTAAATATGGCGCTCAATTGAAAAATTTAATGTAAACTTAAAAATAAAAAAATAAATTTTTTGAATTACAATAATACAAACGTTTCACTTTTATATATGTTAATCTGATGATATCGTTATAAAATTCTCTCATAAACATTCACTTTTGTTAGAAACTATCAATTAAAAATTGAACACCATTTGAGATTAACTTATATAAACACTGTCAATAATTGTTACCAAAAAACTCAAATGTCCCCCGAAGGCTATTAATAGAAGTACAGCACATACAACTGATTCTCTGACCCATTTATCAATGTACGTGTTTCCTGACAAAATGAATGCAGGTCCAGCCACAAACCATAGAGTGCCACATATATTGAAAGGATAGTAAAAATTTGCCTGAAAGAGAATAATGCATTAATATATACTGCATAATTCAAAATCCATATTCTTTCTTTATTTGAATATAGTTTCAAAATTAAAAACATAAGATTCTATTTAAAGATTCAAAATTATTACATTAATATTTCAGCAAATCAGAATATTATGTGTGAAACATAAGAAATACGTATAAAGAGTGAAATATTCTGTGAAAGTATATTCACTATTATTACGGGAATTCAATAATACGTTCCTTTCTAGAACCAAATAAATTTTCAATTTACCAATTCATAAAATTCTTGATGGATTGGTTCCCAAAAGCAATTTTTTGGGATTTTTGGGTTTTCGATGGCATGACTCTCCACTCTATTACTGATATGTGTACCCGAAGGTGCTGAGCAGGTGTTATCTCAACCAGCATACCCTGAAGCGGTTTTGCCTAGAAGGCGTACGAAATGAACAGCGTCTATATATGTAACAATACTGGACATTTACTTTCGGGTGGCTTATTTATGATAGGAAACAACTGGCTATAGAAACCTCGATGAAGATTTCTGCAGGATATATATATATATATATATATATATATATAAAAATGAATTGCTGTGCGTTAGTCTCGCTAAAACTCGAAAACGGCTGAACGGATTTATCTTATCTTAGTCTTGAAATGTTCGTGGAGTTCCAGGGAAGGTTTAAAAGGTGAGAAAAAATCGAATAATTGCCGGGAAAACTCTGAAAACAGCACTTTTCTATTTCCCATACAAACGTTTCTAAATAAAATGTGGAGTTAATATGAACTTTATCGGACTTAACGGATTTATCTTATCTTAGTCTTGAAATGTTCGTGGAGTTCCAGGAAAGGTTTAAAAGGCGAGAAAAAATCGAATAATTGCCGGGAAAACTCTAAAAACAGCACTTTTCTATTTCCCATACAAACGTTTCTAAATAAAATGTGGAGTCTATTTGAACTTTACTACTATCCGATAAAGTTCATATTAAATTATTCGCGTGCGCTTTGGAGGATTTGATGTCGCGTTCCGAAACTAAACAGCGAACGTGACAGAATCGGATAGTCACAAAATGTAATAAATCATCAGTAGTACTGATTTTTAATCAATTTTCAAATTTGCGTAACTTTATTTTAGCTAACTTCAGCTGTTACCGTATCAGACAATTTTTTTAAGTTTGATAAATCCTTAAGTTTGGTCACAACTTGAGTTTCAGAACGCAACCATAATATTTGACAACCACGGAGCTAACCTCAAAACACGGAAAAAAGTTTTCCTATTAACAAAATTGTGTTACTATCATGGTTGCGATATTTTATGAGTACATCTATGTTTGTAAGTGACGATTACCGCTACGTGCGCGAGAATTCTTTTGCTTTTGTGATGCTTTCTGGTAGTGACATTCCAAGTAGTGTGCTCTTTTTTGTTGATATTTTGGTGATAGTGACACTTTACTGTTAAGTGAGCGCGAATTTTCTTCACTTCAATTCATTATATTACGTTACGATGCCAAGGAGAAGACGACCTGACTTAGGTCGTCGCAGTCAGTCAAATGTACGAAGAGCTACCTCACGTGTTAACCGCACTGATGACCGGAGAGAGACAGATCAAGAAAATAGTCGTATTGCTATGTCAGAATTGCGTTCTTTAGAGAGTGGCAATGAAGTAAATAGGCTCAGAATGCAACAAGTTCGTGCACATCAATCACAACAACAGCAAGCACGACATAATGAAATTGAGCGAATCCGCAGACGCAGTGCTTCTGTGATTCTTGAACGAGCTGCATTCCACTATGATCCGGCAATTGATTATTGTGCCGACAAATCTGTAACAATTCACCTCGGAATTAAATATGTGTCCGCCGTCGTTCAGAAATCAAATTGAGAGAATAGTTTAAATTGAATAGCCAGTTAGAATTTTTATATCTTTGTTCCTACATATTTATTCTAAGGGGGTAAAAAATTAACTAAATATTAGCTAACTACAGTTGTTTAATATCTATCAGATTATTTTCATATATATTGATAAATCCTAAGGTTGTTCACAAATTCAAATTCTGAAAGCTATCATAATATTTGACATTTGACAACCAACTAATGTATCGATCTATCCTCTATGACATAGAGTCTATGTCGATCGATACCTCATACAAAGAGTGCATCCTTCTATATTCGTGACTGGCGATTACCGCTACGTGCGCGAGAACTTTCTTTACTTTGGTGATCTTTTGTGATAGTGACATTTCAAATTATGTACTCTTTTTTTGACCTTTTATGATAGTGACAATTTACCTCTAAGTGCGCGAGATCTTTTCTCACTTATATTGTTTACAATTTACAATGCCGGGGAGAAGACGACCTGACAGGTCGTGGCAGTCAATCAAATGTGCAAAGAGCTACCTAAGGATATAATATATTATATAACATTCAGATTGAGTTTCACTGAGTGAAATTTAACATATTAACTAAACGAGTATGTTCTCGGCGGTTATCCCATTATTAAGAGTGATAACTTAATTTCTAAATCAATTTTGAAATGGACGAAATATCAAAATGCATCATTTCTATTTGGAAATTTCTGACTTCAAGTAAAAATTATGCCTTCTGACATTTCAAAATTATTTCAGAAATTGAGGAAGTTCTGATTTAATTTTGAAATAAATTGAAATCAGGAATTTACAATTAGAAATAATTTATATTGATTTTACGTTAATTCAAAAATTAAATCAGAAATTTAGGTATTATTCATCATAAGGGACTAGCCACCTGAAACTTACGTAGAGTATAGTATTTCAATTTCAATTTATTATTAATATACTGCAACTCAACGGCTGGATCGACTTGAGTGAATTTTTGTATATGCATTAATTCGTTTATCCTGATAGCTTGGAATGTCATGGCAGGACAACGTCTGTCGGGTCCGCTAGTATATATATATATATATAGTATCTGAAATTACCCAATTCCATGAAATATAATGGTTATACACTGAGAAGATAGTGATCGTGGAATATTGGTGATGGGAATAAAAGGATACGGAGGCCGGATCAGCGCTTCTGTGGCGGAAAGACCCATATAACTTCAAACCGAATCAAATAGAAATTGTTCAAGAAATTATGAATGAAATCAAACTAATTTCTTCTAGCTGAATTACAACATCCCGTGCCGGTATCTGCTGAAATTCTCACTGGTATTCATATTACAAACTATAATGCTAGTAGTTCTTTTGTTTGTTATATATTCATGAAAATTACTGAAAGTTGCGCCCAAGCAACACAGTTGGACAACTCTCCTAGGTTAATAGGAAGGATAAAGTAAGCAGTCTTACATAATAATAATAATAAGACATTCATTCCCAACAGATATACATCCAATTACAGAGAAAAAATTACAAAAAAAATTACAATTCACAAAAAATTGCAAAATTGTACATAAATAATAATAAATAAGAAAAGAAGTTAATAAGAAAAAAAAACAAAAATAGGGAGTATAAGCTAATATATACAACGAAAAAATTAATTCAAAATAAATTGAAATAGTATTGAACAATAACCAGATAACTAAAAACAAAAATGAAATATTGTCCATTACAAAGTTACGTATGGTCAGCAGAAGTTGACCATTTAGTAACGAAATATGTTTGATAAATAAAAATAAAATTAAAATCGATTGCGTTAGTATTATCTAGTAAACTAATAAAATAACTAAAATTAAAATAATATTTATAACTAAGACATATGTGGACAACAGAAGTTCAGGAAAATATCACGACATCCCAATGCGCTGTTCTGAGTGGCATGCCAAGATAACTGCTAGCCGATCAAAATAGATATCACATCGACCGCAACAAACATCATAAAGATTACATATAAAATTGATAGGAGAACGTGACATAACATTTGATCTGCTGTAAGTGACAAAAAATGTATTATTTCGCCTCAGATCAGGCCTTGGTACGCGAATATTTATTTTGCTGAGAAGAAATGGTGAGTCAATCGAATTGTGCAAAATTTTGAAGAGAAATGTTAGGCCGAACCGTTCACGCCTCAAGTTCAATAATTCAATTCCCAAACTATCGGTTAGGATAGAATGGTCGAAGCCTCTAGAAGGATATTGCCCATAACATCTGAAGTACATATACTTCAACAATTTCCTCTGAAGTGCCTCCAAGTCGACAATAGAATTAATGTACACAGGAGACCAAATTATAGACGCATATTCCAGTTTACTGCGAATAAAGGAGTAGTAAAGCGTTTTCATAGTGTCAAGATTAACAAAGTTGCCCCAATTTCTAACCAAATAACCCAGCATCCTAGAAGCAGAAGCCGTAATGCAAGTTATATGTTTAGAGAAGGACAGCTTACAGTTGAAAAGTACCCCCAGATCCTTAAACTCAACACATCTATCTAGAATTTGACCTTCCAATGTATAACTATGATGAATTGGAAACAATTTCCGAGAAAATGATACAATTTTACATTTACTGATATTCAGTTTCAGCCCATTGCTGTTACACCACAAATTAACAGCGTCAAGGGAAGACTGTAATCTGACACAATCATGACGATCGTTAATAGCAGCAAATATTTTCAAATCATCTGCAAAAAGCAGATGCATGCAGTTAAGCTGTGAAGAGAGATCGTTTATATATATAATAAACAACAATGGACCCAAGTTGGACCGCTGTGGCACACCAGACGAGGCAGAATAGAGTGCAGATTCATTACCACCATGTTCAACATATTGGAAACGATCCGAAAAATATGACTGCATCAAATTCAACAACTGTGATGAAAAACCTATAGCCTTCAATTTTGACAACAGTATTCTATGATCGATCTGGTCGAAGGCCTTCTGGATATCTGCGTAAATAACATCTGGCCACGGTCATTTAATGTTTCTGACAAGGAATGAGTAATGCATGCCAAATTAGTAACAGTTGATCGATTCTTCATAAACCCATGCTGGTGTGGTGAGACAAGTGTGCGAACTGAACGGTATATAGAGTTATATAGAATGATTTCAAATATTTTAGCAAAATTGCACAAAATTGCTCTGGGTCTATAATTAGTTATAAGAGCAGCATCACCGGATTTCAAAACTGGACAAATTTTTGTAACTTTCCAAATCTTTGGAATAAGCATATTTCTTGAAATAATATTGAAAATTAGGGATAAAGGTTTAGCGAAAGAATGAATACAGTCCTTAACTAAAAAACTAGGAATATGAACAACGCCAGATGTAAATTTATTTTTGATAGGCCTATTCTTTTCTGCAGTTCTTCTCCCCAAACGAAGCACTTTGATGTCATCCACTTTTAACGACGGTATCGCCAATTTACACATGTCGACGACATCAACTCTATCAGCAGATATTCGTTCCTGAGATGACGCATGATTCTGCTCAGCTAATCCAAACCCAATTATGTTGGATTTCCTTTTCTCCCTCTCGGACATCTCCTGGACAACTCCCTCGACGATAGTGTCATTAGTTGCAGGGGAGTTGGATGCTGAACGCAGTCTGCCGATTTCATCCTGAATACTCGAACAGCAGATTTAATTTCTTTGAACTCGGAATTATAGGTATTAAAGATCTTCTCTTCAAAACTATTGAACTTATCATTAATGTCCAATAGCATTTTTTTGAAGTCTCTGAGTTCGGCAATGTGCAATTGTTGCACAGGATTTTGATAGATTTCGATTTTTTGCGTGTAATTCGCACGTCATCTGCGTTGAGTCCCACACAACCCAGGTGAACCTCAGATTTACAGCCATCGCAAGCATCAGACAGCAACATAAGAAAATAAGAGAACTACAACTATTATCTACGATCAGAATGGTCATTCTGATCTATGCATTAATGGTATACAGTGGCTAAAAACAACACTAAGTAATCAGATTGAACTTGACTACTAGAAAAAACCTCACAGTGATGAATTATGTAAATTCAATAGGTCATTCATTAAATTATCAGACGTACATACCAGTGGTTATACAAGAAACTTTCATGACATTTCAGAAATATATTGGATAATGACGTTATTTTTGTAGTATAATTTGAAATCTGGGATTAAGAGTGAAGATTGAAATTATTGACTTATTTTCACGAGTTAACATACAAAATTTCATCGTTTTTATCATCAGTAAATCAAATGTGAAAAACTAAAACACAAAATATGAAAAATAAAACACAAAACATTTTTTAAAAAATTTCACAAAAACATTCCACACGTCACTTTTTCAGTGATGAAATTCTAATTTTACTATTTTGAAATATCTCACAAAATGATCGTATTAGCTTTCGTAATACAAATCTTCATTTCTCCATAAAGTTTCCTATTATGAAATGTCTATATTTGTGTGATAATTATGTTGTGAATTTCATTGCAGCTTGAGAACAATAAAATGTAGGCACGTGTAGTTCGAATATTGAATTTTCCTAAAAAACTCATTTCAAGTCACCGACAACATTGCTTGAGAAGTTTTATTTGCTCTACAAATACACTTCACTTTTAGTTTTATATATACTTAGCATATTGATTAATTTTAAAATCAAATTTTAGATAATATAAGGCATTAGAGTTTTATTCGATAGGTATTAGAGTCCTATTTTTCGAATTTGACCTCAATTGGAAAATCTTAAAAGAAACATAATCCATGAATTTATAATATATATTGTGCGATCCAAAACACTGATTATATACCAGTATTACGCAATTATGCTATCCTCAGTAACCTAATGTAACACGATATATTTTTCAGAGAGCAACTATTTATACTTATCTTATATTTGAAACGAATAGAATAAATTATTCTGTTAATAACTCTGCAATTTGAACACGTAAGAGTGGCTCTAATAAAATAAGCAATTCATGTTTTTAAAATAGTCCTTTGTCTCCTCTATATCTTTGGTTTTTGATCAAATGTGAATTTGGGATAATTGAAGAAACTTAATAAATTATTAATTTAATAATTAGTCCATAAAATGAACTTTTTTCATGAAGCTATGAAATACTCAAGTCAACTGAAATAGTTCCAAATTGCATACCTTCTCAGGATAATGTTTCAAAGTGAAAACTGTTGAATATATGAACATACACCACGCGAATATTCTCAATATGATGAGTGCATATCCAGCAGGCGACTCGAAAAGATATAAAACTTCACCAGGATCAAATACCTGAAAATGAAACATAGGATCTTCATTGATAACAAATGATTGTATGAGCATACCACTGATTCATAAATAAATATAGCTATGTATGTTACTACATATGAACACATAAATATAGTCAATTTTATGCTGGAAGATACTGGCAACCGTCCTCTTGTCACTGTATAACCTTTAGCCAGTAACAGCAGCAGCAACAAAAAACACGTTTCTGAAGATCCCAAGCATACAGAACCTAAAAAACCCATTGAGTTTACTTTCCTTTCTACTTCTAAAAGTATAGTATGTTCATGATTAAACATTACCCAATCTTTTAACTTTCGATATGTTCAAACCAGTCATAGCGTACTTCAGATATGCAATGGATTGTAGCATTATTCCGAGCAATTGTAAAATCACAGAAAAAAAGAAAATTTTGTATGTTGTATGAAGTAACTGCCTACTTTTCAGCTCTATAGCACAAATAGTTGTTCCTAGAAGAAGTATTATGTATGCCACACAAAATGCAGTAAGGACTGGCAATATATCTGAAAGAAATCACAAGTCAACTGCAATTAATTATTAACAAAAGAGAAACAAATTTTTGGAATTGGTTCTGTTGTGAATTAAGTTGGGTCGATATTTTTTCAAAGTGCATTTACTTCTGAATATCTTCAATTTCTTAATGCCGGCAATAATTTTGCTACTATTTGACTGAGATTGAATTCTCGCTTAACTCTTGATAAAACATAATCAAATATTAAATTGAATTAAACTCTTGGATTGATGTTTCACGATTATATTTAACAAGATGAATTTGTCAACATGTTTCGAGCGTGAGCTCATTTTCGAGACTAAAATACAGTAAGGAACGAACAAAAAATTTATATCTATACAATGGATATAAGCAGGGAGGATAATTGAAAATCTACCTGTTCATTTACGATGTCTTCTCTTTTCATCCAAGAACTGCACATTTCAAATGCTTCTAAAAGGTCTAAACGTCTCCCTTTATTACCTGCGTGCAAGCTATTGGTTTTCTCAAAGTCTCTGTATGAGTCTGAAAAACATTGTATTAACTCCTTTGAGAAAACCAAACCTTTTAGGAGCAATTGAAATATGCAGTTCTTGGAAGAAAAAAGAAGACATCGTAAATGAACAGGTAGATTTTGAATTATCTTCCCTCCTTACATCGATTGTATAGATATATTTTAAATTTTATAGATTCAAAGTTCAATTCAATTTAATATTTGATTAATTTATGCTACAATTTGCAATATTGTAATAAATGGCTTATAAATAAAAATATTATATAAATATAATATTTTTTATAATATAAATATATATATATATATATATATATATATATATATATATATAAAAATATATATATATATATATATATATATATATATATATATATATATATATATATATATATATATATATAAAAATATATATATTTATATATATATATATATATATATATATATATATATATATATATATATATATATATATATATAAATTACTCATGCTTGAAAATTGATTTCAAGCATGAGTAATTTTATTTAAAATTTTCCAAAGGTTTCATATCGAAATGTGCTATGCGATACTGAACTCACAGAATTCATCAGCTGAAAGATGTTCATGCCAGTAGTCCCCAGATGGTCCGTTGGTCATGAGTATTTTGTATTTCACATGTATACCCTGAATTGAAACATACTGTATATAAAAACCAGAGATCTCCTATATAGCTATGCAGTTATTGTATAGTTTATATATAATTTCATTATATATATATATATATATATATATATATATATATATATATATATATATATATATATATGAAATGAAATTTTTTGTGCTTATGGCACTGAATGAAATATTTAAGAAAATGAACACTGAACATTCATTTGAAAAATTCAAATTAATCAAGAGAATGTTATAGTAGAGCTAGATATGTGAACGTGTACGATGTGATGTTTCCATTATCCTTCAAGGGATAAATGTTAGAGAAATATTGAAATCGATGCCACACCTGATGGAAGTGCGAGATATATATGTTTCGTTCTGCAAGGAACTCGTCAGTCGCACCCCGTCCATCGAAGTGAGGCAACAATTTCAACCCCCAAGCATTTTCTTGTGACTCCAAGTGGAAGACCGTAGAGTTATGAATACTCCACAATTCCATCTATGGGAATCAGTAGAAAACACCTCTCAGATTATAGACACACCAAGCATAGAAATTTCACATATCTTCTATATCCGTAGGTATCTACTAAATTGCAATGTTTATTTGATAAATATCATCGAACGATGTTTTTAAATGTCAATAGGTTGCGTTAGTAGTACGCTCGTTTTTATTCCCGTATTTCTTCCATAAGCACAAAAAATTTCATTTCCTCAAAAATGTCGCCGAATAGGCCCCTGAAATACGGGAATAAAAACGAGCGTACTACTAACGCACCTTATTGATATTTAAAAACATCGTTCGATGATATTTGTCAAATAGTCATTGCAATTTAGTAGGTACCTACGGGTATAGAAGATATGTGAAATTTCGATGCTTGGTGTGTCTATAATCTGAGAGGTGTTTTCTACTGATTCCCATAGATGGAATTGTGGAGTATTCATAACTCTACGGTCTTCCACTTGGAGTCACAAGAAGATGCTTGGGGGTTGAAATCGTTGCCTCACTTCGATGGACGTGGTGCGACTGACGAGTTCCTTGCAGAACGAAACATATATGTCTCGCACTTCCATCAGGTGTGGCATCGATTTCAATATTTCTCTAACATTTATCCCTTGAAGGCTAATGGAGACATCACATCGTACACGTTCACATATCTAGCTCTACTATAACATTCTCTTGATTAATTTGAATTTTACAAATGAATGTTCTAGTGTTCATTTTCTTATATATGTAAATTACGTGTAATATAATCGTTCAATTTATCATTTATTGTTTACTGTTGAGCTTTCGCAACTTATCAGTTGCTTCGTCACAACATCTATAAATAAATGAAGAAGCAGTTAAAAATTCATGTTAGACTTATACATAGAATAAGATAACATTTTAAATATGAACATAACTTACACAATGTTGGAATATGAGAAAAGATGATGGAGATTGGCAGTGTAGAAATTTTCAAGAAAATATAAAATGTAGCTGTAAAACTAGGATAGTTTAGTATGAAGTTGAATTAAAAGTTGACAACTACAGTGATTTTCTTGAATGCCATTGACGTGCACATAGAGCGAATTATGTATGTTGGGTGGATTCGAGGTATTATATATATCGTTGTACGTGCACTGTATGAATAGAATGTGATTTACATGTGAAATTAAAATGCAATGTATTGTAATTCAATAAAAAATTGTTGGTTATGAATCTGTCTAAAATTGCAGGTTTCTCATGTCGTCATCAAATGAGTAAATCTGCCAATCTCGAATTTAGAAGCACAAATGGTCAATATTCTTCTCTTGAGTTTACGTTTGTGACTTTTTTTGTCAAGTGCGAACAACTGAAACTGGATCTTCGCCGTTCTGAAGATAGCCAACAAGCTTGAAACAGGTGTAAACGGCTGATTCATAGTGTAGATGTACTGTGATATTCTTTATATATATATATATATATATATATATATATATATAGTAAATACTGAGACTCTTAATCGAAATATCGAAATATTTCAAATAAAACTCTCAGGGAGCTGTCTACACAAATATATATATA
This sequence comes from Henosepilachna vigintioctopunctata, assembly GCA_030704895.1. Taxonomy (NCBI): domain Eukaryota; kingdom Metazoa; phylum Arthropoda; class Insecta; order Coleoptera; family Coccinellidae; genus Henosepilachna; species Henosepilachna vigintioctopunctata. The sequence continues at coordinate 3,442,319 of JARQZJ010000036.1, read as the reverse complement.
TATATATATATATATATATATATATATATATATATATATATATATATATATATATATATATATATATATATATATATATATATATATATATATATATATATATATATATATATATATATATATATATATATATATATATTCACTTTAGGTTCAAAAGTATTCAGTTGATGAAATGAATAATGGTTTATAAAACTTTTACCTTGTGACTTTGGCAATTACTGATGGCAATGAACCACCACCTTTCTCTGGAACTATCAAACCTGCGAGCATTTTGGCACTGTATATTTCTCCTCCGATGCTTTTCCTGGGGTGTTTGCGGAGTTTGTGATATGGATCTTTTGATCATCTTTTCTCGATCCTTATTAATTGTAATCTACAATTGAATATATTACATACTTACTGTATTTAAAAAATTCAAAAGAAATATAGTAAAGTTGATTGAATATTCGTTGATATTTAGGAGACACATGGTTTGTACAATGAAAAACATACACTTGAGTTAGTTTTACAGGATTCTATTGTTGCATGACAATTGTTTCGAAGGGTTACCCCATTTTTAAAAGCCAAATCGAACAATTTTTCTTAAGAGTAAGATTTGTATATTCAATCATTGCAATTGCTGTAGAAACATGGTGAGAAAGAAAATGGGATAAAGAGGTTCACGTTTTTGAAACCGATTCCTTCGAAAGGAAGGAAGCAAGAAACAGTTTCAAGCACGAAGAATTTCGACAAAAGAGTTCAACAAAGAGAATAACAAAGGAAATAACAATGGATATATTGTGGGCGAACAAAGTAATAATGTTGACAAACTGAAGGAGGGTTTCTTATTTATATACTATGTTATTCGCATTTTACTATGTTATTTCGCATTCTTTTTGTTCCAAAATTAGTTTCTTTTCATTTGCGGATGCAACAAATTCACTGAATTTGAATCTTTGAGGTGGTTAGTTTGAAAACAATGTGCTGAATATCGAGTAGAAGTTTCAATATGTAATGAGAATTTATGTTCTGTTATTCTGGTTTTGACGTTTCCTCCAGTTTGGCGTATGTGGTATGCTTCATTCCGCAATTATCAACTTGAAATACCTCACTTTTTCCTTGAATCGGCTGTTATAATTGACAGAAAATAAGCCAACACTTTTCTATTCGAACTAATAGATTCAATATTGTGCTTTCTTGATCCATTATCAATCATAATTTTATGGTTATCAATCATAATTTTATGGTTGATATTAGACATGTAATTGATACAGTGAAATTTTTTCACTATTTTCTTCTACGATTGAAACTATGGCAATAAAGAAACAAACGATGTGTTTTTGTATTTGGGCAGGTACGGATAGAAAATTGCAGCAATTTTTACAATTTTCAAACTATTTTTATAGCTCCATTCTTTTTATTTTAGCAATGTAAAATGCAACACATCTATATAAATATATATATATATATATATATATATATATATATATATATATATATAATATAATATATATATATATATATATATATAAAAAAAAGAAAGTCGTGTTAGTTACACTATTTATAACTCAAGAAGGGCTGCACTGATTGGGCTGAAAATTGGTGGAGAAGTAGCTTAGAACCAGGAGAAGGACATAAGATGCTTTTCATCACGTTCCGTAGAACGTGATATAAAACGTGGTAGTACAAAATGCAACTGATATGGAATAACAAAATACAACTGAAAGCAATTTATTAAGTAAAAAAAACAGTTCTATATATATAAAAGAAAGTCGTGTTAGTTACACTATTTATAACTCAAGAACAGCTGAACTGATTTGGCTGAAAATTGGTGGGGACGTAGCTTCGAATCGGGAGAAGAACATAGGATAGGTACTTTTTATCAGGTGAAACGTGGTATAACAAAACGCAACTGGAAGTAATTTATCAGTAAAAAAACAGTATAGCCGTGCATTTGCTAAAAATGGTATAACAAAACGAAACGCAACTGACAGTTAAACGTAATGCAGTCTATGGTTAATTATAGTAGAATTTTGAGGTGGTTCGAGTTTCTATTAGCTTATTGTTCCGAGATGATCATTAAGAAGGCCAAGCCGTGACCAACACGATCAAAACTTTCCCTACGAAGTCGTAATGCAACTAGGATTCGAAATATTACGAGTGAAAGGTCTGAAAAACAACAAGAAATTGCGCGTGGAGAGGGCCGCGTTAGTATGGCTCGATTTCGTGCTTCTCAAGAAATAAACGCTTGCCTCAAATCATCGAATCTATGGCGCTATGTGAAGAAATTTCAGCTGACAGAAAACATGAGAGTTGCATTTATGAACGATACATCTGCTGAAGATTTCTCTGAGCAATTACTGACTATCGGTAATGGTCGAGTACCTGTCGACGAATCGAGCGGATTAATCTTATTTCCTCAGAATTCCTGTAACTTTGTCTTATCAAAAGACGAATCTATCAATATTCCCAAACGCCATTATTAACCACAAAAATAATGAATGGTTTAGTGAGCGAGCAATTTTGGCGGCTAACAATAAAGATGTAGATGAATTGAACTTCATAATTCAGAATGAGATCATTGGTACACTGCATTCTTTCAAATCAATTATCTGTGTAACAAATGAAGTGAAGCCACCAATTATCCAATTGAATTTTTAAACTCCTTGGATATGCCGGGCTTACCATCGCACAATTTAGGACTAATTATCTAGCAATCAGGCTTCGAAACATAAACCAACCAAAAGTGTGCAACGGAATGCGTTTGGTGATGATGAAAAAGAGGAACAATATGATTTACACGACAATACTCAAAGGAAAATTCGAAGGTGAGGAAGTTTTCATTCCAAGAATCCAAACCGACATGCCGTTTGAGTTTAAACGTCTTCAATTTCCGATCCGACTTGCATTCGCCATGACCATAAACAAATTACAAGGTCAATCCCCAAAAGTTTGTGGTCAGAATCTAGAAGATCCATGTTTAACCCCATGGTCAATTATATGTGGCATGTCATCTGCGTTATTTGTTCTTGCACCTGATAATAGAACGAAGAATATCGTTTATCACAAGGTGCTTCACTAAGGAGTGGAACCCATACAGTAAAATAGATGGCCAATGAGGAATTATCAAACTACTTGCCTCTTTTGTTTATTTTAATTATTCAAATAAAAAATTGACCTTGTAAAATCAGAAGTCTGCTCATTTATTTTCTCTGTAGAGAATATAAAACGAATTAGTTATCTGTCACAGACCGCATCCCGAAATAATATTAATTTCTGAATATATATATATATATATATATATATATATATATATATATATATATATATATATATATATATAAATGAATATTATTCGTGCTTACCATACACGTACGGACATATTGTATATGAAGAAATATTTTAAATTTGGAATCGAGATTACACCACAAAAGTTTTCAACCTCGACTGGGATACGAACCCAGGTCTCTCAGGTTTACGCCCTGTTGCTCTACCAACTAAGCTACCAATCACTTCACTTCAATTTAAACTCATGTTCATTAACGAAAAAATTCAATAACACATCTAGGAGGATGGGAAGGTGTTTATTCACGTTCGTGCAGTTTGAAGACGACAACCCGTGCGTCGATGACTGGCTTGCGAACAAAAGAGTAATTAGATATAGTCGGAATTGCATCGCGAAGTAGTAGACCTCGGTAGCTTAGTTGGTAGAGCAACAGGGCGTAAACCTGAGAGACCTGGGTTCGTATCCCAGTGGAGGATGAAAACTTTTGTGGTGTAATCTCGATTCCAAATTTAAAATATTTCTTCATATACAATATGTCCGTACGTGTATGGTAAGCACGAATAATATTCACTTCAATATATTTATATATATATATATATATATATATATATATATATATTCAGAAATTAATATTATTATTACTCTCAAGCAGGTTTTTTAAAGATTATTTTCCTGTAAATACACTATGTAAATTTGTTACAAAAACATTAATCGAAAATAGACCAATTTGTGCAAGGCTTTAATGAGCTACACCATAAGATAAGCTACATTATAAGCTTTTGTTTAAAGCAGGAATTGTAAATATAATGACTAACTTATAAAAACATGTGTAATAGTATAATTACCCTTTATATATTTTATATGTGTTTGTATTGCCTTTGTAAATAATTTGTAAATAAAGATTGTTGACTTGACTTGACTTGAGAGACCTGGGTTCGTATCCCAGTCGAGGTTGAAAACTTTTGTGGTGTAATCTCGATTCCAAATTTAAAATATATAAATATATATATATATATATATATATATATATATATATATATATATATAAAATATATTAATATTTTTATAGTGAAAATTGACAATTGAAATTACATCTCAAAAGTTTTGAACTCGACTGGGATTCGAACCTAGGTCTTCAGGTTTACGCCCCACTGCTGTGGACCGCTAAGCTACCGAGGTCTACACTTTGAGAGGCAACTTCAATTCATTTCTAACAACTTTATTTATTCGTTTATTCGTCAAGCTAGTTATTCGACGCTCGGATTGTCGTCTTCGATACTTGCAAGCGAAAGTGAGTGACACCTACCCATCCTCCCAGATGTATTAATTTTTCCGTAAGGAACAATGATAAATATATTACAGTAATTTTTCGCGAAAATTTACGATAATAGCGATAGCGATTTCAACTAGGTCCTCTGAAGTAATAATGTCTAGTATCAGAGGAAGAGACACATAATGAACACTGAAAATACGGTCACGGTGCACTCTTACAATAAGGCACCAAGGAGGCCTATTATTGGCAGCTTGGATAAGATGATGTATTTGACAGTGGTTTCAGATGCGTCGATTGAATAAAATCTTCACATTAATTACCTGTATGCTAGATTGGGCAAAGCTTTCCACGCCTGGTTTCGAATTAGTTCTTGCCTAGGAATGAAGAATCTCTCAAGTGTATTATCACATATGTTATCAGTATGTGAGATGCACATCTTTCCTTCGAGTATAATGCCCTTCTCTTAGGAAGATCAACCTAGTGGCGACGAGTGTTTATAGCACGAAAAAGAATATTAAGAATGATGTTCAATTTTGCACTAATGGGCTCATGCAGAGGTTCGTTTAGCGAACATTGTGTAATGACGTTTCCGAGTATTGTCGTTTACAAAGCAGCCTCAAATTCTAGGTAAAATTTGCATTCGTTGCGGACATTGGGATCAACAAGATATTGCACCCGTAATGGAGGAGTTTTGCTCATCCTTAGACATCGTATCGTAGATCTTCAAAAAGTCACCAATATACACGTCCTTCTTGGTGTATAATAATCCCCCTGAACATTTTAAACAATAGGGGTTTAGTAGGTTCAAGACCTCCCCAAAAGCCTTTCTTATTGAAAAAACATTTTATTCAGTTGAGGAGTTCTTTGGTGATATTTTGTGATACTGTGTTAATCACACTGAATCATCACACTTATCAAGAATAATCTTGATAATGCCGTAAAAGGCGAAACTAGTCGAATAAAGAATTGTTCAGTCAGTGATTTTCAGACAAGTTTTCATTATTACCTCTCATTTACATTATAACTTCCCACAATGTCAAATATTATAATAAACACATGAAATGTAAATACCAAAGAGATAAATAAACGTTTTGAGTTCGAGAATTTTACTTCAGTTCTATTTGAGCTACATATGTGATAACTTCGACCAGTGATATCCCAGCGAACTGCTAGTACCGTTAATTTACTTTGTGACTCTGTGTGCATCTTGAGAGTTTATTATTTATATTTTGTTATTAAGTTTATCGAACGAAAAGTGAACGAAAATGATGTCTAGTGGAAAGATACGAAAAGTAGATGCAGAGGGTCGCCAGTTTCAAGAAAAATGTATTGAAGAATTCTCTTTTATTTTGCACAATATAAGCCTAATTGTTTGCTGTGTAATGAATCCATTTCAGTTATGAGAGAATTCAATATAAAGAGGCATTACTCAACTAAGCATTATACGCTGTTCTCACTGACAGGACAAATAAGAAAAGACAAAATCCAGAAGCTTACCGCAAATTTGGAAGAACAGCAGCAAATGTTTCATAAACAAAGAACACAATTTGATAATGCTGTGAAAGCTAGTTTTTTAGTTAGTTCAGAATTAAGAAAGTCATTAAAACCATTTGCTGAAGGAAAATTTATCAAGAAGTGTATGTTAGAGGTTTGCAGTATTTTGTGCCCTGAAAAGAAAAATGAAATTGAAAAAATTTGTTCAAGACGAACCATTGTCCGACGTATGGAAATGATGGCTAATGATATTAAAACAACATATGATAACTGCATTCTAATGATTCTATATTCTATAACATAATGTTATGTAATTTAAAAACAACATTGACTTGTTATGATTCAAAACCATCCTTCGTATGGATGGTTTTGAATTATTTTCTATAGCATTAGAAGAGAGCACCGACTTCTCTGACACAGCTCAGCTGGCTATATTTATTCGAGGTGTTGATTAGAGGTGTTCACTATTACTGACGAATTGCTTGCTTTACAACTGCTAAAATGAACAACTACGGGAGAGGACATTTTCAATGAAATTCAGAAGGTATTCACAAGATTTGGCTTGCTATTTTCTATGGTGGGCTTACGTGAAGGTTTCATCGGAATTTTGAATGGAAAACCAAATGAATTGAATGCATTATCCACCAGCAAAACTTGTGTTCTAAGTTCATTCGACTCCAGAATGTTATGAACGTCGTAGTAAAAAAAATCAATTTTATTCGACTGCCAGTTCAACTGACGAGCATTTTTGGATGAAATATCAGCCGAATATGACGACGTTACATATTATTGTGAAGTCAGATGGCCAAGCAAAGGGAAACTGATGAAAAGGTTTTACGAGATCAGAATTGAGATAGCTGACTTTATGCAAATAAAATATAAACCACTATCTGAATTGAATGATTCAAATTGGATACGTGACTCAGCATTTTTGATCGATCTTACAGCACATTTGAATGATTTAAATTTGAAACTACAAAAACGAGGATACTTAGCAAATTATTTGTATAACCATTTGAAAGCGTTAGGAGGCACGTATGCTGTCCGTAACAGTTGCCATTTTACCACACTCTCTACGCATGAAAATATTGCTTATGCTCAATATGCTGAAGAACTCAAGTTGATGTCGGAGCAATTTTCGAACAGATTTAGTAATTTCATTAACATGGAAGACTATTTTAATTCATTTGCTACTCTTACAAAAAGTAATGTACAATATGCTCCAATAAACTTGAGAATGGAGTTGATCGGAAAACTCACACCAAAAATTTAAATCTGAAGCCGTGGAGTTGTTTGATTTTTATAATAATTACCTCGAAAAGACTAATTTCCGCAGCTTACAAAATTCGCAAAAAAATTAATTTGTGCTCTTGGTAGTACTAGAAGCGAACAGTTTTTTTCATTTATGAAAGTTAATGAATCCAAACCTCCTACAAGGGTGACTGACGATAATTTGGAAAATTCGTTACGTCTTTGTATCAGTGGAATTAATCCAAACATCGATGGGTTAGTTTTCCAAATTCAAGCCCAAGTGTCTCATTGATTGCCGCTATATTTAACTATAGTAGTTTGTGATAATTAGTAAGTAAGTAAGTAAGTAAGTAAATTTATTAACTATATGTTTAGTATTACAATGTTTTTACAATGCTCTTAGCTAATGTATTTAAGATAAAATGTGTTTATAAATCATGTCCCTGCAAGGCTAAAGCAGCCCGTGTGCAGAAAAAAAATATTTATACATTAATAAGAGATGAGTTAACCTTAACTTTGAACAAAGGTAATGAAAAAAAGTGCTATTAAAAAAATACATAAACAAAAAGAAGAATTATATAATTAAATAATTGAACACATTCTGGACACCAAAAACAATGGAAGAAGTTTAGGAGTAATAATTTTTAGTTTTACTTTTTATCATGCGCTTTATAGCATTAAAATTATTTGTTGTGTTTGGAATCTTCATCAAATTAAAGATTTTAGGTCCCTGGTAGTAAAAAGAATTTATGGTCAGGGTAAGCCTAACTCTAGGCAACTGGAATTTTTGAAAACCTCTAGTATATATTGAAATTTGCATATTGAGTAAATTTTTGTATTTGAATACTGCAATTCCGCAGTTTAATCTATAGAGTGCATCGATATCTAGCACATTTAAAAACTCAAACAATGGCTGTGAAGGATGTGTTCTTTTCTTCTTTAAAATTACCCTTAATAAGCAGTTTTGTAGTAACACCAGAGGATATAAGTTTGTCTTATATGCTCCCCCCCACACACTTATTGAGTACACAATTACAGATTGAAATAGTGATAGGTATATAATTTTTAAAATATGTGTGGGCAAAATTTCTCTTAATAAATAAAGGCTGGGTAACAAAGAATATAATTTTTGTTTTATATTAAATATGTGTGATTTCCAAGTCATATTTTGACCTAATGTTAAACCCAAATATTTGATGTTGTCAACCTGCGCTACTGTGTTACATTCACAATTTCTAATATTACAGTCAAATTCGTGAAATATTAATGGATGTTCAAAAGAGAATGAACCACGAGTAGCGAAATAAATATAATTAGTTTTTCTTACATTTACACAAATTTTATTCAAAGAGAACCATTTTGTTAAAGTATGGAGATCTTGTTGCATTTTAATTTGTAGGATTTCTTTGTTCTGTTCTGAATAAAAAAGAGCAGTATCATCAGCAAAGGTAAAAATTTTTCCATTCAATCTGGCGTCACAAAGGTCATTAATGTACACTAAAAAAAGCGTAGGAGACATTATAGATCCCTGCGGAACACCACTCCGAAGAGTTAATTCCCTACTAAGTTCATCACCTATTCTAACATTTTGTTTGCGGTTAGCTAAAAAGGTTCGAAACCACTTTAAAACTGTTCCCCTAACGCCCGCGCAATGGAGTTTGTCGAATAATACACAATGTGAGAGTGTATCAAAAGCCTTTTTTATGTCTATATTTGTATCATACCTGATACAAATGCGCTTTTGTCCAAACTCTGAATCACCCGATTACTAAAATTTATTAGTGCAATTTCTGTACCCTTATCTTCAAGAAACCCATATTGGTTTCTTGAAAAGAAGGAATGTTTATGTAAAAAAGTTGTTAGTGATTTTAGTACTAGTGTCTCAAACAATTTAGAGAAGATTGAAGTGAGAGTTATTGGTCTGTAATTACCAGCATCCAATTTGTTGCCTCCTTTATATACGGGAATAACTATTGAATTTTTTAGACAATCTGGAAAAGTTCCGCAAGTGATGGATTGATTAAATAACTGTGTTAGAATAGGTGCCACTTCATTTTTAACCTCTTTTAAAATATTCGCTGTAATACAATCAGGTCCTGGGGCTTTGTTACTTTTAAGTGAATTTATGCCTGTAAGAATATCAGATTCTACAAATGGTGGAATTATTAAGGAGTCTTTCATAGATTTTTTTGTTAACTGACAGAGATTCTGGGAGCTTACAGGCATTTTTATATCTTCTGTTAGTGATTTTATGTTTTCTGAAAAATAAGAATTTAAGTAATTAGCAATATCTTTTGTATGAGTTAAAATTTCTTTACTATTAGAATTTTCAATTTTATTGATATTTCTATTTTTATCACTTGAGCCCGTTATACTTTTCATAGTTTGCCACTGTTTTTTTATATTATGCGTGTACTTTTTTATTTCGTTCTCGAAAAAGGATATTTTAGATATGTTAATTAGTTTTTTAACAAAATTACGGTACGTTATGTATCTTAGTTTTAAGCGATTATTCCAAGGTTCCCTTTTAGTTTTTTGAAACAGTTTATTTCTTTCACGAATGCTCTTTAACAGTCCTTTCGACATCCATGGCTTAATTTTCTTATGTGAGCTAGAGTTTATAATTTCGAATGAGCTTGTTTTAACCAAATCCACAAACTTGTCCACGAAAGTTGAAAATTTGTAATTTATATCCGAGTTCAAATCATGAACAAATTTAAAATCGTTTTCTACTATTTTGGATTTTAATTTTTCTATGTCTACTTTCTTTATTTTTAAGGTTGCTTTATTTGAGGACTCAACATTTTTTATAGGTATTACACCTAAAATCAGATAATGATCTGTTGTATCTAACTCTATTACCGCGGAATTTAGTATATCGGCCCTACATTTCATAAATATGTGTTCAACGCATGTTCCTGAACCTGAATTATTTGTCCGCGTTATTTCATTCACACATGATACAAAGCCTTTACTACTTAGTAAAAGATTATAATCGTCCACGTTTTCTGACCTTAAATCTAAATTTATATCACCTGTATAGTAAAAAATTTCACATTGTAAGTTATTGTCCAAAACTATGTCCAACTCCTCAAGATATTCCTGCATGCTAGAATCATGCGCCCTATAAATGCCCAGAATTGATATATATTTTGATATATAGAAGGCCTGCTGAAGGACTTTTGTTTAAGTCCTTCAGCAGTGTTCATGCTAACAGATTCTGTATTTGTAACCGCAAGTTCGTCAGCTACAAAAATTGCAACCCCCCTGATCTCCTTTTTCTCTGGTACTGAAAAAGCTGTTATAACCTTGTATATTGTATAATTTTAGTTCACTTTTTTTAATCCAAATTTCAGTTAATACTATTATTTTTGGCTTTTGTTTTAGATAATTAAAGTATATCAAAAATTCGTCAAAATTTGCCCTTAAACTTCTTACATTAAAAGTTAAACAAGTTATGTCCAAACTTTGTTCTGGAAATATTATTATTATTAACTTTAGTATATATTTGTGTAGTTGATAAGCTTAAAAAATCTGACACTACATTATCCATTTTGCGAAAATGATTTTATAACTTTATTACATCAAATAATTACCAAGAAAATAAGCAAAGGAGGAAAAGTTAATTTTGCAGTCTTTTGAGGTCATCTTCTCTTCTTATTACAAGAGCAGGGCTACTTTCAGTTTTTCTTAAATAAATGTTTCCATTTTTTATCCAAACGTACTTGTAGTTATTATCAATTTTATATTTTCGGGTTTTCGCAAAAAGTTCCTGCTTGTTTTTAGATAGGTCATGGTTAAAATAGACGACGTTGTCCTCAGAGAAGCCGCAATCTTTCATTGTAACATCACCGGCTTCCTTACGCTTTTTCAGAATAGACAGTTTTGTGTTTACATCATTCAATTGCACTAGAATCGGGGAGTTATTTTTCACAGAAATTCGTTTAGCAAGAAAATTATTTGTTTCTAGATGAACTCCAACATGTTTTATTATTTTATGAGCTACATCTTGAGTATTTTCATTTTCTTGGATGGGAGCATTCATTATCATGATATTTCTCTCTCTTTTCTCTTGGTCAATAATTTCTAGTTTTTCTTCCAAGTAACTGATTCTAGTATTTGCTTTATTAAGATCTTTTCTTTCTTCCTCTAACAATCTTTTTACTGATTTGTTTTCGCGCTGTAGTTCTTCAAATGAATCTGACAGGAATTGCACTGAATGTTGTAACTCGAGAATATCCTTTTTAAAGCCCTTCATTTCACTTTTTAAACTGTCATGATTTCGTTGCATTATTTTATTAACATCCTCGAGTGTGAATTTTTTCTGGGAAGGTGCATGTTCAGTTCCACTTTCTTCTTCTGAGATTTGGTCAGCGGAGGTTACATATTTCGGTTTTATTATAGATCTGCGGGTATTCTTATTTTTTTCACAAATTCTGCATATCCAATTTTTATCTTCATTAATTAGGTCGCGAATTGCGGTTGCATCGAGATTTGTACATTTTTGGCATATCCAAAGATCACATTTGAAACAGAGGAGTTTGTATTTACTTTTTAAAAAAGTTTTCTCACAAAGTTCACAATTTGTTTCATTATTGCTGTTGACCTTCGCCTCCTTTCCATCACAGATTTGTCCGCCTTGGTACTTCGCCTCATTCTGTTTGTCATCTGTTTGTTTATTTTTATTCATGATAAAAAATATCAGTCTTTATGAAAGATAAGGTTTTTAATGGTTTCAATGAATTATCGAACAATTGTTCATAAAATGTAAATTTCTTAAAAATGCACTAGTGAAGTACCTTGTTTTGTTGATATTTGGAACACTGTTGTCCAGGCACACAATTTAACTTTAGTTTTGTTAATTTTGGTTCACTTTTTCTCTAAGAACTTGACATTAAATGCAGAGCAACAAAAGTATACTTATCTCACTGGCCACATGCATTTTAGCAAGTTTAGCATGTGGCCAAATTTAACTATTTAATATAATGTTGTTACCTATTTTTTTCGTTTACTTTTTTTGTAATGAATTGTATTATGGACACTATTTTAAAGTACACTACTTTTAAACTCTGCAATCGAACGTATTTGCACACTAAAGTTTGGCCGCCAACATCTCAAAGGTTGTCCTTACGTGATTTTCAGTATAGTTTTTCGTTTATATTGCTTAATTTGTGAGAGATATAAAGTTATAGAAACTTTATATAAGATCTGAAAATCATGGAAGAAGAAAAAGAATGAAAATGTTTATTCTGTAATAAATCTTGCGATAAATTGAAATTTTATTCCGAAGCAATGTTCAAAAAGTGTAGAAATATATTAAAACGGCGAATAATAGATAACTCAAAGTTCAGAGACGTAGTTTTACAGCGTAATTTGTACGACAGTGCTTATCATCGAGAATGCTACACATATTTTGCTGCTTTGACAACAAAGTATAATTCTGCTGATTCGCTTAAAATATTAAGCAAGGAATACTTTCATATTGATTCTTCCTATTTTAATACAGATCTAAAAATATTGAGTAGAAAGCAGTAGGCGATTTGAAAGTATTACAATATTTTACTGTGAGACACATGATCATTGCGTTTTACGCAATGGTTTTTTGGTCTATCGAAAGTGTCTGACACTCATAGATACTATTTCAGAAAAATATTCTACGAAATATATATATATATATATATATATATATAAATCAGCCAATACAAATTAAAATTGAGTTACTCTTATTTTTACCTTTCTCATCTGGTACCTGCCAGATGAGAAAGGTGTACAAGGTGAGCTCTACCAGTACCTACTCTCTACTGAGAACTAAAGATTTCATCTACGTGAAAATGAAATATTTCAAATAGGTTTGTGATCTATTTATTCATATATTTATTTATTCAAATCCAGAGTTACATAGGAACATTTACAGGCAATCTCAAGTTCAATTATTAAACAAAGTAAAAACCAGAAACAGCTACGCAAATCCTGCTGAGGAGAATAATATTTCGCAGGTTTTCATATGTTCGCAGGTCTGGTTTACGAAAAGGAAAAAACGAAAAATAAAAAGAAGAAAGGAATAGAATAATAATAATAGACTAATAATGGCGGTTAGATTATCATATGTACCAGCATACAAAAAATCTTCCAGCCACACATCACTCATTCATACAATACCTCTCATACACTAATTTTTTTTTCATTCTCATTCCATTTGGTTTTCTATACCTTGATAATAAAAATTGATGATCAACATATGAAATTGTTAATGGCAGTGAAACTGTCATCAATAACATCAAATAAAATGTTATTTTTTATTCTCTATACATAATATTTAAAATTTAGTTTAATTCACAACACTATGTTTTCGAATACCCACTCTTTTTATTTTTCATTAGATGATTTTTAAGTTATATCTAAATCTTTAAAATTATTTGGCAATTGATTAAAAATTTTTATTGCTTTTATGCAACAACTCTTGTCGCTTACCGGCCTAAGTACCCTTGGCAGTGGTATAATTTTATGCCTAGTTTTACTAGCTGAGTTTATATAAATAGTTTTAAGATCATTATACTAATTTTCGAAAACTTATTTTTAAAAACTAATTTCAATAATCTATTCTGTATTTTCTGTAGTTGATCCAGATTATTCTTATAGGCTCCCCCATGCAATTATGCCGTAGTTTTTAATGCTATGATAGACATAATATTTCATAATTAATATTTTTATTACTAAATGACTCGATATTCTATAAAAGATTGAAATTAAGTATTTTTTTTCATTGTATAATTAATATGTTCATTCCATCTCATATTACAATCAAATATGATACTCGGTTATTCAGAACTATTTACAACAGGGACTAAATTAACTATGTTAAGTCTATTATTATTTATGTTTAATACAAAATTTTTTGGCACACTATCACAATAATTTCTGAAGTTAATGTATACTGTTTGTTAACATTTAGAGTTAGTTTGTTTAATGCTAACCATTTCGACACATTCTCAAGGTATTTATTCATATTATATTCAACTTCTCTCCAAGTATTTCCAGTAGATATCAATGCTGTATCATCCGCATACGACATTATGGTATATAACATTATAATATTATGGTATTTGACATACTGGTGAAAAAAAAAGATCATCAACATATATTATGAAAAGGAGAGGTCCCAAAATTTGTTTCCTGTGGAACTCCTGTAATTCTAATTCAAAAATTACTTTCACGTTGGTCCAATATCATTTTTTGTATTCTATTATTTAAATAATTTTTAACTAAAACTTGCGCCTTTCCTCTAATGCCATATGCATGCATTTTTTCCGACAAGATATCATGATTAACTGTGTCGAAAGCTCTGGCAAGATTCAAAAACGTTATCGTAATAGGAAAGCTTTTATCAATGTTTTCATATATCTTTTTTTTAATGGAACTCAAAGCATCTTTAGTTCCAACATTTTTTATTTCACAAATTTTTCCAATATTTGATATTAAATATATTGATCTATAATTGAACGTATCTTGTTTTTGTCCAGATTCAATAAATTGGGACCACCTCAGCAGCTTTACGTGCATCTGGCCACACCGATTATTTTATACAATTATTAAAAATGCTTGCCAAAGCATTACTAATATAATAAAACATCAGTTTAAGTTTTTTAGCACTTATTTTGTCTTTACTTACATTTTTATCTTTCAATTGTTCAATTATTTTTTGCACTTCATAGTTATTTGTTGGTTGTGAAAATATAAATATATATATATATATATATATATATATATATATATATATATATATATATAAATATATATAAATATATTTTAAATATCATTGGAGTGTATTTTAATTTTTTTACTCATTTTCTCACCTACTGTACAGTAATAAACGAACATTCATGGCATTAGCGATCTCTTTTCTTTCAGTAATTACTTCATTATTGTTATTTATTCATTCACTTATTATAATACTTTCATTCTTCTTCCTGTCAATTTTGGAATTTATTATTGTCCATAATTTTCTAGTGTTTTGGAATATTGAATTTGTCATAATTTATTTGGGCATCTTTTATTGTCTTACAAGTACTTTGTTTTAATTTTTATCTTCATTTCCTCATTTTTTGTATTTTTTTAAATTCTATATAAATTTCATCTTTTTCTTTTACATGATTACATAATGGAAACAACAGTCATCCATTCTTTTTCAGGTGAATTTTTATAGTTCATATCTTTTCTAATTTTAGATATTTCAACACAATGTTGAATCTCACCCATCATTAAATTTATGGTTACATTTGGATCATCCACTGACTTATATCGAGACCAATCAACATCTGCAACAACCTCAACTCATTTTTGTAATTATAAGTATATTTAATTTCAGACTTACTTTTTTTCTGCCTTTTTAAAGTTCTTTTCAATTTTAATAAAAAGTGGGTTAATGATCAGTTATAGGTATATTTAACCTGAAAGTTTTAAATTTAATAGAATCAATTTTGATGAAAATGTTATCAATACATGATCCACCTTTACCAGTCAAATTACATGTCCTAGTCGTGCACATAAAACCAGGAAAAAAACCCTTTTGTAAAAATTTGTTAAAAAATTCTAGATTAATGTTGTTATTTTCTAGTATATTATGATCAGCAATTATTAGGTTATTCCAAACATTCTTTTTTATTTCTAAGTAGTTTTTTAAATATAAGATAAATTCTGTATTTCTTAGTTCATGAGATCTATATAAAGATGATATTTGAAGAGAACTATTATTATTAAGTTTAACCAAAGTATTTAGTTTCTTTAATTGTCAATTTCAACTATTTCAGTAGTTTGATTCACTTCCCTGTGCACATACACGACCACTCCATCAGACTTATTTAGATTACTATGATTATAACATATTATATTCAAGTTTTATTTTCTTCACAATTCTCAGTCAGGTGATTTCCAGCACTTTTCAGACAAACTGGTGAATTACGACACTTGGATTCATTGTACCCGAATCTAGTGCAATTATAGCAAGGCCTAACATTTAGCACATCATAGACTCTACAATTTTGATCACTAACAATAAAAATAACAATCTTCGAGCATAATATTAAACTCCAGATCTATTATCACATCTACATTTCCTCATACTACATATTCTGAGACTGTCATTCAAGAATAGCTCTCAAATAAAAATTTCTAAATATTTTTTTGAATAGATACTAGAACTTTCATATCAGAGGTAAGTTTATGATTTGCAAAAATGAGCAGGTCAAAGAATCATGCTGTAGTAATAATAATCCTTGGAATCATACATTTAACGGATGAACATCAGATCGAGAAGAATTGATTATATAAATGAATCAGACTTCTATATTTTATAATACAATGAAACAACACGGCCGAAGGTACATCTTTCTTCCATATTTAACCAATTACATGAGCTTGAGAATCACTGAATTATATTTTCTGATTCGATATGAATATTAGATAGGATCCTGCACTCGAAGTATTCTTACCTTATCAGTCTCCATGAGACTTGGCTCGTAATTAATATCACAATAATGACTTAATACTAGCGTGCCATTAATGAAGTATTCAGTTCCATACTAAGAAAGTGCCTTTGAGGATAAAGCATTTTTAAATGTGCAAAGGCTTACCGATGTGAAAAGAAGAATGATCTATAAGATTTACTGATCACGTGATTGAAATTTATATCTATAATAATCTCAATCAAGTGAATTTACTACTCTAATAGTCAACTTTGCAGGTGACACTATAACTAAAGTACTACCGATTATGTGATATCATTTTCTGACGGTCTTGAAAAATTAATAGCTGTGATAGTAGTATTCTGCATTGTCCGACTGCAAAAGAAATTGGTGTCATATTTACAAAACTTTTCGGTGTAAATAAGTCTGAAAAATTGTTCTTATATGTTCAAAAATAATTTTCCATATTTGTTGAGACTCTTCCGATTCTCTCATTAGGACATGGAACTAAGATATGTTGAATTTATTACCTAATAGAATTAAGAAGTATTGTCCAACTAGCACTAATTTTTTCTATAACCCAACCCGATTTACATCTGTTGTTAAATACAATTGGAGGTTTATTGTGATCTACTAGACCATTAATTAATTATCAAAACTTTAGTCCCGGCTGTTTACTGAGCCGCGGTATTTTAAGTGTACCGCCAAATTTTACGGATGTGTACTGTAAGATAGTGGAAGGAACTTTTGTAGAATCATCCTGCCTGGGTATGCATCAAGAAGAACTTGTCCTGATATAAAAGATTTCGATAACAGACATCAATACTTACACCATTATAGAATTATTGCTAACACAGAGTAGTCTATTGGATGACAGAACGTTTCCTTTTCCAATATTTTTGTTATTTTTAATGATATAAATACAACTATGCAAGGCAGTAAGAAAATATTCTGTATAAAACAGTTTTTGATTATTTTACAATACTAGTGAAAAAAATTGTGCAATCCAAATTCTGAAATGAAACATTTCGATTGGGTTCGAAATTGATTTTTGATAAGTGATAGGTACGTTACTGAATTGATTAACTTTTGATGAAGAGCAAGAACTAAATTCGGCGTGTAATAACCGAGATAAAATTTGAAAGAATACAGAGGAATCTTCTTGATTATGAAAATAATGGATAAATCTCAAATTCGATTATTCGACTATTTAAGAAAGGCCTCAAGAGTGTTATTACAATTTTCCACATCTTATTTGTCTTTGTTCAGATTTTTTACGTCTAAATATGGATGAAATGAAAAAGCACCTCAAACCTCAAAAAGTCAAATTTCGCAGCAAATCTAGTTTGTAAATTAATGAATAATGAAATGAATATATTTTCTACTTGTTAAATCTATTATAACGGTATATAAAAGTGTACCATGGCGAAGAGAAGGTTGAAAATCACTGTACTGGACTAATGGGCGAGGTTGGTTCGTCATCTGTAATTTGGCATAAAACTATTGGAATTATTTTACAGAGCATCGAAGTAATTGCTGTATTATAGAATGAAATTGGTATTACTGCTCGAAATGAGGAAAATCACATTTAAAGTTCGAAACAAGTAATAACTAAATAGATTTTTCAAATTTAATGTGATTTAATGTCCGGTCAATTTAGACATCCAAGCTCACAAAAATTCCGACTAGGCTGAAAATTGGTAGGATTGTTCAGTACACTATTATAAAGGAAATGTGGAAAGTCCTCATCGATCTGACACGTACAAAAAATTTACTCGAGGTCAAAGGTCACAAAAACTGGGTTTTCGCGATTTTCAGCAAAACGGTGAGTTTTATCATAAAATTAGCTCGAACAAAAGTTGTAGATCAAATAATTATCTATAAGAAATGTCAGTATACGTTTTTTTTAAAGAGCCATCGATTTGGAGATATAACGATTCAAAAAATTGAAAGAGTTGTAATCGTCAAAATATGCACACGTTTCCACGTCACCTTTGAAGTAGTGTACTTAGCGCGTTTTCCTTTAATTTGGTTTCCCCGGTAGGCCTATTCCACTGATCTTTTATGATTCTGTTTAATTTGAATCGATTGAATAACTGTGGATATTGATAAGGGTTGAAAATGATGAAAGGGGTGTAAATTTAGAAAAGTAAGAAAATTTATCCATCTGAATCTAAATAATCATTAACTTCTGCTTTCTCTCGCTCTTTTTCTTCTCTTTCTTCTTCTTCTTCTTGTTTACCTTCTTCATTATGGGTGTTAATAAATTGTCCCAATAATGACACATCGCATGTCTCTTCGTTAGCATCAAATGAATCTTCAATTGTTGGCAATTCAACATTGGAGCATGACGGCCCTGACAGTTTATACATGCTACAGAACAAAACGTCCAACTTTTTTGCAACCACATTTAGCACTACATCCTTTTTTACAGTTGCGAAAAATGGTTTTTAGTAGTTTTTCTGGTGCAGGTGGAAGTGAAGTTTGAACTGGCTCTAATGAATTGTCGAACAACTTCCAACCCGTCTTTTGGGTCTACCTAACTGATTACCGAGCCACACTTGAACTTGGTAATATACCCGAAAAATATGTTGATGAGCAGCCGATGAGGTTGGAGGAAGACATGCTAACTGCACTTGTTTTTTATTAAAATTAAAATTACACAAATAAATGAATAATGAATAGTGAACAATAATTACCAACTAAAATGAATAACTAATCAGTTATTAGGACTAAATTATGAGACTGAAATGTTGAATGGTCCGTTTGAAGTTACATGTGGAGCGAAGGACATGGATATTCTAATATACGCTTTGTCATTGTAGAGCAGAAATCAATAAGTACCATCTATTGAAGGAGTGCCATAATTAGCAAATCTATACAAATAAGTCCAAATGCAAATGTAATTAAAAATTTTTCCCGATCGAAGGGCAAACTATTCAAAAGATGAAAAGATATTGAGAGAAAAATGGAGAAATCGGATCATGAGAACACTGGACAGTTTATGACCTACATTAATATAGAAATATAGGAAACACAGGTTCCAAAAGACAACGTCAGTTCTTCCATTTGAAGAAGGAATCACTGGCGAAGGTAATACCAGTACCGCGATGGAACCAATACTCTTTTGAGGTTCGATGGATGGATTGATCTTATATATATTTCAATAACTAAATTAACAAATCAAAAACCAATTTTGTATTTACAAACTGAGTAAATACTACAGAACACAAATTTTCTGTCATATTCACTGTAACTGTAACACTTTGTGCTTCCATCTCTAGAACGTAGAGGTCGCTATATCACCATTTATACTGAAATATTCTAGAGAAACACTGGGTTTCCCTCAATCGTAACACTGTATTCCGCTTAGTTTTTGTGGTCCCAATCAAACTCACAATTTTCCATTATGCCTCCCCCGTGGTATCTTGCCAACCGATCGAAATTTACAACTTTTTTTTACAACTTTTTTTCAGGTTTGACCAAATTTTCTGAAAACATATTTTTTATCTCAATCTCTCCTGAAATTTTTCTTCTCGTCGCGTCTCCTCTTCTTGTGAAATCTCTTGTCGGCTTTTTTTCTCTTCCTATAATTTTTTTTGTTGGCAGTTTCCCTCCTGCTCGACGAATGTTTGCATTATTCTCTCAAACATGACTTTCATTTTTCATTCTAATTATTGTCACTTTTTTCCTAGTTATTGACTAACCCCACTTCTGACAACAGTTGTTACGACCTTGGGGTTTCTATGGATGAATCTCCATAACAAAATTTTGAAATCAACAAGAATTCTTCATTTTCAACCTGAATTATAATAAATATTTCAAAATACCACTTTTTTGTTCTATTTACTGTAACTATAACTCTAACTCCGACAATTCACTGACTCACTGACTCTGACCGTCACCTCAACAATACTAAACCTTCCTCATCTCTAAATATAACTGAACGACCTCGTCGACGTCCATACCTAGATTATCATATACGTGAAAAGGCTTTTCGAACAATCAATTCTGGAACTTTCTATCTCTAGAACGTAAAGATAACTATATCAACATTTACTGGAATATTCTAGAAAAACACGGAGTTGACCTTAACTGTAATAATATACACGGCATTGTTGTGACTAGTAGTAATCTACGAATGTGGAAGTCATGTGGCGGCAGTACCAGTTTTGTGACAGAAATTACTCCAACAAAACGTGATCATGAAAAACTAGTTAGGATTGAGGGAAAAATAATCAGAAGAAAATCTTGAGCGATTGAAAATAAAAAGAATGTATGAAATTAAATGAATATAAGAAATATGAAGAAATTATGTAAATTATACACTAGGAGGCAAAATATTGACTCTTTCGTAGCCTACGTACGAATTTTAAATAAAAATTTTTACAGTCGCGAATAAGAGAAAATTCAATATTTTATCGAAGTTCTTATTCCCCAAATTCACGATATGAACGAGAATGTAAAGGATAAATTCCTGAAATCTGAAATACTAATCTGTGAAATGAAATCTATAGGTGACTCAACATTACAAGGAGTTTCTGGAGTTATTGGTGAGAAATTAGTTCTCTTCAGAAAGCCAATAAGAGCGAAACACGTGTCGACGGCTGCTTTCAAGTGCAAGAGATAATATCCACTTTTGCTATTTGTCACCCCTCATCAAACCTTTTCCATATTATTATATATGATGACTGAATAGAAATATTTCATTCACTTCATTATTTCGATCGATAGGTTTTTCGTTTATGTAATATATATATATATATATATATATATATATATATATATATATATATATATATATATATATATATATATATATATATATATATATATATATATATATATATATATATATATATATATATATATATATATATATATATATATATATATATATATATATATATATATATATATATATATATATATATATATATATATATATATATATATATATAATTTCAACACAACATAGCATTTATTTGGAAATTTAGCTTTTTTCTGGAATTTCCCATTTTTTTGGCAAGTAGCATTTGTTTACTGAAACATTATCTTCAATTGCGACGATACATTTGTGAGAAGGGTTTACAAGGAAGGTCTCATAGATTTTTTATATATTTTTCATAATTGAATTGTTTCTTCAAAGTCCGAACTGTGTTAGTTAACCTTCAACACAAAGGCAACTTCAATGAATATTTCGAAGAGCAACAAAATTCTGATGTTCTAAGCTGCTAAATTTTCGTTATTCTGCGTTATTCTATGTTTCTGTATATAATCTAATATTTCGACTGAATTGATTAATAATCAAATGGTAACTTTTGTATAAGAAGTAGAAACGGCACTGATTTCAATGAAATCAGTAATTTAAACTACGAGTACTTACAGTTTCCTTCGTTGTATTTATGAATTTATAGTGATTACTGAAGCCTTCACTAGACAAATTATCGAATTGTGTTTTCGTGGTCCATCCCTCAGTGGAAGAAAGTTTAGAGTAGTCACTAGACAATCCAGTCTCATCCAAATTTTCCTCAGTTGTCGTATATAGTCCTTGAAATTGTATTGTAGATTTTGTTTTAATTTTCGAGGTAGTTCTAATATTGTATCTTTGTGGTAGAGTTGGCAGAGTTATAGTGAACGTTTTTCCTGAAGATTTTCGACTTCTTTGATTCACTTTATTATTTCGATCGATAGTTTTTTCGTTTATGTAAAAACATCCTGCTAACGTGTTATAGGTTGGTATACTTGCTGTAAGATTGATCACTTGGTTATGGTCCCTTCGTAAAACAGCTTCTTTTTCCGAGCATGTCTGAAAATTACAAGCATAGGTACACTTGAGAAAAATTCATTTATATTCAATGATATTTCCAAATGTATCCAGTGTATATATCTATATATATATATATATATATATATATATATATATATATATATATATATATATATATATATATATATATATATATATATATATATATACATATGTATGTATAAAACTTGGTTCTCGGAATGAGCCGCGTTCTAGATTTATATTATCTCGACGTTTCGGCTTCCGTTGTGAGGCCATCTTCAGGAGTTGGAATAAATTAGTAAAGGTAAGGGTAACTCGGTTACGTGGCCTCAACTCCTACGTTATTCCAACTCCTGAAGATGGCTTCACAACGGAAGCCGAAAGGTCGAGATAATATAAATCTAGAACGCGGCTCATTCCGAGAACCAAGTTTTATACATACTTCTGACCGAGGAAACCTTTCTGAACATTTCATTCGGCTCCACGGAGAGCAATTATTTTCCCTCACCAAATCCTATTCCACCCTTTTATCCCGAAAATATCGTCTTCTCTGTGACCTCACATTCCTGAAATCTTGTCGTGACCATCGTGTCATATCTAATTTTCTATTACTCAAACATCACACGAAATCCCCTTCCATCACCCGAATCCTCAACAGAGCAAGTCTCTCACTACTCAGAGACTCCATTCACACCACTAGGCGCTACTTAGACACCACAAATTCCAAACTACTCGAAACTTTCCATGACATACAATCCTTTCACATTCACCCTATCCTATGGGACACATTTGACCGACTGTCTCATTCCAAATCACAATACCTAGCCGACCAGAAGACCCAATCTCAGAAAAATAAACTATACAAGCTCATTTCACGTCAACAACCCCAGACACAGTCACCACTGAATCCCACTACCGTTGTCCACAATTATTCCGACACCACAATTTCCAACACTGCTACAAAAGCCCTTTCCAAAGGTTTCAATTACGCCATTTCTCCCAAAACAATCTCTACAGAAACTATCATTTGCCAGACCGAAGAAGCTATTTCCAACCTACCATCTATCCAAGCCGAAAATATCAGGCAAGACATCGCCAAAATTCTACGCACTTCTAAACCACCCCTTCCAATTTCACTTCATCCGAAAAACGTTCCCTCAAAGAACTATACAACAACGAAAATCTTGTTATCCTTCCAGCAGACAAAGGCAACGCCACCGTCATCATTAACACCTACACATATTTTGACAAAATGACTACCCTCCTGAACACTCCTGACTACAAGCACATCACAAACGATCCCACAACTTACTTAGAGAAAACTACCAAATCCTGTATCAACAGATCCCAACTTCCACCCGAAATGAAAAAGATCCTCATTCCTAGAGAAAAATCTTCCAGAATTCCCCGAATTTATAGTCTTCCCGAAATTCATAAACCAAATCTTCCTCTCCGACCCATTATCAGTGCTTACAATTCTCCTACACAACCCCTAGCTAAATACCTAGCCGAAACTCTTCAGCCTTTTGCCGAAGAAGCACAATCCTACATCAAAAATTCCTTTCATTTCATAGAACCACTCAAAAACCTCACGATCACTCCGACAGACCTACTTGTCAGCTTTGACATCATCTCATTATTCACCAACATACCTGTAGATGACGCACTTTCCATCCTAGACTCCAAACATCTGATATCCCCAGGCAACATTTCCCTTATCCAACATTGCATGTCCAATATCTACTTTATCTTCCAAGACAATTTTTACCGACAAATAAGAGGTGCCCCAATGGGCTCTCCTCTCTCCCCTGTCATTGCAAACATCTTCATGGAACATTTCGAAACCCAAGCACTTTCCTCATCCCCGCTCAAACCAAAATGTTGGCTTGAGATGTCGATGACATCTTTGCGATCTGGCCACATGGCAGAGAAAGTTTGGATAACTTTATATTGCACCTGAACAGCATACATCCCAGTATACAGTTCACAATAGAAGTGGAAAACAACATGTCTCTGCCATTTCTAGATGTAATGATCACAAAACTTCCAACTCAAGGTTTTTCCCATTCCGTCTTCCACAAATCCACACATACCAACCGCTACCTCAACGCTCAATCCCACCAACACCCATCCCAACTCAACTCAGTAATCAAATCTCTCATCTCCCGTTCCATCCGCCTTTCCGATAACACAAACAGACAAAATGAACTCAACTTCCTCAAGCAAGTCCTCTCACATAACGGCTACAATAATACCCAAATCAACAGAACTATCTCTAAACTCACCATTTCTAGCCCAACTGAAACCCCTACCGATAAACCCGACGAAATGGACACTCCCAAAATAATCCTTCCTTATATCAAAGGAGTGACTGACAAAATCGCACGAACCCTCAAACCCGCCAACATCAAAACGATTTTCACCAAAAACAAAAACTCTCTCACCTTATCCGTTCTGTGAAGGACAAAATCCCTAATGAAAACCACGGCGTCTACGAAATTCCCTGTTCAAACTGTCCCCGTTCATACATCGGACAGACATACCGACGAATTCACATACGTGCGAATGAACACTGTCTGTCTGTCAGAAACACCTCTGCTCTGGCTCAACATCACATACAAACCGGTCACACCACTCATACTAAAACCAATGCCCCCATTCGTTCCTTCAAATCCCGTATTTCCAGAGAAGCTATTGAAATAGAAAAACGCCCTGATTGTCTAAACACCCGAGACGATAGTCACAGACTACCGGTGGTGTGAAACCTCTGGTCAGTACACTGACTGCAGGGACACCCAATCAGCGCTCACCACACACGAACGAGCACACTGAACCGCCCCACCCACCACATATAAATATAGGCACGAGACGATCGACACGCCAGTTGACTCCGAAGAGTAGGCAGGTTGAGACTTCGGAGTTAACTATTAGAAACGATTTGGCTCGTGGAGTAGGCAGATTGAGGCCACGCAACCGAATTATTTCTTATCGTTCCTTGTTTCCCTCATTTGGTTCGTGGAGTAGGCAGATTGAGGCCACGTAACCAGGTAACCTTTCCTCATTTTCCTTCTATATGTATATATAAATATATATATATATATATATATATATATATATATATATATATATATATATATATATATATATATATATATATATATATAATATATGTAAATGTGTTTTTAAGGGGAATTCGACCAATACTTTCACTGAATCACTTTGTATTCCTTACCAAACTGTCACAACAATTTATAGCTTCATCAGGGTTGCTACAAGGTATGTGAGGTGAATACATTTAAAAAAAACACTTAAAATAAAATAAACTCACAGAATGTGAGATGATATGTCACCACATTTTGACATTAAACAATAAGACAGTTATAAATTTTTAAGAATGAATCTTAAAAATGAGCTAACGCTCGAAACATGTTGACTATTTCATATTGTTGAATAAATCGTGAAACATTAAGCCAAGAGTTTAATTTAATTTTATATATATATATATATATATATATATATATATATATATATATATATATATATATATATATATATATATATATATATATATATATATAGTAAATACTGAGACTCTTAATCGAAATATCGAAATATTTCAAATAAAACTCTCAGGGAGCTGTCTACACAAATGTTGTCAACGAGAACGAACCCATCACTTTCGAGAGTGAATATTAAGAGCGTTTCGAAAAATTCATCGATCTTGTTGAATGATAATAGGATACAATTGTTTCATCATTATTATGAATCATCAGTCCATATTTAATCTATCAATCAAGAATCGATGACTTTCAAAACGAACATAGGTCCCATACCAAATTAAGAGAAGTTCTAGAGAGTGAAATACTCACGTAGGCTCCCTCTATCGGCGAAAGGACGTATAAACACTCCCTATCGTTCAAGATTCCTACTCATGACAACAAGAGTGCGAGTGGAAGGCTTTGTAGATATTTCATTCGAACACAACAGAAAATTACACATTTCAGACAATTTGACTTCTGGATTTAGTTTTATTCATTTAATACTAGCTGACCCGGAGAACTTTGTACGCCCATTTATTTTCATCTGAATATTTTTCAAAAACCCAGAAATATTCTACTATTTTTGCTACATTATCTCGTTTTTAATATTTATCCCGTGTGGAGCCAGGGACTTACTCACTAAGAAGTCACTGCAATACTTCCTGTTATTTCAAATCAGTCGAATTATCAAAAACTTCCTATATTAACACGTTTGAGGTATTGATAGTTATTAAACGGTCTGTTCTATAGTTGACGGCATGTTTCTAATTTCGTAGTAAGTACTTGTCTCATATCTCATCTTTAATTATATGAGATATTTGCTGGATATAAGACAAAAAATGTTCAGAATACAG
Source organism: Henosepilachna vigintioctopunctata (assembly GCA_030704895.1). Classification (NCBI taxonomy): domain Eukaryota; kingdom Metazoa; phylum Arthropoda; class Insecta; order Coleoptera; family Coccinellidae; genus Henosepilachna; species Henosepilachna vigintioctopunctata. The sequence goes on along the minus strand of JARQZJ010000036.1, from coordinate 3,415,391 downwards.
TCCATTCCCGGAAACCAATGAATTTAGTGGCTTTGGTGGCTGTACCAAAGGCGTCTATTTGAATTGACTCTTCGCGCAATATTTTGTTGAATCATTGGAAATATTTTCTTATGAATAACAATTTAACTTTGCCTTGTAATATCAACACATAACGTTTATTGGTCCAACAACGACGATTTGCTGTGAACTATAATCTATTTCAACGTTATAATTGAATGCAGGTCGATAAGAATTAGACGCAAACTTTTCACATTGTTAATTTCGATTCCATCGATTCCGTTCAACTTCATACCGAGCTTCGCGTTGCTCGTCAGTTTGACTTGCTCTTTTATATATTTGACTTGCTGCATTGCTTGTTCTGTGACTTAAGTTTGTACATCTAGTAGCTAGCATTTTTAAAAACAAAATTTCAATGTAAATCAAAGAAAACTATGTATTCTTCTTTGTAACTAAATATAACACGTGCTATATTAGTAACGTGTATGTTAGTATGTTTAAACCAAAATTTTATATTAAATTGAAGTTTTAAAATTAGTCTTGATAGCTCTGAATTAACAGAGATGTGTTATAAGATATTCGGTTTTTTTACATACTTTTTTTTGAGAATTAATAATTATTTCTTACTTATATTACTAATTAAGTATTCTTAAATTTATCAATTTCTCACGTAATTTTTAAAATTTTTCCCTGGCAATAACAAACACAACAAAAAAAAATAGTAAAATCGGTCCAGCCGTTGACCCTACATTTTATTAGTTAGAAAATGTTTGTATGGGAAATAGAAATGGGCTCTCTTTACTGTTTTCCCGGCAATTATTCGATTTTTTCTCGCCGTATGAACCATTCTTGGGCGTCAACCAACATTTAAAAAAAAGAATTGGCAAAATTGGTCCAGGCGTTGTTAAGTTATGCGCTTACATTTTGCGATTCATTTTTATACTATAGATTTAATAACAAGTTGAACAATTAATATAACGCTCAATAAAAAATACGTTATTAACGAATAAGAGAAATGAATGATTCTGAACTGACGGAAGCGATGTTGATATGGATGACCGATCTAAAACTTGAGGATCGATGTTTACAATAGCGATGATGGATCTAAACTTTAAAAGCGATGTTAATAATAGCGATGGCCGATCTGAACTGATATGAGCGTCATTCTGCTTCTCTTTATATACGAAACTCTTTTTAGAAATTGCTGAAGTCAGCAGAAATATAGAACAAGGATGTTATCGTCTTGTAGGGTGAAAAATTAATTATATATATATATATATATATATATATATATATATATATATATATATATATATATATATATATATATATATATATATATATATATATATATATATATATATATTCGGTACTTCTGGCTACTTGCTGTAATAATCCATAGCAACCAGTAAGTACTTGTTGCCATCGTTGGTGGTAGGAAAAGGCCTGGCAACATCGACAACAATACTCTCAAACAGTAATCCGACATTGTACTTCTCCATTTTCCCATGGGTTTTCCACGGTGGCCCCTTTATAGCTGCACATGTGGTACATTTTCTGCACCAGGCTTCTACGTCACCACGGCAATATATCCAGTAAAACCTTTCTCTGATTCTTGCAATGGTCTTATTGAAACCAAAATGTGCTCCGGATGATCCACCATGCATTTCTTTGGGAAGTTCTTCTACCTTGCCCCTGTGTACAACTAAGAGAGTTTTGACTTCTCTCCCATCTGTACTTTCTCATTTCTGCTTGAGCAGCCCATTTTCTATAATTAACGAGTCCCATTGTGCCCAAAGCGCCTTCCTAATGGATCCCATTGTTGAGATGTCTTTCCAGGTAAGCCTTCGGTTATCTCTTTTCTATTCTCTGAGAAGTTTTACATCCGGGTCTGCTTCTTGTGCCTCAATCAGTTCTTCTGTAGATCATCCTTGTAACAATTCGGTTGTAGTCCTTCTTAGATTGACAATGCCTTCTTTCTTCTCTACTCCTATACAATGGCCACATGCTTCCTTACATGGTCGTCCGGATAAAGCGTCAGCATTGTTATGGATCTTGTCCCGCCGATGTTCTACTTTAAAGTCATAGTGCTGTAGTCTTTCAATCCATCTTGCGATTTGACCTAGAGGTAATTTCATTTGCAGTAACCATTTCAATGCTGCATGACCTGTACGAATAAGAAATTTCCTGCCATATAAGTATTTGTGAAAATGCTCTACAGATTTTATTATAGCTAACAATTCCTTTCGAGTTACGCAGTAATTCCTCTCAGATTTGTTGAAAGTGTTGCTATAGTATTCAATGATTCTTTCCTCACCAATTCTTGCACTTCGATAATACAGATCCGATGCGCCTATTGCTTGCATCGGTATCTAAAATAAAGAGTCCAGAGATGTGTGGGTAGGACAAAATAGGGCTAGAGCAGAGTGCAGCTTTAAGTTGGCGAATTGCTGCTTCACATTCTCTTGTCCAGCTGAAGTTGATTTTGTTTTCTGTGAGGGTATGTAATGGTTTGGCTATATCAGCAAACTTATCGACAAATCTTCTATAGTAAGTGAATAATCTCCGAAAACTTCTTACTTCATGTTTATCTTTAGGTCTTGACCAATCCCTCTCTGCCTTGATCTTATCCTCTGAGGTGTGTATACCAGTAGATGAAATAGTGTGCCCTAAAAATTGCACCTCGTTTTAAAATAGGCAACACTTTTTATAGTTCAGCTTCAGATGAGCATCCGGAATCTACAGAATATTTCTTTTAGATCTTTCAAATGGTCTTCAAAGGATGATCCCATCAACATTACATCATCTAGGTAGACTAAACAGGTTTTCCAAGTCAGTCCTTTCAGAATCATTTCCATTAATCTTTCAAATGTCGCTGGTGCATTGCATAATCCAAAAGGCATAACATTGAATTGATACAATCCACTTCCACTTGAAAAGGCTGTTTTTTCTCTGTCATCATTGTGGATCTTCACTTGCCAATAGCCACTTTTTTTTATCTAGAAAACCATTTCGATCCTGCCAATGTTGTTAATGTGTCATCAATTCTGGGTAATGGATAGCTTTCTTTCTTCGTGACATCATTGAGCTTTCGATAATCCACACAAAATCTTGTTGTACCATCCTTCTTCTTGACCAGAACAACAGGTGCTGACCATGGACTTGATGTTCTTCTATAACTCCCTTCTCTTTCATGGATGCAATCAATTCAGCAACTTCCTCTTGTTTAGCTAGTGGAAGTCTTCGTGGGGCTTGTCGAATAGGGTAAGCATTCCCTGTATCAATTCGGTGTGAAACTAAGTCAGTTCCCTCTAGTTCATGGTCGTCAAAAAGATCATTTTCTTCGAGTACAAATTCTTGAGCCAATTTTGTTCGTTCTGGTGATAAATGTTTCACCTTCAAACTTGCCACAAGTATAGCATTCACCTCTGAAGGACACTCTATTAATTCTGGATGATGAAACTATACCTTTTAGTTGGTCTATGAGTTCTGAGATTGTTGTGATCTTTTCCATCTCTACTTGTCTTACTTTATGACTAGTTCTGCTTTGGATAGAAGTAGCTTTTGCAGCTTCAAATTCCCGGGACCTCACTAGTGCTTCATTCCCTGTTTTCGGTCGAATAATCTTCAGATATTGAATTAATTCTGAATCTCTTAGTCCACTAATAAATGATTTGATGCTGAATAATATCAGCTGACGTGAAGACAGCCACGGTCGGTTCATCCATGGTCGGCCAACTGGCAACACCGCAACCGACCGTGTTTGGCTCCGTGGTTCATCCACGCGTGTGAATTGGATTATCGTTTAGATAGAACTAACAAATATTTTCGTTAGGATGAATCATGTGAACACTAAAAATGAATAAAATGAAATATATCCTCTTTTAATAATGTTAACTAACTTATAAATTCAATTTGAAACTGAATTTGTGATTATTCTTATTATAAAATCTTGAAAATTCACCAAGTTCGCGATTTTGGAAATGGATATAGAGCTGGCATATTGATTATTGTGAAGACATGTATTCTGAACGTTTCTATGCGAAAATTTTCTTAGAAATCCCCCTTAGAAAGGGTGCACCGAATTTTTTTCACAACTCATATGTACTATCTTGAAAATTCAAAAAGTTCGCAATTTTGGGAATGGCTATGAAGTTGGCATATTACATATTGTAGAGACATTTATTCTGAACGTTTCTATGTAATAATTTTCATTGTCAACCGCTTATGAAGGGGGCACCGAATTTTTTCCGAACTCATATGTACTATCTTAAAAATTCCCAAAGTTCGCAATTTTGGGAATGGCCATGAAGTTGGCATATTACATATTGTAGAGAAATGTATTCTGAACGTTTATATGTAAAAATTTTCATTGTCACCCGCTTAGGAAGGGGGCACCGAATTTTTCTCCGATCTCATATGTACTATCTTGAAAATTCAAAAAGTTCACAATTTTGGAAATGAATATGAAGTTGGCATATTAAATATTGTAGAGAGATTAATTTTGAACGTTTCTATGTAAAAATTATCATTTGTCACCCGCTTAGGAAGGGGGCAGCTAATTTTTTTCCGAACTCATATGTACTACCTTGAAAATTCAAAAAGTTCGCAATTTTGGAAACGGCTATGAAGTTGGCATAATACATGCTGTAGAGACTTTCATTCTGGAAGTTTCTATGTAAAAATATTCATTGCCATCCGCTTAGGAAGGGGGCACTGAATTTTTTTCCGAACTCATATGTACTATGTTGAAAATTCACAAATTTCGCAATTTTGGGAATGGCTATGAAGTTGGCATATTAAATATAGTAGAGACATTTATTGTTAACGTTCCTATGTAAAAATTTTCATTGTCGCCCGCTTAGCAAGGGGGCACCGAATTTTTTTCCGAATTCATATGTTCTATCTTTAAAATTCCCAAAGTTCGGAATTTTGGGAATGGCTATGGTTTTAGGAATTGGCATGTATTGGAGAAATCTTAATATTGATCATAAATGCGTGAAAAGGCACTGCCCAAATCTGAAATCACTGCAATGAATGAAGCACTTATACTGACTCCAAAGGAATGAGTTTAGGTATTACTGTAAAATATCATAAAAATATTTTTGTGGAGAACTAGATTAAAGTGCCTGCCTTTTCAGCAAATCTTATCCGTTTTTTGCCAAATGAGTCAATTAAATTATTTGTTTCAAATTTTTTTCTTCAAAACACAGGTAGCAAAGGAAAATATATAAGGCAAAAGTCTTATTGTATCGCCAAAAATGAGAAAACACTGAAATATTTATTTCTTATTTTATTAACAGGGACTTAACCCTTAAATTTTTTAAAGCCAATTACTGGCACCGCCCTTCTTGAGGTTATCCATTCAGGAAGGTTGCACCAGGTTTTTTTCAATTTTATTTCTTGAAAAAGCCGAATCATCTCAACTTGGGCAAAGGCAATGAATTCAGTCAATAGGAAAAAAATCATGGAAAGTGGTTATACGCAATAATTATTATCAATGTTGCTCACTAACGAAGGAAGCAAATATCTTTTTTTCTGATTTGGTCCTCATTTTTACTTGAAATTTGAAATAAAAGTTCACAATAATCTCCAATGAAAACATTCATACTATAAAAATTAAGAGATCGTTTTAAAACCTGTCATCCACTGTTGTAACCACAGCCTCATTTCCTACATTTCCAAATTACAGATTTACTATTAAAGTTGAGACCAACAACTTTACCAATTCACAATTCACTCAATAAGAATTCAATTTTAACGTAGGAATAACTGAAAAATCATTTCACAAGTTCGAACGGCTGTAACTAATATTTCAACGGATACTGATAAATTACAGGTGGAAATTCAACTATGTCGTAAAATTAAAGATCTTTCTGGAAGCTACCCTTGAATTCACGAGGACGTCTTTGCGCATTAGAAAAGTAAAGGTTATCAAAGGTAAATGTTTATCAAATAATGTTAGTTATTATTGAATTTTGTTCAGGATGGCTACATTTTTTCGACAATTGTGCGCGATTTCATTGTGTGTGCTTTTTTGAAATGCACTTTGCATTGATTTCATATACAATAAGTGAAAATTGAACATTAAACTTGGTAACGAGTTTATTTTTCAAAGATTTCCGGAGAGCCTTAGTTATTACTGAATTTTATTCACGATGGCTACATTTTGTAAACAATTGTGCGAATTTTAGTATCTGTGCTTATTCGGAATGGACTTTCGATTGACGACGTGTGTATAACGTGACAATTGAATATTGAAATTTGGAGCTATAAGAAGTGATTCAATTTACAACATTACAATTTCCATTTCATACATTTTCCACTCAACATTTTGTTTATTGCATTTTCGGCAACTGTAGAAGTAGATAGGAAGTTGCATCGAAGCTGTAGTATTTTTTATTCTACGCGCGATCGAGGTACCTTCACACTATCACTACTGAATAATTTTTTTAGGACTCGGAAAACTCTGAGAACTCTGATCCTTTATAGTTTTACTAATTTATCAAAATATATTTCTTCGCTCTCAAAATTTCTATTTTGCGATTCGAATATAGATATCATCCCTGTCCAAAATGTTTCGTCTGGAAATTGTGGTATTCACGTATGTGCTTGAGTATATATCATAATAACTGGTAGTGCTTTTCAATTCAGCGACATGCGAATGAATTGCTCTAGAAAGGGAATGGCTCATTAGTCGTTTAATTATGACCTCATTAGAAATCTAAATTCGCGGAAATTTGAGAACTGCCATGTTGGAACTACCCGTTAACCCTGGAAAAAGTTATTGAAATATTCGTCAGAATAATCATCTAACTTTTGAGTTCAGTGCAACTTGAGAATACTGTTCTTATATGAAAACTTTAATGTCGGCTATGCGAGAGTAGATTCATATAATGTTACTCTATTATGCGATCGAAATATATGTGAAATTGATGTGATATGAATACGTGTGATCATGTATTTCCATCAATAAAAATGCTGTAATTTTTTTGCGAAAATATTTTCATGGTTAAACAGGAACAAGGATTGTCGATTTTTCTCTTCTTATTTTTTTTTACTATTACTTATCTCTTTAGTTTATGTCCATTACTATATTCAATATTCAGAAAGATCAAATGCAGTGAAAGAGAAAGCAGTTATATATCGGAATGATATTTAATTTTCGATATTAGTGAAATAATAGCGATAATTTTGAATTGCTTCACTAATCACTTCCTAAGCGGTTGACGGGTAATTTTTACATAGAAACGTTCAGAATACATGTCTCTACAATATGCCAACTTCATAGCCATTTCAAAAATTGCGAACTTTGTGAATTTTCAAGATAGTACATACGGGTTCGGAAAAAATCCGGTGCTCCCTTCCTAAGCGGATGACAATGGAAATTTTTTCTAAGAAACGTTCAAAATACATGTCTTTACAATATGTAACATGTCAACTTTATAGCCATAACCCAAAATTGTGAAATTTGTGAATTTTCAAGATAGGTCATACGAGTTTGGAAAAAAATTCAGTGTCCCCTTCCTAAGCGCGTGACAATGAAAATTTTTGCAAAGGAACTTTCAGAATACATATCTCTACAATATGTAATATATCAACATCATAGTCATTCCCAAAATTGTGAACTTTGTGAATTTTCAATATATTACATAAGAGTTCGGAAAAAAATTCGGGCTCCCTTCCTAAGCGGATGACAATGAAAATTTTTTCTAAGAAACGTTCAAAATACATGTCTTTACAATATGTAACATGTCAACTTTATAGCCATAACCCAAAATTGTGAAATTTGTGAATTTTCAAGATAGGTCATACGAGTTTGGAAAAAAATTCAGTGTCCCCTTCCTAAGCGCGTGACAATGAAAATTTTTGCAAAGGAACGTTCATAATACATATCTCTACAATATGTAATATGTCAACATCATAGTCATTCCCAAAATTGTGAACTTTGTGAATTTTCAATATATTACATAAGAGTTCGGAAAAAAATTCGCTGCCCCCTTCCTAAGCGGATGACAATGAAAATTTTTACATAGAAACGTTCAGAATACATATCTCTACAATATGTAATATGTGAACTTCATAGCTATTCCCAAAATTGCGAACATTGTGAATTTTCAATATATTACATACGAGTTCGGAAAAAAATTTGGTGCCCCCTTTCTAAGCGAGTGACTATGAAAATTTTCACATGTAAGCGTTCAGCATTAATGTCTCTACCATATGTAATATGCCAACTGCATAGCCATTCCCAAAATTGCGAACTTTGGTAATTTTGAAAATAGTACATATGAGTTCGGAAAAAAATTCGGCGCCCCCTTCATAAGCGGGTGACAATGAAAATTATTACATAGAAACGTTCAGGATAAATGTCATAGCCATTCCCAAAATTGCGAACTTTTCGAATTTTCAAGTTAGTACATATGAGTTCTGAAAAAAATTCGGTGCTCCCTTCCTAAGCGGGTGACAAAGAAAAATTTCACATAGAAACGTTCAGAACACATGTCTTCACAATACTCAATATGCCAACTTCATAGCCATTTCCAAAATTGCGAACTCGCTGAATTTTCATGATTTTATAATAAGAATAATCACAAATTCAGTTTCAAATTAAATTCATAAGTTAGTTAACATTACTGTTAACTAGAAATATATCTGAAATATATCCTCTTTTAATAATATTAAAAGAGAATATATTTCATTTCCTTCGTTTTCAGCGTTTTCATGATTCATCTTAACGAAAATATGTCTTAATATTACCTAAACGATAATCTAATTCACACGCGTGGATGAACCACGGAGCCAAACACGGTTGGTTGCGGTGTTGCCAGTTGGTCGACAGTGGATGAACCGAACGTGGCTGTCTTCACGTCAGTATAATTCCAGCATATCTTCAGTTACCATTGGGTAGGCTAAACGAGTCAATCTCCCAATATCAGCATAAAACTCCTGTAACGTTTCATTATGTTGTTGGCACCTACCTTCCAATTGGGCTTGGTAAAGCATTTCCTTGTGATTGTCCCTTGTGATTACCTGAAATCCAGTGCCTTCATTGACAAAAGATAGTCTTCTCTCTCTGATACTTTTTGTAGTGCATCAGCTGCTTTCCCTCTTAGAGATAAAATTAATTCTACAGCTTTTATTTTGTCGTTCCAACAATTTATTTGTGCTCCTGCTTCGAACTGTTTTTTAAATACTAGCCACGAAGTTTCTCCATCAAAGGTAGGTGGTTTTGAAGTAGTTCTATTTTGTATATGATTTGATATCATTCCATTTTCGTGTTTTGTCATATTTATTAAACGTTCATCCATATCTTTAAGTACCTGTGACCTTAATTTGCCTAATTGTTTTCCTAGGTCCTCCTTAACATTTGTTATCTGAGTATTCATTTCAGTAGAAATTTCCGAAATTTCGAGCCTTAAGTTTTTCATATCCTCTTGCCAAGTTTTTCTAGATCTGCTACAATATTTTCAAATAAGATTTTGTCTTCTAACCTTTCTTGTTGGCTTCTTTCTCCAGCTGACGTTTTTCCTTCTCCAGTTTTCCTCTTCTCGTCGTTTTTGTTCATCCTGTTCTCGTCGGTTTTATTTTTCCAGCTGACGTTTTTCCTTCTCCTCTTTTTCCTGTTCTCGTCGTTCTTGTTCGTCCTGTTTTTCATGTTGACGTTGTTCTTCTTGCTCGGCGAATTTTTGCATAAGTTTTTCGAACATTGACTCCATTTTTGTTGTATTTCTAGTTATTGGCATCCCACTTCTGACACCAGTTGTTACGATTATGGGTTTCGACGGATGAATTTCATTAACTAACTTTTAACAATCAATAAATAATCTTTTATTCACAAACTGAAAATAAAAACAACAAATGTCAACATCACTTATGTCACACTTCTGTCTATTTCACTGTACTCTAGATAACTGTAATCTAACTCTGACCTGCCATCTTACGTCCTGGTTCATTATATACCTTAGAGTGTTTCAAGAAGATTTCACTTCGAGAAGGTTCGATTGCCAGAACGTAGGAGTCGTTGTTATATCACATTTGCCGGAACATTCTAGGTAACACAGAGATGCCTTCAGGTATTTTCATAACAATATATATATATATATATATATATATATATATATATATATATATATATATATATATATATATATATATATATATATATATATATATATGTACGATGTGATCACATCGTACACGTTCACATATCTAGCTCTGCTATAACATTCTCTTGATTAATTTCAATTTTTCAAATGAATGTTCTAGTGTTCATTTTCTTAAATATTTCATTCAGTGCCATAAGCACAAAAAATTTCATTTCCTTAAAAATATCGCCAAATTGGCCCCTGAAATACGGGAATAAACACGAGCGTACTACTAACGCAATCTATTAACATTTAAAAACATCGTTCGATGATATTTGTCAAATAGACATTGCAATTTAGTAGATACCTACGGGTATAGAAGATATGTGAAATTTCGATGCTTGGTGACTCTGTAATCTGAGAGAGGTGTTTTCTACTGATTTCTATAGATGGAATTGTAGAGTATTCATTACTCTACGATCTTCCACTTGAAGTCACAAGAAGATGCTTGGAGGTTGAAATCGTTGCCTCACTTCGATGGACGTGGTGCGACTGACAAGTTCCTTGCAGAACGAAACATATATGTCTCGCACTTCCATCAGGTGTGGCATCGATTTCAATATTTCTCTAACATTTATCCCTTGAAGGATAATGGAGACATCACATCGTACAGGTTCACATATCTAGCTCTGCTATAACATTCTCTTGATTAATTTAAATTTTTCAAATGAATGTTCTAGTGTTCATTTTCTTAAATATTTCATTCAGTGCCATAAGCACAAAAAATTTCATTTCCTTATATATATATATATATATATATATATATATATATATATATATATATATATATATATATATATATATATGAGTAACTAAAAGTTACTCAGATCATAGCTGAATACCTACGACGTATTTAGATTTGAATTGAGGGAAATTTACGAAAACGTGTCAACAACGCTGGCCGCTGTAATGTTTTCCTAAAAATTATTCTGAAGTGTACGGCGTTGTAATGATGTGAATCTGTATTTGAACGTATACTGCGGTCTTCATAAATAGTGCTTTTATAAGGTCTTGGAATGAAAAAAATCCAATAAAAATTGGTAATATTTCAGTATATATATATATATATATATATATATATATATATATATATATATATATATATATATATATATATATATATATATATTATATTTATGTGCATAAAAAAATAAATAAAACTTTTGTGCTGAAATATCAAGTATATGAAATATTAAGGGATGCATTAGAACATTTCCTTGAAAAATAGTAATGTATGAAAATGTAAAAACATAGCGCAGCTAGCGATTGATAGATAATAGTTTCACTATTGAACGGTGTAAGCATGCCGTATGTTTCGCCTATACAACTGATAACTTCCTTGTAGACTGAAACTGTCTAGTGTCTACTTTGAGCTTCCGAAACATGTAGAAATGATTTCAATATTCTCTAATATGTTCCCTTCTGTATATATTGAGGGCGTCATATCGTACGTGTAAAACTAGATTTCTATGTAAAAACACGACAGAATTTGATTTGAGAGAAAAATTTTCAATTATAATGAAATCTTTTTCTTTTGAAAGGCTGAACAACTTCAAATTCTCAAGTTCATCTTCATCATTCATCAAAATTGTACATACCTTATCTGTTTTATATACTGCTGGCCATTGATCTGGAGCATCATAGTAGAGCAATAAATTTGGGATACCAATATCTTCGTTGAACTCAATATGATATTCAAATAACCCATAGTGTGATAAAAAACAAAATCTATCTAGAAAAACCCAATCCTGCGGATAAAAAGTAATGGTAAAAATCCTATGAGTTATATATTCTAATATTTCACTTACGTACCTCTATGGTGTGAATTTCACCTTCAACATACTTACACAGAATATTTCTCATTAAAAAAATAAGCAAGAGTATAGAAGAATGCATAATATATAAAGTACAGAAGATGATCTTTCTAGCAGAAATCTTGGAATAACTTATTTTTAAATTAATCAATGAAATTTTACCATGGCAACTGTAGTTGTAAACATATCTGCCAGGCAAAATTATGGATTTATTAGACAGTTACACTTAAAAATAACTTCCACTCAATATTTTTGATTTCTAAACCACAGGTTATCAATTAAGTAAAATTTTCGAAAAATAGGGAATGGATTTCAAATAACTGTTTTCAAAATAGTTTAGTTTCTATGGTGCATGTCATTTTCGTTCAACTTTAATATGATAGAAATCTGTGTTATCGATCCTTATCAAAAATTTATTTGGGTGCGGTTTCCTTTTTTATAGTCTTATGTATTATTATTTTTACATTTAGTTTCGATTTTAATCAAAATGATAAATGTCTCATATTTGTTCCATCAGAATATTCCGTACTCTATTAATTATGTTATCGACAGAGTACGCGAAATGTGAGGTTATCGTTGCAGCAGACAAGCTGACAGTTCTTCTGTTTTTATCAGATATTAATTTCTCGATGTTTTTATAATAAACTTCTAAGGAATTATTCATATGTTGTCATTGATTATAGTTGAAGGAATTCTTCTGTTGTGATTCAGTTTAAAATAATTATGTGAAATGTTAAGAACATCGTTGAAGTTCTGTGAAAGTGAAGAAATTGCAAAATTTTTCATCGGACGCCATTTTGACTAGTAATCTGTAAGTATTTAATTGCCCTTTTCACAATATTTCCATAAAAAATTACCCTTGAATTCTGTTTCTCATCAATGCTTAGGAAACATTGCATTTGTTATGGATGTAGGAGTTCAGTCAATTCCCAAAATACCCCACTCTTTTCAAGTGATATTTTATAATTATTGTTTCATTCAAAATAAGCAACAATTAAGTGATTATATATTCTACACATTACATTTATGTGTATTTAGATATGAAAAAGTGATTTATGGATTCAATTTAATTTTCACATAATTAATTACTTAGTTGTCAAGGCAATTTAACATTTTAAGTATTTGTTATATATATATATATATATATATATATATATATATATATATATATATATATATATATATATATATATATATATATATATATATATATATATATATATATATATATATATATATATATATTACCCAAAAATATTTTTAATTAAAAATTTAGCGAGAGGATTACCCATTAAGTAATTTGAATTACTTAATTAAATTGTGAACTAACAATCCTTCGACTGTCATTGACTATCATTTTTGCGAAGTTAAGTACTTATTCTGTCAAAAATAACAATGTTAAATTTGAAGATGTGAATATACCTACTTTTTATGATAAACATTTTTAACATTCAATAGAAAATCGAACTTCAGATACTAAATCTCAAATGTTTTGCGAATATATTGAATACCATGAATTAATTTATATATTTTTATGTATGCAAAAAAGGACATATTAAAAGGTGTCGTATGACACATAAAAATTTTATGCTCTATTAATTCAAACTATATTGAGTTATTATGATTATTCATTTGATGTTATAAAATTGCTTTTTTCTGAAAATGAATGTTGATTGTTCTAAATATGAGGGTTACTGTAGTGGCTTTAACAAAATACATATTTGTCATATCTTTTATTATATATGAACTTCTATTCAAAAACTTTTCTCATGTTAATATTGGAAGTTATTATAGAGAAAAATACTCTTTATTTCCAACTGTTCACTTTATTCTCTATAATACTCTGTGTTATCACAATGCAACAGAAGAATCTATTCAGTATTTGGAAGTTATTCACTATTACATATAAGAATGGGTATTTTAAGTATTTGATTTTTATACTCTTCAGTTCATTATTTAATTTTTCCCACATCAAGAAATTCTAGGTATTTTAAGGAAATTATTAGTTTTCAGCTTTTGAATTGAACAATTTTAATGATGGATTTGGCTCCTATTATAGACAACCTTGTTGCTTTTGCATTTTATTTCTTATTTTTCCTTTTAATGAAAGGCTGTAGCTTTTGAATTTGAATTGTTTTTGTTAATCATGGTGGTGATTCTTTCATGCAATATAAGTACTCTATTTTGCTTGTAACTAGCATTGACCTGTAGTTATATATGATATAGATTTTTTTTCTTTCTCAAAGAAGTTATGGTTATTTCACTGCCATGTATGTGATACTTTGGTTGTTTATTGAGACAGCAATTTCCTATTAGCCCATCCATTAAATAAATGTTAGAACCTAGTGTTCTAACATCGAATTTCCTTTGAGACCTTTGTCCTATGAGAAATATTTTTAATGTTAGAATTGAGAAGTAATTTTAATTGTTAATGTAAAAAATATTCTTATTTCACTGAAGTTTTTAGCAATAAATATTACCCAAATCAAAGGAAATTTTTTGCATCCAATTTTTAAATTGCTATGGTTCAATTTTTGAATATATAATCCCAAACAACCTGTTGTGAGTTCTCTATAATATCTAGTTTTTGGGGTATGCTAAATATAGCATTGCTTATATCAATTGATATTGCATTACTCTTTCTATTGCTAAACATGTATTTAAGTGTTTATTTACAATAACACACGGATTTAAGTAGTTTTTAGTCATTGATAGTCACATTATTAGTCATTAACATTAACAAAAAAATTTTTATTTCACTTTCTCACATGTGTTTTACTAAGGTAGTTCCTCTGAAGGCTCCAACAGTCAGCTATCATGAGAATATCCCATAGTACTTGATATCGATCTTTTATTGTTTTTATGTACTGTTGGATGAAAATAGGTTCTTCTCCTTCCTTTAATTTGAATAAGCAATTATCTGAATGCAAGAATATGCATTGGAGCACACTACTTTGAGAAGTTCAGATCACTTATGAGTTTGTTAAGTTATTTTTGATTGAAACATTTACAAAGTCGTTAAATCTGCTTCAAATTTGCTAGTTTCATCAGACTTTTTCGAAATTTTTTTCAATTCTTCAAAAGAATTCTTCGAACTTCATCAGATGATGCTTTTGTAACATCCTCTGTGAGTTCAGGACTTTCTGCTGAAATATGCAACAAGCATTTCTTCTGAATGCACTACAATTATTTTTGTAGAATCTAGATCAAGATAGGTCCATTTGTTTCTGTTGTTGCTATTTATGCCTTTAATAATAATAAGGCAAGAATAGCTGTCATAATGATGGTTTTTGAGGTATTCTTCAAACCATTGATTCACCTAACTGAAGACTCCTTTCTCTTTCTAATTGTCCTCTGTCAATATTTATCCTGATGTCTCAAATGAATTTTGAAATAGAGTTCACCTCTTTTCATAACACAGACATAGTTTTTCTATTTTGTTTTAAAGTAGGAAGCCCTCATACATAACAAAAAACATCAAAATTTACAATCAGTTAATAATGTTCGTGACTTTCAAATCACTGGGGATGAACCAATTATGGAATAGAAGCTCATGGACAAGTCCAAGAATAAATCAGCAGGTTCAGTTGACTTAGTGTAAGAAGGTTCAGCTATAATATTGAGAACACATTACTTGGATATTTTTATTCTAATTGTAAATAGGAAATTCATAGTTTCCGTATTACATATAATATTTTTTTATTTTTGTCTATTAGCAGTAAAATCAATGCACCTGAATCTCGAAAAAGTATAGCCAATCAACATAATTAATATACTCAAAATAAGTTATCAAATTTCAGCAATACAAATGTTTTCATTCTGGGTTATTGGTAATATGATAATAACAATATTTCTTAATTTGCTCATACACATTTATAACATCATTTAGCATTGTATTTAACATACATTAAAAAATATACAAAATTCAAATTTAAGCAAAAATGAAATCTCTTGCCAATAATAATAATGTTCAATGAAGGAAGAAATCAACACTGAATTGAAAAACAAAATCAAATCTTATCAAAATTTTTTGTAAACCAGGCCTAAAGAATAAAAGTAAAGAATTAAAGTTAAAGTAAAGAATACCATAAGTTGCAACACTATGAAAGTTGGAATAATGTGTGAACATCTCTGCAGATCTCTGGGGTGCTCAGCTCCCTCATTTTTCTTCTTGCGAACAGTGTCGTGGACAGCTTTTTTGTAAGACATATTATGTGCTATTTCCATGTAAGTTTGGCATCGTGACTATTTCCACAGGATCTCTGTTGACTCACATCTACACAGAGTGTTCGACCAAATTGGTAGCTCTACTTTGAAACTCAGTGAATGCCAGGTTGAAAGTTATTATCAATCTAACAACGAGAAGCTTCAGAGTTGGATAGAAGATCCTATGCGCGGGAGGCACATTAATGAGACCACAAAGGAAAATGTCGACAAGGAAGCGTCGAACTACTGCTTGGTCTCAGGCAGAATGTTTTCCAAATCTCAAGGCACACTCCTAGCTATTCATGATTAGGTTATTCCAACTCGTAATTACCTCATATATATGTTGTAGTAACAAATACTATGTTCGTAATATAGTCTTTACGTCATACTTGGGAATTTTATAGAAGCTATAAGAGGAGAATATTAATTTTGCCATATATTTCCAAATCATCAGTGTACATACGCTTATGAACAAGTAGACAATTCATTAAATCATTCACTAATACAAGAAACAAAAGTAGACCCAACTTAGATCCTTGGGTACACCAGATGTACCTGTAAGTTTAAAAGATTCATGACCTTCAAATTGTACAAATTGGATCCGGTTACATCAGTTGGATTCAATTGGAGGAAGTAGAGCATTGGAGATTCCTGATTTGGCTTTCAGCTTTTGCAACAAAACTATGACTTATTGGGACAGACGCTTTCATAAAATCCGTTAATATACCTAATTTACTCGAAAGATTCTTCAAAATAAATGGTGAAAACGTTAAAAGATTAGTTGTGCAAGATCTACTGGACCCAAATCTGTGTTGCTCAATGCTTAGTTGGTTTCTTGCTGTTTGATGAATATTATAATTATACTAGAATAATTTTGAAAAATTGGATAGGATGGGTTGTGGCCTATATTAATTACCTTTGCATCTTTTTTTTTTAGTACAGGAACTACTTTTGGTGTTCCTGTGTTCCAAACTTTCGGAAATACTTTTGTTTGGACAATTAAATTCAAAATGTGACATAATATTTATAAAAATTTAATTTTATATCTGTATTATGTGTTCCTTTATAAACTGCTAACATCTAGCATTCCCCAATATTTATACAAATGCTTAATGAGGAGATCCACTGAAAGAGGTGCATATATGAGACGCGATACATTCACATTACCTCTTCATCACACTTCAAAGTTTGAAGGCTGTCTTTTATATACTGCACCTCATTTTATGAATAAGATCCTGGACATGTGGTGCATGACGCCATATTCATTCAAAATAAGTAAAGAGTTACTTTTAAAAGATGAAATTTCTCAATGACAGTTTGTGAATATGTGGCCAGTTAGTTTTGTTGTACAAGGGTAGGAGGAAGATCAGGAAACTGAACTGATCCCTTTTGTGATAATTATTAATGTAAGAATTATTCACAATAAACATTATTATTATTATTATGTTTATAATGGTATAGAGAACAGATAAATACAAACCTTACCGATAAAGCTAAGTATTTTGTCTAGACAAGCTGTATTTTTTGCACTCAGTTTCTTAACAGCAATAAATATCTTTTTCAAATTCACAATTAGGAATATTATTGACATCTAACTTCTAAGTGATTTTCACTATTCATCAATAAAGCCATTTGATTAGAATTGACATGAAAATTATATCTAATATAAGTTTTCTCATTGGAAACATATAACAATTATGTTTTTCTTATTCCATATGATATCTAAAAACGATAGTGAATCCAAAAATAATCCCTCATTAACAATTATCAATATGAGGAGGAATATAATAATAATAATTTTTATTCATGTTTGACAATGTTTCATTTTTTACACATATATACATACACTACTAGTAATGGTGGAATTACCTACTTATGGTGGAATATTCATGGCCACATCCATTCAAAGAAAATAGAGATCTATTTTATGAACAAGAATCAATGCTTCCAAGATACTAAGAAAAGTTGAAATGCCTAGCTTAATATAGGCTGCTCGGCAATCATCCCTGTATGTAAGGCCTGCAACAATTTTAACAGTTCTTCTTTGATGTGCAAATATTCTCTATTACCTGATGCATAATTACCTTAAATTAGGAGTCAATATCTGATTGATCACTATACCAAAGCAAAATAATATGTTTGAAACTGGCCACAGGTTTGTCTAAAGTGCGCACACACGCCACGATCGGCGGGATCAACTACAATATGATATTGCGAATAAATCACAATAAGCTAACATTTTGATGTGATTGTGTAATATTATTACGAAATAACCATTTTCAGAAAAATATCCCCTTTATATATATGACAAGTGTTCTTTGTTATACCTCATACCCTTCATAAATCAAAATAAACATTATTAATGAGATTTATTCGTTTTCAGAATTTGTTCTATCCATTTACTACGAGTTTTACTCTTATGGAATAATTCTACCTTCATTCTTTCTCTACGTTACTGATTTCTAAGCAAGCAAACTTTTTATGAATTTTTGATATGAATAGATTCAAATGAGTAATATTATTAAGAAATGATAATTTTTAGAATTTGTCACAATTTACCAAAAATATCATCTCCTTCATATATTTGACAAGTGTTTTTTGAAAATAATATGAATATTTTTGAAAATATTCATTTTTTTTGAAGAATTTCAAAAGAAATAAATCAAAATGAACATTCTTAATGAGGTTCATTTGTATATTCATTCCATCTGTACGCTTCTCATTTCTAACCAAGTCAACATTTTGATGAATTTTTGATGTGAATTAGTAATATCATCACGAAGTAATCATTTTCAGAATTTGTTCAATCCATCACCAAAATTACAATCATACTCTTCATATATTTGACAAGTTTCTTTTGTTATATCTTATATTTCCGAAAATATTCAATTCTTTTGAAGAATTTTAAAAGAAACACTTCAAAATAAACATTCGTAATGCGATTCATTCGTTTTCAGTATTTGTTCAATCCATTTACTACTAGTTTCAACCTTTTCAAATAATTTAATCTTTCTTCCTTCTCTGCGCTACTGATTGCTAACCAAGTAAACGTTTTTATGAATTTCCGCTTTTTATGTATTCCATATACACCTTTCCACGTCACCAGTGCAGTAGTGTACTTAACGCATGTTTTTTCATGTGGTTTCCCAGTAGGGCTATTCCATGATCTATTGTGGTTCTATTTGATAAAAATTGAAATGCTAACGGGAGAAAACAATAAAGTGATTTCTATAGAATAATTTAAACACTTGAATTCCATTGACACATTTCCACTCTTCTCCAGACGTTTTCAGAATTTTTTCATATATAATCATATTCTTTCATCGTCTAAAGAATGGGTTATGCCGACGAAACGCGTTATGACAATAGATAGATAGATTGATTTTATTTGATCAAGTTTTTTTCTTCTAGGAATTCACTTATACTATAATAAGCTTTGCTTACTAGGAATTTTTTCAACATGGATTTTTGTGAACGTCTTGATATACTTTTAAATTTTCTATGCAAAATATTCCAAATTTTCAATATACTGTATGTTACATTTTTCTGGAGGTGGGTATAATTCACCTTCTCCTCTGAAAGATAGTTTTTTTCTCTGGTATAATGATCATGTTGCATTCGTATACTGCTAATTCTCGAAAATTATCCATTACAAAGACCACCGACTCATATATGTAATGTCCATATAAGGTTAACAAACCTCTACTTTTAAACCTGGGCCTACACGTTTCTCTCTGGGTCATTCCAAAAATAGCTCTTATACATTTTTTTGCAATTTAAGAATTCTATAAGAAGATTATGTCAGTATCAGAAGAAGAACAAAAAAAAATAGAGTAATCCATTAATTCCCATTCATCTTACAATGTTCAAAGTATTCTTCCAAACTATATGGTTCACAGCACTTAATGTATTCATATACTTTCTTACTAAATTGTTTATCTTTGTTAAATTTAAGTTTCCTGGGAAGAGCGTTATATAATTTTATTGACATATACAGAGCACCATCTTGAGCCAGACTCAGTGAAAGAAGAGGATATATGTACGAATCCATCTGTCTTGTATTGTTTTTATTCAAGTATTTCTCAAACAGTTCATCATGTCTACTTATGAATATAAGGCACTGGTACATGTAGAGTCCAGTAAGAGTGAGGATGTTACTTGATTTGAATACATTCCTGCAAGTTTGTCTATGTTTTAGATTGAACATATATCTGATGGCCATTTTTTGTTTCACAAACAGACAATTAGCATACAAGCTATATCCCCAGAAGATAATGGCATATGCCAGTGTTGACTGGAAGTTAGAGAAATATATTGTTTTAATAGTATCAGTATCAACAGATTTTTTCAGCACATTAATTGTATATGATATTGAGTTTAACTTATTACTTATGTGGTCAATATGACTTTTCCATTTTAGGTTTTTATCAATATATATTCCCAGAAATTTGGTACAACTGGATAGTTCTACTAATATATCATCTATCATGAAATTTTTTATATTTATTATCGTTTTGTCAGTATGGAATACTACACACTCTGTTTTTTACTATTCAAGGTTAGGTGATTATCAGTGCACCACTCCTTCACTTTCTTATATGCATCATCAGGTTTTCGTCGATTTATAGAGGAATCCCCATCAGTAACATTCACAATTATATTTGTGTCATCTGCATATAATGTAAACCCCACTGACAAATCAGCACATTTTGGCATATCATTTATATATATCATGAACAGAAGAGGGCCTAAGACACTTCCTTGGGGTACTCCCCTACTAACTTTGATATCATCTGACTTGTGAGTATTCGCCATTTTTGTGACGTGTACACTTTGTATTCTATTTTCTAGGTAGCTTTTTATTAGCTTGAGTTGGTTGTCACGTATTCCGTGTGCCTTTAACTTTTTCAATAATTGGGCATGATTGACACAATCAAATGCTTTCGCTAAATCTAGAAAAAGTCCCACTGGAATCTCTCCTTTTTCAATTATTTTCAATATGTTCTAGGCCAGTTAAAATATAGCAGTGTTTGTACTTTTCTTATGAAGAAATCCATGTTGTGATGTGTTAAATATTTTAATAATATGTTAATAAGTTGATTGACCTATAATTTACAAATTCTTCTATTGGTCTTTCTATTTTCTATTGGAAATTCTCTGCTAGTTTTCCCAAATCACTAGGTGTGTATTATTGTTTCTAGTTATACATTTAATCTACTTAATAAAACTCCTTTGCTCTTATTATCAGAATCAGTAATTTTCTTTTCGAAGTTCTGCATTTTGGTGTCCCTCACAAGTTTATTATATTCCTTTTTGATTGCCTTATAGGTCTCAATTAAGGTGCTACGCATTTTGGACATATGTTGAATTTCTAAACTTTTCTCACAATTATTTAGCTTTCATTTCTGAGTACATATTTGTTTTTGTGTACTGAAATGTTTTTTGTTTATTTTTCTCTAAGGACAGGCGTAGTTTTTTACTGTAAGAAAAAAGTTCATTTACGTCTCTCTGTTTCAGCTTCTTTATATTTCAGTGTACCTGTTCAAGCTGTTTAACAATACCTAATATTCTTTCATCACTTAACATTCTCGTGATGGTAGTCCTAGCGCTTGATTCTAAAAGGTTGGAATCATGATCGGACAAATGTGTTGCTGTATTATAACCCCAAGAATGAAATATCTGAGTAAACTCAACTGGTCAGCTTTGACATGAGAGAATATTTTAAGTCTCAACAAAATAAAGATGAATTTTGCGATATTCGATTGTAAATCAAACTTAATAGTTGAGTGAGCAATTACCTCAAATATTTTCTCCAAGGACTCTTGATCTGTGTTTTTTTTTCAAATCAATCTTTTTTTTTTACAAAAAGTATAACACTCCATGTTCCGCTATTCGAAAAATTCATTCGCAGTGCGGGCTACAGCAAGGAATATGATAGTTTTTGATATAAGGTGATAACCAATACTTATAGTTATACAATGACAGTCGGTATATTCAAATTGTAGTTTAAGTTCGTCTAAAATTCTAGTATAATTTCGAATGTTTAGAAATCTTATAATCCACCCAATATCAGAATGTGATACCGAATTTATTGAAAAATTATTTTCTAAATTTGATTCACTTCCATGGATGCCGTGTTTTGCTTGGCGGTTTTTTGCACATTTACATTGTTCAGCCAGATGCAAGGATTTTATAACTTCTAATGAAAAACAAACGATAGAGGATATATTACGTTTATTATCACAAAAATTAGGAAATAATTTTGACAGAAATTGCAATTTTGCTCAAAGTCAAATTACCCGAAAATGTGTGGCCGAAATTGCAATCGCATTAAAATTTATTTCCTAATTTTTGAGGTAGTAGAAGCACTAAAAATCGAATCATTTGTTTTTTCAGAATGATAAATTATCATACCACGGAGTTTATTGACAATTTTCATACAGCTCAACTTTCATTTGAAAGGGTGCATTACCAAGATAACATTCATTTTATTGTCTCGTGGGGAGTTTGGTTGCCTAAATATCAAAGGATTTGTATTGAGGTTTATTCTTAATCTTCTCAATATTCGATTTGTATCAACATTTCGCTGAACTCGATATAAATAGAGCCATAGTCGCTTTTCTATTGCATGAAGATCAGTGGAATTATCTTCCGCAGTTCCCAGTCATTTATCCTACTTTTTATTTACATTTGTAATTTTATTAGTTTTTAAATTTGTAATTTTATTTGCATTATATTCCAAATATTCAATATTTGGACTTTTTATATTTCATTCTTCAACTGTAAAACTTTTCCGGAAAACTTGTGTAATGGTAATTTGTTTATTTTTAATTTTGATTATTTTTTAGTTTGTGTTTAGATTGAATAGAATAGAATAAGCTTTATTTCATAAATAAAGAGAAAATTAAAATACATTTCACCTTATTAAGAAAAACGTCAAAGAAAACACATATGTGCCACTATGAGGGTAGCTTACAAAAATCAAAAATTCGTTCAAGGAATACGGTTCACAACTTAATATTAATTTATATCTTTTTTTTCTTGAATACACTATATTCATTAATTTTTTGAAAATGGTCAGGTAGACAATTGAATAGTTTCATGGCCATGTAAAGTGAATTTTGTTCATATAAACTATTGCTATGAATAGGATACATAAACGGAAAAACTTTTCGGGTATTATTTAGATTCCTATAGTTCTTAAAATACGGAGGATTCTGGTTAACAAATAATCGGAGTCTATAAATATAAAGACCATACATAGTTAAGAAACCCATACCTTTAAACTTTCCCCCACAAGAGTATCTGTGCCTAATATTCAGCATAACCATAAGCACCGACTTTTGAATTAGAACTAAGGTATGAGCGGCTGAGGAGCCACCCCAAAAAATTATGCCATAGGATATCAAAGACTGAAAATTTGAAAAATAAATCAGCTTCAAAACTTATTATTGTTGAAAATGGAAAAAAATGGATTTGGAAACACAGTTTTGAAGTGGTTCAAGGACTACCTAGATGGTCGATCAAAAGTTATAAGGTATGGAGGTATATCGGGTGAACTGGAGACAGTTTATGGAGTTTCACAGGTTACAGCATTAGGTCCCATTCTGTTTTTGCTGTATATCAATGATATTATTAAGGTTGTTGACAGATGTGGAATCCGGCTGTTTGCTGATGATACTCTAGTTTATATTGTAGGAAATGATGTGGCGGAAATGACGAAAACTTTGAATTTTGAATTGAATAACATTTTTATATGGTTAAATAATAACACTTTGCAAATTAATTTTGAAAAGACTAAAGTCATGTTCATTGCCAAAAAACAAGCTAAATTGCAGATGACTGATGTAATTGATTTAAAAATAGATAGAGTACAAATTGAATAGGTTAAAAGGTTTAAATATTTAGGGTCTGTAATTGATGACAATCTTGAATTCAACGATCATTTCGAATATGTATTAAGTAAAATGGCAAGGAAAATTAATGTTTTGGGTAGAATAGCTAGTAATTTAAGCACCTGGACTAGATTAAATATATATATAAGACAATTATTGCTCCACATCTTTATTTTTGTTCAACATTATTATTTTTTATGAAAAAATATCAAAGTGACTTATCACAAAAAAAACAAAATAAAACTTTGCAAATAATACTAAATTGTAATAGGTATACAAGGACAAAAGATATGTTAGATGCTGCAAATATACTGTCAGTAAAACAAACTATCTATTGTAATACTATGGAATTTATATATAAAATTGTGAATCAAAATTTGCCTAAACATTTACTGAGTAATTGCACATTTGTAAAGGATATTCATTATCATTACACAAGATTTAAGAATGATTTCTATATAAGAAAGGTTAACTCAAGTTTTGACCAAAAAAATTTGTTTCTAGAAGGATTTAGGTATTATAATGAATTGCCAGAAGAAGTCAAATCATGTTGTATGCTTCTTCAATTTAAAAAAGCTTGCAAGATGCATGCAAGGAATTTTGTTGATTAGTTTTTTTTTATTGTTGAGCTGTTTTCTCCAATATTCTTTGAATTTTTGTATTTTATGTAGCAAATTTGCTAATAAATGATATTATTATTATTATTATTATTACTGAATTCAGCCTCCTCCCCAGCACAGCTACATGTGCACTCCACTTCAAGAGGGAGTCCACATGAATACCTAAAAATTTTATGTTATCCTTCAACTTAATGGATGATTCTCTAGATTTAATTGCAGTAGGAATATCGATATTTGACCGACTATGAATGAAGTACCCTTCCTGAATGAAGTATTTATCATGAAAGTAAGAGGCTCAAGAATAAAATTGATGGATTTCTTTATGATAGACATTGAGATACCATCCTGTCTAACAACATGACTGTTTTTTAATTTATGAACAATTTTCATGACCTCTTCACAGGTTACATCGAAATAATAAAACGAATGAGAAATCCTTCGACTGTTTCCTACATTTACTTCAACCAAAATCTCTTCATCCATTAAAGCAGGAAACTCAAGAAAAATTCATTGAAATTCTGAGCCAGTGTGGGCAGATAATCGCACCTTGGAAGAGTATTTTAAGATTTTTTTCTGATTCAAGGTTAAAGAGTTAACAATTTTCCATGTTGTTTTTGATTTGTTATCAGATTCCAGTATCATGTTTTCAAAAAATTCTGTTTGACTTTATGGATGGTTTTGTCGTATGTATTCTTTGCCTTTTTGTAAGCATTCAAAAACTCTGGGTGGAACCTAGATAGTATATAATACTGATCAAGAACAGATTTTTGATGCTTCAACTCAGGAGTTTCCTCAAAATATTTGCTCTTCTGGTTAGCGAATTTGGTATATGAAAAACACACATCAAAAAGGGTCTTATACCGATTAAAAAAATGTTCCCACATTACATTGACATCCTCTGTGATTGTGAACACTGTTTTGAACTGTGTTGTCAAAATCACGAACACATTATTTTGTTTCAGTTGATTGATTATGTTCATTTACTTTCGAATTTATATGATCTGCCCTGTTCATGGGTGTGATTCAAATAAAGGTTATGCCTCTTCTAGTTGCATCTCCAAAGAAGTGATGCAGGTAACTTTTATATATATTTTTGATATGAAAAATGGATCGTCTAAAGTATGTTTGAATTAGTTTATGTCCAAATTTCTTTTTTGTTTCATAGTTGCAATTTTCATTATAAGTAATCAACAAAATTTATTCAATTTAGTTGGATTTTAGTTGTTCTGGATGTTTCTATATCTCCTCTCATGCCTTTGGTTTACTTTTGTATTTCCATTTCATTGAAATTATCACTTGCGTTTTATTTGTTTTCACCTATGGATTACAATCAATTTTCTTTACCTTTTTATGGAATTTCAATTTTAACTAAAATGAAATTTGTTCATTATCATTACCATATGTAAGTCTTCTTTTAACTTGATATAACTCTGTCTGAAGATAATTTTATATTTCATCAATGTTTTTAGAAATGTATATGATACACTTTTTTTTTCAAATTGATGAACTCCTAATCCTTGAGCTTCCTTGGCATTTCTTTTTTCTGTTGGTTGAAACTTTTTCTCTACTAATATGACTAAATTATATTTCAGATTTTCAAGTTTCGATAAATGATGTTTTAACCAGATTGCATCCAACAAGTGCAACAAAATGGCACCGGTTCCAAGACCGGGAAGTCTTCGGGACCCTGATATTGCAGAACTCTTCTTCAAACATGATCCTGAGAAAATATTTGAAGATTTACGAGAAATAGGACATGGTTCTTTCGGCGCTGTGTATTATGCACGATGTCTAATAACCAAAGAAATTGTGGCAATCAAGAAGATGTCCTTTATGGGAAAGCAAAGTTTAGAGAAATGGCAGGATATTGTTAAGGAAATAAGGTATATAAAGTTACCAGCAAGCGTGCATGCAGTTGCCACATAATATTCTTGAAGATATGTATTACTCTATTAATATCATTTAAGGATGTTGATCAATTATCTCAAACCTTCCATTTTTACTTATTTTACTGTTGAAAAAATTTTGTGGTGAAACATGGTTTCACCAATTGAACAAAAAATTGTTGGCTAAATTTCAGAGAATTAATCCTCAACTGTTTCAGGGTGTTATCTCAATTTCAAAAGTTAAACTGAACAACTTTGATTTAACATATTCTTCATTATTGAGTACCAAGTACAGTTTTACTAGATTATTTATTTATTTTAAGCATATAATATGAATATATCTATATACCTAGTGAACGGAAAAAAGGGGAAACCCCCTTTTAACAAATATAGAACACAGAATAAAGTAACAAGCAACTTAAAAACATATATATATATATATATATATATATATATATATATATATATATATATATATATATATATATATATATATATATATATATATATATATATATATATATATATATATATATTTATATATATATATATATATATATATATATATATATAAATCTTATATATAGAGGCAAAGTAGCAAAAATACAAAATAATTTGAAACATCCTCAATGCGAATATCATCTTATTTGAAATTCAAATTTACTACTCTACGTACTATCAATTTAAATAATCTTGATGAACTAGAGAAAAAGTCAATGTCATGTGATGCCTGGTTGCTCAGCCACAGAACGCGATTAACAAAAAAATTCTAAATATAGTTCACTTTACATGTTCTCAAG
The DNA here is from genome assembly GCA_030704895.1 of Henosepilachna vigintioctopunctata. Lineage (NCBI taxonomy): Eukaryota > Metazoa > Arthropoda > Insecta > Coleoptera > Coccinellidae > Henosepilachna > Henosepilachna vigintioctopunctata. Next base: position 3,388,025 of record JARQZJ010000036.1, on the reverse strand, counting down.
CGAAAGAGAGGAGTATGCCTGGTAAATTAAAATCCACTTTGAGTAACACATCCGCACAATCAACGTAACCATTAAGTATTTTAACTAGGAAGCTCATATCGGACACACGTCTTCTGTTTTCCAATGAATCCAAGTTAAAATAGACACGCATGAAGTCATAGTTTCGTCTGACTGTGAAACCAGAATTATAACCCAAAAAACTCAGGCATTTACGTTGAACTACCTCAAGACTTTCGATATCGCAGCGGTAGTATGGAGACTAAATACTGGAGTCATACTCCAGTATTGACCTACAAAGGCAATAATAGAGTATTCTGATAGTGGTGGGTGAGAATTCGGTAGAGTTGCGGATAATGAAACCCAACATCTGGTAAGATCTGGAAGCTACATTTCTCAAATGTTCCTTGAAATTGAGACGTATCGAATATCACACCAAGGTCACGAACCGAATCCACTCGAGTCAACATGTGATCTCCCAGATGATAGTCATGAGAAATCGGAGAACCAGATTTATGAAAAGAGATAATGTTGCACTTGCTATATTAAGTAATTAAGTTCCAAACAATTGATTTCAGTTCATCTAACAAAAGAATCTATTTGAAGCTGGAAGTCATCACCGCCTGAGATACAATCAAATGGAGTATATATCTTCATATCATCCGCAAACATCAAAAAATTAGCATCTAGGGAACCTTGACATCATTCATAAATAAGTTGAATAAAATAGGTCCCAAGTGCGAACCCTGGGGCACACCCGATAGCACTTCAAATTCTGTGGAAATGTAGTTCTTATAACGAACCATTTGGGTTCGGCTGCATAAGAAACTACGAAACCAGCGATGCAGAGCACCATGCACACCCAAGGACTCCAGCTTAGCCAATAATAAATTCATATTGACCCTATCGAACGCTTTCGAGAAGTCAGTGTACAACGCGTCCATCTGGACCATCTATGAACTTGCACTTGAAATTTGAATACTTTGTGGCATTGAAGGTGTTCTAAGTCATGGTTGACTTTTCATCAGGGCTCAAAATATAATGAATGAATACAATTCGTAATGGTATTCAACTTAAAATTTATCCCAATCTTCACAAAACACCATCGTGGGCCTCTTGTGCTTCCATTAGATGTCCTCTTCGTAATTGCCTAGCGCTGCCACCCAGGGTTTGGGTTTTCAGGGAATGAGGTGAACATTCTGACTGCTACCGCCCTGATGATCTCCAACACATCAGTGTATTAAAGTCTCGATGAATCTGGGATTTTTTTCTTACCATGTGGTGTCGATGGCCATACATAGATAGAGAGTCGTTCTGCACGACTTGAAGCACCGTGTAGAGGTCGATATGGTAAAGAAGACTATTCTCAAAACTAAAATTTATGTTATTTACTTGTTACAAAAACGTAATCTGTGAGAGATCGGGTAAAAATAGGATTACAGTAATTGTGATCGAGCGATTTGAAAGAGAATATAGGTAAGAGTGTCGCTGATACTGTCACGAGAAAGATCTGCAATGCTCGAGACAGTTTATTTTGTTTCTTCGATAGAGGGAGCTCACGTGATTAGTTTACGCATGAATGTTCGTTTGAAGATTGAAGCTTGGTGATTTTCGAAAACCATCGAAACTTGATCGTTTGGAAGTATGCCACTGAAAATTCCAAATAAGTATGAAACAATTGTATGTTATTTCCAGTCAACAAGTTACCTACTATATATTCACTCTCGAAAGTGAAAGGTTGTGTTTTTGTTGCCATTATTTGTTTAGGCTGTTCCCTCAGAATTTTATTTGAAATATCTCGATATTTCGATTGAAAATCTCAGTATTGACTAACTATGAAAATATTAGTGGATCTGGAAACTATTTATATATATATATATATATATATATATATATATATATATATATATATATATATATATATATTGCAAGACCTTTTTCATATATTATAAATTATTCGTTTAAAGGTGTTTTTCCTGAACTCTTAAAAATTGCAGTGGTCAAACCACTACATAAAAAAGGTTGTGTAGAAGATATGAATAATTTCAGACCAATAAGCTTGCTTACCACTTTCATAAAAAATTTTGAAATAATATTAACAAATCGTTTAGTTAAATTTTTCAATAAATTTCAGATTTTCTCTAAGAAGCAACATGGCTTTATGAAAGGTAGAAATACAGATAATGCTATTTTTGAGCTAACTCAGCTAGTTTTGTCAGCTGTTGAGAAAGGGGATGTACCTGTGGGACTCTTCTTGCACCTAACTAAGGCCTTTGATAGCGTAATTCAACTTATTTATTATTACTTCATTATTTCATTATTACTTCACAAATTGAATAGTTACGGAATAAGAGACAATCAACTCAATCAAATTAAATCATATCTCAAATAGGAAGCAAACTGTTTGTATAATTCAAGGAAATATGGAATAGAATATAACTTAAATTCAAACACTTGAACTTATGATTTACACTTTATCGACTACATAGCATGACGCGTTTCGTCGTTACAAACGACTTCTTCAGATACTTATAGAATAATAACAACATTTTGAAAAATACAGGTATATATATCAGGGAATTGTGGTGTTCTATGGGTTTGGTTTTACCTAAGATATTCCATTCTGAGAATAATTTCTATTACCTGAAAAGGTTTAACAAGGGTGAATTGTTTAATTCTATCTGTTCATTGAGCAAGTTTCCAGAATTTTTAAGCCGATTTATTTCCACTACTTCCCAATAATCTAATTGACTACTTCTCTCTATATTGTGTAGAATTTTGAAATTCGTATCAAAAGTATGGTTTTCTGTTAATAAATGGTTAGCATAATTCGAATTACTTTTATTATGGGCGAAGCTATATTTATGTTCCTGTATTCTAGTACCGAAATTTCTACTAGTTTTACCTATATATATATATATATATATATATATATATATATATATATATATATATATATATATATATATATATATATATATATATATATATATATACCGGGACATGTTCTACAATTCAATTGGTAAACACCTGATTTGTCTTCTCTTTTAATTTTGTTTTTATTGTTCTTAATGTGTCTCGATAAATTGTTGTTCGTTTTAAATGAAATATTAAAATTATGTTTACTTAAAAAGGTTTTGACTTTTTGACTGACATTTCCAAAGTATGTTAAACTGTTATATTTACGATTTCTATCCGGCTGATAAGGAAATACTAATCGTAGAGCTTTCCGATAGAGTTTTTTGTCCAGAATTTTTGACACGACTTCGCTTTCATAATTATTATTAACCGCAATCTGTTTAATGATATTCAATTCTTTATTGAAATTTTCTTCCGATAAAGGTATATTGGTTAATCTGTGTATCATACTTTATGTTACATGAGTTATGGATTATCGTATCCGTATGGGAAGGCTTGTGAAATATGGAAAATAAAATTTATTATTTAATCTTGTTATTGTTAAGTCTAAAAAATTAATGGAGTTATCAGATTCCATTTCGGTTGTAAATTTTATATTAGGATGAACCGCATTAATGAAATTCTCAACATTTTTTAATGAACGATCTGTGCCAGTAAAACAAGTGATTATATCATCTACATATCTATACCAGAATACAAAGTGTTTGAAATTCGGGTTGTTTTGAATACTATTTTCCAACTTAAATCAAATCAAAACTTAAACCAATCCAACTTAAATCAATCAAAACAACCCGAATTTCAAACACTTTGTATTCTGGTATAGATATGTAGATGATATAATCACTTGTTTTACTGGCACAGATCGTTCATTAAAAAATTTTGAGAATTTCATTAATGCGGTTCATCCTAATATAAAATTTACAACCGAAATAGAATCTGATAACTCCATTAATTTTTTAGACTTAACAATAACAAGATTAAATAATAAATTTGATTTTTCCATATTTCACAAGCCTTCCCATACGGATACGATAATCCATAACTCCTCATGCCACCCATATCCACATAAAATGGCAGCGTTTCAAAGTATGATACACAGATTAACCAATATACCTTTATCGGAAGAAAATTTCAATAAAGAATTGAATATCATTAAACAGATTGCGGTTAATAATAATTATGAAAGCGAAGTCGTGTCAAAAATTCTGGACAAAAAACTCTATCGGAAAGCTCTACGATTAGTATTTCCTTATCAGCCGGATAGAAATCGTAAATATAACAGTTTAACATACTTTGAAATGTCAGTCAAAAAGTCAAAACCTTTTTAAGTAAACATAATTTTAATATTTCATTAAAACATATATATATATATATATATATATATATATATATATATATATATATATATATATATATATATATATATATATATATATATATATATATATATATATATATATAGGTAAAACTAGTAGAAATTTCGGTACTAGAATACAGGAACATAAATATAGCTTCGCCCATAATAAAAGTAATTCGAATTTGCTAACCATTTATTAACAGAAAACCATACTTTTGATACGAATTTCAAAATTCTACACAATATAGAGAGAAGTAGTCAATTAGATTATTGGGAAGTAGTGGAAATAAATCGGTTTAAAAATTCTGGAAACTTGCTCAATGAACAGATAGAATTACACAATTCACCCTTGTTAAACCTTTTCAGGTAATAGAAATTATTCTCAGAATGAAATATCTTAGGTAAAACCAAACCCATAGAACACCAAAATTCCCTGATATATATATACCTGTATTTTTCAAAATGTTATTATTCTATAAGCATCTGAAGAAGTCGTTTGTAACGACGAAACGCGTCATGCTATGTAGTCAATAAAGTGTAAATCATAAGTTCAAGTGTTTGAATTTAAGTTATATTCAATTATAATGGATTTACATCAAGTAAACGCCAACACTATTAAATATGGAATAATATATATATATATATATATATATATATATATATATATATATATATATATATATATATATATATATATATATATATATATATATATATATATATATATATATATATAGAGAGATCAAAGATGGCGGATGATAAGATTGATGTGGAGAGTGAGAGCTCCCAAAAATCATTAAAATTTATGTAATAGTAAATGTGAAAGTTTTTGTTATCACTGTAATAAAAAAGTGATTGAAATAGTTAAGTGTATTAAGTGTAATGAAAATTTTCATCCCTCCTGACTAAATCAAGCTGCTTCCAAGAAAAATGCAACGTGCGTACATTTACCCCGTAAAGTTGAAAGTAATTCACAAGAAAATAAACAGGATAGCATAATGCAAGTAGTAATGATTGAAAATAATTATTTAAAGCTACTAGTTTCTGAAGTTCAGAGCAAGAATGATATTTTGTTGCAAAATAATAAGTTACTATTGGAAAAAATCAAGGACTTGGAAACTGCTTATACAAAAAATGATGTAAACAACGAATCTGATAAGATTAATACAGAAAAAACTCAACCTCAAACTCAATACTGCGTACAAGCACAGAGTTGAAAACCTATCTCTGTGGTTAAAGTTGAAACTTCTTGGGATAGAGTTGAAGGAACTCGTTCTTCAGTGTTTCGTCCAAAAAAACCTAATCTGAGTGAGGTTAGTACGAGTTTAAGAACAAACAGAAGTCAAGAACATATAGAGCTAACAATTGAGAAAATAAATATTATAAATGAGCCTAAAGAGGAAATGAATATACAAGAAGATCAACAAAACGAATGGAAGTAAGTTGAACAAAAAGGAAGACGTTCCATAGGAATAACTTGCACTGGATCAAAGACACCAAAACACGACGTAAAACTTCGTGGGCCACCTAAAAAGAAATGGATTTATGTGGGCAAAATTGCGGAAGCCGACGTCGCCATAGATGATGTTAAGGACTACCTCAAGGAATTAAAGAATTGTGAGCAAGTGGTAGTTAAGAAACTAGAAACTAAGGGATCTAATTCTGCTTTCTCCATTGGAACTCCAAATGAGGAACTATTTAATATAATCTGTAATAGTGATTTCTCGCCGGAAGGAGTCCTCATCAGACAGTTAACTTTTTGGAATTTTTTTCGTTCAAGCAAAGAGAAACACCCAAACAAATAGTTTCTCAATCTGAAGTTATTAACATCAACTGAAGTTATAAAGATATTACAGAGTACGAAAGATACTGTGTTAATATAGCTTGAGTTTTTTCTTTTGCTTTTGTTTTGACGTTTTCTCTATTTATTTTTAAATTTTTAATTTGTCATTTTGATTGCAATAATTGAAAGAAATAAATATCCGTCTATCTATCTATTTCGGAGGATTTGTTGGTCGATAGGGGTGTCCCGCAGGGAAGCATTCTGGGACCGCTTCTATTTGTACTATATGTAAATAATTTAGCGGATGCCTTCTCGGGAACCAAGGGGTCCATTTCTATGTATGCTGAGGATACAAACATAGTTGTTTCTCATGAAAATGACTCAACTCATCATGTGTCTCATGCAATTGATGTAGACAAGTGGTGTGCGGAGCACTGCCTAGTGCTAAATGCTACAAAAAATGAATGCATGATGTTTGAGACATATAGGGTCACAGCAAACTGTCCAAAGGAATGTATTGTTGAAGAAAATAAAATAAAGTTCAAACAAGATACAAAGTTCTTAGCAGTGTTTTTGGACAAACATTTTGAATTCACTACTCACATAGCAAATCTGTCTAAGAAATTAACATCTAATATGTATGCAATAAAAGTAATGAAGTTCTAAGTTTCACTGGAGGTTCTTAGAAGAGTGTATTTTTCAAATTTTCAATAAATTTTGAGTTATGGTTTGATATTTTCGGGAAATGCATCAGAAGCTAAACAAATTTTCGTTCAACAAATGCAGCGAGGGAAATTATCGGGATGATCTTTATGGAGTCTTGCCATCAAGTTTTTAGGAAAAATGATCTTTTAACTTTTACTGGAGAATTTTACATTCATAAAGTTTTGGTTTTCTTCTTGCTAAATTGTCACTATTTTGCGGAAAATAGAAATGTAAATAAATCTAGAAAAGTCTTCCCATACAAGTACCCATAATCTAGCTCAAACAGAAAAGGGTGTTTTATATATGGGTATGTAATCAAGCTTTATAACAGTTTGCCTAAAACGCTAAGGGATAAACATATTTCCTCTAGTATTAAGAATGATTAATATGACTTTATTGTAAATTTGTGGGAATTTTTTTCTTATTGTATGTCTAACAGATAGTTCAGTTCAATTTTGACTTATCCTCTACTCATTGTGTTTTCTTTGGTATGTTTTTTCTGTGATTGTAAGAAATGCAGTGCTTTGGAGAATGAAACATTATTGTTATTATATTTTTATATATATATATATATATATATATATATATATATATATATATATATATATATATATATATATATATATATATATATATATATATATATATATATATATATATATATATATATATATATATATATATATATATATATATATATATATATATATATATATATATATATATATGATAGTAGTAAATACTCAGACTCTTGATCGAAATATTTCAAATAAAACTCTCAGGGAGCTGTCCACATAAATGTTGTCAACAAGCACGAACCTATCACTTTGGAGTGAATATTAAAATAACTTATAACTTTTTAAAAGACTAATTTATAAATATTTGAGATTATTATTTTTATATATAATGTGTTTAATTATGTTTGTATGTTAATTAGTATAGCACAATGTGCTAAATAAACATTTCTTATTATTAGATGTGTAAGAATGGTCTCCTAAGAAACTCCTTTTCGAAATATCGAATAAATATCCACTGATGATTCCTAATAAGGATAAAACAGTTGTATGGTATTTTCATACCCCATGATTTTCCTCATATCTCCATAATGAATCTCATTTATTGGAATTAAGTATGTACTCTGATGCAATATTTTCTCTCTTTCACCGACCCAGCGAATGATTCTCTGAAAAACCTAGAATCTAAGATACTTCATAAGAAGTTGGCTATAGTTCTAGTAAAAACCCATCAAAATCGTTCAGGACGTTTCTGTGATTAGATGGAACAGACAACGAAATTGTAGTCATGTCATAAATATTGTATATACTCTCCTATTCATTCACTAAAAAACTTGTTTCGCTATTGAAAAACATTTCAGTTTCATTTATATTTATAGATATTGGGTAAATCAAGTCTACACTGCAATATATACTTATAAACTTATTCGAGATCTTTAAAGTTAGCTGTGAAATCAAATCATAGAATCCTTAACCCTCAAAGTAACGTGGAAGTCTTTCCATCTTTTTATATTTATCTGACATTCGCACTTAGAACAGGATGCCTTATATGATTAAAACCTTAAATCACACTGCTATAATTTTATTATTAGTTTTTTCGTGAATCTTTAATATTCCTCAGCTCGGAATTAAAGTTCCAATAACAATAATACCAATACCTAAGTATCAAAAAACAATTATTACTTGTCAACAACTCTACTCGTTGCTACACGACCATCTAGTCTAGTGGCAATCATTTACATCATATGAAGGAACGAAAATACAGGCAGGCACGTAAAGACTTTTCTTTTTTCACATTTTTCCAAATATAGTGTTTACTCCTTTTACTTTTACTGATGAATTAATATTTACGATGATCTTGACTTGAATCTTGCGCCCGTTCATTAATCTAGGTTGGCCAAGTTGATAATCCGGGCTTGATCCATTAGGATTACGATAATTATGTCGTAATCCTCTTTTTCCAATACTTAATCCCACTACGTTCTTGTAACAGATGAAAATGTAAAATACATAAATGTTAATCTTGACAATAGTTGTTCAATTTTATCTTTGAAAATGAGGTAACATCCTGAAATAATTGTTAAGCAATTAATGCCATTTTAAGCCTCCATAACATTAGTATATTGCGTTATTTTTCTACCTCTTGAAAGTACTCCTCGTCAAGTGTTCCATCCTAACTCAAAATTTAATGAATAAAATTAATTAACAATACTTGCAAATATAAGTTGAAATTTTCACTTGTAACTTTTACAAATTTCTGTTATAATATATATGCGATAATATTCTGTTTTTTATTATGTGTGTAACCCAATAAACTTGAGTCGTCAGGTACGGAAAATTGCTTCCTTCCAGCTAGATTCTTCTGATTGATTTTTGCCGGGTTGGATTTGTTTAGTTTTCATAATTTTTTTTTCAATCAAGAAATTGATTGAAAAACTTTTTATTATTAAGTTTTTAAATGAAAGGTAATAACATATACTCGTTTGAAAATCACCAACTGAACAATTCTTTATTCGACCAGTTTCGCCTTTTACGGTATTATCTAGAATGAATACATATTTCACAAACATCCTTTAAATACTTTGCAGATCTATTCATGTGTATTCAGATGACATTCTGATGTATTCATTTTTGATAATGCCGTAAAAGGCGAAACTAGTCGAATAAAGAATTGTTCAGTTAGTGATTTTCAGACGAGTATATCTTATTACCTCTCCTTTAAATATAAACTATCACAGAGTTGATTCATCGTCCATTGAATCTATTATTAAGTTTTTCTTTTGAAAAAATGTTTATTTATTTAACGTTTCGTTGCGAATTGCAACTTTGTCAAAACTATTTAATAATTGATTATATTATTTAATAAAATATATAATTGGATCATATATATATATATATATATATATATATATATATATATATATATATATATATATATATATATATATATATATATATATATATATATATATATATATATGTAGATATTTGTTATCTTTATTTATTAATATTTTATTATTTCATAGATTTTTGAAGAAGTTACGGCATCCAAATACTATAGAATATAAGGGATGTTATCTTAAAGATAACACTGCTTGGTTGGTTATGGAATACTGTCTAGGTTCTGCCTCAGATATTATTGAAGTCCACAAACGTCCTTTGAGGGAAGATGAAATCTCAGCAATATGTGAAGGTGTTTTAAGTGGATTGGATTACCTGCATGAATTTGGACGGATACATAGGTAAGTCTTGATTCTACCCTTAAAAAATTTTAGGTGTTCATGACTGCGATTGTTTGAAGTTGATAAAACTGATCACCTTAAAGACATTCTCAATCATTCAATCTCACAGCGTTGAGAGCTATTTTATGATGTCTTCGTTAATATTTTATTATTTTTACATCCCTAGTTTTTTATTTTGTCATTACAAAATTATAATATAAAACTATGTCATTATATAAAATAATAATTATATCGTTATATAAAAAACATAATAAATTCATGCAAATTGAATGAATTGCATAGGAGATCAGAAAAACTATGAATTTAAAATACAAATTTTGTGAAGGAATTTCATATTCACTCTCATATTGGACAATTTTAAAATATCCGATCCCCTAGAGAATTTATTCAACTTCAAATTGGTAAAGCCAATGATTAATTAGTTAAGAAATTTAATCCAAGAAATCGAGACTTCATCAAAAATCGATCGAAAATTTAGAAATAAATCCGTTACTAACTTTTCATACATCATAGTTCACACGTTTTCCGCGACCAGATGAAGCGCTAATAGAGAGCCGTGAAATAACAGAAGATTTTATGTAGTTGCTTAGGAAGCGATAGGTGTCGTGGATGCAAGATTTTTATGTTGTGATCATCGAGTGATAACATCATTGACATTCCAGAAATAGAGAGAAGGCTCTAATATTTTCTCTTTCCAATTATATTTCATGATTCCAAATTATGACCATCTGTTGAATCTGGGCGAATGTATCGTCTTGCAGACAGAAGACAAATCAAAGTCACATCGAGAATGATTTACGACTTTGGTAGAGGTAGGAGAAATATTCAACTTGGAATAAATACAGATATACTGATATAGAGTTAGTATATAGTTATTTATGAATTCATAAACAATTTTCAGTTTATTATCGGATTGGAAACGGTGTATCAAAATTGGATGATTTAAAAGTTTTCTTGAAATAAAATTAGATCCGATTTATATGAAATGATGACATTGTTTATATATTATCTCACTAATATAACGAATGGGAATTTAGATACAAATAAATTTATGATTTTTCAAGTCGCGATCCAACCTAGATTTTAGATAGATGTTTGTTCGCTTTTAGCACACGCTAATAATTTATTGCTATATTTGAACGTTTCAAAGCATGTTTGACAAATTAAAATGTAAATGCAAACAAACAATTCGTTTTTAATTAAATTTATTAACGCTCTGCTTATCGTTGCGTCACATTAATTATTGAAGAAACTAGAAGAATTCTAGAAAAACAAAATGTGGTTATCGATAAACAAAATGTAACTGAATGCTGTGAAAAACGGTTTTCTTTACTTCAATTTTTGGAGGTAAAATATGTTACAGATATGTATATGGAGCTTATGTTAGTATATAATATGAATAATCAGACAGACTGCACTATTTACTAAAAATTCGATTTAATCGCCAATGTTCCTCAGACATGCCATATTAGAAGTTTTCAGTCCAACAGCATGAAATTCTTAGAATTACGAGTTCTATAAGAATTACGATCCACTGAAACGAAAAAAGATTGAATATGCAATGTTGCCATGCAATTCATATTATAGGCAATATTCCTCTTGTTCTGAATTCTGAATAATGCAACACTGTATTAGATTCTCAACTTTTCATCACCCTGCAATTTTCATGTCAAGTTCAAAATTTTTTTCGAATACAATGAAACGGTCTTAATTCTTCATTTGAAATGATAAAAATGAATATCTAGTATTTCTATAATAAAAAGTCATCAATTATTAGAAATTTAGAATGATAACCCCGAGAAACATATTCATGGGTGTTCAAAGAAGCATTGGGATGATGTTGGCTGTAAAATATAACGCCTAATTCGGAATTGAAATATATAATTTATATATATATATATATATATATATATATATATATATATATATATATATATATATTCAATTTTTATATAAGCATTTTTATATAAGACTGAAGTTTATCCATGATTTCAGTATGAATGACGTGAAGTACATAATTCGTTTCTAAATAAATTTGAAATTGTATTTGCTAAAGAAGCCTCCCGACGTCGTAGATAAAAGACTGTTTTGACTGGAAATGAAAGTGGAGGTGTGAGTGACTCATCACTGGCACTCGTGATAGCGGTGATCTGTTCTCCTTCGAATTATATCTGATTATATAACAAATGAATGAAGTGACACGTTTTAGCTGAATTCAAATTGTGATTTTAATTAACCTAATGAAATGAGACCTTATGAGACTGTGGAGTAAAACGCCTTTGTTTTATATATTGAGATTTAATTCGAGGACGAAAAGATTACCGTTCTCACTCTGTCACGAGTGTCAGTGATGAGTCATCACTGTCATCTTTCAGTCTTCATCAACGACCCCAGGCGGCTTCTTTAGCAAATACATTTTGTTGTTACTAAAACGAACCATTCTTGAGTTACAAATGATATAATGTGTAACTAACACGACTGTAATATTAGTCCAGGAAATATACTTTTTGGGGATGGATGAAAGTTTGGGTATAGACCGGTAAAAGTACTTAGAATAGAATAGGCCAAGGGCGGCCACTCAAAAATGCTCCCCTTCAGTTTATTAACAGAAAACAGTTTTTCTGCCGTTTACCGGCCCTGCTGTTGGATTTTCAAAAAATTGTAGAGAACAAATCGGACAAATCTGACCTCGAGCGTCGAAAAATTGTCAATTGGTAACAAGTCAAAACACCGTTGAATTTGTTATTATTAATGAACGAAGAAAAATAATGACACCATTATTGTTAGAAAGTCTTGCAATGACGCAGAATTAATCGCTTTCATTCATTGATCACGAATACACAAACCCAAAGTCGGTTTAATTGTTCATTTAATTTGACAGCACATATTAAAATTATTTAGCAATTAGTTTATACCGATCGGTAAGCCACCTCACTGTGATTATTTATTGGTAGATTTCATTGTTATAAATCAAAATCTATTAGTGTTTTTCATACGAATCTAATTTTGCAACTAAGGAAATTTTTTTAAAACACTCTTGTAAATTGAAATGTACTGAAATGTAATGGTCACTCATTTTTTTTATAATTTTTTATTAAGTAGATCGAAAATACGTAAAAAGAGCTTCAATTCAAAAATAAAATTGAAAATTCGATGAAAAATAACGGAGATTTTCCGCGTTTTGCGTAGTTTTTGTAATTTTTTTCGGCTGTTACTCAGTACCCAACTAGGCGATATTTGCAGGAGGGAAACTACTGGACTCAATTATGATGATATATTTTTTTTCGCTACTCGTTCAAATTGTTCAACAATGGATTGCTAACTTCATTGGCATGTATCTCCGTTGTTTTTCATAAAATTTTCAATTTTTTTTTGATTAAAGCTATTCACATACTTTCATCTACGAAATAAAGTTATAAAAATGAGATTTTAATTTACAAGTAAGAGAGTTTTTTTTTAAATTCCCTTAGTTGCAAAATTATATTCGAATGAAAAGCACTAATAGATTTCCATTTATAATAATGAAATCTATCAATAAAAAATCACCGCGACAGTGGTTGGCTCACCGATCGGTATAAACTACATACTTTCTAAATAATTTTAATGTGCGTTGTTATTAATAAACAATTAAACCTATTGACTCTGGGTTTGAGTATTCGTGATCTATGAATGAAAAACATTGCAAGACTTTCTAACAATAATGACCGTTTTTTTCTTTGTTCATTAATAATAACAAATTTAACGGTTTTGTTGACAATAACAAAAAGTTTTCTACTATTTTTCTTTAGAACCAAAAGCAAACGCTTTTTTGTTTATAATGATTAATAAAATAAGTTCCATATGATTATACGGAGTGAACTGCTACATCTTTAAAGTTTATTATTTTCTCACTTGAAAAACCTTACATATCTCGAGGGTTTCAATTCGAACAAAAAGCAAAATTTGAACCAAAGTTTGTATAAAGAAGAGGCGATTCCCTGTAATTGTGGGGCAATATATAACTTCTAAAATGTCCGAATTGTGTGATGTATGTAAGGATCCGAACTATCCAACGAGGTCGAATTCTGTGTCATGCAATAAGTGTAAAAAATTTTATCATCACAGGTGTGCCGGTATTGATAAGAAGAAAATCGAAATCATCAAGGGAATCCCGGGATTGTTATGGTTCTGCCCAACATGTGTGAGCGCGGTCAATGACACAAGTAATATTGAAATAAAAATACTCGTGGATGCTATTAATGATATGGAAAGGATTGTAGAGGAACTGCGAAGTGAGGTGAATGCATTGAAGGGTCGTGATCCAGGTGGTGTTGAATCGATTATAGAGGAAATTTCTGAAAGAAAGAAGCGTGAGAAAAACATAATAAAATATCGACTGGAGGAGGGCGCTGGAATATCGGACAGAGATAGAGTAAACCGAATAATAGATACAATCACCCCAAACGGGAATGCTGAAAATGTTTCCTTATTTCGCATAGGACGCAATAAAACTGTTACAAGACCGTTGCGCGTCACTTACAGAATGTGCTTGTGCTGAAGAACAGAAAAAGGCTAAAAGATAGTGGTTTTAATGTTTCCATATCTACCGACGAAACCCTAATGCAACGTGAATATTTTAAAAAAGTGAAAATTGAACTAGAAGAGTGCAAATCTAATGGTCAAAAAGGACTATATATTATATACAAAGGTGGAAAGCCTATCATAGTTAAGTCAAAAAACCCAAATTTAGTATATCCCATGTGAATGTGCGTTCTATAGTAAATATCTCCAATTGGTTTAGTGATATGATTGTTTGTCATGGATATGATTTGGTTGGTGTTACGGAGACTTAGCTAACAGCGGAACATTTTAGTGAAAATTATTGTGTACCTGGTTATTCTCTCGAGCGATTGGACCGAAAGGGTCGTGGTAGTGGAGTTAGATTGTATATAAGAAAGGGTATGAAATGTATATATAAGGGTATATAATGTTGTCGACAAATTATGTGAAGAATATATTGAATATATTGTTGTGACAATTCATGCAACTGATCCAAGGCGGGAAATTGGTATAATTGTATTGTATAGATCGCCTTCCTCAGATGTGGAAATGTTCTTTTTCAAACTTAATATGATTTTAGAACATGTTGGGTTAGAACATCTTTGGGTGATGTGATCGAGCTAAACAAACTATTAGAAACCTATGGTATATCTCAAATCGTATCAGAACCTACGCGAATAACAAAAAATACATCCACTCTAATCGACTTAATGTGTGTTAGTAATGAGTTGAAATATGATAAATGTACAACCAAAGATGTGAATAATCTTACTGACCATATGATGGTTACATGCTGGATGAAAGCTGAGTTATGTAAAGGGTATTATTGGGAGTACTATATAAGAAATCTGAATCAAATCGACGTTGAACTTTTCAATTTCGATGGCTGCAGAATTCCTTGGTTTTCAGTTTATGATCAGGATAATATAGATGGCAAGGTGGAGGTTTTTAATGATTGTGTGAAAAAGCTTTTTGATTATCATGCACCTTTAGTAAGATCAAAGTCTTGTGATACTAAAAAGGGATCTTTCAAACCTTATATTACTAGTAATATTGAATTAATGATAAAATCTATCCATACTAATATTATAAATGGGAAAGTAACTCTGTCTGTCTGTCTGTCTGTTACTCTTTCACGCCTAAACGGCTGAACGGATTTTGATGAAATTTGGTATGGTGATAGACGATAACCTAGAAATGGTCATAGGCTATAAATAATCACGCCATCGTTCTTAGGGGGTAGGCAGTAGGCAGATAACTAAATTGAATTAGTGATTTTTAGTCGTTTTTGTTGGGACTTTTCACGTCATCGTACTTAGGGGATAGGAAGTAGGTAGAAAACTGAATTGAGTTAGTGATTTTTTCATGGTTTTCGCTGGGAGTTTTGCTCTATCATGCCTAAATGGCTGAACGGATTTTGATGAAATTTAGTTGGGTGATAGAGAGTAACCTAGAAAAGGATATGGGCTATTAATATTCATGCTATCGTACTTAAGGCGTAGGCAGTAGGCAGGAAACTAATTAAGTTAGTGATTTTCAATCGTTTGTTTTAAAAGTTCACACACGCCTTAACGTCTGAACGGATTTTTATAAGACTTGGTTACTTTAAAGATAGGATCCTAGGCACGGACACAGGCTACTTTTTACGGCGGGAAAATACCTCATTCCCGCGAAAATCTAGCGTGATCGTGTCAAGAAGCGCATGACGCCATAGCTACTGAAATGATTTTGATGGTTTTTTTTAAACTGAGTGTTACTAAGACTTCAAGTTAGTATTTGATCACTTTTCTAACTTAGAGGGTAGATAGGTGCCATAATTTAGGAAATTTATGATAAAATTTTGATGCAACTGTCTTTATTTAACAGTTTTACTTGGATCGAAACTTAGCGACATTCCATCACACTACTTAACTTATAGGGTAGGAAGGTACCAAAATTCAGACTACTTTTTACTTCGGGAACATATCTCATTCCCACAGGAACCTATGCATAGTTATCTATCCACAACATTAAAACTCTGTCTAGAATCACATTACGCCAAAACTATTGATCTGATTTGTATAAGATTTTTTATTCAACTGACTGTTACATTACATACAGATAAAATCTAATTACATACACCACAGAATTAATATAGTAGGTACTACATAACTAGCTACGCTTTAAACTTGGGGAGGTAATTAGATAGACATTTATACGAATTTTAAGCCCAGTAATCAGTTCAGGATAGGTAATCAGTTCATCACCGAAATTATAACACCTACACTTAGTTTGTTTACTATCAACGAGGGAAAATAATTCAATATAACGCAAACCTTCAAATCATACGTCGTCGTAGTGAATACAAGACGCTGCGCCGAGCGAAGAGGCGCGAGGGGAGGGCCGTGTCCAACTGTGCCTACCCAAGCGGGCAGGTAGTTTTTTTAGGCAGGTAGAAGCATTAGGTAGTTAAGGTAGCTGTTAGATGTAGGTATTTTCTTAACCAATCATTCATATCTCTAGGTTTACTCAGATACGTATTATTCTTTATTTTTGCACTCGCTTTCATTTGTTAATTCTCAATTCATGTTTAAGAGATTACAGTTTCCGCTGAAAATCGCATTCGCCATGACGATAAATAAAGCTCAGGGGCAAACATTAAAAGTAGCCGGCATTAATTTAGAAAAGAGTTGTTTTTCTCACGGACAATTATACGTGGCTTGCTCACGTGTTTCAAGTCCACAGAATCTCCATGTGTTGGCCAGAGAGGGAAAAACAAAGAACATAGTTTACAAAAATGTACTACACTAATAAGGCCTCTTATTTTAAGCTTCCTACATTATTATACTACTTACATTAAGTTAGTACTTCCTACGCAGACGATGTTGCGACATCGGGGGTTGGCAGGTAGGTAGTTAGTAGTATTTTAAACCGATTTACATTATTTACTTCTTATATTTACTAAGGAAACATTCGGAGCTATCCATTATGTGCTTATGTTGCTTTTGAACAACATAAGCAACTTTTTGAAGTTGAGGACCGGAACACGATAGTGGGACATTGTTGCAGGGGGGCTCACAGCCGGGAGAAAACAAAAAAACTTATGCGGACGAAGTCGCGGGTAAACGCTAGTATATATATAAAAGAAAGTCGTGTTAGTTACTCCATTTATAACTCAAGAACGGCTCTACCGATATGGCTAAAAATTGGTGGGGAGGTAGCTTAGAGTCAGGAGACGGACATAGGATTTTCGTCCCGTTCGGCAGCGTTCCCGTGTAACTTGACAAGAAACGTCAGTCACTATGAAAGGTTGTATGAGTTGGTTGAAATCATACTTTTTTAGCACAAAATAGTAAGCTTCAGTGGTTCTGAGGTAGAATGCACGAATGTCACGCGAGCGGCTCGGGTTCGGTCCCGGCTAATCCAAGCTTAGCTTTTTTACTTCAATGACAAAAGTTTTCACTAATTTCATTCAATGCACATATATTGAACATAATTATAAAGCAATCGAATATTCAATTCATATAAAGAACAATTATTGTATTGTGAACCAAACACATTATATTCTTTCAAAATATTTTCAATTAATTGTTAAATTTAGGTCAATGACACTTCTGAGGCTGTTCTTTGAAAATTTTCGCAAATTTTGTTATTAATATTTCTATATATAAAAGGAAGTCGTGTTAGTTACACATTTATAATTCGAGAACAGCTGAACTGAGTTGGCTGAAAATTGGTCGGAGGGCAGCTTAGAACCAGGAGAAGGACATAGGTTACTTTTTGTCACGTTCCCGTGGGACGTGACGTAATACGTGGTATAACAAAGCGGATATACCACAGCAAGGATAATTATGTCGAAAGACATTTTACATCAAATTCGTGTCAGTAAAAGAAATCCCGACCTTCAGATGAATGAGTAGATACATAATCAGGCTTTGATATTGATCGAAGACATGTGTTACCTCATGTTCGGTAATTTATTAGTCAGTTTAGGAATGAAAGCGACAAATCGTGAAATGAATGTTGCATTTAATCAAGAATTTGAACGGGAACTTTTCCGTTGACTTGAATATGATCACCAGGAATTAGAATTAATAGTTCAAACGAATGTACCCCTGTTGAATCATCAACATGAGGATGACACAATGATGAACGCAATTGATGATGAAAATGGTGATTTATATTTCCTGGATGCTCCTGGTGGAACTGGTAAGACATTCCTCATGTCAGTAGTTTCAGCCACTGTTAGTGCGAGATCCAACA
Organism: Henosepilachna vigintioctopunctata; assembly: GCA_030704895.1. NCBI lineage: Eukaryota > Metazoa > Arthropoda > Insecta > Coleoptera > Coccinellidae > Henosepilachna > Henosepilachna vigintioctopunctata. Next base: position 3,369,227 of record JARQZJ010000036.1, on the reverse strand, counting down.
TTGAGTTTGCAGTTTGCTTCTTCTGGAATAGCAGCCACATTACATTGTTAGAAGGATGGCGTACGGATGACTCATTCAGCATTGAAATATCCGTTAAATCTTCAAACTATTGAAGAACTAACATGTAATATTGCAAAACACTCCGCAATTGCCAAAGTTTTATTTGAATCAAAAATCAGCATCTGGGACGAATGCACAAAAAAATAAACGTGCATTGGAATGAAGTTAATGATAATTAATGAAGATGTTTTGGAGTTGCATTACAGAACGATACATCTTCTGAAGATTTCTCTGAGCAATTACTGACTATCAGTAATGGTCGAGTACTTAGAATTTCTGTAACTTTGTCTCATCAAAAGACGAACTCATCAACAAAGTATTTCGAAAAATCATTACTAAACACACAAATAAGGAATGGTTGAAAGAGCGAGCAATTTTGGCGGCTTAGAATAAAAATGTAGATGACTTAAACTTCATAATTCAGAGATCATTGGTACACTGCATTCTTTCAAATCAATTGATTGTTTAGCAAATGAAGATGACGCCACCAACTATCCTATTGAATTTTTAAACTCCTTGGATGTGCCGGGATTACCACCCCACAATTTACGACTAAAGGTTGGCTCCGTAGTAATCATGTTTCGAAACATAAACCAACCAAAACTGTGCAACGGAACGCGTTTGGTGATAAGGAAATTGATGAACAATGTGATTTACACGACGATACTCAAAAGAAAATTCGAAGGTGAAGAAGTTCTCATTCCAAGGATCCCGATGATTCGAACCGACATGCCGTTTGAGTTTAAACGACTTCAATTTCCGATCCTACTTGCATTCGCCACGACATTAAACAAATTTCTGGTCTTGGTCTAAATTTAAAAAAAAATTTAGTTTGTGGTCTGAATCTAAAAAATCTATGTTTTCTCATGGTCAATTCCGAGTATATGTGGTATGTTCACGGGTCGGAGGACCATTTGCGTTTTTTTTCTTGCACCTAATAATAAAACGAAAAATGGCGTCTATCACAAGATGCTTCACTAAACAGTGGAATCCATGCACTAAAATACATGGCCAATCATTAAAATAAAATACTTGCATTTTTAATTTACATTAATTATCCAAATAAACAATTGCCCTTGGTAAAATCGAAAGTCTGCTCAATTATTGCCTCTTAGGTGGAACAGAGTTCGCCGGGTCAGCTAGTAAATCAATAAAGGCAGAAAGACAAGGTAGATCACAGCCCACAGTAGATCAGGGCACGGTAGATTTCTTTACGTTCCACTAGCACGCCCGAGCAGGACAGTTCAAATTCACTCCAATAGATGCTGTGGATGTCTATAAACAAAATAAGTTCTATTCACTCTAACGCATCTGGAATGGATGGGATAAGTCTCAAAATATCAGAATGATAATACCGTTCTGTATTGACGGTTTATGTCATTTACATAATTATTCTCTGTTGAACGGAGTGCACCCTAAACAGTGGAAGATAGCAGTCATTACGCCGTTGCCAAAGAGTAACAGTCCGTATTCTTAATCTGACCTCAGGCCCATTAGCTTGTTGAATATTTGGTAGCGGATCAGCTTGTTAAATATTTGTACCAATGTAAGATTCTTCCATCTATCCAGTCGGGTTTTAGGACTTCTCATTCCACTTTTACGGCTCTTCTAAAGGTCATTTCTGACATGGACTGTGCAATGGATAGAGGGCAAGTCATCGTTCTCGTGCTATTGGACCAGAGCCAGGCTTTTGATCTAGTACATGATGAACTGATTGTTTCGAAACTAAAATATATTGTCTTGGGGGATGCTGAATTGGATTGGTTTAGAAACTATATATCTGAACGTGAGCAGTGTGTAAAGGTAGGAAATGTGACGCCTGGTATTGTGCAAACAAGGTCTGGGGTGCCTCAGGGAGGTGTTTTGGAACCTTTACTGTTTTCAGTGTATACATCTGATCTACCAGAGAAATTTTCAGAGCAACAGTGCATATGTATTCGGACGATGTGCAGTTGTGCGCAGGATGTGCTCCTAATGGGTTGGCGGATACTATCACTGAATTAATCTCGATTTACAGAGGGCACATAATACTCCCAGGCACCGCACATCAAAGTTTGACGGCTGTTTTGATTATTGTGCTCCAGAAATTATAAACAAGTTCTTTGGCCTATTGAATGCCGGTTTCAACGTTAACACGTTCAAACGAAAAGTGAGAAACATTGTTTTGCAGAATCTGGATTAGTGGAGGCGGTTTCTTTTACGGATTTTTCCGTTTTGTTTTCTTCATTGCGGTTATTATTTTTTAAAAATATTATTTAGGAATCAATGATTATTGTAATTTTCTTGTAATTATTACTTTTATATTTAAATATTATGTTCTGATTGTTTTGTTTGTAATGTTGGTTAGCAGGTTACAGTTGTTTTCTTCAAATTATAACAGGTGGAGTGGAAGAATGCAATGCAAACTCATAGCTTGTATTTTGTTTATGCAAATAAATATTATTATTAATAGACAAAAGGTGAGCATTTTTGAGTGGCTGCTTTTGTCCTATTCTACTAAGCACTTTTCCCGGCCTTATCACAAAGTTTCATCTATCCCCAAAAAAGTTGAGAAACTTAACTCTATATTTCTTGGTATATATATCTAATATTATCGACCGAGTTTTAAAATAAATATGGCTATTGAAAAAATGGTGTAGTGGTAGAAGGTTAAAAATTTAGGGTTGTACGGGTATGTATTTTTTGATGCCAGATTATAAAAAATTGGAAAATGAAAACTTTTTTGGGTCAGGAAAAGAAATGGCCGAAAACTGTATAGATAATAAGACAAAATTAATTGTGTGAAATAGACCGGAGGCTTCATTTTCATCCCTACATTGTTAGTACTGTTTGTTGGGTGGAAGATAACCACGGTAAGACACCTGACGGTTACAACTGATCGATTGATACTTAATCAATTATGTCGACTGCTGAGAGTTGAAGATTAATAATAATCATTATAATATTATGATAATTAAAATATTAAAATGACTATTAAAAAATAGGAGTTGGTGATAGAAGATATATTAGATACTATACATATATAATATGTATAGTATATAATAATTTACTTTCTTCTACTTTTCTTTCAATTTTGCAGGGACGTCAAGGCAGGTAACATACTTCTCACAGAAAACGGTACCGTAAAGCTCGCTGATTTTGGTAGCGCTTCAATCAAGTGTCCCGCCAACTCTTTCGTAGGTACACCTTATTGGATGGCTCCTGAAGTGATTCTGGCAATGGACGAGGGTCAGTACGACGGAAAGGTGGATGTGTGGTCACTGGGTATCACCTGCATTGAGTTGGCTGAACGAAAGCCCCCCTACTTCAATATGAATGCAATGTCTGCGCTTTATCACATAGCGCAAAACGATTCACCTACGTTACAGTCCAATGATTGGAGTCTCATTTTTAAACATTTTGTCGAAGCTTGCCTACAGGTAAGTTGAAATATCTTTTTTCCTCAATTATATATATATTCGAAAAATATTTTCAAAGACAATGTTTTGTTCTGCGACGATAAAACCGTTTTACTTCTAAAATCATAACAGCCTTTGTAGTGCAAACAAGTATTCCTATATGTTATATAACAGAATTAGATATGACGAGGTCAACGTAGTAACATAAGCATATGTAATGAGTTTCAATGAGGGACTGAATAACATTTGTCTTCATCGCACTCCTACTTCCGCCATGAAATATGTGAGACGATACGAACCGAGCACTTGATGCAGCGATGAGAAAAAGTTCCAAGAGAACTGTTCCAGCAACTTACAACCACATTCACTCGATGAATCACTTATTTTATTACATAGACGTACTCGAAGTTTCATTCTCAAATCGGTTGCTACGACCGTTTTCTACAATTGTTTTCATCGAGTTCGTCGAGTGAAAACGTTGCAGGTTGCAGTTCTTTACAACTATTTCAAACGAAATGAATGGATTCACTTTTCGTTTTACTAAATGAAATCACTTTTCCTTCAAGTATGAAAGAAAGCATTTAAAATTTTATTCTATATAATATATATATATATATATATATATATATATATATATATATATATATATATATATATATATATATATATATATATATATATATATATATATATATATATATATATATATATATATATATATATATATATATATATATATATATATATATATATATATATATATATATATATAAAAAACAAGGTTTGTCAGGCAGAAAATGAAGTTAAGAGTTTACGGTATTTACCTGAGATTTACGTTGTTTGTTTATTATGATTCCTCACGTGGAATTTTGTGTTGTTTTGTTCTGTGTTTTTCCTTTTTAATCAACTTTCAAGTGTGTAACATCTAAAAAACTTGAACTACGCCGTTCTGATGAGAGCCAATAAGCTTGAAACATATGTAAACGGCTGTTACAAATAAACAAACAACGTAAATCTCAGGTAAATACCGTAAACTCTTAACTATATATATATATATATATATATATATATATATATATATATATATATATATATATATATATATATATATATATATAAATAATGAGACTCTCAATCGAAATATTTCAAATAAAACTCTCAGGGAGTTGTCTACACAAATGTTGCCAACGAGAACGATCACTTATCCTACCTATCACTTTCGAGAGTGAATATCAAGTGCACCTCGAAAAATCATCGATCTCGTTGAATGATAATACGATACAATTATTTCATCTTTATCATGAATTATCAGTCCTTATTTAATCAATCAATCAAGAATCAATGACTTTCAAAACGCCCATAGGTCCTATATCCGAACGAGGAGATCATAATTTTGTGAACATTCACGTAAGCTCCCTCTATCTAAGAAAATACGTAAAAACTCTCTAGCGTTCTAGATTCCTCTCATCATAACATTAGTAAGAGTACGCAGAAGCTCCGTAGACATTTCATTCTAACACAATAGAAATGCAAGAATGGTCCCATGCCTAATCGTTCCAGATCACGCTCAGGCGGGCACAAAGATAGCTAGTTTCAAGATTCACAAAGCATTCGTACTAGTAAATACTGACACTGTTCATCGAAATATTTCGAATAAAACTCTCAGGAAGTTGTCTACATAAATGTTGTCAACGAGAACGAACCTATCACTTTCTAGAGTGAATATTAAGTGCACTTCGAACCTTGAACAAAATCGATGATTTTTCGAAGCTCACTTAATATTCAATCTCGAAAGTGATAGGTTCGTTCTCGTTGACATTTGTGTAGACAGCTCCCTGAGAGTTTTATTTTTCGATATTTCGATTAAGAGTCAGCATTTACTAGTATGAATGATTTGTGAATCTTGAAACTAGCTACCTTTTTGCCCGCCTGGGTGTGATCTGCAGCGATTAAGCATGGGACTATTTTACACATTACAGACAGATTTCTGTTTTGTTCTAATGAAATGCCTACTCAGCCTCTACGCACTCTTAATAAGTTGTCACGTGTAGAAATCTAGAACGATAAGGAGAGTTTATATGTCTTTTTTCGATGGTAGGAGCTCACGTGAATGTGATGATCTCCTCATTCGGTGATCATCAGGTTCCTCGTAGGACATGTGGGCGTTTTGAAAGTCATCATATATTGAAAGATAGGTATATACGAAATTAAAAAATGCACATCCAGCGCTCTCCGTCGACCTTTCACGGCGAAAACCTTGCTGCCGATCTGACAAGAGCTTTAATCTCTACAAGAAGCCAACCATTGTATCATACACCAATAGTTCAAAAAATTTTAGAGATTGTATTCAATATTGTTACTGGTTTTTATTTTCGACATCAAGGCGATCCATTTTTTTATGGATAGGCACAATAAACGCCGTTTTGAGCAAACCAGGAAATTCAACCTGCTGGATCGAAGTGTTATATGTGAATAAGCGAAAATATGAGCCAAAATTTCGGATATTTAACACCCCGCCTTCAAGATTTTAGTTGGGATGCCATCAGTACCACAGCTGCTCTTGTTTTTCAGACCATCAATTGCCCTGTTCTTCTCTACAGAGTCTATAGGAGCAGAATCAAAAGTATACTCACTGAAAGGAGGAAATGAGCAAGAATCTGAACGGATTCCCACTCCAAAGTCTTCATTTAAAGATCTCGGAACAATGCGTTCAAAATAAACGAGAGCTACACGTGTAGGTGCAGAAATCACCGTATCGTCGTCTCTAAGGCATATGCTCTTCATCTCTCTTCTACGCCCTAGTTTTGTATTAATAGCCTTCCAAATGGCTTTCATCTTGTTCGGAGTTCTATTAATGATGTCAATATTGAACTGCTTTTTTATAATTGATATGAGGGCTATATATTGTTTTCTATGTTGCCTATAAACAGAATCATTCGGAGTAATGCCTAGACAACGAGTAAAAGCCCTGAAGATGATTATTATAATTAACATTCTTGGACACGAAAGTTATCAGAGCTGAGGACTATGAAATAATTTTGGACTGGCACTAAAAAGAGAAAGCATGTGGTAGATTCATTAATTATTACTCATATCACCCCACCAACCAGAAATACAACACGGCGATGAACATGAAAAGTCGGATTACACATATTAGTCAAGAATCATTTTCAAAATTTGAGGAAACTATTTGATATATTTGTGATCAACGGATATCCGAAATGCATTCTTATAATTATAATAAACGCTGTTTCCAACAAATGAGCTGGAATTTGTTGAAAGTGAAATTCTAAACTTGAAAGGAACTACTTCAGAAATAGTTCTGCTAAGAGCATTCGTGCAAGAAATACAAAGCAAAAATAAAATTTAAAAAATTTAAATTTAAATTCAATTAATTAAAAAAATTTAATATCTGGAGGAGAGGCGAAATAAAGTGCTAATGATTATTTTTCGGTAAGCGGAAGTTAGAAAAACGATGACAACCTGAGATCAGCAGTTTTTTTTCAATTCAGTGGACTTATAGTTTAACGCTGGTTCCGAACGGAAATTGTTGTAATCAATGTACATTACCCAGCATCAACAGTTGAATTCGAATAAAAAATCTTATCGCCAGATGGTAACCAAAAAAAAAAATTAAAAAAAAATAATAGAAGTACTAGAAAGCTGTAAAAATATTTTCTCAGGAAATGTTGAATACCTTATATATATATATATATATATATATATATATATATATATATATATATATATATATATATATATATATATATATATATATATATATATATATATAAAGCTGGATATGTCTTGGTTTTTCCTATACATGACTTCATATACGAATTTTTATTGAAACCTTATTGAAGTGTTTTTGAAACATTTATTCGAAAACACGAAACAGTCCCCTCGATTTAATGAAAAAAATAAATGCATAAACACTATCATTTTGGAAAAACAAAGAATATTATATTCAAGCGTTTTATACCTAATTTTTCAAATATATTCTGAACATCTGTACCAAGAACATATTCAAAATAGTACTCCAGGTCTATCTTCATTTTTTTTTTCAGAAATCTCCAGTTCATAGATTGAATTCTTCACAACTCCTCAATCATCAGTTTATTACAAGAAATAGATCTCCGAACGTTTTAATCGATCTAATACAACGTACCAAAGCTGCAGTCAGGGATTTAGATAACTTGAATTACAGGTAAGTGTAAGTTGAATATTTCATTAAAAATTAATTTTGGGCAAAGGAATATTGTTTTTTTCTTTAGAAATATTGAAAAAACAGAAACATATTTGTTGAGTGTGTATTATTCTGTTGGAAGGATCTCAAAAGGAAAACATATATTAAAATAATTCGCAAATGTTTTGTTCACTAGCATTTTTAGTTATCTTCACATCGATGTACATATTCAAATAAACGTTTATTTGAACAAATATTCATGTAATTTTCATGTATTCTTCAATGATTAACACATTACTCATATTAGGAAAATGAAAAAAATCCTAATGGTGGACAATTGTGAAAACGAAAGTACCATTGACGTGGATGATGTGCCAGATGAACATACTGGCGGTGATAGCTCGAAAAGCAACTCGGTCACCTCTGAGCACAGTGTGCATTCGGTTGGTGTATCGGCGAGTAGTCAGTCCAGCAGTACCAATAGCTTACCTGCCGGCGGTGACGACAGGAGAGTAAGGGCCGGACTAAATCACGTAGCTGCTGCGGCCGTATCAGATCACGGTACAAATAATTTCGCCACTATAAGAACTACCAGCATTGTTACAAAGGAGCAAAAAGAGCATATGCAGGTGTTGTATTCCTTTTGTCTTATGAATTTATTCAATAAAATACATAGTATTTTGACAAGAACATTTTGTGCATGAAAACATTCATTCTCATTTGTATGTTCGGGTTAAAGAAATATGAAAAATCGAAGTGAAAATGCTCTATGCTTGTTACCAGAGATTTTATTTGAGAATGGTCGGAAGGGCAACCGAAACGTAATGCTACAAACATTCAATCAGAGTATTTCGATTAATGGAACACGCAATCCCATGAATTTTTATAATACTTTTATCAGAAACAGACTATTTGGAATGGAAAAAGCTTTAATTTTTACCTTTCGTTGACTATCTTAACTTAATCAAAACTATTTGATTTCATACATTATCAAACGGGCAATAAAACCATTCTATATATATATATATATATATATATATATATATATATATATATATATATATATATATATATATATATATATATATATACATACATATATATAACCAAGAAAAAATTTTCTTGCGGTGAAAAGTACAAAAGAAAAAAATACAATTCTCGGTATAGCCCGCAACTCAATTGGAAGCAGCCGTTGACACGTAGGAGGCCTAGCAGTGGAGATTTCTTTTACGGGTGTGTTCTTTTATTGTTGATTCCATCTCCAGGTTCGTACACCTTGAACTTGGCTACGCAGTTCTGAGGAGACCCAATAAGCTCGAAACACCTATTTCACCTAAAGCACCTAACGGCTGCTTCCAATTGAGTTGCGGGCTATACCGAGAGTTATGTTTTTGTCATATATATATATATATATATATATATATATATATATATATATATATATATATATATATATATATATAATATAATTATATAAGCTATAAGGCTTGCAACGAATAGTATATTCGGCAGTATACCGAATATTAGGCAAAAGTATTCGGTCTGATTTAAGCGCCAAAACTTGTGCAGACGCGATTGTTTTGCGCTCGTTTTTTCTAATTTGCTATCCGCCCGCAGACGTTCTGCTCTCGGTATATTGCTAACGCGCTGCATGTTTAGACAAGTTTATTTCGTGGATGTCGTATTACGTTAAGTACAGTTTATCGTGTTTTCTTAGTTTTGATTTTTTTGTAAGTATCATAGTGTGAAATTTAACAATTAAATAATTACAAACGTACTTTAATAATAAATCGATTATGAACTATAAAAAGAAAACGCCTATATGGATATACTTCGTGGTTGATGTAAATAACCCAAAAAGTGCCGTGTGTAAATTGTGCGTATTAAAAATTTCTCGTGGGGACGTTGGAAGAAAGGCGACTACATCGGGAATGTTAAATCATTTAAAAAAATAAACACAGTGAAGAATATCGTAATTTTGTAACCACGCTGCCTTAGGGGCAAGAAACTACAAATCAAGATACGAATGTGAGTAATAAACCTTCGACGTCAAAATAGCAATTGGCTTTTGAAAAATGTGCAGAAATGAATAAACTATGGGATATAAATGATCCCAAGTCAAAAAAGTACCATGTCTTGATTGCTGAAATGATCGCACTTGATAATGAGGCAGTAAATATAGTAGAAAGACTGGTTTTAGAAGACTGATTAATAGCGCTTTGCCTCTGTATAATATAACAAGTCGTCCTTACTTTTCAAGCAATGTGATTTCAGAAATATATCCTAAAGTGGTTGAGAAAATTAAAAATTTACTTTCGAAGACAGATTATATTCCCGTGACGTCCGACATGTGGACGTGCTTCCATAATCATAACAGGTTTTTATGTAGTATTGAGTATCAAGCATTTTGAGGAACAACACACAACAAGTAATACAGCAATGAGTTTACAAGAAATTGCAAATTTGTGGGACATTCGTGAAAAAATTAATGTTGTTATTGATGATAATAACATGATACATTTTAATCCTTCTGGTACTGCACAAGAAAAACTGCATTCTATCCAAAAAGATTTGGATCTCCCTCAACATGAATTAGTCCAACGTTAGCACGCGTTGGAACTCCCCATATGATACTTGAAAGGCTAATGCAACAAAAACGAGCCATTTCTGTCAAACTCACGGACTGAGATATTGCCAATTTGACTGCTACAAAATGGGAGTTTTTGAAGCATCTTTTAAAATTATTGCAACCATTTGAAGAGATAACAAAACTTATAAGTTCCGGATACCCTTGCATTTCTGAAATTATTCCGCATGTTGATCCCTTAATGCGATATTACAATTAAATGAGTACATCAAAAGAGCTAACACCCAAATTAAGCAAGGCGACACTCGTCATACAACAAGGGTTACAAGAACGATTTGAAGGCATTACAACGAGTAAAAATATCATTTGGTGGCTACTTTTCTACATCCACGATTTAAAATTAATGTCCTCACCAATCAGTTGCAAAAAAGAAAAAGCGAAGTAGTACCATGGCCGATTTTAAAAAGGACATGAAATGAGTATCTGGCACTATGGTGCTGGTGCTCTATGGAATTTTCCAACCCTGTCGTTAGTTTGGGGCGCCATTAGTTTTGTATACTAATGCAAATAGCACGCTTCTCAAAACTTACGCAGTTTGAAGTTAAATGATTTGAGTTTTTAGTATAAATTCTATATTTTTCAATTGTGTATAGTGTATGTGTTGATAATTTGTTGAAATCTCAACATCAAACTATAAAAAACAAAGTGTTTAGTGTGTTTACCGATTTCAGTGGAACGAAATCAATTTTATCTTGTTTGAGACTTTCGTAGTTTGAAGCTAAATATTTTACGGTTTCAGTATTAATCTTCTATTCATCAATTTTGTACAGTGTAATATAGGTGCTTGTGATGATAGATTGTGGATAACATAACATCAAATTATAAAAACGAAGTGTTTTGTGTGTATTGGTGTCATCGAATCGATATCAAATTTGTGTTTTGTTTTGAGTAAAGATTACTACAAATAATTTTTTTGTGAAATATAGTATAGAAGGTAGGTGTTCCATAGGTGATTCAGTAAATTTAAATCTTGAAATAGGAAGTTTCTGATAAGTACATTCTCTTAAAATGACGAAAATTTTTTGAATTCCTGGTTGTAAATCGAATTATAACAGCACCCTGAAGGCGGGTGGGCAACTAGTATCGACCTTTAGTTATCCTAAAAATGAATTTTTAAACAGTAAATGGATGAAATCTATACCACGAGATAATTGGGCTAACAAAATATTCAGTTGTTTATGCCTTGCATTTTAGAATCTCCTCATAAGGCGGAGAAATTATTTAGCTCCCAATGATTATTTGAAAAATATTTGTGAACAGACCGATTTAATTGTGAATTTTCAAGATTTAATTCTTCATCACTCCAGTAAAATAAATATTCCTGATTTAAGTGAATAAATTATTACGTTAAAGAACCAAATTACAGTGAATTAAGATATGTTAGTAACAGTATTTTTTAATGGAAAAAAGTTGTTGTACGTTGATATAAGTTGGATTTTGCCTATTGACTTCAAATTGGATAGGTGGGCTCAAATTTGTTGATAAGATACAAAGATATTCCAGACAGTGTGGATCAATCTTTCGCATATTTAATTGAGAAAACTTTATGTTATTTAAATGATATAATATTTAGTATGTTTTAAATATCAATAATATGTTTTATTCCTTCGGAATATAAAAAATAATTGAAATAGTGCTTGAAACTTTGGGAGCAACCGACTAGGAGAGTAGACCACAGGCTCGATTTTGGTAGCACCGCCGGACTACCCTCTCATGGCCTGTTTAAAGTAGGCCTTGGCAGTATCCTATTAATCGATTGCATAAAAATGAGCTCTGAAGAAACAAGCGAATATAACGCGAGTTCGAACAGCAACGTTTAAATCAGACTTTCGCTCGACTTTTATGGATTGCTTGAAGACATGATAGCAGAAAAAGCACAGCTCATAGAAACACATCACCAGAAAAAAATGGAGTTTCAACACAAATGGATCTTTTCTTAGGTATAAGTAATATATCACGTCAAACAATCCGTATACGTATTGCTTAGCAAAGAAGTTTAAATTTCCGTATTTGATAAGGAAGGCAGCAAAATATTTGTCGGCGCCGGAAAGTAGTGTTTATTCAGAGTGCCTTTTCTCTGAAGCCGGGAACTTTAGGAGAAAAAAAGGAGCAAACTATTTCCTAAAAATGCAGATAAAAATAGTCTTTCTGCACCATAAGCTTCCCCTTCTGAATTTTGATTAAGAAAATAATTCAAATAGAAAAATTCTCAACTTTTCTAACAGAAGATGATTTTGTATTTTGATTCTGCCGAGCAGAATATAAAAGCAACCGTATAGGGCCTTATACCGAATATTCGTTGCAAGCCTAATATATATACTCACCCTCTATATATATATATATATATATATATATATATATATATATATATATATATATATATATATATATATATATATATTTTCGAAAGTTTTTAGCAATAACAGGCTTTTTTTGATATGAAAAAGTTTATTTTTGTTGACGTTTCGTTGTTATATTACAACTTTGTCAAAACTAATTTTTAGTTTTGACAAAGTTGTAATATAACAACGAAACGTCAACAAAAATAAACTTTTTCATATCAAAAAACGCCTGTTATTGCTAAAAACTTTCGAAATAAAATATCTTAAACAGACAATAAATCAATTTCAAGAAATATATATGGGTGAATATACGCTATTTGATGTTTTTGTGTCCCAGAAGGAAATGTGATCTGTTTCATCCAATATTCATAATTTATCTATTTGACACTATTTTAAAATTGGTAATGATAGAGGCCAGACGATATTCCCATTTTTTTGAGTGTTATAAGTACCAAAGGAAAATGTGTTACCAGGGGAGTGACACCACTGGCAGAGTAGTGACAAATTAAACCAGGAAAGTGACATAACATTGATTATTAACTAAGCAAGAGGTCTGATATTAAATAAAACATGTGTAAAATGTATTGTTTGAATATTTTTTTTATTATACAAGATACATTGAGTCTTTACAATTTCTAAATGCAACCTTATTATAATATTAATAGTTTGTTTATGCTTTAGTTTCAATTACCCGTATACAATAACATAATTAATATATTTTGCTTATCACTCTCATCTGAGAGTACAATCATAGTACTACACTATTCAATAGTTTTTAAGCATACAAAATTCAAAAACTTAAAAGGCACTTTAATCTAAATAAAATTACCCAATGAAACAAAAATATAAACTTCTTTCAACAAAACAAAACAATAGTACTATCTAATACACCTATCAGTCTCAAAGTTATTTGAACAAATAAACTTGAAAAATATCAGTCTACATGGACACTTCAATTTTTAGCAAAAAACAGAATCATTTCTTGAAATACTGAACAAATAAATCACTTTTCAAATAAATCAACTGGCTTTGGAAACTTGTAGAATACTCTGTTACCTTTCATACATATATTTGGCACTGGTAAAATGGTCAAGATCTGTTCCCATTCACCATCAGACATATCATTTTCATTTATTTTGAAAAGAGTACCATCTTCATTGGAGATCTTGAAGAACGTAACTCTGATCTCTTCTCCTTTTTCATCAAAATGACGAACATGTGCAGCATATTTATATTTTTTATTATTAATATGGTATTCCACAAAAATGAAATCTCTATTCTTGTCAGTCATAGGAGTGTCTGCATTATCTATATCAGGTGAATTAAGCAGATGAATAGACGTTTGTGCAACCATTTCATTTGGCGCATCTTCCTCAGAAGCAGTGTATACTTCCGCAACATTCAATTTGGTTTTTTTGTTTTGAGGGTATTTAATGTCGCCTAGGTAAAAATGAGGACAAAAATTGTTACAAAAGCAGCTAAGGCTCTTCATGTACAATGTATTGCTCTGATAGTCTGTGATGGTATCTTTTTTACCTGCACATAATCTACTATCACAATCTTCTTCTAAAAACTCTGTGACTACTTTCTCTAACTTCTATTTCGTTTTATCATTTCTTGTCTTCCATGTGATATCTAACAAACTTTTATCTGCAGTAGAGGATTGTCCTATAGGTTCCATGTTAATTTGGTTCAAAACTTTATATTTCTTGACTATTTTACCACTTAATACTTTTTTAAATACCTATCGTTTTTTCGTTGTCATTTGTTATTAAATTTATATTCTCTTTGAGTGGATTTTCGATCACCTCACTAAGCAATAATCATTTCTTCACCTCTTCCACTTTCTCATTACTATTACTCTCTAAAAGATCGGCGACTTTTGAATTTGGAGTCATTGTCTGTTTTTGGATCCGCTGTAGTTTATTTTTGTAGTCACATACCTTTTGACGTAACTCTTTAATTTCGTATTTTTTTGTTTTTTTATTAGTTTATTATGTAGTTTCCGCTGACTTTCTGAACGCTTTTTAGTAGCCAGAGCGATATTGTTTTGTGGAAGTGGAGGTTCGTCTTCATTATCGGATTCAGGTGGTGTTTCTTGTTGATTGTAGCTTCACGCGAACTCTATGCTTTCTAGTCTTCTTACTCCATATTTTTCTGATAGCCCTTTGTTCCCTTTTAGTCATATCATGTATGGTATTAATGTTTCCCTTTTCTTTTTATATTGTTGCCTTTCTTCTTCTTTCAATTCTGCATTTTTAATCAGATAGTTTTTAATTCTTTGGTAGCGTAATTTTTGAGCTTGGCGCTTTTTTTTGAATCTCTCTTCATTTGTTTGCTTTTTTCAACATTCACCATGATGTCTCATTATGTTAGAATATCTAGAACAAATAAAATTAAGCCTTAACAAATTAAATATTGAACCAAACGCAATTTCGTCACTTCTCTGGCGATCATGTATTTCCTCTGGCATGAAATGTGCCAGAGGAGTGACGCCCACGAAAACAACATCATTCGCTTTACTCCCCACAGTTTCGTTTAATTCATGACTTCTACACACAATAAACATTGCATTAACTAAATAAACAATTTCATAACGATAAAATACAAAAAGTTGTGCTTACCAAAGGAGATACTCCAACGACTGGCACAAACACGTTCTCCAAAAGTCAGTCGCAAAGTGAAGACATTTAATTTGAATTTTGCTCAAGGACGTTACCTTGCTTTTAATTTCACACTTTTGTACGCGCGTAGTTGAAGGTCAAAACATACCGTGGTCATTTTTTAACCAAAATTTACTCCATTGAGTTTCGCCAGATGAAGTGACGTTATTGTAACATGACATGCAAATAAGTTATTTTATTTTGTATTAATAATTTTTTATACAGTTTATTTTGATAAAATATGTTGCATTGTTTATGAAAGCATAAAATCATTCAAAAATAAAACATAATTGCATACGTATTTACATTATTTTGCCATAAAACCATTATAATCCGTTAATGGGAAGGCCAGAGGAGTATACATTTCTAACACTTTCAAACTAAAAATTCCATAAATTGGCCAATTATCATAAATAGACTATGTGGGCCAGATAAAAGGCAATATTATTTATTATTCAAGCACTGAGAAACAATAATATAATAAGTTTAACATATTTTTTTTCTATAGACCATTGGAATTCAAATAGCGTATATTCACATATATATATATATATATATATATATATATATATATATATATATATATATATATATATATATATATATATATATATATATATATATATATATATATATATATACAGAATGAGTTGAGGTAGACGCGATGGTCTCTTATTACGAAACAGTTGATTTTTAAAATAATATGACCACGCAGTCATGTGGGGATTCATCAAGGGTACATTTTAAAAATAATTTGATATATACAGGCTGTTCCAGAAATGTGTGACATACCAAAGTTATATTTTCAAAGTTCACAAAAATAGATAACATCTACGGAACAATTGACTTTAGCGAAGTGAAATTTTTTTGTATGAATAAAAGAGCGAATAAAATTCACATTCACTTGAAGTTCTACAGGGTGTCCAAAATTTGATGTTCCTCTGCTAACATATTCAAACTACAATGTCAGCTTATTTTAAATGAGACAGACTGTATTTTTCAATCCCATCTTGTACCAAATTACATTTGAAAAGTTATAGAGGTATTATATTTCTATTAGTTTTAGAATTATTTTCAATTTTATGTATATATATATATATATATATATATATATATATATATATATATATATATATATATATATATATATATATATTGTTTCTTTGTTTATCCCACAGAATGCAAAAACAACTGTAGTTTCAAATTAATAATGATAAATGCTGTTAAATATCAGATGCTATCTTCATTTATATTTGTGATTGCTTTGAAATTTAAATCTTAAATCTAAATTCTTTCTTCAGGAGGAGATGCATGAACAAATGACAGGTTATAAACGGATGCGTAGAGAACATCAAAGTGCGCTCTTAAAACTAGAAGAAAAATGCAAAATGGAAATGGAAAGTCATAAGAATCAGTTAGACAAAGAGTATGAAGCCTTATTGCTTTATTTCAGCAAGGAACTGGAACGAATACAGGTAAATAATCTTGTAAGTATAAAAACTGATAAATATTAAAATTTATTCCATCAGACTAAACATAACCAGGAATTGGACAGGCGACACAAGCAGGCAATTGTAACAGAGAAGAAACTCCACAAAGATATCACTTTAAGGCATGAAGTAGAAAAGAAAGCGTTTGATGCTGCTAGAAAAAGGGAATATAAGGCCAACAAGGAGAGATGTAAGAGGGAATTATCACAAGATGATTCAACGCCAAAGAGACAGAGAGACGTAACCTTACAGTAAGTGCCGCCCCTTCAAAAATGCTATTTCTTTTAATGGGTGATTTTTTTAAGCGTAGTTTTTTTTTTAATCGAATAAAACACTCCATTTGCATCATATAGTCAAAATTTTTATTGAAATTGATAACTTGGTCTTTGCCATTTACATTTTAAAGATAACTTCATGTAAATGTTGAATGTGGCATGTGCATCACTCCAGATGCGACAGTTTTGTTTATTGAAATGAGCCTCATCGCTGAACACAATTTTTCGATTTTAATTAAGCTGTTCTAAGGCCCATTCACTAAAAATTAGATGTTTTGGTAGATCATTCGGCTTAAATTCTTGCAGAAGTTGCATTTTATAGGCTTTCAAATCCAAATCAACGCGTAAAATTTTTCATGTGGTTCCAAATGCTGAAAACGGCGACGAATTGACATTTCACGATCCTCATTAACACTGTACGCTACGGCTGCAATATTCTCTTCAGTACGCACTGTATGCATGCGAGACATTAGTTTAATGTCCAACAAAGTAAACTTGGTGCGAAATTTGGTGAATTTGGTGAACAGTACGAATTGTTGATTCATCATGCCGATTATGACGACCATAATATGGTCATAACAAACGATACACATTTTACACAGAGCACGAATTTTGATAGTAAATTTCAACAATTTGCAATCGTTGCTCGTTTGTAAGTCTTTCCATAATGAAATGGCAGAGTATGCTGAAAACTTTTCATTTTGACACATGAAATTTGGATGCCATTACCAACCAGTGCCGCCAACCTGAAAAACTTAACTTTTAAAAAATCTCCCGTTATTTGTTGTATAAGCTTAATACAAAATTAAAGTCACTTCAACTTCAATGAGGCTGTGAAGATTTAGTCTTTCCAAAGTATTTAAGTTTATTTATATCTATTGTAAGACTCTCGCGGCAATTCTTTCTTTTTAAATTTTGAGATATATTTATTTTGCGCTGTATCTTCTATATTATATCAAAACATTGTTTCAGAAACCACAAGGAGAACCTTAAACAGGTTGATGCGCAAGAAGAGCAACGATTGATAGCCAACCAAAAAGAATATCTAGAACTCGAAATAAGAAAATTTAAACGAAAAAAATTACGCCAACAACACGAGTTGCATCAGGAACTATTGCGTCAGGAATTAAATAGGAGACAATCTCAGCTAGAAAAGGCTCATGAAATGCTGCTAAGACACCATGAAAAAACTAAGGAATTAGAATATAAACAACAAAAAGCTGTGCATATGCTTCGAGAAGAACAAGTGAGTTATGTTTTATTAAAATAAAAAAAAACTATCATGTGGGAGATAAAATGCCTTCTTATATAAAAATTTTTCATTTCTATGTTTGTGAATTTTTAAAATTTGCATACAAAATTTTTTTGCAATAAAATCATTTCATTTTTCAAAAGTAAAAATATAGCATCATTACATAATGTTTGGACTTGACTTCACCAACATTTCAAGAAAAAAGATTATTAAGATAAGTTATGGCTATTTGTGTTGAACAAGTTTTATGTTGACCATCACAAATCCTTGGAAATTCATCTAAAATGAATCAGGTAAAAAAAATTTATTTTATAAATGTGACCATCACAAATCCTTGGAAATTCATCTAAAATGAATCAGATAAAAAAAATTTATTTTATAAATAGATAGTCTAGTGTCTGATCGAAGCTTTTTTTCAAAATTAACAAAATGGCGGTCTCAATAAATTTTTTTCATGATTTCCGGAAATAGCCAACAGTTACTTGTTTATAAAAAATCTAAATTTCAAATAACAAAAATTTGTTTATGTTTTCTAGAAGGTGTATAAATTTTATTAATGTCTGGTGAGCGGTTTTCGAGTTAAAGTGTGACCAGACAGTTTCGAGACACCATTTCTAAAAACATAGTTTTGAGAAAAACGCATTTAAAGTTTTACAATCGCTTTATATGGAGAAATACGAATACTCCAATTACTTTTACTGAGTCATCTATTACTGGGCCATATAATAGTTCTTCAGCCGTTGTAGAAGCTTCTAAAATATCGATTTTTTGCTGTCTACATAGCATTATACCTTCTCGTATTATCGTTAGAGCGTTGATCTGCCACTTTCACACGTGAAACTTCCGTTTCTTCGGTGAAATCGTTGTGATCAATAAAGAATTCGTACCTTCATTCAATATACGAATACCTAAGTATATAATTTGTACGATAGTAAAACTAGCATTAATCGTTTTTGGGGGTATTTTCCACACTAGTCGTTCTAAGCTTTCATTATTATTCTGATTGAACCCACCTACGCATCTTGAAAATAAATTGTCATTACTGAGATCTTCATAGATTGCCTTGATAGCTTCTAAATCATCAGGAGGTTAGGGAGAATAATCTTGAGAATAAGTAACAAGCTCTCCTTAGAATTCAGTGAGCTGTAGAGCACCAAGAATCTTCGCCTTTTGGACACATACAATGATTTGGAGTTTCGTCACACCAGGCATAGTGATAAAAACTTTGAATTATAGCAGATTTCATATCTTCAATATAATCACAATGTCGACGTATTGATAAACCATAGTACACAGTTAATTTATCTATTACTGCTCCTGTAAGCTTACTTCTACCACAAAAACCTTTTTGTTCAGATTCCAGTGTACATAATCGAGTCCCCATCCGCTTCTGAACATGCCCTATACATTCCTTCTTATTTACGGTTGTATTTTCATAAGGATCTGCTTTTATAATTTTTGAATAACTCTCATCTTAGCAGGTAGCTAGTTAACCCATCACTTGTTTATACTTTCGGAGGATTCTTGTAATCGCGTAGTAGTTGTGTAAGACGGAAATATACCAATGAATGAATGAATTTCATTGTCCATTATACATTTCAGAAGATATTGAAAGTATTCATTAATTAATCATTTTCTTTTTAACTTACCTTATAATAGAAAAATAGGCGATATCCTCAAGAAATACTAAATAAACTCGTAAAAATCATTCATTACAAATATTTTGTACTGAAACTGAATATTGATACAAGAAACACGGATTTTTATTCGCACATTGACTTGTTACTTAACATCCTGAATGTTCAGTATTTTTCCGGACTTGCATTGCCTATAAATTTTGAGTTCAAATTAAGCAAAGCTTAATTAAAGAAATTTATGAAACAAAGCTAAGATTGATAAAATTAATCTATTTTGAATAGATTATCTTGATTGAATAAAAAAGGAACTGAAAAAACTCAAAACAAATTATAGTAATCAGTATTCTGAGGGCTGAAACAAATATATATATATATATATATATATATATATATATATATATATATATATATATATATATATATATATATATATAATGAAAATAAAATAAATTGTTACCGTTGGTGAACAAATGGAAGGTTAATCGGAAATATAATTCACACGACATTCTGGTTAGTAATGTATCTAAAACCGTTCTCAAGTGTAATCTGTTCTCAGTTCAAAGAAGTCTACCATTAATTTAATCTTATTTAATATTGCATTAATAACTGTTTAAGAACTGTTATTAATAAGTCATAAAAAAATGCGACTTTGTCGTCGATAGTATTTTAATCATAGTCGGAAAACCAGGGAATTCTTGAAACATCTAAGTAAAGTTCGTTGTCGATTTGATTCTGATTTAGCCTTCTGACGTATTTTTCCCGAGCACATCACTTGCACAACTCCACTTTCATTCTGCCCGCAACCACCATGTAAGTCAATAAAATTAGGGATGTCTATTATTGAAATGTGGGATTATAATAGCTATCTTAATTAAAGTAGAGACGTCCAAACCTCCCTAGGTATACTCAAATCTCAAAGAGTTGTGTGTCAATTTGAGTATTTGACGTCTCAATTCCAAATTGAGCATGTGTTGTTACAGTGTGAGTGACGTTTCTTAATTCAGCCTTTGATATTTTAAAACTTATACTATTTGAGTTTTACAATAATGTTTACATGCAGTCTACAATATCATGAATACTCTTGATAAAGGGTTAACAACCATCCTAAACTTATGTAGAGTTAATATATTCAGTGAAACTTAAGCCAAGTGTTATTTTACTATTATGTTTACAACCTATATTTCTCAATAGACTGAGACGAATTATGTAACTACCAGTAGTGTGAATTTTGATTTGAAAACGTGAAAATTATAGTAAAATTCATAATTTTAACTCATAAAATATGAAATTGTATTGTAATTAATAATAATTGTAATTGAACTAATAGTTCATTATCAATTCAGAAGTCATTGTTAATACTTTCAGTTACCACAAGACTAATTAAATTTCATATTGAGACATAAAATTTAAAACATTTTATTATCTGAATTTCATACTCCATCTATAGATAGGAAACCCTATACTTCCAGGTTTCTTAATCTTAAATTCAGAACCTGCCGATGTACTCGTATACTCAGCATTTTCATCTCCATCCATTTATGTGTCTTCAGTATTTTCTAGTAATATTTGTTAAATGCTTCTGTAATTGGTGGAGACATTGAAAATTGGTTTTGTTTTTCTCGAAGTTCAGTATGTACGAATTCAGTACGAATGTGTAACATTTCTAAAATTTCTCTAATGTTTTGTCTTTTTCAGTTGCTAAAATCTTTGCATTGTTGTAATCAAAATCGTTTTTTTCAGTTATTTTATGTTTATGTAAGGCTTTTTGAGTTTTTGCGTATTTATGCGCTTCAATTCTTTTTTCATTTATTGCAATTATTACATGGTATATTATAAACAGTGTGAGTTTTTTCTGATTTTTACTAATTTTATTATTTATGCGCTTTAATTCTTTCTTCGAGATTTATTATTCGAGAAAGAATTAAAGCGCATAAATACGCAAAAACTCAAATAACAGCTTCACATAAACATAAAATAACTTAAACACACGATTTTGATTACAATACAGATTTCAGCAACTGAAAAAGACAAAAAATGTATAGAAATTTTAGAAATGTTACACATTCTTAAACATTTGGAAAACACAGTAAATGAAAGAACAGACATTAAACATCTTAATTCTATTTACAACGATTTCATAAACCTTACAAATAACAATCATAAATTGCTTCTCCATTGGCTCTTATTTTCAATTTGGCCTTGAAAACTGCTCACTTTCCAAATGTGTGGAAAGAGGGCAAAATTTGCCCAATTTTTTAAAAAGGGAATAGAAACTCCGTTGAAGATTACAGACCTATTACTATTATAAACAATTTTAGTAAAGTTTTTGAAATTGTTCTTCATAATATTTTGTATTCACACGTGAAGACCCATTTAACGAATGACCAACACGGCTTCACCTCCGGTAGGTCAACAGCTACTAACCTAACGTGTATAACACAATTTATTGCAAATAGTTTTGGTCATTCGTCACAAGTAGCCGTGATCTATACAGATTTTTCTAAAGCATTTGATAGATTAGATCATGGTATTCTTCTCCAAAAACTCAGTCGCTTTGGACTCTCAGATAAACTTGTTATTTTTTTTTAACATACCTAACGCCAAGACAATTATTTGTTCAGTATAACGGTTTCAAGTCACAGAAATTTATTGCCGAGTCGGGGGTTCCACAGGGTTCTGTTTTGGTGCGCTTCTTTTCAATATTTTTGTGAACGACATTTCCTCCAACATGAACTGTAATTTTCTTCTATATGCGGACGATTGTAAGATATTTCGCGAAATTTCAGCAGTAAGTGATTTCCACATTCTTCAAGAGGATATCTCAAATGTGAATCAGTGGCGTAAAAGAAATCTACTGACACTGAATATTTCTAAATGCAACATAATGTCTTTTTCTCGTAAAAAAAGTATCGTTCATTTCGACTACAATGTAAATAGTCATAAAATCATTAGATGCACCGAATTCAGAGATTTAGGAGTAACTTTCGACACAAAATTAACTTTTATTTCTCAAATTAATAATATTGTTTCAAGTTATTACAGAACATTAGGTTTTGTAATAAGAAATTCTAAATGGCTCTCTCAATCTGAATCAACTATGCTCCTATATAATACCATAATACGTTCAAAACTAGAATATGCTAGTGTCGTTTGGAATCCAGGATACTTGTGTAATATAAGGAATCTTGAATCCGTGCAAAGACGATTTTTGAAATATTTATGGTTTTGCTGCGACGGTGTGTATCCAGAACGAGGTATAAATCATGAGTTACTTATTACAAGATTTAATGTTTCATCACTTGAAACACGTAGGAAATATTTGGGAATAATGTTTCTATACAAGTTGATAAGGTTTTCTATTGATTGTTCTTTTCTTCTTTCCCTCATAAATTTCCGTGTTCCGAGAATTTCTTGTAGAAATATGAACATCTTTTATCCACCTCTGGCTCGTAATAATGTTCTGGCTTTTTCACCACTTCATAAAATTTGTGGTGACTTTGAGCCTTTTCAGACGTCATCGACATATTTGCATGCGTGCCTGGCGATATCAGACGAGCTCTCGCCTGACTGTTTTTTAGTTTTAGTTATTAGTTTTTCAAATATCAGTTGTTCCTATATCTTGTGGGTGAGCTTTAATATCAGCTTGCCTACAGAGTTTTCGTTCAGGTAGATTGTTTGTACATTATTAATATTATTTCTAGTTTATTTTTTTTTTCTTAAGTTGAAAACTATATTGTATTTTCCCACTCAGTAATTGGCCCAAACTGTTGAGTGGTGTATTTGTAAATAAATAAATAAATAAAATGAATACACAACAATTACCAAACATCACATCTCAAAACTCATTTTTTCCAGATCTACCTTCAATTTCACACACATGTATATGTGATTTATATATATATATATATATATATATATATATATATATATATATATATTATGTATATATATATATATATATATACATTTGTATATATATGTATATATAAATCACACTTATAAGAATCACCTTGCTTACCATGAGTTTTTCAGAGGTTTCCTCATGGTGAAGAAGACTAAAACTTCCGAATCGAATGCTAAGCCAGGAATATTCCTCTGATACTAAAAATGAATATCTGAAAATCAAAAAAAAAATAATTTGATTTTTTTTTTTAAATAAGTTCGACATTTTGATAACTAATTCATAAAATTCAATTATTCATTAGTTTTGACAAAGTTGTGATATACAACGAGACTTCAACGAAAATAAAGTTAAGTCTGTTATTGCTAAAAAAATTAAAATTAAACTATCTTAAAGAGCCAATAAGTCAATTTATATATATATATATATATATATATATATATATATATATATATATATATATATATATATATATATAATAATTGCCTTTATAAAATTATATACACCTATATACTGCCGGACTGTATATTAGATTATATAGACTTATATACTAGACGAAGCTCTGATATAGAGCGTTGAAGAAACAAAAATATATATATTTGCTAAAGAAGCCACCGACTCTTTGGCCTGAAGATGCAAGTGGAGTGTTAACTCATCACTGTCAGTCGTAACAGGGTGAGAACGGTAATCTTTTCTTCGAATTGAATCGAAATATTTGAAACAAAGGCATTATACCAATGATATGATTATAAGATTGCATTCATGTAGTTAAAATAATCAATTAAGTTGAGCTAAAAGGTCCCATCATTGACTGTTGATAATTCGGCATTACGAAGTTCGCCGGATCAGCTAGTAGTAAATATAGTGATAAAAACAAAAGTATATGTTTATCTATAATACTATACATTATCACAAAGTAATTGGCGAATCTATCAAATATCTGCGATACTTGACCTGGATTTTATCATTCCTAGTATTTATTTTATTCCTTTCCACATTTTAACACTATTACCTTTGTTTAGATCTATTATATAATTTCATCTTCTTTGTTCGAAACGGTCTTATAACATTATTACTTTGCTGTCTACAGAAATGTATAATTTCTAATATCAACTCTTTATCAAACCAAAGTTTCTTTTATATTTTTGTCTATATAGACATCAATTGCATCATGTTGTTGTTGATATCTTTCTCCTCTCTTCTTTTATCAAGTAGATATGGGATTCAATCTTGATGTACCCAGATGATCAGTGGCATCATGATATTCACAACTAATTTGACATTAACATGAAACTGTTTTTTGTAAATGTTGTCTCAGTCAACATAATGATATACTTCTCAACTCTGTTCTCTGAGTAACAAAGTGAACTTAACCTTAACCTTAATTCAAGGTTAGAAATCAGCATGACACTGAACTAACAAACCAACAAGAATACATGAAGAGATCGGAAAGAGAACTCCGAAAAAAGCACGCTCTGGAGTTGAAACAGCAGCCAAAGTCTTTGAAAGTGAGTGAATAAACTATGTTCAACTATCTGTTAAAGTTTCAAAATATGTTTTGTAGCAAAAAGAAATGATGGTGCGCAAACAGTTTCGAGAAACGTGCAAGGTACAAACTAAGCAGTATAAGGCACTTAAAGCGCAGTTATTAGCTTGCACTCCAAAGGAAGATCAAAAGGCCGTTATTAAGAAGTTAAAAGAGGAGCAACGTAGAAAGCTGGCTCTATTAGGAGATCAGTATGAACAGAGCATTGCAGAAATGTTGCAGAAGCAGTGCATACGATTAGATGAGAGCCAGGAAGTGAGTAAAAGTTACATTATATAAGTACGTTTTATAGCATATCCTAATTATGTTCTAAAATGAGATTGAGACAATTCGTTTAGAATGTATAAAATGTAAAGAAGAACTTGTTTACATTGTTTCAATTAGAAAATAGCAATTCATCATAGAAGTCACATAAAAAATATTAAAAAGAAGAATTGATCATTTCAGTCTTCATTTCTGTGATTTGGAATACTTTCTTGCAATAGGCTTAGATTAGATGAAAATTAATATTTTTCAGTGTTGCATAACACACTCATTTAATTTAAGCTAAGCTTAAACCATAGGATACCAAAATCCTATAAACCATATAGGATTATTCAATCACTTGAATTGTCATAACGTGACTCGTTCGTCGGTATAACCGACTTCTTCAGACGTAAACAGAATAATTATTTCTGTCGATGATTTATGATATGAATGTCGACGAAACGCATCTCGTTATGACAATAGAATTGTGAATCACTTTGATTTAATTGATCTAAATGGATTTGTATCAAGTAAATGCTATTACTATCCAATAAGCTTAAAATAACCATTCCAATAAGTGAATGGCCAAATTATCTTGTAATAATGATATTATTCAATTCTAAAATGTGGAAAGTTTATTTAACATGCTAATCACAGTATTATATAAATACTGTGGTAATATGCATGATTTTTTCCTTCTGATCTGTGAAAATATTGATTACATAAGTTCCTCCTATCTTTGTATGGACTTCAAATTAGATGATTAAATATTTCTCCTCTATATCAATTATGAAATTACTATAATATATGTTTTATTAACTCCGTGTTAACAAAAGAATTGTAAACTTATGTAACGTTTACGTTTCTTTCAAATAATTGTCATTCAATTATCATGAACGGGTGCTAATAATGTAATGAATTATGAAATATTTCTTTTTCAGCTTGAGTGCCAAAAAATGAAAGAACGTCTCAGTTATGAATTAGAAATATTAATGGCTTATCAGAGCAAAAACAAAATGCAAGCGCAAGCACAGCGTGATAGGGAAAGGAAGGAATTGGAGGACAGGGTAGCTTTAAGAAAAGAATTGTTGACTCAAAAGGTAAATCAATTACCATGGGGTTGATTACATCTTTTTTTCTAAATTTCAACGTTTTTCTTAGATGAATATAGAGACGCAAACATTTCTGGATGAACGTGCTGAAAGAATAAGAATGCTCCATGAAGAACAAGAACAAGAAATGGCCATGTTTGATGAGGAGTCTGTAAGACTTGGATTCAAGTAAGAATTTTCTTGTGAAAATATCAAACAAATTGCCAGTTCTATTTATCAGAGTCTGTTGTAATTCTTTAATTTAAAAAACGAAAGAAAAAATTAAATCATTGTGCTCAGATAAAGGTCCTGATTCGCAAAATATGCCTTGAAAAATGTCATTTTCAGTTAATAGCTTCAGAAGTACTACTTGATAAATATCGAAATGAAAACGTGTTTCACATTTTATGTAAAACATTTTGCAAAATGTATAATAATAATCTTTATTGGCCATCTATAATACAAATAAAAAGAAGGCAAGTTACATGGCAGGTTACCAGTCCTTAAAAGGTTACAATTTATAAAACCACAGAACGTAAAATATTCACAAATTCTTCAAATTGTATAAGACAGGGGTGGCCGACTTAATTAGAGCCAAGATCTGCTGTTTACTGACAAAAAACTGTGCGATCTACCTTTTGAAATCTTTAATGAAGCAGCAAGGTTCAGTACACAAATGTAGTATTTTTTATTTTAATAAGAGGAAAAACATAAAACTGAAAATTGTTTTCAGTAACTACTTGTTATATTGGTGTGAGCATTGGGTCTGAGCTGTTTCTGCTAGATTGGCAATATCAGGTTTACAGTTTGTGTGGAAATTTGCCAACTTAAATGAACCCAGTGTATGACCGTCGGTCAAGCGAGAACGGTGTTTATTTTTTGTTTGTTCGGAACACACAAAACTGACAAACATGAAAATATTGAACCGAAACACAAATGCAGTTGTTCAACACTTTCTTCAAATTTGAATATTTCTCATTGTAGATGACGTGAAGACGACCTTGCTTTTAAAAATATGTCGCAGTGCAGAGTGATAATTTTGTTTTGAAGTGTTTTGTGGTTCATTTGAAATGTATCTACAAATTGAGTAGTCAGTTTGTAGATATCGCTATGATCAATGGAATTATCAAACGGATAACTGATGAATTCCATTGACCGCTCAATGTTTTTTAAATCACTGCAGCGAATTTTGAAGTCTGATACCACTACTTTAATTTCTGCTATGTTCTTGTCAGGAATGAAATTGTAGGTAGTATGTATTTTCATATAACCCTTAATGCTTACAAATTATTGAAATTATTTCTTTTCGATGTCAACTATCAAAAACGTTGTTTGACTTTGAATTTCTGTAATTGAACTCATCATTTGTATTACTGTCTTATTTTTGCTTTTTAGTTCCAGATTTAATGTGCGCAGTTCTCCAGTAAAATCTACTGAAAATGCTAAATTACATTGCCAGTCTCAACCTCCCAATTGTTGAAAATCCTCACCCCTCTCCTCAAGAAATTTTATTATTTCCTCCAATAGGTTTCGATATCTTCGCAAAGACTTGCTTCGACTTAAATAGACGCTATTGGTACAGCCACTAGAACCACTGTATTCATTGGTTTCCGGGAATAGACTAAATTCTGAACATGTTTTGACTTATATCCAGCAAATATCTAATATAATTAATGATGAGTTATATGGGACAAGTAATTGATACGAAATTAGGAACATTCCGTTCAACTATAGAACGAACAGGTTAATAACTTTCAATACATCAAACGTGTTAATATATGAATTTTTTGATAATTCGACTGATTTGAAATAACATGAAGTATTGCAGTGACTTCGTAAGTGAGTACGTCCCTGGCTGCACACGGGATAAATATTAAAAACAAGATAGTGTAGCACAAATAGTAGAATTTGTCTTTCCGGCTTTTTGAAAAATATTCATAGAAAAATAAATCGGCGTACAAAATTCGCCGTGTCAGCTAGTATATATATATATATATATATATATATATATATATATATATATATATATATATATATATATATATATATATATATGAAATTTTTGTGCTTGTGGCACTTAGATGGACGTGGTGCGACCGACAAGTTCCTTTCAGAACGAAAGAAATATGTCTTGCACTTCCATCCATCAGGTGTGGCATCGATTTCAATATTTCTCTTAACATTTATCCCTTGAAGGATGATGGAGACATCACATCGTACACGTTCACATATCTAGCTCTACTATAACATTCTCTTGATTAATTTGAATTTTTCAAATGAATGTTTTAGTGTTCATTTTCTTAAATATTTCATTCAGTGCCATAAGCACAAAAAATTTCATTTATATATATATATATATATATATATATATATATATATATATATATATATATATATATATATATATATATATATATATATATATATATATATATATATATATATATATATATATATATATATATATATATATATATATATATATATATATATATATATAATATAATATATTTTTGACTGGTTTGATAATATAATAATAGAAAATATATATTTGGGATAGCAGTCTTCAGGTTGAAATAAGTGTACTCTTTTCTTTGTATCTCAAGCTTTCGAGAATTATATTTATCTCTTCATCAGGAGCAACTAGAATATTGAAAGTGAGAAAATGTCAAATATACATAGATATGTGGTAACTTACGAATTGAGGTTGTATCAAAAAGATGCTGAAATTTACTGAAAATTCATATAAAAGATACTCAAAATGAAAAAAAACGCATAACATGTAGGGATGGAGTATCAAAAATGATCTAGACAAGGTTATAGTTGAATCCGAAAACAAAGAATGACACTTATAGGTTAATGTTCCATCATAGAAAAATCGCGAATTACGCGATGTATCCATCATTCACAGAACTACTACACATCGCCAGTACCAACCCACACACACATCCACAAACACAACAAATCAAACCGAGTGACATGTTTAACTACTGACACTGACAGTATTCAGACTGGGACAACTGTTATGTCTTTTGGCATCGTAGTCAATTAAGTAGGAAAATATCGAACTCAGACCGTCAATGTCTCTACGAGAGTTCATGCTGTTCTTATTCTGGTATATCCGCACCATCTCCAGAAACAGTCTTCTCTTGGTATTATTCTCTTTATCCAATATTTTCACTGAATTGTAATCAGGGTGATGTCCGTTGTCCAGACAATGCTTAGTCAGAGCACAATTTTGCTTGCTTGTCCTAATATTACTCCTATGTAAAGTGATCCTCTGTGATAGGGTTGTTGTTGTTTGGCCCACATACACAAGCTCACAATTACAGCAGGGAATCTCATAAACTACTTGACTTTGATTGAGGATAGGTGTGTTGTCCTTCAATCTTGAAAAAGTTTTCCGACCTTTTTTACGTTCCTTGTAGCAATTCTAATGCGATCCATTGGTAATACTGAGGTTATTCTGGATGTTAAATTATTGATATAGGGTAATGTAACGTAACTAAATCGATCTGTGGAAAGTCCGTCATCCCTTACATGGTTAGTGTCTACATCACGATCCGGTGTGTTGAAGAGGAGCTTTTTTAGCAAAGAGTCAGGGTATCCGTTTCCCTTCAGGATGTTATATAATGTCCTCATATTGTCATCTCTGAATCTGATATCCGAAAGTTTATTTATTCTTGTTTTTAAATTTAAAATTAAGTTGATTTTTACCCTGAATGGGTGGTATGACAAGTAATGAATATATCTGGAAGAGGCCATGGGTTTTCTATAAATATCAGTGAATACAGTCTGGCCCTCTCTTATGACTTTCATGTCCATGAATGGGACAGAACAGTCGGTTTCCTCTTCCATTGTAAACTTGATCATACCAGATGAATCAACAGCATTCAATATTTGCAGTGCTTCATTGATGCAGTTTCTGGGTACTGACGTTATTATATCGTCCACAAACTTTTTGCAGAATGGGACTTGGAAAGGAAACTGTTCAAGGCTTTTATTTAAGATGTAGTCAACTACATACTGAGCAATTATGGGTGATACCAAAGAACCCATAGGGGTACCCTCTCTCTGCCTGTAATAAACACCTCCAAAAGAAAAGATAGTTGTATCAAATATAAACTTCAACATTTCAAGAAAATCATCCCTTGGTATTGGACAATTTGGTTCTATATCTGTCCATTTATCTACAATGCATTGTTTAGTCATCGTGAATGTGATATTTGTAAACAATGAAACCACATCCCAACTGACAATCACAAAATCCTTCGGTAGTATTAAACCATTAACGAACAATGCAAAATCAAATTTGCCACCTTCCAAATTAGATCTAAATATGGCGGGACTCCTGTCACAGTTTGATCCTGTTTTTTCCAATATTCAATCCCAAAATGAAAAGGATATCTTAGCCGCCAAACTTGCTAACATTTTGACAAATTATGTCCATAAGAATGATTTTGAACATAATCCAATCATCAACACTATGTTCATTAATACCAGTAAATTCCTCAGGGAACACCCTGAAATTATTGTTGTACAATCTGACAAGTGTAATGTGACAACAGTCATGAGAAGATCACAGTATAATGAACTCGCTTTAGAACAACTAAATGATACTCAGTGTTACCAAAGATTAGACAGAGACCCAAGTAACACAATTCAACAGAAGGCCAATAAGTATATCTCGAGTTTGAAGAGAGCGAACAAAATAACTCCAAAACAGGCATCAGACTTGTCATTTTACAGAGGTACTGCATCGAAATTTTATGGGTTGCCCAAACTCCATAAGGATCCCATCACCTTAAGACCAATTATTGCCTCGATTGATAGTCCAAATTTCGGGATTGCAAAATATGTCACAGAGATTCTCACAACCTCGTATGATACGTCTAATGCGTACTTTACAAGAGAC
This sequence comes from Henosepilachna vigintioctopunctata, assembly GCA_030704895.1. Lineage (NCBI taxonomy): Eukaryota > Metazoa > Arthropoda > Insecta > Coleoptera > Coccinellidae > Henosepilachna > Henosepilachna vigintioctopunctata. The sequence continues at coordinate 3,337,578 of JARQZJ010000036.1, read as the reverse complement.
TCATTTGATTTTGCATTGTTCGTTAATGGTTTAATACTACCGAAGGATTTTGTGATTGTCAGTTGGGATGTGGTTTCATTGTTTACAAATATCACATTCACGATGACTAAACAATGCATTGTAGATAAATGGACAGATATAGAACCAAATTGTCCAATACCAAGGGATGATTTTCTTGAAATGTTGAAGTTTATATTTGATACAACTATCTTTTCTTTTGGAGGTGTTTATTACAGGCAGAGAGAGGGTACCCCTATGGGTTCTTTGGTATCACCCATAATTGCTCAGTATGTAGTTGACTACATCTTAAATAAAAGCCTTGAACAGTTTCCTTTCCAAGTCCCATTCTGCAAAAAGTTTGTGGACGATATAATAACGTCAGTACCCAGAAACTGCATCAATGAAGCACTGCAAATATTGAATGCTGTTGATTCATCTGGTATGATCAAGTTTACAATGGAAGAGGAAACCGACTGTTCTGTCCCATTCATGGACATGAAAGTCATAAGAGAGGGCCAGACTGTATTCACTGATATTTATAGAAAACCCATGGCCTCTTCCAGATATATTCATTACTTGTCATACCACCCATTCAGGGTAAAAATCAACTTAATTTTAAATTTAAAAACAAGAATAAATAAACTTTCGGATATCAGATTCAGAGATGACAATATGAGGACATTATATAACATCCTGAAGGGAAACGGATACCCTGACTCTTTGCTAAAAAAGCTCCTCTTCAACACACCGGATCGTGATGTAGACACTAACCATGTAAGGGATGACGGACTTTCCACAGATCGATTTAGTTACGTTACATTACCCTATATCAATAATTTAACATCCAGAATAACCTCAGTATTACCAATGGATCGCATTAGAATTGCTACAAGGAACGTAAAAAAGGTCGGAAAACTTTTTTCAAGATTGAAGGACAACACACCTATCCTCAATCAAAGTCAAGTAGTTTATGAGATTCCCTGCTGTAATTGTGAGCTTGTGTATGTGGGCCAAACAACAACAACCCTATCACAGAGGATCACTTTACATAGGAGTAATATTAGGACAAGCAAGCAAAATTGTGCTCTGACTAATCATTGTCTGGACAACGGACATCACCCTGATTACAATTCAGTGAAAATATTGGATAAAGAGAATAATACCAAGAGAAGACTGTTTCTGGAGATGGTGCGGATATACCAGAATAAGAACAGCATGAACTCTCGTAGAGACATTGACGGTCTGAGTTCGATATTTTCCTACTTAATTGACTACGATGCCAAAAGACATAACAGTTGTCCCAGTCTGAATACTGTCAGTGTCAGTAGTTAAACATGTCACTCGGTTTGATTTGTTGTGTTTGTGGATGTGTGTGTGGGTTGGTACTGGCGATGTGTAGTAGTCCTGTGAATGATGGATACATCGCGTAATTCGCGATTTTTCTATGATGGAACATTAACCTATAAGTGTCATTCTTTGTTTTCGGATTCAACTATAACATTGTCTAGATCATTTTTGATACTCCATCCCTACATGTTATGCGTTTTTTTTTCATTTTGAGTATCTTTTATATGAATTTTCAGTAAATTTCAGCATCTTTTTGATACAACCTCAATTCGTAAGTTACCACATATCTATGTATATTTGACATTTTCTCACTTTCAATATTCTAGTTGCTCCTGATGAAGAGATAAATATAATTCTCGAAAGCTTGAGATACAAAGAAAAGAGTACACTTATTTCAACCTGAAGACTGCTATCCCAAATATATATTTTCTATTATTATATATATATATATATATATATATATATATATATATATATATATATATATATATATATATATATATATATATATATATATATATACTGATCTTTAATTCGCAATCTTTAGGAATTTTACTTCATCTTTTTTGCCTCGCAAAAACGCTTCATCCTCTTTGAATGCTCTTTCTTCCGTTCATCTGTCCACTTTACTCTAGGTTGACGATTTGATTTTTCCTCAAACTTCACATGTGCGATTTTATAGCAACATTCAGTGCGATCTTCGAAATTTTTTATATTGATCTGTTGTAGATCCTTTTTGACCTCTTTTAGCTACTCTGTTCCGCACTTATATTCATAATTATATCGAGTAGTTTCTTCGGTATTCTGGACTGTTTCATTCTGTAGACATGTGAATAGAACTAATTGTTTTAATTAATGAATAGATATTAATTTTCGTGTCATCTGCAAAAATGGAGTTCTGAAATTTGAATTCATAGAGAAAAAAATCATTAATGAAAATTCAGAATATGATTGTTCCTAAAGGTAAGTGTTCATCTGAGATATAACCTAAAAAGAAAATTTCGATATTAGTCTCAATATATCCGCTTGAATATTTCGCCCTCTGGACGGTTTACACAACAGTTTCCGAACACAATAGTATCAAACTTTCAAATTTTTCATTTCCACTTGAGTATGTGCTGTGAGTGACTTGTGTGATCTTGTAGGTTTCTTTCCGTAATGGATACGTAGAAAGCGGTTACTTTAATTATAACCCAACAAAATGTCTAAATAAGAAAAACAAAAAGAGGTATACTGTATTGTTTTCGTGCGAATTCCAGGAATTTTTCCATATTCAATCCCGATTAAGCTGAAATTTATGTTTCATGTTCTACAGAACATGAAACATTCTGTTGATTGTTTGCGGTCGTTTCTTGATATCAATCCATTTGAAGGATTAAAATGGCAACGGAAAACACCGTTTTTTATATTTACACACTTTTATTAAACAATTTGTGACGTACGTGTCACCATTAGGATGACTTCTTTGGGATGAATGCGGTCAGTCCGAAGAATCGCGGTACTACATGAATTAGTTTGCCGCATCTTATAGAAAGAAGACAACAAAATAAAAAATTGTGTTATAATTAACCATTAATGTATTTCTTGCAGTGCCTTAGCGATCGCTGAGCTGTCCAGAGAAACGTATGATGAAGAGACCAGCTTGTCAGGGTCGATGCTTAGTTTAGCTCATTCCAATAGTTCAACCAGTTTTCCTCCAAATTCAGTATAGAAAGATTTAAAACAAGACTAACATATGGTAATTGATCAGAAATGACCAATATACTGAACAAAGTTTAGTTCTACGATTCAATTAGGTGAATGTAGCTTGTAGTGGATAATAAATTTAATCTGTAAATATTTTATAGAATAAATTCCTGTTGGAAGAATCTCATTGGATCATCTTGTCTGGAAAAAATTCATTCTATTTACATAAACCTGTATGTTATAAATGTCACTTTGAATTGGGTCGAATAATGAATTTTCTTTTATTCATTTGATTGTATAATCACTACTGCATTTTGCATACTTCAATAAAATAGTAATTTAAATTAATGTCGAGGATTTGTGTGAAATTAATTTTTTTCCTTTACTTTCAAGATATAGTATATACAGTTTAGCATTGCTGTTACATATTTTGCATTTATATACAAAATGATTATTCACTGCAGTAACACATAAAACTGTAGCCATGATAAGTATCTCGTCAATTTATATGCGTTTTGACGAGAGTATGTATTTTTTGATATACAATATAAAAATCCACTCGTCTAAATTTACCGATGTTCATTTGAATGAATTACAAGAGGCATAAGTTGCCTTTATCCATGAACAATTTTTGATTCACCTGAAAGGCTTCTAGCATGTTTGAGTACTTGTCTTTATAATAACTCAATACGCGTTATTAAAGTGGGAGTGTTCAGTATTGGTCTTTCTGAAAAGACAGTTTTGTACATAGTCTAATTTAGATTAAAAATAGAAGAACGTAATGAACTAATTATAATTATATACATATATATATATATATATATATATATATATTTGTGTGTGTATATATGGGTTTTCGCCATTTTAATTTTATCGATTATAAACCTTCACTTAACAATACATTAGTATAACATTTTCTAATTTTTGAAATTCTCATATTTCTCTTTGAAATGAAATGCTCAATGTTTCTTTTACATTTGTGGAAAGTCATAAAATATTTAAGTTTCTTTATAGTGAAGTCTTTGGTTGTTTAATAGAAGTGTACAAAAACCTACAAACTTTGGGGTAATTCAAGTTTTATCTGCCCTTTAATTGGATTTTGACATTAGAAATATTTTCATGTGAAATCACGGTTTTTTTTAATTTGTGTGAAATTTTTAAATGCATTAATCAATTAAAATAATTCAATTTCTAGTTTGAAATCAATAATTAGTAAAAACAAATTCTTTACTCTAATATCAAATTAAGCTTGTATTGTTGCCTAGAACAGGAAATGTTTAACTTATTCTACTTCATTGAGCATTCATCCAAATAAGTAACCTTCTTTCTTAATAACTTTAAACTAAATGTTTAATATTCCTAGAAAATTTTGAATTATTCAATGAAGAAAAATATTTGTTTCTATAACACACAGAATGTTTCAAAAAAATCGTTTATATATGCCTGGTAATATCACTATATTTCAAAATTGATGCTACGTACAGAAATCAAATCAGTAATTCCATGTACATTGAATCAATTGATACAAAAATACCTAATGTATAGAATAAATTTAATAATAATCATATCTAACTCCATTCAATCGGCCTTCTAATGTCATATAAGGTAAATTTTTCAAAATATATGCCAAATTAAATGATAATTCAAAATCATCAGAATATAAATTTTTTTGGTCAAAACTTTCTTTTTTTCATCGTGTTTACTCTGATAAAGGCAATTATTTTCCGGGAGTATGGTTTAATTTCAAATTGCAGGTAAAACTTGGAGAGTATGATCATTTTATATCTCTATGAAGCAAATATACCTAGTTTCATTTTCTGTAGAAATACTGGACGATAATTCTAAGAAATTGATATTTAAAATTTTTGTTCTTATTAACATTTGGAAATATTTTCGTTGAATTATAGTAATTTTACATTATTATAAATATTTAAGAGCGATGTGCCAGATTGTAAAGAATGTCTCTTAATGAACAGCCAAGGTGATTACTTCTAGAATGAAGTTATAACGTTATACCTTGCGAGCCATTTGTCATGCGTTTGAAATTATTTTAAAAAATGAAAGTGGGTCTTCTCTTGCATTCCATATAAAAAAATACATTTTACCTAATATCTGATTACATATTTTTTGAAATGGTATCCAGTTCCAGTTGAATTATTCTATATGGTCATATCTGACTACTGTTAAGTACTTTGATCTCCATCATATTGAATTTTTTTTCAAAAAGTGAAATTTCTGTTTGAAGGAAGAATGTAATTAAGATTTCATTTGATTGGGACAAATATTTATGACTGGGCCCATATTGAGAATTTAAGTGAACTATATTTTATCTGTGCAATTGAAAACATTATTTTCTGTCTCATCACAGTTGTTTGATAAATTGTGATAATTATAATAATTTGTAAATATGATATAAATATGATAATATCTTGGGAAGCATATAAGTTTGAAATATTTTTCAAGAGTTCTATACTAGAAAGTGGTGTACAATATATTAAGTCATCAGTAATATAATATCAACAATGTACCAACATTGAGTATATATATATATATATATATATATATATATATATATATATATATATATATATATATATATACATAAACTTATATTGCGAAACCGTTTCCCAAGGTGTAATCAAAGATTTTTGATATTATACATGTATGTAAAATAATATTTGTATATTTTTGTGTCATTTTATTTTCTTTAGTGTATGTTACTGATGATTCATTTATAAGGTGACATCGTGATTCACTTCCAGTAAAAATTGATTTATAGAAGTTTCTCAATTTGTATTCTTTGAAATTAGTTTGCAAACAATTGTTAGTTTAGATTTTCAATTCTCCCATTTTACCTGTATTTTCTAATTTTTAAATTTTCAGCGAATTGACTAAAATAAAAAGTTATAAATTTTTTTTTTGGAAACGATGTAGCTTTTCAACTTTCGACCTCGAACATTTTCTAATCTCTCATCCAATTTTGTCAAATATAAAATTTTATAAACTGATTTTTTTTTAAATAATTTTTATTTTTTTTTTAATATTCTTTCATACAAAAAAAAAATCAAGTCGATGTGGTCAATTCTGACTTAATATGTTAATATCTATCTATGATATTCTCAACATTCAAATCAAATTGAAATTAATCGAATTTAATATCATAAAAAACTTCCTTTGATCATTGATGATCATTATAAACTTAGGATTGTATTTGATCATTGTTAATCTCATTATTTTTTTATGTATTCAACAATTATATAGATTTGACATTTTTGTAAAAAAATTTTCTTCATTGAGATTCCATAAATGTGAAGTACTATTGAATATTTTAAGTTGATCTACAATTTACTTCAACTCAACAAATCTACATTTTTAGCTCTTAAGGAAGTATCTTAACATTTTTTTTTCTTCTAATACAAATTCTGAAACTGGAATATTTATGGAGAATGGTTCATATGGAGAATATGTTAACATTCGATTAACAAAATTACGATTAGAAAACATTCATCAGCACATGATTAACAGTTGGAAAAATTATAATTTTTCATGGTTGTTTGCTATGGCTTCAACAGCTGATTAAATTCACATTCATCTTATTAGATGTCCAAAGTTTTGTATAATAATATTTTGAATGATTTTCAGTTTATTTATTTACATACCTAGATAATTAGATCTTGATTATCCTTATTCAGGTATTGGTTATGCTTTCGAAACCCATGATGTGAATATTATATAGAATGGCACAGGTTTCTATAGAATTCCATTCCACAGTTCATTCAAAAAAATATATGTCCATGTTTATGTTATATGAATATAATTCATCTACTTAAAGGTAAGTAATGAGATTTTTTGGTGAACAATCTAAAATTTTAATGAGAAAGGCTAATTGACAGAAACATTCTGTAAGTATTACAAAGTAAATGGTTTATTGCATATAGAGTATCATTTGCTCTAATGTAGAATTTTTCTGAAGTGAGAATTTTTCAATGAAATTCGAAATGAAACTTATTTTATAGAAAAATTATTGAATATCGTATTTAGTTTCAATTCATAAACTTTGTTCTAGAATATTTTATTACTAATATTGATCCTTATAGAATACTTATCTCTATGGAAGCTACAAACTGTTATTCTTCTTCCATATTTAATTACTAAGAAATCGATTATAAGTTCTTATATTAATTAAATATCTATAGTAGACTTGGTAACCGAGATGGTGTAGCGATCCTACAACGTTTTCGGTTTACTCATGATAGTGGGTTCGATTCCCACCGTGATCTTAGCTGTTTGAAATCGGCATTTACACGGTAGACCTAAACTATCGGAGCTGTATAAGCCTCGTACCTCTATGAACAATAAATTAAATAATAAAAATTAATAATTGTTGATTTCTCATATGATCCATTCTGCACAACGAAAATGAAAAGAATATGTATATATTTTACCAATTCTAGGAAATTATGATAACAGGCAATGTTTAAGTAAAGAAATAAATGTTGGTCAAATTGTAAAATGTATAGTTATGTTATAGATGCAACGATCGTTCAATTATTTAATTTGCGGTAGGCACTGCGCATACTGTTACAAATGTTTTATACGTGAATAAAAAGTCTTGCTTTAAATTTAGTGTTTTTTTTTTAGGTATTACGTTTCTTCTCTGAAAGGGCTATAGGTAATTACCTTATAATTATACTTTATCCTAGTGACCAAGAGTAGGTCTATCGAAAAGTGTTTTTTTGGGTCGTCCTCCACTCTTATGTTGATATAACACTCTATGTTCGTACAGATCCTAATGAATCTGATTACCGAGTACTAGATGTACTGTAAACACAAGAAATTATCCGAATAGATTTGATGAACTGTTGGTTAGAATGAGAATCATCTAACAGAATTCAAGCTATAAAGAAATTATTGATTATTTTATATCGACTCAAATTCTGCAAGGACGTTGATCGTCTAATATAAACAAGTTATTTTTTCTTTATAAATTATATGTGTCCAATTAATCGATTTCGAAAAGGCATCATCCAAAAATATCTTCCACCCTTTCAATCATGAATGAAATTAAATATTTCTAGGAACCTAAATCGATCTTCACCGAACTAATAATAGAATAAAACATATTTTATAATAAATTTGGTGTATTAGAAATCTGTTGACGGAAATGGGGCAAGGTAAATTTTTTTAACGAGTTAAATCTAACCATCGCGGAATAACCAAAACCCTCGAACATCTTTGCAAAACTATTTTTAATCTAAAATAAAAAAGATGTAACAAATTATTATATTAACTCCTGCCATATTTTTAAAATCTCGAAAAAAACCATATTGCCCTTCAGTCATTATAGAAACACCTACAAAACTTTTTCAAATTATTCATGCAGACATTTTTAGATTTGATGTTATGAATTACTCAACAGGTTTTGATGAGTTTTCGAAACCAACCATTCCCATTATAGCGAAAAATGCTATTGAAATTTGCAGTTACCTTGTTTCGTTATTTCACATTTTAATGTTTACCGAAAAAAATTATTTTGGACCATTGAATCGAATTTAACAATGAAGTTGTTCAAGAATTCCCTAAGGTTTATAAAGTTAATATACCACCCCATTTTGGCACTCTCTTACATCATAAGAGTAATTTAGATGTTGAACTCTTTCATTCGACACTACAAGAACACCTACAAAACGAAAGGGAGTAGATACTAATTCTGGAAAACGCACTAGTGGATTATAATAGTTCAATAGAGTCCAGTTCGAAGTTTACACCTTTCGAATTAATTTTAGGACATACCGCTTCCTGATACACTCTTTTTTTTGATAGTGCCTTTTTTTCAAATTACGTAGATCATAGTACAAATCGCGGAAATAAACTAAAAATCGATCGATGACTGAAAAAATGCAAGAAAAACGACGCATTGCCGAGAAACTTAATAAACCAGGTCCTATTTAGTTCAAGTGAAAATCGGTCAGAAGGTGTACAAAAACAATCAAAGTCGAAATAAAAAACCTAACAAGTTCAAGGGGCAATTCGAAGTAACGGAATTATTGCTAAATAATAGGGTCAAAATGAAAAATTAGAAAGCATCAAAAATCGAAACTATTGAAATCAAAAAATACCTAGCATTTCTGTTACACTGCCTTCGTTAACGCCGCCGTAATCGAGGTTACACAACCCTTATTTCACAAAATAAGTTTTTTTTGTTTCAATGGATCTACAGTCTAGCGCCTGTTCTGAACTGCCAATGGGCGTGTAATCAATGTACATTACCTATAAATTATCATCTATTAAGCTACTTAAACATGTGCCTTCACCGGAGCTCGAACCCGAATCCTACCGCTTCATAGTCAAGTCAACATATACATGAAAATTTATACTATTATACAAATGTTTTTATAGATTCATCTATTTTATTTACAGTTCCTGCTTCATAAAAAAGCTTACACTGTGAATTATACTGTACAGTGGCTCGATTGAGCCTTACAATAATTAATCTATTTTTTGATTAATGATCCAGTTACAATTTATTTATATATATATTATTTACAGAAAAAACAATCGTTTAAAACTTGCTCGAGACAAATGGAAGATAATGTTATTAGTTCATTATCAGATTTGGAAGTTTATTCTGATATTTTATTAAATATTGTAAGATGTTGATAGGGCAACGTATGTCTGTGATCATTAATATTATCGAATCTAGTTCGGGTTATATTTTTGGTTATAACATTTGCTTTTAAGTGATTTTCATAAAAGTTGTTCGACATATGATTTATGTGGTTCTAATGTTCGCTATTTTGGCTAGGTCGTGGAGTTCATCTATACGAGACAATATATACAGAGTTCATCACACTTTGTAGATTGCTTTTTCTATATCAAGAAGAATAATAACGGTGTTATTTTAAATTGAAATTCTGAATTATGTCAGTTACAATTCTAGTTATTCGCTGTACAGTGTTATGTTTCCCCTTGAAAACAAATTAATAAGTATCTTACATGTTGATTTTTTAAATTATTTTTTTAAGGCGATCCAAAATTATTTTTTCTGTTAGTTTACTGGCCATTGAAAACAGACTTATTGGTCGATAATTTTTTGGAGAGTCAATATATAATTTTGGGAATAGGAAAAATTATGTCTTTTTTCCAACAGTTTGGCCAATATTGAAGTTTCAAAATGACGTTTATGATATACATTAGTTGTACTTTGGCTTTTTTTACTCAGGTTTTTTAAAGTTTGTTGTCAATTCAGTCGTAACCGGGCGCTTCGTTATTGGTGAGTTATTTGATAAATTTCGATAGTTCGGTTAGATTTGTAAACATGAATTTATATCCCCTTTCATTAAGGTGGCAGTTCCTCCACGCAGTGCATTTTGGCAAGATTTTTCTCATAGGTGGAGCATTCAATAATGTTCTCTTAGATCTGCTATATGAATATATGAAGTCTATATCAATTTCGCCCAAAATTGCTTCCATTATTTTGAGATTAATTAGCAATAGAAATATTCGCTTGCGGTTGAGTGGATTCAAATCAAGGTCTTTCCTTACATCCTTGGGACTTCCTAGAGGGTATCATCTTATCCCCCCTACCACGGCCACCTTTAATACAGGCCACGTCCACCTTTAATACAGGCCACTGCCACCTTTAATACAGGCCACGGCCACCTTTAATACAGGTCATGAAATGAATATCTGACATATGTCAGAGGGTTGGTTAACAATCCCGCCATTAGTTGAGCTGGTATACTAATGCAAAAGTTAAATAATTCGAACTTTTGGTAAAAATGCTATATTTTCCAATAGCGTACAGTGTATTACAAGTGTTGATGTTGATAATTTGTTGAAATCTCAACATCAAACACTAAAAAACAAAGAGTTTAGTTTGTTTACAAATTTCAGTGAAACTAAATCAATTTTGTGTTGTTTAAGACTTTCGTAGTTTGAAGTTGAATATTTGACGATTTCAGTTCTAATCCTCTATTCATCAATTTTCTATAGTGTTATTTAGGTGCTAGTGTTGATAGTTTGTGGATAACATAACATTAAATTAATAAAAACACGAAGTGTTTTGTGTGTACCGATTTAATCGAATCGAATTTGTGTTGTGTTTTGAGTACGGATTACTTACAAATAATTTTTTTGTGAAATATAGTGTAGATGATAGGTATTCCGTAGATGATTCAGTAAGTCTCAAGCTCGGGATAGGTGAGTTTCTAATAAGTATATTTTCTAACCTATTTATTACCGGTAACCATCGAATAAACAGATCGCTATTCACAAATCTAACTAACAGTAACACATTCTTTCAAAATCCAAACTTTCCTCAAAACAGAATTTTTGGAAGCTATGATTTTATTTAAAATATTTTAATTACTTGCTACGGGGAGGACTGAATATACCTACAGATTCAATTAAAAATGTCTTATTTCACATGTGTGCCATATTTGAAAAAATTATTAATGGTATTTCTCTCGAACGGGCCTTTTTGTATAATATACAGCAAAACTCAATTTTATGTAATCTCACTATTTTAAGAGTGTCATTGGATGAGTCCTTAAAGATTTTTATTGTTGCTGTTTATGTGGTGAAGACAATAAAAGTATTCTAAACATGCTGTGTTCCATTTTTTCGAATATCTTTTTGAATGATGACACAAAAAAAATAATGAAGCCGGACACGAGAAAACTGAATCAAAAAATAAACGAAGAAAGCTCAATACTTTCATAAAGTAGTTTGTTGGTTGCGCTAATCAGAAATATAATATTTATTTATACTTATACTATTACTAATTAAATTTGAGTAATTCCTACAGCGTTTCTTTCAAGGATTCTATTCTCTCAAATAATTAAATACATTTGGTTAGGGAACTTTTCATGTAAATAAATCCCACAGACTAATAGATGTATTTTTTGCGCAGTGGGGCTTTATCGAAAACATCGCTGTTTTCTTGCAATAATAAATGTTTTACATTTTTCTGTTACAGAAATATGTGCTCACAATACCCAATATAATATTCCATATATTATAAATAATAATAATATTTCTTGTTTGTTCGCAATATACAAAAAGAGTTGAAATAATGCTTGAAAGCTTGGGAACATCCAACTAGGATAGTATACAACTGTGCACAATTTCGCAACACCGAGGGACTACGCTCTTCATGGCCTGTATTAAAGGTGGCCGTGTACAGGCCATGAAGAGCGTAGTCTCTCAGTATTGCCAAATTGTGTTTAGATACTATAGGATAGTATACTGTTGTATACTATCCTAGACGGATGTTTCCAAGCTTTAAAGCATTATTTCAACTCTTTTTTTATATTACGAACAAACAAAAAATATTAATAGTATTTATAACATATAGAAAATTATATTGGATATTGTGAGCACATATTTCTGTGACAGAAAAATAATTTTAATCGATGTTTCATTTAAATAACATAAACTTTTGTCGATTAAATATGTGAAAGATTGATCCACACTGTCTGGAATATCTTTGTATCTTATCAACAAATTTTCTATTTGAGACCACCTATCCAATTTAAAATCAATAGGCAAAATCCAACTTAAATCAGTGTAAAAAAACTTTTTTCCTTTCAAAAATACTGTTACTAACATGTCTTCATGCACTGTAATTTGGTTACTTATGGTAATAACTTCTTCACTTAAATTAAGGAAATAAAAATTAATTTTCTTGTTAACTGAACCCATTTTAACATTCCAACAATCAGGAATATTTATTTTATTGGAGTAATGAAGAATTAAATCTTTAAAATTGACAATTAAATCTGACTTTTCAAAAATGTTATTCAAATTCTCATTGCGAGCTAAATAATTTGTCCGCCTTTCATCTTACCTTTTCCTAGGTAAGGGCATAATTTTTGACAAATAATGCCGTAAATTTGGAAAAATTGAAGGAACCGCGTGAGAGACTAATCTTGTTCTTGTAGGTATGCTTACACTCCCACTAGATGAAACGAATTTCTCTTCCCTGTTTGTTGGATCCAAATTATCTCGTGGGATACATTTCATCCATTTACTCTTTAATTATTCATTTTTAGAGAAACTGAAGTCGATACAAGTTTCACACCCGCCCGCAGGGAGCTCCTATAATTTGATTTACAACCAGGAATGCAACAAGTTTTCGTCATTTGAAGAAAATATACTTATTAGAAACTCACTTATTCCAAGCTTGAAACTTACTTAATCATCTACGGAATACCTATCCTCTACACTATATTTCACAAAAAAATTATTTGTGTGTAATCCGTACTCAAAACACAACACAAATTCGATTCGATTAAATCGGTACCCACAAAACACTTCGTTTTTATAATTTGATGTTATGTTATCCACAAACTAGCACCTAAATAACACTATAGAAAATTGATGAAATGAGGATTAGAACTGAAATCGTCAAATATTCAACTTCAAACTACGAAAGTCTCAAACAACACAAAATTGATTTCGTTTCACTGAAATTTGTAAACAAACTAAACTCTTTGTTTTTTAGTGTTTGATGTTGAGATTTCAACAAATTATCAACATCAACACTTGTATTACACTGTACACAATTGGAAAATATAGAATTTTTACCAAAAGCTCAAATTATTTAACTTCAAACTGCGAAAGTTTTGGGAAGCGTCCTATTTGCATTAGTATACCAGCTCAACTAATGGCGGAATTGTTAGCCCTCTCAATGACATATGTCAGATATTCATTTCATGGCCAGTACTAAAGGTGGCCGTGCCCCTACTCTACATATTATATACAACGAATCTCCAACACGTACTTCCGGACGTCATACAGGTATATGCCAACATGCCGACGACATATGTATTCTTACCGCAGCAGTAGCAGTAAACTTTATTTAGCACAGCTAATACACTTTACAAAAAAAGTTTTTGTGAAAACTTTTTTTGTAAAACTTTACAAGTTATATATTTAACATCAAACAACATATTTCACCCAATATATTGTTTTTTACAAAACGATACAATAATTTTTTTAACTCAATATGGTTCTCACATAATTTTAGGTTCGGATCTAGATTATCAAATGTTATATAACATGTTACATAACATGTTATCATTCCTCTCGCACATAAATTATTCAGGCATTTAGATGTACTGCACTCATCATTTTATTCCTTATACCTTGTTTGGTAACCATATACTTCTTCAACGTATTCTACACTGTCAAAGTTATAGCTAGGAACCTTGCCATATTTTATTTTATGAAATATGGGAAGGTTCAATTAATTATTAATTAATCAAGGTAAAAATTTGCCATATTTTATTTTATAAACAAAGTCTAGAGTTGTATATACTATATGTTACCTAATATTCAAACAACTTTATGATATAATTCTAAATGCTCTATTTTGGAGCTTCTGCAACTTTTGGAAGAACAGAAATAATGTTTTTTTTTTTTAATTTTTTCGGTTCGTCATCTTTGGACATTACCCATTATATCATTTATTTATAGAACCGATGAAACTCATTTTACCTATACGAACGTCCATGTCACACCCGGGATTTGAACTAAGATCTCCCTAGTGAAAGTCCGTCACTCTCCCACTACGCCATAGAGACGAATGAAACACTATACGAGCTTGATATATTATATATATATATATATATATATATATATATATATATATATATATATATATATATATATATATATATATATATATATATATATATATATATATATATATATATTGAAAATTGATTTATTGCCTGTTTAAGATATTTTATTTTGAATGTTTTTAGCAATAACAGGCTTTTTTCGATATGAAAAACTTTATTTTTGTTAACGTACCGTTGTATATCACAACTTTGTCAAAACTAATGAATAATTGAATTCATGAGTTACTATAGATATAAAAATGACACAAATTATTCTCAGAGGTTGAATGAAATTTATGAACACCATTTCAATGTCAGAACCTACAATTTTTTTTTGACAGAAACAATTTGTTGCTTGTTACTGGGACTTTCTACCTTCAACGTTTTCAGTTTCACAAAGTTGAAGCGTTTATTTGTTATGTTATTAGGCCAATTTTCACCTTTTTACATTTCATCAAGGATATCGATATCGGCACCCACCTTGAATGATCAACGTTTCACTCCTTTTCTTGTTCGAAGATTATCCACTGTGAACTTATTTTGCTTGGAAACCGCTTGTTCTTAGGTTTCCATAAGTGCCCATTAAACGTGAATCCAAGCTTTTAAAAAAAAAAAAACATTCTCTTTCTCCTATGACGGATTGTTATTTATTTTTGATTTGTTTCCGTGTCCTCAATACATGTTGATCTGACTTTTTCATCGAATTTGTATCAGTGATGCGAAAAAAATAGACTAATTTTCTCATTTTTGGTGATAAAAAAAGAACTTTAATTGGTGTATTTTGTTTAATCACCCGTCCTTTTAAGCAAATCATACTCATTTTCACAAAAATTATTTATTTATATATATATATATATATATATATATATATATATATATATATATATATATATATATATATATATCATTATTACGATTGTTTCCCATGAGGAGAGCGACTGAACTTGAATTCGCAATCTTTAGGAATTTTGCTTCATCTTTTTTGCCTCCCAAAAACGTTTCATCCTCTTTGAATGCTCTTTCTTCCGTTCATCTGTCCACTTTACTCCAGGTTGACGATTGTTCACTTCACATGTGTGATTTTATAGCGACATTCAGTGCGATCTTCGAGATTTTTTATATTGATCTGTTGTAGATCCTTTTTGACCTCTTTTAGCTACTCTGTTCCGCACTTACTATTCATAATTATATCGAGTAGTTTCTTCGGTATTCTGGACTGTTTCATTCTGTAGACATGTGAATAGAACTAATTATTTTAATTATTGAATAGATAATAATTTTCGTGTCATCTGCAAAAAAAGAGTTCTGAAATTTGAATTCATAGAGAAAAAAATCATTAATGAAAAACTTATTAAGTTAAAAAAGAAAGTTATAGTTACTATATATCATAGAATATATAGTACAGTAGGTAATCGGCACCACACTGTATGACCTTGTTTTCGTTAATTTATTTTTTTAGTAATACACTCATCCACAGCTTAAGGCAAGACGTCACAGAAGGGTGCGAATCCAAAAATTGGCTCGCAACAAAAAAGCTTTGAACGGTTAAGTCCCATAAAAAATATGGTATGTTCAGTATTTTTTATTTGTGGCGATATATAGGACTTCTCCTTTATATATTTCGTCTTGTAACCTGTGTTTTGAACGAAAAGTTCTCAAGCCGAAGCATTTAATTAAATTAACTAAAATTTTGTGAAAATGAGTATGATTTGCTTAAAAGGACGGGTGATTAAACAAAATACACCAATTAAAGTTCTTTTTTTATCACCAAAAATGAGATAATTAGTCTATTTTTTTCGCATCACTGATACAAATTCGATGAAAAAGTCAGATCAACATGTATTGAGGACACGGAAACAAATCAAAAATAAATAACAATCCGTCATAGAAGAAAGAGACTTCTCTTTTTTGTTTGAATGTTTTTTTTAAAAAAAAAAAAAGCTTGGATTCACGTTTAATGGGCACTCTTGGAAACCTAAGAAAAAGCGGTTTCCAAGCAAAATAAGTTCACAGTGGATAATCTTCGAACAAGAAAAGGAGTGAAACGTTGATCATTCAAGGTGGGTGCCGATATCGATATCCTTGATGAAATGTAAAAAGGTGAAAATTGGCCTAATAACATAACAAATAAACGCTTCAACTTTGTGAAACTGAAAACGTTGAAGGTATAAAGTTCCAGTAACAAGCAACAAATTGTTTCTGTCAAAAAAAAATTGTAGGTTCTGACTTTGAAATGGTGTTCATAAATTTCATTCAACCTCTGAGAATAATTTGTGCAATATTCCTCTTCTTTCATTAATGAGAAAAAAAGTATCTCTAGAATTCCTGGTGAAATCAGAAATGGCAAGCGAAATGATAATGAACCCACGTCCATAGCTAACGCTTTTGCGGAATTTCGTTCGGTATATGATCTAGCTTTGAACAATAATTCATGTAATGTGAACCATTGTGGTTGTCACGACGCTATAAGTGTCAGTTTAAAAACTCGAAATCAAATCATTAATGCTACTAAGAAACTCTAATAACCTCAAGTTTTATTGTAAAATATTGTATTGCACTTTCAGAACCATTGACACCCTTTATTCAATCTCATCATAAGCAAAGCCACTTTTCCTGAAATATTGAAATTGGCCGAAAGAGTAGGTACCTGTCTTGAAGAAAGGTGATCATTCTATTGTGAAAAACTATAGGCCGATATCTATCTTATATAACTTTTGAAATAACTAAACTTCTTGAAATTTTAATCTATAACACAGGCCAACACACATTTTGGTGCCTGCAATTTTTTAACTGTTCCTGAGTAATTTTTGGATGCAGAATGTAAAAAAGTTCTCAGATTTTGTCTATCAGATCTAGTTTTTGAGATTTTTTTAAAAATTGTGTATATAATTTACGTTATAACTGTTATAATATATAATATTACTATTGACAGTTAAAAAAAACAAAGAGACATGGATTTAAGTATTTATTGCAAAAACTTAATTTACATAATTACATTAGTCACTAATCACATAAAAATTTTCTTTTATACGATTTTCTAGAATGGAGTTTACTAGGGCAGTCTCGCTGAAGGCTCCAGCAGTAGTCCGCCATCATGTGGCTATCCCATCGTCCTTGATAACGATCTTCCATTCAACTTCCGAGAATATTAAAATTTGAAAGCATAGTTTCCACTAATTCTACGTAATTGTCTGCTTTATGATTGCCAAGAAAATTTTGTACTACTTTCACAAATGAACTCCAAGCGTTAGATTCAGTCTCGTTCATTGATGTGATGAATTGTGGATCTTTAACAAGTTGCATTATGTGAGGACCATCAAATATACCAGCTTTTAGTTTTTCCGTGCTAATGCCAGGAAATTTACGTGACAAATGCCCAAAACAATTCCCATCTCGATTTAAGGCCTTCACAAATTGCTTCATTAGGCCTAGCTTGATATGCAAGGGCGGAAGTAAGATTTTTTCTCTTGAAACCAAAGGTTCGTTGATCACGTTTTGTATTCCTTGAATCATGACATCTCTTGAAGGCCAATTTTTGTTAAACCAGTGCTCATTTTTAGCTCTGCCCAAAGGCACAAAAAACAAGGATATTTTTTATAACCACTCTGCTGTCCAAGGAGGAAGTTGATCATTTTCAAATCAACACAAATTGACCACTGATGTTCTTCGTATTCAATTTTTCTCAAAACCAATGCTATTGTTTCATATTCTTCCTTCATGGTAGTAGAATGACCAATAGGAATTGAGCCATATTTGTTACCGTTATGTAAAAGAACACATTTTAAACTACGTTTTGAACTGTCAATAAAAAGGCGCCAATCATCTGGAGTGTATTCAGGCAAACCCATTTTTTCTAAGAGCCCTTTTATATTGTTACAGAATACCAAGTCATTTTCCTGAGTGAAAAAAGGCAGCAGATCCTTATCTCTTTTACGATAAAATGTAATATTAGTACCTCGACAAAGTAGATTTTTTTCTTTTAATCTGGATGCAAGTAATTTAGCGGATTCCTTTGAGAGATTCAGGTCTCTTATAAGATCGTTTAGTTCTTCTTGATTGAAAAACTGCGGAGTTGCTAAATCTGCTTCAAAATCGCTGTCGTTTTCTGATTGAATTCATTTAACTTCGTCAGACGTTGATGTTTCTGTATCATCTTCTGTCAGTTCAGGTAGACTGCTGAATGATGGAACGGGTATTTCTTCCGAATGCACTACAGGCCTTCTTGCAGAATCTAGATCAGGATATGTCCATTTGTGACTATTGTTTCTATTTATGCCTTTAATATTAACGAGACAAAAATAGCAGTCGTCATGATGGTTCCGCGGTTCTCTCCAAACCATTGGTACACCAAACTTTAGGCACTTCCTCTTTCCAGTTGTCCACTTTCGCAAATGTTCAACACATGTTTTACATATGAAATGTGGGGCCCAAGATTTATCTTGATCTCCTAAATGAACGCCAAAATAGGCAAGATAAGCTCTTTTCACAAAGTCAGAAATCGTTTTTCTGCTCTCTTTCAAAGTGTATTCACCACACACATAACAAAAAACATCGGGATGATTTACACAGGTACGTCTGCTTGTGGATGCCATTGTTTCAGTTTAGTGTCTAAGAGCATCTAGTTTAGTAATTAAGAGCATTGTATTGAGTAGTTCCTAGTATAGTAACATTGGTTCAGGGACAATTCCAAGTATCCTTTTTGCTAATTACATTCTGGGAAATTTCTATTTTGACGATTAAGTACATATTTATCTCTTTATTTGTTGTCCTCTATCAGAAAAAAATATATCATTTAACCTGTAACGTGTATCTCAAAAACTAGAGCTGATAGAAAAAATCTGGTGGCATTTTTGGAATCGGCACATTAAAAACATCTAAAATCAGATGTTAGATTTCTGGCACCAAATTTTTTTTTCATTTTGTTGGCCTGTGTAATGCTATATATCCAGCCGTCAAAACCAGCATCAATATTGAGGAGCATGGATTCATGTTGAGGAGATCTTGCTCAAGCAATCTAATACTGTATTCTCAGATTTTCAGAAAGCCTTTGATAAAGTTGCTCTTGCTAATTCGTACCAAATTGGAGTATGGCAATATGATTCAGCATACTTGCCATCAATACCATCTTGTGGCCATTCCTAGAAGGTTCTTGAAATACTTAATTTGGGGGGGATAAACTTCATCCACAGAAAGGAGTTAATCATGACGAATTATTGAGTCGATTCAGTTTAATCTGATTGCAGGGTAGGAGAGAGATTGTATCACTCAAATTCTTGTCCCCCTCTCTTGTCCGCGTTGAAATCTCGCGTTTCTAGATAAAATTCTCGTACCTCAGATTTATTCCACTTAGAGACTTCAAGAACCAACTCGCTAATACAATCACGCATTTGGTTTATGGAGTCAACATTTAATGCAGTTGATAATTTACTTTGACTCCATTTGGAGTTATTATTAGGAATTATGTGCACAAGTGAAATTGACTAAAATAAGTTGAATAAGATTGACATCTTTGTCATATTTCATTTCATTTTGTTATTCAGTTAGTTACTTTTTAGCGTTTTTAAGTTATGATTGAGTTCTTTGGTATATTTAATTTCATTAATCATTAATTCATTAATCGATTGGGCCGATACTTGATGAAAATCTAAATACATAATTCAAATAAAAGTAAGTAGTTTTTCGATTTTCACTTTAATTAAATCAAAACATGACAATATCCTTTCACCAACACAGTGGCTTCATCAGATGTTGATGATAAACTGAGCTATTACATTATGGACTGCGTAATTCCACATCGTAATAGTAGCTTAAAATACCACACGGCCAGGAAGCTCGTAGAAGCTTCTTTCAAATCATTAATCGATTGGGCCGATACTTGATGAAAATCTAAATACATAATTTAAAGAAAACTAAGTAGTTTTTCGATTTTCACTATAATTAAATCAAAACATGACAATATATTTTCGCCAACACAGTGGCTTCATCAGATGTTGATGATAAACTGAGCTATTACATTGTGGACTGCGTAATTCCACAGCGTAATAGTAGCTTAAAATACCACAGGGCCAGGAAGCTCGTAGAAGCTCCTTTCAAATCATTAATCGATTGGGCGGATACTTGATGAAAATCTAAATACATAATTCAAATAAAACTATAATCATTTTATTGTTTAATTTAAGAAAAAAAATATAAATCATTTCATTTGTTTAGTTACCGAGTTATTATTCGGCTTTATGTTATTATTTTCTGTAATTGTATATCATACCTGTTGAGAATGAAGAACTCATTATTATTATGGAAGAATGTAGAAATAACTTGCTGTTGATAATTTCGCGCAATACCTTATATTCATCCGCATAAAATAAAATATTGCAGCAACTGTCTTTCACAAAAATATCGAAAAGTTGCGGACCTAAAACAGTTCAACAGAACCCCAACTGCCTTCCTCGCAATAAATTTCTGTGATTTGAAACCATTTTGCTGAACAAATAATTGTTTTGACGACAGGTAGGTTGAAATAAGGTGACAAATTTAAACAATTGTTTAATAGTTCAAAGCTATACCATGAACTAACGTATCAAATGCTTTAGAAAAATCTGTATAGATCACGTCTGCTTGTGAAGAATGATCAAAACTATTGGCAATTACACATTGTGTTATTCAAGTTGGGTTATAAGCTGTTGGTCCACCGGAAGTAAAGCCATGATGGTCATTTACTAATTGGGTGTGAGTACAAAATGACATGAACGACAATTTCAAAAACTATACTAAAATTGCTTATGATAGTAATAGCTCTATAATCTTCAACGGAGTGCCTAGTCCCTCTTTGAATATTGGGCAGATCTTACCCTCCTTCCATACACTTAGATGAAAAGTGAGCAGTTTTTAAGGCCAAGTTGAAATATAAGATATGGGTGAAGCAAATAGCCCAGTACAGTCTCTTAATAAAGACTGACCTTCATAAACAAATAAACATTCAACGACTTCAAATTGTATGATAAGGCATTGTATGATATACCCATTGTTTATGTTAAAGCTTTGATAACAAAGTGATTACGCAGATTTAGCTGTTTTATGCTTAGGAATGAATAGTATATCAGGTACTTGTTGAATATTCATGATTACAATTCATTTTGACAAACTTATCTGCATGTTCTTTAACATAAAAGAGACATCTTAAATCTACAAATAACGTAGGGTGAGAATATAATTTCAATAAATACAGGCTCACAAAATGTTCGTCAATTAATATTGCATTTTAAACGAACTATTCACTTCTGAGTAATAAGCTATTTGTTTCATTCCAAGGAATATAAATGAAAACTTCACAAAGGGTAAGTATTCATGTTTTTAACAAATTGATGAATATGTTAGTTTTCTAAAAATCTTTCAGAAGATTATCAAGGAACCACAAGCACCAGTACTTCAGCTGAAAGAAAGGCAAATGAGAATGTCAGAAAGTCAGCCTTTGGCTAGGTCAAAGGCAAGTATAGAAGAACAACAATTGAGTATTTTCAAGTAGAACGCAATACAAAAATGAAGCATATGCGGATAAATTTGATTTTGAAATGGAAACCCTGAAAAAATTAGCCGATTTAAAGCTTAAGAAACTGTAGAGGAATCAGATGCACCTATAAAATGAATTTTAAAACAAAATAAGCTAACAAAAGGAATACTTTTGCTACAAGAAACCCAAATTATACATAATACAAAAGGCAATGACAAACCTTTCAGTAATATTTCTTAGGAAAATATTTTAATCAAAAATAGTTGTACATAGAGAAATAGAAAATTCAAAGTACAGTGTAATCTCACTAATCCGGCAATATTGAAAACCGGAGGGTGCCGGATTATTGGAATGTTCGGATTACTGGGTTGTACAGAAAAAGTCATAGGTAATAAATAAAATAAAGCATTTCATAGAGAGAATAAATGTATGTAATGTTTTAAATTAACTTGTAAGTACATATGTAATTAACTAGATTTGAAA
Source organism: Henosepilachna vigintioctopunctata (assembly GCA_030704895.1). Lineage (NCBI taxonomy): Eukaryota > Metazoa > Arthropoda > Insecta > Coleoptera > Coccinellidae > Henosepilachna > Henosepilachna vigintioctopunctata. Next base: position 3,314,928 of record JARQZJ010000036.1, on the reverse strand, counting down.
TAATCCTTAATTGAGGTCTGCTTTTGTGCAACTTGTAGTCCTTGCTTAAAAACCTTTTCTCGCATGTTGCGAAGAATTATAATATCTTTGGCAGATATGCCGTTTTCTTCTGCCCATGTTATGCAGGTATTGAAACAAATCAATGCATCATCTGGTTTAACTCTTACAGCAGTTGTAGTAGTTGGTGGCTCCAATATTTCTACAGAGCTTTCTTCTTGTACTGCTTCACATACAATTTCTTCATCAGTCATAATTTCCTCTGTTTCTTCGATTCCTTCAAACCAAGAATTCAAATTTTCTTCACTTGTCTCCAATCCTTTTTCTGATAGATTTTGAACCCAATCGGCAATAGGCACATTATCCTCAGTATCCCATTCATTTGTTTCTTCTGTTTCTGATACATCATTCATAGTAGGCCACAATCTTTTCCATGAAGAGTGGATTAAGTTAGGAGAAACAGAGTTCCAAGCATGAGCAAGAGAGAATACAACATTCTTCAAATTCAATCCTTTAAGGCTCTGCGTTACATCACCATCCTGAGATATAATATGGATCAGCAATTTATTTTTATACAAAGACTTTATTTTTTGGATAACATTTTGATCCATCGGCTGCAGTAAAGGTGTGCAGTTTGGTGGTAGGAAGATGGCTTGGATATTCCCATCACTTGATTTAAGTTCTTGTTCATTTGGGTGGCCTGGAGCATTGTCAAGTACGAGTAAAGCTTTTATGGGCAAGTTTGATCTTTTCATAAACTTCTTGACTTCTGGGACAAAGTCTTTATGAAACCATTCGCTAAATACTTCTCTCGTGACCCAACTTTTAATTTGATTCTTCTAGCAGACTGGCAGATAAATGTTCTTGAAAGCTCTGGGATTTTTTGCTTTGCCAATCACTAACAAATCCAATTTGTGTGTTTTAGTAGCATTTGAACACGGTATGAATGTGATTCTATCTTTACTCACTTTACGACCTGGTGCACTTGCTTCTTCAGCAGATACGAACGTTTTATTGGGCAACAGTCCCCAGAACAGACCACTCTCGTCTGCGTTATAGATTTGGTCAGGAAGGAGACCCAGTTCTTCTACTTTGTTTTTAAAATGCTCGATAAAAGGCTGTACTGCAGATTCGTTGCTTGATAATTTTTCACCCGATATGGTTAATAGACGGATATCAAATCGTTTTTTAAATTTATCCAGCCATCCATCGCTCGCACGAAAATCATCTTTTTGGTTAATTTTTTTATAGAATTCGATTGCTTTGGCTTCCAGAATTTCTCCAGATATAGGAGTGTGTTTAGAACGCCGCTGTATGAACCATAAGTAAAGAGTGTTTTCCATCTTTGGACAATCGCCAACTTTTAGTGTTTTACGCTTTCCTGGCCCTGATTCCATTGTCTTAACGTGGTCTACTATCTTTTGCCTTTTCTTCTTAAGATCGTGTATAGTAGCACGCCCAACAACATATTCTTTTGCTAATTTACACATATTTTGTCCACTATCTTTTTTAAAATCTCCATTTTATCATTCAAATCTAGTGTTTTGTGTTTGCGTTTATTTGACATTTTTTACTATAAAAACAAATACGTTAGCACGTGCACGTGATAAGTTTTGAGGTTAGACTCGACGACGAAGTGACCAAAGCGCATAGGTATAGAGGAGTGAGGGAGGCGTGGGCGGCAAAGGGTGCCGTATTAGTAAGATACTGTAGTTATTTATTACCGCAGATGGTGAAAGGGTAATTATTATAATACCTTCTTGATTTATTTTCATGTCAAAATTGGGATAAAATCTTCAATAAATGTTTTTCAGGAAAATGTTTGAAATGAGTCAATAAATGTCGAAATGAATTAGTAAATGTCTGGTAAACATATTATTAGTTTGCATATCTATTTCTTAAGTTAAATCTTCTATTTTTCCACGCTACTTATCAAAAACAGCCTATGTGAAGAAAAAATCCAGCTGAAAGAACCAATGCATTGGAGAAACGTTGTTAGATAAATAGAAAATTTGGAGTACTTACAAGGAAACGAGAATGTTGTATTGCAGATGGTAAAATTAATTATTATAATACTTTGTTAATTTACTTTTATGTTAAGAAATGTTTGGAATAAATCAATAAATGACGGAATAAATCAGTAAATGTATTGTTGTATTGTTTGTATTAAACATATTCTTAGTTTGCATACCTATTTCTTAAGTTAAATCTTCTATAGCTGCAGAGTTTTGTGCCATTTTGTCAAATTGTTATTTAAAGGCAAAGTAAAATGCGATTATGTTATCTAACTAGTTGACAAATTGAAGTGAGTTTATAAAATTAGGCTTTAACAGCAAAAATCGACGCTTTAAGTTGAACCCCCAATTAGTCGTATTTGAATAAAGTTCAGCGCTAAACTGACATTTTATAACCCAGTCGAGTTCTAATTTCGAACTGGGTTAAGCTGGCTTGGTACAACCGGGCGAAATCCCTACCGCCATATTTAAAGAACGTCACCTTTTTCACTTCATTACACATAACTGTTACTTCAACTATGTATTTAATTTTGAATTACTACGTTTAGGGTACTGTTCACTAAGTCGAAATCGCTTACCACATATATCATATTATGTTCTCGTCGCTTTAAAGCATAATTCCAGATATTCATCTGTGTCCAAATATTTAGTTCCTCGAAAACATTTCAAGGATAATGAAAATATGATAAGTATGATAAAGAAAATTAAACACTTATAAAACCAGTAGTCATACAATAATATATACTTATGAAATCTTCAATTATAATAAGATAATTTTATTAAAAACTATACAGAAAAATATAACATTTGAGTAAAAATAAACAGAATATCAATTCTAATTCTCCATCAAATAATGAGAATATTTCACAATCATTATCCTTCAAAAAAAAGATAAAAATGAATATTTTTCAATATCAATAGAAATCACCATATTATTCATTACTTGGTTGGCGAAAATTCCGTGGGTACCATAATACGACAATGCATTTCTCTTATTAGGGGTACTGTATAAGCTACACATTCATCCCATCCTGGGGCTCTCCATGCGCTTTCCCGAGTCTCTTTTCTTGCATTGAGATCCTTATAACCTGAGAAAAAATGGATTTGATTTTTTATATTTAATGTCGAAAGAATGATTTTGCCTGCTTTTGCTGAATTAATAACGAATGGATGGAGCAACACTTTCACAAATAAAATTTTGTGTTTAAAATTAAATAAAAATAAAATCATGTTTACAAATACTATATACATTACTAACTAGAACAGATAATAACAGCATCATGTTGGATTGGTATCAAAAACCAATTATTTTTCAAACCACCCAATAAAACAGAAGATTATTGGTGGTAAAAACAGACTGACTCATATTTTGGATAAAAGTTTACTGAAACAAAATTTAAAAAAATTAGAACAATTGTTCTCTAACAACGGCCACTCTATTAAATTAATAAAAAAATTATTATATTGTAATCAAGCCAACAATCCAACCAATGTTAATCTCAATCCAGTTAATATTAAATTAAAAAAATTAACGTATTGTTACAGATTTGCCCCCAATGGTTTATGGATGTTTGGGAGAAATGATGAGACTGTTGAGAACCGTCGTAGACACGACCACAGAGCTCATCTAGTGATGCAGTGTCGATGTTCAGGACATCGAACTGCCTCTGTCATTCGAGTTGGAGATGGGCAGAGAAGAACAAGAGTAGCAAGGATTCCAGTTTGAGATCGTCAGAGAAGAACAAGAGTAGCAAGGTATTCCAGTCTGAGATCGTGAGAGAAGAACATAGAGTAGCAACCACGTGTCGGCATAGTAGAGTTCTTTGCAAATAAGGGTTATACATAAGTGACATTGACATTGTTGTATTTATATTTTCAGTTGTTAATAAAGGATATTTATTGTTGTTAAAAGTTATTGGAATTTATCCGTCGAAACCCATAATTCGTAACACTGGTGTCAGAAGTGGGATAGGATAAACCAATAACTAGAATTGAACGAGAAGTGATACAATAAAAATGGAGTCAATGATGGAAAAACTCATGCAAAAATTTGTCGAGCTAGAAGAACGACGGAAACAGGAAAAAGTGGAAAAAGAAAAACGACGACTAGAGGAAGAACAAAGGCGCCAACAGGAAAGGCAGGAAGATAGGCAACAGTTATTAAATTTCGTTGCCAATTTGGGAAAAGACAAAGGGAAATTACAGGTTGAATTGGAATGTGAAATGAGTCCAGTAAGCGATGAACTCATGTGTCCAGGAGATGTGATTTCTAATGAAACAGGTAAAAGGATTCCAGGTAATGTAGACAATGTAATGGGATTGGATCAAAATATGCTGAGTTATGACAGACAGGGAATAGACATACAGAATCGAGAGGAGGAAGGTCCAGAAAAGGTAGATTCTGATGTGACAGATGAGGTAGTAGAAGTAATGTCTAATAACGATAGAAAAGTGACTAATCCCCAGCAATGGAAGGATTGCAAGGTTTCCTCTGACAATTGCCCCAACACGCAGTGTGGTAAAGTAATTAATAAAGAAGCTATGAAGGACCAAAGTAAAAGTAAAGGTAGGAGAAAAAGAAAGAATAAATCCCTTAAGGAAATTGAAATGTCCAATGGATTGGGCTATGTGTTGGCTCCAGAAGGAATGAGGGCACAACAGAGTAAAAGACCTGTTAAAGGGTTAAGGGACAGTCGACAACTGAGAAGAGCAGTAACAGGACATGATGCTTCGGTGAGAGCCCCGAAATCTGAAGTAGCTAAAATATCAAGTACAAAGGTATTCGATCTGTATGATAAAAGACCCATTCTGAACAGTGAATGGAAGGGAATTATTGAAGAATTCGCAAATAATGGAGAGTCCTTTAAAGGAAAGACTTATTCCTGCGTTAAAGGTTTTGACAAGAAGTTATGGTTCAGTATATGGGAATAAGACAAGGATTCGGATTGTAGAATATGGAGAAGTATTCCATATTCTAGTAAGCACTTGTGCCATAACCAATTTATTTGTTTTAGACTTGAAAATGATCCTGGGCGGTGTGTTAGACTTGTGGACCAAATTTAGATTTGTATACCATTTTGTACAAGGTAATGGAAAAATTTTATCAAGAAACTCAGACTATTGCACGTACATTGGCAGATCAGTGCATATCACGATACGGAGTTCCATTGGAATTACATTCAGACCAAGGACGAAATTTTGAAAGCGATGTCTTCAAGAAAGTTATGGAGATACTGAATATCCGAAAGACAAGAACAACTCCTTTACACCCACAGTCTGATGGAATGGTAGAGAGATTTAATCGTACAATGGAACAGTATTTGTCGAAGGTAGTAGCTGATCATCAAAGAGATTGGGACAAACATTTACCAGTACTGCTGATGGCTTATCAAGGATCAGTTCATGACACTACAGGTCACACTCCGGCGAAGGTACTCTTTGGAAGAGAATTACGATTGCCATGTGATCTATTGTTTGGTAGCCCCAAAGAAGTACGCTTGGAAGTAGGCACATATGCAGATGAGCTGAGACTGCATTTGAATCAGGTACATGAACTAGTTCGAGATAAGATTGAAGCAAGCACTGATCGAATGAAAACCATATACAATCTGAAAGCAAATTCAGTTCGATTTAAAGAAGGGGACTTGGTGTGGTTGTACAACCCACAACGGAAGAAAGGTTTTATCTCCAAAATTAACACAGGCCTGGGAAGGAGCCTATAAGGTTATGAAACGAATCAATGATGTGGTTTACAGAATCCAACGCACTCCAAGATCGAAGCCGGACGTTGTACATTTGGATAGGTTGGAAAAATACTAGGAAGGGAGCGTAGTAGAGAATTGTGACGTTGATCGGGACGATCAAAGCTAAGAGGGGGCAGTGTTACAGATTTGCCCCCAATGGTTTATGGATGTTTGGGAGAAATGATGAGACTGTTGAGAACCGTCGTAGACACGACCACAGAGCTCATCTAGTGATGCAGTGTCGATGTTCAGGACATCGAACTGCCTCTGTCATTCGAGTTGGAGATGGGCAGAGAAGAACAAGAGTAGCAAGGATTCCAGTTTGAGATCGTCAGAGAAGAACAAGAGTAGCAAGGTATTCCAGTCTGAGATCGTGAGAGAAGAACATAGAGTAGCAACCACGTGTCGGCATAGTAGAGTTCTTTGCAAATAAGGGTTATACATAAGTGACATTGACATTGTTGTATTTATATTTTCAGTTGTTAATAAAGGATATTTATTGTTGTTAAAAGTTATTGGAATTTATCCGTCGAAACCCATAATTCGTAACAGTATATTGAAAGTTTGACTGATAACATAATAAAAACCTCATACATATTAAAAATATCAAAATAACTAGAAAAAAAGAAGATACAATAATACATAATATAATAATAATAATATAATATAATTATCTATAACACAATACAATAATTATAAAAAAAAAATTGTCGAAAACCCAAGATCGCACTCGTGTTGTGGAATTACAATGTCATTTAAACACGAAAGTGATGGTCGTATTGGAAAAAGATCTTCTGCATTAGCGTGTCACGTCCAAGCCTCTGATCAATTTTTATTACGAAAATATTAAAATTTTGGACAGGAAGCTTAATCACAAAAAGATATTATTTTTGGAAAGCACACATACACACAACAAAGACAATACGATTAACGCGAGATCAGATATTGAAAAATTGGGCATCATCTATAACAATATTTTAAAACAGTATAATTCAAAACATTTTCCTGCGACAATGGTTTAAAAAATTTTACGAACAACTGATTGTATACCCCACACACAAGTGCCTGGCCTTCAGCCTTCTGGGGTGTTGTAAATCTGACCATTCAGTTTAGCAACCTATAGGGTACAAGTCGAAACAAAATAAGAGACGTTTGTTGAATATTGTTAGTGCTGTTATTATCACTGCATAAACTCTATTTCTAAGTAGGGTAAAACACCCAGTAGTCAGCCTTTTCGTGAGTAATTTAATTTTTTTCATCTATATTTCAAATTTAAACACTATGCATAAAAACAACCAATTTTTTGTGAAAGATTATTTATTTAATTTACTAAAAAAATTTACAATTATGGCACTTTCTCCCAGTGCTCAGCTTCATTTCTCCACAAGTTAGACATGGCTTACCCTAAGTGTCAGCCCCACTTACTTTGCATATTTGGCATAGAAATTTCCTATTAGATTTATATATTTTCATACATATCCCCACCGAATTTAGTGCATTTTAAAAGGTAACATGCAGGGCAATTATCACATCCTATATTTTTCATGTCGTTGATTTCGGTATCGCTACCGAATCATTTGCTCTTGACATTTATTACATCTTATTCTCTTTATAGTACATGACCTATTTTTCTTCATCCTTTTACTTTTGTTAGAATTCAACTGTTTTTCTGCTTTCCTTTTGAATAATTTTTCTTTCTGTTTTTGTCCCTATTCTTCTTTCTTTGCCTTAAGAGTCTTTTGATTTTTAGCTTTTCTACAAAGCCCGTGATTTAGCATAGCTTTTATCACGGGCTTTGAGCGCGGCGACCTAATCAAGAAATTCCGTAACGAAAATGAAACCTAACACCCCCCAATCTGCCTGCCATGAATGAGCGAATGCTCGGTCGAGCATTCGCTTAACGTTTATGTATATGGTACGACTGTACGAAGCTAGCACGGATCGAGACGAGCTCCTCCGAAATCGGAAGAATACGTAAGCAGCTGTTTGTGAGAAAGTATATACACTGGGCTAGAGTGTTCAATTCAAACGAGATACTGTTCCCAAAGGTGTGGTAGCTATTTACCAAAATAATAATGATGTTATTAATATTATGACTCCGAATATTGAAATAAAAATTCATATTACAAATGGTAATAAATTTCCACTTCTTGGATGGCGATATCAACATCAACTTCGCTGATAAAAAAATCAGAGTGGTTGACAACTTTTCGTTCAGAAAAATTGAATATGAAAATGAATGATATATGGTACCGCATTTGACGTGGTATTTTCCAGATATTTAGAAGATACCAAATCTCAAACTTATGTTTCTTATTCCAGTTACCATAAACCTATAGTTTCAATGATAAAAATTCCTGAATAACCCACATGTATTCTAAGATAAATATTTCGAACGACATTAACTTCTCATTTATTCAATAAAAGAAAAAAAATTGTTTTCTTATCGGCCACCACGCTCAAAAATTAATATCAAAGAAAAAACTTGAATTAATCTCAAAGAAAAAAAAATACTCCATAAATAAAAAATAAATAATTATAATTGCGTAAGTTGATAAAAAATGCTATGCAATAAATAGCTTTTCCGCGGCAGTCCCCGAGTGCCACGCATTTTTTTATTTGATATTTCGTACGTTTTGTGTTCTCTATCACTGTTTTTTGTCTTTCAAATTGTCTGCACTCTTTAGGATAAATAGCTCCTATTTTATTGATTATCTCCCTTTTTCATGCAGCTACAGCAGGCGAGGTTAAATACTTATTTGAAATGAGTGACGTATCTCCTGATTTTACATCAACATTGGACATTATGTTTATATTGCTTTTTATATTTTTGGTACTGCCGTGAAGTACAGATTGTATATTTTTTGTCCCGCCTTGTTCAATATTATTTTTAGTTGGATCAAGTTTACTGTTTCGTTTTGTTGTTTCAGCAACAGTTTATATTATAATGAAACAAGAGTTTTAACTATATACAGTTTAATGACAACTTAGCATGACAAGCATCTAACCGTGCTTGCCAGAAGCCAGAACCAGGATGCCTCACCACAGAGCAACAATGTCCTTAGTTACAAGTAGAACATAGATATACAACAGAAGTGGCCTCTACTATTTTGGCAGACCACAACATATATTACATTTACAATCTGTCTTTATGCCTTTCACATTATCCATAATATAATTATTATTTTCTAGGAGTGATGCGTCCCTTATACGAATTAGAAACACATTAGTCAGCCACCTTAATTACAACATATTAGATTAATAAAACCCAAGTAATAGTTGATTTTATCGCAGAATAAACAATTTTACATTGTACTTATGTATCGATTAATATCACATATTCCACCTTCATCGAGTACAAGATGTTTTGTCCATTAAGAAATTATGTCTTTCTTTTAGATTCTACACTTCCAGAAACAATGACTTCTTCATCATTTTCATTTATAATCTCGGGCTGTTCAGGAAATTCATAAATAGCAACAACATTCCATTTATTTGTATTTGGCTCAATGATTTCAACTTCAAGGATATTTTGAGGACTTTGGAGTGAATTTTGTTTCGTCGGATTTTCAGCATAGTACGATACACATCAGAAATATTTTTCAAATATTTGTCTGATGATTTTTCATTTGCCTCGATCTAATAAGGATAGATTTTTGAGTTCACTGGGTTCATTTTGTTGTGCCATGTAAACTGTACTTAGTCGTCTTTAAATAATATCAAATTTTAGGAACTCATGAAATTCATTGCTTCGATATTCACCACTGCAGATTTTTTATCTTACGGCGGTTTTAGACGGCGCGCACCAGCCTCACTTCTGGTACCTCGTACAATGTAAACACCTCCCAGAGTGAGGTCAACTCGGTGTGAGCCGTCGTCAGTCGGTTTTTGGTCGCGCATCAAAGGACACTCGGTCTCTAACCTCGAACGTGGATGCCTGTCGTCTATACAGTGAGGCGGGGATGAGTTTATTGCCAGGAGAGTTGAAGGCGAGTCGGATGCGAGGTTGGTGCGCGTGTGAGTGCGCGCCGTCTAAACCCGCCTTTACGTTTGTGATATAGCTCAAATTCGAACTTGTATTCTTTGAAATATTGCAATACTTCGCTTTTGGTTTTATGAAGTACACATAGTATACATTGCATCAATATCACATTGTAGCTATGAATCATAAGTTTTATTCCAAGTGAAGCTGTAGTACGTTCTCGTCATGTCGTTCGAAAGGAAGCCTTATAATGCAGGTTTCGCATATATATACTTCCATCGGTTATCTGCAATCTATTCATCAACTTGACTCTAACCATGATTTCTATATCAGTTTCAATTGAACCCCATAATTTGGGGTTGAACTCTACGATAGAATTCTGTGGTTTATTTTTAGGAGCAGAATTTACGCTGCTATCTCATGAATTTAAATCCATACAGGTCATCTTTTCTTAGTGCTGACATTACCTTATCGATTGTACTCTATTACATTAGCTTCTTCATTTTCGAATATAATTTTGTTTCCCCAGTCTGTTATTTCTTCTACTGATATCAGGATTATAGATGGATCAGGGACGTGGATAGTATCATGAAAGTGTATGGAAGTAATGCTTGTCTGCTTCCATATGTAGTCACTGTTCCCTCTCCTTGTATTTTACTGTTGATTCTCTGAAGTTAGTTTTGGCGCTTGTTTTTCCAGTTTAATGTCTTCGAACATGTCTTCATCTCCACTTAAATATGAAGTGTATCCTGCTTCTAAATACAACATTGCATTATCTTAATTTTCGACTGTCTCCAACAAACCTTCGATAATGTATATTTTCTTCTTTTTTTGCATTTTCAGTTGCTCCAATACTGTTCGGTGAATGTTCAGGGTTTTGAAAGATTTTTCTTGTGACACGTTTTGCAGATTAACTTTCTGTTATTCTTCGCGTATTCTTAGAAGTTTCGTGTTCTTTGTTGAGTTTCACTTTCTCTAGCCTGGAATTCTTCTAAAATTTTCACTTCAAGATACTCAGAACTTTGAAGTTTGTCTTTGGATTCTATGGCAATACGGAAATTTTCGACGTTGGAAAAGATGCATTATTCTCAGCAGTTCATCAGATATTATAATGTTCATAATATGGAGCTCATCAACGTTATCCATGATATTATTTATGTGATAATGGACTACCTCACTAGTGGTCATTCTAGTACTTATTGATTCAGTAACGTAGCTTTTCTTGTTGGTCCGGCACATACGCTTTTATATGCCGCGCAAATTTTTATTTGCTTCAGCTCGGACGGCAATATACACAGTAAGATCTCAGTATACACCTTCAAATAACAGAAATAAAAAGATATCCTAAATAGAGAGATATAATATTCACATTCAAAACAAACATACGCTTGATCAAACGGAAAACAATCATAGATGATATAAAAAATTCAATGAATTTAATGAAAATCAATATCAATACAGCTCAATCTGAAATAAATTATCTTACAAATATAACATCAGAACGACAAGAGTTGAGTAAGACAATTCAGATCTACATAAACAACTAACAAATTCAGTGGTATCAAGTACTAAAATTACTTAGACAACAAATCAAACGAAAGTAACACGAAAAGGAACGAAAACTCAACTCGAAAACACATATTGAAAGTATAAGAAATAAATCCATACTAAATAAATAGGTCAATCTTTTAACAGCAGACGCCTCAACATATGTTTAAGATTAACTTTCAGGTATAGAAATAGTTAGTTTTTCACTCAAATTGAAATGAATGCTTGTTGTTTCTATAATTATTATTGATTAAAAAAATATATAACCATAATATTGTTGTAAAAAATAATATAGTGTATGATACTCACACCAAATATGGTGAACATTATATAGCCTTCCAATTTGGGAAAAAAATCCAGCAAATGACTCATCATTGTTTTTTCTGAAGTTTATTGCACGAGCCCAATTATTACCCCATTCTATCATTGTACCAGGCTTCAATGCGTATGATCGAATTTCATAAATATTCTTTGGTTGTCTCAGGAAGATTTGGGGCCAGTAACTAAATGCCAATAAATACTGTAAATGCCTAGATCTGACTACCTTACCCTGTTCGTCTTTAAGCTTTTGAAAGTCCTGAAAAGTAAGTTACATTGAAATAGTGTATATATATATATATATATATATATATATATATATATATATATATATATATATATATATATATATATATATATATATATATATATATATATATATATATATATATATATATATATATATACTTTAAGCTTTTGAAAGTCCTGAAAAGTAAGTTACATTGAAAAAGTTTATCTATATATATATATATATATATATATATATATATATATATATATATATATATATATATATATATATATATATATATATATATATATATATATATATATATATATATATATGACAAAAACACAATTTTCGGTATAGCCCGCAACTTAATTGGAAGCAGCCGTTGACACGTGTTTCGAGCTTATTGGCTCTCCTCAGAACGGCGTAGCCAAGTTCAAGGTGTACGAACCTTTCTGAAAAGAACATTCCTGTAAAGCAAGTCTCCACTGCTAGGCTTCCACGTGAACCCTCCGGATTTGGAGATTTGGTGAACGTATCGCCAAGGTGGCGACTATTTATCCTTTAAGGAGTCTTCAACCGACAAAGTTAACAACGAATGAAAATTTTTCTTGAGGTGAAAAGTACAAATGACAGAAACACAATTTTCGGTATAGCCCGCAACTCAATTGGAAGCAGCCGTTGACACGTGTTTCGAGCTTATTGGCTCTCCTCAGAACGGCGTAGCCAAGTTCAAGGTGTACTAATATGGAGATGGAATCAACAATAAAAGAACACTCCTGTAAAGGAAGTCTCCACTGTTAGGCTTCCACGTGAACTCTCCGGATTTGGAGATTTGGTCAACATATCGCCAATGTGGCGATATATATATATATATATATATATATATATATATATATATATATATATATATATATATATATATATATATATATATAAAAACACTGAGACTCTCAATCGAAATATTTCAAATAAAACTCTCAGGGAACTGTCTACGGGACAACGAGCGTTTCTACAACCGCAACCTAGATGACGCATTACTTCAATTCAATTACATGAAATTGTTCCAAAAAACTAGACTTGTGATGTATTTTATTTGTGAATTATAATATGTTTTTTTATGTATGAAGAAGAACCAATAAGTATGGAAGATCCAATGTTAGGATCAAATAGTGAAAAATGGAAAGATGCTATAGAGTCAGAGTTAAGTGTGCTTCGAAAAAACAATACTTGGAGTGAAGTGCCATGGCCGGAAAATAAAAAAGTAATTGACAGTAAGTGGGTTTTTAAAGTGAAAGATGAAAACAATTTTAAAGCGAGAATAGTGGCCTGTGGTTTTCAACAAGATCTAAGTGATAATCCTATTAAGCTATGTAAATCTATTTACCAAATGGACGTTATGTACGTCATTTCTGTATGAAGATTCTGGGGGTTATCTCTGAATATTTGGGTATTCATGTAAATCAAAATTTAAACGAAGGTTATAAGGGGCTAGATCAAGAGGAATACCTCAGGATAGTTCTGCAGAGATTTGGAATGAGCAATCGTAATTTCTACACCATTAGCAAATGAGCAATTTCTACATCATTAGATGAAAATTATAAACCTGATTTTTAAAATGCAAATGATTTAAATATTCAAAATATGTGTAGAAAAATTATTGGTACCTTAATGTATGCAGCACAGGGAATAACACCTGATCAATGTGAAAGTATTAGTTTATTGAGCAGGTACCAAAATAAAGCAGATAATCATCTATTAAAGTCATCTAAAAATTCCGCAATACAGAAAATCTATATGTCTATTCTATGGTGCTATTCCTATTTAGCACCAAGAATCTATAATGAATTGCCATTTGAATTAAAAAATATGATTAACATTAAAAAATTCAAGTCTGCCATAAAGAACTGGATGAAAACAAAGGAGAGATGTATGATTCATCGACTGGTGAACATGTAAAAGCTAAAATGGTTGTATATATGATAGTGGTACACATTCTTATAATATTGATCGCTTCTTCCCAATATTGTTATCAAATTTTTAGATTAATAAGTTTTTTCTTAAATTATTAAAATAGATACCTTGATATGTATGTAAGTATTAAATATAGCAGATAATAATAAATAGACATTATTCGTACTCACCACAGGCTATGATCTTTGTGAGAAAATTATTATCTTTGTTTAGGAAACATAATTGAAAAGATAGATCTTAAAATTAGAATAGTTACTATTGTTTTACCAGTATAATTGTATTACGAGAACCTTAAATAAAGATTATTATTATTATATTATTATTATTAAAGGCATTAAAAGGGTGCTAAGATACATTAGGGACCAGTTAACTATAATTCAATTTTCAATACTAATAATACTGATTTATGTGGATATATATATTCAGAATGGGGGGGGGGTTTGCAGACAGAAAGTCTACTACTGGATTTATTTTAAAACTATTTAATTGTACAATAAGTTGGCTAAGTAAAAAACAATAGTGTGTAGCAATATCTCCCTGTGCATCTGAATACATGGCGTTAAGTATAGCCGTTAGCGAGGATTTTTTGGTTAGAAAATCTAATAGACAATTTTAATTTACTTAAAAATAAACAAATTACAATATATGAGGATAACCAATTTGCCATAAAAATAGCACATACACCAAAAAACAATAAGCGTCTAAAACATGTCAGTGTTAGGTTTAATTTTTTTAAATAAAAAATTGAAAGCAAAACAATTGACATAGTTTATGTAAAAACAGACAACAATATTGCAGATATTTTCACTATCTCAATATTCACCGCTATCTAGAGTGAAATTTGAGAAATTTAGGGTTCAGTTAGGTGTAAAAATGAATAATTAAAACATATATATATATTAATTATTCTAAGAATTATATTCAAGTACTTTCATCTTTAACTTGGACTACGCCGTTCTGACGATAGGCAATAACCTTGAAACATATGTAAATGGCTGTTATATAAAAAAAAAATGTGTAGGTTTTCAACGTAAGTTTCTTCTTTTACTTAATTTTAGTTTGCCTGCATTAAATATAATTCTTAGAATAATTATTTCATTGTTAAGATTATCTGGGTAGTTCCAGAAGCTATAAAAGTCTCATAATAGCCGGACGGTATTTCATTGTCGTCTGCAACGTTGTGTTGACTCTTCCCAAATGTTTTGGGTGTATAAAACGTGTACGAAACTGTGTTTCGTGTTTTATATATTAATTTTTTATATATCTCTTCAAGTACTTTCATCTTTAACTTGAACTACGCCGTTCTGACGATAGGCAATAACATTGAAACATATGTAAACGGCTGTTATATAAAAAAAAATGTGTAGGTTTTCAACGTAAGTTTCTTCTTTTACTTAATTTTAGTTTGCCTGCATTAAATATAATTCTTAGAATAATTATTTCATTGTTAAGATTATCTGGGTAGTTCCAGAAGCTATAAAAGTCTCATAATAGCCGGACGGTATTTCATTGTCGTCTGCAACGTTGTGTTGACTCTTCCCAAATGTTTTGGGTGTATAAAACGTGTACGAAACTGTGTTTCGTGTTTTATATATTAATTTTTTATATATCTCTTCAAGTACTTTCATCTTTAACTTGAACTACGCCGTTCTGACGATAGGCAATAACCTTGAAACATATGTAAACGGCTGTTATATAAAAAAAAAAAAAGTGTAGGTTTTCAACGTAAGTTTCTTCTTTTACTTAATATATATATATATATATATATATATATATATATATATATATATATATATATATATATATATATATATATATATATATATTATATGCGTTAACTCTGTAAATAAATAAAAATATCTTCAATCAGGGGAAATGTTGTAATGTCAATGAAGGATTTTTATTTTATATGGTTGGTACTGGCTAATATGTCAATGACGTAGATAGATTATAAGTTATATATACCTAAGATAAAAAGTGTGAGTTATTGTTAATTTAGTTAACGTTTATTTCCAATAAATAAAAAGGACAATTAAGTGTTATTAGTTATTAAAATCTTTGCAAATCCCAACGAAACTCTAATATTAATAATCTAAATATTTTTTCGCTGGCATATTTTCATAGAGTTAATAATGAATGGCATAAATAAATATAAATTATTGGATATATGGAATATATCAATAAATCAATCAACCTACTTTCATAGTCTACATAAATTTTGCAGGAAATCCATATGGTCGATTTCAACTGAAGTTAGTTTTTCGAGAATTTCGAATTCTTTCGAAAAGTATTTTTTTATTCATCAATATCCATTTTGTCTCTGTGAAAGTAATCCCGCTCAGATATAATGCACTTATGCTAGATTTTTCTTACAATTCTTGAAGCACTTATGAAATGCTCTTTTTGGTATGGTTCGTTCAACTTGTTCTTAGATTCCGACTTCATCTCATCAATTGTGGCAAAATGCTTTCCTTTCCTTGTTCTCTTCAGTTTTGGGAATGGGTCACAGGGAGCTAAATCTGATGAGGACGGTGGTTGAGGCATGATTACGGTGTTGTCTTTGGCCAAAAAATCAGGAATGAGCATTGATGTGTGAGCTGGTGCTTGATCGTGATCAAGTATCCATGATTTGTTTTTTAAAATTCCGATCGTTTCAGTAATATTGGTTCACGCAAACTTTGCATAACTTCCTTCTTGTGTTCGTTATTAACCGGAAGGCCTGTTAGCAAGGGCTCATCATGCACCACACCGTTGTAATCGAAGAAAACAGTGAGCAATACATTCACATTTGATCGGCTTTAGCTCTTCTGGCCGCTTCCATTAGGACAATTGGGCCTTAATTTCGACGTCGTATTCATATACCCACGTTTCGTCATCAGTTTCATGCCAAGACATCCGAGAAAATTGCGTGACATGAGCCGATTGATATGCCAACATGCTCTGCAACTTCGCTTATAGTGATTCGATGATTTTTCCAAACTATTTTATTATTTTGGAAATATGTATCTGAAAACTATATTAGTATTCAGTTTCGATGTTTTCTTCTCTTGTTGATGTGGTTGCAACTCCAGGAACCTAATCGTCATCAACATCTTCTCAGACTTCTGTAAGCGCTTGTACCACAGTACAAGGGCTTTTCTTTAGAAGTTTGCCTTTAAGGTGCTGTCTTATTTTCCATATGTTTTTTAAAACAAGCTGAAACAAGTTCTTTCTTTTCAGGTGTCCATTTCGTTGACATTCTAGTTAGCTTTTTTTATTTCAATTTCCCAAACATTGCTTTTCATTCCGTTGTTTTTCGATCTTAGTTATTTGAAAGTCACATGAAAGTTCTTCACTTAATTCAGGAAATTCACTCTTGCTCGGACAATCATTAACCTCATTAGTGTCATCTAACGTATGCTTTAAAACTAACAGATTTCCAAAGTTTTCCCTTGAAATTCACCTATATTACCTTTTTCCTTTGAAAGTAAAATTTCAGATGTTTTAGATGTTTGATAAACATTATCAGTGAGTCTATAAGCTTGCCGATGGATGTCCAAGTGCCATAAACATGGCGACTTGTTCAAGATCTGATTCACACATATTGAAGACTTGAGACAATGTAGCCAGATGTTTGCGCAACCTTGTACAAGCGATAGCATCAGGATTTTTAGCGCCGGATGAACTCAAAATATAATTCCTCAAAGGAGACAGGGTTTTTAAAACAATTTTCACTTACTATTTTAATTAAGCAATACAATTAGATGTGAATCGGATGAGAGCTATATTAAAAGTCTTTAAATTTTTTACATTACTTAGCAAGTAAACTTCTTATCTCTAAATAACAATGATGTTCCAAGAATAATAATGCATCCTGGCAATTTATTATATCGATGTCTGCGATTTCGGGTACGTACCACTCACATATTTTTTTTAGTTATTATTGCCACAGACTCGTTCTAATGAATTAGGAAATAGGTACAGGTTTTTTACTTGGCCAAATCTGATCTGAATCTTAAAAGCATTTCTATATGCAGTTGAACTTTTACTTTTAAATCTTTTCATTATAGTTTTTTCAGCTGGTGCTACATCACCATCTTCAAATTCCTCAACTTTCGACTGGAATTGTCGCAATAACAATTATATGCAGCGCCTACTTGTAACTCCAGCGAATCAGTAGAATTATTCTACAAAACACTGTTTTGATGAGTTTTTTATAATCGGTACTAATTTTAGAAGAAAAAGATGAGTTACTAGCAGCATTAATCTCCTTCTTAATACTCCACTCTTATTAAATAAAGTGTTGGGTATAGGATACATTCTTTTCTTCCTGTGAATTTTCAGGTATCGAGCTCCAAATGCACTAAGAGGTAAGATTTTTTCCGTTATTTGAATTATATCTTCTCGCATTCTGGAAAATAATCTTTAATTCAACCTGCGGCGAGTTGTCACATCCTGCGACCTCAAGAGAAGGCAACAAGATCTCTTCCCTTTCTGTCAAATGACAGTAAAACAATAAACATCGTTCTATTACATTGTAAATAGTTATATTGAATAAAGTTTTTCATACTGAACAGAGTTTGGGTATATACATCTTAATAAACCTCAACAAAACCATCTCCTATTCTCAAGTGCCGAAACAAAAAGTTTTGAGCATCTGCTTGTGTTGTTGTAGAAGTTACTTTATTGCAATAGTATTTATTTTTTACGTCTCCATAATTGGGCTTTATTATAAACTCCGAGTCGGTCATTGCAGGGAAGAAATCCTTTCTTAATAACTCTTTTTTTTCATGACCTTTTCATCGGCAGTTCACGAATTTCTAAAATTTCTTTTTTTTGCAATTCTACAATCACCTAATTCTTTCTGGATTTTTGGGAGAATACGAAATTACTTTTTGAACCTCTGGTTTTGTTGTATTATTCCTTTTAAAATACCTAGCAAAGCATTGCACAAGGCACCCAGAAAAGAAACGGAAGTTTTTTTGACGACGTCTTGGAATGTTCCCCATCTATTGCGGATTATATTTAGATCAGAAAAAATTAGATTGTTCATAATTTCACTTTATTCACTACTAGCGGGCCCGACAGACGTCAACAGAACATAAAGTTCTCGCGCACGTAGCGGTAATCGCCACTCACTAAGATAGAAGGATGCACTCTTTGTATGAGGTATTGATCGACATACACTCTATGTCATAGAGGATAGATCGATATATTAGTTGGTTGTCAAATGTCAAATATTATGGTGACAAATTCAATTTGTGACAAACATTGGGATTTTTCAATCTACATAAAAATAATCTGATAGATAGTTAACAACTGTAGTTAGCTAAAATTTAGTTCATTTTTTACACCCTAAAAATAAATATGTAGTAAGAAAGGCATAAAAATTTTAATTGGTTATTCATTTTAAACTATTCTTTCAATTTGATTTCTGAACGACGGGGGACACATATTTAATTCCGAGCATTTTCATATTTACTCACCTTCTAAATCTTCTCTGGACTTCAACAAATAATTCAAGACCAAAATTAGCGATATCGGTCCACCCGCTCTAGAGTTTTAGCAAGACTTACGAACAGCAATTCATTTTTATATTATAGATTCATTTGAAACTATTCTATCAATTTGATTTCTGAACGACGGGGTACACATCAAAGGAAAGACAAGTGTTGCTTTCATTTAATTCTGAGCATGCTCATATTTATTAACCTTTTAAACCTTCCCTGGACTTTCACAAATAATTCAAGACTAAAATTAGTCAAATCGGTCCAGCCGTTCTCGAGTTTTAGGGAGACTAACGAACAGCAATTAATTTTTATATATCTGGAGATTTTTATCAAACAGCAATTAGTTACTATTTTTGACGTTTGAATTGACAATTTGTTAAAACTAGTTGAAGTAATTGAATGTTTCAATTTTTTTTTCCATTAATTTAAATAGTACTAAATTTTTAAATTTCTACAACTCAACTTTATATTGAGGATTTACATGATACTTATAAGGGTAACTAATCAAATATAAAATAAAATAGGGAAATCATTATATTGAAATTATAGTGAAAGGGTCAGTCAGACGTAAGTTATTAAAAAGCATTTCTGGAAACCAGAATACAATCCTATAAGGGAATATTTATAATTTTCGAAAATAAAAGTTCTAATTCAAACTCAATTACCCAATTGTGATTGGGTAATTGAGTTGACAAAATTACTCTGTTACAATTATTTCAATGATTGTTCTTTTTTTTATTGATATCTCAAACAGTAAATAGTATTTTGATATGGAATTATTTCAATTTTTTTTAATAATAAAGTGGATATTGAAACAATCAGACAGTGAAGCTACGGCAACACTGTCTGATTGTTTTCATTTAATTACATTGAAGTTACTATTTAATTTTTTTTAAATTATAGTACCATAAACATTGGTTACCAGTTTTCTGATGAAG
This sequence comes from Henosepilachna vigintioctopunctata, assembly GCA_030704895.1. NCBI lineage: Eukaryota > Metazoa > Arthropoda > Insecta > Coleoptera > Coccinellidae > Henosepilachna > Henosepilachna vigintioctopunctata. Next base: position 3,294,692 of record JARQZJ010000036.1, on the reverse strand, counting down.
TTGAAATGAATAAATTCAATTGAAAGGGTTCCCATTTGCGTGAAACACATTGGTTTGTTCCAAGATGATTTTCAATACTTGTTATCAAGAAAAAAAATTTGATTTCACCTGTCAATTTCATGATAACAAAAACGTAGAAGTCCTTAATTTCTAATTCTAATGAAAAATAAATACAATTTTTTATATTTAGTTGAAAAATTGATTAAATGTCACATCAACACCCACACAAATGAATTTGTTGTACAGGGTGTTGAAGTTGTTCATTATACAAGTTTAAAATTTTCATCATACCTTATTGAATTTTTTAAATTTTTTCGATTTTTCGTACAATAATAATTATTGTTCAAAATTTGCTAGACTTGCTGATGAAAACCCCAGTTAAATGTTTTTGCCATTATTTGAGAAATACAAATAAGCTGTAAAAATTGTTTGTTCAATCCTGTTACCACTCAAGTCGAGAAAATTATATTTTCTTGCAAATTTAACCAAAGATCAGATCAATAATTGTAAAACAAATAGTTATAACCATAATCTTAAAAAAATATGTACACATGTTCTTCTTTTGCAGAACTCCCATGCATTTTTGATAATCTTAAATTAAACTTATCAATGTAACTTCTCGCTGTAAATCAAGTCTCGCTTACGAACGGTACATGCAATAAAAATGCAATACATCACTCTAATAAAACATTACCGTCAAATAATGTATTTCCGAGAAATACAGAACGCAGTATCACGGCCACCTTTAATACAGGCCATGAAATGAATATCTCTGATATGTCAGAGGGTTGGCTAACAATCCCGCCATTAGTTGAGCTGGTATACTAATACACACAGGACGCTTCCCAAAACTTTCGCAGTTTGAAGTTAAATAATTTGAGCTTTTGGTATGAATTCTATATTTTTCAAATGTGTACAGTGTAAGAGAACTGTTGATGTTGATAATTTGTTGAAAGCTCAACATCAAACTATAAAAAACAAAGTGTTTAGGACGTTTACAAATTTCAGTGAAATGAAATCAATGTTGTGTTGTTTAAGACTTCCGTAGTTGGAAGTTGAATATTTTACGATTTCAGTTCTAATCCTCTATTCATCAATTTTCTATAGTGTTATTTAGGGGCTAGTGTTGATGATGTGTAGATAAAATAACATCAAATTATAAAAACGAAGTGTTTTGTGTGTACCGATTTAATCGAATCGAATTTGTGTGGTGTTTTGAGTACGGATTACTTACAAATAATTTTTTGTGAAATATAGTGTAGAGGATAGGTATTCCGTAGATGATTCAGTTAATTTGAAGCTTGGAATAGGTGAGTTTCTAATAAGTATATTTTCTTAAAATGATGAAAACTTTTTGCATTCCTGGTTGTAAATCAAATTAAAACAGCACCCTGCGGGCGGGTGGGCAACTAGTAACGACTTTCAGTTTCCCTAAAAATAAATTTTCAAAGAGTAAATGGATGAAATGTATACCACGAGATAATTGGGATTAGATATTGGACGAGTCCTTGAAAGATTTTTATTGTTGCTGTTTATGTAGTGAAGACAATAAAAATATTCTGAACATGCTGTGTTCCATTTTTTCGAATATTTTATTGAATGACTACACAAAAAAAATAATAATCAAGCTGGACACGAGAAAACTGAATAAAAACATAAACGAAGAAAGCTCAATACTTTCATAAAGTAGGTAGTTTGTTGGTTGCGCTATTGAGAATATAATATTTATTTATACTTAGGTAAATTATTCAATTTGAGTAATTCCTACAGCGTTTCTGTCAAGGTTCCTATTCTCTCAAATAATTCAATAAATTTGGTTAGCCAACTTTTCATGTAAATAAATCCCACTGACTAATTGAAGTATATTTTACGCAGTTGGGCTTTATCGAAAACATCGTTGTTTTCTTGCAATAATAAATGTTTTACATTTTTCTGTTACAGAAATATGTGCTCATAATACCCATTATAATATTCTATATGTTATAAATGTATAATATGTCTTGTTTGTTCGCAATATACAAAAAGAGTTGAAATAATGCTTGAAAGCTTGGGAACATCCGACTAGAATAGTGTACAACTAAACACAACTTGGCAACACCGCCTGACTACGCTGTTCATGGCCTGTATTAAAGGTGTAATAAAATGTGATAAAATTAAAGACGTAGGCGCGAAGCCTGTATATCAAAAACAGCGAAATTTATAAAAAATATATTGTTTAATAGTTTGAAAAGCTAATACACAGTATATAACAGTGATTATTATATACAGAGAAAAATAAAGTTAATAAAGTTTTAACATTTTTGGACTATTAAAGTTCAAGGATGAGTTAGTTGAACAGTTAAATAGTAATCGCTTAAACTGAACGATAATGTAATATAATTTTAGTCATTCATACAGACCCTCATTTGAAGTGGAGGGAGTATGTGGATTTGATAGAAAACTGAATACATTAGTGTCTACCTTAGCAGCACTTACATATCAGTTCGCAGTTAATGTTTTGAGACTGATTTAATTTTAAAATTTTCTGTCTTTGCTTGTACATGGTGTTGTATTTTGGCGTGGCTCGTCAGCTTTAATTCTAATCAGTTGTTAGTTTTTAAATCATATTCAGGATATTTTGAGTAAGAGAAACCCAATTAATGTTCAAAAAGTTATCCAGTTATATATATATATATATATATATATATATATATATATATATATATATATATATATATATATATATATATATATATATATATATATATATATATATATATATATATATATATATATATATATATATATACGTTTGAGTACTATCAGCCATTTCCGTCATAGTGGCGCAGTTCATACGACAAAATAGACATTACATGGCTATGAAACTTTTAATTTGTCTACCTGATCACATCGAAAAAATTATTAGAATACAGAAAATAATACAAAAGATTTAAGAAACATTTCGATGAATTATTATTTGATTATGAACCCTATTCATTCGATGAATTTTGTTTTTGAATCGTTTATTTCTAAATATCGTGAAACGTATATGCATTTTCGCATTATTTATGAACATCAGATTCGATGAAAAATGATTAGAATACAGAATGATATACAGAAAATAATACAGAAGATTTAAAAAACATTTCGATGAATTATTATTTGATTATGAACCCTATTAATTCGATGAATTTTGTTTTTGAATCGTTTATTTCTAAATATCGTGAAACTAATATGCATTTTCGCATTATTTATGAACATCAGATTTGATGAAAAATGATTAGAATACAGAATGATATACAGAAAATAATACAGAAGATTTAAGAAACATTTCGATGAATTATTATTTGATTATGAACCCTATTCATTCGATGAATTTTGTTTTTGAATCGTTTATTTCTAAATATCGTGAAACTTATATGCATTTTCGCATTATTTATGAACATCAGATTCGATGAAAAATGATTAGAATACAGAATGATATACAGAAAATAATACAGAAGATTTAAAAAACATTTCGATGAATTATTATTTGATTATGAACCCTATTCATTCGATGAATTTTGTTTTTGAATCGTTTATTTCTAAATATCGTGAAACTTATATGCATTTTCGCATTATTTATGAACATCAGATTCGATGAAAAATGATTAGAATACAGAATGATATACAGAAAATAATACAGAAGATTTAAAAAACATTTCGATGAATTATTATTTGATTATGAACCCTATTCATTCGATGAATTTTGTTTTTGAATCGTTTATTTCTGAATATCGTGAAACTTATATGCATTTTCGCATTATTTATGAACATCAGATTCGATGAAAAATGATTAGAATACAGAATGATATACAGAAAATAATACAGAAGATTTAAAAAACATTTCGATGAATTATTATTTGATTATGAACCCTATTCATTCGATGAATTTTGTTTTTGAATCGTTTATTTCTAAATATCGTGAAACTTATATGCATTTTCGCATTATTTATGAACATCAGATTCGATGAAAAATGATTAGAATACAGAATGATATACAGAAAATAATACAGAAGATTTAAGAAACATTTCGATGAATTATTATTTGATTATGAACCCTATTCATTCGATGAATTTTGTTTTTGAATCGTTTATTTCTAAATATCGTGAAACTTATATGCATTTTCGCATTATTTATGAACATCAGATTCGATGAAAAATGATTAGAATACAGAATGATATACAGAAAATAATACAGAAGATTTAAGAAACATTTCGATGAATTATTATTTGATTATGAACCCTATTCATTCGATGAATTTTGTTTTTGAATCGTTTATTTCTAAATATCGTGAAACTTATATGCATTTTCGCATTATTTATGAACATCAGATTCGATGAAAAATGATTAGAATACTGAATGATATACAGAAAATAATACAGAAGATTTAAGAAACATTTCGATGAATTATTATTTGATTATGAACCCTATTCATTCGATGAATTTTGTTTTTGAATCGTTTATTTCTAAATATCGTGAAACTTATATGCATTTTCGCATTATTGATGAACATTAGATTCGATGAAAAATGATTAGAATACAGAATGATATACAGAAAATAATACAGAAGATTTAAGAAACATTTCGATGAATTATTATTTGATTATGAACCCTATTAATTCGATGAATTTTGTTTTTGAATCGTTTATTTCTAAATATCGTGAAACTTATATGCATTTTCGCATTATTTATGAACATCAGATTCGATGAAAAATGATTAGAATACAGAATGATATACAGAAAATAATACAGCAGATTCAAGAAACATTTCGATGAATTATTATTTGATAATGCACCCTATTCATTCGATGAATTTTGTTTTTGAATCGTTTATTTCTAAATATCGTGAAACTTATATGCATTTTCGCATTATTTATGAACATCAGATTCGATGAAAAATGATTAGAATACAGAATGATATACAGAAAATAATACAGAAGATTTAAGAAACATTTCGATGAATTATTATTTGATTATGAACCCTATTCATTCGATGAATTTTGTTTTTGAATCGTTTATTTCTAAATATCGTGAAACTTATATGCATTTTCGCATTATTTATGAACATCAGATTCGATGAAAAATGATTAGAATACTGAATGATATACAGAAAATAATACAGAAGATTTAAGAAACATTTCGATGAATTATTATTTGATTATGAACCCTATTCATTCGATGAATTTTGTTTTTGAATCGTTTATTTCTAAATATCGTGAAACTTATATGCATTTTCGCATTATTGATGAACATTAGATTCGATGAAAAATGATTAGAATACAGAATGATATACAGAAAATAATACAGAAGATTTAAGAAACATTTCGATGAATTATTATTTGATTATGAACCCTATTAATTCGATGAATTTTGTTTTTGAATCGTTTATTTCTAAATATCGTGAAACTTATATGCATTTTCGCATTATTTATGAACATCAGATTCGATGAAAAATGATTAGAATACAGAATGATATACAGAAAATAATACAGCAGATTCAAGAAACATTTCGATGAATTATTATTTGATAATGCACCCTATTCATTCGATGAATTTTGTTTCTGAATCGTTTATTTCTAAATATCGTGAAACGCATATGCATTTTCGCATTATTTATGAACATAACGATTATCTACATTCATATTCAAAATAATTTAAATATTAAATTAAACACCTATTATCGAAAAGCAATGAAGCCTTCTCTATATTTAGAAGAATAAGGATAATTACATCATTCTGCTGTTAGAACTAATGTCAAGGAATTGTAAATTTGGATAAGAGAATCTAGCTTATTTAAATTCAACACGATAATGGAAATGATTGGTGTTCTTGATAACTATAAGTACCAACAGTTGAAAATCTGAAGTTTCTTGATGTATTTTACCGGAAGCGAATGTTAATGCTATATCCAAATGAGGTGTTATATATATTTTTTAAAATTTTGAATTTGATGAATTTCTTGTAGGTGATCAGTTCTGCACAATAGAGCTCTTGTGTGCAATTTAAACACTGGTATGTTGATAACTGTTTAACTGTCAAAAAAAAGAACATTGTTTGAAATAAAGCCTTTATTGAAACTCTTTTATAACAGAACTTTACTCATTTATCAATTATTTGAAATCAGCTTTAATCACAAAGCTAAGTAACTCTCAACATATTTTAATTTAAAAAAAAACACTCTTTTGGCACTTACCTTAGTGCAATGGTACAAATTCAGGGTCAATAGAATCCTCATCTATATTTTTTCAGTAGCATCCCAAATAGTCAATCATAATCACACAATCCCCATATACTACACTCAATTTTTTATTCTATTTCGCCACATATTTTAACATGAATTTAGCATAACAGAGAAATATTCTTTCACAACTGCATAACTTACCTCTTTACCATTTGAGACGATTCTAATGCATCCTAGCCTTTCCTTGATCTGTATTTTTCCATTACTTTTTTTATTTCGCGAAATATTATTCCACTGCTACACCATTATGTGTCAAAGTTCTACAGAATTTTTAAATAACAACATATGTCCTTGTGATCGTTCCTCCATCTTATTCCAAACATGTTGAACTGGAAATAAACTTTCGCTGCGACTAGGCCAAACTAGTTGAATAACTTGAACCTTGTCAAGATACTCAGTGACTATCCTAGTAGTATGAGTCATGCATAATCAACATGAATGGTACCAAATAATCTTCTAGAATCTCTATCAGGTACATATAACGTCATAACTGATCCTTTACCAAATGAAAGTCACATGCCAATAGATTTTTGGAGATAGCTGCCGTCTGCTCTTTGTCACATTATTACGTCTATATCGGGCATTTAACCGAATGGCACGTAATGAATAAGTCGGCCACAGACGCAAACAATTGTATTCTATAAAAATACCTGTTTTTTTTGTTTTTTTTTTCTTTTTTACACATTATGTCACATATCTAGGGTTGAGGAAGGTCGCGAGACCTTATAACTTCCCACTGTTAACTTTTTGTAAATGTCATGAAATGTAAAATATCTATTAATTCAATAAACGTATTTGATTTGATTTGATTTGACGTCTATATCTGAGGCCGCAAGACAGAATCGCGAATTTCCGGCAAACAATAAGCGAGTTCAAACCGCTACTTTCAAAACCACGTGTACAGCTAAATTCAGTCTGGGAATCTAATTGTTCTTGTCCAAGGAGATGAGCGCCACCAACATAAATCATTATAATTGAATATACACTTAAATTCAAACACTTGAACTAATGATTTACACTTTATTGACTACATAGCATGACGCGTTTCGTCGTTACAAACGACTTCTTCAGATGCTTACAGAATAATCAATCATGATTAGGATTAGGATCAGGATTATTCTGTAAGCAGCTGAAGAAGTCGTTTGTAACGACGAAACGCGTCATGCTATGTAGTCAATAAGGTGTAAATCATAAGTTCAAGTGTTTGAATTTAAGTTTATATTCAATTATAATGGATTTACATCAAGTAAACGCCAACACTATTAAATATAAATCATTATCTTGTAACTGTCCACTCATTGATTGTTAATTTTCTCACTCCTTGGAAATGATTTCAAAGAGAAACTGCCGTGAACGATTTGTTTCTCAAAGCAATAGAAATGACAAAGTGGTCACCTCTAGGTGTTATATTCAATGAGTTCTATTTTCAATGAGCCACTGTGAATATTTAGAGAATGGATGTTAAGTAACCAGACTGGCTGAGAATATAAGGGAAATTCCAGTTCACATTAAGGACAAACCTGCCTATACTTTCCATTTTCTCTAAAATTTTGGAAGCTTATAGCAAGAATAGACAGGCTGTGATATGGCATATCACAACCAGTCCATGTGCATATATCTTTGGTTTATATACTTTGTTTGCTGTTTAATAGCGTGGCTCTCAAGATTACTGATATAGGCAACATTAGGAAAAGAGAGTCAGTTCTTTGCCTCAAAAATTTAGATTGAAAGAAAATTTTCTAATTGTTGACTGCAGGCAGAATGAATAGAAATTAAAAAACAATAACTTAAGATGTGTAATAAAAGATACCTGCTTAAAACATATTAAATGATATTACACTTTTAAATACATCAAACAGCAACAACAAAATTGACAGATCCTATCGTACTATGGAGTCAGCTCAATGTTTTTGTATATTAGGATGTTATTCTTAACTTTTATATCTACAACATACCAGATTTTAGCTGACATAACTGGATCTATGTGAAATTGAAATTTTGATAACCAAATTTAAAATTATTTGTTGTATGCGAAACTCCAAGCAATTGAAAAAAAAGTTGTTGAAGTATACCTCATTTTCTGCTTGAATTTGATTGTAAGTATCAATTGTTTCATAGCCACCATTAAATTTCCATAAGTGAAGTGCCTGATCTTGATCACCAACATTGACTGTCCATGAGCCAACTAATTCTACACCATCCAAAGTTCCTTGAGATTTCACTAAATCCAAATGATTCTTCCTATAGATATATCAAAACAATTTTAATTAATGCATACTATTCTGTAGAATGGCTGGAAACTTTCAGTACTCTAACATAGAGTAATCAATAACAAAAACAAACTTAAGGTTTGAGTCAGAAATGATAATCAGTAAGAGGCATTAACTGAAATTGACTTCAAGCTTTGGCTAATATAGAATTAGAACTTGATTTGAAAAAATGCTTGCAACAGCAACGTTTTTACATATCATTCATGTGATATTTTACATTGGAAAATATTCTAATTGTAATACTAGGAAGAATTAGTGAGAGCAATTCATTTAGTTTCTCTAAAATAAATACTGCCTGTGTATAATAGGCAATAATTAGTGTATCTGGTTCATAATATTCAAACTTAAACATTCATTTGATCACGATAAAAATAAGCCTATTATGGTCAAATTCTAGATGTAGGCCCTCATCCAGTTCTGCCAGCCTATTTGGTGTCATAAATAACAATTGCTTAAAGTTTAAATAGTTATAGACATAGTGTATTTTATATCAAACACATTCACGAATTAGATTATTTACTCAATAAAATATAGTAAAATCAAATATGAAACTTGAAACAATTGTTTTAAACTTTATTCAAAAAGAGACGGAACATTTATTGGACACTTCCAAAAGGCTATTGACCTAAGTCTTCCAGCCAGTTATAGTAATTTTACAATGGTATTTAAATAATATATACACACATATACATATACGAGTATAATATCATAATGTACATAGGTGTACGAATAAGGGAGTGACAGGTAGTTTCCTCTTCGGTGGATTGTCTCTGTTGTAGTCATAGAGAACTGGTAGGATTATATTTTTGTTATTTTCACGAGAGATGAACTTTTTGCTGTCTATTTATCCTGTTGATTACAACAACTCATTAGATGGATTAAATAGGGGATTGTTTAGATTGTGTATTTTTGTTATTTTACAAAGGCTTTCACCTATTTCTATGTTCATCAATAATGCCTCACTTCCATTCAAAAACAATGGATGTCTATACTCTAAAAGGTGTCTTCATATCATTTTATATATTTTGCTTGATGTGGCAATATTTGAGGTCTATTTGGACATTTTGTTGACTTTGGTACATGTTCGATGGATCCACATGTACTACATTTTGGTGATAGACTTGTTCCTTGTTCTGTATCTTTGTGTTTTGCTTCACATTTAATGCATTTAATAGGTTCCTTGCCATCCTCAGTTTTGTGGGTAAACAGTGTGCATTTGGCGCAGGAACCGGAAGAGAGGTGCGGTGGTTTGCTTGGATTAATACTATATGTTTGCATTTGTACAACAGTCCCTCATTAATTAACTTTTTATATGAAGAGATATCACCTGTAATAATTCTGATGAATAGAGAAGGTGTATTTGTCTTTTTGGATACGATTCGTTTGCAATATCTGTAGTTGTTTTGGTTTTTGTTCAGAAATTCGCTAATTTCCTCTTCGACATTTTCCATTTCAACCAAAGAAATTACTGCTAAGTACGACTCTGTGTACTTTCAATTTCTTAAATTTGTGTTGTCAGTAGTTGCGGTATAGTTGTACCATTTTTTTTTAAATATTCAAGAGGCTTCCTTAGGTAATTTTTATTACTGTTTGATTTTAAAAGGAATCAATGTTTCGTTTGAAGTATAACGTCTGTATTGTCTGGAAATATATATGTCTGAAATATATATGAGTTTGCCATATTAATTCTAGATATGTTTGGTTGCGACCTTGCGTGAAATAAATTCTCGTATGTTTTTTGTGGGTGTGTTTTTATTTGGGGCGATTCGCTGCTTCAGGATGTTGATTGTAGTTGGACCGCAGATGTTTATTGCTATCGTTTTCTTTTATAAGATTCGGTGATTGCGTTTTTTCATTTATAAACAAAGTTGGCCGTTTTGAAGTGGATTTCCGGTGATGACTTGTCATTGAGTTTTTCCGAAGGTATATTCGGCTTCGTAATTTTTTTCTTACGCTTATTGTTAAAAGTTACGCCTTGTAACTTTTTGATAACCTCCTTCGTCTTCCGCTGGCGATGTAGTTTCCGATAAATCTTCGTGCATTTGAGACATCTCCGATGTGTAAAATGCCTTGGAGTTGTCGGCGATAAGGAGCTCGAAATGATTCTAATTCGCTTTTCTAGATTTTAATTTATCGCACTTGGATTTTATATAAAATATCCTTGTGATAATGAGTTTATAATTATTTGTCTTATTTTCACTACTGATCTTTAGACACATGTGCTCGCCACAGATGTTCCGCATGAACTGTACATTATTCGTGAAGACGTGTTCTAACAAGAAAATTATTTTCAAGTTTCATGAATTTTCAATTGAAGAACCCTTCTTCAATCGAAAATTATAGACTTACCAGCATATTACTATCCTTTTTAAAAATTTTCGAAACAGCAATGACAAGTAGAAGAGTAGACTTTTTTATGAAAAATCATCTTTTTAACAATTGTCAACATTTCAATTGGCTACGTGAAGAATAAATCAATTTACACTGCACTTAACTCCTTTACTCAAAGAGTACTACTGGGTTTTGAAAACAGGGAATACATAATAGCTACATTTTTTGACCTATCAAAAGCATATGGAACAATAGATTACAATATTTCAATTGAAAAAAGCGAGGGGAATAGCATTAGAAGTTTTGCGGTGTATTGGATGCAATCTTTTTTAAGGAATTGAACTCAAAAAGTTGTATTAAATGGAAATGATTCAGTTGAGGTATCAGAACTGGGCAAGATTAATATGGACATACTATAAGGTATTAGGACTGATTTTATTTGCCATCTACAAAAATAACATTTCATTTACAGTTCACTCAGGGTCATTAGTAAACTTTGATGACGAAACAAACTTGATCATAAGGACAAAATATATTGAAGATTTGTTGATTAATCATAAGAAAACTATAGATGAATCAAAAAATTAGTTAAAAACTAAACTAGTTCTGAGTAGAGAAAAAACTAATAGTGTATTTTTCAAAACAATAAGATCTAATCTGAGTACACCAAATATACAATCTGAGTATACCAAACAATTTTATAGATGATAAAATTGTTTAAACAACCGTTGTATCCACCAAATTTCTGGGTTTACATCTGGACGATAATCTGGGATGGCGCAAACAAATTTAGGAATTAAATAAAAGAGTGTACAATGTAATATCTTCTATAAGAGTTTTAAAATCATATGTCAGTCAGGAAGTTCTAAGGATTGTCTATAATGCAAATTTTCATTCGTTTTTGAAGTTTGGAAGTATTTTTTGGAGTCCTAGCCCGCTAGAGGGGGACCTTTTCATAATACAAAAAAGAACTTTTAGGATTATGTTCGTTTAAATAACAATGATTCCTGTTATTTACCGTTACTTGTTATATTTACCAAAGACTCTTCAGAGGGACTAGCATTTTAATACTTACAGGAGTATACATTTTTGAAATTGTAATGTTCATCTTTAAAAACATTTGTTTGTTCAATTTCTCAAAACGAAGACTCACAGCATATGAGAAGTGCTCCTACTATTCTCCAATAACTATCTTTAATAAACTACCAAGAAATATTAAGTCAACTAGAAATTTTAATTTGTACAGGAAGCTGATCTATTCCTTCTTGATACAGTTGGAACTGTATACCAATTTGGGCATACTCACATATTTTGTAAATATGATGTTCTTGAATCAGCTCTGAAATTGTGAGTCTGTAGACCATAAATTATTTCTTTATCACTGAGCATTCTACTGTGGGATTCCTTAGTGGGTTCGATTTTTCGAACAAATATTTTAGAAAGCCAAGCATCCCTCTTTATGGTGGAGGTAGAAATGCATCTGAAAAATAGATAAGGTAATAGGGTATACCGGTAATAGATTCTCTATTTCAAATATGTGATGCGAATCTGTATATATTCTAAATCGCTGTTGGACTTATAAATATTTACCCTTGTTTTTTTTTATTAAAACTCAATACTCACCTAAAAGTTGGGAGAATTTTATTGATATAATGAAAATTAATTGCCATTTTCTTGAGGAATACTAAAAATTAATTTTAAAATGATAAAGAATTATCCGGTATACCAATTGGTCTATTAATAACTTCTTTGCATGTGATGACCTACAGCCAGGAAGGTTATCACATTTTCATAAAACTTATAATACATAATAGTATAACATAGTTTACGAATGGACTTCAAAGAGGGCTCTCCTAAACTCCTACTAACTAAGTAGTAGGATTAAGCCCTGCTTGATAATACAATTTAATGATATTTTGATATGAAAAATATTTAAATCTTATATCTCGTAAAACCTTCTTTTTTTTTAAATATATTTGTATCCTTAGCCTTCAATTCTATAGTCTTAAACTTTCTCTACGTAATCATTGTTCATAAACAAAAACAAAATATTGTTGGCTGTCATGTGTCAATCTTGATTGTGATTGTTGAAAGCTGGTCAGAATTTTGGTTATAAAAATTAGAGGCGGTTCAAATTCTCGAAACTGAAATTTCAGGGAGAGCTTCTCTGAATGATTTTGTCTTTTCACTGATTTCAAATGGGTGAGTGTATTCTACTTCCGCAAGTTCTGCTATATAAGTATAGTGATACCGAAAAATGAAACGGTATAACAATGAAAAACATTTATTTATTTTAGCTAATACAGAAGTAAAAAAGTTACAAAATCATCTTTCCCTTCTCCGAGATGAATATTCAAAACTTCAGAAAAAGTATTATGATATCGAACTTAAATATAATGCTATGGCTGCAAGCAGTGAAGATAATATGGAAGAGACATTTGCATTTCGTCTCTTGAATCATGTTAGGAACTTGTATGATTCAGTTCTATATAGTGACATCAAAATTAAATTATTCAATAAAGATGTTAATGCCCACAAATTAATATTGAGTGCAAGATCAGATTTTTGGAATGAATCTGTACTGTCAAGTAAAGATGAATTAGATTGGTCTGATATTGATACTGGTGTTGGTATAGCTATAATTAAATGGATATATACTAGTGGCTTGGATGTTAGCAGTGTAGAATTTGCATTAGATGTTCTTAAGAAAGCTCATGAATTTAATTTAAATAATTTGGTGGAGTCATGTGAGCAATATCTCATTTCTAGTGTCAATATTAGAAACTGTGTCAAGCTTTACACTGTAGCAGAGACTGTGAATGCTAGCCGTTTGTTGAATTACTGTTCTGGACTACTGTCTACACATTGGGATGATTTGAATGCTTCTGATTTTGAGCACATGTCTGGGCCTTTATTGTATAAAATGCTGAAAAGTAAGACAACATTTCCTCTTCACTCTGCGATCAAATTAGATAGAGAAGATGTTGTATTCTTATGTTTGGTTGAGAATTCATCAAAGGTGAGTATTTTATTCAGTTAATATTAGTGATGGTGAATATAGTATGCTTGATATGTTTTTGAATATTGAATTTTTGGTGAATGTTCTTTTCAATAATAATTCACTACTTTTCAATAATGTAGCTTTTCAATATTCATAACATTGAGTTAAAGGCTCAGTATCCAAACCGTTGAGTGTTGAGTTGACCCTATACCCTCTCGCCTCACTGGTGCCAGTGGGTTCAATTCCCCATAATATTCGGCCTTTGGAATCGGCGTTAAACTATAGTTCTAAATATCCAATTATGGACCTGTTGTTGTACAGCATACAACAAAACACAACAAAAATGCGTATATAAGTATAAACTGAGTTTGGATATAAAACTGTTTACATAATATAATGAATGGTTGACTTCTTGTGTAAAATAAATTGATCTGAAGTAGGTAAAGATGTGGCAGTTGGCTTTTTATCAACATTATTTTGTTTCACTCTCATTAATTTATAATTTACAAAAGAATGAAATTGAATTTCAGCACCTAGAATAATTTTTTTTTAAATTGATTTTCTTTATAAAAAAATCTTATTTAAATTTTCTAATGCCAGAAAACACAAAGTATGGATATTGTTTGTTCTTCTGATTTCAGAATTTTGGAGATCCTCCTTCCACCTTTCCTCTTAAATAGTTATTTTTCTTATATTGACTTTATCAGACCTTTTTTCTCACACTATATGCAGCCTGGGTATTTCTTGAATTTTTTCAATTGTGGTACATGTTAGAAAGCAGGGATGTAACGGAGGTAAATTTATCGGAACCGAAGTCGGAATCGTAGTATTTAAATTTGATTTATCGGAGTCGGAGGCGGAGTCACAAGTGGTGGCAAGAGAGTCTTCATTAAAGGACAAAGAATACAATTATTTAGTCAACCTTGTTTTTATTTTAGTTATAAAATAATAAATTTACACAGACAGAAATAAAATATCAACATGTTTCTAATTAAAAAAAAAAAAATAAATGAAATGAATGACTTAAATCCTAAAGGATGATATTAGTCCCGAACCCGAACCAGGACAACACTAGTTTGGATGATATTATATTTAATAAACAAACGTTTTGAGACCAATTAAATCAAATGCATTGACTGCAGTAGTGTATTATACTTCACAAACAAAAGCTTTGAAGCTTTGTCTCCATCCAATCTATTTCTTAACGGGTCGTAGATGAAGCGAGCGCCACTAAAAAGTTGTTCGCTAGCTATCGAGCCTGGTGGACACGACAAATATTGACGGGCAATTGATTTAAGAGGCTACAATTTTGTTTTTCCATATACTTTCCATCACAATAAGGGATCGTCACTAATATTTATACTTTATTGTACTCATTTAGTATACTTTTCATTAGCGGAACTGGTTTTTTTTCGGATGAGGTATTGTCCTCGTCTTCATCGCTACTTAACAATATACTCGACAAACCGTTTGGATATTACTTTTGCTAGCTTCTGCTGGTAACTCCATTCTTGCACGTTTTTTCACAAAAATGTCTTCAGCCTCATTTTTAGACGTATTTGGATTTATGGCGAGGATCCAGATACGTTGCTATTGCAAATAAATTGTTTGATTGAAGGTCACTAAATCTTGAATTTATTTGGTCAATGGTACATTTTATTAAAGTTTTAAATTTTTCACTTGTGTCTGGTTTACTGTGTTCAATTTGTTATGAATGCTTTACCGTGTGTATAAGTGGAATAACTGATGAGATACTAGTGTTATTGTCCCTCTTATTTCGCGTAATCTCTTCAAAAGGTTGTAGTATAGTCACTATTTTTTTAAGCTGCAGCCATTATTCAGGGGACAATTGAGAGATGTTGTGTTTACATTCGTACAGGCATAGAGAATCCTGTATTTTAATAATTCTTTCCATCAGAACTAGGTCTCCAGTACGTCTTCCGTGAAATGTATGGCATTTAAAAATAACCTTTAGCCCTTTAAAATCTCCATTTATGCCATGCGTTGTCAGACTTAATAAAGACTCATTCGAACTTGGTCCAGTGCAAATCTCTGTTGTAAAGTTCTCAAATTGTGTGAGTAAATCCTTAATGTTTATAGCTAATGCTGCATATAAATCACCACAAATATTTTCTGTAAAAAAATGTCTGTTCCCCTTAAGTGATAATTCGGCACAATGAACAGCGTAAGTCGCCGAAATCCAATGCCTTCCACAAAATTGAAGGGTAGATCTTGCAAAGCAATCATTTCGGAAATCAATCTGTCAATTTCCTTTGATTTAGGATTAGAATTACACCATTTTTGATTCTTCAGTGAATATTCTTGTAATGAAATTTGTTTTTTGTCTTCTTGAAGAGGCGTCGAAGTAGAAGGCTGTACTATATTTTTCTTTTCAGTTTCTAATTTTATCAATTGTTCGTATTCAGTAGCATGGACATGCCTTTTAATGACGTTGCCGTTCTTCCCTTTTTGGAATACGTCTTCAAACACAGTTTACACTATCTGCACTAACTTCAATGGAGTAGTTCCAAATAAAACTTGATTTCGGTTTCATGGTCCAAAACAAAAACAGATCACTTTCATTGATATAAAGCCACTTGTGCGTAAAAAATAAATACCTTGTTTTTTATGAATTGGAGAAAAGAACAGAACACCAGGTTATGTAGATAGAAAAGATAGGCAAAGTCCATATAAATATGTAAATTTTTCCTTACAATTGTATTATGTTTAGTGGATTCATATCATAGACAGAACTTGTCTGTTATGCAATATGAACTTTACCTACCGCGTGACGCTAACTCTGCACAAATATAATTGAATTTTGATATTCTCTTGTAAATGATTTAAGTCAATTACACCTATGCGACACCATCTTTTACCTATGTTTAAATGCAGAAATAAATATCATGTAAACAAATGAGGATTTTCTGAAAACACATTCACGAATTCATTCGTTTTTTTTATAAATGCCTCTTCAAAATGTCTTATGAAGACATATCTTCGTTCAGTAAGTTAGTTTTAATTTTGATTTTATTTCATTTTTGATATAAATTAAATGAAAGAAAGTTGGCGACCTATCCTTCCAATTATAGCTAAAAGTTAACTCCAATGAAAAGCACGCAAGTGTGCACCTAAGATACACTTGAAGGCTATGCATATCATGGATGCATTGAAATCAATATTAATTTTCAATATCTAATTTTGAGTCATCAAATCTAAATTTTATTTGTTTTTGCTGGTATTGCTCGCGCACAGTGCAATTGACGACGAATCACTCGTACTATTATAGAAATTTCTTAGCTCTGCTACAGTCTGGCGAGTATATATATATATATATATATATATATATATATATATATATATATATATATATATATATATATATATATATTTATGTGTTTAGACTGATTCAATATATACAACAAAAAAAATATATTTGGGATAGCAGTCTTAGGGTGAAATGAGTGTAACTACTCTTTTCGTTTTTACTCAAGCTTGCGAGAAATATATTTATCTCTTCATCAGGAGCAGCTGCAAAATTGAAAATTTGAAAATGTCAAATATAAACAGTCATGTGGTAACTTACGATTTGAAATTAAAACCAGTTAATTGCCAGTTAATCATAAGAATAAATCAAATTTATAATAATAATAATAATAATTTTTATTTATCCCATTGATTAAAATGAAGTGTTACAATATGAAATTGAAACAAAACACTTTCAACATGAGATTCGTTCTAAATATAATATGGTTATCCAGCATAGCATTACACAAAAATACAATTAACAAATTTAATATATAAATTCCAGTATTACACAGCCTCCATATAGTCTGACAGTTTATACGGTTCCACCTGTATCAAGAAGGAACAGATCAGCTTCTTATATAAATTAAAATTTCTAGTTGATTAAATATTTCTTAAAGATGGTTATTGCAGAATAGTAGGAGCCCTTCTCATATGCTATAAGTCTATGTTTTGGTACTTCATAATTGTAACCACGGTTGCATGTTGTTGGGAAATTGAACAGACAAGTGTTTTTAAAGATTAAGATTTCAAAAATATATTATACTCCTGTAACTGTTAAAATGTTACTCTTTCTGAAGAGTCCCCTACAGGAATCAGTGTTATTCAAACCCAACATAATCCTAAGAGTTCTTTTTTGTATTATGACAATTTCACCCACTAGACAATCCTTAGAACTTCCTGACTGACATATGATTTTAAAACTCTTATAGAAGATATTACATTGCACAGTCTCTTATTTAATTGCTCAATTTGTTTGCCCCATCCCAGATTATTGTCCAGGTGTAAACCCAGAAATTTGGTGGAAACAACAGTCTCAACAATAAATATATAAATTCACATACAGCCATAAAATGGTGATGACTAGATTTTAAAATTAGCACTTAAAAGTTATGTAAACAATACAACAAACGGAATTCGACAAGACAAAGAGGAATTTTGTCAGTCCTACAAAACAATACTCAACCAGTACTGAAATATACACTCACTATATATAAAATCATACGAGGGAGTTGTTTCCTCAGTTACATCTGAAGTGATTGAATCAGAACGAACGTTATATCTTTTGCTGTCGTAATCAATCAGGTAGGAAAAAATTGAGCTCAGGCCATCAATATCCCTACGTGAGTTCATGCTTTCTCTTCTCTGATATATACATACCATTTCCAAGAATAGTCTTGTGGTGTTTTTGTCTCTGTCCAATATTTTTACCGAGCTGTAATCAGGTTGGTGGCCATTATCTAGGCTATGCTGGGTTAACGTACAATTTATTTTATTTGTTTTAATATTACTCTTATGTAACGAGATTCTTTATGATGGAGTTGTTGATGTTTAACCCACATAAACAAGTTCACAATTACAGCAGGGAATTTCATATACAAGTTGGCTCTGATTGAGGATAGGTGTTTTGTCCTTTAATCTTAAAAAAAGTTGTCCAATTTTTTTCACATTTTTGGTGGCTATTTTTATATTCTTCCTTGGTAGAACAGAAGTTAATCTCGATGTCAAAACATTTATGTATGGCAACATAACAAACCTTAATTTTTCAATGATACCTCCATTCAGAATACGATCAGTACCAACGTCATGATCAGGCGTGTTGAACAGGAGCTTTTTTTAGTAATGAATCAGGGCAGTCCTTCTCTTTTAAGAAGCAAAACAATATTTTAATATTACCATCTCTGAATCTGAAATCAGAAAGTTTGTTTATACTGGTTTTCAAACTTAAAATTTGAGATGGTCAGGTTGTCATCACAGATATTTATAGAAAGCCCATGGCTTCTTCTAGGTATATTCACTACTTGTCTTATCATCCGTTCAGAATGAAAATAAACTTTTAAATTTGAAAACTAAAATAAACAACTTTCTGATGTCAGATTCAGAGATGGTAATATGAGAATATAAACAAATAAATCAAGAATTCAATTATTTTTCCTCAATATAAATAAAATTATTTGAATCATATTTCCGCGAGCTAGGTAAAATATTTGCATTATTTTCACTCAATTCAAAATTGGTTTTTTTTTGCATATAAATACTGCTGAAATTTAAAAACAGATAATATAATAAGTAATCCTTTTTTCTATATGAGAAAAGTTCTTGCGACTTTTAGAAAATGGCCCAGGTGACCTGCCCGCTATATGGAGTTGCATCCTCAGTCAGTTTTACTTCCAAAAGAAGATCAAAACACAGTACACCATTTTTGGTGAAGCTACAAGCGATTTGATCTGTTCAAATGCTCTTGGGCAGCTGTCTCATGAAACATGATTCATGTCCTTTTTCAATAATTCATGTAGAGGAAATACAGTTGACAAATTTTCAATGAATGTAGTTAATTGAAATGGTCCATAATTCATAATAGTTCACAGGGCGGAAATGATTTAAGTTCTTTCACATTTTTTGGCACCTCCGCATTTTTTAGAGCTACTCAATATATTTCATTGAAATAGTCCATAAATCATAATAGTTCATCATTCGGAAATGATTTAAGTTCTTTCACATTTTTAGTACCTCCACATTTTTAATAGCTACTCTTTTAGATTCATTGGTATAAAGTCGTCTTTGTCAGTTCAAAACCTGAACATTTTTACGTTTTAGTCAAGCAATTTCTACAATGCAATTGAAATATCTGAAAATACTGTAATACCTTCTAAATCGGTTATTAAATATTTCATAATTTTTTTTAAATTTGTCACATGGTGAAGTGTTGAAATGTGTGTCATGACTTGCTGAAACGTTAATGTTCTTAATTGGTTCTTTGTTATAATATCATTTGAGTTTCACCATAATTTCATATCAATATTTAATAATTCTGTACAAATATTTGTAATATTAATTATTACTTAAAGAATTATAATTTTGTAATCTAGTGATATATCAATAATGTAATATTTTTTTAATAATGAAATATAGAATTTCAAATTTTAAAATTTATCCATCCTAATTATACTCATGAACAGAATTCAAAGTATCAATGATATTTTTATGAAAATTACAACAGCAAATAGAAACAATAATATTGGATATTGTCTAGCACCATTGTGAGATTTTGCTCCATTACACAGTTCTGTTTTACAATAGCATTCTTCTGTCCACCCAGTTTTAAGACCCTGATCGTTTATTGTGGTGCAATTCTCAGAGTAAGGCTCTTCTATTATCACTGTTGGGATCCATTCTCTGTTGACTATTTTATGTGTTTCAAATGTTTGATAGGCGCAGAAACGCTCTGTGCCATTTATAAGTCCTGAAACATATTGATATTTAGAGTGAAGTATGTTTTATAAGTTATTTTACCTGCTATTTTAGCCTTGTAGCTCTTCTTCACGCAAAATGTCGAATTCGGGCAATTAACTTTGAATCGATCGGAGTAATCAAAGTCTGCACAAAGTCCTATTGTTTCTTTTAAATAAATATTCGTTTTAGTCAGACTACATTTGTAGCACTTTATGGCATTTGAAGGAACATCTAGAATTTAACCAAAAGAAATTAATGTATTCCATATTTGATATGTATTCGATGTACAATGAAATGATTAATTAGAAAATTATCACTATTATATTTAATGGAATTAAATCACGTTTCGATATTACTTCACAGAGTAATGGTTATGTCGAAGCTGCAGTTTTTTTTTGAATCATACGTTTTTCATTTTCTTTTGAATTTGCCATATGATAATTTAAATAGCATTTACTGCATTCACTGCATGTTAATAGTTAAACACTTTCTGATGATTAAAAACTTCAAAATATAAGAAACAATATGAATAATAGTGGTGATATAATTTTTTTTATTGTAAAATTTGAATCATGATTGAACTGAAGTTTATAACGGTATCATTTATATTATCAAGTTATAAATTGAAATAAATTTTGTTTCAATGTTGGAAGTCCTACAAAATTGTAGATATGCACTGTAAAGAAAATTCGATCTTTTGGAATTTAATAATGTTAGAAATTTCCATTAGGTGACGATTCAAAACTGAAAACTGTGATTTTGTCACTTATTAGTTGAAAATTTATCAATGTTAGCAAGGCCGCTTAAAATATATAAATGAAGTTTACTTCAATTTATCCATTATTTATGGACAACGTAATAAAGTAATATATGGACGTGATAAAGTAATATATGGACATGATAAAGTAATATGGGACACAACTATCAATCGCTTTTCTCAGAAATGGAAACCATCAAAATATGCCGTTACACAAATTATAAGAAAATTGAAAGAAATTTGAAACTGTTGAAACAGTAGTGGAAATAAATAAATCTCTTGTTATCAATCAGAATTCCAAAATTGTGACATATCCAACAATATTTACGAGGCCGCGGTAATTTCACAGAAAATTGCGTAAGCATAAATTCTCATACGCGTTGTCAACAGAATTTGATGATAAATTCAATGGACGATGAATCATCTCTGTGATAGTTCATATTTAAATGAGGGGTAATAATAAATACTTGTCGAAAAATCACTGACTGAACAATTCTTTATTCGACTAGTTTCGCCCTTAATGATAAGGGGTCATCCATAAAGTACGTCACACGTAAATGGGGGGGAGGTGGTCGACAAAGTGTGACAAGGGAAGGGAGGGGTCCTAAGTTTTGTGACATTACATTTCAAAATCTAATATATCTAGATATAGAGATATTGAATCCCGTACTTTGAAATATGAGTGTACACTCTCGCTGAGTGTACGTCGATTTTTAAGTTTTGCTATTTTGTGGATATGAAGATATTTTAATAAAACAAGTTCAAAATGAACAAAAAGATAGATTTAGGTAATCTTTACCGTAGACTATACGAAACTTACAGTGCAACTTACGCTGATAGAAAAAAACAGCATATACAACAAGAAGTTAATACCATATGGAAAATTTTGGAAAGTAGTGACAATATCAATCCGGTTTATTGGAAGTCATAAAGGACCTTCCAGTTTTTGGTGGCGCAGCTGATAATCGACGTCGCACTGAAACTATAAGGTACAGTAAAATATTGGACGACTTACAAGCCGAACTTTGTAAACTGGGATATATTATCAGTCGATCAGGGTTATACTTGAGACTTCTGCAAAGACGAGCCGATACAGAGGAGGACAAAGCACGCGTGCCATTAGGTATTACAGCAGCAAACTCTCAAGCTCCAATATTAATGCACCTTCATTATCGTGTAAAATTACCGGAACATGATTTCGTGGTAGCGGAAAAACATAAACTTATTTCCTCTATTTATGCAGGTATTATAGTGAAGAAAGATGGTGAAGGAAAACCTGAAGCTGTGACACATTCCGGGCCTACATACGTAGCAATTCGCAGTGGAAAGCATTCGTCCTCTAATGCAGAGACTCATGCCACAGATATACACAAACTTTCTGAAATATCTGCCTTCGAAAACTTTATGAAAACTCGAGAAGGTTTTGTAAAACCCGTATTTATTTTTACTTGCGATGGTGGTCACGACGAAAATCCACGATACGAGCGTGTTATAATTTCAGCTATACAACATTTTAAAGGTTTTGATTTGGATGCTGTTTACATTGCTACAAATGCCCCAGGAAGAAGTGCTTTTAATAGAGTAGAACTACGAATGGCGCCTCTTAGTCGTGGACTTACTGGTGTTGTATTAAAACACGATAATTTCGGTTCACATCTCGATTCCAGTAATAAAACTATTGACCAGGGCCTAGAAAAACTAAACTTTGAGAGTGCAGGCACAGTGCTGAGTAATATTTGGAGCCAATTGGTCATTGATGGATATCCTGTGGTTGCCAAATATATTATGCCCACAGAAACTAGACTGGATGTTGAACAGGCTAAGGTAATGAAACGTGATGCGATTTGGTACACAAATCATGTACGGGAGTCACAATATTTACTCCAAATAGTAAAATGTGAAGTTGTCTCGTACTGTGGTGTGCAACGATCTAGCCTTCGGCGACTACTACGAGAGGAGTTTTTGCCACCACCTGTTTTAATTAAACAGATGTCAAACGTTTAGGTAACAACAGAAAAGGATGACTTCGAAGGTAAATTCGCTTCACTATTACTTCAATTGTCTTTAAAACTGAGCTCGTCATCACATTTAAAGCAAGTACCGTATGATAGTTACTGTCCTTGTGTTGAGGGATACTTGTGTAAGCGATCTTGCGGCTTCTGTGGTCTATATTTTGCATCATAAAGCCACTAACCAACACAAACAACTACATGAAAAGCAACATGAAGTTCCCATTGAGAAGATACGTCCTCAAAGAATAGCAGCTAGACGTTTCAAAAAATCATGAAATTCGTGTGACGTACTTTATGGATGGCCCCTAATTCTTGATAATGCCGTAATTTGCCTATCGGCGGTCTCTCTCTTCCAGTCAACGCGCAGCCAATCCACAAACTCCTTATCCCATCGATCGTGAGGGCGCTTTCTTGGTCTTACCCTGTCTCTGGGCTCCTAATCACCAACTACAGCTGACCATCGCTCATCTCTTGTTCGGGCTAGATGGCCTGCCCATTTCCACTTTGACCTTTTTACACACTCCACGACATCCTTCACCTTTGTTTGACCTCTTATCCAGCTGTATCTTTCTATACTCCGCTGGGTTGTTCGAAGCTCCTGGATGTGAGCAGATTTCAGGGCCCAAGTTTCGCTGACGTAGGTCATCGCTGGTAATACGCATTGGTCAAACACTTTGCTCTTTAAGGATAGTGACATATCTGATTTGAAG
This sequence comes from Henosepilachna vigintioctopunctata, assembly GCA_030704895.1. NCBI lineage: Eukaryota > Metazoa > Arthropoda > Insecta > Coleoptera > Coccinellidae > Henosepilachna > Henosepilachna vigintioctopunctata. Next base: position 3,270,589 of record JARQZJ010000036.1, on the reverse strand, counting down.
ATGTGTTTCAGTCGGCCAACTGTATCCCACGCTGTTCTGGTTCTTTGCATGATCTCCGGTGTAATATCCCCGTCTCACGTGCCAATCTGTCCCAGATATGTGTAAGACGCTGCTATTTCTAATGGGGATCCGTCCACCTCCATTTTTTCTCTAGTACAGAAAGAGATCAACATCATCTTTGTTTTTGCGGTGTTTATTTCCAGACCTATTTCCTTGCTCGTGATGCTCAGTTCATTGATGCGATCTTGAAGATCGGTAACATTGTGGGAGAACAAGACTATATCGTCAGCGAATCTCAAGTGGCTAAGGTAGCGGCAATTTTTTTTGATTCCTTTCTCGCTCCAGTCCAGCTTCTAGAACATACATTCCAAAGCAGCTGCGAACAGTTTTGGGGAAAACGGGTCGCCCTGTCTAACGCCTCTCATTATTGGCATTTTTTCCGAGTATTCGTCTATTTTGATGGTTGCTGTGGCATGTTCGTATATATTCTGGATCAGCTCGGTATAGCAAGATGGTATCCCTATCCTCAATAATGAGGTGGTTGCAGCTAGAGTTCTAAGCAGGTCAAATTCCTTCTTATAGTCAATAAATGCCATATATAGGAGAATTGCATATTCGTTGCATCTTGATATCACTTCGCGCATGGTGAAAATGTGATCCATCGTACTGATTGGCTTCCTGAAACCTGCCTGTTCTATTGGTTGACATGAGTCCAGTTGTCTCGATAAGCAGTTGGTAATTATCTTCATTAAGATATTATATGCTGTGGGGAGTAAACTTATCGGACTGTAGTTCCTCAGGTCCTCCGCATCCCCTTTCTTATAGAGCAAAATCATGGACGCGTTGTTCCACGAGGTGAGAATGTTTCTTTTTTTCAGTCACTGAAGAGCCTCGATAGAATGCGGTGAAGTACTTGACGCCTAACTTGATAACGTCGACTGTGAGATCGTCCTCACCTGAAGAGGTGCCGGCTTTCAAGGATTCAATTGCAGATCTCGTTTCTAATGCCAGAACTTCCGGTGGCTCTTCATCCCATATTATCTGAACATGAATACGGTTATTGCTATGGAGTTGTTAAAAATATGTAGAACTCAGTGGCGACTTTTAGAATTTCGGATTTATTCGTAATTCTAATTACGAGATTCGTGATCTCTGAGCGCGATTATCTGAGGTTTCCCAATCATGTTCTTTTGGATAGCTTTCTTATAGCCTCTTGCATCTTCTATAGCCTGCCTCACTATTTTGTTTTGTATTTCCGCACAACTCTGACTTTTCTCTTTGCAAGTGCACTCAGTGACACATATTCGTTCCATTGGCTTCTAGTGAAGCTCTCATTTTTTTTTGCGTTTATCTTGGAGTGCTTGGAGTGTTAATTTGGAAACTTTGTGACCAGTTTGATATCCTCCCATCTTGAGAGCCGCTGATTCAATAGCGTTTAGTACCGCAACTTCTGTTTCGGTCGTTCCGAGAGCTGGTTAGAGATTTCCCTGTCGAATTCGTCCGATTTCAATTGCAGGTTTCCGGTGTTGACTCGTTTCTCTCAGCATTTGAAGAGCTTTCTCCTCGTCAGCTTGACATTAAAGCAGACTGCACATCTTACCATGTGATGATCACTTCCTGCGTCAAACTGATTCAGCACACCACAATCGCGAAGGCTCGGTCTTTTGTTCAGAAGTATGTAGTCAAGATCCTTTTTGATGTTGTTAGGCCTATGCCAAGTCCATTTCTGGAATGGCTTCTTCTGAACCATGCTATTCGCCACAACAAGAGAACAAGCTTCCGCAAACTCCATCATTATGTTTCCTTGACTATTTCGCATGGCATATCCGAAACCTCCAGCTGACCGCTCTCCGGGTTGTTTTTCTCCAATTTGAGCATTGAAGTCGCCTATAACCATTTTGAAGTATGCGCCGCTCCTTTCATAAAGATGTTGTACCTCTTCGTAGAACATCTCGACCTGATCGTCAGTTTAGGAACCCGTTGGGGCATAGACCTGAAGAATCATGAGCTTGTATCGCCGTGATATGGTCATCTCGATTTTGGAGATTATCTGAGGTGCTCTCGTAGCTGGTGATAAGATGCTTCATCAACCTGTACCATCAGAGAGACCTACGATATCCCATTTGATGTTACTGAGTTCGTTCTCCAACTCTAGGAGTTTTGCTCCGCTTCAAAGCGTTCAACAGTTGTACGTGCAGATGTGGAGTTGTGTATGTTGCTCCTTTTTCGTAGGCGGACTGGAAATCAAGTTTTTGCCTCCCCAGAATCCATGAGGCAGACTGAATTATCAGTGTGGAATTCTGAACTTGTTCCACCAGCACTACCCACCTGGCGTATTTTGTGTTTTAAGCTTGATATATCCATAGGGACTAATTGGCAATAAAACGCCACGCTTGCCAGGCGGGTTGTCGAGTTTAACTTCAGACGCTGTTTGTAGCCGCCCATTGTGGGTTCAGACGCTACTAGCGACACTGGCAGTAATGTTTACGCTGTAACAGTAGCAGAGAAAGTCTGGCCAGACTGGAATATAGACACAGATATATATATATATATATATATATATATATATATATATATATATATATATATATATATATATATATATATATATATATATATATATATATATATATATATATATCTATATATATATATATCTATATATATATATATATATATATATATATATATATATATATATATATATATATATAATAAAAAGATATAGATTGATCGTTATTATTTCAACCGTATTCAGAATGAATACAATTTATGAAAATTAAATGTTTGAAACATATAGGATATAATTCTTTTAGGATTAAATAAATTTAACAATCATTATCCTATATGCCTATTGAAAAATTTCAAACATCTGTGTGAATCTCATACTTTTTAGACAGTTAGTGCTTGATTTTTTATGAAAAATTTCATTTTTTAGACTAATAAAGCAATTAAATTTATTTTGAAAACATTATCTTTTATTCCATTTCCTGTGGCATTTCAAATGAGAAATGAGTTTTATAGGGTCGAACTACTTTCAATGAGAAAGTGGAACAAAAAAATATTTTTAACATTTTGGAATTATCTTATTACTCTCAAATTTATATTGGCAAATATTCAGTTGATATTCTAATAATGATTTCTTCCTATTGAGGGTGCCTACTGGAAACCAAATCGATCTTTATATAAAAAACAATGAGTATGAGAATTTCGAAAGTTTGGCAAAAACCAACGTCGACTGGGACATATATATATATATTTATTGAAAAATTTAAGTTTGAACATATCTAGGTAGGTACATGGCTATATTATCATGATGTCACTTAACTCTAACACAGACTTAGTAATTATCATTAATACTGGGTTGCTTAAATTGGTCAAATTAAGAAAATTCTTGTTGATTATTTATGTCAGGGGTGTCCAACTTGTTAGGCCTAAAGAACCATAAATCAAACGTTTTTTGGTTGCGGGCCATATTTATAGATTTATATTTTAAGCGTTTTTTACAAGCAAGGCGTTTGAAAATCATTCCGCTGCCAGTTGGACAGTCTTGATTTACGGACAGTTTGACAATATATGGTAATATATAATACATACCATAATGTATTACATATATTCTTGAAAATTTCAAAAATTTCAGTGTGTTGTAGCATACTTGGAAAAAACTTACCTGCTGTTAACAACAACGAGAACACTGAAATCGCCATTTCTATATCGCTATATATATATCAATATATATATATATTATACATATATATATATATATATATATATATATATATATATATATAAGATTGATCGTTATTATTTCAACCGTACAATTTATGAAAATTAAATGTTTGAATATCAGGATTGCGGTTTGTGTGAAATACTTTATTTTCCTATACACTCAATATTTCGTCACTATTTCGTGACTTCTTCAGGAGTATACTAAAAACAAATGAAGGTACATGAGTCATCATAATTTGTAAAAATAAAATCATTAAAACTTACAGATCTAAAAGTTTAAAATATCAAAAAACACATACACGGTTCATACTTTGTCGGCAGGCCAGAGAGCAGTGACTGACACGAGCAACATATTATTAGCGGTGGTCCGGTTTTTTAATTCTTTATATTTAATAGATTAAGTAACATATACTGCAATCTATTAAATATAAAGAATTAAAAAACCGGACCACCGCTAATAATATGTTGCTCGTGTCAGTCACTGCTCTCTGGCCTGCCGACAAAGTATGAACCGTGTATGTGTTTTTTGATATTTTAAACTTTTAGATCTGTAAGTTTTAATGATTTTATTTTTACAAATTATGATGACTCATGTACCTTCATTTGTTTTTAGTATACTCCTGAAGAAGTCACGAAATAGTGACGAAATATTGAGTGTATAGGAAAATAAAGTATTTCACACAAACCGCAATCCTGATATTCAAACATTTAATTTATATATATATATATATATATATATATATATATATATATATATATATATATATATATATATATATATATATATATATACAAACGAATCTACAGATGTTACCCATAGACCATAATTCTCGCAGTAATCAGAAAGATGTGAAATTGAAGTCAGTTTCCAACTAACATGAAACTGTAATATTCTTGAAAAAGGCCTAGAGCCGAAACATATGTAGAATAAACAATTATTCCATCCATTTTAAACTGTGCTCATTTCCAAGAAACCTTCACACTTATTGTATTAAGCAAAGCACAAGAAAACTAAACGAATTATATATATATATATATATATATATATATATATATATATATATATATATATATATATATATATATATATATATATATATATATATATATATATATATATATATATATATATATATATATATATATATCGATATATACATACATTCAACAAATTGCTACACGTTTCACCGGTTTGTTAGCTGATTATGTATGATATATAATTTTCAATTTGTTCAAAATTTTCATGTGTTTATATGACTACGGTTTGTTGTTGTTTCGTCTATACTTTCCAGAGTCTTTTCACGTCCACTAACTAAATAAAATGAAATTTTATGAAATGAAAACACCAAATTATTGAAATGTGAAATTTCTCCATAAAGGCACCTTCATTTTAAATATATTTACCGACAACAGGTAAAGATTACACCAAAACGTATAGATTCAACAAAAACAAGCCGACAAAGAGATACCTAAAATTCCAGAAAAAAATCGGAAACTATATATCCATATCAATTGCTGTTCAGTTTTCTCGCTAAAGCTCGGAAACGATTGGGCCTATTATCTGACTTTCGTTTTCAAATGTTTGTAGTGCTCCAGGAAAGGTTTAAACAGTGAGAAAATACAGAAAAATTGAAAGAAAAATAGTGAAAACAACAATGCAATATGAATTTCAATGAGTAAGAATAAGAAGTTCAATGTGGTACAGCTAATTTCTAAATCTCTCATTTGACTTTCTGTAAAAACTACAAATTATATAATTAATTTTTACGCCGTTTTCATCTGTATCTCATACTTCGGTATAATGGTCCTCTAGTGGAATTACTTCATCAATATTCTATTGAAAAGTTTTTTATATTACATATATCTAAAGAAGAAAGCAGCACTTTCAATTTTTTAACTTGTCGTTGTCATCTGAGATCACATTTCCAAATATTTATTAGCCTATTTAATTGCAAATAATTTTTAATTCCATTTTTTTGAGAGTGAATTTGGAGAGTAAACATTAAGTGAGTTTCGAAAAATTCATCGATCTTGTTGAATGATAGTAGAATACAATTGTTTCATGATTATTATGAATCGTCAATCCATATTTAATCTATCAATCAAGATTCGATGACTTTCAAAACACCCACAGTTCCTATAATGAAGGGAAAACAACACGCCCCGGCGGCAAAAGGATAGCTAGTTTCAATATTCACGAATCATTCATACTAGTGAATTCTGAGGCTCTTAATCGAAATATTTCAAATAAAACTCTCATGGAGCTGTCTACACAAATGTTGTCTCGATTAAGAGTCTCAGTATTTACTAGTATGAATGATTCGTGAATCTTGAAAATATATATATATATATATATATATATATATATATATATATATATATATATATATATATATATATATATATATAATATTTCGTGGACTGGTAATCTCAATTACTTTTCTCAAGTTGTGCCTTTAAAATGGCAATGTGTTTTTGAGGAAACTTATGTTCCCACAAAAATAAATGTTTGCTTCAAAATTGTTAAGCTATGTAATCATATGATTCAGTTTATGCTGGACGATTGAAAAATGTTTGGAATTGGAGCTATAAATATCGCTCTTATTCATCATTGAATAATCACTTGTCTAGTTCATCCGCATATCCAGTTCCTTGAACTTTATCGTGTCTGTTGAATGTCGTAAACCCATCGCTTGTCTTCCTAGCGTAGGAGACGCCTCTTGTTAAGGACAAAGATAACGTTTCGACTATACCCTCGAAATAAATGGGCGTTGAACAGCTTCATTATCACGCAACACGCGACCTTTTCCTGATAGTATACTATTTGATATTTACTGAATTAACTGTGATCCTTTCATACCTTCAAAAATATCTAGGATATTTTAATATGTCAAGGATTGTTCAACTTTTTTTAATGATTATAGCCATTATCGAGAGCCATTTGGTTTTTACCCCAAGTGCAATAACCGTTACGACTTTCATACGCCTCCTCGGGGTACAGGGGCAGAGTTGGTTTACCATATCACGTTAGTTTACATGAGTCAACATCGGCACAACAAATTTTCATTTGAAATGAGTTGAAAATCCATTTTTTTACCAACTGTTGTTGGTAATAAATCAATTAAAAACTAGAAAACGGAGGGATAAAAAAAACACTGAAAATTTTCAAACAATAAACGTGCAAGAAATACATTTTTCCATTTTTATAGTATTCTGTTTGCTAAGATTATCAAGTTTTTGTTTGAATATCGGCATTACTTGAATTTTTTTCAAATGAGAGGTAATAATAAATTCTTTTCTGAAAATCACTGACTGAACAATTCTTTATTCGACTAGTTTCGCCTTTTACGGCATTATCAAGAATGAATACATATTACAAAGACAACCTTCAAATATTTGCAGATCTGTTCGGACTACAGAATACACCTTAAATTCTGTCATAGAGGTGGGGGTTTTCAAATTATCAGAGATTTAACAGCGGGGAGTGGTTTAGGTCTAACTGGTCATTGAGAAGATTGTATTTATCAGATTTTTGAAGTTTATTTATTTCCATGGCTTCCAGGTAGTTCATTTTCATAACTTTGTCACAGTAATGGAGAATATTAGGTTTAAAGCAACGTGAGATCTTATGTCCTGTCGACTCTAAATGTTCCCGAAAAGCAGATTGTCCGTTTTTTACGCGTTCTTTTGGCCTAGTTTCAAAACATCTTTCGATCTGGCCAAATTCTGTCATGATTTCAAAAAGGGTTTCGCGGTCTACCGAATCATATGCTTTCTTGAAGTCAATGAATGTGATCACTGTATTTCTACATTTCCTCATCTGTAATATCATCTTCAAAGTCCAGATCTGTTCAGCACATGATCGGCCTTTTCTGAATCCAGCTTGGTATTCCCCAAATAGTGGATCCGCTTGGTGTTCTACTCTGTTTAGGAGTGCTTTAGAAAGTATTTCGTAAGCAACCAGGAGTAAGGAAATTCCCCTGTAATTATTGATATCCATTTTGTCCCCCTCTTTGTGCAATGGATGTAGCAGCGCGCATTTCCAATCCTCCGGTATCTGTTCCGTTCTCCAGATTTCTGATATTAAATGAAGTTAAAGTCGAACTTAAGTTTTTCTTGGGTGGATTGCAGTTGAAAAGGGTGCTGAAATAATCTGTTAACGTTTTGTAATTATTTTTTGTGATAATTTCCAACGTCTCATCGGATTTTTTGAAGCAAAGACTGATCGCTTGGTATCCTCGCAAGTTTTCTCTGAATGTTTTGTAAAAATCTCTAGTATTATTATTGGTGAAATACTTCTGTATTTCGTGACACCTTTTATTGTCATATATCCGTTTTTCTCTTCTAATTACTTTGGAGGTCTGTTTTTGAGTTATAAGGAGGTTCTCCCAGTTTTCGCCATTTTTATGACCGTTGAATTTTTTCCATGCAGTTATTCTCTTGTCGACTGCTTGGGCGCAAATTACGTTCCACCAGTGGTGTTTCCTGGTGCGAGAAGATTGCTCTAGTGCAGGGGTTCCCAAACTTATATTGTCTACTGCCCACTTAGAGCAAACATTATTTTTTATCGCCCCCATTTATTCACTTACTTTAAAACCACTATAACTTCAAATTAAATTAATTAATTATCGTGAGCAATATTAGCGACGATTAAACATTCTCTTAATATCTTCTCTCAACACAATATCTTAATTAATAGTAATTGATGTTCACAAGTTGTAGTCGAGAGATGAAATTACAAATCGCCCCCAAGCCTCTACACAACGCCCTCATTTTCTGGGTCCCTTACCTCCCCCCTTTTAAGCTTGCATGGCTCACAAGGGGGCGTTATCGCCCACTTTGGGAAAGGCTGCTCTAGTGTTATGGCTTTCTGAATACTTTTTGTAATAATTTCCCAATTCGTCGATTCTTCCTGATTGATTTGTGCAATGATTCTTTCCTTGTAAAGTTTCAGATATTCGGGATCCGACTTAACTTCTTTGGCTGTAAATTTTTTATTTCTATTGTTGAAATTTTGTTTTTATTTGGAACAGATAGTGGTCCGAATCAAAGACGCTTTTGCGAGTTCTGACATTTAAAATTTCCTTTACGTTGTTCTTGGAAATTGGGACTGATCAATTTGATATTCACCCTGCTTGAGACTGGGCGATCCCCAAGTATTTAACTTCTGTGCAGGTTTTTGAAATTGAGTACTCATGATTTTGAGTTCGAAGTTCCTACAGAACGCGATTATCCTTCTTGAACGCGTACCACCATTCTTGTTGGTACGTTTGTGTTCAGTATGGGGACCCGTAGTATCTCTGAATTTCCTTTCCTTTCCTTTCCTAGATGTGCGTTAAAATCTCCTAGCATGATTTTCACGTAGTGTTTTGGTATTTTATTGGTTGTGTCTTCCAATGTTTCCCAAAAATCTTGTACGCTCTCCGGAATGGTTTTGTTGTGGTGATTAATGGGAGCGTGCACGTTGATTAGAGTGTAACTGTTATATATATATATATATATATATATATATATATATATATATATATATATATATATATATATATATATATATATATTATATAGAAAGTGATAGATTTCGTTGTTATTGATAACATTTGTGTAGACACCGCCCTGAGGGTTCTATTCGAAAAATTTTGATATTTGGATTTATTGTATTATCTCTCAGTATTATTTCTCGGTATGTATTGTTTAACATTCGATTTATATTTCCGATTGAAAAACAGATTAGGTTGCGGTCAAATAAATATTCGTTTAATTAAAAATAAATTGTGTAATATTCTGCTGTTATAATCATCATGTTGAAATAATGAACTGAAAAAAGAAGGGAACGACATTCGAAATGGTAAACAGTTCAAGTCAAATGAAACGGATTTGCTTCACGATAATAATCCCCACCTGAATGGAGTTTAATAGAAATTTGTCGTAAACTTTCATATCAAACACAAATTGAGTCAGATATATGTTGTAATCGTAACAACAAACGTTTGAACACGTCTGAGGGGAAATTCTTTCTATAGTTTTGATTTACATATATAACTAATTTCGTATACTTAAAATGAAAAGAATAATTTTCAAAAATTTCTTTTAAAATAAATATTAATCAGTATCGTCGAGGATCTACCAACCAACCTTCTTATACTTCTATTGTCCCAGTTAAATTTATTTCAACTATTACACAAGTTATTTTAATTATACAAATGTTTATTTGACCTCTACCTAATCTATTTATCAATCGGAAATACTCGTATAAATCAAATGGTTGAAAAATATGTTTTTATTAACACTGATAAATATTGAATATCATAGCGGTAAACTATATTTCTCAAAGTAACAAATTTGTAGAATTAATTTTTAAGTTTTTATTCCCAATTTATTTTTGGCAAACAAATACTCTTCTACGGATTTTTGAACATTTTTTGATACATAAATGTACACATTCCATAAAGTTCTTTTTTGACATATTTTCCTTTTAGTACAAGAGCCACCTCTCACCTTAAAAATTTGTTAAATTGTTGCTAACCCAATGTTTCGAACAAAAAACATTCAGCTGACTATATATGAAGGATTATTATACTAATTATCCAGCTGATTCCTGGAATACGAAACAGATTTTATCACGTCAGCTAATACTTAGGCATAACGCAGAAGTTAGGCGGGACCGATGCAAGGCTTCTCCCCACTTACCATGAGCTGATTTTTTTTATTAATTAGACCAGGGTATGAAAAATAGTGAACAATTTTTTAGATGAGTTGTACGTTTTTCAAGTTTTTCAATATAACGCTTCAGTGAAATGAATATTCCTTATGAATACTTAAAAACTAATAACTATATAATCAAATGACTAAAATATATTGAGATAAATATAACACACTTATTTTGTCCATCAAGGTGACAGAGACAGTGGTATTGGTGTAGAGAGGTTAGTAAGAAATCTATCTTTTTTACAAGTATTTGAAGTTCTGGTCCGAGTAAGTCACGTGGCATTCGCAGTTAGGCTGCTCGAATTTACACTACTAAGAATGACATCTTCACGCTTTACAACAACTTCGTTTTCATCAATTAATCTATATATATATATATATATATAAAACACGTGAAATAAAATATTAGTAAGCCGGATAAAAATTAACTACGTGGTTGTTAAAATAATCAAAAATACAGAAATAATGATCATGATAAATGTAACTACGTGGTTGTTAAAATAATCAAAAATACAGAAATAATGATCATGCGTATGTATCGATGGAAACACAGCAACGATACAGATTATTAGAAAAGTGCATAAAATTTTCAGCGTTTATTTCTGTTTTGTTTTATCTTCAAAAAAATTAATGATATAAAATAATATCGAAAGTATATTGAAGTTAACATAAATTCATTGAAAAGTTATATAAAAAAGTAGAAATATAGGAATTGAGGACTTTGAATCGTCGTCCGAACTGTACTGTAGAAAATCATTCTCGTCATCTTGATCCAATTATTGAGTGCGATTGTCTTCTCACCATCTGTAAATGAACATTTCAAGTATCAAGATTAGGCTACAAGAAATATATAAGCTCGAAGAAAGTTTCACCGACAAAAATTCCATCCATGCCATCAATATTTTTGCTGCTATCCATTGGTGACGGATGGAAACTTCATTTCGCTAGATCCATATAAAGACGTATTTCTGTTCTGATTCCTCCCATCCCCAGTCAATGGGAGTCATTGAGAAGGATCTTGAATGTTGGGCATGCCTCCAGAGGTGTGCAAGGTACAAAGTGAGCAGTAAATGCTGACGTAGCTTGGATTCACATGGTGGGAAGATCGACTTGTCGTTAGGGTGTCCCCACTTGAGGATATAGTTTTTGTCATTTGATTGATAATTTTCAATAAACGCAGCCACAAACAAATTTCTCAATCATTATGAAGATCTTGTTTAATTGTCCTATATGCTCGCATATAGCCCTTCGATTTTCACTACAACTGAAAAGGCTTAGTCTTACCTTTCCTTTAAAATGCAGGCTTGAAATCACAATGCAATTTTGGCGATTGCTAAATCGTCTATTACGTTCACATCAGTTTTATTGAAATTTATTATCGTTAAATAAGAGTTTTTTCGTTTGCAAGTGGTGTCATGATAAATCATGTTATTGTTTCCCACCCATGATGGAGTATTTGGCAATATGAAGAAATGAGAGAATACCCAAGCAAGACGAAGTTGTATCAATGATCGATGATTTTCAGGAACGTATAACCGCAAAATACTTTCAACAGGCTCTAAAGTTTCATATAATTTCAGGTTTTTACTGTAAGCACTTAATGCGACTGTTTCTGAATCCGCGAAATTCTCGGAGCTATTTGCGAAATCTTGAGTGAAATCATACTGAGCGGAATCATCTTTGTTCTGAAATATAATACCGATAGAGTCATTTAATGTATCTTCGCCTGTTGGGATATCTACAAACCGATCGTTGAGAATATATCCCGAAATATGTATATGTTTAGTGGGCAGCATAGTAGTAATGTTGCAATATTTTATGAATTTTTTTTCTCAATCTTCAAGATCCCACTCAATGATTTCCCATTGACTGGGGATAGGAGGAAACTGAAGAATAGGAATATTTAAATGGATCTAGGGAGATCAACTCCCCATCCGTCAGCAGTATAACAGATAGCTGCAAAAATATTCGTGGTATGGAATGTCTGTCGGTGACACTTTCTTAGTGATGGAGATACCATCGATAACGAATGAGTTCTGCAAAGCTCTCAATTTCTATATTTCTACTTTTTCATATAACTTTTCTTTCAATTTATGTCAACTTCAATATACTTTCGATATTATTTTATATTCTGAATTTTTATGAAGATAAAACAAAACAAAAATACACACTGAAAAGCTTTATGCACTGTTCAAATAATCTGAATCCTTACTGTTCCAGCTGACGGTGTTTTCTCCACTACATACTCAGCTGATCATTGTTTCTGTATTTTTGATTATATAAACGACCACGTAGTTAATTTTTATCGACTTACTAAAACTTTATTTTACGTGTTTTTACAAGTAAGTAAATAATGCATTAGCCGCTCGCAGCATAGTAGCAATGATACAATATTTTAAATCTTTACTGCGTCAGCTGACGGTCTTTTCACCGCTCAACAGCTGATTATTGTTTTCGTATCATTTAAATATAATGTGAGTAGCTGACGCATATTCCCCCCTTAACATTGCAATTGAGGATTTTTTTCATCTCAGTATAAGTCAACTATTTGTGAAAAAAGTTTCAGCTGGCGTACTATCACTTAATTTTTTTTTTATCAGTTTCGCAACGTACCAATCCCACACCCACCGCGGGTACGTCAGCTGTCCCGTAATTCACTAATAAGTTATTCGAGATCTATTGAAAAAGGTGGCAATCAATTTAAGCAACGCTAACTCACGGACTATTCCATTTCGCATTAAACTATCCGAATAAGTAATGATAACTATTAATTCGAAAGTTGATTCACGAAAAACAATATTTGTATATCACAACGGACTTTTTTGCATTTATAATTGACTTTTATATTATTATATTATGAAAAAATACAGTTTATGCATTTAAAATAAATAATTTCAGTATAATTAAAATATATACATGATCTAGTATATTTATGGTCATTAAAGACCTCCGATTTGAATGTAGTTATCAAATTTCGCAACATCCGACATTTTAAATTCTATTTTATTCATATATTATACGAGATGCATAATTTTTTCTAAAGGTCTTTTAGAATTTTACATTGAATTTCAAGGCTACACTGCTTTCAACTTAGAAAGGAACGTAATCTTAGAATCAATAATTTCTTGATGTTGGAGTTGTTTTTTATCATTTCTTACAACAACTTGATATATTATATATAACGTTGATATTCTTCTGAAAATTAAACGCAAATAAGAAATAAATATACTGATACTGAGATTCATTATTGAATGTTATTCTGGTTTTCATCATTTCAATACGTTGTTGAAATTTCATTTGACTCTATATACCTACCTATACATCTATTATCATATATCATATTTTATAGCTATTTTTCAGAAAAGATTATTTCAATGATCTTTCATTAGATCCAGAAAGACTATGTAGTATTTGAATAAAATTGAGGTTTCAGTTTAATTGTTTGAATAAAGAATGAATTCTCAACTTCAAATTCGTTTATGTATCTACAAAGTAATGTGTTTAGTGTTGTATATATATATATATATATATATATATATATATATATATATATATATATATATATATATATATTGTAGTAATCAACTTCTAGCACTATGCTGTGAAAAATACATGTATAATGTTTAATTTAATTCAATCAAAACATTAAAGAATTAGTCTTCCATCAATGAGATGATAGTATATGCAGCAGAGACTTTTCTCTCAACTTAACCTGATGAAAATTGTAGCTGAAATTGTTGCCTGTCCGAGTAAAAATGAAAGCCATTTGAGTTTTTAAATAAATTAATAATGTGTTTACTTTGGACAATTTCACACTTACATTTTGGTATTATTGGGATATTGTGTTTCATTGAAAGACTGTTTTTACGATTATCTGTATACTTGTAAATTTCTGTCGAATAATGATGAACTTTCCAACATTTCTTGAAAGCATATTATGCAATACGGGATATGTAGAGCCGCAAACTGTTTCCACTGTTTATTCATATATTATGATTGAACTTATTTATGGTATAGAAAAACATATAGGTATATGAACTATAATTCTAGGTATTCCTGGTATTTCACTGAATTTGCTACATTAATTTCAACGATATTTACGAAATGACGTTTGAATGATATAATTTCCATATGTAATTTATGCTAGATGTTTGAAATTTTCGTTGGTTGGGAATAGTCACATTTAACTACTTTTTTCAGTTATAATTGCATGAGTATAAGAAATGCACGCTTTCTCTGATACATAATGAAATAGCAGATAGATTACGTTATTCGACTTTTTAACTTTAAAGTCACATTATTCTGAAGTTGATATATACTTAAACTGTTGCTTTAAGTCTGTTTTTTTTTCAAATTTTTTCTTGTGGTAAAGTTGTTGAACAGGTCAAATTCTTTGTTGAATGAAATTTGTGCATTTATTTTTTTAGCATACTTAGGGAATTCTCAAGAAAATGTTCACTATTCAAGAAACTTATAATCAAGTTTTTGAGTGTTAGCAATTTCGCATAGTTATACTTTGAAATTAAAATAATAGGAATGTGTTGATGTAAGAATTACGAGAAAACAATATGATCACCTTGCTTACTATCAAATATGTTTAAGACAATTTTCTTCAATTGAAATTCATTGAATTTTATTCCAAAGTGTTTACTCAAATGGCATTTATTATAATCCTTATACTTAATACATGTTGTTTGTAAATTAATGTTTCTGTTTTTATGAACTAATTTTGATAACTTGAGTTGTATTTCTCTCAAATTTATCTTGGAATTTATTTTGAAACTAATGAATGAGCGCCTCTGGTATAAAATATAAAGTCAACTCCTTTGACAGTTATCGAATAATATATATTCACTTAGTAGCAGACATGTAAATTTTTTGATGTTTAACATTGAAAATTATTCTCCCAAGTTTTCATGAAACGTTCTAATTGTTTATAACAATTTAAAATTGTGATATTATGAATAGTTGAAGGACAAATGAGATTTCATAGAAACATTTCAAGGATTTAATGTTTATTGAAATTCAAGCACTGAAAAAACCGCACTTACGTGTAAGAGTTATCCATATCACAGCAAAAAACAAACTTCTTTTTGGCGTCATCTTTCCCACATAATAAATTTAAATAGCGAAATCTTCAATTTTATTTAATAAGACATGTTTTCGATTACATTTAAATTTGATTCATACGAAAGTTTTTCTAAAGCAACGTTATTCAGTTATCAGCACATTTTAAGTTATGCAAAATCTCCGTGTGCGTAGCGGAGTATCGCTGTTCTCGACTAAGTACGAAAGCACAATGAGGCTAAAAAAATATTAACCTCTTACTTTGGGTGACTGACTACTGACGACTGACCGTCGCGATGTGCTGTGAACTTGTAATAAACGCAATATGAATAAACGCTTGAAGTTAGAAGGTGAGCATCGGGCAGACCCTCTAGAGAGCTATTATGACAAATCGGATAACGAATAAGTGTTCATAGATTATGGTGAATAAAGCGCCTGCCGAGGTCCCACTTACAATCGGCACAAATATTTCATATTTTACCTACTGACTACTCTGAAATTCGTTCCGTGATGTCTTGGTTAATGTCGAGTACTTATTATTGAAAGGAGTAGCAGATTTAAACGTGAAGGTTGCCTTCAAGTTGAAGGCATTAATTTAATAATTTATGTTGAAGGCTTCAACATAAATTATTCAATTTCGCACAGCGGCACTATTATATTCTATATACATACAGACTTGAAATGATCTTTGGTTTGAACTTGCACTGATTTTTTTAGTTCAATCAATATTCTATAATTTTATATGAGAGTTATATATGTATATATGTATATATATATATATATATATATATATATATATATATATACAGTAGAACCTCCATTTAGCGAACTTCCATTTAGCGAATTCCTCTATTTAACGAATTTTTTTCTGGAACATTGAACTTGAAAAAAAAATACGTGAAAAATAACTTCCATATAGCGAAGCAAAACCTCTATTTAACGAAGTCACACAACGTACTTGAAACGTGTTTGAAACAATAAATGCGAGTCATTTTTTGAAAAAAACGAAAGTGCTTCGAAAGTTCAGCAGAAAATAACAGACTACTTTTCAGCATAAAAACGATTTATCTAATTGTGCACAAGCATCATTATTTATGCTTTTTTCATTCCCATCTCATCATTATGTAAGTTTTTTTTATGAAAGATTTACCGGCAAATAGCAATTCATTAAATGCGTGTGTTGATTTTAATGCAATAAATCACGTTTAAATAAATTATTCAAGCAAATAATGTATTTTATTTACTAACTTCCATTTTACGAAATCCTCTATTTAACGAAGTTTTAGTATTTAGCGATAAATGGAGGTTCTATATATATATATATATATATATATATATATATATATATATATATTAAAATGAAAATTATCGGCATATTCCGCAGATTGGTAGCAACCGTTGACACGTGTTTCGATCTTATTGGATCTCCTCAGAACGGCGTAGCCAACTTCTAGTTGTACGAACCTGGAGGTGGTACACAAAAAGAAAAAGGGAGGATATCCAATTAGATCGAAAGACGTGTCAGCGGATGCTACCAATCTGCGGGATATGCCGATAATTTTCATTTTAATTTAAATTTTCTTCCGCATCAAATATTATTTACATATTTTTCAACGTCTTAGAGCATCCTTGAAGGATAAATAGTCACCTCACTAGCAAAGCAGTTTTCAAATCTCCCAATCCGGAGAGAACAAACGCGGTAGCCTGAAATGTTGTTACTTTCTTCAGAGGTTGTTTTTGTTTCTTGGTTTTTCATTTTGTGTTTCCACCTCCAGGTTCTTACAACTAAAACTTGGCTACGCCGTTCTGAGGAGATCCAATGAGATCGAAACACGTGCCAACGGCTGCTACCAATCTGCGGGATATGCTGATAATTTTCATTTTAATTTAAATTTTGTTTCGCATCAAATATTATTTACATATTTTTCAACGTCTTAGAGCATCCTTGAAGGATAAATAGTCACCTCACTAGCAAAGCAGTTTTCAAATCTCCCAATCCGGAGAGAACAAACGCAGTAGCCTGAAATGTTGTTACTTTCTTCAGAGGTTGTTTTTGTTTCTTGGTTTTTCATTTTGTGTTTCCACCTCCAGGTTCTTACAACTAGAACTTGGCTACGCCGTTCTGAGGAGATCCAATGAGATCGAAACACGTGCCAACGGCTGCTACCAATCTGCGGGATATGCTGATAATTTTCATTTTAATTTAAATTTTGTTTCGCATCAAATATTATTTACATATTTTTCAACGTCTTAGAGCATCCTCGAAGGATAAATAGTCACCTCACTAGCAAAGCAGTTTTCAAATCTCCCAATCCGGAGAGAACAAACGCGGTAGCCTGAAATGTTGTTACTTTCTTCAGAGGTTGTTTTTGTTTCTTGGTTTTTCATTTTGTGTTTCCACCTCCAGGTTCTTACAACTAGAACTTGGCTACGCCGTTCTGAGGAGATCCAATGAGATCGAAACACGTGCCAACGGTTGCTACCAATCTGCGAGATATGCCGATAATTTTCATTTTAATTTAAATTTTGTTTCGCATCAAATATTATTTACATATTTTTCAACGTCTTAGAGCACCCTTGAAGGATAAATAGTCACCTCACTGGTAAAGCAGTTTTCAAATCTCCCAATCCGGAGAGAACAAACGCGGTAGCCTGAAATGTTGTTACTTTCTTCAGAGGTTGTTTTTGTTTCTTGGTTTTTCATTTTGTGTTTCCATCTCCAGGTTCTTACAACTAGAACTTGGCTACGCCGTTCTGAGGAGATCCAATGAAATCGAAACACGTGCCAACGGTTGGTACCAATCTGCGAGATATGCCGATAATTTTCATTTTAATTTAAATTTTGTTTCGCATCGAATATTATTTACATATTTTTCAACTTCTTAGAGCACCCTTGAAGGATAAATAGTCACCTCACTGGTAAAGCAGTTTTCAAATCTCCCAATCCGGAGAGAACAAACGCGGTAGCCTGAAATGTTGTTACTTTCTTCAGAGGTTGTTTTTGTTTCTTGGTTTTTCATTTTATGTTTCCACCTCCAGGTTCTTACAACTAGAACTTGGCTACGCCGTTCTGAGGAGATCCAATGAGATCGAAACACGTGCCAACGGCTGCTACCAATCTGCGGGATATGCTGATAATTTTCATTTTAATTTAAATTTTCTTCACAACTGCATCAACTATATATATATATATATATATATATATATATATATATATATATATATATATATATATATATATAAACAGAGATATTATTATGAGTTATTGGCAAAATACGAAGCCCACTATGAATGAATTTTAACCAATTTGTTAACCTGGTCTATATTTCGATTACGATTACAATCTTCATCAGGACTCTATAAAATAACAGATGTTAAGAAATATCATGATAAATAATTCTTACATCTTACGGCTAACTAGGTTAAATGTTGACCAACACCATAAGCAGGAGTCTGTGTACTTATATATACAATACAATATTAAGTATATATGATATTATACAGGAAACTGGATATTAATACTAATATTAATACTAAGATATAAAAATATAAAAATCATGAAAAACTAACCAATACCGATAGAAACGATAGACTAGAGCTAACCGGATCACAGAAAAATGTCACCGACAAAGCACAGAAGGTAAAAGAGTAAACCACTGTAGAAACAAATGTCATACCGAGCACTTAACACAAAAATTCTATCAAAATTTATAGGTATCCTTTATATTGCGTTAATTCTTCGGCATTTACAATATATACTGTTTCAATTTGTTGTTTTTTTAACGAAAGACAACTGCAAATTTTGGAAAACGAAAACATGCCCAGTATATTAAAAGTCAACTATGATACACAAATCAAAACTTAATGAAGCTAAGAGACTGGTTGAGTATAGAAAAACTGCAGTTGGTATTTCTTTCTGTTGATATGATATTATTGGTCGGTCGTAATTGTGAAATACACAGCCATGAAACGAGAACAAAGACTTTCATAATTAAAACAATGGAACTGAAACTTATAATCCAATCTCAAGTTTGGGTATTTCACGCACTATATGCTGATTAGAAATTCTTCCCTAGTAGTGTTCTAGAAAAATTGAATCATCCAAAAACAGTGATCAATAATGAGAATATTGAATAGTGAAATGTATGTATATATTCTTTTTTATAATGCTTTTAATGTGCTAATCAAACTCTCACTCATTCGAATTTTAAATTTGATTATCTAGAAATTTAATGCATATCATCAAGTTCTTTCAAATGCCATTCATTTTAGTTATGGAATAATTAATACGAAAGGAAAAGTAACATCGACTTTGACTTCCACTGGAACCTCCCAACGAAAAGCTATAGCTACGCCACTGGTCCGTTTTCAATTGATCGCACATGGTTATAAACAGTATTATACAAAGCTCCAAAGTCCACTTCTGGTTTCTGTGAACGAATCAAGTGACACGGCCGACTTTTAGAGTCGGTCGTGCAAGTGGTAAAACTGAATAACCATTCGATGAGTCACAGACGGCAGAGGCAGACCATTTCTTATAGTATTCAAGCCGGCGATTTTAGCATTCGTACGTTACGATATCTATATTTGTTAGGTCATACTTGAGCCGCACGTATTAGTTTTGCAATTACGCCATGAATGCTTTGTGGCCAAAGTATCCAATACTTTTACTTTCGACATTCATTTCCCTTCGATTCATTGTGTTGTCTAAAGATGGCTCGTGATTCGAAGTAAATAATGTGGTTGTTCAAGGCAAAAACAACATGGGACATTATTCATCTGTTATTTGTATGCGTCACCTACGAATTCATTATCAGTTGCATTGATTAGTTCGTTGTACCCGAGCTCATTGAATTCCAATTAATGAAAAAAGTGGGGATTTCCTCCATATCTCGTATCATTCTTATAACTGAAAATTGAAGCAGTTATAATGAAATAATAATTTCATTGTAGGTATGCAATAATTGAAAAAACATTCTGATATATTATATCATTTGATTATCGGTGATTGAAATTTGTGTAGAACACTGTCATGAAGTAGCCTTTCAACAAAATGAGAATTAAGAAATGAAGAATGGATAAATCGTGATAAATGACACAAAGGTTTCCCTTATTACTTGGTGAAGAAACATTATGTTAAATAATAGTAAATTGACTTTAAAACACTTGGCTTACTAGAGTTGTTAATATATTCACTGAAATTTAGTAAAGTGTTTTAATTGTAATGTACTATTATTTAAAATCTTAAAACTCTTTGTCTTGGAATTGTAAATATTATACAAAAACTCAATAATTTCATAAACACTAAATGAATCATGATTTGAATCGTCTAAACTGAATACAGCTCTATTTATTGAAACTATTGATCTAAATTTATTGAAACATTAATAACGCTTATACTCTGAACATTACGTCTTCGAAAAGATCTATATGGAGAGAACGACATACATTATTTATTCTGAAGGAATAATTTATTAGATTAGTAATATCAACCGATTAACTACATTTTGGAATTTCATACCTAATATTAAGAAATTATTTGATATTCATTTCTGCAAGCTTTGATAGACCAAGCATGTCAGTCTGTATAAACCATCAAAGAGATTATTTTTTAAAGATATTAAGATTAAATTTGTGTATATGACTTCAGTTAAAAAATTTGATCCGTTTTTTTTTTGAGCCACTATGACGCTGCAGGTTGGTTATATACTATCGAAAGTTGTTCATATAATAGTCTAGTATCCCATTGCTCGATTCTGCAGGTATCTGCTCTTTCGATGAAACTCAGTAAAGTAACCGGGATGGGTTGCATATCAAAAATTATCCACAATTACCTATAATTAGCGGCTAAATTACCTGTAATTAATTTGTTTATGTAAATTGTAGGTATATGTTCTTCAAATAAATTTTACGTCATTTTGAAGGAAATTACGTAGAGAATGAAAAAAATTGGGATTTATATTCAATATTAACAACACTGTATGTTCATATAGTTCTATGATCTATGCTCACTAAATAAAGTCAGCCATTGCAAGTCAATCGTTTTATGCGTATCATCTTAACAGGTTATGTGCCCAGGTTTCCCGTAGTGACTAGTTACGATTAAGGCAAAGGCAATGGCGTCAAATAATTATATTGCAAGTGTTCCGAAGTTGTTAGGACGTGAAAATTATGATGAATGGTCATTTGTGGTTAGTAATTTCCTCATCATAGATAATCTAGGAAAATGTCTAGATGGCACCGAAACTGACGAAACCAAGAATGCAACAGCAAAAGATTTTATGTTCACATCCGCGACGCGAAAACGACGAAAGAATTATGTTACAAATTAAAGGCTTTATTTGATAATTCTGGGTTTACGCGACGGATAAGTTTGCTTCGGCGTTTGATCTCATTAAGATTGGATGATTATGATTCTATGAACTTGTATGTGAGTCAATTGATGGAAACAGCGCAAAGGTTAAGAAGCACCAGCTTTGGTATTAATGAAGAATGTCTAGGCTCATTATTGTTGTTTGGATTACCAGAGAAATATAGTCCAACGATCATGGCTATTGAACACTCAGGTATTACAATAACGACAGACGCCATTAAGTCGAAACTATTGGATGTAAAACCTGGTATGGGAATGTAAAGTAACTCCAAGAGTTGCGCATTAATAAGCAAGTCTTTTGACAGGAGAGTAGATGGCGCGCGCAAGATCAAGCAAAAGAAATTTCTCGCAAATGTCTTATATAAACAGGAATATCTGTTGTGTTTTAAGTTGTGCTTTTTTTGGTTATACCTGTAGAGGTAGAAATAATACCTAACTTTTATCATCTCATAATTGTGTAAAAACAAAAATCCGCGTTTTAGTTGTTGTGCTATTATGTGATGTATAGCGTGTAGAAAGTGCTACTGTGTTTTTTTCAGCTACAGACTAAGGAATATCTTTGAAATTTGTATGTAAATAGCTACCGATTACTGATGTTTTGACTGAGTAGTTCAGACATTAACAAAAGCGTTATTTGCTAGAATTGTTCCTTTTTTGTGATTAGTAGAGTTACTTACCCTTTGTTAGATTTAGTAGTTGTTTAGAACTAATCTCTTATAGGTCTTGTTCTTGATATTAGCACAAAAATTAACATGCCAAGTCATTGCTGTGTGCTTGGATGCAAGTCGAACACAAAAGTTACCTCGAGGCCGGCGAACCATCAGTTTCTGTATTTCGTTTTCCATATGATGGAAATCTAATGAATCAATGGCTAAAAAATATTCCTAGGGCATTATGGACCCCCACAAAATATTCTGTAGTTTGTGCCAAACATTTTCCAGAGGGAGCACTTACTAGAGAAGGTATTCATCGTTTGCTAGATTGATCAACAGAAGGCAAGAAGGCTAGATGGATAAAGTTAAACTCAATTTAAATGCAGTGCCAAGTATTTTTCTATATTTATCCCTACTTATCAAAAACAGTACACTCTCAAAGAGAATATCCAGCTGAAAGAACCAGCATTGAAGGAACGTTGTGAGAAATTGAATGAAGTCTTTGAAAACTCAGATTCAATTTGTAATTTTGTTGATTTAACATCCAATTATAAATAAAGATTTTAATATGTAAATTGTGGAATATAAAAACGTTTGAAACTAACAGCATTTTTTTTACACTCTAGTTTTTCCATCCAACGTAACTGAATGTTCACAAATAAACAGTATACAAATTATTAATCAGATTTTAGTATATTCATATATGCATGTAAATGTTTTTATCAATGAAAATAAACTGTCTCCTAATGATTTAAAATGGATTTTACAACTGAAATTAACTAGATAGTCTCAACTGGAAATTTTGCTTGCTCGTTGCAAATATGATATCAGAATCATTCTATCCTCCAAATTATTGTACATATCTCAATAAAGGTTTGAAGGAGTTGACGCATTAAACTTACTCTCACCTGAGAATGAAAAATAATGAAATTATAGCATATTGTCAATTCTAATTGATAAAGTGAACTTGTTAGTGTACATACTAAAAAAAAATATTTGAATAGCTATAACTCAGACATAGTTCTTCTTAGAAAAAAAGTGTATTATTGATTTCTATAGATAATTGTATGATCTACAACTTTTGTTGAAACTATTTTTTTATACAAAGTACCGTTTCGCTGAAAATTTCTCTGAAAAGGTAATTATTAACATGTAGTAGACCGATGTTCGAAGATCGATCGGTCTACCGGATTGCAAGAAGCGAGCGAAATGTTATCATTGTAATAAAATTGGTCATTACAAAAACAGATGACCAGACTCGAAGAAAACGTCAAACGTTTTTAGTGTTGTATTTCTCAGTAAGAATTTCTCAAAAAATAAATGGTACATCGATTATGGAACGAGTGCTCATATAGTGGTAAATAATAACTATTTGGAGAACACTCGAAATACGGTTGAGATTTAGAATATCACTGTGGCTAATAATTCAAAAATTCCAGTGGAATGTATGGGAGAAGTACAACTTAAAACTAAAGTAAGTAACAAAGACAAATTTATTTAGTAAACACCTTCCCATCCTCCCACTCACGTGTTTACTCACGTTCGTGCAGTTTGAAAGACGACAACCCGTGCGTCGATGACTGGCTTGCGAACAAAAGAGTAATTAGATATAGTCGGAATTGCATCGCGAAGTGTAGACCATATATATATATATATATATATATATATATATATATATATATATATATATATATATATATATATATATATATATATATATATATATATATATATATATATATATATATATATATATATTCGGAAAGCAATTATTGGGTTTTTTGGTTCTCCAAATCGTTTATTGAAAATCTTCACCACATTACGTTTCGGTCCATTTTTTAGGCCTTCTTCAAATTAAGTTTATCAATATATTGTCATCACTAAAAAGAAAAAAGGAAAATGACAGGCATGTATGCAACATTACGCGATCAAAACTTAGCACGCAAACAAAAACAATACTTATTACTACAATATGAAACAATATTCAAATGAAGAAAGGTTTCCAATAATTATTACACATAAATAAAAAATTATGTTATTTTTCAATCGATACGGTTTCGTTCGCATTCGGACAGAGACTAATTTTCGTTTCACTACATCTGTTCCTCCGGTGTCACTATGCCATAGGATGTTGTTATATATTTGACCAAGTCCTTTTATATCTATCTTGTCATTAATGGCATCCGGGTTTTTTTTTAAATATAATTTCATGATATTCTCGTTTTCTCTTGTTATATTCGGATTTTAGGATTTTTGTTTTGGTGAAGTCAAATCTATGCTTCAATGCTTGTTCGTGTTTTTTAATGCAGTGATGTTCTTGTGATCATACTTGTGACCATTTAGCCTGTTTTGTAGGTGTTGGCTAGTCTGTCCAATGTTCACTCCTGAGCAGCCTTGACAAAGTATCTGATATACAGTGTATGTCTTTTTGTTGTCTAGTATGATGCTCTTAAGTTTACTAAAGACACATTGTAGCAAATTATGTCCTTTATGACATAATGTTATGTTGTGTTTTTTGAAAAATTTATCTAGGTTTTCCGTAGATTCCGAATATATGCCAAAGGTAGAAATTGGTTATCAGTTGTATTTTTAGTTTCATTAGTTTCGTTATTCATTTGATGTGTTAGGTTTTTTTACGTCTTTGTTCAAAAATTGCATGTACTAGTTTTTTAGGGTATGAGTTACGAAATAAAACTTGTTCAGCCTTATTAATTGCCTCATGTAAGTAGCTTGGGTCGCTAAGCTTTATTGCCCGGTCTGCTAAACCAATTATATATCCGCCTTTTTTTGTGAAATGTGATGTTGTGAATTAAAATTGAGGTATCGTCCCGACCACGTTAATTTTGTATACCATCTTGTTTCTAGGTTGTTGTTGTTGTGGAAAATCGTCATGTCAAGGAAATTTAGGTGTTTGATTTTTGTTTTCACATTCTGTTGTAAATTTTAGCTTCTCGTGGTAACTGTTAAATTGTTCCAATATATATTCAGTTTTATTTTTTGGGACTGCTGTTATGCAATCATCAAAATAACGGTAGAAGAATGGCACTTGAAAATTTAATTTTGGGATTACCTTATTTTCCAGATCTTCCATCACTATTTGCCCAACGATGCTTGATATTGACGTTCCCATTAAATTTGTTTATAACAGGTCTTTTCATACATCAAATAAGTTGATGTAAGAGTGAGTTTGATAGCTGTTAAAAACTCATTTAGTGGGATATCGGTGTATTTTTTTATATCATCCCACTTTTTCTCTATGTTTATCTACTATGCATAGCAGTCTCAATTGGAACGTTTGTATATAACGCTATCACATCTAATGATACTAAGATGTATTCATCAGGAACATGGGAGTTTTTAAATTTTTCTTTGAACGTCCATGAATATTTTATTAGTACTCATTTTGGTATGCTATGTTTGACAAAATATTTTTTAGATACTTAGATAGGTTATTAAACGGTGATTGTATACATGACACAATAAGTCGTAGTGAGATTCCTTTAAAGTTTAATTTCTTCGTATGTGTCTTTATCGTGAAAGAGGTTTCTTATTTTATTATCATATTGAATGGAAGTCATAATGACAGTTTCATTGGTTTTATCGGATTGTAATATTTTTAGTTACCACTTCATTTTTCACCCATATATTTACAACATGGCCGAAAATCACAGTCGCAATGATTTCAAATATGTAGTCACAGGTGTGATTCGTGGTTTCCAAATCACAGTGATTAAATCACTTTGAAGTGAAATATCGCTCATCTCTAGAAACTACCATCCGTGGGATTACGCTCGAAAACCTCTTAGGCCTTTCTAGACAAAGACGGCAACGATACCTGTACGTGTTTCAAGAGTCGAAATACTCAAAACAATGTGACTTTACTAGGCGGTCGATCGTCGCGACTTTGACCCGGTCTATTGGCGACCGATCATGGGTTCACGTTGATGACCGTTGACGCGTTGTTGACTTTACAACGGTCGATCGATTCTTGCTACGTTTGACCCGGTCTATTGGCGACCGATCATGGGTTCAAACATTTCGATGTCGAAACTCTGAATTGTCTGTAGACGACTTACGTATCTGGCAGGGTGTTGTATTCGGTAGGGCAGTTTCCACGTTGCGATTTGTTAAGACTCGGCCCTCAATTTGGGGATTCTGATATAGTAAATGTTGTTGGGCATTGTTGTAGTTCCGAAAGTGTGAAAACGATGACTGTTGCTGGTTACTCTATTGCTGATTACTACTGCCGCCCGAATCGAACACACGGAGTGTCAATGATATGTTGAAAATGGAGTGACATTGAGCAAGTTGTCCGTATGAATGTTCTCCAGTGATGCAATTTGAAGTGAGTGGACTTATTGTGTTGGCCAACTGCACCCGGATAGGCATCATAAGTATTTACCGATTGTTACTCAATGAGATTAGAGAATTTTCGAAGGACCGTTTGAATTTAATTATACATTTAAATGCTGGAAAATGAGTTCTTTCACCTACCTGGCTAGGCCTGAAATTGCTCTTCGACACGAGACTTGGAGCACTTGTTGAGATCTTTCGAATATATATTCCACAAATGCACCAACGAGATTTTGAGTTATGAATTATACGAAATGGATGTCAATAATAATAAGAGCAATAATAACACAATAATAATGATGAACTGAGCCGTACGACGATTAATGAGCGAATCTCGCATTTGGTGTTACCTTCGTCCCGGTGTGATTCCACTCATTTCCAGCACATTTATTACTTTTAACAATAAATAAAAAAAGAATGAAAATGAAAAAACAACAAGCCGCTCAAGCAAATATCTATATAATAATTGTTACCGAATAAAATGAAAATGCAAATAAAGAAAAACTAATTCACAGGAAATATATATAGGGTGTAGCAGCAACACCGATCGTGCAGTTGAAATTTTGAGGCATTCATCGACAGATTGTCATTTGCTCTGGAATATTGTTCCAAATTAGTTGATATTATATTTTTATGTGGCGATTTTGACGTAGATTATCTGAAGGTCGAATTTTTTAACCGTAAGTTATTCATTGATGTATTATCCTGTTTCTGATTGAAAGTTTCATCCCAGGACCCAACTAGGGTGTTCACTGATCATACATCCATTTTCAAGGTGGATTATATTCTGACTTATATTGATCCATCTAATCTTAATGTACAAGTTTTTGAACCTCTCAACAGTGACCAGCTATATTATTGTGGTGTTGTACTGGGCTCACTATGGATGCCCAGAGTGTGATCGAATCGGCTAAAAATATGAACCTATCAAATATTGATAACTTTGTTTTTCAAATTGTGGTTTCATTGCAGCCTACGGAAATAAGGATATTGACAAATAAGTGTGAAGAGTCAGAAATCCTACAATGTTTATAAACAGGCCAAGCTGCCCTATTGTTTAAAGATCAAAAACACCAAACTGACGTTTCATAGTAAGCTCATCAACAAGTCAGACAATAAGAACCCAACTGTGTGGTCTTTGGTGAATACATTGATTGGACGAGGAAGAAGAGAGAAATGTATATAACCGAATGTTGATGCAGTTCTCCGTAGCGATGATGACGAGGTGGCAAGTTTTTTTGCCGATTATTTTTCAACAGTAACTGAACCTCACCTTTGCATATTACTATCAAAACTCCATATCGTCTTTTTGTACTACTTCATGTTTCTTGAATACAACATTCATTTTTCATCCTGTGTTGGAGTGTGAAGTAGATGATGTAATAAAATTGTTTAGGGAAAATAAGAGCATCGGGGCAGATTGAATTTCCGCGAGGACTCTGCAGTTAATCAGTTCGGAAATTTCCTAATACTTTTCTCACTGTATAAATTTGTCCATAAGTTGTGGCGTGGTTCCTACTATAAAGTAAATATATGGACAATATCCTGAATTATAGACCGATTTCTATATCAAGAATATTTTCAAAAGTCTTTGAGAGAATCGTGTTCGAAAAATGATGAAATACCTTGACAAATCCAATGTCCTGTGCAATAATCAGCATTGATCAGTTACAGGGCTATTCTTCGACCTCTCTCCAGCGTTCAATAGTTTATCCTTCATAAGTGCTACAGTGTTAATTTTTTTTTGACTTGTCCTGTACATTTACTGTCTGAAGGGATCAATAAATATTATTATTCAATATACGGCCTTTGATAGATCATCTTCAGAAGAAGTTTCAGGAAATACCAATTCCTCAAATGCTCTGATTCTACGAACAGATAGTTCCATTGAAAGGCAAATCGAGCATGAAACAGTATATACTATTCAGGCCACATAACGTGCAATATAATTGTTTGCTGTTTGCGAGACAAGGGCATTATGTATGATTTTTGTCATATATTTAGAGGAAATTCGACCAATATTAGGAGAACCTGATTTGGAAGCTAATTCCAATGTAGGGTTCAAATTAGCGCAGTCAATTCCTGATAGACTGAACCATTTATAATATTTTGATAAGTTTTCTTCACTTCCTCTGATAACAACATTAAAAAAAATGTTCTGCTTAAGACCTGGCAGAATCAATAATATAGTAGTGAACCTTATGTCAACTTTTGCATCGGCAGAACCGAACGGCACTTGTAGAAGGTATGACAAGAACACGAAAACAACTGTATTTGTATGTATATATATATATATATATATATATATATATATATATATATATATATATATATATATATATATATATATGTATATATATATATATATATATATATATATATATATATATATATATATATATATATTATTTATAAGATTTATTCATTGAAACTACAAATTTGTACTATAACCCCCAATGTGAGGTTTATATGAAATTGCTTAAAGTGATAACTTCTGTGTTCTTAATTGAATCTTATGTAGATTTAAAGTGATCTGAATATACAACTATTCTTTCATATTTCAAGATTATCAGTTTGAACTCCAAGAAGAAAGTAATACAAACGGTAGAAATGTAATCACAATAATTGAAAACGATCTTGTTATCAATGGTTACTTGGCAGTTTCAGATGAATGCCAATTAATTTTAATTTATTTATTCAGTAATTTTTGAAATATTTGCTGTATGTTAGGTCGAAGTGTGATTTTTAATTGTTATTTTCAACAGTACCTTCATTTTTTCAGTTGAAAGAAGTTGTTAACACTTGGAATGATGTTAATGAGTTGCCTTTGGATTTGGCTCTCAGAACTAAAAATGATAGTTTGGCGAATAGTTTATTACAACATCATGCAGATGTCAATATGAGAGATAAAGATGGCGAAGTGCTTCTTCACAAGGCTATTAGAAGAGGAGATGCCTACTCTACACTTTTTCTTTTGGATAACATGTGTGATACTTCTCTTATATCGCCGTAAGTTTGGTCAAATTTCCATCAATAGCATAAAAAGATTTGAAATTACAGATTTCCATTTCATAAAAGTTAAATCTCATGAATTTGTTTATTGAATCTCAAATTCAAAATTAATCATACGTCAACTATTTTTTGTGTTTCTACTTAAAATTTCAAATAGTTACATATTTTCTCATATAGAATATTGAAAACTTCAATTCTGCTCATAAATTCAATTATAAACTTTGAAACATTAATGCTATAATCACTGTTTTTTTTTCTAGGAAAGGTAAAGACACACCTCTACACTTATTACCTAGTTCTAAACACTTAGACCAAATCGATGTTATAACTAAGAAGATACTAAAATCTGGAGTTAACATTAATGCCCAAAATAGTCGAGGGTTGTAAGTCTTACTTCATAATATCTGAACAACAGTACACACCTATTTGTATTTTGTAGCACTGCACTTCATGTGGCAATTCAATCGGATAACAAGCATATATTCAAAACCTTACTGGAGCAACCTGGAATCAATTTAAATCTGAAAACTCATGAGGAGCATACCCCATTGTATTATGCGCTTCTACGCTACGAAGATACGCATGATGAATCAGATGACTCATACGCTTATTTACTCATAAAAATGAATGTGGTAACTAATCCAATTTATTCGAAACAAAAAAATGACAGCTTGCTTCAAGTGATAATGTCTTTGGGACTGGAAAACGCGTCTATGTTCTTGATTTCATATGTAGAAAATTTGGATCATGTTAATGAAGAGGGCTATTCCGTTCTCCATAGTGCATGTTTTGGTAACTTAGGAACTTTGTCCTTGAAACTTCTGGAGGGGGGAGCGAATCCTAACCTCCAAACGTACGAGGAAAGACAAACACCTTTACACTTGTGTGTTTTAAAGAAATCTGTGGATTGTTTAGAATCGTTCAACACTTTTAATACTAATATTGAAAAGTGTGAATATATAGAAAGTGAGATAAAATTAATTCCAGTTGATTTTAATCTGAGAGATTCTAAGGGTGACACTCCCTTAATGGTTGCTGTCAATAAGGGCTTCATTGATTTGATTCCAGCGTTAATAAGAGGAAAAGCTGATGTCAATGTTAGGAATAATGATGATTTTACTCTGCTACACCAAGCAATTATGAAGGAGGACGGAAATACAGCTATATTTCTGTTAGAGAATGGAGCTGATGTGAATGCCGTGTAAGGACATTATATATTTTTAGTAATATTCTATATATATATATATATATATATATATATATATATATATATATATATATATATATATATATATATATATATATATATATATATATATATATATATATATTATTTATTTGTTGCTAATTTACAATCTACTCAATAGTAATAAGTAAATATATTAAGCGAAATTTAATTCGACACAGTTTCCATCCAGTGATAGATAACTAATTATTTTATATAAGTAGGTCTTCTGGCCATGTCCTCTTGAGTCTTCTTGTGTATATGTTGCTGAAAAGTCCATCGATGAGTGGGTTGTCGTGATCATTGATGCGAATCTTATATTTGGAAGCATATAATTTGTTAACGTCGCTTGGATAAGAAATATTAAGATCATTGTGGATTGTCTGATTTTTGACATACCATGGGGCGTTAGCTATCATTCTTAATGTTTTTGATTGAAATGTCTGGAGGATGTTGGTGTTTGATTGAGTGAGGTTGGATTTCCTATTCAGCAGCCAATACATTTGTTTGACCCTGAGGTTCAATTGCTTTTTTTTAGCCTGGATGTGGGCTTTCCAAGTCAATTTTGCGTCCATGTGAAGACCTAGATATTTAACTTCTGATTTTACCGGAATGGGAAGATCGTTGAGTGTTACTGGAGGACAGGTGTTCTTTTGTAGAGTGAAAGATATGTGTGAAGATTTGTTATTATTCATTTTGATCTTCCACTTTACCAGCCAATTCTGCAATAAGTTGAGGTGATGTTGTAGTTTGTCCGATGCTGTAGTTGGATCAGTATCTGAGGCCATTATTGCTGTGTCATCTGCAAATGTGGCTAAAAGAGTATGATCACTTTGTGGAATGTCTGAAGTGAATATAAAGTACAGAATGGGGCTTAGTACACTTTCCTGCGGCACACCAGCTTGAATAATATGATAATCAGAAAGTGAGTTTTCCACTTTCACTTGGAAATACCTATCGCTTAGGTAGGATTTCAAGAGAAGTAATATCTGATATGTGTTATGCTTCTTGATTTTGTATAACAGTCAGAGATGCCACACTCTATCAAATGCTTGTTCTACATCAAGGAATACAGACGAGCATGTTTTCTATACTTTCTCTTATTTCATTCATAACACGATGACATTGGTGTATTGTGGAGTGACTCTGTCTGAACCCAAATTGATGATTCGGAATCAAACCTTTCAGTATACCTGCACTCTCCATCCTGTTCAATAGTAGTCTCTTAAATAATTTCGAAAGAGTTGGTAATAGGCTTATTAGGCGATATGATGTAACCTCTGTGGGGTTCTTTTCAGTCTTCTGAACCATAATAATGTGAGCATGCTTCCATTGAATGGGGAAAAAACATAACCTCAACATTATATTGTAAATAGTCGTCAAAATGACTACTGCTTTCCTTGGTAGATGCTTCAATATCTCAGTTGTTATTAAATCATAACCTGGTGCCTTATGCGTGTTGAGCAGTTTAATTTCTTCACTTATTTCACAGGGCGTAAAAAGTTCCAGTGGAGGTGATAATTGACATGGGACGTTAACATAATCCAACACTTCATCAGGTTTTTAAAATTTTTTTGCTGCCTTCCACAGTGAATGATCTTCAGCTGTAAGATTGAGCAAATAGTAACTAAATGTTTCATTCTTTGTTTGATTTAGTGCATTGTGTAGTTGATGATTCAGTCTGTTCATTATTGTTTTATCTGATGGGTTCCTGGCGTTTTGCCATATTCGACGAGGTCTTCGTTTTTCTCTTATTAACGTTTTGATATGTAAAGGGATATTTTGATTGTCAGGTATTGCTTTTCTATTGAATGGTATTGCCTCCCATGCTGCTGATTGAATCAATAATGTTATATATTGAACTGTGTCATCCATTTCAGAAGTTTCCTTCAATCTTCTACTGAGGTCAATTGGTTCATTGACAATGTATTGAAATTTTTCCCAATCTGTACTTTTATTACATAGTCTGGCTTCAGGGTGTTCGATATATAACACTTGTAACTCAAAGCTATTTTAATGGCGCTGTGGTCCGAGATTAGGTATAGATTAGGTTCTATTGTGTTATGTAGATCTGATATTCCTTTTGTTCCTGCAAAGACAATTAGGTCTTGAATTTTGTTTGAATCTGATGGCCAGTAAGTACGTTCTCTAGTTGATAGAGGCTTCATGTTATTCTGTCGTATGACACTAAATAAATTTCGACGTTTTGTGATTGTTATTCTTGATCCCCGTGTTTTACATTCCAATCTGCAGCAACTAGAAAGTGTGAACTGAGATTAAAAATGAAAGAACTGACATTATACATCTTAATTCTATTTAAAATAACACTCAGAAAATAAATACACAACAATCACCAAACATCACATCTCAAAACTAATTTTTTCCAGATCTACCTTCAATTTCACACACATAAACCAATTAATATACATATTCTGGATGAGTATAAAACGCAACTATATGTAATATATATATATATATATATATATATATATATATATATATATATATATATATATATATATATATATATATATATATAAATATATAAATCACACTTATATTAGAATCACCTGGCTTACCATGAGTTTTTCAGAGGTTTCTTCATGGTGAAGAAAACTGAAACTTCCGAAGCGAATGCTAAGCCAGAAATATTCCTCTGATACTAAAAATCAATATGTGAAAATACAAAAAAACTAATTTGATTTCTCTAAAAAATAAGTTTGACACTTTGATATCTATAGTAATTCATAAAATTCAATATATATATATATATATATATATATATATATATATATATATATATATATATATATATATATATATATATAACTATAAAAATAGCATATTTAATAAAGGACTGCAGAATCAGAATCTCCACTTCAGTTGGCCATCCACTGTCGTCTACCTGATGTCGTTGATGCACTGTGTAGCAAAGGAGTGGATATGTCAGGAAAAGACACTCATGGGAACTGTCCTCTATGGGCTGCCTTGGATTCCGAACTATATGATATAGCCAGCATTCTAGTTAGACATGGCGCAGACACTGACTGTTGGTGCGAAGGTCCTGATGGGTGTCAGCAAACGCTTTTACATCGGTAAGTATGTTCACTGTTACGGTTTATTTGATTAAGATATTTTATTTGCACTAGCCTATATTGAATTAATTGTCATTATTAATTACTTATAATAGGTTAAACTTTATATTTTTCTATGGGATATGGTTTCAATCAATGAAAAAGGGAAACCTTCATTTCATAATCTTTAGCTCCTCACATTTCTAGTTTCAAAAGATTACAGAAACAGGAGAAAACCATCAGAATCATTAAGTACATGCATACAATCATACCTTTTAATGCATGCATCACTTTATCTTAAAGCTTCTACTTTTTCTTGCTTTTTTTCTGATTTCAAAACGCTGATTTTATGCCGATTAACTTACAATAAAAATATTTTAAAATTTTCAAGTGTTTGCTTTTTATGATTTTTACTTGTAATAATTAAACATTCATCAACATATCTGTTGTAGGTTGAAATGCATTGTTTTATATTATTACATAATAACTTAATATTTCATTACTAAAAATAATGCTATCTTCATTCAGGAAGGTGCTATTTAAAATTTTGAAAAGCTTTTTTTCATTCAATATACAATTTTCATGTCATATAATTTCAAATATAAGATAACAGAACAATGTTAAGTTATCTCACTTATATTCTGTTCACTGCTTCCGGTAGCATCTATTCTGTCATTCCTCTATCATTCTGTGATTCCTCTTACATTATTTTCGTCGTGACATATTTGAATCTCCTTTTCTGTTTGTATATTTTGTGGACACAGAAAGTACAAAAAGAAGTAAGAAACATTACTAATCGTGATATGGATGAGATAGCTAAAAACATACTAGATCCAGAAATAGAAGCAAATTTTAATGATTTTATAGATACAGAGAATTTTGAACCAATAATGAACCATTTGGAGGAAGACAAAAAATAGAGGGTTAATTCCTTCCAAAAGTATCTGAACTATCTAAACTTATAAAAAAAATATGAATATTTTTGCGAAAAACAAGTTCGATATTGGTAGAGTAAAATCTCATGAAGCTCATATCAAAATTCTTGAAATTAATGTATATCAAAAAACCATATAGATGTTCAAATCAAGATCAAATCGAAATAGAAAAACAAATTTCGGAATTATTAAATGCGGATTTAATTGAAGAATCAGCATCACGGTTTGCAGCTCAGGTAACATTAGCATTTAAAGAAGAGGATAATACAAGATCACATTTTGGTCAGAATTCTCTCAAATATATTGGACATATAGAAAATAACACCCTTCGTCCAATACATGATAACTTGAATCAATAACTGACTTTCGAGTTCCAAAAACAGAAGCGAATATTGGATAATTTCTAGGAAAAAATAAACTTTCATCATAAATATATCCACAATCAATGTAAAATTCCTGAACCATTTCACAATTTGTTAAGTAATAACGTAGAATTTCAGCGGACTGATTCTTGTGAAATCTTTCATCGAAATAAAGAATTTTTGGCTACTGCTCCTATTTCAGAAATGTTTTGATCCAAATCATTCATCGAAATAAAGAATTGTTTGGCTACTGCTCCTGTTTCAGCAATTTTTGATCCAAATTCAACTATCATCATTCGAACAGATGCCAGTATTGAAGGGATTGGGCCCATATTAAGAATGCCTCGAAACGACGGAACAATGAAACCAGTAGCATATTTTTTGAAGAAATTAAACAGAACACAAAAGAAAAAGAAAGCCTTTTATGCAGAATGTTTGACCATTAAAGAAGCTATTTTGCATTGGCAATATTCGCTTATGAGTGAAAATTTATTGTTTTTTCTAATCATAAAATATTTAAAAATTAAATCAAGAACTGATGAAGAGTTGGAAATTTAATTTGCTATTTATCTCAGTGCAACTTTTAAATTAGATACAACCCTAATAGTAAAAATCATGAAGCAGATTGTTTATCTCGCAATCCAGTTTTGGAACATTCTGAAAATAGTAACTATTTTCTCTAAGTTGTAAACTTGTAATCGAAGATATAGTAAATGATAGGAAGAAATTCAAAATAGGTAAAAATACAAAATAAAGACCCATAAAGAATGATACAATAATCATTACTGAGGAATGTGTCAAAAAACTTATAAAGGAAGTATATAAAATTATGAACATATTGGTTCAAAGCATTTGAGAAATCACTTTAGACCATTTTCCTCTTTTCCAAAAATGGATATTTCAATGAAAGATAAGTGTGAGTGATGTGAATTGTATACTAAGAATCAATCTAGACTCCTTGTCTGTATTCTCAACTAGGTCCAGCTACAAAACCTTTTGAAATTGTTTCCTTAGATACTGTTGGTGGTTTTGGTGAAACTTATTCAAGAAAACGTTATTTCCATGCACTAGTTGATAATTTTACTAGATGTGCTTTCATATCCACATCAAAACATAAAGACAGCAAACGAATTTATAAAGCTGATTTCAATTATTTTAGAGGAAAATCAGATTGGTACGTTATTGACAGATCAATATTGTGATTTGAATTCTAATGATTTTAAGAATTACCTCAAAGGAAATAATGTTCAATTATTGGACAAAGCAGTAAACTGTCCCTTTTAAAATGGTTTCAATGAGAGGTTCATCCAAACTCTTGTCAATCGAATAAGATGCAAGATCAACGAAATTGAAAAGAAAAAATCATGGTCAAAAATAGCACAACATTTTGTTGAAGAGTATAATGACACTGTACATAGCGTTACAACGTTTTCACCCTCATACCTTTTACATAGAAAAACATCCTCAATAGTTCCTAAAGAACTTCAACCATACTACAATACTACTTTCGAAAACTCATTAGCTTCTCATAATAATAATAGATTAAGAATCGATGGAAGCAGGAAACATCATGACTTTGACGTTGGTGAATTAATTTATGTTGAAAATGGAAAGAAACTCAACAGAAACAAGTTAGAAGAACTGAGAGTTGGTCCTGCATGCTCGGACATTGAGAAGAATATCTAATTCGATTTTTGAGATAGAATGCGGCCATAAGAAGACAGAATCAAATTTTTTTCAAATTAGTAAGTTGCGGCCATATGTTCCTATTGATGAAGAAAGTTTTGTTTCTGCCAGCAATTGACTCCCAAATAGGGAACTGTGACGCTATCTAGCAAGCGTCTTATGAACTAATGTTATGTGATATCACATGTATTCTGTTCAGTGCTTTAGGTATCATCTATTCTGTGATTTCTCTATCATTCTACGAATCCTCTTACATTATTCAAGGCGTGACATAATATTTTAATCTCCTTCTTACCGAGTTGACCGATTCAGTCAGTTCGTAGAGCTGGAAGGTATACAGTCGTCTGAGTTCATACCTGCGGTGTCCAATCTCGGGATAGTGTTGTTCATTCTGATTCGTAGATATTATCCATCAGATCATTCTGTTCGTAAATGACCTGATGGATAATATTGACTCTATATTTGATGTTCGCGAACGATTTGAAACTATATCATGAAATTAGATCGCAGGACAACTGTGTTCAACTTCAGCTCGAGCTGGACCATGTTGACAATTGGTGTGAGGATAATTATTTGAGTTTGAATGTGTCGAAGTGTAATGTTGTCTCTTTCACAAGGAAAAAATATCGAAGTGGTCAGGTGAGAGATCTTGATCAGAAACTTTACTTCATTCCACACATCACCCATCTTATTTCATCTGCCTCGAAAATATATGTATTCGTCATACTCAATGGCAAATATTTGAATAATTCTACAACATTTATAGGAATATTGAATGCCCTAATCCGTAGCAAGTTGGAGTATGGCAGAATGATCTGCTTTTATTTTGCACTGCTTAATTTACACTTGCCATCAACGCCATCCTGAGGCTATTCAGAGAAAGTTCTTGAAATTCTCAGATTGAACGGAGCATAAAGTTTATCCACAGAGAGGAGTCAATTAAAACGAATTATTGTACCGATTTAGCTTAATCTCATTGCAGCGCAGGAGAGAAACTTTATCAACAATTTAACTAAAATTTTTGTACAAATTACTGCACGACAGTATTGATTGTCCTCCTCTCTTATCCGCTTTGAAATTTCGTTTTCCTAGGCAAAATTCTCGTAAAACAGAATTATTCCACCTAGAGACTCCAAGGACCAACTCGCTAATACAATCCCCCATTTGGTTTATAGAGTCTACATTGATAAGAGTTGCTAATAATTGTGACCATTCACTTTTACTTCAAAGAAGTCACTATTAGGAGTTATGTTAAGAAAGTAAATTGACTAAAATTAATTGATACAGATTGAGTTATTTGT
This sequence comes from Henosepilachna vigintioctopunctata, assembly GCA_030704895.1. Classification (NCBI taxonomy): domain Eukaryota; kingdom Metazoa; phylum Arthropoda; class Insecta; order Coleoptera; family Coccinellidae; genus Henosepilachna; species Henosepilachna vigintioctopunctata. The sequence continues at coordinate 3,232,114 of JARQZJ010000036.1, read as the reverse complement.
AATTTTTCAGTTAATTCTATTATTTTTTTATCAGTTACTTTTTTAGTTTTTTTTTATTAGATTGAGGTCTTTATTATTTCTTTCATTATATTTATTTAGTATTTATTCAACATTATGATATTATTTTCTGTAATTGTGTATTATACCTGTTGAGAATGAAGAACTTATTATTATTTTCAATTAGGAATAGGAAAATTTTAAAAATTCTAGAAAAGTTGTAAACAGAACAAAATGGCGGCAAATTCGAATCTCACGTTAATTTTGGAACATCTTTATATATATATATATATATATATATATATATATATATATATATATATATATATATATATATATATATATATATATATATAAGAAATATTCTAAATTTGGAATCGAAATTACACAACAAAAGTTTTCAACCTCGACTGGGATACGAACCCAGGTCTCTCAGGTTTACGCCCTGTTGCTCTACCAACTAAGCTACCGAGGTCTACTACTATATAATATATATATATATATATATATATATATATATATATATATATATATATATATATATATATATATATATATATGTTCGTGTATGTTATATACATATATAGTATGTTCAGTCTCAATTAGGTGGAAAAATACTCTTTAGACAATTTCCAAGCTTTGTTTAAATTTATTAACTTCTTCAGGGATTATTATATTTTATTCCAAGATAAATAATTCACCACCGAACTATTAAGCAACGAATTAAACTATGCAGAACTAAAAAGAATTTTTGTCATCGACGTATTTTCACAATATATTAATTTTACTTTCTATATTTCCATCAATATTTTTCATTTTATAGAAAATTTATTTTATATGAATATTATATGAAAAATTTCAATATTTTTCAAATCATTTTGCTGAACGATACATCTCATACGTTTTTCTTTGCATATACTTTTCTCCATATCCTCTGAGAATTATTTTTGGATTCTTTATAGCAATTTCGACAAGTTTATAAAGTTAAAGATTTTGTTATGCCTGAAAATTCTGAAGTTTCTCCTAATGTAATAAAAAGCTCATATCTAAATTTGAAGGACCTCATTAAAGTACAATACTAGCACAACTTTCAATGCACCGTTGTCCGCAGGGCTATTGATGAAAATAAAGAGGCCGTGGCAATATTCTTAATCCAATCAGGATGTGACCTCGATTGTCACAGGATACCAGGCCCAAATGGCGAAGGAGGGGGCGAAGCTAAGGATAAGTCTTCACCATTACATCTATGCTGTCAGTGGGGCTTGAATACTGTAGTGAGGGTGAGTTTGGAAAGTGAGTTTGGGCAACACATAATGAATTAATGAAACAAAATAATCAACAATATTTCATGTTGAATAATCAATCATCGCTCTGTTTGGTACCGATTCGAAAAAACGAAAATTTCTCTTGAAAAATGCAGTGTTACGTTACATATTATGTTGATGAATTATTTTGAAGCTTCTCACGCCGATTTTATTCAGACTAATATCTTATAATACTATAATAATAATAAAATTTATTGAGAAACATTACTTACATTGTGAAATTACAAACATTCAATTGATATAATAATTACAACTAAGAAGAATGCTCACAAAAGGACTGAATTCAGTTTTGAGTCTGATCTTCCATTCAGTCCTTGAACGTAAATATTGGTTCAAACAAAAATATTGGTTCAGTTTATATTCACAATAATATACAACTATATTTGAAAACAAAAGAAAGAAAATTACCTCAGAAATATTGAACATTTGAGACAATTTCACATGGTGAGGGACATGTGGTAAAAAAATAAACATATATACAAAAAATTGATTCATACATTATTGCCTATATTCGAATCATCGAAGTACTCTGCCATACTATAGTATGCCTTTGTTAACATCAATGACTCAACTCTCTTCTTAAACAAATGAGCTTTCAGTAAATTCAAATTTGACGGTAAATGGTTGAAGATTTTAATACTCTGATAATAGAGTGGGTGCTCAAATTTAGCTGTTTTATGCTTAAGAATAAGTAGCACATCATTGTTCTTTGTTGAATACTCATGATTACTATTCAATTTAATAAGCCTATCTTCATTTTCTTTAACATATAGTAAACATCTATAAATATATAAAATAGGTAAGGTGAGTATGTAATTATTAATGATGATAGGTTTATGAGATATTCGTTGATCGATATTGAATATTAATGGCAGTATTCGCTTCTGTGTAATAAACACCCTATTTATTTCTGTAGAGCTGCCCCACAGTAGAATATTATAATTTAGATGACTATATACAAGACTGTAATACACATTCATAACACAGTTTCTAGGTACAATGTTCTAAATTCTAGAGATTGCAAAAAATGAGTTACTCAATATTTTAAATAAAACATCAATGTTTGTTGTCCATCAAATTTCTGTCTACATATATTTCAAGAAACTTAGTTGGTTGGGATGGTGATATAGTGTTGTCTCCATATTTAACATTCAAGGCACTGATTCCATTGCTCTTGAGACAAAAATGAACACATACAGTTTTGTCAACGTTCACCAGATTGTTCATTCGACACCAATTTGCAAACTCCTTCACAATGCATTCAATGCCTCCAGAAGTTCTTCAGGAGTCCTGCCAGAAGCAACCACCGATGAATCATCGGCAAATAGTGTCACCAAAAATCGGGACAACTTCACAAGCAGATCATTTATAAATAATATGAATAGAAGAGGTCTGAGTACAGAGCCTTGCAGCACCCCAATGGCAATATAATGTCTCTGAGAATAACTCTCGCATATTCTCACTACCAGAGTTCTTTAAATCCAGAAAAACGCCTCTGAAACCTAAATTGTAGCATTTGTCAAGTATAAATTGTATAAATTCAAAGGATAGTGAATCAAATGCCGAAGATAAATCAAAATATAACCCCGCCACAAACAAGTATTTATCCAAACACTCGTAGACGGATTCAAAAACGTACTGTAGCTGATTGGGTTGAGTTGCCTTAGCTGATTGGACTGAGTGACCTCTTCTGAATCCATGTTGCCAGGAGTCAATTATTTTGAATCTATTGAGATAACTCATCATTCTGTTGAAAACAATTTTTTCAATTACCTTCGAAAATACTGGAATTACTATGGATTCCTTAAGGATATTGGGGAACTTTGAAGTAGTGATGGAAGCATTGATGAGATATGCAAAGTGATCGCCAATAATTCCACCAATCCCTTCAAAAACTTTGGTCGATATGGAATCAACGACGCTTTTTTTTTTTTTTTAAGGATCTAATGGTATCTTCAACTTCAATTTTAGTGAGGGTTGAAGTGAAAATTGCTTTTCACCATTCACAATCTGCAAATCCAAGATAGATTATTTCCATATCGAAATGTTAATTTGGTACTAGCCATTGTGGAAAAATGTTTGGCGAAAACATCAGCTAACTGATTCGGATCGTCAAACACCTTCTCCCCAAAGTTTGAGGTCACATCACTTCCCCTACCACCACTTCTTCCAGAAAGATCTTTAACAATATTCCAAATTGTTTGATTTCTGTTCGGTGAACCATCAATAGCTGAACTATAAAACGTATATTTCGTATTTTTCATAAGCACATTTTGTTGATTATTAGCATTTTTATAGTTTTGTAGAATACGTGACGAACGGATATTTTAGTGGAGTCGATGAAGGTAAGATAAGTTACGTTTACTTTGTAATATCTCAGTTGTTACCCATCTTTTCCTTCGATCTGAAGAAAGTACTTTACGTATAGGACAGCATTGCTCAAAATGATATCGAATAACATGAATGAATAAATCAAAACATGTATCAGCATCAAAATGATAAAACATATCAGAAAAATTGTATTCAGATAAAGAAAACAAGAAATTATTCATATTATCCTGACTAATATTTCTGAATCAGTAAGTTGTTACTTTCTCTTTGCGTGCTTGTTTGAAAACAGTCTCAAGTACAATGCATTGGTTGTGACTGATATGGGGTTAAAAAACATTATCTTTATAATTATCGGAATCAATATTTGTAATGATATAGTCTACTTTGAAAATACTGGTGTGACCATTGATATTGGTGAATTCTCTAGTAGCATACTGGGACTTAACATTCAATCCGAAACAATTTAATAGATCTCTGAACATTTCAAAATATTTACAGTCATTTTGTAAATAATCAATGTTCAAATCGCCACATAAAACAATATAATTTACCGTTTGGAAACAATGCTGTAATGTATAAAATAGTCGATCAAAAAGGAGATCATAGTTGCCCAAACATGGTCTATAAACACTAAGGATGCCTAAACGAATGCCTCGATCCGAAATAAGAACACTACAGATTTCAGTATACATCTCCTCAGAGAATTTTAAAATCATTAAGTTTTTCACTTTGAAGTTTTGCTAGGTGTACAAGATGGATCCACCGTGTTTCCTATGTGTACGACAAAAACGATATATTCTATCGAAGCGTTATCCTCCTTTAATCTCCAGAAACACTCAGTTTTACCCAACGTGGCAACACCGTTTATCCGTCTCCGATGATTTACTTGAGCAGCGGCAATAACAACAACAAAATACGTTTATTAAGTGCTTTCATTAATTACATTTCATTTTTCCATTGCTAATACAAAATGGGAAGTTATGAGGTCTTGCGACCTTCTTCAACCCATTACAACTTCATTATCTTTGTACAAAAAAAAAATTTTAATTTTGTTATAGGTTATGACTTAATAACCTATATTTTAACTTCTTGATATAACTATGACTTCTTGATTACGTGCCATTCGGTCTAATGTCACGGCCACCTTTAATACAGGCCATGAAGAGCGTAGTCCCTCGGTGTTGTCAAATTGTGTTAAGTGGTATACTATCCTAGTCGGATGTTCCCAAACTTTCAAGCATTATTTCAACTCTTTTTGTATATTGCGAACAAACAAGAAATATTATTGGTATTTATAACACATAGAATATTATATTAGGTATTGTGAGCACATATTTCTGTAACAGAAAAATGTAAAACATTAATGCAAGAAAACAACGATGTTTTCGATAAAGCCCCACTGCGTAAAAAATACTTCTATTAGTCAGTGGGATTTATTTACATGAAAAGTTGCCTAACCAAATTTATTGAATTATTTGAGAGAATAGGAACATTGAAAGAAACGCTGTAGGAATTACTCAAATTGAATTATTTACCTAAGTATAAATAAATATTATATTTCTGATTAGCACAACCAACAAACTACTTTATGAAGGTATTGAGCTTTCTTCGTTTATTTTTTGATTCAGTTTTCTCGTGTCCGGCTTCATTTTTTTTGTGTAGTCATTCAATAAGATATTCGAAAAAAATGGAACGCAGCATGTTCAGAATATTTTTATTGTCTTCGCCACATAAACAGCAACAATAAAAATCTTTCAATTACTCATCCAATGACACGCTTTAAATAGTGAGATTACATAAAATTGCTTTCTGGTGTATATTATTCAAAAATGCCCGTTCAAGAGAAATGTCATTAATAATTTTTTCGAATATGGCGCACATGTGAAATAAGACATTTTTAAATGCAAATAAAATGCAAGGCACAAACAACTGAATATTTTGTTGGAGCCCAATTATCTCGTGGTATACATTTCATCCATTTACTTTTTGAAAATTTATTTTTAGGAAAACTGATAGTCGATACTAGTTGCTGCACGGTACTGTTATAATTTGATTTACAACCAGGAATTCTTCTAAAATGACGAAAACCAGAAAGTTTTCGTCATTTTAAGAGAATATACTTATTAGAAACTCACCTATTCCAAGCTTCAAATTAACTGAATCATATACGGAATACCTATCCTCTACACTATATTTCACAAAAAAATTATTTGTAAGTAATCCGTACTCAGAACACCACACAAATTCGATTCGATTAAATCGGTACGCACAAAACACTTCGTTTTTATAATTTGTTGTTATTTTATCTACAAATTATCAACACTAGCCCCTAAATAACACTATAGAAAATTGATGAATAGAGGATTAGAACTGAAATCGTAAAATTTTCAACTTCAAACTACGGAAGTATTAAACAACACAAAATTGATTTCGTTTCACTGAAATTTGTAAACGTACTAAACACTTTGTTTTTTATAGTTTGATGTTGAGATTTCAACAAATTATCAACATCAATAGTTGTATTACACTGTACACAATTGAAAAATATAGAATTTATACCAAAAGCTCAAATTATTTAACTTCAAACTGCGAAAGTTTTGGGAAGCGTCCTGTTTGCATTAGTATACCAGCTCAACTAATGGCGGGATTGTTAAACAACTCAATATTCTATGACATATATTCATTTCATGGCCAGTATTAAAGGTGTATGTGTTCAGACTTTCAATTCATATGACATTCGATGGTAAAGGATACCACAGAAAACATTACCCACGCAATTAACATATAATATTCCTGAGCAATTAAAATTTGTTAGGTAAAGCAAATATCATTTGCTACCTGGAAGATCACGCTCCTCTCACTCGCGCTTTTTTGGTGACGCGCATTACGGGATTTCTCACGCAGTGTGACACTGCACGTTAGCGGATGTGGAGGGGTATATCCTCTAGGTAGTCGAGGACATCGTCTGGGGACTCCTGAAGTGCCTGCAGAATCCGTGCTGGTGGAAAGGGGATTGATTTTTGGGTCCTGGTTTTGCTCGGGTTTCCAGATTGGGTCCGTTGAGAGTGCGTTGGGCATAATGAGCCTGGAGCTTTTCGATGTGGGTGATAATTGGGGACATTTACTGAAGATGCTGCGGCAGATTGCTCTTTCGCAGTTTTCGATAGTCTTCACTAGACGTTTAGAGAGACTGAAGTAGAGCAAGCATCTGTACGCAATAACAGGGCGAATGAATGCCTCTTATGTGTTGAGGAGAGTTCGGGCATCGCACCCTTGGATTCTACCTCGAAGTGCATACAGTAGGTTTGGTCGATTTCGGACTTTTTTGAGTGTTTTGGTCAGATCGATATTCCAGCAGTTTGATTTTGAAAATGTTACATCTAAGTAAATGATTTCATCTTGTAGTGTGGGGTGTTCTTCACCTCAAAGAGACAAGCGAATGGTGGAAGAGTATGGATTGGGTTTTGCTAAGGTTGGGTCTAATTCTCCATCTGCTAGCCCACGCACTCTAGGGATCTAGTTGCCTCTGAAGAGAGAAATCTTTGAAATTATGTTGTTCGGATTAGGAATGCCATGTGTATATATTAAATATAGTAGGGAAGCTATAGTGGAGCCTTGTTTGATGCCAGCACTGAGGGTGAAAGGTTCGGAGAAGGTGGTATTCTGTTTGATTCGGATGGATTGAGCAGCGGCAGGTACCTAGGCCTTTCGTAAAAGCTCAGAATAGGCACTCTTTACAGGTAAAAGATAGCGACCGGACGAGTGATGTATACCAGATGTGTTTCAATTGATGCCGAATGGAACTTGTACAACTTCCACAATTATGTTATTGCAGAATAAATTAACACAAATTTAACGCATTTTGATTGTTTTGTTGCAAATGTAATACCCAATTTATTGAGTGTGATTAAGCACTTCTTTCGATATTTTTAAATTACATACTATTATATAATGTTTTAAACAAATTTATTGGAGATAAAACACAAAAACACTGCGTTTCGTACAACACCTCGAATAGAACTTATATGTAAGTTTAAGGTTTTTTTTTGTTGAGAATATTAGATCTCTTGGATCCTCCATCATTTTAAATAATGAACCAAGAATTTTATATTTACTATACTCTTATGAAAACTCATACAATAAAAAAACACTTCTTTTGAAATCTTCGAAGAATGGTGCTTCCATATAATTTTTCGAAAAATTATTTTTTTCAAAATTATTATACCTACTGCACACAATAAGTCCACCCACGATGGTCCGCTGTTTTTGTGGCAACCACGGTAATGTCTTCTAAGCAATACTTGATTATTCAGTTTTCTACTTACATCAACATTGCATTAGTTGCTTACTGATTTCTTCTTTAAAGTTATGAAGGGTATACTATGCATGAAAACTATTGTTTTAACTTCACAAAAATTGCTTAGCACACTCGATATTGGTTTCGGACAGCTCGGCCCTTATCAACAATCATACAACTAAAGACCGAAACATGGCTAGTTCTCGTAGTGCACTACGAAGCAGTATGTGTATGAAACAATTTTTTGTAGAATTTAGTCAAGTGATTTTAAATATACTATATTTTCATAACGATTTTTTATATGTGTTATGCGAATGACATTAAGAGTAATGAAGAAAATAGTAAAACATATGTTTATATATGACTTATTTCACTTTTAACATGAGAGGATACATAATAGATTTTTTTTATTTTTTATTTTTACATACAAGGGCTCATTCAACAGATAGTTTAAAACTGTCCTATAATAGAGGAGCAGATATATTTTTTATCATTTTATAATCGATGTTAGTTTAGTAAAATTAATGATGAATGTTCACGTCATAACTGGTATTACTATTCGTTCCAGACACTAATCGAACATAGAGCCAACGTTAATGCTAGAGATGCTGAAAATAAAACACCTCTTCACATTGCAATTGAAAATCATCAAGACGACATTATATTCCTGCTTCTAACAGTACCTGAAATTGACTTAAGTTTAAGGGATAAACATGGTATGAGCGCGTTCGCTTCTGCTCTCACTGCAAGGAATAACAAAGCAGCTCAAGCTATATTGGACAAGATGCCTACAGCTGCTGAACAGGTAAAATTTTTATGATACATAGCAACAAAAGATAAGTTTAAGAATTAATAACATTTATTAGTTAACGGTTAAATTTTATATGGGTATGGCACTACTGAATAGAAATTCATTACCACAATCATTATAAAGAACAATCGTCGAAAACTAACATTGTAAACCACTTACGTCTTTCGATAACACTGCCCTTGGTGCACCACACTATTAGCACAACGCGTTAGGAATGTATAATCTAATTGTACATATATAAACTATACATTATAAATTGATAAAAATATATAGACGATTGCTTTTTATTATAACTCTCCATTGCATTCATAGTGAAGAACATATTTCGGATCTTCTGTGATTACTGTCCAAAGAAATTTGTCTTTTGGGCGAAAACTTGAAATGGAAAATGCAAAGGTACAAACGGAGCAGAACGTATAGTAAAAGGTCACATGTTATTTTCAAGAAACCTCTGTTGGAAATAGACTGGACCAAACTTTATAGTTATCCTGCGACTATTGTGAATTAAATGTGAAATTTTTTCGCTGGGACTTTTGTCAAACTTTTCGAATCTACCTTCCCATTGAAAACTGTCTACATTTCATCAACTAAGACAAAGTTAAGAGGTCCTCTCAAATTTTAAATGTTGATTTTGAATATTTATATACTATGTCTTGGATTCAACGGCAGAGTATAGAACTGCTAATAAGCGTTATGATGCAGCACTCATAAAAGAAAAGCAATCTTTATAATCTTGGATTTACAATCTTGGAGTGAGTAACTATCGATCAATAAGTCTCATCACATCATATTCAAAACTGTTTGAAAAAGTCTATCAAACAGATTATTGTAATTTTTCAAAAGTTTGAAAATAATATCAAAAAAATTAATATGGTTTTATAAAGGGCAAAAACACAGTCAGCAACTTTTGAGCTGTCACAACGGATAATTCGAGAACTTGAGAAGGCAAAAATTCTGCAGTTCTTTTTGCCGATCTATCGAAGGCATTTGCCTGCATTGATCATGGGCTTCTGTTCTATAAACTGAAAATATGCGGTAAGAGGCCCCACTCTTAAACTCATCCGACAGGAAGCAAAGGGTGTCCCTGTTAGTTGAGGGACTCCAATCCACATCCGGGGAGACCACTATTCTTGTAGACGTACCACATAAATAAGACTTTTAAACAAAATAATTAACTAATTCAATGCTGCCCCACAGCTAAATTACTTGGCATTACGATAGTTGCAAAATTAAAATGGAAAGATCACTAATGAAAACTGGGGACCAAGTTAGGCAATGTAGTATACACATTAAATGCTCTAAAAAATTAAGTCTATTGGAATATATTCCAAATTATTTGAAAGCCCAATTTCCAGTTGCTCATGGCTTATGGGATTGTCCTTTGGGCAAATGGAACATGGTCACGTTTGTGTAATGCAAAAGTTTGCCATCAGGATGATGTTCACAAGAAGATTTCGTAAATCTTGCCGTGGTATCTTTAAATCAGAAAACATTGTCAAACTCTCAGGTCTTTATATAATAAAACACTATTATTTTTTTATTATTTATTTTGGAGAGTATACATCTTATATGTATACTAGTCATGTTCAGTATGAAGTTATACATGTGGTGTTATTATTTTGTTATCATCTAAGTCTTTCGGTGGAATCTTATTGTTGATTAAAATGTTACAGTTTGACAGCAAGGGTCAAAACTTTTTGCATGTGGCCATCAAGAAGAAAGATATTGAGAGTGTTCTGTTCCTTTTAACCGTTAATGTGGACGTCAATTCAAGGGTTCAGGACTCCTTGATGACTCCACCTATTCACTTGGCTTCCAAATACGGAGATGAAACTATGGTAAGGAGTCTTATTCTTGCAGGAGCAAGAGTTGACGATAGGAATGCACAAAAGTAAGTTTGGGGCCCCACAAATTCTAATCCTTCATTTCTATAATATTTTTCAGGAGGACAGCCCTGCATGTTTCTGCAGAAGCTGGCAATGCTCCAGTGGTATCGGCATTAATTCAAAACGACGTGAATTGTGATGCTGTAGATTCTGAGTGCGATAATGCCCTACATATAGCAGTAAGAGAAGGAAATTTGGGCGTGGTAAGTCAGCATGTTGCTAAAAAAGCTGTAACAAACCTTGTATAAAAATGCAATGAAATCAATTTGAAAATAACCAAGAATAATATCATAAGAAAACCTAAACTGAATCATATCTGTTCATTATTCAACGAAGTCATGTAATTAATTTTAAACACTGCGGATCGAAAAAAAATGTAAAAAATATTTTAAACGCATGAACGTTTCTCTTTAGCAGAAGCAGTTAGCTCATATGAAAACGTATTAATTACTATCATATTAAACTCATTATTTTTATATTAAACATTTGTTTATCATATTTTTTCTCATAAAGTGGCATTTAAAAGCCAAATCTCAGTTATTCAATTACCTTATGAAAATAATTAATGGATATTACCCCACCTATGGTAGAATGGGAAAATGAATCAGTACACATTTTCTAAAACCTGAAAGTTAAGTTTCTATAAAAAAAATATATGTCAGTGATAATTATGTTTAAACTGGTTTCCAATCAGTGAATCAAATGCATTCATTAATAATTGTGTTTCTAAGGATTTACTGTCTCATATGGATAAGATGAAATCTCTTTGTTGAGCTGCCAAAGATGGCATCCTTGGCAGCTCAACAACAAGGAATCCTTGGCAGCTTCGGAGTTTTATCGGTTTTATCGTTATTTTTTAAAACTTTTTGTTGAAGCAATAATTATACATGACGTTTACATAGCTCAGCGATATGTTCAGTCCACGTTAAAGTCGAGTTAACAATTACACTTAAGTCATTAAGGAATAAATGGTTTTTAAAAAGTATTCATTCATATAGAACGAAAAACCAGATTTATTCTAACCGACATGAAAAACCACTCTTTTCGATGTTTAGAGGTATTTGAGAGGGTTTCAATTAATTTTTGGAGCAAAGAAAGTATACTTAAGAGAGGCACAAGGTGAAATTGAAAGGATTAGGTTGACCAGAGTCTTCAAGGAAATACATTCGAAGCGTACAATGACAATATTTCGCATATATGCAGAATATATGTTAACATCGCCACGCTTTGAAATGGAATGGAAACATTTGAGAAGAATGATGAACGGATATAGCTAACAAATCGCCACAATTAGCTATTGACTGTTAGTAGTTATATCTAATATTATTCAACTATTGTTCTTCTATTTGAGTATAACCTATCAACTCAAAAATCTTCAAAGACTTCAGAACACTGGTATTTCTTCTTCATATTTCGCTTGTTTCGATGATCTGTAAGATTTGCATACAGATTTAGAATTCCAGTTTCAGCAGAAAAGCTGTTAGTTAAATGGCTGAAACCCTTTGAAGAAGAAAATAAACTAATTCCGTCACATCAGTTTTGTTTGAGCTTTTGTCATACAAAAGTGTGCCATCATAGATCAAGTCAAGAGAATAACAGACACGATTGTAAAATCACTGAAAGAAAAAAGTTTGTTCTACGTTGGTTCTTGATGTGAAGTAAGCTTTTTATATAGTGTGGCACGAGGGGCTCGAATATAAATTAAGAAAGCTTTTGCCGAAACAATATGGAATTATTGGAATTATATATTTCAGACAGAGCATTTATAGTGAAGTAGGAAAGTACATTCTCTGAAATTAAACAAATTAAGCAGGCAGGCAGTGTATTAGAACCTGTCCTATACGCCCTATACCTAATATACACCACGACATACCTGAACTAGGTGTCAACACAAATGGCCACTTTCACTGATTATACGGCGATACTGGCAGATGTCACGAGGAGGCAGCAAGAAGGTTGCAAGCATCGGTTTATAAAGTGAAAGAGTGTACAGAATACCGGCGCATCAAATTGAATGGAAGTAAATCTATTCATATCAACTTCACAAATAAACTGATCAATACATGCATGTCAGTATTCATAATACAAAAATGCCATAGTCATATGCTAACACATCGAAATATTTGGACGCTAAGCTGCGCTGGAGGACCATGTCAAAAAGAAAAGGGAAGAACTAGAATTGAAGTACAAGAAAATGTACTGGCTATTAGATAAGCATTACCTTGTCAACATACAATAAACTATTGCTGTATAAACAGATTCTGAAACTTATTTGGACATATGGCATATGACTGTGGGGTTGTGCTGAATAGACAAATATCAACATCAACATCAATCACTGCTTTCAGAATAAAATATTAAGGAATTTTGTTAACGCTTTTTGGTACTTTAGAAACGGTGACCTCCATAAAGACTTGAAAATCGAAACTGTTGATCAAGCCATCGAAAGATTTGCGAGAAGTCATTAACAGAGATAACTCCACGAAGTCAATGACAAGGCCATCCGACTTCTCGACAATAAATGTTAGTCAGAAGACTCAAAATGATCCCAAACATTTCGAGTTGATTAAAGTAACAGTGCAAACGCAGACTATAGTGCTCTTAGTGTGCACCTTGACTAAATGTTAATTATTTAGAACCTATGGATCACTACTGAGTGAGACCTAATTTATGACTTTTGTAGTAGTGAATTGAATTGGTACTAAATTTCTCATTGATCAGTGCTGATCAGATTGAATTTAAGGTAAATGTAAAGTCTGGCGCTTAAAATGCTTATCAAACTACTGTTTTACTGAGGGGTTATTTTCAAAGTATACAATTAAACACAGCTAATGCACTTCAACAAAGAAGTTTATAATGCTGAAGTTTAAAAAAACTGAAGATATTGGCAAAAGTTGAAATTAAGCAGAGCAAAACCTTTCCGTGTACTCTCTACAAACCATGGGTGTGGGCATCGGTGGCACCATTTGAACTTGTTTGTGTCAATATGCAGCAAATAATTTATGGTAACTTACAATGCGAAAGAGAAATGGATCGTTTAAAACGTTGATATTCCAAATGTTTGTAATTTTTTCATGTTGCTGTACTCAAATGACTAATTTCAAATTCATCATTGATGCAAAGTATTTGTGCGCTGTAACGTCTGGTTAACGAGCGGAAGGACTATGAAAATCTGCTCAATCGACAGGTATTCTTTACATATATTTACTTCAGATATACATAAATGTATACATTCATGTAATATTTATATTGTATATACCAAATATATAAAATTGTAATAAATATATTAAATATAACAAATATATTATTTGATATATATTAAATATATCAAATAAATATATTAATTATTTCAAAAATAATCTCAAAAAAGTTTTCAATGATTTTTCGTATTTGAATTCCACAAGTTCTACCAGTTTCTTCTACTGTTGTCTCAAATTAATAGTCGGTAGATAACGCCTGGCTATGTAGTTTCTAATGGACTGAAAGTCTTTTAGGAGCTAGAACTCTACATCGTTAACTATTCGTTATAATGCGAAATTTTGGTTTTCAATAGGCATATCTAGCTCTCCACTTGTAATGCCTAGTAATATATGGGAAGAGATGGTTTCAGAAAACTATGTTCCAGGTTAGAGTGCTGTTGACAGAGTCTACTATTAATGCTGGTGCCTTCAATTTAAAGGGCAGGAATCCTTTACATGAATTATGCAAATATGGAAAGGAAAATGCTGCGGCTATTTGTGATTTATTTTTGGAGTATATACCTAATTTACAGATCAATAAACCAGACATAAATGTAAGTTTACTCATTTATACTTAAAACTGATATTTTCATAATTTTGCTTAGGTATTTAATTTCATTTACAAGAAATAGACGAATTTTTTTTGTGATATATTTCCGCCCAAGGTATATGTTCTTAGTTTTTACTTTCATCGTTCTCGAATATTTTATTTCACAGATAATAATAAGGGAGAATAATTTCCACAAGCGTCTGAAGATACGTACGAAATAATGCGTCTGATAATTATATACGAAATGGTCAGTATATCTATAAAATAGCAAATACTTTCAAGCAATTACAGTACTGTTAGTTTTAGGTCAACCTAATATATTCGGATATTACCTCATATAATATGTATAGATAATCAACTTTATATCCTATAATTTTGTATATATTAAATATATGATCATCTTGACGCATATGAGCGTCAAGTATCTAGTCTGTTGTTCAAACACATCTATGGCTAAAAGTTGAATATATTTACTAAGAAAAAGAAAAGCATCAACTCTGGTTGAAAAGTAAACTGTGATAATAAAAAATGAATATAATGGCATACGGGCAATTACAAAGCCGTTCCAAATAATTCAATGTATTCATAGACATAGCATTCTCTGTTTTATTTGTGAATAGAAGTTCAAGTTGATCGCACTTCTTCAAGTTCACAGATTCAATTTTATTTTCATGAAAAAAAAGTAGATTCATAATAAATTTTTGGAAATTAATATTTCAAACTTTTAAGAATTCTGATAGTTTTGAAAGGTTTATACCCCTTCTTAATCTTGAAAGTTCTAAGCCCCAATAATGTTCTCTAAATTTTTTATTCAATCCGATGAAAATATGATTTTAGAACGAATTTCTGCATGAGTAGACAAACCAATCTCGAAGTTTCTAGTCAAAAGCGGAAGTTATCGTTTCCGTTCTCGGTGGCATTTAAAATATTGCTGGAAGTTGACTTTATAAAATTATTTTTCGAAACTTTATACTCAGTTTTTCCAGCTCAGTTTCAACTTTATCTTCTAATTCAAATATTTTAATATTTTCCTTCTATCATGATGCGAACAAGAAAATATTTAAATTTTGCAAAACAGATGGATTTTTTCAGCCCGTATTGCTAATGATCTGACAAAAAAAAGTAATATAACGATATTTTTCTGACATTTATATTTCACAAATTGAATTTTAACAATGTCTTGAAATTAACGGGTAAGTCTGAATGTACCGGGTGTCCCATTAAGAATGGCTCTTGGCCATTTCTCAAGAACCGCTTATAGTACAGCTCAGGGAAAAAAATTGTAACAAAAGTGACCTGGAGAAAAACCTGGAAATTATATCAATAGTTGTAGGTCCAGCGCTATTAAAAATTAAATTTTTCACATATTTTGCCTGACAAAATGCATTCAAACTACGATTATCGTATTACTCCAGAAATTCTGCGTATAGTCTTTTTGAAAAGAGCTCTTTTCCACCATTGTAGGAGTTTTAATACAGAAACAAGCTAATGAGTAACCTATACGCAATAATACGTTATTCATTTATTATTTTGGATCTAGTTATCTTTGGAAAATTTCATATAGAAACATGCATCTTTAATTATGTAGACCAAATTAGCAAAACTATATCGAAAACCGCATGTCAATATTCTCTTCATATTCCGAGATATCTCAAATAAATTTGTAAATTTTAAGCATTTTTTCTTCAAATATAAATTAATTAGGTTTCACTGAACGTATTCGAACTTTTTTTTGACTCATCAAAATTGTATTTCCTTGTTCTATTAATAATGGTTCCAATTATTATTTCAATATATTTGTTGCTTTCGCCCGGAAACTGCGTTATAGAAGTTGAAGTGGAAATATATAAGAAAAAACAAGTAATGGAATATTTATATTTCCCGTCGTTCTTAAACAGTGTATAAGTCGACAAAAAAGTCTGCTACCAGGATGAGTCTTTGGGGTATTGTATTGCATACACTCTAGCAATAATAGAAGCATTTCTATTATTCTCATACATTCAAAGTAAATGCCTTTCATACTCGTATCAAATGATTCTTTGTTTCTAAAATCACCTTAGATTTCACTTTCAAGTGGATTTTATATCGAATGTAAATCACAAAAAAGGCAGTGACACGTAAAGGAACAAATTACTATGCTTATTAATTTGACTAAAGAATAACTTTTCAAAAAGTTAAAAATGTCAAATCCCTTATTAGTGATAGGTTCGTTCTCGTTGACAACTGTGTACTGTCAGAGTTGAGTAAGCTATTAATACAACTGTTCTATAAGCTATATCAGGGCTTCCCAAACTTATTTACACTATGACGCCCTTTAGAATTGTTATTTTTTTGCGACGCCCCTCCCCCCTCTACAGTCAAAACTACCTACCGTAATGGAAATATAAACATTAGTAGTTTTAGTCTAATATGAGGTTATCAGAAAAACTCCAGAATATATTTAATATTTTTTATTACAAAATACGTATAAAACAAAACAAGAATGAAAATCAAGAGACATATTAAATATTAATACACTTTTTTATGGTTAGTAAAAAGAAGAATGCTAATGAGATGGATGTGCTTGCTTTTCTGAGCATAGCTTCTGAAATCGAGGCTCAATTGTGGAAATTGCAACTCTCATCTCTTTTTCAACATTTATTTTCGATCTATACTTATTCTTAATTACAGTAACTGCAGAAAAGCCTGTTTCGCATAAGTACGATGTAGCAAATGGCAGCAGAACTCTTAATGCTGCCGTGCTGATGGTACGATATTCGTGAGAAACTGAGATCCAAAATTCAAGCAGTTTATCTTTATCATATTGAAGCTTAAGGCTGGAGTCACAGGACAATTCTATCAGTTGTTCTTCTTCCACTGTCGAAAGTGTTGATGATGAGGGCGACTGAAAAGGATTTCTAACCCAGTCATATTGCTCCAGATTTTCGGGAAAATATTTGTCAAAATGTTTGCTTAATGATGACAAGTGCTGTGTAAATATTATTTTTATGGAGGGTTCAAGGATTTCCATACAATTTTCTTGTAAAATGCCATGTAAAGCAGGAAAACAGTCAGTGTTTACTTGATTTTCTTCTAATTTTCTCTTCCATAAGAGTAACTTCTTTTGAAATCCAGTAATTTTATCTGCCAGTTGTAGAATGTGCGTATTATTTCCCTGCAAGGACTTATTAAGGTCATTTAATTTTTGGAATATGTCGCAGAGATATGCAAATTTTAATAGAAATTCGGTGTTATTAAAATTTTGCGCCTCTTCATTGGATTCTCTCTGCAGATATGTGTAAATCTCATTTCGTAATTCGTATACACGTGCGAGTACGTTGCCTCTGGACAACCAACGAGAAGTTACAATAATAAATTAGAGATGTGTGTGCAGCACCCAATTCTTCACAAAGCTTTTGGAAAAATCTTGCTTTCACAGGTCGTGTTTTGATATAGTTCACCACCTTGATAATTATGTTCATCACAGAATTTAATTCAGGTGTAATATTTTTTGCTGCTAAGGATTCTCTGTGTATGATACAATGTGTCCATTTTGCATTTGGAGCCTTGGTTTTGATAAGAGCTTGTAGTCCTCCATACTCTCCTGACATCGCTCGAGCACCATCAGTACACACACCTACACAGTTTTCCCATTTGATATTATTTTCGACCATGTATGAATCTAAGATCTTGAATAAGTCTGTAGCTTTACCACTTTCACATATTTTTCTGCAAAATAGCAAATCCTCGTACACATTTTTGTCTTGTATATACCGCACGTAACATATCAATTGAGCATCGTCATTACTATCGGTCGCCTCATCCAATTGAATAGCAAATAGAGTTGAAAGTTTATCCACAATTTGCTCATTAATATCTTCTGCCATGTCATGAATTCGACGGCTAATCGTATTGTTTGAAAGAGGTACGTTTTTTATTTCTTTCGCCGCCGATTCTCCAATCATCACCGATATCATATCCAGTGCTGCTGGTAAAATCAGTTCCTCAGCAATCGTGTGTGGTTTCTTACATTTAGCGACACGGTAAGCTACCTTGTAGGATGCGAGTAATGCCTTGGTAGGAACTGACGCTCTTGAAAGTAATGCTATTGACTGCTGTTTCAGTTATCGCAATTTCCGAACAAAAAAGTCTCTCGGCTTACCTCGTAGATGACTGTGAGTTGTTTCCAAATGACGTTTTAATTTATTAGGAAGCATACTTTCGGCTGCCAACACTTGATGGCAAACAACACATTGAGGATGTTCAATGTTTCCTTTAGTAATGCAGGTAAACCCAAAATCTAAATATTGGTCGTCATATTTTCGATACTTCTTCCGTTTTTCTATATAATATTTTAATAGTACAACTTAAGGTTGATAGCGTTTACAGTGTATACAATACAGAACTTAAAACCGACATCTAGTTATTGACGCATATTTCACTATTTTTGACATATGTCTGGCGCGTTGCTAACCTAAACTAACTGGGCACCAAATATCACTAACACTCTCCCATGTTTGGTAGCCCTTGAGATGAAACACAGAAAGTAAATTTGTCTCTATCGAGTGCTCCAGTTAAAGAAACGGATACCATTACTTTAGTTCCAACACTATTGAACAGAATGCTGCCTTCGTTGACCTTCTCTCGTACGAAATGGTGTCTAATGTCTATATGCTTAGTTCTAGATCGATTATTACCATTATTTATTGCCAAATTTCGCGCACCTGTGTTGTCAACATATATCACCATAGGTTGATGGACATCTGGCTCTTCAATTTCTTCAGATAGGCCTTTTAACCATATGGCCTTTTGTGTTGCTGCTAACATCGCCATATATTCTGCCTCTGTAGTTGATAATGCTATAGTGGGGTTGATTCCTGGTGTTCCAGGATGGCCCCTTTGTTTTTTATAAAAACAAAGCCTGTGGTGGATCTTCTTTCTTCGGAGTCACTTGCCTAATCTGCATCGCTGTACCCATGGATTTCGGAGTCTTTGATGGAACCATCGTATGTGAGTTTTTTACTTGCAGTACCTTTCAAGTAACGGAAAATTCTCTTCACTTCCAACCAATGATCTGACCCAGGGTAATTATTAAAACGGCTGAGATAATTAATGGCAAAGTTTATGTCAGGCCGTGACACTTGTGAAGCAAATAATAAACTACCAATAGCTTCTCTATATGGAACCTTTTCAGGTAACTCGGACTTTTCGATATTGTTTAGCTTTAAATTTGTAACCATTGGCGTAGAGACTGGGTTACAATTTTGCATATTAAATTTCTTCAGCATCTTTTCTATGTACATTTCTTGAGTTATAGAAATTGGTTTATTCACACGGTCACGTTCAATTTTAAAACCTAAAACATATTTGGCCTCTCCCATATCAGTCATGTTCAAAGCATTTTTTAAATGTTCTTTGATTTCATTTTTCAGTTTCCCATCGTTTGAGAAGATTAGTATATCATCGACCCATACAGTAATGATGATTATACTTTTATTCGTTGGTTTGAAATAAACACATGGATCAAAGCTTGACTGTTGCAAACCAATTTTATTCTTCACATAAGAATTAAATTTTGTGTTCCATATGCGACTTGCCTGCTTCAAACCATATAGACTCTTTTTCAAACGGCAAACTTTACCTGGCTGAATATTAGCAGGTCGCTGAAACATAAACATAAAAACATAACATAAACATAGTTCTTTTGTTAAATCACCTTGTAAAAAAGCTGAAATGGCTTTCTGATCGACGTCCAAATCAAGTTCTGCTGCTAGTGCTAACAAATATCTAACTGAGCTATATCTTACAACAGGTGAAAAAGTTTCGTCAAAGTCTAAACCCTTTTCTGAGCGTAGCCTGTTGCAACTAGGCGCGCTTTGTATTTTATAATATTATCAGAAGCGTCTCGTTTTGTTCGAAATACCCATTTACACATGAGGGGTTTTTCACCCGGTGGCAGATCTACAAGTTCCCATATACCATACTAATTGCGAATTCATCTCGTCATCCATAGCTTTACACCATAGATCCTTATCTGGTCTATCCATAACTTCCTCAATATCAATCGGATCATTTTCATCACCTGCAATTGTAGAATAAACTATGAAGTCATCTAATGCAGCTGGTAATCTTCTTGCTCTTTCTCTCGGATTGAGAACAGGTGATTCATGAGTATCACTGTTAACCGATTCATCTTAATTTTCAATATTTTCTGGTGCATCTGCTTCGTCTTGTTCTAAATTTGTGGTATCTTCATTTGTCTCATATTCAGGCATTGTATAAAATGACTTTGTATCATTTTATTCTAAGCTAAGCATTATACTTCCTTCTACATTTTCAGGTAATGTAACGTCTCTGTAACCCTTCGAGTTCATGCTGTAGCCAACAAAGATACTCGATATAGCTCTCGGATCTAGCTTCTTTCTTTTCTGAGCAGGTATATGCACATACGCTTTGCAACCAAATACTATTATATGAGATAAATTTGGCTTTTTGCCTAACCAAATTTCTTCCCTTGTGCTTTCTATACTATTACTTGGTGAATTATTTAGTAAATACGAGGCAGTGTTTACCGCTTCAGCCCAAAAACTGTTTGGTAAGTTTGCTTCGGTCAGTAAACATCTGGCTTTATCGATCAAGCTTCGGTAGTATCTTTCAGCTTTACCATTTTGCTGACTTGTATATGGACAACTGGTTTGATGCAATATTCCAGATGATTCAATTACACTTTTGAATCTGTTATTGCAGTATTCACCACCATTATCAGATCTTGATATTTTAATTTTCTATTTGTTTGATTTTCTGCAAAATTCTTAAAAATTTCAAAATGCTGTGTAACTTGATATTTCGATTCTGAAAAATACAAAAATGATTTGTGACTGAAATCATCTAAAAACAATAAAACATATTTCGACTCACCCAGTGATTCTTCTTCTACAGACCAAGTACATCGGAGTGGACCAATTCAAGTAAGCCTTTTGTTTTGGTATTGCTTGACTGAAACGGCAGTCTATGACTTTATCCAATTTGACATGTTTCACAAATCTCATCGTGTGCCTCCCTGAATTCCATACCATCAACCAGAGTAGTCAATTTTACCAAACTTTTTGTATTCAGATGAGCCATGCGTCGATGCCATAGATTTTGAAATACAACTGCAAATAATTTGTGTTTAGGCATGTCCAATTTGAACAGGCTTCTTTCTTAAATTTTTTTCTTTTTTAAATTTTTGTTTTTATTAAAAATTTCGGCTCCATTTTGTTGAACTCAACAGTGTTGTCCTTCTTTACTATTTCACCAACCTACAACAAGTTCGTGTTTATATTCGGCATTTGGTACACCTTGTTAACATTTACATCACTCACATGAAAGTTTATTTTAACGGGAAGGTTCAGGTTGCCAGTTAAGTCTGTAACTAATTTATCGCCATTTGCAATTGTTTTACTTAACTTCTCGCACCTGTTCATTTCGGTTTACTATTGCAAAAATGACCTGTTGCTCCTGAGTCTAGATAAAATTCATTGTCTCTATGAAAGCCAGAAGAAAGTACCACACATAACGCTCTGTCATTATTCTTGCTGAGACCCTTTTTATTAGTACAATTTCTTGCTACATTCCCATATTTATTACAATTATAACATCTGGTGCCTTTAAATGGTCCTTTTTGCTTGGAAGTATATAAAGCTGATTATTTATTTTCTCTAACAGTTTTTATTACCTCTTGCAATAACTTTGTTTTGATTGCATCACCTGTGACCTGCAAGCCCGAACTTTCTATGCCCATTATCATAGCATCGTACTCTTTGGGCAAGTCAGCGAGCAAAATGGTCCAGAACCATTCTTCTTCCACTTTTAGACCTATATTCGAAAGCTTGTGTGCAGTTTGAATGATTTTTGTTACATACTCTTCAATTGATGCGCAATTTTCTTGCTTTGTCGTGATTAAAGTCTTCAACAAACTGACTCTTCTTGTTAACCCATCATGTTGGAATGCTTTCTTTAAATTTTCCAGAATTCTTCCGCAGTTGTTGTTGTTTTTACATGCACGTAATTTATTGGATCTATTAACAGAATGGTTTTTGCTCTGCACTTTTTAATCTTTTGAATGTCTGTTTCTTTGCCTGTGACGCACTCCCACAATCCCAAGTATAGATTTTAAGGAACACTCCAATTCATACATACTACAAGTAGGCAGATCGATGATCTTCTCATACGTGCTATTGGGAGTCAACTTTTCGAAAAATTTATCACACCAATTACCCCTAACAATCGGTTGTCTAATAAGAGATGAATACTGAACACCACCCTATTCCATACAACCCCGATTGGAGTACTTCTGTTCAGTGAAGAGCAAAAAATTCTCCAACTATTGCGTTTACTTATTTTAATAGTACGCCTGTCAACCGCTTTACTTCTTTTATAAGCGACGAAGTTTTCTTGTGTAGAAGATATCAGAAACTGTCTGTACGTTGAATGTTTATTTTCAATAGCTCTTCTACATTCTTCATTCCACCATGATTTACAAAATTCATCCTTCACAACCTTATTATAACGAGAAATACTCGAATCACAGGAAGAAATTAGTTCATTTTTGAAAAATTCATATTCTAAATATTCCTTGCTGACTTGGTCTTTTGAATATTCCTCCATACAATACGAAAAATTGACCCAGTCTGCCTTATTTGTATTATATAAATGAGAATGACGTTAAATAGAAGATTTTATCGTACCCACATTCAAGTGAATCTAATAACAAAATGATCCGATCCCAAAATATCCTTTTCAACAACCCAATGATTGAGAGATTGAAGAATCTAGGGACCAGCGTGATATCTACCGCAGATTTATTTCGGTTTGAATAACTTATCCTTGTTGGGGATCCATCATTCAGTATAAATATATCATTCTCTTCAATAGCTGATAGCAATTTATTGCCATCCGTCAGCGAACCCCAAGCAGAGTGATGTCTATTGAAATCGCCTCCCACTATAGATTTCTCTCCTAATGATTGAAAGAAATTCCATTGGTTATGTTCTATGTTGGTGTTAGGTGGAATATAAATTGATGGAATAAAAACAAATTTTTGAACCATCTATCAACTTTACAGCTGGTTGTATCCCTTCCACCCCGTTGATATATGGAAAACTTACTTTCTCGAAAACATATTTATTTTTGCAATAGCTACACTTTCCTTAACTTATTAGATTATTTCTATCTAATCGAAAAATATTATAACCTGTAATATTGAACTGAAAAGAAGGTTTCAACCATGTTTCACTGAATAAACAAACGTCTATCTCATTTTGAAACATATATAGTTCTAGACTTCCCTTGTTTGAATTCAAAGACCGAGCATTCCATTGCATCACTTTCATTGTATACATTATTCAGAAAGAAATTGATTTAATTTATTAATTGAGAAATTTCGATCAAAGCCATTATATGAACTATTAGAACCACTTATATCAACGACAACTGAAGTTATAATATTTAAAATTTCTTCTTTTAAAACATAAAACTTTTCTGTATTACTTTTATCTGTAGAAGAATTCTGACTTGTGCGAACAGATAATTCCAATCTATTTTTATTCTCTATTGGATGGAGTAGAAATAATTTCCATATGTTTTTTCCACACATCCGAATCTTTACTGCTTGTAAACATTTTACGTTTTTTATTTTGTATGGGAGAGAAATTAATATTCATTATAATATCTTGATTACTAGAAGGAAGTTGATTATGACCTCTGGATGAAGATACTACTCCAGAAAAACTATTATCTATAAAATTCAACGCTTCCTTGTAGGATATATTTTCTTCCGCCATCTTTGTTTTAATTAGCTTTTGTTTTTCAAAAAAGGAACATTTTTTTCTATCATTGGAATTATTATTACCGGAACAGTGTAAACAAATGGAATTTTCCCCATGACAACTTGACAGATCATGATTTTCCCCACATTTCGGACATCTACGTTTCTTACTGCGACACATTCCCTCAGCGTGTTCATAGCGCCAACACTTTGTGCACTGTACTACTTTTTGTACGAAAGAAACGACTTTCCTTATACAATTAAAAATTGATACTTTACTAGGAATAAATTGCCCCCTAAAAATAACTAGAACACTAGTAGTGGGAACATATTGTATAGAACGATCTTCATTTATAATTTTTCTATTTAATCTCCTCAATTCCATTATTACAAAATTATTCCCTAGAAGAGGTTTTATTCCGACCTTTAATTCATCCAATTTAATATCTGAATCCACACGACGTATAACAGTCTTGCGTCTCATTAAATATGAAGGAATATACGCTTCCAGATTGTTATTTTTTAGTATCTCGGATAATAATAAAACATTTGCACTCGATCCCGTTTTGATCAAAACCTTAATTCTGTATATCAATAATCATATCAGAAATAAATTTTTTATTCCTGAATAATTTATTATTATTCATGCAAATTACTTATCCAGACTCTCGATGTATACTATGTATGGACCCGAATCGAAATATTCATATTTTATTGCCTCCAGTTTTTTGAAATTATCGTTATCAGTATTCACTATTGAAGAAACAGACCGATCGGCAGGCAACTGAGAATGTGAATTTATCGGTTTATTCGTATCATTGCACGAATTAAGAAATTTCGATGTACCAATAATTGAAGGATTTAAATTGGATGATGCTGAGGAACATTTTGTAAATGGAACGGACTCGCCAAATTTTTCGATATATTATTATCTAATGCTTGATGATCCATATCATCGTCCACGCCATCCAGTACTTTAAACGATCGACTGAGAATGTTTATAGGCGACAGAAAACCTCCACCCTTATCACACGATCCGTTCGACACAGATGTTAACCATCCATGATTATTTATATTTGTTACGCCTTTCGACTTTCCAGTCGTTTTCAAACAATGTAAATATAACCTAACATTCAAGATCACATTATAAACTATATTTCTCCCTCTCACCTAATTTTTCATGCCTCTGTTGCTTTGTTTAATGATATTCTGATAAAGTCTTGTGACATTTCAGTGTGCATCTTTATTTCTTCCCATTTTTTGTCATTTATATTTAACGCTAATTCAATAGGTAAATTGGTGAAAATAGAAACCACATTTAAAGAAATTAAAATACACGATTTAGATTAGATAGATCTTCATTTTGTTTATGTAATTTTGAAAGTGCCATGAATTTTTTATATAATAATCAGTTTTCCAGTAACTTAAGAAAGTGTCAAATATTCTCAGTAATTTCATGAATAACAGTTAACAAAATAAAACGACTAACTTTAATTACTTATTAAAATAGACCAGAGAATTTTTGAAACAAAACAATGAATTATGTATTTTAAATGTGACAAATCTAATAAAGTAGTAGTTATGACCAAAATCCAATACCTATAATAAGGTGAACGAAGTTATAAATGACAATTTGACATATAAAAAAGAAAATGCAGATCCTACAACAAAGATTAATCCAATTAAATCTCAACAAAAATTTAAAAAAAAGTTGAATAAATGGTATAAAAACAAGATAATTAATAAAGCAACCAAAGATAAATTGATATGTCACAATGGCCATGCACATATATGTATAGGCTACCAAAACTACACAAAGATAATATACCATGTCGACCAATTATGAACACAAGAAACTCACCAACATACAACCTATCTAAATTTCTATCTGGAACAATCTCAAAAGTTATTGGAAACTCTGAACATTATATAAAAGTATAATTCAAATAAAACTAAGCAGTTTTCTGATTTTCACTATAATTAAGTTAAAATACAGGGTCTCTAAAAAAAGTATCGGGTATTTGTTTTCGCGCTGCATTAGAAACTGAGCGATGGTATGGAGCGGGGAGGGGTTCGTAGCGTCCGCCATTATGTGGAGTTTTAGTCGCGATGGAGTGGTACCCGGCTTTTTGTGTACAAGAATATTAAATTATTTAATAGTGTTGGCGTTTACTTGATGTAAATCCATTATTATTGAATATAAACTTAAATTCAAACACTTGAACTTATGATTTACACTTTATTGACTACATAGCATGACGCGTTTCGTCGTTACAAACGACTTCTCAACATTATTCTGTAAGCATCTGAAGAAGTCGTTTGTAACGACGAAACG
Organism: Henosepilachna vigintioctopunctata; assembly: GCA_030704895.1. Classification (NCBI taxonomy): domain Eukaryota; kingdom Metazoa; phylum Arthropoda; class Insecta; order Coleoptera; family Coccinellidae; genus Henosepilachna; species Henosepilachna vigintioctopunctata. The sequence continues at coordinate 3,205,556 of JARQZJ010000036.1, read as the reverse complement.
CGTCATGCTATGTAGTCAATAAAGTGTAAATCATAAGTTCAAGTGTTTGAATTTAAGTTTATATTCAACTACAAGAGTATTATCTTAATGGTAACTCAGTAGTGACTTCTCAACGTATGTATCGTGCAGAATACCTTACACACCACGCACCAAGTGACGATAGCATTAGAAAATGTATCCATACGTTCGAAAATACAGGTGCGACGGTAAAAATCCAAAACTCGTGTCGCCCACGTTCAGTTCGCGACGGGAAAACTATCGAGGAAGTGGAGTTGTCGGTTCGTCAAAGTCCGTCGTTATCCATCCGTAAGCGAAGACAAGCGTTAAACATAAAAAATCATCAAAAAAAATCAGTTTGATGGTTTCAACTCAAGAACATGGTTTCAGCAAGATGGGCCATTTGCCATACATCGAATGCAGCGATGGAAGTCGTCAATGTGTTATTCCCGAATAAAGTGATTTCGCGCAAGGGTAACGTTAACTGACCTTCCAGAAGCCCACACCTTAGGCCGCTTGACTATTTCGCATGGGGATGCCTAAAAAGTAAGGTTTACGAGAAAAAACCTTACACAGCTGAAGCAAAACATGAGGTCAGAAATGGCAGCAATATCTAGAGCTATGTGTTATCGTGTCATCCGTAATCTTCGTGTCCGATTAGAAGAGTACCAGCAACGTAACCGTCACCATTTAGATAACATGATCTTTTCCAAATAATTTTCCATTCAATATTAGTATTATCAATCGTAAACTTTTTTGTTATTCAAAGGTAGTTTTTGTTTTATTGAACTTACAAATACCCGATACTCTTTTGAGACATCCTGTATAACATTATTGTTTCGCCAAGACAGTGGCTTTATCAGATGTAGATGATAAACTATGTTGGCGAAACAATATTTTTGTTATGTTTTAACCTAATTATAGTGAATATCAGAAAACTACTTAGTTTTTTTCAAATTATGTATTTAGATTTTCATCAAGTATCGGCCCAATCGATTAATAATTATATGAAAGATTAATGGCACTTTTACAATTATATGAAAAAATTACAAATAAACTGTGCTGGCGAAACATTATTGTTATGTTTTAACTCAATTATAGTGATTATCAGAAAACGACTTAGTTTTATTCAAATTATGTATTTAGATTTTCATCAAGTATCGGCCTAATCGATTAATGATTATATAAAAGTCATGGCACTTTCACAATAACATGAAAAAAATGAAGATACCTAAATCATGTATTTTAATTTCTTTAGATGTGGTTTCTCTTTTCACCAATGTACCGATCGAATTAACATTAACTATAATAGACAAAAAATGGGAAGAAATAAAGATGCACACTGAAATACCAAAGAAATAATTCGAAGAGGGTGTTGAGTTTTGTTTGAAATCGACTTATTTTAGGTTTGAAACTTTATTTTATTCACAAATATATGGCACTGCAATGGGTTCTCTGATCCCTACTGCAATAGCAAATTTAGTTTTAGAAGAACTAAAAACGAATGTAATGAATAACTTCAATAGAACCCGAACATGCTGAATAATTGTTAGAAACCTTCAATTCGTACCATAACAGGTTGCAGTTTACAAAAGAATTACAAGAAAATAACAGAATAAATTTCTTAGAGATGACAATAATCAGAAAATTTTACGGATCACTAATCACAGACTGGTACAACCAAAAAACTTGGTCTGAAAGATACCTAAATTACAATTCGCTTGTACATACGAAGTATAAACGAAGTGTTGTGAACTCACATCGAAATATCCAAAATTTTTCAAATTAAACTATCAGTTTGAGAATCTCAGTATTTACTAGTATGAATGATTCGTGAATCTTTAATTAAACTAGCTATTAGGCATGGGACCATTCTTACACGTTGCAGATTGATTTCTGTGGTGTTCGAATGAAATGCCCACGAAGCCTCACGTACTCGCACTATTAATGTCATGAATAGGAATCTAGAACGCTAGGGAGAGTTTATACACCTTTTCTTCGATAGAGGAGCTCACGTGAATTTTCATAAAGTGTAGTTTTGCCTCATTCGGATATATGACCTGTGGGCGTTTTGAAAGTCTTCGATTATTGAAGATTAATGAAATACGGACTGATGATTCATAATAATGATGAAACAGTTTTATTCTATTATCATTCAACAAGATCGATGATTTTTCGAAGCTCATTTAATATTCACTCTCGAAAGTGATAGGTTCGTTCTCGTTGACAACATTTATGTAGACGGCTCCCTGATAGGTTTATTTACTATATATATATATATATATATATATATATATATATATATATATATATATATATATATATATATATATTATATATATATATATATATATATATATATATATATATATATATATATATATATATATATATATATATATATATATATATATATATACACATATATATGTATATATAATTTTTTTTGTATCTTCATTCTGAAAGCCTATAATAATACCTTAACCCCACATATATAATTTTATATATATATATATATATATATATATATATATATATATATATATATATATACATATATATGTATATATAATTTTTTTGGTATCTTCATTCTGAAAGCCTATAATAATACCTTAACCCCACGAATAGTATTTCTTATGTTATCAATAATTTTCAGGGTAATTCACCGCTTTTATTGGCATACATGAAAGCTAACGCTAGTTTGTGTCGCAGTTTGGTGAGAGCCAATGCATGCTTAGGATTGGAGAATAACGAAAGAGTAACAATATTTAATTATCAGGTAAGCTCGAAAACCTGTAAATTTGAAAAAATTAATAATTAAACTCCTTGGATGTGCATGGTTTACCACCGCACAATTCACAATTGAAGGTAGGCGGTAGTTATCACGCTAAATCTAAAGCAACCAAAAATGCAATGGTCGCGGTTTGTGAAAAGAAAACTAATGAGTAATGCGCTTCATCCGACGATACTCAAAAGAAAATTCAAGTTTGTTTTCATTCCGGAGGTTTTAATGATTTCAACGAATATGCCCTTTAAATTTTAACGAATTCAGTTTCCTCTCCCTCTTGCCTTCTTTACGACGATTAATAAGTCATAAGGCCAATCCTTGACTGTTTACGATAACAACTTAGAAAACCCATGTTGTTCTCATCATCCGCTTTATGTGTTCAGAAAACAAGAAATATTTTTCGCAAGGTGACTTGGAGAGAATTAAACCAAGTGCATTCCATGCTGTATATGTACATGAGTTATTACAATCATGTCTTTCTGGCACGTGATTGATTTACTTAATTTTTGTACCTTTTTCGTTCTTTCTCTGTTATTATTTTAATAAAGTACTGAATTTAGTAATAACTTTTTATCCATTTTATTATTTATTATATTAAAGTCATAAATCGAGTTCAGTTAATATGTAACACGTTCCTTTCACAACATTCATTTTCACCATTAGGCGTCACGAAATATATATATATATATATATATATATATATATATATATATATATATATATATATATATATATATATATATATATATATATACATAAATAATTTATAAGGGTTTATTGACTCAGTATTTGCAGTGGTACACTTTTCTCTTTACCAAGCTTTCGCAATCTACTTTATTGCTTCTTCAGGGTTCTATATATATATATATATATATATATATATATATATATATATATATATATATATATATATATATATATATATATATATATATATATATATATATATATATATATATATATATATATATATATATATATATATATATATATATATATATATATAACAACCTTAACAAACATACACAACACAATATACACTGTTTGCTTACATGGGAGTTGAGGTTACAATTATTAAACTATTCAACAGCAATAACATAAGAGTAATTTGCCAAATTCATCTAATATTTACAATATTTGATTTTAATATATTATTTGAGGTTAAATGTATAATCTTATCACGTGTTATCTGATCCCAGTTGTTTCCTTTCTTCTTCTTTTCTTCTTCTTTTTTGTCGTGTTTCCTTCTTGTTCCATACCCAGTAAGTAGCTAATATGCGTCTGCTTCTTGCTGACGCTAGTTTGGTGTTATTTGATCACTATTTCTTAGGATTTTGTGTTGTTTCCAAGCCATATTTGTATTCCATATGTTTCTGAAAACCCAATTCTGTTTTATTTGTAAATTATTTCAGAGTCTGTAGGATACTATTCAAAATAATTTGTAAGGTGAAAATATAAGGCGAAGACTTGGTAAAGAGAAAAGAATACCACTGCAAATACTGAGTCAATAAACCCTTATAAATTATTTTGAATAGTATCCTACAGACTCTTAAATAATTTATATATATATATATATATATATATATATATATATATATATATATATATATATAAAAATATATATATATATATATATATATATATATATATATATATATATATAAATATATATATATTTATATATATATATATATATATATATATATATTTATATATAAAAATATATAATCGGGTTTATATATATATATATATATATATATATATATATATATATATATATATATACAAACCCGAAAATCAATCATAACATAATGATGTTTTTACAGTTTTCCAAAATATTTAGAAACTCCTCTGTGATTACATATACAGGGTGTCTCAAAACGATCCAACTACTTTAGTTGGAAAAAAAATACAGTAAACTTATTTTTCTATACATTTATTGATACGAATTAAAAGATAAGGAACAAAATTTTACTTTTTAAACACTACATTATTTAAATGACGGCCACCACGTTGACGGCACTCCTCAAACCGTTTGCGTACACTTTCAAAAACTTTTTGAAGAAGTGGTCGAGGAATACTCCTGATTTTTTCTTCAATATTGTTTCTTAAATGTGTCAAATTTTGTGGATTATTCTCGTAGACTATGCTCTTAAGATAACCCCACAAGAAAAAATCAGGTGGAGTCACGTCAGGGCTCCGCGGTGGCTATTCAATATCACCTCTTCGTGAAATCACCTTTTCTTGGAACAACTCGTGCAATGCAGCTAAAGAGTTGTTAGTGGTGTGCGATGTGGCCCCATCTTGTTGAAACCATGTCAGCCGGTTATGATGCCCACATTGTTGCAGTTGAGGCCCGAAAAAATTGCGTATCATGTCCACATAGCGAGCAGAAGTTACAGTCACTGCATGTCCTCTGTTGTCTTCATAAAAATACGGCCCAATAATGCAGTTCGCTGACATAGCAACCCACACAGTCACTTTGGGGCTATGCAACGGGCGCTGATGTAATGTGTGTGGATTCGTTTCTCCCCAAAAACGACAATTTTGACGATTGACGTATCCGTCCAAATGAAAATGTGCCTCATCGCTAAAAAAAATGTTGTTGAAATTGTTAAATCTCTCTAACATAACATTCACAAAATTCAATCTTAATTCGTAATCATTATCATGAAGAGCTTGCACAATCTGAATTTTATAGGCCTTTAGGTGTAAATCAGATCGCATTATGCGGTGAATTGTCGCTCTTGATAACCCCAGCTGAGACCCACGCTTTCTAACGCTGAGTCGAGGCTGTCGGCTTACAGAATCTGCAACTGACTGAATGTTTCCAGGAGTTCTTGCTGTCCTTGGACGCCCGTGATGGATTTCGCCAATAGTGTTTCCAGTTGTATTGAATGTCTGGATCCAAGCTAAAATTGTTGCATTGCTTGGAGTTTCCGCAATCCTACGCAATCGATAATGTAACCGATACATCCGTCGAACTCTAATGAGTGATCGATTGTTCTCGAAATACGCGCGCACGCAAAACGAACGTTGCTCTCCCGTGTACGGCATGAAGGCAACTAAAAATTTAAGAAAAGCTCTAGTAAACGACGCTCGCGCCACCCCTCTCCCGCGCCTTGTTTGCTTCTCGCTCACTCTTGAAATCGTTGGATCGTTTTGAGACACCCTGTACATGAGAGATCACCACGAATTAGTTTACTTATTGAACTTCTGATTACTTGCTGGGGAATATTCATTAAGGCCACAATATTATACGCACTTCATTTTGCTGCCATTGACGAGCTAATACTGATATGGACTTTTTAACCACAATACTATACATAGGTTGTAATCGATGTTAGTGTTTTACGCGGATCAACTCGTTTTCACAAAATCAATGAAGCCAGCTGCTTCATTGATCGAATTTCAGTCATGAAAATATTGTCGAAAAGTTCCTTCTACTTCGTTTTCATCTAAGCTATCGGGTGAAAACCCACTTTTCACTAGTAGGTTGACCTTCTATGTGATTAGAGTTTTGATAAACTACTGAATTGCTTCTTACCAATGCATACTTCCCAATTTAATATATTCAATCCGTTATCAATTGAAACTACTGGTTTTCACTGTTTTCTTCGTCTGAACCAATCGAGAAATTTAAGTTCTGTGTAATTGGATGTCGAACAGAAAAAATATACACACTAAAATCATCATCCTATTACAATTTTATTATATGCTTAGATTTTCAATTTGCCGTTATTAATTAGTGTTCCAAATGTGTTTATGTGTTAATTAGTATTACCAAACTATTCTTTTGGTAAGCTTATTTAGTTTATAGTTTTAATAATAATCCTCATAATCATTTTAAATATCCATCAGTATGTTTAGCTCACATTATTCTATCCAATAATATTGTAATGTCATTTTAAATATGGGAATAAGCCTCTCGAACGTTTGCGTCCCTATTAAATAGATACTTTAAGAGTTTATTTTTTTGAAATCAGGTACCAAGCAAGCATCTCCTTAATCGACTTCTAGATCAGCTGTCACAGGCCGGCAGCTGGACCAACACCGACTTATGCCAAGAGTGTGGGAAGGCATTTTCTATCACTGTCAGAACCCACCATTGCAGACATTGCGGTCGGGCGCTTTGCAACAAATGCTCCGACCAGGAGGTACCCATCATAAAATTCGGGGAGAATAAACCTGTCCGAGTATGTAAAGTATGTTTTGATGTGCTAAAGTGTGGAGTCAATTAGAACTTGGACCCAAAATTAGAGACTACTAGTTTTTAAAACCACTTTAATAACTGTATATTCTATATATAATTGCATGTGCAACAATTGTTGTGTTCAACTCTATTGATGAAATATTAATCTTTTGGCTGCAAAAAGAAAAAAATCACTAACGAAATTACAGGGATTGATGGGGACTGTTCACGTTTCGTTTCTACTGTTTTTTCCAATATTCGCATCAATTTCCAAATATATGCGAATCTATGGGATCAATTCCCAAATCTATGGAAGTTTCTTTCCATATTTTGAGCTAACTTGACCGAGCTTATATAATACAATACATTATTGCAAGATTCGTATTTTTTACTTTAATTACTACGAAAAAAAGTAAAGGCAATAATTTTATTCAGATTTTGCGTTCAATGTATGTAAAAGCAGAGAACAGTTTTATTTATAATATAAACTTCAAAGTTGACGCACGTTGAGTGCATTTTCATTTTATATTTTAAGAAAATTGTTAAATAATCTTAATATCATTTTCAAAAGGCTTTGAATCAAAAAGCTCAATACCTTAGTATTTGAGCCAAGTAATATATTTCATGTTATTTTTTATTTTCATTATGTGTATGTTAGAGATGTATTATTATATTGATATATTAATCTGTTGCATGATATCATTTCATTATATCATATTATATATGATCTATGCACTTTACTCATGTCCAAAGTTAATGCTTTATTTTTTTATTAAAAGTTTAATATTCGCATTTCAAGTGAAAAGACTGTATGTATGATACATTATTAAATAAAAGAAATTTGTTTATTTTTGATTTTCCGCAATGGTCTTCGTAATATCACCATATAATGGTTATATACATATATCCAACAACCAGTTGTTTCAAGGTGTTCGGCAATGTAGATTTTTCACTGCCGTCGGACTTCCATATCGTATATATCTATCCGTGATTATAGGTGTTGAGCAAGATAGGGACTATCATTGCTTATAAATTTGAGTTCAAATTCAAACAAAGTTATGATTAAATGAACTGAATAAATAATAATAATTTGAATCCTGAAAGCAAAACAAAAATATAAAATCGAAATCAAATAAAATTAATACATTCCTACACTTGATGAACAAGGAGGGTTGAATCAAATTCGCGCGACGTTTCGAAATTTTTCTCTAATCGATATCCAGTGAAAACGGAAAAGGTTAGATTTATAGGTAGTGGAAGTTACAATCTCTAGAACTATAGAAATATATATATATATATATATATATATATATATATATATATATATATATATATATATATATCATAAAACATTAAATGTAAAGAGGTAACTGCCATTCAAAACCAAAAAGAGTTTCATACTACAGTTCAAAAGAATCTTAGTGATAAGAAAAATAAAAATTTTATAATGCTATATTGGTACCAAAAGAAGACTCATTCCGGACATACATTACCTTTCCTGCCATCCATTCAAAACCAAAAAGAATTTCATAGTAGTTTTCAAAAGACGTATACAAAATATTTGCCGTCCCGAATTTCACCAGAAAATATATCAATATTCAGGAGAATTCTGCTAGATAATAGTTAGCCACTAAAACTGATCAATGAATTATTGAGAGCTTGCAGCAATATAATGGAAACAAACCAGGAAATTATCAGCAACAACAGCCCAGAAAATCTACCATTCGGTGTTTTACCGCATATACAGAATCTAACACCCAAATTAATATAATTATTCCATAATAAGATAAAATAGCTCAAAAAATGCATTAACCGTACAATAATTAATCGATTGGGCCGATACTTGATGAAAATCTAAATACATAATTTAAATAAAACTAGAAAGTTTTTCGATTTTCACTATAATTAATTCAAAACATGACTATATCGTTTCGCCAACACAGTGGCTTCATCAGATGTTGATGATAAACTGAGCTATTACATTGTGGATAAATATAAGCATAAGATAAATATAAGCAGTCCACAATGTAATAGCTCAGTTTATTATCAACATCTGATGAAGCCACTGTGTCGGCGAAACGATTTTGTCATGTTTTGAATTAATTATAGTGAAAATCGAAAAACTACTCAGTTTTATTTAAACTATAACTCTACAATCATTATTTACATTATTAATTGAAATTCAAATCAAATGTCGTCTACAAAATTCCTTGTGAAAATTGCGATTCTGTATATATAGGTCAAACATCAAAAAGCCCTAATTCAAGGATCATTTTCTTCTGCATCAACTCAACACATACAAGCCACTGATTACAATTCCACAAAAATTTTAGATTACGCAAATAATTACAACAAACGCCTTTTCCTAGAAATGGTTCATATAAAAAAGACCGAAAGCAGTATAAAAAATGTGAAACAGATGATCTAAGCAACATATATATATATATATATATATATATATATATATATATATATATATATATATATATATATATATATATATATATACATATATATTTAGCGTCAAATTTTACAATTCATTGCCAGAAAGTCATAAATTGTACGTAAGGAATATAAATTCGATAAGCCTCATTAGAAAGAAATTTTTTTGTTCTATAAGAAGGAAATAATTGATTAATTTTGTTAGTTTCTTACTAAATTTTATAAATAATTGCTCAAATTTAGTTTAAATTAAACTCGTCTGAGGGACCAGCTTACACGCATCCATTTTATACATACTAAGCTTTTCTCTCAAAAATGATGAGTGATTTGTACATTTTGGAAAGCAAATATTGTAATTGTGTAACCTTTCAACTGAATAAAGATGATTCTTATATATATATATATATATATATATATATATAACGAATGAAAATTTTTCTTGCGGTGGAAAGTACAAATGACAAAAACACAATTTTCGGTATAGCCCGCAACTCAATTGGAAGCAGCCGTTCAGACGTGTTTCGAGCTTATTGACTCCTCAGAACGGCGTAGCCAAGTTCAAGGTGTACGAACCTGGAGATGGAATCAACAATAATAGAACACTCCTGTAAAGGAAGTCTCCACTGCTAGACTTCCACGTGAACTCTCCGGATTTGGAGATTTGGTCAACGTATCGCCAATGTCTGATTGAATAAAATCTCTTTGGGTCTGTAGCCAATAATTTCACTTCATCTTCACATAACTGGTCATGTTTCTTCGGTTTTTTAGAAATTGTTCGTAACGATAACGTGGTTTTTATGTCAAGATCAATGTTTTCATCGTGCATCAAGTCTTGAACATCGGATGCAAATAAACTTGCACCTTTGAAAACATCATCCAAAGTTTGATGAATCCCCAAGCTTCAAGATAATCCAATGTAGGGGTTTGGAGATATTAGCTTACTGGGGTTGATAGTTCAAACATTTTCTTGAACGAATACAGACAGCTGTAAGCTTCGCAAGATTACATTTGTTACATGTATGAATTTTACTATATTCTAAATTTTTACAATTTATGTAGAACAATATATTATTCCAGTTCACTTAAAAGATTTTTATCAATTATGTCATACAAAAGTAATGATGTTCAGAAATAAAATACTATTATTTTTAATATCAATTCCATTAGTTCAAAGAAAGAAAGTATTATGATTTGTATAAATTCTATTATTTATTTCAAAGCAACTTAACCGTTTCTTATACCAATCCCTACTTGCTCTCTCAAATTGGAATTTTGATACAGTCAACCAAGCAATGTCGCCTAATTGAAGATGACTACTTATGCGATCAAGACTCGCTGATCGAAATTCCAAAATGAATGAAAGACATTCTTTAAAATCACCTGAAAAACTTCCTCAGAATAGAGACTCATATGTCTTCAAACTTTCAATTATTGGAAGACGGAAATATTCTCTCCGTTGAAAATAAAAACATCACAGAAACATGTCATGAACAGACAAAATACTATTTTGTGCCTCCAATGGCTATATTACGAACAAAATGTACTATTAGTTATCCAAATAAAGAGACTATTCCAACGGACATTGTGGATGAAGAAAAATACATCATACTACCCAAATGGCCAACACGACATGAATATATCAAAGATAAAGAAAAATTCAAGAAAGAAGAAATCCGAGATATCAAGCTGGAAGAACTGGATCAATGGAATTCACATAAAAATATCTCTTCTTTATTTCTATATTTAGTAATAATAATGTTTTACTTTAATGTATTTTATCCTCAAATATTATAAAAGGACAAATTGTTTAAAGAGTTATCGTAAAGCTACACCTGAAGCGATACCTTCAATCAAAATGGAGAGGAGTTAGATAATCCAAAGCTCATATTCCTGATGAAAAGTTGAGAATCTAATACAGTGTTGCATTATTCAGAACAAGAGAAATATTGCCTATAATATGAATTGAATGGCAACATTGCATGTCCAATCCTTTTTCGTTTCAGTGGATCGTAATTCTAAGAATTTCATGCAGTGGGACTGAAAACTTATAATATGGCATGTCTGAGAAATATTTGCGATTAAATTGAATTTTTAGTAAATAGAGCAGTCTGTCTGATTATTCATAACTAAAAAAAGTTTGCTTGATTTTCAATTCTTGAAGTCATTTAATTTTTATTCAATTCTTTATGATATTATTAACGCTTGTAAAATAACAGATTAATGATTAATGCAGCCGTAGGTATATTGTTATTACAAATTATTTTTTTGAGCTTGTGATTTCGACGGAATTGAAAATATTTTCAAAATCACTAAATACGTTCGGCGGCAATGAAGAATTTTGATGGGTTATTAATTTTAAACATTCATTATATGAAATAATGAAACGTATGAATGCTAATTTGTTTGACACTGTATTAATATCATTATATACTAACATAAGCTCCATATGGATATATGTAACATATTTTACCTCCAAAAATTGAAGGGTAGGAAACAGTTTTTTACAGCTTATCACATGTTTATCGATAACTACATTTTGTTTTTCTAGAATTCTTCTAGTTTTTTCAATAATGTGACGCAGCGAGAAGTAGAGCGTTAATAAATTTGATTAAAAACGAATTGTTTGTTTCCATTTAAATATTAATTTGTCAAACATGCTTTGAGTCGTTCAAACATAGCAGCAATAAATTATTAGCGTGTGCTAAAAGCGAACAAACATCTATCTAAAATCTAGGTTGGATCCCGATTTGTAAAATCATAAATTTATTTGTATCTAAATTCCCATTCGTTATGTTAGTGAGATACTGAGATAATATATAAACAATGTCATCATTTCATATAAATAGGATCTAATTTTATTTCAAGAATATTTTTATATCATCCAATTTTGATCCACCGTTCCAATCCGATAATAAACTGAAAATTGTTTATGAATTCATAAATAACTATATACTAACTCTATATCAGTTCTAGTATTTATTCCAAGTTGTATAAATACTATAACCTCTACCAAAGTCGTAAATTATTCTCGATATGACCTTGATTTGTCTTTCGTCTTGTTCGTCCAGATTCCACAAATGTTCATAATTTGGAATCATGAAATATGAATGGAAAGAGAAAATATTACAGCCTTCTCTCTCTTCCTGGAATGTCAATGATGTTATCATTCGATGATCATAGTAGAGTAAGATCCCAGTGCCGCCAGACCTACGTCATTTTAGCAAAGCTAAAATTTCCATTTATAGTCTAGTTATCTAGTATGTAGTTAGGAGAGTATGCGTATTTACTAACTCGAAAGCGGGGCCCTTTCACAGGTAGCGCGAACTAAAGGTGTTTCAAAACTGTACTCTACTACTGTAGAGTTTCTACTGTACCTACGTTAAAGTAGAAAGGCTCATATTTAAATATATTTTTGACGATATTTTCAAAAATAGATAATCGTTATTGCCAGACCGTTTCTGTGGGCCATTACTTCCGCCAGACGTTATAAAGATTGTTTAAAAATTAGGTAAACTATGTCATTTTAGTAAGCCTAAATTTGACATATATAACTACGTGGTACTATTTCCAGACTTTTGGTAAGCAGCCAGACCAATCCAATGGGCCAATAATTATTCTCCCAGACATCTCAAAGTTTCCCTGTGGGTGCGAGCGTGAGGGCGTTATTCGTGCGCTTTAATTCGAGTGAGAACACTACATGGCTTTATAATACAGATAATTGAAATGATGGTTATATTATTTATTGAGCTTGATTAAAATTTTAAATAAATATAGTTATGATCATTCACAGATATTTAGATCAAATAAATTTAAAGCAATAGGTATGTATTATTTTTTATTGAAATTTTAATTGAAAATGTTACAATTGACAAATCAAGATTAAAAAATATCATCTATTATGTTATTCATCTCCATTCTCTTCGTTGCTCGAGTTTCTACTTCCCTCATCAAATTCACATTCATATTGAATATTCAATTCATCTTCACCATCATGGTCATCGTCCTTTGGCTCTTCTGTAAAGATAAATAATTTAATGAGGTTGCGAATAGCTACCAACATATAAAAATAATTTAATGTCAAAGTAAAATACCTGATTCATTTTGTAGTGAGTCGTTAACAAAACTGGGCAATTGATCACCATCAAACCAATTAAAATCATACTGACTATCTTTCAGTATCCACCCATTGTTCTCAGGGCTGAGGGTGCTGGGTTGCTTCTCATAAGCATTGTTCCAGATACTTGCAATATAATTTGCTCGTCGAAACTGCTGCAATAGATCACTTTTGCAAGGTGGTAAACTGCTTGCATCAAAATTTCTCAAATTGTTCCGGTTGAATTCTTCATTTACATTGACAACTGTATATTTATTATTAAAAAGTTGAAGTCGAGCAGCATCTACGTCAATTATTCCTGAAATATTGTATAACTCGCAGATAAATTTCTGTATTACATCAAATACATCTTCTTTTCTTTTTATCAACGAATAATTCAAGTTCCTCGAATTTCGTAAAAGCTTGCTGATATTCTGGACATTTTAGCAGTATTTTGAATGTTTTTTCTTTCCTTTATTATAAAAGCAGGATTGTAGTCACATCCTGTTATTGCATGAAAGCCTATTGAGCCACAGCCTAACTCTACTTACAAGCCATGAACATAAACTTGGCAATGCCGCATCTGCTCAATCCGGTAGACTGATCGATCTTCGAACATCGGTCTACTGCATGTTAATAATTGCCTTTTCAGAAAAATTTTCAGCGAAACGGTACTTTGTATAAAAAAATAGTTTTGACAAAAATTGTAGATCATACAATTATCTATAGAAATTTTTAATACACTTTTTTTCTAAGAAGAACTATGTCTGAGTTATAGCGATTCAAATGTTGTTTTTTAGTATGTACCTACACTAACAAGTTCACTTTATCAATTAGAATTGACAATATGCTATAAATTTCATTATTTTTCATTCTCAGGTGAGAGTAAGTTTATTTCGTCAATTGTTTATTGCGTCAATTCCTTCAACCCTTTATTGAGATATGTACAGTAATTTGGACAGTAGAATGATTCTGATATCATATTTGTAATGAGCAAGCAAATTTTCCAGTTGAGACTATTTAGTTAATTTCAGTTGTAAAATTCATTTTAAATCATTAGGAGACAGTTTATTTTTATTGATAAAAACATTTACATGCATATCTGAATCTACTAAAATCTGATTAATAATTTATATACTGTTTATTTGTGAACATTCAGTTACGTTGGATGGAAAAACTAGAGTGTTAAAAAATGCTGTTAGTTTCAAAAGTTTTTATATTCCACGATTTACATATTAAAATCTTTTTTTATAATTAGATGTTAAATCAACAAAATTACAAATTGAATCTGAGTTTTCAAAGTCTTCATTCAATTTCTCACAACGTTCCTTCAATACTGGTTCTTTCAGCTGGATATTCTCTTTGAGAATGGACTGCTTTTGATAAGCAGGGGTAAATGAAGAAAAATATTTGGCACTGCATTTAAATTAAGTTTAACTTTATCAATCTAGCCTTCTGTTGATCAATCTAGCAAACGATGAATACCTTTGCTAGTAAGTGCTCCCTCTGGAAAATGTTTGGCACAAACTACAGAATATTTTGTGGGGACCCATGATGCCGTAGGAATATTTTTTAGCCATTGATTCGTTAGATTACCATCCTATGGAAAACAAAATACAGAAACTGGTGGTTCGCACCGCCTCGAGGTAAGTTTTGTAGTTCGACTTGCATCCAGGCACACAGCAATGACTTGGCATGTTAATTTTTGTGCTAATATCAAGAACAAGACCTTATCAGATAACATCAATCTTACGTGGGTTTGTGATAATTGCGTTGGTAAAATGAAAGTTGCCATTGACTATGTGAATTCTCCGGAATTTAATAATATGGAAATTATAAAAATGGAAATCCAATATATTTCGAAAGAAAAAATACTGCTGGAGAAATTACTGTCAGAGATGGAATATACAATAAGTGTTCAAAAAAAAACTAATTACTTCATACGAAGGTAGCTTGCGGTCTAGTTTATTTGATGATGAAGTTGGTAAACAATCTGAACCAGGAGATACACGTGCTGATAAAGACGATAACATTCCAGGTATTAGTATGTTGAATAAATTTCATGTGGAGTCTCCAAAAAAAAGTAAATCTTCTAAGATAATTGCGAGTACTGTTACAGATGATCCCACAGTATCGTCTAAAGCGGGATCAAATGCGTCATATGCTCAGACTACTGCAACTGGTTATCAATCTAAAGAGAATAAAATAAAGGCTCATGATGTTAATAAAGCGATTGTCGCAGCTAGACGGGATTGCAACCTATCGGAGTCACAAGACAAAGAGGGAGCAGTCTCTAAAATAGTAAAAAAAGTGAAAATGAATGGAAACAAGTAACCAATAGGAAAGGGAATCGAAAAAGATCAAGACCTGCCTTAGTTGTGGGTAAATTTAATGATGATTCGTCAATCCAAGGAGTGGAAAAATCTAAAGTTTTGCATGTTTCTAATCTTAGTCCCACTATTATATGGATGAACTAACGAGTTTTCTACATAGAAACTTTCACAAGGTTAAATGTGAGCCAATAATCTCCCGCTATCCAGAAAGCTATGCTTCCTTTAAAGTTATTATACCTATATCTGAATATGACAAGGCCTTAAAAGCTGAAAACTGGCCTATACATGCTACTGTCAATCATTTTTTCTTCAACAAGAAAAACAACTTGGCGAATCCGTAGCCTTTTCAGGACCTCAAAATTTGTTTGGAATTATGCAGTTAAATAGTGTATTATGAATAAATTGGACCTTATTGAGATCTTTCTCCAGCCACTATCTCCAAGTGTTATCTGTGTAGCGGAACATTGGTGCAACCCAAGCAGTTTACCTCTTGCCGTAATACACGGATACACCCAGGCGGCTGCCTTTTGCCGCACAAGCAGCATACATGGAGGTACATTAATTTTTGTAAAAGATGATTTAGAATTTAAGATTGTTGAAATCGCGGACCTGTGTGTTGAACGTCATTGCGAATTTTGTGCTGTTAAACTAAAATTAAACTCCTTATAGGCCACTTTTGTCAGTGCTTATAGACCTCCGGCGGAAAATTACGAGCTGTTCTTGCAGAGACTTTCTTATGTTCTACAACGCTGTACAAATATAGCGGAATACGTTTTTATCGGAGGTGATCTAAATGTAGATTATATGAGTAGATCTGATACGTGTAAAAAACTTCTTGATGATGTTCTATCTTCCTACGGGCTCAAAGTGATATCAGGTGGTCCTACTAGGGTGTTCACAAATAAAAATAATATTACATCAATCACACAAATCGATTATATTATAACAAATTATGATCATGTAAACTTTCATGAGGTTATTCATGAAACCCATTTTAGCGATCACAAAGCAGTGCACATCGAGTTCCCCATATATAATTCCCCCAATTTAGTTTTGAACACCGAAGTCCGTTGTTCCTTCAGTCGAAACTGCTCTACTCTAAATCTCGAGTGCCTAGCTAAATCGTGTTCTCATGCTGATTTTAGTGAGGTTTATCAAAGTATTGACGTCAACACTGCCCTATCGAACTTTATGGAAATTATTCGTTACAAAATGGACCTTCAATGTCCACTCAGGCGGTCTAGACAACTATCTAAACCAAAGATGTGGTGGATTACAACCGAGATAAGGGAAGCCAGTGCAAGGCTGAAGGATATTTTCTGGCTCCATAAAAATTTAAAGAATGAACATTCTTTAATTTCGTATAATAATGCCAAATCGAATTTTAAATCTCTTTTAAAACAATCGAAATTAAAATACAATTCTAGTCTTATCAATTCTGCAAGTAATTTGAATAAGACTGTGTGGTATATTGTAAACCAGGAGACTGGAAGACTGTCTAGTGGGAATAAGAAAATCAAGTTAAATCTAAACGGTTCAGAATGCTCAGAAGCAGAGGTTCTTGCTTCTGCTTTTGGTAATTATTTTTCTACAGTTAACAGGGCTAGTTTAAATAATCACTTTGGTGACTCACTACCGCAATCGTGTTCTCTGTCTGAAATGAGGTCACAAACCTTTTTCTTCTTGCCAGTAATCAAACATGAAGTGTTAGACACTATTAAATGCTTGAAGAATGTTAAAAGTACTGGTGCTGACTTTATTTCAGCCAAAATATTAAAGTCAATTTCTGATGTTATTGCTGAACCCCTTTCGTACATATTGAATCTTTCAGTCTCTACGGGTACATTTCCTGACATGCTTAAATTAGCTACTGTAATACCTATTCATAAAAAAACGATCCACTAGATATAATAAATTATCGTCCTATTTCAATATTAAGTGTTGTATCCAAAGTTTGCGAGAAACTAGTTTTCAATCGTATTATAAAGTATTTAAATAAGTTTAAGGTGTTATCTGATTGTCAGCATGGTTTTCGAGTGGGAAGATCGACTCAAACTGCATCTATTTCTTTCATTGATTATATTTATAAATCTCTAGATGAGGGTTCGTTTGTAGCTGCCTTGTTTTTTGACTTGTCTCGAGCATTCGATTGTCTAATATTTAGTTTTATTCTTAGTAAGCTGTACAACTTGGGGTTCAGAGGAATTTTTCTTGATTGGATAAACAGCTATATTACTAATAGACGCATGACGGTCAAAGTGCAGGACCGTTGTCCTGGGGAGTGGTGCACCGGACTGGGGGTTCCCCAGGGATCCGTGCTGGGACCACTATTGTTTCTGCTATTTCTAAATGATTTACCATCTTACTTAAGTGCAGAAATAGTTACTATTTTTGCAGATGATACCTCCTTAGTGGTGACGGCGTGGTTCCTGGGGGATCTCATGGATGGATGCAGCCGATTTTCAGATGAGTTCATCAAGTGGTGTGATTCAAATGCCTTGATCTTGAATGTGGAAAAGACTGAATGTATCTATTTCAATCAAAGACGTAACAATAAATTAAAATTGAGCTTTTCCCTTAGGGAGAGTCTTGTTTCTTCTAAGAATCAGACTAAATTTCTTGGTATTATTGTAGACCATGAGTTGAGATAGTCGGATCATATAGATCACGTAATTAAAAAACTTAATTCAGCTTTTTATGTTATATACAAAATAAAAAGCACTGTACCAGCTTATACAATTCTACAGGTTTACTACAGTTTAGTATATAGTTGTTTGAGTTATGGTATTATACTTTGGGGCAATTCAGTGGACCACAGACGTATATTTGTGGCTCAAAAAAGGATTATAAGGCTCATGTTTGATCTGAAGCCACGCGATTCATGTAAGCCAGTATTTATGGCCCATAGAATACTTACCTTATCGTCAATTTATTTATATAAATGTCTAGTGTATGTTAAGGAAAATCAGACGAAATTTCCATGTTTAACCGAGTCGTATAATTATGATACTAGAAATTCAAATGTATTATTTGTACCTGAACATGACACAGCGAGGTATGAAATTCATTGAGCTCCTACATAGAAACGGTCCCAAATGGTCACAGATCTTGTTTAAATCAACATATCTTTGATTGTTCCCGGTGCCTGTAAGTACCCAAACGTGAATTCATGTCTTTCAAACGATGCACGTGACCCAGCATTATAACTGTTACATCAGTATCAGAACATAGGATTGCAATGTTTTCTAAGTATCTATATTGCATACATGATAAATAATTTTCATGTCAGCCTCTTCATGCTGTGGACACGATAAATTTTGATCAATAGTAGATACAACTCTATTGTTAATGACAATGAAAGAATGGCATTCCATGAAATTAATTTTTATTAATTTATTGCCAAAGAAAGGTGCCATTTCATCTGTAGCCCAATGTACAATTGAGAAGTTAACAAGTGCCTGTATGAAGTGTGAATTTTTTATCTCTTTGTAAAAATCGGCAGGTCGAATTTGATCTGGTCCAGTTATAGTGAATTCGAGTTGTGAACATTCTTGTCGTATAGATCTTTCACAATTCTTTATGGAGGGGGAATAAAATATTGATCGAAAATAACGTCAATTCTTGAGGCATTTATTTGTGTTACAATATTCAACAGTTTCTTCGAAATATTTCCAAATGATTTAGGAACATCTTTCATAGAGTGAAGAATAAAAAATCTATCAATTATTAAAATATCAGTGTACGGTGTTGGATGATGTTCAATATCTTTGTCTAAATATCTCATCAAAGCAGATTTTGGTGTTTTGCAAATCGCACCATCAAGATGGCACATAGACAACGGCACAAAAGTAATTGGATATGATAAAATTTTAGCAATATCAATTTTATGATTAATTGATATACCTAGCATACGTCCATATAAGTCTCTTTGGACGCGTACTTCTTGAATCTTACCACCAATTGTTGTTTTTTTCTAAATAATATTGAATGTCCATCAGACTTATGACAAAAAACACATTTTAATAAATCGGCCATTATATCTTCACAAACATTTCAAATATTATAATTTTGAAACTAATAACTAGCGTTACAAACGTTACAGCAGCTGCTCGAACATATACTAAATAATCTTTCACAAAAATAGACCCCAGCAAAAGAGACAGGTAACGTAATTATGGCAACAACGCTCTTCTGTGTATTTAGTGTCCCTTTTTGACAAACTATGACAACAATGCGCTAACGCTAAACACATATAGTGTTCTCACTCGAATTAAAGCGCACGAATAACGCCCTCACGCTCGCACTCACAGGGAAACTTTGAGGTGTCTGGGAGAATAATTGGCCCATTGGATTGGTCTGGCTGCTTACAAAAAGTCTGGAAATAGTACCATATGTCAAATTTAGGCTTACTAAAATGACGTAGTGTACCTAATTTTTAAACAATCTTTATAACGCCTGGCGGAAGTAATGGCCCACAGAAACAGTCTGGCAATAACGATTATCTATTGTTGATAATATTGTCAAAAATATATTTCAATATGAGCCTTTCTACTTTAACGTAGGTGAGTACAGTTTTGAAACACCTTTAGTTCGCGCTACCTGTGAAAGGGTCCCGCTTTCGAGCTAGTAAGTACGCATACTCTCCTAACTACATACTAGACTATAAATCGTGGAAATTTAGCTTTGCTAAAATGATGTAGGTCTGACGGCACTGGGATCTTGGACTATAGCATAAAAAATCTTGCATTCACGACACCTATCGGTTCCTTAGCAACTACATAATATCATCTGTTATTTCACGGCTCTATATTAGCGCTCTGTCTGGCCGCAGAAAACGTGTGAACTATGATGAATGAAAAGTTGCATAGTAACAGATTTATTTCTGAATTTTCGATCGATTTTTGATGAAGTCTCGATTTCTTTGATTAGATTTCCAAACTAATCAATCATTGGCCTTCATACCTTTACCAATTTGAAGTTGAATAAATTCTCTAGGGGTTAGATATTTTAAAATTGTCCAATATGAGAGTGAATATTTTTAATTAATTCGTCAATGTGGACAATTAATGCGTGAAAAAAAGGAGCAATTTAAAACTTAGATTTCTCAAACTATTGATGCAATTCTTCAACTTTAAAATTATTTAGCCCTCTGAAGAAAATGTTTGAAAACAAGATTTGTTCGTGAATTTGATATTCACGAAATTCGTTTTCGTTCAGAAATGGTATCAAAGAACCCTAAGGCTTGTTTCTTAGAGTGGACTTAACCCCAGCCTTAAGCAATATTGTTCATTTTTTATAACAATTCAAATGTGCATCAGCAGGATTCATTACGACTCATACTTGATACGTAAACTGCGTAATGGAACACCTGCATGCCTATTCAGCATTTTCATTCATGATAAAATAGTATAAATATATCGGAAAATCCTATTGATACCGAGAATATTGTAACGTACAGCGTAGCTGTATTGCCTGTTTCCTTGAAATGAAGTTCATTTATTAAAAACAAAGTTTCCTGCCGAAAAAACATAATTAAATATATATATATATATATATATATATATATATATTTAAAAGTGCTTAGAATAGAATAGGACAATAGCAGCCACTCACCATTGGTCTATTAATTATTTTAAACAAAAAAAACTTTCCCGTTTTTTCGTCATACCTGCTCTGCTTTTGGTTCTAAAGAAAAATCGTGGAAAACTTTTTGTTATTGTAAAAAAAACCGTTAAATTTGTTATTATCAATGAACAAAGAAAAAAGGGTCATTATTGTTAGAAATTCTTGCAATGGCGCTGAATTAATAGCTTCCATTCATAGATCACGAATACTCAAACCCAGAGTCGGTAGGTTTAATTGTTTATTAATAACAGCGCATATTAAAATTATTTAGAAAGTAAATAGAAAGTATGTATGTAGTTTATACTGATCGGTGAGCCAACCACCGTCGCGGTGATTTTTTTATTGATACGATTTCATTGTTATAAATCGAAATGATCGAAATTCGTTTTTCATCCGAATATAATTTTGCAAGTAAGGGAATTTTTTAAAAAAATCTATCTTACTTGTAAATTAAAATCTACTGGTCACGCATTTTTATAACTTTTTATCACGTAGATCGAAAGTACGTGAATAGAGCTTTAATAAAAAAACAATTGAAAATTCGATGAAAAACAACGGAGATACATGCCGTTTGTGTATTGATCTATGAATGAAAGCGATTAATTCAGCATCATTGCAAGACTTTCTAACAATAATGGTGTCATTATTTTTCTTTGTTTTATTATTATTGTTATTATTACATTAATAATAACAAATTCAACGTTGTTTTGACAAAAATTTACCAAATGAAAATTTTTCGACGATCGAGGTTTAGACTTCTTCGATTCTACAAAACAAACAAAAAAGTTCTCTACAATTTTTTTTAAATCCAATAGCAGGGCCGATATAACGAAAAAACGGCAGAAAAACTGTTTTCTGTTAATAAACTAAAGGAGGGCATTTTTGAGTGGCCACCCTTAGCCTAGGTATTTCTATTCTAAGTACTTTTACCGATCTATACCCAAACTTTCATCCATCCCCAAAACAGTGGCGCAAAACGATGATTTTTTGTGTATATTTCCTGGACTAATATAACAGTCGTGTTAGTTACACATAATATGGTTTTTTTTAGTAACAACAATATGTATTTGCTAAAGAAGCCGCCTGGCATCGTTGATGAAAAACTGTTTTGACTGAATATGTCAGTGATCATCAGACTCATCACTGACGCTCGTGACAGAGTAAAAACGGTGAAAGTCTGACTACTGGGTGTTTTACCCTAGGCGTTATATTTTGCAGCAAACATCATCCCGATGCTTCTTTGAACATCCATCATTTATTCATAAATGATGGATGTTTAACCATGTTTCTTGGGGTTATCATTCTAAATTTCTAATAATTGATGTCTTTTTTCTAAAAAAAATGGAAGTCAAAGAATTAGGAAGGCTATTACAAAATAGGGCTTGGTGATGGAAGAGGGAAAATTGAAGTTGTACGTTATAAAAATAAAAGATTACGTCAAAAAAATAGAAGATTATACTTAGGGGTAGGTCACCCTTATCAGTTAGGAGTAGGAAAAATAGATGTTGAACGATTCTCAGATCTACCCGATTATTCATAAAATTTCATAAAAATCGGTCCAGCCGTTTCGGAGAAATTTGGCAACAAACAGCTCGACACTAGAATTATATATATATATATATATATATATATATATATATATATATATATATATATATATATATATATATATATATATATATATATATATATATATATATATATATATATATATATATATATATATATATATATATATATATATATATATATATATATATATATATATATATATATAAATAGAAAATATGTATTTGGGATAGCAGTCTTCAGGTTGAAATAAGTGTAGGTACTCTTTTCTTTGTATCTCAAGCTTTCGAGAATTATATTTATCTCTTCATCAGGAGCAACTAGAATATCGAAAGTGAGAAAATGTCAAATATACACAGATATGTGGTAACTTACGAACTGAGGTTGTATTAAAAAGATGTTGAAATTTACTGAAAAATCATATAAAAGATACTCAAAATAAACAAAACGCATAACATGTAGGGGTGGAGTATCAAAAATTATCTAGACAAAGTTTTAGTAGAATCAGAAAACAAATAATGACACTTATAGGTTAAGCTTCCATCATAGAAAAATCGCGAAATACGCGATGTCTCCATCATTCACAGAACCGCACATGGCCAGTACCAACCCACACACACATCCACAAACACAACAAATCAAGCCGAGTGACATGTTTAACTACTGACATTGACAGTATTCAGACTGGGACAACTGTTATGTCTCTTGGCATCGTAGTCAATCAGGTAGGAAAATATTGAACTCAGACCGTCAATGTCTCTACGAGAGTTCATGCTGTTCTTATTCTGGTATATACGCACCATTTCCAGAAACAGTCTTCTCTTGGTATTATTCTCTTTATCCAATACTTTGACTGAATTGTAATTAGGGTGATGTCCGTTGTCCAGACAATGCTTGGTCAGAGCACAATTTTGTTTGCTTGTCCTAATATTAGTCTTATGCAAAGTAATCCTCTGTGATAGGGTTCTTGTTGTTTGGCCCACATACACAAGCTCACATACACAGCAGGGAATCTCATAAACTACTTGACTTTGATTCAGGATAGGTGTGTTGTCCTTCAATCTCGAAAAAAGTTTTCCGACCTTTTTACGTTCCTTGTAGCAATTCTAATCATGCAATTGAAGCATCTGAACATATACAGATAAACGGCACATCGTTAAGTTCTGTCTTCAAAATATCTGAAGAATACGGCGCAATCACATTTTTTGCAATAGCTTCGCACTCAATTTTCCCGCAACTAAACTTCTCAAAAAGTTTTTGAATTAATTTGGAAGTGCATTCCATTGATCGAAAACTTCGATTATGACATACCATATGGAAAGCCCACATACCCTCGGCTAATGCAAGCTCTGCTTCTTTATCACCGTATTTTTCGTGACGGAAGTAAGAAGTTAGTGACGACGACGTACTTGCGGTAATTAATGCTTTTTTATGCTTGTCCGATGTCAAATTTCTTTGTATATCGTGTCTGCCGCCCTTAGCAACAGAAAATGTTCCATTACATTTATTGCAACGCACTTCTGAAGGTGTTAAACACTTTTGCAGGAAAGGAAATTCTTTTTGCAAGTCTTCCGTGAACTTAAAACTTCGCTTTTTCGCGGTCTGCGGCATTGGAACAACAATTAGTTTGTCTAGCGAAATCGAAAAATACGAGTTACCAATTATGTGTCACGGCGTGCACTAATTCGATTCGATCACTATTGCATACACTAGCGCTCTTTGAACTTGAGCCTTTTTTATCTCTGTCTCTCTTGCACTTGGCGCGCGAAACAAAACAATGGAAACTCATGTAAGCGTATACGCATGCGGCATGAACACACGGACGCACGCGCGCAGCCGTACACACACACACACGGCTTGATGATACACTGCGGCAGTAACGGCGCGCCGCGTCTCGTCATTCATATTTTGATGTGGAACACTTTTATGCGAGCAAAACGATGGGAAACGAGGAATGCGGGACATACGGGACGCCTTAGACGATTTGCGGGACTATTTTATTGAATATTGCAATGCGGGATTGCAGCTGTCTTTACGGGACGGTCCCGCAAAATGCTGGACGGTTGGCCGCCTTAACTAAAATTACTATTACACTCTTAGTTTCAATCTCAGCAAAGATAATCAAATCACTTATTTAGACTTAACAAGGATACCTAGATCACAATTAGTAGGACAGTCATACCTACATAAGTAACTCACTACTAAACTACAGTAAGCAATTAAATTGAAAACAGTTATAAAATAAAATCAAATAAAAAAAAACTTCTAAATATCTTTCATTAGGGTTACTTTTTGGTTGTTCGTGTTATTAATATTCATAATTGAAAAGTCTCATATTGTACGCCAAGAAAAGCAGTTTGTCTACGTTTTCGTATATTTCCGAGTATATTTGACTAGCAGCTGTTCAACTGAACAGCTGCTCACTTTGGACACTGGTAGGAGGAGCTGAAAGGTATTTTAAAACTGCACTTTTCAATATAGGATATGGACTGCTGTTCCAATAACTGTATATGTCAGCATTGCGTTGTAATAATGGCTGTGATAGGTAAGACTGAATCTTTTCTTTCAGAAAGTGTGTTATGTCTTCAGATTCTGTGGTCTCTGTTTGACTAGACGTATTATCGTGCACATCCCAAAGACTCTTTTTTCTAGCTGTATGTGGTGAGCTTGCGAGACGCATGTAGTTGAAGCCGAAGAAACATTAGCGTTATCAGTGCTGCGGGATGATTGTATGCTGACTTCAGACTCAGTCAACAAAGATGTTAGCTCTGTAACAGCAATGTCCGCTTCATTGGAATTGAGGTATTTAGACTTGAACCTTGGGTCCAATATTGTAGCTACCATCAACGAAGGGAGTTTTTTCAATGACGAAAATCTGATGTTCATGGACTCGTATAGTGAATTTTTCATGCTGGTCATCATTTCGTTGTCACTTTTATAGTGAAATTGCAATTTCCGGTTTGATAACGATATCAAAGGTATGACAATCGAAATGCATGCAGTATCAAATGATAACTCAAGGGTGGCTTCATAAAAAATGTCAACACGGATGTGAGGTTCTTTACAATGACCCATTCATTAGATTGAAGAGAATCAACCTTACCATAAGTATCAACACAGTATAAGTTTATTGCATTTTTTTGTTCGAAAAGTCTTTGCAGCATCAAATACGTCCTGTTCCATCTCACATCAATGTCTTGTACCAATGCATGTTCTGGCAATCCCCATTGTTTTTGACATTCCGTCAATTTATGTATTCCTTGTCATGAAATTTTGATAAATGCAGCTTCAGTCCGTGTAATGTTTGTTTTTTTGGTTCGTGGCTTCCTAACGAATAGGACTTGCTACATAATATCTTGCAAACAGCTTTTGATGTATCACTAATACTTTTGTCGAAGTACTGCCAAATTAGATTTTTTCTCTTTGCGACATTTTACTCTGAAACAATTAAAAATTAAAATAAAACTGTAATAATAAGTTAATAACCCTAATTTTCTCCTTTTTACATGTGACTCGATTTGTTAATAACAACTAAACAAAGTAACTGACTCAATATTCAATTAACTATATAAATCAAGTACAGAAACGAAACAAAAACTTACATATAATCAGTTACATCAAAACATAACCTCTAAAGAATGTTTGCGTCGAGTGATAACGCACTAAGTTTTGCTGCTTTCGGTTTCGGTAAGAGTTTCGGCCAATTTTGGCCGAAACCGAAACTGTCGTCAAAACTTGATTTTTGGCCGAAACCAAAACCGAACTTTCGGTCGGACACTAGAATTCCAATAACTAACTTTTAACAATCAATAAAAATCCTTTATTTACAAACTGAAAATGTCAACACAACAAATGTCAATATCGCTTATGTGACACTTCTGTATATTTCACTGTACTCTAGATAACTCTAATCTAATTCTGACCTGCCATCTTCCGTCCTGGTTCATTATATATCCTAGAGTTTTTCTAGAAGATTCCATTTCGAGAAGGTTCGAGCCTAGAACGTAGGAGCCGTTGTTACATCACATTTGCCGGAATGTTCTAGATAACACACATATGGCTTCAGATATTTTCGTAACAATTGTATACTTTGATAGCGAATATCCACAAGTGCTATAATATAGCATAAAACTACATAATTCTTTTTCTTGTAATAAATTTCTTTCATGTTTCGGGAAATAACATCGAGCGTTTCTTTAACAGCAACCTAGATGGCATTACTTCATCAAATTAGATGAAATTGTCCAAAAAACTAGATTATAAAATTTAGTATCTTAATTGTTAAGAACGTATGAAACTTTCAATGTTAGATGTATTCATGTGCATTTCATTGATTTCCAAGATTTGACATAAACATGAATATATGCATTATATATCCATACGACTTACTCTATATCTGTTTTACAACCAATAGGACGGTATGCGAAAATTGAAATACTTGCCTTTCATTCGTTGAAGTTGATGAGTACCTTGTAGTACGAAACAGAGTCTGTCTTACGCTTTTAATAAATATAGACATATATTTTAAATATAGGCATCGATTTCAATATTCTCTAACATTTATCCCTAGAAGGATAATGGAGATTTCAATATTGCCTAACATTTATCCCATGGTCGTGGTACATGGTCGTGGTGCGACTGACGAGTTCCTTGCAGAACGAGACATATATGTCTCGCACTTCCATCAGGTGTGGCACCGATTTCAATATTTCTCTAACATTTATCCCTTGAAGGATAGTGGAGACATCACATCGTACACGTTCACATATCTAGCCCTACTATAACATTCTCTTGATTAATTTGAATTTTTCAAATGAATGTTCTAGTGTTCATTTTCTCAAATATTTCATTCAGTGCCATAAGCACAAGAAAATTTCATTTTCTTATAAATATATATATATATATATATATATATATATATATATATATATATATATATATATATATATATATATATATATATATATATATATATATATATATATATATATATATATATATATATATATATATATATATATATATATATATATATATATATATATATATATGTTCATTTCACACCCACAAGGTGCCCGGAATTCGGCATATATCTTCACTACGTGCCCAATTCGACCAAACCGTGCCCAGCCGCCCAAAATGTGCCCAGCTTCGCCTAAATTAATCGATCCTAGTTTATTTAGCTGAGAATGTTGGTAATATACGAGAATTTGATTTGACGTTCGCTCGGTTATTATTATACCGTTCGGGTACTTAGCCTCCATATATCTGAATTTATGAGGTTAGAAATATGATTTCAACGGAACGAATGGAAAATATGAAGTTCCATAATTATTATGAATATTCCATAATATTTATTTTTATCCAAACAGTATTTTGAGTGATTTAACATGATAAGTATAATTCAAAGTTGATCTTAATCTTTAATCTAATGTATACGAGCATTTAATATAAGGCATTCCTATATTAAATTACTATATCGAATATATAATTCAACAAGAACATTCGAATACGTATGTTATATAGCAATGTTGATTTGTTAGTATTTGAATTATTATTTTGGAGATGATGTAAATGAAAAGAGAGATGATAAAAGAGATCTCAAACAGAAAACTAGGCTTTTTCAATGAATTCTAATTCCAGGAAGTTCAGAAAAATTCAATAAATTAAAGCTGTTCTATTTCTAATGAAATATAAGAAACAATACTTAATATCAAGAATATAGGTTAATGTAATAAAAATTCTGAATATATCTGGATTAGTAATAATTATATCATAAATATAAAGTGCATTATGTTAAATGGAACAATATATATCGTCAAATAGTCAGCTCACATATATAACTTCAAAGTGACATGTGTGTTGCCTAATCAACAGGATGAAGAATTCAGGTTTCATTATTACTAATTTAGAATTATTCTATAGAGGAACATACAATACACGATCAGTAATATTGACTTCAACACTATTACAATTAATGAATGGTCATATGACAATAGCTTTTTTCCGAATGTGCCAAAATCTAACTTCACAGTTTTTGGTAGAAGTAAAACCCTTAAAACCAATAAAAATAAGGATATAACTATAAAGATTAATGAACAGAAAATTGAAAGAGTAGAAACAGTTAAATATTTAGGCTGAGATTGAATTCTCGCTGAACTCTTGGTGAAACATAATTGAATATTAAATTAAACTCTTGGCTTAATGTTTCACGATTTATTCAACAATATGAAATGATGAAATATTTAGGCATTATTTCAGACAAGAAATTGAGTTTCAATGATCATGTTGATTTCATAGCATCAAAAATCTCTAAAAAATATCTATTTTTTTGAAAGAATAAGAAAAAAACCTGTCGACATATGTGAAATTATTTTTGTTCAAATCAATAATAATGCCACGTTTTGAATATTGCTCCACATTGTTGATTGGTTTGACTAAAGAAAAAGTTAAAAAATTACAGAAGTTACAGAATAGTGTCAAGCGAACCATTTTGAAGTGCTATATTATACCTGTGTTAAAATTATGCTGCACACTTTGGAGTTTGACTTATGTCTGTAAAACAAAGAATGATCTTTGCTTCATATATATTCATATATAAAATAAAAAATCATTGGCCATGTAATGTAATAAAAAATATAACATATGTCAGTGATGTGCATGGGTATAATACTAGAAATACTGATACTTTTTATATCCAAAGTTGTTAGCTCTCTAAATCTAAAAACAGCATATACTATGACGGATTTGAGGCTTTCAATAATTTACCAAATATATTGAAAACTAGTACCACTATAAAGATATTTGAGCTCGACATTAGAAAGTATATTTTAAATAATGAGATAGGTATATAATTAAAAATTGACAGTTTTCGGTCATAATGGAGCTGAGATCAGAAAATTTTCACATAGGGTAACAAAGTTTTCAATAAAGGGATAATGAACGTGAATTCAAATGAAATTTTATCATTGAATGTTTTATTGAATATAATATTTACTTATTATTGAAATATTCTCTATTAAATTGAATTAAACGCTTGGCTTGATGTTTCACGATTATATTCAACGATATGAATTTTTCAACATGTTTCGAGCGTGAGCTCATTTTCAAGACTCAATAACAGTCTGTAGGTACTGTATCTAACTATATAGGTAATGGAATGAATGCATAATGCGATGAGCAATCAACAGCTATTTGATTGTTACAGCTTAATTTGGAAGTGTTATATTTTGTCTTAAGTTAATATGTTACTCTACTCATAATTGTTCATATAATTAAGAAATATTTCAAACATGAACATGTTTGCTAATTGAGTATAAATTATAGATGTCTCTAATAGTTAATTAGCTATGATTTCACAGTTTCATATAGGTTATAGCCAATGATTCTAACTTTTTACCTTTGACGAGGTTATTAGAATCCAGGATATGTCGAAATTTCCGAAAACACCCTGTAATAAATTGTTCAATCAATTAAAATAATTCAGAAAGGATTGGAAACATCGTGGGGATTATTTTATAGTAGGGTTTTATTTTATATAGAGTATTATTTATGTAGTAGGGTCCATTTGTGAAGCACGTTGTAAACCACAATCTTTTCGAAAAACTTGAATTCGAGCTTAAAAACCTATAGACTGATATCAACGGTTTGATTATAATCAAATATAAGTTATAATTATAATTAACTTTATTTAGCACGGCTAATACACTTTGCAAAATAGAAATTATATATGCAACATCAGATAACATATTTCAACTTTATATATTATTTTTTACAAAATTATACAATAATTTTTTAAACTCATAATAATTCTCACATAATTTTAATTTGGGATCTAGACCATTAAATAAAATCATTCCTTTCGCCATTAAATTATTTAGGCATTTAGATGTACTACACTTATCAATATAGAAATCATTTTGTTTGCTAGACCTTGTTTGGTAACCATGTACATCTTCAACGTATTTTACACGATCGAAGATATACATAGGAACCTTGCCATATTTTATTTTATGAACAAGGTCTAGAGTTTTAAATACTATGTGCTGCCTAATATTTAAACAACTTAGTGTTTCTAACATAAGTGATACAGGTGTGTACCTATTGCACTTCAATATAATCCTAAATGCTCTATTTTGGAGTTTCTGCAAGTTTTGAATATCATTTTGAGGCAAGGTGTATAATACTGTTGAACAAAAGTTTATATGTGGCAATATTATGGATTTGTACAATAAATACTTTGAAAAGACACTAACATAATTACTTATTCTTGATAAAAAATTTACTTTTCTCGAAATTTTACTCATAACATATCTAAAATGGTTTTTGAAGCTCAAATTTTCATCTATAATGACACCTAAATACTTAATTTCACTGACTTGTTCATAAGTGATATGAAAATTATCATTTCACTGTACCGCGTATTGAAGTATCTGTTTATTTATTTTTATCAAGGATACGTGTGTGAACCGTAAACATTTTTTATTCATAAAAGAGTCAGAATATGTGGGGAAAATCGTAAGAAACATTAAGAAACCAGCAAAACTAATTTAAATTGTGAGGGAAACTTCTCTTATATTTTTCACGAATATAAATTGCATAGGTACTTAGGTATATATGAAGCAGTGAACCGAAATAATCTGAAAAAATCTGAATAAATGGAAACATAAGATAATTAATAACTATATAGTATATATGCTATGTAGGTATTATATATTACTTATATCACAAATATGCTCATTTCAAAATAACCTACGTGTAAAGACCTGAATAGATGTAACAACATGCACATCTGAAATCTGCAGAAATTATTCAT
This sequence comes from Henosepilachna vigintioctopunctata, assembly GCA_030704895.1. Classification (NCBI taxonomy): domain Eukaryota; kingdom Metazoa; phylum Arthropoda; class Insecta; order Coleoptera; family Coccinellidae; genus Henosepilachna; species Henosepilachna vigintioctopunctata. Next base: position 3,173,702 of record JARQZJ010000036.1, on the reverse strand, counting down.
AGTACCTAGATCTTTTTAAACGAGTTTAAAAAAATTAATTCTCTTTTGTCTTGAAGAATAGAAAAAAAATGTACCTTCTCAAATTAGATAGCTTTCCGATACAAAAGATTATTAATTTATTGGACTTCAGAAGTAATGCACATCAAATATTTTTTATATTATAAAAATATCAATTATTTTTATATTTTAAATAATGTACAATATAAGTTTATAGAAAGTATATATACAAAGTGTACAATTCACTAACGAAAATGTTTCGTTAGGAATTTCGACATATTTCAAGTATTTGAAATATTGATTAATTTTAATGAATCAGTGCAGTTAAACTTTTTATCTCTTCTAACCCACGTTCACTTCTTCGAATCCATAAAAATCGAATTATGTCCAAGAATTTTTTTTATCAATATTTTGCATTGTCCTGGGATATTGGTGTAGGCGAGATTTTTGACCTTCATTACAAAGTAAAAAAGAAGACATTATTATAATAAGAGAAATATATTAGTTAGAATGAAGGTCAGAATTGTATCTTAGAGCAAAAAATATTCTTCATCTTCCATTCATATTTCTGAACAGTTAAAGGTTTTCATACGTTTTCCAACTATAATTCTTCACATACAAAAAAAAGATTAGCATGAAACATGAATTCTTCAACATACTATACATATATATTCAAGTAGCAATGTTTACAATAATGTAGGTCCTTTCCATTTCGAAAAGTGATAAAATGAACTAAATCACTATATTTTGAGGCATATAATATAAGTTCAAAGAATTCATGTCAAGTTACATTGAATTTTTTCATGTTCGCGTTCCTGTTTTTCTGCTCCTGTTTCTGTGCTTTTTGCCATAACATAATTGGCTGAAGCGATTTTTTTGTGAGCCAAAAGCTATTGTTTTTCATTTCATCAATTTTTAATTTATTACTAACCAAGTTCAATCAGTAAAATGTTGCATAAGATGCACTTCTCAATACAGGAGTATCATCTTTTTTCTTATCATTTCTCTCCTATTAAGTTATAAGAAACCAGGAGTTTTCGATACTTTCCAAATTTTCCCCTTCACAAGAAGTTTTTTCGGAAGTGACCGAGAAAATTTTATTCAATTAATTCGGTATTATATTTAACTGTATCTCACTTCAATAGTTATTATCACTTTAATATGTATTACAACTCACTCATATTAATAGAGATGTGCAAAGGTTCTCGACTATTTTTTATATTTTTGCCTCATTCTAGTATATTCTTTAGAGATTTGAATCACAACTGAATAGTGATTATGTAAAATGGACGGATAATTCATGTGTCCAGCAGCGGTTTTTAAAAAGTGTCCGTGCACTATTGTTGTGAAGGAAATTCAATTTTTTTAGATAAGCAACAAATTTTCCTGAAATCAGAAGCTTTTAGAAAATGTTCGGTGCCTTGGAAATTTATTTTGAAAGCTTGGATTGACTAGAATTTTGTGAAGACCACTATCAGAGGCATATATGATTCTCATGCATTCAGTGATGTACTTTTTCCATGTTGGAAAGAAGTAGGAAATCGAAATCAGAAACATATTCGCGCATCTGGTGAATCACACAATTAAAGAAAACTTCTTGTCTCTGAAGGCACAAAGTATAGTGAACACACAAGATAAAATCACGAAAAACTATTTCAAACAAATTGTACAGGTTTTTACTCAGAAATTGAATCCTACATAGAAAGCTGGGAAAAACCAATTGAGGACGTTGACAAATTTAACTGGATGAGGTCTCCAAAAATCATTGAAAGTACTCTACGGTCTGCTTTCGAAAAAACAGTCCGTTTTCCCAAAAATTAACATTGAAATGGATGACACGAAGCTAATTGACGAATGTTTAAACTTGAAAGTTCTTAGCATGAACCTTTCTGACGACGACAAGCTTTTATGCGCAATTCAGCTTCAGCTGAATTTTCTGAAACACCTAACACCCACTATCGTCAGAAATGCTAAAAATCGCGAAGTATTATTTTTTGTATATCTGGACACAATGCGACCAGAGGGAGTATTTTGGCTGGTCGCGCAGCAATGGACGCAATAAAAAAACTCGCTCAACAGATCATTTTCGGTCTCTGATCAAAACAGTATAATTTCAATGGGCTGATTTGTTCTGACTTTCACGAATTCTTGTTGGAAGAGAAAGATATTTCATTGAAAATTAGGAAGACTAACAAATATCAAAATAGATTGAACAAAATTGATCTCATTAAAATTTAGAGTTATAATGAGTACTTTAAATTTACAATAAAATTAAATTTATAGGGATTTGGCTATCTAACTAGATGTATGAGAATATCATTGGCGTAGGCAGTTTGTTTTAAAATTATCAAGTATTATAGTCATTAGTAGTATCATATAATAATTTGATTGATGTCAGAAAAGAGCGCTCATATTTATTTTTGTTACCATACTACATCAGAAGTAGTATGGTATTTCAATTCTAAAAAAAGTGCCTATTATTTGTTGGGGTTGAATAAGTACTCAAATCGATTTCAATTGCAAGTTGTATGAATGAATGAAAATTGAACATTAATAAAGATTTTTCTATTTTGGTTGCAAAAAATATTTATTTGTGCAGAAACGTCAGGGGAAAAAATATGTTTCGCCTAAATGTCCAAGATTTTTGTTCCAGAAGTGTCGGTAAACTAACAGCAGCCCTCTATTTTTCGTGAATTTTCTGTTCGAAAACATTCAAGACTTAAGTTTGCGAAAAAAGAATATGCCACAGAGCGCAGAAAGGATATAATTTTAGAATATTCGAAACTTTAATTATACTTCTATTTCATAAAATTGTTTTTCTGTAATTTTTTACTGAAAAACTATTTGTACCTATTGTGCAGCTTCATTCGAATGTTCATTTCTACTCATACCGATTCTTTGTCGTTCAAAATGTGGAAGTTTCCATAGGCTGAGATGCTCGTTTGCAATTAAAAATGACAAATAAATGGTCTCCGAATGAATATTAAACTATTACGAACGAAACTGTTACTTTTTATCATTATTTCGAATTCATCAACCTGAAATCCGAGTTGAAAATTATAAGTAAATATATATATATATCAACAAAACTGTTGACTGCTATCAAGGACTTGTGATCATTATATTATATTATTATCGTTGTTTTAGAATATTTGTTTATATAATTCAATCAGGGTCACGTAAGTGAACTGTAAACAACAATTTTCATTCATAATACTCGTAGAGTCGGGAAGCTAATATGGCACGGAATAAACCTGAAGAAGCTCGAAAAATATGGAAGATAATTAGACACGGATTCGAGTTCTGTGTGAAGTTCATTTCTTTTTTCACAAATTATTTTTTAAATTACAAAACGGAGGACATTTTGATGGTCATCGATATTTTGTCTACTGTACGATTTAAAGGTCTGTAAATTCTCAAGTGCTCGACTTGAAAATCTAGAGATTGCATCGTGGAAGTATCATGTTATATCACGGCAAACCTACCGGGGCACTGAAAATTAAATGAATTGGAAAACATATTTTGCATAAATTGCAGACTATAATAATTTCCTCGAAAACCATTCTCCGCTATTTTACTGTATGCATTTGTAAAATCTGGAGGCACATTTAAGGAATCTCATTTAAAAAACAAAACTGAACTCAGACAAAAACGAATATAAGCATAGAAGTGTTTTGAATTTAAGGATGGCGAAATTGAGGAATAAAGGCGAATATAAGGAAATCGATTTTCAAATAGGTTCAAATTCAAATATTGAATCGATCAACGAAAAAATCCAGGCCTCAATAATCGATTTACAGAAAATGTTTGATAAAATAATTGATTTCTCAATTTAATTTTTGATTTGGTGTGTCAAAGCCCTACAATACATGATCAAATATGATTTGTTCAATTTGGAGAATAATTGATGTATAACAAGAAGCAAATAATTTTTCAGATGACCGCTTGCTTCATATTCATATGATTTGCTTTCCGACAGTTAGTTTTTACGAATGGAATTCGTAAAAATTATTTTATTATGATAAATATCAGCAACTATCCGATAAGGTGGGATATCTTCGATATTCACATAATGACTGATACAAAAGTTCTGCATCATCTGTGGTTCAAATAATTAAAATCAATATAACCAACGTTAAAAAGATAGCATTTGAGTAAATATAAAAAATTATTTCCCTCAAATCAATTACATGTGAAATGAAAACCTGTAATTTTTCTAAATGTGATTGGAAAGTTCAGCTACATTGTAAACTATTGAAGTGTGTGCTTACTAGATCTATTCTTTAAATTATAATTGAAAATTAGTATTTAGGTTCATGAAGTGTATTCTTCGTTTAATCGGTCTCAGATTGCCATCACAAATAATAAAGTAAGTGATTTCGATATTTATGTTCCGTTAGAATACTTAGTATTCGAATTCGAAAAGACTAATGTTTACTTATTTTAATTGATAACTGCAAATGTTTAACGCAGGAAACCGAAAAAAAGATCTGAGCTTGAACAAAATAAGTTTTTACCGATATTCATCTGCTATAGCTTCTCAACAGTGGAGTCAGGAAATCAAATAGTTACAAAAAACGTTAGTACATTGAAAAAATATGAGAGGTAACTCCTTAGACCGAAATTTTTTGAAAGACATTTCTTATTTTTTTTCTACGTCAAGAAATTGCAAATATTCAAAGTATCATACTGAAGCATGGAAAAAGCCCTGAAAATTTTTTTTCCAATTGTATAATGCGTCTGTTCAAAAAAAAATGTGAATTTTCAATTTTCGGAGGCTGTGCACATTCGATTAACAAATTATTTTTTGTTAAGGTGCTTCACAAATTTTTCACATATGTTACCATTTATCAGCCAGTTTTGATTAGAAGTTTGTTTTTGACAACTGTGAATGTTAGTCACGTTTTTGTGTTCTTCGATTTCTTGATTTTTCAAAGAAATATGTCAAACAATCTGTATTAAATTTTGCGTTAAAAATGGAATAAAGTGCTCCAACGCACTCAAAACATCGATTGTGGCATTCGGCGGGCCTACTTTGTACCAAAAACTTGTTTATAAGTGGTACAAGCGCTTCACAGAAGGCCGAGAATATGTTGATTCCGATGAGCGTCCTGGAGTTGCAACCATGTCAATGAGCGACGAAAACATCGAAACTGTGAAGGAAATGGTTCTGGAAAATCGTCAAATTACTATAAGTGCAATTTTGTCGGATCTTTTCGGCATGAAACATGGGCTAGCGATGTTTGCTCAGAAATTGCAAAATTTAGAGAAAAAGCAACGTCGCATTAGTATAGCACAATATTTGCTGAAGAAGGTCATAATTAAAGACAAAACCTTTGGTATATGGTTATGCCGTCGAAACCAAGGCCCAATCACCCAATTGAAGCGGTTAGAAGAGCCAAGATCGAAAAAGACACGCCAAGTTTGATCCAATGTGAACGTTTTGCTCACTGTTTTCTTCGATTACAACGGCGTGGTTCACAATGAGTTCTTGCTAACAGAACATGCGGTTAGTAAGGAATACTACAAGGAAGTATTGCTTCACGCGAAACTACGTATTGCGTGAAGCAATGCTGCTCAAACGATCTGAATTGTGGAAAAACAAATCAGGAATTCTGCATCACGATAATGCACGAGCTCACACATCATGCTAGTTCTTGATTTTTTGGCTAAAAACAACCACCGCATTTACCAGATCTGGCTTTCCCTGCTACTTTTTCCTATTTCAAGAATTGAAGAGAACAATGAAAGGAAAGCGTTTTTCCACAATTGGTGAGATAAAATCGGAATCGAAGAACGAGCTGATGGCCATACCGAAAAGCACATTTCAGAATTTCAAGGATTTGAAGAAACGCTGGCATGAGAGCATTATATCTGAATGGGATTACTTCCAAAGAATGAAAATTGGAAAAACTGAAATTCAGTGAAAATATAATTGAGAAGATGTACTTCTAAAGTATGGACACATAAGAATATATTGCTCCTATTCAGAATGTATTAATTAACACAAAAATGTATAGCGAATAAAATTATGCGTCATATAATTTTTTCGACAGAATTTCTTATTATATTATATTTTATGAAACGTTTTATGTTCGAACGATGCACTTATTAATATATGAGCAAAAACTTTTAGAGTTCGTTTCGTTAGAGTTTTACGAGTACAAGATGCACTGCGTAATTCTGAAACGAATGGAAACTTTATTTTATAATATGATTGGTTGCATGCATTCTCAATGAGTAATCAAACGATATTTGATGATTCGATTGATGCAAGTCATTTTTATTGTTTCTCAATTTAACATTTTATTATATCTCGTCAATGTTGATGAACAATTATCGTTTGAATTCCCTACTGTTTGTCCGATCATTAATTTAAAAATGAATGTATTTTGACAACGCAGTTTCAAAAATTATATATTCACCGAAAATAAAGTAGGATTCACCATGTTTTTTCGAATTATTCCCCTTCGAAATTCCAATTCCAGAAATGCCTGAAACAATTGAAGAGATACTAATCCATTACTTTAATATGAGATATGGATATCAACTAAATAATTTGTAAAAGGCTGTTAAATGAAATTTTTACATGACATTTTTACAGTTTGAGTGCGAAATATTTCAAGCATCCAACCTGGTCTCTTACTCCTAACGATCTTCTAAGACGTAAGGATTTTTTGAGATTTCTGAAATTATTCCTTCACGAAGAATTTTAATTCAGAAAAAACCGAACGAATTGAACTATTTGAGTGTACAGTTGTATAGGTTAGATGTTATTGGATTTTTAATCACTTTTTCGGTCAACTAATTATTGCTCGCTAGAAAGAAACTCAAATTTGAAAGGAAAAATTAAACCACAAACTAATGACTCGTATATACGATTTGATATACATACATATTTAATAGTGTTGGCGTTTACTTGATGTAAATCCATTATAACTGAATTTAAACTTAAATTCAAACACTTGAGCTTATGATTTACACTTTATTAACTACATAGCATGACGCGTTTCATCGTTACAAACGACTTCTTCAGATGTTTACAAAATCTATGCTTACAGATTCTGTAAGCATCTGAAGAAGTCGTTTGTAACGACGAAACGCGTGATGCTATTTAGTTAATAAAGTATAAATCATAAGTTCAAGTGTTTGAATTTAAATTTATATTAAATTATACATACGAGTAATTTATCATCTTTTTGAAAATTTCGTTTTTAAAATTTGATTTGAAATATATAAACTAAATAATAAATATAATTTAAGTTGAATGCGAGTGAACTTTGAATGTTAACAATATCATTTATTCCTAGAGGTTTTGTGAATGTTAACAAAATCATTTATTCATAGAGGTGTTGTGAAGTCTATAGCTGAGTAAAATCGTAGAAATATGGAGAAGTTATGAAAGTTAGTTCATAAGCGCAAGTCTGAAATCTGAGGTGAACTGTTTCTACAAATACAAACTGCAAATGTTTTAAGCCGAAAATAAAAAAAAGAACATGAGCTTTTGTTTATAACTTGAAAACGTAAATTATAGCAAAAAGCAGAGCCTAATATTGCTAAGAAGTATCCTTCAAAAATAAATGCATTCATTTACCGCACTTTCAGTCAATAAAGGTATTTATTTCATACGTTCACTCAAATTATAATAAAATTTTTTGTTTTGCAAATACCTCTAATTAAATTGAATTCGATATTTCACTATTAGGTATAGGTATAAAGAAATAGAATGTTTTTCAAGATTTTATTCCTAACAAAGCCAACAAAATGTAGCCTTGAATCATTCAAAATTAAAGAAAAAACGCTACTGTTTTACTCATATTTCTACATTCGTACATTTTTTTCTGTGCGGCTATAATTCCAATCTGATGGCAAAATCATAAATCAAAAATTTGTTTCTTTGTTGAAACAAAACTTCACTCTTTTGCTCTAGATATATTTTAGTACTACAAGGGGTAGTATTGAAAATAGATAGTAGTTAGGTTCTCGGATGAATTTTTATATAAAAGAGTGAGTATTTTTTATATCTGCGTGAGGCGGCGAAACCTCTAGCACCAATCCTCGTTTCTAAGATATAATAAATACTTGTTGTGTGAGTAAGGAGATTTATTCTGTTTGAAATGTGTATATTAGTGATTTATGACTCTGTTTATGTTATCGGTTTACGAACCGCTTGACAATCTTGAGTTCATCGTGTGTGACCTTGTATGAATATTTTACCGAGTTAGTCGATCTTTGAGACTTGCATAAGAAAGTTTTGTGAGATAATTTAACAGTATTTTACTTGAATGTTCGTGAAGTTTTTTCACTTTCAATCAAATATAATATACAATTGTGAAGCAGTTTTGTGGAAGTTAAGTTACAGGCAATACGAACCGACGAAAATTTATAGTAAAATCATTCCTTCAGAAAGAAACGGGTAAGTACTTACATGAAAATAATAATATGTATTCATCATTTAGTTTTATTCATTGATGGATTTTCGATTATTTATGAAAAACAATACAATTCAGAATTTATGCTTCGAAAAAAATTTTCCTAAAAATGATAAATCGTTTCATGTTTGGCTTTTTCTCAATAAGTTTTTTCAATGTATTATTCAGCCGTATAGTTTAACGTGTAATGAATATCCTAAAAAGCTTACAATTAAAATTGCATTCATTTCAAGTAATTATTTTAATGTTATTTAACCAGACCAAAAAATTATATTCTCCTATTGCTCTAGTCGCCCAGAGCATTAATGAATCAGGTGAGCGGAATAATTAACTTCAATAGATTAATTCTTTTCGTTGTATTCGTTTTAGTGCCTTTCCCATTTATATCTCTTCTGAAAGTAAACCCTAGTCATTGATGTTCAAATAACGACGTTGATAATTTTTCATCAAGAATGTTTCTCATGTCTGATTGATACGTAAACTATATAATCTTTGATATTTATTACTTTTGATTTGATTACTTCACAAATTAAGTCTATGGTACACCATTTTTGTTATTCGATATATTTTTAGGTAACAAAGTTCAACCTTCAATTATTTATCAATGAACTATTATGGAGAAAAAATGTTGTTCCTGTTTTTGCAATTGGTTGTGGAAACACATTAATTTACAAATATATCATGTTCTGAACCTAAAGGAAAGAAAATTTTGAAACAGGTAAGAAATCAATTCATCAGGTATTTTTAGTTATTTAGTGGTTTTGTTATTAATTTCATAGTCTTGAAAATTTTGGTTTATTTTCAATTTATTACTCAATGAAATCACTTTCCCAACCTATATTATTCTTAGTCGCTGTAGGTTCGGTACTGCGCAGGTATAAAAGGTGTGATAATTTGGAGAATTTTACATTACGTGGGTAAAGTTTTCTGTGGTTTCCTTTACCATCAAATGTCAGATGAATTGAAAATCGGACATTTGACCAAATGGCACGTATTTAATGAAAATTTACAAAAGACGGCCACAGCCGTTAAATCCCTGCAGTAAATATATGATAAGAAAATTTGCTCCTGATTTTTTGAAAATACAATAGGAAATTAAATTCACACGGGTTGAAGAAGGTTGCAAAACCTTAAAGTCTCCCGACTTTTGATATATATTAACAAAAACAATGTTTCACAAAACAAATAATGAAAAATAAATGTTTTTGATTCGATTTTATTTGATTTGAGAAAAAAGACATAGTTTAGGAAAGCTGCCGTTTCGATATGTTGGAATATATTATTATACGTACTCAAAAACCAAACGGCAGACCATTCCTGCGGTTATTTTCTTGTGTCAGACCATTTGAAAATTGAGAAGAAACACATTTTTCTTGTTTTATTTCAGAAAATTTAAAATTTTTATATGTTATTGATAGTATCAGAAGCATATATTTTTCGTGGCACACCGATCTGCTTTGGCCCAGCAGACCGCAAAACACTTTTTCCCTTTAAATTTACCTCTTTGTTCTATACCTATATGTATTATACGAAATGAGGGGATTTTCCTTTTCTCTTTCTTCTTCCTAATATATTACTATCGTATTTCTTCTCTTTCAATTCTATTTGACGTCAAAATTTACATATATTGAGAAAAAAACCAATATGAAATAATATTTCATCTCTAACGAATTTGAATTCAGTTGATTCGATAATAATATCATTAACAATTTCGATTCGAGTCATCACTCAACAAAGTAAATAATTTTTCATTTCACCCATCGGCAAACCGATATGCCGGTTGCTTATACCGTAATGTATAGTCGTATTTGGAATAGACACATTTTTGTTTTCTTTCTTCTACATAATAATATTGTCGTATTTCTTATCTACTTCTAAAATTGGCACACATAAAAAAAGCCAACCTGACAATATTTCATGTTCGAATGAATTTTGATTCATATATGTATTGGCGTTTTGATATATCGAAATCTATTATTATATCAACTACTCAAAACGAAGTGGCAGAGCATTCCACGTTTTAGCAGAATATTTGAAAATTCACACACGTGTTTTTAGTATTTTTAAAGTATTTTGGGAAATTCCAAATTTCATGTTATTTTTGGTAGTATCAGAAGCTTTAGACTCTCAAGGCAGAAGGATCTGCCAGTTATTTTGACTTAGCAGACAGCAGCATTGTGCTAACAAAAATAATTATAAATTTTTTTCAGTATAAGGTATTAACTTATTTATATTTACTGACAATTCTTGGAGATGATATACACATAAAAATAGTTCTTGAAAAATAGATTAAAGGTACTGTCATTAACGAGGGAAATCTGCAGTTACAGATCTTCATAAATATAATAGAAGACACAATGAATATATAGATCTTATTTTTATTTAACGTTTTTGAGGTTATGCTGTCTTCGTTAACGTAATATATTTCAACATATTTCCGTTGTTTTGTCAGTGAATAAAAATACTCTGTCTCTTTTTTCCGTTGCACAAAACAGCGTATGTTTTGTGCAACGGTTTTGTTCATTTCACCTGACATGATAAGGTAATTTCAATCGAATTTAATCAAATAAACTTTTATTTGCTAATATTTCGTGAGTTTATTGAATTGAAGTGACTTTATATCACCACATTTTATTTATTTATTTTACATGCACTGATATAAACCTTCTTGAAAAGAATATTCAAGTATTCGATTTGTTCTAGGTCTCAGATGCGACAGAATAGGTATAATAACATAAATATCATGTTTATGTTTTGTTTAGACTACGAAGTGCACTTGAAATTAGAAAACGTACTAGGGGGAACTAGGTACCTTCTAGAGAGCAGCGAACGTGGAATAGCTACAATGGAAATATAAAATCTACAACCTACTTACCGAAGGTACATAACATAATGTTAGATATTGCATTTAAAATCAGAGAAAATTATCTCAAAGAAATGAAAATTGATATATTTATTATGTGAAATGAGCAATTATGTACTTTTTTTGAGTGATGCATGAATCGAAATCGTTAATAATATAATTATCATCAACTTAATTCCAATTCCTTTGAAGATGAAATATTAGTTTCAGTCTGTTTTTTCTTTATGTGTGCTAATTTTATCGTGAAAAAGAATTGAAAGAGAAGAAATACGACAATAGTTTATTATGAAGAAGATAGATAAAATGAAAATTCATCCATTCCTTATGCTACGAATATAATTTATTACACACTGTTTTATTTACGCGGGAAAAATAGTTTTTCGGTCGGCCGGCCCAAAGCAACCGGCAGATCGGTTTGCCATGAGAGATATATGCTTCTAATGCTATCAAGAATAACATATAAAAATTTGAAGTTTCCTAAAATATGTCGGAAAGAAGTATTTTTCCCAATTTTGAAATATTACACACTAATGTATTTGCGCGGGAGTAAGTGTTTTTCGGTTGAAAGTCTAGAATAAAATAATCTAAATAAAAAATAATCTCAAAGAGATAAAAATTCATAAAAATTATGTGAAATGAGAAATTATATACTTTATTGAGTGAAATCAATACACATGAATCGAAATTGTTGATAATATTATTATCGAGTCAACTGAATTCAAATTCGTTTGAAGATAAAACATAATTTTCATATTAGTTTTTTCTTAATATATGTCAATTTTGACGTCAAATTGAATTGAAAGAGAAGGAATACGACAGTAATATACTAGGAAGAAGAAAGAGAAAACGAAAATCTCTTCATTCCGTATACTACGTAATAATACACACAGATATATTTCCGAGGGAAAAAATGTTTTTCAGTCTGCCAGGTCAAAGCAAACACTAGATCGTTCTGCCGTGAGAGATATATTCTACTGATACTATGAACAAAAACATATAAAAATTTGAAGATTACTAAAATACGCCAAAAAAAAAGTTCAAATGGTCTGCCACAAGGAAATAACCCCTTTTTTGAGTACGTATAATAATATATTTTAAAATATTAGAATGGCAGCCAATTCATGTATGGTAGGTACAACTGTCTCAATGAGAAAATTTTGGGATTTCCTGAAATGTGTGTCGTCAGATGTTTACTGGCTCTTAAACTACTAGTTTTAACTGTTAAAGTATAAATGCTCAAAGGTGCATCAGTGTCAAAGAATTCTCGACAGAGGTCATGCATGACATGATGTTGAGAATTTGAATGAAAAACAAAAGAAATATGCCCTTGGATTTGGAATATTCGTGACAAAAAAAGCAATAAGTCATCGATTGTATAATTGAAAAAAAACACAGGGATCATGGGTCCTGAAATAGAGATCCAAACTAACAGATTGACTAAAATTGCAGATACATAGGTATATATTAGTGAAATATATTCGCTCCTAGAAATTTGCTAGATGTAGGAACTGTGCTAGGAATTTCTGAAAATTGTGATGATTTTATAACTGCAGCTAGGTTCAACTTTTGAACGATAATTGAATAGATAATTTAATAACTTCTGGCCTTAATTGCTTCTTGAAGCATTCTCGGATAGTTTTGTAGATAAAGTATCAAATTTGAAAATTAACCACTACTTAGAATTAATACAGGATTAGGATTAAAACCTACATAAATTCCTATTACGCTTTGTAATTGTATTGTTATTAGTGTCCCCACCAATTATTTTATATGCACATTTTTCTGATTTCAGATGATACGTACGCCAAGAACCTGATTACGTGAACATATTCCACTTCAAATATCTTCACAAAATCTTACTGGCACCTGGATCTTCATTGTCCGTTCAAAATTGGTGGCTAATGCCTATTTTTAGTTGTTAAGGGTTAAAAACCCAAATTTTTGTTTTTCATAGCTGTTCATTTTCGAATAATTTCTAAAAAATGGTTCAATTATTTCAAAAAGTAGTATGTACGCATTATATATTGCATTATATGCTCAAAATTTGAAAAACAACTTCTACTTCGCGATTGCTTTATTAAGTTTCATCAGGCTGGGCAATTTTGTGAGCAGAGTATAAAGGAAACACAAGTAAAATTCAATTTTCTTTTCTCTAGAAGTATTCAAGACAAATGTACTTCAGTTGGACTTTATTTTTGACAGATTTCAATGATTATGAATTTATATGACTTCAGAAGGAAGTATTATGTTATGTTGTCCTAACTTTAAAATTCACTGAACTCAATTTGAGAATTTTTCTTTTGGAATTCTGCGACATTATTCGAAATAAATTTAACTCTGTATGGATTAGTAAGATTCATTCTTTGTACTCAAATTATAAGGTTCTATCATTCCTTCCCATCAATATTGAAGACAGAATATCTTTCAGAAGTTTTATTACTACTTCGGTTTGTCCTCCGATCCTGGGGTAATAAAGTAGAGCTTTTTTGTCTCACTACATAATAAGAAGAAAAGAAATTATCTTATTAGGTGAAAAATGTAAGCTTGAGTAAAGATTAGAATTGACTCTCACAACAGATGAAGTTCTCCATCTTCACCTCCAATTTATATTTTTGAACATGCAATAAATATTCAATAGACAAGAAAGGTCAACCTCAAATATAAATTAAGTAACGTACCCCATATATAAAAGGGGTTTTCTTGCAGCTTCTTCCGCTCTAAGATACAAATTATTGACTGAAGCTGATTTTGTCAGCCGAATTGTCCCATTGCCGTTTTTAATTTTTCACGTTTACCAATGCATTTGAATAAATACAGAATTTATTGTGAATAAAGATGGAGCTTTTTTATCATGTTTTGTTTCATTTAAAAATCTGCAACGTATTCACTCCTTTCTTTGGTTTGTTCGTTCAATATAACTGGAAGTATTTACTTTTCCCAGTGGACAAATATATTTTAAAGTATTGAATATACCTAGAAACCAACATTCATGGAATTGTAATGGTGTATTATATTGAGTGAAGTGCTAATTGAGTTTTTCCTTGAAATATACTCCAGTTGAGCTCTATTCAACTTATTTCACTTTATGACATATGTATGTTACGATTATACCAAAAATAAATCTACCTACTTATATACCTCTAAGTGGCAAAACATTATACCATCAGATGTAAAGTTTAGGAAGTCATTTCTGCAACTTCCTGGGATGTTGGTATGATTACATGAACTTGCTCTTCTAATCTGAGCCCAGGAGAATGCATAAAAATTTTGGAAATTTCTGTTCAAATATAATTATAGAAATATTTTTTTTTCCATCTAAAATATCAGAATAGTATTATTTCATTTTACGTGAATGATATTTGTGGTCAGTTTGTTTCGAAAATTTTCAAAAAAAAATATTGAGTTATATTTTTGAGTAATATACAGAGAAGACATAATGATAAATTTTTACACTACCTCAGTTATTTTGCTACAATTATTACCTCAAAGCAATAATACCAGTGTAAGGTGGTTATCTAACTTAGTTTTGATCATCAACTTAGTATCATTAGAAAATGTACAATTATTTATTATTGTTTTGAATATTGTGATTCATCATTGATTTAGTTAGAGATTAATTATATATGCAATGTGTGATATATTAGTTATATATGCATTATCATTTCTTTATTTTTCAATGTGTAAATGCTATTGTGAGTTTTATACTTGTCTGTATTCCATTTTCTAAAGTCATAAATATATAAGATACATCCATAGAAAAAAATATTTCACCCAATGTAGTATATTCCTCTGAACTTTATATTTCATGAAAAGCATTTTCAACTTTAACTCAGGTAATATCTGCTTTTTAAAGTCAGCCTCAATTGAAGAAAATACCTAATGTTTCATCATATGAATTGAAGTTTTTTTGTTCATATTTCCTCCGAATAAACAATTATAATCTCTTAATTCTAATACAGTCTCATTAGAAATATTTTACTAGACGCTGTATTTTACTTTACGCTGTTTTGAATTATGTCCAACTACTGTATTGAATTTTCACTTCAGCAAGTATGGTCTAACATCACTTTATCTTTATGATTGAAGCATTGTTTTCAAGATATTTTATTCCTAATGTTCCAAGAATTTTATTTGGATTTTATTTGATCATGTTTCACCTAAAGGTAAGCAAGAATGCAATCTCAATTGTGTAGTACGAGTATATTGATGCAGATTTAATGTTGAACATTTCATTTATCATTCTGGCAAGTATTTCTACAACACACCTACAATAATAAGTAGTATTCTATTAAATACACTTTATGTGATCATATTAAACAATAAATAGAAGATTTAGCTCTGAACATTCAATTCAGTTGCTTTATGCCTAGGTATATAAACAAATGTAGATTGATAATTGATGAGGCCGATACTTGATGTAAATCGATAAACATAATAAAGCAATTATTAAAATGTTGAATTATATGTGTGAATCTTTTTCAACAAATGTAGATTTTTTTAATACAATGCATTCTCCTTTATGATCTAGAACAATGAGTTGCACAAAAGACATGAAATAATGAGTACTTCTTTTTGCTGAAATGCTAACAATATAATGATGTTCAATATAGTATTTTATTATCATTTTTAAAACTGCTTGGACTCCCTAATATATTTTAAACCAGTTCATTTTCATTCTCAAATGAGCAGGTATCTCTCTTAGTAGTCCTACTCTTAGTAATATAGTATGTTATATGTAATAGTATCTTGTCTAATATTTATCAAATGGAAATTATATAGTAATTCAATTCGAAGTACACTGAATATTTTTGGTAACATGAAAAATACTATAAAAATACAAACATTTGCAACAAATTTCATATTTTCTCTCTAGTATTGATACTTAATTTCCTTCTTGCTAAAATAAATATTGTTTCTCATTTCAAGTCGAAGTATAATTAGGTATATAATAGACACTTATGAGGTATCTTACTTCCATGTGTTAACTACATGTCAGAATGTAGCACGATATAATATTCATAACACGAAGCAATATTAACCTAGAGGGTTCTGAAATATTCACTCAATAGTAGGATATTTAATTCCATTTAAAACTCTCAATTGAATATCCTGAAATATTGTAAATTAAGTGAAATATTTCTATCACTATTTCAGTTCACTTTCATTTCATGAAGTGGCAGATTATAATATAATGAGCAGATTTATCTAGTAGTTATTACATACAGTTTTAAGTCCAAACACCTCGAGAAATATTTATAACGAAATATATTCATAATATACAATATCTTCATTAATATTGTATATATATTGTTACAGATTTGCCCCCAATAGTTTATGGATGTTTGGGGGAAATGATGAGACTGTTGAGAACCGTCGTAGACACGGCCACAGAGCTCATCTAGTGATGCAGTGTCGATGTTCAGGACATCGAACTGCCTCTGACCATTCGAGTTTGAGATCGTCAGGGAAGAACAAGAGTAGCAAGGTATTCCAGTCTGAGATCGTGAGAGAAGAACATAGAGTAACAACCACGTGTCGGCATAGTAGAATTCTTTGCAAATAAGGGTTATACATAAGTGACATTGACATTGTTTTATTTATATTTTCAGTTGTTAATAAAGGATATTTATTGTTGTTAAAAGTTATTGGAATTTATCCGTCGAAACCCATAATTCGTAACACTGGTGTCAGAAGTGGGATTCCAATAACTAGAAATATAAGAAATACAATAAAAATGGAGTCAATGTTGGAAAAATTTTTGCAAAAATTAGACGAGCAAGAAGAGCGACGAAAACAGGAAAAACTGGAGAGGGATAAACAGTGGGAACAGGAAAAACTGGAGAAGGATAAACAGTGGGAACAGGAAAAACTGGAGAAGGATAAACAGTGGGAACAGGAAAAACTAGAAAAAGAAAAACGTCGGCTGGAAAAAGAAAAACGTCGTCTGGAAAAAGAAAAGCGTCAGCTGGAGAACGAAGAAAAACGTCAGCTGGAGAACGAAGAAAAACGCCAACGAGAAAGGTTAGAAGATAGGCAACATTTACTGAATTTTGTTGCAAATTTGGGAAAGGACAAAGGGAAATTACAGGTTGAATTGGAATGTGGAATGAGTCCAGTATGTGATGAACTCATGTGTCCAGGAGATGTGATTTCTAATGAAACAGGTAAAAAGATTCCAGGTAATGTAGACAATGTAATGGGATTGGATCAAAATATGCTGAGTTATGACAGACAGGGAATAGACATTCAGAATCGAGAGGAAGAAGGTCCAAAAAAGGTAGATTCTGATGTGACAGATAAGGTAGTAGAAGTAATGTCTAATAACGGTAGAAAATTGACTAATTCCCAGCAATGGAAGGGTTACAAGGGTGCCTCTGACAATTGTCCTAACACGCTGTGTGATAAAATTATTATTAAGGAAGCTATGAAGGACCAAAGTAAAAGTAAAGGTAGGAGAAAAGAAAGAATAAATCCCTTAAGGAAATTGAAATGTCCAATGGATTGGGCTATGTGTTGGCTCCAGAAGGAATAAGGGCACAACAGAGTAAAAGACCTGTTAAAGGGTTAAGGGACAGTCGACAACTGAGAAGAGCAGTAACAGGACATGATGCTTCGGTGAGAGCCCCGAAATCTGAAGTAGCTAAAATATCAAGTTCAAAGGTATTCGATCGGTATGATAAAAGACCAATTCTGAACGGGGAATGGAAGGGAATTATTGAAGATTTTGCAAATAATGGAGAGTCCTTTAAAGGAAAGACTTATTCCTGCGTTAAAGGTTTTGACAAGAAGTTATGGTTCAGTATATGGGAATAAGACAAGGATTCGGATTGTAGAATATGGAGAAGTATTCCATATTCTAGTAAGCACTTGTGTCATAACCAATTTATTTGTTTTAGATTTGAAAATGATCCTAGGCGGTGTGTTGGAATTGTGAACCAAATTTAGAGTTGTGGACCAAATTTAGACCTGTAGAACAACCTTTAGACAAGGTAGAAGAACTTCTCAAGGAAATGCATAGTGGAACGTCTGGTGCACATTTTGGTGTCAATAGACCATTGCAAGAATCAGAGAAAAGTTTTACTGGGTGTATTGCCGTGATGACGTAGAAGCCTGGTGCAGGAAATGAACCACATGTGCAGCTACAAAGGGACCACCAAAGAAAACCTATGGGAAAATAGAGAAGTACAATGTCGGATTACCGTTTGAGAGGATTGCTGTCGATGTTGCCGGGCCTTTTCCCACCACCAACGATGGCAACAAGTACATACTGGTTGCTATGGATTATTTCAGCAAGTGGCCAGAAGCCTATGCCCTGCCGAATCAAGAAACTCGGACTATTGCACGTACATTGGTAGACCAGTCATATCACGATACGGAGTTCCATTGGAATTACATTCAGACCAAGGACGAAATTTTGAAAGCGATGTCTTCAAGAAAGTTATGGAGATACTGAACATCCGAAAGACAAGAACAACTCCTTTACATCCACAGTCTGATGGAATGGTAGAGAGATTTAATCGTACAATGGAACAGTATTTGTCAAAGGTAGTAGGTGATCATCAAAAAGATTGGGACAAACATTTACCAGTACTGCTGATGGCTTATCGAGGATCAGTTCATGACACTACAGGTCACACTCTGGCGAAGGTACTCTTTGGAAGAGAATTACGATTGCCATGTGATCTATTGTTTGGTAGCCCCAAAGAAGTACGTTTGGAAGTAGACACATATGCAGATGAGCTGAGACTGCATTCTAATCAGATACATGAACTAGTTCGAGATAAGATTGAAGCAAGCACTGATCGAATGAAAACCAGATACGATCTGAAAGCAAATTCAGTTCGATTTGAAGAAGGGGACTTGGTGTGGTTGTACTACCCACAACGGAAGAAAGGTTAATCTCCGAAATCAACACAGGCCTGGGAAGGAGCCTATAAGGTTATGAAACGAATCAATGATGTGGTTTACAGAATCCAACGCACTCCAAGATCGAAGCCGGACGTTGTACATTTGGATAGGTTGGAAAAATACTAGGAAGGGAGCGTAGTAGAGAATTGTGACGTTGATCGGGACGATCAAAACATATTTTGAATAACTTTTGAAACATATTGAATGAGACACAAATGACACTTCTACAATTCCATTTGTACAATTTCTAATCATTTCTTCTATCTTATTATGAACCAGTTGATTGACAAATATTCGAGTCCACTGATATGATCTAGGAACATGCAGCATCGATTTTCAATAGTAGTTAAAAACATTTAGGGTATGTTTTGTGGTAGATATAATGTACAAAATATGTCATCTACCGTCACTCACTACAATCGTGTCAACTGTGCTTTTTATGTTTATTATTTTGATGTTTTGAATCAACTTGTGTTATCTTTGTTTTCGAATTAAAGAAGAGAGATTATTTTTAGATTGAATTAAGTAAAGTTTGGAGATTAAATGAAAATTATTTGGCTACTATCATGTCGAATAGTGCGAAAAATTGGCAGAGACCTTGGAGCATTGAGGAAATTGTTAACCAGGCCGATAATTGGAACTTGGCTTGCGATGCTGCTCTACTAAATACCCTCAAAGCTTTTGGTGATGTAAGATCCTCTCAATGTTTTTTCATTTTTGTTGTACCATATGTTCTTTTTAGGATACGTGACCTATTATTATATTTTTAAATTTGATAGTTCAGTTTGAGCTACTTTTATTAATAAATTGTTCATATTATAATTATGATAAAAAGTGCTTAATTCTTTGTCCGGATTGTTTACCAAAAAACATATTGATTGACAATTTATTACCTTTTTAAACTTCAATGAATACAAAATTTGGGTATCTCAACTTAAGTAGTGATATATAAGGTGAGTAGCCCACTTCTCGACCTAGATGCAAACAAATTCAGTTATTTGTAAGCAAAATCCTGAAAAAGAACTTTATAATTAAAGTGTTACGCCTTTTGACTGATGCTAGTTTTGGCTCCATTATCATATGAAACTTATGATTTTTAATTGAATGAAAAAGAAATAATTTTTTGTGACCAATGGAAGTATCAATTCTCCACACCTCAAAAGTCCCAGTGCTCGACTCCTACATATGTGATTTATTTTGATCATTCCAAGTGATCTCAGTTAAGTAGATCAGCAATGCTGGACTTTGCCAATAATTTTAAAAATAAAGATCTTTTATTATTATTATCTAATAATATAATGTTGTGTAACAAACTTCCTCAACCAAGTCAGATGTTGGTTCGTTCTACTTCTGGAAGACATTTTTGGATATCTTTTGAGAAATTATCTCAACTACTTCTTTGACATAACATAATATTTATTCAGAAAAATACATAATTTTTAACTTGAAGGTAATTTGACAGATAAATGAATAATACAAATAAATAAACATATTCACTCACAAAAGTATAAAAACTTGTGTGTTAAGTGAGTTCAAAATTATATTTCTATTTTAATTTTAAATTATATTTTTCTTCAAATCAATAAAAACCATGATTTACTGGAATGTATTATATATATATACATATACACACACACACACACACATATATATATATATATATATATATATATATATATATATATATATATATATATATATATATATAGATATACATATATATGCACCACTGCTGGTGCGACTGACGAGTTCCTTGCAGAACGAAACATATGTCTCGCACTTCCATCAGGTGTGGCATAGATTTCAATATTTATCTAACATTTATCCCTTGAAGGATGATGGACGCATCAAATTGTACAGGTTCACATATCTAGTCTAGCACTACTACAACATTCTTGTTATAGTAGAGCTATATATACGTTGATTGCTAAAATGGAACGATATGGTTTTAGAGGAATTGTGCTTAAATGGATTACTAAGGATTTGAATGACAGATGGCAACAAAGTGTGAGAACTAGTTATCAGATGTAAGAAGTGTGAATTCAGGAGTGCGTCAAGGTAGTGTACTCGGTTCACTGCTTTTCATAATTTATATTAATGATATTGTAAGATGCGTAGTAGATGTAAAATCAAACTATTTGCTGATGATACATTGGTGTATATTAGTGGTGATGATTCAGAAAAATTGACAACGACTTTAAATCATGAATTAGAACATCTCAACGAAGGGCTAAAATTAAATAAGCTACAAATAAATGCAAATAAAACAAAATATATGTTAATATCTAATAATACAAATCAAACATTTTAAAACGATAACTGTAAAATAGTGCTAGTAACAGAAGAAATTAATCGAGTAAATATCATTAAATATTTGGGTGTGATTATAGATGAGGCATTGAAGTTTAAAGAACATGCAAAGTTACATCTTTCGTAAAATTTCATCCAAAATAGGTATATTACGCAAAGTTAAGGATAATATATCAAGAATTACATCACTACAAATATATAAAAGCATTATTGAACCTCACTTCTCATACTGTCCAACAATTTTGTATATGTTGTCCTCAGAAGACCTTGATAAACTGCAAAAGTTGCAGAATATGGCTATGACGTTGATAATAAAATGTAGTAGATACACTAGCATAAGATCTATGCTGGAATAGTTGGACATAGATAAACGATAAAATGACAAGTTTTATTATTTTTCTATAAAATGAAAACTGGGATTGTGCCAAAATGTCTCGTCAATAAAACTGTATAGGTGTCACAGATACATAATCATGAAACCAGACAAAGAGATAAGTTTTATTTGAGGGGCGTTTCGAAAAGTGCGTCGATAAATTCGTTGTTTATTTGAATTTTTCGAATGAATGTGCTTGTGTTCATTTTCTTAAATATTTCATTCTGTGCCATAAGCACAAACACTTCATCTACTTATATATATATATATATATATATATATATATATATATATATATATATATATATATTCACCGAGCAACCATACGACGAACACATCGTTTTTGGTTTTAGGTTTGTCGATTGTATAGCTTTCTTTTCAAAATAATTCATGAATAGATTGGCTACTGCGGGTGACAGTGACGATCCCATTGCTGCTCCGTCAACTTGTCGGTACATTTGTCCATCGTGTGTGAAATAGGCGTTATTTAAACAGTGTTTCGACAGCTCTATGATATGCTTTGGAAGTGTTTCGTTTTCTGCTATTTGTTGTAGAGCTTCCTCTACTGGTATGCTCGGATATAGAGATTCGACGTCAAAACTTGCGATGATGTCATGTTGATACATGGTGAGAGAGTAACAGCTGAGTAAAGTGCTCTGAGTTTTTGATATATGAGTCTGCTCCTTCCACTAAGGGTTGTAGTATACTGGCCAGATATTCTTCCAAATTATATACTGGAGAGTTGAAAGCGCTGGCGATAGGTCGAAGAGGGACTCCGTCTTTGTGGATTTTTGGAAGGCTGTAGAATTTTGGGCATCTGCTTGATTTTTCCCTAGGTATCAGTTTATTCTTGTTTTCTTCGTCTATTGGTGATTTAATGATTTTGGACTTGGTTGACTTTTCCAAGTATGTAGTGGGGTCTCTGCAGACAAGTTTGTAGCTTGGATCGTCTAAAACTTTCTTTATTTTGGTGGTATAGTCTTCTGAGTTCATGACGACTGTGGCATTACCTTCATCAGCTGGTAAAATCGTGATGGTCCTTTCTTTGTTGAGTTTTTGAGTGCTTGTTTCTCTCGGTAGGTAAGGTAAGATTTAGGTGGTTCAGCAGCTCTCAAGATCCTTGTGACATCTTGTCGTACTTGCTCTGCTGCTGCTCTTCCAATGTTGAGATACCTGTTTCGACGTTTGAGATGATCTCCTCGACAGGTATTCTGCTTGGGGCAATTGCATAGTTCAACCCTTTTCCTAAAACGCTTATTTCATTTTCAGAAAGGTGATAATCTGATATGTTGTGTACCGTAAGGCTGTTGTCAATTGCTGGCCTCGGAGGTTGTTTCTTGCATATATATATATATATATATATATATATATATATATATATATATATATATATATATATATATATATAACTTGTATACTGGTCAACCTGACTAAAGCATTTAACTGCTTTAAATCGGCTGCTAAGAAAGCTGAATTCCTCTGATATAAGGGGTGTGGTTTTTGATTTATTCAAAAGCTATATGAGTAGTAGATATCAAAGAGTCTCACTTCAAGTTGACGGACAGTCAAAATGTTCCTCTCTGATGGGTGGCTCTTCCGGTGTTTCCAAAGGAAGCGTACTAGGGCCTCTTTTATTTATTTTATACATCAATGAGGTATCCTTTGAGGTTCAATGATATACCTCAATGAGGTTTAACTTTTTAGTTAAACTCAGGTAGAAGTTAACTGACTTCCACCTGAGTTGGTGCCATCACGCGGACAAGTAAGAAAGTGAACTCGGTAATTTATACCTTTTTCATTCTCAGATCACAGGTGTCTACCTCTATATTGAAGGTCATTTATTTCTCCAACTGTCAGTCGTTGATTTCGTTCGGTATAATTTTTTGGGGTAATTCTTCGTTAAGGTCAATTTTCGTCATTCAGAAATCTACGCTTATATGCTCAACCTTGCTTACAGGGAATCATGTCAAGGTAAATTCCGAAGCATGTGCTTCATTACTTTGTATGAGTTGTATAGTAACAAATTACTTATGTTTCTGTTCAGGCAGCCACAATATTTTTAAAATTTTAAAATCATAATAATACTAGAAAAACTTTTTACCTTCTCCTGTGCTGTTTACTCTAGCAGTTTGTGTGCAAATAATACGAAACATATGGCTATGAAGCTATTCATAGTACTTAAATATATCCAACAAATGGAAAATTTCAAGGTGTATAAGGTGTAATTAAGTTTTCAAATCTTTATTAACTTCAGTTAATTTGTTGTGTCTTGATGTTTCCTTAATATTGTGTATATGTATACAACATTCCAGTATATTTATGAAAATGAAATTTATGAAAATTTATTTATGAAAAGTCTATTCCTTTCGTTTATTGGACTAACGTGACTGAGGAGAGCATGGTAGCTCAAAACAGTACTGTCTCACGCTTCCAATGAATGTGGACACCGATTTCAATATTCTCTAACTTTTATCCCTAGAAGGATAATGGAGACATCACATTGTTCATGTGCATTGTTCAAAATTATCGAATGAAAGTTATAGTATACTTATAATATTGAAATTCACAAGTGCGGATGATATGAGCACAATAACTACAGAATCTTTTTCTTGTAGGCGATTATATAATATATATATATATATATATATATATATATATATATATATATATATATATATATATATATATATTATATAAATATATATATATATATATATATATATATATATATATATATATATATATATATATATATATATATATATATATATGTTTGAACGTAAAGATTCTCGGATGGAAAAATATGGTATATTGGTCCGAGAATACATCCTTTGATTTGTTGGATTATACACCTCTACGGGGAGGAGACCTTCAAATACACCAAATTTTATGAGAACTTGAGAGTAAAAAGAAGTAGTCTGCTGTGCAATCTTAGTTTCCTAATATGCTGTCGCAACCAAAACATTCGCCCAACTTTCACCAAACTCTCTTACTATACAAAGACCAAGAGAACGCAAGCCATACTTGACAAAGCTAGCTCCGCCCTCCTGAAAGAACAAATAAGACGGACTCGCCATGACATTAGTAAATTAGAAACGCAACTTTACAGACTTCACTTGAAAATAAGCGACCATATTCACAATATTCTATGGGATCGCCTAGAGGTCTTAACACACTGGCCCACCGAAGTAGAAGAAGAAAAACATCGAACAAATTACAGAAGAAACTCAAAAACCTCCAAACAAAGCACAAGAAACAACCTCCGAGGCCAGCAATTGACAACAGCCTTACGGTACACAACATATCAGATTATCACCTTTCTGAAAATGAAATAAGCGTTTTAGGAAAAGGGTTGAACTATGCAATTGCCCCAAGCAGAATACCTGTCGAGGAGATCATCTCAAACGTCGAAACAGGTATCTCAACATTGGAAGAGCAGCAGCAGAGCAAGTACGACAAGATGTCACAAGGATCTTGAGAGCTGCTGAACCACCTAAATCTTACCTTACCTACCGAGAGAAACAAGCACTCAAAAACTCAACAAAGAAAGGACCATCACGATTTTACCAGCTGATGAAGGTAATGCCACAGTCGTCATGAACTCAGAAGACTATACCACCAAAATAAAGAAAGTTTTAGACGATCCAAGCTACAAACTTGTCTGCAGAGACCCCACTACATACTTGGAAAAGTCAACCAAGTCCAAAATCATTAAATCACCAATAGACGAAGAAAACAAGAATAAACTGATACCTAGGGAAAATCAAGCAGATGCCCAAAATTCTACAGCCTTCCAAAAATCCACAAAGACGGAGTCCCTCTTCGACCTATCGCCAGCGCTTTCAACTCTCCAGTATATAATTTGGAAGAATATCTGGCCAGTATACTACAACCCTTAGTGGAAGGAGCAGACTCATATATCAAAAACTCAGAGCACTTTACTCAGCTGTTACTCTCTCACCATGTATCAACATGACATCATCGCAAGTTTTGACGTCGAATCTCTATATCCGAGCATACCAGTAGAGGAAGCTCTACAACAAATAGCAGAAAACGAAACACTTCCAAAGCATATCATAGAGCTGTCGAAACACTGTTTAAATAACGCCTATTTCACACACGATGGACAAATGTACCGACAAGTTGACGGAGCAGCAATGGGATCGTCACTGTCACCCGCAGTAGCCAATCTATTCATGAATTATTTTGAAAAGAAAGCTATACAATCGACAAACCTAAAACCAAAAATATGGAAAAGATGCGTCGACGATGTGTTCGTCGTATGGTTGCTCGGTGAAGACAAACTTCTAGAATTCCTGGACCATCTAAATTCAATCCACCCACGAATAAAGTTCACCATAGAACTTGAATATAACAACCAATTACCCTTCCTAGACGTACTTGTCATGAGAGGTGAACATGGACAATTGGGACACACTGTATATAGGAAGCCAACTCACACTAATAGGTACCTAAATGCCGAATCTCACCACCATCCATCGCATATACAAGCTGTTGCAAACACCCTGATCTCCAGGTCACTACGTCTTACGATTAAACATCACAAAACCCAAGAACTGGACAAAACTACGGCAGCTCTGGAACTAAATGGATACAAACGAAAAACAATTGAAAAAGCTATTAAAACCTGGGAAATAAACCAAAAGAAGATTCCGAAGGCAAATTAAAAACCATCCTACCGTACATCAAGGGAACAACTGACAGGATTGGACGGATTCTTCGTAAATGTAATATATCAACGGCATTTAAACCACTAGAAACTATCAAAACGAAATTGAGAAATCCAAAACAGAAGATACCACTAGAAAAGCAGAGCGTGTACAGTGTAGCATGCGGAACATGCAACAACCTATGTCGGTCAGACGAACTGTAGAATCTCTTCTAGGTTGAAAGAAGACAAACTAGCCATAAAAAACAAACAACTATCATCTGCTCTATTTCAACACGAACACCTAACCGGCCACAAAATTAACTTCGACAGTTGTAAAGAGATCTCAAACGTCGAAAGAACTCATTAGAGAAGCCATCGAAATAGAGAAGATTGGTTTTTTGAACAAAAAGGACGATAGCCTGAAGTTGTCGAGTACGTGGAAATCGATAATAAGACGAGACACCGAAATTTACCAACGTACTGAACCACGAAGACAGTTCAGAGGAGATATCCAAGGCAAGGCAGTTAAGGAGGCGGAGCCAACGCTACCGCTGACTAATCAGCACCGTTATAATCTCCGCCAGCGACGAAAGTTATAAATACAGGTTCCCAGCAAACCGATCTCTCATTCAATCGCCAGATTTCGAGCAATCGACAAATAATTGAAGCATCGATAATGTCAAGTGAGCCCTTGACGAAACGTCTGCCAGTTTCCAACCGGCATCCAACAAATCAACGGATACAAACAAACGGATGTATTCCCGAACCAATATACCATATATATATATATATATATATATATATATATATATATATATATATATATATATATATATATATATATACACTACCGCTCAAAAGTATTTGGCCACCTAATAAAATACATTTACTTAGAGTCTGAGATTGAGTGAAACGACGTCATAATCATTTTAACATGTTTATTAATCATTTTTAGACATAACAAGAATATAATTTTCAAATTTTGGACTCATCTATGTGTCCGCCTTTATTTTTAATGACAACCACACATAGCTTCGGCAACCTGGCTACTAATTTTTCCAATGTTGTCTTCGTTATCTTTTGCCATTCTTTTTGAAATTTATTCCATAAGTCTTACTGAGATGTGGTACAACGTTTTCGCACCTGTCTATCTAGCTGATCCCATGGTGGTTTTTAAGTACCACGATAGGTTTTAAGTCAGGGGACTGTGGGGTCATATCATGAGTTTCAACACCTGTTCTTTTCGTTTTAAAAAGTCTTTGCATAGTCTTGATGTGTGCTTCGGGTCATTATCCTGTTGAAATATGAATCCCAGACCAACTAAATGGACTCCACAAGGAACTGCACTATTCTCCAATATCTTTTGGTATCCTTTTTTTTTTAAGATTCCTTGTATTCGCACCAGATCTCCATCGTCGGAGCCACCAAAGCAGCCCCAAATCATCACAGACCCTCCGCCGTGTTTAACTGATGCCTCAGTACAAGCGTCATTCACCCTTCATTTGACTTTCGCCTCACGAAAACTCTTCGTTTGGCTCCAAAAGTTGTGGATACACTGACTGGTTTATCACGACCCACATTAAACTGTGCTGCTATTTCCGGTGCAGCTAATCGCCTATTTCGTTTGATATTTACAACTATACTCGAAGTTGTAGCCCTTGGTCTGCTTGGACGAGGTTTGTTGCAAATTGTTCCTTCAGCCGCAAACTTCTTAACGATGAAGTCAACACTTTGTCTTGGTATCTTCTGTAGTCTT
This sequence comes from Henosepilachna vigintioctopunctata, assembly GCA_030704895.1. NCBI lineage: Eukaryota > Metazoa > Arthropoda > Insecta > Coleoptera > Coccinellidae > Henosepilachna > Henosepilachna vigintioctopunctata. The sequence goes on along the minus strand of JARQZJ010000036.1, from coordinate 3,145,391 downwards.
GAAGTCTCACGATTACTTTTACCTGATTTATGAAGGCCGATTGTTATGCCTCTGGTCTCTTGGGAATTTTCCGTAGTTTTACCAATTTTCTTTAAAAAATTTAACTCAAACGTGAAAAACAAAGAAAGATTACTAGACCCTAAGAGCGTGATTTTTGTTCAAATGACATCAGATAACTAACGTAAAAATATTTGTAGTAGTAATAATATACTACTTGTCTTTATTTCCCAGTAACTAAATCAAAACAAAATTGCGACTTCAAAGATTAACTTAATTTCCGACGATAACACTATTATGGTTTTATGTTCAACAATCAGCAAATACCAATAAGCTGTTTACGATTGCACTGTAGATAAGTATTTTTGGGCGTTATACAAGCAATGAATCCTAATAAATGATCTATTTAAAATTTATTGCTTGTAAATTGAACAAATTGCAGGTGGCCAAATACTTGTTGTACGAAACAGTTAACTATCTTACGCTTTCAATAAATGTAGGTGTCGATTTCAATATTCTCTAACATTTATCGCTAGAAGGATAATGGAGACATCGCATTGTTCATGTTTCACATATCCAGCTCTGTTATTAACCCAGCTATAATGTTCTTTTGAATTGACAAAAAATTATAGAAAAAAAGTTACAGTATACTTTTAACATCGAATATTTACAAATGCGATAATATAACACAAGAACTACAGAATCCTTTTTCTTGTAGTAGATTTCTTTCATGTTTCAAATAACCACTTATACTTAGAGAAATGACAGCGAGCGTTTTTACAACCGCAACATCGATGGCATTGCTTCATAGAATAATATGGAATTGTTTAAGAACTAGAGTTTTAAAATATAGTCTCTTAATAATTGATTAGGACGCGTTAAACTTTCAATGTTTGCTTTGTGCTTTTCATTGACTCCTAATATTTGAGATGTACATGTACATTAATCTATGCATTATATATGCTTACGACGTACTGTATATTTCTCTGTTACGATCGATAAGAGGCTATGAGGCGATTAAAGTCGTTGCCTTTCATTTGTTGGACGTGGCGTAACTGATGAGCACCTTGTAGTACGAAACAGTTAACTGTCTTACTCTTTCAATAAATGCAGGGATCTATTTCAATATTCTCTAACATTTATCCCTAAAAGGATAATGGAGACATCGCATAGTTCATATATATATATATATAAATAACATCAGAGTATTCAAAATGCAAAAACTGATCATTCGTTGCCTATATGGTATTACAAGTAGAGAATTTTGTAGAACTTATTTCAACAACTTACTGACTCTTCTATCTGTATATATTCTGCAGAGTTTATTCTTTATAAAGAAAAACATCTCTCAGTTACCCCAACGAGGTCAGTTATCTGTCCACAGAGCTCGTTCTTCCAACAACCTACATGTTGCGTTCTTTAGGCTGAACCAGTTTCAGGAAACTCCTGGTTCTCTCGCTTTGAAACTATATAGTGAACTGCCAGCTGATGTGCGAGATATTTCCAATATTCATATTTTCAAACGGAAAATAAATGAAATACTGTTGCAGGGAGCGATCTATTCAATAAATGAATATTTTGAATATTATCGTTTTTTATGTTGTTGTCTTGATGTTCATTTATAAGTTCAGGTTGTGTGAGTCCTTTATTATGGACTTTTACTCTTATGTAAGTCTGCAGGAAAAAATTATTATTATTATTATAATGTTCTTTTGAATAATTTGTCGAAAAATTATCGAGAGAAAGTTATAGAATACTTTTCATAATAAATATATATATATATATATATATATATATATATATATATATATATATATATATATATATATATATATGTAAAGTAAATATTTATTCGCGCTAACCACACACGTACGGATCGTATTATTCATATGAAGAAATAATTATATGTAAATTTGGAATCGAAATTACATCACAAAAGTTTTGAACTCGACTTGGATTCGAACCCAGGTCTCTCAGGTTTACGCCCTGTTGCTTTAACCAACTAAGCTACCGAGGTCTACACTTCAGGCTGCAATTTCGACTATATCTAATACTCTTTTATTCACAAGCCAGTAGTCAACGCTCGGGTTGTCGTTTTTCCAAACCGCAACGAAAGTGAGTAACACCTTCCCATCCTCCCAGATGTATTTTTAATTTTCGTTATTGAACATGAGATTAAAGTAAAGTAAATATTTATTCGCGCTAACCACACACGTACGGATCATATTATTCATATGAAGAAATATGCATATGTGATCACATATGCATGTGATGTTCCGTACAGAGTAGAATATTTGGTTCCGGTATTTAATTTCGAAGAGTGTTTCAAGAATCTAATAAATTAAAATTTTATACCCTTGTGTGGTGTATTATACTTATACTTTGAAAATAATCATCTAGTTATCGTGAAAATTGATCGTGAAATTGAAAATTCTAAGTCGAATCATTCATATCATACGTTATTACGTATTTTCGTATTATTACACCGACGATAAAAAATCAAAGGGATGATATAAAACAATGTTTATTAGACTGTTTGTCTGATAAGGATTTTGTCAACCTTGGCTGAGAAAGTAAACGAAGTAATTGGGACAACATTAGGTGACCACCTGGTTAAGTTGGATGGCCAGGTCAGCGAGCTTCAAGGTCAGGTCGCCAATAATCAAGAGCATTAAGAGAACTGAAGATGAAGTTGAATTATTTCGAGCAAAATCAAAAATTGAAACAGTTAATATTATATGGATTGAGGGAAGAGACTGAATATTTGAGTAAGAGGGTACAAGAAACTTTGTAGAAGGTGATAAAAATTGGAGATATTAATGACCACAAACCTAGACCACATGTGATACAGTTCACTTCTATCAGAGCGAGAAACGAATTGTTTTACAAGAAAAAGTTAGTTCAAGGATCAGCTTTGGTAATAACTGAGGAACTCACCAAAAACAATTACGAGTTACTCCAGTTGTGTAAAGAAAAAGTTGAAATGGAAGAAGCTTGGTCAAGAAAAGGAAAAGTTTTTGTTAAGCTCAAGGGTAAAATTCATAATGTAAGATTTAGTGAAGATTTGGAAAAATTGTTGAAGTAGCTAGGAACCATATATTCCGTAGGTACTGTGTCGCGTGGGAATTTTGTTGGTTATATAGGTATATTTTCCTTGTTTTTACTATATATATATATATATATATATATATATATATATATATATATATATATATATATATATATATATATATATATATATATATATATATTTATATATATATTTATATATATTCATTCATTTTCAATGTTTTTTGCAATAACAGGCTTATTTCAATTTGAAAAACTTTATTTTCGTTGACGTTTCGTTGTATATCACAACTTTGTCAAACCTAATGAATAATTGAATTTTATGAATTACTATAGATATCAAAATGTCAAATTAATTAAAAAAAATCAAATTAGTTTTTCTGTATTTTCACATATTGATTTTTAGTATCAGAGGAATCTTTCTGACTTAGCATTCGCTTCGAAGTTTTAGTCTTCTAAACCATGAGGAAACTTCTGAAAAACTCATGGTAAGCCAGGTGATTTATATATATACATATATATATATATATATATATATATATATATATATATATATATATATATTCAATATGCTCACATGTTTTTCTAAAAATTTTGAGAAAAGTCTTGTTAATCGTCTTCTAAGTTTCTTTGGAAAATTTAATCTGATATCTACATGCCAACATGGTTTCGTTAACGAAATGAGTACCTAAACAGCACTTTATGAGCTAACTAACTCTATTATCAAATCACTTGAAGGGAGAGAAGTGCCTGTCGGACTATTTTTCGATTTGTCTAAAATCTTCGATTCTGTGGATCATACCTTATTGCTCAAACAGCTCGAAAGTAGTGGCGTTAGAGACAACCAGCTCATGCTGATAGAAAGTTATCTCAGCAACAGGAAACAAAGAATTAAGTTGACCATTGATGGTAAAACATGGATATCTAGGGATGCATAACTGATAAGGGGAGTTCCTCAGGGTAGTGTGTTGGGGCCGTTGCTCTTTGTGATGTATGTCACTTCTCTCTCGAGAGCTTGCTCTGCTGGAAACTGTTACCCCATCATGTATGCTGATGATACAAACTTCTAAGTAAGGTCAGTTGATGTCACCTCGTCGTTGATTGACTCAGGAGCAGTGTTAAAGGCTGTTGAACAGTGGTGTACGGACAATAGACTGCTGATCAACATAAAAAAGACTGAGTGTATATTTTTCAATACCGATAGATCAAAAATTTTACACCCCAACGAAGTTTGCAGCGTCCAAAATGTAATTAATGCAGCAGAATCAGTAAAGTTTCTTGGCATCGTAATGGATGAATATCTTAAATGGAGAGAACATGTGGAGTGCCTTAGAAAGTGGCTTGACAAAGTTGTATATACTTTATTTGCTCTCAGAGAGCAGGTGCATACAAATATCCTGAAAGTGTTGTACTACTCAAACTTTCAGTCAATAATGTCGTATGGGATTATTTTTTGGGGAGGATCTTCATGTCTGTAGAGCATCTTCGTAACGCAAAAGTGGGCTTTGAGAACAATTGCCAAGCTTCAGTATAGGCAATTCTTCTGAGTACGCTATTCTCACGGTGTATGGGCTGTATATTTACTGACTGCTTATGTTTTTATATTCCCACTCTCACTATTTTGAAGAAAACTAAAATGTACGAATGCCACACGGAGGATGTTTCCATATTTGTATCCTATGCATTGTTCAACATTGAGGGCAAGAGTAACCCAGTACATGGCGATCTCGTTGTTCAATTCCCTTCCCTGACGGCTACAATCGACAGTTGACACAAGGCATTACGAAAGAAGGATCCATAAATTTCTGATGGATTGTGAACCCTATTCAATCAAAGAATTTTTAGAGTTTTGTAAATTGAATAGTTAGTGATGAATTCTATTATGTTTTGAATTTTCTTTATGTTTATTTTGACCTAACTCTATTTTGATGTTTCATTGCTTTTTTGTAATGTAGAATTGATTTTTGAGTTCAATACATATTAATATATATATATATATATATATATATATATATATATATATATATATACATATATATATATATATATATATATATATATATATATATATATATATATATATATATATATATATATATATAAGGAATGAAGAATTTTCTTGCGGTGAAAAGTACAAATGACAAAAGCACAATTATCGGTATAGCCCGCAACTCAATTGGAAGCAGCCGTTGACACGTGATATATATATATATATATATATATATATATATATATATATATATATATATATATATATATATATATATATATATATATATATATATATATATATATATATATATATATATATATATATATATATATATAAATGAAAATTATCGGCATATCCCGCAGACTAGTAGCAACCGTTGACACGTGTTTCGATCTTATTGGATCTCCTCAGAACGGCGTAGCCAAGTTCTAGTTGTACGAAACTGGAGGTGGAAACACAAAAAAAAAAAACCAAGAAACAAAAACAACCTCTGAAGAAAGTCGCAACATTTCAGGCTACCGCGTTTGTTCTCTCCGATCCTTTGAAAACAGCTTTGCCCGTGATGACTCCTTCAAGGATGCTCTAAGCCGAGACGTTGAAAAATATGCCAAAAAATTCAAATTTAAATGTTATCGGCATATTTGTATGAACGTGTTCCGATCCTATTGATCTCCTCAGAACGTTGAAACACAAAAACACAAAAAGAATAATCAAGAAACAAAAACAACCTCTGAACACGTGTCAACAGCTGCTACCAATCTGCGGGATATGCCGATCATTTTCATTTTAATTTAAATTTTTTCCGCATCAAATATTGACATATTTTTCAACGTCTCGGCTTAGAGCATCCTTGAAGGATAAACAGTCACCTCACGGGCAAAGCTGTTTTCAAATCTCCCTATTCGGAGAGAACAAACGCGGTAGTATGAAATGTTGACTTCCTTCAGAGGTTGTTTTTGTTTCATGATTTTTCTTTTTGTGTTTCCACCTCCAGGTTCGTACAACTAGAACTTGGCTACGACGTTCTGAGGAGATCCAATAAGATCGAAACACGTGTCAACGGCTGCTACCAATCTGCGGGATATGCCGATAATTGTCATTTTAATTGAAATTTTTTCCGCATCAAATATTGTTTACATATTGTATATATACAGTAGAAGTCCGATAATCCGGCACGTTCGGGACCGGCTCGGTACCGGACTATCGGAAATTCCGGTCTATCGGTCGGTAATATTAAGAACAATTAGGTTACTAATTAAAAAGTATGCAAATACATAAAACAAAGTTTATTTTACATTTCATATAATGTATGTACACGTACTGTAAAACATATTTCACTGAGATTAAAAAAAAAGTTACGAATGTCTTTTTGTTTTTTTGATTTATGGCGTTTAGTATAAAATTTATTTCTTATGATATGGAAATCTATAATTTCTGAACCTCTGTAGCTAGTACTAGCCTCAGCAAAAGTGATAAACTAATTTAGTGATTCTGCAACTTCTGCCCAGCTAATTTTTTCCTTTTCTTCCGTTTCGGCATCTGAGTCACTTTCTTCAAGATTTTGAGTAGGCTGAGGGTTTACTACAATGTTGATAATGTCCTCATCGTTAAGTTCTTGTTCAACAGGCTCATTCTCGTCGATTAAAAGCCACTCCGCTACCTCATTTTGAGGCAGGTTCTTCAAGGGATTGTCAGAACTTCTAACGACATCCAAAGCTTTGGTCAGAGCGTCTTGATGATTTTCTTCCTCATCAATCGGTAGAGTTAGGTCAGATGCAGGGTTTGCAGCTGGCCAAAATTTTCTCCAGCATTTTTGGAGTGTTGTATTTTTCACCTGGTTCCAAGACAGTTGAATAGCATAGACGGCATCTTTTACTGTGAACTTTTTTGAAAATCAGTCACGTCACAGTCGGCATTCAATATAATAAATAAAATCTTGAATAGAAGACCTTCTATAAAAGCATTTTATATTTTGAATAACCCCTTGGTCCACGGATTGAATCAAAGATGTTACGTTAGGTGGGAGCAGAATAGCAACAATATTTCCAGAAACTAACTCATCTATGGCGGGTGGGCTTTGCAATTGTCCAAAAGAAGGATGGCTTTAGTATCTTCTGGTAGACCAAGGCTTTTGAAGTATTTCTTGACCTCAGGCACAAAGTGGTGAAAAAACCAGTCTTTAAAAAGGGCGGCAGTTATCCACGAATTTGATTGAGCATCGTATTGGTAGGAAAGTGTGTAACATTTTAAAAGCCCTGGGTTTTGCAGATTTACCTATCACAAAAAGGGTCACTCGGTGGTTTACAGACGCATTAGCACATAGCAAAACTGTCAATCTGTCTTTGTTTTTTTTTAAACCCTTGGCTGCTTTTTCTCCTCCCCAGCGAGTGTAGATGTTGGTGAACATCGCCATAATAGCCCTGTTTCATCAGCATTGAAAATCTGTTCAGGTGCTAAATCATTATCGGCCACAATTTTCTCAAACTCATCTTTGTATTTTTCCGCAGATTTTTTGTTTGCTGAAAGTGTTTCTCCAGTTACATCAAGTCTCCGAATTCCATGCCGAAACTTTAAGTTTCTGAGCCAACCATCAGAATAATTACATTCACTTTCAACAACTCCAAAATCTTGGCCGAATTTTTTGACTTTTCAACAATCATTGGCCCTGTTACCGGTTCTCCTTCAGAACGTACTGCACTAAACCATTTGAACGAACCATTTGAAGAACTATAACTGGATCTAGCTGATCCAGTTTTGGTTTTTTAAATGTTTGTCTAGAAGCCAATTTTTCAGTTGTTACCAATTGAGAATCAAACTTCATGAGTTCATCTTTTTGTTTTTTAATGTTATAAATAGTTGATGAGCCGATATTAAACTCATTCATTAAAACATTTCTATTCTCGCCTTTTTCTAGCCGTTTGATGATTTCTAGTTTCTGATTGAGGAGAGTCAGTGTTACGTGTTTAACTCGAAGGCTTAGGTTTTGAAAACATGTTCACTGTACAGTTTAGGACGAAAATCACCTTTTTTTGTGAATAGTTTCAGAAGTTACGTTTACTGCGATGTGAAAGGACACAAAACAACAACAAGAAAAAATTATCAAGAATTCTTGATAATGCTGTAAAAGGGCGAAACAAGTCGAATAAAGAATTGTTCAGTCAGTGATTTTTAGACAAGTTTTTATTATTACCTCTCATTCAAATATGAACTATCACAGAGTAGATTCATCGTCCATTGAATTTATATATATATATATATATATTTTTTTTTATAATAATTTTTAAGGGTTTATTGACTCAATATTTTACAGTGGTACTCTTTTCTCTTTACCGAGCTTTCGCAATTTACTTTATTGCTTCTTCAGGGTTCTAAAATTTATAAAAACCTTAATTAATATCTACAAACGCAATATACAATGTTTGCTTACATGAGAGTTGAGGTTATAATCATTAAACTATTTAGCAGTAATAACATAAGCGCAATTTTCAAACTATCTAAAATTTATAATTCAGTCTCAATATTCAATTTCAATATATTATTTTAGGTTAAATGCATATTCTTGTCACGTATCATCTGATCCCAGTTGTTTCCTTTCTTCTTCTTTTTTATCATGTTTCTTTTCTTTCTCCATATCCAGTAAGTAGCTATATATGTTACTCAAGTTTTGTGTGTCATTTTTTCTATTTATAGATTTTTCATCTTCTCTTATTTCTATCATCTCATGTATAAGTCTTTTATGATAATTGCGTTCAGTTTTTAGGATTTGTACATCGTCATAGTTTGCTCTATGGTCTAACTTTGTTGTATGTGTTACTAGGGCACATCTATCTTTTCCATTTTTTATATCTGATTTATGGTGAGCTATCCTATTTTTAACCATTGTGATGTCTGTCCTATATATACTCCATCACAGTCTTTGCAATTTATTTTATATATTATTTCACTTTTTAATGGTTTTGGAACTTGATCTTTAAGTGTACTATATAATCCTTTTACTGTTTTCTGATTGTATGTTGTAATCTTTACATTTTCGTCTTTGAATATATTTTTTATTTTTTTTGTTAAGTTTTTTATATTTGGTATGGATGCATAATAATTTTTGTTCTCTTTTTCATCTCTTCTTTGTTCTTCGGACTTATTATTTTTATTCGTATCACTTGAGGCATATAACAGCTTTTTGATCATGCTGACGGGGTAAGAATTTTGTACAAGTATTTCTTGTAAATTTCTCAATCCCTCTGTTTTGAAAGTGTCATGGCAGATTTTATCAACTCTGTTTTTCATTTCTCTTATAAAATTTATTTTTATGTTAATGTTATGATTTGAATGAAAGTTTATAAATTTATTCGAGCATGTGTTCTTTCTGTACCAACCTAGTTTCAACGTATTATCTATCCTATGTATTTTTGTGTCCAAGAATGGGACCCCTTGTTGCTCATCTTCTTTCTCGATAATAAATTTTAAGCTTTCGTAGTATGAGTTAAAACATTTTAATGTTTCCTCAATTTTTGTTTCTGGTAATGTTATTATAATATCATCAACAAACTTTTTGAACAGAGGTACTGTAAAGTTCAATCTTGTCATTGAAGTTGTTATTAAGTCGTCCATTACATATTGAGCCAATATTGGGCTTAGTCTTGATCCCATTGCACATCCAAACATTTGTTTATAATATTTTCCCTTAAAAGTGCAATAATTTTTCTCCAATAAATATGTTATCACTTCAAAGAACAATGTTTGGTCTATATTAGTGTGCTGTTTTTTAAGATTAATTTTATAAGAGAAATGAAAAACAGAGTTGATAAAATCTGCCATGACACTTTCAAAACAGAGGGATTGAGAAATTTACAAGAAATACTTGTACAAAATTCTTACCCCGTCAGCATGATCAAAAAGCTGTTATATGCCTCAAGTGATACGAATAAAAATAATAAGTCCGAAGAACAAAGAAGAGATGAAAAAGAGAACAAAAATTATTATGCATCCATACCAAATATAAAAAACTTAACAAAAAAAATAAAAAATATATTCAAAGACGAAAATGTAAAGATTACAACATACAATCAGAAAACAGTAAAAGGATTATATAGTACACTTAAAGATCAAGTTCCAAAACCATTAAAAAGTGAAATAATATATAAAATAAATTGCAAAGACTGTGATGGAGTATAATGTATTATCATAAAAGACTTATACATGAGATGATAGAAATAAGAAAAGATGAAAAATCTATAAATAGAAAAAATGACACACAAAACTTGAGTAACATATATAGCTACTTACACCTAAAATAATATATTGAAATTGAATATTGAGACTGAATTATAAATTTTAGATAGTTTGAAAATTGCGCTTATGTTATTACTGCTAAATAGTTTAATGATTATAACCTCAACTCTCATGTAAGCAAACATTGTATATTGCGTTTGTAGATATTAATTAAGGTTTTTATAAATTTTAGAACCCTGAAGAAGCAATAAAGTAAATTGCGAAAGCTTGGTAAAGAGAAAAGAGTACCACTGTAAAATATTGAGTCAATAAACCCTTAAAAATTATTATAAATAGTATACTACAGACTCTTAAATAACATACAAATATATATATATATATATATATATATATATATATATATATATATATATTTTGAAAGTTTTTAGCATTAACAGGCTTTTTTAATATGAAAAAGTTTATTTCTGTTGACGTTTCGTTGTTATATTACAACTTTGTCAAAACTAATGAATAATTGAATTTATGAGTTACTATGGATATCAAATGTCAAACTTAATTTTTAAAAAAATCAAATTAGTTTTTTTTGTATATTCACTTATTGATTTTCATTATCAGAGGAATATTTCTGGCTTAGCATTCGCTTCGGAAGTTTTAGTCTTCTTCACCATGAGGAAACCTCTGAAAAACTCATGGTAAGCCAGGTGATTCTTAAGTGTGATTATATTTACATATATACAATTACATATAGTTTTTTATATACTTATCCAGAATGTGTATATTGTTCGTTTATGTGTGTGAAATTGAAGGTAGATCTGGAAAGAATGAGTTGTGAGATGTGATGTTTTGTGATTGTTGTGTGTTTATTTTGCGAGTGTTATTTGTGAGGTTTATTAAGTTGTTGTAGATAGAATTTAGATGTTTAATGTCCGTTCTTTCATTGACTGTGTTTTCCAAATTTTTACGAATGTGTAACATTTCTAAAATTTCTCTACATTTTTTGTCTCTTTCAGTTGCCAAAATTTTCGTATTTTTGTAATCAAAATCATGTTTTTCTGTTATTTTATGTTTATTTAACGCTGTGATTTGAGTTTTCGCGTATTTATGTGCTTTGATTCTTTCTTCGAGATTTTGTGCTGTTTGACCGATATAGCTTTTATTGCAATTGTTACACGGAATATTATAAACTGTATGAGTTTTTCTCTGAATTACAGTTTTACTTTTTAATTTTGTATATATTTCTTTGATTTGATTTTTGGCAGTATGTGCTATTCTTAAATTATAAGGTTTTAATATTTTAGCAATATTTGTACTTAGTTTTGGAATATATGGTAAGGGAATGTAATTATTTTCGTTAGATTCATTTCTTTTTGAATTTAAAGTATTATATAATTTATGAATTCTGCTTTTCATGATTTTGTTGATTAAAAAAACTTTTATTAATTAACTAAAACTTCCGAAGCGAATGCTAAGCCAGAAATATTCCTCTGATAATGAAAATCAATAAGTGAATATACAAAAAAAAAAAATTTGATTTTTTTAAAAATTAAGTTTGACATTTGATATCCATAGTAACTCATAAATTCAATTATTCATTAGTTTTGACAAAGTTGTAATATAACAACGAAACGTCAACAGAAATAAACTTTTTCATATTAAAAAAGCCTGTTAATGCTAAAAACTTTCAAAATAAATACCTCAAACAGGCAATAAATCAATTTCAAGATATATATATATATATATATATATATATATATATATATATATCGCACCACGTCCATCGAAGTGGTTAATTTTAATTTTAATTGGTTAATTTGAATTTTTCAAATTAATGTACTAGTGTTCATTTTCTTAAATATTTCATTCAGTGCCATAAGCACAAAAAAATTTCATTTCCTGAATAATATTTATGTATATGTATATATATTTTTCTTTCCGTGATTTTTGAAATTGTTTTTAGTTGGGTGAGCGGTACTTAAATTTTGTATCAGAATATATTAGTCAAAACTTACTCATAATGAAATTCTTGGAGTCACTCATGAAAGTAAAATGACAAAACTCACCTTTGCTTTTTATAATATAAGATCGCTAGGGCCTCATATTTCATTATTTAGGCAATTGTTGAATAAAATACGATATAGTAGGATTGAGTGAAACGTTGATTAACTCAAGCGTTTCATCTAACTTAGTTAATATTGATGGTTAAAATTTGTGAGAAGTGAAATGTCTGGAAGAGGGGGTGGCGTGGCCGTGTATATTTGTGTTGGATTGAGTTTTGAGGTTAGATTGGGGGAGTCTTCTTACCATCTTGAAAATGTATGACTGAAGTTTCAGAATTCAGATGATTAGGCCACCTAATGGTGTATTTTCGGATTTTCTGAACTCTTTCGAGGATATTGTATCCAATGTTTTCACACTAGTGCATGATGTTGTTTGTGGCGGAGATATAAACATAGATTTTTTCAATGTCACTGATTTGAAAATGAGTAAATTCAATTAGCTAATTGAATATTTCAATTTCAAAAAAATTGTTAATAGCGCGACTAGAATACCCAAGAGCTCGTCAGCCCTGATAGATATTATTTTGTTACCATCTGAGGACGAAAACTACACGGTGGATGTTGACTCCGCTGCTAATATCTCAGATCATATGCTTATGCATTGTAAATTGAATTTGCAGATAGAGAAACCACCTATCAGAACTTATAAATTTAGAGACATACAAGGTATCAATAAACAATTCACGATTCATTACTTATACCTCCTTTCGAAAATATATTATTTTTACAGAACATTAATCTGAAAGTGACTTGTTTTACTAAGCTTTTGAATGATCTCATGGATGAATTGGCGTCTGACCAATTATAAAAATATTAAGTTTTTTTTGAGTTTTCGCGCTTGCAGGGACCTGATCTGAATTTGGTATGTTTTTATTGGCACTTTTGATGAATTTTGAGGAGAAATTCAGTTTTTCACTAACTGATGAGCCTGAGGTAAAGTCAACTTCAACCTGTGTTAAATCTAGTGTTACATGTCCAGATCAACTGAATGTGGAGAAGCTGCTCTCATATTGGACCATTTCTTGTAAAAAGTTTCAACTCATGCCTTTTAAGTTCAGAGTTTCCTGAGGCGTGGAAGATAGCCAGGGTCGTTCCATTGCGAAAAAAAATAATCCAGATGAGATGAATGAAGAAAGAATTCTTTGAAAAAATTCGTGCTTCAAGAATTAGACAGCACCTGATAAAGTATAATATTCTTCCAATCAGGCAATCTGGTTTTAGAAAAGGAATAGATAAAAATGAAGTAAAGGATAGAAAAGGATATTATTAAAGCTGTACAGCTTTATTGGATATTATTAATTGTATTCTATCTGATATTGATTCGGGAAGGACTTGCGTGCTGATTTTGTTGGATTATTCCAAGATATTTAACAGAATAAACCATAGGATTTTATTGGCTATATTGTGGCATATTTGGTTTTCAAGTGCTGCTATCTCGTTTATTGAAAGTTATTTGAGTGGGCGTCAGCAATACGTTGAGACGTCAGAGGGTAGTTCTAAGATAGGACCTGTACCATGCGGTGTACCTCAGGGTTCGGTACTGGATACCTTGCTTTTTGTGTTTATACGTTCTACATTACACAAAGGTTGACTTATTGTAGGGATATCAGATATGCTAACACTCAGATTCGTCATTTCTTTCCATCTTCTAATGTAAAAGATGTTATGTATTTTACTTATTTATACACTAGTTGAAAGAATACATTGATATTTTTATTTATATCTTTATTAAGCAGGAACTGAACTTAAACATAACTTTCTATTACAACATCATAACTGGAACTCTTCTTGTAACACAGAACATACCCTGGTGACAACTAACAAACAGGTTTGTCAACCATATATATATATTAACACAAGAGGCCTCGATTAGGATTATGAACTCGCTCATGAAAAAGTAGCTACTAATCTTGAACTCGTTATAGATACAAATCTGAGATTTCCCGATTCTTCCGATCACCAAAGTTAAAATGCTTTACCCCCACAGGTACTGTCTCAGTATAAAATTAAAGATACTGTTAACTGAAGCATTGGCATTGAGTCATTTTAATTATGGCGATATTGTGTACGGACTATGTCTGATGGAGGAGGATAAGATTAGAATTCAGTGAGTACAGAGATCCTGTTTTAGATTTATTTATGGAAAATTTTTATGAAATTTTTTTTAGGTAATATGAGCCAGTGATTCATTGAATTCATGTAAATGGTTAGATATGGAGAAGAAACGTACGTTTCATTCAGCTGTGTTATATCACTCCATTATAATATATGAAAGTCCAATCTATTTGTTCGATAAAATTCGTTTTAGATACTTTTTAGTATCTTTTAGTTACTTTAGATACTTTTAGTTACTTTTAGATAATTTCAATCTAATTCTTCATACGTTAAATCTGAGATGTAAGGGATTACTATCGCCAACAATTCATCGCACTTCTGCATGTATATGTTCGCTTTGTTTATAACCGAGTACCCTCTTATCTGAAGGTCCTTAGTCTCTTGAAATTTATAAAAAAATTCAAGGCGTTTTTGTTCAAAAATTAAACTTGAATGAGTGATTCTTACTTAGCTTATATATTCTATCTGAAATATCTATTCTATCTCAAATATCTCGTACGGAATATTTGAAATATAGAAATCTTTAAGAGTCAAAATTTAGAGCTTAATATTTTATCGGTTTACTGCCTTAAGCTCCTTTTTGCAATTAATGATATCTTCTTCTCATATTCTTCTTCTTATTGTTTCAAATAGACCTATTGGTCTGTTGCTTGCTGAAGCCGTCTCTGGATGGTTTCTTGCGAGGTGGATCGCCTGCTTTCCTGCCACCTTTTTGGGGGTCTTCCTGGTGGGCACTTTCCGTGTGGCTTGCTCTCCATCATTATTAAATCGCCATCGTTATTAATCTGTGTTCGTGCATTCTTCGCACGTGCGCATACCATTCTCTTCGTCTTTGTCTGCCCCACCTGACTATATCTGCTATGCCGCATCGAGCTCGTATGTCAGTGTTTCTTATCCTATCCAGTCTGGTATTTCCGAGGATGGTTGTTAGGATTTTCATTTCGGCCCATTCTTTTGGTTTTATTTATGTCTTCGCGTGCTTCTATTCCGTAAGTCATGATAGGTCTGATGCAAGTCTTATAGATCTTCACCTTGCTATCTGTTCCCATGTGCTGGTTTGACCATATCACATCTCTAAGACACCCTGACAGAGCCGCTGCTTTAGTTATGAGACTTCTTACCTCCTCCGGATCGTGGTAGCTGTAGATGTCCATGCCTAGATATTTAAAGACATTGACTTGCTCGATTGACTTATCCTCCACAACCGCTTTACACCTGACAGGTTCTCTGGAGAATGTCATAGCTTTGGTTTTTGATGTTGAAATTACCATGTTGAGTTGTTGGCTGACTTGATAGAATTTAAGAAGCTGTCTCTGAAGATCGTTCTCCGTTTCTGCTATAATAGCTGTGTCGTCAGCATAGCAGACCACAGATATTTTAGAGTGGCCCATTGTGTACCTCAAATCTAAGGATGTGACTTGTTGTATTATTTCATCCATCAAGAGATTGAAGAGGAAAGGGCTCAGGCTGTCACCCTGTCTAATTCCGCCTGGCGTTTTTATGTTAGGTGTAGTATGTTCTCCTGACTAGATCTTTGTCACATTTCCAGTGTTTAAGTTTTTGATTAGTTTGGTGATTTGGGACGGGAACTGTCTTTTTGTTAGAATTTGTAGGACGTCTGTCAAGCGCACTTTGTCGAATGCCTTTGTTGAGTCTATGAAGCAGACGTAAGCAGGCTTGTTGAACTCCTTTGACTTCTCCTTTAGTTGTTTCATTATGAAGAGAGCATCCGTTGTTGACCTGTTTGTTCGAAATCCAAGCTGTTCCTCTCTATTCCCGATACGTGATTACAATTTGTCTTTTAGGATGCTAGTGAGCAGTTTCATGGATGTACTTAGCAGGGTTATGCCCCTGTAGTTTTCAGGTGATGTATTTTGCCCCTTTTTGAAGTTAATTATATCAATTGTATTGAATAATTTGTAGTATATTGTATTCGTTTATGGATATTGCATACTGCGAAAATAATAATTATTATACATATTATTATATATATATATATATATATATATATATATATATATATATATATATATATATATATATATATATATATCTTGTAATATTTATTGCCTGTTTGAGGTATTTATATATATATATATATATATATATATAATATATATATATATATATATATATATATATATATATATATCATATGAATATATATATTTTTCTAAAAATTAAGTTTGACATCAACAGAAATAAACTTTTTCATATTAAAAAGTATAAAAAATTTCAAAATAAAAATATATATATATATATATATATATATATATATATATATATATATATATATATATATATATACATCTGTATTTTGTATCCTGATGAAGAATATAACCATATTCGAAGTATAGACCACGTTAGCACATTGGTTTCGTATCAATTTGTAGCCATTGACTTCATCTACTAAAACGTTTTTATTCTCGTATTGAAATTTACAAGACATTTAAAATTTACATTTTTCAAGTAAAAGGCTTTCAGTTCAAAACTATTTTGGCTTTTATAAGCGTTAAATGTGTCCACTGGGAACACCGTATTTTTTAGCTACTGCTTTCTAGGACGTTGCTTAGGCAATAATAGCTGTCATGCTGTCTATAGACTGCTGATTAAATAATTCTCTTTCTGAATCCACAATTGTGGAAAATAATGCATTCCTTGTAGATATAATGAACCACTAATTAAGAAATATATTATGAAAATCATTGCCTTATAAATAACAATAAAACACATAGTAAATGTAATAGTATCAAAATATTTGTGATCATTATATATTCCAATAGTGGATATGTGAAGTGAGTCTACAATCCAATTATTTTTTATTTATTTATACTCATCTTTAATACATACATTACATTTTTTTATAAACAGTAATACTACTCTGGAATTCTTTCCTATCAAAATATTTTTTCTTTCTCGACACCCCTGTCGACCATTGGAACTCTTAACACCAGCTCTCGTAGCAGTTCCAGTAGTCGACATGGGATGAAGAATATTGGATCTAGATATTATACAGTAAAGTTACTTATGCAGATCTGTTTTATATTTGTCTAGTAGGTTATACTCGTTTCCAAATGTTTCTATTCTCGACACCCTGACGACTACAGGCACAAGTGGGTTTTTGGACTCCATGATATTGATGATGATTGAAAAACCTTAAAAATCCATCAAAAACTCACCTGGACTGCAAGCTTGAAGTGTTGATTATTTGTATAAATCATAGAAACAGTGTGGGATATAAAAAATGCCTCAAAAAATATCTCGAAAAATTATTGAACTATGTTCAATGAAAACTTAGTAAGCCTTTACTGAAAGCGGGAAGTCAATAGTTACTAACTATAGTTTAGTTATTTTCTCGCGTAATTCTGACTATTGGTACAGTGTCGAGCACTGAATCATATACCTTGATAATATTTTTACGATTTCTTTGTGAAGAGAAAACATCTGATGAATTTTAACATTCTCGAAATATAAATTTTAGTTGTTATTACACTAAAAATCACAGACATATAGTTTTAAATTCAATGTATAAATATGTGTTACACCATTTTCATAATATACTCAAGTACCCAGAACACTAATAAATTTTGAGTATATTTGTGTCAAATAATTTTTATATCAAATTATATCAATATTCACCATAACGTTTCTTATAGAACATGCTATTAGTAAAATTTAATTCATCATTTTCAATATTACCCGATGGAAAATTGATTACATTGGTTGATTTTGTTAATGTAATTATGCATTTAAAGTCTTTATAGTATTAATAATGTATTCGTAACTTCACCACGTAATGCACCATGTTGAAAATCAATTATGTTATTCCATATTATTGATTCTTTTCTTTCTCAAATTGTATCTGTATAGGAATTGATAAATTATATAATTTAACAATCATGAAGTTTTCACATCAATCAGAAACATAATTAAACATAACATGTATCAAGAACTGAAATATTTTCTTTATAATTTATTGTTGAATTTTTTTGCCCAACAGAGAGTTTTGAATGTATCAGAAGGAGTTCATGAAAAAGTTGGACACTTGTGTAATAATTTAAATCAAATCAGTTTACGTGTTGATCTTGCAAGAAATGAATTCAATAGTATATGTGATAGCCAGTTTGTTGAATGCAGAGTTTATGAGGATGATGAAACTTTACTCACAAAGGAAGATCAAAAAGGAAAGGTAAGAAAAAACTTATGTATTTCCATCTTTTTCAATTTTGAACTATTTAATTCACATATATTAATAAATTGAGTTAAAACACTTGGCTTGTTTCACTGCGTAACAATTCTCATATGTTTTGGGTGGTTAGCCTTTTGTCAAGAGTTATAAAAATAATTTAAATTAATGAAATTATTATTAAATTGATAATAATTATTGAAGATAATGGGCTAACACCATCAGAAAGATATTTTATATAAAAGAAGTGTTGTTAATATACTGAGTGAAACTTTAGTTAAGGGTTTTAATTCAATTTATTATTTAACATAATGTTTTCCCTTATAAATTGCAACTTTTAATTATTTCATCATTGAAACTGAAAGTATATAAAATTGTTTTTGGAGTAAATTTTTTTATTGTGTTATCACTAGGTAAGTGTACTGCATCAATACACAAATTTGAATGAAGTGCTTTTATTTACTTGATGGGAGCCATCCTGTTATTAATGTATTAATAACAGGATGGCAATTATATATTAATTCATATATAGATTTTTATGTCTATTAGATTATTTGTGTTTATTAAATTTATGTTAACTTGGAAAATGATTTGATAATTTTCAATTTAAGTAGCTCATGAGCAACTTTATCAATGGCTTTCTGAAAATCTGTGTAAATCATATCAACTTGACCGGTGGAGTCGAGTATGTACTTCAGAAACGTACTGGGAAAACAGTATTAGATTGTTTGATCAAGATCTTATTGACATGAATCCATGTTGCTTAATCTTGACGCTGTTTCTGACGACTGGATATATAGCATTATAGACTACAATTTCAAACAGTTTGAAAAAGTTTTATAAGATGGATATTGGCCTGCAGTTGTTAACAACAGAAAGATCACTCTTTTTCAAGACAGGTACTATTTTGACCGATTTCCATATTTTAGGAAGAGTAGGTTTGCTAATTATGAGATTAAATATATATGTTAATGGATCCGAAAGTGCATAAATACAATCTTTTATAATAAAACTTGATATTTCATCAGCACCAGACGTAAGTTTATTAGAGAGCTTATTGGCGGCAATAATGATTGGATTTCGAGTTATTGAACTGGCAAGTATCGCGTCATGACCATCAGAATGGCTCACATTACATGAATTGTTGTTCAATATGTATCATATACTGAACTAAAATATTCAGCAAAGGCGTTAGTTATGAATGTAGCTTTATAAGTTCGCTGACCATCTCTCATCTGACCAGGAATTCTAGAGATACCTTTTTTCTCGTTAATGAAAGACCAGATATAAGAGGGGTCTTGCAGGATATTATTTTTCCTATAATATCCTCTTCGGGCTAGATGGCCTGCCCATTTCCACTTTGACCTTTTTACACACCCCAGGACATTCTTCATCTTTGTTTGACCTCTCATCCAACTGCAGCGTATTTTATCTCGTATGGTTATCTTGTATGGTAGGCCCATCATGTATCTTTCTATACTCCGCTCAGCTAGAGTTCTAAGCAGGTCAAATGCCTTCTTACAGTCAATAAATGCCATATATAGAGGAATTGCATATTCGTTGCATCTTTATATCACTTCGCGGATGGTGAAAATGTGATCCATCGTACTATATGACTTCCTGAAGCCTGCCTGTTCTATTGGCTGATGAGTCCCGATAAGCGGTTAGTAATTATCTTCATTAAGATCTTATCTTCTGTGGGGAGTAAACTTATCGGTCTGTAGTTCCTCAGGTTCTCCGCATCCCCTTTCTTATAGAGAAGAACCATGGACGCGTTGTTCCTCGAGGTGGGAATGTTTCTGTTTTTCAAACAGTCACTGAAGAGCCTCGATAGAATGCGGTGAAGTACTGGGCCCACTGTCTTAATAACGTCCACTGTGAGATCATCCTCACCTGAAGAGGTGCCCGCTTTCAAGGATTCAATTGCAGTTCTTGCTTCTGATGCCAGAATTTCCGGTGGCTCTTCATCCGATATTATCTCAACATGATTAGGGTTATCGATATATAGTTGTTTGTAAAACTTAGTGGCGACTTTTAGAATTTCGGATTTCTTCGTAATTCTATCTGCGCTTGAAATTTTGATCGCGATTTTCTGATGTTTCCCAATCATGTTCTTCTGGATAGCTTCCTTATAGTTTCTTGCATATTCTATAACCTGCCTCACTATTCTTGTGTTTTATTTCCGCACATCTCCTCTGACTTTTCTCTTTACAAGTGCACTCATTGACGCATATTCGTTCCTTTGACTTCTAGTTCTCAGTGAAACTCTCATTTCTCTGCGTTTATCTTGGAGTGCTTTCGTTTCGTCAGTTAATTTGGAAATTTTGTGACAAGTTTGATATCCTCCCACCTTGAGAGTCGTTGATTTAATAACGTTTAGCAGCGCTTCTTCTGTCTCTTTCGGCCCGATAGCCAGCTGGTTAGAGATTTCCCTGTTGATTTCGTCGGATTTCATTCTCAGGTTTCCGATGTTCTCGTTTCTTTCGGTTCTTGAAGAGCTTTCTCCTCTCCAGCTTGCCATTAAAGCAGACTGCACAACTTACCATGTGGTGGTCACTTCCTGCGTCAAACTGGTTCAGCACACCACAATCGCAAAGGCTCCGTCTTCTGTTCAGAAGTATATTCAAGTTTCTTTTTGATGTTGTTAGGCCCATGCCAAGTCCATTTCAAGGATGGCTTCTTCTGAACCATGCTATTCGCCACAACAAGAGAACAATCCTCCGCAAACTAAATCATTCTGCTTCCTCGATCATTTCGCATGCCATATCCGAAACCTCGAACTGACAGCTCTCCGGGTTGTTTTTCTTCAATTTGACCATTGAAGTCGCCTATAAGTATTATCAAGTATGCACCGCTGCTTTCATGAAGATGTTCTACCTCTTCGTAGCACCTTTCGACCTGATCGTCAGCTTAGATACCCGTTGGGGAATGAACCTAAATAATCATGAGCTTGTATCGCCGTGCTATGGTCATTTCGATTTTGGAGACTCAATCTGAGGTGCTCTCGTTGTTGTGATAAGATGTTTCATTCGTCGATTCACAATGAAACCTGTACCACTGGTTCTTCCGGTATCAGTTCCTCGGTAGTAGAACATGTGGCCACTCCTCAACTCGATCAGACCTTTGCCCATTCTTCTCACCTCAGAGAGACCAACGATATCCCATTTGATGTTACTGAGTTCGTTTTTCAACTCTAGAAGTTTTGTTTCGCTTGAAAGCGTTCGACAGTTGTACGTGCAGATGTGGAGTTGTGTGTGTTGCTCCTCACGAATCAAGTTTTTGTTTCCTCAGAATCCATTAGGCAGACTGAATTATCAGTGTGGGATTCTGAACTGGTTCCACCAGCTCTACCCACCTGGGGAATTTTGTGTTTAAAGTTTGACATATCCATAGGGGGTATCTGACAATAAAACTCGCCACGCTTGCCAGGCGGGTTGGCGAGCTTAACTTCAGCCGCCGAATGTGGGTACAGACGCTATTTGTAACCGCCCAATATGGGTGCAGACGCTACTAGCGATACTGGCAGATACTGTTTACGCTGTTACAGTAGCAGAGAAAGTCTCTGGCCAGACTCCAATATATATATATATATATATATATATATATATATATATATATATATATATATATATATATATATATATATATATATGTGTGTATATATATATATATATAGTATGTTCAGTCCTCAATTAGGTGGAAAAATACTCTTTGTCAGCAATTTAACTAAAATTTTCGTACAAATTACTGCATGACCCTACTGATTGTCCTCCTCTCTTGTCCGCTTTGAAATTTCGTGTTCCTAGGCATAATTCTCGTACAACAGAATTATTCCGCCTAGAGACTCCAAGGACCAACTCGCTAATACAATCCCCTATTTGGTTTATGGAGTCTAAATTCAATAGAGTTGCCAATACTTGTGACTTATAATAATTAAATTGTGTATTATAATAATTCACTTTGACTCCATAGAAGTTATTATTAGGAGTTATGTGAACAAAGGAAATTAACAAAAATGAATTTATTTAGATTGAGCTGTTTGTAATATTTCATTAGATTCAATTATTCAGTTATTAGTGACTATCTAATTTTTTTTATTAGATTAAGCTCTTTGTTATTATTTCCAAATGACTTCATTTGTTCAGCACATGAGGTGGAATGGCTTGAGGAGCAAGTACTTGCATTGTAAAAAATGCCCTCACAGGTTTTTCATTTTGTATTAATTGTACATTATATAAATAGTTATAGATAGATAGAAATTATATTTATTCATAGAAAGTATTGATTATATTTAAAGATAGAAAGAATCAGAAAATAAACATATGAAGGTGTAGTTATTTTGAACAAATCATTGATATTGTCATTGTTCTAGGTTGAATATAACATGACTGAAAATGAAAAAATTGAAGACCTGAAGAAAGCAGTAGATTTAGGATTACACATTTTGGATGAATATTATGATAAATTAGAAGTACCAGTCAGTGATAGTGAGGAGGATGAAGAAGTAGAGACTCCAAGGTATGTAAGCTAATCATTTCATGATTGCTTATTATAAAAAATGGTTCTCTCATTTAAAGAAACATGTTAAATAATTTTTGAAGATTATACCTAAGAATTGTTCATTCTAGCGTACAACAGCTTACTGCTATAGTGCTACAGTCGACTCTCGATAATTCAACCATCGATAAATAATTCGAACTTCTATAATTCTAAGATATCATGAGTTCCTTAAACATCTCTTAATATTTCGAAAAAGATGTATACATTCTTAAGCACTTGGTAATTTGAACAAGAAAAAATCATAGCTAGGTAACAAACACACTCGTAACAGATCATAGATACAAAAAGTATTTCGTTGGTTGTTCTAGTTTCAGTTACCATGTCTTTGGTTCTTTACGGTTTAAAAGTTTATGTTAATTATGGCCATTCTTCGAAACTTTCGAATTATACGAACTTGACAGATTCTTGAAGATTAACTTCAATGGCTCATAAAGTTTTCATTTAATATTTTTGATACTGGTAATTACAAATGATACTGTGAAATATCTCTCAAATACTGAAGGGTCAAAAACTTTCCAGGAAAATACCATCTTTAAATTTTCAGTACTCTCGTCAGTCTCACATTGTAGTAGGGGAACTTTATGTTATTTATAACTTTCGTTTTAGTTAGTATATTCTGTATATTTTATATTTCTTCATGTTGTTGTACGTTAGAGACGTCTCAGGAACGAGTACCGTCATTGTAACCTTTGTTGATTTTGACACAGAATTTCAGGTGAGTTGTCCATGTTAAACCGAATTCAAAAAATGAGTGGTAAAAAGCAAAAATGCTTTACGATTGCTGAAAAGTGAAAAAAGTGAAAAGAGGTGAGAAGAACAGTAATGTTGCAAAATAATTAAAAATTCCTCCGAGTACTCTTTTAACTATAAAAATAAGCAAGGAGCAGATTTATGCTACTCAAACTGCTTGAGTAAGGAAAATAACTAATAAAGGTGAATTACCTCGTCTGAGAGAAAGCCTGATCATTTGGCTAAGACAGTGTAGAGGACAAAAAGTATCTATTAGCGGAAACTTGTTGAAAAAATAAGCAAGAGAGTAAACGTTTACCCTAAGTATCAAAAGCTTTGCAGCAAGTGAGGGAGGGTGCAGCAAAGTTTGTGGGGAAAGTTGGAGGGGTTAATGATGCCGTTTGCTCAGATTGGCACAATAAGTTAAATACTTTGATAAAAAACTATGATGCCCATGACAATATTTAATTTCTGATGATGTTTAGTTGATTTCTATTTATTTTCTGATGAAACCGGCCTCACAATATTCTCTACTTGGCAAAACCTTTGCTTTCAAAGATGAAAAATGTTATCGGGAAAAATAAGTAAAGAATGATTGACAGTTTTATTTGCATCAAATATTTATGAATCAGAAAAATGGAAGCCATTAGTGATAGGAAAAGCATGATGTTTTAAAGGGGTGAAATCGTTTCCTAATGCCTATCGCACTAACAAAAAAACTTGGACGACTTCAGAAAGTTTTAACGTTTAGCTTTCAATAGTTAGTTGAGAGATAAAATGACAAAAGTGGAAAATTCTTCTCTTTTTAAACGAATGCAATGGCCTCAACAGTCCTCCTACATTGTCCTATATATCTCTACTCACATCCCAATTACAACCATTGTACCAAGGAATCAACCATCAACCATTGTACCATAATTTCGAGGAGTTCTATGGCAAAGAAATCGTTGAGTTTGTTTTATAAACTCTGGATAGCTAACTGCGAATATCACGGTCCGGATGGCTATTTTACTGATTGATAAGACATTAAGAGCTGTAACACCACTAAGGGTTCTCAATTGCTTAAAACAATTTAGTTTAGTAAAAGAAGATCAACAAAATCAGCCGATAGTGACGGTAGATGAAGATACAGCAATACCACCACTGGTTGACATCAGAGCTGTGAGTTTTTATGATTTTGTTCAGGTGTGTCGCAGATGTTCCTATCTGGGATTCTCTAACCGATAGCGAAATTTCATCTGCTACATATACAAATACAAAAAGCAATGATGAAAATGAGAATGAATCATCAGAGCTTTCTGCAAAGGTGTGAATAAAGAAGCAAAGGTCGCATTTGGCACGCTACAAAGCTGTCTACAAAACAACACTGATGAAACATTATCTCAGGCACTATTTCTGACAGAAAATGTTATCGATAAATATCAGCAAGGTAATTCTAAGCGAACTAATCTTCTAGACTTTTTCAGAAAGACAATAATTAATTACCATGATGTATATATGTAACTCAAACATGTATTATAAATACATGTACATGTCTTTATGTAACTCAAACCTTTTTATTTTGTAATAAAAATAGCTATTTACAAATAATACGAACTCAATAGAATCATTATTCATTAATTCGTTGTTTCGTATTTCTTTTCTCGAAAATTAACCATTTTAAGCACTCAATTATTTCATGTTTCTTATTTTTCTCTCAAAAATTTCGTACCATTGGATATTTCGAACTTCGTAATTCGGAATAGTTCCTTGAGTTTCGATTTAGCGAGGGTCGCCTTAACGTAGACTATTCGAATATATATAGACTGTGGTAATCGAATGAAATGTCCACGAAGCCTCACGTACTCGCACCAGTGTTTTCATGAGTAGGAATCTAAAACGCGAGGGAAAGTTTAGTCGTCTTTTCTTCGATAGGGGGAGCTCACACGAATTTTCACAAAGTATTGTTCCTCTCATTCGGATCTAGAAGCTGTGGGCGATTTTAAAGTCATCGATTCTTGATTGATTAAATACGGACTGATGATTCATAATAATTATGAAACAGTTGTATCCTATTACACAGGCCAACACACATTTTGGTGCCGGCGATTTTTTAACTGTTCCTGAGTAATTTTTGGATGCAGAATGTAAAAAAGTTCTCAGATTTTGTCTATCAGATCTAGTTTTTGAGATTTTTTAAAAAATTGTGTATATAATTTACGTTATAACTGTTATAATATATAATATTACTATTGACAGTTAAAAAAACAAAGACACATGGATTTAAGTATTTATTGCAAAAACTTAATTCACATAATTACATTAGTCACTAATCACGATAAAATGAAATATTAGTACCTCGACAAAGTAGATTTTTTTCTTTTAATCTGGATGCAAGTAATTCAGCGGATTCCTTTGAGAGATTCAGGTCTCTTATAAGATCGTTTAGTTCTTCTTGATTGAAACACTGCGGAGTTGCTAAATCTGCTTCAAAATCGCTGTCGTTTTCTGATTGAATTCTTTTAACTTCGTCAGACGTTGATGTTTCTGTATCATCTTCTGTCAGTTCAGGTAGACTGCTGAATGATGGAACGGGTATTTCTTCCGAATGCACTACAGGCCTTCTTGCAGAATCTAGATCAGGATATGTCCATTTGTGTCTATTGTTTCTATTTATGCCTTTAATATTAACGAGACAAAAATAGCAGTCGTCATGATGGTTCCGCGGTTCTCTCCAAACCATTGGTACACCAAACTTTAGGCACTTCCTCTTTCCAGTTGTCCACTGTCGCAAATGTTCAACACATGTTTTACATATGAAATGTGGGGCCCAAGATTTATCTTGATCTCCTAAATGAACGCCAAAATAGACAAGATAAGCTCTTTTCACAAAGTCAGAAATCGTTTTTCTGCTCTCTTTCAAAGTGTATTCACCACACACATAACAAAAACATCGGGATGATTTACACAGGTACGTCTGCTTGTGGATGCCATTGTTTCAGTTTAGTGTCTTGATACTACAAAACGACCAAAATTTACACAAAATGATAGCACAACTTTACTTGGGAAAACTCAGTAATATACTAAATCAAGTACAGCCAAGCAGGTATAGAAGGATCGGGTCATAGGCAATTACAGGTATAAAAGTAATTAAGAGTATTGTATTGAGTAGTTCCTAGTATAGGAACATTGGGTCAGGGACAATTCCAGGTATCCATTTGGCTAATTACATTCTGGGAAATTTCTATTTTGACGATTAAGTACATATTTATCTCTTTATTTGTTGTCCTTTATCAGAAAAAAATATATCATTTAACCTGTAACGTGTATCTCAAAAACTAGAGCTGATAGAAAAAATCTGGTGGCATTTTTGGAATCGGCACATTAAAAACATCTAAAATTAGATTTCTGGCACCAAATTTTTTTTTTCATTTTGTTGGCCTGTGTTATCATTCAACAAGATCGGTGATTTTTTCGAAGCACACTTAATATTCACTCTCGAAAGCTCCCTGAGAATTTTATTTGAAATATTTCGATATTTCGATTAAAAGTCTCAGTATTTACTGTATATATATATATATATATATATATATATATATATATATATATATATATATATATAAAATATATATATATATATATATATATATATATATATATATATATATATATATATATATATATATATATATATATATATATATATAGTTTCAAGATGCACAAATCATTCAATAATAGTAAATACTGAGACTCTTAATCGAAATATTTCAAATGAAACTCTCATGGAGCTTTCTACACAAATGTTGTCAACGAGAACGAACCCATCACTTTCGAGAGTGAATATTAAGAGCGTTTCGAAAAATTCATCGATCTTGTTGAATGATAATAGGATACAATTGTTTTAGCATTATTATGAATCATCAGTCCATATTTAATCTATCAATCAAGAATCGA
The DNA here is from genome assembly GCA_030704895.1 of Henosepilachna vigintioctopunctata. Lineage (NCBI taxonomy): Eukaryota > Metazoa > Arthropoda > Insecta > Coleoptera > Coccinellidae > Henosepilachna > Henosepilachna vigintioctopunctata. Next base: position 3,117,523 of record JARQZJ010000036.1, on the reverse strand, counting down.
TGAAATTCAAAAAGCCCATAGGTCCTATACCAAATTGAGGAGAATTTTTCCCAGTGAAATATTCACGCGAGCTCCCTCTGTCGGAGAAACGACTTATAAACTCTCCCTAGCGTTTAAGATTTCTAGTCATGACAACAGTAGCGCGAGTGTAAGGCTTTGTAGATATTTCATTCGAACACTACAGAAAACAATCCGCAATGTGTAGTAATAGTCCCATGCCTAGTTCCAGATCACACCCGGCGGGCAGAAGTATAACTAGTTTCAAGATTCACAAATCATTCAATACTAGTAAATAATTAGACTCTTAATCGAAATATCGAAATATTTCTTTTTTATAAGTTCTCAACTCAACGAACAATTGATTATGAAAGAAATTATCACTATTCCCAAAAAAAAGGAATGATTATTATCAGTTTCGTAGATAAATCATTAAAATTCCCGTCATAATGGCTAAGGCCATTGAAACACTTGAAGAAGTTCGTACACTCCTCATAAAAAATAATTACTACGATAATTTATTTAAGGAAATCGTAAATAACGGGATTCATAAATTCCATAATACTTTGCAATCAATTAAAAATAGATCCAACAAAACTAACTACATTGCGCTACCTTATATTCCAAGTACCAACATTGCGAAAATATCGGAACCTTATAATTTTCTAATCGCCCATACTCCACGAAATCAAGTTAAACAAATATATACAAATTTCAGAAGCGAAACAATAACTTAGAGAAAAACTCATGCCGTTCATAATACACCTTGCTATAATTGCAGTATATGCTATATAAGTCAAACATCGAAAAATCTTGAAGAACGAAATGAAGCACACAAATATGCAAAAACTCAGATCACAGCCCTACATAAACATCAAATAACTGAAAAACACGATTTGAATTACAACAACACAAAGATTTTACCAACTGAGAAGGACAAAAAATGCAGAAAATTTTAGATGTTACACATTCGTCAAAATTTGGAAAGCAGAAAATAAAAGAAACTCGATTCTTTCTACAACGATTTGATTAACCTCACGAATACAACTCATAGAATCAATACACAACCATCTACAAACTAATAACTTGAAACTCATTGATCTTCCATCAACTTCACACACATAAAACCATAATAAAAATTTGAATGTAAATTTTCTGGATTAGTATATAGTCAACAAAGTAAAATTCAGAGTCAGAAATATTTTCCTGAATACTGGGGAAAATACCAGAAAAGCCAAGTTGGTAAAAAAATAAAAAAGAAAACTTGGCGTTTTGATATCCATAGTAATTTATAAAATTTAATTATCCATAAGTTTTGACAAGTTGTGATATATAACGAAACGTCAACAAGAATTTTCCATTACTAATAGCCTATTATAGCCAAAAAAATTATAAACACACACACACACATATATATATATATATATATATATATATATATATATATATATATATATATATATATATATAGAAGAAATATTTATATGTAAATTTGGAATCGAAATTACACCGCAAAAGTTTTCAACCTCGACTGGGATACGAACCCAGGTCTCTCAGGTTTACGCCCTGTTGCTCTACCAACTAAGCTACCGAGGTCTACTACTTCGCGATGCAATTCCGACTATATCTAATTACTCTTTTGTTCGCAAGCCAGTCATCGACGCACGGGTTGTCGTCTTTCAAACTGCACGAACGTTAGTAAACACCTTCCCATCCTCCCAGATGTATTTTTAGAATTTTTTCGTTAATGAACATGAGATTAAATTGAAGTGAATATTATTCGCGCTAACCATGCACGTCGGAAATATTGAAGAAATATTTATATGTAAATTTGGAATCGAAATTACACCGCAAAAGTTTTCAACCTCGACTGGGATACGAACCCAGATCTCTCAGGTTTACGCCCTGTTGCTCTACCAACTTTTGCGGTGTAATTTCGATTCCAAATTTACATATAAATATTTCTTCAATATTTCCGACGTGCATGGTTAGCGCGAATAATATTCACTTCAATTTAATCTCATGTTCATTAACGAAAAAATTCTAAAAATACATCTGGGAGGATGGGAAGGTGTTTACTCACGTTCGTGCAGTTTGAAAGACGACAACCCGTGCGTCGATGACTGGCTTGCGAACAAAAGAGTAATTAGATATAGTCGGAATTGCATCGCGAAGTAGTAGACCTCGGTAGCTTAGTTGGTAGAGCAACAGGGCGTAAACCTGAGAGACCTGGGTTCGTATCCCAGTCGAGGTTGAAAACTTTTGCGGTGTAATTTCGATTCCAAATTTACATATAAATATTTCTTCAATATTTCCGACGTGCATGGTTAGCGCGAATAATATTCACTTCTATATATATATATATATATATATATATATATATATATATATATATATATATATATATATATATATATATATATATATATATATTATTATTATTACGATTGTTCTCCAGTCCTGCACTTGAATTCGCAATTATTAGGACTTTTGCTTCATCTTTTTTGCCTCCCAAAAACGCTTCATCCTCTCTGAATGCTCTTTCTTCCGATCATCTCTCCATTTTACTCCAGGTTGACGATTTGAATTTTGCTCAAACTTCGCATGTGCGATTTTATAGCGACATTCAGTGCGATCTTCGAGATTTTTTATATTGATCTGTTGTAGATCCATTTGGACCTCTTTTATATATATATATATATATATATATATATATATATATATATATATATATATATTCATATCCCGGTCCTTTTTTTAACTCTTATTGAACACACGATTCATAATTCAGGTGACCTTCGTTAATAATATCGATAACATAAATATAATTGAATATACAATAGAATTTATTAGGAAATACTTTGAATACAATAATATAAATAGGAATTCTCCTTGAAAGTTACAATTCTTCTTATATTTGTCATTCCGCATCTAGGTGTTTGTTTAATCACCTCAATTTTAATTTATTTAAATCCGGCATAATATGTGAATATAACAGATATGTCAACCAATTATGCTAATACTGTGCACAAATTGAATAATGGTGACCTGCTAATTCTGCGATTTTCTTTGTAAAATTTTCGTCTCTCTACTTCAATCTAACGTCCCATTAGGTTATTGCACTTTTTGTGTTTTGACTATTTATGAAAATAACATTGATTGTCAAATAATATTTAGTGTTTATTTTTTTTTAGTTATGTGTATAGGAGAAAGGACCACTACCTCCATAGGCCTTTACCTTATGTGATTGGTTCAGAAGAGTGGCACAAAAAATGGCATGTAGGCTTGCTAGAATCCAGTGACAGCGAAATTGAGAAATCTGCTTCAGATAAATTCAGTGACTCTGAAATTGATGACGACTTTGAAGTGAGTTACTTTCTCTCCTCTTTCGATATATAAATACACAAATATAAAAGTATAATATAGATACAGAAGTCAATTGTTCAGTTGTCAATTGACTAAAATAATATATAAACTAAAGCAAGGTGAATAAATGGATATTTTCCTGGCATTCCATGCTTCATCAACGATAGGTTCGCACAAAAAAGAACAGAAAGTTTCTATGATCATCCTCTCCCGCCTTTCTTTCTGTGTTCTCATATCTATAAAATAAGCTTTTTGTTTCGTTTATTCATACTTGATAATGTCGTAATAGGCGAAACTATTATAATACAATAGATCCAATGTCTTTAAGACTTATACTTTATTGAAAAATTATTTATTTATTGGTGTACCACACGGCTGATAATTCATCTTTGTTCAATCTCATAGTATTGTAAATTGAAGCAGATGGGTTCTACCTAATAGTGATTATTTTACATAGTATTACTTGATAAAAAAACACTTGGCTTTGTTATTGATAGAATTATATTTATTACTTGACCTTTGTTTGGAGGTATTCACCATTTTCAAAAGATCAGTATTTAGGAACTGAACAAAACAGGTAATAATAAATTAATGGTAATAATCTTTATTGTATAGAAATTTCCTTCTTACTAATGCTAGGAAATTTACGAGCATATTCTATATATTTTATATTCTATAACTTTTCCAAAAATGAATAACAAAATATTTTAAATTCTGAATATCACACAATAAACAAATGAATAACCTTATATAGCGGGATCATTGGCAATTAAAAACGATTCTCTCTTATATCTCCGACATAGTGCATTGTTTAATCTGAGGCTGTTTGATTGAAAAGCTATTTATACTTAAACTGCACTGAAACATTTTCGTTTCAATTTAATTTTTGTATTCATTTTTTCCACCATGACACTCTTTGGGTGCAAACGGAATAAGTATCACCCACAAATTGAAAGCAAGACTTCATAATTTTTGTCAATCTTTTGTTTTTAAGGTGAAAATAAAACAAATATCAAGAATAGAAAACTTGTAATCGTAATTATAAACATCATATATTTGTGTATTACGTAGAAACAGCCTTGTCTTGTATTTATGAATTATAAGTACTTACCTAAATCTCTCAGAAACAGAATTAACATAATAACAATAGAATAGGTATCCCGAATTCGGAACAATGCAAATTATATCGAAGATTAATCTTAACTTCTATGAGAATTTTCAGAAATATCGGTTAAATAAAAAACTGATGTGAATTATTGGTAATAATCGCAAATCTAGGTGTCGAACTCTGCACTATAGATCAATAATCGATAACAATCATTATGTGCCCAGAGTCTGCACAGGAGACATTCTTCCGCTGGAGTATTAGGAAACAACATATCACGCAAAATACATTCCGCACATTCTGAGTCTAGAGCTGCACATCCTATGAGATATTTATATATAGAATGTATATCAGAGTGTAGAAGCGTTCATTGTTGCAACGCTATATTTTTAAATTTATGCAGATACAACTTGCGTGACCAGAGAACATAATTTTTCGGGTACGGGCAGGAGTGATTATTTCCGTTTTAATATCATCCTTTGCAATGGGATGTTTGTTCTGGGATTTGCGAAAACCCAGAAATAATAATGAAAATATTCTTTTTGTGAACTAATTGATTTTGAATATATTTGATATATTAGCACCAATGAAGAAAATTTGTATTAAAAAATTAAACCCCTTGGTTCACTATCAGTCAATTATTATCAAATCAAAAAACGAAGCCTTCAAGAATTTCAAAAAATCAAGTAACAAACCATATTGGAATTACTATAGACAGTTGGGAAACCAAACCAATAGAGATTACTTTCGAAAAAAGCGTAAATGGAATTTCTTTTTAATGGTAAATTCTACGAAACTAGAGCGATTTGGAGAATGATCGGTCGTCTCAACATTTACACAAATCACAAGCTTCATCGATACCTGATCATTTAAATTCGTCTTATGAAATCATCGACTATTTCTTACAAGCTTCCCATAATGGCATTTCAGTTGATCGCATATTGTTGAAATCTAATTCTCAAAATGAAAGGTTCAAAATATTTTTCATTTTGATTTTAATAATAAAAATGATATATTTATTCCCAACAGATAAAAAATAAATTAAACAACAATAATAATAAATGAGAAAAAAAGTACATTAGCGAACATATACAACGAAAATAAAATTGAAATTAATTGAAATGGTAATAACTAAATAATACAATAACCAACTGGAACACATTGAAAATAAAATATTAGCTATTACAAAGTCACCCGTAGTCAATAGAAGATAATAAAATATAGTTGATGAAGTCGAAGAAAATAAAATTAAAATTAATTGCTATACAATAACCAAATGAAATAAACTAAAATTGAAATGTTATCATTAACATTATATAATTATATTAACATTATATTATTGAAATATTATAATTGAATCATCTGTAGTTAACATTATATGCCCCAACTTCAATAATTCAATTCTCAGACTATCGCTTAGGATATAATGGTCGAAGCATCTCGAAGGATATTGCCTGTAACATCTGAAGTGCATATACTTCACTCATTTTCTCTGAAGTGCCTCCAAGCCGACAATGAAATTATTACATTATAACGTACTCCCCTACGAAATGTTGGTGATAACACCAGCTAGTTCTAAAATTTGGGGAAATGTATATAAATTCAACTGGTTTATTTACAATATAGACCGTGAAACTAGATAATTCTACTTAAAATGTCTGTTCAACATCTTTCTGATTCAATATCACAAACAAATTCAGATGGAAGATCTTTCTTATCTTAAAGATAACAAGTTTCACTTTCTACGTGAATTCAAATCTTCAAAGCCACTCGAACTTATTCTGGGGGATGTGGTGAAGCCCTAATTTGAAACTCTAGGGCAGGGATTCCCAAACTGGGAGACGCGCCCCCTAAGGGGGCGCGTGAAGATATGTCATGGGGGGCGTGAGCACAAGACCAGTTGAAAATAAAAATTTCTAAATAAATAAAATCAATACATTTCTTCAACTGTTTTGTGACAAGGGTATTTACAGACTGTCAACAGACCCATTCTATATCAATATCAACTCTCTGCCAGAAGCACTGCAAGAAGAAGGTTTGGAGATAAAACATGATTCCTCTGCCAAGTACGACTTTGACAAAATGGACAAGTCATCATTTTGGATCAAGTATTTCAAAGTGTACCCTCGTGTATCACAGGCAGCTATTCGATTATATCTGCCTTTTTCGAGTACCTACATGTGTGAAAAGGCATTTTCAAGCATTGTTGCAATTAAAAGTAGGTTCAGAAACAAACTTGATGTTACCAGTGACTTACGTTGTGCCCATACTAAAACACAACAAAGAATAGGTTTACTTGTGAAGAAAATGCAAGCCCACTCATCTCACTAATTTATAAGTTTATTATGTTCTTTTTGTCTATGTTTTTCTCTAACAGTCTTTAAATTGACTCTTCAGATGTTGTTCTTTGTGTTATTAAAAATACATGTTTTGTTTTCAATGTAATTCTTGGTTTTTTCACATGCCCATAAAATTTACTGTGAAGGGGGACGTGGATGGTTTCCATTTTAACAGGAGGGGGCGTAGTGAAAAAAGTTTGGGATCCCCTGCTCTAGGGGATAAAGCGTAGCATCAAATTGAAACTCTCGTTTCAACTCCAAGGGATGTACAATCTCACTCGAAATTCGATAATATATATTATATTTAACAATCAGAAAAAGTTATCAGTCGCAATACTCGATACGAGAACCCAATATCGGAATGAATTTATAACCGGAATATACCGCGTACTTACATCGGTACATTTCGAACTACGATTATTTCATGCGATGCAATTATTTCTTCAACCAGTGTAGGGTATTTTAAAACGTTACACATCCTCCTTACGAAGAAAAAAATAAAATTTTTTTTTTCCGAATCAAAGAAAAACATTTTGCGGCCTCGATAACATTCTAAGTTGGAATCACTGAAGCTAAGAGAGAGAAACTAAAAAAAAGATACCGAAAATTATCTATTGAAACTAATATGAAAGTGAATTTTAATTGAATTTAAAAATTAAAATAAAACTATATCTAGCTACACTAATTAATTTAACACACACTAGTTAATCCCAAGGCTGACTCCGTTATACCCTTGTGACTCATCGGTCCAGAACCACACGACAGATAATAGCCCCTGACATAACAGTAGGACGTTGTCAGACCGCTACAGTAGGTGCCCACAACATTTTTACAAGGAGGACCGGAGTCAACTTCCAAGCCGGGAAGCAGATCACCTTCTCATAGCGACACCTGTTCTGTCCACCTGTCATTTAAGACAGTTATGTCACAACCTTCCATCCTCTAGTGCAACCCCGAAACACCTTGAGTTAAAACCCATTCGCATCAGGTACTATAGGTCTTGTGTTTCGTACTCCATCCTCCACACAAGATGACTATAGCCTTAATATACTGACACGAAAAGCATTTATCGGCAGTGACTGCCACGGTCAGATATAGACCACAATAATCAATGAGTTTGAAAACCAATATCGAACCGGCACTAGGACGAGGAAAGACAGTAAAACAAATATTTCCACCTGAGAGGAAACAATGCCCATTCAATACCGTTATAAACCCTCCGACCACGCATCCATCCCCCGCCACACCCACAACCATGACGACAAAATGATCCGCTCTTTCACCCAAAATCAGAATTCCGATAATGCAAAATGTTTCAACAAATCGATAAGAAAAGGAATGCGGTAATTGAGGATTAGGAAACTATCATTGGGCCCCATTCGATTACTTTGAAAAAGGAAAATAGGAAAGGTACAAAAAAATTATTTGGTGCACATATTTGCATCTTCAATAGACACATCAACTGAATAGTTCGAAGGAAAAATTTCAAATTAAAAATAGAATCTTAAGATCCCAAAATCATTATTCTAAAACAAACTATTCATTACAAAAAGATTAACTATTAAGAAATTATGCTGAAAGTTAATTTAAGCGGATTATCAGGCAACCAGATAATCACGAGTTCCCAGTGAACTGAAACATCACAGTTCTGACCGAAATAACAAAACTGTCTTATAAGATAAGAGAAAGAAATGCCGAACAAGAGATATACGATAATTAACGAGAAAAAATAATTGTATATCTAAGCAATTGCCAATAAATTATAGAGCTAATAATAGGTACACAAAAAAGTTAATACTATAAATAAGAAAGGGATAAGTATAAAGTAAAGGTACGGCGGAATAGATAACAATTGGAAGGACAAAATCAATTGTACTAGATTAATATGTCAAATAAAAAGGAATAGGTGTATGGTATATTAAAGGGAATAATCAAATATAGGAATATGGAAAAAATATCACTCTGTTGAAACTTCTTCATCACTCTCATGATAACCAACATCTTCCTGCGTAATATCGAGCTTGATGTGTGAAACGTGAAAATTTCTTAAATTATTTCTATCCAAGTTTTCTAAATTGTAAACTACTGGAGGCATTACCTTTCTCACAATACATGGGACAAATTTTGTAGGCAATTTAGCAGAAAGGTTATTCGCGTCATCCGATAGAACAAAGTTTTCTTCCACACCCTGTCGCCTACAGGAAATCGTAAATCTCTTCTTCTTGAATCATACCTTTGCGCATTGACCTTGTGTACATGATGGATTCTCTTCTGAACATATTCATATAGCTCAGGCAGCTTTTCCTGAACTGAAGTACCTGAATTACCTGAATTTTCCGAAATATGAGCAAAGATCCACCATCAATGGGTACATTTCTGAGAAAATATAAGAATAAGGGAAAAAACTACGTGCCCTTCGTGTTTTGCTAATCTAATGGCTTGCGCTTTTTCTGATTATAGAGAACATATATTTCATTGATATCAAATTCAGAATTTGATTCTTCATAACGTTATAATATTCCCACGGTACCGACGTTCAGAAATTTTATCAATGATCCTATCACATTGTTTTGCCTTCTGAATAATTTCTTATGCAAATATCAGAAGTGATGATTTTCATTGTTGTATGGAAATAAATACATTATTCAATAAATCAATTATATGACAATGAATACACAAATCATTACAAACCAGGTGTTTTTTTCAATTTCAAGTTTTGGGCTTGTTATATATGTACATATCATATCATATGATATTCTCTTTCTTATAACCACTAGTCATTATATTCATATAATATGCACAAACGTCCATGTCTTACCTTGGATTCGAACTCAAATTTCTTAACAAACCTTATCGAATGTATGTATGTACCTAAAACCCAACAAGAAACTGATAAAGCACGTGTTATACCAACTGAATATATTCATAACTATAATAATAACTTACTCAATAATTCATATGATTTGACTATATTGAATGCTTGTGTAATGTGCAATACTGAATTATTTTAATTGTTCATTTAAAATTATTCTGAATGAAAAACTATTGATTCTGAAGTGAGTGTTGATATTAAAATTACAAAATTTTCATATCAACATAAACATCACCACTTATAACGTACTCACCAGTAAAATGTTAGTGATAACACCGGCTAGCTATAAAATTAGAGAGACGTATATAAATTTACCTGATCTATGTGCAATATAGACAGTGAAACTAGATAATTTTATAAAAAAAATTTATTGAGGATCTTTTGATTCCAAGATTATAAAAAAAAACATTGAGATTCTCTCTGAGCTTGAATACAGAATTCTTTCAAAATATCTCTTTCCACCTCCAAGTTATTGGACTATATGCCTCAGATTGATCGTAGCTGATGGAATCGAATTCCTATAGAGCCACCCGGTATTTGGTGGAAGCTTAACTTGTAACTGCAGGGAATATGCGCACCAGCGCACTCAATATTTAAAAAAAATATAATATATTATATTTAACGACAAAGAATTATCTTATCAATTTGATATTTGCTACGAGATCTTCATTCAGAAAACGAAATATCAGAATGAATGAATTCATAACCGGATATAATCCCTACTTACATCGGTGCATTTTGAACGATTATTCCATGCGATGCGGTCGTTAACCATTATTTATTTAGCCAGTGTAAGATATTCAAAAACGTTACACACTGAGTATATTTGTATTTTGACTAAAATAATAAATCAATATGCCTCCGTCAAATTATTTATTCATGATAACGATTATGAATAAATAATATGACATTTACTTAATATTTGCCATTCATTTAGTTCTCTAATCATTTTATCTATTTCTAATTCTGGAACATACTTACTATGATTTATTTTAAGTCCCACTCAGACGTGTTAATATATTAAATGCCTGCTTTCGCGACAAATGAGTAGTTACTTTAATTTCTCCAAAGCATTTCATGTTTCAATTGGACCAAACAAGAAAAATGTGTGCAGAATATATACACGTCAAAAAATTTCGAAGCGAAATTCAAGATTTAAGATTTCAAGAATTTTCACCTACCAAGATATTACGCGGATTTCGACCTTGAAAAAATGGTATGTTTGAGTGTTTATGAAGAACTTCCAGTGAAAGCTCAATTTGAACATCAATATAGTCGCTTTAAAACAATAAATCATTACAAAAGTTTCGAAATACTTATTGATACAAATAAGTTCTTAAATTTACCTTAATTATTACAACTTTCCATGATGATAGGCAATCCAATGAACATTGTAGTCTTCTTGAATAAATTGAATTTAGAGCTCTTGTAACAACTGTTAACATAAAAATAATTTCTACCTCTGGTTTGTTTGATTTAAATAATAGACAACTTTAGATGTTTCCTCTAATTGATAAAATCAATTGCTTTGTATTATTTGTTTTACAGTAATCATACCTAAAATTTTCAATATAGTCCTGGCAAGTGTATATCTGTATATGAGGTAGGTTGAGGATTATACCTATTCTTCCTACAAAATTAATTTTTTCATAAATTCATCATCTGACATATTTAGTTTCCTGTGTAATCGATGCGTACAACTAAAACTTCATGCGATTATTTATATTCTGACACATTTTCAAGATTATATTCCTTTATATGTATCGCTATATTATCACATTTCAAATTGTAATTTCTAAGTCTAATATTATTAATTTGCTTTCATTCAAGATTATGCTCATATTATTACCACAGAGCCATGTGTGCAGTGAAGAGAGGTCCTAATAGATTTCAGCATCCACGTCCCCCATATTATCACAACTTTTGTACATCATTGTATCGACAGAAAATAGTGATATTTCACAGTATTTCATTACCTTATGCAAGACGTTTGTATATATTGACCGAAAGAACACTGGACCCAACACATCTTCTTGTGTTACCCCATATTTCATTTTCATTATTTCGGAAAATATGTGACCAAATTTCAATTTTTGTACTTTATCACATAAATACAACTCGAACCATTTCAATACTATTCTACCAAACCCCATTATTCTAAGTTTTGCAATCATAAATTGTCCACTAACTGTTCCAAATGCTCGACAGATATCCAGAAATGCAACCATAACTTCTCTCTGATCAATTAGTTTCATCCATTCGTTTGTAACATACTGTAAAACCAGCTCGCATGAGTGGTCAGATCTGAAGCTAGATTGATTCTTACATATTACGTCAATTTGATCGCAAAAATCACAATGTTTTTGTTGTTTTTTTGTAACCAGTTGCTGTTAAAGAAAAGTTGATCCAAATAAAAATATGATACGCACTTTTAATCCATTTATTTTATATAAAACAAATCTAGCATCTACTCTCAAATATAACAATTTACTTATTGACTTCCTAATCATATGTAAAACAAATGCATGTGCGATTGCAACGCGCAATACATTATACTGTATAAAAGTACCTGAGATTCTCAACACGCCTCCTTACATTCATACAGCACTGACATTTCATTGCCATCATATATTTCAAAATTTCTAAAGCATATTTAAGGTAACAATTTTGAAATCTGCTCAAATATTTTACACTAAAACTTAAATCAAGTCTCGTAGCTGAATTTATGTATAGGTAATAACACAACAATTAAATTTCTATACTTAATATCTTGCTCACATGTATCAGACCTTTCAATTTTTAAATTTACCTCCATAGGTGTTTTATGATGTATACATCTTAAGGCCATACATATTAAGGTGTATACATCATAATCGATGGTTATTCCAAGATACTCTTTAATTTTACCTAGATCTTTACTTTTTAAATGTTTCAACAACAAACTTTCAATATTATTTATTTCGTCCTTATTTTACTACAAATCAATAAATCGTCAACACAAACCAACAAGTTAAACAATATTTTGATCAACTTTAAGACTATATATACAAAAATCATTATTGATCCTTTCAAAACTAATACTCAACAAAAACTTATCTAGACATTCATACCAAGCCCTTGGACTTTCCTTATAAACCATATAAAGCTTTCATTAATTTACAAACTTTGTACCGCCTGCGTAACCTTTTGGTTGTTTAACATAAACTTCAGAAAATATTCTACTGTTTAAAAATTGAGTCTACATCCAGATGATCAATTTCTAAGCTTTCCTGACCACAGTATGTTAACAAAACCTTCAAAGTCTGTATTTTCGCCACTGGAGAATAAAAAAAATTTATCCAGTTTGTTGATTTCCCCTTACAACTGATCTAGCTTTATAAGAATCGTCAGATTTTCTATGATAAACCCATTTTACATCTAAAACTTTTTCATTTTCAAAATTCTCAACTAGTTTTCAAGTATTATTTTTATTCAAGCTATATATTTCTTTATTCATTGCCGTTTTCCAAAATTTACAATCATTCGAATGTAACGCCTCCTCAAATGTATTAGTTACATCAGTTCAACAAAAATTTTCGAAGACTACTATTACATTCATGATTTTCACAGTTCTGGCTAGTTTTTATTTCTTTGTGATCAACGTAAAACAAATTCAGTATTATCATTATCGTTAGGAGATTCATTATCCCAAACTCTATTTTCTTCTTCATTTTTACATTCACACTCAATTTCGTTTAAACCAATATAATTTACATTTTCTTCAATGATATCAACATGCCTGGCAACGATAAGTCTATTGTTATTTAAGAGTACACGATAACCAACACTGCTCTTCCCAATTAAAATACCCATATCAGCTTTCTTATCCCATTTAGAATTTCTTTTCTGTTCCGGTATTCTAACGAAAACCTTGTTAAACCTCAATACGTAAATTAGAAACATCTAGTTTCTTCTCAAAAAATATTTCATAGTCTTTCTTTCAATATTATCTGTCAATGTTTGGTTTTTCATATAAGTTGCAGTGCAAACTATTTCAAGCCAATATTTTCTAGGCACATTTACTTCTGCTAATAAATACCGTGACATGTCCATAATAGTTCTGTTGAACCGTTCCGCCGTTCCATTTAACTCATGGATATATGCAGGACAAGGAAAAATTTTAAACCTTTCTCGCTAGCAAAATCATGAATTTTTCTATTTAAGTATTCCTTAGCGTTATCCTACCTTAGTAGTTCGATCCTTTAACCTTTCAAATTTTCACATTCATATACATAATCAACAAAACATTCATCTTTGATTTCATACTATAAATTCTACCAATTTTATTATAATCATTTAAAAATGAAATAAAATATTTTTCACCTTTGAATTCCGTTGTTTGAAATGGTCCACAGAAATCAGTATGTTTAATTTCTAGAATATCTTTCGCTTTTTCTCTATAATTTTTTTAAGGAATAGTATGCATTTTATTTTCAATACAAGTTTTGCATTTCATAAATTTATTTTCCAGCTCTTTAGAAATATATAATGTTAATAATAAGTATAAGTATAATTATAATAATAATAATAAAAATGAAATTTATTGAGAAACATTCCTTACATTGTCAAATTACATTCATTCAATTGATACAATCATTACAACCGAGAAGAATGTTCACAGAAGGATTGAATTCAGTTTTGAGTCTGATCTTCCATTCAGCCCTCGAACAAAAATATTGGTTCAGTTTATATTCACAATAATATACAGTTATATTAAAAAAAAAAGAAAAAGTTTCCTCAGAAATATTGAACATTCGAGAGATTTCACATGGTGAAGGACATTCGTGGTAAAAAAATATACAAGCATCATTGTTCCTTGCTGAATACTCATGATTACTATTCAATTTAATAAACCTATCTTCATTTTCTTTAACATATTAAATCAGATTAATCGCGTTGTTGTTGTCGTGTTGATTGTTTTGTACTTTTGACATATTTACACATCTTAGACTTCGTTAAACTGATACCGGGTCCTGCGTGGGAGTTCATAATTTCTGCTGAGCGGTGGTTCATTACTGGAATCGTTTTTGTTCGATTAGTAATATCGATTGAAATGATTGGTTATAAATTCTGAATATGACTAGCATATGTGCGAAGTGTGGGAGAAATATAAAAACTTTCAATTGTGATACCTGTAAACAAAGTTTATGCATCGAATGTGCATCGTTGTTGGAAACTGAACTTCGTACCATGGACCTGAAAAACCGGCGTCTGAATGTGATGATTGCCAGGTTGGATTGAAACAGGTTTCGGTTTTGACGTTGTTGGTCCGGGAGCTTCAAAGGCAAATGCAGGATTTAACAAAAGCTGTAACGGAAAATGGATTGCCTAGTGCATTGAATATGACTGGAAATATTATCGAGTCGGAGGCAATAATGTCTGAAATCCAGGAACGACAAAAAAGAGCTGATAATTTGATCATCGCTAATATCAAAGAAGCAAATTCTAAATCATTCTTGAAGCGGAAAGAAGATGTCCTAGTTACTGTTAAAAATTTACTCAAGGATTCTGACATAAACATGGAAAATATAAAAACTTCTAGACTAGGGACTTTTGATCCGAAAAAGTCACGGTTGTGGAAGGCAATTCTAAACAATTTGAAGGCGTTATTAAAACTTAAAAATACTCGTATTTCAAGAACGTTGGGCCCAACCTTCGAGTTTATAGAGATCAAACTAAAATGCATTAATATTGGGAAGTTAATTAATCATATCATTATCGTAGAGCTATATCTAATGAGTTTAACAATTTCGAGAACAATTAGATTCAGTTTTCCATTCAGTGAATTCATGTTATACACAGTTTGTTGATCCTTTCTTTAATGCCGTCGACATTATTAACAACTCATTATTTTCATGTTTCCACGAAGAATCAATTATTTGACGTGTCGTTAGATCTGTTGAGTACTATTGTACTTTTTACGTTCAAAACCTTTTCACAGTTTTGCAGTTCCTCATATATTTTTCATGAGTTATTCAATTATTTCCAGATGAAGGACCAATCTGATGTGAGTTCTGAATTCTCGTCAGCCGAGGACAATTTGAAAGGCCAGAAAACTATCAACACTTCTCAACCGAATGATTCTTTTTCATCTACTGGTGGACCAAATTTGCCATCAAATACTGTAAGTTTTTTAGTTTTATTTGTGGAATTGAGTTTAAGTTCAGTAATTTATGGCAATACTTCTAGTTGAAAGATCTAGTTTTTCATTTTAAATTCTCCTTAAAATTGCGATGCTCTCAACACAGTTTAGGAAATAATTTCAAAGCACAACTCCAAGAAATGGAGCATTTTTTATATGAAATTTTCCTTACATTTTGAAATGAAGAATAAAAACCTTCACACTGAAAAGTTTATTTACTAAGTTAATAATTCTGAAGTGGTAAAGTTAATTAACTTCTTGCATAACATTTATTACAACACAGTGAAAAGTATCCTGTGTTTTTGATATTGGGTAATATTCCGAAAGATCTGTCGGTATGTTATTTATACCCGGTTGTACATATTGATGTCTTTCAAAAATTTCAGTATATGAACAAAATTATGAGGTGGTTCTAGGCTTTCCTTGAGGTCTGTACTGATATTTGTGAGTCGGCCTCCTTCCAGAGACACTTTGTCATTATATATTTTTTTATATTGACATAGGGACTCATTGATAAAATAAATGGCATTTTTTTGGTACATGGAGGTATAGATTAAGTTAAGTCGAAAATGAGCGCTACAAGGTCTTGCTTTGAGGAAAAAACATCTGCGATTTTTGTTTGTAAAAGTACCAGGTTATCTGTAGTAATTCTGTGTGGTCTAAATCCTGACTGACTATTGTTTCAAGAAACCACAAGTTATTTATAATTTTCTCAAGTAGTTTGCACATGTTGCTCAAAGTTGCATTGTTTTTCCTGAAGGGAAGGATGATCTGCTAGTACCACTGAGGTGGAAATTCCTGTCTTGACCATATGTGGGTGTAGAGTTCTAGAAATTTATTTAAACTAGGTAGGAAAATTTTTTTTGAAAAGATAAAGGTTATGTTAACGGATCCCGCTGCTGAATTTTTGCACGTTGAAAAAGCGTAGATGAGTTCTTTCTGCGTGAGCGGGAGATTGAGTGAGGTAAAATGTAACAATTGTTTCTGACTGAACCATGTCAATAGTTGAAGGAGCTTTTTTAATTTCAAATTTTTCTTGAAAATGGTCAGCTAATTTGTTGACAATAGTTTGACTATCAGTAATAATTTTGTCATTATGCCTTATTGCTTATATATTGGAATTTGTACTACATCCTTGCATTTGTTTAATTTGGAACCATACCTGATTAGGAGTGGTTTGACTGTTATTGTGCTGATTTACTCATTCCAGGACTGTCGTTTGCAATTTTTCAAAATGAATTTGCAACCTCTACTTTTCGAATGCGATAACGTCATTTTGTGAAATAGCTTTTCGGTATTTATTTAACGCTTTTTTTTTTGAAATTCTATACACTGGCTTTGCAGGCATCGTTCCACCATGGTATAACTTTCTTCCCCAGATTTATTTCGTTCCTACCTATGTATTTTTCTGGCTTTGAAATTATGCTTCGAACTATATGATTTGTGTCTTGCTCTATAACATCCAGCTCTGTGGCCATGGGAAAAACCTGAGAAAATAAGTCGTTAGATTTGTATCATATATTCTGTACGAAGTATATTCTCTTCTAATTTTATGATACCCTTGAAAGTTTTTCAAAAATTATTTATATTGATCCTTGAAATTTATTTCTTGTAGGCACATGATTTCAGGTAGGTATGCAGAAGTTAATTGTTGTATCCGATGGATTCGTAGATAGAATCCATCAATCCATCGCAGTTTCATTGGCGTGAAAATGGCTTTCAGAATTAAGAAATTTCTGATGGTAGAGTTCGTCTTCAGTTAGTCCCATTGAGAATTGTGACAGATTACTTGCGTCTTTATTTCTTCAGATATTCAATATGTTTTTATTTTCTTAGTTGATGGAGTGAATCTGTTTTTAATGAACCTTTCTTTCAAAAATAGATATAGTTCATATATGTTGGTAAAAAGATGTTCGATATTATTCGTAACTTTTAAAGCTTCCTGATAAGAGTCATTGTTACTGTACGTATTTTCTGAAATTATTACCACCATTATTTTTGAAGCGTTCGCCATAATTTCTTTTGAGTTCATTACACTAACTTTTCCGAAGACTCACAATTTTGCGCATTGGTCTTCTTTATATTGTAACTCTTCGTAATAACTTTTTTCGTCACTTTTTAACAGGTTTTCGACCATCCTTATGTTAATTTCATTTATTGACTCACCTTTGAATTACACTGCACAACCTTTCCATTATGATTATTAACTTCGATGTTTCACTTGTTTGGTAAACATCGTGAGGAAGTATATAATTTTTGCTATTAATACCAGGTGTATGACCGATACAAAATGTTTGATTTAATTTTTAGATGGTTTGAATAATTGTGAAAGAGTGGCTAGATGTTTGGGAAGGAATTATGGCTGAGGGAACTGTCGTACCACAATTTTCAGCAAGTTTACTTGAAATTTTCTGGAAAAAGGAATATTCTCTTACTCGAATAAAATTGTATATAAATATGACTTTGTACAGTGGTACTTGAAAGTACTTGAACGCCTCTTCGGCATTTTCATCGAATAACAATTTTTTTCATGGTCTCAGAGGAATTCGATCTTTAGGGAAAATAAATTCAAATATAAGAACTATTGTACTGATCCGTGGTTGAAGTGACAAGCCTTTAGTACACAAGCGTTTTTTTCCTTATCGGATTACATCGTACGATATAAATTTTAGAGATGAAACGGATATCCGGTAACTAATCCGGTATCTGGCCTATCCGGCCTATTTTCACTATCCGGCCGGATACCGGATAGTAGGGCACTATCCAGACGAATACCGAATACTAGATGTTTCCCGCGATACCGTTCGCGCTGAATGCTTTACGCCCTAAACTCGTCTATATCGCGCTTTTCCGTGGGAATGCAAAAGTTTCTAAGCCTATCTATATCCTTTCTCGTTGTCTAATCTATCTCTGTATCAAAGTTCATCAAAATCAGTTCAGTAATTTAGGCGTGAGAGCGTAGTAGACTGACAGACTTACTTTCGAATTTATAATATTAGTAATGGATTATTTTGCACAAAGCATATATGAAATAAAAATAATATAACAATTGGTTATGGACGGACACCATTTATTAAATTAAAATGATGACAGAAATTGTTTGATAAAAAGTTAATTACTGAAAATTTACTAAGTGTTGGTACTCAAAATTAACTAGCGGCAAATTATGGTGAATGAATACTAGATTTTCAGCATTTGTTGGTAAGAGGAGACTCCGCTTGGCTTCGTATACCAGACCGGCTTCTGAAAATAGCCTTTCACTGTAAACGCTACTGGCAGGTGCTCCAAGATAAATTCTGGCAAACTTCGCCAATTGAGGGTATTGGTTTGAATTGACCGACCACCAAAGGTATGGGTCGCGATTGCGATCTATTCGAGATAACTTTAAGAAAAAGTCAATCTCATTAGAAATTGGATTTTCTTTTTCTTGATCGCGACAACTGCTACTGTTGTCCTTTGCCACTTCATTGAAACAGTCCCAAAAAGTGTTATGAGCTTCGCGTGTGAAATTTGATCCAGTTTCATCTTCTTTTTGTCGTTTAGCAGGTGTTGAAGACGGCGATGATCTGTTACTGTCGGAAGAAGAATCGTCGTAAGAGTTTTTTATATATTCTATCAGGATTTTCTGTCGGGCTTTTTCAGTTTCAAGAATTCCTAGATAGTCTGACTTGAACCTTGGGTCTAGAAAGGTAGCAATTATGAAGTTTAGATCTTCTTCTAAGGATTTAAAACGACTTTCCAATTCAGCTTTCAAGGAAGCTCTTAAACGTGCTAAGTCTGGTGTTCTTTGTGCTGTCTCGGTTTTGTCCAAATACTTTTTTAGTGCATAAACATGTGGTATCATTTCGGATATACAGGAAAGGCCAGAACTTGTAATTTTTGTTATTTCTTCAAATGGTTTTAAAAGGTTTATGCACTGCTCCAACAGACCCCACTGTTGTATCGTCAAATTAGTCAGTGTCTCATGTTCAACAACATAAAGAGAGATAGCCCTTTTTTGTTCCACCAAGCGTACAGCCATGTAGTAGGTAGAATTCCACCTCGTGTTGATGTCCTGCACTAACTGATGCTGCGGCAAATTTAACTCCTGTTGAATTGCAAGTAATTTTTTTTGTGCCAAACCAGAATGATTGAAATGAGTTACTAGACGTCTACCAGTAGCAATCACTTCTAATAGCTCAGCCTGGACCTTCATTGACTTATCAATAACTCGCTGAAGCGAATGTATGAAACATCTAGCAGAATGATACTCTCCAACTCGAGCTCCTTTCACCATATTAGCGCCACTATCATGGATTAGTAAGTGAATTTTATCTTTCTCAATATCCCAGCGAGCAGCTATAGCGTTCAGTTCGTTTGCTATATTTTCACCTGTGTGTCAACCAATGGGCTGTGAAACTTAAGAAACTGGAACTATTGTGCAGGCAGGTCCAAATGTCAGACGTAACAGAAATTGCAATAGCTTTAGAAATGTTTGCTTTTATTTTGTCGCGAATTCTATTGTAGATATCTGGAATAATTTTTTGAGATATATAAGTACGACTTGGTAATTCATAACGAGGTAGCGCTTGTTCTAAAAGTCTTTTAAACCCAACCTTTTCTACAATACTGAACGGCTCGTTATCTATTGCAATCATTTCTGCAATTAAATAATGATACTTTTTGGCTTTGGCATCATTCACATCCCAAAGTAATTTTTTTCAAACGATTCCGACAGTGTTAGCTGTTTTTCTGCAGATGTAGAAGGAGCAATTGTGCTGGGATTGGCACGTTGTTTTGAAATTTCGCTAGTTTTACTTGTACTTATCAATCTAAACTCCTCTCGATGTTTGGACTTTAAATGATTACTCATGGCAGACGTACCTGATGAATAAAAAAAAACGTATTTCAAAATATTGTACCTAGTACCTACCATTCACAATGTGCATAAATAAACTGAAGTCTGAAGCTTGCATTAATAAAATATCGTTTAGAAGAATTTTAAATTTTAAATTTCAAATTGAGATTGTAGTAGTAGTAATGAAAATTAAAATGAAATGAATGACTAGCGAAATAACTAATTTAAGAATACTGCCAAGTAGTATACTAGTATGTTTGTTTATTAACAAAATAAGTTTGAAA
The DNA here is from genome assembly GCA_030704895.1 of Henosepilachna vigintioctopunctata. NCBI lineage: Eukaryota > Metazoa > Arthropoda > Insecta > Coleoptera > Coccinellidae > Henosepilachna > Henosepilachna vigintioctopunctata. The sequence goes on along the minus strand of JARQZJ010000036.1, from coordinate 3,096,542 downwards.
ATATAAGAGTTTTCTCGCATTAAAAAAAAAGCAAAAATATAACCTCTAAAACTTACATACCTGCCTTTTTTCCTTCACCACCGCGAGAAATTTCAACGTGACACAATAAACATGCCGCGTACTTGTTATCACTTTTTAAATAAAAATATTGCCAAATTGGCGATCTTTTTTTTGATCCTGACATTTTTTAATAATCGATAAGTTAAATAGAAAGAAAAACAATGGAATAAACAAATGCACACAACCTGGCATGAGCGATTACACCCGAACGCCCCCGAGTCGTGCCAAATGCCGATCACGCCGAATACGTCCGAATATTTCCGATCTTAATCGCGCGCCCATATTCAAATCAAATTGTAACGCGATAAGCGGCCGAATATCCGGTGGCCGGATATCCGGCGCTCCGGACTCGTAGTTAGCCGAATATCCGGTATCCGGCCAAATCACTATCCGTTTCATCTCTAATAAATTTGCATTGCTGTATGAGTTCCTACCATTAATGCTTAGTGATAATGAACAAAAACTTATCTCGGGTTCTATGATTAAAATCATATGATGAACTTTTAAATTTCGATCTTTTTAAAATGTATATATTAATTTGTTTTGTAAATTAACTATGATTAAATTTTTTGAAATTAGCTATGATGACTTTAATAAAAAAAAATTGGGTTATTCTGGGGGTTGTACCTGATGGAATGACAGTACATTAGCAATATTTGATTACAGTTCCATGAATATTAAACGAAAAAATCTCCAAAGAATTCGTTTTTTTCGGTGAAACATTTTCTCATGCTTTCCGATTATCAAGAACTATAACGTTCGGTCATTGATATTTCTATTTTCTTTTTTCATGCAGATACCTAAAGGGTCAACTTTTGCGGAACAGCTAGCCGCTAAGTTAGGAACTATAGCAAAAGAGAATGAGGCTTTTGAGGAATCTGAAGTGAATAGAAGACCTATCCACAAGAAAAATACTGAATATGGTATGATTTTCTGATAAATAAAGTTATATATATATATATATATATATATATATATATATATATATATATATATATATATATATATATATATATATATATATATATATATATATATATATATATATATATATATATATATATATATATATATATATATATATAATATAATATATATATCAAAACAATAAATAATAATCAAAACTCTCAGGGAGCTGTGTACACAAATGTTGTCAACGAGAAAGAACCCATCAGTTTCGAGAGTGAATATTGAGAGCGTTTCGAAAAATTAATCGATCTTGTTGAATGATAATAGGATACAATTGTTTCATCATTATTATGAATCATCAGTCCATATTTAATCTATCAATCAAGAATCGATCACTTTCAAAACGAACATAGGTCCTATACCAAATTGAGGGTAATTTTTCCTAGTGCAATATTCACGTACACATTGCGGAAAATTTTCTGTAGTGTTCCCCTCAATTTGGTATAGGACCTATGTTCGTTTTGAAAGTCATCGATTCTTAATTGATAGATTAAATATGGCCTGATGATTCATAATAATGATGAAACAATTGTATTCTATCATCATTCATGAAGATCGATGAATTTTTCGAAACTCTCTTAATATTCACTCTCGAAAGTGTTGGGTTCGTTCTCGTTGACAACATTTGTGTAGACAGGTCCCTGATAGTTTTATTTGAAATATTTCGATTAAGAGTATTCAATATATATATATATATATATATATATATATATATATATATATATATATATATATATATATATATATATATATATATATATATATATATATGTCTATGTTGTCATATATATATATAAAAATATCGATCTTGTTGAATGATAATAGGATACAATTGGTTCATCATTATTATGAATCATCAGTCCATATTTAATCTATCAATCAAGATTCACAGGTAATTCAATACTAGTAAATACTGAGACTCTTAATCGAAATATCGAAATATTTCAAATAAAACTCAAAGATTCAAAGGTAATTCAATACTAGTAAATACTGAGACTCTTAGGGAGCTGTCTACACAAATGTTGTCAACGAGAACGAACCCATCACTTTCGAGAGTGAATATTAAGAGCGTTTCGAAAAATTCATCGATCTTGTTGAATGATAATAGGATACAATTGGTTCATCATTATTATGAATCATCAGTCCATATTTAATCTATCAATCAAGAATCGATGACTTTCAAAACGAACATAGGTCCCATACCAAATTAAGAGAAGTTCTAGAGAGTGAAATACTCACGTAGGCTCCCTCTATCGGCGAAAGGACGTATAAACACTCCCTAGCGTTCAAGATTCCTACTCATGACAACAAGAGTGCGAGTGGAAGGCTTTGTAGATATTTCATTCGAACACAACAGAAAATTGTCTGAAATGCGTACGAATGATCCCATGCCTAATCGCTCCAGATCACGCCCAGGCGGGCAAAAGTGTAGCTAGTTCAAAGATTCACAGGTAATTCAATACTAGTAAATTCTGAGACTCTTAATCGAAATATCGAAATATTTCAAATAAAACTCTCAGGGAGCTGTCTACACAAATGTTGTCAACGAGAACGAACCCATCACTTTCGAGAGTGAATATCAAGAGCGTTTCGAAAAATTCATCGATCTTGTTGAATGATAATAGGATACAATTGTTTCATCATTATGGACTGATTATTCATCATATGGACTGATGATTCACCTTGAGTCGAGGTTGAAAACTTTTGCGGTGTAATTTCGATTCCAAATTTACGATTGCATGATGATACATGCGATTAGGCATGGGATCATTCGTACACATTTCAGACAATTTTCTGTTGTGTTCGAATGAAATATCTACAAAGCCTTCCACTCGCACTCTTGTTGTCATGAGTAGGAATCTTGAACGCTAGGGAGTGTTTATACGTCCTTTCGAAACGCTCTTAATATTCACTCTCGAAAGTGATGGGTTCGTTCTCGTTGACAACATTTGTGTAGACAGCTCCCTGAGAGTTTTATTTGTAATATTTCGATGTTTCGATTAAGAGTCTCAGTATTTACTAGTATTGAATTACCTGTGAATCTTTGAACTAGCTACACTTTTGCCCGCCTGGGCGTGATCTGGAGCGATTAGGCATGGGATCATTCGTACGCATTTCAGACAATTTTCTGTTGTGTTCGAATGAAATATCTACAAAGCCTTCCACTCGCACTCTTGTTGTCATGAGTAGGAATCTTGAACGCTAGGGAGTGTTTATACGTCCTTTCGCCGATAGAGGGAGCCTACGTGAGTATTTCACTCTCTAGAACTTCTCTCAATTTGGTATGGGACCTATGTTCGTTTTGAAAGTCATCGATTCTTGATTGATAGATTAAATATGGACCGATGATTGATAATAATGATGAAACAATTGTATCCTATTATCATTCAACAAGATCGATGAACTTTTCGAAACGCTCTTAATATTCACTCTCGAAAGTGATGGGTTCGTTCTCGTTGACAACATTTGTGTAGACAGCTCCCTGAGAGTTTTATTTGAAATATTTCGATATTTCGATTAAGAGTCTCAGTATTTACTATATATATATATATATATATATATATATATATATATATATATATATATATATATATATATATATATATATATATATATATATATATATATATATATATATATATATTTCTTGAAATTGATTTATTGCCTGTTCAATTAATTAGTTTTAATTAATTAAAACTTTTTAATTTAAATTCAAATTTCTAATTTTTTTAATTAGTTTTGACAAAGTTGTAATATAACAACGAAACGTCAACAAAAATGAACTTTTTCATATCAAAAAAAGCCTGTTATTGCTAAAAACTTTCAAAATATAATAATATCTTATTATATATATATATATATAGATATATATATATATTATATATATATATATCTTATATATATATATATATATATATATATATATATATATATATATATATATATATATATATATTTAATTAAAGGATATACTCAAATTTCATTCTAGGTGCCTTATTTTCTAATGAGCCTCCACCTCTGGAGGACACTGTGGTTAAACAACAGCAAACTGATGGCATTTTCTCTAGCGGAAAAGGATTATTTGATGACGAAGACGACGATAATGATACTTTATGGAGTTATGGTAAATTAATATTTCAATTTTAGGAATATATTGTCGAATGCAAAATCCTTTACTTTAAATTACCCTCAAACGAATTTAGTGTTAACTTATCGTAAGTTTCAATTGTACACAATCAAAAATACTTCAGTCCTTACAAATTCGTTCTCTAGATTGCGGTTCGCTACAGAAATGCTGTTTAGATGAAGCTTGTTGAAGTGCGCATGCCATATCACTTGGTAAGAAATTAACCATGTGGTTGCTTAAAATTACTTTCTGCAGTATTTTGTACTTGTAATTTGCCAACGGCAGGGAGTTACAAGTTATTTATTGACTTCGCTGACCACTTTATTTATGGAGTAGGTTTAAGCTTAAAGCGTCAGATCAACATTGAAATAACGAATTTCAGTGCTGCTCCATCATGTTTTAGCAATGTGAAAAGTATTCTTGCGATGCGGAAAATGTGTCTCTGTTAGAAATAATTTGAGTCAACGGTGATTCAAAATACCTAATTATTTACTTTTGAAGGATTATAGAGGTCCTAATATAAGAGACCAGAATACAACTATAAAGAAGAAGAAATCGGACAGAATACGTGACTAGACACTTCTAATTAACAGACCGAAGAAAATGTTCAGCAAACGTTTTATTGAATGTAGGTAGCTATTATAGATTTTATCAGTATATGTATATATATATAATTGTTATTACTATTCATTAATTTTTAATTTTTACTAGACTTGGTACAGTAAGAGATACTATTTAATATATTTTTAAGGTTAGTAATATTTTAGGATTTTCAATCATGTAGTTTGTTTTTTATCTAATGTGAAGTTATTTATCCCGTTTTATATTTATAGGCTGTGGAAGGAAGATTTATCTCCGAAACGTCCCAAATTGTTTTAACATTGTGATAAACAATAAATCTATAACTGCTTAATTCTGAGGATTGCTAAACTCCAAACTGCTAAAATTTAAGGTCGACAAAAGAATAACTGCGTGGAACAAATTTAACGGCCATAAAAATGAGGAAAACTGGGAGAACTTCCTTATAACTCAAAAACAGGCCTCCAAAATTATTAGAAGATAGGTGTCACGAAATGCAAAAGGATTTCGCCAATAATAATACTAGAGATTTCTTCAAAATTTTCAAGGAACTCTTGCAACGATACCAAGCGCCCAGTCGTCGCTTCAAAAAATCCGTTGGCATGTTAGAAACTAAGACAAAAAATAACTGCAAAATGTTAGCTGAATATTTTAACATCCTCCTCAACTGCAATTCACCCCAAGAAAAACATAAGTTCGACTTTTCGGTGTTTACGCACTGTCCACACTCGAAGTACCTGATATGAAAGAGATTACGTAAATTATCAAACAACAAAGCAGCAGGAGAAGATAGGATTATTGCGGAACTCTTGAAAGTGAACGACTGTATTCTGACGCAAAAACTTCATCATTTAATATCAGAAATCTGGAGGACGGAACAGATACCACAGGTTTGGAAATGCGCGCTGATACATCCATTGCACAAAAAGGGGGACAAAATGGATATTAATAAAATTACAGAGGAATTACCTTACTCCCGGTTGCTTACAAAATACTATCTGAAGCACCCTCAAATATGGTTAAACACCAGGCGGATCTACTAATTGGGGAATACTAGGGTGGTTTCAGGAAAGGCAGATCATGTGCTGAGCAGACCTGGACTTTAAAGATTATTACAAATGAGGAGATAAAGGAAAACAGTGATTTTATTCATTGACTTCAAAAAAACATATGTCTCGGAAGACCGCGAAACCCTATTTGAAAACATGAAGGAACTTGGGATTGATCGAAAGTTATAAAACATACACTTACAGGTACAACTGCCAGAATATAATTCATGAGTGAAGTATCAAATCCCTTTTGATTCAAAACCGGCGTGGAACAGAAGAACGGACTTCCACCAATCCTTTTCAACATTGTTCTAGAAAAGATCATTATGGAATGTGAACCTCATATAAAAGGCATATAATTGGGTATCAAAAGAGAAAATTGCGCAGAAAACCGGTCACATATTTCTTATGATGTAACCAAATATATGGAAAGACAATCAAAAATTAAATCTCTAATCTCAAAGCATGGCAATACTCTACAAATCAGCCATTTGTAGTACCTCCGAAAAATTATCCTCAGGTTTAATCCGAATTGCTAACGAAAAAAGGATTACTAAAATCCAAAAGGCCTACAAGATAGCCTTTTTCGACATGCGCAAAATTAAGGCATTTTAACAATTCTTCCAGAAGCAATCTTTGTATTCGAAGCGAGGTTATTGACTGTTACCCAAGAATTAAACAAATAGGAAAACAAAAACGAAAACTTCACTGAAAGATTAACGGGTCAATTAATAGAGAGGGCATTTGGATGAAGAGGCCTCATAACGATGTTCAACAAAAAACGGGAGAACGGACGAAATTAGAGAGTTTATGCACATGTCTTCAGTGAAACAACTCAAAATACCGTAGAAACTACTCGATATAAATGAAGAGTAAATGCCGCATGAAGTGGTTAGAAGAGTGTCGCTATAAAATTTCATGATAAAATGGGCGGGTGAACGAAAAAACTCTCCGGGTTGGGAGACTTGGTCATTGCGAAATGAACGTAAGAAAGACCATTCTGAGAAGAGGAAGCGTTTTTGGAAGGCAAACATGCTGAAGCAAGGCCTTACCATCGATGGAACCCTAGCATCATATTCATGGCGGAAATCAACGACATATATGAATATATATATATATATTCATATATATATATAATATTATAATTCCCTTTATTAGATGAAACAACGCTGTATGGCATTACCAACAAGTTCGATGTTTTTCGAAATTCATACATTTTGTTTTCTTTCAACATTCGTGTAGACAGCTCCCTGAGAAGGAGCTCATTTGGGACTCCATGTTTGCTTTCCTGAGAGGTAGCATTGTTTACTAAAGATTCATGAATCTCATATTATAATCAAAGATTTATATTCATTGCCATTACACTATTTCACCATAACCTTCTCATAATACATTAAATTCAATATTTTGTATTTCTTATTTCAGATAAATCGAAGAATACATCATCCACAGATTATCTTGCCTTCAGTAGAGATGGACAGTTCGGTGAAAGATCAATTCAGGTAAATTGTTGATTTATCAGACGAAGACTCTCTTAGAGTAGTTATATTTGAAATGTTTTGATATTTCTATTGAAAAACTCAGTATTGACTAACTATGAAAGAATCATAAGTCTCGAAGCTACTAGAGAGAGTTTAGATTCTGAAGGGCGGTTACATACTGGCGATCTAGTAAGACAAAATGAAAGATGCTCCGCCTTTATCATCGGTAGATTGAAAGAACTTCTAATAACGGCGGGAAGGGAAAATGTTCAACCAGTTACTATTGAACAAACGATTCAGTTTGAATTGCCAGAAGTGAGTTATGCGGTTCTAATAGGCGACAAAATGAAATTCGTGTCACTTTTATTTAATCTCACTCAAAGCGGAAGTGGATTCAGTCAAAAACGAACTATCAGACACTTTGACTGCAAGTGTATAGGATTGTAAATTGGCAGATTGTGGTGCCCAGCTAAGACCACAGAAGATGTTCTCGAGGCAGTGCGAGATCCAAAGTTAATAAACGCAATACAATAGGAAATTGACGAAGTAAATGCCTACTTATCGTATTGACCGCTAGAGTGTGAACCGAAGCGATAAGGCATAGATCCATTCTCACACTCTGCAGAAATCTCTGAGGTGTTTCGATTTAATGTCTATCAAGCCTGCTATATTTGTATAGAAGAAAGCATTGGTCTTGCCACAAACAATGTCCTACCATATTCGAGAGTGTTTCTCTTTTTTTTGCGATAGAGGGAACTCCCGTGGGCATATTCGAGAGAGAATATTAAGAGCGTTTCGAAAAATTCATCGATCTTGTTGAATGATAATAGGATACAATTGTTTCATCATTATTTTGAATCATCAGTCCATATTTAATCTATCAATCAAGAACCGATAACTTTCAAAACGAATATAGGTCCTATACCAAATTGAGTGGAATTTTCCCTAGTGAAATATTCACGTATGCTCCCTCTATCGGAGAAAACACCTATAAACTCTCCCTAGCGTTCAATATTCCTACTCTTTACAACAGTAGCGCGAGTGAAAGGCTTTGTAGATATTTCATTCGAACACTACAGAAAATTGTCCGCAATGTGTACGAATAGTCCCATGCCTAATCGCTCCAGATCACGCCCCGGCGCGGCGGGCAAAAGAATAGCTAGTTTCAAGATTCACAAATCATTCAATACTAGTAAATACTGAGTCTCTAAATCGAAATATTTCAAATAAAACTCTCAGGGAACTGTTTAAACAAATGTTGTCAACGAGAACGAACCCATCACTTTCGAGAGTGAATATCAAGTGCGTTCCGAGAAATTCATATGGATAATGATAATAGGATAAAATTGTTTCATCATTATAATTAATCATCAGTCCATATTTGATCTATCAATCAAGAATCCATGACTTTACTACCGTAAAAAGCTGTGAGATCCATGTCACACCAAGTCGGTTAATGTATTCTGTCACTACTTCAAGAACTACTTTAAAAAAACAACTAGTAGATCTTCAGTTGCGAGACTATGTTTTTTTTTTGAAGTTTTGTTTTTGATGTTACATAACTTTAACTGTTACTACTAAAAAATCTGCCTAGACGACATAATTCGAAAATAAAATTCGAAAGAAAAAAACATGGTTTACTATATAGAATAGAAAACACTTTGCTTAGTTTCATAAAACTTTCAGAATTCACCTCTACCTATTTCATCAGAAGTTAATAGCCCGGTCATGTAAGACCAATAAATAGGGGTGTATTTGCATAAACACGATAAAAATTTGCAAACACGTAAATGAGACCAATCTAATGAAATCCTGAAAGCATCCAATGATCCAGTTTTCAAAAAATATTATTCAAGATCAAAGGTCACAAAATGGGTAAATAGATTTTTTGGGGGTTTCAAATATGTGAACTTCTCCTTCATTTCTTCTTCTATAATATTCTTATTTTTCTGCTTCTTTTTCCACTGGATCATCCTGAGTCGATGTAAATTGAAGTAGCGATACATCATCTGCTTTGTCGTTGGCGCATGTTGTTGAAGAAAATTCGCCCACTTTTTTGTACTTCATTTTGAACTACACCCCTTCCTGCAAAATTCTGTTACACAATTCCTAGATTACATTATCAATTGCTTCCAATCCCATTCTTCTGGATTCAGTATATTTCCAAGCCAAACTTGTACCAGATAATAAAATCGATGGGATTGTTGCTCAGCAGAAGCTGAATTTTGGGAAAGACAAACTTATTGCACACGTTTATTTTTGCGTGAATGTTAAGCTGAGATACTTATCAATGCAGGTGATTTTTGTTGAGCTCCATAAACTGAAAGAAGAAAGCGAATTCTGTGAACGATTAGAGTTTCTGGCATAGAATTTAAATCTTCGAATACTTGAGCACATCGCACAGAATCCTATTTTTCGAATAATTTCAAAATCGATATTTTTCCTCTCCTTAATAATGCTGACTTTAGAGAAAGTCAATAAACTCACATTTAAAAGAATTTCTGAAGATTATTTTAGGTACTCTGAATTCACCAGCTCTTTCAGCCCTTGGATCAATCAATATTTTGATGTCATGACCAACAATAACAATTTCTTTTGCTCGCAAATGATCTTAACAAATGAAGCAAAGTTCCAACATTTTCTATAAACTGAATACAGCATAAACGTTAAAAATAGCACCATCAATAATAATCAAAGCTTTTCACTACGAAGAAGCATTAAGTACTTACGGTATTTCGTCTCGTTCCTTCCAATAGAGAGCAGATACATTGAACAGTAGACAGATGTTGATAGAAGTCACGTGGTCACTCAAATTCTCAGACTTGTTCATTATAAATCTTTAAGCCACGCGATTTAAGATTTTACTATGAATAATATTCAGAGACAGCGTTGAGCGTAGTAATGCATATTATGGGAATACAGCTCCAGCTAACTTTCAAATGCCTTTTCTCAAAAATGGTAAACCGTAGAAAAAAACTATTTGAACAATTTTTGTAGATAATCATCTGTTATACAATTTAAGATTGAACTATTTTTATCTTGAAACTAAAAAATTTAGCTAAACTAAGTTTGACTAAATAATTTTAAAAACCTATTTTTGCAACCTTTGACCTTGATTCAATTTTTTTGCACACATGGGATCGATGGAGAATTTTCAAAATTTTTCAAGTTTGCGAGAATGAGAAATAGACGAAGACTTGAAATATACACAGGTCACTTTAAAAAGTTGAGCAACGATTTTAAACTGCGCTTTGTTGATTTGGAAAGCTTTGGCATTCCTGATTAATATTATATATTATGCCTGATTATTATTATATATTATGACATTTTCTGCATGAGTTCCTTGTAGGACGAAACGGTATACTATCTTGTCTTGCCGATTTCAATTTCTCTAACAGTTATTCACTATAAAAACTAAAAAATTTCACATATTCACATAGCCAGCTCTGCATTAATATTCTTTCAAACCATTTGTGAAAAAATAATTGAGAGAACGTGATAGTATACTTTGAATATTTAGAGCTGCGATGATAGGCGAAGATATTAATCAGATATTCTATAATGAGAAGATATTAAAAATTTCTTTATATATTTATTTATAAATATATAATTGTTATATATATATATATATAACAATTATATATATATATATAGAAGTGAATATTATTCGCGCTAACCATGCACGTCGGAAATATTGAAGAAATATTTATATGTAAATTTGGAATCGAAATTACACCGCAAAAGTTTGGGTATCAAAATATATAGTCGGAATTGCATCGCGAAGTAGTAGACCTCGGTAGCTTAGTTGGTAGAGCAACAGGGCGTAAACCTGAGAGACCTGGGTTCGTATCCCAGTCGAGGTTGAAAACTTTTGCGGTGTAATTTCGATTCCAAATTTACATATAAATATTTCTTCTATATATATATATATATAAATATTTATATATATATATATATATATATATATATATATATATATATATATATATATATATATATATATATATATATATATAAATATATATATATATATATATATATATATATATATATATATATATATATATATATATATATATATATATATATATATATATATATATATATATATATATATATATATATATATATATATATATATATATATATATATATATATATATATATATATATATAAGAAAATAATGAATAATGAATATACAGTCAGTTCTTCAGAAAAAAACTGTTATTAATGAATAATCATAGGTTTTAGAAATATCTTCATTTTCAGTTAGAATACTTTATTATATTATTATTACTTTATTTATTATTATATTAGCTTATACTATTATTATAGAGAATGATGAGACATGCTGAAGCAAACTAAAATGTATCTAGATTAATATTAAGAAATTTCTTCAATTGAATATTAGTATGAAGATAGTCATTTGTAAACCTTTTGTCTAGAGGAAAGGACTATTTGATGAAGAAAGTGATGATGACATCTTCACTGAAAATTCCTACATAAAAAATCAAATGAAGCATCCATATCTTCAACATATAAAACCCGTAGTTCCACCGTTTCATGAAGAACCCCCACTTCTAGAAAACGAACAAGATATGGAAGCAAACAAGGTATTATAATGTTTACAAGAAGATTAGATTATTCCTTCAAATTATTCATAGTTTTTCATGTTTTATATTTTCAGAAAATTGATGGAAGTGTTTCTGGTTTTGAAAAGAGTGATACAAACTTTCAACGAAACAAACTGGAAAATATATCGAAAAAACGAATAGTTAAATCATCAGACGAATGTATTGAAGATACGTTTTGTCCAAATAGTATAAGAGAGGTTTCAAAAACAAATCCTATCTCAGTATCAGAAACAGATGAGATAAGTTTCAGGTCAACAAATGAAATAACACACTCAAATATACCAAACATATCTAATGCGCCTAAAGAAACAAAAAAAATTGAAGATGAACTCCAAAAAAAAATAACAGATAATTTACTTGAAGGTATCAATACTTCAAACCTAGAAATTATTAAACCTACAACTGAAGCAAGTTATCTTTTTGACGATATTTTTGTGGATGACTTATTCTCAGATACGAATAAAAAGTTTTCTTCGGATTTATTTACTGAGGAAGATTTGTTCCCAGAAAAAAGTATAATTAAAACATCTGAACCAAATAAAAAATCATCATATTCAACATCAGTTATCACTTCCACGAAAACGTTTCCAGAAATATCTGACGACGAATCATTTGAAGAAAAGCAAGCAGATTTCAAAAATGATCATGATAAGAGTTGGAGAAATATATCGAAAAATAAAGTTGTATCCATATTTGATGATACAGATGAAGATGATTTTGATACGTTGATATCAAAGAAATCAAATACCGTAAATGATCAAAACACGAAAAATTTGGTACAAAGTGAAGTGCAAGTTTGCGCTTCCGAATATTCAGATGTTTATCCTGAATTTGAACCATTAGAAAAAGGCGAAGTGAGTATTGATATCGTACCGCACGAGAAAATAGGTAGAGATGAGTTTATTACAGAAAAGCAAGTTGGCCAAACCTACGGTGGAAATTCAAACAAGAAAAATGATAAAGTTCATGAAAACACTGACGATAAATACCACGAACAATGCAGTTGGAAACAATCTTTCAACATAGATGATATTCATACAGTGCAAAACATATTACAGGAGCAACATTTGCCTATTGATGATGAGACCAGCAAATATGATTTTACAACACAATCCAAAGAAACAAATGATACTATTGGTTCAATTGCTTATTCTCGAAGTTCCGATATACCGCAAGTTAATTTTTTTGATTCGACTCCTCCTCGAGATGATGGATGGGATAATAATGCAGCTAACATTTTCGATGACGTGGGACCATATGGAATTGACGACTTTCAAAGTCGACCATCTAGCTTATTTGACAGTGAACCACCATCTTTATTTTTAAATGACAGTAGTACTGTTGCGCAGGATATTTTAGAGAACAGGTGTGTTTGAAATCGGTTCAATATTACATTTCTGTCAATTCGGTTCAAAGTTCAGGTTACATTATATAGTACAGTCGTTTGAGTTGGTCCACTTCTGAATTAATTATATTTGTTTGAACATTGTGAATGATAGCTCAAAAGTCTCATAAAATATCGTGTCTGCGTATTAAGACAGTATCTTGCTTCATTTTGCTTCAACGCTATTTACATCTATTATAATTCTTGTAGAAAATAAAATGCTCTATATTTTTATACAGGAAAGTGTTTCTAGAGGACGAAGGGCCCGTTGTCCTTAGTTGTTCACAGCATAATAAAAGATCAACCGTTATTTCCTGGAAATAATACGCCGTATTAAGTCTACAAATCATAGATATAAAATTATCAATAATTTCCATTTTGTATGTTATTAGTCAAATACAATTTTACTTCAATTATATTCTAATATAACCTCAGGGCGCCAAAAAAAGTCAAACGAGCTAGTTGTGAATTTTGCATTCTTAATATAAATCTTGTGAAAAACTATATGGATACAAGCATGTTATCTCCCTCAGATTCGCCCAAAAGGCAAAGAGAGATTAATTTGACCTCTAAATCTATCAAAACTGTATATAATATTCGAAACAAATCCCCGATTACATTCACAAACATTATTGTTTTATCTAATGAAGTTAATGCATTAAGAAAACAGGCACTAGAATTGAATGACTCTGAATTAATTACTGAACTTGAAAACCTGTCTCAAACAATTAATTTATCAAAGAAAATGATTAACCCCGACTCTTTGTGCAGTAACAGTAACAAAGAGCTTTATATCGTGCTAATTGAAAGCAATCACTCCAGTATAGGTAACCTGCGCCCAATGAACATTGGAAAAATGTTATTTTAACACAAAGTTGAGGGAATAATCAACATTAAAAGAAAAGGTATTAACCGGGTAGGGGTAGAATTTAACTCGGCACAGGCAGCTAACTACTTCGTTGAAAATAATGAATTTAATGTAATAGATTATAAAATAACAATTCCACTGATGATGACGACATGCAATGGAGTAGTAAATGACATAGGTAGTTATATAGATGAAAATGACATCTTACAAGCTTCTAGTGAAGTAAACATTATATAAGTAAGACGCCTCAATAGAATAATCAAAGTTGATGGCAAACCCCAATATTTACCTTCAAAATCATATGTTATAACGTTCAAAGGGAAACAACTTCCAACTAATATTGCCATATTCGCAAATATGATCACCGTTAACCTTTATATAAGGCCAGTCATACAATGCTTTAAATGTCTAAGATATGGAGATACCAAAATGAATTGCAGGAGTAAAAAGAGTAAATGCCGGAACTGTGGAGAAGAAAGAACAAGTGAAAACGACCACACAGAAGAGAACTGCAAGAACGAGACAATCTGCATACACTGTAAAGGTAATCATGCAACAACAGATAGAAAATGTCCGGAATACAAAATACAACAGGAAATCAGTAAACTTATGGCACTAGATAATTTATGATATTTTGAAACCTTAAAAACAATTATAGGAGATTATTCATCACGTACATACAACCCTCTAGAATTTCCGCCACTACCTACCGCTAGTAAAGCGGGGGATCTTGGAATAATTTTTGATGTAAGCCAGAGGAAACTCGCTCTCCGATCAGAGAGCATCAACAACAATAAATAAAAAATTCAAACGCAACAAAATCTCAGTAGAAGTTAATAAGAAAAGAAAGAATACAATACAAGACAGTGGATACGATAAAAAACACATGAACAACTCCTAATTGGATCACACGGGACCACAGATTACCAACCATTCTCAATTCTCACCAAAAGAAGCGAATACATGGAACAAAAAACCAACGAAGAATACGAGAGAACCACTCTCCCAACCAAAAGAATGTACGAGGGACTATTAGAGTCCTTAAAAAACCCTTGAGATATGGCCCCATAAACAAGATATAACTCAATTGAAAATTTAATCAAACAACTCATTGCCCAAATACAATCTATGGAGGAAGAAGACTCTTCTTCAGAGGGATGCTAATAGAGTACACCAAGAAGAAAGAACAAAAAAGAAAAAACCTAGAAAAAAAAAATAATTATGTTGAAAATTCTACAGTGGAATATTGGATCGCTGAACATAAATTAAATTAATTTGATACAAATCATCAAAATACAGAACCAGATATTATAGTGTTATGCGAAACATTTATGAAATCAAATTACAGATGTAATATCCGTAGATATATAAGTGTCCGAGAGGACAGGGATGATGGAAGAGGAGGAATTGCTACTTTCATCAAAAAGAATATCACATACAACATAGTAAAGAGAGATAATAACCTACCTAGTAGAACACAAGTTCAATATTTAGAGATAAATAATGTCATGGTAATTAACATATATAACCCACCTGATAGAAGAATACAAGTGAAAGAGTCAATTGTGGAAGGAATCAATGGACCATATATGCTGCTGGGAGATCCTAAAGCACAACACCACATGTGGGACTCGGGGACAAACAAACCCAATGAATATGCAGTAGCTGAATTCTTAGACACAAAAAATTTGGTAGTCCTCAATGATGGAGCATGTAGAAGGCTATCCAATCCCAAACAAAACAAAAGTTCTCCAGACTTATCATTATGCTCACCCAGTGTAGCAAGAACCACTACTTGGACAGTTTTCCAGGACCCAGGTAACAGTGACCATCTACCAATTTTTATAATAAACTCATATTCCAACTACATAAATAAAACCACGAAGAGCAAGATTTCCCTTTCCACGATATAACGAACAGAAAGCAGACTGGCACAAATTTGAAGAATACATACAAAACAACATTGATAACGCCACTTTCGTACTGGACTTAGTTAAAACGGCTACATTCCAAACCATCCCGAAAAAAAAATGATAGAGCTCATATGAGCAAGAAACCAAAAGTACCATGGTGGAATGCTGAACTTAGTAAAGTGGTCAATGAAAGAAGAAACAAAATCAAGGCCTATTTAGCAGTATCATCTATGGAAAGTTATTTGGAATCCAAAAGAGCCATTTCTAAGTGAACATTATGTATTAAGAAAACCAAAATGAAAAGCTTCAAAAATTTTTGCGAAGGTTTGTCGGAAAAGCCCATAGAGGAGGCATTGCGTCTGATCAGGAGGTTTTCGAATGCAATTAATCACAACCCCATGCAGAGTCCGTCTAGTTCATGTGCTAGAGAAGTTCTGAAATTCTTAACAGAACAACCATCGACAAATGAGGTTACACCCAACTTGAAATATAATATAAGAAGTAACAAAATCTCATATGATGAAGTACAGTACGACATAGAAAGCAAAAAAAAAATCTGCACCTGGAATAGACGGTATTTCCTACGAAATCTTGAAACATTTACCAAGCCAAGCAATAATAAAACTAACCGAAATCTTCAATCAGCTCTTGATTGCGCCAATAATAGACATAAGCGTTAAAAGTTCGCTAGTTCTACTTTTCTTCAAGCCTAACAGAAACATTAATGAGGTAGCAAGTTATCGCCTCATTGCACTATCTCAATGCCTAACCAAAATTCTGGAGTCCATTGTCAATAATAGAATTGAACAAAACCTAGAATGGAGTAACAATACCCAAGGCTAGCAAATGGGCTTCAGGAAAGGAGCATAACTTATATCGTCACAATCATCTACAAAGAAATGTCAATGGGAAAAATCACTATTTTATTTATAGTCATGAAGTCCGCATATGACAATGTGAATCTCCACATCCTAAAAGGCTATAAGCTGCATAGCAAGATTCCTTGTGATATAATAAATTTAGTAATGGCGATATTGTATGGTAGGAATATGTATGTATTGGATCCAGTATCAGGACAGGCGATTGGCCACAAGCAAGTCACAAGGGACTCCCCCAGGACTCAATCTTAAGCCCTATTTCATTCAATATGTACAAGAAGTCATGGTCATCATACATGTTGCCGGGAGTTACATCAGTGCAATACGCTGACGATATATGTTTAATTGCATCATGGCATAATCCAATGGGAGTATGCAACCAAATCAAAAAATCGCTAGCATATCTACACAATTGCTTATCCCTAAGGGATATGAAATTCCACTCAATAAATGTAAAGCTGTATGCTTCCACAAATCGGTCAAGCCACCAATCACTAACATCACAAATCACAAACATCACAATAGGTGATAACGTAATTCCATGGACTCAAACATATAAGTATCTAGGCATCACTTTAGACAGTAAACTCACATGGAGAACGCAAGTGGATAATATGTGTAGCAAAGCATTAAGGGGGATTAATGGGGCTCACACCCAGTAACTTTATTAACACTTTAAAAGAGCCTGGTAAGATCACACTTAGAGTATGGCTCTATCTTCCTAGGAAGCTGTGCGGGGAATACTTTGCATAAACTCGATGAAATACAGTTCCAAGCCTTGAGAACAGCCCTGGGCTTTATGAAATCTACTCCTACTAATATAATTCTCTCAGAAAGACGAAGATGGTTGGCTTCAAAATACCTACTCAAGGCTGTCCATGCCAAAAATCCAATTGTTGAAACAATCGCAGAACTAAAAAACCTTATGTCTATATGGCGAAATTTAAACATCCCAGAAGTTGTGAAAATCTTTAGAGACGATCACAAAGAACAACTTGACTGTACGAAAATACCAAGATACTTCCAGACAAACCTAATAACACAAGAAAGCACAATATACAAAAAGTAATTTAGAGAAAACCAACATAGATAACTCTGCAGAATTCATGGAAATGAAATCTAAATATCATATATACATAACACTATACACAGATGCATCTGACCCACAAAATGGAGGAAATATGGGATTAGGAATATATTGCCCAGACCGGAACATCAAGCTGTCAGGCAGTCTTCCAGGTAATTTCTCAATATGCACGTCTGAAGTAGCAGCAATAATGATAGCACTAAATGTCATTAAAGGGGAAAACATCAAAAAATCCATCGTATTTACAGACTCCCTAAGTGCATTAGAAAGAATAAATAATTGGAAAATCAAACAACGATGAAATCACTATGTTGACAAGGGACCGCGTAAATGAAATTGAGGATTCTAGGATTGAGAAATCTAGGATTGGAAGTTACGCCTATCTGGATCCCCAGTCACATCAAAATCCCAGGGAATGAACAAGCCGACAGACTGGCAAAAGAAGGGACAAAACACAACCTGATAACAATTTTTAAGTGTGACTGTAACGAAATCCTGCCCAGCATTAAGAAAGAAATATGGCAAGACTGGAGAAATAGTTGGACGGATATAGATAAAAATAAAGGAAAAACGTATGTTCATATGAGAGGTGGAAGCAATCTTAATAAAGTATGGTTCAAAGACATAAAACTACCCAGAAAATATATCACTACTCTCTGCAGAATGAGGTCAGGTCATTGCTTAACTCCTGTGCATCTAAACAGAATTAAAATATATAATAATAGCTGCGAATGTGGGGAATATGGGGACCTCAGACTTATCCTTAATAATATTGTTAAAGTAACAACAATTGCCGTAAATTATACGATGATCTGTTGAAACTTAAAATTCCATCACCCATAAGTTTCCTCGATGTTTTATTTAATCATACAGATAGTGTAACCATAAAAACCATTTGCAATTTTCTCTCAAATCACGCTTTAACATCCGCTTGTAGAGAATGCAGTGTTAGACCAGAGAGCCTAAGACAACAAAGAAGCAGCAACGGAAAATTTATCAGAAAATTTTTTTAAAAAAATATGACAAGACATTATTGAATCAACACTGGATGTGTATCGAGTCCTCAAGATCTCCTTTAATGGAGGCACATCTGTAGCCGTCTGGAATTGGGCAAAAAGCCTACTAGTTAGCCCATTGGATTTCTCGTGGAAATCCTAATTATAAGAAGAAGAAGATAACCTTAGTACATATTTATTAGCTAAGGTACTTTCTGAACATGTAATGAGCGGTTTACAATCTTTAAAACAGCAAAATTTGAGAGAAACGACGATCATATTAACTGTATAAATACCTCAACATGAGTGAGTGTTCATATCGAATGTTGAAAAGTTTACATTAGCAAAAACTATATTGCGGTATTTAAGTGTCTCCTTGAGGAAGGCGAACCTTCATTATCATCATTTTACAAGCGTAACTCGTAAAGGAAGAGGAGGACACTATCGCCAGTTCCGGAAGATTTGCTAAATACAATATTTTGTAACTGCAAGAGTGTTGTTCACGCCTTCGGCGCAAACTTGTCTCATTGCTCCGCCGTATCTCGAAGAAGACCTCGAAATACTTGAAGATCTGAAGACAGATATCCTTGATACCAAGAATGCTGAGGATAAATTGGAAATTTGCGGAGATGAACAAAATTGAGATATATGTTCTTATTAATGAAGTATAAAATATAAAAATTGGATATTTTTATTATGAATTGTACCAAAATTTTAATTTCAATTTGATAAATGATATTTGAGAAACTATACAAATAATTTACTGAGTTTCTTTTATTTTAAAATGTTATTACATTCTTAGAATCTAAAATCAACAACTTTTCGATTACACGTTTATGTAAGTATTATTATATAGAAATATATTCGATTGATGACAAATAATATTAAATGCAGTGTATTAATGGATAAGAAATGCAAATTATTCATAATTTGCATTTCTTATCCATAATTTATATTATATATTAATAATATACATTATTGTAGTAATAATATATTCAATTTCATATTATAATTATTCTACATATTCGAATGATTGTAGATTTATTACTATTATTTACCGTAACTACGGTTGGTCTGACATTATGCTTTCAACATTTAAAGGTATAGTTATAGTTACCCAAACTATATATATATATATATATATATATATATATATATATATATATATATATATATATATATATATATATATATATATATATATATATATATATATATATATATATATATATATATATATATATATATATATATATATATATATATATATATATATATATATAGAAGATTATATTTTTCAAGTTGCCCAGTAGTAAACTTGAAATAAGCTATTCGAACTTATATAAAATATCAAAGTGTTTCGAGCACAATCTACCACATATCACCTTTGTGGGACACATACGTCAACTCACATGGTATTTCAAAACGAAAGCCACATTCGGAAGTTGCTTTTTTTTAACATTTAAATTCTACTTTCAATATGAGTCTGCATTTTAATGAGCGTTAGTTGAAAGAAATTCTCTTTTCATCTTTCAGAATTGATTCTGTAAAATATTTTGACCCTAACCTAACGTCATCCAGAAGATTATCCTCTGATATATTTAGTGATACAGACGATGACAGTAATAAAGTATCCAAAAATATAGAGTACTCAGATATACTCATTGCAAATAGTTGGACTACTGACAGTATCCCAGGAATTCCAGATTTTTCCTCTGAAAGCAACACAGATTTAACGGCCATCGGAAGCTTTGACTACATACACTCTTCTGCATCTGTCAACCCTGCAGGTGAAGAAATTTATCCCAAATCAATTAACCGCGAGCAATCTAAAGAGTCCTTTAAAGTTGATGTAGATACACCAGACGAGCTTTCAGGTTTTTCAATTCAAAAACCCTTATGCGAAAATGAAATAAATTCTGGCGATGATAAGAATAACCAGAAACCAACGAGACGCGATTCGGTAAAAACAGATGTTTTTAACAAAAAACAAAATGGAGATATTTCTATCGACGGTGAGGGCAAAATTGAAATCGAAAATGGAAAGAAGTTATCAGTTAGTGGAGCCAACACAGACAAAATTAATACAGCCCACTCTCTGTTGGATGATTCATTCGATATTGGGGTAGATGACGATATATTTTCTGATAGTGATGCTTTACTTGCCGAAGGTGAAATTAGTTCGAAACAATCTGACAATGGAATAAGTGCAAGTGAAATAACAAATATGTATATAGAAAAACATATTGAAAGTGGTGGTTCAAAAATTAGTTCAGATGAAAATCCTGTTGTTTCATATGATGATGAATCTAGTAAAAAAAAAATTAGTGATATGGGATTCACACATACAACAACTCAAAATAATTTTGAAATAATTGCAAAATATCCTATTGAAACAAAACCTACCACTGCCCAATTTAAAAACACGGTCCATTCCGAAATGGAGGAAACGTCAACTTTCGAAGTGGAACATGGTGATGATTTCTTGGATGCTTCTAGTGAATATGAAAAGAAATCGATATCTCTAATACATGATTCGTATGATAAAGAGGCAAAAAATATTCAATCAAATTCACCTATGAAAAAGCAAGATGCTGATATCAATGATTGTATCAATAGAGAAAATGTTATCAGAGATAACGCGAGTGTCAGAAAGCGCGTATCTTTCGATGAAAATATAGTCGGCAATGAAAATAATTCGAGGGAAGCCAGTGTACATCGGGAGGAAAGTGACGAAATGCAAAACAATATATCGAGAATTGTTGAAAGGTTGCAGCAAATATCTAATATACAAGAGGATAATTCTAAACTTTCAGGTGAGACTGAGTTTTATATTTTACCTACTATGCATGTAATTCATCAGTATGTTTATTACTATTCTGTTAACGATAAGATATACAGTTTTTGTACAAATGGAAAAATTTATTTCTTGTCTACGTATCGTTACAAATTGCAGCTTTTTTAATACTTTTAAATAAATAATGTATTCATTTCGAATGAATTATAATAACCTATTTCAAGTATATTATTCATTTGAAAATTTTCATAAAACTACAATTCAAACATGGACGTGAATAAAAAGAAATAAATTTCAAAATTTTTTCGGTCTTGATAAGAGTATCAATATTTAGTAATGTATATATATATATATATATATATATATATATATATATATATATATATATATATATATTATTTCAAATAAAACTCTCAGGGAGCTGTCTACACAAATGCTGTCAACAAAAACGAACCTATCACTTTCGAGAGTGAATATTGAGTTTGCATCGAAAAATCATCGAACTTCTTGAATGATAATATGATACAATTGTTTCAATCTTATTAGGAATCATCAGTCGTATTGAATCAATCAATCAAGAATCGATGATTTTCAAAACGTCTTTAGGTCTTATTTCCATATGAGAAAAACATCAGTTCGTGAACTTCCTCTATCAACAAAAGAGATATAAACTCTCTCTAGCATTCTAAAACCTTTCTCCTGACAACATTAGTCAGAGTACGTAGAGGCTTTTCAGACATTTCATTCAAACATATCAGTGATACGTTCGTTCTCGTTCACAACATTCGTGTGGACAGCTCCCTGAGAGTTTTAATTGTAATGTTTCGATGAAGAGTCTCAATATTGACTAAGTATGAAAGGTTCGTGAATTTCGAAATTAAATATATATATATATATATATATATATATATATATATATATATATATATATATATCTTATATCTATATATATAAAAGAAAGTTGTGTTAGTTGCTCCACTTATAACTCAAGAACGGCTGAACCGATTTAGCTGAAAATTGGCAGGGATGTAGTTTAGAGCCAGGAGAAGGACATAGGATACTTTTTATCCCGACAGCATTCCCGTGTGACTTGACATGAAACGTCAGTCAGTATGAAAGGTTGTATGTGTCGGTTGAATTCGTACGTTTTTAGCTCCAAATAGCAAGCATCAGTGGCTCAGTGGTAGAATGCACGGCTGTCACGCGGGCGGTCCGGTTTGGTTCCGGCTAATCCAATTTCAGCTTTTTTTACTTCAATAACAAAAGTTTTCACTAATTTCATTCAATACACATATATTGAACATAATTATAAAGCAGTCAAATATTCAATTCATATAAAGAACAATTACTGTATTGAAAACAAAACACATTATATTCTTTCAAAATATTTTCAATTAATTGTTAAATTTAGGTCAATGACACTTCTGTGGCTGTTCTTCGAAAATTTTCGCAAATTTTGTTATTAATATTTCTATATATAAAAAAAAAGTCGTGTTAGTTACACATTTATAATGCAAGAACAGCTGAACTGATTTGGCTGAAAATTGGTCGGAGGGCAGCTTAGAACCGGGAGAAGGACATAGAATACTTCTTATCACGTTCCCGTGGGACGTGATATAATACGTAGTATAACAAAAAAGATATACCACAGCAAGGATAATTATGTCGGAAGGCATTTTACATCAAATTCGTGTCAGTAAAAAAAATCCCGACCTTCAGATGAATGAGTAGATACCTAATCAGGCTTTGATATTGATCGAAGACATGTGTTACCTCATGTTCGGTAATTTATTAGTCAGTTTAGGAATGAAAGCGACAAATCGTGAAATGAATGACGCATTTAATCAAGAATTTGAACAGGAACTTTTCCGTTGACTTGAATATGATCACCAGGAATAAGATTTAATAGTTCAAACGAATGTACCCCTGTTGAATCACCAACAAGAGGATGATACAATGATGAACGCAATTGATGTTGGAAATGGTTGTTTATATTTCCTGGATGCTCCTGGTGGAACTGGTAAGACATTCCTCAGTCAGTAGTTTCCGCCAATGTTAGTACGAGATCCAACATTGAGGTTGCAGTTTGCTTCTTCTGGAATAGCAGCCATATTACATTGTTAGAAGAATGGCGTACGGATGACTCATTCAGCATTAAAATATCCGTTAAATCTTCAAACTATTGAAGAACTAACATGTAATATTGCAAAACAATCCGCAATTGCCAAAGTTTTATTAGAATCAAAAATCAGCATCTGGGACGAATGCACAAAAAAATAAACGTTCATTGGAAGCACTTCACCGAACATTGGAAAATCTACGCAATTAATGGAGATGTTTTGGAGTTGCATCGCAGAACGATACATCTGCTGAAGATTTCTCTGAGCAATTACTAACTATCGGTAATGGTCGAGTACTTAGAATTTCTGTAACTTTGTCTCATCAAAAGACGAACTCATCAAAGTATTCCCAAAAATCATTAATAAACACAAAAATAAGGAATGGTTGAGAGAGCGAGCAATTTTGGCGGCTTAAAATAAAAATGTAGATGATTTAAACTTCATAATTCAGAACGAGATCATTGGTACACTGCATTCTTTCAAATCAATTGATTGTTTAACAAATGAAGATGACGCCACCAACTATCCTATTGAATTTTTAAACTCCTTGGATGTGCCGGGATTACCACCCCACAATTTACGACTAAAGGTTGGCTCCGTAGTAATCATGCTTCGAAACATAAACCAACCAAAACTGTGCAACAGAACGCGTTTGGTGATAAGGAAATTGATGAACAATGTGATTTACGCGACGATACTCAAAAGAAAATTCGAGGGTGAGAAAGTTCTCATTCCAAGGATCCCGACCGACATGCCGTTTGAGTTTAAACGACTTCAATTTCCGATCTGACTTGCATTCGCCATGACATTAAACAAAACACACGACCAATGCTTAAAAGTTTGTGGTCTGAATCTAAAAAATCTATGTTTTCGCATGGTCAATTCCGAATATATGTGGCATGTTCATGGGTCGGAGGACCATTCGCCTTTTTTTTTGCACCTGATAATAAAACGAAAAATGGCGTATATCACAAGATGCTTCACTAAACAGTGGAATCCATGCACTAAAATACCTGGCCAATCCTAAAAATAAAATACTTGCATTTTTAATTTACATTAATTATCCAAATAAACAATTGACCTTGATAAAATCGAAAGTCTGCTCATTCATTGCCTCTTAGGTGGAACAAAGTTCGCCGGGTCAGCTAGTATATATATATATATATATATATATATATATATATATATATAAATTGCTCCTTATTTTCCTTGGTCACAGCATCACGCGTGAAAGGCTAAACCGATTTCATTATCAATTCTTTCTTTGTTGTTTGCTATAGTCAGAAGGAAATTGTTACGAAAAAAAATCAAGAAAATTACGCGCGGAATTAGAAAACTTAAGAATACTTTTCCAACATATTGAATTTTCTAATGATTTTCTAATGTAACCGCTTTCGATTTTATAATTTTTTTTATGTAACTTTATGGCGTTTGACATATTGACAGAATGCGTGCTGCAAATCGTCATAGAGGATGTAAATAACTGAATTTCTGAATGCATATTGCAGTTATTTCAGAGCTATCGCCACCGTATATTAGAAGTTCAAATTGATATCAAGTTTTGGTAAGTTTGGATAGACTAACATACAGGTTACTGACCTAATTCATGGTATACTTGGTTTCAAAGTTGAATATATAGTTTTCTTCGATTAACAGTGGAATATTCTTTCTTTAAAATGCCAACGGTAAGACTTACAAACATAAGTTGCAATGCTGCAAGTCAAAGATATACAAGAGCAAGTCGAACTGACGAGCAACACGAAGCGCGGAGCGTAATCAACGGTTCAAAATTTCATGTTGGTACTGTTGTAAATAGCTGGTTCGTTTCCATGAACTAGCAATTTTGTTGTGTTGTGTCTTCAGATCAAGAATATAACACGCATCACTTGAAAATGCCGGATGAGGTTTCGATAGAACGTGTCGAAAATTCACATTTTCATTCTCGAAATTAATAGATTCAAACCCGAAATGAGTTTCATTTTTCACCATCCGTGAGAACGTGAAGGAAAATATATATATATATATATATATATATATATATATATATATATATATATATATATATATATATATATATATATATATATATATATATATATATATATATATATGTAATATGTTTTCTCTATAGAAACAAAAACTATAGTTGTTGCTCTGAAAAAGATATTTTCTTTATTTACTACATTACAATATGTATGATAATTATAAATTAATATGTACAAACCTGAAAAAAGAAACAACATTAAGAGCTATTGCTTCTACCAAAATCTTATATTTACGAAATACTCAAACAATATCAAATTTCTTATTCTGAAAAACTAAGATATACAATCATACGATGAACATAATGCCAAGTGCTGCCACCGGAGGTAATGCTGTGATGTATGACATTACGCGGGTAATTTAAATTAAATTAAGAGTCATCATGACTTCTTCATTTACATCTCCCCCCCCAAGTATTCAAAATCCGTGCGACACTGGTATAAGTTTTGTAATGTGAAACAAGTTTGATTCTAATTTTTTGTATCCTGTATTAATCTTATAGATTGAATTAGATAATTTCTCTAAAATTTTATAAGGTCCAAGTTTTAATTCATCTAGTTTTTTTCTATTTAACCTGTTACCATTTTCCACATATACAGAATCTCCTACTTTTAATTGGCAATATTTTCTTGTTTTGTCAAATTGGTGTTTATTATAATCGTGTGATTTTATAGTTCTTTCCAACGCCTTTTTTCTATCTTGTAATAAATCATTTTGTGTTTTGTGCTGTTTCAATTCATCTGGTAATATATTAATGATTTTTCCTTCCATTAAATATAATGGGGAAAATCCTGTCACAGTATGTTCTGTTTCGTTATATTTCTGTGTGCATTCATGAGCGATGGCTGTCCATGCTTTTTTTAAATTTTTTTCATTGATTTTACATCTTATTTTGTTAACTAATGTTTGATTTAACCGTTCATTTAAACCGTTTGAAAAAGATGCATTTACTGCGGTGAAGATAATAGATATGTTCTCTTTTTCCAAAAAATCTTTGAATTCTCTAGAATTTATGCCCGGGTATTGATCAGATATAATTATTCCAATTTTATTTTCAGGTGTAACTTTTTTTAAAAGCTTTATAAAATCATTTGCGTTTTGTGTTTTAGAAGTCAATATGTAGGCATATCTGGTGAAATGATCCACCAGAAGATGTAAATATTTTTTTGTGGAGCGGGAGCCACCAAATCCACCAATAGTGTCTATTGACATTATTTCAAAAGGATAAGTAGCGGGACCCAGATGAGACATAAGTCCATATTTGAATTTAATTCTAGATTTATTTTTAATGCAGATTTCACATGTATCACAGATTTTTTTTATATTATGTGTCAAGTTCTTTGCTGTGTAGAATGGCTTGATTTTATTTTCTATTTGTTTAATTCCTATATGGCAGTATGAATAATGTACATTTTCTATTATTTTCTTACCAAATTCCTCAGTGAGTATAATTTTTTCCCTCTTTCCTATCTTTTTGAACAGTATATTTTTTTTTAATATAAGTTTATTTTTATACAGCTTAATGTCTTCGTTTTTCTTTTGATCGTCTTGGATATCTTTTAGTTTAATAAAATTTACAATTTTTAAAACATCTTCCTGATTTATATGTGCTTCTAACACAGGATTTCTACTCAAACTGTCGGCCTCTAAGTTGTTTTTTCCTGGTGAATATATCACTTCAAAATTGAATTGTGATAAGTAATACGTAAGGTCTCCTAATTCTTCATCTGGTCTTGCCTTAATATTCAGGTTTTCTAGAGGTTTATGGTCGGAGAACACTATAAATTTTTTTCCTATGAGCCAGTGTTGCCAGTATTTCACTGCTTCTTTTATTGCTAAACACTCTAGATAGGTGGCTTTTTTTCGTTTCTGACTGTCATTCAATTTCCTCGAAAAGTATGCACATGGTTTTTCTTCTCCATTTTCTTGTGGTTGTTTCAAAATAGCCCCTATA
This sequence comes from Henosepilachna vigintioctopunctata, assembly GCA_030704895.1. NCBI lineage: Eukaryota > Metazoa > Arthropoda > Insecta > Coleoptera > Coccinellidae > Henosepilachna > Henosepilachna vigintioctopunctata. The sequence goes on along the minus strand of JARQZJ010000036.1, from coordinate 3,068,603 downwards.
CCCTGTATACTAGCATCTGTATAAATATGTATAGGTAGATTCTGATCAAAGATTTCCAAAACAGGTTTTGAGCATAGTAGTTTCTTTATTTTATCAAAAGATTCTTGACATATTTCTGTCCAGGTAAATTTCTGATCATTTCTTAACAAATTGTGTAAAGGATCTAATATGATTGATATATTTGGTACATATTTTCCATAGAAATTTACTTTACCCAAAAACTGTCGGATATTTTTCTTTGTTTTTGGAACAGGAAATTCTTTTATAGCTATTAAATTATCCTTTAATGGAGTAACTGTATTGTTTTTAATTATGTGGCCCAAGTATTTTACCGAGTCCTGTGCAAAATTGCATTTAGAAAATTTCAATCTGAAGCCTTCCTTTGAAATAGCTTCCAATAACAATGTTCAATGTGATCCGTGAATGTCTGAGAAAATACCAAAATATCATCGATGAAATTTACTGTGAAGTTTGATAATTTATGTTTCCTAATAATGCTATTTAATATTCTTTGAAATATTGCAGGCGCAGTTTTTAAACCAAACGGTAAACATGTCCATTGAAAATGATTTTCTTGTGTAACAAATGCCGTTTTTTTCCTATCTTCTACTTTTAAGGGTATAGACCAGAAAGCCGAATTTATATCTAAAGTTGAAAAAAATTTACAATTTCTTGTTTTTATCATTAAATCCTCAATAAGTGGAAATGGTTGGGACTGAGGGATCACTATTTTATTCAAATCGCGAAAATCAATACAAAGTCTAGATTTTTTTCCTTCTTCTTTTTTATAGGCTAGTGTTACAGGAGCTGCAAAAGGACTATAAGATTCTTCAATTAAATTTTTTTCTAATAATTTCGAAACTTGTTGTTCTATTTCTTTTTTATCTTCGAAATTGCACCTATATGGTCGTTTGCTGCAATATGTATCTACTAGTAGATCAATATGAGCTTCATATCCTTTCACTGAGCCTACATCATATTTATCTTTCGCGAATAGTGATTTATATTTGTTGATCAATTCATCTATTTTTGATTGTTGCTGACTGTCTAAATGATTTACAGAAATGGTGAAGTTTGCAACTTCTATATGTTCATTGAAGTTAACCTTGCACTTATCATTTATATAAAAAGTATTTTTCACTATCATTTCGTTATCATCCTTTTCATTAACGAAAAGTTGTTGGTTTTCAATTTTATTACCTGTGAAGCCAGGAATCTTATCGTCACTCGGTTTCATTTCTTTGTTTAAGTTTTGTGAGATTTCTAGGTTTTCATTTTGAGTCAGTTGAAACGATTTTATGCAATCCAACCCAATCAAAAAATCATGATCAAAATTTTGTTCGTCTATGATAAAAACATTCATACTCTTTTCAATTTGAAAAATCTTTAATTTTAACATTACTATTCCTAAAGCCTTTTTCACACCATTAATCGTTTTTAAATCAGTTTGGTTATTGTTCTTGTCGTTTGGGTCATTTTTCAAGGACAATAATCTCGAATTAATTAAACTTACATTTGATCCTGAATCGTAAACCCCCAATGTTTCTATTGTATCATTTAAAACTAATTTAATTTTGATTAATGGTGGAATTATTAGTTTTTTTGATCTATTTCATTCAAACTCATTTCTAATTCAGAATTATTAACACTCCTAATTGGCTCTTTCTTAAAGCGATCACTATTTCTATTTTTGAACCAACACACGGATTCTGAATGATACCGAGTTCCTTTCTTTTCTTTTTCACAGATTCTACATGGTTGATCTGCTACATTTTTCTGTTTAATTTTACTTTCAGACTCTATTCCCCTTTTTTCCACAATCTTTTTGTTCAGTAAATGTTCTAAGCCCCGAATATTACTAAATAAGTCCTCAGTGTCCCTTAATTTATGTCTGTCAATTTCATCTGCTATAAAATTAGGTAGCCCAGTTACAATTAAATCAATTAAAGTAGGTCTATCTATTAATTTATTTATCTCTAATAAAAGTCGCTCTTTCTTTAGAGCATATTCTAGTAATGAGCCTATATTTAAATAAAAAAGCATACCTTATTGGTGTCCAGCTCTTGTTCACATATGTTTCACAAAAGCTTTTTTTCCAAATACACCATTCAGAATTAATTGTATGTTTTATAAGCATAGAGTTATACCAGTCTAGACAAGAATCCTCTAAAAATAACCGAAACACTTGAATTTTTTCAATATCTTCATCTACACCTATGCGACTACATTCAGCTTCGAAGATGAACATCCATTGTGTCACACTCGATGTTTTTTTTGTGAATTTTTCTAGGACAAATTGTTCAGATAATTTCTTCAAATTAGGTTGTCTAGATTCCCGTTTAAAATCAGCAAGATTTTGCAGGATTTTTGTGAGTGCTTCTGTAGATATTTCCTTCGTAGAATCTTGCTGTTGTGTTGTTGCTGTAATTTCCTCCAGTAAGTATCCCTTAAACTGTATATTTCCATCTTCATCAAAATAAGTGTCACGTAATTCTGGAGTTATTGAAATCCATACTTGTCTTTTGTCATGTCGTCTTTGCAGTGTAGTTCTCACTTTTTGAAAAATGTGGGTCTTCATAACTGCATCATGTAGTTTCACCGGTTGTAATTTGTCCGGAATTGAAAACATTTCGTTGTCCTTCATAATTGAGGTTATGCAGATAACATTCGTTTTCGGGTCTTCACTTGTTTTCACAACAAACTCAAATTTTAATTTTTCCATTGTTTCCAAAAGCTATAGATAATGTTGTTTTGTAATATGTTTTCTCTATAGAAACAAAAACTATAGTTGTTGCTCTGAAAAAAGATATTTTCTTTATTTACTACATTACAATATGTATGATAATTATAAATTAATATGTACAAACCTGAAAAAAGAAACAACATTAAGAGCTATTGCTTCTACCAAAATCTTATATTTACGAAATACCCAAACAATATCAAATTTCTTATTCTGAAAAACTAAGATATACAATCATACGATGAACATAATGCCAAGTGCTGCCACCGGAGGTAATGCTGTGATGTATGACATTACGCGGGTAATTTGAATTAAATTAAGAGTCATCATGACTTCTTCATTTACATATATATATATATATATATATATATATATATATATATATATATATATATATATATATATATATATATATAATATACGAAATATAAATATATTTCGTTATTACATTTTACTTTCAAATCTATTGATGTTGAATCTGAAATTGTTGTCAATTAGCAACACTCTCCTAATGATACGCCCTTCCATTTCATTATTATCCAAACTCATCTGTCTAATAATGCCTTCTGGTCTCTCTTCCCAATGTAGTTTTGCCTTCGCCTCATTAACTGTCAAAGTAAGTCTTGGAGCAGATAACGCCGCGGTTGCTCTAGAAGAAGATCAGCGGCAGCCAGATCAGTTTGCTACTATTGTCTTGACAGTAAGGTTAGCACCATCCACAGTAAGAGGCAAGTCTATCTCGCCCTTCACTGTGCATAGAGCTCCCCCAAAACCTTTGAGCACCATCGACAAAGGCCTCGCACGAAAATTTCCTTGTACAGTATTGAAACATTGTGCACCTTAAATGTTTCTTTCACTTCCAGTATCAAAAAAAAGTTTCAAGGGTTTCATCATCAATAAGTGCTCGATTTTCATATACATTATTGACTATATCAACCGTTCTCACCTGATATGTATTCCGCCTCATTGACTCTTTTTCTCCAAACCTTGAATTAGCGAATCTATTATGGCCAATGTCCCCACAAAGCGTACACCATTCGACCTTCATCTTCAGACGATTTTGCGAATGTGCGTTCCTTATTCTTAGCAGTTAAAACACCTGATAACACCAGGAACACCTAAATGTTTGACATCAGTTTTCTTCAACATCTCTGACGCCGTGCGATAAAATTCACTTTTACGTTCAATTTTATATATCTTCTTTTAAAATCCCTGCTGTATCCATTAGTCAAACGAAGAAAGAAAACCAGTATTAAATTCATTTTCGTTAGTCCAGTGAAACGCCCTGTCATTTGCCTTTCAAATATTGAAGCAGACCTTCAATCAGACACGAAATCGCCTTTGTACCTGTAATATCACAACTCTGAATTAACTCCAATTTCGAGTCATCGTCTCGTCAACATTTCTCTCAACAACTGGACAAAATCATGTTCTCTCGGAAATGTCTGATGTAGTACAGCATTCCAATTCTCCCATGAAAGGTTATAATTATCTAGCGTAATATACCAGGTTCTTGACCCGACTTGTGATTTCGACTGCCCAAAAAAGTCCGGTTCTTATTCGGACCATTCATGAATCTCGCGCAACTGATCAATTTCAGTAAGTCACTTCACGATATTTCATTCCTTATTATCCGGGTCAAAGGTCCCTAATATTTCACCACCTGTTGTTGATCTTAACGCCGAACAAGAAGAACTGCAAATCGATGCCATATTATTAAAAATAGGTTCTCCTGATTTAATTTCGAATTGCTTCAACGCCTTTGCAGTTTACGTCACAATACTTTGAATGCTTTCTGCTAAACCCTCTTTTAATAATCTCGTCATGAATTCTCTAGTGGCTGAAACCTGCCCCACGGATCCATCACTTTCGAGTTGCTTATCCAATTCCAAATCTTCACCTAGTACATCTTCGTCTTGATTCGCCATTATCTTGAGCCCTAAGACTCTGATTGGAATAATATCTCCTACGTTTTCTTTTCAGAACTTTTAAGAACAAAATATTAACAGAAACACTTCTGAACTGTTGAAACTTAAGTTTCTAATGAATTATTTACTTCAATAATCTCGAAAATAATTTAATATTCCACATATTCTACAATATAGCTGAACGCCGATTACAGTAACTTAAACACCTGTTGAACGTCGAACTCGTAATGATTCATTATTAATCCTACGCATAGAACAATGATAACAAACTTTTCTAGATTTTTAGACATAAAACTTTGAATAAATCAACATACCGGCGATGTTCGTAGGTCACTATGGTCACTGCCTTGTATAATAATAAAAAGTTTGAGTACATGAAATTCCTCAACACAAATCACATCTAGAAATTATATGGGAGTATGGATATTAATAGGTTTTTGGCCAATTAGAATGTTATTTATCTCAATTGTTAGCATTGTCTACAACTCTTCGCAGTCCTGGCATTAGAATATGTCTATTGGAAATTCCACGTGCCTGTATGCAGCCAAATAATCTTATAAGACTGTCTATTACCAATAGTTCCAGAATCGGTATCAAATCTAAAGTTCTATCGGATTTAAACCTATCCCGCAAAAAGTGCGATAAAATCCCCACTAAAACTACGTCTATAATAAGAAATCGCAAGATTGATATAATTTATCTGACAACGTTGATTCTGTTGTTAAATATATCGAAACCAAATCTAATACTCCAAAAGGCATATACGAGCCTATAAATATTTAGCGGTGCAGAATTCCTCCAAAATTAATTGATAATTACTTTCAGAATCAATCACCCTCAAAACTTGCTTTCATTTGTAGTCGCAGAATATCGAAAATTCCATAATTGAATTGAACTGAATTGTCAAGTTGCAAAATACATAATAATCCCACTAGAAATACAACACTAGATGAATACGCAGTCGTTCCACAAAAATAAGAGGGTACGTTTTCAGTATCATTGGTGACTACTAGGAACTAGTATCGAGATACTTCTTCTTCTTTTCCTTTACTTTCTGGCAACAGTGGACAAAAATCAATTTCGAGGCAATCTGAGTTTGCTACATCGGCAGGTCTTGGAGATTCCAATACTTAAATGGATACTTTGAAGTTAATATATCTTTTCATGCATGATTCACGTATTACTGATTATTCTAGTAGCATCTGAAGAAGTCGTTTGTAACGACGAAACGCGTCATGCTATGTTATCAATAAAAGTGTAAATCAACAGTTGAATGGTTTGAATTTTAGTTTATATTCAATTATAAAGGATTTACATCAAATAAACGCCAACACTATCCAATAAATAAAATTTTTTTCATATATTAAAAGAAATATGCATGACGCGTGTTTCGAAGTACAACTCCTTTGGATCAGACATGAACGACTGATGTAAGTTACAAGTAACAGATGCTTCTTCATAATCTAGAGTGCCAAAAATAAAAAGATTGAAGGGCAAAATTGAAGAGATACCATTGCAACTTGAGAACAGATGACACTGAGCTAAGAAACACTAATTTGTCCCGTGAGTTTTATTGACTGATGTTAATAGTAGATAATTTATGTTTTAAATCAAAATATAACAACAGTTCCATTCTATCATGTAAAGGTTTTCTTCAGACAACGAAATGAAAATGTTGCACTTTGTGTAGTATGATACTCACTGAGTGTAGAGCAAGAGTTTTTGAAAGGTAGCAGTCGTAGAAGATTTTCCTAAATATTTTGCATCTGGTGTATCTTTCAAGAGTCCAGCAGTAGTCAGCTTACTTCCTTGTATTCCATTTTGCGTGATATATCTCTTAAATACTCGAAATGTTTGGATGATGACGTTCGCCATATTCGTCGCTCACGTCCCAAGATTTTATAGAAAGATAAAAACTTGAGAATGAAGAAATTTAATTTTGAGTGAAATATTGCAGTCCAATTTACTATATTATCTCTGCAGGTTCTCTATGCATATAGTCTTTTAGTTATCAGATTTATTTTTACCTAAGAATTTTTTAACAATACCTTACATAATCCGGCTCTCTTCTTCAAGCAGCTCTGGTGCCTGATGTATCATCTTTTCAGCTCTTTTATCTGAGGTCTGACAAAAATAAAGTAAGAATCTGAAGTAAAGTACATTATTCAAATTCCAAATGGCATATGACGACCACCGTTAGCGCAGCCTATCAACAGCCTAGAACATGTAGCAAAGTATATTTGGGATACCCATTTTTTATTCTGATTGCCAACTTTACAACCAAAATTGAATTCGTAAATTACTTCATTAATGGAGTAAAATTCATCAAAAAGATAACTCATCCTACGCATAACAAAACGTGTTCGGATGGTTCACACATCTGAGAGCCATTTGAAAAAAATTCAAAACAATAATAACTTCTTTATTCTCAACAGGTATAATACCCAATTCCAGAAAATAATAATATAATGTTGAATACTAACTAAATAAAGTAAAAGAGATATAACAAAGAGCTCAATCTAATCTAAAAAAACTAAAATAGTAAATAATAACTAAATTATAGCATTTAATGTACTCAATTTAAATCAATTTATTTTAGTCGATTCCCTTTGTTCACATAACTCCGTATATCAACTTCAATGGAATCAAAGTGAAATTCACAATTATTGTACTTAATAATACTCCATAAACCAAATGGGGGATTGTATTAGGGAGCTGGTCCTCGGAGTCTCTAGGTGGAATAATTCTTTATTACGAGAATTTTGCCTAGGAACACAAAATTTCAAAGCGGACAAGAGAGGAGGACAATCAATACTATTTTGCAGTCTTTTGTACAAAAATTTTAGTGATAAAGTTTTTCTCCTCCTCTGCAATGAGATAAAACTGGATCGACTCAATAATTCGTTATGATTGACTCCTCTCTGTGGATAAACTTTATCATCCCTCCAAACTAAAAATTTCAAGAACTTTCTCTGAATAGCCTCAAGATGGTGTTGAATGCAAGTGTGAATAGGATGCCAGATAATGCTGCCATACTCCAACTTGCTACGGATTAGAGTATTAAATAATCCTGTGAATGTTGAGGAATTATGAAAATATTTTCCTTCGCATATAACGAATCCATATATTATCGGGGCAGATGAAATAAGTTGGGTGATGTGTGGAACAAAAGAAAGCTTCTGATCGAAGACTGTACCAAGATCTCTCACCTTATCAGAACGAGAAAGAACCTTACCACCGACGCTATAATCAGACTCAATTCGGTCTTTTTTCCTTGTGAAAGTAACAACATTACACTTCGACACATTCCAACTCAAATAATTTTCCTCACACCAACTAGCAACATGGTACAGCGTGAGCTGAAAATGAACACAGTTGTCCTGTGATCTAATTTCCTGATATAGCTTCAAATCGTCTGCGAACATCAAATTTGGAGAGTGAATATCATCCATCAGATCATTCTGATGGATAATATTGGTCCAAGATTAGACCCTTGAGGTATTCCAGAGGTAGGTATGAACTCAGACGACTGTATACCCTCCAGCTGTACGAATTGACGTCGGTCAACCAGGTAAGATTGAAAAAGCTATCAGCGAACCCAAATTTGTTGCGTAATTTCTGTACAAGGAGGGCATTAGCAACTTTATCAAACGCTTTCTGAAAATCTGTGTAAATCACATCACCTTGACCGGTGGAGCCGAGTACTCCAGAAACGTACTGAGAAAACAGCATCAGATTGCTTGAACAAGATCTCATTAACATTAATCCATGTTGTTCAATCTTGATGCTGTTTCTGGCGGCGAGATATATAGCATTATAGACTACAATTTCAAAACGTTTGGTAAGATGGATATTGGCCAGTAGTTGTTTACAACAGAAGGATCACCTTTTTTCAAGACAGGTACTATTTTGGCCGATTTCCATATTTTAGGAAGAGTAGGTTTGCTAATTATGAGATTAAATATTTGTGCTAATGGATCCGAAAGTGCATAAATACAATTTCACAATAAAACTTGGTGTTTCATCAGCACCAGACGTAAGTTTATTAGAGAGTTTCTTGGCGGGAATAATGATTTAATTTCGATTTATTGAAATCATAGATATCGCGTCATGGTCATCAGAATGGTTCACATCGCATGAATTGTTATTGAAAGATGTATCATAGACCATGATACACCATGAAATATTCATCAAAGGCGTTTGCTATGAATGTTGGTTTATGATAAGTAAGCTCACCATTTCTCATCCCACCAGGAATTCTAGAGATACCTTTTTCCTTGTAATGAAAGACCAGAAACCCCTGCAATATCATTTTAATCGATAAGGTTCGCTAACTGACTTTGCTTCGAGAAAAGAAAAACTCTTGACAGACTTTAACAAGGTTATAAGTGACTTTAACAAAGTCACTTATAACATTAATAGCAATAGGATTACCAGAATTTATACTGAATAAAATCGATAAGGCAGAGTTAAAAGAAACAACAGATTTATGCAATAAATTGAGAAGACTCGAATGTCTAGTAAATAAAAAAAAATCCCTACAAGACCTGTATCAGATTCTCAAATAAAATATGAAGAGAAGAAACCATGTAAAACGTGTGAAGATTTACGTAAAAGTGTAAGATACTACCCCAATGAAAAATGCTGGTTAAAAAAAAATTAAGAAAACGGGAAAAAAATCTACAACAAGAAAGGTTAACAATTCTATCCTAGATGTAGAAATTTATGATGAAACAAAAAACGAATGAACACACCACTAATTAATTCAAATATTTGATTAGAAGATGAAATAAAGATAGAAGGGGTCTATGACTTAGGCTCAAAAGTTTCATTGATTAATAGAAGATTAATTAAAATTTTTTTAATACTAAAAAAATAGATAAAAACAAAATACAATTGAAAACTATTATTGGTGTATCAGTCACAAAGTGATTAACAAAAATAAACTTAAAAATTTTTAATATTGAAAAAGAAGTAAATTTGTTCATTGTAGAAAACGAAGATTTTCATGACATTTTGATAGGTCTGGATATAATAAAAGAATTTCGATTAAGGCAAGATGAAAATTTATTTATAAGCCAAGGAGTAGAAATAAATTTGAATGAACTTATTAAAGAGGAAGATTTTAGAAGAGATCTAAATCATTTAGATGATGAAAAAAATTCAGAATAAAGCAATTGATAGAAAAATATAAAGCAATATTTGCTAAAGCCAAAACAAACATTAAACGATTATGAAGCAAGAATCGATATCTTAGTGAACAAATTTTGTAGTAGAACATGCACGTGTACAATCGAAGACGGGAAAGAAATAGAACAGCAAATAGCAAAATTATTAGAAAAAAAATTTAATTGAAGAGTCATATAGCCCATTTGCTGCACTAGTGACTCTAGCATTAAAAGAAGGTGAAGGAAAGACTAGACTATGCAGCGATTTTAGAGGATTAAATAAAATTGTGACCCCCCAGGCGCAACATTTCCCTTCAATTGATGAAATAATAATTAAAGCTAGAAATTGCAAATATTTTACATCACTGGATATCAATTTAGCATTTTAGTCTATACCACGAAGAATAGAAGATAGAAATAAAACAGGCTTCATAATTCAAGAAGGACATTATGTATGGACTTGTCTACCATTCTGTTTAAAAACAGCACGAGCAATCTTCCAAAGAATTTTATCAAACATTTTACAAAAAAATAATCTCAAGAATTCCACAGAAAACTATACAGACGACATATTAATATTTTCAGATTCTTTTGAAGAGCACATCATGCACATTACATACAACGAGTTTTAGAAGCCATTAAAAAAAAAAGGATTTAAATTAAAATTAAAAAAATCCACATTTGGATCTAAATCAATTGAATATCTTGGACACATAATAGAAAATAATACAGTAAGACCAATTTAAGATAATTTAGTTTCAATACAGAATTTTCCAACGCCAAAAACACAAATTTTCAGGCAAATAAAACTTTATCATGAACATACCTAAAATCTCTCAATCCACTGCATAGATTATTAAGAAAAAACGTTAAATTTGATTGGTCAGAAGATTTCAAAAAATCATTTGTAGAAATAAAAAAACTACTGTGCGGTCAAACAGTGCTAGAGATATTTGACAAACATCTACCAATTAGAGTATACACAGATGTTTCAATAAAAGGTTTGGGTGCAATATTAAAACAGACACAAAGAAATGAAAAAGAAAAGCCAGTAGCTTTTCAAAGAAGCAGTAAAGTATTGGGAACACTGGTTAATTGGTAGAAAATTTGAGATATACTCAAACCATAAACCTCTGGAAAACCTAAATATAAAAACAAGAACAGGCGAAGAGTTAGGTGATCTAACATACTACCTATCTCAATTTGATTTCAGTATTACATAGGGGAAAGTGGGGTAATTGGGAACACCTAACTTATAACGCCTAAAAAAAAAGAAAAGAAAGTCACAAATATAATCAACTTTTATTACAACATTAACGTTACTAATCTACCTACAAATAACTCAAATTAAAATGCTTGAAAATAAACTCTAAATTAAAAAAATTAATGAAAATAAAAAATATTGGTGTTCTCATTTACCCGATACCATATGGGGTAATTGAGAATATTCCGCGGGGAAAATAGGAACGATATGGGGTAATTGTGAACGACATATCAAAATCTCTATAAGTATTAGAATTATTTTATTTGGCAGAAATCAAAGACGTAACGGGTACTGGATTGACCGGAGGTACGTTTATCAAGTGCCCAGTTACATTCAGCGCACATAATCCAGTCTTCTTCAGGTGGAGATTCATATCTTTCGCAGCAGAATATACAGTAATACTCCCCTTCATTTTCATTATCTTCTAACATCTTCTTCAAATTTCTGACTCCCTTACTCTTAACGTGTTGCTTTATTTTTTTAATATTAGTGGCCTTTATCTTCTGAACTTTTTCTTTTTTTATTTTCCTTTCCACTTGTCTTTTCTCTTTTTCCTCTAGTCGATATTTCATAGGTGTGCTGGATAAAATCTGGAGATGTTTCTTATTTTTTATCTATAGCCTATATATATATATATATATATATATATATATATATATATATATATATATATATATATATATAATATATATATATATATATATATATATATATATATATATATATAAGAAAATGAACACTAGAACATTCATTTAAAAAATTGAAATTAATCAAGAAAATGTTATAGTAGAGCTAGATATGTGAACGTGTACGATTAAATGATTAAATTCAATTTTTCAAATGAATGTTCTAGTGTTCATTTTCTTAAATATTTCATTCAGTGCCATTAGCACAAAAATTTCATTTCCTTATATATATATATATATATATATATATATATATATATATATATATATATATATATATATATATATATATATATATATATATATATATATATATATATATATATATATATATGTATATATATATATATATATATATATATATACAATATATGAATAATGTTCAACGCGGGGGAAAATTTCAATAAAAAGTAGACACTGTCGGCATATCCTGCAATTAGTAGCAGCCGTTGACACGTGTTTCGAGCTTATTGGCTCTCCTCAGAGCGGCATAGCCAAGTTCAAGTTACACGAATCTGTATACAAAAAAACAAGAAAGTGTGTCGAATTCCTTCAGTGGAGTGTCTGTTTCTTTCTTGTTTTTCTATCTCCAGATTCGTACAACTTGAACTTGGCTACGCCGTTCTGAGGAGAGCCAATAAAACTCGAAACACGTGTCAACGGCTGCTACTAATTGCGGGATATGCCGACAGTGTCTACTTTTGATTTGTATATAAATATATATATATATATATATATATATATATATATATATATATATATATATATATATATATATATATATATATATATATATATATATATATATATATATATATATATATACATATATATATATATATATATATATATATATATATATATATACACACCTATATATCCTTTTTATGGTTTTTCTTTTGTAATGACGAGGCATCCAAAACAATTTGTAGTGTTAGAATATTTATACAAGATTAATCAGTTCATAGGGGTAATTGAGAACGTTCACATTTACCCTCCTGACACCGTTCCTAATTACCCGAAGTAGGCAACTCAAATCTAAATGGACGTTACTTGCAATATTGTCTTCAATGATTTTAAAGCTACTGTAAAATATAAAAACAGATATTACATGAAAGATATTAACAATATGTGTCGTCTTTAGGCTCAAAAATATGCTCATTACATCGATTTCTACATACGACAAAAATTGTAATGAAAATACGAAATAATGTTGTTTGACTATCCGTGACAGGATGCGCGCGAATTTTTCTTTACACTTCTGAGAGAGAACTTAGGGACCCTGAGCGCGTCTACTTAACGAACGCGGCCGGTGTAGTGCTGGTGAAAGTATTTGATATTCAACTGTTCCTATTTACCCGCCGCAGCAAATAAGTGCGGTAATTGGGAACGGCGCGCCGTTCCCAATTACCTCACTTTCCCCTACATACCAAGAAAACTCGACACTGAGGCAGACTGTCTTAGCAGAAACCCGGTAGTAGAAGCAATATTTAATACTCAAGAAACATTAAAGATAGTTAATACAATCAAAATTCAAGAAATAAAAAGAGATTAAGATGAAAACATCAAACTAAAAAAACTTAAAAGAAAAACAATAGATAAACATGGTATAATTCATGAACAAACTAAAAATGAAAAGAAGATAGTATTATCAGAGAAATTGAGTAGTGAGTTAATGAAAAATACACATAGAGATTGGTGTCATATTGGCCTAAATCATCAAAAGCATTAAGAGAGAACATAAAAAAATATGCAAGGCATATGATATCTCTAAAAAAAATAAATTGATATGATACGATCGGTGGATTTGGTGGTACCAGATCAACGTATATGTTAACGTCACAAACTCGAGCTGAAAATTAATTTATAAAAATAGTGAAGAATACATTAGAATTTGGCAAGATAGATACAGAATTAACCGATCAATATCCAGGACTTAACTCTGAAGAATTCAAAAATTATTTAAAAGAACAGGACATGTGACTTATATACACAGCCCTGAATGCACCCTCTTCAATTGGCCTAATTGAACGATTGAATCAAAGAATAGTTAATAAAATAAGATGTAGAATGAATGAATCTAAAGAAAATAAAGCTTGGACAACAATAGCAAGAGAATGTGTTGATAAATATAACATAACAGAGCACTCGGTTACAGGTTTTACACCATAATACTTACTAGATTGGACTAACACAAGTTTACTACCCAAAGAATTAAAAGAGTATAGAAGTGCAGAAGACTGGAAAAGAGATAGAACACTAGCATTACAAAATATTATAAAATCACATGAATAAAACAAAAAATTATTTGACAAAAGCAGAAAAGAACATAAATTCAATACAGGTGATTTTGTATACATGGAAAACGGAAATAGATTAAATAGAGAAAACCTAGATGAACTGCAAAAAGGAATGAAGAATCAGGATTATTTCACATAAAAAATTACTACCAGAATAAACAACAGCTGATAAAAATTCTCATGAAAATTTTCACGGCGGGAGGAGTAGATGTTACTTTCAAATTACAATATACTTCCTTCATTATAATTTGCCGCCCTTTATATAATACGCGCGTAGTTCAATTAACTCTACCTAGACGGAACCATTGATAACATGACTGTAAAATGTCGAGGTTTTCAAGATGGTGTTTTGAGAGAAAAACTAAGAAGGAAAGAAAGATCACTCAGTAAATAACAAATACATTTCAAGAGTTTTTACCAAGTGAAGCAAAGAGTGATAATAAGAAACTTTAATTGTTGTTTCTCTCATTCTCATTTTACAGAGAAACAAAATATATATATATATATATATATATATATATATATATATATATATATATATATATATATATATATATATATATATATATATATATATATATATATATATATATATATATATATATATATATATATATATATATATATATATATATATATATATATATTGTATATATATATAATATATATAAAAGGAAATTAAATTTTTTGTGCTTATGGCACTGAACGAAATATTTAAGAAAATGAACATTAGAACATTCATTCGAAAAATTCAAATTAATCAAGAGAATGTTATGGTAGAGCTAGATATGTGAACGTGTATATATTTTTTCTAGTGTTCATTTTCTTATATATATATATATATATATATATATATATATATATATATATATATATAACATCTATCCTTCAATTTTAGGTTAAAAAATAAACTCATGCGTTGCTTCTGAAAACGAAGAAACGACAATTAAAGTCTATTCTTCTACCAATTATTCTTATTTATCTATTTCAATTAACAAATCTATCACAATAAATCTCTTTTACAATGCTATTTTTTTTATAACCTCTCAACTGACCATAGACGTCAGCCCAAGGATGCCACAGACTCTAGCGCTTGTCAGTTGTCAATGTCATTGGTAATGTAGTGAGCGCGGCAAAATTCAAAATTAAAGAAGTATTATTTCTTTACATCTCCCCCCATGGGGAAGAAAATTCACCCGTGGATTTTCTCTAGGTCTCTTCCATGTCTTCTCTTATGTCTTCATTACCCGTTTCTTCCTCTTCTTTTATCTGTACTGGAATAAATTAAGAAACATGAAATAGATTTGACTCCGTTTTTCTATGTCCTGTATCAATCTCGTAAATAGTATTTGTTCTTTTATTTATTATTTTATATGGTCCTATTCTTAGTTCATCTATTTCTTTCTATTTAGCTTATTCCCGTTTTCAACATAAACCATATCTCCTTCATTAAATTATCTATCTTTTCTATTTTTATCATAACGCATTTTGTTATAGTCATGTGATTTCAAAGTATTATTAAACGCTGTTTCATTATCTCTCATCCAGACGCTTTTTCCGCGTTCTTGACGTAGTTCCTTCGGTAAGATTGTAACATCTGTTCCATATAACAAGTAGGCTGGTGAGAAGCCAGTTATCGAATGATTGGTCTGATTACACATTCATGTGCAATTGTTGTCCATGCTCTTTTTTGTTCATCTTCATAACTTTTGCATCTTATCTTGTTTACAAGTGTTTGATTTAGTCTTTCATTTAGACCGTTAGAAAAAGGTGCATTAACTGCTGTAAATATTATTGTTATTTGTTTGTCATTAAGAAATTTCTTAAATTCTGTGGAGTTTATACCCGGGTACTGGTCGGTGAGGAGTATCCCAATTTCATCTGGTTCGGTAACCTTGTTTACCAGCTTTATGAAATCATGTGCACTCTGGGTTTTAGATGTAATAATAAATGCATATCTAGTGAAGTGATCGATTAAAAGATGTAGATATTTCTTCGTTGATCTTGATCCACCAAAAGCACCAATTGTGTCTATTGATACTATTTCAAAAGGTTTTCTCGCCGGTCCTAAGTGTGACATTAATCCATATTTGTGCTGTCCTCTTGTTTTATTCTTTATGCAAACTTCACAGTTTCTACAAACCTCTTTTATATTCTTCGTTAAATTGTTTGCCACATACAGAGAACTAATACTCTTTAGCATTTGTCCAACTCCAATATGACACAGGTCTTTATGTACTTGTTGTATAAGTTTAATACTGAATCTTTCTGATATTATTATTTTTTCTTCTTTCCTTACTTTTTTGTAATATACATTGTGTTTTTGTACTATTTTGTCTCTGTTGGTTTGTATATCTTTATTTTTATTCTGATCCATTATAATATCTTCCAATGTAATTAAGTTCACTATTTTCAGTTGTTCTTCTTTATTTTCCTCTGGTTCTAATACAGGGTTTCTACTCAAACTGTCTGCTTCTACATTTTCCTTTCCTGGAGAATATTTGATTTTAAAGTCATATTGTGAAAGGTAATAAGTCAAATCACCTAACTCTTCATCCGTCTTTGC
The DNA here is from genome assembly GCA_030704895.1 of Henosepilachna vigintioctopunctata. Lineage (NCBI taxonomy): Eukaryota > Metazoa > Arthropoda > Insecta > Coleoptera > Coccinellidae > Henosepilachna > Henosepilachna vigintioctopunctata. The sequence goes on along the minus strand of JARQZJ010000036.1, from coordinate 3,051,951 downwards.
TTTTAGGTTCATATTCTCTAATGGTTTGTGGTCTGAGTAAACTGTAAATGACTTGCCAATCAAGCAGTACTGCCAATATCTCAGAGCTTCTTTGATAGCCAAACATTCAATATAAATAGCTTTTCTTTTTTTTTGCGCTGCATTTAGTTTCTTTGAAAAGTATGCAACTGGTTTTTCTTTACCATCTGGTTGTACTTGCTTCAAAATTGCTCCAACGCCTTCTAACGATCCGTCAGTGTAAATATGTATAGGTAAATCTTGGTCAAAAATCTCTAGTATTGGTTGTGAACATAGCAGGCTCTTAATTTTGTCAAATGCTATTTGACATTCTTCTGACCAATAAAATTCCTGGTCTTTTCTTAATAAATTATGAAGTGAGTCTAGTATTATTGCACTTCTTGGAATGTATTTATGGTAAAAATTTATTTTACCCAAAAACTGTCGAACATTCTTCTGAGTCTTTGGTACTGGGAAATTCCTTATCGAAACTAGGTTGTCCTTCACTGGTTTGACGGAATTGTTCTGTATAATATGTCCTAGATATTTGACATATGCTGATGCAAACGTACATTTCGTAAATTTCAATCGAAATCCTTCTGTTAGGATTGCTTCTAGTAACTGTTTTAAGTGACATATGTGTTGATCAAAAGATTTGGAGAATATTAAAATGTCATCTATATAGTTTACGCTAAAATCTGTGAGTTTATATTTTCTAAGTATATCACTCAATATTCTTTGGAATATCGCCGGAGATGTCTTCAAACCAAATGGTAGACAAGTCCACTGAAAGTGTCCTTCTTGTGTGACGATGCCTGTCTTTTTCCTATCTTCTATTCGTAGCGGTATTGACCAAAATGCGGAATTTATGTCTAGGCTTGTGAAATAATTACAATTTCTTGTTCTTATCATCAGGTCTTCAATTAATGGAAAGGGTTGTGCCTGTGGTACTACTATCTTATTTAAATCTCTGAAATCTATACATAGTCTTGATTTTTTATTTTCCTCCTTTTTAAATGCTAGAGTTACTGGTGCTGCAAATGGACTGTAAGACTCTTCTATAAGCTCATTATCCAATAATTTTGCTATCTGTTCCGCAATCTCTTTTTTGTCTTCCATTGTGCATCTGTATGGCCTTTTGCAACAATATTTATCCATCAATAAATCTATTCTTGCTTCATATCCCTCAACTGTTCCAACATCTTACTTGTCTTTGGCAAATACTGATTTATATTGTTGTATAAGTTTATTTATTTTGTTCCTTTTATTTTCATCTAAGTGGTCAACTTTTATTTTAAAGTCTTCTTCCTTGATATGTTCATTGAAATTAATTTCATATACTTTTCCTAATCTGGTATCCTCATTTTTGTCTTCATTTATCTCTTCCTCTTTTCCCCAGTTGACCTTATATTGTTTTGTAGTAAGTATTGTTTTTGACTTATTTTTAAGTTCTCATTTTGTACAAGCTTGTATTTCTTTATTATATCCAGTCCTATTAGGAAATCATATCTAAAATTTGGTTCATCCATGATATATACATCTACATTTTCTTCTATATCAAAAATCTTAATCTTTAGGTTTGTCGAACCACTTGTCTTTTTAACACCATTAATTGTTACTAAATTCTCTTCGTTTTGACCATTTCTTTTTGTTCTTATTTTTAGTAATTTTGAATTGATGAGAGAAACATTGGAACCTGAGTCATATACTCCATCAATTTCCATTTCATTATTTAATAGTAGTTTGATCTTAATTAATGGTGTCACTATTAGTTTTTTTGTTCCGTTTCATTCAACTCTGCCTCAATCACTGAGTTATTTACATGTCTGATAAATTTTCTATTCAACCCGTCATCCTCCTTAAGCTAGAACCAGCATGCAGATTCCGGATGATAGCGGACTCCTTTATTCAATTTTCACACGTTTTGCATGGAGTCCGCTCTTCAATTCTGGTATTTATCTTTTGATTGTCATATTTTCTATAGGGTCCATTTCTATATTTTTTTACAACCTGTTCATACTTTCTCACCTCATTGAATAAGTCAGCTGTATCCTTCATCTCATCTCTATTTATCTTCTCTAGTACAGACGCTGGCAATCCTGCCGCAATAAGATCCACTAGTGTACCTGTGTCTATTGTTCTCCTCATATCCAATATAAGTTTCTCCTTTTTTATGGCATAGTCCACTAATAAACCTTCCCGATGTTTAAATGACAGTGCATAACTCACTTGATTCCAGCCTTGGTTGACAAATGTGTCACAAAACTTTCCCGTCCATTCTGTTCAGTCTGAATCTAGGGTCAATTTGATAATCATTGAACTGTACCAATCAACACAGCTTTTGTCCATGAATAGTCGGAGGATCTCAATTTTTTTCCCATCTTCTGTAATGTCAAAACGAGCACACTCCTTTTCAAACATTTCAATCCATTGACTTGCGTTCGAGTTTTTACTTGTAAATTTGTCAATCACAAACTTCTCTGCAATATATTTAGAATTTTGTTTTTTTAATTTCTTGTGTGCTTTCAATTAGTTTCGAAAATAATTTTTCCAATGACTGTGTATCAGTTACTTGTCCTCCAGATGTTACTTTTTGTTCAATTTCTTCAAGATATTGCTCTCCGAATTATAAATTACCATCTTCGTCCACATAGATTTAACTCAGTTCATCTGACATTTTAATCCAAACTTTTCGTGTCTGGTATCTTTTCTTTAAACTATTTTTTACTTTATTATATGCAGAGGTCCTTATCAATTCCTTGTGAAGGCCAACCGACTGTATTTCTTCTGGTATAGCAAACATTTTTTGTTCCTTTGTTGTTATTGACGTTACACAATATATGTTTGATTTCCCATCACTCGTCGGTAATAATGCAAATTCGAAGCGTAGTTGTTCCATCGTTTCTGCTTTCTTGGTATTTCAACAAACAAAATTGTCGTTTTATAACATCTATTCTTCAATTTTAGGTTAAAAAATAAACTCATGCGTTGCTTCTGAAAACGAAGAAACGACAATTAAAGTCTATTCTTCCACCAATTATTCTTATTTATCTATTTTAATTAACAAATCTATCACAATAAATCTCTTCCACAATGCTATTTTTTTATAACCTCGCAACTGACTATAGACCTCAGACCATGGATGCCACAGACTCTAGCGCTTGTCAGTTGTCAATGTCATTGGTAATGTAGTAAGCGCGGCAAAATTCAAAATTGAAGAAATATTATTTCTTTATATATATATATATATATATATATATATATATATATATATATATATATATATATATATATATATATGTTGACCAACTTATTCGGACTTTAACTGAATATGATTTCGTAAATAAAAACCTTATGACAATAAAAGTGTGAATCAAATTCAGGTTCAGATACATGTTATTGAAATGGAAAAACTATAATGTTCACAGAATTGTTTGCGCACTGTATTCAATGAATTGTTGGTACTGTTCCAAAATTGTTAGGAAATAGTATGATGATCCAAATTCTATATTAGTTTTCTCATGATACCGCGATCGCGTAATTTTGATCCTAAGAAACGTAAGTATTTTCCCGTAGTATTTCTTCATTTTTCTTTTCAGTGATAGTTTCATGCATCCAATTTTAACTTACTTCCTTTTTCCCTTTTCCTCAGGACAAATTCCCTAACCGTTTTATGTATTTGTTGTTCTGTTTATGTTAGGCCTGAATTAATATAAACATTGTCGGTGCGCCTGTGTAATTTATTTTTCTTCTGAAGTATTTATATATTCTCCTCACTGCTCTTTATTTCTTAAACAAATGTTTCACTCATTTTCTTAGCATTTGTTTTAAAGAATGCCACATTTTTTTCATTTAAAAATCCGAAGCATGCAATTTTGTTTTTTATGATATTAATGCTTCACGTCTTTCAGTATTCATTCAAGTGCCATTCCCCACCTATATATTCTTTATGTTTTTTCAGTATGATTGTTAAAACGTGTTATCTGTTTAATCGCGCCTCTTTTAAAATTCATGAGGTGAAATGTAGTTAATTGTTTTTTTATCCTTGTACTAGTAAGCGGTTGAAAGTTTGAATATAATACCTGAATATTATTCCTGATTTATAAAGAAATTACTATTCTCAAATGTTAAAATTTATAACTCGATTCTTCTTCTATTCATTCCATATTTAAAATAATTTTCAACACTCACATGCACTAATTAGGAGTTTTATAGAAATTTTCCGAATTGTCTGTTAGTACTTTCCAATAATTTTACATTTTTTCGTACGATTGAACTGTTCACAACTGTAATTGACTCAGATATCAAATCTGTGGACTTCCGTCGTGGTAAAACGCTTTATTTGGGTTATCAAGTTGATAGGTGACTTCGAACACATTATATTCATTAGTGCAACTATTTTATACCCTAAAACAAGCATACATTATAATAATATCTGATATTAGGAAACATGACCATACTCTAAATCAATTATAGTATCAGTTTAACTTACTTTCAGTATGACCAACATATACACATTGATGGAATCATGTGTCCATCCTTTATCAATAGTTCCATATACAATATTGGTATTAATTATACGATGAATTTCAAAATGTTCCACCAAGATTCGTGAAAGGAATTGATTGACGTTATGGAAATGCTTCTTAAGTTATTCACAAACCTTCAAATCAAAAAAAGAAATGTCTCGAATACATTTAACTAGATAGTTTCCATTGTTTTTGAATATAATTGAAATTTGAACCGTTGAAGGTTTGAATTTTCATGGATGAATGGTTCAAACTCCAAAAGTTCGAAACTCCAAAAAGAAACCTAAAGATAAATCTTGGGTCAATTTCTTGTGCAATATGTTGTTTCCCGATAGGATTTTCTGATTTCTGCGTTGCATTTTCATTGTTTTCGCTACCCAATCATTTTTTTTCGCTACAAAATCAGTTTCAAAATCACTTGTGATTTTGTTCTGTTCCTTCATTGCTTTCTGCTGTTTTTTCTGTCTCTAATTTGATTAATATACTCTGAATAACCAACTTTAATCTTTTACATTTATTTTTCAAACCTTCTTACTTTTATGTATTAGTGTATTTATTACGAAAAAGACTTTGTTAATAACGTCTTTTGTCTTCGTTTAAGCTATTACACCTACTCGACACTTTCTAATTGTCCAGTCTAGTTTAGCTGTAAGTGTTGATGTTTTTCAATCTATTGTTGTTTTTCAAAATTCTGATTTTTTATTGTCATGATGAAGGATAAAACCACTCTCCGAAATATAGACATAAAAACAAATTGGTTGTGTCTCTTTAATGGTGACCCCTTTTCTGCCAAGAACCCATTGAAATGTTTGCAGATGAAATTATAATAATAATAATAATAATCTTTATTTAAGGTTCTCGTAATACAATTATACTGGTAAAAAAATAGTAACTATTCTAATTTTAAGATCTATCTTTTCAATTATGTTTCCTAAACAAAGATAATAATTTTCTCACAAAGACCATAGCCTGTGGTGAGTACGAATAATGTCTATTTATTATTATCTGCTATATTTAATACTTACATACATATCAAGGTATCTATTTTAATAATTTAAGAAAAAACTTATTAATCTAAAAATTTGATAACAATATTGGGGAGAAGCGGATATCAATATTATAAGAATGTGTACCACTATCATATATACAACCATTTTAGCTTTTACATGTTCACCAGTCGATGAATCATACGTCTCTCCTTTGTTTTCATCCAGTTCTTTATGGCAGACTTGAATTTTTTAATGTTAATCATATTTTTTTATTCCAAATGGCAATTCATTATAGATTCTTGGTGCTAAATAGGAATAGCTTCGAAGACATATAGATTTTCTGTATTGCGGAATTGATAAAGAGTTCCTGCTATATCTAGTATTCACCTCATGTTCTAAAAAGTAACTACTGTCTATTTTCTTTTTCGTGAAGATTAGCAGCGATTGAACAAACAGCTGTCGTATATCCAGAATGTCAGCCTCTTTATACAGAAAGTCAGTAGTATACCTGATATCTATTTTATGAAGGATTTTCAGCAACCATTTTTGTTGAATTTCGAGCTTTTTTATTGCTGTATCATAGGCACCACCCCACGCAACAATACCATATCGTATCAGAGACTCCGCCAGTGCTTTGTAAATTATCGTTAGATGTTTTATGTCTAGAATAATTGACAGTTCTTTAAATTTGGATATTAATCCTCTAAGCTTACCAATTAAGCTTCTGACGTGAGAATACCATTTAAGGTGCGAATCTAGTATAATTCCTAAGTATTTGCATTCGTATGTAAATTATATGGCAATACTCCTCTATTAATATTGATGATATTATATATTATTCAATAATATATAATATTATATATCTTAATATATAATATAGACAGAGGCTGTGAATATAGATATCGAAATATTTCAAATTAAACTATCACATAGTTTTGTGAGAGTTTTATTTGGCCACACCACATTTGTACACAAATGTGACCAGAGGACAAAAACTTAAACGCCCTAGGACCAAAGTTCAATTGTCCCACTTCTCTATCTAAACGGCTAGATTATAGCAGAATATTAAGTGATCATCTCACAACAAGAAACTCATAAGCAAGGCATTATGAGAACTCGGATCGCTAATGTCATCACGAACTACAAACAAAAACAACAACTCGGACCACCATCTAGACCAGTGTGTTCCAATCTGGGGCAATTTGATTATTAAAGAGGGCAATTCGAAAATGGATTCGACATCAGTTTAACCCATTTGCACTTTTTAATTTTATCTTTTTCACCATTTTCGGTGGCGTAAGAATTTTAGAAAGGCTATGGGGTATGGCACAAAAAAGGTTTGGGAAGCACTGATTTAGGTTATTTATATTGTTCCTCTAGATTCTAGAGGAATATATGACACAACAAAAACATTTTTACTAAGACCAGACAAATGAAATGTGTCAGTTCTACTAGAGAGACACATATATATTAGATTAGCTGAAAGTATATTTTATTACTCTAAATCAAGCAGAGATCCAACTTATGCCATAGAGCAGAAAGCCATTAAATATATCCTCAAGTTACACCAAAGCAAACTGATATGTGCAAACGCCAAGAAAAAATTTCAAAATATACAAATTCTACATTGTACAAAAAAGGATTGTACAATGGGTAACTTACATATTTTTATATAAAATTGACACATGATGAAGAAGTAGTACTTCGAAAAGTCGTCATGCGTATTTTATATTAAATTATGAGAAAAAATTCTGAATATTGTATTATGGTTATTTCAAAAAAATACATGACATTGGATTCTGCACGAGAAAAGTTGATGAATTTCTAGAATTTTCGCAATTAGAGCGAAATAATTTTGAAAGTCTGTGGTCAAAACAAGAAATCTTTGTAAATAATTATGTACCCAAGCCGAATAAGAAGCAACAACTTACAAATATTAACAATGATAAAGAGACGTCTTATCGACAAATTTTTTTAAAATTTTTGACACCATGATTATTCAATTTAAAAACAGATTCTCTGACTGAAAGCATCTAGAATGTCTGGCATTAAACGAATATGTTTATGACAATTTCCAAATTTATGCAAAAAAATTTCCAGCTACCACCTTTCATCAACTTGTAAATCTATATGGACAAAAATTCGGAACAGTAAAGTTCAAAACAGAATTGACAGTTTTCTATAATATTTATAATGATCCAGATTATATTCAAAAAAACTTGCAACAATTTCGTCAATTTTTAAAATCTTGATTATCAGAGCTTGATAATGCGTTTCCGGAAGCTTTTAAATGGGCAAACTCATTTTTAACAATTCCGGCTACAAGTGGTTCCGTTGAAAGAAGTTTTTCAGCAATGAAGCGGATTAAGACATGCCTAAGAAATACTCAATTGCAAGATCGAATGTCTCACTTTCCTTAATTTTCATCGTGAAAAAGCTTTTTAAATGGACTAATAAACAGACCCACTTTCTAAGATTCTGTTATTAACATTGTTGCAAATAAAGAAAATCTCTGAATTGACTTAGAATACAAACAATTGTTTTCAAAATATGTTTTTTTCTACTTTGTTCGTTTGTGTTTTTTTTGTAGTAGGATGGTAAATTTAGTTTTTTTTTATTGTTTGAGAAAAGTAATTTGTTTCAGTTCACTACGTTCATTTTTACTTCAAATGATTTTGAAAATTTTTTAATAAAACACCTTAAATAAGCAAAAACCTATTTTTGGGAGATTCAAAGTGAACTTTTTCTTAAATAAGATTTTTTATACCTGGTCTTGTATCACTTTAGAAAAAGTCACGCGTCGCCACTGCTATCCACTCTTCCAGCACACTATCTATATTTATATTAATGCCTTTTTTAAAATTGACACTATTACTTTCAGATTAACCAAATCGTTCTTTCTTTCCAAGTGATTTTTAATACATTCAATTACAGTGCCGACATTAACCAGCTGCAGCGTATTCTATCTCGTATCCTTAGGCACATCATGTATCTTTCTATACTCCGATGGTTGTTCGAAGGTTCTGGATGTGTGCAGATTTCAGGGTTCAAGTTTCGCTGGCGTAGGTCATCGCTGGTAATACGGATTGGTCAAACACTTTGCTATTTAAGTCTACCCGAAGCTGTTCTGGTTTTTTGCATGATCTCCGGTGTAATATCCCCGTCTCCCGTGACAATCTGTCCCAGATATGTGTGAGACGCTGCTATTTCTAATGGGGATCCGTCTACCTCCATTTGCTCTCTGGTGCAGAAAGTGTTCAGCATCATCTTTGTTTTTGCGGTGTTTATTTCCAAACCTATTTCCTTGCTCGCGATATTAACTTCATTGATGCGCTCTTGATGATCGGTAGCATCGTGGAAGAACAGTCCTATATCGTCAGCGAACCTCAAGTGGCTAAGGTAGCGGCCATTTATCTTGATTCCTTTCTCGCTCCAGTCCAGCTTCTGGAACATACACTCCAAAGCAGCTGAGATCAGTTTTGGAGTAAACGGGTTTCCCTGCCCGACGCCTCTCATTATAGGCAATTTTTCCTAGTATTCCTCTATTAAGATGCTTGCTGTGGCAGGTTCGTATATATTCTGGATTAGCTCGGTATAGCAAGATGGTATTCCTATCCTCAGTAATGAGGTGGTCAATCTTATAGTCAATAAATACCACATATAGAGGAATTGCATATTTGTTGCATCTTGTTATCACTTCGCGGATGGCGAAAATGTAATCCATTGTACTGTATGACTTCCTGAAGCCTGCCTGTTCTATCGGCTGATATGAGTCCAAATGTCCCGATAAGCGGTTAGTAATTATATTCAATAAAATCTTATATGCTGTGGGGAGTAAACTTATTGGTCTGTAGTTCCTCAGGTCCTCCGCATCCCCTTCTTATAGAGCAAAATCATGGACGCGTTGTTGTCTGATTCTGTTTTTCACAGTGTTTCAACAGTCACTGAAGAGCCTAGATAAAGTACTGAGTCCCCTGACTTCATGACGTCCACTGTAAGATCGTCCTCATCTGAAGAGATGCCGGCTTTCAAGGATTCAATTGCAGTTCTCATTTCTGATGCCAGAACTTTCGGAGCTTCTTGCATCTTATATATATATATATATATATATATATATATATATATATATATATATATATATATATATATATATATATATATATATATATACATTATAATAGTGTGGGAGCCCTCCTCGACAATCGGGATAATAATGTTCATTTAGTACCAGCTATTATAAAATTCATATAACAGTCAACATTTACGTTCAATACTTATTCATTATTGTCCAAAATGAGCTCAGCTTATTCGCGCTTCAATACCTTGAGGATAAATTTGTGGTAACCGTCTTTATAAAGCTTTGCATTCCATTGTATGCATTGAATCCTGGATAAAATTACTGTTTTTAGATTAAGAAAGCCTACAAACTTCTCAACCTAGGTTTTGAACATGTACGAATGCGCATAATTGAAAAATGACATTTGCATCTCTATATTTCATAAATTATATTCAATTACCAGCTCTTCCCGGAAAACTCTCTCACAAACTCGACATCAATGTAGGCGCCCTACTACCAGGATCGGCCCCTCCGAGAAGGGAAAAGATACAAACGCCAGAGACGAAAACAGAAGAACTTAATAATGAGGATCCCGATTTTGTCCGAACACCTATTTCTATTCTAAGAACTCAGAGCGAAACTCATCCCATAACAAGGGAATACAGGTTAGAGAAATCCGTAAGCTTCGATAATGCTGCAGAAGTGGAGGTGCTACATAATGTAACAAAGGTTGGCATTTTTTTCTCGAAAATATTTCACATTCCATGTTTTCTATTATAATTAACATTTCACTCATTCGCAGAATAGGCCTAAGATTCCCATCAAACGAAGACCGTCGTCTAGAAAAGCAAGGCAGCAGTATTTGAGAAATTCGGTACCAGACTTTCAGATAGAAGATGAATCAACCTTAAGAGAAAAATATGAAAAACGTAGTGTAAAAGATTTATCTTCAAAAAATTCTACAGACAATCAACATTTGCTTGTTAGTCAGATATCAACATCAAAACAAGATATTAACATGCAGAATGAAATAATTCAGAGTTTAGAATATTTGAGTACGAAAAGTCCAGAACATTCGCTTCAAGTAGAAAAAGAAATGCGTAATGAACCAGCATCGAGAACTTTGGAGGCATTTAATTCAATTGAAGAGCAGAAAACCATATTGTTATTTGATGATGAAGAGGATGACAGTGAAAGTCTCTTCAGAATAATACAACCAAACAATGGTAGTACCATAAATCATACCAAAAGAGTTGCATTGAAAAAGGAAGGTATGTTCACTTCGACCGAAATACATTATGTGAATACAAAGACTTTTTATTTTCAGAACCTTCTCCACTTAAACCGGACACCACGACTGGAGGAATAGACGAACTATTAGACCCTCTTAATGATAACGAAGAAATTTGGGAGAGATCAACTAGTTTTCCGAAAACAAAGTCACCCTTCACAAGCTCTGGTGAAACAGGAGTCAATGAGTCTAGTTCTAAAAGAAATGAAAAGGTAAAAATATCTACAACTACGCTTTTCGATTCTTCCGATGAAGAAGATGATTTTTTTAATTCGCTGTCAAAAACGAAAATTGGAAAACAAGAGACAAACCGTAGCAAAACAATATCCAACTCAAAAATTGGTAGTAAGCTATTCGATGATGAGAGAACAGCTGAACATGGTAAGTGATTTTCATATATTCAATTAATTTGGTATAATATGTTCACTACGTTCAATAATTCCGAAGCACCTTATTTGTTAGTAATATAATCATTTTGCATTTCTTCTCATAGAATTAGCATTGTCAATCGATTTGACTCTATGGAGTAGTATTGGTATTTACTTAGTGCAAATCCATCATAATAAAATATAAGATAATTCAAACCTTTGAATTCGATCTACATTTTTATTGTATTACGTGATACATATGTATCGTCGGGTTACCGACTTCTTCAGAAGCTGAATATTATTATCATATAGGTCCTGAATGCTCAAGAACAAAAATTCCGTTTATATGTTATTCACTTAATTATTATTAGTAGTGTATGCCAAATGTGTGAACAATTTGTCGAACAACATTTTATTCATAGTTAAAAATTCTTGTATTTCATCTCTTTATTCATGTCAGTTCGTCAACTTTTCATTGAAGAATCACAATACGTGCCATAATTTCGAACAATACAAATACAATAGAACATGATTTCAAGAAGATATAAATCTTGAAGATCTATCATGTGCAGTAATTATATTGACACAAATTGACTAATCTTCACAAATTAATGATAGAGGAAAATACACTTTTTTATCATTATGTTTATTATATTACAACTGCAATTTAGTCGTATTAGTATATTTTCTAGCACATGAATGATTATTATAATTATTGATTATATTGATGATTATGATGACATTAATGATGATGTCGTGAAAAGTGTTTTTTCTCTAAATTACTATGTATTATATCAAAGTATCAGACGAATCTATTCAATATTTAGAAATTAAATTCTGTTGATTCAAGTTCCATAAAAAACGAGTAATTTCCCTTCTTGGAAACGCAGCTCGACCTAATAGCTTCATAAGATACTACATTGATAACAAGAATTACTTAAACATTCATTTGAGAGTAGAAACTATCGATATATAATTTGTTTTTTTATGCAGATATTGAGCCTTCTGTGATCAAGAAAATAACTCCAAAATCCAGCAATTTACGTAAATTACAAAATGTTGAAGTAGAAGAAGACCCTCTCTCCGCCATGTTGAAATAATTCAAAAATAATCTATTTGTCAGTTAAGCATAGATGTAATACATATATTAATTTTATTATTCATTCATACAAAACGTTAATATTTGATATAATATATGCGAAATATGGAAGTTATATTCCTATTTGTGTATCGTTATTGATAAATGTATTATGTATTTTTAGCAGTTGTTCAGAAATTAAATATTTCAAAGTTATTCTTTTTTTGCGAGTTAAGGAAAAATTTAATATTGAGGTTCAGGCGCAAGTCATTATCTGCATCGACATCCAAAGGTTAGTAAATATTTTTTACAAAGTTTGAAGAAAAAGCTACCAAGAAAAGTAAGTAGATAATTTCATTCTTACCCATATTTACGTGTTTGTGGTATCTAATATGACTATATTCGAAGTAGTATTCATTCGAATCGACAAATGTATCATATCAGTACGAATAAAATATTTATAAACTATTGTAGACCTGTGGCTTAGAACGCAGGGGCCGCTGTTTTCCCTCTCACCGAACTATACTTCTATATTATCTATATATAGAGTATTCGTTCGTTGATTGAGAGAACACGTGTGGAGGATTGCTCTGTGAAAAAGCCACACTCATCGCGTCAAATCGGCAAAGATTTAAATAAAGTTGCGCTTACATTTGAATAATATAACAGTGAAAGTTTTGCAACTCTTAGAATATCGAAATTGTTGGATAATCTGGTGAATTTGATTAAACCCGCAAAACGCGTATTTTAAAACAAATATTGAAATCCCATTCAGAAATAAACTAATAACACGTGTGAATGAATGATAACGACAACATGAAAAAGAACATAAACAAAGCAAATGAGGCGAAGTACTGTGGCGTTTGTAATAAACAGTTCAATAAGTCAGAATATAAAGTGCTATGTGTTGGTAAATGCAGAAAGTGGTCATGTCAGAAATGTACAGGTATGACAAGAAAAAGCATTGAAAACCTTGCTACAGAAAATAAAAACTGGACTTGTAAGAGTTGTAAAGTCCCAAAAAAAAGGCAATCCATCGTTATGCCCAACAATGACGATGATGATAGTAGTGGCCCAGAGGAGGAAGAGGACAATGAGTCGGAACAGTTCACAATGTCAGACATAATGAGACAACTACAAAAAAATCACGAAAATATGAACGATCAGATGAAACAGGTAAGAATGGACGTAAGAAGCATACAGGAATCTATAGAATTTATGTCAGACAGATTTGAGGAACTCCAAAGGGAAAATAAGATGATGCAGAAATTACTTAAGGAGGAAAAACAGGAGCGTAAAAAAGCCTGTGAAAAGATTGAAAAGTTGGAAGAAAGAGTTATGAGACTCGAACAAGAAAAGTGCAATAAGAACCTGATAATTAATAACGTACCTTTCAAAAAAGAAGAGAAAACCGAAGAAATTGTTACGATGATAATACAGCAACTAGGAATGAATATAGATACAAAAAAACTCATGTGCAAACGGCTGTCTACTAAAGAAAAAGCTCCTATTCTTATAGAACTGCCAAACAAGGATATGCGAGACTTGATAATGGAAAAACGTAAGGAAAGGGGTGTTATGAAGCTACGAGACTGTGGTCTAACGGGGGATGATGACATATTCTTCAACGAAGACTTGCCGAGAGAAAAACAAGAATTATTTTCGAAGGTACGTAAATATAGGGTAGACCATAATTACAAATTCGCTTGGGTGAAAAACGGGAAAATATACCTGAGAAAAACAGAATCTAATCAGGCTAAACTTATTAGATCAAACGAAGATTTGCGAAAACTGTTAGAAGGGCCAGAGACCAACTAAATAAGTTTTTAGTTAGTTATGTAGGAAAATACGAAAAAAAAATGGCTAACCAAATAGAGGAATTTTTCAGTTTACAAACTGCGAATATAGAAACTATAGTAATAGATAATCCCTTTGGGAGTAAGGTAGTCTTCCCAGATACACCCATGGGCATTATATGCCTAACTTGCAATATCTGAAGTATGAGAGCAAATTTTGACGACTTTTTGTTTTATTTGGATTTTCTCGACCAAAAGCCGCAGATCATTATTCTAACAGAAATATGGATAAAAGCAAACGAAACATATCTGTACAATGTTCCAGGATATATAGGTAAATACTGTACAAGGAACAATAGAAGATCCGGAGGAGTCGCTGTGTTCATAGCTAATTGGATAAATATCGAGTCAACGGACTCTCTCAACATGAATACCGCGGAAGGTATCCACGTTCAGATGCGGATATCAGGAAAACTTATGTCAATCATTGGAATATACAGATCACATGATTCAGAACAAGAGCATTACATAAGGGAGTTAGACTCAGTGCTAAAAGCTACGGCGGACAGCGATATCGTTTATTATAGTGGAGACATAAATATCAACCTCAATGGATTTGAAGCAGACGACTATAAGTTATTTTTGGCTAATAAGGGTTTCCTCTCCTGTATGAACGAGGTAACAAGACCAAACGAAAACAGAGGTACTTGTGTAGATCACATTTATTTAAAATCTACTGATGTTCAACTAAAAACAGCGGTGGTACAATCTGATATATCAGATCATTTTATTATCTTGGGGGCAATAGATCTACAGGGCTCTGAAACTGCGGAAACAGATCACACAAACTGGAAAATAAACTTTGATACTTTGAAATGGAAAATAAAAAATCATGATTGGTCTTTCATCGAAGTAAACGATACAGTTGATGTAAAGTTCAGAAACTTCTTGGAACATTTTATGAACCTTCAAGAAGAAAGTACACAAAAAATCACTGTCAATAATAGAACCCGAAAATTAAAACCATGGATGACATCAGGTATCTTGCGCAGCATTAAAAAAAGAGATAAGCTATTCAAACAGACTAAGAGAGAACCACAAAACCTGGAGTTGAAAAGAATATACATAACATATAGAAATAGGTTGAAAAAAGTAATGTCAATTTCTAGAAGGGACTATTTTGAAGGACAAATAAGAAAAAATGCCTACAACATCAAAAAACAATGGAAAATAATAAACTCAATAGTTGCCGCGCGGAAGAAGGAAGACAAAATTGACAAAATCAGGAACGACCAAAACAATGAAATAATAACAAACAACAAAGAAATAGCGAATCACTTCAACCACTTTTTTGTGGATAGAATTACAGAAGCTGTAGACGGCATAAACAGAAGGAACCAAAACAAAACTCCACCAAGCTCAAGCAGAAAACCAAAATGGATAAACCAAACGTTTAGCTTTTTACCCCTTATTGAAACTGATCTAATATCAGGAATAAATGGCCTCAAGAGCAATAAAGCTCCTGGGAAAGACAACATTACCTCAGACACATTGAAAGCGGTAAAATCAGAAATTGCGCCAATACTAACCAAACTATATAATTATTCTTTATCCCAAGGTGAATTTCCAACCAATCTTAAGGAAGCCATAATTGTTCCTATATTCAAAGGCGGATTGGTAATAGAAATGAGCAACTATAGACCAATAGCTCTAATATCAGTTTTTTCTAAATTACTCGAATCCTTGGTGCTCAAAATGATGAGGAAATTCTTAAATGAACACAATTATTTTTCCGAGAATCAATATGGGTTTCTCGAAAATAAAGGAACCGAACTGGCTTTATTGAAATTTAGCTCAGAAATACACAAGGCTCTGGATAGAGGAGAATACGTAACGGCGCTTTTCTTAGATATATCTAAAGCTTTTGACACTCTATCACATACAATTCTTTTGGACAAACTATTTAGAGCAGGTATCAGAGGCGTGAGCCATGAATGGTTTTCTTCTTATTTAAACGACAGAAAACAACAGGTTAAAATCAAGAATGATATCAGCGAACAGCTCATATTGCAGCATGGTGTTCCACAAGGAACGTTACTTTCTCCTTTTCTGTTTCTAATCTACGTCAACGATCTGTGCGATTCACTATTTCAGGGAAAAATGTCAACTTACGCAGATGACACCGCCTTGCTTTATTGTAACCTTGATAAGAACTCCTTATTCACTGCTATCAGACACGATTTGCAGTTACTATCTGCATGGTTCTATGGGAATAGACTGATAGTTAATGTGACTAAAACCAAGTATATCAATTTCTCCATAGGTAGACCATTCCAGTATGAAAGGCCCTTATTTATTCACAAAGTGGACTGCAGTGAGGAATGTGATTGCGATGCACTGGAGCAAGTATATATTGCAAAATACCTAGGTCTCACTTTCGACCAGAATATAAATTTTAAGGCCCATATCCAGAAGGTCAAAGAGAAATTGTACACAATTATACCGAGATTCTACTTTCTCAGAGAGATTGTGCCAATTAGTACCCTACATATGCCATATCTCGCTCTAGTACAGTCTGTCCTAACATATGGAATAAGTATTTGGGGAGGAATCTATAAAACTAACATCAAACCTTTGATAACAACACAAAAACACTTTGTCCGAATAATACTGCACGCTAATAAACTGGAACCGTCAAAACCCTTATTTCATCGATTGAAAGTTTATGCTTTAAAACAGCTATATAAATTACATGTCTGTAAATCAATATACAAGTATCATAACCAACTGGGTTTAAAAATACAAGAAAACACCAGAGGATTTAAGTGCATAATGCAACTCAAGGTTAACCGGAGCCACACTCTGAACTCCTTCTGGTATCAGGGACCAAAAAACTTCAACAGTATGAAAATTCCAAACATATTAAAGCCAACCAAAGACGTTGAACGTTTCACCAAAAGCAGGATCACATACACTGAATAGTGAAATTATTTAGGAGTCAAGATATACTTCCACACTACGAACTGCCTTATGTATATGTGTATATATGTATGTATGTGTGTATATATGTATACTACATTACGACTACGAACTATCTTATCTGCACACGGGCAGGAAATGCCTTGCAGAAATATTTACATATTTACGGATTTATTTACTAAGTTTGTTATATTTAAGTTATTTAGATATTTCAGAATTTATTATATTCTTTTCAAATTTGTTACTTTTCAAACATCCAATTCAATAAAATTTATTATTTTTCATTTATTTGGTATATAATATTATAATTTCTGTTTGTTTCATTTGGTTACTTTGTATTACTATGGCAATTGCTTTTGATTTTATTTTGGTACTTCATCAACTATATTTCATCAACTTCTGTTGACTGCGCTTGACTTTGTAATATATTATTTTCATTTTGTTCCATTTAGTTATTGTTTATATACTTTTAAGTTTGTTTTTAATTTACTTTCGTTGTATATACTCGTATTCGCTTGTACTCTCTCTTTTCTGTTTTTTCTTTAATTTTTCTTATTTATCATTATTTATGTACAATTTGGAATTTTTGCCGTGTGATTGGATGTATAACTGTTGGGAATAAATATTATTATTATTATTATTATTATATATATATATATATATATATATATATATATATATATATATATATATATATATATATATAAATGAAACCCGTTTTCCGTTGTCACGACATAACATGAAAACGGCTTGACCAATTTGACTAATTTTTTTTTGTAGTTTTCTAATACTTTGTACAAGGTTCTTACGGAAAAAAAATATAAAGAAAATCTCCCAGAAAGATTGAAAAATATACATTTAATTTTGCATATTTTAAAAAAACGCGCGTAACGAATGTCAACGTCATTCAATTTAAAACAAAAAATCTGCGGTAATCTGTGACACCACATCGATAACCGCGCTAACAAATGTCAACGTCATTCAATTTAAAACAAAACAATCTTTGGTACCTAATCTGTGACAACACATCCATAACCGCGCTAACAATAATTTTGTTGAGTTTTTGATAAGTTCGTTTTGTTTTAAAGACTAAGAAGTTTTTTGTTTGCTAATAAGTGTTTGTTAATCACGGTAAGTTCACTTCACTTCATATCGATTTTTGGTTACTTTTGGTGACTACACAATATTACAATTTTACATGGTTATACAGAAAATATATTTTCAGTTGTATTTTCGTTTTTAACAATGCCACCAACCAGACGTACAAACTTAGGCCGCAGAACTCGAAATACGGCAAGTCAAAGAAATATAAGAGCAAATCAAACTGATGAGCAACGCGAAGCGCGAAATGAACTTCAACGGAATCGAAATCAACATAGAAATGTTGTGTTTAATCCCCACAGAGCTGCATTCTGTTATAATGTGGCAATTGATTACAGTTCAGAGCAAATTGTTGCTATTGGACTAATGAATATTGTGTGTCCACATTGCAATGCATTGAAATTCAAAAATGAAGACCCTGGATAGTGTTGCGCCAGCGGCCAAGTCAAATTGACGGCATTGGTACCACCACCAGTGCCACTTAATTCATTGGTTTCTGGGTATGGACTACATTCTGAACATTTTTTTACTTATATCCAGCAAATATGTCATATAATTAATGATGAGATATATGGAACAAGTACTTGATACGAAATTAGAAACATGTGGTTCAACAATAGAACAGACAGGTTAATAACTTTCATCACATGAACCGTGTTAATATAGGAATTTTTGATGATTCGACTGATTTGAAATAACAGAGAGTAACGCAGTCCCTTCGTAAGTGAGTAAGTCCCTGGCTAATTTATTATTAAAAACAAGATATTGTAGCACAAATAGTAGAACATGTCTTTTCTCCTGCTTTTTGAAAATATTCAGAGGTAAATAAATGGGCGTACAAAGTTCGCCGGGTCAGCTAGTACTATATATAAATAAAGTGGTTTAAGAAGGAGAAGCCAGCATATAAATTTGCAGTACCTATAGTATGGAGAAAGCAGAAAAACCATTTAAAAAATTGTAATTTTTGCAGCATTATGTTTCTGGTATAATTCTAAAAATAAGAAAGTAATTCTCTATCCTAACTAGGGCTTACAATAACTGGATACCGAATACCAGAATCCCGGACGATTTTTGTCCATTATTAAAAAACCGATATTTTGAAACCGATAAATTGAAATAGTATTGATTAATTACAAGAAATATTTTCTCAAGATAAACAAACAATTTCATTGTATTAATTGCTAGTCCAGGCGTTAGAGGTAGTTGAGTATGCAAAATCTGAGTGATAGCAACTATGATCGGATTCTCATACCTGAGACCCTAAATACTAACAAAACACATCTTGCCACCGGGTGTTCTGGTGCCTTCCCGCTCCCTTCACATCCCCTCTTCAACACTACTGTAAGCTTAGAGCGCGTACGCGTTTAGTGTGTTTCTTCAACTCCTCGTTGAAGTTCAAAACAATTATAATTGTCGTACAAGCTCTCAGAAAGATTTAATAAATTTAAATATTTTCAAAGTTTATATTATTGATGGTATGGCACTTGTTCACAAAATTCAGTTAAATAACTTTAATACTTCTGGTGATTTTTCCGAAGCTTTCTCCAAAAAAATTATGAATTTCTTACTTTTCCTGGCGTTAAGAGAATAGATTTGATATTTGATAGATACGACAATATTTCTATAAACTTTTTGGATACAAAATTACGCAGTAAAAACCCGATCATTATAAATATCATAATTTCCAACCATTCAATAAATATTCCTACTGATTATAAAGCTTTTCTTTACAATCAGTAAAGAATACTAACACTCATAATAAATTGCAACTCGTTCGATTTCTTTGCGCTAATGTTCCAAAATATGCACAAGTAAAAGAAGACTGCGAGATGTATATTTGTGGAGGAGTCGATGATCCAACTAAATGTTTCAAGTTGCAAGGGTCTTCAATTTATGAGGTACTTGAATTACAATCAAACCATTTAGAAGCTGATTCAAGAATGTTCGTCCACATATTTCACGCAGTAGGGATTCAATCTGCTCATATTATCATAACCAGCGCTGATACAGATGTATTCGTCTTGTCTGTTTATTTCTGGAAATACTTAGCAAATATTGGGTATCTCGGTCTATGGTTTGACGGTTCTCATACAAAGAAATGTTTTCTAGGATGCCATTTGGCTGCTGAATCACTGGGTGAAAATATATGCAATATTTTGCCAGCATTACATGCTGTAAGTGGCTGCGACACTACTAGTAGATTTGGTAGTAAAATGCAATGGTTAAAAGCTGCGTCTGAAGATTTTGTACAGACAGCTCTCTATCGCCTTTGGAAAACCTACACCTCAATAATGAGCAATTCATGCAGTTAGAAGCAGTTTGTACATATGTATTTTTGAAAAAAAAAATTATCTGCTGATGAACTGAGATTTATACTGATATCTCAAAATATAGGTTTCAATTTGATGGGAGTAATAAGCACTTTAGATGCTTTGCATTTGCATTTATTAAGGGATACAGTACAAACATTTATATGGAAAAATGCGCATCAAACACAATTACCACCCAATGATTATGGTTCATTTGGTTTCGAAAAGCTCAACGGTGACCTACGTCCACGACAAATGACGAAGCCGTCTTTACCAGAGTCATTAATTCCACCATGTGAATGTATTGCGGATTGTCGCACAATGTCTTGTAATTGTAAAAAATCTGAATTATTTTGTATTTCATTATGTAAATGCATTAATAAGAAATGTAAAAATGAAAATGAGTAATTTTCTTCCTACTTTAAATGAATTTATGTTTGAACTCGTTGGTTTTTCATAAGTAACTTTCATTTTTTTATGAATAAAAGACATTTATTACTATTATTTTGGTTTTTCATTATTATTTAAGAATCAATCCTGACTTTTACCATTAGAAAAAACTATAAATTATTACAAAAATAATCATTAAAATGATTTTATATCATGTACTCAATACATTACCTTTACGAATAAGGGAAGAAGGAGTAAAAAAAATATGGACCAAAAAATTAACGGGCAAGATTCAGATTATTATTTTTTTATTTTTTCTTCACTTAAATCAGTTGGCAGAATCCGGTACTCACATTATGCATACTCACTTACCTCTAGCGCCCGGTCTATGTATCTATATCAGGCACATTTAATTCACACACCCAGCCGAGTATGGCACCATCAAGAAGCGGCGGTGTCGGCAATATAAAGCGATTGTTTATGTTTTACGTCTAATAGGTACTCAATGAATAGGTCTGGTTTATACAAATACATGAGGTGTGTAACACAAAAATCATTAAATAGTTTAGATTAGATTATTTAATTTTGCAAATCAGATGTAGTGTTTACAAGTAAAAACTATATTTTATATTATAATTTTATTTTTCATTTCGATGTGTCTTGTGGTGTGGCAATTATGTGCACTTGTTTTCTGGTTTTATTTCTATTGAAAATTATATAACGTTATTTGAATACTGATTAATCCATATGAATTATATGATACGGTTATTATTTGTCAACGGCTGTTACAAAAAAAATTGCAGGTCTATGCCGTAAGTTTCTATTTTCATAAAATGTACCTGTATAAACCTTTTCGAAATATCTAAATTGTCGGTACAAAATTTCCGGAAGGTATAAATATCGCCTCATTGGCAGATAATTGATTCAGTTTCCAGAACAGAGTCCAACAGAAATATAACAGAGACATTCATTTCAAGCCATAAAGAAGTCGATTCTTCAGGTAGAATTTTGTGTTTTGTGTTTTTTAATTAACTTCCAAGTTCGAACATCTAAAACTTGAACTGCGCCGTTCTGAAGAGAGCCAATAGCTCGAAACATATGTCAACGGCTGTTACAAAAAAAATTGCAGGTCTATACCGTAAGTTTCTTCTTTCTATTTTCATAAAATGTACCTTTATAGTACTACCTTTTTGAATTTTCTATATTTGTATTAATGAAAGTTAGAGTGTAATTAATTCACAAATATTAATATTAATATTCATAAACTGCTATACTCCCTGAAAAATGAATACATTTACCAAAAGAACAGGACGAAACTTCAGTTTGGAATCATTTTCTGAATGAAAAAAACGGACGAGTTGCTAAATGTAAAAAGTACGCGAAAGAAATAAAGTGTAAAGGAGGATCCACAAGTGGCCTTCATACTCTCTTAAAAACGATACATGGACTAAATCTTAAAAAGAAATGTGAATTCCCCCATGATGTCGAATCAAGTGTTTCTAAACAGCCTGAATTGTTAATAACAAATTATTTCGAAAATAATAAAAACGAAAAACTTTCAGAAGTGCTTGCCCGAATGACAGCTTGCGATGGTTTTTCTTTTAATATTGTCATAAAGTCGTATAAGATAAGAGAAGGCTTAAAGGCAGGAGGATTCAAATACATACCAAACTCTGCAACCACTATTAGAAATATGGTATTTGAATATAGCAAAATTATTAAACAATCTACAGTGCATGCAATTTCTAGAGTGAAATCTGAAGGTAAACGTTTCAGTATCACATTTGACGAATGGACATCTATTCGTAATCGGCGCTACATAAACATTAATGTTCATTCTGTTGTAGGAACAATGTGAAATATCGGATTAGTGCACGCTTACGGATTATCTCTTCTAGAAGAAAAATTGAAAGATTTTTATTTAGATATATCTAAAGACATAGTTGGAGTAACTACTGACGGTGCGTCAGTTATGGAAAAATTAAAGAGGCTAAATATCAACAATGCATGGTACATTGCATGAATTTTGCAATTACCGATGTTCAATAGTGCTGGCGTTTACTTGATGTAAATGTATTATAATTGAATATAAACTCAAATTCAAACACTTGAGCTTATGATTTTCACTTTATTGACTACATAGCCTGACGCGTTTTCTCGTTACAAACGATTTTTTGTAACGACGAAACGCGTCATGCTATGTAGTCAATAAAGTGTAAATATAATTCTGTTAGCATCTGAAGAAATCGTTTGTAACGACGAAACGCGTCATGCTATGTAGTCAATAAAGTGTAAATATCATTCTGTTAGCATATGAAGAAAGCATTTGTGACGACGAAACGCGTCATGCTATGTAGTCAACAAATTGTAAATCATAAGTTCAAGTGTTTGAATTTTAGTTTATATTCAATTAACGATGTTTTATATAAGTCAACTTTGAACCCGAGTATGGATATTGATGTTGTGAAGCAAAATTATAATGATGTGGATGTTAATGATGTTGACGATGACAATGATAACAATAACGACGATATCGACGAAGAAAATGGTAATGGAATTATTATAGAGTTAGATGCTAGTATTACTACAAGTTATATAAATATTAGACACACTGGTATATCATCTCTTGTTTAAAAAATTCGAAAAGTAGTGAAAACATAGGAATAATATCTACATATTGCAGAACAATATTTATTGGATTTCATATATTATTTGTTAACAAGTCAATATAACAACTGAGATAAGTAAAAATATAACTAGTAATTTTTTATTAATACCGATTTTAATACCGTTACCCCGATATTTCAAATATCAAGTAAGCCATAATCCTAGCCCTACTTCAGTTGATTGGCCGGTAGGCCACGGACTGGGACTGCCTGTCCCTATGCCACCTGCGTCTATCGATGACATTTCAGAGTCCACTGACGAATCAAATGAAAGTGAAGCATGTGATGATGAGTTTCAGTGTTGTTCCCCAAAAAATTTAAAACCACAATTGTTAACACAAGCCGAGCTAAATGATTTAGTGAGGGATTTGAGTTTGACTTAGGAAAAAGTAGAACTGCTTGGTTCTAGACTCGAAGAAAAACATTTATTGAAATCTGAAACATACATTTACCACTTCAGGATGAGAGATGCACAGTTACTCAATTTTTTAAGCAGGAAAAGGATTTAGTTTATTGTTGTGATATTGACAGACTAATGAATGAATTTGATATCAAGTATAAAAAAGAATATTGGTGACTTTTTATAGACTCATCAAAAACAAGTTTGAAAGGTGTATTATTATATAATGTAAAAACTTACGCTTTTTTGCCTGTTGCTCATTCAGTCCGCATGAAGGAAACTTACGAAAACCTTGATAAAATTTTACAGCAAAATTAACTATACAGCCCATGATTGGATGCTGTGTGGAGATTTAAAGGTTATCTCCATGCTTCTTGGTCAACAAAAGGGATTTACAAAGTTTCCATATTTTATATGTGAGTGGGACAGTAGAGCAAGAGATCAACATTCCACCTCCACGAAACAATGGCCCGTAAGAAAATCTTTGACACCCGGCGAGAAGAACATATTTCATAAAAATTCATTAGATCCCACAAAAATTCTTTTACCACCACTACACATAAAA
Organism: Henosepilachna vigintioctopunctata; assembly: GCA_030704895.1. Lineage (NCBI taxonomy): Eukaryota > Metazoa > Arthropoda > Insecta > Coleoptera > Coccinellidae > Henosepilachna > Henosepilachna vigintioctopunctata. Next base: position 3,027,436 of record JARQZJ010000036.1, on the reverse strand, counting down.
TTGGGCTTGATGAAACAATTTGTGAAAGTCCTGTCCAAGGATGGTGGTTGTTTTAAATATTTGTATAGAACGATTCCTCATTTATCGGAAGCTAAACTGAAAGGAGTTTTCGTTGGGCCTGATCTTCGTAAATTGATGTTCGATTCCAATTTAGAAGCAATAATAAGTACAAAAGAAAAAGAACCTTGGAATCATTTAAAGAAGTTGTGAAGTGAGTTTTTGGGTAATGTGAGAGCTCCTAATTATGAAATTATAGAATCTAACATGATTGACATTTTGAATTGACAATTGACAATTCTAAACTCTTGATTGTCTGATGAGCCTTAAAATCCATTTCTTGCATAACCATCTTGATTTTTTTCCCTGAACACTTAGGCGATGTGAGTAAAGAGCAAGGGGAACGGTTTCATTAGGACATAAAAGAGATGGAGAAACGATACCAAGGACGGTGGAATGTCAATATGATGGGTGACTTCTGTTAATCTCTTCACAGAAAAATTTCGGAGAAAAAGCTATCCAAAATATTTCACAGAGAAAAGGGAGAGAAAAGACAAAAGTGCTTATTCACACATAGAGTAAATATTGTTATTTAATGGAAAAAGTTTGATTTTCAATTTTTATATATCAAATTTCCCTAGTTTCCTAAATATATAATGGATGTCATATTGTGAGAAAATTGTGGTTGATAAAGAAAACTACAACCACATACGGTTTCAGCACCTAAAAATACATCAGATTTAGATTAATTGGTTTGAAAAGTTTTTACAAACATTTTTTCATAAAAAAAAACTTTGGCCTGTGTTATTATTGGTCAACAGGTGTAACTTTCGGACATTCCAAGCACGCTATCATCGCTATTAAGCGTAGACTGGTGTTTTGTTAATGAATATAATTTTCTGTGATGCAAGGAGATTTGCTGTTCCAAAGCCTTAGTGCATTAAGATTTCATCTGATGTATCAGATAAGATAGATCTGCAGAAAGTGGAACGACAACTTTTAAGCTATAGCTCATGGAAAAGTACGCTCTGTAGATCCAAAGAAAAGAGTAAATCTAAGAAATGGGCACAAACTAGCCATTTTAGGATGTTAACTTTCCACGCTTGGCCGATAGTGTCTAAAATTTGTTTGCTAATTTCACTAATTCATTCGTCCTTTTGTGATCATGAGGCCCACAACCGCTCTGATGCAAACATCAGCCAAGATTGTCTTCTGTGTCTATGGCATCGGGAATTCTAAAAAGAAAATGTTTTCATATCCGATACCAGACGACCCCCTAAAGTTGAGCAACTCATTTGCGAAGTCAAGCGTTCTCTCGTTATAAACATGAATTTTGTCTTTCTTCGACACCTTAACTACCAGTACCTATGTGAAAAGAACTGCAAAATATTAATGTAACGAAAACAAATTTCTTATTGAAAAAAATCTTGTAATAAACAAATTTCATTTTAGTAAATGACATTTTCTGATTTTCACATAGTCTATGACATTCCCTCACATTAAAATGCCAATTGAAAAAATAAAGAAAAGTTGTGCAAATTTTTGCTCTTCGAAATATAAAATACAACAAAATAAAGCGTACCTGTGTGCCAAATTTAATTTACTTCATCGAAATTACTTTCGATTATGCAGTATACGATATTATGTTGATATCAAGAATTATATTCTACAAAATCTAAAAATATACCAGAATAAAAATTGCCTGTGTCATTTTCTGATCCATCAACTGCCTTGTAAGAGAAATGTAAAATAATGTACAACCCTATGTCTCTTACTAGCTAAAGAACAAAACTCTTCTCTAAGGTAATGGTACGTTTTCCAAAATGAAAAGTATTTTAGGTAATTCTTGTACTATATGCAGCAATTTTTGAAAAAATGCAGAAAAAGCTTATTAGTGTTTTAGGTAATCCTAATCATTTTGTGTTTGACTCAATCTCGTAAACTACCAATTCAAAATTGAGCATTTCTAAAACCACATTTTTAGAATATCAGTATTTTTAAACGCCTAAAATTAAGACAATAATTGTTTTGTTAATTATTCTGCCGACCACATTAATTTTGGATGTATATCCAAATTAAGAACATCATGAAAAACTATGCTGGATGTTTTTCAGGAGTAACTAAGCAGAGCTTCATAAAAACGATCTGAAAATATGTCATTTTAACATAAGATTAAAATGCTTCCATTATTTTAGGCACTTTATCGAAATGGAAAAAAATATCACTCGGTAGGTGTCGTAGAAAAATGGGTTTTTAATGATATCCTTGGTAGTTTCATTGAAATAACTAATAATAATATACATATTTAGAAAAGATAGAAGTGGATGGAGCAGAAGCGGCGTTAGCGTAGGGCACGGTTGGGCGATCGCCAGGCGCCGGCCGGATGAAAGGGCCTTTTTTGCCTATCGATCATAATTCAAGCTATAGTTACTTGTAAATTTCGTAATTTAAGCGAAAAAACCTTTATGTTGGCAACACTTGAATGGAACATAGTTTTCAATCTGGTCCCCATGTCGAGGCAGGCTGTCGGCGCTGTCACAATCGAGCGATTTGGCGATGTAACCAATTATATAATAATGATGAAATTTTGATATAAATATACTATAGAGCCCCAAGAAATACATAGAATACCTAGTTTTCAATCCGGGAAAAATGTCTTATTTTCATTTCAAATCATAACTTTTTCGAAATTCAACTCTTAAAGAGGAGGAATTTCGAAGAACAAAAAAGTTCATGAATATAGATGAATCAGAACAAAAAATGGCGACCTGAATGACATCTACATCTGGAATACAAATTAATGTATAGCTAGCAGAGCCTTTATCTGACAAGTCAGATCAGATGATTGAATATTTTGAAGATATTGTGGATAAAGTTTCCCAAAGTGAGGTGACAAGCTATGATACAATTACAAATGCTGCTCAGGATAACTACTCCATTGGTGATGTACAACAATTACAAATTCTAGTTGACGTTAGTACTATTGTTCTGAATATATCGGATCCACCCACTTGATCAATCAGTCGACATAACAAATAATTGATCATATAATTACTAGTGGCCCAGTGCAAAATTCTTATTTCACAAAAAAACTTGCAAACGATGAAACAATTCAACGTCGTTAGTTAATTCACTACATTTCAAAGGATCGAGTTCATTGTTTTTGTTGTCGATTATTTGATAGTACCTCTACGTCGAACTTAATATCTGCAGGGTATAACAACTGGAAACACTTGTCTGAAATGTTAAAAATTCATGAAAATAGCACTTCCCATAAGAAGTTTTACCTTTCGTGGATTGATAATGACCTCAGATTAAATACAGGTTAACAAAAGATTGCCATGAACAATATTTGATTAAAATACAATACAATATACAATATAGCGTTCAGAGATACTTACGAAAAACTATATACGCCAAATAACGAAAAGTTCTTAGGCTTAATACAACTACTAACCAAAATTGATCGTTTCATGCAGGAGCACTTGCGATTAGCTATGAAGGGTGATGTTTCAAACCTCTACTGTGAAAAAGACATTCAAAATGAATTAATAGAGCTGATGGATGAAAAAGTGAAGTCAGAAATCATATCACACTCAAAGAAATAAGAATATTTTATTATAATTAACTGTACTCCACACATTAGTCGTGTAGAACAATTTTCGCTGACATTACGATTTGTTGATTTATCCGATAATGAATCAAGTTTTGAAAGATTGATTGGAGTTATTATTAAGGTTTTAAATAAATCCTGACTGGAATTGAACGATTGTAGGGGTTACGGTTATGACAACGGGGCGAATATGAAAGAAAAAAATATTGGGGTGCAAAGGAGAATAAACATTCTCGACATAAACCCCTTAGCGGTTTATGTACCATGTGGCTGTCATAGCTAAAATCTAGTAGTATGCGATACTGCTAAGTCATCCATAAAATCAGTCACTTTGTACGGAGTACTTCAGAGGTTTTTCACTTTGTTTTCAGATTCTGTTCATTGATGGATGATTGTAACCGATCATTTGGGACTATATACTATAAAAAAGCATAGTGACCCACGTAGGGAAGCAAAAGTAAGTAGTGTTAAAGCAGTCCGTTATCAAATTAGTGCCATCCACGATGCTTTAATTACTTTAGCTATTGAAACTCAGAAAACGGATGTTCAAGTGTCTCATGAGGTTACTACTCTAGCTGCTAAAAGATTTCAGTTTCATTGGTGGTTTGGTATGACATACTTTTTCAAATAAATATCGTAAGTAAGTCTCTACAATTAACAGACATGGTTCTTGGTAAATGTATAGAAATGTTGAATAAATACTGCAATTTATTAGAAGGTTATAGAAATACAGTCTTTAAAAGCGCTATTTAAACTGCGAAGGATTGGCCGAAGAGCTAGAAATTCAAGCTGTGTTTATAGTTATAACAAGAATTCGATGTGTTAAGGGTCAAGCTGGTGAAATTGACGCAATGAACCTATAATTTCTCCAAAAAAATTTTAAATTGAATTTCTCAACTGTCTTTTGGACACTACATTAATTTCAGTCAATGAAAGGTTCGAGCAATAAAATGGATAGTCGGAACTTTGGTTTTTTTCGTACAATATTAAACAGATTGCGGAAAGACCCAACCTTGCCGAATTCTGTGGTGATCTCCAATTAAAATCAACTGTGGACTCTGAATCAGATATAGATGGTTGTATGTTGTGTGATGAACTCATAAGTGTGAAATCTTTTTTGTCTGGTCAGAATATGGTTACTCCTATTTTTATTTCAAATTTCATAAAAGATCGCATTATATGTGAGTTTACAAGAATTGTATCCAAATGTATGGCTAGGATTGCCAATATTATTGAGTATACCTGTAACGGTTGCTAGTGTGGAGAGCAGTTTTTCAAAGGTGAATCTGACATAAATCTATCTTCGATCAACGATATCTCAATTTAGATTGACAAACTTAACACCTTTGCCAAATGAAAAAGAAAACAAAAAAGTAAAATTTTATTGTTTTTTTATGATAAACGTTTATATTTTATAATAAACAATCATTTCTTTCAATGAATGGTAATTTCATTATATCCTTTCCCCTTTTTGTCGTATGGGTTCGAATTGCAGTTGTGGTGGGCAGCACCACAGAAATCTCGCCCAGGGCGCTGGTAGTGTTAAAACCGGCACTGAGGTGGAGTCTGCTGGTATATTGATAAAAGCGTCAATATTAATTGGACCCCAAGAAAAATTGTGAACCGCAGTTAGAAAAGTTGTGGATATTTTTCAGTATGAACCAAATGAATTATTCATTTTGTGTCGTATATATCTATAACCAGATATCTAATTAAATTTTTGCAATATGTTTAGGTGAACTAATTTCGTTCCTTTTCAGCATGTATCTCCAAGAATATATGTCCAGGTCTTATGTGCTGGCCTCGCAATAATTGAAGAAATGTCAACTGTCTAATTTAGTTCTCAGCAACTCTTTCACTCGCTTCCGTGGAGACTTCTTCCTTCATTAAACGATGATCGATTCTTTAGAATTGTTTAATACCCAAGTATTTGTAGGTGTTCCTCGTGCATTGACTTGATGTGATTTCCATTTCGCTTTTGAAGTTCCTTCTGTATTTTACGTTCTTCGACACTCAAGGTACTACAATACAATTTTATATCGGTGCAGAATTCATTTGCAATATCAACACTTCATTTCATTTCAATTATTTGCAATAATCTCAATTCAATTTTCGTTTTCAGTTCGAAATCACTTATCTAGCGGTTAGACTAGTAGATTTGTGTGTTTGTTATGATATTTGTCTTTGTATCGACTCATAACTCTTCACAATCGGAATAATTAAGATGCGGGTATTACTCCGTTGCCGCGCTTTGGCAAAATTTATGCATGACTTAAACCAAAAAGCGATCGAATCTGCGATCTAAAGTAACCGCTGAAACAAACGTTGATTATCAAGTCACCGGTATACCGGTGATAACACTGCTCAGAGTGATACAAATTACCGGTAACATATAAGTCGCCGTCGCTGGTGTACCGGAGAACTAAAACTCACCGGTAAGCTAATCACTAATGGATGGTACTATTTAATGATTTGTATTTGTTTTTGTTAATTGATACGGTTCATGTAAATCTTTTCAACGATCCCAATTCAGTTTTCTCAACCGCTTTCAGATTAAAATCATCTATTCGACTAGTATATTTATGTGTTCGTTATTGTTATCATCTTCGTATGTGTCTCTCGTTTCATTTCTCTTCATGATCGAAATAATAAAGATAATGGTGCCAAAATTTTCAAATGGTCCCGTTAACAGTTGTCAGACTGAAACCAGTTGTCGATTAACAGGTATCGATCTAAACGGTGAGACAAATCGCTGCAAAAACAAATAATGGCCCATGCATCGCGATCAGCGATATGAAGATGCCCTAAAACTCACATGTAAGCTCATAACTGCTAATAGTGAGACTATCTGTCTACACGGCAATCTAAGTAGCTTCTAAAACAGCGGATGACTTATAAATCTCCGATATACCACTGGTGACCTAAAACTCATAACTAGATGATTAATTTTGATGACGTCCTTGTTATCATTTATTGAAAATTCATTGTTGGTCGAGTTCAATCAGTTGACTCCAATAAGGTGTATCGTGGTCTTTTGCGTAGAAAGACAATTACGGAGGGGTCAATTTTGCACATTTTCATCACCTGACTTACCAATCATGAGGCACGGAATCAAACGATCTCTTGTACTCAAGAAATGCCATAAACAATTTCATTTTCTTGGAGTAAGCTCGATTGAAAATTACAGAGTCTATAATGAATTGTTCCTTACAACTCATAGCGTTTTTTTATGCCTTGTTTTTAATATAATCTGTTAGCAATACAAGATGTATTTACTTTCTGTAGTGTTTGAAGACAGTTAATTGTTTGTCTGACTAATCCTCTGATTAATGGTTTGTGACACCCTGTGATAGAAAAACTGTCATAGTGTCACTGGGACTGTCACCATATCCTTTGATAACGACCTTTGCTGTTTATGACTAGCAGCATCACTACAGCTACGCAGTGAATTAAGTAATTAGTTAAATTAAGTAAAAGTGACAAATTATTAACAGTTCGCAACAACACATCATTTTGATTTCCTTGTTCTTCTTCAACTTTGGTCTACGACTAGGGCATGAGCCGTAAAATTCTACTAATGGTCTATGTAGCTCAACGTTGCACTTCTTGTATACCTACATTGGTTTGGCCGTTATTGCTGTTTGGATCTTCGTCGTTCTGAAGTTCTTCTGGTTGAATTTCTGACTCTTCGCTATAATTGACAGGTATGAAATGCATTCTTCTTAGCTCGAAGAGAATTTATTCTTCCATCTACTATAAATTAGATGGGAAAAGATAGAGTAGATCAGTATACTTTTCAATAAATTTTTGGTGGATGACGTTCCCCTATATTGTTAAGTCAGATTCGAATTTGTGTATAGAAATTTGTATAGATCGAACGCATTATAAAAGAAATATTCTAGAGGCTCAGTAGTCGGACAGTATAGTGATCCTATATCGCTTCCGGTCTAGTGATGCTGGTGGGTTCGATTCTCACTGTATTCCTAGGCCGTCCAGAATCGGCGTTAAACTGTAGGTCTAACTGTATGTTACTAAATTGTTGACATTCGTCTTCGGCGAAACATCAGTAGTTGGTGACGGGGAGTTTCGCAAAAATGCTCCTCATTGGTTATAGGTCCTCAGTACTCGACATCACGTTGTGTACGCTGCTAATCGAGAAAGACCAAGATTCACTTTTCGAACAGCACCAGATTTTTTCTCAAGGTTATCTCTTTCACGATGGGAAGCGTAGTGCCATTTTTTACCAAAGCACTAGTTCTGAAAGAACACCAGAAGACTCTCAAACGTGTTTATTGTTATTATTTTCATCATTAGAAGCGGCAGATGACCGTATTGTACTGGACTATTTATTAAATGAAAGGATAGAGTTCGGAGATCAATTCAATTATTCAGCCGATTATTTGATCTATAAAAATATCATGAAATCTTTATGAAAATGAAACTGGTTGATGAAATTGTCGTAAAATTAATAAAACAGCTTCGCCCAAGACTTCCAAGCCTAGGAACGGTTTAATTTTATCCTCACTGCTTTACTATCTTTTACTATAAATAAGAAGAATATTGTCAGTCTGGATGTTCAAATTTTAGAGTATATAAACGACGCTGTTATTTATTCTAAAAACAAATGTAAAATCATTCATGAAAACATTTATAAATTAAAGTTAAGAACTACATTTTCAAGGTCATATGAGATGCTGATCAAGATGTCTCAGTTTCAACTGATCGTAGTTTGGTATACTCTAAATTAGACTATGACTGTTATTTTTATATAAACGTAGCACAATCACATTTATCAAAATGAAACTATTTTCAAATTTACTTAACTGCGAATGCCATCAACAATCTTCATCTAGAACGTAGAATATATAATGTATGTAATGTATAAATAACAAACGTAGAAAATACATCATCGTACCCGATAAGAAATTTTTGCATAAAGTATTAAGCACACGATAATTCATCGACGGCGATTTAGTTTCTTCTTGAACGCCCATCTGCATGGAATAGTTGAAGATTTAGAATTTTCTAACTAGCGTTGAATAGTTCCCATCAGTTGCGTCACAGCATTGGATCTCCTCGGACATAACTTCCTCTCATAAATAGCTTTCTTTAGCTTTATTTCTTTGTTAATTATTTTCTTTCTGGCAATGATGACTGTAATGATTCTCTAATGAATTCATTATGTTGTGATTCTCCTTTACCAGTACAGCTCTGTGGTCAACTTTATTGGGTTTATTTGAACCATTCCTGAATCTGTTGATTCCGGTGATTAGAAATTTGCCTGAAGCGTCTGCATTGGTTATACCAAAGTTTCTTCTGATTGCATCTCTTCTCACATTAACTTTCTTTTCATTTGGATTGTAAAGTCCGTAACCTTTGGTACAGTCACTAAAACCAATTAATATTAGCTGCTTCGAATTTTTGTTCCTCTTTTGCTTCTCTTCTTTGGTATCAATGTTTGACTTCCTGCCAAATACTCTTATACGACTTCATTCCACGGAATATACTTAAGACTATGTTCTATGGTACCCTGAGTCGCAATATATCTTTACTATTGAAGCAAAGTTGTGCCTGAATCAACATACTAATCTGACTAATTTTATTGTCATAAAAAACCACTGAGAAAACTCCATTGAATGCAGTCGAACTGTCATTATTGTATTGTCATTATTGCTTTTCATTATATATATATCTGGGCACCTATTTATGAAATGGTCAGTTTTCTCACACTTAATACAGGTAACTTCACTCTTGATTTTATTGACCTTTTCACTACTGCCACTTATGTTCGTTTTACTGACGAATGCTCCCATTATTCGATTTTTTCAACTCCAACGCAACCTAGGTTTATGTGCAATAATCTAGATATTTTAGAATCCGCAGCAATATCGATACCAGAGTTTTCTACAGCGTTTACCAAAGGTTAGCGTCTGTCGAGTAAGCCAGCCAGCATCAAGCTTCCCATTAACGCCTGACCTAGTTTGTGAATTGTGTTGATCGTTTGATTCACATAATTGTCTAGTGTCAACAAAATTATTTACGAAATGAACATATTTTTGGCTGGTCGGAAGCTAACACAAAACTCACTTTATTGAAGAACTTCCTAAATATAAGAAATACCTAAAGTTTCCATAGATGGCCTTAGCAGGAAAATATATTTTTGATCTAACTCCATAATATAAAATTTGATATGTTCAATTTCTTCAAAGTGATAGTGAGATCCAACATAAATTGTTCTGCAGTGTTGACGCGTAGACATTGATTAATTTTTTTCATTTTAAGGGGTTATCCATAAAGTGCGTCACACGAATTTCATGATTTTTTGAGGAAACACCCCCCCCTTGTCCTTGTTACAGGTGGTCATTTCTGTGACCCCCTCCCTGACATGATGTCAAACATGACATCATGTCATGATGAAAACATGACGTCACATGTTATGCAATTTCACATCGAAACATTATTAAATTGAAACTGTAGTTCCGAAATCAGTTTTATTTCCATTTAAATTAAGTACTTTTTTATGAAATCAACATTATATCAAATATTTGAAACAATAACATAGCAATAAACTATTGAATAATAAATAAAAATGAAATAAAATATAAATAAAAAGAAGAAAGAAACTCAATCATCTTCAGTCCATGGACTTTGAATCCACTCCTTCAAATTATTTATAACTGGCATGGCAGTAACTTCGTTCTCATTTAGCTTCATCATGTCAGAAACATTTGTGATGTCAACATCTTTTTCATCCAACCATATGGCATCATCATTAAAATCCAAACAAAGAATTTCTCTGGCACGTCTAGCTGCTATTATTTGAGGACGTATCCTCGCAATGGGAACTTCATGTTGCTTCTTATGTAGTTGTTTGTGTTGGTTAGTGGCTTTATATGATGCAAAATATAGACCACAGAAGCCGCAAGATCGCTTACACAAGTATCCCTTAACACTAGGGCAGTAACTATCATACGGTACCTGCTTAAAATGTGATGACGAGCTCAGTTTTAAAGACAATTGAAGTATTAGTGGAGCGAATTTACCTTCGATGTCATCATTTTCTGTTGTTACATACCCGTTTGACGTCTGTTTAATTAAAACAGGTGGTGGCAAAAACTCCTCTCGTAGTAGTCGCCGAAAGCTAGATCGTTGCACACCACAGCACGAGACAACTTCACATTCTACTATTTGGAGTAAATATTGTGATTCCCGTACATGATTTGCGTAACAAATCGCATCACGTTTCAATACCTTAGCCTGTTCAACATCCAGTCTAGTTTCTGTGGGCATAATATATTTGGCAACCACAGGATATCCATCAATGACCAATTGTTTTTTTTTTTTTTTTTTTTTTTTTTTTTAATAGTGTTGGCGTTTACTTGATGTAAATCCATTATAATTGAATATAACTTAAATTCAAACACTTGAACTTATGATTTACACTTTATTGACTACATTGCATTTTGATTACATTGATTTGACTACATTAATGCAATGTAGTCAATAAAGTGTAAATCATAAGTTCAAGTGTTTGAATTTAAGTTATATTCAATGACCAATTGGCTCCAAATACTACTCAGCACTGTGCCTGTACTCTCAAAGTTTCGTTTTTCTAGGTCCAGGTCATGAGTTTTATTACTGGAATCGAGATGTGAACCGAAATTATCGTGTTTCAATACAACACCAGTAAGTTGACGACTAAGAGGCACCATTCGTCGTTCTACTCTATTGACAGCACTTCATTCCTGAGGCATTTGTAGCAATGTAAACAGCATCCAAATCAAAATCTTCAAAATGTTTTATAGCTGAAATTATAACTCGTACGTATTGTGGATTTTCGTCGGGACCACCATCGCAAGTAAAAATAAATACGGGTTTTACAAAACCTTCTCGAGTTTTCATAAAGTTTTCGAAGGCAGATATTTCAGAAAGTTTGTGTATATCTGTGGCATGAGTCTCTGCATTAGAGGACGAATGCTTTCCACTGCGAATTGCTACGTATTTAGCTCCGGAATGTGTCACAGCTTCAGGTTTTCCTTTACCATCTTTCTTCACTATAATACTTGCACAAACAGAGGGAATAAGTTTATGTTTTTCCGCGACCACGAAATCATGATCCGGTAATTTTACACGATAATCAAGGAGCATTAATATTGGTGCTTGACCGTTTGCTGACGTAATACCTAATGGCACGCGTGCTTTGTCATCCATCGATAAAAAAAACTTGTTCAGAGCCCAAAATTGAAGCTAAAGATTCAAGGTTTCTTATCGTCGCAGTACAAAATGTGCCATCTTGATGGGACATTTTATTGTCGGGTTTGCATAGTTTGGCAGGAACAGTTACGACATGTCCTTCTTCCGTATCGTATGGAGAGAAGTCTCAAGTATAACCCTGATCGACTGATAGTATATCCCAGTTTACAAAGTTCGGCTTGTAAGTCGTCCAATGTTTTACAATACCTTATAGTTTCAGTGCAACGTCGATTATCAGCTGCGCCACCAAAAACTGTAAGGTCCTTTATGACTTCAAGTAAACCGGATTATTTTTCTTCTACTCTAGGCCGACCAAGAGTATCTCGAAGTTTTAGAGCTGCGGCTAAATCGGTATTTTTTTCGCAAAGTTCTACAATTTTTTATTTTTTTAAATCACGACTTTTTTTCTGTCTTTCCGCTGCATTAATCTTTCGCTTCAATTCATTTTTTCCTGCTGAATAGTTTTCTTCAAAGTTGAGATTTTTTTTGCTTCATTTGAGGCTATACCAGCATCGCGTGCTAACAACAAGCTCAGATTCTAAAACTATAATTTTGTTCCGTGAAGCACTCTGACTAGGCGTTAGTTTAGGTATTGTTTGAAGCTGACTTTCACTTGACGGTATATTAACTATATCAGTGTCTTCTGGTAGTGGTTTCTGACCTTCTTTAGTATTTCCCTCCAAATTATAGTTTATATTGTAATAAAATTCCAATTAATATCATGCTTATATCGTTTCTTTTTGACACCGCGCTCTTGGGCCGCACCGTATTAGAATTACTTGTATGAAGTCCTATGAAACCGTACGTGTAAAAACATACAGATAATCTCTTTGTACACAATTTTAGCAAGCCACTTAACATTTCAAAATTTTCTTCATCCATTTTGTAACAGCCGTAGAATTTTCGAATATCGTGTACGTATTAACAATTTAATCGACATAACTGATCGATTGATAATTGATCAATTATCAATCGATCAGTTGTAACCGTCGGGTGTCTTACCGTGGTCACCTTCCACCCAACAAACGTCTATTTCACGCAATGAATTGTCTCACTCTATACTGTTTTCGTCCATTTGTTTTCCTAACCCAAAAACGTTTGTTGTTTTCCAGCGAAATTTTCATTTTCCAATTTTTTATCTGGTATCAAAAAATACATACCCGTACAACCTCAAATTTTTAACCTTCTACCACCACACCATTTTTGCAAAAGCGATATTCCCCACCGAATTCACATATACATATCCCCACCGAATTCAGTGCATTTTAAATGGTACCATGTAGGGTAATTATCACATCCTATATTTTTCATGCCGGTGATTTCGGTATCTCTAGTCATTTCCTCTTCGCCATTATTACATGTCCATTCTCTTTATAGTACATGCACTATTTTTCTTTCCATTTTTACTTTTTTTTATAATTTAACTGCTTTTCCGCTTTCCTTTTTATGTTCCTCTTCTTCTTTCTTTGCCTTAATCTCAAGTATTCGATTTTTTTGTTCAATATTTCGTACTTTTCCTTTTCGAACTTATATTAGTATATAATAATAATACAGTGTCAAACAAATTAGTATTCATACATTTAATTTTTTCATATAATGAATGCTTAAAATTGATAACTCATCAAAATTCTTCATTGCCACCCAATGTATTTATTGATTTTGAAAATAATTTTCAATTCTGTTGAAATCACAAGATCAAAAAAATTTTTTGTAATAACAATATACCTACGGCTGCATAATCATTAACCTGTTATTTTAAAAGTGTTAATACCTAATATAGAAACAATTTAATAAAATTAAATTGCTTCAAGAATTGAAAATGAAAGTAACTTTTTTTTAGGTATGCATAATCAGAAAAACTGCACTATTTATTGAAAATTCAATGGCCAATGTTCCTCAGACATGGCATATTAGAAGTTTTCAGTCCCACTGCATGAAATTCTCAGAATTACGAGTTCTTGTATTTGCTAAAGAAGCCGCCCGGCGTCGAAGATGAAAGACTGTTTTGACTGGAAATGAAAGTGGAGTTGTGAGTGACTCATCACTGGCACTCTCGATAGCGTCGATACATCATTCAACTTCAAATTATTTTTCTTTATATTATATTCTGAAAGCGACAATTAATTATTCATTGCAAAATGTCCACGATTTTGATTATATAGGTACTTACTCATTATAATCTTCAAGTGATCCCCAAGTAAAATCATATTCGTCGACATTATTATTTCCTATATTTATATTTCCGAGAGTTCCTGCAGAAGTATTATCTTTTATCTGTTCGATCTCCTTATAATTACCATTGTCTAACAACCCTTCTCCGTTTTCAATGACATGTTCATCGAAAACAAATTCACGTTCCCTCGTCTCCACAATATCCATGGCTGAACTGAAAATGTTAAATAATATATTCTCTATAAATTTATCACAGTATTGTTTATTTGCAGCAATTTTATGACATCGGCTTCTCTTTGAGCGTTTCCACAGAACATACCAAATTGTCAATTCACTTGTCATTCTTATTATGTTCATTTTAATTCAGAAACTAAGAAAATTTATATTTTGTTCTTTTTTTATACCAAAGATTTTTTTGCTATTTTGTTAAGTTTTTAATATTGATCTAGTTTATTTGTATTTATGTTAGAATATTATGTTCCTTTCTCATTCAAACTTAGCAACTTAGAAAATATATATTTTGTTATTTTTTTATATCTAAGAAATTTTTATTTGTTCTAATATTGATCTGGTTTATATTATATTATATTGTAATATTGATCTGTTTATATTTATTTATTCACATTGTTCCAGGAATAATGTTCAGTTCATTATTTTCTGCCTAATAGGCAGAACAGAATAGAACTTTGTAAATAAACCAATTTATGTATTGTAGATTTTTTTAAATTCCAATTACTTGTGAGGTGTTACTGTTTACATGATTATAATCAGTTTATAATAATAAAAACCTTTTTTATTTGAAACTCTTTTTAATTTTGGGTGGGTACATTAATATTGAATATCAATCCATATTTTAAGTAGTAGTTTTGAAATTCCCGCGCAAAAAATACCTGAATATTCATAGAATAATAGACTCGATTCTGTGTACATACTGTGACATGAGTTTGAATCTCCCGCTCGATAATTACTTCCGCCCACTGTGAACGTCAAATCGGCCATATTTGTTTCCATATCCAATGCACCGAGTTTGCATTTCTATTAAGGGTATGTTCTGTGAGCGTTTCTTTTTGAGGTAATTCTTTTCTCGAACCATTCTGAGAACTGAAAGTAAATTATTCGTAATACAATAATAACATGTAAAACAAATTAATCAAACGCTCTATAAGAAAACGAAGTGAATGTATTGATAAATACAATTTGTGATATGGAAATAATTGCTAAGTGCTCCCAAGAAAGTTTTAGGATATTACTCGTTTAGAATCTAAACGAATCTAAGCTTTAGATATTCGTTCGGTCATAAAAGTGAATGATCGTCGAATTGGAGTACCCGCGAAAGTTTTCCAATTTCAAAAAATAAACTTACCGTAATTACAGTTTTGTTTCTGCTACTCAACACCAGATCACACTTATACCTCTCGTCGACAGATGGCGAATTATTTAAACTTGAAATTTCATCGAATTATGCGAGGTCGTAGAATGACGTAATATACAATGTTAAAATGATATCGGTATCGCCATCTACTGACGCAACGCAATTTGGAGTTTACTAAACCGCAGCCTTAAAACCCGTTCGATAATTACCCGTTAGGTATATAGTTCAGGAAATGAGTTATGCGCTCAACTTTCTTGGGGATAGATGAAACTTTGGGATAAGGCAGGGAAAAGTTCTTAGAACAGAATAGGACAATAGCGCCCACTCAAAAATGCTCACTTTTTGTCTATTAATAATTTTAAACAAAAAAAAAATTTTCCCGCTTTTTCGTCATACCGGCTCTGCTTTTGGTTCTGAAGAAAAATTGTAGAAAACTTCTTGTTATTGTCCAAAAAAACCGTTAAATTGGTTATTATTGATGAACAGAGAACATAAAAGGGTCATTATTGTTAGAGAGTCTTGCAATGACGCGGAATTAATAGCTTTCATTCATAGATCACGAATATGCAAACCCAGAGACGGTAGGTTTAATTGTTTATTAATAACGGCAAATATTAAAATTATTTAGAAACTGTAGTTTATACCGATCTGTGAGCCAACCACCGTCGCGGTGATTTTTTATTGATAGATTTCATTGTTCTAAATCGAAATATATTACTGTTTTTCATCCGAATATAATTTCGCATTCATTGAATATAATCTTACCCGTGAATTAAAATCTACCGGTCGCGCTTTTTTTTTATAACTTTTTATTACGTAGATCGAAAGTACGTGAATAGAGTTTTAATTGAAAAAAATTGAAAGAAAATTCGATGAAAAACAACGGAGATACAGACCAATGAACTTAACAATCTATTGTTGAACAATTTGAACGACTAGCGAAAAAAAAAATCATAATTTAGTCCAGTAGTTTCTCTCCTGCAAATATCGCCTAGTTGTGTACAAAATAACAGCCGAAAAAAATTACAAAAACTACGCTACCGTTGTTTATCATCGAATTTTCAATTTTCTTTTTGAAATGAAGTTTTTTTTACTTTTTTCGATCTACGTAATAAAAAGAAATAAAAAAATGCGTGACTGGCAGATTTTTATTCACAAAAGAAGAAACTTTTTTTTAAACAATGTCCCTAAACTGCAAAATTAGATTCGGATAGAAAACACTAATAGATTTCGATTTACAACAATGTGTGTACACATTGTTGTAAATCGAAAATGTGTTGTACACATTTACTTCAGTGTGAAAAAATCACAGTGACGGTGGGTGGCTCACCGATCGGTATAAACTAATTGCTAATTAATTTTAATATGTGCTGTAAAATTAAATAAACAATTAAACTGACTTTGGGTTATTTGTGTATTCGTGATCTATGAATGAAAGCGATTAATTCAGCGTCATTGCAAGACTTTCTAACAATAACGAATAACAATAATGTTTTCCCTTTTTATACCCAAACTTTCATCCATCCCCAAAAAAGTAGCCCAAAACAATTTTTTTGTGTGTATCTTCCCTGGACTAATATTAAAGTAGTGTTAGTTATACGTTATATCATTTGTAACTCAAGAATGGTTTGTTTTAGTGACAACAATATGTATTTGCTAAAGTAGCCGCCTGGCATCGTTGATGACAAACTCTTTTGACTGAAGATGTCAGTGATGACTCATCACTGACACTCGTGACAGAGTGAGAACGGTTATCTTTTCGTTTTCGAATTATATCTCAACCACGACCACCTTTACTACAGGCCATGAAGAGCCTAGTTCCTCGGTGTTGCCAAATTGTGCTTAGTTGTATACTATCCTAATCGTATGTTATAAGTTTTCAAGCATTATTTCAACTATTTTTGTATATTGTGAACAAACAATGAATGTTATTAGTATGTATAATATATAGAATATTATATTGAGTATTGTGAGCACATATTTCTGTAACAGAAAACTGTAAAACATTTATTATTGCAAGAAAACAACGATGTTTTCGATAAAGCCCCACTGCGTAAAAAATACCTCTATTAGTCAGTGGGATTTATTTACGTGAGAAGTTGCCTAACCAAATTTATTAAATTATTTGAGAGAATAGGAACCTCGAAAGAAACGCTGTAGGAATTACTCAAATTGAATTATTTACCTTAGTATAAATAAATATTATATTTCTGATTAGAGCAACCAACAAACTACTTTATGAAAGTATTGAGCTTTCTTCGTTTATTTTTTGATTCAGTTTCCTCGTGTCCGGCTTCATTATTTTTTTTGTCTAATCATTCAATAAGATATTCGAAAAAATGGAATACAGCATGTTCAGAATATTTTTATTGTTATCACATAAACAGCAACAACAAAAATCTTTAAGGACTCATCCAATGACACTCTTTAAATAGTGAGATTACACAAATTGCTTTCTGGTGTATATTATACAAAAAGGCACGTTCAAGAGAAATACCTTTAATAATTTTTTCAAATATGGAACACATGTGAAATAAGACATTTTCAATTGAATCGGTAGGTATATTCAGTCCTTCCCGTTGCAAATAATTAAAATATTATCAATAATGAATAAAATCATAGCTTCCAAAAATTCTGTTTTGAGGAAAGTTTGGATTTTGAAAGAATGTGTTATTGTTAGTTAGATTTGTGAATAGCGATCTGTTTATTCGATGGATATCGGTAATAAATAGGTTAGAAAATATACTTATTACTATAAATAAATCAACGTTAAATCGTGAAACATTAAGCCAAGAGTTTAATTTATTTTAATATTCAATTATGTTTCACCAAGAGTTAAGCGAGAATTCAATCTCAATAATTTCATATTTATTGAGAAACGAATTATGTACTTCAGGTCATTCATACTGAAATCATGGATAAACTTCAGTCTATGCTTATATAAAAATTGAATATATATAAATATATAAATTATATATTTCAATTCCGAATTAGGCGTTATATTTTGCAGTCAACATCATCCCGATGCTTCTTTGAACACCCATCATTTATTCATAAATATATGTTTCTCGGGGTTATCATTCTGAATTTCTAATAATTGATGACTTTTTATTAGAGAAAGACTAGAAATTCATTTTTATCATTTCAAATGAAGAAATGAGACCGTTTCACTGTATTCGAAGAAATTTTTGAACTTGACATGAAAATTCCACAGTGATGAAAAGTTGAGAATCTAATACAGTGTTGCATTATTCAGAACAAGAGAAGTATTGCCTCTTGCAATAAAGCATAAATTGACTGACAATTCAATTTTCAATGCAATGTTGTTTTCAATTCTTAAAGGTTGAACTGGTAATTCTAAGAATTGCATGCACTGGGACTCAAAACTTCTGATATTATGGCATCTCTGTGGAACACTGGAGTTTGAATTGATTATTGATACCTACCTAAAAAAAAGTTCGTTTCATTTTCAATTTTTGAAGTACTTTCATTTTATTCAATTCTTTTTATATTATCAACGCTTTGTAAAATAACAGGTTAATGATTATGCAACCGTAGGTATATTGTTATTACAAATTATTAATAAAGCATCATCAAAACAAACATCTATCTAAAATCTAGGTTGGATCCTGATTTGTAAAATCATATATTTATTTATATCTAAAGTCCCATTCGTTATATTAGTGATAAGTACTTACTAATAATTAGTAGAAAATATATAAATCACTACATAGTATAAAGCAAAGTCGCTTTTTCTGTCCCTTTGTACGCTTTAATCTTTGAAACTACGCAACGGATTTTGATGCGGTTTTTTTTAATAGATAGAGTGATTCCAGAGGAAGGTTTATATGTATAATAACATCCACTAAATAGTGGAGAACTACTGTTATTTTTGAGGTTTCTAATGTGATGTCGTAAATAATTACATTTTTTCCACTTACATTGCAAACGCAGGCTGAACCCTACGAGTTTTATCAAAATAATGTACTAAGTATTGTACACATTGAAAATGTCTACAGAAAAGTCCGTGATAGTATATGTCTATCTCTTATGGATAACCCACAATAACTTTTTTTTGTCATTTACTTTTTGCGACAAATAATGGCTAATTTTCGAAGCGATTTTAACCCATACAGCATTAATCCTTAACCAATTAAATACCTTGAATACATTGTTCATTTAATATAGATATATATGGCCCTTTACACCGTATGATTTAAGTGAATATTTTCGAAGATATTACAGATTTAAAAATTGCGGGGCGTAGCGTTTGCGGCGTGCGAAGCCGGGGCGGGTCGCTAGTAATAAATATATAAATAATGTCATCATTTCATATAAATCGGATTTAATTTAATTCCAAGAAAGTTTGTATATCATCCAATTTTGATACACCGTTCCAATCGGACAATAAACTGAAAATAATTTATGAATTCATAAATATATACTAACTCTATATGAGTATATCTCTATGTATTCCAAGTTGAATATTTTTCCTACTCTCTACCAAAGTCGTAAATCCTGGTGAGATGAGAAATGGGGAGCCTACTTATCGTAGACCAACATCCATAGCTAACGCCTTTGCTGAATATTTCAGTTCGGTATAAGATATATCTAAACAACAATTCATGTAGGGTGGACTATTCAGATTGTAACTCGGAATCAAATCATTATTGCCGCCAAGAAACTCTCTAATAAACTTACGTCTGGTCCTGATAAAATACCAAGTTTTATTGTGAAAGATAGTATTTATGCACTTTCGGATCCATTAACACATATTTTTAATCTTATAATAAGTAAAGCCACTTTTCCTAAAATATGGAAATCGGCCAAGATAGTACCTGTCTTGAAAAAAGGTGATCCTTCTGTTGTAAACAACTACAGGCCAATATCCATCTTATTAAACTTTTCTAAACTTTTTGAAATTGTGGTCTATAATGCTATATATCCAGCCGTCAGAAATAGTATAAATATTGAGCAACATGGATTCATGTCAGTGAGATCTTGTTCAAGCAATCTAATGCTGTTTTCACAGTACATATCTGAAGTACTAGACTCCACTGGTCAAGTTGATGCAATCTACACAGATTTTCAGAAAGCATTTGATAAAGTTGCTCATGCGCTCCTGGTACAGAAATTACGCAACAAATTTGGATTCTCTGATAGCCTCACCAACCTGTTTCCTTCTTACCTGGTTGACCGACGTCAATTCGTACAGCTGGAGGGTGTACAGTCGTCTGAGTTCATACCTACCTCTGGAATACCTCAAGGGTCTAATCTTGAACCACTGTTATTTATTCTGTTCGTAAATGATCTGATGGATAATATTCATTCTCCACATTTGACGTTCGCAGACGATTTGAAACTATATCATGAAGTTAGATCACAGGACAACTGTGTTCAACTTCAGCTCGCGCTTGATCATGTTGATAGTTGGTGCGAGGACAATTATTTGAGTTTGAATGTGTCAAAGTGTAATGTTGTTTCTTTCACAAGGAAAAGAGACCGAATGGATTGTGATTATAGCGTCGGTGGTCAGTTTCTCTCTCGTTCAGATAAGGCGAGAGATCTTGGTGTAGTCTTCGACCAGAAGCTTTCCTTTGTCCCACACATCACCCAACTTATTTCATCTGCTGCGAAAATATATGGTTTCGTTATACGTAATGGCAAATATTTAAATAATTCATCAACATTCATAGGACTATTTAATATCCTAATCCGTAGCAAGTTGGAGTATGCATCACGATCTGGCATCCCATTTACACATGCCATCAACGCCATCTTGAGGCCATTCAGAGAAGGTTCTTGAAATTCTTAGTTTGGAGGGAGGATAAAGTTTATCCAAGGAGAGGAGTCAATCATTACGAATTATTGAGTCAATTTAGTTTTATCTCATTGCAGAGCAGGAGAGAAACTTCGTCACTCAAATTTTTGTACAAATTACTGCACAATAGTATTGATTGTCCTCCTCTCTAGTACGCTTTGAAATTTCGTGTTCCTAGGCGAAATTCTCCTAATACAGAATTATTCCAACTAGAGACTCCGAGGACCAACTCCTTAATACAATCCCCCATTTGGTTTATGGAGTCTACATTCAATAGAGTTGCCAATAATTGTGACATTCACTTTAACTCCATAGAATTTAATTATCTGGAGTTATGTGAACAACGAAAATTCACTAAAATGAATTGATTCATATCGAGTTCTTTGTAATATTTAATTGAATGCCATAATGTAGTTATAAGTTACTATCTTTTTAGATTAGACACACTCCTCTCTTTCGCTTGAGAACATGCAAAGCGAACTATATTTCGAATTTTTTTGTTAATCGCGTTCTGTGGCTGAGCAACTGGGTATCCCATGACATTGACTTTTTCTCTGGTTCACAAAGATCATTTAAATTGATAGTACGTAGGGTAGTGAATTTGAATTTTGAATAAGATTTGTATTTTTTTTAAGTAAGATTGTATTTCGGCTACTTTGCCTCTATATTTAAGATTTTTATATGTTTTTATGTTGATTGTAACTTTATTATGTGTACTATATTTGTTAAAAGGGGGTTTCCCGTTCACTAGGTATTTAAATATATATATATATATATATATATATATATATATATATATATATATATATATATATATATATATATATATATATATATATATATATATATATATATATGTTCATATTATATATATATACTTAAATAAAAAAAAATTAATAAATAAAACTTGGAATCATGAAATATAAATAGAAAGGGAAATATTACAGCAGTTTCTCTCTTCTGGAGTGTCAATGATGTTATCACTCGATCATAACATAATAAATCTTGCATCCACGACACATCCTTAGCTTATATACATAAATATCATCTGTTATTTCACGGACCTATATTAGCGCTTGGTCTAGACGCGGTGAACGTGGGAACTATGATGTATGAAAAGTTGCATAGTAACGAATTTATTTCTGAATTTACGACCGATTTTTGATGAAGTCTCGATTTCTTTGATTAGATTTCCAAACTAATCAATCATGGGCCTTCAAACATTTACCAATTTGAAGTTGAATAAATTCTCTAGGGGGTCAGATATTTTAAAATTGTTCAATATGAGAGTGAATATTTTTAATTGATTCCTAAATGTGGACAATTAAGTCGTGAAAAAAAGAGGCAATTTGAAACTTTGATTTTTCAAACTATTGATGCAATTCTTCAACTTTAAAATTATGTTACCCCCTGGAGAAAATGTTCAAGATTCGAAAACAGTTTTTAAATTCACGAAATTCATTTTGTTCAGAAATGGTATCAGAGAAACCTAAGATTTGATTCTTGGAATGGACTCAACCCCATCCTTAAGACAATGATTTTTTCATTACAAGTATACTTTTTTTTAATCAAAATTTAATTAAATGGTAATGATATAATGAGGGATATAAACACTTAGTTCTTATATTGGCAAAATATAATAACACACTCGGGGATTTTGGTTGAATATAAATTAACCGTTTTTGAATAGAATTTATCCCTAAAAATCTTTTCATCTTCAGTCAAAACAGTCTTAAAGACTATTTAGACTGAAGATGTCATCGATGACTCATCACTGACACTCGTGGCAGAGTGAGAACGGTAATATTTTCTTCTTCGAATTATACCTCAATATATGAAACAGAAGCGTTTTAGTCCACAGTCTCATTTCATTAGGTTAATTAAAATCACAATTTGAATTCAGCTAAAATGTGTCACTCCATTAATTTATTATATATTCAGATATAATTCGAAGTAGAATAGATCACCGTTGTCACCAGTGCCTGTGATGAGGCACTCATAACTCCACTTTCTCCAGTCGAAACAATCTTTCATCTACGACGCCGGGCGGCTTCTTTAGCAAATAGAATTTCAAATTTATTGAGAAACGAATTATGTACTTCAAGTCATTCATACTGAAATCATGGATAAAATTCAGTCTATGCTGATATAAAAATTGAATATATATAAATATATGAATTATATATTTCAATTCCGAATTAGGCTTTATATTTTGTATTAAAATTTGTTTCTTAGAATGGACTAAACCCCAGCCTTAAGACAATGATTTTTTCATTCGAAGTATACTTTTTTTAATCAAAATTTAATTGAATGGAAATGATATAATGAGGGATATAAAGACTTCTTATATTAGCAAAATATAAGAACACACTCGGGGATTTTGGTTGAATATAAATTAACCCCTTTTGAATAGAATTTATCCCTTAAAATCTTTTCATCTTCAGTCAAAACAGTCTAAAAGACTATTTAGACTGAAGATGTCATCGATGACTCATCACTGACACTCGTGACAGAGTGAGAACGGTAATATTTTCTTCTTCGAATTGTACCTCAATATATGAAACAGAAGCGTTTTAGCCCACAGTCTCATTTCATTAGGTGAATTAAAATCACAATTTGAATTCAGCTAAAATGTCTCACTTCATTAATTTATTATATATTCAGATATAATCCGAAGTAGAATAGATCACCGTTGTCACGAGTGCCTGTGATGAGTCACTCATAACTCCACTTTCTCCAGTCGAAACAATCTTTCATCTACGATGCCGGGCGACTTCTTTAGCAAATACAATCTCAAATTTATTGAGAGACGAATTATGTACTTCAGGTCATTCATACTGAAATCATGGATAAAATTCAGTCTATGCTGATATAAAAATTGAATATATATATAAATATATGAATTATATATTTCAATTCCGAATTAGGTTTTATATTTTGTATTAAAATTTGTTTCTTAGAATGGACTATACCCCAGCCTTAAGACAATGATTTTTTCATTCAAAGTTCAAAATTCATAATGATATAATGTGGGAAAAGACTTCTTATATTAGCAAAATATAAGAACACACTCGGGGATTTTGGTTGAATATAAATTAACCCTTTTTGAATAGAATTTATCCCTAAAAATTTTTATTGTACACTTTTTGTACAACAGAATTTCTTTTATACAAACCAATCAATAACATCTCGATAAAATCATAGAAATAACACAAATATATACAAAAACTTCCATCCTCAAATTCCAAATAATCACAATATTTTCAAAACAAACAACAAAAATTATGAATAATCCGTTTTCTGATGGAAAAGTAATAAAACAATTCATTATAATTCTATAGTGAAAAATATTGAAACAAACTGGTGGAATTCATCAGTTGCTAAGAGTTGATTATCTGGACGTTTACTCAAATTTTCAATAAAAAATAATATCTTTCACTTCAAAACATCAATACACATGCAAATCACAACAATGGAACGTTAATTATTTTAA
Source organism: Henosepilachna vigintioctopunctata (assembly GCA_030704895.1). NCBI lineage: Eukaryota > Metazoa > Arthropoda > Insecta > Coleoptera > Coccinellidae > Henosepilachna > Henosepilachna vigintioctopunctata. The sequence goes on along the minus strand of JARQZJ010000036.1, from coordinate 3,002,715 downwards.
TATTCAAATTTCAAGCTATAGTTTAATAAATTTAGCCATCCAACATGGTCACCGCTTCAATTCTATAGAAAAGGCCGGATATCTTTATCCATTCAATGAATTGTTGGTTTACTAATCTTCAGTAACATCTTTTGAAGATATTGGTAATATCAAAAATAATCAGTCACATGAATTTGCTCATCTTATAAAGTAAAGCTGTTTATACAAAAAAAAATGAGTAAATTCATAAAGGTGTATACCCCAACGGATTGAAGCCTTGAACATTTCACACCAAAAACTGATAGAAACCAAATTTGAAGCTTTTTATCTTAGTTGAAATAATAATGTGAACTTTGTCAGAGTAAACAATGATTCATTGAAAAACATTCGAATTCAACGTATCATTGTAATTTAATGCAATTCTATGTAATGTTCTATTATCATGGCAAATCTATGAGTTTTCATACTACAACATCATTCTTTGGTCAATTACCCAAACTATGCGCGTGAGGATTTTGTTGCTTAGAACTTAAAACAAAATTTTTTCAGAACTTATTTGGAGGAATTTAAAGAAAATTTGCAATCGCAATTGTGATCTAGAAAATAAACTTAATTGTACATAACAATTAATTTCATTAAATATTTCTCAGATCAACAATTTGTGTGATATCAAAAGAATGTTCTATAATACTGCTACAGTATAGTGTATAGTATAATATAATACGGATTGCGCATTTTAATGAAACAATTTTCTAAATCAGTCAAATCACATGTTACATTTAGCTGTTCATATTATTTAGGGTAAAATTTTCAGTTTTTACTCCATTTCAATACTGCTCATATATACAAATTAAGTTATAATATTGGATGATGAAACAAATTTATAAGAATGGCAATTAAAGCTAACCAAAATAAGTCTCAAATATAATATCCAATAAATCAAAATCAACTGAACCTTTTCAACAAGAAGAGCAGAATCTAAGTTGGAAAATGTAAGAATTTGAATAGTTTTTTAAAACCTTATATCAAGTTGGTACAAAAAATGGACCAAATTCAGTCATTAAATTATCCCTATGAAAATCAAGAAAATCACTAGTCTTTAGAAACTTTATGAGATTTTTTTGTCAACCTCTTATGATAATTCTGGGCTAAAGAATTCACTATGGATATAATGAAATATAACACCATAACCAAAACAAATATTTCAAATAGTGAACCTAATAAGTTCTTGCTATCAGACACATTTGACTGTCCGTCTATTTTGTGTAATTTTTGCTTTTGACTGTCTAGGAATTCCTTGAATGGGACCTGTAATTTATCACCCACCAGGGGTAAAACCTTCAGCCATCCCAAGGCCCTACTAATTAGCGTTTCATTAAACGCTATTATGACAAACATTTTCTGAAAATGCATCTTGAAAAACGCCTTCCCGATGAGAGTAGCGCCAAAGAATGTCCAGAAAGGCACTAAAAAGTGTCCGCATGTTATCCCCGCAAGGTCAAAGAGTGGATTCGGTATCTGAAACAGAAATTTAGATGAGTCTAGTACATACAACGTGTGTACCAGTGAGTTTCATGAAGAAATTAGTTTTATAATTGTTCGGTTCTTTTTACATGCAATGGTTTTATTGAATTAGATTTATCAAAATATGTAATATTCATCACGAAATTGAAAATAAAAATAGAAACTTTTTATCGATTGTCTTCTCACAGTACTCTTTTACTTAATTTTTTAGAAGCATTATATTTTCAATGTATGGTAAAAATATTCATAGCAAGATATTTTCCAAAATCAATTTAAGTCAAAATATTTATTACACTATTTCTAGTGAATGCCTCTAGCGAAATATATTTTAGAAAGGTACCGTTTTAAAGGGGACTCCGAATTTTTATTGGCATATAAAAAAAATTCTTAGCAATCTCTCAAAAATCAATTATGAACGCATTATCAATCAACAATTATATCTTAAAGAAATTGAAAGAACGGATTTCACATTCGAAATGAGATCGCCAATTTTGTAATAACAATCTCAAAATCTTTTATATTTGTAATAAAAAGTTGATATATTCGTTAATTATTATTCACAAATTATGTGTTTAATTGATATATTACACATCTAAAAATGTTGCCAAGAATTTTGTTGGTCCACTTATTGAGTAAATTCTTTGGAAAAAGTTTTGCATTTCCCAAATATACAAAATGAATTTGGTTAGAAATTTTGCACGCATTTTAATGAATATTCAATATTGAATATTTTGCACGAATTTTGAATATTCAAGTTTTTTCTTATGGACTAATAGCTAAAATAATAATAATAATAGCTAACTGAGGAAACATTGGAGAGATAGACACTAAATTGTCATGAAAAAAATAAATCCATACGGAACACCATTTGGAATAACTGTACAACATTAACAATAAACATAAAACATATAACAATCTTTTTATTTTGAAGGCGAATATTTTTTAGTATAATCCAATGTAGACACCATTACAGAACAGAATTCTCAATTCCGTAAAAGATCCCTTAGTCCCTTCTGTAGAATTTTCCATCTTTGTTCGCATTATCTAGTAAGATTTAATCCATCTGGTGGAGTAGTGTTTGATTAGCATTTATTATCCATGAATATGTTCGCGTCAGAGGCGAATTCACAAATTTGGCGCCCCAAGCCAGTTAGATTTGCTGCCTGTTAAGAAGGATGAAGTAAGTTGTAGCAACTTCTGCCTCAGACATTGTAAGTAATCAAACTAAGAAGTCAATGTGTCGTTGTCAGCAATTGGGAAAAAGTTATTTACTCGAAAGTGGTCACTTCAGTGAAGAAAAAGATCGCCTTCACGACTATCATAACTTTTTTCCTTTTGACAACTATTATTTGAATTTTCATGTATTCGATGGGTGATTTCATTTATTTATTTATTTCCAACATATAGTGTATAATATTTGTACAATTGTTTGTTGACGACGGAAACCCCATTGAAACATTTTTTTTTAATTCAGTGGACCTACCGTATAACGCCGGTTCCGAGCGGCAAACGAATACACGCATGCCTTTACCGGGACTCGAACCCGAATCTTACCGAACCATAATCGGGTGTTCTCTAGACTAAGCCACGTCTCCGTGTCTTAGTCTTGAGACGTGCCCGTAAAAAATTAGAAGCGTGTGTGACCGGTGCATAAAGACCTGAAATAGAGGTGTATGCCTGGTGCGTCTAAGAGGCAGCCCAAATCTGATTTTTGATACGAGTTCTGGGCAATCCATAATCCCATTAAAAATTTTATATACCAGACATATGTCAAAATACAATCATCTATTCTGAAGTGTCAAGGTTGAATATGACTCGAACATCGTCCGTGCCTAAATGAGCTGGCAGCTTCGCTTTGAAAGATAAGTAGCGTAAAACTTCCTTCTGAATCCTCTCCAAATAAGCTACATGGCACCAAAATAGTGGGGACCATATAATGCAAGCATATTCCAAGTTAGATCTCACCAGAGATCAATATAACCGTTTCGGAGTATTAGGCGATGAACAGGAGAAACTACGAATAACATACCCAAACATGCGATTTGTCGGCGATATATTTGAGATGTTCTTTGAAATTAAGCTTGTTATCCAAATAATACCTAAATCAAATACAGAGAGAACCACCTACCACCTAGTACAACCTAACCGATATGGACGGGCTAGAGGAGACATAACATGATGAAAAGTGATTTGCTGCATTTATCAATGAGCAAATTCAAGTATTTGGAATGAGACTAGTCTCTGACAGGATGTAGAGATCTGTTTGCAAAGCATCCTGAGAAGCCACACTGTCCATAGTCGAGTAAATCTTCATATCATCGGCATGGAGCAGAAACTTAATAGCCATTGCATTTCGAATATCGTTAATGAAAATGTTAAACAATATTGGTACCAAATGGGAACCCTGCGGTACATCCGAGGAAAGTTCAATAGATCTAGATAGAAATTTTGTATATTTAACAACTTGAGTTCTACCATATGAAAAGCTTCTAAGCCAGGACAACATAGGGCCAGAAATTTCAATATCCTCAAGTTTTACAGATAATATATTTAGATTTACCCTATCAAACGCCTTAGAGAAATCCGTATAAACTATATCCATCTGATAACCAGACTCAAAACAATTAAAAATGTACTCCACGAAAAGTAATAGATTAGAAAACGTTGACCTACTTAGTCTAAATCCATGTTGTTCTTCAATAAATACTGGTGCAATCAACCACGATAGGTAATTGCAGACGAGGCAATCCAGCATTTTATGCATATTGGATTGAATTGATATACCTCTATAATTTCTGACTTGACACTTATAATCACTTTTTATCCCGACTTGAAAATAGGGATAACGTAGACTTGCTTCCAAAATGATGGAAAACAACAAGAGATAAGTTGAATATATGACAAAGAGGACCGAAAAGACCAAATCTACATTTCTTTAAGATAATATTAGGACCCCAATAGGACCTGAACTGAGCTTACATTTTATTTTCGCAATTAACCCAAATATTTCTTAGAACAGTCGAAAAAAATCTGCAAAATAATTGACAATTTCACCACCCTCCGAACTATCATTTCATGTCATAGATTTCGGCAACTCATGATTCCCTCACATACTCTCACCAAATCTCCAGTAATATTTAGGATCAGACCGAATGTTCTGCTCAACCTTCTTAATGTAGTTACGATAAAATTCACGGTTCAGGGCCTTACATCTAGCTCGTAAGGTACTAAAGGTTTTATAGTATGCTGCACTCCCTGACTTGTTGAACTTATTGTAAAGCCTCTTCCTCTGTTTAATCAATGCCAAAAGATCCTAGTTGAACCATTTAGATAATCTTGATTGTGTCACCGACCTCAAAGGGACAAACATATTCATACCACTATATAGATTTCCATCTATCAAAAATCAAATACTTCTTCACAATAATTGAGCTCAACAGCTACCCAATTCAGAGAAACAACAAATTGTATCGCCATATGGTGAATGATGTTCGGATGTAACAAAGTGCTGGAGAAACGGTAGGGTTAACATCATTGTATCATCAAAATATCAAATATAAGTATACATTACTACTATTAGGCAGTTTACAACGCTGAGATAGCCTAAGGAATTTCACAGAATGGTTCAAAACCATAGCTGGATTATCAATGTTACTTAAGTTCAAGCAGGTACCGGACCAAATTGCCTCCGGGATTTTGTAGTCGGCACATATGTGCTGACTACAACCTCAAAAGCTTTTGGCACTGATTATATATCCATAGAGATGCTGAATATTGTTCTGCCGAACTGTATCGACCAATTCAGGACGTCAACTTTTCCATAAATTTGAAAATTAACTGACATCGACCCACTGGCTAAGGTTCATAATGCTGTTGATATTAAGGACGTGAGACCAATTAGTATCTTACCTGCATCAAAGCTGATAGAGAAGATAGCTGCTGAATAAATCATCGGATTCTTAAACAGTAACAAAATTCTACCGAAATATCAGTCAGGTTTTCGTGCTGGACATAGCACGCAGACTGCTATACTTAAAGTTTGTAATGACATTGCTGAGGCTTTTGATGATTCTGGTATTACTATACTAGTTTTGTTAGATCAAACTAAAGCCTTTGACTTGGTGAATTATTTTCTCTTGATGGCAAAACTGCACTATGTGGGCTTTGGTGAACGCGCAGTTGAATGGTTTGCGCGCTGTCATGCGTAGATCCCAGATCACTAGATATGGAAATGCAAGATAGTCCACAGCTTACAAGAATAGTGGAGTACCTCAGGGAAGCATTTTGGGACCTATCCTTTTTTCCATTTTTGCCTTCGGATTACCAAAATGTTTAACTTATTGTAACTATCATCTATTTACAGTCAACTTACAGCTTTATATCACATGCAAACCTGAATATTTTCATGAAGCCATTACGATGGTGAATCTTGATTTGTTGCAATAAATGTAGTATATTTATAATTTTATAAATTAGTGTATCTAGATGGTGTACTAGCAATGGGCTCAGAATCAATCCTACAAAGTATCTAGCCATATGTGTTGGATCAGGACATAATTTGTCTAGGCTCAACACTGATGAAAATAAGTTAGGGATTGATGATACCGAAATAGGTTGGGTGGACCAGGTAAAAAAATTAGGAGTCTTATTAGATAAAAATTTGAAGTTTGATGGTCATATGAATAGAACTTAGTCAATGTTTCATGAGGCTCAATATGTTAAATAACCTAAAAATATGTTTGGTATATTCGAATTTAGACTAATGCTGTGCTGTGTATTGTAATTTCTGGCCCAGGCCAACATTCAAAAGCTCTAAAGAATTAAAAATGCGGCTGTCAGATTTATGTGTTGTTCATCTTACAGAGATCATGTCACTCCATACTTGCAGCGACTTGGAGAACTTGAATAAAAGGTTTATGTATATGTTTGCAGTGTTGTTGTGGAAATTAGTGAAATATGAAAAACCAAAGTATTTAAACGAAGGGTTTTAGGATGTCAGTGTTAATTAAGTGATCTCATTATGTCACTTTCTTTTTCTGTTCTTCTTTGTTTCAATGTTTTACTTGAAGTATAATATGTTGGGTGTAAATTTCTTCTTTTTCTTTTTTAGATTACATATGTATTTTCAGGTAGAGTGGAAGACCGGCAAATCCGAATTCCAGAATATCCCCACTAAGCGAGCTCTCAGTAAGAACAACCACATCGTACAAACACAGCGTGAGTGCACTAAAAATATCCATCAATTTAGTTCGCATACCTTTCATGTTCTGATAGTATACTAACAACGATTTTGGGGGTTCGACTAGTTTTTTTGTATGCCCTCAACTATGGCAGGAATTCCGTTCTGATACCTTATTAAGATGTTATGTTCTCCCTGCTTCCTGCGATTCTCCAAATCCTCAGGTATTCCCGAGTAATATGTACGCTGCAGTATTCTCTGATCGAGACCAATTCCAATTTTAACGCTATAATTACTCAGAATCATAGTCTTTTTTGAAAATATGTTCATAGATTTATCTGAATTGGCTAGTGCAATACTTAGAGGGTGCCTGCAATCGCTCCTTTTAACTTAACACTTCCATAATTTCGTTCTTTGATACCTTAGCTTGACCATGATTCTTTCAACCTCGATCCTACCATGACATATCTTCTCCTTAAGGCTCTAGTCAAGAGACTCGGGCGAATTGAAAATCATGACATTTCTAGATTTGAGATTTCTCTCGTTGATTTCATGGAAATTTCACTCCTGATATACCTTAGCTCCGATTCAAGTTTTTCGTTTTATAAAGTTTGACCACTTTTCCATCTTCTTAATCATGTCCTTATTATGAACATCCATTTCAATCACTACAATTAATTCAAATATCCAAACAAATTATCGTTATCTTGTCAAGTTATCACAAATTTTTTATTTATTACTATACCAATGAAGAATGACTGCGAGGAAAGACGGAGGCGAATAATATTTATAGAAACAAATAACAATTTTGACTTATTGAATGCTGCAATTTCTTGTTTCTGTACTACGAATGTAGAATGTAGAAGGCGGTAATACCGAAATGTGCGTTTTAACTCATTGACTATAGTCGCTATTAATTTATAGTCTAAGAGCCAGTAAACATCTGATGGCACATATTTTAGGAAAGCCTAAAATTTTCTCACTGAGACAGTTGTACCTACCATACATGAAATTGGACTTAGTTTTGCCAAGTCGCGGTAGGTTCGGTACTGCGCAGGTATAAAAGGTGTGATAATTTGGTGAAAAAAAGACATATTTTAGGAAAGCTACCGTTTTGATATGTTGAAATATGTTATTATACGTACTCAAAAACGAAATGGCAGATCATTCTCGCGGTTATTTCCTTGTGGCAGACCATTTGAAAATTGGAAAAAAACCGGTTGCTTTCGCCCGGTAGACCGAAAAACACTTTTTCCGCGCAAATATACTTGTGTATATATCTTCATTCTTCACAGGTCAATGCAAGCACTTTCAATAAATATCACTAAAAAAGTACTAATCGCGCAGGGTCTTTAAAATCTCGCATTTATCTATGATTATTTGATGAATTAACGTATTAAATACTACCAACCAATGGTTTTTGGTACTTTCACCAATAGTTTGATGAATAGTTTGATGATAAATATAATCCAATAAATTTAAAATTTGAACTATGTACTGTCTAATAGAATAATAACAGTTTTGGAAATATTTTCAAATAAAGTAGTACTGAACCTTTCCACTGAAATTATTTTTCTGAATAACGAATTAAACTGAAATTACTCACGCTAGCACAAGCGAGAATTCCTAAAAATCCTACTTTTTGAACCATTTCTTCTATGAAAAGTTTGCCTTTATCTAGAAAGCTCAGGTTTTGTTTATCTTTTGCTTTCTTCTGTAATTCCTCAAATTCCTTCAAATCATCATCTTCATCATCAGGGTCGATTCTAATTGAAAATGAAATAAATACAAAAAATAATTAAAGTTATATCAAATATTAGAATATGAGGAAGAAATATGAATATTTCTGAACTCTATGAAAACTAATACCTGACAACCCAGTAATTATTGAGAACTTACCCTGATAGTCTAGCTGCTCTTGCCATAAAGTAGGGAGGTAATTCTCCAAGAGCTGTACCAGCTCCCCAACACATTGCTTCTAATCTAACTTTAGCCATTATGCTAAATATTGTAACATACGATGCGCTGCTGTCTTCAGGACATATAATGCTGAAAAAACCATACGTGGCAATTAAATTCATCAACATAAGGTGACATCAAAGTTACAGTAAAGTGCAATTTTTGTTATGAATGTTTCAAGTGAATAGATACTTGGTTTAGTGCAAATACCCTGTGAAAAAGGACGAGAAACTAAAAACTTAATGCTAACTGGACTTAACTGAGCATAATTTTTCAGCAAATAACAAAGTGAAAATTCGGGATTCATATCAATACATTCTCGATTGAAAAATGCTGTGGTTGTACTAAAGTCTTCCAACTAAACTGTTCCAAGTCTTCTACAAGGATTAATTAGTACTAATTGGATACGACCTTGTCCCAATTCTTGAGACATAATTTTGCATCATAGAATAAAATTGGAGAATTATCTATATAACAAAACGGCAAATACACATATATATATATATATATATATATATATATATATATATATATATATATATATATATATATACAATAAAATAATTATTCTAAGAATTATATTTAATGCAGGCAAACTTAAATTAAGTAAAAGAAGAAACTTACGTTGAAAACCTACACATTTTTTTATATAACAGCCGTTTACATATGTTTCAAGGTTATTGCCTATCGTCAGAACGGCGTAGTTCATTGAAAACCTACACATTTTTTTATAACAGCCGTTTACATTGAACTACGCCGTTCTGACGATAGGCAATAACCTTGAAACATATGTAAACGGCTGTTATATAAAAAAATGTGTAGGTTTTCAACGTAAGTTTTATATATATATATATATATATATATATATATATATATATATATATATATATATATATATATATATATATATATATATATATATATATATATATATATATATATATATATATATATATATATATATATATATATATATATATATATATATATATATATATATATATATATATATATATATATATATATATATTCGTTTAGTTTTCTTGTGCTTTGCTTAATAACATAAGTGTGAAGGTTTCTTGGGAATGAGCACAGTTTGAAATTGATGGAGTAATTATTTATTCGACATATGTTTCGGCTCTAGGCCTTTTCAAGAATATTATAGGTTCATTGTTGGTTGGAAATTGACTTCAATTTCACAAATCTTTCGTAAAATTGAATAGTGTGAGAATTCTCACACTAGTGAAATTAAAGTTATATATATATATATATATATATATATATATATATATATATATATATATATATATATATATATATATATATATATATATATATATATATATATATATATATATATATATATATATATATATATATATATATATATATATATATATATATATATATATATATATATATATATATATATATATATATATATATATATATATATATATATATATATATATATATATATATATATATATATATATATATATATATATATATATATATATATGTTTCAAGATTAACAAATCATTTATGCTAGTAAATACTGAGACTCAATAGAAATATCGAAATATTTCAAATAAAACTCTCAGGGAGCTGTCTACACAAATGTTGTCAACGAGAACGAACCCATCACTTTCGAGAGTGAATATTAAGTGCAATTCGAAAAATTCATCGATCTTCTTGAATCGATAGGATACAATTGTTTCATCGTTATTATTAATCATCAGTCCATATTTAATCTATTAATCAAAGAGTTTCGAAAAGGATACCGTAAGTTTTTTTCAAATTATAAAAATGCTAAAATAGTTTGTCGGATAGCGCATAAGTCATTTCAGTGAACGCATCCATAACCGAACAAAAATAATTTTGAGTGAATGCAGCCATTCTGCGTCAACTGTACGTAGAGCAAGCAAACAACAATGGAGCCGGCTATCAGTATATTTATCGGCAAATAAATTAATATCTCTAAGTGGCGAGTACCTTTCAATTCATTTTTCGTAGAGCGTACATTAATAGTCCGTCAATTCGAGAACGTGTTTTTTTACATTCAATTATTATTGTGATTCTTTTTTACGACCCGAAAAAATAAAGTAACCTCAAATATATCGCTATCGATAAAGTAAGATCCTATTTAATATGGCTGCTCAATAATCAAATAGCGCGCTTATTTGAAATCGTCATCCCGAGAACTGTCATCTTCGAAACGTGCCCGGACATTATGGTACATTCCTTAAATGACTGCTGCGTTCACGGAATAATTCCGTAATTACATTGAATTATTTTACAAATTAGTTGTTTTTCAATTACGGCATAATGAAGGCTCCTGATAAAGAAAAAATAAAAAAGAACATAAAAAAAACTTTGAAAAGGATAGTGCAGCTTATTTGCGCCAAATCGAAAAGGCAAATGCCAGAAAACGAAATTTTTTGGATAGATGACTAAACAACAGAAAGAAATTAAACGAGCTATGAATAGGGAATATTATAAAGAGAAAGGCAGAAAATGAAGTGAATAAAATTAGTGATATGGCCGAACGAGAGAAGCGAAAGCAGAGAAAAGATTGAAAGAAAGCCTCTAAAAAATATAGAGAAAAGAAAAAAGGTTTAGCAAACCTACTAAGTAATACGCCGCCACAATCAGATGACGACTTAGCCGCAGTACCTCCAGAGAGAAGACAAGTATGGAGAATTAAGCTGTTCGAAAAGATAGGGCGAAAGCATATCGGAAAATAAAAAAGCATGAAGAAACTATAGTTGAAATGAAGTGGGCAATTCAATCTTTGAGGAAAAAACTACAAGGAATAGATGCAAAAATGACAACTGTTCCAAGTCCGTCAGGAAAATTGATGATTTAACTAAAGATATTTACGTACCGCCTAAAGCCTCGACAATCTCCTGAAGTGCACAAACTATATGGCGAAGTATTGACTAAGCACTTGTAAGAAAAGGCTGATGCTTTAGCAAAAAATTCAAATGAGAGAGAAGTCTTTCATAAATGTATTAGTGGAAGCATTTTGAGGAAATACAAAATGCTACATATGGTCAAGAAGATTTTATCAGCTAGACTAATGGAAAGAAACTATAAACCCATTTTAAGTCAGATGATAAAATTCGCGAAGTTGTTATAAAGCAAGGTGTTCACCAAAATGTCATTGATTTATTCGAACAAGATGAATTACGTCGAATGTGCCCATCTCAGAGAGATTATGTAAAACTTAATGATATTAAAAAGCAAACACGCATGCTTCAGGTGTTAAACCTGGTGTGAAAATTTGTAAAAGAAACTGGAATTGTCTCATCATACGCACATATTGCAATATACAATATACGCATATATTCCAGAAATTATATCGGTCAGATTTCAAATACTTTAAAGAGGGTATTCAAATATCTCAATAATATTCAAATAACGATGAAAGAAATTAAGATTTTTGGAGAATTTTTTTAATCAATGAACAGAATATAACTTACTCGTCTGGATAAGGAGGTTCTGGAAAGTTAGTAGAATTGCATTCATAAGCGGCAAGTGTTACCCTAGCGATGTGGGGACCCAAGTATAATAAAAAGGTATGTAATCCTGTACCTAAACCTACAGATGATAAAATACCTGAAATGAAAGTTATTACTGCCCTTAATGAAATTACAAACAATTACAAGTAATTTTTAAACATGGCGAATTAAAGAAAATTATCTTAATGAACATCATTTCCACTAATTAATTGAAAATAGGTAGATATTATTTTAGTGAAATTAATTTTAGAGGAATTTCAAAGATTAAAATTTTTTATGAATTGAAAAAGAATTTTCATTATTCAAACATTATTTGCATTGTAATTTTTATTTTCTCACCTAATCCTATCCAATACAAACACCATAAAATTTTCTTATAAGTTGCTTGTACTATTGACTGGTGAAGACCATTTGTATTCATCAACATATACAAAAATAACGATGAAATCATAGTCAAAACAACCAGTTTCTTATTTTCTAATATTCTGAAACAAGTCAAGAGTATTAAGATTATAATAAACTTAATCTGAACAATAACTTTAATAAAATACGAAAAGAAAACCTGAAATTCTGTCTAATAATGAAAGAAACTGAATTAAAACGTTTAACTTTTAGGAATTGCATTAACAGTGCACTTCATCGTTGATACGTTATTTTCAAATCAAACGTGCCTTAATTTCAATTATGTGCTCCTAAAGGCGGAGTTACACTGCCAGAGCATTTGTCGCGAACAGAGGTCTCGAACGAGCATTCAGGTAGTGTAAACAGTCCCCTCGAGCCGAGCAAGGTTCGTAAGGGAGGCTCGTTCGTGTTCGTGGTTGATCCGCCTGCTGTCGGTTTTCCGCCGAATCATCAAAGGGATGCTCGTTCGCCGCTCGATCAGTGTAAACACCACAGGTTGTTTACACCGATATTCGCCGAATCGAATCTAGTTCCTGGCAAGTTGTTGAAAGAATAACATCGAATTAAAAACATTTTGAATAAAATTTGTCTTTGTGATGGAGTGGGAAAGTGAAAAGTGCTTACTTTTAATTTCCCTTTACGAGGGGTTCCCAGAGCTGTGGCAGCCCGACCACAAATTTTCTTATAATAAAATAAAAAAAAGTGACGCCTGGAAAGCCATTGCTACTAAAATTGCTGAAGAGTCCACAGTCATCCTGCTTCAAATCGTTCAGCAATGAGGAATAATTTCTTCCGCGCAGAAACGAAGATTCCCACATGCGGCGCCTTTTTTTTCGCTTTTCCTTTTCTAGATGATCAAGAATTACAATTGACGCAGCTGCAATCGCAATTTTCGACAACCCGGGTGCCATCCGTTCTCAGCAAATGCTCTCGAACAACTGATCGTCCGAAATACTCGGGCAGTGTGAACAGTGGGTTCGTTTCCGTTCGTGCTCGTTGAAAACCGGCGAACAACGAACGCGAATGCTCGATTCTCGAGTATGTTCGGGCAGTGTAAATGCGGCCTAATACCTACAGAGAAATACGAAATTTTTTACTTTTGCACTAGGCGTGATGTGGCATATGAAAATAATTTGATTCCGTTTCTATATCCTATGGTTTGCCTGAACGAAATTTCTCTATTCAATATTTGCAAAATAATCCCCTAAACTTTACAGACCAAGATAACAAAATATTATTATAGGAGGATCGAGTATTATGATCCATGGCCAGTTATTTCAAAATTATTCTTTTGAAAAATAATTCTCATAGAAGGACATCTCTAAGTAATTTAAATATATTTTTCTAACCAATAGGTTAGAAAAATATATTTAAATTACTCATCTGATAATCAGATTATTTCCAGATTTCAGTTGAGATTGAGGCATTCGATTTAGTGCTGAATGTGGACTCTTATTGAATACTTGCACAGAATACTTTATTTATCCAAGAGAATAGGGCTAAAAAGCAATGACTTGTAGGCAAGTACTACAAAGTTAGTCAGTAGGCAATAGTTATATATTCAAAGTAACTTTTTTCCAGAAAAAAATGAGCCTGTCGTTTCGATTTCTTCCCATTTACTTGAAATTCTTTCATGTCCAGTTTCTATGTAAAATGACATTTGATGTTTACAATCTGAAATGTATACTGAAATTTTGTTTATTACTGTATTTATTTGTATTAATTTTTTTTTCAAAATGTACATTTTGTTATAAACTTTTCTGATGAAGCTGTGTCAACATCAGTGTAGTAAATTTACCAAATCCTGCACGTTTCCAAAAAGTTTTGATTTATTAAATGTAGCTATATTAAATCTCCTCCAAATATAAACTATTCGAAATTACGGAAAATGACAGTCTAATTTCCACTTATATTAATGCTTCTTTTTCCAGAGGATGGATAAAAATATGATAAAACTATGGCGTTTGCGAAACACGCTAATAAGTTGTACTGTAAATAAAAGTGAAAATTAGAATTTTTTTTATCAGAATTGTGATAATAAATATACTTCAAACAGATGCCAAAGCATTCAAAATTTAAATTAAAGAAAATAGTCCTTAGAAAAAACCAACATAATCAACATACAATCAATAATACTTTGAAAAGAAATGATGGGCGTAATAAATAATCAATTCTACATTACTCCACCATAAAAGTACACACCTTCTTCCATATGTACTTAACAATATAACGCATTCCATAAAACTGTATTCTAGAGTTAATAACGGCTTTTTCCATATCACTAGACTACCTCTTTCTTCTCTTTGTTGTTGTCTAATTTGTTGCTCTGAAACTGCTTCAGAATTTTTATTCCCTTCACTTAACTGGCTACTTCCATTTGTTGTAGAAGACACATCGCTAAAATTCTTCCTCTTGATGGAACTTGGCATTCTGTAGCCCAATCGTTGTAGCTATAACAAGGAATTTAAGATAAAAAACTAAAACTTTCGTGTCAGCCTATTTACACATATAAAAAAACATAAACATTCAGAATAAAAATATTAATAATTTTACTGTACCGAATGAATATAACTATGAGTAAATTTTATATGAAGAAGCTTCATGGTAAAAGCAATTGAAAAATCGTTTTTGTTTTTTCTGATTTTGTTTTTAATGTACCAAAGAAATTGTTTTGATTTTGTTATGTATTGTTAAATTTAAGCAGGTTTATATTTATAAATCAATAAGTTTTAAGGGTGAAAATAATCACAATATTTGTTACAATACGTGTTAATATTGTAACAAGCCAGTTAATAATCCTATATTAAAAAAATTCCATTTCTCCCCATAATTGGAATTGGCTTCTCATTAGTAATTTTCGCGAATTAATATTGAAATTGGATGGCACGACAAAACACCGATTCCCTAAAAAAAAAGTGGATTGGTCAATAAATATATGTCAAGAATTTTGAAACCTGTTTTTTGTTATATACACTCGTGTTACGCAGTTTGAGAAAGGTCATGAAGATTTATAAACCTATTTCAAATCCAATTGGAAAACTGAATTTTAATTCCTTTAGACGGAAACCGAAAAGTCTTCGCTTTGAAACATCATTATACAGGTTAAAAGAGTACTTTGATACGGTTTGAAATTGTTATTGTCAATTATTGTTCATCTATTATGCAACCATATTTGTTGTTTCTTATATATTTACTCTTTATATTTTGTACTGTATCTAGACTGTATTTTCCCATATTGTATTAGTCAGTTTGAATATTATCATTCACCAGGAAGAAATCCATTAACTCATTGAGTTACCAACTTTCAATGAACAATTTCCCATTATTGAACTTATTGAAGCAGTCAAGTTGCATTCTATCTGTAGACTAGAGCAGCGATTTGGTTAATAAAGTATAATTTCATTCTTTTCTTAATCTTTTTTTTTTACCTTCTTTTGCTTCACATGGTAGTGTATCACTTAAAGCTGATGAAGACATCATGTTGGTGACACAGCCATCGTATTGGTCACACAATAGTGAAAATCTGATAATTCCTACTTAGTTTGATATCATTTTAATTCTCTTATTTTATTTTCATCGAGTATCAAGTGCGATGATACAAAACTTAACTTTCTTGTGAATATAAACTAAAGTGCTTTGAACATTTTCTGAGTAACAAAAGGTTTGTTCAAAACATATTTCAAACCCTTTGTAACACCTGTTTACAATGTTGATCTCTTGATCAAAGTTGTTAAATAAGAAACAGTCTTATTCAAGTAAGGAAACTGCTATTTCAGAATACTCACAAACCATCGAAACAAGTGCCTACCTGATTTAATAGTTTATCAAACTTAGTCAAATGTTCCGAAATATTTAAATCTTTTTTCCGAAAAAGTTCGACGCTTGTTATAGAACTAACTATTAAATTTTCATATGATTTATAAATTTAGTCAATGTTACATGTTACTTATTTGTCATTACCACTAGAGTATTCAACTATACGTATATTATGCATACATATATTTATCGATATGTATCATTTGTTATAGGTTCCATTTTTCTACCGATAGTCATTGCTTTGGCGAAACGCCTATACTGAATATGAATTTGTTTAATAGGAATTTATTTAATATGCAAAAAGTGAATTTCATAGTTTTTGATTTTATGAGTATGAGCTTTAACCAAAATAAATGCAATACAATTTAGCAATGGCCATGTTTGGAGAAAAGAATAAAAATCAGAATTCAAATGAAAATTATAGTTAGTATGATAATAATTCTTATGGCCGTTTGTAACATGCGTTTAACTGAAGGTTTCAATAAAATAATTGTTGAATTAAAACTTTGAAAAACAAAATTAAGTTTAAAAAATCCAAACCATAACAAATTCACTCTATAAACAACCTTTTCAAAAAGTTCTTTAAGCAATTACACGAGTTTTTGAAGACTACATGAAATACTTAATATATAAATTCAACTCACACTATGCCAATCACATTAAGCTGGAAACTGATCAATTGAACGATTCTTGCATAACACAATTAGCAATAAACTGGAAACAATACCTGGGAAATTAACTAACCTCGTTAACATTAAAACTAAAACGAGATAAGAAAATCAAAATAATTTCCATAAAGCATATATTTAGAAATTGATTGAAGAGCATTCCAACACTGAAAACTAACGAATAAGGTTGGATATTATATTCCTTTTTCCTACGAATATATGACTATAAAAACATTCACAATAGAGATTCACCTTTTTGATATATTTTTTTATTATATCTTAATCCCTGATTGAAGTTAAACCATCACTTGTGATCTGATGAATTGTGACCTTCAGTGTCACAATTATCATGTTTATTAGTTAAGTTCATAGCAATTTAAAATTGTTATGTAATAATATCGATACTCAATAAAGAATGATATCAAATTCAAAATGTTAATTGAGCCTAGAACTGAGTGTTATCACAATAATAACAATAATCAGTTCTAGTTAACTTGAAATAACATTGTTAATGCAGAACACTTCTATTAGTTCATCATAATACATTGAAATGTAAATATACTTGGTTAGACTTATTTTTTTCTTACTGATATGAATTGACTTCTAGCACAAAACTGGTGGTTTAACAGCATAATTTAGACACAAACATGCATTTGTGCATGTTTGCATAAAAACTCATGACAATGGGTTTGGACCTCAAAACATATGTAGAGTAAATAAAACTTTCTTGAAGGAATCTAGCCAACTATCTAAATAACACTTTTAAATATCATTATTTTATTTCAATAATGCTTCTATAGTTCCAGCAAAAAACGTAACGTGTTACTGTGAAACATCTACTCAACATCAGCATAGTACCTACATCTAATTTTTCTGCACGACTCTTTAAAAAGAATGAAATTAAAATTGCTGAATGAAAATTATAAAGAGCACAACTATAAAACCACTAAAAAAGATTACAAATATAATTTTTTGTAAATTATATCAATTTGGAAAGCTGGCTGAAATTAACAATTCTTGATATCACATGAAAAAAATTTCTAGATAAAAAAATTTTATACAGACATTTATACATTTCAAAGACACTTCGTCAAATTGAAAATTCTTCAATTTAATCAGTTTAAAAACACTGCGCAGGTGTACTACTGTGACTGGAATATGGCTCAATAATTTGGTCTGCCCTGTAAGATAACTCTGAAGGCGACTTGGACTTGCTATTCCAAGATACAGTGTAAACTCTTTATAACGAAACTCAAGAGACCGAGCCTTTTTTATCGTTATAGAGAGTTATTGTTATATGGAGTGAACAAGTTTTTTAGGAGACTTTCCCTCCAGTGTCGCTTGCATAATTGTTTCCTTATTTTTCCAAATGGTAGCAACAGTAGATTGACTTAGTTCAAAACGTCTTCCAACGTCTTTTCACCCTTTTCAATTGTATGTATCACACAAATTTTTTCGTCAACACATAACGCTTTTCTCTTACTGGCCATGTTAACAGTTTTAAAGTTGGTTTGCGATTGATAATACGATAGGTAGGTACCTGGTGTGTTTATTTCGAGACCACCATTTTCAAGCAAACTAAGCATAATGATGCACGTATTCAAGGCAATTAACAATAAAAAAACAAGACGGCTGTTCACCTCAGAAGTTTGGGAAGTTTACTCAGCGTCTTTTGTAACCTGATAAGATAACATAAACAATAACACCGTTATGGAATATTTTCTGCGTTTAAATATGAACACATTTCTTCGTAACAGAGAATGGCTGCTGCGCTATAGTGTATCAAAGTGTGGGTTTTAAGGTAAATCAACCAAATAGTGCTCTTTTCTACGTTATAGAGAGTTTATCGTTATAAAGAATAAAGTTATAAAAAGTTTACACTGTATAAAAATTGAAATAATATTTCAAACACATTATGTGTATTTAAGATGTTATAGTATTATTTTAGAGACGCTTTGACAATTCTCTCTTCACCAGTGTCTTGAATTGGAAGTGTTGGATTCCAGGCGTGGGATTTTCACCCTAACATTTCATATGTATACTCTGATTATCTGAGAAACGGTTGTTATCTATTTTTAATACCCCGAAGTGATAAGGATAGCCTACCCAAAAGTTTTTTTTCGTTTTCAAGCAAAATTTAAACTTTTCAATTTTTTATGATGTGGCATTAAAAAAACCTACAACTTACGAAGCCGAAAATACCTTCCAGCACCTGCATCACACTGATGCCTGTACATTGTACAAACGGATGCAGGCTCCCGAAGCAACGAAACACCTTCGCAAATAAAAACATGTCCACAAAAAACATTCGAAAACCTGTTTCACGTAAAGACGCAACCATACACCTCGAGAATTAATATGACAAATCCTGGATATTATATATGGGAGTATATCTCAGAATATATTCCCAGACAATTCAGATTCCTAATAAAATCAAACAACAATAAAAATTACCTAATAGTAGATGGCCCCAGCGGGGATCTGGGGATTCCCTAAAGCGCGGCAGATTAACACACTGGGGAATATCTTACCTTGTGTCCGTTGAAGTACCTCCCCGAAATATGAGCCCCATATAATGGCCGCCTGTCAAGTTTAAAGGGTCAGATTAGTAAAAAACAATGATCATAAATTCTCGAGCGCGTCATATTAAGGAATGGTGAGTTGATTTCATGCTAAAAAGTGTACATTCCACTAAACTGACAATTTGAGAGCGATGTAAGGAATGGTTACAAACTTGTAAAAAATGTCATTTAAATTTAAATGATTAATATGACAATTACAAGATTAGGATAAAACTGGAACTACCATAAACAGACAAATACACAAAGGCAAATTTAAAAAATTCAAAATTATTTGATTGTGTCGTCTGACTTTCCTGGTCAGACATTACAATCCGAAATGGCACCAAACAAAAATTATTTTGGGAATGGTAATCGAAATGACAATTTTAGAATCCAGCTATCGAGAAGCTGATCACATATTGTGCCAAAATTGGGCTTAATTTGGAACCCATTGCACAGATTATCTTTGAAAATGCAACAATTATTGTCGAACAAAAACTCAACTATTTCGAAAAATAATTTCTTGCCAATGGATGGGTGCCATTAATTTAATGGATTAATATTATTCTGTGAGCATCTGAAGAAGTCGTTTGTAACGACGAAACGCGTCAATAAAGTGTAAATCATAAGTTCAAGTGTTTGAATTTAAGTTTATATTCAAATAATAAATTGAAGTGGTACAGGGAGTCAACTGCTTCAAACAAATTCATGCATCACAGCTCTAGTCATCCATTAATGTCAAAATAAACTTAATTAAGGAAATGAGGAGTAGATTTCATATCTAATTTTCAATTTCTATTATGTGAGAGAATAGATAATGAGAATTGAAGATAATCGTAATCGATATCGATAATCGTAAGAGATAGGAAGTGCAAAATCGATGAAATTTAATGGACTGTTTTCGATAGTGTAAGTCGATCAAAAATTTAAGAAGTTATATCAGTACGAAGCTAATAAATCCTAGAAAATAACTGAACAATAGACAAAAAACTAATAAACCACTATTACGAGAGCCAATTTTCAAATTTCTCGGAATTAGTGAAATAAAACGTTAGACATATAATCAGGGATAATAAAGAGATGTTGTGGAAATAATATGCATTTATCAAACGTGTTAATCCTACCAGTGGCGTAACTGATTAGGGACTTGCTGATGAAAATTAATGCAGCAATTGTCAGTTAAAGGAGTGACAAATACGTGCTCTCCAAGTATGATGGATGTAAAACCATAACTGTAAATAATGAGGTCAATTCTCTACTTCTGAGGAAAAATGTTTTGCATTATCCAAAAGAACAGTAATTCTTTACTGTTTACAATGTAGGGATTTTGATAGAACATCTCATAACAGAAAATTCTATTCTTAAGAATTCTTTGAAACAAATACAAATTGATACAACTGAAAAAATGAATGATTTCGATAATTTGAAGATAGAAGTAGAGAAACTAAATGAAACCATAGAACTTTCAAAATAAGAAAACTCAAAAATGAAGAAACAACTCGATAAGACAGATAATAAGGAAGTAATGAAAAAATGAACAATATAAATCAGAAGTTGATAAATTAACAACAAAAAACAAATCTATGTAAAAACGTGATGGTCTTTTCGATCAATCACAGAAAAAGAAAATGGAAAATGTTCAAGAAGATCAGAATCTAAAACTTGAAACAAGTTTTAGAAACAGTTGATGCTCATGAAATTTCTGAGAATATAACAGCAAGGCTCGAGGAGATAACAGACTTGAAACTTCAGAGTTTGATCGAAAATTTTGATAAAAAATTGACAAACTTAAAACAAGAACTAAATTCGGTGCATAAGCCAATAACATATGGCTCAATTGCTGGCAAAGCAACTCGTAAAACTAAGGCAATTGAAATTGAAATCTAGCCAGAAAAACTAAAAACAAAAAAAATAATCTCTCAAAAGAGCAGAGTAAACCAATGAATGAAATCATACACTTCGAGAAATTTTAAAACATTTCTCATGCAACTATTACTGAAAAAACGAATTTCAAAAATCTGAAAAATGTCCAGCCAAATATAATGAAAACACAAGATGATTTCTAAGTTCAGAAATATACTCGCAAAAATATGAGCATAAATAGCACAGTTAAGAGAAGCAAAATAACAATAAAAGCAGTAGTAGCTTATAGTCATTTACATATCTGTAAATTGGATCCTAATTTAACGGAGGAGGAGATCATTAAATATCTCCTCCTGCGAGAAAACTGTTTCAAAAACATTGTTGACGCTGTTTGTAGTCGCCCAATGTGGGTGCAGACGCTACTAGCGGAGCGGCACTGGCAGCTATTTATATATATATATATATATATATATATATATATATATATATATATATATATATATATATATATATATATATATAGTTAAGAAATTTACGGTATTTACCTGAGATTTACGTTGCTTGTTTTTGTAACAGCCGTTTACATATGTTTCGAGCTAATTGACTATCATCAGAACGGCGTAGTTCAAGTTATTAGATGTTCAAACTTGGATGTTGATTGAAAAGAAAAGACACAGAACAAAACAACACAAAATTCCACGTGAGGAATCTACATCATTTTTGGTTTAAATTGAGTATCTTGGGTACGAGCTATTACAACTCTATTTTCAGACTGAATCAATGTCTACCTGCGATGAGATATTTATACCTTCTAGAAATTTTGTAACGACGATAAGATAATTTAAGAACAAGGTTTATCAGGTTGAAAATGGAGTAAAGAAATTTACGGTATTTACCTGAGATTTACGTTGCTTGTTTTTGTAACAGCCGTTTACATATGTTTCAAGCTAATTGGCTATCATCAGAACGGCGTAGTTCAAGTTATTAGATGTTCAAACTTGGATGTTGATTGAAAAGAAAATCTTGAACTACGCCGTTCTATCAGGTAAATACCGTAAATTTCTTAACTCCATTTTGTGATAAACCTTTTTGTTAATATATATATATATATATATATATATATATATATATATATATATATATATATATATATATATGTGTGTGTGTGTGTGTGTGTGGAGATTTCTTTTAACATCTGATTTCTCCACAAAATGACGCTAGTCAGACGACTCAAGAGGACTAAACCTTTTGATTTAGTTTAAGTGACACTGCAAAAGCAGAGTAAAGTGTTATTAGTGTACACGTTGACTAAGTCCTAAGAAATGCGAATTCAATTTCAATCGCTGTCCTCATGTATAGAGTCGACTTCGAAGCCGTGTACAAAACGGACGTGTCTCTGTGTCGCGCCTTCAATTTTTTATTTTTTTCAAACATAAAATAACAATTAATCAAAAAAAAACATTGATATGAGTACCAAGAAATGCGTGAAAAAGTGCCTCTACCACACTAAATCGGTCATCTCGATTGTAACAATTTAACGGTTAAATTAGTGTGAATTTATTCAATTAAGTTAAAGCCTATTCTGAATAGTTGTTCATTTGGTTCACATCTGGTATCCATCAGCCATCCCATATATTTTGCCAGAGAAGAGTGCCGGTACTCTGCCGGTACCTGATACCGATGCACTAACGGCCCATCTAAGACGGTTTCACGACGTTACCACGTAGAGCAAAAAAAACAGTGTCACGTGAAATTCAAGCGTTGATCTGCTTGTGTGATAGTGCCAGAAATATAAATACGGACGTAAACAACGCCCACAGAAGAATCTCAGACGAGTATACCTGGACGTCGAACACGGCGGTGGCCACCCCCACCAGAGAGCATTTATAGGATCCGGTGAGTCACTAATAAAACTGTTTTATTTTCAGCATTTTTTAATTTGATTGTTTACACTATTCGCATTAATCTAACTTTTATATGACTAATAAAGTTGAACAGGGTGGACGTAAAGAGCCACTCGCCAGCACTTCAAGCAAGCCGGCGTCATCGCCCCCGCAACGCTCACCTACTCTAAAAAGTGAGCCATCCACTTCAGGCATAAACACCCGAAGCAGAACCAAACAACCCTCCTCTCAACAATCTCCGACTCCAGCTTCTGTACACAGGTCTTCCTCCTCTTCATCGGCCTGCGATAAAAGCGTATTTCGTCCCAAAAAAATCTACCGATATGTTGTCAGGAACATTCCTGACAAAATGAAATCGCAAAGGGAATGCGATTCAAAGTTCTTCAAAGTTCTCCGACCACCCCTCTCTGCTAGTTATCGTGAATGTTAACTTCAACAAAATGGCGCTCGTTGAGTGCAAGACTGCAAAATTATCAGAGGACCCTCCAAATTACCGTCGGTGATACCTCTCTATGTTTCGCCCCTATCAATGGTCACGACCTAAGAATGGCGGCCAAAGATTACAAATCTAGGCTAATGTACTCCTGCGTCATTAAGTTCGTAGACCAGGAGTACTATATCCAGGAAATTACCGATATCCCCACTGTCCAGAACGTTAGTTTCACAAAATGTTTGGCACATAACCTCTAAAGACAAGACACTAAGAAATCACCGATTTCCTCACTGTCCAGAACATTAGTTTCACAAAATGTTGGCACATAACCTCTAAAGACACTAATAAACCTACTCCTCTGATTCGAGTAATAACACACTCGAAACAAACCTATGACGATCGCTCCTGAATGCAGTCTCTATATTCGGACGCATTAATCCGGTAGAGCTGTCTAACCCCTCCCCCCTCCAATACAAAAATACTGCTCGGTCTGTACCAAATCCGGCCACGATAGATTCTAATGCAAAGACATACCGTCCTCTGTTTAAAGTGGACTAAGTGACCTTACTGTAAGGGCACGTGGTTGCGATATCACGCGTGGGATATCGAAACG
Source organism: Henosepilachna vigintioctopunctata (assembly GCA_030704895.1). Lineage (NCBI taxonomy): Eukaryota > Metazoa > Arthropoda > Insecta > Coleoptera > Coccinellidae > Henosepilachna > Henosepilachna vigintioctopunctata. The sequence goes on along the minus strand of JARQZJ010000036.1, from coordinate 2,978,290 downwards.
ATGCGAACCCACTTCAGTCACGAAAAAACCGCCCCCATCAAAGTCCTCAAGGAAGTTAGGCCTTCTGAAAAGACTAACGTTGAACAATTCACTCGAATCGACTCCCTAATAATGTTTCTTACCCAAATATTATCTAATATCTTCCATGAAAAACGCGATATCACGTCGAAAATTATCCCTAGAGCTTCGGCAGACTCTCCACATCAATATTCTATGTTGGCGGCCACATCTCGTTCACCCTTGCGCCCATCGATTATCTCGAAGAAAACTCTTCAGTTAAATGTGTAAACTAGTTGTTTTATGAATTGCACGCTTGGAACGATAAATGCATGCGGCGTTCGCCGCAAACGTCATCTCCTGAAAGCTCTCCTACTTGAATGGAACATCTCCATCCTATCAATCACTGAATTATAAGTTGCCAATTATAATACCTTTCAACCGAACAGCTCTCGAGGTGATATTTGAGGCAGTGCTATTCTAGTTCACACCTCGCTTCTTTCGGCAGTTATCAAATAATCAAATCAATTCTCCAGCCCCGAATGTGTAGCTGCGAAAGTTCAATTGTAAAATATATCAGTAGGTGTTTTCAGTTACTATCATCCCCCGGCGACATTCTTCCAGACTATTTTTAGACTATATTGCTTCCATCCTTCACTGTATTATCCTGGGAAATCTTAACGGCCGCAATATACAATTTGGAGACAGCTCAACAACAGAAAGGGCAGGATTTTGTCGGAATGTCTAATCCAACATAACCTATGGCGCTGCTACAACGTTGATCCAACAATTTTTGAGTCATGTCGGCACGTCTATTACCGACCATATAATCACCACCCCTGATTTAATACAATATTTTAAAGAACCCATAGAAACATAACTTCCACTCCCGCGTGCCTAACATTTAAGGATCACAAAAACGCTAACTGGGAACTATTTATCGACAAAGCTCCCTCAATTTCAACCTCTGCAAAATTCTCATCAAATAGATCTTGCCATTGACCGACTAACTTTCTCCTTTCGAAAGCATATAACGCATGTGTTGTCGAAAAAACCGTAAGTATCAACCGCCCCTCTCTACCCTGTACATTGTCAATCTCATTCAATCCAAAAGACGTCTCTACGGTTCATTCATTCGGACGAGAGACACCGCCATTAAGACTGAATATAACCGCCTAGCTTCGTTAATTCGTCGGGAAATTAACCGTTTCAAAGAAAAAAGTGGTCGGGCACTACGTCCAAGCTTGACTTCAGAAACGGTGAGTAATATTGGCGAAAATTCAGCATACTAACGGGATCCAAAAAAACATCTTCTACTCATCTCCAGGAACCTAGTGGTTTATTCACTTCCAACCCCCAAAGAAAAGCTGACATTTTCAAACAGCATATCCAAAATATTTTTTAATAACCTATAATTCCGCACATTGTAACGACACCTCGAGAACTTCAAAAATACCTCGATATAGGTCGAATTGGACGGTGCTAATCCCTTCAGCATCCCCATAGATTCGGAAACAGTAGCGTAAATTATAAACGCAGGATGTAACACCTCCCCGGGCCTCTCACGATCAGTTTTTCGCCATCTGCCACCGATGCAATCAATTTAATCAAAAACATATATGACGTTGTCTCGAATTGTGCTACTTTCCCAAGGTGTGGAAATCAGCTACAACGATACTAATTCCGACGCCCAATAAAGATCCTACCTCTCCTGACAACTACAGGCCTATATCTTTGCTTAATGTAGTGGGGAAAAATCTTTGAAAAATTCTCAATTAACGTCCCAATTAACTCCCGTAATCTAATCCCTCCTTTTCAACCAGGTTACAGACCCCATCACTCAACATATGATCCTCTTATCAAGCTCCACACTGACATCACCAATGCACTCAATTCCGCAGAATGTGTCATAGGTATATTTTTGGATGTTCAGAGAGCCTTCGACCAGGTCCGCCATGCTAGACTTGTCCGGAAGTTGCTGAGTATCAAACTGCCTATACACTTCGTAAAACTAATACACCCCTACCTTTCTGGTAGATCCATCCATATCAAACAGAATGATGATTTTTCCGAACCCTTCACCCCCCGCGCTGGCGACCCTCAATGCTCCACAATAGCCCCCATACTTTACCAAATGTATGGGAGCATCCGGTTAGCATACTTTCACAAATTTCTCTTTTTGCAGACGACATGGCCATCTGGACTACAATGAGGACGTCCTCGAAGTGCAGAAGCAACTAGATGCCAATAGTGCGTGGGCGAGCAAATGGAGAATTACACCCAACCCAAGTAAAACCCAATCCATACTCTTCCACCATTTCGCTTACTCCAAATCTCCCAAATTTTCTAAAAATGATGTTTTATGAAAACCTCAGACTAGATGAAGAAATCATTTACTTGGACGTAACATTTTCGAAGTACAACTCTTGGAATATCGACCTTGCCAAAACTCTCAAGAAACTCCGTAATCAAGCAAACCTACTGTATGCACTTGAGGTAGAATTCGAGGATGCGATCCCAATACTCTCCTCAACACAAGGGATATATTCGCCCTGTTATCGCGTTCAGATGTCTGCTCTACTCCACTCACCAAAAACGGTTAGTGAGGCCTATCGAGAGCTGCGAACGAGCTCTCGCAGCATATTCAGACTTCAGAAACAATATCCGTCTATTCTTGTCCACGAAATAACCAAAATGCCCCCAATTTTCACTCACATCGAAAAACTCCAAGCTCGATATGCCCAACGCACACCCCAACTAGTAGCCCGAGCGACGCTGAGGAACAGACTCGGACGTGTTCTACACAAAAAACCCAGAAACAAACTCCTTTTCCGCCAGCATAGATCCTCCATACCCTTCAGAAGTTCCCTGACGATATCCTCGTTCACCTAGAGGACATACCACTCCGCATCCGTTAGCGTGCGAGAAGTCAAAAAGTGCGCGAGTGTGGAGGCGTGTAATATAATATAATGTAATATAATTGTAAATATTCCATATGTTCTTCATTTCGTGGTTAAAGTTTTCTTTGGTTTCCTTTACAAGTGGTTTCATCAAATATCAGATGAATAGAAAATCTAACTTTCGACCGAATGGCACGTAAAGATGAGTCGGCCACAGCGGCACCTTTAAAATATGATATAAACATATATAAAAAAAAACGTTTTTATATGTTTACATCATAGAATATATATATATATATATATATATATATATATATATATATATATATATATATATATATATATATATATATATATATATATATATATATATATATATATATATATATATATATAGATTCTTTTACGTTTAAATACAACCACATGCTCAAACAAATTAAGCATAAGAAACGATCAAAATTATAAAAGCAGCAATACATACTACTACATACGTATAAAAATATGTTCTTTGTATTAAAATTACCAATATAAATGAACGAAGGGAAAGCAAGAAGTGCAGAAAATGGAAAAGTGCAATAAAAAATGAGCCTAGAAAGCATAACGGCCAATAGTAAAAATAAAACATTGAAATTATACAAGGTCTAAAATTCTTAAACGCTTCAAACATACCAATTCGCTTTTATTTCCATTAGTTTTCTGGCCTCTTTTTCTACATTCCAATTTCAACTGTTCTTTGGACATGCTCAGGAGTTCATCTGTTGTTTTGTTATTTCTATTTTGACATTTTTGTACTATATTTGCTGGACAGTTATTCAGAGTGGGCACAGGTACCGAATTCAATGAATTATGTGAGCGATTTTTCTTTCCAGCCATTATTTTTTTTATAACAATGTTATTTTCTATAAATCACAAAACTGACAATTAAACTTTTTCAATTGCAAAGTTGTTGGACATTTGTTGTTGTCATGTTGTTATAATACGGTGTTCGGAGTTTTTAATTCAGTTTATTTTGATACAATGTGGTTTATTTCTTGAAATAGTCATTATAATAATTATGAACAATTTTTGAAAAAATATATATTTATTCTCTATAAACGTGAGATGACATAAGTAAATTATTAACTATTATATATGCATTAGAAATTCTGTTTGTTATGAAAATAAATTGAAAATAAGAAAAAAGATTTAAATTCAGTATATTATTCAAGTAGTCGGGGGAGGTAGCGTTGCATTTTTGACTGCGATTTTAAGACGATTGATTGCCATATTTTTTCATAGATCTCGAATGACTTATTAGTGAATCAAGCGTCAGCTGACGGGCCCGCGGTGGGTGTAGAGTTGGGAAGCTGCCGAAGAGGTGAAAAAATGAAAATATAAGTGATAGTTAGCCGACTGAAACTTTTTTACAAATAGTTAATATCATACTGAGCTGAAAAAAATCGTCAGCTGCATCGCGGAGTGTGGAATTTGCGTCAGCTGCTCACATGAACAATCTGCTTTTCGAATGGTTTTGGAAAGATTTAAGATATTGTAGCTATCTGATGCAGAATTCACTCACGTCTGAAAACACATAAAATGGAGTTATAGTACGCCAGATAGCATTTAACTTGGTGGTTGTTTAAATAATCAAGAATACAGAAACAACGACAGCTGCGTGTGTAGCGGTGTAAACACGTCAGCTGGAACAGTAAAGTCACAGATTATTTGAGTAATGCATAAAATTTTCAGTGTTTATTATTGTCTTGTTAATTTATTGACATAAATTAACAGAAAAGTCATAGAAATGTCTAGAAATATAGGAATTGGGAGCTTTGCAGAATTCGTTCGTTATCGATGAATCGTCATCCGAACTGTACTGTAAAAAATTATTATCTGCATCTTCCAATTATTGGTTCTCTTCATCATCATTTGTAAATGAACATTTCAACTATCACAATTAGGATACTAGAAATATATAAGCTCACAGAAACTGGCACCGACAAAATATCCATATCACCAATATTTTCGCTGCTATTCGTTATACTGGTGACTAATGGGGACTTGATGTCCCTGATTCCATTCGAAGACGTGATTATCTTCCGTTTCCTCCCATCCCCAGTCAGTGAGAGATAATTGAAAAAAATCTTGGAGGTTGAGCAAAAAAATGCATAAAATATTATCATGCGCATATAATGGCATATATATATATATATATATATATATATATATATATATATATATATATATATATATATATATATATACACTATCGTTCAAAAGTATTTGGGCTATTTTGTAAAGGTTTGATTGAGTGAAATGATGTCATAATTATTTTAATATGTTTATTAATCATTTTAGGCATAACAAGAATATAATTTCAAAATTTTGGACTCATCTATGTGTCCCCTTTTATTTTTAATAACAACCTCACAAAGCTTCGGTGAACTGGCTACTAATTTTTCCAATGTTATCTTCGTTATCTTCTGCCATTCATCTTGCAATTTATTCCACAAGTCTTCCTGAGGTGTGGGACAACTTTTTCGCATCTGTTTATCTAGATGATCCCACAGTAGTTCGATAGGGTTTAAGTCAGGGGACTGAGGGGGCCATATCATGAGTTTCAACACCTGTTGTTGTTCTTTTCGTTTCAAAAAGTCCTTACATAGTGTTGATGTGTCCTTCTGGTAATTATCCTGTTGAAATACGAATCCCAGACCACTTAAATGGGCTCCATAAGGAACTGCACTACCCCCCAATATCTTTTTGAACCCTTGTTTTTTTTAAATTCCTTGTATTCGCACAAGATCTCCAACGTCGGAGCCACCAAAGCAACCCCAAACCATCACAGATCCTCCACCGTGTTCAACTGATGCCTCAGTCCAAGTGTCATTCACCATTCAGTTTGACTTTTGCCTTACGAAAACTATCCGTTTGGTTCCAAAAATTTCAAACTTTGACTCGTCCGACCAAAGGACCTTTTCCGAATCTGCTTTTGTCCAATTCTTGTATTTTCTCGCCAAATTAGGTCTCTTCTTTTTATTGATAGATTCAAGAAGTGGTTTTGAGACCGCCATGCACAATCCGTCACAAAGTCTTCTTTTAACTGTGAATACACTGGTTTTGAGACCGCCATGCAAGTAATTTTGAAAGGGCAAAACAAAAACCCAAACTTACATGAAACTTTAGTGCCTGTTGAAAGTCTTTTGCGATTATATTTTCCTAGAAATCTTGGATCATTGAAACAACTTTAGCTTGCTTGGGTACTCTCTTATTTCTTTAAATTGCCAAATACTCGTAGCTCATAACGGGTAGTATACAATAGCATGATTTATCTTGACGCCACTTGCAAACAAAAAGATTCATATTTAACGACAAAAAATTGCAATAAAACTTGTATGGAAGTTATATACGATTTAGCAATCGCCAAAATCGCATTGTGATTTCCTGGCTGCATTTTATAGGAAAGATAAAATAAGACTTTTCAGTTGTTGCGAAACTCCAAAGCCTATGCGAGCATATAGAACAATTGAACAGGATCTTCATAACGATTGAGGGATTTGACCTGTATGGATTCAAAGCTATAAACGATAACGCAACGGGAGTTGCTGCGTTAATCAAAAATTATCAATCCAATGACAAAAACGATATCCTCAAGCGGAAAAACCGTAACAACAGGTCGATCTTCCCACCATGTAAATCCAAGCTACTCCAGTATTCACTTTGTACATAGCGCACCTTAAGGCATGCTCAACCTTCAAGATCCATCTCAGTTATCTTCCACTGGGGATGGGAGAAAACAGAAGAGAAATGCGTCTTCAAAAGGGATATCAAGTACCCTCCATCAGTCACCAGTATAAATAACGGATAGCAGCGAAAAACTTGGTGGTATGGAATTTTTGTCGGTGAAACTTCTGCGATCTTATATATTTCTAGTAGATAATTTTGATAGTCAAAATGTTCATTTACAGATGATGATGAAGATAAACGCGCTCAATAATTTGATTAAAATAAAGAGAATAGTACTCTTCAGACGACGGTTCATCAATGAACGATTATTATAGCGACATCATCGATAACGAATGAGTTCTGCAAAGCTCTCAATTCCTATATTTCTACTTTTATATATACCTTTTCCATTAATTTATGTCAACTTCAATATACTCTCAATATGGTTTTATATATGTATTTTTTTCAAAATAAAATACGATAAAATAAACACCAAAAAACTCTATGCATTGCTCAAATAATCTGTATTCTTACTGTGCCAGCTGAGGGTGTTTAAACTGATCATCACGTTTATGTATTTTCGATTATTTAAACAAAGCGTAGTTGAATTTCATCTGGCGTACTATAACCCTATTTTACGTGTTTTTACACGAAAGTATATTGTGTATTTTCTGCTCGCAGCATATTAGCAATGCTACAATATTTTAAATATTTACTGCGTCAGCTGACAGTCTGTCTATCACTCAACAACAAGCTGATTATTGTTTTCCTATCACTGATTATTCAAACAATCACGTACTTAAATTTCATATGGCGTGCTATAACTTTATTTCACGTGTACTTTAACAAGTTCATGTGAGCAGCTGACGCATATTCCCCCCTCCAGAATGCAGCTGACGATTTTTTCAGCTCAGTATGATATCAAGTATTCGTGAAAAAAGTTTCAAGCGCCGTACTATGACATCAATTTTTTTTAACCTGTTTCGCAGCCCCCTACATTCTCACCCACCGCTACTTGAGCAGCTCAAAAGCTCACTCCACTAATAAGTGGACGGGCGGTCCACTTATTAGCCATATAAGATCAATGATCTGTGTTAATATCAACGGGTTTACTATGACTTTCATATTTGCTACGCTACTTCCCGAACTAAAGGGAGATCCTTATAATTTCTGAGTAAAATACGTCAAATAATCAAAAAATATCTCATATATATATAATTTGGAGATAAGTTATGCATTTTCTAATTTATTATTGTGCCGAAAATTTATATAAATAATTATTATCAATGCTCGAAGCATTGTAATGATCAAATAAAAAAAGTATCGGTCTTCAACCTAATTTTCTGACTTTCTGATTTTAAATTCAATCAGTAAATTTTAAAAAAGGTACAATTTATAAAAAGTTAGAAGTTTAAATGAAATATATATATATATATATATATATATATATATATATATATATATATATATATATATATATATATATATATATATATATATATATATATATATATATATAATTTCGAAATAAATCTTTCAAATTCATAAAATTCAATTCTGAGACTCTTAAATGAAATATCGAAATAATCCAAATAAAACCCACGGAGCTGCCCACACAAATGTTTTCAACGAGAACGAATCTATCACTTTCGAGAGTGAATATTAAATGCGCTTCGAGAAATCATCGATATTGTTGAACGATAGTATGATACAATTGTTTCATCCTTATTAGGAAGCCTCAGTCATATTTAATCAATCAATCAAGAATCAATGACTCTCAAAACGGCCTATTAGGTACTATATCCGAATGAGGAGAACATTAGTTCGTGCACTAATCACTTGAGTTACCTCTATCGAAAAAAAAACGTATAAACTCTTTCTAGCATTCTAGATTCCTCCTCCTGACAACATTAGTGAGAGTATGTAGAGACTTTGTATACATTTCATTCAAACGACCCAGAGCTTTGTCTGTAATGTGTGAGAATGGTTCCGTGTCTAATCGCTCCAGATCACACCCAGGCGGGCAAAAAGATCACTAATTTCGAGATTCTCGAATCTAGCATACTAGGTCAATATGAAACTCCTAAACGAAATAACACTCTCGGGAACCTTCTACACAAAAAATGCTAGGAACAGGTTAATTGTATCATATTATCATTCAACAAGTTCGATGATTGTTTCGAAGCGCACTTAATATTGACTCTCGAAAGTGATAGAGGTTCGTTCTCGTTGACAACATTTTGTGTAGACAGCTCTCCCTGAGACTTTTATTTGAAATATTTCGATATTTCGTTTAAGAGTCTCAGTATTGACTATATATTATAATATATATATAAATATATATATATATATATATATATATATATATATATATATATATATATATATATATATATATATATATATATATATATATATATATATATATATATATATATATATATATATATATATATATATATATATATATATATATATATGGGTAATTTTACGTTAAGAGGTTATTTGTGCGGCAATCAATTGAAAACGGATATTTATTTCATTCTATATGTTGTAAGTTTCTTCAATAAATCAGAACATCTCAGTGTACTCTATAAAAAACTCATTCAATGCCCGATCGGAGAACTTTTGAAATTCCTTTTTGAAGTCCAAAAAAGTCTCTACCCCTGCCTGTTCCATCAGCGGTTTGAGTGTAACTTGCAAAGAGTACATACGTTCCTTGTATCAGTTGCTGAACTGACGTAGGTTTAGAACAAACTGGAATTAATAATTCTTGGGTACTACTGAGGAAAAATACATTGATATTTATCAATTTTCATTAATTTAAGCAAACTTTTATCCCGGGTTTTTTGTGTATTTCCCCTGGCAAATTTCACTCCTTCAATATAAACATAAATATTAGACAATTATAAAAATGGTGCTCGACAATATCTATCGATATTGAATTTCCAATATCAAACATAAAATTTGTCTGTTGATTAGTTAGAAACACGCAACAGTGCAGTGATTGTGTCTCTCCATTGGTGAGTAATAAAAGTTAAGTGATAAAAAATAAGTATGCCAATCAAAACATTTGAAATTGTAACAAAAACGTCTTTCCCCTGCCGTATTTCCCCTGTCTACCAAGGGTGAGACTTGCCAAGGGGAAATAATATGGATTATAAGATGTAAGTAAAAATCCATTTCGATTAAGCTTACTTATATCTATGTACTTTTTTAATGGATCAATTATATTATGACAATTCAAAAATTACGAGTGTGTTCCCAGTTCCTCTTGTTATTGTTTAATCGTCTGACACTGTTATTGTATAACCGTCTGAAAACAGATTATGGATTCATAGGAAAAGTCAACACGCGAAGACAGATTACAGAAAAAGGCAGAGAGATTAAGATATCAAAGGATTAAAAATGATTAAGAAAAATATGAATTGCAAAAACAAAAAGAAAAATACCTGAAGAAAAAAAGAGAGAAATTATGAAAACTGTAGAACAAATTACTCCCGCAGAGAGCAATGTAGAGCACGAAAAATATAGAATAAGAAATCAGGAGAGCGTACGTAACGACCTGTTCTTCAAAACGTAACTGATGTTCTGAAAACACCACCTATTCAGATGGTGAAGATCAAATACCCCAGAGGAATATAAGTGCTAAACTTATACCTATATAAACCTAACAGACCAAGTCAGTAGAAAAAGATAATTGAATAATAAAAAACAAAAAAAATAATAAATAATCCCAACAATAAATTACTACATTACAAAAAAAAATTTACAAAGATTACAAAAGCCAAAAAACTTACACCAAACAAAAAAGTAGAACAGGACGGATCCAAAGACATATCGTCAATACCTTGACATAGGTCATGAAAGGTGACTAAATATTTAAAATATTCAATTCATATTTATTCTAGTAAGTTGATTAGGCTATAAGAAGAAAACCTGAAATATATTCTTCACAATGAACGGATCATAGTCCACAAACTTTCAGCTTTTAGTTTTTGATGGTTCCCATCAACAGACTACTCTGCAAACATTTGTAACTTATACAAAAGAACAGACAACAGGGTAAGTAAAGACTATGTGCTATTGTTCGATAAAATTTGTCACATTCTCCTCCAGCTATATGGTCAATATATATTTTATTTTCTTGTCATTCATTTAATAGAAATTTGCCCAAACCTCATACACTTGGAACTATCATGAATCCAGATATGGTAAAGAAACTCCTGATGATGTTGGTGCAGTTTGCAAGAGATCTGTAGACCGACTACTGGTTAAGGGAAAGGATGTAACATTGCTGAGCAATTTGTCAGATGCTGTCCAGAAAAAATGTTCAAGTATCAATATAGTTTTCATTGACGACAAAAATATCTTAAAGAAAAACACTTAGCTTACTATTACTAAATAAGTCATAAAATCTTTGGTACTCTGAGTTCAATAGCTGTCATGGAAAAGAGCAGATACAAGAAAATTGAAAATGAAGACTTAAACCTGGTCTTGCAAAAAATATATATAAATTGTAATCATTTGAAAATTGGTGTCATTATATACTTGTCTGATGACAAACTTCATCTCCGAGTCGAAGAAATTTGTTTATTAAAAGTTGTAATACAAAAATGATAGTCTGATTATAAGTTGAGTAAAATATTCAATAGAAAATGGATTTTATTGACTTTATTCATTATTTTATTACGTCAAATTTTTTCCTCTGGGACAATATGTAACCCTGGTTATGAAGAGGTTATTAGACTTTCAAAAAGTAGCAAATTATGGATAAATCTTGCCCTCGAGTGAAAATTTTCATTCATATGACTGAAATCATAATAGCATGTTTTATAAAAAAGTTCCAACTTTTCTCCTTAGCCGCAAAACCTCTTAACGTAGAATGATATATATATATATATATATATATATATATATATATATATATATATATATATATATATATATATATATATATATATATATATATATATATATATATATATATATATATATATATATATATATATATATATATATATAATAATATATATATATATATATATATATATATATATATATAATTAAATCAGTCAATTCACTTTATTCTACATATTACAGATAACCTTTTATTTAATGAAAACGAAGATGAAACACGATACTAGTTTCATACTTGAAAACAAAAACAAAATTTGCTCATTGCAAACTCCAATAATAACAGTACAAATACTCGAGAAATGTGTGTTTCATAGTTATTTGGAATATAATTTTCCACAACAATCAAACAGAAATCTAATTTTGGAAACACATTTCTTACTCTAAATACCTATTAAACATGATAGACTAAAAGTGAAATATTAGACTTATCTCTATATAAAGATACTATTAAATTAAAAAAAGACTAGTAAGGAAGCAAATGCCTAAAGAATACTTGAAGCTCTTTAATGTATACTTAAATACTCAAAGCTCTTTAAAGAATACTTAAAGCAAAAAACATGCTTGAAATATATTCAGATAAATCCACAAATCCAATATAGGTATGAAATTTTATCGAAATAGCACAAAAAAGTAAATAGTTACGTAGAGGAAACAAGTTGAATATTATATTTCGCAAAACACAATAATTATAATGTACAACATTCACTGAAACAAAGTATTGAGAGCTAGATAAAAAAATGAGTTATAAAACTTCTAAAATGTATTTTTCTAGTTACTAGCTTCTAGTGATTGTCATGTAATATAAGTTTATTTAATTACTTATCATGAACTTGAAACAAAGAATTAATATGAAATTCTTTAAAAGAGTAATTTATTTACACTTCTTAAATTGTTAAAATTACCCCGTTTCGGCAAAATCTAAACAAAAAGAACCATTGCTAACCTTATTTTTCACAAAAATTTTTGAATTCAATGCTACTGTAAAATGTGTTAAGAGTTAACAAAATCAAAAATCGGCTACCTTCATTTTTTAAATTTACTAATTTAGAAAATATGTAGAAATCCAAAATGTTGAATTAATAGTATTGGAATACCGTTGTATTTTGATATTTTGACTACGTACTATGACAATAAAAATCCAATAAAAATTCTCCACGTCTAAATTTGTCAAAAGACTTTCATGCAATCAATGATAACACTGATGGATAGGTAGTCATAATTTCATTCATTTTGTGATACCTACTCACTACGCTCGGAGGTTAAGCGTCGAACTGTCTACACGTTTCTCGATTTTCTTCCAAATTGTGGTGATTTGTGCTTTCCATATTCTATCCTTATAAATCCTTCTCTAGGTGAGTTGTATATTGCGATAATCATATTGAGAGTTTAATTTTAAGTTATTACTTTGTGAATTCTTGAATAGTTATTTTTTTTTTTTTGGTAATTTTAAAGGTTATTGATGGGTGAAAGATCGGGGGGCGAATCGCCCCCCATACAATTTAATATCAATGATGGTGATAACAATTCACTATATCATACATCAAACACACTAAAATTAATAAATAAAATGTCTCCTAAATCAAAAATAATATATGAAGATCTTTCAAATGAAAGATCTATTTCTATACCAGATTTAACTCTTCTATCTAGGGAAATTTCAATGGTCTTCAAAGTCGCTAATGAGAATAATGACAAGTTGATAATTGATGAAATAAATTTAATGAAACCTATTCTAAATAATGCAAAAAAACGTATAAATACTAATACACTATATACAGATAAAGATAATGGTCCATTTATTGTTTTAATTGAAGGGAATAATACCCATATTGGGAAAATTCACCCAATGAATTTAGGGAAAATGTTGTATAATAACAAGGTTATTGGGATTAGAGATATTAAACGTAAGGGTGCCAATCGCATTGGCGTAGAATTCAATAACTATAAGGATGCTAATAACTTTTTATTGAACAATTCTCTTAACATCTTAGAGTTTAATGTGTCGATACCGTTGTCTATGACGACCTGTAGGGGAGTCATTAGTGATATAGGCAGCGAGATTGATGATTATGACGTTTTAGGAGCTGATTCGATTGTAGAAATAATAGATGTAAGAAGGTTAAATAGACGAGTGGTAGTAGATGGTTCTCCTAAATATGTCCCTTCTAGATCCTGCGTTATAACTTTCAAAGGTAAAAAGCTTCCCAAGACTATTGCTATATTTTCAAATATTAAAGACGTTCACCTTTATGTGAGACCTGTTATACAATGTTACAATTGTTTAAGGTACGGTCATACAAAAACTAATTGTAAGAGCAATAAGAGTCGCTGTAGAAATTGTGGTGGTGATCACTCTGAAGTGAGTTGTGAATCAGATCCGATCTGTATTTTTTGTAAAGGTAATCATGCGTCTACGGACAGGAATTGTCCTGAATTTTCTCGTCAAAAAGAAATTTCTAAATTGATGGCTGTTGAAAACATCTCGTTTTTCGAAGCCAATAAAATTATAAAAGGTAATACATATAACTCTAACAATTTAACGGAATTCCCCAAATTAAAAATACCTAATAATGAATCTATGAATCAGGTTGTCGAAGTATCGGAAAGGAGGACAGCTCTCCGACCCAAGAATCAATTATCATATAGCTCCGCGGTCTCTCAAAATTTACCTGTAAGTAGAAAGGAAAATAAAAGAAAAAATAGCTTTAATAATGGTTATGATAAGAATGCACATCATAATCAAATGATGTATAATGTGAATACTGGCTTTAAACCTAATGAAATATTGATGTCGAGGGCTTACTCTCCTGTTATCTCATATAATTATAGCGGTACTAAATCTCAAATTCAACCAGATAATGATGCTATTGGTTCAGATTCAAGCTCCCCTCAACCCAAACGGAAAATTAAAAAACAAAAGTACTTTAACAAATTAACACCAATAGAACAATCACATAGAGAGGTAGATAAGAACTTCGAGGTGGACTCATCTACGGATGAGTTGTAATAATCTATTTAAATTCACATATATTTATATAACTTTTATCTCCTTTTATGAACTTAAAAATATTACAATGGAATATTCGATCGATTAATTGTAATAAATACCATATTCTTCAATTAATAAAAGATTTGGATCTCGATATGTTAGTGTTGTCGGAAACTTTCCTCAAACCCCACTTTAATTTTACTCTGAAAGGTTTCTATTCGCTTAGGGATGATAGGGCCGATGGATTTGGCGGCATAGCTTTTTTTATCAAAGAGAACTTACAAGTTGTAAATGGTCTGCATACTTATCCTCTCACTCCAGAAAGGACGCAGATATTAACTATAACTCTAAATAACATACTTTTTATTAATATGTATAATCCTCCGGACAATAGGTTGTCAATTCCACTCCTGGATAGTATTATCCAGAACTCTGAGTCCTTTGTTCTGATGGGGGACTTGAACTCTCAGCATACTCTTTGGGGTCACTACAATAACTATAACGGCAATATAATAAAACAATTCATAGATATAAATGATTACATGATCTTAAATAATGGATCTATTACCAGAATTACTCCTCCTTCCCAGAATAAAAGCTCTCCAGATATAACAATTTGTACTACGAATATAGGTCGTAAGGCCACATGGGAAACCATTTGGGATCCTGGCAACAGCGATCACTTGCCTATATTGATAACCATTAACAATTTTAAAAGTAAACTGGGAACACATAAAGTCCCATTTCCTTTCATTAGGTTCAATACAAAACGGGCGGAATGGAATTTGTTAAATGAGAAGCTGAGTAATGAAATTGATAGGGTCAATAATTTAGAAGATTTCATGGAATTGCTGACTCAATGTTCTGTATCTTGTATTCCAATAAAAAAAATTTATAATAGTAAAAATAAAACGGTCCCTTGGTGGACAAACGAACTTACAAACTTAAAAAAAGCACAAAGACTAGCTATAAACATTTATTTTAGGGAGTCATCAACTACTAATTACATAACTGTTAAAAAAACTACAGCTCAGCTGAGACAAGCTACTAGGAAAGCGAAGCAACAAGCATTCCGGAGTTTATGTGAACAATTATCGGATAAATCGCTCAAAGATGCGTGGAGTTTTGTCAAAAATTTCTCTAGAACCTTAAATAATATAACAGCTCCTCGAACCAATATAAAATGTGCTAAAGAAATTCTTCTCAGCCTCACTCAAACAAGAATGCCAATAAATTTTAATCTATGGAATATGCAAAATAATGAATTATCTCATCCGATAACGATTGATGAACTAGTTTATCATATCCAATCGAAGAAAAAAAATTCAGCCCCAGGTATAGATGGGATAGATTATTTAATATTTAAAAATCTTCATATCGAGACATTATATAAACTTAAGGACCTCTTCAATCAAACCCTCATAGAACCTTCTCTGATAACTAATTTGAATAGCTCTTTAATATTATTATTTTTAAAACCTGGAAAAGACTCTAACTGTACATCGAATTATCGCCCAATATCTTTGGCCCCATGTATTCTGAAAATCTTAGAATCTATTATCAATTCACGGTTAGAGGTTTTGCTGGAAAACAATGAAGAATTATATCATCTACAATATGGATTTCGTAAGGGTAGATCGGTGTACGATTGTTTAGTTTACATTATAAGTAAAATTTATAAAGCATTTGTCAATAACAATTATACGATTATGGTAACTCTGGACCTAAAGTCGGCTTATGATATGGTTCCCCTTGATTTATTGATGGAAGATATGAGTATTTTGAACGTACCTCAGGATTTAATAAGACTAATATTTAATCTACTTTACCACAGAAAAATATCTATTCTGGACCCTGTAACAGGGGAAGTTCATGGTCCACGCATCTGTTCGATGGGTCTCCCACAAGGTTCAATACTTAGCCCATCTCTGTTTAATATCTTCTCTAGGAATTGGAATATGTTCATGACAAATGAGGTGGAAATAATACAGTACGCGGACGACTTATGTCTCTTAATCTCAGGTGACAACCTCCAAGACATGGGCTATCATATAAACGAATCATTGTTGGGTCTTAATAGGGAGTTGCAGAGAAGAAACATGGTTCTTTCCCCTCATAAATCTAAGGTTATTTGCTTTCATAAATCCATAACTTGTCCCACGATGCCTTTAATAGTAGTGAATAATGAAACAATATCAAGGGTTCAGACCATAAAATATTTAGGTATACTACTTGACAGTAAACTACTCTGGCGCCCACACGTTGAATATGTTTGCTCTAAAGCGGAAAAAGGGATTAATCTATTAAGATGTCTATGTAGAACTTGGTGGGGTGCTCACCCTCAAACACTCCTTCTTTTGTACAAATCTTTGATCAGGGCACATCTTGATTATGGTAGTATTTTCGTGGGTCGATGTTCGAAGAAGTTATTTCATAAAATGAATGTGGTACAATATCAAGCTTTGAGAGTTTCACTTGGTTTGATGAAAACCACCCCAACTGACATAATTCTAGCGGAAAGTGGTGAATTACCATTGTCCATTCGAAGAAAATGGCTTGCTAAAAAATTTCTGCTTAAGGTGTTTCACAATAACCATAATTCGATAGAAACTTTGAGGATACTGAATGATCATCAAGGTTTCTGGGGTAACAGAATCAGGCCACCTATTTTAGAAGTCCTTGAAGGAATACTTAACATTACCAATTTATTAGATATTACGGATATACCTCGATGTTTCTCGGTTGATCAGTCAATTCATTATAAACAAATACAATATGTGGATTCGTATCTGAAAAAAGATATGGATAATAATATTCAATTTCGTGAATTCCTTTCGTCAAACTTTTCGGGAAGCACTGCAATTTATACGGATGCTTCCGATCCTCATGATGGTTCTAACTTGGGAATTGGGGTGTTCTGTCCACATATGAATGTTAAGCTTTCGGGTAGCCTTCCATCCTATTTCTCCATCTGTTCTGCTGAAATGGCAGCAATTATGATAGCTCTTAATTTTATAAAAACAAACAAACTTCGTAAATGTGTTATTCTGAGTGACTCCAAGAGTGCACTCGAAACTATATGCAATTGGAGGATGGGAACATCCAATACTGAATTTGGTTTGTGTATTAGAAAAGTATTATATGAATTTGCATCTCATAATGTCAATGTTCAGTTGGTTTGGATCCCTAGTCATTCTAATATAAATGGTAACGATATTGCTGATAACCTCGCAGCAAAAGGCAGATCATGTAACTTGATTAACTCTTTTAAGGCTCATTATAAAGAAATGTATCCAGTTTTCAAACAGGAAGCAATGATAGAGTGGAGGATCGCCTGGGAAACTCTTAGAAATCGAACATACTATAAAATGAATCACACAATACAGATATCGAAAACATGGTTTAAGAGTATAAATTTACCTCGTAAATATATTACCATCTTTAGCCGTATGCGATCGAACCATTGTTTAACACCCTATCACCTTAATAAAATCCGTATTCTGCCTAATAATACTTGTTCATGTGGAGAAATTGGAACATTAAGACATATATTACTCGAGTGTAAAGATAATTCGGTGAATTGTTCTCTTTTGTATGTAGACCTTATTAAGAGCGGTTTGAAAGCACCCATCAACTTCCTAGATATAATATTTCTCGATAAACCCAATATTCATATTATTAAATCTGTGGTACACTTTTTATCATCCTCACATATAAAATTATAACTAATACACTTTGGGCCCTTCGGGCTTCTGATATAATAATTTTTGTAAGTCATCAAAGATTATACTCTCAATTATGGATTGTCAATGTATCCTCTCCTTGTGTGTTTTTTATCCACAGATGTGTAACAACCCTAATATATGTAATAAATCAAGTTCAGACGTGTAAAATCCTCCAACATAAGCAATAAAACAAGTCAGGTATTGGACCCCCAAGACCCCTGGTAACAGGGACCTGCCTGGAGACGACTTGCCCTGGGCATAATAGCCTTAGCAGCTGGCCCATAGAAATCGAATCAACAACAACAACATTTCTATATATATATATATATATATATATATATATATATATATATATATAGTTCAAAGATTCACGGGTAATTCAATACTAGTAAATACTGAGACTCTTAATCGAAATATCGAAATATTTCAAATAAAACTCTCAGGGAGCTGTCTACACAAATGTTGTCAACGAGAACGAACCCATCACTTTCGAGAGTGAATATTAAGAGCGTTTCGAAAAATTCATCGATCTTGTTGAATGATAATAGGATACAATTGTTTCATCATTATTATGAATCATCAGTCCATATTTAATCTATCAATCAAGAATCGATGACTTTCAAAACGAACATAGGTCCCATACCAAATTAAGAGAAGTTCTAGAGAGTGAAATACTCACGTAGGCTCCCTCTATCGGCGAAAGGACGTATAAACACTCCCTTGCGTTCAAGATTCCTACTCATGACAACAAGAGTGCGAGTGGAAGGCTTTGTAGATATTTCATTCGAACACAACAGAAAATTGTCTGAAATGTGTACGAATGATCCCATGCCTAATCGCTCCAGATCACGCCCAAGCGGGCAAAAGTGTAGCTAGTTCAAAGATTCACAGGTAATTCAATACTAGTAAATACTGAGACTCTTAATCGAAATATCGAAATATTTCAAATAAAACTCTCAGGGAGCTGTCTACACAAATGTTGTCAACGAGAACGAACCCATCACTTTCGAGAGTGAATATTAAGAGCGTTTCGAAAAATTCATCGATCTTGTTGAATGATAATAGGATACAATTGTTTCATCATTATTATGAATCATCAGTCCATATTTAATCTATCAATCAAGAATCGATGACTTTCAAAACGAACATAGGTCCCATACCAAATTAAGAGAAGTTCTAGAGAGTGAAATACTCACGTAGGCTCCCTCTATCGGCGAAAGGACGTATAAACACTCCCTTGCGTTCAAGATTCCTACTCATGACAACAAGAGTGCGAGTGGAAGGCTTTGTAGATATTTCATTCGAACACAACAGAAAATTGTCTGAAATGTGTGAATGATTAGAAAATTGTCTGAAATGTGTACGAATGATCCCATGCCTAATCGCTCCAGATCACGCCCAAGCGGGCAAAAAGTTTTCGAAACGCTCTTAATATTCACTCTCGAAAGTGATGGGTTCGTTCTCGTTGACAACATTTGTGTAGACAGCTCCCTGAGAGTTTTATTTGAAATATTTCGATATTTCGATTAAGAGTCTCAGTATTTACTAGTATTGAATTACCTGTGAATCTTTGAACTAGCTACACTTTTGCCCGCTTGGGCGTGATCTGGAGCGATTAGGCATGGGATCATTCGTACACATTTCAGACAATTTTCTGTTGTGTTCGAATGAAATATCTACAAAGCCTTCCACTCGCACTCTTGTTGTCATGAGTAGGAATCTTGAACGCTAGGGAGTGTTTATACGTCCTTTCGCCGATAGAGGAGCCTACGTGAGTATTTCACTCTCTAGAACTTCTCTTAATTTGGTATGGGACCTATGTTCGTTTTGAAAGTCATCGATTCTTGATTGATAGATTAAATATGGACTGATGATTCATAATAATGATGAAACAATTGTATCCTATTATCATTCAACAAGATCGATGAATTTTTCGAAACGCTCTTAATATTCACTCTCGAAAGTGATGGGTTCGTTCTCGTTGACAACATTTGTGTAGACAGCTCCCTGAGAGTTTTATTTGAAATATTTCGATATTTCGATTAAGAGTCTCAGTATTTACTAGTATTGAATTACCTGTGAATCTTTGAACTAGCTACACTTTTGCCCGCTTGGGCGTGATCTGGAGCGATTAGGCATGGGATCATTCGTACACATTTCAGACAATTTTCTGTTGTGTTCGAATGAAATATCTACAAAGCCTTCCACTCGCACTCTTGTTGTCATGAGTAGGAATCTTGAACGCTAGGGAGTGTTTATACGTCCTTTCGCCGATAGAGGGAGCCTACGTGAGTATTTCACTCTCTAGAACTTCTCTTAATTTGGTATGGGACCTATGTTCGTTTTGAAAGTCATCGATTCTTGATTGATAGATTAAATATGGACTGATGATTCATAATAATGATGAAACAATTGTATCCTATTATCATTCAACAAGATCGATGAATTTTTCGAAACGCTCTTAATATTCACTCTCGAAAGTGATGGGTTCGTTCTCGTTGACAACATTTGTGTAGACAGCTCCCTGAGAGTTTTATTTGAAATATTTCGATATTTCGATTAAGAGTCTCAGTATTTACTAGTATTGAATTACCTGTGAATCTTTGAACTAGCTACACTTTTGCCCGCTTGGGCGTGATCTGGAGCGATTAGGCATGGGATCATTCGTACACATTTCAGACAATTTTCTGTTGTGTTCGAATGAAATATCTACAAAGCCTTCCACTCGCACTCTTGTTGTCATGAGTAGGAATCTTGAACGCTAGGGAGTGTTTATACGTCCTTTCGCCGATAGAGGGAGCCTACGTGAGTATTTCACTCTCTAGAACTTCTCTTAATTTGGTATGGGACCTATGTTCGTTTTGAAAGTCATTGATTCTTGATTGATAGATTAAATATGGACTGATGATTCATAATAATGATGAAACAATTGTATCCTATTATCATTCAACAAGATCGATGAATTTTTCGAAACGCTCTTAATATTCACTCTCGAAAGTGATGGGTTCGTTCTCGTTGACAACATTTGTGTAGACAGCTCCCTGAGAGTTTTATTTGAAATATTTCGATATTTCGATTAAGAGTCTCAGTATTTACTATATATATATATATATATATATATATATATATATATATATATATATATATATATATATATATATATATATATATATATATATATATATTAATTAATCTTGAGCTCTGCGTCCACAAAATATACAAACAGAATAGGAGGTTAAAATAATATGGCGCGCTTTAAATACTGTAAGACGGTTTACAGAATAATATAAGGATCACAGAATCTCGATATGGTCTCTACCGTAACATAATACACTAAAATACCATAACGTAACATTATATATATATATATATATATATATATATATATATATATATATATATATATATATATATATGCTTTATTTCAATTACATATAATCAAGTATTATATATATATATATTTATTTCAATTACATAATAATCAAGTCATCACAAAAAATTTGAAAATGTTAGTTCTCCAACGAAATTTCAAAATCAACTATTTCGTAACTAGGATTTTGAAGTAAATAATTCTTCAGTTTTATTTTGATAACTTTTTTGTCTAATTATCTCCAGTTCCTAGCTGATTTATTGTACAATACAACTCCTAATGATCTTCTAGAAGTGACTTGCAACCTTGAGTTCATAATATTCATGTTGCCTCCTGTCCTAATACTATATGGTATGGTTTGGGATCTTGTAGAATACAAATCTGAATGCTTCACCACTTCCATTACCAGTTTTATAATAAGTTCAGCTGTTAATGTGAGGACTCGATTTTTGATGAACAGGGGTTTACAGTGCGTTATAGAGTTCACACCTTCCAAGGCTCTGATGGCTCTCTTCTGTACTAGAAGCACCTCCTGCAGATAACAGGAAGTGCCCCACAATTCTAGACCATATATCAATCTTGAGTGGAATAAGGCATGATAAGCCAGCAAAGCTGCACTGTGACTGATTATTTTTCGAACTCTTCGTATTGCATATATGGCACTATGTAATTTATTTGTCAATAGGGAACAGTGATTTTTCCAGAAACGTCTACTGTCAATATGCATTCCTAGAAACTTTGCACAGCCAGAAGGCATTTTTCTAGATGTCGCAAAGATAACTGTGCGAGATTTCTCCCCATTCAAATAAAGTTTATTGGCACTGAACCATCTAACTGTCTCCTTCTCCATCTACGCTGCTCTCATTTCCAACTTGTTCAGGTCTTTATCTCTTATTGCTAGAATTGTATCGTCGGCATACAAGACTGTATGGCACTGTGCATTTGCAGGTAGGTCGTTCATAAACACAATGAACAAAAGCGGATCAAGTAAAGAGCCCTGTGGTACTCCTTGTTAGATTTTAGTCATAGAGCTTACCTGTCCATTATGAACTACCACCTGCTTTCTACCAGATAAGTAGGACTCAAACAGGTCGCAACACCTATAACTCCATAATATTCTAACTTTTCTAGGCATAGGTTATGATACATACAGTCAAAGGCTTTGGATAGGTCACAAAATTTAACTGATATTAACTGGCGGTCTTCGAAGCCATCTAAAATAAAATCATACAGGGACTTAATCTCCTGGATAGTGTTTCTATGTTTCCTAAATCCAAACTGATCTTCTGATATATACTTATTTTTTTCTAAAAACGATTCTAATTGATCTGCAATTACCATTTCAAGCAACTTTGAGAATATTGGGAGAACTGAAACTGGCCTAAAATCATTAGGTTGCTCTACATTTCCTTTCTTGAATATTGGGCATATCTTTGCAAATTTCATTCTTTCTGGGAAGATTCCTTGTTCGAGACACGAATTTATAATGTTTGTCATTGGTTTCACAATTTCGTTACCTACTCTCTTGACCAAATTTGCACTGATGTCGTAAATATCCAATGTTTTTTTATTTTTCATTCTTTGAATGTAGCATAACGTTTCATATTCCGAGATTGCCCTCAAGTGGAGAGAGTATGACATCTTTATGTTAATTTCCTTTAAATAACTCTATGAATTTTCTGATGTGGTTTGTATTTCTTTTGTTATGTTCTGTCCTATGTTTGCAAAGAAATTATGAAAAACCTGTCTCTGTATTTATGATCTGCCAAGTTGCTCTCTGCTTATTATCAGCATTGATGATTCTGTTCTCGTTTACCATTCTTCTCTCCTTCTGAGAAAATTCAAGATAATGCTTTTTATATTCCTCGAATGCCTTTAACGCATTAACGTTTCTTTTTTGCTCATAAGCTTCCCCCATCAAATCTAAGGTTTCCTTGATATGCCTTTCTTCCTGAGATGGTTTGTTTTCTCGTGTGGTGTTCATGCATTTCATGGGAATATGTTTATCACAGTAAAGGCAGAAGATGCCCAAAAATATGGCAAACTTTTCATTAGCATCATTCACGTTATACACCCCATAACAATCCTCTTCACACAGATCCCTTTGAAGGTCTCTTAGTTTTTCTTGTGTAATGTTCCTTTTCTTTGTAGGAATAATTTTTGGCTTTGTGTATTCTATTTCCAATATCTCGACCAAATGATCAGATATATTTCCACTGAATGTATACGCTGAATGACGAATAACATTGGTAAAAATATTATCTATACATGTTCTGGTACCATTATTATGTTCACGTGCATAGGTAAATATAGTTCTTTGAAGTCCAAAGCTTGTCAGTATGTTTACAACATCGGATGCCTGTGTTTTATCGCTGCTAAAGTCAGTGTTAAAATCGCCTGCTAGAACTATGTCTATATCGGAATTAAATGTCAAATATATGTAATCTAACAATTTACACCAGAATTGTATGAAATCGTCCGGCAGTTTGGTTGTATAATATGCTATAACTACCAGATTTTGATGGTTTATATGAACTGCGCATACCTCATGTGTCATTTCTCTTGACATGTTCTGAACCACCTCAAGTTCTGTGTACTCCAAGTTTTCATTGATGTATATGCATACACCACCATGTTGATAATTTTCTCTTGCGAAGCAAGCGACTTTTCATCTATTGGATAAATGATATAAGTTTGCATTTTGTACATTCAACCAATGTTCACTCAAACAGACAACGTCTATTGACAAGGAGTTTATGAGATTATCCAATGCTTCTGCTTTATTAGAGATCCCTTGTATATTCAAGAGCATAATTTTAAATATCTTCTTTTGTTTATCACGTAGTTGTCACGCATCGGAATATCTCTTTGCTGAGTTATTCCTAAGGAGTAACCGAAGTCTGCCTGCGCTTCAGAAAAGAACGTTTTATGGCAACACCTTCAGGCCAAAAACTTGGATCCATTACCCGTTCCATTGTTTCCAAAGGAACCGTCACTTTAAACGAAGAGTAAATCTCAGGTCTTCGAGAATTTAATTTTTCGCAAGTCACATTCGTTATACTTTGACTTATATAATTCACAAGACTTGCGGCTTCTGTAGTAGAGCTTAGTCTCGAAACATGTAATATTGCCAGTGATTTTTTAGGCGCGGATGTCAAAATATCTGATTTGGTAGTGCCAATTATAGGCTTCAAAGGTTTTCGGGAAATACTCTATAAGTTATTTGAGAGATTTTCCTTATTATCTCGTGTAACTGAGGCATATGTATTAATTTTCTCTCTTTTTCTGGACTTGTGAACAAGTGTCCAATCATCTTGTTTTTTTGAATCATTTGTATTAGCGTTACTATTTGGCTGGATGTCACTCTCAATACGTATTAGATTATTCATAATTTTCTGCTGCATCTTATTAACAGGTGGACGATAATCAGATTATACTCTACCTGTAGAATCCGAAGTTTCATATATTGTAGTATTGTTTACATTGCCAGCTGGTTCCGTCGGAGATTCCACATCACATGTTTTTATTTTCAAATAGTTTTTATCACCTTTAATTTCACTCAGTTCCGATTTCAATTCGCGAATTATATCGCTTTGTACGGTTATTAATTTCTTTAATTCAAGCATTTCAGCTACAAATGACACATTAATTTCATTCACGATCTCTTGTTTCAATGTAATCAAATGCTTCTGAGTAACACATTCACTATCACTGCAAGTCATTTGTTGAACGGTCACATCAGATTCATTCGCGTTATTCTGTTCTTTGCAATCTCCACAAATCCAGTGATTAATCTCATTCTGAGCACGTAATTTCAAAAAATCTTCTGCAGATTGAAAAACACACTTAATGTGAAATTCACTATTACATTTTACACACATTATAGAGTCTTCATATCTATATATATATATATATATATATATATATATATATATATATATATATATATATATATATATATATATATATATATATATATATATATATATATATATATATATATATATATATTGCGTGTCGATCGTCTCGTGCCTGTATTTATATGTGGTGGGTGGGGCGGTTCAGCGTGTTCGTTCGTGTGTGGTGAGCGCTGATTGGGTGTCGCTGCAGTCAGTGTACTGACCAGAGGTTTCCACGCCACCGGTAGTCTGTGACTATCGTCTCGGGTGTTTAGACAATCAGGGCGTTTTTCTATTTCAATAGCTTCTCTGAATATACGGGATTTGAAGGAACGAATGGGGGCAATGGTTTTAGTGTGAGTGAAGTCGATGGTGTGACCGGTTTGTATGTGATGTTGAGCCAGAGCAGAGGTGGGATCAGAGTTTCACCACGCAACAAAAACTCTCTCACCTTATCCGCTCCGTGAAAGACAAAATCCCTAATGAAAACCACGGCGTCTACGAAATTCCCTGTTCAAACTGTCCCCGTTCATACATCGGACAGACAAACCGACGAATTCACATACGTGCGAATGAACACTGTCTGTCTGTCAGAAACTCTGATCCCACCTCTGCTCTGGCTCAACATCACATACAAACCGGTCACACCATCGACTTCACTCACACTAAAACCATTGCCCCCATTCGTTCCTTCAAATCCCGTATATTCAGAGAAGCTATTGAAATAGAAAAACGCCCTGATTGTCTAAACACCCGAGACGATAGTCACAGACTACCGGTGGCGTGGAAACCTCTGGTCAGTACACTGACTGCAGCGACACCCAATCAGCGCTCACCACACACGAACGAACACGCTGAACCGCCCCACCCACCACATATAAATACAGGCACGAGACGATCGACACGCAAGTTGACTCCGAAGAGTAGGCAGGTTGAGACTTCGGAGTTAACTATTAGAAACGATTTGGCTCGTGGAGTAGGCAGATTGAGGCCACGCAACCGAATCATTTCTTATCGTTCCTAGTTTCCCTCATTTGGTTCGTGGAGTAGGCAGATTGAGGCCACGTAACCAGGTAACCTTTTCTCATTTTCCTTCATTCAGTTCGTGGAGTAGGCAGATTGAGGCCACGTAACCGAATAACCCTTTTCCCTACTAATTTATTCCAACTCCTGAAGATGGCTTCACAATGGAAGCCGAAACGTCGAGATTATATAAATCTAGAACGCGGCTCATTCCGAGAACCAAGTTTTATACATACTTCTGACCGCGGAAACCTTTCTGAACATATATATATATATATATATATATATATATATATATATATATATATATATATATATATATATATATATATATATATATACTTTATAAAGAAATACATTACAAGAACATGAAGTTAAAATAGTTCTTGTCCTCATATCATCGCACTTGTAGATATTAAATATGAAAAGTATACTATAACTGTCGATAATTTTTACAAATTATTCGAAAGAATATTATAGCAGAGCTGGCTTTGTGAAACATGTATGATGTTTCCGTTATCCTTTACGTGATAAAACTTTTGATCGAGTTTTGATAGAAAACTTGATAGAATTTTGAAATCGGTGCAAATATTTATTGGAAACGCAAGACATTTATTTTTACTTACTCCTCAGTTGCGTCTCATCCAACAAACGAAAGGCATCGACTTCAATTCACAAAAATCCTCTTATGAATCAGAAGACAGAAATATGTTGCAAAGTCTTATGCTTATATAATGCATAGATTACTATACATACCCAATCTTAGGAATCAATAAAAAAAAACATGAATACATCAACATTGAACGTTTCACACGTCCTTATCAATTCAGATACCATATTTTACAACTCTAGTTTATGAGCAGGTAACAAAAACAGATAATATTAATTTTTACGTTGCAAGACAAAATAATATTTAAATAATTTTTTTTAAATTTCATCTCTTGGGTAAATTCGACAATATTGCATGAAAATTTTCTTTCAAAAATGCAGTTCTAGTGGTGACAGGCACTAGTCTACCTTTTGTTCCGTTATTGTTGTTATGTATATGTGACATAAATACCAATCCGTTCTATAACTTTAACACAATAACTTTATGGAAGGAGCATTCTTTGTCCTGCCTTCGTGTATTCTATTTGTTCAACCACCTTATACTTACATCTCTTGAATTATGAAAAATCCTCTAGAATTTCCTTATTCCATAAATGAGTCTTCGATCTTATGCTCTCTGAATAATTTGTTTGTCGTATTGTGTTAACCTTTTGCATACACCAAGGGCCATTAACCATTAGAAAAATTAAACCAAGAAAGCATCAGTGACTCAGATAACATCTTTTTTTTCTCTCTGGCAGCTTGTAACGACTGCAGTACATTAATTTAATGTTGTCGTATGGTTTTTCCACACATTGGAAGAAACGTTTGCTAAATCTCATCGATTAGTCGAATAATGAATCTAACTCTTTTGCTTCCTTATTTTTTTCTTTAACTTATTGTATTAACTAATTGTGACTTATTGTTCTTAATTTTCATTTCTACTTGGTCCATTACTTTATCAATATATATTCTGAAGCCTAGTTCTACATATCTTCCACAAGTTTTCATAAGTTCTTTCAAACTTTTTTTGTCGTTTTGTTTTGACTTGTCCTTTTCATTTTTGTTCTCCTGACTTCTTCTGTTCTCTCTTTTCATCAACCATTATATAAGTAGGGATGAAACGATATAAGTAAATACAAGTACATACCTACTGAATACTTTTTTTCCGATACCAAATACTTTTAACATCGATACTTTGAACTAAAGTGTTAAGTAAATATCGGTCAAAAGCTCAAAGCTACTCATACGAATATGGCAATGTCACTATTCCATTTATAAATATTGATAAAAAAATTATACCTAGGTAAATAAATTAGTAAGTAGCTAAGTATCGACACCTGACAAACGACATACAGTCAAGTAAAAGTTTTGATCCCTAGAAATCGTCGTAGATTTCTCAAACACAGAAGATAAATTGCGTTCAGGCCGCCACATTTAGTGGCCATTTTCATTCATTCTTTCTGTTTCGCTCGCATGTTCGTTAACTAAGCTCAATCCGGCTCAATAATTTAAAACCGTGTGGTTTTGTATCAATACTTCTAATTTGCATTGAAAAAGCCATATTGGCTTTATTGTTCAATACATGTTATGATTTTCAATTTAAATTTTCCAAAAATTCGATACAAGTATCGATACTTTTAATTCGATACGAGTAAATATCGATACTTGTCGACCAAGTACAAGTATCGAGTAAATGTATCGATACCTCAATGGTATCACGCTACCTCAATGGTATCGATTCATCCTTAGATATATGAATGAAATAATATAACTACATTTTAATTTAAGTACTGCTGTCAGATTGAAGAACTATTTCACATTACTTCATACAATTGTATTGTTACGAATTATGGGTTTCGACGGATAAATTCCAATAACTTTTAACAACAATAAATATCCTTTATTAACAACTGAAAATATAAATACAACAATGTCAATGTCACTTATGTATAACCCTTATTTGCAAAGAACTCTACTATGCCGACACGTGGTTGTTACTCTATCTTCTTCTCTCACGATCTCCGACTGGAATACCTTGCTACTCTTGTTCTTCTCTGACGATCTCAAACTGGAATGACAGAGGCAGTTCGATGTCCTGAACATCGACACTGCATCACTAGATGAGCTCTGTGGTCGTGTCTACGACGGTTCTCAACAGTCTCATCATTTCTCCCAAACATCCATAAAACATTGGGGCAAATCTGTAACACTGCCCCCCTCTTAGCTTTGATCGTCCCGATCAACGACACAATTTTCCACTATGCTCCCTTCGTAGTATTTCGCTAACCTATCTAAATTTACAACTTTCGGCTTCGATCTTGGAGTGCGTTGGACCCTGTAAACGACGTCATTTATTCGTTTCATAACCTTATAGGCTCCTTCCTAGGCCTATGTTAATTTCGGATGTTCAGTATCTCCATAACTTTCTTGAAGACATCGCTTTCAAAATTTCGTCCTTGGTCTGAATGTAATTCCAATGGAACTCCGTATCGTGATATGAACTGATCTACCAATGTACGTGCAATAGTCTGAGTTTCTTGATTCGGCAGGGCATAGGCTTCTGGCCACTTGCTGAAATAATCCATAGCAACCAGTATGTACTTGTTGCCATCGTTGGTGGAAGGAAAAGGACCGGCAACATCGACAGCAATCCTCTCAAACGGTAATCCGACATTGTACTTCTCCATTTTCCCATGGGTTTTCTTTGGTGGTCCCTTTGTAGCTGCACATGTGGTACATTTCCTGCACCAGGCTTCTACGTCATCACGGCAATACACCCAGTAAAACTTTTCTCTGATTCTTGCAATGGTCTTATTGACACCAAAATGTGCACCGGACGTTCCACCATGCATCTCCTTGAGAAGTTCTTCTACCTTGTCCCTGGGTACAACTAAGAGAGTTTTGACTTCCCTTCCATCTGTACTTTCCCATTTCCGCTTGAGTAGCCCATTTTCTATAACTAACGAGTCCCATTGTGCCCAAAGCGCCTTCGTAATGGATCCCATTGTTGAAATGTCTTTCCAGGTAGGCCTTCGGTTATCCCTTTTCCATTCTCTGAGAAGTTTTACATCTGGGTCTGCTTCTTGTGCCTCAATCAGTTCTTCTGTAGACCATCCTTGTCTCAATTCGATTGTAGTCCTTCTTAGATTGACAATGCCTTCTTTCTTCTCTACTCTTTTACAGTGGTCACATGCTTCCTTACATGGTCGTCTGGATAAAGCGTCAGCATTGTTATGGATCTTGCCCCGCCGATGTTCTACTTCAACGTCATACTGCTGTAGTCTCTCAATCCATCTTGCGATTTGACCTTCCGGTATTTTCATTTGCAGTAACCATTTCAATGCTGCATGATCTGTACGAATAAGAAATTTCCTGCCATATAAGTATTTATGAAAATGCTCCACAGATTTTATTAGAGCTAATAATTCCTTTCGAGTTACGCAGTAATTCCTTTCAGATTTGTTGAAAGTTTTGCTAAAGTATTCAATGACCCTCTCTTCACCATCTTGTACTTGCGATAATACAGATCCGATGCCCCTATTGCTTGCATCGGTATCTAAAATAAAGAGTCCAGAGGTGTGTGGGTAGGACAAAATAGGGCTAGAGCACAGTGCAGCTTTAAGTTGGCCAAATGCTGCTTCACATTCTCTTGTCCAGCTGAAGTTGATTTTGTTTTCTGTGAGGGCATGTAATGGTTTGGCTATATCAGCAAACTTATCGACAAATCTTCTATAATAAGTGCATAATCCCAGAAAACTTCTAACGTCATGTTTATCTTTAGGTCTTGGCCAATCCCTCACTGCCTTGATCTTATCCTCTGAGGTGTGTATACCAGCAGATGAAATAGTATGCCCTAAAAATTTAACCTCGTTTTGAAATAGGCAACACTTTTTATAGTTCAGCTTCAAATGAGCATTCCGGAACCTACAGAATATTTCTTTTAGATTTTTCAAATGGTCTTCAAAGGATGATCCCATCACCATTACGTCATCTAGGTAGACTAAACAGGTTTTCCAAGTCAATCCTTTTAGGATCATTTCCATTAGTCTTTCAAATGTCGCTGGTGCATTGCATAATCCAAAAGGCATAACATTGAATTGATACAATCCACTTCCAGTTGAAAAGGCTGTTTTTTCTCTGTCATCAGGATGGATCTTCACTTGCCAATAGCCACTTTTTAGATCTAGTGTAGAGAACCATTTCGATCCTGCCAACGTTGTTAATGTGTCATCAATTCTGGGTAATGGATAGCTATCTTTCTTCGTGACATCATTGAGCTTTCGATAATCCACACAAAATCTTGTTGTACCATCTTTCTTTTTGACTAGAACAACAGGTGCTGACCATGGGCTTGATGATTCTTCTATAACTCCTTTCTCTTTCATGGATTCAATCAATTCAGCAACTTCCCCTCGTTTGGCTAGTGGAAGTCTTCGTGGGACTTGACGAATAGGGTGAGCATTCCCTGTATCAATTCGGTGTGAAACTAAGTCAGTTCCCTCTAGTTCATGGTCGTCAAAAAGATCATTTTCTTCGAGTACAAATTCTTGAGCCAATTTTTGTTCTGGTGATAAATGTTTCCATGATAACTCAAATTTGCTCAAGTCAACATATTTATTCTTTGGTTTCTCTAAACTAGATGGTTCTTCACATCGGACTATCCATGACACAGGCTCTAAGGTAGCTATTGGTTTACCTTTTTGAATATCTAATTGTTTGTTACTGATATTGGCTATTCTCATCGGTATTTCTCGTTTTACTGTGGATAAAGTCCTAGCCGTTAAAAATTCATTGTCACGTTTTGGTTCAATGAGTCCAACACACCACTCAGGATTGCTTTCAGGTTGGACATAAATAATTTGTTCAGAGCATGCAGGTATTTTATAAGCTTGTATCGTTTTAAGACCTACTTGACCTTGGTTGGAGCAATATTTTGGTATAAACTCTTCATTACCAATCTTCAAAATTCCAGAAACATTATCATACATTAGCCCATATTTCTTCACAAGATCCATTCCTAAAATAAAATCATCAGTTATGTCAGCCACAAGAACCTTATGTGAAATCTGTAACCTCTCTCCAATTTCTAATAAAACCTCTGCTTGCCCATGAATATTACTTTTCTCTCCTGTTGCTGTTCTAAGAGTTATTTGGTTTTTCAAAGGTTCGATTTTATACTTTGGTATTATATCAGGTCTAACAATTGATATTTCAGCTCCTGTATCAACAATAATATTTACATTACGTCCTAAAATTGAACCACTTACTGATAAGCTTCCACCTGCTATGCTTCTAACCCTAACGATCCTGGGGGCTATTGTATCCGCAGCCAGGGTTTGCCCCCTTACTCTGACTGTTGGTAGTTTTCCGAACTTCTTCTTGGTGCGGGGGAAGGTGACCTTCCTCTTAATCTGTTATTATCCTCATTTCTATTTTTTTTGGAACGGCATTCTCTTTTAGAGTGTCCATACTTTCCACAAGCATAGCATTCACCTCTGAAGGACACTGTACTAACTCTGGCTGATGAAACTATACCCTTTAATTGGTTTATGAGTTCCGAGATTGTTGTGTCCTTTTCTATCTCTGCTTGTCTTACTTTATGACCAGCTCTGCTTCGGGTGGAAGTAGCTTTTGCGGCTTCAAATTCCAGGGCCCTCACTAGTGCTTCATTCCCTGTTTTTGGTCGAATAATCTTAAGATGTTGCGTTAATTCTGTATCCCTTAGTCCACTAATAAATGATTTGATGCTGAATAGTTCCAGCATGTCTTCAGTTACCCTTGGATAGGCTAAGCGAGTCAATCTCTCAATATCAGCATGAAACTCCTGTAATGTTTCGTTATGTTGTTGGCACTTACCTTCCAATTGGGCCTGGTAAAGCATTTCCTTGTGATTATCCCCATACCTGGAATCCAGTGCCTTCATTAACAAAACATAGTCTCCTTGATCTCTCTCTGATACATTTTGTAGTATATCAGCTGCTTTACCTCTTAGAGATAGAATTAATTCTACAGCTTTTCTTTTGTTGTCCCAACCATTTATTTGTGTTGCTGCTTCGAACTGTTTTTTAAATACTAGCCAGGAAGTTTCTCCATCAAAGGTAGGTGGTTTTGAAGCAGTTCTATTTTGTATCTGATTTGATGTACTTCCCTGTTCATATTTTGTCGTATTTAATAAACGTTCCTCCATATCTTTCAGAACCTGTGACTTCAATTTGTCTAATTGTTCTTCCAGGTCCTCTTTAACGTTGGTTATCTGAGTATTCATTTCGGTAGAAATTTGGAGCCTTAAGTTTTTCAAATCCTCTTGCCTACGTTTTTCTAGATTTGCTACAACATTTTCTAATGAGATTTTGTCTTCTAACCTTTCTTGTTGGCGTTTTTGTTCGTTCTCCAGCTCACGTTTGTCCTTCTCCAGTTTTTCCTTTTCTCGTCTTTGTTCGTTCTCCAGCTCACGTTTGTCCTTCTCCAGTTTTTCCTTTTCTCGTCTTTATTCGTTTTCCAGTTTTTCCTGTTGACGTTGTTCTTCTAGCTCGACAAATTTTTGCATGAGTTTTTCCATCATTGACTCCATTTTTATTGTATTCCTAGTTATTGGCATCCCACTTCTGACACCAGTGTTACGAATTATGGGTTTCGACGGATAAATTCCAATAACTTTTAACAACAATAAATATCCTTTATTAACAACTGAAAATATAAATACAACAATGTCAATGTCACTTATGTATAAGCCTTATTTGCAAAGAACTCTACTATGCCGACACGTGGTTGTTACTCTATCTTCTCTCTCACGATCTCCGACTGAAATACCTTGCTACTCTTGTTCTTCTCTGACGATCTCAAACTGGAATGACAGAGGCAGTTCGATGTCCTGAACATCGACACTGCATCACTAGATGAGCTCTGTGGTCGTGTCTACGACGGTTCTCAACAGTCTCATCATTTCTCCCAAACATCCATAAAACATTGGGGCAAATCTGTAACAGTATATCTAACTCTATTGGTACCTGAACTGTCATCGAGTAGTGGCTGCTAATACAGGTTTGTAGGAAGTGTCATTCTAGAAGCTTTCATCTCGAGAAGTTTTTCTAAGGTTGACCAAATACTCCGATTGCACAAAGTTGGCATCCGATTCCAAACGACCGAATCACCGTAGGAATCAAACGCACTATCACCGAAACGTTATAGATCGAAAACGTTATAGCTCAACTCAACAAAATATTATTTACAAAGTATATACAGAAGCGTGTAACTTACTATATCCTAATTGAAATAGGTGTAAAAAGTTCAAGTTTTGTGGTAATTAAATATTTACATTTAAATACCACAAAAATATCAATAAATTGGCTTTATTGATGTTTTAATTATTGTATTTAATATTTGTTAAATACAATATTCGTTGAAGGACATTCAGATGATTAGAAATAGTTTCTCACCATCAGATGTGTCTGTATTTTCTATAGCAATAAATATGATTAAACACAATTTAGCGGTGCTCACGAAATAACTAATGAAGCCGATAGATTATGCTAAGCGCAATCAGGTATTTGTAAATATAAAACTTTAAACAATAGCCAGAAAAATAAAGCTCTACCCACAATTAACGACGATAATAAAAACACGTTTATTACCGGCACTAACAACAGATCCAAAAATCAAAAATTAATTGCTTCTCAAGAATGTTTTACTATTATTAACGCCCCTTTCAAAACTAAAGTGTATTTGAAATATGCTTCATATGATTCTGGTCCAGATATGGTAATTTTATAGTCGAAATCTGAATGTTATATAGGTATTATTATTATTCATCCTTTGGATTTAGGGAAAAGGTTGTCTTCTTTCGGACGTAAAAATATTACTAAAAGGGGTAAATCACGAATAGCTATTGAGTTTTAATCACCAGTTTCAGCTAATCAATTTTTTACAAATAATCCTTTTATTAATGAAAAAGGCAAAGGTGTATGCATACCAATAAGACAACTACCTAGTAAGGGAGTTATTAATAACGTAGGTCGTTCTATAACTCGGCAAGATATTATTAACCCTGCTGACTAACAAGTAAAAATTATTGATGCAAAAAAATTTAACAAAAGAATATTAAATGGGTAAGGGTTTACATATGAATCATCAAAATCTTGGTTACTTGATTTTTCTACCTTAGTTTTCAAAGGCAAAAAATTTTCAGTAATGATAAGTATTTGGGTATGTATCAGAAAGGTTCCTTTATATATTGGCCCCGTGATACAGATTTATCTCTATTTTCGCTTTGGGCATACTATTATGTAAGTCAAACTATAATGACAATAAAAGATGTCGTAATTGTGCAGAAAACCACGAAGAGAAGAATTGCGAAACTAAATTAACTCCAAAATGTGTGTTCTGCTCAGTTACGCATATATCACACTGCCCAGAATATCGCAGCCAAAAACAAATTAACAATATTTTTCGCGAAGCAGTCAAACTTGTACAAAACACATACTCTTCAGGATTATCTCATACTTCTCAAGTGTTTGAGGGTCCATCTCGTACCTCTTAATGTATCCCCATATATCTTTCCAGAGGGGTACATCGTCTCCGGAGAATGCCTAAATCGTATCTGTGCACAACAAAAAAATTCTGCAAAAAATACCTATCCGATATCTATGACATTTATGACACCTATACCTTCCTTTGTCTCGGTGGCAAGAAAAAGGTTTATTATCAACGTATTATGATAAAACTAGTCAAAATAATCTCCTCATGCCTTCTACAAACTCAATTAATCCTGCCTCTATTCTGAAGAACAAAAAAAATTAAAACTACTGCAATTCAACGTCATCAATTTCTTCTCCTCTTCAAAAGAAGTAGCATTTAACTTCAATGCCAACAAAGTGGTAATAATACAGAAATGGTTCAGTCTTTTTGAATTTATTTTCTATCAATTTTGCCTTATTCGTCCCTCAACCCCCTATCATCAGTAAATTAGGCGATCCCCCTATGTATTATATATATATATATATATATATATATATATATATATATATATATATATATATATATATATATATATATATATATTATCTATTAATTAATTAATTTTAATCTATTCTGATTCCACAATTCGTCTATCTGAACATTTGATTTATATCAGTCTCATTCTCTTTCAGCATACTTTATAAAATAAAAAAATGGGTTACCTTAGCTTGCCTATAAATAAAATCTAATCCGTTGACAAACAAAATACTCAAGTCGGTATTACCAATATAACAACAATTCCACTCGACATAGAACTTAATTCAAGACCTGGTGAATTCCCACCCCACGCACTTCAGGATAAAAATACGCAGTCTACAATGTAATAGCTCAGTTTATCATCAACATCTGATGAAGCCACTGTGTTGGCGAAACGATATTGTCATGTTTTGAATTAATTATAGTTAAAATCGAAAAACTACTTAGTTTTATTTAAATTATAACTTTTTCCATCTCATAATTGTGTAAAAACAAAAATCCGCGTTTTAGTTGTTGTGCTATTATGTGATGTATAGTGTGTAGAAAGTGCTACTGTGCTACTTTTTTTTCAGCAACAGACTAAGGAATACCTTTGAAAATTGTATGTAAATAGCTACGAATTACTGATGTTTTGACTGAGTAGTTCAGACATTAACAAAAGCATTATTTGCTAGAATCATTCCTTTTCTGTGATTAGTAGTGTTACTTACCCTTTGTTAGATTTAGTAGTAACTTAGAACTAATCTCTTATAGGTCTTGTTCTTGATATTAGCACAAACATTAACATGCCAAGTCATTGCTGTGCAAGTGCCTGGATGCAAGTCGAACTACAAAACTTACCTCGAGTCCGGCGAACTACCAGTTTCTGTAATTCGTTTTCCATAGGATGAAAATTTAATGAATCAATGGCTAAAAAATATTCCTAGGGCATCATGGACCCCCACAAAATAATCCGTAGTTTGTGTAAAGCATTTTCCAGAGGGTGCTGAGAAGGTATTTATCGTTTGCTATGGACCAACGAAGGCAATATCTGCTCAAATTGAACTCAATTTAATTGCAGTGTCAAGCATTTTTCGAAATTTACCCCAGCTTATCAAAAACAGTCCATGCTTAAAGAAAAGATCTAGCTGAATGAACCGTAGCACTGAAGGAACATTGTGAGAAATTGAATGAAGACCTTGAAAACCCAGATTCAATTTGAAATTTTGCTGATTTAACATCCAATTATAAAAAAAGAAATTTTGCTGATTTAACATCCAATTATAAAAAACGACTTCTTCAGATGCTTACAGAATTAAATGAAATTCTGTAAGCATTTTAATATGTAAATCGTGAAATATAAAAACATTTTAAATAAAAAAAAAAAAAAAAAAAAAAAAAAAAAAATAAATAAAGAAAAAATATAAAAATTTTTGAAAATAACGGCATTTTTTTACACTCTACAGTTTCCATAAAACGTAACTGAATGTTCACAAATAAACAGTATACAAATACTTAATCAGATTTTAGTAGATTCAAATAGACATTTAAATGTTTTTATCAATAAAAATAAAATGTCTCCTAATGATTTAAAATGGATTTTACAACTGAAATTATCGAGATGGTCTGTACTGGAAAATTTTCTTGCTCGTTACAAATATGATATCGGAATTATTCAACAATCCAAAATACTGGACACATCTCAATAAAGGTTTAAAAGTATTGGCAGATACATTAAACTTTCTCTCACCTGAGAATGATGAAATTTATATCATATTGTCAATTCTAATTGATAAGGTAAACTCATTAGTGTACATAATATAAAAACAACTTTTGAATCGCTATAACTCGGACATAGTTCTTCCGCGGCCACCTACAATACATGCCATGAAATAAACATCTGTTAAAAGAAGATAGTGGTCCAATAATCCCGCCTTTAGTTGAGCTGGTATACTAATGCAAATAGGACGCTTCCCTAAACTT
This sequence comes from Henosepilachna vigintioctopunctata, assembly GCA_030704895.1. Lineage (NCBI taxonomy): Eukaryota > Metazoa > Arthropoda > Insecta > Coleoptera > Coccinellidae > Henosepilachna > Henosepilachna vigintioctopunctata. The sequence goes on along the minus strand of JARQZJ010000036.1, from coordinate 2,940,218 downwards.
TCGCAGATTGAAGTTAAATAATTTGAGCTTTTGGTATAAATTCTATATTTTTCAATTGTGTACAGTGTAATACAAGTGTTGATGTTGATAATTTGTTGAAATCTCAACATCAAACTATAAAAAACAAAGTATTTAGTTTGTTTGCAAATTTCAATGAAACGAAATCAGTTTTGTGTTGTTTAAGACTTTCGTAGTTTGAAGTTGAATATTTTATGATTTCAGTTTTAATCCTCTATTCATATTTCCATAGTGTTATTTAGGAGCTAGTGTTGATAGTTTGTGGATAACATAACATCAAATTATAAAAACGAAGTGTTTTGTATGTACCGATTTAATCGAATCGAATTTGTGTTGTGTTTTGAGTACGGTTTACTTACAAATAATTTTTTTGTGAAATATAGTGTTGAGGATAGGTATTCCGCAGATGATTCAGTAAGTTTCAAGCTTGGAATAAGTGAGTTTCTAGTAAGAATATTTTCTTGAAATAACCAAAACTTGTTGCATTCCTGGTTGTAAATCAAATTATAACAGCACCCTGCGAGCAACTAGTATCGACTTTCAGTTTCCTAAAAATGAATTTTTAAAGAGTAAGTGGATGAAATCTATACCACGAGATAATTGGGATCCATCAAAATATTCAGTTGTTTGTGCCTTGCATTTTCCAGAAACTAATATCATCAGGGAAAATAAATTGGTTTCAGCTAGTGGGATTGTAAGCATATCTACAAAAACAACTTTAGTCTCTCACGCGGTTCCTTCAATTTTTCCAAATATACCGCATTATTTGTCAAAAATTATGCCGTTTATTCAATGGTTATCGGTTAAAAATAGGTTAGAAAATATACTTATTAGAAACTCACCTATTCCAAGCTTGAAACTTACTGAATCATCTACGGAATACCTATCCTCTACGCTATATTTCACAAAAAAGTAATTTGTAAGTAATCCGTACTCAAAACACAACACAAATTCGATTTCGATTAAAATTCGACAAAACACTTCGTTTTTATAATGTGATGTTATGTTATCCACAAACTATTACCACTAGCACCCATATTACACTATACAAAATTGATGAATAGGGGATTAGAACTGAAATCGTAAAATATTCAACTTCAAACTACGAAAGTCTTAAACAACACAAAATTGATTTCGTTTCACTGAAATCGGTAAACAAACTAAACACTGTTTTCTATAGTTTGATGTTGAGATTTCAACAAATTATCAACGTCAACACATGTATTACACTGTACACAATTGAAAAATATAGAATTTATAGCAAAAGCTGAAATTATTTAACTTCAAACTGCGAAAGTTTTGAAAAGCGTCCTATTTGCATTAGTAAACAGCTGATCTAATGGCGGGATTGTATAGACCACAATAATAATAAAGAATAACAAATAGAATAACAAATTTTAAAACAATAGGGTACTGGGTGATTGACCTGTACCATAGTATTACCAAAAAATTAATAAAAGAATGAATATTCGAATTCATAACTAATATTGAAAAAAAACATAGTAACATAAAGTTGAAAAAGCTGAAAAGGAACATTTGCACTATACCAAATGGGTATTGGTACTTCCAAGATCTGCGTTACAGCAAGACCAATGGTAGATGACGCTAGCCCACAGAACATACATACTGTTACACACAGAACATACCCTTAATTTGGTATGTGCTGTGCTGTTACAGATTTGCCCTCAAGCCGCCTCTATGGTTTATGGATGTTTGGAGAAATGATGAGACTGTTGAGAACCGTCGCGTCGTAGGCACGACTAGAGATTGGCTCAAGAACAAGAAGTAGCAACCACGTGTCGAATAGTTAGTTCTTTGCAAATATAAGGATAAATATAAATCAAAATACTAGTGTCGTTGAATATTTCCACTCATAGAATAATATATCACAACAGTCATCTACAGTACAGTGAAATAGACAGAAGTGTGACATAAGCGATATTGACATTTGTTGTGTTTATTTTCAGTTTGTAAATAAAGGATTTTTTTTTATTGTTAAAAGTTAGTTATTGGAATTTATCCGTCGTAACCCATAATTCGTAACACTGGTGTCGTAGTAGAGTTCCAAGCATTGTTGTGATGGATTTAAATTCAATGAATGTAATTGCGAAGGTGTTTAATCAATTTAGAGGTCTCTTGGATGGTTAAGTGGCATATACAGGATACGATCGTGGTGCATTGCATGGTGGCACTCTGGAAGAGAAGAAAGTGACACGAAGAAGAGAGCCCAAGTGAACAAGGGCAAGGTTGTACAACACCTGTGAGTGTAGATACTCCTTTGCAAAGTTCTGTCTCACGGTGCACCTCTCTTAATGTGATCAGGGACCCTTACAATAGCCTTTCATCTACACATCAACGTGATATGGCTCTAGTGTCAAGTGGTGGAGCTGCCACTCAGGTAAACGCAACACCTACTCGACTAGTGGCAAGAGATTGTCGAAGCCTTCCTCCAGCCAATCGACTAGTCGCTTCTAGTCATTCGACTTCAACTGACACAGTGTACACTTTCCTGATCAAGTTGCCCCCAACAGACCGTACGGAGGGTGAAACGGATGGTCCTTCGATAAAAATAATTCCTGAGGACAGACCAACAATTGGATCGAGACATGATGGTTATTCCTTGAACGCCGCTCATTCCAATCATGTGACTCGGAGGACTTCGGCGATGCCGGATATTCGTATACCTTTGAATGCCAAGATAATTCCAAAGCGTTGGCTGGCGGTAAAAACCTCTTGTGCAACGCTACTAAAACACCGGCGAAGAAGAAGAAGAAGAAAACTCAAGAGAAGAAGGCAGATAAAAAGGCAGCGAAGACGTTGTCGGCCATATTGTTTTCGTTTATAATTACGTGGTTGCCGTACAACATTTTGGTGCTATTGAAACCGGTGACCAGTGCCAGTTATCCTCCTCAATTGTGGGATTTTTTCTATTATTTGTGCTACATAAGCTCTACAATAAATCCTGTGTGATATGCCCTGTGCAACGCCAGCTTCAGAAGAACATATTTGAGGATTCTGCAGTGCAAATGGCCGCAAAAAAATTCTACAGAGCCGCGATAAACCGATGGAATTATAATTAGGGTTGTGTGAACTCAACGACTAAAACGTCGGTTAGTGGGAGTTCATTCATGTGATAATCGGCATGTTGAAATGAAAACGACAGGTTATTGCTTGCTTATTGGGAAACAACGAAAACTAAATTGTTGAGGGTACCTTCAATTACAATAGTTATGAATATATCGAAACAACTTCATCATAAATTTTATTGGGAGTTTTTAAGGAAGAACATCAACTACTCTGTGACCTTCTGCAACACAGCGTAAAATAGAGTAGATAATTGAAATTCTTTGTAACAGGACATAAAGTAGATGTGGAGCAAAAAACGAACATTTCTGTTGGTGTCAGAAGTAGGATGCCAATAACTAGAAATACAACAAAAATGGAGTCAATGTTCGAAAAAATTATGCAAAAATTGGCCGAGCAAGAAGAACGACGAAAACAGGAAAAATTGGACGAACAAAAACGAGGAAAACAGGAAAAACTGGACGAACAAAAACGACGAGAATAGGAAAAACTGGAGAAGGAAAAACGACGAGAACAGGAAAAACTGGAAAAAAAACAACGACGACTAGAGAAAGAACAAAGGCGTCAACAGCAAAGACAGGAAGATAAACAGCACTTATTAAATATGGTTGCAAATTGGGGACAACAAGACAAGGGGAAATTACAAGTTGAATTAAAATTGGAAATGAGTCCAGAAAAAGGGGATTATGATGAAGCGGATATACTCGTAGCAGAAGTAATGTCTAGTAAAGGTAAAAAATTTATTAATCCTAAGCATTTGAATGAATACAAGGTTTCCTCTGCCTATTGTCTTAAAACACAAAGTGATCCAGTAAGTAATGAGGAAGTAGTGGAGGTCGAAACATTGAGGTATTATAATAGTAAAAAAGAGTTGCTGGACCAAACTGTACTTAAAGGTAGGAGAAAAGAAAGGAATGAACCCCTTCAAGAATACGAAACTGAAATCAAAATGTTCAATCGATTGGCCTATGCATTAGCTCCGGAAGGAATGAGGGAACAACCGAGTATAAGATCTGTTAAAAGGTTAAGGGACAGTCAACTCAGGGGACATCGACAAGTGAGAAGACCATCAACAGGATATGATGCTTTGGTAAGAGCCCTGGAATCTGAAGCAGCCAAAATAATAAGTGCAGATGTATTCGATCTGGAAGTTAAAAAGCCTTTTCTCACAATAAGCAGTGAAATAGACAGAAATGTGACATAAGCGATATTGACATTTGATGTGTTTATTTTCAGTTTTTAAATAAAGAATTTTTATTGATTGTTAAAAGTTAGTTTTTGGAATTTATCCGTCGAAACCCATAATTCGTAACACTGGTGTCAGAAGTGGGATTCGAACCCACGCCCACAGAAGTGGACTGCGACCTGAACCCAGTATAATCTCAATAGTCTTGCGAGTTACCAAGGAGAAAGATTATCACCAGAAGTCGGGTTAGATTCTGCTGATCGAAATGATCAACGCCAAGAAAGGAGCATAGTAGAAAAGTGTGACGTTGATCGGGACGATCAAAACTAAGAGGGGGGCAGTGTTACAGATTTACCCTCAAGCCGCCTCTATGGTTTATGGATGTTTGGAGAAATGATGAGACTGTTGAGAACCGTCGTAGGCACGACTAGAGCACAGCCTAACTCTACTTACAAGCCATGAACTAGGAAATCTGGCAACATCCAAGCAAGACCCATAATAGAGACGCTGTAATGGCGTTGCAATGGTTTCTGTTCCTTGCTGCTGAATAAATCTCTATTTAACGAGAGAAATAACATTCAAATCCAAAAATAAGTTGTGAAAAGTGCTATTGTTTGAAGTTGTGGAGAACAAGCAAAAGAAATTTCGTATATAAACAGGAATATCTGTTGTGTTTTAAATTGTGTTTTTTTTGGTTATACCAGGAGAGGTAGAAATAACACCTAACTTTTTCATCTCATAATTGTGTAAAAACAAAAATCCGCGTTTTAGTTGTTGTGCTATTATGTGATGTATAGTGTGTAGAAAGTGCTACTGTGTTTTTTCAGCAATACACTAAGGAATACGTTTTAAAATTGTATGTAAATAGCTACCTATCACTGATGTTTTGACTGAGTAGTTCAGACATTAACACAAGCATTATTTGCTAGAATTGTTTCTTTTTTGTGATTAGTAGAGTTACTTGCCATTTGTTAGATTTAGTAGTAACTTAGAACTAATCTCTTATAGGTCTTGTTCTTGATAATAGCACAAAAATGCCAAGTCATTGATGTGTGCCTGGATGCAAGTCGAACTACAAAACTTACCTCCAGTCTTCTGTATTTCGTTTTCCATAGGATGAAAATCTGATGAACCAATGGTAAAAAATATTCCTAGGGCATCATGGACCCCACAAAATATTCTGCAGTTTGTGCCCAACATTTTCCACTTGGTACGTACTTATTAGAGAAGGTATTCATCGTTTGCCAGATGGATCAACGAAGGCAATATCTGCTCAAGTTAAACTCAATTTAAATGCAGTGCCAAGCATTTTTCCAAATTTTACCATACTTATCAAAAACAATCCACGCTCAAAGAAAAGATCCAGCTGCAAGAATTCTTGCAGCTATAGTTAACTATAGCATTGAAGGGACATTGTGAGAAATTGAATGAAGCCTTTGAAAACTCAGATTCAATTTGTAATTTTGCTGATTTAACATCCAATTATAAAAGATTTTAATATGTAAATCGTGGAATATAACATTTTTTGAAAATAACAGCATTTTTTTACACTCTAGATTTTCCATCAAACGTAACTGAATGTTCACAAATAAACAGTATACAAATAATTAATCAGATTTTAGTAGATTCAGATATGCATGTAAATGATTTTATCAATAAAAATAAACTGTCTTCTAATAATTTAAAATGGGTTTTACAACTGAAATTAACTAGATGGCCTCAACTGGAAAATTTGCTTGCTTGTTAAAAATATGATATCAGAATCATTCAATCATCCAAATTACTGTACACATCTCAATAAAGGTTTAAAGGAATTGACATGTGCATTAAACTTACTCCCACCTGAGAATGAAAAATAATGAAATTAATAGCATATTGTCAATTCTAATTGATAAAGTGAACTTGTTTGTGTACATACTATAAAAAGAACTTTTGAATCGCTATAACTCAGACATAGTTCCTCTTAGAAAAAAAGTGTATTATTAATTTCTATAAATAATTGTATGATGAGAATTATTTTATTATTTTATTGATCTACAATTTTTGTTAAAACTATTTTTTTATACAAATTACCGTTTCGCTTAAAAGTATTCTGAAAAGGCAATTATAACATGCAGAAGATCGATCGGAATGAGCTGATGCGGCGTTGCCAAGTCTATGTTCATGGCTTGTAAGTAGAGTTTGGCTCGAGAACAAGAAGTAGCAACCACGTGTCGAATAGTTAGTTCTTTGCAAATAAGGATAAATATAAGTCAAAATACTAGTGTCGTTGAATATTTCCACTCATAGAATAATATATCATAACAGTCATCTACAGTACAGTGAAATAGACAGAAGTGTGACATAAGCGATATTGACATTTGTTGTGATTATTTTCAGTTTGTAAATAAAGGATTATTTATTGATTGTTAAAAGTTAGTCATTGGAATTTATCCGTCGAAACCCATAATTCGTAACAATACTCTTAAGGTGGTATGTTATTTGGTGTAGCCTGTCTATATGGCCATATATGCCGTGGACATTGTTAAATGATGAGAAGAAGAAATAGTGGATGTTCTGTGCTATGCTATGTCCGGATTAATAGATTAAGCCAACAACATAACCTAAGATCGTATATTTATATATTTTATAATTATTTCTACATAATATATATAAATAATATTCTACATAATATTATATATTTTCATGATATATGTATATATATAAATATATATACATAATATATATATTCCCATTTCCAATACTCTAAAATGGCCGATCGTCTTACTCAACTTCAAGATTGTATAAATCAAGTAAAATACTCATTTTTCTTTTTGTTGACACCAGTCATTGCAAAGATTTCTTTTACAGCAAGCAGAACATTTCTGTAACAGTATAGGAATCTTACAACAATTTGCTCCTCCCAGCAAGTTTCCCAATTTTGACAGGACTGGTTCCCAGACTCCACAACAGCAATCACAAGAAGATTATGTGCAGTTGTTTACAACCCTCATAGCTAGATGTGCAAAAGATATTGACACACTCATAGAGTCTTTACCAAGTGAAGAAAGTTCTACTGAATTGCAGGTAAGAATGCTATCATAATCTTGTATTTATAGAAACAATTGATTAAGTTGTTTGTTTTATAGTAAGACTTGATATTTCTAACCAATAATTATTTTTAGCTGCAAGCATTACATACGTTAGAACTTGAGAATCAAGAAGCTGCAGAACGTTTAGATGCTATTGTGAGGAGGGGTCAAAACTTACTAGAGAATATACAGGAAGCTTTAAGTGATATTGCTCAAGCACAGTTAGATATGCAACATTTATCAAAAACAAGCAATAATTTCAATCCGAGTGTTACTATGAACATCAGGAGGGAGTGATAATTTTTCTTTAAAACAAAATTTGCAATTCAATTTCAAGTTGTTTCTAAAAAACTAAACTTAATTACAATTGCAGAGAAGATTCTTAGTACATTTTTTCTAATCTTTAATGTATGTGTATGCCAAATTTTTTATGCACAAATTAACTATCGAAACAATATATTCTATAATTTTTATTTGCATTTGTATAAATGTTGAATAACATTTGAAAGTAATATTAATTTACATTATAATGAGTATCATTATATACATGAGCCCCTTCCATTTCAGTTGGCCCACCTTTTGGTATTTAGTAATACAAAAATTACTAGTTAAAAAAAAATTACTAGTATTACAAAAATTATTTAGTTATACAAAAATTTTGGGATTTTTCCATTTTATTTATTGAGTAACATATTTAACATCAAAAGAAATATTTATGTTAGAATTAAACTGATTACTTCTTCAATTTCAAAATTCACCATTGAGTGACATCGCCTTTATTTTTATGTAAAACTTAGTTGAAACTATGAAAAATTCTTTGTTATAGTTTTAACTAAGCCTTGGTATAATTCTGGTATAAACAAAACCCATATATATTGAAGTTTTGCTTAGTTCAGATATTATTCTTGCAAAATGTATCCTGAAGTACCTTTTTAATTTCTTGCCACAAGATTTCAATTGATGAAAAATAAGAATACTAGAAATCAATTCCAAAACTGGGATACACCATGTGACATCTGCTGCATCCTGTTGAAACACAAAATTGTTACTTGAATTTGAATAAAATTCCATAATTGGTGAGAGTGATTTGTCCAAAATCTCCAATTATTTATCTGTATCCATAAGATAATCTAGTCGCATGTTTTTTGTCACTCAATTCCATTGCATCCCATTGATAGGAAGTACAACTCATTATATTCTTTTGCACATCTTAATAGATTTTTGTTGTTAATACTGGTGTAATAACAACAAAATCCTTTATCCTGTAAGAATGTCAATTTTGAGCAAGCATATATTTATCTTGTTTTAGAATTTTGAGTTCTTTTTTTGTTTCCATTATTATAAGTTTTCTAAAATTTACATTATTATCACTGCCATGACATGAAGATCTTAACATTTGTTTTTTAGAAACATCACTCCTCTGATCACTTAATTTAAGGTAATTAAAACGACGATTCATTTCGATAATTTTTCGTTATTAATACTTTTATACGTTTAATTATTTCTCGCAGGATTCGTAACCTTGTATTTTTCTAATATAACGTGGGCTTTTTAAGATGCATCTAGTATATGAAGATGCATCTAGTATAAGAAGCCCACTAGATACATCTAGTATATTTTGTCAACTTCATTGGAATTTATCAGAATTCCAATGTTTTAATAGAACATTGAACTAATAGAATAGAATTATTCTTCAATAATCTTTCTTGCCTATTTTAGTAAACTTAATATGTAGACTTAAAACACTTTGAATTGCCCTGTGACATCTCAGCAATATTGTTTGTCACTGATTTTGAAGTAATAAATGTAGGTATCTGAATATATGTAAATGGATTACCTGTTTAAAAATAATCTGTTTATATATATTAGTAATTCCTATAAACAGAAGTTATATAATAAATTACAAGAAATATATTTATGTTTGAAAATACAAGTACGTATTATTTATTACACACATGAAACATATAATAATAATGTATTTTATTCTCCAAAGCACTGTATTTCTTACAATAAAAAAAACACCAAAGAAAACACAATGAGTAGAGGATAGGTCAAAATTGAATTATCTATTAGACATACAATATGAAAAAAATTCCCTCAAATTGCATGGTTTCAATTTACAATGAAGTCATATAATACTAGAGGAAACATGTTTATCCCTGAGCATTTTAGGCAAACTGTTATAAAGCTTGGTAACCATATTATATAAAACACCCATTTCTGTTTGAGCCTGATTATGCCTTGGGTAGTTGTATGGCAAGACTTTTCTAGTATTATTTACATTTCTATATTTCTCGAAATACTACACAATTCCTAAAAACTTGTTAAAGACTCTGTAACCTCATCCCGATAATTTCCCTCATTGCATACGTTTGTAGAACAAAAATTTGTTTAGCTTCTGATGCACTTCCCCAAAATATCAAATCATAACTCAAAATTGATTGAAAATTTGAAAAATACACTGTCCTAAGAACCTCCAGTGAAACTTGGGACCTCAATACTTTTATTGCATATATATTAGATGTTAATTTCTCAGACAGATTTGATATGTGAGTAGTAAATTTAAAATGTTTGTCCCAAAACACTCCTAGGAACTTAGTATCTTGTTTGAACTTTATTTTATTTTCTTTAACAATACATTCCTTCGAACGATTTGTGGTGACCCTAATATCTCAAACATCATGCATTCAGTTTTTGTAGCATTTAGCACTAGGCAGTTCTCCGCACACCACTTTTCTACAACATCAATTGCATGAGACACATGATGAGTTAAGTCATTTTCATGAGAAACAACTATGTTTGTATCATCAGCATACATAGAAACGGACTACTTGGTTCCCGAGAAAGCATCTGGTAAATCATTTACATATAGTACAAAGAGAAGTGGTGCAGGAATGCAATCCTTTGCTTCCTATTTGAGAGATATTATTTAATCATATTGAGTTGATTGTCTCTTAATCCATAACTATTTAATTTGTGAAGTAATATAAGGTGAATTGTTACGCTATCAAAGCCCTTAGTTAGATCCAAGAAGAGTTCCACAGGTACCTCACCTTTTTCAACAGCCGACAAAACTAGCTGTTAACTCAAAAATAGCAGTACCTGTAATTCTACATTTCATAAAGGCATGTTCCTCCTTAGAGAAAATCTGAAATTTATTGAACAATTTAATTAAACGAATTATTGGTCTGAAATTATTCATATCTTCTACATAATCTTTTTTATGTACTGGTTTAACCACTGCAATTTTTAAGAGTTCAGGAAAAACACCTTCTTTAAACGAGTAATTTATAATATATAAAAATATATATATAGGTATATGTATATATATATAAATATTTTTCGAAAACGATACGAGATTTTCTCGAAAAATACATTAATATCAGCATGAGGTACAGTGCTTGGTCTATAAATGCAGACTATAATACATTTTTTCATATTTAAATGCACCTGAATAACTGAAATTTCAATTATATGGGCGATAATCAGAGTCTCAAAGTCTTTTCTTGCCGTACCTTTAAGAGATTCCCTGCAGTATATCAGGCTACCACCATATTGACCCTTTAAGCGATAAAAATTTGACAGCAGTTCGTATCCTTGAAAATAGCACACTTGCTGCTGTGTCCTACTTCTCCAGTGTTCTGTTAGGGCTATAGCGTCTACATTCTGTTCATTAACAAGAGCAGAGAGCCTGTTTAGAGAAGAGGTCAAAGACTGCATATTTTGATGCATCACAGTTAGGTTCTTTACTTTGTTTAAGGATGATAAACTTTTTTTATCAGTAGGAAATATATATACAAATATGTATTTGTGATAACACAACATGTATGTCATATAGTAAATTTTATAATTGTATTTAATTGATAAAATGAGTAATTTTAATACATCAATTGAGATATGCGATATGTTTAGCATATATAACTGAGAGCACAAATTCTGTGATTTGAGTATTGTCATAATTACCTGGACTATCTAATAGCATTAACACTTTCACACCATTCATCATTAAAAACTCCTGCAACAAATTTGTCTTCTCTTTTTCTCATGATTAATAATTACAGGACTTGACTTTGATGCTAAAGTCATATATTAATCTTAGAGTTAAAGCTTTACAAATACTGATAGATAACAAACTAAATGAAGATACAAAATAAAGTCAGATATGGTTTTACAGATTATTAAGAAAATTGCAAATGTTTGTTTACTTTCATAATCTTAAATGCCTTTGTCTCTTATAATGTGCTAGATATGGCCCAATTATAGATCAAAAAATTAAATAGTGATGATGGTCCTTTTAATAATTTAATATTTCATAAATTATATATGGTCATTGAAATCAACTCTTGTAGCATTTAGCCAAGAACTATTATTTTTGTTTATGTAAGTAATGAATTGTTTTAAAGCATTCAGTCGTGAAGAGTTTAGACTGTAATTTTGTTTATAAAATACATTTTTAATTACATATTGAAAATAGATGTGAATATAAAATGTAATTAGAACAAATGTCAATCCTATGACCCTATTGTTTTTAGGCGTAGAAAGCAATCATCAATTTAGCTCCAAGTTATTTATTAATAACCTGCAAAGCAAAATTTATTAGTTAATTAGATACTATTCCACAGATGAATTGGTAGGTACTTTAAACATTTATCACGTATCATCACCTACTCACAGCAATTTCTGAACAAAAGTTTCAAAGGAACAATGATACTCATGTTTAAATTGATATAGAATAAAATACAGTATAGAATAGAATGTAATGCATTTGGTGAAAAAGAGCAAATAAAAATATTTGCATTATCCAACTATATTTTATTACTAATTACATAATCGAAAACTTCTACACTTGTGAATGTAGCAATATGTGATTTACTTCAAATGACTGAAGAGTTTTGGAGTAACGCAATGATCTATAGCGTGAAGCATGTCAATCAATTCTTCAGTACATGTTTCTGTTGTTTGAGATTTAGAATTAACTCGATCATTGCACTGTTGGTATATTTCTGCTAAATGCTTACAGTGTTCGGTTTGCCTGCATTCCTCCTAGAAAAATACAAAATTGTAAATAGGTTATATTTTTCAGCTAATATATTGCTCCTACCCGTAAAACTTCTTGAGGATCAATAATGTCTTCCTCCGCTTCAGGCTCCGATTCGGATTTTTCTTGAGCTTTTACACTGAAAGAAATCTTTGAAAATATAGCATCAAAAACCATATTTGTATAATCCCTTATCAACTTGCGTAACAAATATTCGAGTAACTCGCAATTAACAGAGAGACCATCTGTTTATCATAGAATAATATATATTATATGATCAATGATTTCTTGACAGCTTCAACAATTTTATAATAATAAAATAGGTAGGTATACCATAATAAATACTGAGAAATTATCCCAAAACAAGAAATAATTATTTATCACAGTTATTTTATACCTTTTTTGAATTTCAGTATGAGTGTGATGAGTGCACGAGAGTTAAAATAGTTTATGAAAACGCTAGATTACATAAATGGAAATGGAGTACAATTACTGCGATATTACATCGATAATTGCATTCTAGAAAGAGCCCAGCGATAATTGCACTGTATACTGATAATTGCCAAGTTATTATCTATGGCGATCAGTATACACTTTGATAGATTATTTTAGCAAAGTAAAATTCATCATTTTATAATTAACTTACAAATTTAAACAGTAAATTATTGTCAGTACATTCCGAAAACTTTTACCATATATTGTCTATTTCAATTGAATAATTGATTCAGGAGGATGATTTGCGTTGATAAATTGAAAAGAGTTTAAGAATTTCAAATGTTGGTCACGTTCAGTTGACCGGTCATGGTTAAGTGAATTTGACCAGCCATAATGCCACATGATGTGATTTCATTTTACCATAATTATTTTATCTAAACTAAAAACTGAAAAATTGTTTAATGTTATTTTTATTGCCGAAAATCTATGTGCTGTCTCTTGTTTTACGTCATAGTTCATAGTTGAAAGAGGTCACAACTATGACCGAAACTTTAAAAGTAAATAAAAATATATAACTATAACCATACAACAGTAAATGAACCAAAATCCCATGAAATTCAACCTACAAGATAATCACAATGGTTCAAGAACTCAAGAAATCGATATTTCCAATAATATATATATATATATATATATATATATATATACATATATATGTTACACCCAGAAAAGTTAGGTCAGATCCCGAATATCTGAAACTTCACAAGGATACAATCATTTGCACAAATCAATCAGGAAAAATCGACGAATGGGGAAATCCTTACAAAGAATATTCAGAAAGCCATTACACTAGGGCAACCTCCTCGCACCAGGAAACACCGCTGATGGAACGTTATCTGCGACCAAGCAGTCGACAAATAACTGCATGGAAAAAATTTAACGGCCATAAAAATGAGGAAAACTGGGAAAACTTCCTTATGATTCAAAAACAGGCCTCCAAAGTAATTAGAAGAGAAAAACGCAGATATGATAATAATAGATATCACGAAATACAGAAGGATTTCACCAATAATAATACAAGAGATTTTTACAAAACTTTCAAAGAAAACTTGCGAGGATACCAAGCGCCCAGTCTTTGCTTCAAAAAATCGGATGGCGCGTTGGATACTAACACAAAAAATAACTGCAAAATGTTAGCCGAATATTTCAGCACCCTTCTCAACTGCAATCCACCCCAAGAAAAACTTAAGTTCGACTTTTCGGGGTTTACGCATCCAGACTCGCAAGCACCTGATATGGAAGAGATTACGGCAATTATCAAGCAACTCAAAAACAACAAAGCAGCAGGAGAAGATGGGATTATTGCGGAACTCTGGAAACTGAACGATACTACTATGACGCAAAAACTTCATCATTTAATATCAAAAATCTGGAGAACGGAACAGATAACAGATGATTGAAAATGCGCGTTGATACATCCATTGCACAAAAAGGGGGACAAAATAGATATCAATAATTACAGGGGAATTTCTTTACTCCCGGTTGCGTACAAAATACTTTCTTAAGCACTCCTAAACAGAGTGGAACACCAAGCGGACCCACTAATTGGGGAATACCAAGCTGGATTCAGAAAAGGCTGATCATGTGCTGAACAGATCTGGACTTTGAAGACGATATTACAGATGAGGAAATGTAGAAATACAGTGATCACATTCATTGACTTCAAGAAAGCATATGATTCGGTAGACTGCGATACCCTTTTTGAAATCAGGAAAGAATTTGGAATCGATCGAAAGACCCGAAAAATTATAGAACAGACACTTACAGGCACAACTTCCAAGGTAAAATTTATGGGCGAAATATCAGATCCCTTTGAAATCAAAACCGGTGTGCGGCAGGGAGACGGACTTTCGCCAATTCTTTTCAATATTGTTTTATAAAAGATAATTAGGGAATGGGAACTTCACGTAAAGGGCATACAAGTGGGTATCAAAAAAAAAGAAAATAGAATAAATGACAAATGTCTCGCCTTTGCAGACGATATTGCTATCATCACAGACAACAGAACTGAAGCCATTCGCGCCGTAGAAAAACTACATGAAACTGCGCAGAAAACCTGGTTACAAATTTCTCATGATAAAACCAAATATATGGAAAGAAAACCAAAGAATAAATCTTCTCTCATGGCAAAACATGGTGAAATTCTGCAAGTAGGCCATTTTAAATACCTCGGGGAAGTTATACAGTCCTCAGGTTTAAACCGCATCGCTAAGGAACGGAGAATAACCAAGCTCCAAAGGGCCTACGAACTAACATGGGCTCACTATAACAAAAAGTGCATTTCGAGAGGCGCCAAATTGAGGCATTATAACACAACGATTCTTTCAGAAGCAATCCACGCAGCTGAAACAATGGTTATTGGCGGCCATTCAAGAATTAGAGAAATAGAAAAACAAGAACTAAAAATTCTCAGAAAGATTTACGGTCCAATCAATAGGAACGGTATTTGGATGAAAAGACCTCAGAATGAACTGTATCAAAAGGGTCCAAAAGGATCTACAACAGACCAATATAAAAAATCTCGAAGATCGCAGTGAATGTCGCTATAAAATCGCACATGTGAAGTTTGAGCAAAAATCAAATCTTTAATAGTGTTGGCGTTTACTTGATGTAAATCCATTATAATTGAATATAAACTTAAATTCAAACACTTGAACTAATGATTTACACTTTATTGACTACATAGCATGACGCGTTTCGTCGTTACAAACGACTTCTTCAGATGCTTACAGAATAATCCAGAGAATCTTACAGAAGATTATTCTGTATGCATCTGAAGAAGTCGTTTGTAACGACGAAACGCGTCATGCTATGTAGTCAATGAAGTGTAAATCATAAGTTCAAGTGTTTGAATTTAAGTTTATAATCAAAAATCAAATCGTCAACCTGGAGTAAAGTGGACAGATGAACGGAAGAAAGAGCATTCAGACAGGATGAAGCGTTCCTGTCTGAAAATTCCTAATGATTGCGAATTCAAATTCAGTCGCTCTCCTCACGGGGAACAATCGTTATAATAATAATAATAATATATATATATATATATATATATATATATATATATATATATATATATATATATATATATATATATATATATATATATATATATATATATATATATATATATATATATATATATATATAATTGTCCATTTCAATATTGTTCCACATTGAATACACATTACAATAATTTCAGTGTACAGTTTGGTAAACAAGCGAAAGAAAGAGTGCAACTAAAAAAAAAATTATCCTAAGTAACAACGAAGAATGCCGTCAATACATGGAATGCCGAAAAATACACATTTTTTTCATTATTTAAAGGACTTTTTCTTATTCATTCAATATGATATAAGAAAACGTTATACCTAGAATGACGTCATATTGAAAATATCGCAAAAACCCGGCTATT
Source organism: Henosepilachna vigintioctopunctata (assembly GCA_030704895.1). NCBI lineage: Eukaryota > Metazoa > Arthropoda > Insecta > Coleoptera > Coccinellidae > Henosepilachna > Henosepilachna vigintioctopunctata. Next base: position 2,923,917 of record JARQZJ010000036.1, on the reverse strand, counting down.
CAAATCTATGGCTTTGTTATGAAAATGTAAGTAGGGATGTCCACAAAAAGTGTTATTTGTTAAAAGTAAAAATGGTAATTGAATTATTGTTATAAATACCAGATTTATGTTCAAAATGAAGTTATTATAAATTAAAAACTGAAATTGAAAGTTTTGTATCTCCGAGTAATTGATAGTGTACAAATAAATCGTTTCACCGTGCGTAAGACAATTTGACATCAATTATAGGTTAGAAATTTCTTGTATATATTTTAGAAAATTCATATATTCCTATTTACCGTAAGAAAAATGGTTTTTATGAATTATATATTATTTTTACGGAAAGCCTAAGATACAACATGCTCAGATTTATTCTTCTTTGCTATGAGTTTGTAATATATTTGACTCAGACTAATTTCAACTTCAATCATATTGCAACTTTGTTTTGAGATATGTTTACACATTTTGAATCCTTGGTATCAGGTAAATTACTGGTTACGCTACCAATACATTTTAAATAATATGTTCTCTTACAGTATGAATGGAATTATGGACTATAGAAATCAAGTGCATCCTCCACCAAAAACTTCAAGAAGTTACAAGCTTTTAGTTGATCCATTTCTAGTTAAAGGTACAACAAAGCTTTATAGATATGATGGGATAGTTCCCAATGATAACTCTTATCCTCCAGTGGTACCTAGAGATCCTCGTTCTCATTTGACAAGAATATGGACCAGATTGGAAACGTTAGACCTGCCTTCACCTAGGTAAAATTCTATTATTCTTTAAAGTGCTGCGTCCTTAAATAAAATCTTAAATGGAAAAAATGTTGAAATGGCAGATATATTTTCATATAAAACTTCAAAGGAAAACAGAAAATTTGTAGATTATTAGATGTGTATTTAAATATTACACATCACTGCCCAAATTTGTTTTGTCAATTTTAGTTTTTTAGAGTATATATATATATATATATATGGTTGGATATTAATTATAAGTACTCCAATGTTGGTTGAGGAGAATCAATAAAATAGCATGTTTTATATAACACCATGGGATATGAAAAACATTGTAAACAGTAAATATTTGCCGACCTTGGTATAAACTATAATTATTATTGGGGTATTCAAATGACAGAAAGTAATGATATTTTATATACTTGAAACAGGATTTTATAAGATATAATTTTGTAACTATTGAAGCTATTTATAGTTTTTGCAATAGATCCTTATGTTTGTGTTCAAATGGTATTTTGCTTTTCATAGAGAATGTTGACTCCTTAACTGAATAGATTGATTGGAAAATATTTCACTTACAAAATTATTTTATCGAAAATTCTACTTGCATATTTTTCCTAAAAATTTAAGTATGTGAAATTAATGACATAAACCAGACAAATAATTAATTATGCCACGATGACCATAGAAATATAATACTTTGTTATTGATGATCTGTGTTTCATGTTCTGTGATGGAATTAGTAGTTGAAATGAACTACTTAATATAGCGGGAATTTTAAATATTTTGAAATACCTTCTTCATTCCTATGATTTATGAGATGTATATATAAAAATATATTTTTTTAAAATAATTTTCAGTAATAATAGACTTCGTTAATTGAGAAATCTTTATTTTAGTTGACGTTTCATTCCAAATTGCAACTTTGTAAAAACTAATTATTAGTTTTGACTAAATTCTAAAATACAACTAACCTGAAACCAGAATCGGGAATTAGATGTCAATTGAATATTAATGTTTACAGCATTGCTATCACAAAATATGAAAACTGAGGAAGAAATTAAAATTTATGAGGTCGGTACTTGGAGAAAATTAATTTCATAATGAAACAATATTTAGAATTTTCTCATAATTTAATGAAATACGCATGACGCGTTTCGAAGTTCTACTTCTTCATCAAATTCTGAATAACAATCGGTTATTTGTTATTTAGCACTTGATAAAGTAGTAGTACTTCGTAACGCGTCATGCGTATTTAATGAAATAATGAGAAAACCCCATTTAAACATATTAATGAACCAATATAAAGCTAAACAGAATATCAAATGTACAGGGAATTGAATATATAGTATACATATTTGAAGCTTATAAAATAACAAAAATATCTAAAAAATTAACAGAAAACCGTAATTAGGATCAACGCGACGATACTAAAATACATAAACAGAATGACAAATGTACACAGAATTAAATTTATACAAAACATATTTAAATTATAAAACATATTAGCATATAATTTAGCGAAAATATTTTAAAAAAATGAACCGAAATCCATGATTAGGAACAACGCAGTGATACTAAATACATAAGACATTATCAAATGTGCAAATAATTGAACTATAATATACATATTTGAAGGATATAAAGTAAAGTATTTCAGGCGTTTGTTGCTCATTAGCCTCAAGGAATTTCGCCATGCGACAGCTTCGCACATTTGTTGACTACAAGGTTCTGAAAATGTATTACTTTTCTTCCATAAACAGTATTTTGGAATATGGTATACTTTGTTGGAGAAACAGCACTGATATGGGAAAGGCTTTTGTAATGCAAAAGAGAATTATATGTACGATGCACAATAGACCAATGAATTCATCTTGTCGCCTTTTATTCAAAAATAGTTTTTTAACTTTACCATCATTGTACATCTATCACTGTGCATGGCACGTCAAAAAAATATAAATTCGTTTCCTCGATGTAAAGATATAAATCTGTACGCATCGCGATCTGGTCATGACATATATGTGCCGTATACAAAAATGACTCAGGTGCAGAGGGGGCCCCATATTAATTCTATAAAAATCTACAATCACGTGCCCACAAAAATAAGAAATATAGAATGCGCCAGACCTTTCAAAGCTGCTGTGAAACGAATGCTTCTCTCAAATCCATTTTATTCAGTTCGGGAATATCTTGCTGCATCACTTCAAGATATTCAAGTGTGTGTGCTTGTTTAAATCTTGTTCATTTATAGTATTCAAATGTGAAATTTTGTTGTATAATTTTGTTGCGTAAAATTTTTTTCTGAATCCTTTCCAAATAAGCTACATCGCACTGAAATAGTGGGGACTATATACTACAAGCATATTCTAAATTTAATCTTACCAGAGAGCAATAGTCTTAATCACTAGTCTAGCAATAGAGACTTAATTTTGTGTTTCTCTTTTATTTGTTGTTGACATTCTTCTAAATGATTATTTGTAGATGTTTGATCCAAATTCGTATCTAGATATAGACTTGCTGTCTCTCTACTCAAAAATTTGTTTTTTTACTGAAATATTTTGAAATTTACAACGTATTATATGAATACATAGGAGAATCAGATTCATAGGTGACTTTGCTGAACCTTGACACAAACTGGAAGAGAGGGAAATATATATGCTTTCTGAAAATGATGTACACAAACAATTATAGGAACATTTAAAAAAAAAAATTTCCTAAAAACTTTCCTGAATTTGAAAATGTTAAATTTCCTACGTCTACAATTGTGCTACAAGTTTAATTGAACAATTGGTTATTTTTTATAGTTTCTCTAGAAAACTCTGATTAGTCTGAAGAGTACAATATTACAAAAGAGTCTTATGACAAGGCCATCTAGAATATGAAACAGCAAACTAATTTAATACACTTAATGAGGCTAGTAATGATTTTTAAGAAACAGGCAAGGTAATAAATCATCTCACAAACAAAAGGTTGTATGTACATATCAGAAAACGAATGTCCAAAACAAAGCAAGAGAAAATAGGGAAGGAATTTTAGGAAATATAGCACCTGGATTTGTGAAGATTGAAAGGAAAAATTATTCCTACATAAAATCGACAGTAATAGAAAATCAATTAACTTATTTGAGGACACAGAAAAAAAAACTGATAACTACTATGAAGAAATTTAAGAGTTGTGGATCTTCTGGTCATGATAATATTCCTATGAACATAATGAAAAAGTCTTTACTCATTTGCAGAGAAACTGTATTTCATTGTTAATAATTTTTATGACAGGTGTCATTTCTAATCAATTAAAACTAAGTGTTATAAAGCCAGTGCTTAAAAATGCAGGTAGGGATTCACGCTGTCAACTGTTCCAATCGTGAAATTTTTCAGCACTTTGTAAATATTCAATAGAAGACAGTATGGATATAAACCTAACAAGTTTATTGAAACTGAGATATAATTAAGTCAAGTTATTTTGAAAGAACTGGGAATTTAAGAGATTTCCTTGCCTATGTTTCTGGACATGCCTAAGACTCAAGATCGTGTTGACCATCAGAAATTATATATAAAATTAAAGAAGAGTCATATAAGATGAGAGAAAATCTATTAAGGCTGGGATTTAGTATATTCTAAGAAACAAGTCCTAGATTTCTTTGATAGAATTTTTGAACAAAAACGAATTTCGTGAATCTAAAAACTGTTTTCAAATCTTGAATATTTTCTCCAGGACATTAGATAATTTTAAAGTTGAGGATCTCCATCAATAGTTTGAAAAAACAAAATTTCAAATTGCTCCTTTTTTTCCACGCATTTAGGACTTAAATAAAAATATTCACTCTCATATTGGACAATTTTAAATCCCCTAGATATCCCGTGGAGAATTCATTCAACTTCAAATTGGTAAGGGTTTGAAGGACATTTATTGATTATTTTAGGAATCATATCAAAGAAACCGAGACTGCATCAAAAATCTATCGAAAATTTCGAAATAAATCCGTTACTATGCAAGTTTTCATACATCAATAGTTCACACGTTTTCCGCTACCAGACGAAGCGCTGACAGAGCCGAGGAAGAACACAAATTTTAGTTGCTAAGAAAGCCACCCGGTGTCGTGGATGCAAGATATTTTACGTTTATGATGTCGAGTGATGACATCATTCATACTCGAGAAACAGAGAGAAGGCTGTAATATTTTCTCCTTCCATTTATATTTTATGATTCTGAATTCAATATATTTGTTTAATCTGGGCGAAAGTATCGTCTTACAGACGGAAGACAAATCGAGGCCATAACGAGAATGATTTACGATTTTGGTAGAGAACCGTTAGGAGAAATATTCAATTTAGATTAAATACAAAGATACTGATATTCAGTACATATTCCTCAATTTATGAATTGTAAACAATTTTCAGTTCATTATCGGATTAGAAAGGTGTATCAAAAGTGATAAAAAAGATTCTCCCAAAAGGGAATAAGATCCGATTTATATGAAATGATGATATTATTTATATATTATCTCACTAATATAACGAATAGATGTTTGTGCGGTTTTAGGACACGCTAATAATTTATAGTTATAATTGAACGTTTCAAAGCATGTTGGACAAATTAAAACTTAAATGGAAACAAGTAAACAATTTATTATCACATTAATTATTGATAAAACTAGAGTTGACTTAGAGTTCTAAAAAACGAAATGTAGTTATCGATAAAAAAAAATGTAACTAAAGGCTGTGAAAAACTGTTTCCTTTACTTCGAAGAGCCTTGAAAATTATCTACCCTATTGAAGACAAAAGTTAATGACGGTCTTCTGAAAGAAGTATTAAATTAGGTGTCTCAGGAGAGCATATTGGGATCTTTACTCTTCATTATTTATAAAAATGATTTTACTAACATTGTTTAGATATCTCTAACTTATTAGTAAATGTAAATGATATCAATAAAATGCCTTAAAGCATAAATGAGGCTATTAAAATGACGGAGAAATGGCGTATGAAGTAGTACCTACTAAGCAAAAAGCGGAATGTGTTTGCATCACCAATACACCAGATATTTCTATGTGAGATAATTTCTCTCATGGAAACTTAATTTAGATATAAATGATAGACAGATTTATAGGACTACATTTGAACTCCCAATTAAGTGGGAAAAGCACATTTAGGAACTTAATGAGAAACTGTGTTCAATAAATTCATCTCATCTCATCATCAATCATCATGTTCAATTTCATCAATCGTTGTAGAATATCATGTGAATTTTAATTTTCTGGATTGAATATACCATCCCAATTTCCAAACAGTTTAATCATATGGCTTAATTTTCTGGTCTGGCTGTAGGCATGTTAGAACAGTATTCATCAATAAGAAATTGGCTTCAAGAACAATAATACATGTTAGAGAGGTATAGAGATTCTTGTGGAGCACTTTTCGAAGAGAATGACCTGTTGACATTCCTTGTTCACATTCTTGGTTGACTCGTTTTTCTGTATAAAAAGTAGCAGTATGATTTAAAGAGCGATTATGATTTCTCAACATTCAAAAGATGAAAGTATTTCCTCAATGAAGTCAACTATGGCTGTTTGAGTGGATCTGTCTCATGTGTAACCATGCTGAGTTGTTGACGGTAGATTCTGTTCATTTAACTAAGAATGTTATGGTTTGGCTGCTTGCAATCATCTCAAAGACTTTTGAGAAGGATGGAAGGACACTTATTGGTCTATAATTTGCAGGATTTTCTGCATCTCCTTTTGTATCTGTAGGAATAACTATAGCATGTTTGAGTTGTTCAGGAAAAATTTCCGTATTCCAAAGAGTTATGAATTATATACGTAAGTGGAGAAACTATTTGGTTGATGCATTTTTCATAACTTTAACTGGAATGCCATCTATTCCACCACAATTTTTGTTTTTCAGCAGGGAGACAAATTTCTTCACATCATATTCTTCTACTTTTTTAAAGGTATTTACATTTACTAAGTATTTACATTCCTAAGAATAGAATGTTGGAGATGTGTATTTATTGTGCACTGATATAAATTATTTGTGGCCAATGTTTGAAAGTAAGTGCTGAAGTCCTCTGCTATTTTGATCAAATCGCCTGGTGTTTGCATAGTTTTCTCAGTTATGCCCTTAATCTGTTTAACAGCACTCCAGAGTGCTTTGCTCTTATTATCAGAATCGGTAATTTTCTGTTTGAATTTCTGCAATTTGTTGTCCCTCAGTAGGATATCATATTCTCTTTTGACTGCCTTATAGGTCTCATTTAGGGTATCATTGTTGATTTTGCACATATGTAAAATGTCTAACTTTATCTTTATAAGCTTTTCATTTCTGGGTATTTGTTTTTGTTTACAGAAATGATTTATGTTTATTCTCTTCAGTGGACAGGAATAGTTAAAAGCTGTAAGAAACAAGTTCATGAAGATATTCCACTGTTCTTTTACGTCACTTGGTTTGAGCTTCTTCATGGTATTCCAGTTTACATGTTCAAGTTGTTCAACAAGATTTAGTATTCTTTCATCACTTAACATTCTTGTGATGGTAATTTTAGTGTTAAATTCATGAAGATTGAAAGTAATTTCCTGTGCAGAATCAATGTATGAAAAATCAGTTGCAATGATGTCAGCAGAACAGTAGTTTAAGTTTGTAATAATATTATCAATGCAGCTTTTGCTAGTATGGGTCTAGTTGGTACATGTATCTAGTTGGTACATGTAGAGTGTTAATGTAAATTCACTTATGCCGTAGTTTTTAACTGATCCTTTGATTTCCAGTGTTCTGTGAAACAGAGGCCATGAAGTGGATTTTGTTGACAGTTCATTAGCTATTATGTCTTCAATTTGATCTATTGAGTTTCCAATTTATTGACAATTTTGATGTAAGAAGGATATTTTTCTTACACATTTATGCTTTGGGGTGAGAGTTTTTTGATAGTGTTCTGCCCTTATATGTGGTGCCGCTCTTCCCATATACCTTCATCAGATTAATGAACACACAGTACAAAAAAGAATTACTTTCGTTTATATACCATTACTAAACTTAATTGGGAAGTTAACAACTTCCAGTTGTTCGTTTAGTGCTGAACCGTTTTTCTTGTATCTATTAAATATGAAACCTTCCAGGAAGTTGAGTTCAAGCCTTTCTTTTCTATGTGTAGGATCTTGCAATCGTTAAAATTTTGGTTATTTTCGATATAATTTTTGGCAATGTAGAATCTGATTTTTTTGTTTTGGTAGGTTCTTAGGCGTTCTCTTATTCTTATACCAAATGTTTCAGTTTAAATGATGGGCTATATTGGATATAGTGTAAAAAGTTTTTTTTTCTAGATTTAAAATTGACAGTAACTATGTTGGGGATCCACCATCAATAGAAGTAACAATTTTTCATCTGAATGACAATATTGACAAGCAATTTCTGAGGGAAATGGTCCAAAAATTTGGTGTAATGGAGGAACTGTTCATCTATTATCACCCTATTACAAACAAGCACTTGGGAATTGGAAGAGTAGTATTTGAAACAGTAAAAGCTGCAAAAGCTTGTGTTGAAAAACTGAATAACACTAGTGTCATGGGAAAAATATTGAAGGTGTTTCTAGATCCATTTGGAGAACAGTGTAAAAAAAAATTCGAGGAGTTCACCATCGAAAAAAAACCACAGGAGGTTTTGCCATCTGTGAAGTCAGAACCTGAAAAAATTTTGGAAGAAGATCGATCTGCTATGGCGTTGAAGGTGCGATTAATATATTCAGTACGATATGCATAGTTATATATTATTCTGATGGAATAAATGAAGTTATCTGATCTTTAATTTTCAAGATAATGATTTGTGTCTATAATTCGTAATTTTCAGGAAAAGGAGGAAGAAGAAAAAAGAAAAAAAGAGAAGGAAAGGGAGAGGGAAAAATTGGAAAGAGAAAGATATAGCAGGACAACTTTTGGAACAAGGACTGAGTTTGCTACACCTGGCAGTTCTGACTTGGGATATGCTACAGCACCTAGTGAATTTTCAACAAATTTCAGTTCTTCTAATACAACACCACTAGCGTAAGTATTGCTAAACCACTCTTAGTCTCGTTTGTTGTTCCTATGTACTAAAACGAATGTTTCAAAAGACCGCAATATTTGATTTTGCAGTCTCTCTCAAACAGATGATATTATATGATTGTGGTTTGTCAGTTTACATAAGGTTATATGTTGAAAAATGGCACTATACATTAGAATTAGAATCATGAGCCTTGATTAGTGAAAACTATTTATTATAAAATCAAATGGTGAAAGTTTAATGCAAATTTTCACTAATGCATTAATGAAAAATCAATGCAAATAAAGATTAATTTGTGCAATCTATAATCCTACATTTCATCTGGAAAAGTTATGAAGGACATGTTGAAAAGCAAGCTGATGCTGTAGTGTAAACTATCAGACTATCGAAGTTTATAATTTTCTAACTAGTACAAAAAGTAATTGAAAACCTTGAAATATAATTAAGTGAACATTTGGAACTATATACACTTTTGTGGTTATTCCGTGACTTTCTAAAAATTTTTAAGATATTACCTACCTTCAAAAAGGGAAATTAGAATGAGTTCTCCAACTGTTCCATTTTTCTTTTCCACATTTTCTTGTGTTGACAATTCTCAAAATAGTTATCAAAACAGGAATGTCAGAATTCTTTCTCATCTCAGTACACGAATATGTGTTTTAAGAGCAAGTTGAATACTGATAGGCGCTACCTAATTCAGTTCTGGTAAAAAAGTTATACTCTATGAATATTCAAGGGTTTGTCTGCACACTCAAAAAAGCCTTTTTAAAAGAAAAATGACAGTTGTTGAAGTGAAAGGAAAAAAGTGCTATAAAACGCGAAAAATGTGATATACCTTAAGGTACTCTTCTAGGACTACTATGTAGAAAGTTTATCTAAAGCGAATATTACTGTCTACTGCAACTATTATTTGGTTGCGTTTGACGATATTCTCATGAGGCAAAATGAAAATCAAGAACAGCTCAAAAAAAAAAGAATAAGATGTTGAAGAGATATTTTAAGAATGGTTTGGTCAAAACAATTGAATTTCAAATGATGAAAAACATTTTAAATGGGGTCATTGAGAAAGTCTTTTATCATATATGTCTTGGACTCACGATAGATCAGAAATTTGATTGGGATATCAATTAGACCAATATCAAATTATATTAAGTTGTGAACCATATTCCTTGAACGAATTTTTTATTTTTTGTAAGCCACATAGTGGTACATATTTGTTTTTCTTTGACGTTTTTCTCAATAGGGTGAAATGTATTTAATTTTTCTCTTTGTTTACGAGAATAAAGCTTATTCTATTCTATTCTAATCATATGTGACAGAACTGCTATAATCTATTTATATATAGTCTATATTTAAGGAGATATTTGCTGAAAGAAAGATTGCACTAAGATATTCTGTGCGCAAAACTAAGGCAGTATATCTAATTAATATAGCCCCACATTTGGAAACAGCTGTGCTAGATTTACTTAAATAATTTGAATTCTATCTTGTTGCCTCTGAGGAGAGTCCCAACAAGGTACCATAAAAATGACAGGTGAATTTGGTCAGAGGATTTTGGGCACTGAACTCATATTCAAACAAATCTGAATCTTGTCTAGAATCTTGAATTGAAAGTATTGGGATATTGTCTTTATGAGTCGGTCTACTTCAGAACATCTATTAATTAGTTTTTTAAGTTTGTGAAGCATGGATTTAAATAAATTGTTGTTGGACCAAATATAAATCACAGTTTCCTGAAAAAACCTGAAACGAAACTCTTTTAAACGATGATAACTACTTAATAGACATTGAAGTTTTTAGTCAACAAATTGTGCTGTTAAAATTGGCCATTATGGCATATATGTTATTGCCATTATGGCAATTTAGGGTGCATTCCTGGTTTCTGGTCATATGCTGGTTATACCAGCAAAACATTTATGTCCTTCTATGCAATTGCTTTCTAAGAGGAAATCTGTTACTATACACAGCTGAACGTGCAGAATCTCCCTTGAAATTCACATCCTTCAGGTGATCGAAAATGGACAATGTTTAGATAAAGCTTTTAAATAATAATAATAAAAATAATTGTTATACAAATACATTCCAGAGCCAATTTTGGATAATAATCAGTTTAGACTCTATTGGGGCTGCACTATCTTGACTAATCAAATAGTTCTGCACAATAGGCCTGACCTGGTACTGGACAAAAGAGCAAGGGAAAATACATTTATCGAGGTGGCCATTCCAAATGCGAACAACCTAATTGAGAGGAATGCTGAAAAAATCTCAAAATATCGAAAACTTGAAGTGCGAGTGCAGACAGTTTCGCATGAACGTGGTCAAGACTATTCCAATTATCTTGGGATCCACTGGTATAATCTCGGAAAGTCTCCTGAAAAATATCAAACAACTAGGACTCTGCGAACATCTCTATAAGGAATTACAGAAATCGGTACTGCTTGCCACAGCAAGGTCCGTCAGGAAATTTACTTAAGAAACTGTACTGCAAGGACATGAAACTACTGGCTATAGGCAAAAACTTCATGAAGATTTCTGCTGAACATAATCGGTTACTTAACGTGACAGAACAGAGAGTAGCAGATCTTTGACGAGTTATTCTGAGAAATATGTCCGTGCAAGAAGCAAGTCGGAGCACCATAAAGAATGATGTATCACGAAAAATGAATGGACAACTTAACAACGAAGAAGATGCGGGACCAATAAACGATCAACTCGAAGTAGCACCCAAATGTAGAATACCAGCAACATCAGAGAGCAAGGACATATCTGAAGAAGACCAACAGAAATAACATGGTTTAACAAGGATGCCGCAGGGTGAAATGAAAAAAACAATGCTGGAGTTCAGCATTACAGATCTCCTTAGCAGGCCAGTTTTATCCAAGCTCAGTTTTAGGAAAAAACTAGGCCAGATTGTTAACGCACTTAATACAAGTGTTTGCTCGAGTTCGTTGATGATGATCTGTGTTTGGAGTCCCTACATACAGTCATCTACTGTGCAGCTGTCTCAGCAGCAAGGTGTATGGAAGTCAAAATAAGTGTGAGGGAAAAAGATACGCAAACAAGAAGAGAAAAACCATTCTGGCAGCAAAGATTACAGAAGAAGATTAAGGAACTGAAAAAACACATTGGCCACTTAACACAATACCAAGCACAAACAAGAACATGAAAATTTGGGACAAGCATTGCATTCATAATAACGACAAATCAAATGCATGCACGTCACGATAAGGAAAACATGACCGCTCAGCAATGCCTTTACACCCGTCGACAAAAACTATCCATTTAAGCTGGTCGTTTGAAGAGGTACAAGGAAAGCAATAGGAGGAAAGTGCGTTATTTGTGAGATCCGAGAGATCCTTTTATAGGTCACTCAACGCAAAACAATCTGCAGCCAACAACGGAAGTTGTTTGATCCCAAGAAGCCATTCAGCTTTTCTGGAATGAACAGTTAGCTTCACCTCCTTATTAAAAAATCTGATGGATAGACAAGGGAAAGATAACCGTCAACACCTATAATGGGATGGGACAACATCCAGTCACTCTAGAGGAATTTAAAGTTTGGAAATTGGAAATAGTCACAACTGGAAGGCACCAGGACCTGACGGCATACATATCTAATGGCTCAAAAAACTGTGATGCACTCACGCAAGATTGACAGTATTTCTTAATGATGTTCTATGCAATCCTCAAACTAAAGCCAATCTGACGACTCATTTAGGCACGGCCTATACTTGTGTCATGTTTGACCTTGACGCCCTTCAGGTGAGAATATGGTATTGTGATATATGTCTGGTATATAAAATTGTTAATGGGATTATGGATTGCCCAGATCTCTCATCAAGGATCAGATTTGGAGTGCACTTACGACATAACAGGTACAGAAACTACGTTTCTAATTTTTTTTTGTGCTGATATATGGTGCTGACAAACAGGTTGGCTTCATGTTCAGACTTCTCTAGTCAAGATTTCTAATCTTTCCAACGATGTGCTGGTGCTGCAATATTGTTTGCTGCATTTATGAATTCTAGTTATCAGTCTGTTCAGCCTGATCATGGTTTTCTTGTCATTTTTCACATATTTTTGTTATTTTGTATGCTGTTTATATGCATATTATAATTTAATTCTTTATTACATTTTTATATTCTGTTTAGTTTTTATTGATTCATTAATATGTTTAAAGGGGGTTTCCGGTCGTCAAAAACAGTTGTACAAATGTTATTCACTGTATGTTTGAAATAAATAAATAAATAAATAAATTTTGATTAATTTCTGTATGACTGAGTGAGTGTATGTAGTTGGTCATCCCTTCTCTAACTTTATACGTTCCATAATTATTATATATGGGGTATTCTCTCTCTTTGGTTGCTATAGTTTCAAGGTCCATGTCCAATTCAATAAGCATTGCCAGGTGATCACACCCCAGGTCTGCACAAATTTGATACTTTTGATATTATTTTCTAATATTTGCAGAGTGGATTATTTAATCTGGTGTGTTGTCTGGATTGCTGTTCATCAGGAATGTAGGAGCAGTGTGATATTTATTGAACAAGCCGTTCTGACGAAATCGGTTAATTTGCTCATTTTTGGACTGATTTGGGGTGAAATCACCAAGGATCAATGAGAATTTGTGAAGTTCAGCTTTAGTAAATATTGTCTCCTAAATTTTTGAGTGTGGATGGATATATACCAAAAATATGTGTAATTTATCATTTTTGGAGGTATTGTGTCATGCAGGGTTTCATTCAAATTATTGTTTAGCTTAAGAGGATTGCTCCTACGCATATTTATTTTGACTTCCACAAACATCTCACAGCGAAGCCCACTTTTTTCCATGAAATTATTTTTGGGTATATAGCTGTTAATTATAATTGTATATAATTTTAATATTCGAGCTCAATAAATTGAGCTCGAATTCGGTTTATATTGTTGTCTATAGATTCGGTAGGTGATATTTCATTTGGATATTCCACATGAAATATAAATATATATACGCGGTTACCTGAAGAACGGCCGTTGTGTCTATGTTATTTTACCACGTGAATCTTTTTTTAAGTTTATTTATCAATTCTTCCCAATTTGTGTTTTCAGGTTTATTTAGCTTTTTGATGTAAGTCTTTATGATTTCATTATGTATCGTAATCGGGAAATGTATTCTGTTACTCTCATCTATTTTTCTGGTCCTCTTATTGATTGGTCTGATGGTGGCACTTGGGACGCCTTCGATGTTTTTTAATGATTAGGACATTTGATTGACCATGCCGGATGTTCTATGGAATCGCATGCAACACATTTTGGTGGGGGGTGTTTTACACAGAGTTAATGAAATCGTGTAGGCTTTCACGGCCGGCGTCCATTATGAAACATGCTGAAATAATCTTCTGGGCTTATTTACCGTAGTCAACTGGAACTCCTCCTCTTCCAGACGTTTGATATTTCATTATTCATTATTTTAGGTTTGAATTTTCTCATCCCAACATTCAAATGACACCGCAATACGGGTTCCCAACGCCTAATCCATATCATCAGATTAACCAACCACCCCCTCATCCGTCACACGCTGTTTGGCCTATCCCAACACCTCAGTGGACAACTGAAACCTGGGATAAAACGCCTTCCGCTCTGGCTCCGCTCAAGTGGCCATCAGTAGAAGAGTCACGCTTGAAAAAGGATCATGATAGGGAGAGAGATAGAGATAGACGTAAAGACTTGAAGATGAAAGATAGGGATAAGTTAAAAGGGACTACCGCTAATATTTTAGGTAGCGGGTTTAGTACTAAAGAAAGGATTGAGGAAAAGACTGAGGAAGATACCAAACTTGATTTAGATACTAGGTGAGAGTATATTAAGAATATTTTATGTGGAATAAATAATTAATTTCAATAGATTTTATAAGTGACTTTTTTCAATATTTACAGAAAAAATTATTACTGATTTTTAAAATAGACATGTCGTTTCAGGATCGCTTTGCTCTTAAAAGGAAAAGGTGCAGGTGGCCTGGCACCACCATTTTTAGCTCTAGGAGATTCTGATGACGAATTTAAAATTGACAAACATTCAAAAGGTTTGCCTCTAGCTACTTCAATTGATAGTGATGATGGTAAGTTCTTTTTCATTTTTCTATATTATGTATTTCATATATATTTCTGATTTTTTTCTAAAATATTTTTTATAGATCGTTCGAGTATATCACTGAGTGATATGCCTATAAATCCACCTGCGCCAGATTTTGATCTACCTCAATTCAGAGATGATGAGAATGCACCATTATCTGATCCACCTTCGCCTTTTTTATCAAGAGATGTATACCTCGACTGCCACCGAAATGCTTTAGAAATGGTAATCCTTTTCATTTCAAAATCTTCAATATATATATATATATATATATATATATATATATATATATATATATATATATATATATATATATTATATATTATAGTGTAAATTATCTAGAACATAAGGATTGCTACTGAGCGAGACCTTAGTTATGTCTTATGTAGTATTAAATTAAGTTGGAACTAAGTTTCTCGTTGATCATTGCTGATCAGATTGAAATCATGATGTAAACGAAAAAAAAAATTTCAACTCGAGTTATCTCAATGTATTCATTAGTTTTCTGTTTTTTATGTGAATATTTCCGATATTTAAAGAGCTATTTTGCTTTGAAGAATTAGTTCTTCTTGCTACGATGACTCTTACAAACTAAAAATCATAAAAATTGTGCCATTACTTGTCAGTTATGATTCGTGTAAATAACTCGACTTTGTGTAATTAATGCTTATGAATGAATAGAAATAGTGATAGTCAGATAGCTTTTAGCTAAGTTTAATTTTTGATTTTAATGGTCTCAATAAATTCAGATCATTTAATCAACTTGTCATCTGTAACACAAGATTGTAATAATGATGTGAGAAATTATCACATCATTATTAAGCTACAAATCGCGAAAGTGAAAATTATTTTTATTCTCTGAGTATAATAAATTATATTTATTTTCTGTGATTGTTTCTGAGTATACACCAACATACATGGTTTCATCAAAGCAAATGCCTTGCCAAAAGCCCTTTGAAATGCTTTATTTATGTAATTTTATTGAACATAATTACATTAAATTACTTCCGCTTCATGAGACCTTTGAATTTTGTTAAATGTATAGCACTATCTCCAAAAATATGTATAATGCAGCTGGCAAATAATTCATTATTTGCAAGTTTCAACTTGCATTCACAAATTAAGTCGGAGTAAAAGTAATTTTATATTCATATGAACGTAAATATGACCAATATCAATTTTTTAATAACTATATTCAAACTTTATGTTGTTCTTATGCGAGTCAGTAATTAATTTTTTTCAATAAGGCAATTTTCTTTTTTCCACAGGCAGTAGTAGCGCGTCAAAGAGAGGCACTAGAAACGACAGCACTACTTAAAAAAGTCCACTTGGATAAAATTGGGAGCGATATTTCGTCCAGTGAAGATGAACTACTGATTGGTGGCCGAATGGAGATGAATTACAGTCCCATTGAGAGATCAGAATTCAAGCTTGATATGAAGTCAGACAGAGAGGACGACAGAATGAGCTTGTCATCTCTTAGCAGCAACGACCAGAAGATAGAAGAGTCGAAGCCCGATGGCCTACCACCGAATTTGAGCCAAATTCCGCCACCCCCAGCACCATATCCTTTCACCCATCATTATCCACCACCTGGTAAGTGTTTGGTGTGATTAGTAAGGACACCAAAGTAATCAAACTTTATTCGCAAGTTTTTAAAAACGTGTTATATAACCAATATTGAGATAGTTATTTTTATTCAGCTTTTCAGTGATTTGATCATAACAATTAACTATTTGATATCGATGTTTGAGTTCACTCATAGTATCAACATGGTAGGTAGAAATTTTGCTATGTTGAGATATTTCAATAAAAATTTGTCATTGATTGTTTATATATGCGCATGTTAGTGTAATATAAGATTTTACAATATTTGAGTACATTTGAATAAGTATAATAATAAAATAATTTCAATTGATTTCTGTCTCCATACTCGGTACAACATTGTTAAAGAGTAAAATGTAAGAAAATTGGCGAAACTCAAAAACTATTTCATTCGCATGTCATATGCTTTGGCCGGCTCTTTATTGTGAGTTATTGGCTCTTGCATCATAGTAATCATATTAAGTTTTAAAAATTTTCAACTTTCGCAATTCCAGATTATATTGACTTTCATTGAATGAAAATATAATTGTCATTAGTGTATGTATTCCAGGTGAATATATATTTGAGTTCTGTTTAATATATTTCTTCGGCCTTATTTATAGTAATCTTTACTCTATAAATTTCACCAGTTTGTGCATATGTCATTATTATTATTATTGTTGTTTCTATTACTTCTCTTCTCAGTCGTTGACTCTTGACAGAGTGGTCGTGGTCGTGTCTCGGTCTTGTGCCACTGCGTCCCAAGCGATACGGCGCCACACTGTTCTATGCTTAGCGGCTCTAGAGTTTTCATTGATGCTGGAATGAGTCACAGATTTTATTAGGTCTGTCCACCTTGTTGGACACGTGATCTTTTGCCCTCGACTTTCCCTTGGATCACCAATCGTTCGATAGAGTCTTCGTTTCGGGTTATATGTTCGAAGAATTTAAGTATTCGCTGCTGCACAGTCGACGATAACCTCTCTTTGATGTTTAGCTCCTTCAGGATCGAGACGTTGGTTCGATGTGCAGTCCACGGGATTCTGAGCAAGCGTCTCCAGCACCACATTTCTAACGCATCAATTTTCGACGATCTTGCATCCTCAATGTCCATGTGCCAGCCCCTTACAAGAAGACTGGAAAGTCTAGGCATTTCATTAGTCGAACCTTTGTGTTTTTGGTTATTCTGCGGTCTCTCCAAATCTTTGTGAGCTTTTCCACTGAAGATCTTGCTATGGCGCAACGCCTCCGGATTTCGTCCTCGCAGCTGCCAGCGTTTGAGATCTTGGAGCCCAGATATACGTAGCTGTTGACTACTTCACATCCCGCAATGTTTTGAACGTTCACCTGGTTGTTATTAGGGCGGTCCACGATCATAATTTTGGTCTTATCGAGGTTAATAGCGAGTCCAAACTCCGCAACTGTGGTCTCCAGACGACAAAGCAGAGTCTCTATGTCATCTTTGGTTGAGGCTAAGAGAGTGGTATCATCCGCATATCGTAGATTTGGCAATTTACGGCGTATGGATATTCCCTTGTCCCAGTCTTCGAGAACTATCCGCATGATGTATTCAGTGTATATGTTGAACAATATCGGAGATAATATACAACCTTGCCTGACGTCGGCTACAGTTTTAAGTCGTTCGGATTCAACACCGTCAATTCGAACCGCGGCTGTGCAATCTTCATAGAGACGTTTAATGAGGTGTTGTGGTACACTAATTTCCGTCAGGATTATCCACAATATCCACCATTTGACGGTATCGAAGGCTTTACTAAAGTCAACAAAGGACACATAGAGGGCAATGTTGAACTTTCTAGCCTTTTCCACAATCTGTCGCATCACGAGAGGGAAATTAATCTGTAGTTACTGCACTTTTTGTTGATCCCTTTTTATGAAGTGTGATGAATATAGAGTGGGACTAATCGTTCGGCCAGATTCCAGTGATTCAAATGCGATGACACATTGAGTGCAGCATATCTACTCCGACTTCTCCCATGGCCGCTATTGTTTCGATCGAAATCTCATCAACGCCTACAGCCTTATTCCGTTTTAGGTGGTTTATGGCTGCGCGCACTTCATCTTTGGGCAGCATTGGTTCGTAATCATACGCTTTATCGTTGGTCGCCGTGGTTTCTGATGTTACGTCAGCAAAGAGAGATGCACTGTAGCATAAGCTCTCGTGTCGTGGCTCCCCTCGCTTTCCGATCTCTACGTTGCTCGACTAAGTTCCATGTATCGGTTGACATCCAGTGCCGCCGCTTTTTAGTTGTACTGCTGGGTTGTGAGTCGCTTACCTCGGTTTTTATGAGTCGGACAGTGGACTTCCAAAGGTGGTCGACGCTCTGATTTTCGCCATTGTCTTGGTGACAACACTGTTCTTTTTCTTGAAGTGATTGAACAAACGACTCTTTATCAATAACTTCCACGCGGTTGGTGGTTTTCTTTAGTATGGGTTTGTGCAATCTTATTCTCATGTTGCACACAAGTAACTGATGATCGGACATAACGTCAGCCCCCGGTAGTGTGTGTGCGTTGGATATTGAGCTCCTCCATCTTGTTCTTATCAATATATAGTCGATCTGGTTCCGGTGTTCACCATTTGGGAAGGTCCAAGTATACAGTCTTCTCGGGTGTTGTTTAAAGACAGTATTCATTACTTAAGCTGTTGTCTGCTGCAAATTGAATAAACCGCTCCCCTCTCCTGTTTCTGCAACCGAGACCGTAATGACCGAAAATGTCACGTAAATCCGCATCATAAGAAGTGTTTCCCACCTTAGCGTTAAATTCGCCGACAATCATCAAGATTTCTCTCTTTGGGATTTCATTAATACTATCCTCAAGTGTATTATAAAAGTCCTTGATTTCATCGTCCGTAGCATTACTTGTGGGGGCGTATATCTGAATGATATTCAGCGTACATATTGAAGCGGCCAGTTTTATGGTAATAATTCTCTCATTGACGGGATTTTAGCACAGGACAGACCCTTCCTAGCGTGTTGGCACTGCGATAGCCACTCCGGCAATACTATTCTGTTCAGTTTCTATTACAAACGAACTCAAAAAATAATTGGAAATCAAATAAGCTTCACAGTGAGGGAAAAGCTCTTGTGGTTATTTGAAGCCTTTAAAGGAAATTTGAGGTTCAAATTTAAAAAACAAGATATACCTTTATGAAACAAGATGGAAGTTTGAATTTATAATGTCAAATAATTTTGAGGACCAACTCAAGAATTTTGAAATAGCAATTTTTCGCTTATCAGTAAGATACCTATTAATATTACTATTTTTTTTCAGTTACTCTAAGTTGCTATTGATTTGGAATAAACTGACAAGGACATCCTACGATATCAAAATCAAAAGAAATGAATATTTTCAAAAACAAATTTTTTAAATGTAATATTTATTCAAATAAAACTAAGTAGTTTTTTTTATTTTCACTATAATTTAGTTAAACATGGCAATATTGTTTCGCCAGTACAGTGGCTTCGTCAGATGTAGATGACATTGTGTTGGCGAAAAAATATTGTCACGAATTGACTATATTTAGACTAAATTATAGTGCAAACCATAAAACTACTCGGTTTTATTTAAATTATGTATTTAGTTTTTCATCAAGTATTGGCCCAATCGATTAGTGACGTATTAATATTATTTATGAAAATAGGCTGATTATATTTAAGGTCATTTAATCATTATATTCTACACTGTAGTATGAACACAAATTATTATTCAATTTCCCAACGAAGATATATGTTTAGTTAGATCATAAACAAATTATATGATTGATAAAGTATGTATAAATTAATCTCATTTATATCCAATTGTTTTGATATTTTTATTTTCCATATCATGCTGTACTAACATTTCTTTCAATTGCAGGTTATCCCTCAGCAGCATTTACTTACTCTTCTACAACACCTTTCTCACAGCACCCCACTTATCCGCCTTATTCGTACACAACTGCGGCACCGCCCCCGGCTCTGTTTCATCTAACGTCACACTCATCTTATCCACCCCAGTTTACTCCACTCCATCCTACCCAGTCGTATATTCCTACACATTTTCAAATGCCACAAAGGAAACTGGAGGGAGATAAGGATGATCCACACGCACCGACAATCAATGCTGTGATCAAACAGATCACACAGGAATTGAAACAGATTCTCAAGAAGGATTTCAATAAGAAGATGGTAGAAAATACTGCATTCATCAAGTTTGAAGCTTGGTATGAAACAACTTCGATTTATTCTCATTCACAGTATGATTTTTTTATTCCAAGAATACGTTGTTGAAAGTTGTGAGAGGTTTTTTGAATAATTATAAGTATTTAAATTTTAGGAACAATTTGAAATAATTGAAAGAAAAACATATTTCTCAAAGTACATTTTTTATAATTCTCAATTATAATGCTATGGAAATTGAATATTCTTGAAATAATAATAATATTCATTAGTTATTTCATAACTGGTGAAACCAATTTTGATTTGTAGTTTAATCATTCATTCAAAAATTTTAATAGGTGGGAGGAAGAATGCCTGAAAGAAAATCAACCCAAAGAATATCAGGAAACTGAGAAAACTTCAGTTCCAGGAAGAGATAACATAAATGTTCTTTTAGAGGCTAACCGCGAAAATTTATACAGTAATCTTGATAGCCTATCAGGATCTACTAGTTTGGGTCTTGGTATTAGAGCATCTCTGCCTAAAATGCCCAGTTTCAGAAGAAAAAAGATTCCTTCACCTGTACCTGAAGATGACGATTCAAGGAAATTGTCTGACAATGAGGAAATTGTGAGAGATTCTGATACAGAGCTGGTTAACCACTCTATGGTGATGAGCAGGTGAGTGTTCGTGAAAATTATATATATATATATATATATATATATATATATATATATATATATATATATATATATATATATATATATATATATATCTATAATATAAGAATGAATCGCAAAATGTGTTGGTAAGCGCATAACTCAACAACGCCTGGACCAATTTTGCCAATTCTTTTTTTCGTTAAAAGTCCAAGGATGGTTTTTACGGCGGAGAAAAATCGAATAATTGCCTAACTAAAATGTAGAGTCAATTTGAGCTTATATATATATATATATATATATATATATATATATATATATATATAT
Organism: Henosepilachna vigintioctopunctata; assembly: GCA_030704895.1. NCBI lineage: Eukaryota > Metazoa > Arthropoda > Insecta > Coleoptera > Coccinellidae > Henosepilachna > Henosepilachna vigintioctopunctata. The sequence continues at coordinate 2,902,329 of JARQZJ010000036.1, read as the reverse complement.
ATATATATATATATATATATATATACCCGGTCAAATTGAATAGACAGAAGATGTAAGAGCTATAGATCATTAGTACTGATTTTCAATTTGGTCGGCTTCGCGATATTATTTCTTTCGTTTTATTTTCTGCATGCGACATAAAATGTGTTTAATTATTAATTTTTGTATTAATGTATATAATAATTAATTCATAATACTTTTAATTATTAATTTAATATCCCTATCTGTGCAAAATTATATAAATACGTAAATGTATGTAAATGAGATGAACACCGAATAATATAATAAATATAGAAAAATGAAAACTTTACATATATACAACATTTGTATGGTTTAAAGGACTTGATTCCAAGTCATATCAAATTAAAAAGAGGTTGAAAATTGAAACAACAATCTATATATATATATATATATATATATATATATATATATATATATATATATATATATATATATATATATATATATATATATATATATAGAACATCTAAGTTTGAATTCTCTCCAACATATGTGGGCATCAAGTTATTCAACCATCTTCCTAACCACATCAAGTCCTTAAGTCGGTCGAAATTTAAGAAGGAAGTTTGCAGAGTTTATTACTTAATTGTTTTTATTCCTTGCAAGAAAATTTTTCTGCTGAAATTGCTTAATTGTGTAATTGTAATTGTTAATCATATTCTTGACGTATCCTATACGTCAAGAATATGACGTATAGATATATATATATATATATATATATATATATATATATATATATATATATATATATATATATATATATATATATATATATATATATATATATATATATATATATATATATATATATATATATATATATATATATATATATATATATATATATATATATATATTATTCTATGTTACATCAGAACTGAACAGCTGATTCACTCTTTTAGATTTGTGAAACATATCAACAATAATTGTATAAAAGGAATATCGAATAGGCTGGTGTTCTTAAATTAGCATTCATTTACAGGATTAGAAAGCCATCGATGAGTTCAATCAGTTCCACAGAAAGTTCGACGTTCTCAAGCGATAGCGAAAGTTCCAGCAGCGATGAGAGTTCCGATTCCGAAACAGAGGTGAGGCAGATGAATAGGAGCGACAGGTCACCATCGAGGTCAGATGCCGAAGTTTTGTCGCTTATAGCAACGAAGGATCAGTCCCCAAAGTCGTTCATGTCCTCGCCGGCGAAGTTGACAATTATGGAAAATGACATTCAAACGAATTGCGAGCAGATACAGGTTGATGAATTTAACTTCTACTATTACTTGTACTACTTACGTCAATATTTTTAAAACTTATTTTTTATGCTTCTCAAATCATTCACTTCTGATATCTATGTGCAAGTTACTCATCCAATTATTGAATACTGTTTGTTGATATTTGTATGTTACGTCTTTTTCTGATTAATTCCAAACAAAATTTTTCAATTATAATTCTTTAGTGATAACAAAACTAAGATTCTTTCCGATTCAGAAAGTTACAGCATTAATTTCTCGAAGAAATAAATGGGAGTAATTTCAATCTTATAATTTTAAATTTCAATTTCACATAACATTTTTCAATTCAAATTATTATGTTTCATTTTATGTTTTCTACAACTATCGTAACGTAACATAGTTGAAATTTACGTTGCTTGTTTTTGTAACAGCCGTTTACATATGTTTCAAGCTAATTGGCTATCATCAGAACGGCGTAGTTCAAGTTATTAGATGTTCAAACTTGAAAGTTGATTGAAAAGAAAAAGACACAGATTCCTCACGTGGAATTTTGTGTTGTTTTGTTCTGTGTCTTTTTCTTTTCAATCAACTTTCAAGTTTGAATATCTAATAACTTGAACTACGCCGTTCTGATGATAGCCAATTAATTGAAACATATGTAAACGGCTGTTACAAAAACAAGCAACGTAAATCTCAGGTAAATTCCGTAAATTTCTTAACTATACATTTATATATATATATATATATATATATATATATATATATATATATATATATATATATATATATATATATAAGGAAATGAAATTTTTTTGTGCTTATGGCACTGATATCTTTTATATATATATATATATATATATATATATATATATATATATATATATATATATATATATCCTATTTCAAGCCTTACGATCCCAGATTATATACCAGAGGGAATAAGCTCTGTGGGGACCCTTTTCAAATTATCAGGCCGGTGGCGGCGGTCTTAACGGTGGCATCCTTCGTGGGGTTGGATTTTCGTTATCCCTCAGAAACTTCCTTACAGTTTTTGCTGTTGAAAGTAGCATCGATTTCTGTAGTTCCTTACAGAGATGTTTGCCGAGTCCTAGTTTTCAGATGTTTGATAGGTGATTTTTTGGGATAATACCAGTGGACCTCAAGATGATTGGAACAGTTACGAAATGTGCAACTGTCTCTGCACTTGTACTTCAAGTGCTCGATATGAGCACTTCGATTTTATCGGCATTTTCATCAACTAGGTTGTTCGCATGTGAAATTGCTATCCAATTTACCATCAAATTACGGGTTGGAATACAACCTGGCCTTGAATATCTGGTAGTGTGGCCTCAGTTTAAGAGGCATTCAGCCTGGGATCAACCAATAGTTCGGAGCTTCTTTGTCGACATTTTCCTTTGCGCTCTAATTAGTTTGCCTTTCGTGCAAGAGTTTTCTCTCCAACTACGTAGGTTTTCGTTGTGGTGTTGATGACAACTTGCAACCTGACATTCGCTCAATTTGAGAGGAGTGCAGTTATCAATTTGGCAAATCACTCTGGGCAGCTGTAATTCAGCAGACCTGTGGAAGTAGTCACGGAGAATCCCTATTTGCTGGCCCAACTAGTTACCGATATCTGACAATCCACCACCGTCCTCGTGCTGGGAAGAGCAGTCATTTCAACTGCGCTTTTTGGGTGGTGGTTATTAAACTTTGTCAGCAGTGCCCTAATCTTTTACTGCAGGTCGACATCAGTTGTGCTCCATTTTACCATTCCGAATGAGTAAACGGAAGAACGGAACAGGCGTAGGTGTTCATTACCTTGAAGATATGTTGGCTGCTAAGTTTCGTTTTTAGTACCTCTCACTCGCTTCGTGAATAAAGTGGAGATTTGTTCCTTTATTGAACGATGAACGATTCTTTGGGATTGTTTCATTCCCAAATATCTGTAAGTGCTTCCCTCTTGCATTGACTCGATGTGATCTCCATTTCGCATTTGAAATTCCTGTAGCTCTATTTTGCCTTTTTTGACACTCAAGGTGCGACTTTTATCCGTACTAAATTAAATTTTTATATCGATGGAGAATTCATCCACAATATCAAGCACTTCATCAAATTGCTGCTTGGTGCTCGTCATTAGCTTCAGGTCGTCCATATATGATGATTCACTTCGATGACTTCAATGTTACGTGTCATTGAAAATCCGTTGTTGGCAGAGTTCACTCTGCGCGATTCGTTATTCATTGCCAAGCAGAACAAAAGAGGACTTAATGAGCCTCCCTGAAATATTACCCTCTTTATAGGTATGGCATCTGTCGATATATTACAGATGACTCCATTCAGGTGTATTGTGATCTTCGTAGATATAGCATGCACTAGCAATTCAATTACAGAAGGGTCAATTTGTAGATTTTCATCACCTGAATCACCCAATCAAAAGACTCGGAATAAAATACTCTCTTGTAGTCAATGTATGCCATAAACACAGGTTCCTCTTCTTGGAGTAGACCTGGTTTCAAATAACAGATTCGATAATGAGTTGTGCCTTACAACCCATAGCGTTTTTTATGCATCCCTTCTGTTGATGGCAATGATATTATTTATAATATCATCGTCATTTTGTCATTGGAAGACAGGAAATAGGACGATACTTGGTATGTTTCTGTTTGTCTGACAAATCCTTTGGTAGAAGGTATGTAACACCCTGTGTGAGGAAAACTGGCATAGTTTGAGGATAGCTTCAAACATCATTAAGAAACACTCAGTTTTTCGTGTGTGACCCACAGTAGTATGTAGGCCGTCAGGTCCTGATACTTTCCAGTTTTTACTATTTTCAATATCACCCTTAATAGTCCGGGAGGTAGCTTTGCATTTTTGAGCCGATTTTAAGCCGATTGACATCCGTCTTTTTCAATAGATCTCGAATGACTTATTAGTAAATGAAGCGTTAGCTGACGCACCAGCGGTGGGTGTAATTTTGGAGCTTTGCGGAAGTGTTAAAAAATGAAGAATTAAGTGATAGTAAGCCGGTTGAAACTTTTTTCACAGATACTTTACATCATACTGAGCTCAAAAAAAATCGTCAGCAGCATCGTGCAGGGGGGAATATGCGTCAGCTGCTCACATGAACTTGTTAAAATACACGTGAAATAAAGTTATATACGTCAGAGGAAATTTGACTTCATGATTGTTCAAAAAATCAGTGATAGGCAACAATAATTAGCAGCTTGTTGAGTGGTGGAAAGACCGTCAGCTGACGCAGTAGAGATTTTAAATTTTGCAGCATTGCTTCTATGCTGCGAGCAACTGATGCATAATCTACTTTAGTGTATAAACACGTAAAATAGAGTTATAGTACGCCGGATGAAATTTAACTACGTGGTTGTTTAAATAATCAAAAATACAAAAACAATGATCAGCTGCGTGTGTAGTGGTGGAAACACCAACAACAACAACAAAATACTTTTATTGAGTGCTTTGATTAATTACATTTAATTTTTTCCATTGCTAATACAAATTGGGAAGTTATAAGGTCTTGCGACCTTTTTCAATCCTGTGTCCAATCAACTTAATTATCTCAGTACAAAAAAAAATTTCAATTTTGTTATAGGATATAGGCCTAAAGGCGGCTATGGCCGACTTCTTTATTTTGGCCATTCGGTCGAATGTCGTAACTTTCAATTCATCTGACATTTGATGGTAAAGGAAACCACAGAAAACTTTACCCACGTAATTAACTTTCGCGCACTTTTGATGACGCGCACTACGGGATTCTCACGTACTGCTACTTATCTCGCACGCTAGCGGATGCCGAGGGGTATATCCTCTAGGTAGTCGGGGACATGGTCTGGAGGCTCCTGAAGTGCTTGCAGGATCCGTGCTGGTGAGAAGGGGAGTTTAATTTTTGGTTTTCTGGGAGGGACACGTCCGCGTCTGTTCCATGGGGCCGTTGTTCCCCCTAGATCCATTTGAAGACGTTTTCTACTTCTGTTTCCTCCCATCCCCAGTTAGTGGAAGATAATTGAGAAGGTTCTCTAAGGTTGAGCATGCCTTTAGGTTCGCTATGTACAAAGTGAATGTTGTGGCGTAGCTTGGATTTACATGGTGGGAAGATCGACCTGCCGTTACCGTTTTTCCACTTGAGGATATAATTTTTGTCATTGGATTGATAATGTTTGATAAACACAGCAACTCGTGTTGCATTGATACCGTTCATCATTTTAAATCCATCCAGGCCACAAATAAATTTCTCAATAGTTATGAAGATCCGTTCAATTGGCCTATCTACCCGCATATAGCTTTGCGTGCATATAGACCTATATGCCCGTAAAATCTAAAGCGGGCATATACCTATATGCCCGCTTTGGATTTTCACAACTGAAAAAGTTTGTTCTCACCTTTACTATAAAATGCAGCCTTGAAATAACATTGCGAATTTGGCGAGTGCTAAATGTATATAACTTACATAGAAGTTTTATTGCAATTTAGTTGGCGTTAAATAGGAATCTTTTTGTTTGCAAATGGCGTTAAGATAAATCATGCTATTATATCTTACCCGTGATGGGGTATTTGGCAATTTAAAGAAATGAGAGAGTACCCAAGCAAGATAAAGTTGTTTCAATGATCGAAGATTTCCAGGAAAGTATAATCGCAAAAGACTTTCAACAGGCACTGAAGTTTCATGTAATTTGTTATTTGCTGAATCTTGAGAGGGATCATTTGTGGAACTGAGAGGAAGCATCCATATCCTTGAATTTAATGCAGAAAGAGTCAAGCCATATATCTACGTGTTTATACGTATTCATAATTTTTATATGTCATTTGCTTGTTGGGGTAACTACAAACCGATCGTCGATAATATATCTCGAAATATATGTTTGAAAGTGCAGCATATTATCATATTATCAGTCAGTATTTTATGCATCTTTTTGCTCAACCTCCAAGATCCTTCTCAATTATCTCCCACTAACTGGGGATGGGAGGAAACAGAAGAAGAATACGGCTGCAAATGGATCTAGGGAAAAAAACTCCCATCAGTCAACAGTACCTATAACAGATAGCAGCGAAAATATTGGTGGTATGGAATTTTTGTCGGTGACACTTTCTTCGAGCTTATATATTTCTAGTAGCCTAATTTTGATAGCAGAAATGTTCATTTAGTGATTATGATAAAGATAATCGCGCTAAATAATTGGATTAAATAAAGAGAATGATTTTCTACTGCACTGTTTGGACAACGGTTCATCAGAACGATTATTATTATTAATGCGATACCATCGATAACGACTGAGTTCTTCAAAGCTGGCAATTCCTATACTTCAACTTTTTTATTAAATTTTTCCATTAATTAATTTTTATTTTATATTATGTGTTACTCATTATTTAAACAACCACATAGTTAAATATCATCTGGCATAGTATAACTCTATTTTACATGTTTTTACACGAAAGTAAATTGTGCATCAGCTGGTCGCAGCATAGTAGCAATGAAACAATATTTAAAATCTCTACTGCGCCATCTGACGGACTTTCCGCCACTCAACAAGCAGGTGAATATTGTTTTCTTATCACTGATTATTTAAACAATCACGTACTTAAATTTAATCTGGCGTACTATATATAACTTTATTTCACGTGTATTTTTTTAAAACTCAGTATGATGTCAAGTATATGTGAAAAAAATTTCAAGCTGTGTACTATGACTTCAATTCATTTTTTTTACATGTTTCGCGGACTCCCGCACCCGCACCCACCGCTAGTTGGCAGATGACCGGCGGTTTATTTATTAGTCATATAAGATCAACCATCTATATTAATATCAGCCGGCTTACTATGATTTTTGTATTTCCAACGCTACCTCCCGTTCTCCTAAAGTGAATGGATGTTAACTCATCTCGTTGTAGGTGTTGGAGGCGATGTTCTCCTCCTCCATCCATTCCGCATTACGATTTGAATAAGCAGGTGAAGCTAACTGTTCATTGCAAAATTGCTGAATGGAATTTTTTGTGTTGTACGTTCCGTCGTTGTTAGCTGCAGAATTATTGGCATTGAGAGACCTATAAAAGGGTCTCTCGGATCTGACAAATAGCGCATGCTCCATTTTTCTTCGATGGATTTCCTTGTACCTCTTTAAACCACTCGAATAAATGGATAGTTTTTGCGAAGGGTGTCAATGGCGGTGATGTTTTCACTATCGTGACGTGCATGAATTTGATTTATCGCTAATATGGATGCAACGATTTTCTCGAATTTTCGTGTTCTTTTTCCTGCTTAGTATTGCGTTACCTGACCAATGTGTTTTCTCAGCTCGATAATTTTCTTATGTAATATTTGCTGCCAGAAAGATATATATATATATATATATATATATATATATATATATATATATATATATATATATATATACAGAAAATTATTCGTGCTAACCAACCACGTACGGACAAGTACCCAGTCGAGTTCCAAAAACTTTTGGATATAACTTTGATTCTGAATTTTCACTATAATAAAATAATAAATTTATGTATATATATATATATATATATATATATATATATATATATATATATATACATATATATATATATATATATATATATATATATATATATATATATATATATATATATATATATATATATATATATATATATATATATATATATATATATATATATATATATATATATATATATATATATATATACATATATATATATATATATATATATATATATATATATATATATATATATATATGTGTGTGTGTGTGTGTGTGTATACATACCTATATACAAAGAGGAACACTTTTTACAGTTTATTTTCTAATACAGATAATAAAATGAATGATATTCTTTAATCACTCAGGTCGACAACATAGAATGTTCACCAGAAAAACCTTCTGATAAAATTGAGTCTTCAAATAAACAATATTCCATGATAATGGATAGTGATAGTTCTCTCAGTGAGACGGAAATGGAATATTTGGAAAGGAGACGAAAGAACACAGAATGGATGGACCAGATAGAGAGGGAAAGGGCAGAACGAGAAGAACGACTCATGGAAAAATTGGATATTGAAAATGTAAAAAAAAAAACTTTGTCCGAGATGAAGATAGAAAAGAGCAGTTATGTGGATAACCAAGTACATGAGAAAAGTTTGGAAGAAATGGAGGCAGAGAGAGATGCTTTATTGCAGGCAATTAGAAATCCAGATCCACCTGTAGGTTGATTATATTGACAATTTGATATAAAAAAATCTAGATTATAAATATTTATATTGTGAAAATGAGCAGATCAATTAAAATTTTTTATTTGTCTTGTAATTTCAGATAATAGAAGATCTTGGTAGACCTCCTATTATTCAAACTTCACCTGTTCGAGCAGCATTGATGAAACCTAAACTAAATGATTCTAAAGTGATGTCATCTAGTGATGATGAAATGTCAGATAAAATGAATACCATGTCCAAGAAAGATCATAATGGAGCGATTGAGAGTTCAAAGAGGCTGTCGGAATCGGACGGAGAAGCGAGTTCATCACATTCACAAGTAAAATTCAATTTTAGTAGTATTGTGTTTCAATCAAATCACATTTATTAAGTTTTTAGAAATCGCTATTTCAAACAAAATTTTTGACCTTAATAATGTTGAAAAGTGTCTTATATTCGATTGAAGTAGTAGTGCATTGAATTGATTCAAATCTACTACTGTCTATATATTAGTGGATATGGTTTATTGGTAAAATTCACTGAAGCTTTGTATGTAATCGATCTCTTTTGATTAACTATTTCGGATTGACTAAATGAGCTGTTTTTTTTCTTTGAGTATTTTCTACGATAATACAACTTGACTAACATTTTCAATCGATAAAGTAATATTTATGCTATAACATTATTTCAATGTAGTCTTAGCAGTTATTGATTATTCTATTGCCACATTTACTGATAAATACGAAAATGATATCACTGTAACTCGAAGTAGAATGGAAGAACAGTAAAATCTCTGTTAAGGGACACCTCTTATCAACAGTTTCCATCTCGTTAACGGATATTTCTTCAGGAGTTTTTCTATCTTATAGTATAATTAACTTAAAATGAACTCCTAACGACGGTATCCTCAACAACAGGCACTAGCAGTAAAAACTTCCCTAATGACAATCTTCTTCAGAAATTATATAACTTCACAATGAACATGAAAAGGGAATGTGCATGATTTCCATATCATTAATCTATGGGCCAATACTTGATGAAAATCTAAATAAATAATTTAAATAAAACTGAATAGTTTTTTGATTATCACTATAATTTAGTCAATCAGTTTATAATCTACATCTGATGAAGTCACTGTGTTGGCGAAACAATATTGTTATGTTTGACTCAATTATAGTGAAAATAAAGAAACTACTTAGTTTTATAATTAGGTATTCGATATGCTTGAAGACTTGATGTTCCACATATCTAAAACTAATAAAGTAGTGAATTTTCAGAACAGACATGGACCAATTGAATACAATTTATAAGAATATTTTCGACAAAATTAAGTTTCCATACTCCACATCTAAAGAAACTTTTGAATTGTTACACCTTTTATTTGTGTGAAGTGTAGAGTTGCAAGAACTGGATTAACTTTTAGAATGTCAAAAAAATTTGACAAAACGTTGTCAAATAATCAGTTTTCAGCCTGCTATCAACAATCATAAATAGAAATTTATAATAATATTGACTAACAAGAAAACCATTTGAAATAGTAAACAAATATTTGATTGGTGTACAAAATATCCCTTTACATGGCGTTTCTGAATTTCGTGAGAGAATAATTTAGTATTGTGACTTACTGGAATATGAAGAACTGGATCAACCTTGAGAATGTCAATAAAATTTGACGAAACGTTGACAAATAATTAGTTTTAATAACCTATTGAAAGAAAGTTTTTTATTATTGAAGACCAAGTGGAAGCTATCAAGTACAGTGCAGATATTTTCTTTAATCTTAGCACTTGTCAACTCCCAAAAAAAATATTTTATTGAAAAGTCTCAAGTTGTGAGATTATCAAGCAAAAGGAATAAATTCTTAAAATTCTTGAAATATTTAGCGATAATGAAGACAGAAACCAAAAAAAATTACGGAAAAATCTTTACGGATTGAATTACCGAGAATTCTTTGTATATGCTTACGTAATTTGTTCATAATTGTTTTTATTTGCAGGTTGTTGTTACATGCATTCAATTGCGATATTGATACAATAAAATGAAATTTTTATATATTGCTCTTCAGTTATTTACATACCGACTCATAACAGACAATTTCAATCTCACCACAGCTTCCCGTTGTTGGTCTAATCACTGTACTTCAATTAAGTCTTTGATATGGAAAACAATTTGAACATTGAACTTTAAAATGAAAACTTTTCAATTTGACCAGAGTAATGGAATTATGTCTATTACTCTTGGGGATTATTTTAAAACTTTATAGTAAAATACTTTAATTGAGTATATTATATAGAATTATAGATGTTAAAAATATGGAACATATTTTTCAATATTTCCATCGTTTTCAAAATTTGCTTATTTTCTCAGGTCGCTATGGAACATTCTTATTGTATGGTTCATAAAGAGATAGAAGAAAAGAACAAAGAAAATGTAGACAACTATCAAGAGAATGTTGTCCATGACCATGGTTATTCTACTAACAAAACTGTTCAATCAGACGAAAAAGAACTGCCAATTATTGTACCTGCTGTTACTGTGATTCCTGAGAAGCCAACCAAAGAAAGAGTGGCTCGGCAACGAAAAAGAAAAGATCACAAAAGGTTACAGGAGTTACAGAATACCATGGATCAAAGGGAAGAACAACAAAATCGATTATACCAAGCATCATATACTGTTCATTCAGTGAAACATATGGAAAGGGATGTAGTTGCGCAGATGGGAATACTGTATGAATTTTTGACTAAAGGTAAAATACTGTTTTATGTAACATAGTTCTTGACTAAAATATTGTTTCATGAATCATACCAATTATCATATTAATATAGTAATGTGTATAGTATAGAAGTTACTCTTTGATGGTCATCATTAAATACTTTGTATCAAACTTGTGATGAAAATCACAACCCTCTCTAGAAATTGCAGAAGCTAAATTAATAATTTGCGGTTCTTTTGAAATTCACAGCCGAAGATTGTCGGAATATAAATTGTATTTCCTCAAATGTAACATAATTTTTTAATACTAATATTGGAGACATTTATGTTAACTAGGTATCGATCACGAAGATATACAGTTTATGAAAACATCGTATGAGGCGATGCTAGCAGACGACACGATGGGTTATTGGCTGAACGACACACATTGGGTGGATCACAGCATTACAGATTTGTATTCAAATCCAAAAAAAAAGAAAAAGGATGATGTACGCGTACATACCTCAGGATCTGCTCGCACGGAGGGTTATTATAAAATCTCGCCGTACGAGAAAGCCAAATATAAATATCACCATGCAAAATCACACGCAGTGTCACTACTGCCCAATGCGGCGGTTTCGAAAATGCAAGGTGAGTAAAATATGAACTGTTGTTAGTGTTTTTATGCCAGTTTTTTTTTGGGGGTCGAAGTATTGTCGTTCTTTCAATCATTTTTGGGTCGGTGATTACATTATCATTGTTTAAATCGGTAAATATAGAGAATATTTCATCAAAAATATACATTGGAAACAATACATTCATCTATTGCCGGACTTTCCAAACTGGGCGTCGCGACTCCCTGGAGCGTCGCGGTGTTGTCCCAGGGCGTCGCGTGTAAATCTCGAGACATCGGTGGAGGTACGCTGTATTATTGACTGTAAGGAAGCGATAATTAATTTTTAGGTGCCGGACGGCAGCTGTTTGGTTGTCTGAGCTTTTGTTCATAAGTGAACATTTTAGGAATATCTTGGTATTCGTGATGCCGAGATATTGTTTTTGTAAATGGCTTAGTTGCTGGTGTACAATGTTTGTAAGTCAGGTTGCCGCTTAATTTTCTGATCCTTTTTGTTTATATTCGAAAATCTACGTGCAGATAACAATTAGTTTTGGAGTTTTCTCTTAAGAAGAATGAGAAGTATGAAATTTATTTACTAATCTGGTCGCAATATTTGATGCATTAATGAATTGGCACAGGAGAGAATATTTCGCATTCCATTTTAGTTATAGCTCAGAATTGTATTTGAACTATAAGTTCAAATATATTCAGGATTTTTGTTAGTTTTGAAAAAATTTACTGGCTCCCTTTCTTAAATTTATCGTATTTTTATTGGAATTTGTTTCGATAATGGTTTTGTGCCGATGTTATGGATATGTTAAGTTTCAGCAGTTTACTAGGGTAAACTATTAAATTATTTTATTAGGTGGTGAGGCTTGCGAATTGGGATCATTGTGCTCTGTTAATCTTATAACACAATTAGTATAAATAACAACTAAGTACCATAATAAAAATAAACTGTAACAACTAATACGAAACAAGATTTGTATAGAAGAAGGTGGCTAAGTTCAGAAAAAGACCCTGAAAAGATCCTCAGAGAGAAAAAGATTTTTTGTCTTTGAGAAATTCGAATTAAGTGATTTGTTAAATTTATTTCACCTCTGGTAAATAGTAATATTTTTGGCAAAGTGAAACATATAGTTACTTTATCTAAGATTAAGTATTCTTATTACAGAATCTAAGTTTAAAACTAGATGTTGTGTACTTTTTTTCTAATTTGACAACTTTGGTCAAACACAAATTTTGAAATTTTTTGTTTCATCATACAGTTTAGGATTTGCAGTTGAGTCTTACTTGCTACCAATCATACAGCTTGAGATATATTGAGATAGTTATCTTCTTGAATCGTAATTTTTTGCGGAATTTTCAACTCTGTGCGTATAAGCAATAACTATCTTGCTTCTCGATTTTTGTATTAGACTAGTAATATATTTAATATAGGTTTTGTTCTGTTTATTCATAGGTGAATTTATCAGAAGTAGTCTTAACGATTGTGAATTTACGAGGTCTTGTTGTGCAGTTCAATTTTGGTTTGTTACAAACACTATATTTGTTTAATTTGTTAATTTGCCTCTTTAAGAAAGATGTTTGGTCACATATTTTTGAGTTGAGAAGAACATTTTGGCACAGGAAGAACATTTACCTGCGAAAGGTAATAGTATATGGAGTCAATTAGCAAGTTTTTACAAATTGAGATCAGTTAGGTTTTGCGTGAAAATTCAAACCTACATTTTAAGTTGAGGATGTGCTGTAGAACCATTAACCGGAGATTTTTGAGAAGTATTATACCAATTTTCGTTTAATCTTGTGATATTATAAATTGGAGGTATTTGCCTATAATATTGATTTTGACTTTTTTGTTTTATTCCAGTTATGTTTCATATTGTCTCTGTGACTGGCAAATCAAGTTTAGTTTTTGAGTAGTGATGAATTAATTTTTTTGACATTTTGATTGCAATAGGTCAATAGTACAGATCAGTCCAAATATTTTGTTACCGATTTCGACGTTTTTTAATTTTCCCGATTGGACCTCAATGAAATGATGGAAGTCTTTTATGGTATTTTCAACCTCTCAGAATGATAAACTCCATGCCCAACCCCTTCTCGTCCATTCTGGTATGGAGTGTCGAAAATGTTCTCTTTTATTTTCTTTATTTATTTTTTAATTTGAGACGTTTTTTGGGTATACGCTGGGCATGTCTGGTTGTTGCTCGAGTGTTAGTTTCGACTTTCACTCCATTTCAGTGGACGCGCCATTTCAAGTTGTCGCAGTTGTTGTCATAGACTGTGCCAGCGAAACTAGTAGCGTTTTAAGTGTTTTTTTTTCAACTGAATGGAAAAAAGAATTGAGTAGTTCACCTTCTTCTTTACTTATGAATAAATCAGCTTCAATACGATATATTGCTGCTATTCTTTCAAAATATTAATGTATTTTAAAAGAATCTGTTGCTTATATTCTTCGAACCGTCCAATGTAGATATAGCGTTGCATCAGTTAAATCTAGATCTTGACGCCATTTACAACTTTTCGAAGCTCAACTTGATGTTAAACCCGCATAAAAGTTGCATGTTATTATTCAGCAATAGAGTTCCTTATCCTCAGTGCCACCCAGCCTTTAATTGACGGCAGGCCGTTGAAACTAGTGAAAAAAATGAAAAACCTGGGAATAGTTTTTGGTTGCAGGCTCCGGTTTGAGGAGCATGTATCTCCACTAGTGAAAAAATCCTATTTAGTTATGAGACGTCTCTATAGAAATTGGCAGTTGCTGGGATTTCTGTTGCGAAAAATGCTGTGAAATGTTAATTTTTTCGATCCTTGTTTATGGACTAACTTGAATTTATTCAAGTTAGTCCATATCTTAGTCCTTATCCATAGTCTTGCTTATTAGCTGTGACAAGGGGAAGAATGGAGATGATAAAGAATGCTTATTGTCGTTTTGTTTTTGGCTTGCGCAAGTATGACAGAACGTCTTGCAGGAATCATTGAACTGAATTGCCTAGGAGTGCATAATCTTTTCAAATATTCTACTGGTACTTTAGTATATTCTGTAGTCTTGCATTCTTCACCCTACTACTTGCGAAATAAGTTTGTCACCCTTGGTAGTTTTCGGTGGGTTTTATTAGGATATGTTTCACATATAACGCACTTTCCATTTTCAATAGCGTTCCAGTTATGCTATTCACTACTTTATTTCCTTTCAAGCGCTTCTACTGTGGTATTTTGTTGGTGGCTCAGCGTGGTTGATGTCAAATGATTGCCATCATTTTATTTAATTTTATTAAATTAGGAACTAATTTTGTTTATATATATATATATATATATATATATATATATATATATATATATATATATATATATATATATATATATATATATATATATATATATATATATATATATATATAATAGACTATTTCTATTTTATATTAGGAAATGCAAGTTGAAATTGAGTGTTGCTCTGAAAACAAAGTATTATTGTTTTAGTATCCTATACGAGAGAATTGTACAATGTTATTAATTAACTACACGAAACTTAAAATATAACTCAAAATCATGAGTACTCAATTTCAAAAACCTGCACGCATAAGCTAACTACTTGGAGATCGCCCAGTCTCAAGCAGGGTGAATATCAAATTGATCATGTCGCAATTTCCAAGAACAACGTAAAGGAAATTTTAAATGTTAGAACTCGTAAAGGCGTCTTTGATTCGGATCACTATCTCCTCCAAATAAAAACAAAATTTCAACCCAACAGAAATAAAAAATCTACACCCAGAGAAGTTAGGTCCGATCCAGAATATCTGAAACTTCACAGGGATACAATCATTGCACAAATCAATCAGGAAGAATCGACGAATTGGGAAATCCTTACAAAGAATATTCAGAAAGCCATCACACTAGGACAACCTCCTCGCACCAGGAAACACCGCTGGTGGAACTTAATCTGCGACCAAGCAGTCGACAAGAGAATAACTGCATGGAAAAAATTTAACGGCCATAAAAATGAGGAAAACTGGGAGAATTTCCTTACAACTCAAAAACAGGCCTCCAAAGTAATTAGAAGAGAAAAACGGAGATACGATAATAATAGGTGTCACGAAATACAGAAGGATTTCACCAATAATAATACTAGAGATTTTACAAAACTTTCAGAGAAAACTTGCGAGGATACCAAGCGCCCACTCTTTGCTTCAGAAAATCCGATGGCGCGTTGGAAACTAACACAAAAAATAACTGCAGAATGTTAGCCGAATATTTCAGCACCCTTCTCAACTGCAGTCCACCCCAAGAAAAACTTATATATATATATATATATATATATATATATATATATATATAAAACAAAGAAACGACATTTAAAGTCGTATTACTCTCAATTCCTTTTTATATTTACTTTTAGCTTGTTTAGTTTTTAACAATAGATATGAACAAACGTGCCAGCTGTCATTTGTCTTAACCTTGGCTCGGCTCGACGCCGCTACACACACCGCCATCTATACCTTTATATATATATATATATATATATATATATATATATATATATATATAAATAATATATATATATATATATATATATATATATATATATATATATATATATATATATATATATATATATATATATATATATATATATATATATATATATATATATATATATATATATATATATATATATATATATATATATATATATATATATATATATATATAATGCTTTTTGTTTTATAGGGGTAAAGCTGAGTAGCGTATTCTAGACATCGCCTCTTCGTGTACTTTTATTATTATTCCACGGTTTCAAGCTTTACGGCTTCACACGGGAACTTTCTCTTATCCCAGATATTATATATCAGAGGGGTTAAGCTCTGTGGGGGGCCTTTTCAAGTTATCAGACCCGCGGCGGCGACCTTCATGGCGTATATTTCCGTTGTGTCCTAGAAAAATCCTTACAGACCTTGCTGTAACAAGCAGCACCGATTTCTGTAATTCTTTATAGAGATATTCGCCGAGTCTTAGATCTCTGATATTTTTCAGGGGTTTTTCGGGATTACACCAGTGGATCCCAAGATTTTTGGAACAATTCTCACCACATTTATGTTCCACAGTCTCTACACTCGAACTTCAAGTTCTCGATATTTTGAGATTTTTTCAGCATTCTTTTCAATACGGTTATTTCGCAACTGTTTGATCAGTCAAGATAGTGCGGTCCCAGTAGAGTTTAAACTATTCATTCTCAAAAATTGGCTCCGGAATGCATTTGTAATAAGGCACATTTTCCTTCTGTAGAAGATATAATTTGAATGTCCGTTCTTGTTGCACAAAATCGAATGCGATACATTATAATACAATATATACGATACATTTCAAAATGTTTTACCAAGTGTTGTTCGAGGAATCGATTACAACGTGAATTTTTACTCTTTATGTATCAAGTATCTTACTCTATGACATTCCATGAAGCTGAATGGTTTTATTTACACGAGCGCCGTGGTGACCTATTCGATTTTCAGGATTGGATTATATGATGAGTATAGGGTTTTTAATGTTTATTATGTAAGAATAAGAATTACATAGAATTACTTGAACTTATTAGATAATGATGGTTTAGGTACCCCAGCATACATATGATAAGGTAAGGCTTGTGAAAGGGGAGAAAACGAAAAAAATATTTTAGAGCGAGTCAGATATTCAGGGGATATATTGAGGGAACCCTAAAAATTCTCTTATTTGTTTATTTAACATACACTGTTTTACAGGTCCTAATTACACGAAATTATTCAAGTCATTCACTATTTGAATGTGACGCAAGCTCGTTACAAATTTTTGTGACAGTAAAAATTCACCACTACCATCAAATTCAGCTAGTTCCAGTTTGTAATTACAGTTTTTTTTGTTTTCTAACCAAATCAAATTTCTAACGAGTTTGAATGTTTAATTGTTAATATCAATTTTTTTTATCTCTATGAAATATTTTTTGAGTTATATTTATTTTGCTAACAGTCATTTGATTCTACCTAGGTTTGTCGCGAGAAGCCAGATCAAATCAACGTCGCCTGCTAACAGCGTTCGGTACAGATACGGATTCCGATCTGCTCAAATTCAACCAATTAAAATTCCGGAAGAAGCAGTTGAAATTTGCCAAATCTGCAATCCACGACTGGGGTCTGTTCGCGATGGAACCAATTGCAGCCGATGAGATGGTGATCGAGTATGTCGGACAGATGGTCCGACCGAGTGTAGCGGATCTAAGGGAGACTAAATACGAATCGATAGGCATTGGCAGTTCTTACTTGTTTCGCATCGATCTGGAAACCATCATCGACGCGACGAAGTGTGGCAATCTAGCTAGGTTTATTAACCACAGTTGTAGTGTGAGTGTCTTATGACGGTTAATTATAGCTACAAAAGTTTTTAAATTTAAGAGTAATATACTTCGCAGGAAATTGATTCCACTATTGCAGTAATATACATATTAACTATTGATGATAAGGATAATGGATTTTACGCATATAAACTAAGATAGAAATGTCAGTAAACATCCACAAGTAATGTGTTTATTACACAATTCTGATGTGAACTGTGAATTTAATTTTAATGAAAAGATATCACAGGTGAATATTATTTCTAATTGTGGTAAAGTCGATAAACATTTTATATTACACTAGCGGCCCGCTCCGGCTTCGCACGGGTATAAAATATATAGCCTATGTCATTCACTGAAAAAATGATTAAAATCGATCCAGTAGTTTTGATTTATTCATAAGCCCGTGGCCCGCACGCGTTAAATTTGGAATAAAAATGTTTTCCGAAATTTTGGTAGTATTAATCAGTTAGGTAACTTCAGTTGCAGTGTAATATTTAAATTATTTAAAACACACGCTATTTTTTTGTTATTTGATATTCAAGATATACAAGAGTTCTGTTATTTTATATGGAGAAGTGTCTATATCAGAAGATCATTTGATATAGACACTATATAAAAACTTCTCGTATATTTATTTGATGATGTAAAAAACACGTTATATTAGACTAATAGTAAATTCATAATTCAGAGAACATGTGTATCTGACATATATCACACTGGTTATATAAGTGGCATTTCGCTTTCACCGAAAATATGCGTTAACGTCGTGATTTCCATTGAAACTTCTCTTGTTTTTTATATGTCTTTTTTCTCTATAATCTTATGCAGTTTTGAGGTACAATATACTCAAGTTATTTCGGAAAAACCGAAAATTTTGCCATTTTTCTTGGTCCTTCCGAAACACTACGAATTTCGGAATGGGCTTTGCGATCTCATGAATAAGTCGGAAAGCTTTCGGTTTTCTTTAATAGTGAAAAAATATTTAACAGGTCTCGAAAATGTTAACGAATTCATAGTCAACTTCAAATCTCAATACCTCGCTTATTGCGAATGGCATAATATAACTTTTTTGATGGATTAAATTTTTTAATTGAGTTCAGAATTCGAAATTCTATAAATTCGATTAGAAGCACATCTTTATTTCATGGATGATCCAGAAATCCAAGAAAAAATAAAAAAAAGCTTGTTATAGACGTGTAAAATTGATCAAATCCGAAAGTCTATTTAAGCAGATAAAAGAAATGTATTCTTTTTCGAATAGAATTTGGAGCTGCGAAATTCAACTCGCAAAAGATAGAGAAATGATGAGGAATACAAAAATATTTAAAAAATTAAGCGTTCCATTCTAAGTAACTGAGATGAAATTTTTTCTACATTGATGATGTAGTAATGGCGTCGGCATCTACGACGCCATTGGTGTCCAACGTTGAGCATGGTGTAAACTGTCTTCAAGAAATCTTAGGTCAACTAAAACTCTTCTTCTGCCGGGCGTTTTGTCTCATCTGCAAGAGAGACAAAACTGTGTATGTGTGCTGAAGGTCCGTTAAACAACTGAACGTTGGCTTGCTGTCACTCAGTTGTTAACTAATTGAATCTCGGTCAAGTTTTTTAAGTCATGACTTTTTTCTGCGTCTGTGCCTCAATGTTCTTCGCTTTTATAATTTTTTCTTTTACAAATTTTATTTTCATTACAATAGTCCTTATTCTAAACTTCACATGAGAAAGTGCTTTCATGTTCGTTCAGGTGGGTTTTGATACTCCACTTAGTAGTTCCAATGTATAAAAATATTTCATCAACGTTACAATGATCCACACATTAACTAATGCACTCAGATAAACTTTCAATATTTAGCAATATGTTGTGCCTATATTAGAACTACAAAAAGAAGTAAGAAATAATAATAATATAAAAATAGATAAATAGAAATAAAGAAAGAATTAAATTTCAATTTAATTGATTGACATTCTGCAGTTAAGATTAATAAAATCGGTGAGAATCGAAAGTGTTAGTCGAGAGAAAAATTATTAGTTCCTAATATTCTGAATTTCAGATCGAGAATTTTTGAATCAGATCTGTACAAGAGTCGGAAATTTTATTGTAATATATAAAACATCTATCGTACAATTTTTAATTCAATGATAAATTTTATGGTTTTTTATTATTATGAAAGCTTATGACAATAAGTTTTCAGTGAATAATTTTTTTGTTTCATTTACAGCCTAATTGTTATGCAAAAGTTATAACAATAGAATCCCAAAAGAAGATTGTGATATATTCCAAACAGCAAATAGGAGTAAATGAAGAAATTACATACGACTATAAATTCCCTATTGAAGAAGACAAAATATCCTGTTTGTGTGGTGCGGCCACTTGTCGTGGAACCTTAAATTGAATCAATATTGTAAAAATATTTAGGGTTTATGTAAAAAAGAGTGTGTGATTTGTATGCTTGTGAAAATATGACTGTCGCTATCAGCATATTCATGTGTTTAGGTTTTAAATGTTTAATTATAACAGTTCAAATAGTATACAATTGACCATATATTTCAAATTTTTTTATTTGTACATAGGTTGAACATTCTCTGATGTATATAGTTACTGTTTATTGAAGACATCCTCAAATAAAACATTGTAAATCCTTTTCTATACTTCGCACCCAAACCATTTGTTACGTAATACAGAATTTGGCAAAGATGAAGAAAAGATTTGGCAGACATAAATAATCAATTTTTCAAACTGGTTGTGAAGATTTTCGGAAATTTGAAAAAATCCAATAGAATTGTATAATTTTTTAATGAATAATAATTGATTTTGCTGTATATCTGATGCAAAAAAAGGCATTTTATCCAAAACATTATCAATATATTCGATTCAAAAAGAATTACATATTTAATTTTGGTTCCAATTAACTTGAATCAATGTTTTGATTTTGATAATGTTTCATGGTAGGATTTTAAACTTTACTTATATTATCAGTAAGGTCACACTTGTAAGCAGATTTAAAATCCAAATGAATTCATTTTTTTAAAGTTCTTTGGCTTCAAGAAAATACTCCATTCAATTGAACCAATTTGAATACACAATGCATATTACTTAGATAGAAACATTTATTTTGGTATCTATATTCTACTATTAACTTGACAGATTTTTAAGTTCATATCTTGTCCTAAAAAAGTTTTGATATGCTTCTTTCTCTTTAGAAGAAGCAGGCACAAAGTGCCCTCCTTCATGTCTAACAATAACTGGATTTTCAAAACAATTACTTAGAGCCACACTCATTTCAACAGGTATTACTTGATCTCCAATACCAAATACATGTAAACTGGATACATTGTTGGATTTTTTGAAATATTGCGAGTGTGCAATTGAGTTGGATTTGAACCCAGCTACAAGAATAGCAAAATTAAATTTGGTTTTTAAAAGTCCTCTTTGTTGAAGATCACATAATAGTCCTACAAAACATGCACCCTGTGAGAATCCCCAAATACCATCAAAAGGCCCTGAAAAGTAAACGTTGATTTCATTTTTAAGTTGAATATAGAAGAAATGATTTAAGATGAAGAATAATGATGAAAATTAATGAAAGGGAAGATTGTTTCATGACTATGAAGACAGACTTATTTTTTTCAGAGTAAGTAACTATTTTATCAAAATTTCTATATACATTATTTTCTGATACATTCTTGAATTTTCCACAAGAGCTATATTATAATAATATGATATTATAATCATCAATTCCATCATAGTATAAGATAAAGTTAAAACCAACTGAAATGTGGTAGTTGTCAATTGTTATGACAAATTAGTATTTGTAAATTACAAATGTCGATGACATTTGGAATTGAGATCAAGAGTAGTGTTTTCAATTACAACAATGTGTTATATTGCAATACCTTTCCATTTTTCTACTAAAAATTCTATACATTACCTAACTTTTCATAGTTTTCTTCAATCAACCTTACACTTTCTTCAAAACCAATAGCCGGACCACCTAATCTGATTCCGCTGAAAGTCCTATCTTCTTTATTGAAAAACCAACTATACTGTTGATCATCTTGACTTTGTCCATTATCGAAATTTGTCACTTTATGTGGTGCATTTAAATAGGTGAATTCAGCCCATTTATTAACCACTTTTCTGAAAGAGCCTGTCTTTTGACGGAATGTTTGTTCATTTTGTCTGTAGCCGTGTAATGCAAGTATTTTGAGTTTTTCGATTTTATCAACTGCATTAGACTGTGGTGCATAATTCATTCTTTAATGTACTTTATCTAACCATCCAAGTGAAAATACATATTCTATTGGCATGACAAAAATGAACTATTCAGTTGAGGTTAGGTTACGCTTTTCAATGAAAAGTGACAGTAATTTAAGAAAACCTGAATGTAGGCGTAAGCAATATTTTCTACACTGATTAGAGAATATTAACCTAATCTAAACTGTATTGCGATTTATGATGAATTTACTCACGTCAAATCTTCCAGTTAGGTAAATAAATTGAGCTATCAAATTATGAAGAAAAGCAATAAAATTCTATTGTTTGATTTTTTTTGATTTCGAACTTTGTATACTTTCCAATAAAAAGTTATTTCTCAAAACATGTAATTTCTCAAAACCCGTTAAAAACTTTTAGCTCTATATAATGTCGTGTGTTTACTTATAGTTCAATACAAGTATTCTTACTACATTACTCAGGAACATTTTTTCGAAGATTTACAAGTTTTATCATTACATGACAAATAATGAATTTTGATACTCCTTTAATAATTTCGTAATAATGTTAATGAAAATTTGCAGGAAAATTTATAGCAACTATCTTTCCTCAACTAAAATATTTTAAAGCATGCTGCTTTTGAATAAAATACTGATAGCATTCCAGTTCTTGAGAGATATCTGGAATTATATGTCCTCCAGGATGTCTCACAACTAATGGGTTTTCAAAACAGTCACTCAATTCTTGACTCATTTTGTTAGGAATTATTTGATCATTATCTCCAATAACATGTAAACTTGGCAAATTTATAACTTCCTGGAAATATTTCATATGAGGCAAGCATTTTGACATGAATCCAGATATAATTATTGCAAAGTTAAATTTAGCTTTGATCAGACCGCTTTGTTGGAGGTTAGATAATATTCCAGCAAGACAAGCTCCTTGAGAAAATCCTAATATTCCATCAAAAGGCCCAGCGTCTCGAAAAACTTCTTCAATCACTCTTACCGTGTCGTTGAATCCTATTGCAGGTCCACCGTTTCTTATACCACGGTTGGTTTTGTTCCTCCTATTGAAAAACCATCCTCTTTGTCCTTTTTCTAGTTTTTCGCCCATAAGTAAGTTGTCTGGGTTATCTACTAATACAACTTGATGTGGTGCGGTAATGTATACGAATTCTGCCCATTGACTGAAAGCCTCACAGAAGTTTTTAGTTTCGTTGAGAAATTTAACTGCATTTTGTCTATATCCGTGAAGAGCTAATATTTTGAGTTTATTTTTTCTGTTTCTATCATTAAATGACATATGGTCTTTGTTATATATAAATAATATATATATGATATATAATATATATTATATATAAATATAATAGAACTGAGTAACACAATATCGGATTAAAGGTTATGTTGAAGTGTTGCTAGTTGCCAGTCGGGTCTTGTCAGAAATTGAAACTGAAATTGACCTGAAATATTGTTACGAATTTATGGGTTCTTCAACTAATTTGATAATGCCAATACTTTTTTAATAATTTATTAACAATGCACAACTATTAACACTTGTTTTGAATAAACACATAGTCACTTTATATAAACATTGAATATTCACTTTTACCTTAGAAATTTAGAATTACATTGCGTCAGCTGTGGCCGTTTATATCAGGGATGTAACGGAGGTAAATCACTAAATCTATCGGAATCGTAGTCGGAGTATTTAAATTTGATTTATCGGAGATGGAGTCGGAGTCAGAAGTGGTGGCAAGAGAGTCTTCATTAAAGGACAAAGAAAAACATTATTTAGTCAACCTTGTTTTTATTTTAATTATAAAATAATAAATTTGCGCAGACAAAAATAAAGATCAACAAGTTTCTGATTAAAAAAATTAAATAAAATGAATTACTTGAATCCTAAAAGATAATACTTATTATATTTAATAAACAAAATGTTTTAAAACCAATTAAGTCAAATGCATTGACTCCAGTAGTGTATTATACTTCACAAACAAAAGCTTTGAAGCCTAGTCTCCATCTACGGGTCGTAGCTGCCAGGTAGCGGACCAGGTAGCACACTGACGGTAGTATGACGTATATTGTTTTCAACATGTCGGAAAAGACGTCGACAGAGACGTCTCACTGACCATGCAGTGACGTCGAAATGTCACAGCCTCAAGACGTCATTTTGAGCCGTTCAAAAGACATCATTAAACTACGTTAAAAAGACGTCACTAAGTAGAGAAAAATAGACGTCGTAAAGACGTTCTTCAGAACCTATATTGTAGGGTTTCCATAATTTAAATGAAATAATTTTCATCATTAAACATTTATTTGAAAAATTATATTTTAAAGATTAATTTTATTTCACTTGAAACAAATTATTAATCAAAAATTTAGCTTTTAAACCAAATATGTTATGACTCACCTATTATGACAAACAAAATTTTTCATTGTCATTTGAATAATCTTCAAAAATACTAATTTTTTCTTCAGTTCCAATATTAAGATCAGAGATGTCCTTTTGTTCTCTAATTTGTGTCAGTAATAGAATAACTCCGACTTAAAAAGCTGAAATTTTTTTTTAATGTAACCTAACACTGTCTTAATATACAAATAACATTTAGGTACATTATGATGTGAGAAGTTTTACCTGTTGTTGTATATTCATTATTCACTCGTGATGACACTGGGGTATTGCCTGTTGAAGTACTGGCTGTTCTTAATAGCATGTTCTATATTATTTATTCTTGAAGAACGTGAAACTGTCTCTGAAAATTATAGCACATCTTAAAAAAATATTGTTAATAATTTGCATCTTCGAAATAAAAACATAAGGCAACATGTATCTATTTTATGGTAATTGTTTCGAATATCCGCGACATCGATAACTATTAGACTGGGTTAGGTTAGGTTTAGTTTGGTTTACTTTGAATTCTTGAAATGACGCGAGTATTTTAAGTATTTCTCCTAATATTGCATTAAATGTATCTAATTAACTTACCTTTTTTCGTTTAAAGGAGAATTTATTCAAGATTTGAATTTGTTTCTTATGCATAAAGATGTCGCACTATTCGTAGTGGTATTTCGTTGACATCTGGTTTCTATTACTATGCACATTACATCTGCTTTTTTCCGTTGAGTTTATTGCATTCATATACTAGGTCAATTTCTTGGAAGATCGATGCCACATTTCGAGCCCCAGACCATTTCGACGTACACCCGATTTCTTTACAGATATTTCAAAACATATTATAACCCAAACATAACTCGCCCATCCTAATACGTTGAATGCAAAACAACGCAGACGCAGAACATAAATATGAGTCCACAGAACAATTGACATCTTATACTGCTTATAATCTTAACTATAATACAATTTTCGTGTTAAAAATTGACGCATGGATGAATATTATTGTTGTTATGTGTGAAAGCTACTATTATCTATGTGAAAAGAATATTTGCCGTTTCCTAAAAAATTAGAGGTCATAAATTGACGAAAATAGTTGCGCTGACGTCATCTGCTGTCATCCTATGAACGTCAGTCATCTGTTACGTTAAAAAGACGTCATTCAGCGGTCAAATAACGTCAATGACCAAAATTGACCGAAAACTGACCCTAATAAGACGTCATTTTAAGTCAGCTTGTTACCTGGGAGATGAGGCCAGCGCCACTAAAAAGTTTTTCGCTAGCTACCGAGCCTGGTGGACACGACAAATATTGGCGAGCAATTGATTTAAAAGCTTGAAATTTTGTATTTCCATTTACTTTCCACCACAATAAGGGATCGTCACTAATATTAATACGTTTTTATTTATTGTACCTATTTAGTATACTTTTCATTATACGAAATTTGTCAGGAACTGGTTGTTTTTCGGATGTGGTATTGTCCTCGTCTTCATCGCTACTTAACAATATACTCGATAAAACTGTTTGGACATTACTTTTGCTGGCTTCTGCTGATAACTCCATCCTTGTACGTTTTTTCACAGGAATATATTCAGCCTCATTTTTAGACGTATCTGCATCACCAAGTAATTTCGTTAATTCTGTTTCAACCTTCTCTTTAATCACTTCATTAAAAAATTTTGATTTTTAGCTAGGATCCAGATACGTTGCTATTGCAAAGAAATTGTTAGATTGAAGGTCGCCAAATCTTGAATTTAATTGGCGAATAGTACATTTCATGAAAGTTTTAAATTTTTTATTTTTGTCAGGTTTACTGTGTTCAATTTGTTATGAATGCTTTAGCGTGTGTATAAGTAGAATAACTGATGAGAAACTAGTGTATCTCATCTGTTGAAGGCTGTATTGTATTTTTCTTTTCAGTTTCTAATTTTATTAATTGTTCGTGTTCAGTAGCATGTACAGACTTCAATATACGTCTTCAAATATAGTTTACACTTCGCCGAATCTGCACTAACTTCAATGAAGTCATTCCAAATACAACTTGATTTCGGTTTCATGGTCCAAAACAAAAACAGATCACTTTTATTGATATAAAACAATTTGTGCGTAAAAAATAAACAAGTACCTAAAGAAACTGAACGCATGTAGCGAAGGCGGGGATTCTCAGCACAAGTATGAACCTGTTCGCAACGGTCGACGCCTGCTGCCGTCGTTATTTGCTATGCTTCGACCTCCGATTAAAACCTCCGATTCAAAAGTTTCGGAGCCGAAGTCGGGACTGAAGTCGGAACCGAAGGCGTAATAATAGGAAGTTTCGACTTATCGGAGTCGGAGTCGAAGTTCCGTAACATCCCTGGTTTATATATACATTTCTATGCCTTCTAGAAAATTCAGCAGTTCTCTGATCGTGCCTACGACGGTTCTTGATAAGGTACCTTTGAATAACAAGATTCACCTTCAATTTTATTCAAGTTTATGCTACTACCTAATCTAGCGGAGTACAAACACTATTACTCTCTACCATGCCAAAACGTTTCAATAAATCATCTATATAGGATTCTTGATCAATAGTTATGAATTCTTTATCGCAATCTCGATAGATTATTATACCTAAACACTGTTTCGCTTCGCCAAGAGAGCTGTTATAGTTAACATACTATTTTCATTTCTTTTTGTAAATAAACAAGGCTCAAATTGAAACTTTATATACCCATATACCTTTAAGAACTTCATCAATCTTTTCATTCCAAGCACAATTAGATTGCTTTCGCTGTTGCATGAATATATTTTCTTTCAAAACAACATTTAAGAAAGCAGTTTGAACGCCTAAATATACAATCCTAAAATCTAATCTTACAGCTAATCCTGTTAAAAGTCTTAAGGTAGAGTGTCCCACAACTGGTGCAAAGCTTTCGACATGATCTACACCCTCTTTATGAGTATAACCTTTTGTTATCAGTCGAGCACTATATCTACTCTTATTGTTGCTATTATATACTGTGAAAACCCACTTACACTCTGTTCCAGCTTTAGGTGAATCTACAAATTCCCATGTTTCATACTCATATGATGAATGCATTTCTTCCAGCATGGCCTTCTTCCACTCGTGTCCATCTGACCTAGAAAGTGCCTCTGCTACTGTTCTAAGGTGATTTGAAATGTTCTGTGCTTCATCAACAACAGTAACAATGTTGATGAAGCTTCTTCTGGTAGGTATACCTGGATGAGGTGCATTCGGAACACAAACATTGTCAGTATAGATTCATCTATGGTTGGAGAAAACTCTTCATTTTCTTCCCCCCACTGAATCCAAATCCTAATTTTGAACTTCATACTAAACATTATTCTATAACGCAACAGTGTTCTTTTCCATAATATTCACTTTATGGAAATTATGGCTTTTCTAGTAATTGGGTTGAAACATCTATATCCCTTTGTGTTCTCATCATAACCTAAAAGAATATGTTCCACTGATTTATCACTTCTATTTGTCTGAAAACATAATGATTGCTCAGTACAAACGTCCAAGTTGAACACATTGTTGTTTAATGTAGCTGTGGCTACTAACTTGTTCTGTGGATTATTATATATGAATTTTGACCTGCATTATGATTATTTGTTTTGACTTTGTAGTAGTTCATTGCCTTGTTCTTGATATTAGGTAGCACGAAAATTAACATGCCAATTCATTGTATGCAAGTCGATTTACTTTCCGCCCACCAGTTTTGTATTTCTTCTAACTATAGTTTGTGACAAGCATTTTCCAGACGGCATTTAACATTTGGCAGATGGATCAACAAAGGCAATACCGCTAAAGTAAAACTGAATTTACATGCAGTTCCACGTATTTTTCCTAATTTTCCTCTCAACTTATCAAAAACAGTCCACATTCAAAGGAAAGATCCAGCTGAAAGAACCAGCATTGCCGGAAGTTGTGAGCAATTGAATGAAGCCTTTGAAAATTCAGATTCAATTTTTAATTTTGTTGATTCAACATCCAATTATAAAAATGAGATTTTAATATGTAAATCTTGGAATATAAAAATTTTTGAGAATAACAGCATCTTTTTTAACACTATAGATTTTCCATCAAATGTAACTGAATGTTCACAAATAAACAATGTACAAATAATTATTCAGATTTCAGTAGATGAAGACATACATGTAAATGTTTTTATTGACAACAATGAACCTAATGATTTCATTACCTAACCTAATGAATCCATTTCAAATCCTAATGATTTGAAATGGATTTTACCAATACAGTTTAAATCAATTAAATGGTTTCAACTGGAAAATTGGCTTTCTCTTTATGAATATCAAATAACAGTATAATAATTTCTAGAATAAAAATCGATTTTTAATCAAATTAAGAACACCTTCACAGAATTAGTATTATTCGAGATGCCGTCCGAGTCAGATGGTACCACATCTGGCACAGGTGTAAGCAATAAGATCTGTGTTCTTTGTAGTAAATCTATAAACTTGGATTCTAATTCGATAAAATGTTCAAATGACGAATGTGAATCGGTACTCCATTTGAAATGTTTTAATTTTGTAAACCGAGTTATATTTATGAAAAGTTTTAAATACAGAGTTTGTTCCAAGACTGTCGAAGCAGCAGATGGTAATTGCAATATGGATAATATTATTTTTCGAAAAGAATTGGAATGTTTAACAAGAGAGAGAATTTTTAAATAAATACGTGGCAGAATTGAAATTTTCAAGTAATCTCCTTAAGGAAAAGTATACCAGAGAGAGTGAATTGAAGCAGACCACTTCAGCGAACATAGACCATAAGACATTTGCTGCTGCAGCTGCAGGGCAGGGACAAAAAGTATTGAAGTAAATATTGATAATAAAGTCAAACAATTTCCTTTAATTGTTCGTACAACAGATCCGGCTTTATCAAATACAATGGTTGAAAATATTGTGAAATCCAAAGTAAAGCCTGGTGCTATTAATGCTAATGTTGTCAATACGACATTACTGAAAACTGGATTGTTGATAAATTGCAATGATATGAATTCACTTAACAAACTAAAGCAGGACTTAAACCAGCGTCTGTCTTCTAGTTTTGAAGTTACGGAGCCTAAAAAACACCACCCTAGGATTGTAGTGTTCAATGTCGAACCAGAATTTGCTCTTAGTGAAAATTTGATCTAATTACTTTCTGCGATTACGATGTGGTATGTGTTACGGAAACTTGGCTGAACGCCAATTCTCACATAGAAGCTTTACAAATACCTAACTATAATTTCTTACAAGATAGGGTTGGTGGACTTGGTGGTGGGGTGGGAATTTTCTTCAAGAAATGTCTTAGCTGATTTCGAAAAAAATGATTTTGCAGACTGTATGTGGGTGCGCATATATCTCACGAAGGAAAGTATAAAAAAAGTAGATCCGTACAGGATTTCTTATACTATAAAGATTCAAGAAATATTGTTACCTCGGCAGTTCGCTGGGAGAAGGAGCATATTTGAATTATCAGTTGAGAGTTCACGATAATAAACAATTATGGAAAACCATCAACAGCCTTAATTTAAAAAGTAAAAAACGTCATGACATTCCAGCCTCGCTCGGGAATGTACATGATATCAACCGTCATTTTGATTCGGTGTATAGTCCTTTTGATTGTTGTAAACCTGCATCAGAATATTATCGTACAAATAGATTTAACGGGAATTTGGAATTCCAGATTAAACTCGCAACTATGGAAAAGATCTCTAACCACATAAGGTCTCTGAAGTCAAATGCCTTCGGATCGGATGGCATTTCTGTTAGGATGTTGAAACTTTGTTGTCCATATATAGTCCCTCATATTACTCATATTGTTAATTAATGTTTCGAGCAGAATGTCTTCCCCAATTCATGGAAGCACGCGATCATTCTTCCTTTAGCAAGATCTCCTAATGCTCAAACTCTGAACGACTTGCGTCCTGTCAGTATATTACCGGCATTGTCAAAAATTTTGGACAAGTCTTTATTTCTCAAACTATAATACTCTTATGACTACGTACTCACCAACAAAATTATTTCAGCTATGCAATCATGGTTTAGAAAGAGATGTAGTACAACTTCTGCCCTTGTAAATATCGTCGATGACATCATAAAATTTCTGGATCAAGGACTTGCAGTTGCTTTGATCTTATTGGACTTTTCTAAGGCTTTTGATACTATTGCTCACTGCTTGTTGTGTGCAAAGCTGCTTTATTTTGGTTTTGATATTAAATCGGTGAATTTTTTTCAATCCTACCCTCATGGTCGAACGCAGGTGGTTCAAGTTGATGGATCCTTTTCAAAGACGTTACCTGTAACATCTGGGGTCCCGCAGGGGTCGACATTGGGACCAGTTCTGTATCTTATATATATATATATATATATATATATATATATATATATATATATATATATATATATATATATATATCCTATTAACAAAATTGTGTTACTATCATGGTTGCGATATTTTATGAGTACATCTATGTTTGTAAGTGACGATTACCGCTACGTGCGCGAGAATTTTTTTGCTTTTGTGATGCTTTGTGGTAGTGACATTCCAAGTAGTGTGCTCTTCTTTTGTTGATATTTTGGTGATAGTGACACTTTACTGTTAAGTGAGCGCGAATTTTCTTCACTTTAATTTATTATATCACGTTACGATGCCGAGGAGAAGACGACCTGACTTAGGTCGTCGTAGTCAGTCAAATGTACGAAGAGCTACCTCACGTGTTAACCGCACTGATGACCAGAGAGAGACAGATCAAGAAAATAGTCGTATTGCTATGTCAGAATTGCGTTCTTTAGTGAGTGGCAATGAAGTAAATAGGCTCAGAATGCAACAAGTTCGTGCACATCAATCACAACAACAGCAAGCACGACATAATGAAATTGAGCGAATCCGCAGACGCAGTGCTTCTGTGATTCTTGAACGAGCTGCATTCCACTATGATCCGGCAATTGATTATTGTGCCGACAAATCGGTAACAATTCACCTCGGAATTAAATATGTGTCCGCCGTCGTTCAGAAATCAAATTGAGAGAATAGTTTAAAATGAATAACCAGTTAGAATTTTTATATCTTTGTTACTACATATTTATTCTTAGGGGGTAAAAAATGAACTAAATTTTAGCTAACTACAGTTGTTTAATATCTATCAGATTATTTTCATATAGATTGATAAATCCTAAGGTTGTTCACAAATTTAAATTCTGAAAGCTACCATAATATTTGACATTTGACAACCAACTAATGTATCGATCTATCCTCTATGACATAGAGTCTATGTCGATCGATACCTCATACAAAGAGTGCATCCTTCTATATTCGTGAGTGGCGATTACCGCTACGTGCGCGAGAACTTTCTTTACTTTGGTGATCTTTTGTGATAGTGACATTTCAAATTATGTGCTCTTTTTTTGACCTTTTGTGATAGTGACAATTTACCTCTAAAAGTGCGCGAGATCTTTCTCACTTATATTGATTACAATTTACAATGCCGAGGAGAAGACGACCTGACAGGTCGTCGCAGTCAATCAAATGTGCAAAGAGCTACCTAACGATATAATATATTATATAACATTCAGATTAAGTTTCACTGAGTGAAACTTAACATATTAACTAAACGAGTATGTTCTGGGCAGTTATGCCATTATTAAGAGTGATAACTTAATTTCTAAATCAATTTTGAAATGGACGAAATATCAAAATGCTTCATTTCTATTTGGAAATTTCTGACTTCAAGTAGAAATTATGCCTTCTGACATTTCAAAATTATTTCAGAAATTGAGGAAGTTCTGATTTAATTTTGAAATAAATTGAAATCAGGAATTTACAATTAGAAATAATTCATATTGATTTTACATTAATTCAAAAATTAAATCAGAAATTTAGGTATTATTCATCATAAGGGACTAGCCACCTGAAACTTATATATATATATATATATATATATATATATATATATATATATATATATATATATATATACAGCTGACCTTTTCAGTGGTATACAGTGACCTAAACCATTGTCAATATCATGCGTTTGCGGATGATTCCCAATTATATTTTCCTTTCCATTCTAAAGTAGTTGAAGAGGCTTCAGTTCATATAAATGAAGACCTAAGTAATATTTACTTTTTCTCTAAAGAGCACAATTTAAAGTTGAATCCTTCTAAATGCAATCTGCTTGTATTCAGTTCGGATACTAAAAGATCGATGGTGAATGAGCATATTTCAGTTAAAATTGATGATGCGGTCCTAACTCCAAAGAGTACAGCTAAAAATCTTGGAATTATTATGGATAGTAAAGTAAAGCTACTTATAATAAAAAAATGCTACGTGGCCCTCAAGACGTTGTATAGGAATGTAAATATCCTAAATTTCAAAGTACGTAAAAAACTCGTAGAAATGTTGGTTTTGCCAATATTGCATTATGGTTCGATTCTTATTTATCCTTGTTTGGATCAATGCTCCAAGAATAGAATTCAACGCACTCAAAATTCATGGTGTAGGTTTGTCTTCAGAATACGTAAATACGAAAGAGCATCTGCTAGCATTTTAGACGACATGCACATTCGGTTAACATTAGATATGTTGATACCTTTTATTTACCTCAGGTTCGCCTAAATATTTTTTAAAGATCTTTCACGTATAATGCGACTTCAATTTATAATACATTAGATAGTGACATAAAAAATCTTTTGCTGTCCGGATTTAGAAAAAAGATCAAATACCAGCTCTTATCTGCCCAGTAAAACTGGATGAATACATTTAATAGACTTCATTTAACACACTTTGCAACTCTTTTTTTGTTCTGTTTTTTTCCCTCATTTTTTTTTCATTATATAAGGCTTGATTTGACAATGGTTTTTTCTATATTCTATTATTACTGTTATTTTTATTATGATTATTATTATTTTTTTCCTTTATTTTTTGTTTTAAGAGGTTGAGTAAGAATAGCTGTACTAAACTTCGCCTCTCACTGTTGTAACACAATTCGTGTAAAAAAGTGAATGAAGTCCTTATTATTATTATTATTATTATTATTGATTATAAGATACTAACTAACTACGAACCCATTGTCCTTCCAACAAATCAATATTGAATTGGAATATCTGTTAATATCTTCTGTACTTTTCGTGACCACTTAAAGATAAGTGTAGCTTCTGTTATATTTCATTATTGAAATTGTTTAAATCTTAAAGTGATAGTTGGAGTATAGTTTACATAGTTTTATTTTAATAAAATATTATTTCTCGATGTCATCAATTAACTTTCACAAATAATAACTATCTTCAATAATACAAAAACTTTTATTTACGCCTTTCGATTATACATCATTTTCAAAATATCTAATATCATTTTAATCTATAATTCAACAATCTTTACGTAAGTTATAAATCAAATCGTAGGTATCGCGTTTGCCTCGTCACATGATAAAGTTCTCTCTTCTATCATCTCTTCACAGTCTTCAAGGTCTTCAAGGATTATATTATGATATATTCTTCCGAAATACTGTATGTCAGATCTTGAGTTGATAGTTGCCTTCTCTTCCCTTTGTATGGCTATCATCTCCATTATATTTCTCTTCTGTTGATTTTTTTCCCTTCCGATAAAATCTTCGTATTTCCAAAATCAAATGAATGTAATTGCTCGATTGCATGTTTTGCAAGGGCAGTTGTTTTATTGTTTGTTCTCACCGAATATTCATGTTCATATAATCTTCTGTGTAAGTATTGTTTTGTGTTGCCTATATAACGTGAATCACAATCGATGCAATTTATTGAATATATAGTATGAGTTTCGTTTTTTAATTCAATTCTTGGATTCAACTTGGTGTATAATGAACTAGTTATATTGTTTGGTTTATGGCTTATTTTATATTATATATTTTCAGGATATTACTTATTTTATAGGATATTTCCGGTATATATTCCATTCCAATGTATTTTACATCCACATCGATATTATTCTGTTTTTGGTTTGTTTGGTTATATATTTGGTGTATTCTCCTTTTATTAATCGGTTTGTAAAATTTTTCCGGATAGTCGTTTCCTCCTAAAATTTCTTTGATTTTTTTAATATTTTTAGGTCTTACTACAGGGTTGGATAATTAAACAGCTCTATCTGTAAGAGCATTCACAACACTTCTTTTATATTTCGTAGGTACAAGTGAATTGTAATTAAGATATCTTCCTGACCATGTTTTTTTATTATACCAGTCAGTAGTAATTGAACCACCTTCTCCTCTAATTGAAGTCATATCTAAGAAATTTATTTTGTTGTTTTCTTCTAATTCCCTTGTAAATTGTAATCTATTACGGAGGGAATTGAAGAGTTTTATTAATTCTTCAATATGTTCAGGTTTTATTGAAAATATACAATCATCTTCATATCTCTTGAAGAATTCTGGGTTATTTATTGAGTTGTTTATAACCGATATTTGTAGTTCTTCCAATACCAAGTTGGCTATAGTAGATGAAGTGGGTGAACCCATTGCAGTGCCATAAATTTGTGAATAGAATGATGTCTCAAATCTGAAATAAGTTGATTACAAACAAAATTCGACGCCTTTGAATTCTTTTTTTGGTAATTCAGTATGATTTTTTAATTCTTCCCATTTTTATCTATTATATTCATTGCTAATTCTATAGGTATATTGGTGAAAACGAATTCATATATATATATATATATATATATATATATATATATATATATATATATATATATATATATATATATATATATATAGATATATATATATATATATATATATATATATATATATATATATATATATGTATATGTATATATATATATATAATATATATATATATATATATATATATATATATATATATATATATATATATATATATATATATATATATATATATATATATATATATATATATATATATATATATATATATATATATATATATATATATATATATATATATATATATATATATATATATATAGTAAATAC
Source organism: Henosepilachna vigintioctopunctata (assembly GCA_030704895.1). NCBI lineage: Eukaryota > Metazoa > Arthropoda > Insecta > Coleoptera > Coccinellidae > Henosepilachna > Henosepilachna vigintioctopunctata. The sequence continues at coordinate 2,866,601 of JARQZJ010000036.1, read as the reverse complement.
TGAGTCTCTTAATCGAAATATGTCAAATAAAACTCTTAGGGAGCTCTCTACTTAAATGTTTTCAACGGGAACGAACCTATCACTTTCGAGAGTGAATATCAAGTGTGCTACGAAAAATCATCGAACTTGTTGAATGATAATAAGATACAATTGTTTCATCATTATTATTAATCATCAGTACGTATTTAATCAATCAATAGAGAATCGATGACTTACAAATCAAATCAAAGACATTTATTAATTTCTTTTGTTTTGGGGTACATTGTTTTGTAAATATATATTCAAAAGGCGGGAGGCTTTAAGGTTTTGCAACCTTCTTCAACCCGTGTAACTTTAATTTCCTATTGTTTTCGCAAAATTTCATCATTATAGATTTACTATAGGGGACAAACTTCTTTTGTTGATTTTTATTAATTACGTGCCATTCGGTCAAATGTCCGATTTTCAATTTATCTGACATTTGGTGGTAAAGGAAACCACAGAAAACTTTACCCACGTAATGTATATTTGTTTCTTATTGTATAGAAATATGGGGTGCTAGTCTCTAATCATAAATCTAAAAATTTTATTAGGGTATGAATATTAGTAATGCCCAATTCTCCCGATTCCTGGAAATCGGTATGAAAGGGATTCGGTGTTGACAAGGCCCCAATCTGCCTACTCCTTGTCAGGTGAATGAGTTGACTAATGATATAGAACAGATTTTATTAAGATAATGTTAACGTATTTATACATAAAATAAAACTGCTGACTCGCTAAAATAAGTTCATCACACGTCATAACATATTTCATATCATATATGAATGATTTAACGAATGTGGTTGGTGAGGACATTTGCGATACATACTTCGCGGATGATGCATCTTTTATTGTTTCGGGGACCGGTGAGGTACTTAGAGCCAGATGTGAAAAAAATATGACTAATGTTTTGAGCTGGTTCAATGATAATGGATTATTACTGAATATTTCGAAAACAAACATTATCCAGTATGGAAGTGTACAAAAAAAATTGAATAAATTTGAAATGATCATAAACGCCGACCGTTTTTCTAGTGTGTCGTATGCCAGGTTCCTCGGAATAACGATGGATGAAAATCTAAACTGGAAGAAGCATTGTGGTGATCTCTGTGGTAGGCTTTCGAGCCAATTATATCTTATGAGAATTCTGAGAACGGTTTTAACTCTGCCGCAACTAATAACTTTTTATAATGCAGAGATTCAATCGAGGTTGCGATACGGCATTTGCTTCTGGGGAGTTTCCTCAGGTGCTGCGGATGTATTCATCTGCCAGAAACGTATAGTGCGTCCTATGGGGGGCATGAGCAGTACAGTCTCTTGCCGTGGTCTTTTTGCGCGTTATGGGATTCTACCTCTTTTCGGATTGTTTTTGTTGGAATTGAGCACATATGTTCACCTAAATAGGGACAAATTTCTCAAGAACAAAAATATACATGAGAAAACACACGTGCCAGAAATGATATACGCGTATCATTCCAACGTCTCAACATAGGCAGAAAGTCTGCAAACTGTATGGGTCCAAGACTCTACAATCACCTGCCCCTTGACATCAGGGAGGCGAAGAGCACGGTTTGTTTCAAACAGAAGTTGAGGAGGTATATATTGACGAATATGTTTTATTCTTCAGAAGAGTATCTTCCTAGTGTTTCTTGAATTCATTATTTGTGATTTGTAAATGTCTGACGCTTTCCACACATTTTAAATGTATGCCTAATGGAAATAAATTATTTGATTGATTGATTGATTAACTCAACAGTTCATCACAGTTGCGTTAACCTGGATAATTATTGCTTAATACATGATTATAAATAATGTCCTTATTCTAACTATATAAATCTGTTCAAAATCTTCAAGATTCTGAACATGCTGCGAGGCTCCGAGGATCTAACAACAAGGGCTTCATCTCAAAGGTTGTACTGCACTCTCCCCTTTGACTCAATGTATTGCAATTGTGTATTGTATTACAATCTGGCTCCATTGGGCGGTGACCTTCAGCTGATGAGACCGGCGACATGTTGTCTGATTCGATGTTGGTCATTGAGGGTGTTTGTATTCGTGTTTTTAACATTTTATACAAACAGTATATGAACATGGCTGCTATAACACATAATACATATGTTGAAGTGCTTATTGCTGTAGCATGGCCATGGACTTTTTTCCAAATCTTTGGATGAAAATCTGATTCTTGATTGACTAATGGAAGAGGGTGGTCAATCGCTTCCAAGACATCATCGACCTGTATAACTGGTGTTGTATCAAGACTCTCCAAGTGGGTTGTAATATTAACGGTGATAGGTTTAACTGCGGTGCTAGTAACTGTAACTGAACTTGTTATTTTTGGAGTAAGAAAGATGAGAAAGAAGTTGTTTGTCTTCAGCACACAATTTTCGGATAGTTTGATAACTCCAGAATCCTTGATGATGACCTCTTTTCGTTGTCCATTGCAAATTACAGAAATTCTTTTGGGTTGAAATGTACTGTAAAGCCATGTATTCGTAAGGTATAACTGTTTCCATCGTGTACTTCTCCACAGAATTTCTTTTATTGTACAATGAGCTCTATCTACGCGATTGAAAATTTGGTCGATAATGCAATTTGGATTCGTTTCAATGTTCTTGACGACTGTGGGTGAACAAAGGTATGTGTGATTTTTTATTTGTATATTCTCCTGGAAGTTTTTCTCAGGCACTTCGAAGAACATCTCGTTGTTGTAATCTACCTCTATTAGATTGCTTGGTTCTTCAATGATCCAATACGACGTGGATGTCATTTTTACTGGAATAGATGTCACCTTGAATAATTCGTAGCTATTCAATTCCGAAATGATAAAGTGTTGACCCAAATGTCTTCTCTTGATCTTTGGACAGATGTTTTCAATACTGGTTTCAGGAGAATTTTCAGTTTTGACGGCAGTTTCGTAGTTGCTTGTTCTATGAACTTTGCTACTTCTGCAGGAGTAAGAATTTCATAGATATGCCCCCGATCAGATAGAACATCCAAGAGTCGGTCATGTTGTTGCTGTACTTCTTCCATCTAATTCTCTGTCAACTGGTACGCATGGATAATGTTCATGTTGAGAGTGTTTGCATTAGCAGCTTTGTACAATTTCTGCATTTCTTGAACAGCTTCAAGTCCTTGATTTAGTTTTTGAGTAAAATTCCTTAATTTTTCGAGTCGGAATTTTTTGCTCTGTCTCGTTAATGTGGGAAACCATTTTAACCATGAACCTAGCCTGATGGTTTGATGCTTGAATGATTTCTTGCTGATTTTTTTGTAATGCGTCGATATCTTGGTATACTTCATCGTTAACTCCAAAAACTTCCGTTAAAAATTCTACCAGCAGCCCCTCTTCCTTCTATTTTCAGAAATGCCGTTAATCCCTTCTATTGTCCAATCGAATTGTAGTTTCTGTTGTTTCATGTGATGTATTAATTCTCTACATTGCACTTCATTGCTGAGTTTTATTGATTCTTTACAGAGATGATCTATGTCCTGCACAATCTTTTCTATGTTTCGCTGTTATTGGGAGATATTTTCTATTGAAAATTTGATTTGTAATTGGGAAGTCCTTCTGTTGATTATTGCTTGCCCAAGTTGTTCTATATATAAACCTAGTTGAATTTCATGAATTGTAAATTCATATTTACCGGATTGATAATTGCCACTGTTAGTGCTAGGTACATTAAACATGTAGCTATACTAAGTCCCATCATTGTTGTTTCTACCGAGTGGAATTAGCTTGGTTATGGGCCCTTTCTGAAATTTTTTATTTGCTTGTTGTATTGTAACAACTCGCACTGTTCCATCTGGAGCTGTATTGGTTTCTTCGATCCTACCCATTGGCTAATTTCCGGTTGGTGTATTATTATCTTTAATCAATATAAGATCTCCTTGTTTGACGTTTTCTTGCAATTGTTTCCACTTTGGTTTTTCTTGCAGGGTATTAATATTCTGACAACCATGATTTCTAAATGCCCTTCTTCAATTTCTGAAGTAGGTTCCATCTTTCCAGGAAGTGAGATCCCTTTTCGACTGCAGTGTCTGTTATTGCTCCTGAAGGGCTTATTATGGGACGTCCGATTAAAAAATGGCCTGGTGTGAGTGGATTTCCTGCGCTACCATCTTCAGTGACTGGCCACCGCCAGAGCGGACGAGAGTTCGAGCAGGCTTCTATTTGCTGGACTACTGTTGTCAGTTCTTCATAGGTTAGTGTGTAGTTTTTCAAGATCTTTGCAGATGATGTTTCATGGACTTCACGGCACTTTCCCATATTCCGCCAAAATGTGGAATGAGTGTATGGTGGAATGAAATGCCATTGACATCCTTGTATCATTGTGTTCTCTTCTATGGTTTCCTGGATTTGTTTAATAATCTGTTTGATACTTTTCACGAATGTAGTACCATTGTCACTGTAGATATGTAGTGGTGATCATCATCTAGCACAGAATCTTCGAATGGCTGCTAGAAATGCCTCGGCAGTCATATCGCTTACTACCTCAATGTGGACTGCCTTTGTTGCTAGACAGACGAATATTGCGACATAACCTTTGAAAGATTTATTTCCTCTGCCTTTTGACATCTGTACTGATATAGGTCCAACATAGTCAATGCTGCAATGAGTGAACGGTGGTGTAGTTGTGACTCGTTGCTGAGGTAAATTTTCCATTATCTGTTGCATTGGTTGGTTTTTGTATCGGGGACAAGTTGGGCACTTGTTGATTATCTGTCGAATTATTTGCCTTCCATGAATAATCCAATCTTTTTGTCTGCAATAGGCCAACGTCAATTGATTTCCTCCATGCAATGTACTTGCATGTGCATATCTCAGAAGCAGTATGGATAAATGGCTCTGCTTGGGAATGATGGCTGAATGTTTTTCGCTGTATGTTGAAGCATTTGAGTTTCTTAACCGACCTCCGACTCGTATAATACCTTCTTCATCTAGAAACGGCATCAGAGCGAAAATTGTACTAGACTTGGGAAGTTGCTCAGTCTTCTCAAGCTTCTTGTACTCGATGTTCAGTGACTTTTGCTGGGTTATTTTTACAACCATATTGACAGCTTCTTCCATTTCTTGTACTGTTAAGTGTTCTTTTTTTTTGATCTTTCTTTGTTGACTGAACCATCTTCTGCAGAAAGAAAGAACTCGAATCATGCTGGTGTAAGAGGAAAATCTTTTCAGAATATCTTCGGAATCCTCTTTATTTGTTGCAACTAAACAACTTCGGTTTACTGTGCGAGCTTTCTCTGACGTTTCTTTTATTTTATTCTTTACAATAATCTCATTTGTATTGGATGACCATGTTGGTCCAGTTCACCAGAGTTTATTTTCTTTGAATTTATTTGCACTTATTTCTCGTGACACTAGATCAGCTGGGTTGTCTTCTGTTTTTACGTGATTAAATATTAAGTTTATTAGTTTCACTGTCTATATTGCATACAAATCAGGTGAATTTATATACGTCTCCTAAATTTTGGAGCTAGCCAGGGTTATCCCTGTTATTTTATCGGGGAGCACGTTATAAACGAAATGCTCAATATTACAATTATCAACTGATAAGTTAAAAACAGTTGAAGGTGGTAATAAGAGGTATTATGGCTGAGAATACAGAAGAAGAAATTACAGAAGATCTAAAAGAGCAGGGCTATCCGGTCACAGAAGTGGTCCAGATGAAAGGCAAAAAAGGGTTCCCAGCCCCACTAGTTTTAGTCGAATTGTCGAAAGAATTCAAGACCATCTACAACGACCTGAAATTCTGCTGCGGGCTGTCTGTACAGGTAGAGAGTCTGAGGTTGTAATAAGAAATCGTCCAATGTCACAAGTGTCAACTGTTTGGACACGTACAGCGTAACTGCCATGCGGACCCGGAATGCATGTAATGCGGGGAATCCCACAATTCATACGGATGTAAAACAGCAAGAACGACTACGCCTAGGTGCGTCAATTGCAGCGGTGAACATTTATCGACAAATGTTCACTGTACCAAAAACCCTAATAATCCGAACAATAAGAAAATGACGACTAGAAAACTGGAACCTACACCACAGCCTGCGGTCAATTACTGACAGAAAAGGGCTGAAGAAGCCGAAAGACAGCAGAAACAGAATACGGAGAATCAAGAAAAAGCAAAAGCTAAACCAACGGCGGAAGATGATATAATGTAAGAAGACAATACTTGGAAGAATGTTAATCGCATTCTGTAACACAAATGCCACGAAAAAGCAAAAACTAAACTTCATCGACGAACAAGAAAAGCTAATAAAATTGTTCAGGCACAGAGCTTAAACAATTCCCATAAATGAGAATGACAAAAAGAAAAGATCGTCAAACGAGCAATACTATCGAATCAACAAGAAGAAAAAGAAAATGCTAATGAAGCACTAAGTAGCGAAATGTGAGAAATCACAAAGCATCATCGTAGAAAAAAGGCTAAACGAAGACGAAGCCGCAAAGGATACAAATCAAGTCCACATCAAAATTCAGTGCAGACCAGCGCAACCACAAGTCAGTTCCTATGACACTGTTGTGAAATAAAGTAGTGCGTACCTCCTTAAATCATGTTTGTGCGTGTTTAAGTTATCTTTGTAACAGTATTTCGATTTGAATTGCTGCTTCTGTGTGTGATTTAGTAGTATGGAAAATAAGCGAAAAATTGATAGTGAATGCAGAAAATTCAAAGATCAGTGGAACATTCAGTATTTCGTAATTGAGTCCAGTACAAGGCGCTATGCTTGATTTGCAATGAAAAACTAACCGCTTTCAAAGAATATAACATTAAACGTCATTACAAAACATTTTCAATATTACTCAAACTATATAGGATACTAGCTGACCCGGCGAACTTTGTACGCCCCATTATTTTTCCGGGAATAATTCCGGGAAGTTCTACAATTTGTATTTTTTTTTAATTTGTACAATTTTCTACTATTTTATCTTGTTTTTAATATTGATCCCTTGAGGAGTCCAGGACTTACGACCTTACGACTTACGGCTTCTACCTGCCTAAAAAAACTACCTGCCCGCTTGGGTAGCCACTTCGCTCGGCGCAGCGTCTTGTATTCACTACGACGACGTATGATTTGAAGGTTTGCGTTATATTGAATTATTTTCCCTCATTGATATTAAACAAACTAAGTGTAGGTGTTATAATTTCGGTGATGAACTGATTACCTATCCTGAACTGATTACTGGGCTTAAAGTTCGTATAAATGTCTATCTAATTACCTCCTCAAGTTTAAAGCGTAGCTAGTTATGTAGTACTATATTAATTCTGTGGTGTAGGTAATTAGATTTTATCTGTATGTAATGTAACAGTCAGTTGAATAAAAAATCGTATACAAATCAGATCAATAGTTTTGGCGTAATGTGATTCTAGACAGAGTTTTAATGTTGTAGATAGGTAACTATGTATAGGTTCCTGTGGGAATGAGATATTTTCCCGAAGTAAAAGTAGTCTGATTTTGGTACCTTCCTACCCTATAAGTTAAGTAGTGTGATGGAATGTCGCTAAGTTTCGATCCAAGTAAAACTGTTAAATAAAGACAGTTGCATCAAAATTTTATCATAAACTCCCTAAATTATGGCACCTATCTACCCTCTAAGTTAGAAAAGTGATCAAATACTAACTTGAAGTCTTAGTAACACTCAGTTTAAAAAAAAACCATCAAAATCATTTCAGTAGCTATGGCGTCATGCGCTTCTTGACACGATCACGCTAGATTTCCGCGGGAATGGGGTATTTTCCCGCCGTAAAAAGTAGCCTGTGTCCGTGCCTAGGATCCTATTTTCAAATTAACCAAGTCTTATAAAAATCCGTTCAGACGTTAAGGCGTGTGTGAGGTAAACTTTTAAAACAAACGATTAAAAATCACTAACTTAATTAGTTTTCTGCCTACTGCCTACGCCTTAAGTACGATAGCATGAATATTATTAGCCCATATCCTCTTCTAGGTTACTCTCTATCACCTAACTAAATTTCATCAAAATCCGTTTTGCCGTTTAGGCATGATAGAGCAAAACTCCCAGCAAAAACCATAAAAAAATCACTAACTCAATTCAGTTTTCTACCTACTTCCTATCCCCTAAGTAAGATGACGTGATCATTTTGATCTTATATCCGTTTTTAGGTAACCATCTATTACCTCACTAAATTTCATCAAAATCCGTTCAGCCGTTTAGACGTGAAAGAGCAAAAGTCCCAACAAAAACGACTAAAAATCACTAACACAATTTAGTTATCTGCCTACTGCCTACCCCCTAAGAACGATGGCGTGATTATTTATAGCCTATGACCATTTCTAGGTTATCGTCTATCGCCATACCAAATTTCATCAAAATCCGTTCAGCCGTTTAGGCATGAAAGAGTAACAGACAGACAGACAGACAGACAGAGTTACTTTCGCATTTATAATATTAGTATGGATTTTGCGGACAGAAAAATTCGAAGCCATGAAGCGCTGATTGAAATCGCAGCAATCTTCATTTACAAAACTCAAAACTGAACAAGAGGCTGCAACTCAAGCCAGCTTTCGTGTGGCTCTTGAGCTTGCAAAACGTGGAAAACCATTCACCGATAGAGAAATGATCAAAGAATGCATAATTGCAGAAGCCGAAGAAATGTGCCCTGAAGTGGCAAATTCTTGAAAAACTGTCAATACGTCAGCAAACACTGTGGCTCGAAGGGTAGAAAACATTGCTCAAAATATATCCTCTCTACTGTTCGACAAAAATGGACATGTTGAGTAGTTCTCTTTGGCCTTGGATGAGTCGATGGATGTGTCAGATATTGCGCAGGTGTTGATTTATATTCGAGGAGTAGATAAAAGCTATGAAGTACACGAAGAACTTTTTGATATGTATAGTATTCATGGCACAACTACTGGTACAGATATTTTTAAAGGAGTTGAAATGGCTATTACTCAAAAGAACCTTCGATGGAAAAACTTGAAATGTATCAGAACTGATGGAGTCAAAAACATGAGTGTAAAAGATAAAGGAGTGGTCGCTCTTGTTACAAAGGCTTTACAAAATGACGGTGATTCAAAACCAATAGTCTTACATTGTATCATTCATCAACAGTCTTTGTGCGGAAAATGTTTGGATATGTCTGGCGTTCTGAAACCAGCCATATCAACTGTTAATTTTATCAGATCTTTTGGGCTGAATCACCGACAACTCCGACAATTTATTGAAGAGATTGGAGACAATGACTTACCTTATCATACTGCCGTACGTTGGCTTAGTTGTGGGAAAGTCCTTCAGCGCTTTTTTGACATCGTTCGTGATGAATGACCTCGTTGATTGCTGCTACTCTGTTAGCGACAAAGTTTTTTCACCTCGTGGGCTCGCCCTTAATCCAGGAGAGAACAATCGTAGAATCCGTCCAAGCATACACTTTTGCCTCTGGTAGTTGAAGGGCCTGCTCTACTTGACTTAATAGTTTTGTCAGGAGCACTGTTGCACACAATTCGAGCCTGGGCAAAGTTTTCTTCATCTTATTTGGTGCTACCTTAAATTAGGCTGTGAGTAGTTTCCCTTCTATTTTGCCATTTTTAATGATTCTTTTATATATCACAGCACCGTAATCCTTTTCAGAAGCATCGGTAAACCCATGTAGTTCTATTACTGAGTTTCTAGGTTCGTAATGTATCCACTTATCTATGGATATTTCGTCTACCATTTTCAGGGAATCACGGAATTGCATCCATTTAATTGACATTTCGGTCGGTAGTTTTTTTTATCCCAATCCAGCTTTTGCGTCAATAATTCTTGTATCATTATTTTCGCAACGATAACGATTGGTGCTAACCAGCCTAATGGATCGAATATCTTTGCAATTTCGGAAAGAATTTTGCGTTTTGTTGGCTCTCCTGTTGACTGTATCTGCACCGTGAACATGAAATTATCTTGATGGGAACTCCAATAAATACCTCAAGATTTTGTTGTCTCTCGTTCTTCTATTTCTAACATGCCTTGATCTTGCAATTCTATGGGCAGCTTCTGTATCAGCTGCTTATCGTTGGATGACCATTTGCTCAACGTGAAACCACCCTTCTTCATCATTGCTATATCAAAAGAAATAATAACGACGTCGTTTACAGAATCCAACGCACCTCCAGAACGAAGCCGAAAGTTGTACATTTGCACTTCTTCGCGAAGTACCATGAGGGAAGCCTAATAGGAGACTGTGACTCTGAACGGAATGATCTGAATTCTAAACTAACATCTGTATTTCTCTGGAATGTATTATTGAACGTTGAGATAACGACCTTCATGTTTTAGAGGTGAAAACTTCAAGAATGGAATGTTCGTGAAAGCTGATGGGGTATATAATGAGCCGGAGACAGAAAAGTTGACATTTATCTACAGTGCAGTGAATTAGACAGAAATTGAAGCTTGTGACAATGATATTTGCTAGCGTTATCATTTTGAGTTTTAAGCTGGGTATTGGAATTCATCCGTCGAACTCCATAATCGTAACACTTTACAAATTCCAATCGATGCACATACATTTCAACAAACTTTTGAGTTACTCATACAACATACAAATATAAGTAACGGAAACAATGCCTGTCAAATTGCAAGTGTTACAGTAAAATACCATTAATTGGGGGAAACAATACAAAACTTTAGTTGCAAAAGGGGTGAGTAAGTTCATATACCAATGTGGTATCATCGCAAGTTTTTCGAAACATTGCACAATATTTTCCATCCAGGAATGAGGCAACGAAAAAATTCATTAAATACCGATTCATTTGGCCTTCAATCATTAAAGACTGTAAAGAGTGCTCACAGCAATGTGTAAGTTGTCAAAAAACAAAATTCACGCGATACATTAAACGACAGTGGATAAATTCATTCACTGGCTAAATGAAAATAGCTGATCATGTCCACCTCGATATAGTAGTTCCTTTACCTCGTCGGATGATTTCAATTATTGTTTGACCATGATAGATAAATTCATAGGATGGCCAGAAGCTGTTCTAATTACATGTATCACGACAGATACAATTGCAATAAAGTTCTACGAGAATTGGATATCACGTATTAGAGAACCTTCTCGATTCACAACGGATCAAGTACGGCGTTTTGAAAGTAATCTGTCACAGTCAGTGACTAACCCACAAGGGATTCGGGAATATGGACCATTCCTTACCATCCATAATCGAATGGCCTTATTGAAGAATTTCACCGTCCACTGAAAGCAGCACTAATAATATCGAACAGTTGGTTATATTGCCAACCATATTAGGTTTTCGTCAGTATACAGACAGGTTAGTACGTTTCCTCACACGTTATGCTCACTATGTGTGTCACTGCGAGGGAAGCGTGGGGCGACTAGTCACATCCTGCAAAGCTATGCATCATCCAATAGACTGGTCACAGCGCGGAAGAAGAAGAGAAGCAGAGGAAGAAACCTTGACTGTGCATGCCAGAGGTGCTACCTCAGAGAGAGACCCAAGCAACAAATAATGCTCTTTTCTTCGGAAATTAATAGTTGACTTGAAATGTATAAAATTGTATTACTTTAATTGAATCCTTTTTCAAATAATAATGTTCATACTGAACACAGTTGGGCATTCAATAGACCCCAACAGACTGAAGTAGTTTACAAACTGTCATGCCAAGAACACAACAGCTGCTACGTTATTCCAATTATGCAGTGAGTCAGTCAGAGAATGGTTTAAGTTAGAGTTATGCCATCAAAAACAAAACTTGTGGAAAACAAAGTCTCACAACTCAGTTCTTCCAAGTTGGTTCATTTATTACGTATCAACCAGAGCAGCCTTTCCCAAAGTGGGCGCTGCAGGCTTAAAAGAGAGCGGTAAGAAACCCAGAAAAAAATGTTAGCGTTGTGTAGAGGCTTGAGGGGCGATTTGTAGTTTGATCTAGCTAGGAACTTTTAGACAACGACTGAGCTCTCGACTACAATTTGTGAACATCAACTAATATTAATTGAGAGATGCTCAAATTCGATTCGATATTTCTCTCCGCGTAGTTCATGTATATGTCCTGTTTTATTTAATAAATGAAAGCAAAATCATGTCAATCGATTGCTCCGTTTCGAAATGAAAGTGGACAAAAACGAACAAATAAAAAGGCAATAGATACACTTTCGCATTTTAATAGTAATTAGTATTCCTATATAGCTAATTTTCGTAGATAATAGACTGTGGGCAATCATCTTTTAACAAGTTTTTGTTGAATAACCCGATTTGTGCATTCCTGTATCAATCGGCTTCTAGAATACTTGCTCTTACTTGTTGAGTACGATTGACCGTCGAATTAAATAAACGAGTTTATGCATGTTTGTCATGTGGCGACTTGCGGATGTTCTTTAGTGAATTGGAGCCTGATATCAACAAACTTATTGAACAGCATTAGATTCATCCTCTATATTAGTTTTCATATAAGAATCAATTATAATTTTTTTATTTTAAATAAAAGATACTCTGTCCGAATACTATAAAGTTGCGTTTCAATAATAATTATCATCGGCAGGTTTAGCCCGTAAGAGTTAACTTGAGACCTGACCGCCGTTGTGTACTACCTACTGCGCTCAGGTCTCAAGTTAACTCCCGCGAGTTATAGTAAAAGTCTAGTTTAGAATGAATGTTTCATCTTCGCTAATATAGCTCACGATAATTAATTGATTTAATTTGAAGTTATAATGGTTTTAAATTAGGTGAAAAAATGGGGGCGCTAAAAAATAATTTATTCTCAAAGTGGGCAGTAGACAAAATAAGTTTATGAACCCCTGAACTAGAAAAGTTATTTCGTGATTACCTAACTTAACTTATACGAGCAGTAACCATATTACTTTGAAAATCTTTTTGTTCTGAATAAAATGAAGTGAAACTCTATTTTTGGTTTTCAATTGAAACTTCTGTCAATTTTAGTATTGCTGAATTGTCATTTGCAAGAATTCAATTAGTTGTGTAAACGATGTCGTCACCATACTTTTACCCTTGACTCCGCCAGGAAACTCTTTTTTCAGCTTATAATTCCAGTAGTTGATCTTCTTGTCTGAGTTAAACAAAAAAAATCGGTATAATTGGAACATTCCATCTGGTGCGAAAGTGCTGGTTGTATCTCAAAACCTTCTCGAGTCTTGTGACATCTTCTGGTAGAGGACTATCTAGTGCTTTCAAAAATAATCTAAAACTGAATGCGCAACCAGTTCTGAAACCAATTATGAAGTCGTTGCTCTAAACATACTCTTCATGCTTGAAGAACGCCTGGAGTCTTCGTATTGGAGTAAACATTGATCTACAGCTGGAGAGATGAGAATGTTCAATCTTCATTTCTACTTTGTTTCTTCTATCTATTTTCAAGCCGAAAAAATATGAAGCTGAATTGGAGGTTACAATCAATTCAATTTGTAAATTCACAATGAAGCCTTCCACCTACCACTAAATAATGATCAGCATTTTTTTTTGATATACAAGCCAGGATGGCCATCGCTCGATTTAAATCTAAATTTTTCAAAATCTTTGAATGTAGGTTCTCACTGAACATTGTTAATGACATTATATAAAAGGACTATGCATCCAAAATGGTGCAACTCATCATAAACGAATATCAATGTATAGGAAGAATTGCAGGTGAACAAGAAATTGAATGTACGTAGCAGTCAATATTCAATGATATAGGAATTGAATCTGAGAAGCAGTCAATATGCCAACATGAATCCTCAAGACTAGTATTAAATTTTGTTGTCTATGCCTGAAACAATAAAGTCAATTACCTACATAACAGGAATTTATTTCTTGTTGAAAGAATATTTCTTGTCTGCATTTCTTGTCAGCTATTTGTCCCTGTTTATTCGACGAAAACCAAAATTGTAAATCTAAGTACTATCCACTGTCAATTGGGGTACTTCAGGGGTTCATTTTGGTTTTTTTGTTTTTTTATTATTTGAAAATTAAAACACATGGCGTTAGTTCCACTGAGTATATCAACTCTACGTATGTTTCAGAAGGTTTCCGCTCATTATCAGGATTATTCAACAATTTTAACTAGATTTCAAAATGGATAATTTCTACTTATCTATCGCAAATCACAGAGTTCATCATAGGTCTCAAGGAAAAATCCACTTCGTCGTTGCCAAGAGGTAAATTTCTCCTTATGTCTATCAATATTTGTATGACTTCAAGTGTAATCAAAGTAATGATTGTATTCCACGCAATAATCGGAAAATTCAGTAGTTGGTTCATTCAACAATATCGATCCTTTGTGTTCTTCAATTATTTTTCAAATACAATGTACAGTTTGTCTCATGTGAAAACAATCACATTCACTGTGAAATATTTTGTGAACACTTTTTGAAAATGATTCAAGTCTGTCCTTGTTATCTACCAATAACAAACCGAATTCTTTTTGTTAATGTCTATTTTATTCACGTTATTTTTGTGTATTATTTTATATCTTTTATTGATCAAAAGTAGGTATATAATTGATTAAATAAATATTGTATATTGTTCATCTGAATGAATAGGACATTTTTTTGTAATAATTTCTCAGTCCGTTTATTTGTGATATTATCAATAAAGAAGAGTTTATAGCCATTGTTAAGTGCAATTGTTTTGATTACACAAACTTCTTTCTTGAAATTATCTGTAGACAACGGGAGCGAAAATAATCTATGAAATAATAAATGAAAGGTACTCATTTTTATATTTTGCGGCTGACAACTTGTGATATGTATCAATGTGCCCGAATAACTTTTGGAGCATTTTGTAGATGTCAGAAACTATCGAATTAAGGAAACGAGTAAATATTTGCGTATTTACCTATATGCAAATCAAATAAGCCAATAGACTGATGGATTTCTGATTGAAATTAATGAACGGATAAATTGAATTTAAAATTTCAAAGAAAGATTTTAGTTGCCTATCTGTACCTTTCAATATACAGAATATATCATCAACGTTTCTTCTCCAGAACGTTCTCGAATATTATGTTCTTCGACCTGAATACAATGTTCTCAAAATGAGATATCAAAATCTCAGTCAGTAAAGGGAATAACGGCTAACCCATGGGTAAATCTTCTGTTTGCTGATATACCTTTTCATTGAATTTTAAGTAACTTTGAGGGAAGTATAAATTTACAGTTGATATGACTTCATCAATGTAGGTAAAAGATAGAGAATTATTCAAAAGTGAAAGTTCTTCGACTACTATTTTGAGTTCAAGTACGGAAATAGATGAGAACAAATTCACTGCATCGAATGAAATCAATTTAGCATGCAATAGAATCTTCTGCAGACATATTTTGTAGTTGTTGAGTCTATAAAAGTCTGTAATTTATTAGGGCTTCAGCTCTCTGAAGGCCCTTTCCAAACTATAAAGTCGTGGCCGTGGTCTCCATGGCGGTGAACTTCACAGCGGCGACCTTCGTGGTATTGATTTCCGTTATTTTCCATGAAATTCCTGACAGTCCTTCCAGTTGCAAGTCACGCTGCTTTCTGTATTTCCTTACAGGGATGTTCGCTCAGTCCTAGAACTCTGATATTTTTCAGGAGAACTTTCGGGATTATACCAGTGGATCCTTAGAAGGTTGGGAATAGTCCTGTTCATGTGCCACTGTGTCTGTTCTCGACAGAGACAGTGGCTCATCACTTCAAGTTCTTGATATTTTGAAATTTCATCGACATTCCTCTCAATTATATAGTTCAAATTTGGGATGGCCACCTGGGTAAATGTAGTTTTCCTCGCTCTTTTGTCAACCAGAACAAAGTCTGGCCCACATTAACTGATCAAACAGGAGAATTGTTCGATCAGTCAAGATAGTGCGGTCTCAGTAGTATCTGAACTGATAGTTCTCCAAAATTGACTCCGAAATATATTTGTAGTTAGAAACTTTTTTTTCAGAAGATTTTCCGAAGTAATTTTAAAAATGGTTCCTGATATCAATTTGTTCTACGACGTCAGGACTCTCTTTGTATTCCGTTGATGCGAATATTTGACACCTCCGTGTTATTTATTTCATTTTGTTTTTTGATTGGATGTTGGATTGTCTTAAATGTTTGGCAACCATATTGGTATCTGTTGTCCCTCACTGTTACGTTTTGACTACTCGGACCGCACTATCTTGACTTATCGAACAGTTCCCTACAGGTCATGTTGATTAAAGAGCAAGAGAAACTATATTTATCGAGGTGGCCATTCCAAATATGAACAACCTAACTAAGAAGAATGCCGAAAAAATCTAAGAACATCGAGATTGGCACATGAACATGTCCATGGTGAGTCAGGACAGGTGCGAATATTTGACATCCCGCTGTTACATGCTGGATTGTCTCTGATGTTTGGCATTCATAGCGGCACCTGTCGTCCTCACTGTTGAGTCTTTAACCATGTATTTCAGACAATTACGGATTGTAATTACAAGAAGGCGAAACTTGTTTACCAAGGTATACAAGTTGAGCCAACCACTGAAGACGGTTTTAGGAAAATGTTCCATTTACCGAAGGAACGAAATGCTGAATATTACAATTATCAACTGATAAGTCAAAAACAGTTGAAGGTGGTAATAAGAGGTATTATGGCTGAGAATACAGAAGAAGAAATTACAGAAGATCTAAAAGAGCAGGGCTCTCCGGTCACAGAAGTGGTCCAGATGAAAGGCAAAAAAGGGTTCCCAGCCCCACTAGTTTTAGTCGAATTGTCGAAAGAATTCAAGACCATCTACAATGACCTGAAATTCTGCTGCGGGCTATCTGTACAGGTAGAGAGTCTGAGGTTGTAATGAGAAATCGTCCAATGTTACAAGTGTCAACTGTTTGGACACGTACAGCGTAACTGCCATGCGGACCCGGAATGCATGTAATGCGGGGAATCCCACAATTCATACGAATGTAAAAAAGCAAGAACGACTACGCCTAGGTGCGTCAATTGCAGCGGTGAACATTTATCCACAAATGTTCACTGTACCAAAAACCCTAATAATCCGAACAATAAGAAAATGACGACTAGAAAACTGGAACCTACACCACAGCCTGCGGTCAATTACTGACAGAAAAGGGCTGAAGAAGCCGAAAGACAGCAGAAACAGATTACGGAGAATCAAGAAAAAGCAAAAGCTAAACCAACGGCGGAAGATGATCTCCCTACAATACTTGGAAGAATGTTAATCGCATTCTGTAACACAAATGCCACGAAAAAGCAAAAACTAGACTTCATCGACGAACAAGAAAAGCTAATAAAATTATTCAGGCACAGAGCTTAAACAATTCCCACAAATGAGAATGACAAAAAGAAAAGATCGTCAAACGAGCAATACTATCGAATCAACAAGAAGAAAAAGAAAATGCTAATGAAGCACTAAGTAGCGAAATGTGAGAAATCACAAAGCATCATCGTAGAAAAAAGGCTAAACGAAGACGAAGCGGCAAAGGATACAAATCAAGTCCACATCAAAATTCAGTGCAGACCACCGCAACCACAAGTCAGTTCCTATGACACTGTTGTGAAATAAAGTAGTGCGTACCTCCTTAATTCATGTTTGTGCGTGTTTAAGTTTAAGACATTTTTGTAACAGTATTTCGATTTGAATTGCAGCTTTTGTGTGTGATTTAGTAGTATGGAAAAGAAGCGAAAAATTGATAGTGAATGCAGAAAATTCAAAGATCAGTGGAACACTCAGTATTTCGTAATTGAGTCCAGTAACAAGGTGCTATGCTTGATTTGCAATGAAAATATAGCCAATCTCAAAAAATATAACATTAAACGTCATTACAAAACATTTTCAAAATTACTCGAAATATATAGGATGTTTGCGGACAGAAAAATTCGAAGCTATAAAGCGCGGATTGAAATCGCAGCAATCTTCATTTACAAAACTCAAAACTGAACAAGAGGCTGCAACTCAAGCCAGCTTTCGTGTGGCTCTTGAGCTTGCAAAACGTGAAAAACCATTCACCGATGGAGAAATGATCAAAGAATGAAAATAATAAATAAAAAAAAATAAATAATAAATAATAAATAAATATAATGAAATAATTGCAGAAGCCGAAGAAATGTGCCCTGAAGTGGTAAATTCTTGAAAAACTGTCAATACGTCAGCAAACACTGTGGCTCGAAGGGTAGAAAACATTGCTCAAAATATATCCTCTCTACTGTTCGACAGAAATGGACATGTTGAGTAGTTCTCTTTGGTCTTGGATGAGTCAACGGATGTGCCAGATATTGCTCAGGTGTTGATTTATATTCGAGGAGTAGATAAAAGCTATGAAGTGCACGAAGAACTTTTTGATATGTATAGTATTCATGGCACAACTACTGGTACAGATATTTTTAAAGGAGTTGAAATGGCCATTAATCAAAAGAACCTTCGATGGAAAAACTTGAAATGTATTAGAACTGATGGAGGCAAAAATATGAGTGGAAAAGATAAAGGAGTGGCCGCACTTGTGTCAAAGGCTGTAGAAAATGACGGTGATTCAAAACCAATAGTCTTTGTGCGGAAAATGTTTGGATATGTCTGGCGTTCTGAAACCAGTCATATCAACTGTTAATTTCATCAGATCTTTTGGGCTGAATCACCGACAACTCCGACAATTTATTGAAGAGATTGGAGAAAATGACTTACCTTATCATACTGCCGTACGTTCGCTTAGTTGTGGAAAAGTCCTTCAGCGCTTTTTTGAACTTCGAGCAGTGATCGAAATTTTTTTGAATGAAAAGCATCGCCCTCTTACTGAATTAGAAAACAACGCATGGCTGTGGCATGCTAGCATTCCATGTTGATTTGACAAAACATATGAACGAACTGAATTTGAGATTGCAAGGAGAAAACCAGCATCTTCCTGATTTATACACTAATATCAAATCATTCCGGAGGAAATTGATACTGTTTCAATCACAACTACGAAATAAATGTTTTTCACATTTCAAAAAAGTGAAATATGCAGTCACACTACTGAGACTGAGTTTCCTATCGATTTTGCAATCGAAACATTGAGTACTTTGGAGATATTGACGTCGGAAACGAACGGGAATTAGAAGCTCGCGAAAAACTAAAAACTATTATGAATCATGAAAATCGGGTGAGTATGTTTCATGTTAATGTACAGTGCCTTTCTAAGAAGTTAAAGATGATTGAACTTTTCTTGTAAGAATTCAACTTCGACATCATTTGCTTTTCGAAACACTGGCAGATTGAAACGAATCTCAAAAGTATAAATATTGATAGGTATATAGTTGCTAGCAGTTTTTGTAGAGAAAACAAAGGAAATGGTGGTACAGTTATATACATTGAAAATAATTTCAAATATGAACCAGTAAACTGCCATAAGTTTAATTCGAACAAACATCTGAAATCTGTGCAATTCTTCTGAAAGATCACACTGTTGTGCTGGCAGTGTATAGATCTAGTTTGTGTACCGATTTTAAGTCTTTCTTCACAAATTTTGAAAATCTGTTAGCAGACATTATGAAGCCAACTTCGAATATTATAGTCAAGGGACCATTTTGCACTTTTGGATGTCGTGGGTGGCATAGTTGATGTCCTAGAGAAGCATAAACAAACTTCTATAACGATGTGTGATCTCTCAAAGGCCTTTGACTGTGTCTCTCATGATATTTTAATAGAAAAACTTCATTTCTTCGGCGTCAGAGGTACTCCTCTGAAGCTGATCGAATCTTATCTAACTGATAGGCACCAGGCTGTCTGGTATGAAAATTGTCTGTCTGAATTTAAGCGATTGGGACATGGAGTCCCGCAAGGATCAGTTCTGGGGCCATTGTTATTCATTATATATGTAAACGACTTACCCAACTTTATAGATCCACTGAAAACGGTGGTATTCGCGGATGACACCACTTTTGTTTACTATGATAGAAATAGTTCAGGCTTGGACGAAAAAACCACGTACGTAAATACCAAGTCATAATTATGGTTCACGGCAAAAAAACTCAAATTGAACGATGACAAAACTCAAAATTTAGTATTTTCATCTAATCACTTCGACAATCCTGCGTTAAAAAATATTGCAAAGCTGCTTGGCGTAACACTAAATAGCAAACTTACTACTTGAAAAGACCATATTGAACAATTGAAAGGAAAACTTTCGGGTACTCTATTTTTGCTTATACGAATGAGAACTATAACGAGCAATACCACATTAAGAATTACATACTTCTCTCTATTCCACTCATTTTTGAGTTATGGCGTTGTTTTGTGGGAAAATTGTTCCAACGCCTTAGTACTCGTAGTTTTCAGGTTGCAGAAAAAGGCAATTCGAATAACGGCAGGCGTTGGTTACTTGTATTTATGCAGACCATTATTTATGAAATACAAAAAATTCCTTTGCCTACATTGTGGATATAAAACGTTTTTTTAGACATACATAAGGATGCAGCAGATACATTGATAAAACAGTCTGATCTACATAATTATAATACAAGAGGTTAAATAATATCCGAACAACTAAGTATCGTCTAAATAAGTCAAAAAAAAAAAAACTCGATAGATCATAATTTATACAATATCTTACCTTCCCATTTCAATGAGCTTCCTTTCAATAAACTCAAAATAAACATCAAGAAATATCTTCTGAGATTTTGCTTTTATTCTGTCAGCGAGTATTCGCAGCACTTTAAGGCAAAGTCTTTAATATGAACATACTCACCACATCCTTTTATGTGTTACTTTTTATAACTTATTTTTTTGTGCATTATACAAATTTGTTCATTTTCAGTCCTACGGTTCACTAAGTTTACGAAGTTTACACTCATTAGACTTCAATCATTAGTTTCATCTTGGTTTGATTTTGTATCTTTATCTACTATTTTTTGTATTATTCTCTAATGTATGTTCATTTTATTTCTGGAGGAGTGGAAGAATGATTCGTCAAACTCCTACCATTTGTAAGAAATTTGTTTTCTCTATAATGAAGGTAAATTTTGAGATTCGTTTCTCGGACTTTCATGCCATTGCGAATCAAAGTACACAAAAAATGTTTACAGATCTAAATTATTTGAGGAGCATCTTAAATCTCTTTCAATAATTGGTTCAGGTAAAACTAGTCCACAACTACAAACTATTGTCAGTGGAAAATCTCAATTACATAAATCTTATTAGTATTTCATATGTCATTATGTTTGTTATGAGTTATGTTTATATTTAAAATGTATTAAATGTTAGTTGGATTCATTTCAATAATTTGTTAGTTATTATATACTGAAGTTAACTTTTCTGCATATTAAAAATGTCTTTTCTCATTACAATTCTGTGTTTCTTTATTCAACTTATCACAAAAACAATAAAAATAAGCCTACAACAATGTTATGAGTTATCCCATGACAATATTAATGTAGATGTCATATTAATAATTATTCAACATAAAATTAGAATACTTCAGTAAACTAAATTCGTTATAAAAAATATTTGTTCTCCAAACGGAGTTTTCAAGTATGCTAGCTATCCACTGGCCGGATAAAATCTGTCCGCGGGTCGGATGTGGCCCTCTGGCCGTAGTTTGGAGACCCCTGGTATAGAGTATAGACCATCATAGTATTATTTTCCTGCAGCTAATTGGCGATTTACAAAATTACTATGACATATAGCTGTTGGTAAAAAAATTAGTGAAATATTTCAAAGTAGTCATAAAATATTTATTCTCATTTTTACTGTTACCAATGGTAACAGTGGTTATAAGAACGCTTCTCCACTGTTAACCTTTATTACAAACAGGTGGAAGGATCGGCAATGTGAAATCCCTTAAGCTCCTTATTAGCGGAAATATTTTTGGACAATAAAGAAAGTTCTATAAACAATCACTCACTTTTCAATAAATTCATATTCGGGTACATGTATTTTGATGACATGCTATTATGTTTCAATGGGACGCATAGGCAATTATTAACTTTCCAAAATTGTTTGAACACAATCCATTCAAATATTAAATTCACAACTTACATAATACATACTTCGTTTTACCCTGGGACAAATAAATTGTCAGCGCACCAATCAATGATACAGAGATTATTGAATATCCCATTGAACAAACAGAACATCCATTGGGAGTTTATTTTATTGAGAAACATTATTTAAGTACTGTGGATACTCCATAGAACTTGTTAGTAATACCCCCAATAAAAACCGAAATCACTCACATCTGAACTAATTTACTCAAGAATTAAGATAATAACCCTTACTAATTTACACCTATTACATACCTACATTGGAAAATCCGCTTACAAAACAAACAATACAGTTTCTCTCTCATTTCGAATTGATCATTTGTGATGATTGTTGAATTACCAATTGCTGTAACACGAACTATTTCGAAGTGATGAATATTCAATACTTTCTTCTTAATTTGAAATGAATTATGAATTATTTGATTTCCTTTCGATGCATTTCCAGGTTTTTCAAAATATGTACGTACCTGACTCGTATTAAAATGACATTGAATACAATTTCTGGTTTCTGTATAATACAAATAAAAAAGATTCAAAGGAAAAAGGTCGGATTTGCAGAATAAAACTATTTCCGCAATTCTTTTCATTATTATAGAAATGAAGAATTCAGTTACCTAGTTTGTAACTGCTATATGTTTGTCAGCAACATATAGCAGATAGATAACAACAAGCAATGTATTTCCCAGATTTCAGGTAACACTTTCAAAAAAAAAACGAAAGAAAATATATTAGACAAGGATCTGGAGGGCGTTGAGTATGCAAAACGTGAGGACCGCATTCTGTGAACTGTTTTAGGTTCAGAAAAGCTTGCAAATTACGAATCTGGATGATACCGGAAACATTTCTGGTCCAATTTTTCTTATCGCCCTCACCTCTAAGACATCGAGTCAATCGACCGAACGAATGCTTTAGGTCTATTTTGATGATTTTTTTAGCGATAATATACAATTTTTTCTAATGATATTAGATATACAGCATGTCGAGGTGAATTGGACCCGGGGGACCAAATGGGCTCCCCTAAAAAAATTATCAAAATCAATTATCAAAAAGATCAAAATGAAATGATGAAACAAAATGGAATATGTAATCTTTCTTCACATTGATTTTTTCGAGAAGTTCGTTTATTCCCCCTCATCCCCCTATAGCGCGGAAGCTAATACAAAAAAAAATTAGGGATGAAAGCTAATTACTCATAAAAAAAATTGTTTTCATAATCAAACGAATTTTAATATGTCATTGTTACTACATTTCTGTACATATATTATTGACATTTAATATGCTATTTGCATAATGAAATAAAATAAAGTTATAATTTTCTGGAAGCACAGGTTTTTTCGGCATGTGATGAATATTTACAAGACTGAATCGAAAATTCTGGTAAGGACAACTTTGTCAAACGACGTGGGTATAATTTGTCATCTTTTTTTCATAGCCTTATACGGTATAACCAATAAAAAACCCTTGACTTGGTTACACAAAAATTATATTAAATGACTTGCTTGATAATTGTTTAGAGACATTACCACATTTTCAAAAGCTAAATTATTTCAGTACTTTGAACAGCTTTCAGTTGGGGTAACACCTCGAAACAATAGTGTAGTAATTAATTCAATATAGTTTTGTGAAATTGAAGTGTTTTTTTATCAATATGTGTTCAAAATATTCAAAAATTCAGTGTTTCACCGAGTGATAAGCAAATTTTTCTAAATAAATTCAAGCCTAAGCTGATGATTTGAGAATTTCATTCATATCGGAGTTCATCAGCAATTGATTTTCACTTTGAAAGAAGAAACCTGCTATGGTTTCAATTCTCCCATCTGTTCGATACTTAGGAATGGGTTTCCTGAATGTACTTGATCTTTTTGTGCAGAATCCAACGACGCAGCTTTTAACCTTTTTTTTCAGGACAATCTGAGGTCGCATCGCAACCACTCAGTGTAATGCCCGAAATATATGACAAGGGTTTTCGCCAAGGGATTGAGCAGTAAAACTGCGTCCTGAGATGTTTTTCTTATCGTAATAACTGTAGATACATATCCATACACCTCAAAAAGTTGGAATTTTTTGTTGGAATTTTTGTGTCATGATTTGAAATCACAATATCGTTCAGTCTTTACTCCATTGAATTGAGTCGTAAGTATTTTATTAAATTATCATATTTGTCAAACACAATATCTAATCGTTTTATTATTAATAAAACGATTAGATATTGCAATACGTAATATATTATTAATTCTTTTGGAGAATGCCTCAGCAAAGTTGCCAAATGTGTTGAAATTTTTCAATTGAATTCAATTAACAAGCCTCATACCATCAAATATATACATTTTTGAAGAATGCCAAACTAATAAATACATCTTGCTGAGTTTTTGTAGCATATTTGTGATTATTTTCATTTTCTACAGCTAGTACCAATTTTGGAGATTTCATGTAAAATCCTCCTTTAATTAGACGATATAAATGCTTGTTGAAAAAGATTTGTATTCGTTACATCTTGCAATTGTATGTGCTGTTTTCATGTACTTTTTTTTTGTTCTGATACAACTTTGACATACTGTTGCCTTCTTTCGAAGAATTATTCACGAAGGTGTCAAATTTTTTTTTCTTCAATTGGATCAGAAAACTTTCAACATTTCAGCACAAATCGCTTATTTTCGAAAGTACTCAACACGACATCTCCATTCTCTACTTAACTCAGGAAACATTGCGAAGGAGATTTATCAGCAAGTATACATCCGTACAAATATATCGAAAAGGGCAGTGTTGGTTCACATTGTGGGGATTCAAGCATTAAATTACTGGACGATATTTTGATTTTTTTTTTACCTTTATTGATCCTGGATAGCGACCATTTATTAGAGTACTCAATGTCACATGACGAGTCAGTTTGTATTCAAGATGGTGAAAGAGCCAGGTTATCACTGTTTCTGTATGGTTATATGAGCGGGCATCTTTGCTTCACATTTTCATTTTGAGTAAAATCGATCAAACCTCCAGTCAGAGCAGAAGATCGGTTTTGAGACTGCTCTAATGACAAGTCAATACCCACTGCATTGGGCCTTGAAACAATCGTTTTTAGTAAAGTCTGTATTGTGTTTTATTTTTTTACGAACATCATGATTTCTCTGATCTGCCGTTCTTTGAATGTTTATGAACTATTCTGGTTGTGCTTTTTATCTAATTACGCGTTGTATCACAAAACAAACATGAAATTCGTTCAACTTCTCCATCCTTCATATTTATCACTTGTAGCGAACTTATTCACGTTTTTTTAAATTCAAGCACAAGTTAAACACTTGAATACCAGAAATTTTGCATTATATTGCGTAAATGCCTAAAAATTACCTATTCTTAAATATTATTTGATTTCTAGTGTCGATGACACGCGCCATGGCGCATTATGGCGCTCTCGGGGGGTGGGGGGCCTATAACAAGAAAATGGACTAGCACAGGCCCTGGAAACATGTGTTTTCTTGTTATCTGAGGTCTCAGGATAACGAATATGAGCTTAGTTGCCGGTCCTCATGTTTTGCATACCCTTTGGCGCCTGCACTATATGGAAAGATATATGTACCTATATTCTACTACCAGATATACCAGATATCTACTGTACCAGATATATACTGTATATGTAATGGACAATGTAATATTTTGGGAGCTAAAGTGGATATTGTTAACTGTTCTGTTACTGATATTGAGGCAAGTTTCCTTCATATGCATAATCTCTGCTAGAACAATCATTTATGTATATTCACGTACATGATTCATATTCACACATATACTTTTATGTGTGTATAGGTGTTAATATGTGAATGTATATGTATGTGTGTTTATCTTTATATGTATGTATGAATTTGGTCATCATGTAAGTTTAAAGTTCAATTTAAAATTGAACTTTAAAATTTGAAAGAATAAAATTGAAACTTTTCTACTACCAATTTTTTTTTTACTATATGTTGTCTTTCCTGTTTTGTAATCAGGACTTGTCCTGTAAAACATTGTTCCTATGTCAAATAAATGAATAAACAAATGTGTGAGTGCATGAAATGTAAAATGTTAGTTATTTTTGATTTTCCTGAATTTCCATTTTTGAAGGAGAAAGTATCTACAGTTTGATTCGTTGCAGAAGTTACAGAATATAATGATTCATTTTTAAGCTCAGGTAATTGCAGCTATAACTTTGGAAGTATAGAAATAACCAATACATAAATAAATTCATCACCATAGTAAATAAAGTATCGAAGGTGTGGTATTATGTAGGCACTGCTTCTCAAATTCATGAATATTTCCAATGAAAGAAATTACCTACTTCTCGCAATCATATAACACCAGAGTGGATGAAAAGTATTGAAGTGCAACCCCAAACATTTCTATTATTAGCTATCATTTATTTGATAAAAAATTCCAGTTATTTTTGTAATTGATATACAATCCGCTGAAACTTCTGTAGTACATATTGGATTTTCATATAACTACTTGAGAAGTTCACGAACTGGCTCCGCACACCTTAAAACCTGCACCCAAGTATACCTGCCTTCTCGCATCGAACGAGCCAACAAGACAGATCAAGGTACCTGTTGCAAGTGAAGCGATTGAACCCAATCACCATTCGGTGTTTACTACGCGAACGCGAACTATGTAAGTTCTGAAGTCAATCATCGAATATTAAAAAAACAATTCGGCGGTTTAATTTTTCTAGTCGATTTTGTTTCTGTGTTTAATAAGTGTTTTCGTCAGTGTACGGTGTTTTTGTGGTTAAGTCGAGTAAAGTTCGTTGAATTACGTTTCTGCTGTTGTGTTTTGTTTTCAATTTGTGTCACTTTGACAGCAGATTATCTTGGTATACGTCACAGCGATCTTCATACACATCGAAGTAAGTATATGTTACAAATACTCGTTGGTTTAGTTTTCTGAGAGGAATAACTAATAATTCCATGTAGAAATAAATATAGCTTAAAAGATTAACTGAATGTCGAATTGAAGCATTTTCATTGTGTGTAATATGAGAGATTTTCTCTCTATGAGAATGGAACTGTTATTGCCAATTATTCATCATTATATATTATATACATATAAAATATATATGTATATATATATATATATATATATATATATATATATATATATATATATATATATATACATATATATTTATAATTCAAGGTGGTCATCTCCAAGAAGTAAATGTGTATACTGGTTAATTGGGTATATGGAAAAGAATTTCAAAGCACCTGTTTATATTTAATTTTGAAAAGATTTCTGTACTGCCAACCGCCAACATCTTTCCTCATAAGTACAACTAATCCAACATTGTGTAAGTTATGTTTATATGTGAAATGTTATCTTGTACTATGTATAAGTGGAGTATGATTTTTTTACCTGCTTTTTTATTTATAGATGTTCTGATGAACCAACTGATAAGTTGCGAGAGCTCAAAAGTAAACAATGAATGGTAAACTGAATGAGTACATTTGAATTTCTCCGAATACCGAATTAACCAGTATACATACATGTGGAGATTGCCGAGATTTCTTTAAAGTCTAGTGTATCTTTAGGATCATAACTTAATATCTATTTTACACTCATTTTAATATTACACTCATATTAATCATTTGTACTCTCTAAACATTTCTGTTTTCTACACTAAACCGAATGTGTAAGGATCCGACAAAAAAGATCTATGAGAATTTGCACACGTAACTGTAAAGTTTGATGTCTTGATTATTACTTAGGGCATTTTCTGTTGGATTACTCAAAAAAAGAAATTTATGGCTTCATAAATATCAGGGATTATGAAGAAATACGAGCATAGAGTTTTAATGACGTTATGTCATTAACAGTACATTGATAAGGAATTGTGATTAGGTTTCGACCCTGAAATATCCAAGAACATTCACAATTACTGAGCACTCGTTTCAAACGACCTCTGAATACAAGTCAAGTGTCGATTTACTTCAAGAACGCTACTAACTGCTTCTCACTGAATAAAAAAGTGAACTTGTTGAATTTATCCACGCTGATTCACGTTATACCTACATTGTACAGTTACATTCGAATAGGATTTGTATATATTTTCTACGTATAGCAGGAAGCTCTGAAAGTACGTGGTGAATAGAAACTGAAAAATTCGATCTAAGTTGTGGTTTTGTTGATTTGCAACGGTAATCTGTTTTGGCTAACAGATATTTTATGTTTCATTCGAATCAATGAAAATTTCAAAAACTCCTTGCAGAGTCAGACGAATCACATTGGCGTTATGCATCCTTAAATTAAATTTGACTCATATGCCTCGCGAATTAATTCCATGGTTACTAAATATTCCCTCACCTTATTCTTGATATATAATATTTAATATATTAATATATATATATATATATATATATATATATATATATATATATATATATATATATATATATATATATATATATATATATATATATATATATATATATATATATATATATATATATATATATATATATATATATATATATATATATATATATATATATATATATATATATATTTTTTGAGTTTTCAGCATTAACAGGCTTTTTTAATATGAAAAAGTTTATTTCTGTTGACGTTTCGTTGTTATATTACAACTTTGTCAAAACTAATGAATAATTGAATTTATGAGTTACTATGGATATCAAATGTCAAACTTAATTTTTTGAAAAATCAAATTAGTTTTTTTGTATATTCACTTATTGATTTTCATTATCAGAGGAATATTTCTGGCTCAGCATTCGCTTCGGAAGTTTTAGTCTTCTTCACCATGAGGAAACCTCTGAAAAACTCATGGTAAGCCAGGTGATTCTTAAGTGTGATTATATTTACATATATACAATTACATATAGTTTTTTATATACTTACTTATCCAGAATGTGTATATTGTTCGTTTATGTGTGTGAAATTGAAGGTAGATCTGGAAAGAATGAGTTGTGAGATGTGATGTTTTGTGATTGTTGTGTGTTTATTTTGCGAGTGTTATTTGTGAGGTTTATTAAGTTGTTGTAGATAGAATTTAGATGTTTAACGTCCGTTCTTTCATTGACTGTGTTTTATTTATATTTTATAAATATTCCTCTGATAATGAAAATCAATAAGTGAATATACAAAAAAACTAATTTGATTTTTCAAAAAATTAAGTTTGACATTTGATATCCATAGTAACTCATAAATTCAATTATTCATTAGTTTTGACAAAGTTGTAATATAACAACGAAACGTCAACAGAAATAAACTTTTTCATTTTAAAAAAGCCTGTTAATGCTAAAAACTTTCAAAATAAATACCTCAAACAGGCAATAAATCAATTTCAAGATATATATATATATATATATATATATATATATATATATATATATATATATATATATATATACATAATATATCTTTGAGGAACAACGAGCATTATAGTACAAGTGAGGTTAAACAGAATGTTGGTTGACAGTCTGTTATATATATATATATATATATATATATATATATATATATATATATATATATATATATATATATATATAGGAATTGAGGAAATAAGGAATTATTGCTGATATTTATTTATTTTTTTTATTCATTTAAAAATACACCACTCAACAGCTTTGGCCAATTACTAAGTGGGAAAATACAATATAGTTTACAACTTGAGAAAAAAAATATAAACTAGGAATAATATTAATAATGTACAAACAATCTACCTGAACGAAAGCTCTGTGGGTAAGCTGACATTGAAGTTCGCCCACAAGATATAGGAAAAACTAATATTTGAAAAACTTATAACTAAAACTGAAAAAACAGTCAGGCGAGAGCTCGTTTGACATCGCCAGGATGATATGAAATACAACAGATGTAAGTAACATATAAATCTTTCAGGTAAAGAATTTTCAGCTCTGCATATAACTTCTCGATTGGATATGCGAGTGGCTTTTCGAACAAGTCCTTCAAAATACGTTTTAACAAGAGTGGCATAATATAATGTACTTAGATCTCTCTATGAAAATATATCATATTGTAGCATATACTGAACAAGTGAATACTATTATTAATAACGCTCTTAGCTGTTTAGTACTCCATTGAACATTTTCAGTCTGTATAATATTGTACTCAATTTCATGTGCAATTTTTTACATCTTATCTGAGAGGGGATTCCAGATATTTGTTCCAAATACTCAATAGATGAAACCCTTTTCATACGAACAAGTTCAAAGTTAAGGTATTCAATCCGAAGCAGATGATTAGCATGAAAATGGAAAGGCATAAATTTGATCTTTTTAGAATTCGAAGAGATTGAAATCGGACCAGTGTTTTAGATATTGTAGATCTCTTCGTGTGGCCATTTCTTCTATTTTTTCAGAAAAAATACTTGTATCAATCACAAAATATATAATTTAAGCACTGATGTTTAATGACATGTCAAACATGACTAATGTCGGCAGCAAATTATTCAGGAATACAACAGAGGGTAGCGGTCCCAAGACAGTTACTTGAAGTACACCATATTTGTTGAATTGATCATTGAATATGATTTTATTTATTTTCATTCTTCGAATTCTGTCTTTTAATGTCAATAACGACCAAATAACCTCAAACAACAGCGCCTCACACCGATGCTATATAATTTTTCAAGTGATATATTATGACATACACTATTCGATGGCGTCACTGAATGAAGGAATACACACAGGAGTTTTTGCCATTTTGCTTTGAAGAAAAGTTTCAGACATTAAACAATTAATTGCGTTAGTACTTGAAGTTTCATGTCAGAAGCCAAATGGATCGTTCGTGATGAAAATTTGTATTTGTTCAAATAAACTTTCAGATATGAATGAGACGTTTTCCAGGATGAGTACCACAGACAGAGGCCTATAGTTGTCAATTGCACTTGTCTCGCCTCCTTATGAAACTTATTTCTCTTTTTTGAAACCCATGACGGGTTTCAAAATCGCTGCCTTAAAATTTTTACTGTGAATAATCACTTCATTGTGCTCATGAAATGAAATGCGGATAGAACACTAAAGGCTATGAGTTTTTTCTACCAGCATATTTGATCATAGCCAGAGACACTCTTTTAGTGATGTATTTACAGAACTTTCGTGAGTTAGTTCCTTCTATATATATGATATGAACTGGGGATTCCATTCTCGTTTTTATATTTCTTTTTCGAGTTTTTGATGCCAGATTTTGTACAATGTGAACAAAATAGTCCTCAGACAAGTTGTTTCTTTGTTATCAAGAGCTGGAAAGGAAAGATCAGATAGTAACATAAGAGGCAGAATACTAGACAGAAAGAAAACAACACATCCTAGATAGAATCCAGTGCAGATCACAAAAGTTTCGATGGTTATTCATTGGTAAACTCATTCTAAACAACCCACGTTCTATTGGTACCACCATCGGCTTCATTCAGTACATTTAGGTGATGCTAGTATTTTACTCCAGCAATTGAATAAAGAGTTTATTCATATATTCATATGTTCTATTTATCAGTTCACAAAAATCAATCTCACAAACTCCTGATATAGACGATCTCTCGTTTTCATTGACTGTAATGAACTATTTTATATCGATTTAGTTAACGATTTCTTCCGGCAATGTTCACTTGCAGTTACAGAAAGTGCTTGATGAGTAGAAGACTTATTAAGTACCTCTCTAGTAAACGCCAGCGATTTCTCCTAAAGGTTCCCAATTCCATAAAATTTATTCCGTGAGGCGTGCCGAAGAATGTCCTTCAATTCATTATCATTAACGAATTTTCTTCGCCACAATATGCATTTTTGACGCGTCAATCTACATATGTCCAATAGAAGTAAGGTAGAAGTACCGATGCCTGCCCTTGAACCAAAAGATGACATTTGCGACAAAAAGTACTCAAGATAATGATGCTTTTATTCATGCGGCAATAATGTCACTATCAGAGACACCTAGCAACGTTATATTTTGAACATAAACACGCATTCACTTCGGTTGTCTCAAATGAAAATTATGTCATTTTTCTATTACAACCTGACGCAGTGATGCATTCCCCGCAATTTCTTGTTACTTCTGTTGAATAGAATATAACTCTTCAAATGCGGTTCTACAGTTTCATTTATGTACAACCTTTTTCGTCGAGTTTGTTTTGTTTCGAACATTTATTCTCTGTCAATTTCAATCATCCTTTTTATGACAAGCTTATATTTTATATTTTTCGGAAGAAATATGGGTTCGAACAGATAGAATCAAGTGACATTCAGGAGTTGCTTGAATCCAAAAATGAAAACTGAAATCCACTTGGAGGTTATGTTGAATTCACAGCCTATTGATGAAGATAATTCAACAAGCAGTGAAAGCTTAAAATTTGATTTGGATGATTTTAGAGAAAGTTAAAGGATGTCAAATGAGCTTTGTGGTTCGTTTATACAAATTTATCTCCCTATGGAATGAAGTCTTAGATTTACGGGCAAATTGCTAATACCTCTACTATCGAATCTGAGTCGAAAGTGCTTTTGATTCAGTAAAAAAATAACGAAATTCTTCAAACGTTTGTTCAGGCTTTAAGATAATAATTAATAAATATTGTCATAAAGTTTTTGTTAACAAATCTTTGAGTGTCATGAACACTGCCTAATTTTAACCATCATTCTTAGTCTTATTTTTCAATATTGCAAAATTGATTTATAATTCATTAAGTGATTCATAAGCCTAGGTAATTCAAAATATTTCGGTGTTCCTGAACATCCAGAAAAAACGAGTTTAATTAGCCAATATCATATACGAAAGTTTTCATTGTTTCTCTAGTTATTTGGAAGCGTTGACATATTTCAAATAAGCTAATATATATGGTGAATATATGTGAGTTTGAGTACCATTACTCAATGTCATAAAAAATCAGCAAAAATATTCAGATTTATTTCGTTATTCGCTCTTATTCAATGTTTGTACTTTCTTCTCATTCATTGCAAGTTGATACTTCTCTCATCATCGTTATACGAAATAATCAGAATTGCCACACATAAATATCCTTCAAAAGTAGAGAAACAATGGCTATGATTATGGCGAACGTGGGTATCAACAACTCTTAATGCTCATAACGATGAAATTTGGCTAGGAAATTTCCAACGACTAAACTAATTCATTTTAATGGTTGAGAACTGGATGAATTGATATATTATCTTTTCAGAATGAGTCTTTCCGAATAAAATGATTCTAAGGAGGCATCAAAACCGTACTTCGTTCAAAGACGAATATTTATTATATTCGATGCAATCAAGAGCTCTAATTCAGAGCTCAATACGAGCTATTTCGCTCGGGCTGAATCTAGAACTTCGAGCCCCGCTGAAGGCATTGGTATTTGTGTTTGTCTATGATCTAAATAGTTCAAATAATGAAATATGCTGGGTAATGTACATCGATTACAAGCCCAATGGCCGTTCGGAACCGGCGTTGAACTGTAGGTCCACTGAATTGAAAAAAAATATGCTCATCTTCAATTTTTCATGAAAACATCTGAATACATACCTTGATTCGAATATATATTCTTAACGCATTACTATGATTTCACTAATTTGGGTTATTTTCAACAATCATCGTCGAATCAATTTCATTAATAATTCATATATTTTTTGATCCCGAATTACATAGTTATAAATTGAAATGAAATCATCTAACGTTCAACCTGCAAATTTGGTATAAATAGTGTTTTGAACCAGTAGAATAATTATTTCGATAGAATAGTTCAAAAACTTCAATTTGATTCACACTGAGAAGTCGGTGTAACGAAACCCGCCACGTTATGACATAAAACGGATAATAATATATATTCAGCAAGCAGTTAAAAATTACATAATTGGTCATCAATTACATCATTTCAAATATCTGAAAAATGCATATTACTTTATCTAGAAAATTATTATAAGTCGGCCTTATATGGTTTGTTGAAAAGACCCTCAACACATGAAGTTCTCATTGAAAAGTCTATGTGATTTCAACTGATACATTAAAAAATATGAAGAATATCCAAGTGGATATTCAAAGTGTGGAGGTTAACATGCCCCGATTCAGAATGCAAATAAGATTTCAATTGAAAAAGTTTGAATATTATTGACAGATTAAATGCCGCGCAAAACGAAACATTCTTCATTAAGTACACAAGGTTACATTCTTATGATAATAATTATTAAGTACATTATTAAGATGCTTATCTTCAATTTTTCATGAAAACATCTGAATATGATTTGAAAATATATTTTCAACGCATAACTATGATTACACTCATTTGAGTTATTTTCAACAATCATCGTCCAATCAATTTTATTCCCAATGGGATTCATACATTTTTTGATACCGAAATACATAGTTATAAATTGAAATGAAATTATCTAACGTTTGTTCAACGTACAAATTTGGCATAAGCAGTGTTTGAACCAGTAGAATAATTATATGTATATGATTGTTCGAAAACTTCAATTTGATTGACACTGAAGAAGTCGGTGTAACGAAACCCGCCACGTTATGACATAAAAGTGTAAACCGAATTCGTGTTCATATTAACCTATATTTAAAAACGAATAATAATACATATTCAGCAAGCAG
Organism: Henosepilachna vigintioctopunctata; assembly: GCA_030704895.1. Lineage (NCBI taxonomy): Eukaryota > Metazoa > Arthropoda > Insecta > Coleoptera > Coccinellidae > Henosepilachna > Henosepilachna vigintioctopunctata. The sequence continues at coordinate 2,832,076 of JARQZJ010000036.1, read as the reverse complement.
TTGAAAATTACATCATTGGTCATCAATTACATTATTTTGAATATTCTGAAAAATGCATATTACTTTATCTAGAAAATTATTATAAGTCGGCCTTAAATGGTTTGTTGAAAGGACCCTAAACACATGAAGTTCTCATTAGAAAGTCTATATGATTTCAACTGATACATTAAAAAATATAAAGAATATACAAGTGGATATTCAAAGTGTGGAGGTTAACATGCCCCGATTCAGAATGCAAATAAGATTTTAATTGAAAAAGTTTGAATATTATCGACAGATTAAATGCCGCGCAAAACGAACATTCTTCATTGAGTACAGAAGGTTACATAATCAGTCCCTCTTCGATGATTCTACTTCGGTGAGTATGATGAATATTCAGAGAAATAGCAGACTTAAAATATACCAAATTCACGCAGATTCTCGAATTCAAACCGCAATTTTCGAGATGAGAACGACATTTTAAGCAAATTGTGCCTACTTCATTCAGTAAATTCTGAAATTTGGCATAGAGAACTGTTAATCATGTTTTCTGTCACATTATAAGATGGAATATAAACTTAAATTCAAACACTTGAACTTATGATTTACACTTTATTGACTACATAGCATGACGCGTTTCGTCGTTACAAACGACTTCTTCAGATGTTTACAGAATAATGAAATTGATTAATGATTATTACATAAGTTCAAGTGTTTGAATTAAAGTTTATGTTCAATTATAATGGATTTACATCAAGTAAACGTCAACACTATTAAATATTTATAAGATGCACATCAAAGAATGAAATAAGAATGAATGCAGAATTGAAATTACTCCATTCAGTAAGTTTCTTGAGGTTAAACAATGAAAACTACAATATATTCTATCGATTCGATGGAATGAAAGTTTATATGTTTAACCTCTTTCTCCTGACTCATTTATAGGGTTCACTTATGAACAACTAGCATTCAGCTAGTTAACAATAAACGCGGCTTTGCCTGCCTCCCTGCTTATTTTCAGAAAGTAAAATATGAATCATACCAAAGGTGTATTTTTTTTTCCACCAGCTGAAAACATCGAAGAAGAACAGTTTTATGTTTTTCCAATATTTTCATATCTCTACATCAAATATCATGCAGATTATTACAGCTGTACATACTGATGTAATGTCGCACCGTTTATCCCTTTTAGGAATCAGAGATTGATTATTATTTGAGATGGAGATGGATTGATTATCTTAAATAGATGAAAAGTTTGCCAGAGTAACGTCTGTTGAGCTGAAATATTTTCGAGTTTAAACGGGTTCAGCCGTTTTGGTCATTAGTCGAAACAAATAGATGGACAAAATTTTCAAGAACTGTAATTTTGTCAGTGATATCGTATAAATTTTCATATATAATACTGAAACTTGTTCATTATGTTATTTCAAACAGACACTCTTGGCTAGATTTTAATGGAAATTATAATAATCATCAATAATGAACGTAAAAGTTTGATTTCAATCAAAAAAATAATAAATATAGATTTTCCATATGTTTTTTTGTTTTCTAGAGATGAACGTAATTAAAGGGAACAATTTGAACCACGAAAATATATAGGTACGTTGGATCGAATTCGATTATTTTTGAACGAAGTTGAATTAAGCTTCCTTGTGAGACATAAATAGTAAAATTTATTCGTATGTTTTCGAGAAGAAGCTTTTTAATTCTATGAAACAATTGAAGGACAGGTATCCGAGTTGATTGGTTTCTTAAGGTTCAATTCCATGTTCCTGTAACTAGTTAGATAAAGGTGTATTTACAGGATTACCTGTAATTATTGTTAGTATATATGATTAACGACTGCCAGGACCGAAAAAAAATGATGTCAATGCTAAATTGAATATGGAACGATTGGTAATGTGAATTAGACAGAGCTTGATAGGAGCCCTGTATTAATAATCAGAACTCTAATCAACACAAAGATGTATTGCTTACTTTAACAGGCGAAATTCTACTGGAATAAAATGATTCCAAATGCACTATTCTGACAACATATTGACCAATGAAGAATATGCAATAATACGGATGTAACCACATCAAAGATTGGAAGAAATATTTGGAAAAAAGTTAATAAAATGCATTTGATGATTCGGAAAAATTGAATTTGACAAATTTCGTTACAAATGAAAATGTAAAGTGGGTACGATGTGTGATGAAATATTTCTTGTGAGTTAGTTGAATATTCCGAAAGTGTTAGTTACTGCCCAATAAAATATACTGAATGACTTCAATACTATAATAACAAACGTATTTCTATACTCCTCGAAATATTTAAATATATTCCGATGCTCTGCTGCTGTTGGGATTACTATGCTATATTCCATCGCAATAACTGTTTGAACTCACAAAATGACATAAGTCACCCGTCCTTCATTTTTATTTCACAAAAGAATGTTATTTGTTGAATGTTGAATGATATTTGTCTTTGTATTGGCTCTTCCTAGATTAATGGTGACCTATAGATTGTCCTCTCACCGCTCTCTAAATTGTATTACAAGCATTCAACGAACTAATAGGTCAGGGTCGCCAGTCGTGATTTCTCACGATTGGCTGTGCTCAAAACTGTACTGCAAGAGTAATCACCTTTCTGTTCTGCTGAAATATTTCAGAGTGAGTACTCATCTGATGAGAGAACAACTGCCCTTCATCAATGTCTATTTCACCTGAAAAAATGGTGTAATACATTTCGGTAGATTAGAACTATAACAAGGTATTCAGTTCACTGAAAATGAAAACTTCCGAATAGACATTAAGTGCAATAAGCTTTGCAACTATTGCTATTATCACCATATGTGGAAAATTGATTTTTTTGGCTTCTAAGTTTTAAATTTTTAGACTTAGGTACAGATTGAAATTGTAACGTGAGAAATTTCTTGTTTCAATTTAGTACACCAAAAAAAATAATGTAAAAAGATATTTTTACATTAACGAAAATTATTTTATATCTATACAAACAGAGTTAAGAAACACAAAACTCAATGATGAAAAATAGAATTTCACTATTAGAATAACAGGATCACGCTTAGATTGTTTGGCGCAATTCATCGATATCGCTGAAGAGCCCTAAGATTCAGTAATGTTTTTCTCATATCAACAAACGATGGGAAGATGCTTTTGTGTGACTTTTACACGTGTTTATATGATTGCTCTTTTCGAAAAATTTGCTCTTTTTTCATCTTATGTATTGAATTCGTTGCCTCACTTAAATGGACGTGGTGCAAGTTCCTTGCAGAACAAAACAGCTACCTCGCACTTCCGTCAGGTGTGGCATCGATTTCAATAATTCTCTAACATTCATCCCTTGTAGGATAATGGAGACATCACATCATACACGTTCACATAGCTACCTCCACTATAACATTATTTAATTAAGTTTAATTTTTCGAATTAATATTCTAGTATTTTTTTTTATATAAATTCAATGGACGATGAATCTACTCTGTGATAGTTCATATTTAAATGAGAGGTAATAATAAAAACTTGTCTAAAAATCACTGACTGAACAATTCTTTATTCAACTAGTTTCGCCTTTCACAGCATTATCAAGAAGAACAGCATTATCTACACATTCTTGATAATGCTGTAAAAGGCGAAACTAGTCGAATAAAGAATTGTTCAGTCAGTGATTTTTAGACAAGTTTTTATTATTACCTCTCATTTATATATATATATATATATATATATATATATATATATATATATATATATATATATATATATATATATATATATGTGAAATTTGAGTTTATTATATAAACAAGGCAATTTTATCTGCAATCTATTTTCGACGTTTTTTTCTGAGGAATGGTGAATGCAATTGTAAAATAATCAATTTTTCTTCAAATGATAAATATTTCTACAACAAATTTGGAATTCAATGTTTTGACGAGTATATTTCAGCACACACATGTGTAGTTGTTGCAATGTGAACGTAGGTAGGTATGTATGAAATCAGTGGAATAATGAGAGTTGGGTGACCTGAGGGCATTCTGCATGGATAAGGTCTATGTGTGCACTTGAAAGTTGTTTCTTCGAACATGTAAATATAACCGAGACTAGTTACGTGCTCATTTATCAGAGATGGTATGATATACACTTCAAGATTTCGTTTATTGAATTTTGAGTTCAATATACAGAATAAATTTACAAGAGCGAATTCAGTAGGATTATTTCTACAAAATCTTCTCTTGGGTTATGATAATATACATTCAAATAAAAGGACTTGATTGAAGATAGTATTGGCATATAAAGTATGGTCTTCTGTAATAAATATCTCATTCATCATATCTATAGTTCTATAATATATATATAAAAGTGGATGCTATCGGTATTGCTTCCAAATTGAAGCAGCCGTTTACACGTGTTTCCAACGTTTTGCTTTTCTTCAATACGGCGTAGCCAAATTCAAGGTTTACGAATCTGAAGATGTAAAAAAACGAGAAAAATAGAGATTCCTGTGAAGCAAGTAGAACATTTCAGACAATTGCTCTCCGGATTCGAAGATTTCATCAAATATATCGCTCTTGAGGTGACTAATAATCCTTTACGGATGCTCTGACCGAGGGTTCAAACATACACGAGAAACGTTTATCCCGGAAGAAAACCTAAAGTATTTGGACTTTCGTTTTCGTTTTCTTCCGCGATAAACTTTTTTCGTGTATTGTTTGAACCCTCGGTTTAGAGCTTCCGTGAAGGATTAATAGTCACTCTGTAAACGGCTGCTTCAATTTGTGGGCTATACCGATAACTTCTACTTTTATTTATATATAACAAAAGTAAAAAAGACACAAATTCAGTCAATGCCGTTACTTCCTCCAACCGCTATACACTTAAAATGCAATAATATTCGAACCCAATGCATTCGAGAATACTTAGTGTTAAGAGCAAGAAACGAATGTACCTTCGGACTAACTTCAGAGTAATTGTAAGAAAAATTTTCAATAGTGCCTTCTTACATAAACTGTTAATATTGTACAATTTAAGATCTAAAGAAGAAAATGAAAATTGCCGAAAGCTACTAAAGAGGTAACTAATCTTCTTGTTCTGGACTGTGATCCCAATTAAAAAGTGAAAATACATATCTGCACTCGTGAAAAATTATTATATATATATATATATATATATATATATATATATATATATATATATATATATATATATATATATATATATATATATATATATAAGGAAATGAAGTTTTTGTGCTTATGGCACTGAATGGAATCATGAAATCTGTATTTAAGAAAATGAACACAACATTCATTCGAAGAACTCAAATTAAAATTTATTCTACTACAACATTCTTCTGGTTAATTTGAGTTTTTCGAATGAATGTTCTAGTGTTCATTTTCTTACAATATACAATATATGGATAATGTTCAACGCGGGGGAAAATTTCAATCAAAAGTAGACACTGTCGGCATATCCCGCAATGAGTAGCATTAGTAGTTATATATATATATATATATATATATATATATATATATATATATATATATATATATATTATATATCATTTTAAAATTAATTTATTGTCTGTTTAATGAAACGAGTTATACATATGAATTTTTATTAACGTTCAAGGAGTGGAGTTGAGACATTTATCAGACACCTTCAGCTTCGATTGAAGTTTGAGTTCAACGCCGATGCAGAACAGCACCAATGAGCCGATAGTATATAGCGATGCTGGCCAAACCCAGGCCCGCGGGCCACATAGTGGCCCGCCAAGGCATTTGAATTTGCCCGCCAGCACTTTGCGCCAAGGCATTTGAATTTGCCCGCCAGCACTTTGCGCCAAGGCATTTGAATTTGCCCGCCAGCACTTCGCGCCAAGGCATTTGAATTTTCCCGCTTGCACTTCGGCAGCGCGGCGTGCGATAGCACTGCTTCCACTTGATTGGTCAGCCGAGCGCAACCGATCCGCGTCGTTCGGGTATTGTCGCTACTTCGCCCGCACCCCGCACGCATATCGGTCCCGTCCTCCAATAGCCAGACAAACGGACGGTTAGCGAGCATCTTAGTACCGTTATCAATCTTACTTGAATGCAAGTATATTGAATTACTAATTCGTTTTGTGACAATTCGTTTAATAAATTAGAAAGAATACTACCAAAACTTTGCATCTTCTCTGCAGGTAAGTGTAATATTTGCATGTGTTACAATTAGTTTGTTTGTTTGTTTGTAAATACTTTCCTGCACAGCAGGCGGCGCGGCGGTCTTATTGCCCAAGATGTAGGATTTGTACCTACGAATCTTAATTAGATATTTATTGATATTGTGGAGCGGTGCCTGTCCAAATTAATAGTTTTATTTTACTTAGGTACTAACCTTCATTTCATAAAACTACATGTACATTTACATGTAGTTTTACATGTACATTTACATGTAGTTTTACATGTACATTTTATTGTTTTAGTATGGCCCTCAGCAAACCTAGTACGAGTACATCAAGAATAAAGGATAACCCTCGGACGTTTCATGAAGAATGGGAAACAAAATACCTTTTCACCGAAAGCAAAGCCCGCAAACCTGTGTGTCTCATTTGCTCAGCAACAGTAGCTGTTGCTAAAAAATATAATTTAGAGCGGCATTTTAAGCAAAAGCATACAAAATTCGACAAAGAGTATCCAGTGGGGTCAGCTGTAAGGACTGATTTCATAAATAAAAAGAAGAAAGAACTATTTTCACAGCAAAATATTTTTATAAAACGACACGAAGAACTGGAAGCCATGGTCAAAACATCGTATGAAATATCTTTATTATTGGCTAAGAAGAAAAAGCCGTTTTCTGATGGGGAAATTATCAAACAGAGTTTGTCCATTTTTGCACAGAACTGCAATGATCAAAAGGTTAAAGCCTTATGGCTTTAACCTTTATGGCAGCTAGTATTTCACTGTCGCGCAACACAGTAATGAGGCGAGTAGAAGATATGTCAACAGACATTAACAGTCAAATTGCAGAATTTGTAACTAAATGTAGATATTATTCACTTGCATTGGACGAAACCTGCGATTTAACTGGTATGGCGCAATTAGCTGTTTTTGTACGCTGTATTGATGACAATTTCAATATATTTCAAGATATATTGGACCTCTGTCAACTGGAAACTACAACCACAGGAAAAGATATATTCATGAAACTGAAAGATTGCATTGAGGGTAAGAGCCTAAACTGGGATAAATGCAATTCAGTTTGCACTGATGGAGCACCTGCGATGATGGGGAAAACCAATGGCGCTGTAGCTTTGCTGCAAAATTACATAGGTCGACAATTGTTTTCTTATCATTGTATTATACATCAAGAAGCTTTGTGCGCTAAAGACATGACTTTCGAGGACGTGATTGACCCAGTAGTACGCTGCATTAATTTCATACGTGCCAGAGCACTTAACCGACGAGAATTCAGAACGTTGTTTGAAGAAGAAATAAAAGAATACGGCGAATTACATCTTTATTGCGCTGTTCGCTGGTTATCTAAAGGCGAAATGTTGAAACATTTTTATGATTTGAGGGAACATGTTCTGGAATTTCTGAAAGAAAAACAAGCATTGCCAGCAGAGAGAGCTCTGCTTGAAAATTCATTATGGCTGTGCGATCTTGCATTTTTAGTTGATACATTGAAGCACCTTAATGTCCTGAACCTTAAACTGCAAGGAAAAAATTGTTCTCTTCCAACAATGTTCCACTTGATCAATGGTTTCAAAGGGAAGTTGGACTTGTTCGCAGCAAACTTAGAGAGAAATAAAGTCGACCATTTTTCCACACTTGCAAGTTTCAAAGAAGAATTAGAGATCACTGCCCTTGATATTCCTAAATACCTATCAAAAATAAAATGTTTAAAAGAGTCTTTTGAAAACAGATTCCAGGATTTTGAATCGGACAAGAGAAATATTCAGCTGTTTATAAATCCATTTGCTATCAGTTCTACTGACTTGGTTGATTATCCAGCAAACATACAGCTCGAAGTAACAGATCTTCAAAACCACACTGCCCTGAAACAAATTTTCTATGAGAATGTATCTTCAGAGCAGCTAACAGAAAGTTTTGCAAGTTTTTGGAAAAACGTTTCCAGTGAAGATTTCCCAACATTGCGCGACCTTGCTATGCAAATTTTAAGCAGGTTTGGTTCCACCTATGTGTGTGAGAAAACATTTTCAACTCTATCATACATCAAAAATAAATATCGCACATCTCTCACTGCAAAACACATTTCGGATTTGATTGTACTATCAACATCAGACTTAAAACCAAATATCGACAAATTACTATCACAAAAACCTCTTCACAGCTCTCATTAAATAGAAATAATGTTGTTATTATGTATGTTACTTAATTTCATTTACAAATAAAGTAAATTAAACCAAATTTTTAATGTACGTTTTGTGTATATTAATACCTTATGAATATGGTATTTGGCCCGGCGGCACCACAGTCTATGAAATTTTGCCCACCTTGAAAAACTATTGGCCAGCCTTGGTATATAGGGTCACTATACTACTCAGAGGCTCAATAGAAGCTCAAAGCGTATAATGACTCAATACGCTTTCGGCTTACTGATGCTAGAGTGTTCGATTCCCATCGTGTTTCCCATCTTGGTTTGCTCGGAATCGGCACAGTAGGTACAATCCAAGCTATATATCCGAGGTGTTTGATATTCACTCTTTGAACAATAATTACAATCTTTATGTACAATTTGTTGCATTTCATCATTTTGCTTGTTGATAGTGAATAAAAACAGAATATTATGGAATGTTTGTTCCGAAAAACTTTCTATGGAAACCCACATCTCAACATAGGGTGTATTGTTCTCTGAATATATCTCAATGGCCATTCGTAATAATGTTGGAAGTTATATACCCAGAATTTAATATTCGCTCTTCATAATATCAAAAATATAGGGACTGATTATGACTTCTTCGAAATAACTTTATTTAGAGAATTTCTTCATTTTGCATGGTTAAATATGACATCCAATATATTCAGATTTAATGATTCAAATTAAAACTTCTTGGCTTAATGTTTCACGAATGCATTGAATCATATTAAAAAATCATTACTGTTACTGTTTACTCAACGATATACTTTCATTATATTGTTTGACCATATTTTTCATGGCAACCCTATTAGCATATGTTTAGAAAAATGATTTTTTTTGATGATAAATGATTTTTAACTGTTGAGCAGAATGGTCCATTTTACTTGGGATCTTCTAATGATATGATATTGGTATGAAATGCAGTAACTTCCCAAGTTGGTTAACAGGAATATACAATAGGATTTTCAGTGAAATAGGCTGCCTTTGAAGAAGATTCTCTATGATATTTGATGAATCAATCTCAATGCAGATGAATGTTGAATTAATACAGAATATACAAGTTTGAATTTTGCAAATTTCAAATTATGTGGTCGTAATTCATTTGATTCCAAATATGCGAATGATATTTGACTAAACTTTAATCTTAACTTGAATCAAAAACACAAACAGAGATCTATGAACAAACCGTTATTACCCAGATCTTCCAGTTGCTGCGCCATATTTCCAGCTTCTACTAATAATAATGAGCTTCTAAGCTTATTATATTCAGTTGTAATAGATAAAGTGCTTCCGGTACTTTGCCCATAACATCTGGATTTCCTCAGGTGTCAATTTTGGGACCATTCATCATATATACAACTGACAACTTCGATTACGTTAAGTATTGTAGGCTTTTTCCTACAGTTCAGGCTTTTGCGGATGACACGCAGATGTTTCTTTCAATCCTTAGTCAATTATTGCGGCAACATCTATCATCAATCAATCGATAAGGATCTGAAGAGCATCGTGTGTTATTCAAAGAGACATAACTTGAGGATAAATCCATCAAAGTGTAAAGTTCTATTATATGCATCAGAGTCAAGAAGGGCAGATATCACGGGTAACCTCGATATTGTGTTGAGAGGTGATAAAATACTTGTAGTTGACAACGCAAGAAACTTGGGACTGACTTCTGATAAGGATTTGCGCTTTTTTAACTATGTGATGCAGTTGGTCAAAAAAACTTTTGCAACCTTGAAAGTCTTATATGCCAACTCAACCACATTGAACTTTAAACTTCGAAAAAAAAACTGGTTGAAACGTTAGTGTTGTCAATTTTGAACCATGGTTTACCAATAATCTATCCTTCCCTGGATCAGTCTGCTCGGATGCGGCTTTTGAGGATTCAGAACCCGTGTTGCAGGTTTGTATTTCGCTTGAGGAAGTATGAAAGAGTCTCGAATAGAAATCAATAGCTTCGATGGCTAAATATTGAGAATCTCAACAAACTGCGTATCTGTTCGTTTTTACATACTATCTTGCTTATCTTCTCGAAAAGTTGATATACAGAGGAAATTTGCATGATGTGGCTGTAAGGCATGTAAAACTTATGAATTGTCCAAGGTTTCGTTTGGAATTATTTAAGCGTTCGTTTACTTACCATGCCGTAAGATATTATAATGAGATTAAATCTGAATGGAAAGGTTTTCGAATAATTAAATTCAAGAGGAATGTAGAGAGCGCCTTGCTTCAGAGCCAGGGAATGAGTATCAATCCGGTCGGTTGTGTTATTGATGTATAGTTGTATAGCTTTTTTCTTTCCTGTTTTTATCGTGTAATTCTCATATTATTCGTATATTGAATATCTTGCAGCTTGTTAAATTGTTCTGTTCTTTAACTGATTGCAGATATATTCATAGGGTTAAGGAGGAGTAGCGGTAGCTAGACTTAGTTGTTTTTCTTGATGTATAGTTATATATCTTTTTTTTTTATTTCCTATTTGTTGGTATAATTCCTATATTATTCATATATTGTATATCTTTCATTTTGTTAAATTGTGTTGTTCATTACATCATTACAGATATATTTATACGGTTAAGTAGGAATAGCGTAAGCTAGACTTCGCCCTGGAAAATTATTCTACAAATTGTACGTTCAATAAAGGCATTTATTATTATTATTGTTATTATTATTCTTGAATATTATTCAGAATATTGCTGTAATGAGAACTGGATATAATGTTTAACCAGCTATCTTTACTGAACTGAACGTATTTTTTGAAGTGATAGATTCTCACAATTCCTAAGAAATGCTTCATGTATGGAAATTTCATTTCAGTACAATATAAACCGTCACAATGTATGGCAGTCTTTAACAGTCACATCAGGTCAATTTGCTATTCGCAGTAATCGTCCGGAGAACTTTCATTTCATGAATATACTCGTACGACAGGTTGAGCAGTTCAGTGGAATTTTTAGTTTTATGTTGGTAATACAAGCTTGAACGGATAATACAATGTAAGAGACAGCTATTGTAGGTTGACAATATTCAGTTAATCTAATTTCTAGTTAACTAAATATTCACCTATACCTAGGACTAACTAGTTATTAGGATATATACTCTCAAATTGTTCGAAATTATTTTAACGAGTGTGTTGTGAGATTCGAATATTTTCGTGAGAAGACGTTTGCCTGCATATTCATCAGTTCTGATTTGCTTTCGAAACAAAAATTTGTTTATAGTTGTATTGGATGAAATTAACATATTTAACAAGATTAAATGATAGAAATCGAGAAAAATCATATTTTTTTCGTTTAGAGATCTACGTTACTATGAGTTATTGACGGTTTGAAAATTTTTGACTGATGTTTGGCCAATAAAACACATAGAACATAGCATATTCATCAGTTCTGATTTGCTTTCAAAACAAAAATTTGTTTATAGTTGTATTGGATGAAATTAACATATTTAACAAGATTATATGAAAGAAATCGTGAAAAATCATATTTTTTTCGTTTAGAGATCTACGTTACTGAAGAGTTATTGACGGTTTGAGAATTTTTGACTGATGTCTGGCCAATAAAACACACAGAACATAGCATATTCATCAGTTCTGATTTGCTTTCAAAACAAAAATTTGTTTATAGTTATATTGGATGAAATTAACATATTTAACAAGATTAAATGATAGAAATCGAGAAAAATCATATTTTGTTCGTTTAGAGATCTACGTTACTGAAGAGTTATCGACGGTTTGAAAATTTTTGACTGATGTTTGGCCAATAAAACACACAGAACATAGCATATTCATCAGTTCAGATTTGCTTTCAAAACAAAAATTTGTTTATAGTTGTATTGGATGAAATTAATATATTTAACAAGATTAAATGACAGAAATCGTGAAAAATCATATTTTTTTCGTTTAGAGATATACGTTACTGAAGAGTTATTGACGGTTTGAAAATTTTTGACTGATGTTTGGCCAATAAAACACACAGAACAGACTGTTCAGTTCAGTTTCAGAACATACAGTTGATGGGATTGGGAATTGATGAAATCAATGTTTCGAATGAAATCATCAATTCCATGAAAAAAATTCAATGATGAAACTGTAAAATGAAATTGATGCATAATGTATGAGTTTAATCGCGAGCAAGTTACTGCCTCATTCTTTAGCACATCATCTAAAATGCTGATTTTAAATTTGAATTTTTTCAATTCACATCAATGACCTGCTGAAAATGCAATCATTTTCAAGCCAATATATATGAAATATTAAATTTTGTGAATATTTCAAATATTGAATAATTCAATGAAATCTCATTCGCTCCTAATAAAAGATAAACGAATAATTGTGTTATCTTTTTTTTATGCAGATTTCACCACTAAATATGGTATATATTAAACTTCTTGTTTCAGATCTCATGAGTATTTATCTGGCTTGTAGACATAGGTATATATTTTTGTGCTTCAATCTTCAGCCATTGAATTTTCTAACATTCTCCTAATGTTCAGGAAGTCATTTGGAATCACAAGAGAAGATGTTTTATTGAATGTTTCTCCATTTCCAATCGACACTCACAAATTTCTCCTTGTAATTATCTCTTACCGAATCATTGGTCGAGTAGCGAAAATTTAGAAATCATGAATGTAATAGAAACATATGCCATAGGTGAGCAGGTATATTGAGGTAAAATGACTTCAGCTTCTTCATTTCGATTTACTCTCAGGCGGTTTCAAGCAGAAAAAAATTGAAAACCTTGAATTTCAGCAGAATATAATGTTAAATATAAATTGAAACAATATTATTTGAGCATCGTTCCATAATATTGTGACCTGATACTCAAAATATACCTAAAATATTTTAAAAATTTCTAGCTCATAAAATATTCAATTATTTTGTAATTTTGAGAAATATGTTGTTTTCACTAGAATAAATGAGCATTTTCACATACCTTGACTAAAATTTTGTAAAATTTCAAGCTGAATCGTTAACAATGAAATAATTCATTTCAATAATTAATAATTTCATTGAATTAATAATTCAATGCGTTTTGAAGAAGATTCAAGAAAGTTTCAAAGTCAATACATATGAACAGTTTTCAATTTATAACTATGAACAGTGCTCTGAAATTTACATACTTTCAGTAGTAAAAACCATTTAACAACTGAAACAATTGACGTGGCGAAAAGAGAGTGATAGCACTGGAATATGAAAGAATTTTAATTAGCTAATTTCGGAATTTTGACCGGAATTCTTGACTTGGTGTCCTCGTGAAAGTGCAGAAGCTTTTCAATGTCTCGACACACTTTTGAACCAGTTTATCACATTTGTTTGAATGAATATGAATTTCAGTAATGTTATCTATACACATTTTGAAAAGTTCTTCTTTCTTCGATGATGTTTTGAAAGATGAAGATGAAGTTTTCGTTGATGAGTGTTGGAGGAATTAAACGTACATCAATTGAAAGATATTGTAATAATGACACCATTAATAATCACAGGCCAACGATGAAAAAACGTTTTCAATGATTTCATCTAATCCTTGTTATTAGATGTGCTGATTCCGAAAATGATAATAAAAAAGTTGTATCACCCACCGATTTTCCAACTTTTTCATATTAAATGAAATAAAAAAATATTCAAACATATATCGAACATCAAAATGGAACAATTCGATTTGAAAAGCATCAAAGGAACATTTCTGATTTTGTAAACGAACTATATTTCACATATTTTGGTGACGAAATCGGTAATCAAGACAAATGTTGGGTTCCTGACAAAGTTTGTTATATTTGTGTCGATAATCTTCGGAGGTGGTTTGAGAAGGAGAAGAAAGCATTTACATTTGCATTACCTATGTTATGGAAAGAGCAGGAATGCCATTTAAACGTTTGTTATGTTTGCAGTATAGATGTTTTTGGATATAATTCTAAAACTAAGAAAGCGTTCTCTATCCTTACCCGACTTTAGTTGATCGGCCGGTAGGCCAACGACCGGGACTGCCTCTCCCTGTGCTACCTGAGTATACTGATGACGCTTAACAGTCCAGTCCCGAATCAAATGAAACTGAAGCATGTGATGATGAGTTTCAATGATCTCTAGAAAATTTTAAACCACAATTGTTTACACAAGCCAAGTTAAATGATTTAGTGAGGGATTTTGGCTTGACTAAGGAAAAAGCAGAACTGGTTGTAGACTCAAAGAAAAACATTTATTGGAATCTGAAACATCCATTTACCAGTTTAGGACGAGAGATTCGCACTCAACTCATTTTTTTAAGCAGGAAGAGGATTTGGCTTATTGTTATGGTATTGACAGACTAATTAAAGAATTTGGTATCAAGAACAGGAAGGAAGATTGGAGACTTTTTATTGACTCATCAAAAACAAGTTTGAAGGGTGTACTATTACATGATGGAAATACTTACGCTTCCTTACTTGTTGCTCATTCAGTCCATATGAAGGAAACTTACGAAAACCTTAATAAGATATTACAGCAAATTAACTTACACACCATGATTGGATGCTGTGTGGATATTTAAAAGTTATCTCCATGCTTCTTGTGAAACAGAAGGGATTTACAAAGTTTCCATGTTTAAACTCATGAATGTTGATTTCGGTGCAGATTTTTATTGGGAAGTGATTTAAATATTTGAATCCTGCTAATTATTGTGTGCGTGATATAAAATATTGTTGTTATTCTATTATAATGCTGAGTTCTGTTTTGGTGATATATTGTTTTTTTTAAGGGAAAAAAAGTAAGCTTTTTTGAATATGTGAACAAAAGATCAACATTGGTCGACGAAACAATGCCACGTAAGAAAATATTTGACACCCCGCGAGAAAAACAGTTTGCTTAAAAATTCATTAGAGCCCACAAAGATTCTTCTAGTACCACTACACATAAAATTCGGCCTGATGAAACAATTTGTGAAAGCCTTGCCCAAAGATGGTGGTTGTTTTGAATATTTCTGTGGAACGTTTCCTCATTTATCGGAAGCTAAACTGAAAGAAGGAATTTTCATTGGGACTGATATTCGTAAATTGATGTTCTTTTCCAATTTCAAAGCAACAATGAGTTAAAAAAAAAGAACCTCGGATATTATTCAAAAAAGTTGTGAAGTTGTGAGAGCTCCTAATTATGAAATTATCATATCTAACATGATTGACAAATTCAAAAATCTTGGTTGTCTGATGAGTCTTAAAATCCAATTCTTGCATAACCATTTTGATTTTCTTCTGAAAATTTAGGCGATGTGAGTGAAGAGCAAGGGGAATGGTTTCATCAGAATATAAAAGAAATGGAGGAACGATACCAAGGGCGATGTAATGTCAATATGATGGATGATTACTGTTGGCCTCTTCACAGAAAACAACGAAATGTATCACATCGGAGAAAAAGCTATGCAAGAAATTTTACAGAGGAAAGGTAGAGAAAATACAAGAAAATAAGCATATAGTATTCGCATCTTGATAATTCAATCTTATTCTAAGTAAAAGTTGTAATATAATGAAAAAAAGCTTGATTTTGAATTTTTATATATCAAATTTCCCTTATTTTTAAATTATATAATGGATGTCATTCTGTGAAAATATTGTGGGCGATAAAAAGAAACTATAATCAAATACGGTTTCAGCTCCCAAAAATACATAAGATTTTATATAACGTTTTTTTCGTTGGCATGTGATAATTGATATTATCACAATATTGACACAATACTTAATCAGATGAGTAATAAAGCTTAAATACAGGCCATTGCAATGGCGTTAAGATATTTTTATGAATATGATATGTCCTGAAAAATTATTGAAATATTATATGATTGATTGGATTGATTGATAATTCAAAATATTCAAATTTGTTTGAAAATTTGAATATCAATATTAATGTAATACAGTGGAATGTATAGAATGATTAAAAACAATTGAAATAAAGCTACAAAAATTTATCAAAACAGCGAAATTTCATGTTCAAATACATTATCAAGAGAACGATGATTAATCGTTCTAAACTCTTGATAATTAATTCGACATATATGCATCAAAAAATTTATATACGATTCCTCTAGAGTAGAATTTCATAGAAGTTTTCAATTAAATTTTTCGTGCAATAAAAAATAGAACGAAGAACTTCATGTCATCCGCAAAATAAATTCTGATCATTGAAATACTCAAACTGCAAATAAATCTGTTATCAATAAAATACGTACATAATCATGAAATGGAAGTTTATATATGAAAATTCTTTTCTCGCCCAAAAATCACAAGTCTTCTCCTGTAAATAATTTTCCCATCTTATGGGTAAATTACGGATAAGGAATTGAAATTTGATATCAGTAGATACGTTCCAAAATTCAATCAATGTTCTGTAATATTAATAACATGAAGTCATCTACAGAAATATAATCTGATAAAAAATTCTGATTCCTGACATACTATTCTCACTTTCTACATAGTCATCCACTCCTATAAATTAATTCATTGTTTATCTACGAAAATACTAAATATGCATAGAGGTATTCTTATAGAATTCTGAAGGTACAAAGTAGGATTCTAGGTTGGAGGCTGAATGTCAGTAAATTTTCATGTCTTGCATTGCATGTGGGTTCACCTCTGGTTATAGACTAATGATAAACATTTATACCGTGGTTTTCTTCGCGTTTGAACAGAAATCTAGAGTTCATTAGGAAAGGCGCGTTTCGTGCCGGTATTTCATTTTAGTCATTGAAAACACTTTGCGTGTCAAACGCGCAGATTTCTCTGTGATCCCATCGAATATAACTTCATTGAAAATACTGGGGCAATGTTATGAAGATTTTAGTTATATGAAATATGCACTACTATTGATATTATACAATAAGGCTTCAGATTCAATTAATTTCTACTAGAGGATCTACCTTTTATAGGTTGAAATTATACAGTTAAATATATTAATTAATTTATTTTCATATAATTTGTTATTATATTGATTATATCTATATAATTTGTATTGTCGTTGGGTGTACAGGTTATGAAATGAAATATACTCGTACCTATATATATTTTGTATAAACGTTTAGTTGTATCCGCCTTTTACAATATATCATAATTCTACTGAATCTCACTGAATATTTCGTTAATACTCCAATTATTATACTTCCCTCTGTTATTCTTTTAATAATTCTGTAATTACGATATCGATTTATAATCGTCTACCTGAATGATTCAGAACAGACGATCATATGTTGCAATATGTTATAACGCCACTAAAATAATACCATTTTTCAAACATATTCTGACAAGTGGTAAGACATATGTGATGAGAATAATTAAACGAAAAAACACTATAGACAAAGTGATATTTTGTTTTTCCAGCCATGGAATAGAAAAATTAGCAATGCATCATAGAATAATGAGTAGATTGAATCATTCACCCATTTATGGACTATCCTATGACCAGTGGCGGATTAAGTGTATCCGAGGCCCTAAGCACAGAGCCTGTGTAGGCCCTCAATCAAGTTCCTCTGCATTTCCATCATTTACTTGTTTCTTCCTAATTCGTCTTCGAGTTTCCTTATATTCCCATTAGGAAAAATTTTGATTGCTCATTTCAACGAGATGACCCGATAAAGAATGATACATATTGGAACACGTTTTAAGATCTAATTCTTCTTCTTGGAGTCCTTTTCTGGTGCGATGAAAAACTTGTAGAATATCACTCCACGAGTTGAGCATAAATATAAACTCAAACTCTTGCATTTTGTTTGAAATATTTTGTGATTCTAACCTGGTCTCACCTTTCTGGTTTGTGTCCTCAGCAATTTCATCTAAAGCATCCAAAATTTTCGGATAGGATTGTAATATTACATTCGTAGCTACAGCGTGAGCTTCCCAACGAGTGTCCGACAGCGACTTCAGAACGCTATCGTTTCCTATTAATTATTTTAAAACTGCCCAACGATGAGTAGAACCCGAAAAAAAATTGTATAACAACTGCACAATTGAAAAAAAATTCACTGCGCTCGTACAACAATCAACAGCACTGCGACCAATCAAGTTTAGAGTATGTGCAGCGCATGGTATAAATAGAGCATATTTGTTGTGCTCTAAAATTTTTTGCTGCATTCCTTTGTATCGTCCCGACATATAAGCAGCATTGTCATATGATTGTCCTCTGCACTTTGCAATATCTATTTTGCAACCCTCTAGATAACTGAGTACTATATTTGCCATCTCTTCTCCGGTATGACTTTTCAAATTTGAAAACCTCAGAAATCGTTCCACGGGCATACCATCAGACGGCGATACGTATCTCAAAATAATACTTAGTTGATCCGTATGTGAAAGGTCTGGCGTGGAGTCCACTGAGAGGCTGAAGTACCCAGCTGATTGTATTTCTTCGACAATCACTTTGTGAACTTTATCACTCATTAAATCGCTAAGTTCGTCGCATACTGTTTTCGATAGATATGATGGGTTGCCTTTCCCTTTATTTCCATATCTTGCTATATGGCTTACTGAAAATGTATCAAATTGAGCCACAAGTTCAAGTGAACCCAAAAAATCCCCATTATTTATAGATCCAAAAGACTCATCATGTCCCCTAAAGGCCAAACCACGTTCTGCAAGCGTTTGCATAACTGCAATAACTCGTTGCAATACATTTTGCCAATATTTTCTTTCTTCTTTCACTTGTGCCTCTAGATTTTTGGTGATCCCTAGACCTTGTCTTCGACTCAAATAAGTTAGCATAAAGTCTTATGAGCTGAACTATTTTCATGGTGCTCAATTGCAATTACGTTGCGCCAATCACCAAATCCGTCAGCTGCAAATTGGCTCGGCGCTGTGGCGATGGATTTGTTAGCAAACAACTTGCAAACAAAGCAGTATAAAAATCCTTTTGTTTTTGAATACAGTAACCATTCCAGTTTATATGTTTCACCGTTAGCTTTTTACTGAAAAATAGACGTGGTGTGCAAAAACGGACACCACCTTTACCACCTTTTTTTACCACCTTTGTGTGGGGTAACGATAAGTGTAGTTTCAATCAAAGCCACACCGTAAATAAAGTAGGTGTACGTGCGGTAATGCGTATGGGCGCTATCATTTGCAATGCAAAGACAACTCACTCACTCGGTCTCGCGGCGCGCGGAGGGGGCAGGGCCCTGCGGGGGTGTATGAAGGGTCACTCCCGGACTGCTCGCGCCTTGTGATTTCGCACATATTGTGGGTGAATCTCGATAAAATGTAGGTATAAAATGAAACGCCAGCAGAGCAGTGTGGTGGTACTGTTTCAGCCATAGTTAGCGGAGTTCTGCTATAACGAAACACTACTATAGGTGGTGCTATTTGAACAAGCAGCGTTGGCAGTCAGCAGAAATGTGATATTTTCCTGACAAATACACTGCCGTACTGCCTCTTTCCTCTAATACCTTAATGCCTTTCGGATTGAGAAAAAGAGTTGTTTCATCGGATTTAATACTCTTCTATTATCTTTAAATATAGCAAAGTGATTTTGTTCTTTCAAATATGGTTGCACTTCTTCGAACCACTTCACATTATTTTCTCGAGTGAATATAATAATAATTATAATAAGTTTATTTAGCATGAAGCTATTACAAAAAAATTCAATAATAATATTTATCCACTTTTACCACAGTACAATATTTCGAAATATGAATATTTCAAAGATCTTCTGAAACTCCTCAATGAAATACAATTTCTTACATCAGCAGGTAAATTATTGAACATTCTTATTCCCTCATTTATTGTGGATATATGCATGAAACCTTAATTATGTTTTTCTACAAAAAAGTCATCTCTATGACGAGTTTCATGCCCATGAATTTCATTGACGTATCTCAAATTTTCAACCAAATACTTTGAGAACAACTTGATCTTCATTTTATAGATATACTCTAATGTCCTGAAGGTTTTCCTCTGCTTTCAGTATTCAAATTCAATATTTCTAACATTAACTTAATGGGTGTTCTCTTTTTACATTTCAAAATTAATCTCATTCCTCTGTTCATAATTTTCTGGGGTTCACTGATATATGCTTTCTGAAGATTGAATAAAAGAGACGTGCAATAGTCAATATGTGGAAAACAATTGTTTTAAACAATAATAATCTTGTATGCATATTCAATCTGTTACTTAGTCTAGCCACAAAATACACTTTTATTGACATCTTGTCGGCCATGTTATCACCACGCAACTTGGAATTAAGATTTTCATCTAACATGACACCTAAATATTTCATTCTATGAACTCTTTCTATATAATCATCATTTATTTTTATTTTAATACCCTGTGAACGTGTATTTCTTATTCTATATGATGTTCCCATCATCATAAATTTTGACTTCTTTATGTTTATTTTGAGATTATTATCACATAACCACACATCAAATCTACTCAAATCATCATTCATTTTCTCAACCATTTCATCGATATGAACACTAGCTCGCGACCTAGTCAGATTTTGATAAATCCTGCCACTCATATTTGTATGTCGAGTTCTAAATGATATGTACCATTTGTTTCCTAGTACAGGAATTTTTAATTCTGAAGTTGCTCCGGTATTTTTCAGAAGCCAGTTTTCTCCTAGCTTCATAAGATAATATAACTCGAGGAATTCCATCCTTTGTGGCAGTTGATTTAATAGAGCAGCTATTTGTTATATTCTCTATTGCATCAACTGACTCTTGACTATAACATTTAAGAATGTCTTCATCTTTTGGCATTTACAAGAAAAGAGAAAAACTGAGACCAATGCCTCACACCCTTGAAGTATATTAGATGCTACGGGTGTCATCTGATGGTTCTAATGATCGTAGGCACTTGAAAATTTTCTGAAAGAATAACTTTGAAATATGTGAAAATTGAGGGTAATAATATAATATAAATAAGGAAAAATAATATAACCAATACCTGAATACCTTTCAACTCAATAGCTGGCACTCCTGCCACCTAGAAATATAACTCTTATCAATTGAGTCTAATGCAAATTCACTCTAAAAATCACGAAAATCTCTGCACAAAAAATCATCTAAAATGCAACGGAAACTTTTCGTGGCTATACTAGATATTCTATAACCTTTAGTGAATGTACAACTTTATAAAGAAGGAGTGCACATTGTGCATTTGATTAGATAGTAATATGACATGCGCACTTCTTAATATTCAAATTTTTCTAATAGATACCATACATTGGTATCGATAAATAGGGGTGTCATCTATTGGTACTTCTACTTATGCTTCTTGAGCGCAGAAGCATAAGTAGTATTCATCTCCCAGATGATTATCACTATGAAATGATTCATTATCATTTCATTTTCATTCAATGACTTTTTTGGAAGAAAGATATAGCAAAATATATTCAGATTGCATTAATTAGGCCATATAAGAAAATGAACGGTGTTACTTGAGTTATATAAGAATGACGAATTGAGTGAATACATGTTATTCAATTTTGTAATTATTTCTGTTGCTCTGTATCAGATTCGACTTTATGCTCCTCAACGAAAAGTAATGCATTCTACTCATATCTCCGTGAATTCACGAATGAATTAACGACGTTTCATTTGAAAGGTTGAAAATCAACCGAATGTAGATTGGCTTCAGTTTATGAAACATTAGCAGTTATCACAAATTGAAGGTGGATTAGTTTTTTAGTCCTTGATTTGTTGTAGAATTGTTCTTTACGCTCATGAGAAATTCGTGTTTTGGAATTTTAATCAGGAAACATTTTTCTGGCATAAAATAATTGAATGAGTTGAACAAACTTTCCATTGCAGTCAGCATGAAAGCATGAGAAGACTTGTCCCTAGAAAAAGTTGGAATCATACAAGGTAACGTCATCTCTACACATTCAATATTGACCAATATTCAATCTGAATTTATCCCTGAGTTCATTAGAGAAAAAATGAAGTGACGTATAATGATAATTATAATGATAATTATACCTGCGAGTCATTAGCAGATTATGTGGTCACAAATAGAAAAACCTCACAACTAAGGCACGGCTATCCGAAAATATCTGATCATGATATCATTGGTGTTGAAATAAATATGGAGGTAAAAAAAGTAATTAAAATGAAACGATATAGACAGTTGTCTTCGACTAATTTAAATAACATCAAGCTGGATCTGGTGGGTAAAGAATGGGATTATGATAGTTCAGACATTAATGAAAAATATAAAAAATGGTTGTCTAATATTGAATGCAGTTTAAATAAGTTTGCACCTTTAAAACAGTATATAAGTAAATCAAACAGTAAACACTGGGTAGATAGAGAGGTGAAGCATCTTCAGGGGATAAGAGATAGATGCTTCAGAACCTTTCGCTATACTGGACGTCTGATTCATTATGAACTATATAAGAAAAAAGAAATGAAGTGGTCACTCTGCTGCGGCTTAAAGAGAAAAAATACTATGAAAAAAAGATTGATCAATGCAAAAACGATGGCAAAAAAATGTGGAAAACGTTAAAACAGTTAGTAGGATCTTGTAATCAGAGTTTTGACCCGGACTCTTTGTCTAGGATGGATTCTGGCTTGTCTGTCGAGGATGAACTAAATCAATATTTTGTTGACAGTATCGAAGATATTGCTGGCACAATAGCTGTTCCGAGGGATTTTCAGGAAAAGGATTTTGTTGAAACTAAGTGTGGCCTATCTTCTTTCAGAAAGATATCCCTTAATGGACTCCATAGCATTGTTAAAGGGTTGAGAAATTCTAAATCAGGGGATGACGTCATTGATGCATTTCTGGTGAAGAGTTTGTTTGAGGTGGTTGAATACTCCCTGCTTGATATTGTTAATACTTCACTTGAAACTGGCACTTTGCCTTCTGACTTCAAGTGCAGTACTGTTGTCCCCATTCCAAAGGTGTCTAATCCAACGGTACCCGATGATTTGAGGCTAATTAATTTGCTTCCCATAGTCGACAAAATTGTTGAAATTGTGGTTCGTGAGCAGATTAGTAATTATCTTGAAGAAAATGGGTTGATATACGTCAATCAGTCTGGATTTAGAGGTGGCCACTCATGTGAGTCAGCGTGCCAACTGGTGTTTATTCAATGGAAAAAAGATATCGATAGCGGAAAAATCATTATTAGTGTTTTCGTGGACATTAAAAGAGCGTTTGAAACAATTGACAGAGTATTGCTCATTCGAAAGTGTGAAAAAATCGGTATTAGAGGAATAGTGTTGAAATGGTTTGCATGTTTTTTGGAGGGTAGGTGTCAGAAGACTCTGATTGATGGTAATTTCTCTCGGCAGAGGGAGTTAAAATATGGAGTTGCCCAGGGCAGTGTACTCGGTCCTCTTCTCTTTATTATTTACATGAATGATTTAAATAGGTACTTGGAACACTCTTTTGTGAATCTGTTCGCTGATGACACATTGATATCGGTCTCTGGGAATGACTTCGGGGAAGTGGTTGGTGTTATTAATGCGGAACTGGAAATCATGAATAACTGGATGATGTTCAATAAACTGAAACTGAATAGTAACAAAACTAAATGTATGGTACTTGGTTCTGAAACTAATTGTAGTAAGTTTAAGAGTGAAGTCTATGTAGTGAAAATTCGTGACATGGCACTCACTTTTGTATCTGAAATTAAATATCTGGGAGTGACTATTGATCCCCAATTGAATCTGTCTCAACATGTGTCTGTCTTGGGAGACTTGGGAGAAAAATCGGTTATTTTTATAGAGTGTGTAAAGAACTTTCACTCTGGAGTAGAAGAATTGTATATAATTGTATGATATTTCCTAGTTTCAATTATTGTGCTTCTCTTTTGAGTGTTTGCGATAAGAAAGATATTCAACAGTTACTGTTCCTTCAGAACAAGTGTATGAGATTTTTGTTATCATGTAATAGGCGAACCCCTATAAATTTTATGCTTAAAGAACTGAATTTCCTGAGCGTTCGGCAGCTTGTGTCTCAATCTTGTCTGGTTCTTATTTACAAAACAGTAAACAAAAAAACACCTTTGTACTTGCGAAAGTTTCTAAAACGAAGATTAGAGTCAGTGTGTTACGGGTTGCGCGGCGCGCAGGATTTTCAAATTGAGAGGTATGCCACAACTGCCATGGAAAGGTCACTTTTTATTGAGGGTCTGAAAGCTTATAAAGCGTTACCACTTTTCGTTAAATCATCTAGTACTGTAAGGATCTTCAAAGTTAGATTGAAGAAAATGTTTTTTTGTTCTTAGAATTATCTTTTCAAAATTTTTGCTGATTTTTTTCATGTAATATATGTGATGAAGTAGCAGATTGCTAAATAAATAAATATTATTATTATTATATTATTATTAGCAAATAGATTAGAAGTCCATCAATCCACCATCCAACAGTCCGGAATGCCCGATAGTCCGGCATCTCTCCGTAAAATTGTAAAAATTTTGGTATTCTCCAAAAGTGTGTATTTAAAGCTCAATCCAATGCGTGGATGACTGCCGCCCTCTTTAAAGATTGTTTTTTTCACTACTTTGTGCCTGAGGTCAAGAAATCCTTCAAAGCCTTGGTCTACCAGAAAATACTAAAGCCATCCTTCTTTTGGACACCTCTGCCAAAGCATCTCTCTGCTCCACCTAAACGTAACATCTTTGATTCAGCCCATAGATCAAGGAAATATTCAAAATTTCAAATGCTTTTTTATAGATGGTCTTTCATTCAAGGCCTGTTAAACCCCAACTGTGACGTGACTGATTTTCAAAAAAAGTTTACAGTAAAAGATGCCGTCTATGCTATTGCACTGTCTTGGAACCAGGTAAAAAATACGACACTGCAAAAATGCCGGAGAAAACTTTGGCCAGCTACAAACCCTGCGTCTGACCTAACTCTACATACTGATCAGGAAGAAAACCATCAAGATGCTCTGACCAAAGTTTTGGATGTCGTTAGAATTGCTGACAATCCCGTGAAAAACCTGCCTGAAGATGAGGTAGAGGAGTGGCTTCTAATCAACGAGAATGAGCCTGTTGAACAATAGCTAACCGACGAGGAAATTATCAACATTGTGTTAACCCTCAGGCTACTCAAAATCTTGAAGAAAGTCACTCAGATGCCGAAACGGAAGTAAAGAAAAAAATCAGCTGGGCAGAAGCTGCAAAATCACTAAATAAGTTTATCTCTTTTGCTGGGCTAGTACTAGCTATAGTGTTTCAAAAATTATAGATTTCCATATCATTAGAAATAAATTTTATACTAAACGCCAAAAGTCAAGGAAACAAAAAAACATTCGTGACTTTTTCAAATCTAAGTGAAATATGTTTTACAGTACGTGCACCTACATACATTATATAAAATGTAAAACAAACTTTGTTGCATGTATTTGCATACTGTATCTGTAGTTTAATCATTTACCTAATTTTTTTTATAATTACCGCCCGATAGACCGAAATTTTCGGTAGTCCGGCACCGAGCCGTTCTCGAGCGTGCCGGATTATCGGACTTCTACTGTACTACCTTTTTTGAAAGTATTTTTATAAAGTAAACTTTTTCATTACATAGCGTCCTGGCACGTAGAATGAAATGGATGAATTAATTTGGAGTGTTATAATAACAGAATAACAAATATAAAATTATAGAATGTAAAGAAAATGCTCAAATTGAAGAAAGAACAAAAATGAAGTGAATAAATGACAAAAATTAACGAATAAATCAGTCTTTCTGATCATTCGTCAAATAGTCAATCTTACTCTAATATCGACAATACAGAATTTATGGAAAGTTCTCGGTACATTTCTGTGATTCGTTTTGGAAAAAGCATATAAGTACAGATCTGTCGGCTGTGTGCGAGTATTTTTTGTGAATTTATCGGTTGAGAAAAAAGATATCGAAAACTTAATTTTTCGATTCGGAATGAAACTTTTGGTACCTACTAGCATTAATCAAAATTCATATTACGCGGCCCAATGTAGGTGAAATTGATTTATACCTCTGCAAAGAAAACATTTGCGGTTCATGTTCATCTCATCTGAGCATCCTCGTATATTTATCTGAGTTTCCGAAACATATTTTGTTCATTTCAATGCAGAATACATCATACACATATTCAGCATAAGGAATAGATGATGTCGCGCTCGAAACAATCTGAAAGTGAAAGCTGGTCTACTGCCAACAAGCTGTTATTTAAAACAAGAAACCGTGATATTATCCAGAAATATGTAGTGTTCTACCAAATAATTTAATGATGATCAAATTGATTTTGATAACAAGACGTCGTTAATAATTTTCAGGTTTGTCAATGATATAATTGACTCTTACTTCAGTTAAGTATATTATTACTGTTTATTAATTCTAGGGATTCAAGAAATAGAATCCCCATATTGATGTTTTTGATGAACGCATTTTTTTGAATATTCAAATCCAAATTCACAAAAACTTTTTCTTACACTTCATGAAACTTCGCCCTGAAAGAAGTAATACTTGCCTTGTATTTGTTCGATTCTGGTATTAGTATCCTAACTTCGTTCAACTTCAACATTTCTGTTTCAATAGTATCATTCAGTGTAGAATTTGGATACGTATTTGGGGTTCCTGGTCGAGGTTATTTAGGTAACGAAATTCTGACCATATTGAAAATAATTGAAGACAAATGTCACAACACACGAAAGAATAATCAAACAATTTATAACCCATCTTCGAGATCCCATTCATTATTGGTGCTTTCAGTATATTCTTCTTGGGCCTAGGGCATTACACTATCAGAAATAAATATCTGAATTGTCGTCGAATTACAATTCTCATAAAGTTTGCAAAACTATTGTTGCGCATTTTTAACGATGTTGGTATTGTTTAGTACATGAAAAGTCTTCGTGTCAAGGTAAATGTTTAGTGCTTCGACTTGGGTACACTATATAATTGAATACAATTGAGTATATTTCACATAGTAAAGCCAACTGAAGTCATAAAACGATATAATTGCTAGGTACGCAAAAATATTAGTACTCGAATCATTCAAAATGACTATAAATTTTACCAAAGAGTCAATTGATCAAATTAATAAGCAAAGTTCAATTTTACTTCATGCTATTTTATTCGGTTGAGAGCAAATCACAAACATATTTTGACGAGAAAAATAATTCGGATCCATGTCTTGAGAAAATTACAGAAGAAGAATAAGTTTTTGTTCAGGGAAACCATTTGATAGATACCGTTTTATTCATTCAAAAAAATTATTAAACAACAACAAAATAAGTATAAAAGTTAGCTGAGACAAGTTAGTGATTGAAAGATTCGATGGAAAAGATATAATAATAAAAAAGTGATGAGTTTTTTATTCTCAACAGGTATAATACGCAATTACAGAAAATAGAAACATAATGTTGAATAATAACTGAATAATTAAAATGAAAGAGATATAACAAAGAGTTCAACCTTATCTAAAAAAACTAAAAGAGAAACAAATAACTAAATAATCTCATTCAATGAAATATTACAAAGAACTCAATTTGAATCAATTCATTTTAGTTAATTTCCTTTGTTTACATAACTCCTAATAGTAACTTCTATGGAGTCAAAGTGAATGTCACAATTATTGGGAACTCTATGGAATGTAGACTTCATAAACCAAATGGGGGATTGTATTAGCGAGTTGGTCCTTGGAGTTTCTAGGTGCAATAGATAGATAGATATATTTATTTCCCAAATTTTATGAACATTACATCAAACGTTACATTTATCAGCTATTCTAGTGAAGAAGAAAGGGATTCATAAAGTGAAATTAATATTTGTACACCTAGCTAACTCAATAGCTGTGTGTACATTACCATCTAAAACTTATTTAATTATTTTTACATATTAGTATCATTACATATCAAAAAACATTAGGTGAAAAAAAAAAGTCAGAGCAAACAAAAGAAGATGAATAACAGTGGTCCAAGATTGGACCTTTGAGGTATTCCAGAGGTAGGTATGAACTCAGATGACTGTATGCCCTCCTGCTGCACGAATTGACGTCGGTCAACCAAGTAAGAATGAAAAAGCTTGGTGAGGTTATCAGAGAATCCAAATTTGTTGCGCAATTTCTGTATAAAAAGCACATGAGCAACATTATCAAAGGCTTCTGAAAATCTGTGTATATCACATCAACTTGATCGGAGGAGTCAAGTACTTCAGAAACGTACTGAGAACACAGCAGTAGATTGCTTGAACAAGATCTCATTAAAATGAATCCATGTTGCTCAATCTTGATGCTGTTTCTGACGGCTGGATATATAGCATTATAGACTATAATTTCCGAAAGTTAGGAAAAGTTTGATGGAATGGATATTGGCCTGTTGTTGTTCACAATAGATGGATCACCTTTTTCAAGACAGGTACTATCTTGGCCGATTTCCATATTTTGGAAATGTGGCTTTGCTTATTATGAGATTAAATATATGTGTTAATGGATCCGAAAGTGCATAAATACAATCTTTCACAATAAAACTTGGTATTTCATCAGGACCTGACGTAAATTTATCAGAGTGTTTCTTGGCAGCAATAATGATTTGACTTCGAGTTATTGAACAGACACATATCGCGTCATGACCATAAGAATGGTTCACATTACATGCATTGTTGCTCAAAGATGTATCCGAACTGAAATATTCAGCAGAGGCGTTCGTTAAGGACATGTTGGTTTATGATAAGCTCGCTGACCATCTCCCATCTCACTAGGAATTCTAGAGATACCTTTTTTCTCGTTACTGAAAGACCAGAAAGAACAGGGATCTTGCACGATATTATTTTATGCTGTTTGAATAACATTTTTATACGGCAAGTCAATAACATTATCAATGCTTTTTCTCAAACTTTTGTATCTTTCCAGATGAAGGTTATTACCATCTCCTCTTGAAGTTATTCAGGTATTATTCTTTTCTCAATATGTTGTCTATTATATTCGAATTATACCAAGAAGGAAAAGGTCTTTTTCTCTTGATTTTATTAGGTACAGTTTGTAAGAATAGATCATTTAATATTGCATTAATAATATCGAAGACATTGTTCCAAGAGATATTCAATATCATTTGGTACATTAGCGGAAAATTAGCCTTACGAAAATTGAACTCTTCAGTGTCCATAGAAGTGACGCCCATGGAGAAACATGTTTTGGCCTACAAAAAACATAGAAATGAATTGGAGGATGTTAGAGATCAGCATTCAAAAGAAAAAAATTGTCAGAGAGATTTGACATGGAGCATTTGAGAAAACTAGATCTAGTAGTCTACCAATAATGACTGAGATTGTTTAGTCTTGAAGATGAGCTCACGCTCGAAACATGTTGACTATTTGATATTGTTAAATATTATCGTGAAACATTAAGCCAAGTGTTTAATTTAATTGAATATCTACCATTAATATTGACTAAATTATTGATTTGATTGAGATTGAGAATTTCTGCAACGATTTTCAAGCTAAACATTTCCCATCCGAAAGCGAATTATTCACAAACTGAGGTGTATTGAAATAACCAATAATTAACGCTTTCTTATCAAGTATTGACTGAATAGTTGAGAGACAATTAAAGAATAAATCGTACGTTACCATATCAATTTGTGGAGGTATATACACAAAAATAACAATTAGTAATAGTTACTCATCTTTAACTTTGCAGCCTATTAGTTCTATGGGTGGAAACAAATTCTGCTGCATAGCTAAATCTATGCACTCCAATGAATGCCTATTGTCAACTGCTATAACAACTCCACCTCCGGTAGAACGCCCCTTCGTAAGAAGATCCCAGTCACATCTGTAGACGGAATAACCATTCAGAAATAGCTCTGAGTTAAATACGCCAATTTTTAACCATGTTTCACTCAAACAAATCACATCATAATCATTTGTCGACACTGAACAGAATAACTCATTTGTCTTGTAATTGAGTCCGCGCACATTTTGGTAATAAATATGTGAGTTGACAGAAACAAATTTTTTCTTGTTACTGGGACTTACAACCTTCAAACTTTCACGTCTCACATTCCTGCTTTCGAAAAAAATTTCCTTTTTAAACTGTTTAATTGTTATATTATTAGGCCAATTTTTAGTTGTATACATTTCATCAATATCGGCACTCACCTTGAATGATCGACTTCTCGCTCCGTCTTTTGTTGGAAGCTTCTCCAGTGTGAACTTCTTGCCTTCAAACTTGGAGTGCAAGTGATTCAGAACTGTTTTTTCTGAGGTTTAACTCAGAAGTCGCAAGAGGTCACTGTTTCCGACGTGAATCCAGGCTTTTTTCTCCACAAATTCAAACAAAGAGGTGGAGTCTGTTCCTGCTATGACGGATTGTTTCTAATTTTTCGTTTTTTTCGATGTTATTAGTTGATCTGACGTGCTATTCATTCGATTGTTTTCTAAGGAAATAACTTCAGCTTGCTTTTCCTTCACATTTGAAGAAATGTCGCTGGGAATGGCAACATCTTGCTTTCCTTCCGTAGTGTTAACTTTGTTATCAGTTGCCCTAGACTTATGCATCTCAATCTCTTTCTGGTAATCAACTATGGTTTGAAGATTAAATATGAGTGCATATGCCTCCATATATATCTATATATATGGAGGTATATATCCTCCGTATATATCCACAGAACTTTACTCAGAAAATTTGTTTTCGAAAAATCATGCACTAATTATCTCCTTGATATTCAAAGCTAGGTTCACATTCAGATTGACAATGAATCAATGAAAGCTTTTCCAGAACTATGCTTATGAATGTTGGTATTCTAGCAAGTATGTATGAACTTTAGAGTTTTAATCTAGATTTCAATTATAATATACAAGAAACAAAGGTAAACTCCTACTAGAAATAGGAAAAATCATTGCTGAAGGGACGCTTAATGATGTAATAGTTCCTAGTATACCAAATTTCACAACTGGTAGAATCATCAAATAGGAAGCTTTACTGCCAGTAGTTCCGTTTAATCGAACCGGCAAATGGTAAAACTTGGTTACGAAGTAGAATTCGTGAAAAGTTGAAGCTGTGCGCTATCATTCATAAGATTCAATGCAGAAGAAAATAGCTAACCTTTAGGAAATTATATTCATATTGATGGTTTTCATTTTTGTCTAATGCGAAATGATAAACAAGCTGATGAGTTATTATCTTGTTCATAATAAACTTTCTCCCAAACCTAAATTTTTCGGGTATGCAGTTATAATTTTGATTAATTTTCTATAGTAATTGTTGATGGTTTTTGTGAAACTGAAATACATAAAAAATAACTTATATTATGAGATTCGAATTATGAGATCAATTTAAATTCGTTGTATAACACTAACCAATGCTTCGATGTTTGTTTTAGGCAATTTACATAGACGTCACAATTTGTATTGCAGATTATTATATGAATTGTGCAAATCATTTTGCTCCGATATTCTCATAAGATAATCGCTATCTTCAATTGTTCTTTATGTTTTTGTTGGATTCTCTGCAATTTTCCTGCATAGAAAAATGAATTACAAATAATTTCATCATCGTTAATCCATTTAAAGCAATCAGGTCACCTCATTTTTGTTCGGTATAAAATCTCTGTTATTCTAATTATCTCACTGGTTGATTCAATCCTTGAAATATGTGAAAATATCAAAGTTTCAATGGATGTTTTCAAATGAATTAGGCTTTTTATTTCAGAATTATTAGATATGTGTTCGTCGTTTATATGATTTTACTCTGGAAACATATTTTGCCATCACATGAAGTTGCAGTTACAATTCTTGTATTTGCACTAATTTCGTTCAAGCACTCAAATATTAATTTTAATTTTGTATTCGAATTCAAAGTTTTCCAGACAAAACTGGCCAGAATTTACACAATTCTGGTCGATCTTATGTTTGGTGAAGTAGCTTCCAATCGAAGTTTTATCAATCTATGGAAGAAAGAACACTAGCTTGAACTCACAAAATTCTATGATACGTTCGATATATCTTGAAGGTTATTAACCTGTATCAACAGTTGAATATTACCCAAATTGTCATTATTGTGTAATTTTCATGCACGAACGTTTCACGTTCCGAAGGAATTTTTTTCGCAGTGAAACAGTAAGGAATGATAGTCTCAAATTATAATTGAATTATAACGCTTTAATATTTCGTCAACCATTTTACTACTCGATAACAATGTACTTATGTTATATAATATCCAAAGCTTGCAATTAACATAAATGAGAAGATTTCATATACTATTTATTCTGCAGTAATATAAAGAAAACAGATCTCGAAAACGATTATCATAATTGTATCATAAATATTGCTCCACTAAAAGAAGAGGTATTTCTGAACCTACATATGTTGAACAAGGTATGTATTAGAGATATTTAGCTAATATATAAAAACAATCATATGTGTACATAGTCTTTGACTTTATATTGAGATATTGAGTAGGAAGTTTGCTGCTGGAACTGGGTTCGACTAATGAGCACAAATCTTTTCACATTAACAAATCACCGTCATACAACCCCTTCAAAAAGTTCAGCACATTGAAATGTAACTGCGATTTCTAAGGAGTGTGATTCGATCGAGCGTAGTACGTTTACTATTTTGACAGGCTAGGTTGCATTGTCCTAAAGTATAATGAATTCTTCAATCGGTTAATCTTATATTTTGCGGAGGTAGGTTACCCTAACTCGATGGAGGTTAGGGATGCACGCACCCCTACATCATTCATTTTCGTATACAGTTACCTAAACAGTTATAAAGATGAGAATGTTGGTTGAAATAATATAATCAGAAACGAAGCCTTTAAAACGAACGGAGTGAGCTACTGTGAAATAAACATTGTATGTGTGTGAAACTGCCCACCGGTTTTCCAGCCATCAGTTTGTCTAAAGTGCGCACACAAGCTACGATCGGAGGGACCAACTACAATATAATATTGCGAATATCATGTCACCCATATCGCTTTTAAACTGAAATTAATGTTTTTTTTGCTTAAAGATCTATGCATTAATTGAAAAATATAATTAACATGATAATTTTTCTAGATATGATCATATTGTCCAATTTCAATTAGTATATAAAAATGAATAATAATTCGCCATTAAAATATTTTAATGAAACTGACATTGCAGTATGTTGAGACGACCACAACGCTTGATATTCACGAGGTTTCAGAATTTGTTCAATCCATTCAGAAGAAATTTCATCCTTTTGAAACCTTAGAGAAGTGTTTTTTGTAATACCTAATTCTTTAGAAGTTATCTATTTTTTGAGGAAATTTTGATTGAGATACTTAATAATACGCACACCTAACAAGGTTTTTTCGTTCAATGAATCTGTTCAATCCATTTACGTGAGTTTCGCCCTTTTCAAATAATTCAATCTATTTTTCTTCTCCACGCTACTGATTTCTAATCAAGCCAACATTTTGATGAATTTCTGATGTGAATAAATGTAAATTAAGTGCGCCATCGATCTTGTTGAATGATAATAGGATACAATTGTTTCATTATTATTATGAATCATCAGTCCGTATTTAATCAATCAATTAAGAATCGATGACTTTCAAAACGCCCACAGTTCCTAGATCCCACTGAGGGGAAAAACAATTTGTGAAAATTCACGTGAGCTCCCTCTATCGAAAAGAAGACTTATAAACTTCCCTAGCGTTGTAGATTCTTACTCATGACAACGTTAGTGCTAGTA
Source organism: Henosepilachna vigintioctopunctata (assembly GCA_030704895.1). Taxonomy (NCBI): domain Eukaryota; kingdom Metazoa; phylum Arthropoda; class Insecta; order Coleoptera; family Coccinellidae; genus Henosepilachna; species Henosepilachna vigintioctopunctata. Next base: position 2,798,147 of record JARQZJ010000036.1, on the reverse strand, counting down.
CGTGAGACTTTGTGGACATTTCATTCGAACACCACAAAAATCTGTCTGCAAGGTGTGAAATGGTCCCATGCTCAATCGCTCAAGATCACTCGAACCTATTCACTCTCGAAAGTGATAGGTTCGTTCCCATTGACAACATTTGTGTGGACAGCTCCTGAGAGTTTTATTTGAAACATTTCGATACTTCGATTAAGAGTCTCAGTATTTAGTAGTATGAATGATTAACGTTAATCATGAAACTATCTATACTTTTGACCGCCGCGCCGGGCGTGATCTGGAGAGATTAGGCATGGGACCATTCTTACACAGTACAGACAGATTTCCTTGGTGTTCGAATGAAATTTATACAAAGCCTCACGTACTCGCACTAATGTTGTCATGAGTAGGATTCTAGAACGCTAGAGAGAGTTTATTATTCTTTTCTTCAATAGAGGGAACTCACGTGCATTTTCACAAATTGTTTTTCCCCATTCGGATCTAAGACCTGTGGGCGATTTGAAAGTCATCGACTCTTGATTGATTGATTAAATAAGGTCTGATGATTCATAATAATGATGAAATAATTGTATCCTATTATCATCCAACAAGATCGATGATTTTTTCGAAGCGCACTTAATATTCCTTCTCGAAAGTGATAGGTTCGTCCTCGTTGACAACATTTGTGTAGACAGCTCCCTAAGAGTTTTGTTTGAAATATTTCGATATTTCGATTAAGAGCCTCAGTTGTTACTATATATATATATATATATATATATATATATATATATATATATATATATATATATATATATATATATATATATATATATATATATATATATATATATATATATATATATATATATATATATATATATATATATATATATATATATATATATATATATATATATATATATATATATTTAATAGTGTTGGCGTTTACTTGATGTAAATCCATTATAATTGAATATAACTTAAATTCAAACACTTGAACTTATGATTTACACTTTATTAACTACATAGCATGACGCGTTTCGTCGTTACAAACGACTTCTTCAGATGATTACAGAATAATAATATTATTATTACATTATTATTCTGTAAGCATCTGAAGAAGTCGTTTGTAACGACGAAACGCGTCATGCTATGTAGTCAATAAAGTGTAAATCATAAGTTCAAGTGTTTGAATTTAAGTTATATTATATTTATATATATATATATATATATATATATATATATATATATATATATATATATATATATATATATATATATATATATATATATATATATATATATATATATATATATATATATATATATATATATATATATATATATATATATCTTGAAATTGATTTATTGCCTCTTTAAGATATTTTATTTTGAAAGTTTCTAGCAATAACAGGCTTTTTTTTGATATGAAAAAGTATATTTTTGTTGACGTTTCGTTGTTATATTACAACTTTGTCAAAACTAATGAATAATTAGTAAAATTAATGAATAATTTTCGAATTATTCATTAGTTTTGACAAAGTTGTAATATAACAACGAAACGTCAACAAAAATAAACTTTTTCATATCAAAAAAAGCCTGTTATTGCTAAAAACTTTCAAAATAAAATAATTATATATATATATATATATATATATATATATATTTTGAAAGTTTTTATTAACAGGCTTTTTTAAAAAAAAAGCTTTTTCAAAATAAATACCTCAAACAGAAAAATAATTTCATATATATATATATATATATATATATATATATATATATATATATATATATATATATATATATATATATATATATATATATATATATAAGAAAATACTAGAACAGCCATTCGGAAAAATTTGAAGTCAATCGAAGTGCATTCTTAGTAGAGAACTATGTGAACATATACGATGTGATGCTTCATCAAACTTCAAAGAATAAATGTTTATGATGAGTTGAAATTGATATTCTACAACGTACAGTCCAATACACTTCCGAAGCGAATTCTGAGCCAGAAACATGTGCCTGAATAACAAACAGACGAGAGAGCCAAGTTGATTATGGAAATGACGAAGTAATGTTAACAATCAGTACCCAATTAGCAGTGTGATAGTGTATCAATTTTTTGAAAATTTTGATCATTAGTTTCTTCCTGAAAAATTTTCTTTTCTTCGAAGTATTTCTACTCAATATCACTATTTCCAGCAGTGATCGTCAGCAAATATGAAAAATTTTATTGGCTGTTAACGTTTCGTTCATCAATACTCATAATATTAATAATTATAGTTGATATAGTTGATAGATGATTCCAGGGGGACGAATCTTCGATCATCCATCATTCTTTTATTTATATAAAATAGATACTTATCATATCACAATTAATATAGAATATGCTCATTGATCGCGATAGATGAAATATATATATATATATATATATATATATATATATATATATATATATATATATATATATATATATATATATATATATATATATATATATAGATGTTTGATGTAAATCATGTCAAATATTCAGATTAGTGCCTAATCCATGAAAGGAATTCGATAACGTTTAAGTAGGATTGGCTAATATCTGATAAATTATTCGTATAACCTTTCAAGAGTTATGAATCTTCGAGACTAGGAGATTATCTTAGATGTAAATTTCGACCATATTAGATGTTGATGGCACGCCATGTGTCCTTCATTTTCCAAAAATTTCAGAGAAGTATATAAACAACTCTATAACTTACGGAATATCCACTACATATATGTAAATTTTGAACAAGAAATTAACATATGAGTTGTGATGAGATCAAATTTTGAATATGTGACATTTAGACAGGAAAATATCCTAGATTTGCTTATTTATACTTGATGTATCATATATAGTAGGGCCTCGTTAATGCGGAGAGGCAAAAACAAGACCCTTTTCGGATTATCGAAACGTCCGGATTATAGTACGCCATATTTAATGCTAATAAAACACATTCTTAGTTTCTTTAATCAATTTTTAAATTATAGCATAAAGACAAAAAGTACATATTTGAAATTACAACCATGTAAGAAAATCGGTAAGTTAAAATGAAACATTAGTTAATTCTTCTTGAAAAAGTCTTGTAAGTTTGTGAAGGCGAGAAATTCAATGCTATTGTCCTCATTTTGCTCATCGTCCTCACACATAGCCGCTCGCACAATCTCCTCATCAGTTAACACTTCATATCCTTGTAACTCTCTTTCGGCACCACCAGCAGCCCATTCTTGCCTCATTTATTGGAGGATCATTGGGTCCCCTAAACCTATTAAAAAACAGGACTTAAGTAACATCATCTTCTGGTTCGTCATCAGTGAGAAATTCAGGGTTCGAATTCTTCCATGATTTGTTAATTAGCGATGTCTTAACATTGGCCCAGCAATTAGTCAAAAGGAAAGCTGTGTCCTTAAGTTATCGATTTTAATGAGTCCATGATGTTATAGAACATAACAGCCCGCACCTACACTCTTTCGAAAGCTATGCTCATCTGAAAATTGGACCGACAGTTCAACGCCGATTCCCAACGGCTCAAGAACAAAATGATGAATTCTGTCAGTTCTATATCAGTTTTCGCTATGCAGCCGACAAGCGTACTGATAAAGGTGGCAGTCTTGCAAGTGAATTGAATAAAATTAATAAGAATGTTCTTATTGATATTTTGGTTACTCAGACGGTTTTTCATAATATCTTATATAAATCAGTAAGGTAATATTTCCAAAATTTATTCTCATCCAAAATGAATGAAAATTTTTATAAATCCAATGATGGAATTTATGTAACAAACGAAGGTGAACTTTGTGCTGAACAAAAGATATTGACAATGGAAAGGGACTTACTGAAGAAGCTAAATTATCCTGAGATGGAATTGCGTAATCAGGCTCAAGCAATGATAATAAGTGAATGAAAGGTAATAATAAATACTTGTCTAAAAATTACTGACTGAACAATTCTTTATTAGACTAGTTTCCCCTTTCACGGTATTATCAAGAATGATAATTCTTTCTGAAGCGTAAGGTTTTAAAGTAGCTTGGATTATCTTATACTCGTGACATATGTGGTCCTTTTATAGAAGGGGAAAGTACAAGAAAATCATTTGTTTCATGTAAAAGAAGAAAAAATAGAATTGGGGAACTTATTCATACCGATGTTGTTTGTCCAATAGTTACCCCTACTTCAGAAAATTATAAATATTTTCAAGTTTTGCTTGATGACATTTCAGATTTTTTAGTTGTTTAGTTCTTTAAGCATACAGATGAAGCTGAAGAAAATGTAATGGAATTTGTTAAATTCATTGAAAAACAGCATGGAGTTTTGACCCAAAAAATAAGATGTGATAATGGAGGAGAATTTACGTTCAATTATTACAAGTATTGCCGGAATAAAGGTATACAAATCGAATACACGTTGCCTTATAGTCCTCAAAAAAATGAAGAGGCAGAACGCATGAATAGAACTTTCATTGGACAAAGTAAGGACAAAATTCATTAGGCACTAATTTTCCAAAGGAACTTTGGGGCAAAGCTGCCTTGCTTACGAACTCAATAGATCCCCTTATTAATATTGTAAAATTATTTTTTAAGAATTCTTTTGTACTGTGCGATTTTTCATTCTCAAATCGAGGGGAGTGTTGAATGTATACAGAAGAAGAAGAAAGAAGAGTTTGGTATTGGGACATAGACAGTACACGTAACACGCTGCAATCAAGTCATTCTTCCTCTTCTGTTATTTCATATTGAAAGTTTAGCCAAAATCCTGTCTTTTCTTTATAACTGTAACAGGACCGACGCAAGACGTTTCGCTGCTCTGGGTAAAAAGGTAAATTTTATCCTTCCTAAATTTCAAAGATTTCAAGTTCATTCGTCACAATTAATGGTTGTCGCCTTTAACAGGCACTCGACTTGCCATGATTAATACCAGTCCTGATTTGGAGCTGATAAAGATCTAATAACATCCTTAAAAATGGGTGTTTTGTCCCATAAATGAATATAAGAGAATCGAAAAAATCAACACAAAAAAGCGTTCGAACAAACACAAAAATTCAGGTCAAATGAATTGATTCACTCGAAACTCAATTTATGTGATTTTGTAAGACAGTTTGTAGAATAAGTAGAATAAACTGTCTCACAGCATTTTGTCTAACTCAGTGAAATCAATTTCTTCATATTGTTAATTGAGTTCCACATACATTTCTCTTTCAGCACTATGTGTTGGAAGATTAATGATGCTTCATGTCAAAATTGTTCATTTCAATTTTGTCTCACTAGAACAGTAGAATGCCCGAAATCTTAGAAGAAGCGGAATGAAATTCAATTTTCAAGTGGAATTTCGAGGTGCTTGTTTTCCATAGTTAGATGTTTCGGATGTGATCACAATATCCACATAATCAGAATTCATAAATGACTTGAAATCTTCTGATTATTGTTTTTAGCTTTTCATCTGTGAATCGAATAGGTTATTTGCAGATTTTGAGAATTTTATAAAGTCATCAACGAAATGATTTCGATTTCAATAATCGGATAGGTATCAGAAAATTGAGGAACTAAAAGTACCTTCAGTGTCAACTTCCACAGTTTGTGGAATTGCTACTCCTGTAGAAAATCTTCATAAAGTTATTCATATATACCCAAAGTATACCTGAAGGTGTTTCAATTGCAGATTTATGACATTACGTACGAGACATTAAAATACTGCTTTCTCGGTACTAGGGTTTATTGTTCTATAATAGTATTGAAAATAATCAAGTTGCAGACGTACGGTATAGTGAGCCTATAACGCCATCGGATTATTGGTGCTAGTGGATTCGATTCTCACCGTGTTCTGAGGCCATTCGGAATCGGCGTCAAATTTTAGGTACAACTTTCGCAGGAGCACAGAGTGCTTTGGTAAAATAACTTGTGTTATTTACAATGCTCTGAAATGAAAAACGTATACCTCAAAAATATAACATGTGCCAGATTTCCATTTTTCTCCTTAGTATTGGAAACAAAGCTGATTCACACAACTAAAGTAGGGACAATTTGAAGGAGAATAGTTCAAGATCGAGAAACGCATAAGAACCTATAACATCACTCTATAACAAAATCGACGGGAAAATGAAAAAAAAAACATTTCCCATCCACAATATTCGGGGTTCATGTGAGTGACAAACATTTGATGTTCATTTCGTCGATACGATGAACTATCTCCTCAAATTGAAGAAACTTATTCTCATTCAAATTGCGGTTTAGAACCGACAAGTATATGAAATAATCGGATGATGGCGTATCTTAAATTTCAAAAGTGTAGAATATTGTCTGTAATGAAAAACTATTAACGTTTTATTGGTTGTCAAATATTTATGCATGTGTTAATGGCAAAATGTTGAGTAGCCTCACAAATCATTATCTTAGACTGTTCAAATCGGAAGTCAAACCTGATAAGATCTGCCCAATGAGTTATGAATGTTTGGTAGCGCAATGATTTTACCATCTGATGATTTCTGCCAAATAATAATAATAATAATAATAATAATATAATTTTATTGAGAAACATTCCTTGCATAGTAAAATTACATTCATTTCAATTGATAATTACAACTAAGAGAAATGCTCTCAAAAGGACCGAATTCAGTTTGGAGTCTGATCTTCCATTCAGCCCTCGAGCAAAAATATTGGTTCAAACAAAAATCTTGGTTAAATTCATATTTACAATAATATACAATTTTGATTGAAAAGAAAAGAAAATAAAACTTTCCTCAGAGATATTAAACATTTGAGACAATTTCACATGGTGAAGAACATTAGTGTTGAAAAAATATACAAATATATGATACAAAAAATTGATTCAAACATTATTGCCAACATCCGAATCATCGAAGTACTCTGACACACTATAGTATGCATTTGTTAAGAGCAGAGATTTAACTCTCCTCTTAAACAAATGAGCTTTCAGTACTTTCAAATTCGATGGTAAATGGTTGAAAATTTTAATGCTCTGACAATAGAGAGAGTGCTCAAATTTAGCTGTTCTATGCATAGGAATAAGTAGCACATCCCTGTTTCTTGTTGAATACTCATGATTACTATTCAATTTAATAAACATATCTCCATTTTCTTTAACATATAACAAACATCTATAAATATATAAACAAGGTAAGGTGAGTATGTAATTATTAATGAAGATAGGTTTACAAGATGATCGCTGATGAATATTGAATATTAATCGAAGTATTCGCTTCTGTGTAGTAAACACCCTATTTATTTCTGTAGAGCAACCCCACAGCAGAATATTATAATTTAGATGACTATATACAAGACTGTAATACACATTCATAACACAGTTTCTAGGTACGATGTTCTTGATTCTAGAGATTGAAAAAAATGAGTTACTCAATTTTTCACATAAAACCTCAATGTGTGATGCCCATCTCAAATTTCTGTCTACATATATTCCAAGAAACTTCGTTGATTGGGATGATGATATAGTGTTGTCCCCATATTTAACATCCAAGGTACTAATTCCATTGCCCTTCAGACAAAACTGAACACATACAGTTTTGTCAACGTTCACCATCAGATTGTTCATTCGACACCAACTTACAAACTCCCTCACAATGCGTTCACATGCCTCCAGAAGTTCTTCAGGAGTCCTGCCAGAAACAACCACCGATGAATCATCGGCAAATAGTGTCACCAAAAACCGGGACAACTTCGCAGGCAGATCGCTTATGAACAATACGAATAGAAGAGGTCCGAGTACAGAGCCTTGAGGCACCCCAAGAGCAATATCATGTCTCTGAGAATAACTCTCGCCTATTTTCACTACCATTGTTCTTTCTTCAAGATAACTACGTAACCAATTCAGAAACACACCTCTGAAACCTAAATTTTAGCATTTATCAAGTAAAAATTCAAAGGATAGTGAATCAAATGCGGAAGATAAATCGAAAAATAACCCCGCCACAAACAAGTGTTTATCCAAACACTCGTAGACGGATTCAAAAAACTTAACCGCAGCTGACTGAGTTGAGTGGCCGCTTCTGAATCCATGTTGCGCGGAGTCAATTATTTTGAATATATTGAGATAACTCATCATTCTGGCGAAAACAATTTTCTCTATTACCTTGGAAAACACGCTCAAAATGGATATTGGGCGATAATTAGTAATTTCACTCACGGTTCCATTCTTAAATACTGGAATTACTATGGATTGCTTAAGGATATTGGGGAACTTTGCAGTAGTGATGGAAACATTTATAAGATATGCAAAGTGCTCCCCAATAATTCCACTAATTCCTTTCGAAAATTTGGCTGATATGGAATCAACACCGACGCTTTTTTTATTTTTTAAGGATCTTATGGTATCCTCAACTTCAATTTTAGTGACAGGTTAGAAGTAAAAATTGGTGTTCACCATGTGTGATGATGTGCACATCCGAGATAGATTATTGCCATATCGAGATGTTAATTTGGTACTAGCCATTGTGGAAAAATGTTCGGCGAAAACTTCAGCTAACTGATTCGGATCGTCAAACACCTCCCCCTCAAAGTTTGAGGTCACATCACTTCGCCTACCGCCACTTTTCCCAGAAAGATCGTTAACAATATTCCAAATTGTTTTATTTCTGTTCGATGAACCATCAAAAGCTGAACTATAAAACGTATATTTCGTATTTTTGATAAGCATATTGTGTTGATTTCTGGCATTTTTATAGTTTTGTAGGGCACATTCCGAACGGGTATTTTTATGTAGTCGATGAAGGTAAGATAGGTTACGTTTACTTTGAAGTATCTCATTTGTTACCCATCTTTTCTTTCGATCTACCGAAAATACTTCACGCATAGGACAGCATTGTTCAAAATGATATCGAATAACATCAATGAATGAATCAAAACATGTATCAGCATCAAAATTATAAATCAGGTCAGAAAAATTGTATTCAGATAAAGAAAACAAAAAATTATTCATATTTTCCTGACTAATAGTTCTGAAAGAGTAAGTTGTTTCTTTTTCATTGCGTGCTTGTTTGTGAACTGTCTCAAAGAGAATGCATTTGTGGTCACTGATATGGGGTTCAAAAACACTAACTTTGTAATTTTCGGAATCGATATTTGTAATGATATAGTCTACTTTAGAGATACTGGTATGTCCATTTATATTGGTGAATTTTCTAGTAGCATACTGGGACGTAACGTTCAATCCGAAACAATCTAATAGATCTCTGAATAATTTAAAATATTTTCAGTCATTTTTTAAATAATCAATGTTCAAATCGCCACATAAAACAATATAATTTACCGTTTGGAAACAATGCTGTAATGCACAAAATAGCCGATCAAGAAAAAGATCATAGTTACCTAAACATGGTCTATAAACACTGAGGATGCCAAATCGAATACCTCGATCCGAAATAATAACACCAAAGATTTCAACATGCATCTCTTCTGAGAATTTGGAAACCATTAAGTTTTTCACCTTCAAGTTTTGCTTGGTGTACAAGATGGATCCACCGTGTTTTCTGTGGGTACGACAAAAACAATCAGCTCGAACATAACCCGCAATAAACTGCCAGTCATTTCAATATCGCCTGCTAATTCGTGGGATAGCAGTCAGGTGGTGTCAAATAAGAAGACTCTTGTTTCCTTAACTCGAGCTTTCAAAACTATACTGTTCCTTCATCAGGAGTGCTACAACGAAATATTACAATCAACATGGTGAATCAAACAATAAAATGTTTAACTTACGAAATGGAGGTTTATTCTAATGGAACAACCTTTTAGAGTAAACCTCCATTTCGTAAGTTAACCTTTTTATTGTTTGATTCACCATGTTGATTGTAATATTTCGTTGTAGCACTCCTGATGAAGGAACAATATAGTTTTGAAAGCTCGAGTTAAGGAAAAGAGAGTCTTCTTATTTGACACCACCTGACTGCTATCCCACGAATATTTATTTGATATATATATATATATATATATATATATATATATATATATATATATATATATATATATATATATATATATATATATATATATATATATATATATATATATATATATATATATATATATATATATCCCACTCAAATTCGAAATTTATTCAAATATATGTAGAGTTTTTAATATATTTAGGGAAACTTAAGCCAAGTGTGTTAATTTTAATTTATTGTTTTTAACATAGTGTTTCACCAAGAGATAAGCGAAACCTCCGTGTCAAATTTTTATCAATCGGTGTTTTCATATGCAGCACGTCAATATATTCAAAATTGAATTCGTTTATCATTCACTAAGCTTTATTCATTGAATGAAATTCGTTTTTTACAGTAGACTTTGGTTGCATGGTTTGATAATTCATAAACTCAAATAGATGGGACAATTTTATTGATATTAGGCCAACGCCGAATAGTGTTTTTAGAAATATTTTCAATATTATACTCATTTTATCGTCACCAGACGAGGATCTAACATTGAACGGAGAAGTAACACAAAATTTTTGACTCTTTATTCAAATGTTTGTGATAACTAATCATAGATACTCGTGAGGAAGCAAGAGCGGTAATTTCATCTCCCTCGATTTTTTGTGAATATGTAGAACAAGGCGCATATTTTACATAATTTTCAACACTAGAAGGTTAGGCGGATTTTTATGACTACAATATTGAATATATTCTATTACGTTGATTGAAATCATTAGTAAAGTTGAGCTATTAATACAAATGGATCCCTTCATTTATCACCGCTCGGAATATTTTTCTCGCGCTAGAATCTGCGAACGCAGGGAAGGTTCTGTGGAAAACCAAAAATTTTATGTATATGTTTGAGAAGTTGATAATACCGTTTTCTTTCATTTGCATGAACGAAATTTCGAGTATTTTCAACAGAAATTTAGTAACCTGACGAATCTTGACAGCATATATGTCAAGAAGAGACAATTGTATACTGTAATGTGGAGGACGATTTCCATAATTTCTTTCAATTGATTGTGTCGTCTATGTGCATTTAATGCCAAAGGTCGCGGATTCATCTTGTACTTCAGTTATGTGAAGACGAGCGTGCTTTATCTTCCATTATGTTATAATGACATCACATATGACTGATCTTCTAGTCGCTCATCACTGATTACCTATAGCATCTAATAATGTTATATAATATTCTGTTGACCTTTTAGTGAAAAATCTCTATGAATTCTTATTTACCATTAACTTTCATGATGCGATTAAATCGATGCCGTAGTTAAAAAGTATGACAAAATATTCGATGGCATAGTAATTTGAGTATTTTTTTTCAGTTAACATGAACCAGTGTTAATCGAAATCTGGTTTCTCGTAAGCTGAGTGTAAGTTGTTCCAAAAAAAATGGTGCCATAGGAAAAATGCTTGGAAATTGAAAATGGCGCTCAAACTTCGGAAAGATATAAAGAAATCGCTATACTACGTTTGGTTTCTTGGAGCCAAAGAATCAAAAGGTTTGAGAGGATCAGAATATATCATACCTGTGATAAAACATTTAGAACAGAGGGAGAAGGAGATAGAACCGTTCAAAGTTACCCTACAGGTTTCCCACAAAGGATTGAAAATTATTCAGAATATAGTAGCACAAGGAAAAACGAAACCCAAAAATGAGATCATTAAGCACTTCATTCCACACAATACAATTACATATGTTTATCAACAAGAAGACATAATAGCTTGTATTTTGTTGCTGTTCAATCCTGTTACGAAATGCCCTTTACATATTCATGCTTACAGGTAAGGCATTAGTGTTTAATGTTTTCGATATTTACTATTACTTTAGTTTTGTATGCACCAAGAATTGTGTTTTAGGAAAGCCCTTTTTATTTTGCTTTTATTCTAACTTTATAACGAAGATATCTCGAATTTCGTTCTCGAAAATCTCCCTTATGTTTTCTGCATTCATATTTTGAAATTTCTCGAATATTTCCCAAAATTCACTCATATGAGAATATTTTCAAAAGTCACTCATATGAAAATATTCTTATTATCATTTAGTTTTCAACTATTGCAGAATAATAGCAAGTTGAATTTTCATGATGAGTTCAAACAGAAAGGTTTGATAAGAAACTTCTGAAATTTGTATGCAGTCACCAGGTCTCATAACGTACGTATCAGTACGTCTGTGTAATCTGTCCACAATCTTCTCGTACCTTTCTGCATATTTCTGCAATTCAACAAAAATACTTCATCTTACGACGCAAAAATATCGCCTTAAAGGACTACTTCATCTTGAATCAGATCAGTCAATAGTTCAATCAATTACAGTTCGAGATTTTCCTTCTGAAATTTTCTATAATCCGATTGCCATCAATTTGGGAATATTTTCTGTGAGATGTTTTTTCATATTGAAAACTTTTCTCAATTTCGGTAGTGTTTTCGAGAGTGATTTTTCTGTGAATCATCTTGTGTTGAGAAAAAAATGTACGTTTTCGTTCACGGTTCATTTTTATTCTCAGTGGCCCTGCGAAAAGAGGTCAAAAAATAGCCCTAACGAATGAGGTGTTTACAACCATAGTTGTCCAAAAACTTTCTTGACGGTCACCATATTTTCATGGTGCTTGATCACAATTTTTCCAGGTTAGTCTTTATGGTTCAGCTCAGCGAGATTTTCTTTCGAGTAGCTAACTGATAGCTGATTGGGGAACATAAAGCACCAATTTTTGTTAGAAATAGCCGGCAGTTCTAGAATTTCTTTTCTGCTTAGTTCGGATCAGAACTGTAACTGTTATTTTGTAATTTTTACGTCCTGATATATTTCAGAATAGAATGTACCACATATGCGAAGTTATCGGAAAGTTTGATGATTATTCTCAATATGTTTTATTGTAATGAAATTTATAATTTTTTTCGAAAAACTAGCGAAATAAAAGAAGTCTCAAGAACAGATTGAGAAACCAATTCATTATATCTCGATATTTTGCATAGGTATGCAAAATATTTTGATTCAACTAACTCTTTAATATGTGATATATATATATATATATATATATATATATATATATATATATATATATATATATATATATATATATTTATCGATATATATATATATATATATATATATATATATATATATAGAAAATGAACACTAGAACATTCATTTGAAAAATTGAAATTAATCAAGAGAATGTTATAGTAGAGCTAGATTTTGATTAATTTCAATTTTTCAAATGAATGTTCTAGTGTTCATTTTCTTAAATATTTCATTCAGTGCCATAAGCACAAATAAATTTCATTTCCTTTTATATATATATATATATATATATATATATATATATATATATATATATATATATATATATATATATATATATATATACATATATATATTATTTTCAAGTTTTTAGCAATAACTGACTTATTTCAATGTTAAAAACTTTATTTTGGTTGATTTGTATATCACAACTTTGTCAAAACTAATGAATAATTGAATTTTATGAATTACTATATATATCAAAATGTCAAACTTATTTTTTCTAAAAAAAATCCAATTGGCTTTTTTGAATTTCCACATATTCATTTTCAGTATTCAGAGGAATATTTCTGGCTTAGCATTCGCTTCGGAAGTTTCAGTCTTCATCACCATGAGGAAACCTCTGAAAAACTCATGGTAAGCCAGGTGATTCTTATAAGTGTAATTTATATATACATATAACGACACCTGGTTAAGTTTTATATATTTATCCAGAAATTGTATATTGATTGGTTTATGTGTGTGAAATTTATAGTAGATTAGAAAAAAAAAGAGTTTTGAGTTTAAGATGTTTTATGTCCGTTCTTTCATTAACTGTGTTTTCCAAATTTTTACGAATGTGTAACATTTCTAAAATTTCTCTACATTTTTTGTCTTTTCCAGTTGCTAAAATCTTTGTGTTGTTGTAATCAAAATCGTGTTTTTCAGTTATTTTATGTTTATGTAAAGCTGTTATTTGAATTTTTGTATATTTATGTGCTCCAATTCTTTCCTTACGGTTTCGCGACGTTTGTCTCATATAGCATTTACTCCTATTATTACATGGTATATTATGAGATCTATGAGCTTTTTTCTGAGTTATTGTTTCACTCTTTAACTTGGTATATATTTCTTTGATTTGATTTTTTGCAGTATGAGATATTATTAAATCATGAGGTTCTAATATTTTTGCAATGATTGTACTTAATCTTGGAACATATGGTAGGGAAATGTAATTATTTTCGTTGGATGTACTTTTTTTTGACTGTAAAGTATTATGTAATTTATGAATTATGTTCTTCATGGTTTTATTGATCAAATTTAATGGGTAATTATTTTTCAAGAGAAGTGTAGGAATGTGTTCAAGTGTTTCATATCGTTAACATGATGCTGTTAATTTTAGTGATCTATCTATAAAACTAATTATTATTCATTTTTCCTGGAAATAGTTATGATTCTCATATAATTTATTGTTCTTTGGGAACTTTTTTCATTTCTGTGCCATGTTGTTGATATTTTGTTATCTTTCCTTATAATTGTTATATCAAGAAAATTCAATTCTTCATCTTTTTCTTCTTCAAGTGCCAATCTTAATTTATTATGAAAATTATTGTAACGTTCTAGTATATTATTAACATAATCTTTATTTGCTATTATCAAACAATCATCCACATATCTTTTATATAATAAAATATTTTCTTCCAAATCTTTCATTACATTTTTTTCTAAAAAGTACAGTCCTTTATAGAGTGTTATTGCAAAATTAGTTATCTAATTTTTAGGAGGAAATGTATTGAAAGATTTGGAAGAAAATATTTTATTATATGAAAGATATGTTTTTTGTTTAATAATAGCAGATAAAGATCAAATTAATGATATACTAGAACGTTCCAATAATTTTCGTAATAAATTACAATTTACATTTGAAGAAAAAGATGAGACATTGAATTTTCTTGATATAACAATTGTAGGGAGAGATAACAAATTTTTACAAGCTGGCACAGAAAAGAAATAAGTTCTCAACGAACAATAAATTATGAGTAGTCATCACTATTCCCAGAAAGAAGGAATAATAATTATTTTATAGATAGATCACTAAAATTAACATCATCATGTCCACGACATGAAAAACTTGAAGAAGTCTGTACTCTACTCATGAGAAATAATTACCCATTGAATTTGATCAACAAAATCATGAAAAACAGAATTCATGAATTATATAATACTTTAAAGTCAGAAAAAAGTACATCCAACGAAAATAATTACATTTCCTTACCATATGTTCCAAGATTGAGTACAAATACTGCAAAGATATTAAAACCTTATGATTTATTAATAGCTCATACTGCACAAAATCAAATCAAAGGAATATATACCAAACTAAAGAGTGAAACAATAACTCAGAGAAAAACTCATACTGTTTATAAATACCCATGTAAAAATTGCAGTAAATGCTTCATAGAGGGCGGTTTGATAAGTTCGTGACTTTTTGAATAAAAATTTTTTTTTGCGGCAAATAAACATTTTATTTTTCTACATAATCACCTTTCAGCTCGATACATTTAGTCCAGCGTTTTTCTAATTTTTTTATACCCTCCAACTAATAGGTTTTCTCAAGGCTCTCAAAATACGCGTTTGTTTCGGTAATGACTTCTTCATTAGACTCAAATCTCTTACCACCCAGCCATTTATCTAGGTTTGGAAACAGATAATAGTCGCAAGGGGCTAAATTTGGAGAATATGCTGGATGAGGTAGCAGTTCGTATCTCAATTCGCAGATTTTGGCCATCGTGACTAAACAAGTGTGCACACGTGCATTGGCTTGATGAAACAGCACTTTCCTCTTCGTCAAATACGGCCGTTTTTCATGATCACTTCTTTTGGCGACCTGAACGTTCGGCGTCACTAGTGCTGGTACGACCACAACGGAACTCTGTAAACCACTTCTTTACCATTGAAATTGATGGTGCCGAGTCCAGTAGTATTTATCAAGCTTTTCCTTAGTTTCAGTGATGGTTTTTTTACGTAAAAAGTAATGCTTAATCAGCACACGAAATTAACTTTTTTCCATTTTCGTAAAAATTCACGAGGCGTTCTGCTTTGAATGGCTATCAAACACCAACTGCATGACGTAGCTTGCTCAAAATTTGACAGTTGCCGACTAATAGATTACAGTTGATGGCGGCACTGTTGCATTTGGAATTTTGTTGCGCGGGAAATTCAAAAAGTCACTGACTTATAAAACTGCCTTTAGGACAAAATCTTGAAGAAAGAATTAAAGCACATAAATACGCAAACATTCAAATAACAGCCTCATATAAATGTAAAATAAACTGAAAAACACGATTTTGATTTCAATGCAAAGATTTTAGCAACTGAAAATGACAAAGAGATGTAGATAAATTCTAGAAATGTAACACATTCGTAAATATTTGGAAAACACAGTACCTGACAGAACACACATAGAACATCTTAATTCTATTTACAACGATTCGATAAACATTACAAATAACACTCATAAAATGAAAACACAACAATCACCAAACATCACAGCTAATTCTTTCCTGATATCAATTTCACACACATAAATCAGTCGATATACATATTCTGGATAAGTATATAAAACTCAACTATGTGTAATTATATGTATGTATATATATATATATATATATATATATATATATATATATATATATATATATATATAAATCACACTCGTAAGAATCACCTAGCTCACCATGAGTTTCTCATCGGTTTCTTCATGGTGATGAAGACTAAAACTTCCGAAGCGAATGCTAAGCCAGAAATATTCCTCTGAATACTAAAAATGAATATGTGTAAATTCAAAAAAGCCAATTTGATTTTTTTAGAAAAAATAAGTTTGACATTTTGATATCTATAGTAATTCATAAAATTCAATTATTCATTAGTTTTGACGAAGTTGTGATATAAAACGAAACGTCAACGAAAATAAAGTTTTTCACATTAAAATAAACCTGTTATTTCTAAACTTTTGTAGTTAGATTCGATGAAGAGAATTTTTGGATCTTCAGAATCAACTTATGCTCTAAAGAAGATGCCTGATTTGCAAGTGCGCATCTTTGTGGTTGCAATCTGGCATCACTTCTATGGATAGCTAACCTCCTTTTCAGATATTGGGTCGTCTGACCGATGTAAACTGACTGACAGTCCTTGCACCGTATGAGATAAATGCAATCCGACATGGCTAGTGTTGGTTTATATATATATATACATATATATATATATCTATATATATATATATATATATATATATATATATATATATATATATATATATATATATATATATATATATATATATATATATATATATATATATATATATATATATATATATATATATATATATATATATATATATATATATATATATATATATATATATATATATATATATATATATATATATATATATATATATATATCCATCTGTTGAATTGGTGGGTCTTTTTATTACAATACCTACAGTACAATGAATGGAAAAATTACGTTCATACCGTTTAATAATATAATTACATGCTCATAATATAATTATATGAGTCGTATAAAGATTTTCAAGGTCTCTTGCAGGTAATTTTATCGCCAAAACGAAAGATAATATTTTCAATACAATCAATTCTCTTCCTGAAAAATGGGAAAAAATAAAAGAAAACCGCACTGTATTGGTTTTTTATTATTGCAGTTTCAGTACCTTTGCATAAAAAATGTTGGTTTATTGAAATATAGTAGATTCGATGAAGCTACAGGGTGAGCGATTTTATTGAATCAGTACTAATGTTTTTTTCAGATGTGATAGTGTAGAAACTGCTGGTTTGCTCAAACAACAACTTCAGGTACTGATAGAAAGCCCAGAGAATCAGAAGAAATTTGCGGAAATTGAAGGGCGATTGAATCCGTCTGTCAAGGAGGTGAAGAAACTGGAATCATCCCTTGGAAGTGATACTGGTACTAGCACCCGAGAAAGCGAATCTAGTGAAGAAAGGTAATACAGTCCATGTAATACCACAATATTATCTGTGATATAACCTGTATCTCTGATTTGAAGTCATATAACAGTGTCAAATATGTATTATATTGCTTCTTATATTTCCAATTTATCCGAGGAAGAAATAGAAGAAATCAAAAATATCCCAGCGGAAGAATACTCTCAAATATGTTTGTATTCATACTTTCATTTCAGTTCAATTAATTTCTATAATATAGTCAGCGTTTTTTAGATGCGAACGGAAAACAAGTACAAATTTCAAGTTAAAAATGGGTTCTACTATATAAGAGTTATAATTCTGATAGTTGCAGGAGCATTTAGACCTGAATATTCCAACTTTGGTTATAGAGTGGACGTATTTGTGAAATAATTCACGTACTTTCATCAGAAAAAAATTTTTTTTTTGAAAAAATGTTTTTTTTCGAATAAATTCAGATAAAATCTAAGGTGAAGATATCATAAGATTCGTTTCATTTATATTGATATCGTGATAAAAACTATGAAATTATGAAAGGTGATATATTTTTATTTTTCATTGGGTTTCTTGTGCACAAATACATTTCGTCAAGAAGTTATGTGATTGATTCAGATAATGTATTTATGCGAAATGAAAATTAATGCTGGTGAAGTAGCCAGTAGTCGCCAACCGTGAAAACTTTTCAATTAACTGTAACTGCATCACATCAAATGAACCGTTTAATGCTAACGATATTTTATTGAATATTTGCTGATCTCTTGATGTGACGTGGTAAGATACATTGAATAAAAACATTTG
This sequence comes from Henosepilachna vigintioctopunctata, assembly GCA_030704895.1. NCBI lineage: Eukaryota > Metazoa > Arthropoda > Insecta > Coleoptera > Coccinellidae > Henosepilachna > Henosepilachna vigintioctopunctata. The sequence continues at coordinate 2,779,386 of JARQZJ010000036.1, read as the reverse complement.
GCTTGGTTTCACAAAAAAAAAATTAATTGCGTGACAATTGTTTTGGGGTGTAATCTCCCTACCTAAAGCTAATCTGACTACCACGGACTGATTAAAACTTCTCTAAGCTGCCAGATTTGATTTCTAGAAGGGTATAATATTCCGGAACAATTGTCAAGCAATCAATTTAGTTTTTGTGGAAACAAGTCAAGTGTTTTCATTCGATCTACTGATCGTATGAAACAGTGAATAAATGAAATTCAGATTTTGTTGGTGATATTGAATAATGAAGGAAAATTCACATGGAATATTGAAATCGACTTTCTTCATTTTTGTTAATATCCAAATTGATTTTCAAAAATCATATTCCGTGAAGGTACCGACACAAAATATTTGTACTGCTCAACCCATTATTTTCCAAACACATTTTCTTGTCGTCTTACGTTTCCAAGTGTTGAGATAAATGTGGAGTAAAATTTCCAATCTTGTGTAGAAGTGAAAAAATAGAAATGGATCTCAATGTAAGTTGGGACAAGTTTGCAATGTAATTTCGAGAAATTTATGATAATGAAATATTGAACTACTACTCATTTATGGTAGCCTTATAATAATAATAATAATAATATAATCTGATCAAAATGAATAGTTATAATGCATGAAACAAAGTTTCGCAAGTTTAAATGCGAACTTAAACATTATTTCGTACTCAGCCCAAGATTACAGAATATTGAAAATTCAATTTTAATAAATCTAATTTGAGAAACGAATAAAAACGAATTTTTGAAAATTTTCATTTTATGCTGAATTTGTACAATTTCCTTGTTACTTTCAGAATTCATTCTGAGAATGCTCGTGTTACTACTTTGTACGACTCAGTGGCAGCTGAGTTGAGAGCGAAACTAAAAAAAAACAATGAACCAATTCTACTGCCTCCAAGAGATTATGACACTGTTCATCGACAAAAAGGAAATCTGACCGGAATAGAACTGAGGAGGTGCCTAAACGTGAACATAGTAGGTCAAAATATCAAAGCCAAACGCCTTGAAAGCAGTGGAGGAAGTTCTGGAATAGGATCGGATCATCCTCCCAGTCCGGATAGTCCCAACATTCCAGACTCTAGATTCAATACACTAGATAATCATAGCACCAGTGGTGAGTTATTTTCAATGTTTTTTGTGCTTTAGTGTCACATGAGTGCTATTCATACTTTATGAATAGCACTCTAGTACTATTACTACACTAGTGACTACACTTTTACTAGAGTAGTGACGTAGATCTCAATATCCCATTATCACAAGTACAAGGGTGAAGAGAACATTTTATTCATGAGATGAAATAGTTATTGTTATAAAACGTTAAAAGTTATCGCATTCATTGGGAAAAATATTTGCTGTATGTTTTTTTTGTATAGTTGCTTCATAGCTGTGCTGCCCTAAATAATTATAAGGTGCTTTTGATGAACTGAATTTGCTTTTGAATTAGTTCATACTGTATCGAAAGGTAGTAACAAGTAATATATTAACTGAAGATTTCATTTCAAGCTCTGTAAGGTACAAAAAACTTTTTCCAAGATTAAGCAATTTCATGCGAAACACAAATTTGTTTCCCTTTCGCACTGTTGTTGTGAAGTTCTGAAAAACTTCACCACCCAATTTTAAGGTACACATTCTTTTCTTAGTGATGAAATAATTCCGTTATCATATCGATATATATATATATATATATATATATATATATATATATATATATATATATATATATATAATATCTAGCATCGCATGTGTTACGCTGAGAGCTTAAGCTTTTTAGGGTGTCCAATTGAAAGTTCCCTAATTCTTCTAGAAATGGCACTTCTTCGCAGTGTTCTCCTTTTAGGTCGAAAGTACCTACTAGTGAAATTTAGGATCAGCGAAAGAAGTTTAATAAACATTTCTAATTTTTCAAGGAAAAAAAGGAGGACACATTCAAATATACATGAAATTAATAAATGAAAGCGTATAGATCAACATCTTTCTCGAAAGATTGGTAGATATTGGTTAGGTAGCAATCGAAATCAATGACTACTACAGAAATAGACTTTTTGGTTGATCTATGAATATGTAGACAAACACTATTCTGCTTGATAGCAGAATAAAGCCGATATATCTACAACTCATTTAAATATCCCTTCTTTGTTTTGAATACGTAATGACGCTGCACGATATCTCACTCTGAGGACCTTTCAATTCAAACCAATCAATACAAGTGTCACTACTGACATAATAGGTTATGCGATGTGTCATGTTAATTGTCACTGGTGAAACAGACGATACAAGGTTGCCACTTACAGGTCTTGCCTTTTCCTGCAACACTTGAGGTACCTTTTATTTAAATAGTATTATATAAAATCAAATACTTCAACATACACATCTGAACTTAATTTACAGTTAATAATGAAAATTACATTGTTCTATACCAGAAAATAAAATGAGCGTTGAAAGAGTTTTCACAAATATATCCAAATGAAATAAACCGTCCTATATCTGGCAATGTTGCATGGCGTCCGATTGTTCTCCAACACACGTACTTTTTTTTAAATGTTCTTGGCCAGATACCGGTCCTTAGAGAAAGATAGCGCTTATAGGTTCTTCATGTAAATAAGGTAAAGCGATAGAAAAAGGCTTCATGTTTGCTTCATAGTGCATTTAACAATTCTTGTGCCATCGATGTATTCATTTAGATATATGATCTAGGGTTGATCTACACGAATTTGTTCCATTCTAAGCATAGATATCCTGTACATTCTCAACGACTCTACACGTAAATGTGACATAGCAACACAAGATCCTTAGCACGAGACGTAGTTATATTTTATTGACTTCCACGACCTGATATTTCTGTGACAATGATGTGTGAAAGTGTGTGAATGGAATGATTCTATGCTCTTCACAGAGTAACGTAGGAAATTGATCCAATCCTCAATTGTGTGTCAATTGTATTCAATTTCAATTTCATGGTTCTAAAAAAACGAAAAATGTGACAAAATTAGTTCATGTCAAATATTTCTAGTTCGGTCAGAAATATATATCAAGAAAAAAAAAAAGTCTGTCTTCATGAAGAATGATGAATGTTATATAATGATAATGCGGTTTGTTGCAAAATTAGTTACAGTTATGAACACTTTGTGTGGGAAGATAAAATACATGTTTATACTACGTTATAGTTCTAATTTTAAAACATTTCACTAATCGAATTTGAATTCTCTCGAAGTTAAATCAACGTTCTTTGTAGGTATTTTGATAAATATTTCCTTTATTTTCCGAAGAACGAATATGAGATACCTATGTTGCTCCAATATTCAGACCTACAGTTAAACGCCGATTTCGAACGGCCACAAGACGGCGCGAATCGAACCCTCTCCAGTACTCCAAAAAGTATTAGAGCCACTATACGATTCACTTACTGAGTAACTATCATTTAAAATCAAGGAACTCATTTTTAATTATTGTGAAATACTTTGTTCACTGAGATTATCTATCTATCAATTTATATTTATTTCAACATCAATATAAATGAAAGTGAAGAATGTATTAATAATTGTTACACCTAGATTCCCATCGAAAATTTTTTCTGATTTGAGATTGTTTCAATAAAAATTTCAGTATCAAACTTTACGAGTGAAGATATTGATGAAATTCTGGTTTTTCAGTCCTTGTTATTAATATTAAAATTTTGACAAGAGAAATGGGTTTTCCTTTCATTTCTCCGAAAATCGCCAGTTTCCTTCAGAATATTGATTGAAATAGATGAGAAAAAAAGTGTATTTTCCTCTCTCAGTTACTTCCTGGTCAATTAATTCTCGAGTTCAATTTTTGACTGTCATTGGTTTCGTAATTAGGACTGAGAAGATTATTTCCTGAGAATACATGTACAATAATTATTACGTACGATGCAATTAGATGCCCGAGGAGAATGGTTACTCTCAATAGGAACTGAAGATTTCTTAAGATAGAATTGCTAATGTGGAGTAGATTTATCGCAGGTCTAAGTCTTATGTAATGGTAGAATCAGAAAAGTTGTAGACCCCACCGAACCGTTCCTGCAATTACAGTATGTATAATTTGAAATAATAGAGGATTTTGAGTTAAGAGCATCTCTCTTAATCGAGATAAATGCAAGGTAGAATACACTGACTTCAGATTAATTTCATATGATGAACAGTTATAATGTTTAAGTTGTTAAACACTTACATTAATCCCGTTACTACTATAAAATCTTTAACGGAGAAAAATAATTATTGGATTCCACACCTTTATTTTTGAATATAAAATTTTCAACTTCTCATTGAAGTGATTTAGAGAAACACTGGAAACAACATTTTATTGACCACATTGATTATATGTTCGTTTCAATTTACGAATTTATATTTTCATATATAAAGTTGATTTCGTTTAGATGAAGAAATTCTATTCATTGATAATGTTTGAAAACTTATCAGTAGTTGCATTGAAACTAGCCAATACTATTTGAGAATCTGTTATTGCTAAAAGTATTATATAAACTGAACATGGGCTTCCGGCAACGATATCATACGGCAGTATATATTTAGACATACACATATATATATATATATATATATATATATATATATATATATATATATATATATATATATATATATATATATATATATATATATATATATATATATTTTTATATTTTTTTGAATAATTTTAGCAATAACAGGCTTCTTTTAATATGAAAAACTTCATTTTCGTTGACGTTTCGTTGTATATCATAACTTTGTCAAAACTAATCATTAATTAATTAGTTTGGACAAAGTTGTGATATACAACGAAACGTCAACGAAAATAAAGTTTTTCATATTAAAAAACCTGTTATTGAAAAAATTGATATATATATATATATATATATATATATATATATATATATATATATATATATATATATATATATATATATATATATATATATATATATATATATATATATATATATATATATATATATATATATATATATATATATATATATATATATATATATATATATATATATATATATATATATATATATATATATATATATATATATATTGAATGTTTCACGACAGTAAATATGTATTTTTAGTGTTTAATTGGAATTGCAGTCTAGGACAGGAAAACCAGATACCTCTTTAGTATTTTCCGAGCTTTGGAAAAGGTTTTTTTTTTGTCCTTCGGGGCTAAAATAGTACAATATTAACAGTTTATATAACAAGGCACTATCAAAAATTTTCCTCAAAATTACTATGAAGTTATTCCGAAAGTACATTTGTTTTTTGAATTTTGAAAATACGAGTAAGTTCAAGTGTTCCCAAATGCATTGGGTTCGAATATTACTGCATTCTACGTGTTAGGTATCTGAAGGAAGCAACGACACTAACTGTATTTCTCATTTCCGCTTTTCAAGTGGAATGTTCCTAGATGTTTCTAAGGGCGTTTCTCACAGTGCATGACGTTGGCCAAAGTTTTATGGCTAACGAAAAGAGAATGAATTCATTTTGTGTATTTAGAGTGGATTTTTCGGTAAAAAGGATATCAGAATATGAGCCATTAATCAGAAGAACCCATGAGATTTAAATATATGTTGCTTAAATTATCTGTATCAGATTTTTTGTTAATACAATTTGCTGTCTTTTTATATGAACCATTTCTAGGAAAAGACGTTTGTTGTAGTTATTTGCGTGATCTAAAAATTTTGTGGCATTGTAATTCATATTGTGACCAGTGGCTTGTACGTGTTGTGTTAATGCAGAGGAATTCGTCTTGTCGGTATTTTGGCAATCACTTTTATGAGAAATGATCTTTGAATGAAGGTTTTTGGGATGTTTGACCTATATATAGATATATATATATATATATATATATATATATATATATATAAATATATATATATATATATATATATATATATATATATATATATATATAATATAAATATATATATAATATATATATATATATATATATATATATATATATATATATATATATATATATATATATATATATATATATATATATATATATAATCGCAATTTTGACAAGGAATTTTGTAGAAGACATTTGATTTGAATTTCAATTCTAACAGATGTTTTGTGCGAGTAAATAATGATTGTATCGTTAATGTATTTTTTTGGGCTGTTTTCATTTTATTATGGAATAATTTGATCAGCTTGGGCGTTAGATTGTGTATATGCAGTGAAACACCGAATGGTAAATTTTCTTGGTTGTTGCTTATAATTTCCTGGTTTGTTTCCATTATATTGCTTCAAGTTCTCAATAAATTATCGACCCATCACCTTCGAGAATGTATATTGAGTGCGTTCCAAAAATCATCTAACTGTTTGAATGGAAATGTCATACAATTAATTGTTTCATCCTCATTGGAAATCATCAGTGGCACGAATCCAAACAACCAAGTTGCGATGGTTTTCCGAACGCACCCAGCTCTTATCTTCAAAATGAAGCAAACATTCATTTGTGAGGTCCCTCTATACTTCCTCAGAGTCGAAAAACGAGATTAACTCACTCCATTATCACAGATCGCTCTCTCGTGACAAGATCGATGCGTACACAGAGGTTTTGTTGACGTTTCAATCAGACACCTCAGAACTTTGTAGATTTGTTGGAATGGTCACATGCCTGATCGCTCCAGTTCACGCCCTGGCGGTCATTTCGATAACCAAATTCTCTATTAACGAATCCTTCATAAGTTAGTCAATGCTAACATTCTCAATGAAAATATGAAAATATTTTAAATAGAGCTCTCAGGGAGCAGTCTACACGAATATGTTCAACGAAAACACAACCATTCACTCTCGACAGAGAATATACACTGCGTTTTTTGGCCTCCAGACAGTATTTAATTTTAGTCCCATTGCTTTAGCATTTCTCAACGTTTTTTGGAATTCAACATTAGCACAGATCAGGTGTTATGTATGTATCATTGCCCCGCTTGTTATTGAATCGAAATGTGATCCAGATCGTGCCTTTCTGAAAACCATTTTTTAGTTTCTCATTATAAAATCAATCTCTATTTTATATAAACAAATCTTGTTTTGTTCATAGAGATAATAGTGTTTGATCTTCAAATTGCTATACTCATATTTACAATAGGTATGTGTATCAAAAGTGCACAGTAGTTCACGTGAAAAATGACATCAAGATTTTAGGACAACGACCACAGAAGAAACATAATGTCATATACGAAATTCAATCCATGATCTAGAAATGAGAAAATTTTATAAGAAGGCTGTGAAAGATTGTAATTAAAACGGCCGGCTCAACGACCCCAAGTTAATACACTGGGAAAATGTTGAGAAGATAGATTGAAGGAGGAATAGTCAAGGTAGATCATGATTAGAGAGGAATTTCATTCAATTTTGGCCCGTTATATTTGAAACTAATTTTGCATGATACAAATGGATTAAAAAATTCTATATTTGGAATTGAAGAAAGAATTAAACACGTTAACTTAAAGAAAGCATTTGAGAACTAGCTTAGTTGAATTCTGAAAGGGCCACTTCGTTCTCTCTTTTCATCCAATTGTGAGTTGAAGAATTGAGTTTCGAATTATTGTTAAACAATCATGGAATTCCTGTATCATGGAATTCCCTACCCTTTGCGTTATACAAATGATAAAATCCAAAAATCTCATAGTTTCTCCATCATGAATGTCCATAGAAATCTTCGAATTGAAATTCCAAAGACTGCTAACAAAATTCTATCCGAAATTTTGGGAGAAACGATGAAATTAATCATTGTTGTGGCATGTGGCAATAATCATAAGAAATTCTGCATTTTAGTTCTCGTAAAATCATTCATCCTTAATTGAACATGATCCATGGGACATTCAACTAGAAACAAACTAGTACAGAAAAAGATATTCAGACACGAATAAAACAATTCGGTTATGTCAATGATAATTAACTGTCCCAACTATATACGCGCACTACAATTGAAATCAAAGAACTTTATTCTCTCGTACGACGTAAATAAAATCAACAGTAATTCGCAAATATCATCGCTTCAATCGAATTTGAAAAATATTTTTGTAGAAAACACGTTTTTTAATAAACCACACGATCAGTTCGATATACTGCTCTTAGAGATTGTAGATGAGGCAGGTGTGCGCATATTTAATGTAATACGATGTGTTTTTTTTTCAAATAAATTGAAGATGGCATATACTGCATGGAACGGGATTAGTTACTAGTCAATTGTGAGGCAGTATTTTCATGTCAAATTCAGACAATCGAAAATAATGACCATAAATATATAATATATATATATATATATATATATATATATATATATATATATATATATATATATATATATATATATATATATATATATATATATATATATATATATATATATATATAATCATCAACCTCTCTTCCTACACTGCAGAACGAAGGCCTCCCCCTGTCTTCGCCAAGAATCCCTATTATTATATGGGCAGTCTCTCTCTTCCAGGCAACGCCCAGCCAATCGACAAACTCCTTATCCCCTCGATCGTAAGGGCGCTTTCTTGGTCTTGTCCTGTCTTGGGGCTCTCAATCACCTACTACAGCTGATCAACGTTCATCCCTTGTTCGGGCTAGATGGCCTGCCCATTTCCATTTTGACATTTGTTTTATCTCTTATCCATCTGCAGCGCATTCTATCTCGTATGGTTAGGCCCATCATGTATCTTTCTATACTCCGCTGGGTTGCTCGAAGCTTCTGGATGTGAGCAGATTTCAGGGTCCAAGTTTCGCTGGCGTAGGTCATCGCTGGTAATACGCATTCGTCAAACACTTTGCAATTAAAGTATAGTGGCATATCTGATTTGAAGATGTGTTTCAGTCGGCCAAAGGTACCCCTAGCTGTTTTGGTTGTTTGCATGATCTCCGGTGTAATATCTCCGCCTCCCGTGACAATCTGTCCCAGATATGTGTAAGACGCAGCTATTTCTAATGGGGATCCGTCCACCTCCATTTGCTCTCTGGTGCAGAAAGGGTCTCAGCATCGTCTTTGTTCTTGAAGTGTTCATCTCCAGACCTATTTAGATCTATACGTCTGGAAATATATGTATACATATACGAGTATATATATTTATACTTATTTATACATATATATATATATATATATATATATATATATATATATATATATATATATATATATATATATATATATATATATATATATATACATATATATATATATATATATATATATATATATATATATATATATATATATATATATATATATATATATATATATATATATATATATATATATATATATATATATATATATATATATATATATATATATATATATATATATATATATATATATATATATATATATATATATATATATATTATAATAAATATATACATATATATATATATATATATATATATATATATATATATATATATATATATATATATACTATAGATTCATTGGTATACCATATCGCCTACTTCAAATACAATTCATTTTAAATCGAACATAATTTCGAGTTTTCTGCGGAATATCCTCCTAATTTGCTTTTCAAATTAGAAACAGAAGAAGATAATAAACTGATACTAACCCCTCCCAAATACATATGTTGCTATTTCCTACCATTCGAAATACTCGCATTATTCAAATAGTTTGGTTTTCCGACCTTTTTTTTTATTCAGACCATTTTCATGAACCATCAGACCATTTGATGAAAGTTGATTGGGGACCAATAATGTTGTTAATTGACAAAAATATCGGTTTTCGTCCATAGATTCTCTCAATATTCCACGATATATAATACAACGATCATAATTATTACCGTGATAAATCGATATTTCAATATGACCGAAATGTGGAAATGCTAACAATGATTGGAATTTACTGATGAAGTAGGAACAAATGAGTTTTAATATAATTATTTTTTAAGTTTTTACGAGTTCCTCTAAATCTACAGTGAGTTACTACAACGGGCTACTAATTGTGAAAGTATAACTACGTTGATTTTTCAATGATCAGTATGGATGAAATATTGACGTTCATGCATTGTTATAATAATGGTTTCGATAACTTCTTGGAATGAATAATTAATGAATCTCACAACAAATTGATTAATTACACTCTAGATCCATAGAACGCTCTTCTAGGATAAGATAGTTACATATCATACTCGTAGTGTTATACCAATTTCTAAAATATCTTCGCATGTGGCATAATGAAATCATCGAATGAATACCATCTCGAACGAAAGTAAAATAGACATTGAACTATAAATATTCAATAATACCTATATTAGCTGCTATTATAATATCTTATATATTTTTGTTTTGTGAGAAATGTAAAATGTATCAGAGGACCATAACAATATTCTAACTTGAAAGAAAACCGCAAGATAGATCATAATATTGAAATTTTTCATCGATATCAGTCATTTCATTCAATATTTCAATCAACAGTGAATCTTTGTACGAATTTGAAAGTTCATCTGATTTTACGTATTGATGAGCATTTTTTATAATCATTTCATCGAGACCATCCGAGTGAACAGACCTTCGAATTCAAATAAGCCGTCGCTCATCATATTGGAAATTGACCTTATTTTTCACATTGACTAATGAGAATATGTACGACGGTTTGACCGCGGGGTATAATTTTTTGACAGAGTTGAACGGCTTTCATTGGAATATCGCTTTCTCAAATTCTTTGAGTACCTTTCACGTGGTTTCTATTTACTCGAACCTGTAGACTGATCATATACCAACTTAGCAATTACGAGCAACCTTCAACTCTAATACCGATCACAAATACTACTGAAAATCGATAGGTTTGCATAGATACAAGAAAAACAGGGCCCAAAATATAGATTTCAAAAGTAGCATTGCTCATGATGTCGAGTTTGATCATTTAAAAATATGATAGAGAGGAATGAGCTTCTAATAAATTTCAACTGTTACCTAACATGATAATAATAATAATAATAATAATAATAATAATAATAATAATAATAATAATAATAATAATAATAATAATAATAATAATAATAATAATAATAATAATAATAATAATAATAATAATAATAATAATAATAATAATAATAATAATAATAATAATAATAATAATAATAATAATAATAATAATAATAATAATAATGATAATAATAATAATAATAATAATAATAATAATAATAATAATAATAATAATAATAATAATAATAATAATATAATTTTATTGAGAAACATTCCTTACATAGTAAAATTACATTCATTTTAATTGATAAATAATTACAACTAAGAGAAATGCTCTCAAAAGGACCGAATTCAGTTTGGAGTCTGATCTTCCATTCAGCCCTCGAGCAAAAATATTGGTTCATACAAAAATTTTGGTTAAATTCATATTTACAGTGATATACAATTTTGATTGAAAAGAAAATAAAAATTTCCTCAGAGATATTAAACATTTGAGACAATTTCACATGGTGAAGATCATAAGTGTTAAAAAGATATACAAATATATGATACAAAAAATTGATTCAAACATTATTGCCTACATCCGAATCATCGAAGTACTCTGACACACTATAGTACGCCTTTGTTAAGAGCAGAGATTTAACTCTCTTCTTAAACAAATGAACTTTCAGTACTTTCAAATTCGATGGTAAATGGTTGAAAATTTTAATGCTCTGACAATAGAGAGAGTGCTCAAATTTAGCTGTTCTATGCATGGGAATAAGTAGCACATCCCTGTTTCTTGTTGAATACTCATGATTACTATTCAATTTAATAAACCTATCTTCATTTTCTTTAACATATAACAAACATCTATAAATATATAAACACGGTAAGGTGAGTATGTAATTATTAATGAAGATAGGTTTATAAGATGTTCGCTGATGAATATTGAATATTAATCGAAGTATTCGCTTCTGTGTAATAAACACCCTATTTATTTCTGTAGAGCAACCCCATAGCAGAATATTATAATTTAGATGACTATATACAAGACAGTAATACACATTCATAACACAGTTTCTAGGTACGATGTTCTTGATTCTAGAGATTGCAAAAAATGAGTTACTCAATTTTTTACATAAGGCCTCAATGTGTGTTGTCCATCTCAAATTTCTGTCTACATATATTCCAAGAAACTTCGTTGATTGGGTTGATGATATGGTGTTGTCCCCATATTTAACATCCAAGGTACTAATTCCATTGCCCTTCAGACAAAACTGAACACATACAGTTTTGTCAACGTTCACCATCAGATTGTTCATTTGACACCAACTTACAAACTCCCTCACAATGCATTCACATGCCTCCAGAAGTTCTTCAGGAGTCCTGCCAGAAACAACCACCGATGAATCATCGGCAAATAGTGTCACCAAAAACCGGGACAACTTCGCAGGCAGATCGTTTATGAACAATATGAATAAAAGAGGTCCGAGTACAAAGCCTTGAGGCACCCCAAGAGCAATATCATGTCTCTGAGAATAACTCTCCCCTATTTTCACTACCATTGTTCTTTCTTCAAGATAACTACGTAACCAATTCAGAAACACACCTCTGAAACCTAAATTGTAGCATTTATCAAGTAAAAATTCAAAGGATAGTGAATCAAATGCGGAAGATAAATCAAAAAATAACCCCGCCACAAACAAGTGTTTATCCAAACACTCGTAGACGGATTCAAAAAACTTAACCGCAGCTGACTGAGTTGAGTGGCTGCTTCTGAATCCATGTTGCGCGGAGTCAATTATTTTGAATCTATTGAGATAATTCATCATTCTGGAAAAAAATTTTCTCTATTACCTTGGAAAACACGCTCAAAATGGATATTGGGCGATAATTAGTAATTTCACTCACGGTTCCATTCTTAAATACTGGAATTACTATGGATTGCTTAAGGATATTGGGGAACTTTGCAGTAGTGATGGAAACATTTATAAGATATGCAAAGTGCTCGCCAATAGTTCCACTAATTCCTTTCAAAACTTTGGCTGATATGGAATCAACACCGACGCTTTTTTTATTTTTTAAGGCTCTAATGGTATCCTCAACTTCAATTTTAGTGACAGGGTAGAAGTAAAAATTGGTGTTCACCATGGGTGATAATGTGCAAATCCGAGATAGATTATTGCCATATCGAGATGTTAATTTGGTACTAGCCATTGTGGAAAAATGTTCGGCGAAAACATCAGTTAACTGATTCGGATCGTCAAACACCTCCCCCTCAAAGTTTGAGGTCACATCACTTCGCCTACCGCCACTTTTCCCAGAAAGATCGTTAACAATATTCCAAATTGTTTTATTTCTGTTCGATCAACCATCAATAGCTGAACTATAAAACGTATATTTCGTATTTTTGATAAGCATATTTTGTTGATTTCTGGCATTTCTATAGTTTTGTAGGGCACATTCCGAACGGGTATTTTTATGTAGTCGATGAAGGTAAGATAGGTTACGTTTACTTTGAAATATCTCAGTTGTTACCCATCTTTTCTTTCGATCTACCGAAAATACTTCACGCATAGGACAGCATTGTTCAAAATGATATCGAATAACATCAATGAATGAATCGAAACATGTATCAGCATCAAAATTATAAATCAGGTCAGAAAAATTGTATGCAGATAAAGAAAACAAAAAATTATTCATATTTTCCTGACTGATATTTCTGAAAGAGTAAGTTGTTTCTTTTTCATTGCGTGCTTGTTTGTGAACTGTCTCAAATAGAATGCATTTGTGGTCACTGATATGGGGTTCAAAAACACTAACTTTGTAATTTTCGGAATCAATATTTGTAATGATATAGTCTACTTTAGAGATACTGGTATGTCCATTTATATTGGTGAATTCTCTAGTAGCATACTGGGACGTAACGTTCAATCCGAAACAATCTAATAGATCTCTGAACAATTTAAAATATTTACAGTCATTTTTTAAATAATCAATATTCAAATCGCCACATAAAACAATATAATTAACCGTTTGGAAACAATACTGTAATGCACAAAATAGCCGATCAAGAAAAAGATCATAGTAACCTAAACATGGTCTATAAACACTGAGGATGCCAAATCGAATACCTCGATCCGAAATAATAACACCAAAGATTTCAACATGCATCTCTTCTGAGAATTTGGAAACCATTAAGTTTTTCACCTTCAAGTTTTGCTTGGTGTACAAGATGGATCCACCGTGTTTTCTGTGGGTACGACAAAAACAATCAGCCTGAACATAACCCGCAATCACCATGGAATTAACACTATCTGCACTACACCAATGTTCCGAAACACTCAGAATATCCGTATTTGTTTCCATAAGTACCTCCAGATTATCGAGTTTGTTTGAGATACATTGAGCATTCAGCTGTATGATTCTCAAACATTCATTGGCGGCAGGAACAATCAGTCCACTCGATTTTGTTTCGTTTTTTTGTGGAAAAAATGATTCACGATTACTTTATTTTGCCAACTTGAAGCATTGAGAGCTTTGCTATATTCAGAACTGGGTATAAGCACCTTGAACGATGCGTAGGAATCTGGGTAGCGTGAGGTTAATTTTTCACATTTGACCTTGGAAAATTTGTTCTTTAGGAAATTTGAGGTTTCAGGTTTGAGATTTGAAACATGGAAAGCTTTGAATTTGTCTAAGCCCTCCACGTCAGCAGCTCCAGAATCAGTTCCCACAACCAGAGTTTTCCTAGGCTTGCTACTTTTTTTTTCTCACAATTTTCCATTCAGAATCCAATGGTTTATCAAATTTGGGAGGAGATCCATTATTTTCATTGAGATTTCCTGCTATTTGTGCCGATTCAACCGCCTGATTTACCTCAGCCAGAGTAAAATTTTTAAATGACTTCTGTTTTTTATTTTTTTTAGGAATATCGATAGTTGTAACTTTTCCTTTAACCAGACTAGTTTGTCGGTGAGCTTCGGGTGAACACACGGATAATGTGGACATAGGGGAGTCACCGGAATTTCTTTGAGTATCAGCACCTGGTATGAGCTTCTCATCATCTACAATAGTGACAAGTTCTTTGTCCAGTTGCTTCATTATATGCCCTTTTCCTTTAATTTGATCTTCTAGTGATACAATTTTGGACCTAAGTAAGGAATTATTTTCTACCAAAATATTGTTTTTGGACTCCAACTCATAAATTATTTTTAGAAGAAGATCCACTTGAGTAGATTCCTTGTCTATGATCCTATGTGTTAAACTAACCATCGTTGGTGAGCTTCCAGTTGTTTCTTCATTAGGGATTGACATGGATAATTCGATGTCACAACACTTTTTCACCTTCAATCTACAACCTGGGTGGAACGACTTCAGACAATTATGGCAATTTGCGCATTTTTTTACAATCGATTTTCTACAAAGTCCACATTGTAGAATATCAACTTGTAGAGAAGAAATCGTATCGATTTGCTTACTTGCCGACATATTGATGATAATTTAATATGAAATGATCCAAAATTAAAACTGATGATTGTAATATATTTTCTATCGAAGCGTTATTCACCTTCTATTGCTAGATACACTCAGTTTTGCTTAAACGTGGCATCACGGTTTATCCGTCTTCGATGATTTACTAGGGCAGCGGCAGGTACCTTGGTCTTTTGTAAAAGCTGGGAATGGGCACTCTTTCCTGGTAAAAGATTGCGAACGGATAGGTGATGAATACCAGATGTCAAATTTTGCCGAAGTGAATTTGTACAACTTCCACAATAATGTTATTTCAGAATAAATTAAAACAAGTTTAACGTATTTTGATTGTTTTGTTGCAAATGAAATGCCCAATTTATTGGGTGTTATTGAGCACTTTTTTTTCACTATACACGTTACTTATTTCGATATTTTTAAATTACTATTATTGAATGTTTTAAACAAATTTATAGGAGCGTCACAAAAACACGTCCTTATCGTATAACACTTCGAACAGAATGAGAAGTTTGCAACGTGATAATTTCTTTGTATGATTCTTTCGTAGCACCATTCTGCTGTATTTCCAATCTATGATCTCGTTCTTCTTTATCTCATGTTAACCTGGTCATGTTGTAATCAGTTATTGCTATAACTTGGATAAAAAATTATTACTGAAATATATTTTTGAGAATGTTGAGACATAACACCAGTGTAATAAATATTAACAATAAATATAATTATAATTAATGTATTTTACTCCAATATGCAGTGGTGTTTTATTTTTTGTTTCATTAACATTCGAACCACTATTTAGTAGGAGTTTAACCATTTCTTCTTTCGATTTCTTACAAACCAGGTACACTAGTAAAGTTTCAACAATAAACAAATTAATATATTTCACTGCGATATGGAGTGGTGCTTCATTTTTGTCATTTATTAACATTGGAACCATTATTTAGCAGGAGTTTAACAATTTCTTAATTCGATTTCTTACAAACCAAGTGCAAGGATAACTAAATTGATATATTTTACTGCGATAAACTTTGGTGGTTCATTTTTGTCATTTCCACTATTGACATTCAAACCACTATTCAGTAGGAGTTTAACCATTTCTTTATTCGATTTCTTACACACCAGGTACACCATTAAAGTTTCAACAATAACCAAATCAATATATTTTACTACGATATGAAGTGGTATTTCAGTTTTGTCATTTATTAACATTCGAAGCACTATTCAGTAGGAGTTAAACAATTTCTTTATTCGATTTGTTACAAACCAGGTGCAACGATATCCAAATTAATATATTTTACTGCGATAATCTGTGGTGTTTCATTTTTGTCATTTCCACTATTGACATTCGAAGCACTATTTAGTAGGAATTCAACCATTTCTCAATTAGATTTCTTTCAAACCAGGTGCACTAGTGAAGTATCAACAATAGCCAATTTAATATATTTTACTGCGATATGCAGTGGTGTTACATTTTTGTCATTTAAACTATTAACATTCGAACCACTATTTAGTAGGAGTTGGTTGGAAGAAAAAAAAGGAATACGACAGGGAGACTCGATATCCCCGAACTCACCCCAGCAACAATAGAAGAAGTATTCTACAACATAGACTGGAACAAAAAAGGTCTACGCATAGACGGGGAATACCTCAACCACTTACGATTCGCCGACGACATAATCCTAATCGCCAATAACTCCGATAAACTGCAACAGCAAATGGACGAACTTAACACTGAAAGCAATAAAGTAGGTCTCAAAATGAACCTAGCAAAAACTAAGATCATGTATAATGAATTGGTAAATAAACAAGGCATTAGGATTAACGACACTACACTGGAAACAGTGAACGAATACATACACCTGGACCAACTTATACATAATACAGGATCTCTACTACCAGAACCGGAGAATAAAACTGGCGTGGAGTGCATACGGAAGAAATTTAATCATATTCAAATCCAGAATGCCATTATACTTTGACAAAAATACATTTGATCAATTCCTACAGCAGTGATGACATACGGTTGTGAAACCTGGACACTCAAGACCGAAATCACAAGAAAGCTCCAGGTGGAGCAAAGATCAATGGGACGCAACATGCTAGGCATAACAAGAAGAAACCAGAAAAGAGTAGAATGGATTCGACAGAAGACCCAGGTAACAGACGTTATCCACATAATCAAATCACTAAAATGGCGGGGCACTTGACGAGACGCACCGAAAACAGATGGACCCCCATAATAACAACATGGTACCCACGAGACATGAAGAGACACAGAAGAAGACCGAATCTGAGATGGGGCCATGACATAAAGAAATTAGCAGGCACAACATGGACCCGATTAACCAACGACAGACATCAATGGGCCTAACCAGTAAGACAATACGTTAATATGTAAAACGGAGACCACACCATGCAAAATTGGTAGAATATGGCTGGAAATTATGATGATGATATATAATAAACAACTACCGTATGCAATTGTTTGTGACCTGTCTATATAAGGGTTGAAATCTATTGTTATTACATGTTATTGTTATTTTGCCTCAACTGAATTCTTCACATTCTTCTTCGGTAGTTCTCTTCAGAATATTCTGAATAAGTCTGTCTGTTTCGAAGTAACAAAGAATTAATCATATCTTCAATAACATTCGATGATTTTTTCGGTGGAATGGCTGAATCAAGCTCGTTATATGATTTGGAGATTGGACCGACACTGAGAACAAGCGATTCTACCTTGCAGATATGAATGTTTATAGAAATCGACGCAAGAATCGTGTTCTGTGTTCGTCACAAAAGCATTGTATTTTCAGCACTGAAAATATTCACTATGGCTATCGTCTTTTTACGACTCTATTGTTCCAGGTTGAACAAGTCCGAGGTTGAAATTTACGATCTTTAAAAGGCAGTTTAATGAATGTAGATCTTTCGGTTGAACCGAAATTAATTGTATTTCCAGAAGTAGTGAATATTTCATGATGTGAACGTATCAATAGAATGTAGAGATCAAATGTGATGATTTGAACTTGTTCAGTCTCGATAATGAGTAACCCTAAGCCGCTACCTGTCAAGATATTTATACAAAGATACATTGAACGTAATCGAAAATAAAAAGAAAATTAGAAGACTGAAGAATGGAATTGTACAAGGGTTAGATAAGCAATTGTTGAAACTTTATTATGAATGCAGGCGAGATCGATTTTTTTGACGTTATTGAATTTATTTATTGACGTTAACTGAATTGTTATCAACAACAGAATTTCTGTTGTGTTCGAATTTTTTTTTCTCAGGCTCGCCTACTTTCGCACATAGTAGAAGAATATTCGATTCTTTCAATATTTCATTATTTCAATTTATCACTTGATGATCATTATCAGAGATGATAAGGAAAACTCAGAGATAGGGTCTAAAGGAAATTTCAAGAAGTAAATATTTGCTTATGCGTATCACAAAATTGAAATGAGCGAAAACAAAACCTATTCTCGTTGGAAAAAATGAGAAAACCTTGTTATCATGACAAAAAACTAACACAAATGATATAAATATGACTTTTTCAGAAAATGCTGATTAATGTAACTTCTTCAGAAAATGAAGAAGTGAAGTTATTCAATATGGATGGTGAAGCGACTTTAAACAGTAAATCTTGTTGCGAAAATTATTGCTGTCTTTAGCTGTTGGTGTAGATAAAATATCCACCGACATAGATGAATCTCTTTCGAATATTTTCAATATATCTTTCTATGGATCAGCAGTGCCTGATATTTAGAAATCGGTATTATTTAATTTGAAAAATTGATTAATGAGGAATAGAAAGAGGAATAGAAAGTAAAACTAGGCGTCAGCAAAATATAAATAAATTCATGTGCCATTGCAAGTAGAAAGGAGTATTACCTACCATTTATTACACCGACTAATCGATGAAGAACGTCGATTTTCTTAAGGTAATAGATTAAATGAATAAAAAACAATTCCGGTATAACAGTTATGGAATACTGAACACTTAAATGTATGGAACTTTGCCGCTTTTACATTAATGTAGTAATTACTGATAATAAATTGTGCAGTATTGCGTATACGTGAAATTCAAGGTTCAATATTTCCGAATCGATATTGTTGTTGCGTTTCTCAGTTGTCTGAACAGGAAGCTGAATTTCACGAGCCAATGATTTCAGTTTCAATTTCACTTGGAAATAAGGAAATTGAAGAAAATAGAATAACGCTGAAGAGTTCATTGAAGCGACATACGCAGCCTAAATCGTTCGAAAGTTATGTAATTCAATTCGAATTTTGTAAACTTTGCCTGAAATATTTCTCACACGTTTTGAATACACTGTTTTTACACCTTCGAAGATTTTCCGTGAACACGAATAGGTTTCAGATTTCAGTACCTAATTAGTTTCTGAAATATAATGAGTTTATCACTTGCCTTGATTATCACTACAATAAAGCATTTCAACGAATTGCCTTGTACTATTGAGACTTTTGTACAATTTCCACTTTGAATTTTCATGGATTGGTTTCAGCTTGAAAAAAGTTACGTATTATATTGCGGCCGTTGAATGACCAATGGAATAGAATTTTGTGCCAGAAAGATGAAAATGATTGTTTTCATTTCTGTAAATTTTTTCCAAGGTGACGTTGCAAAAACAATGATGGGAACTGGTGTAAGACCTGAAATGTATGATATCATTCGTATAACCCTCCATATCGGAATATTGTCAAAAAGGATTCCCTTTTCACTAGAAAATCAACCATTTTTATTCTATACGCTAGATATTGGAAATTATCTATTAGTGCAGGCCCCAAAAGGAGTTGAGTATGCAAAATATGAAAACTACGGCAACTACGCTCAGATTCGTTATCCCGATATCTCAGATAACAAGAAAACACATGTGGCCAGCCCCTATGCTGGTCCATTTTTCTGTTATTGGCCTCCTTCCCCTCGCGAGCGACGCAATGTGCCATAGCGCATGTAATCGCCAGTAGAAATTAACTGATAGTTAGAATAGTTGATTTTTTGGTATTTACGCAATGTAATTCAAAATTTCAGGTATTCGAATGTTTAATTATTGCTTAACTTTAATAAACTTGGACAAGTTCGCTACAAGTGATAAATATAAATAATGGAGAGCATCAAGGAATTTCAGTTTGTTTTGTGATAAAACGGGCAATTCGATGAAAACCACAACCAGAATAGTTCATAAACATTCATTCAGAAATCATTATATTCCTAAAAATGAAAAACAATACAGACTTCACGAGAAGCGATTGTAGACACACTACATTAGGTATTGACTTGTCATTATAGCAGTCTCAAAACTAATCTTCTGCTGTGACTGGAGATTTGAAAGATATTACTCGAAATGATGATGAAACTTTTCCGATCCAATCGAATAAAAATAATTTGACACCTTTGTGAATAATTCTTCGAAAGAAGGCAACAGTATATCAAATTTGTAAAAGATCAAAAAAATGTACATGAAAACAGTACATACAATTGCAATATGTAACGGATTCAAATCCTTTTCAACAAGCATTTATATCGTTTAATTAACGTGGATTTGAAACTAGAGTTGTAGCATCTCATCAGTTAGTTATTCTGTCATTCTGAATTACTGCAGGTACCTTTTCGACGAGAAGGGAACCCATTTGGCCTCCCCCGGACCCAATTCACCCGCACATGATGTATATTTGATATTAAAAAAATTGTATAAGTATTATCCCTAAAACAAATCATCAAAATAGCTGAAAGCGTTCGTTCGGTCGATTTACTCGATATCTTAGAGGTGGGGGGCGATGAAAAATTATACTAGAAATGTTTCCGGCAACAACAGAGCATAAAACAGTCCAAGGAATGCGATCTTCATATTTTGAAGATCGCATTATCTATATACTCACAAGTCTATATACTCACAAGAACTTTTCAATAAATCATTTATATTTAGAGTTGGTAATACGTATGCTCGAGATATTCGAATCTCATTATTCAATTATCCAGATAATAATTAAAAATAGATAATTTCTTCTCGTATCATTATCACTGAATATTAAAAAGCATGTTGAATTTTGGTGTTAAGATTGATCCATACCATAATAATTTCGTCAGTATCTCTGCGGAGAACGATGAATGATTCTGCAATTGAAGTAATCTGAACTAACTGGATGCTCCTTTACCATCTCATCAACAGCAGTTACTTTTCCTCAATTTGTGCTGTCGAATAATTAGAACGGAAGTATGGTTAAGTACTGAAAAGATTACCTGTGTAATTACTAGAATGTAATTTATGCAACAAACTACCGATGACATTTAATAGATATACCACAGTGTTAAAAACCAACTGAAAAATC
Organism: Henosepilachna vigintioctopunctata; assembly: GCA_030704895.1. Taxonomy (NCBI): domain Eukaryota; kingdom Metazoa; phylum Arthropoda; class Insecta; order Coleoptera; family Coccinellidae; genus Henosepilachna; species Henosepilachna vigintioctopunctata. Next base: position 2,757,575 of record JARQZJ010000036.1, on the reverse strand, counting down.
TTTGATGAAATCTGTTTTCTTTAACACCTACTTCTGAACATTCAATTTCTTGTGATCGATTAGCTTCGATCTATATTTCAATACCATCATGTTGACCATTATATTAACAACATCATGAAATCGCCACATAGCTCGAATCACCAAGCTCTGCAGAGAACAATATGAAACAAAGGTATCAGTTTTATCATTCTTGAGAATAGAATTTATCATTCTTCAGAAAATGTTCTCTTTCTGATACAGTTGGATCTTCTGTGATTATAATTGCCAGATTAGCTACTCCTTCTATTTTTTGCAACAATGAAATTTGAAGTAGTTACATAACGTTGGTGCCTTTACATGTGTTAGGTTCTTTAGATTCCCGAAGAGATAATTCATATTATTCCGAAAAATTACTTTCCGTTCTTTTCGTTAGAATTTTTTTACTTTTTCTTCATTTATTTTAGTATATCCTATGTTTAATTCCAATTTGTTTTCATAATTTTTCGAAAAAAAGGTGTAGGTACCTATCGAATTCATCTCTCCGTTCTCATAATTCGTTGTCAAGGCTACTATCTTCGTTTTATTCAGGTCACTATTTTCCATTTACATTCTCAACCACTTATCATTCCTTCCTTCATTGTTTTCTTCAAATGTTTTTTCACCTGACATTAATCAGGTTTAGAGTCTACTCCATGTTCTTGCTCTTATGTAACAAATTTGGAGAGTTTTTATTTCTTCTGATGAATTTTTCAATATATTCATTGCATTCCAGTGGAAGATGCAGATAACAGAACTGCTCTAATCGAAATTTCAAAATGTAAGGATTACAAAAAGTAGACTCGATGGTTCAATGTAGAATCATGATTTTCTGACATAACTATAATACAGGATAAAGATTATGCTTCGAACAGTTTTCGGTTAATTGAACATTGAAGGATGTCGTATTTACCAGCAACTTCGAAAAATATTGAATAAAACATTTAGGATAAATTGAAAGTTTATCTGTAAAGTTTGAAACTATGCACACAAAAAATCATTTGTTGAATAAAATAAAAAACAGTATATACAACTTATGGCGTTTATCAGGACAGTGTTCCTCCTCACTTTGACCTGCGGATTGATAATGAGAAATTGAAAAGAGTCGAAAGCTGCAAATATTTAGGAGTTATTTTTGATTCTAACTTGAAATGCTCGGAACATGTGAGATTTTTGTATGATAGAACTAAGTATCTTGTTTTCTTATTTTATAAACTGTCTGCGATAATGAACGTCGAGACAATGAGGATGATTCATTATTCTTTTTTTAACGGTATTTTTACTTACGGGATAACGGCATGGGGAGGCGCATATGGTAATGCCATTGGACTGTTGTTTAATTTGCAAAAAAGATTATTTAAAATAATGAATAGAAATACTTCTTTAAATGAAGAGAACCCTTTGTACATTAAACAAATCTTTGCTCTGGAATCAATCTGTGATCATTATGAGCGCCTTAGGGCTGGTTTCGTGGCTTCAGAAAGTGTAACGAGAAATAAAAGCATAATACTGCCAAAAATGAACAAGGCTGTGAGAGATAAAGCTAGCTTGATAAATGCAATTAGAATATTTAATAGACTACCAAATAACTTAAAGAATATGAAGGTTAAGAATAGGAAAATTAAACTAAAAGAATGGATAAAAAACAATGTATCTATAACGTGAAATGAATGTGTATTTGGGTATAGATTGCTGGGAGGAGGTTTTAGTTTGTGGATGTGGACTAATGGGGGGGGGGTTGTTTGAGGGTTGTTGACTTGTTTGTGGGTAATTTTAAGTTTAAGTTTAAGTCACCGTGCCCACCAACAGATAACTTCTATGTAAATTTATGGTTTCAATAAATAAATACAACGTACTGAAGAAATCGTCACAAGAAGACCAAAGTAACTTAGAGGCTTAAGTTGATACCTACAGAAAAGTAACACTGCTAATGAAAATGGAGAGTTGATACCATTAATGAAGCACATTATTGGTGTCGTTCCTTACCTAACTCCTGATGTACCCACAAATAATTTCAACCGAAACAATATCAGAACTTCGGTTTATAGTTAATTCGATTTGATACAAGTTTCAGAGATAGAAATATCAAGTGAAAGGTATATAATATTAGAAGTAAGATTACTGAAGTCGATGTCATACATTTATTGACTGTCAAAATGTGAGTTTCATTTCTTTTTCTTTCAATAATGCCATATGTTTTATTATAGAGCAAATTCATACTTGATGTATGATTCTTCAAGTATTATACATTATACCCAAATAATTATACATCAATATTAGAGAACGTTCGTTCTTTTCGGAAAGAAATTGCATTCAGGAAAAATACATTTCGAATTATCGTTTGGTCTGTTTGCCAAAATGAGATTATGTTAACCTCGCTTGGGACACCGCGACAGACTGAATGCGGACTGTCCCGCAAGAAGCGCGACGTGTAGTCACGTTATACGTATATAAATACATTTTAAAATTACACATCAATCGAAGAATGAGACATTCAATCGAATAAAAATGCCGCAGATGAATTAAACTATTTTGATCGTTTCTAATTTCGAATAAGAAACATATTGTAGCCAAACCGGTTTTTACAGCTGAAATTGCAATCCAATGATGTATATATTTATGAATTCTATAACTTCTTGAGTTTTAGGACGTTCAACGGTAAAAAAAGAAACACGAGATATTCCATTATATATTCGGAGGCTGAAGACATCTGCAGGTCATATTCCAAATTAATAAAAGCCAGTGGGTAAGAATATAAATGTTCTATTCGTTGAAGAATGTTTTATTCTCATATAATTTAATTGTTATGAAAATGAGTGGTAAACCTACTTGACATGAAGAAGCTCGAGTTTATTGTTAGTTGCCGAATGCCAAATTCTTACACTGCTCTCATTACAATTTAGTCACTTGAGAATTGGCGTAAGTAGGTCAGATGTACTGGTAGTTGTGAATGTCAGAAATTTGGAGATATGTGAATTGATTGATATTTCATTAAAATGAATTTAAATTGGCAAAAAAAAAGATATCGTAATTTTTTATTAGCTTTTTGAGTTTAATTTATGTAACAGAATAAAGAAGATATTGAAGTACTTGAACGCTTATAACAATAAGAGTAAAGACTGAGAAGAAAGCTCGATGTTTACTACATTAATGTTAAAAAACATCATGAAACACAGCATGGAAAAACAGAAAAAATTGAACTATAACTGAACCATCTCTTGGCAATCTGGTCATATCAACTACGTACATAATATATATATATATATATATATATATATATATATATATATATATATATATATATATATATATATATATATATATATATATATATATATATATATATATATATATATATATATATATATATATATATATATATAGAGATTGTAAACGGATGGAAGAAGAGGCCACTTAGTGTACTACTTTTATTTTTGTCAACGTTTCGGTTGAACAATCGTAACTATCATCAGGACTCTGCAATATGAGCCGATGTTATAAAAATCATTACTGAAGATCAAGACTTACAAAATAGTTGATATTATAAAATAAGCCACATAGCAAGGAACAAAAAAACTGAATTATTTCTATGTTATCAATAACTAAAAATGGATACAAACATTACTGAATATACTTCTAAAAAAACTCTCAATTACATACAGCAACAAAGCATCAACTATTAAACTTTATACCAAATCTTAAATCTAAACATTCGTATTGTCAAAACAATTATGTCTGTCAAAGGCGGAATAAGTAAGGTTAGCTCTGAAATTGTTTGCTTCCTGTGATTCTCAAAGAACCAAAATGTTAATGCTTCTTCTTTCTCAAAAAGACCTCTCATACTATTCATGGCTACAATGTATGATTTATTTCATTGCTATTATGACTTATCAAATAAGAGTAAATTTTACTAATATTATTGATGTCGGAACGAGAATTCATTAAAGAGGGATTTTTCCTTATGTGGAACATTTCCAGAAAAGATCTTTTTTTATAATTCTTCTCATTCTCCAGAATTGACGTATTTTCATAGTCCATGTCATGATTTGTACTTCTAACATGTTCTGCCAAAGCACAAACTTTCTTTGGATTTTTAACATCACTTTGGTATTGTGAAAACCTTTTTTTTTAATGTTGAGATTTTTGTCCTACATAGCTCATCTCACAAGAAGAGCAAGGAACCTTATATACAACATTAGTGCAATTCAGAGTAGGAGTTTTGTCTTTTACTGATGCGAACAACGCACCCAAGAGAAACTCATTTTTAACAGCAATTCTTAGTCTCCCATCACGAAAAAGTCTCACCAGTGGACCTGTTACTTTCGAAATCAAGGGCAACGACGCAAAATAGGTAAAAGATCCATTGCCGGATGGGGCCGCAGCAACCTGCAGGGGGAGAATACCTTCATTGTCACGTCCACGATCTCCTGTTTGACTATTCACTCCTCTTGGAGTACTATAAAATAATTGAGACAGCCAGGCCGCCGGATAACCATTAGTAACCAATATGTCATGTAATGATCTCAAATTTTTTTCCAACAAAGATGGGTGAGATATCTTCCTGATTCGTTCCTTCATACCCAACACCAAATTCACCTTTTGTTTAATAGGGTGACTTGAGGAATAGTGTAGGTATCTTCCAGAGCTCATTGGTTTCCAGGCTCATCACCCTATTAAAAAAAGGTGAATTTAGTGTTGGGTATGAAGGAACGAATCAGGATGATATCTCACCCATCTTTGTTGGAAAAAAATTTGAGATCATTACATGACATATTGATTACTAATGGTTATCCGGCGGCCTGGCTGTTTATATAGTATTTATAGTACTCCAAGAGGAGTGAATAGTCAAACAGGAGATCGTGGACGTGACAATGAAGGTATTCTCCCCTTGCAGGTTGCAGGTTGAATATAATTTTTAATTCTCACTATTTTCGATATTTTCGTCATCTTCTTCGAGAGAATAACAGCAGAGTTGAAAAAAATATTTGAAATACAGGAGAATAAAACTAACAGTAGGTACCTAATAAATACATATTCTGAAGATATCATTCATTAGATAAAAAATGATGATGACTTCCTTTGAAAGAGTTTATGATGTTGTTTTTTTCCATCACTTTGTTCGTACACTTTGAACTTCGCTACGCCGTTCTGAAGACAGCCAACAAGCTCGAAACACGTGTCGACGACTGCTTCCAATTGCGGGCTATACTATTACACCAACGAAACAACACAACCAACGGAGCGAAACAAATTTTGATATTGAAATTGAAAACAGTAACTAATCTATAGTATAAAGATGAAAAGTATTGTTGAAATATGTTGGTAATGTGAAATATGTGTAATGTATTGGTTTGCTCTGAACATTTGTTTCTGATAAAAAATCGAATGGGATGTAAATATTTTTTTTAGCAAGTTGAAATTATAATTTTAATAATAATAATTATTTTTTCACAGAAAAAACATTTTTTGTTTCAAACCTGAGAAAACATTCGAATCACATAATTTCATTAATTATTCTCAGTTCATATAAACTGAAAATATATGAATATCAAAATGGTATTCGGTTTTTCAGTTTCAGATGTGCAACTGCTGTTTTCAGAAAACAGCAGTTGCACGAATGTACATAAAAATCGGGCGTCTGTACATATTTTTCTCTGAAAAAACTTTTTTCTCATGGTCAGACAAATAGTGAAATAATCTGAGAAGTTCACTCGGCTTGCTTTATTTTTTCTACCCAGAAAAATTCCAGAAAAAATCGATATTCTGAAGATTCTGAATCAGGATCCCCCTTTAAGCGGGAATAGGGAATATATTACATTATATATTTTGCCCACTGCAATTTATTTTTCTGTATACGACATCTTCATCAGGAGCATGAACACTCACAACAGATTGCTAATGCACCTCATGAACTTTTGTATAACGAAACGATATTGTAGTGGATCAATTCATGACATCAATTATTAAAGTTGAGAGTAATTTTCCATAAATATGTTAATGAATCCATAGATAGTTGATGTAAATTCAGTCGATTACAAATAGAATCAAAGCATTCACAATCGAAAAATAATGTTTCTATTATATAGGTATTTTATATAACTCAGTTAGATAAAGTAATATGTTTCAGCATTTTTCACGGTTATACTCATTAATTTTCCGTTAGCACATAATCTGTTGGTATATATCAACACAACTTGATCTGAAGCTCTGTTGTGTTATATTAGTGGAATATAAGTAATTATATAATCAATCTGAATTATTTCTGAAAATAATTTGTGGTTGGTAGGTTAGTATGACAAGAGGAATTTATAAAATATATGAACCTGAGAATTTCATTATTTCACTATGTGTTTCTTACACTAATATATTCATCTCCGATATATTTCGAATTTATATCGAGAAGTAAAACAATTTTGTTGAATTACATCACAAATTCATGTGCATAATTTTCACATGAAAATCAAACGGTATCGATAATTTTGGTACACCTGATTCACAATCAATCTTGCTTATATTCATTAATTATCCGTTAGCACATTATCTGTTGGTATATATCAATACAATTTGATCTGAAGCTCTGTTGTGTTATATAAGTAAAATATAAGTTATTATACTCGTATAATCAATCTGAATTATTTTTAAAAATAATTTGAGGTTGGTACGTTAGTATGACAAAAGGAATTTATAAAATATATGAACCTGAGAACTCCATTATTTCTCTATATGTTTCTGAAACTAATATATTTCTCTCCTATATATTTCGAATTTATACTGAGAAGTAGTACAATTTTGCTGAATTATAGCAAAAATTCATGTGTATAATTTTCACATGAAAATTAAACGGTATCGATAATTTATGTACACCTGATTCACAATGAATCTTGCTGGTATCCTTCATAACATAACTTCGTATTCACATATTAGTTCATCCCACTGTTCCGCATACTGGGCCGCTCTAGAGCCCAGAGCTATCACCTGTAGACGTATTCGAGTTCCGCGGACCCAACCCATCAAGTACACGCCTTTAAAGGAATAACGAGATATCAATTCTCTTAATAATTTAGAGAAAAGTATATCGACAAAAGATTCGATAGGTTTAAATATAATTTCTGAAGTGAGTGCATATTCATTGATTTTGAATGCAACAGACGACCCTCTGTCAAAAAAATGCTTGATGTGTGTAGACTAATGAATTTGAATCGAATTATTTACAAAACCTTAGATTTTCCTTATAAAATTGAAAATGATATGCTGCCCTTGTATTTGAAAGAAAACCTACAATTCAGTTGTAATGTGCATAATCATGAAACGCGGCATCGAAACAATTTTTATTTAAATGAGAGGTAATACGATATATTTGTCTAAAAATCACTAACTGAACAATTCTTTATTCGAATACGTTCGCCTTTTACGGCAATAACAAGAATGATAATGCCGTAATGCATCTCATTCTTATTATCTATCATTTAAATATGAACTATCACAGAGTTGATTTATCGTTCATTGAAATATTGATGACTTCAAAAACGGGCATAGGTCCTATACCAGAATGAGGAGAATAGTTCTCAGTGAAAATTCACGTGAGCTCCCTCTATCGGAAAAGAGACGTATAAATTCTACCCAGCGTTCCAGATTCCTACTCATACTTAGTGATGGGTTCATTTTCGTTGAATATAATATATATATATATATATATATATATATATATATATATATATATATATATATATATATATATACTGATTCAAAAAACCTACTTTTTTTTTTTTTTTTTTAATATTGAAAATATTGTCAGAAATGACGAAAAAAAAATCCTGTGAAAGTTAGAGCTTTTAATATTAATATAAAGAGGTGCCGAGTGGAAAATTTCAATTTCCCATTTAATTAACGTGGGAAAATTTTTTTTTCTTATTTTGGAATTTTGTAACTCTTTAACAAGTCATCGGATTGGTTAAGTCAGAACATATTCTTGTAAAGAATTGAACGCTCTACAAAAAAGGTCTCCTATAATTTTTTGATATATTCACTTTTTCAAAAGTTATTCAACGCTAAAGATGAATTGATTCAAAATTTTTACATTTTTCTAATTTTCCGACGCAACCATCAACTTTATGAGAAAATTTAATAGGACTTTTTGTAGAACATTCGATTTCCTATAACTTATCTCTCAAAAAATTAAAATTTTGTTTACAGATTGTAAGTTATTTGCAAAAAACCAAAAATTTTTTCATAAAGTTTTCATTTTCATTCTTAAAATTAATTATCATATTAAACAAATAAAGTTTTAACCTAACAATTAAATGTTTATTATAATTTAATCAATAAATGGAAAAGCTTTTTTTTTATAACAAATAATGCCGATTTATGTTATTCGATTTTTGGAAATCATTTCAAGGTCAAGACGAACAATTCTCAAAAGCAAATGAAAACATTTTTTTATCTATTTTATATTTTATATGACTCCTACTACCCATATCAAGTAAAAATCCTTTGAAGCTCGCCCCCCTCTTCCTACATTTAATATACTTCAACGCTGTTGCGATTCCAAGAATTAGGTAATTGCCGAGCTTTTTTGAATTGAGTAATATATTTTTATTGTCAAGCCTTCAATACTGTGAGTGACGTGTACTAGAGTGAGGAAGTATTCTTAGGTTTCGGACGCTTTTTTTTTCAATTATTCTTTTCCACTGTTTCTTTCAATTTTTAATAAATATATCATTATTATAATTAGAGAATTCTTTTTTCTAAAATTGGATCTGTATCATATTTTGCTTATGTTACGCGTTAAATTAACTTTGGTTGATACTTGTTTGTTATTACGTATTTTGTGTTATTTTGAACTAATTTCTTAACGACATCCGACACATTATCAATTTATTTGTTATGCACAATGGATAAGGAAGTTTATTTAATTGGAGTTCTGTCAGACAGTATTGTTGGACGCAAACTTCCCAATTTTAAGGAGACTTTGGCATTGTTTTTTTATCATCACAAAGTTTTAAAGTTTGTCTTAAAAAAAAGTGCTTATTTGACAGTAAATAAAGTTGCAGAACAATGGAAGAAAGCCCAAATCCCGGTTTGTACTACTCAAAATTCTGTCCAGAAACTTTTAGGAATGTTTAAAAAATGGAAAAATTTACTACGTAGTTCCCAACGCAAAAAATCCCCTACTCAAATTAAAAAAGAAAATGATTTTTAAGCCGTTAGTTCTAAAATATCAAAAGCTGCTACTGTAAAAATGATTAATCATCTATGGTATTTAACTGAAGAGCTAGCTATAATTTCCTTGTTTGATGATGAAGTAGAAGTTGAAGTGAAAAAAAAAATGATTGCAAATATTAACTGTCGGAAAGGAAAGAAAGTTAAGGCAAGGAAATTTGAAGTAAAAAAAGATAATTTAAATGCAATATTAGACAAAGATATGAGTGACTTTGTGTCGATAGATTCTCTATCTATTTTCAAAGATTTTGATTTGCCTTACGACTTCATTGAGAAAGATGTAAATTCTTGGGCTAGTGATGGAAGTTTTAAAGAGTGTGTGGAATTTTTTACAAAATTAACAGTTGTGAATGATGTGGCGGAGCGTGGTGTAGCATTAATTGAACAATACAATAAGTGTTTCACTAAAAATGAAGAGCAATTACAATACTTATTGCTAGTTATTAGTGAATACAGAAAAAAATTGCCCAATTGCAATAGAAATTTTTTAGTGTAACGATATAAATTGATTTTATTATAATAAACATTCAATTGTTAGGTTAAAACTTTATTTGTTTGATATGATAATTAATTTTAAGAATAAAAATGACAACTTTATAAAAAAGTTTTTGGTTTTTTGCAAATAAATTATAATCTGTAAACAAAATTTTAATTTTTTGAGAGATAAGTTATAGGAAATCGAATGTTCTACAAAAAAGTCCTATTAAATTTTCTCATAAAGTTGATGGTTGCGTCGGAAAATTAGAAAAATGTAAAAATTTTGAATCAATTCATCTTTAGCGTTGAATAACTTTTGGAAAAGTGAATATATCAAAAAATTATAGGAGACCTTTTTTGTAGAGCGTTCAATTCTCTACAAGAATATGTTCTGACTTAACCAATCCGATGACTTGTTAAAGAGTTACAAAATTCCAAAGTAAGAAAAAAAAATTTTCCCACGTTAATTAAATGGGAAATTGAAATTTTCCACTCGGCACCTCTTTATATTAATATTAAAAGCTCTAACTTTCACAGGATTTTTTTTCGTCATTTCTGACAATATTTTCAATATTAAAAAGAAAAAAAAAATAGTCGGTTTTTTTGAATCAGTCTAATATATATATATATATATATATATATATATATATATATATATATATATATATATATATATATATATATATATATATATATATATATATATATATATATATATATATATATATATATATATATATATATATATATATATATATATATATATATATATATATATATATATATATATATATATATATATATATATATATATATATATATATATATATATATATATATATATATATATATATATATATATATATATATATATATATATATATATATATATATATATATATATATATATATATATATATATATATATATATATATATATATATATATATATATATATGTGAAAGAATATGAAATTTTTGTGATTAGTTCTAGTTTTCTTTAATTGATGAACGACTACCTTTGTAAAAATATGAAAATTAGATCAGTGATATGTTTTTACATTACTTCAATATGAAAATTATATTACATATAATTTTGTAATAGGGCATACATCACAAAATCAGATTGAAAAATATATGCAAAGCACTTTCGCCTTTTCAATATTTTTCCTTTTGGCTAATCATTCTTCTTGCATAAAATCCCTATTTCGTATAACTTACGAATTATACTCAGATTGAAAAACCTGTCAAAGTGGCTCGCCTGCCTATTTTCTGACCTAGATATATCCAAAATATGCACGTTTCTCCATATTCGTCCATTGTAGCGTTAGATGCAATAATTTTTCATTTCGTGGTTTTAAAACAGCTAAAGAGTCGTAAATTTTGATATCAATTAAAATAGTGATAACGATTGAATAAGAGTTTTTTTTTATGTATGAACGCCTACATGTGAAGCTTGTTTCTTATCTAAAAACGCACTTTAGAAAGAAGATCCATAAATAGCATACAATGATGATTAAAGGAAAAGTGCTCATCCGATGTGTAGGAAAATATGATATATGGGGACTCTATGGGGTGGGTATCAGCTTTCTGTGACATTTTCTCGATTGATTTCGATATTTGCTATATATTTCCAGTGTATATTATAATTAGCTCGAACCTAATTGCGAATTATCATTATTACATTATCTTCTAAAATTAAAATATTGTATTTCTGTTATCATGTAGTTGCCGATTTTATTATTGATGATTTTTTTCAATAGTTTTTTCCATATTATAATATCAATTCGTTACCAAATTCTACCTGTTCTTTCATGCCTGTTCTGAATTTCTCTAATTCTATTAATTCTTATTATGATTGGTGGTTTTCCATTATTCTGAGTTACTACAATGTAAATTTCTCTGAAATATCGTGGAATCCTCTGCTTCTTCTCTAATATGAAAAAAAATTTTTGTCATACAAGAGTTCTTCTCAGTAGAACGTGAAGTTTCTGTAGCATACACATCTAGTAGCAGAAAAGTTGAATGTCTATCTTGATTAGTAGAAAATTTAATTTCAAAAATTCAAGGCACCAGCCGTGTGAAGTAGACTATCAATTTCAATAATACCTGTTTCATTTATATGGATGTTTAGAAGATCAACAATATATGAATATATTATGGAACTATATCAACCCCTGATGTCATCTAGTTTACGAAATTTTGACCTATCATTGATAAATGTTTATTAAACTCAATTCAAGTGATCTCTAAAGAAACACTTGGATTACATTATGCAACGAATGTATTTTGTTTTCTCCAGAATGAGATTTGTAGTCCTAGCCAGTATGGAAAATATAGAATCAGGATTATTACGATATAACTACTCATCTCTGGATTCTCATTCTATTCGTTTACTCTTTAATTTTGTTTCAATTTCGATTCGTCGTACGTCTAAATTATGCGAAAATGACAGCGAAATGAACCGTAAGCCGAAAAAGAGGCGACAAAACTGGACACTGGCCAAACTAACTGTCATATGTAATAAGGATGTTTGCAATTCCTTTTGCGGCAAATTAATTGGACCTTGCGGTTATATTAGGACGTTTTAGGTCTGATTTAATTGCAGGTGTTCCTAGTACCATATAATATTAATTATAATTAGGAGGATATCCTGAAAGGAGTGATTTTTTCGACATAAGAAGAACCACCGTAATACGTTTTGGGCTGACCTAGTAATCAACTAGGTCAAAATAATAATCAAAATCAAATCAACAATAATCAAAATATATAAAATGACTTGATATATATGTATATATATATATATATATATATATATATATATCTATATATATATATATATATCTATATATATATATATATATATATATATATATATATATATATATATATATATATATATATAAAATTCAAATTGTTCTTAGAGTCACTCATGAAAGTAAAATAAAAAAGTCACCTCTTCTTTTTGTAATATAAGATCGTTAGTGCCTCATATCTCATTATTTAGGCAATTGTTGAATGATAAAAAATACGATATAGTAGGATTGAGTGAAGGGTGAATGAACTCAAGCGTCTCATTTAACTTAGTTAATATTGATGGTTACAATTTTGTAAGAAGTGACAGGTCTGGAAGAGGGTGTGTTGTGGCCGTGTATATTCGTGTTGGGTTGAGTTTTAAGGTTATATTGGATGAGTCTTCTCACCATCTTGAACATGTATGGCTGAAGATTCAGATTGGAAGAAATTTTTTGTACTAGGTACTATGTATAGGCCATCTAATGGTGTATTTTAGGATTTTCTGAAATCTTTTGAGGATATTGTATACAATGTTTTCACTCTAGGTCATGATGTTGTTTGTGGCGGAGATACAAACATAGATTTTTTCAATTTCACTGATTTGAAAACGAGTAAACTCAATAAGGTGAATGAATATTTCAATTTCAAACAAATTGTTGATAGCGCGACTACAATACCCAAGAGTTCGTCAACCCTGATAGATATTATTTTGTTACCATATGAGGTTGAAAACTACAGGGTGGATGTTGACTCCGCTGCTAATATTTCAGATCATATGCTTGTGAATTGTGAATTGAACCTGCAGATTGAGGAACCACTAATCAGAACATATAAATCTAGAGAATTACAAGTATAAATAAACAATTACTTCACGATTCATTAATTATACCTCCTTTCGAAAATATATTATTTTTAGAGAACATTAATCTGAAAGTGATTTGTTTTACCAAGCTTTTGAATGATCTCATGGATGAATTGGCGCTTGTCAAAAGTTGCACTAGTAAAAGAAAAAATAATTCGTGGTTTAAAACGTCAATTCGGTCAGTGGTAAGGTTGAGAAATAAGATGTTCGATAAATTCAAGAAGTCGCAGACGCCCACGGCTTGAGCAAATTATAAAAATATCAAAAATGAAGTCACTAACGCCATACAAAGGGAAGAAAGCACACTTGGAGTTTTTTGTCAATGCACATTAATGTAATGGAAAGATGTTGTGGAGAAAACTCAAAAAAGCAAAACTTCTCACAAGAAAGCGTCTCGTTCTGTTTTGCCTGATGAGCTGAGTGATCAAAACGAAATAAATAAATGAGTTTTTTCAGAAGTTTTCACGCTTGCAGAAACCTGATCAGAATTTGGTATGTTTTTATTCTGAGTCACTTTTGATGAATTTTGGGGAGAAATTTAGTTTTTCACTAACTGATGACCGTGATGTAAGGTCAACTTTAATCTCTGTTAAATCTAATGCTACAGGTCAAGATCAACTGAATATTGAGATGTTGCAGTTATGTTACTCTCATATTGGACCATTTCTTGTAGATATTTTCAACTCATGCCTTTTAAGAACAGAGTTTCCTGAGGCGTGGAAGATAGCCAGGGTCATTCGATTGCCAAAAAAAGTGATCCAGATAAGATGAGTGATCTGAGACTGTCTTATTCTTGAATTCTTCAAGAATAAGACAGTACCTACCTGATAAAATATAATGTTCTTTCAACTAGGCAATCTGGTTTTAGAAAAGGATTGCTGCTGTATAGCTTTATTGGATATTATTGATTGTATTCTATCTGATATTGATTCGGGAAGGACTTGCGTACTGATTTTGTTGGATTATTCCAAGGCATTTTACAGAAATTTTCAATTCTTTTTAAATTCTTATTGTGGCATATCGTATTTTCAAGTGCTGCTATCTCGTTTATCGAGAGTTATTTGAAGTGGCGTCAGCAGTAAGTTGAGACGTCAGAGGGTAGTTATGAGGTAATATCTGTACACTACGGTGTACCTCAGGGTTCGGTGCTGGGTCCATTGCTTTTTTGTGTTTATACGTGTTTATTGTAGGGACTTCAGATATATTGATCAAACTCAAACTCTTCATTCCTTTTCATCTTCTAATGTAGAAGAGGCCTCGATTAGGATTAATGATGACTTATGGATCCTATCTGAGAATTCGGAAAAACATGAACTGTCACTCGATACGGGTAAAACCAATTTGCTAGTATTTGGGTGGCATCGAGAGATGATGGAGACAGGGTTGCATGTTGAGTTTGAATAACGAGAAACTCACTTATGAAAAGTAGCTACTAATCTTGGACTCGTTATAGAAACAAATCTGAGATTTTACGCTCATATCTCATCTTGCATCCTTAAGTCTTTTCGGCTTAACGCAAATTTGAAAATGCTTTATCCCCACAGGCACTCTCTCAGTATAAAATTGAAGATACTATTAACTGAAGCATTGGTATTGAGTCATTTCAATTATTTGGATATTGTGTTTGGACCATGTCTAATGGAGGAGGATAAGATATTCAATGAGTACAGAAATCCTATTTTAGATTTATTTATAGAATTAGAAAATATGAGCCAGTCATTCATATGTTGAATTCATGTAAATGGTTGGATATGGAGAAGAAACAAACGTACGTTTCTTCTCCATATCCAATTATTTTGCAACAATTCATCGCACTTCTGCGTATATTCGGTTTTTCTCGCACAACATATGCTTTGTGTATAACCGGGTAGCCTCTCATCTGAAGGACCTTAGTCTCTTGAAATTGAGAAAAAAATTCAAGGCGTTTTTATTCAAACATTGAACTTGAATAAGTGATTCTAACTTAACTTATATATTCTGTCTGAAATACCTATTCTAACACAAATATCTCGTACGGAATACGTTAAATACAGAAATTTTTTAGAGTCAAAATTTGGAGCCTTAATATTATATCAGTTTACTTCTTGAGCTCCTTTTTGCAAGTAGTTATATCAATTGTATCAAATAATTTGTAGAATATTGTATTTGTTTATTGATATTGTAAACTGCAAAAGAATGAATCATTATTATTATTTGTTTTGTTCCCATCACTTGACAGAAATTGATGTGTTTTCCATATTCCTGACGAAAAATCGCATTTTGTTCGAAATATAGAACTCTTGACGTAGTAGTCGTTTCAACAATTGCTCTCCAGACTTGCCCCGAAAGAGACCCCAAAGTCCACGAGTTCTTCTGTTTCCATTTCTTGGTAAATACGGAAATATTCGTCCCTATATATATATATATATATATATATATATATATATATATAGGACGAAATATATATATATATATATATATATATATATATATATATATATATATATATATATATATATATATATATATATAGTAGTAGTAGTAGTAAAAATGCTGAGACTCTTAATCGAAATATTTCAAATAAAACTCTCAGGGAGCTGTCTACACAAATGTTGTCAACGAGAACGAACTCATCACTTTCAAGAGTGAATATTAAGAGCTTTTCGAAAAGTTCATCGATCTTGTTGAATGATAATAGGATACAATTGTTTCATCATTATTATGAATCATCAGTCCATATTTAATCAATCAATCAAGAATCGATGACTTTCAAAACGAACTTAGGTCCTATACCAAATTGAGGACAATTTTACCAAGTGAAATATTCACATAAGCTCCCTCTATCGGAGAAAGAACGTATTCTCTCCCTGCCGTTCAAGATTCCTACTCATGACGACAAGAGTGAGAGTAGAAGGCTTTGTAGATATTTCATTCGAGCACTACAGAAAATTGTCCGCAATGTGTACGAATGATCCCATGCCTAATCTCTCCAGATCACGCCCAAGCGGGCAAAAGTGTAGCTAGTTTCGAGATTCAGAAATCATACAATACTAGTAAATACTGAGACTCTTAATCGAAATATCGAAGTATTTCAAATAAAACTCTCAGGGAGCTGTCTACACAAATGTTGTCAACGAGAACGAACCCATCACTCCTCACTCCATCACCTTATTTACTCTTGAAAGTGATGGGTTCGTTCTCGTTGACAACATTTGTGTAGACAGCTCCCTGAGAGTTTTATTTGAAATATTTCTATATTTCGATCAAGAGTCTCAGTATTTACTAGTATTTAATGACTTGTGAATCTCGAAACTATATATATATATATATATATATATATATATATATATATATATATATATATATATATATATATATATATATATATATATATATATATATATATATATATATATATATATATATATATATATATATATATATATATATACAACACAACGATTCCTCCAGAAGCAATCTACGCATCTGAAACAATGGTTATTGGCGGCCATTCAAGAATTAGAGAAATAGAAAAAAAGAACGAAAAATTCTCAGAAAGTTTTACGGGCCAATCAATAGAAACGGTATTTGGATGAAAAGACCTCAAAATGAACTGTATCAAAAGACAAATAGGATAACGGAAGAAATCAGAAAACGACGAGCAAAGTTCTATGCACATGTCTACAGAATTGAACAGTCCAGAATACCGAAGAAACTACTCAATATAATTATGAATAATAAATGCGGAACAGAGTGGCTAAAAGAGGTCCAAAAGGATCTACAACAGATCAATATAAAAAATCTCGAAGATCGCACTGAATGTGGCTATAAAATCGCACATGTAAAGTTTGAGCAAAAATTAAATCGTCAACCTGGAGTAAAGTGGACAGATGAACGGAAGAAAGAGCATTCAGAGAGGATGAAGCGATTTTGGGAGGCAAGAAAGATGAAGCAAAATTCCTAATGATTGCGAATTCAAGTTCAGTAGCTCTCCTCACGAGGAACAATCGAAATAATAATAATATATATATATATATATATATATATATATATATATATATATATATATATATATATATATATATATATATATATATATATATATACAAATAACAAATATATTTTGACTGGTTTGATAATATAATAATAGAAAATATATATTTGGGATAGCAGTCTTCAGGTTGAAATAAGTGTACTCTCTTCTTTGTATCTCAAGCTTTCGAGAATTATATTTATCTCTTCATCAGGAGCAACTAGAATATTGAAAGTGAGAAAATGTCAAATATACATAGATATGTGGTAACTTACGAATTGAGGTTGTATCAAAAAGATGCTGAAATTTACTGAAAATTCATATAAAAGAGAGTATCAAAAATGATCTAGACAAGGTTATAGTTGAATCCGAAAACAAAGAATGACACTTATAGGTTAACGTTCCATCATAGAAAAATCGCGAATTACGCGATGTCTCCATCATTCACAGAACTACTACACATCGCCAGTACCAACCCACACACACATCCACAAACACAACAAATCAAACCGAGTGACATGTTTAACTACTGACACTGACAGTATTCAGACTGGGACAACTGTTATGTCTTTTGGCATCGTAGTCAATTAAGTAGGAAAATATCGAACTCAGACCGTCAATGTCTCTACGAGAGTTCATGCTGTTCTTATTCTGGTATATCCGCACCATCTCCAGAAACAGTCTTTTCTTGGTATTATTCTCTTTATCCAATATTTTCACTGAATTGTAATCAGGGTGATGTCCGTTGTCCAGACAATGCTTAGTCAGAGCACAATTTTGCTTGCTTGTCCTAATATTACTCCTATGTAAAGTGATCCTCTGTGATAGGGTTGTTGTTGTTTGGCCCACATACACAAGCTCACAATCACAGCAGGGAATCTCATAAACTACTTGACTTTGATTGAGGATAGGTGTGTTGTCCTTCAATCTTGAAAAAGTTTTCCGACCTTTTTTACGTTCCTTGTAGCAATTCTAATGCGATCCATTGGTAATACTGAGGTTATTCTGGATGTTAAATTATTGATATAGGGTAATGTAACGTAACTAAATCGATCTGTGGAAAGTCCGTCATCCCTTACATGGTTAGTGTCTACATCACGATCCGGTGTGTTGAAGAGGAGCTTTTTTAGCAAAGGGTCAGGGTATCCGTTTCCCTTCAAGATGTTATATAATGTCCTCATATTGTCATCTCTGAATCTGATATCCGAAAGTTTATTTATTCTTGTTTTTAAATTTAAAATTAAGTTGATTTTTACCCTGAATGGGTGGTATGACAAGTAATGAATATATCTGGAAGAGGCCATGGGTTTTCTATAAATATCAGTGAATACCGTCTGGCCCTCTCTTATGACTTTCATGTCCATGAATGGGACAGAACAGTCGGTTTCCTCTTCCATTGTAAACTTGATCATACCAGATGAATCAACAGCATTCAATATTTGCAGTGCTTCATTGATGCAGTTTCTGGGTACTGACGTTATTATATCGTCCACAAACTTTTTGCAGAATGGGACTTGGAAAGGAAACTGTTCAAGGCTTTTATTTAAGATGTAGTCAACTACATACTGAGCAATTATGGGTGATACCAAAGAACCCATAGGGGTACCCTCTCTCTGCTTGTAATAAACACCTCCAAAAGAAAAGATAGTTGTATCAAATATAAACTTCAACATTTCAAGAGAATCATCCCTTGGTATTGGACAATTTGGTTCTATATCTGTCCATTTATCTACAATGCATTGTTTAGTCATCGTGAATGTGATATTTGTAAACAATGAAACCACATCCCAACTGACAATCACAAAATCCTTCGGTAGTATTAAACCATTAACGAACAATGCAAAATCAAATGAGTCTCTTGTAAAGTACGCATTAGACGTATCATACGAGGTTGTGAGAATCTCTGTGACATATTTTGCAATCCCGAAATTTGGACTATCAATCGAGGCAATAATTGGTCTTAAGGTGATGGGATCCTTATGGAGTTTGGGCAACCCATAAAATTTCTGTAAACTTGCTAACATTTTGACAAATTATGTCCATAAGAATGATTTTGAACATAATCCAATCATCAACACTATGTTCATTAATACCAGTAAATTCCTCAGGGAACACCCTGAAATTATTGTTGTACAATCTGACAAGTGTAATGTGACAACAGTCATGAGAAGATCACAGTATGATGAACTCGCTTTAGAACAACTAAATGATACTCAGTGTTACCAAAGATTAGACAGAGACCCAAGTAACACAATTCAACAGAAGGCCAATAAGTATATCTCGAGTTTGAAAAGAGCGAACAAAATAACTCCAAAACAGGCATCAGACTTGTCATTTTACAGAGGTACTGCATCGAAATTTTATGGGTTGCCCAAATTCCATAAGGATCCCATCACCTTAAGACCAATTATTGCCTCGATTGATAGTCCAAATTTCGGGATTGCAAAATATGTCACAGAGATTCTCACAACCTCGTATGATACGTCTAATGCGTACTTTACAAGAGACTCATTTGATTTTGCATTGTTCGTTAATGGTTTAATACTACCGAAGGATTTTGTGATTGTCAGTTGGGATGTGGTTTCATTGTTCACAAATATCACATTCACGATGACTAAACAATGCATTGTAGATAAATGGACAGATATAGAACCAAATTGTCCAATACCAAGGGATGATTTTCTTGAAATGTTGAAGTTTATATTTGATACAACTATCTTTTCTTTTGGAGGTGTTTATTACAAGCAGAGAGAGGGTACCCCTATGGGTTCTTTGGTATCACCCATAATTGCTCAGTATGTAGTTGACTACATCTTAAATAAAAGCCTTGAACAGTTTCCTTTCCAAGTCCCATTCTGCAAAAAGTTTGTGGACGATATAATAACGTCAGTACCCAGAAACTGCATCAATGAAGCACTGCAAATATTGAATGCTGTTGATTCATCTGGTATGATCAAGTTTACAATGGAAGAGGAAACCGACTGTTCTGTCCCATTCATGGACATGAAAGTCATAAGAGAGGGCCAGACTGTATTCACTGATATTTATAGAAAACCCATGGCCTCTTCCAGATATATTCATTACTTGTCATACCACCCATTCAGGGTAAAAATCAACTTAATTTTAAATTTAAAAACAAGAATAAATAAACTTTCGGATATCAGATTCAGAGATGACAATATGAGGACATTATATAACATCTTGAAGGGAAACGGATACCCTGACCCTTTGCTAAAAAAGCTCCTCTTCAACACACCGGATCGTGATGTAGACACTAACCATGTAAGGGATGACGGACTTTCCACAGATCGATTTAGTTACGTTACATTACCCTATATCAATAATTTAACATCCAGAATAACCTCAGTATTACCAATGGATCGCATTAGAATTGCTACAAGGAACGTAAAAAAGGTCGGAAAACTTTTTCAAGATTGAAGGACAACACACCTATCCTCAATCAAAGTCAAGTAGTTTATGAGATTCCCTGCTGTGATTGTGAGCTTGTGTATGTGGGCCAAACAACAACAACCCTATCACAGAGGATCACTTTACATAGGAGTAATATTAGGACAAGCAAGCAAAATTGTGCTCTGACTAAGCATTGTCTGGACAACGGACATCACCCTGATTACAATTCAGTGAAAATATTGGATAAAGAGAATAATACCAAGAAAAGACTGTTTCTGGAGATGGTGCGGATATACCAGAATAAGAACAGCATGAACTCTCGTAGAGACATTGACGGTCTGAGTTCGATATTTTCCTACTTAATTGACTACGATGCCAAAAGACATAACAGTTGTCCCAGTCTGAATACTGTCAGTGTCATATATATATATATATATATATATATATATATATATATATATATATATATATATTTATATATATATAAATCTCATAAATGAACATTGAACTGTATTCTGAAATCTTTTAATTTTAATTGAGATAATTTTAAAACTGATTCAGTTTACACAAATTTACTGGAAAAATTCGGTAATCATGAACAAATAACTGAAAAGGAAAACACCATGAATTATATCCCAATATGAATTTCCATTTACACATTCAAATGTTCACCAATCTTCGAAAGCTCAAGAATGCCACTAGTGGGCAAGCTGCGGGCAGAACCGAAAGTACCTTACTAATACACTAAGAATTTATCTCGCAATGAATATGGGGGAAAAAATCTCTGATGAAAACGAAAGTGTGTACTATGTCCATTAGTACACATTCATAGAACTTAACGGCGATTGTAATTTCGACATTTCTCCTCGTCTTACAACAATTTGAAATGTTTTTAAAATTTTGTGATAATGAACAGAGAAAATAACCAACCTTTAATATTCATGACGATAATCAGATAGTAAGGATGGAGTAGGTACTCAATTATTTGAAGCACTTTCGTTCAAAACATCGAGAAAATATATTTGCTGATGAGTTTATTCAGCATCAGCAATACTCCATTAAACAAATAAATCCACCTCTGCGTATAATTTGTCGCCATGAGTGCAGAGAAGTCGATCACTGAGGCCTGTAGAAATGAGAGACCCACATATAGTGAAGTTGATGACCCACTTTTTGTTTGAAGCTGACGTCGGATGTCGTATATCTAAGACATTTCATTGCGCTTTTTTCTGTGGTTCAGCCATGAGAAAACGACGCAGGTGCGGCCAATTCCGACAGAATTTTGAGTCAAGAATGTGGAACTGGTGAACGTAGAAAGCTTAGACGCTTAGAGACATAATTTGCATAGTTGGAACATGCTTTTCAAGTACCTACGGCGAATGATGTATAGAGAAGAAACAATCAAAATTCAAATGGGGATTCTGGAATAGTGAGTGTAACAATAGGTATTTTAGGTTCGACCTATCAGAATATTCGAGGTGTTTTTGTATTTTATGTCGGAAGGTTAGGCTTCCATGATTTCTTTCAACAAAGAATCATCTTTTAGCGAACCTGTTAGTTTGAAACTTACTCGAATAAACTGTCACACATTGATTTTTCATAATTCTTCGCGAAAAAATGTTGAAATTCTTAAATTTGTTATGTACGAAAAATGTTTGTGTTCTAAGATTCATCATCAACTGAAAACTTTCACGATTTTGTTCGCCCTAAATAGAAGATTTCTTATGATTGATATGTTAAAAATTTCTAATTATATATATATATATATATATATATATATATATATATATATATATATATATATATATATTCATTGTGTCCTCTTAAAGTTCAAATTTTGAATCAAATACATAGATCCAGAGTATAATCAAATTATAACTAACTGAGAACTTTTCTGGTCCATGAAAATTTGTCTCGTTTGCGTCAGATGAAATTGGGACTTATTTGAACATTAAAAATCATGGCTACCTGTCAATATTTTCCAAATGATGGCACGGAGTGCACGTTCATTATTTTTTCTGATAATGGGCGTAAATAGTGGGCGAATGACCCACGTGAATCATGAAATATTCTAATATATTATTTGAAGGTAAAGTCTACATTAGTTACACTTCCGTCTTCCTTATCTGGTGGATTTATTCAATGAAGGCATTCCCACCTCAATAACAAATTATTTATGTCCTCAATTATTCGGTTCAATCTTCTTCACTTACCTTCTCTATTGAAGATTAGTTGAAGAATCTTCTGAGTTACTATAATTATGTTTTTTATTTCATTACAGCACTGTGATACCTAAACAATCACGTTATTACGGGTTTACAGTTACAAAAGAAAGTTTCCATTATAATCCAGTGTATCTATTTCCTAGTGATTATCTTGAATTATAGAACACTTTCAACAATGTACTAACATGTGAATATTGATGTTCTTTATTCCACAAGTTATTGAATAAAAATCTAATTAATTCCAATATTCTTGATTATCGTGTCTCTTCAAATCGAAATCTGAAAAATTCGAACTCAATCTCTCATCAACATAATAAATTTCATTATGCACTTTTGAAATCGAATTAAGTGGAGTTCTGTGAAACGATTGCTTCTTGTAAATTTTTACGTTCCAACGAAAAATGGAAAAAACACAGGTGGAATAGAAATCCTCAACTCAAGAGAATTTCATCACAGTCGAAAAATTGTTAAAGCGTTGCCGAAATCACAATCAGAGCTAACGAATGCAATTTTTTGAACATATTTCGTTCATTAACGAAATAAGGTTTCGTTTCTCTAATTTGTTTTTATCACTCATTGTTTTCTGTTTTTCGGATTCAGTCTCCTATTGAACAAGATTTTCCACTAATATAGGTACTATACAAATTCTATATAAGATTTCCTGCTGATAGTTTTCTCATGATTGTCAACCAAGCAAAATAATTCGATGTATAACAATTGAAATAATTTTTACGACAAAATTCGACTTAATTCGAGTAAATATGCAAGGCTAAATTTAAAACTAAGTATAGTTGATAAAGTGATATATAACACTCCACCCTACACGATTTAAATCATTGTTTCTATACGTTATTGAATATGAACGAAAAATTGAGGTCTTTGTGCTATTCAGAAATACAATCAACGTAGAGTGTTTTCGTTAAAAAAATCAAGTAGTAGAGCACAATTGACAATATCGTACCTACATTCTATTCCAAGAGTGTTCACAACTCTGGAAAACGATTCCTCTCATATATCAAACTGAATTTTACAGCTTCAAATGAGAAAATATATAGCGGCCGATTCAATCATCAAACAACCGCAACAAAACAGTTGAATTTGATGAAATGCAGTGGAAATATGAATGAGTTTTATATATGTATTCAACAAACAGTTTAGGTCCTACTCTGAAAAGTCGGAGGACTTGCTTTTGAAATATATTCCAAGCTAACTGAAGTGGCGACCTTGACACTGCGAATAAATGTTTGAATTTATCTATATGGATAACACAAAGTTGGAAAATTTTAAACATCGGTTAAATGAAACATAGCAGAGTTGGTTCTGGTAGAGTGCAGGCAATCGATGCCTACACTCGATGGATCCATCAAGTGTAGGCATCGATTTCGTTATTTTCAAACAATTACTACTTGAAGAATAATGTAGGCATGAAATCGTATATGTGCACATAGCCAGCACATATTTTTTCGATTGAAGCGAACTATCACATAGAAACATATGATATTATTTATTATTATTATGTTTTTAGCAATAACAGGTTATATTAATTGCTCAAAACTTTATTTTCGTTATAGTAACAAAGTTTTTAACATTGAAAATAGCCTGTTATTGCTGAAAACATTGAAAATAAGATTATATATATATATATATATATATATATATATATATATATATATATATATATATATATATATATATAATATCTTAATATCAATTATTCTCAAATCTGAATGCTTTTTGCAGATGAGGAATGGAATGCCAATAACAACGACTCCTCACTATATTTAATCAATTCTGCTTCGTCCCATGTAACGCTTCCACGAATGAGAAGTAATTCGGAACTTGAAGTGCCAGAGGATAGTCACAACGAATACCGAGAGGCACACTTCAACAGATATCAGGAACCGATATCTTCCAAATCATCGAGGAATGCACAACGTTGCAGACAAGAAAAGTATTCACGTGATGAAAGACCAGTAGAACGTGACTTCAGCAAGTATTTGGAAAAACCTGTAGCTAAGTTCACTGAGAATAAGTATCTGGAGAGACAGAAATCATTGGAAAGGGAACGACAGAAATCTATGGAGAGATCCGAGAAAACATCGGGACGTGAGATTTTTACCAATGGTCATAAATCGTTGGAGTCGCCGAATTCAAACAATAAAAAATATAATTATGAAATCACGACAGTGCATTACTATAATGAGTTCGATGAGAACTCAGGAAGTGGGCAGAATAATAATAAAAGGTATTATGACGAAGAAATTCGAAGAGATGGAAGAGAAAATTCAAGAAAATACTTTGAAGACGATGGATTCGATGAAAATATAAGGTAAACTAAACTTGTTTTTCAAACTCATTCGTGAAAAAACTCATTTAAAAAAAAACTTAAAATGATATAAACTTCCAAAACCTAAATGAACTCCATAACGAAATCGAGCCTATTATCCAATTAAGTTCTCACTTATATATATTGTTGACTTTCAACCCCAGTACTTATCAGATTTAAGTGGAGCGAAAACCACAAGTTATATAATGAGGGTGTGAGTGACTTCTTATGGGCGGCACCAAGTATACCTAATGTGGGCTAAATTATCTTAAATAAAGCAAATAAATTACAAAAAACGCTCTTTGGTCCAAATTAACTTATCTTGAAAAATTTGAAAAATTGAAAAATTGTCCTCTGCGTTACTGAACTCGGGATATCTGGCTGCACGGAACTAAGCTCGGTACTCAACTTGTCTGGAATATTGGAACTAGACGGCTCCGACGAGATAAATATCCCCCGTATCAAACAGGCTTGAAACTGTCTTCTCTATTCGGGACGAAACGCTATTACGGGATAAGTATTGCCCCGTACCAAACATGACTTTCCAAAAAGCCAATTCACTAACCCTGCACAAAATATACTGACAAACTGAATTATGCTATTCTATACTATGCAATGAAGCCCTGGCATTTAATAAATTCCGGTTTCTTCTTCGCCGGCTCGAACTCGAAATAGCGCGCATGGCGGGTTGGCGAAACGCTTTTCCTACTTAAGCGGAGAGCCTCACACATTCCAACCCGCCCGAGATTTGAATACTCAACGAAATTGTTACTAGACACAAAGTTATCAAAAAGTGACGCAAAAGCTGAATGCATCTTGAATGCAACAATATATATATATATATATATATATATATATATATATATATATATATATATATATATATATATATATATATATATATATAGAATTAAAATGAATACTAGGCTTCATTTCGTTATGAAGTTCATTTACTGGATATATTATAACACTGCTTGAATATGCATCATCAATAACTTCCTATCAGTTTTCTACAATTTTACATTTGCATAAAAAAATATAGAATGTTTGGATCAGCACAAAATCCATTGGGTTCAAGATAGTTGAATTGGAATTACACTAGTTTTACATTGTAACTATTCTTGATGTACCTTTGGTTCTGCGATTTCGTCCGTTTACAAATCGTATAGTTTTCGACTTGAAAACATATAGTCTATGTTCATCTATTATTGCCGATGGAAGGAAGTCATATAATCGATTTGCAAGGTAATCAAGGTACAGTTGAATTAATCAGATGTGATGTTGCTTTTCACTCGAATCTTTTTCGAATCGCGTGTTTCTGTCCTGATGATTTGCCATGTTGATTGCTGCTTATTATCAGTACCAAAAATTCCTGCTTCGTTTATTCTCTTTTTGTGTTCTTTGGAAGTTGAAGATTTCAGAATTCGGTCAACGTATAAATCCTTTGATTGCGTTCATACGTTTCTCGTAATGGATCTAGCGTCTTTCCCATGTGCACTATTTCCAATGAAGTGTTATTTCGCAGAACAGTATTCATGCTCTTCATCGGGTCATGCTTGTCACAGTGATCGCAGAATATTCCAAGAAAGATATTGAATTTCTCGTTATCATTTTCTGCTTCGTAATCTTCATATGTATATATATATATATATATATATATATATATATATATATATATATATATATATATATATATATATATATATATATATATATATATATATATATATATATATATATATATATATATATATATATATATATATATATATATATATATATATATATATATATATATATTATATTGTCCAATTTTTTTTTGGGATTATCATTTTGGATGTTGCTAAGTTTTTGTGGTGTAATATTTCTTCTGTTCATACAGACTTTTCTTTAGAAATGATTCATTTCAATGTCTGTGCTAAAAGGTCTGATATATGATCTGTGTGCGTTTCTGATGAAAAGTTCAAAACATTACTGAATATATTGTCTACACATTGTTTTGTGATTTTTTCTAATTGCAAATTATTCACTACTTGGAGTCATAAGAAGGTGCTTAGAGGTTGAAATCGTTGCCTGACGATGGACGTGGTGTAACTGACGAGTTCCTTGTAGAACGAGAAAGTTGTGATGTACTTCCATAAGTGGTATTGATTACAATATTTCTTTCCCATTTATTCCTCGAAGGATAATGGAGTCATCACATCGTACACGTACACTCAGCTAGCTTCACTATAATATTACTTTGATGAATTTAAATTTTTGTTGAATTTATGTCAATTATTAATTTTTCAGGTATAAAAATTCAACTAATTCAGAAAAATTGAAGTACAATTATATGGAAGATTACCAAAGAGAATCTTTGAAATCTCATCAAAATCCTCCAGTTCCTAAAGCTAGACAAAGATATGTAGAAGAGTATTCATCTGAAAGAAAATACGACAGGCCAAATTATATAGAAGATTATCAAAGATATTCCGATAAACCATGCAGAAATAAAGGCGAAGTGGAGGAATATGAAAGGGAACCAGAAATTAGGGCACGAATGAAAAAGCCTCTAGAAGAATATGCTAACGAACATGAATTTGAAGCTAGGCACAAAAATTGCCACGAAATTCACATAAAGGAAGATAATTTGAGACCAAGAACGAAACAGATTATAGCTGACTACGAAGAGTTCGTAGAGATGAGACCCAAACAGCCTACACATGATAAATATCAGAAAGATCATAACTACTTTGGTGAGGACTCTAGACGACGTCCAAAATCTGTTGGCGAGTTAGAACGGCAACGATATATTGAAGATAATGAAGGAAGATCCTACAACCAACATGAATTCTTCGAGAAAACTTCGAATAGTAGAAAAAAACCTGAGTTCCGGCAACGCAGTCCTTCACCTGAGGTCATAAAAGTGTCTCCGCAGGATAGATTCAGAGATGCTAAGGAGAAGTTTCTATCTATGGAGAGAGAAAGGTTGGCAAATCAGCATAGACTTGACATCGAAGAGCATATTGGAAACAAGGTATGCATACAGAAAATATGAACTCTGTTCGATTGGATGTTGAAAATGCTAAACGAAAAACGCTCATGAAAGTTTCATATTTTCTATAGTTTTCTTGATCATAACACTGACATTGAACATATCCTTTTGCCAATAATCGCTATACAATATAAAGCTATGCAATAGCATTTTATAGGTTTTTTTTTAAGTAAGGAATAAATAATTATCAGAAACAGGAAAGGATTTTCGAAAAAATCAGTAGACACGCCAACTTTTCATCCAAGATTTGCAATTTGAACGTTTAAGTCGTATTGACTACATCATTAATGTTTCGGCTATGACGCCATTGAAATTTGTAACTTATTGCAACCACTACTATTGATAGTGCCATTGCCAGAGAGGGGTCTTTTTTTTTCTCCACGCAATACATCAAAAATTTTGTCATGTGAAATAAGGAAATGTTCGAGAAGAATAATGATTAATTGGTTTTGAGCTAACTTACTTTGTTCGGGTGATTAAACATATTCAACAATTAAAGGTTAAAATAAAGTACTTTGTAAATTTTCCCTTTTTAGGCCACTGTTGTGTTTGTGTTTCCTAAGAAACAGAAAAATAATTCTTTGTATTATTATGAAAAGATATTCAACTGTATATGTATGTAGCCGTGTAGGTGGCGTATGCCACAGTTTGATAGTTCATATTTCACTGATACCTTGTATTTCCGGTACGAACGCAAAAAACAAGTAGTTGGACTCTTTAATACTTAATACACAGATAGGCTCATAATTCAATCAGCAATGAGTTGAAAGAAGCAAAGTTGAGAGAAAGTTTCGAGACTCTTTTAGTGTTTATTATCTTACTTAAGCTGGGCGTCCTGAAATCAATGGGCAGGTCAAATTAAATGTTTTGTTAGCAATGAAGGAAAATCCACAAAACTGCCCAACAAGCATCATCCAAAATCGAGATGTCCTAATTACAACTAAACATAAAATTTGAAAATTGGAGAAGAGGCATCTCTAGAAGATGACTCTGAGCCAACTTACTTGTGGATGTATTGAACTTTGCATGGACGATCCATATGGACGGATGCAGTTCTGTTCTGATGTGTAATGCTTACCTACTTTGCTCGTGAAAAATATTGCGTTCCCTGATGAAGCAAACAGAAACATTGAATCGGCAGAATTGCAGATGTGCGGAGAGGAGAATGCAAAATGGATGAGAAAACATCACAAACAAGAAAATGAAGGTATGCGCGGCGATTGTAGAAAGTGGAATTATAGGACTCTGCTATTTCGAATAAACCTTGCATAGTCCAAGGTACCTCCAATTCCTTGAGGATTATGTTTTACCGAGTATGGTGATCTGATTTCTATAACTAAAATAACCCTGCTAAACCAAATGAAATTGTGTGGTACTCTCAGGATCCGTCGTATTACGCAGCTGATATGAGATACCAAGTCTTTGCCAACAGGTGGATAGATAGGCGTGGTTCTACCGAATAACGAATGTCTAACGAATAACCTGAGATCTCCAGATCTTACCGAATTTTTTCATATAATACATTTTTTTCTGGGCTTCTTTTCTGTGATTTTTTTCAAGTGGAGAATGTCGTGTACAAAGCTAGACCAGATAAACTGAGGAATGGAAAACAAGGATTACAAATTAATGTAACGATATTACCCAACACACTGTCACTTAATTTCAGTGACAATTTATTGACCGTCTTGGTCACTTGGACCGTCTATATTACTAGGCACACTAGTTTGAACATTTGATCAGTTTGTTTGTTCAATTGAGTGTGAATTTTGTCGAAAATTTTCTCATGTCACATGACAAAAATTTTGATGCGCTGTTTGAAGAAAAAATATCCTCATATGTTCTTTCAAATGGCTTCAAGAAAATAAATTAAATCGTTAATAAAATAACGGTTTTAATTGAAATATCAATGAAGAAAATATCAATGACCGCATAGCCGAAATATCAATGACGTCAACAGTGCGACCAAAGACGTCAAAGGATGCTCATCGTGAAATGAAAGTTAACATGTCTGCGGAGTTTTCCTTTCTCTCACTAATGAATTTATTCTCTACTTTATATACACACTGTATAATTACTCAGTAAGATTCGTAAGAAATGTAACGACTAGCAGCGAACGTTCTGCTGATAATATATATATATATATATATATATATATATATATATATATATATATATATATATACATATATATATATATATATATATATATATATATATATATATATATATATATATATATATATATATATATATATATGTTTGAACGTAGAGATTCACGGATGGAAAAATATAATGGTATATTGTTCCGGGAATACATCCGTTGGTTTGTTGAGTGCCTGTTGGGAACAGGCAGACGTTTCGTCAAGGTCTCACTTGACAAGTGAGACCTTGACGAAACGTCTGCCTGTTCCCAACAGGCACTCAACAAACCAACGGATGTATTCCCGGAACAATATACCATTATATATATATATATATATATATATATATATATATATATATATATATATATATATATATATATATATATATATATATATGTATAAATAATTACTCCATCAAATTAGATGAAATTGTCCAAAAAACTAAGGTTGTAAAATATAGTATCTCAATTAATTGTAAAACCTTCAATGTCAGATGTATTTATGTGCTTTTCATTCATTCCTAAGATTTTAGATGTACATTTATCTATGCATTATATATGTATACAACTTACTCCATATTTCTGTCTTACAATCAATAGGATGGTACATGAGAATTGAAATCCTTGCCTTTCATCTGTTTAACGTGGCGTAACTGATGAGTACCTTGCAGTACGAAACAGTGACTGCGTTACGCTTTCAATAAACGTTGGCATCGATTTCAATATTCTCTAAAATTTATTCCTAGAAGTATAATGGAGATTTAAATATTCTCTAACATTTATCCTAGAAGGATAATTGCATTGTTCATTGCATTGTTCATGTTTCACCTAGCCAGCTCTGCTATAATGTTCTGTTGAATAATTGGTCGAAAAATTATCGAAAGAAAGTTGTATTATACTTTGATAGCGAGTATCTACAATTGCGATAATATAGCACGAGAACTACAGAATTCTTTTTCTATTCTCATGTTGAATTTAAATGCGCCCTATACAGTGACCCACAATTTTATTTCAATTCAAACAGCCCAAACACTCGTAAGCAAAATATCGCTTCACAAAAATGATACTAGATTCAGACAAGCGAGGTATGCGGAGATGTTTGCGGTGAAAAACTTGAATTCTAAACGTTTATTCTTTGAGATTTGTTTCATCAATTAGAGGATATCAAGAGCCTGAGCCAAATTTACAATTATATTCTCGGTTTCGACAAAGGTCCTCAGGTGGTTAATTCGAAAAGTGTCACTTCGTCAACGACGGAGAGTGAAGTTGATGGACGACATTGTAACACTTGACACTTTTTGTCTAAATTAATGTAAACAACTGCTATTCCCTTTCTGAACTATTTCTTCAGAAGTTTGAGATTATGTCCTTCAGTAAATATCCAATTGTGTGTGAAAAATTTGTATATTTTGTTCTATATTCAAGTGTCGCTGAAGAAGAAGAAAACGAAAAAGTTTTATCGGTTTTGCGATTTACACAGTAGATCCTCCTCTCAATTGGATTCTGTGACCTCGAGACCAAGAAGAGAGAAAATGCGAGACCAACGAAACAGCGGTCTCGCATCTCCATCAGGTGTAGCATCGATTTCACTATTTCTCTAAAATTTATCGCTGGAAGTATAATGGAGGCATATTAATTTGAATTTCTCAAATGAATGTTCTGGTATATATATATATATATATATATATATATATATATATATATATATATATATATATATATATATATATATATATATATATATATATATATATATATATATATATATATATATATATATATATATATATGAATAATGTTGGATGCGGAAGAAAATTTAAACGAAAGTGTCGGCGCATATCCCGCAATTGGTAGCAGCCGTTAACACGTGTTTCAAGCTTGTTGGTTCTCCTCACAACAGCGTTGCCAAGTTCAAGTTATACGAACCTGGAAATGGAAACACACGAAAACTAAG
This sequence comes from Henosepilachna vigintioctopunctata, assembly GCA_030704895.1. Lineage (NCBI taxonomy): Eukaryota > Metazoa > Arthropoda > Insecta > Coleoptera > Coccinellidae > Henosepilachna > Henosepilachna vigintioctopunctata. The sequence goes on along the minus strand of JARQZJ010000036.1, from coordinate 2,725,099 downwards.
AAATGCAGACACTCCTCTGAAGAAAGTGGCTACATTTCAGGCTACCGCGTTTGTACTTTCCGGATTGGGAGATTTGGAAAACTAGTTCGCCCGTGAGGTGACTTCTTATCCTTTAAGGATGCTCTAAGCCGAGACATCGAAGAATATATGAATAATGTTGAAATAATTGAAAGCATGTCGGCGTTCGAGCTTATTGGCTTTCCTCAGAACGGCGTAACCAAGTTCAAGTTTTACAAACCTGAAGATGGAAACACAAAAAACTGAAAAATGCAGACACTCCCCTGAAGAAAGTCTCCGTAAAGTCTCGGCTTAGAGCATCCTTGAAGGATAATCACCTCACGGGCAAAGTAGTATTCCAAATCGCCCAATCCGGAAAGTACAAACGCGGTAGCCTGAAATGTGGCGACTTTCTTCAGAGGAGTGTCTGCATTTCTTAGTTTTCTTGTGTTTTCATTTCCAGGTTCGTAAACCCTGAAGTTTGCTACGCCGTTCTGAGGAGAGCTAATGATCTCGAAACACGTGTCAGCGGCTGCTATCAATTGCGGGATATGACGACAATGTTTGCATTCGCGATATATATACGATATATATATATATATATATATATATATATATATATATATATATATATATATATATATATAATTATATATATATATATATATATATATATATATTACATATATATATATATATATATATATATATATATATATATATATATATATATATATATATATATATATATATATATATATATATATATATATATATATATATATATATATATATATATATATATATATATATATATATATATATATATATATATATATATATATATATATATATATATATATATAAAGCTTTTTTAGAGGTATAGAACTTTGAATTGCAATAAAACAACGATGGATCATTCGATTGACAAGAATGTTTTTTCATTCGGAAGATAATCTTATGGCATTACATTTTGCAAATATCGGAAATAAAACGGGAATATTGTCGTTAGTGGCATATCCGCATAGACCAATGACTTTACATAGCCCCACAGAAAGTAGTCTAGCGGTGTTAAACCACAAGATCTTGGAGGCCAATTCACAGGTCCAGAACGTGTAATTAGGCGCTCACCAAACGTGTCTTTCAATAAATCGATTGTGGCACGAGCTGTGTGACATGTTGCGCCGTCAACCAAGATCCTTTCTCAAAATCTTCCATAAAGTGGAAGGACACAGATCCAATTCCTGTGCTCGATGGCGGATGGACTCATTTGGGTCTTCCTCAATGCTACGCTCTACAGTAGCAATAGCTTCTTCTGTACGTCGTCTCTGGGGATGCGAGTTATCAATAAGAGTAAACGTGGTGCGAAAACGTTCCATGGTTAATCTAATTAACTGCTCTGATGGACGATTTTGTCGACGATAAAATGGACGTAGTGCGCGATACTTATTCCGCACAGAACCCTTATTTTCGAAATGAAATTGCACTATTTAAAAGCGTTGTTCAGGCGTGAGGTTATTCATGATTAATTTCCAAACCAAAAAGAGAATAAATCACTACTGAACTGTTAAATCGGTCGCCATCTTCAACAGTAATGCCAACTTAAAGTTCTATACCTCTAAAAAAACACACCCGTTGTATATATATATATATATATATATATATATATATATATATATATATATATATATATAAAACTTTCTTTCGATAAATTTTTACGAATTATTCAAAAAATATCATAGCAGAGCTAGCCATGTGAAACATGTACAATGTGATGCCTTCATTATTCTTCGAGTACTACAATGTATTCCTCAGTTGAGCCACCGTCCATTAATTTTTTTGCGTTTTCAACAAATGTAGACACCGATTTCATACTCTGTTACAATCATCCCTTCACCATTTCTGCTTTAAGATTCTCTTGAATAATTAGTAAGAAATTATCGAAAGATAGTTATAATATACTTTTAAAATTGAAAATTCACAAATGCGATTATATGAGCACGATAACTATGTAAATTCATCTTTCTATTTCTTCATGATTTAAGTAGGCTCTCGGTAACCACCTCTAGGCAAGAATAACCGAGCGTTTCTATTAGCGCAACCCAAATGACATTAGTACATCAAATTAAATGAAATTGTCATGGAAATTAGTTGCAAAATATGTGGTATCTGAACTGATAAGGACTTGTGAAACTTTCAGTGTTCGATGTATTCATATTCTTCGTTCGACCCCTTTCTGTCTTCTGACTCATAAGAGGATTTTTAAGAATTGAAGTCCATGTCTTTCGTTTGTTCGACAGTTGTGCAAATGACTATTACTTTGTAGTACGAGACAGTAATTATCTTGCGTTTCCAAGAAATTTAGGCACCAATTTCACACATTGTTTCACATAACCACCTCTACTATGATATTTTTTAGAATAATTCGTGAAAAAATATCGAAAGATCTTCTATATCCAATTTTCACAAGTTCTATTGTCTATTTCCTCTCCTATATACGGGATATATACGGGATATATATATATATATATATATATATATATATATATATATATATATATATATATATATATATATATATATATATATATATATATATATATCTATCCCGAATGTAAACATTGTCGGCATTTACCATTGTTGTGATTTAACACCGCTAGACTATTCTCTGTGGGGCTATGTAAAGTCATTGGTCTATGCGGATAAGCTACGAACGACAATATTCGCCGTGTTATTGCCGATATTTGGCTACAAATGTTGGGAAAAGTCATCGAAAATTGGACGTCCAGATTGGACTACATCCGAGCCAGCCGTGGCGGTTGTATGCCAGAAATCAAATTCAAAATGTAATGCCATAAGATTATCTTCCGAATAAAAAAACATTCTTGTCAATCGAATGCTCCATCGTTGTTTTATTGCAATTTAAAGTTCTATACCTCTAAAAAAACACCTTTTAGCTTTACATTTATATATATATATATATATATATATATATATATATATATATATATATATATATATATATATATATATATATATATATATATATATATATATATATATATATATTCAGTTATAAATATATCCATCGAAACTGAAAACACACATTTATTTCAGGCGTCATACTTGAAAAGAAATGAGAGTATGATGAACACAGTGAAAGATCGATACCATGATACCCTCTTTGGAGAATGCAATGAAGCAATGACGAGAGCACCTCCAAGGTACGCTAAAGAAGTTAGATACAGAAGAGAATCTCCTTCAGACCGTTACAGGAATATGGATAAAATGGATGCAAAACGTAGATCCATGTTCAATTCGATCGAGGACGAGCACAGAAAAAATTCGAATGAAATAGCGAAAGAAATAAAGAGGAGGTCGTATTTGGAATCGACGAACTATGAAGATTACAAGAACCAAGAGAGTGAAAATACATACCTAGATATACCAGAAACTGAGAAATATCCGAAAATAGATAGAGAGTTCAATTATAACAAACCATCTCAAGAATCGGAGGGAGTCGCAGAAACGAAGTACGATCCCAAGTACGTTAGAAATCAGAAACCCAAGAGCTGCGCTGGTTACAGACATAGTTATGCGGAACCCAAGATCAGAACAGAAAGCAAGATGAGGTATCCAGACATGTTGCACAGAACAGGTAGTTCAGCTGGTACTAACGGAAGGGTTGGTATAGCTAGCGTCCAACCCTATTGAGATTTTGTGTAATCTGTGAGATTATTTCTATGAATAGTTTCATTGATTAAAAAACAGCTCCGATTTTATTTATTTTTCCACTGAAGTGTTGTAAGTGATCAATTAAGTCAACTTCTTCATGTTGAAATATGAATTAGAGATTTTCCCAAAATACAATTTCGAAATGTTTAATATCAGACAGTGATTTAGACCAAGCCAAATGCCTTGTGGTATAAAATACATTTTGGTATTTTTTTCTCAATTGGAGACATTTTTTCATATCATCTAATACATATTTCATGAATACGGTTGTAAAACATGTTCACTTTCGAAACATCTTTTATTTTAAGAAAGTATTTCAAAATTTCAGGATATTACATGAACATAATTTGAAACAAAACAGAAGATTTTTTTGAATTTCAAAAATTTTTCAACCTGGGGATACCCAGGAGAGTGTTTTCTTATGTGATTATTACTCTCATTATTTTTCTTATTCAAAACAACATATCTCAAATGTTTTTCCAGAATAGTACTGCCATATCTGTCGAAATGACGAAATATCTTCTAGTTTGTCATTATATCTAATTTTATAGTTCGACAAATTAACCAAATATCTAAATAATATTAGTTCGGCTTCGTTAATGATGAGACTAGTAAGTTTTAAATCGATATAGTGTGTAATATGATGGTAATATTAACACAGGTATTCATAAGTTAACTGTCAAAGAAGCACTCAACAGCTCAGTAACGTAACTATCTTTCGAAGAGTAAAATTATGAACTCGATATACTTTCGATATTTTTCATCAAGAATTCCTTACACATTAAATGTAGTTTCTTTGGTATGACTACTTTATAATAGGTTATTTCAATAAGATTATATCTTATTGAAAAGCTATTCGAATACTGAATCATGAACGTTGGGATTGAATTTAGGATTGAAAAACTGTCTTCACAAGTTAAATCTAAGGTGTAATATATATGGCAGAAAAATGCTGATCTGGAATTGAATTGGGTCACCTGAAGAAATCGAATTGATTTTGAAGTTCCCTCAACTATTTCAAATAATTATGAAACAGGATTTGTAGGGATTTTATCGAAACTGTATGAGTTATTTTGCAACTTTGTATATGATTTCAGCCATAAACTCTATTAATCAAATTTCACTAACATTTGGAATAATTATTCCCAGTTCAATCAATGTATTAATGATTATTTTATATGTCGTACTCTTATGTAGGATGAATGTGTATATATATAAATAAATATAAATTATTTTTATTGGAAAGATTAACAAATTAGAGTTTCTATTTATTTTTTTACGTGCCTTACCTTATATGATCTAAGAGAAATTATTTTTTTGAATTGTTGATAACCCATCTGATATTTTAATAAATTGAATTCGAAGGATGAGGAAAAATTTTATATGAGGAACATAACAATAATGTTCGAAGATTTTTTTATATAAATGTGGTATCGAGTCCATTCATCTTTGTTAAAGCTTTGATAATAAATGATTTTTATCCTACTCTATTTTATTCAATTTTCCTCTATGAAGTCTCTATGAGTCTTCGAAAAAATTACTCCTTTTCCGAACCTGTCGAAAGTATTGACAAAATAGTTGTGGATTTTATTGGCATTGAATACTAATTCACATAACGTTGTGTAATATTAAGATACTCTTTTGATAGACATATAACTTGTGAAATATAAGTTTGTTCTTCATAATTGCTTCACAGAAATTGAAGATCGCAGCTTTGGCCATAAGTTACTTTGAATACCCATTCAAATTCAAAAGTTTTTCCGATTGAAAGGAGAATATAGAGGTGTTTTTCATTAAGTCACAATTTTTCAAAAGGAACAAAATGAAAGTGCTACTCTTTATGTGGCAGCATCAATTGAAATACATGGAATTCAAGGTGAAAAATCACACATCGAAAAAATAATGGCAAATGGATGGAATAAAATTATTGAAAGTAATTTCTGGTTTCTTCATGCTTTTGAATAATTCATCCAGTTACGGAACGTTGAAGTTGGTGTTGAGCTTGAGGTGTTTACGAGATGAAAAGCATTCAATTTTCCTAGTGTTATATTAGAATTCATTTACTGTGCTGGAGTACACAGTCTAAAGGTACGAAGCTTTGTTTTAGGGGAATCTATTGAATGAAGCAAGAAATAACGCTTTTGAGAAATATTTTTTGTATTCTTCAATTTTCATTAAAATACTTCAGCTGTGCTCTGATTATTATCTCGGCATCAAGAGTTAAGTCAAACCAATAATTGTTATATCAAACCAATGACGTGATATCCAGAAAATCATTTATCGGGTTGCTGATGATGTTTCTTGATTCTTGCATGGAAGGAACTAGTTCTTCTTATGCTTGCCCTGAATCATCAGAGCCATTCATTCTGTATATACCAATACGGTCAATATCAAATAACGGGTGTTTTTTTAGAGGTATAGAATTTTAAGTTGGCATTACTGTTGAAGATGGCGACCGATTTAACAGCTGAGAAGTGATTTGTTCTCAGTTTGGTTTGGCAATTCATCATGAATAGACTCATGCCTGAACAACGCTTGCAAACAGTGCAATTTTATTTCGAAAATAATGGTTCTGTGCGGAATACGTATCGCGCACTACGTCCATTTCATCATCGACGAAATCGTCCATCAGAGCAGTTAATTCGATTATTCATGGAACGTTTTCGCACCACGTTTACTCTTATTGATAACTCGCATCCCCAAAGACGCGTACAGAAGAAGCTATTGCTACTGTAAGCGTAGCATTGAGGAAGACTCGAATGGAAGATCCACTTTATGGAAGATTTTGCGAAAGAATCTTGGTTTGCGTGCTTACAAAATCCAACTCGTGCAAGAATTGAAGCCAAACGATCATCAAGCAAGGCGTAGATTCGTCATTCGAATAGGCCCAAAACGAGATTGCCGTTGTTCCCGAATTTCATAAAGCAAATTTTGTTTAGTGATGAAGCGCACTTCTGGATGGATGGCTTCGTGAGCAGACAAAACTGCCGCATTTGGAGTGAAGATAATCCTCAAGTGTATATCAAAACACCGTTACATCCAGAAATACTGACTGTTTGATGCGCTTTATGGGCTGGTGGAATCATTGGTCCGTACTTCTTCAAAAACGATGATGGCCAGAACGTTACAGTCAATGGTGATCGGTATAGACCCATGATTACTAACTTTTTCATTCCTGAATTGAACTATGATGTCCAGGAGCTGTGGTTTCAACAAGACGGAACAACATGTCACACAGCTCGTGCCACAATCGATTTATTGAAAGACACGTTTGGTGACCGCCTAATTTCATGTTTTGGACCTGTGAGTTGCCTTCCAAGATCTTGTGATTTAACACAGCTAGACTACTTTCTGTGGAACTACGCAAAGTCATTGGCCTATGCTTATCAGTCACAAACGCTTGACCATTTGGAAGACAATATTCGCCGTGTTATTGTCAATATACGGCCACAAATGTTGTAAAAAGTCATCGAAAATTATACATCCAGATTGGACTACATCCGAGCCAGCCGTGGGGGTCATATGCCAGAAGTCATATTTAAAATGTAATGCCACAAGATTGTCTTTCGAGTAAAGAAACATTCTTGTCAATCGAATGATCCATCGTTGTTTTATTGCAATTTAAAGTTCTATACCTCTAAAAAAACACCCTTTATTTTTTGAAATGAATAGCTTGTGTTTCAATCTGAGAATGCATGTTTTGGCAAAATAACCTAAGTACTCGTATTCAATTTATTCGGACATAATTATTTCATGTATGATTTTTCATCAGGTTTTTCAGCTATTGATTTTATTTCAATTTCTCATCATTCTGTAACATGAGAGGTAGCGAAATTATTCCTGCCTCTCTGAAAGTTTGACTAATGAAAACTGAGAATTGCTATCGGCAGAAAGCATGCTCTGCAATTTCAATGATGCGATTTTTGAAAATGAATTTTCTCCTTACATGATCGCATAAACCTCAGAAAATGCGATCATTTAAGGGGAAAAACTTCGCGGAGTTCGTTCTGGAATATCTACGGCTGTAGTGAATTATGGCTATATATAATTCTGAGAAAATCAACAAATTTCAAAAAAACTCTGATCTTAGTGTTTCAAATAAGGGGTCACTAGGAAAGCGAAGCGTTTCGTATCAATGCAAAATGAAGATGATGGAACAGTATATGTTTCACTCCATATGTTCGATTTATATTTCTTATTGTTGTAATTAAATACATTTATTAGGAAAGTGAGTGAATAAAACCTTGTATGGTTGATCTTCTTTTGCCTTTCCTATTTTTGATCAGGGTGTTACATAATATTTCAATTTGCTCAATTATTTTGTACCCGTAGGTCATTCACTTTCCCAAGCACTGAGCTCACCAATCATTCTTTTTCTCCTCTTTCATTTTCGAAATCAACGATAATTTTGTATATACGTTGTGAGGCTCCATATAAAATGGTGATTTTAATAATTTACAGTACAAATGGCGAACTTCAAACAGCTACTCGTAAAATAGCTTACGAACAATATTGCATAGTGAATTGTTCATATATGGGTTCATAATAATGAAGCCCCAGATGAAAGTGAAATATTCATTCAGAAATGGGAGTTAGTACTGAGGAGTTGACTCATGTATTTTTAAAATATCAGTTTACATTTGAAAGTAGTCTCGATAAAGACTTAACGTGTCATCAAAGTCCAATCTGATTGAAGAGGAATTTTCTGCTCGTTGAAGTAGGTGGAAGATGTGAGAAAATAGAAGATTTTTATGTGCTCTGGGGGCCTATCTCCACTCGTTGAGGACTCTGTAATCTGCAACCAAATTACAGCGGAACAACACGGAAGCCTTCAGAGTCATCATGTACTATACTATTATATATGAGCGGCATTAACTGAATGACAAACACCAAGCCTCAATTGGATAGAATCCTTGAACAACCTTATTGAGAAGAATGCCAATAAAATTTCTTAACCGTAAGGCGACTCGATATCGAAAATACAAATGAACTCTTTCTTTTTTCCATTATATCATTTCAATACGATCAAATAATTACAATTTTTGTTGTAGAAGACAAAGGCGGAGCTTAGTGGCAAATTCATAGTCATACATAGGCTAAATAGCCTATAAAAGCCTACATGGTCATCCACTTAACCTTTTCCACGGAACATTTATGTCTTCATTATCCAGTGTGTTTCTCTGGGAATATCAAATAACAGATCTCATGACTACAATGGCCCAAGAGTACTTTCAGTGGTGTATGACCTGAAATAGCACGAACTGATTTTCATAAACCAGAACATTTTCCAGAAGTACTGGAAAATGTTGGTCGAACCGTTTCGGTGAACAGTTTCTTTATTGGAGAAGTATAGTTGTATGGTATAATATAATGACATATTCTGCCATACTGCGGATTCAAAGAGGTTCTTCTCGTCGGGATGTTCAAAAAATCCAGAGCTTTCTTCAAAACGTCGCTTTCGAAATTTAGTCTTCAATTCAATGTCATTTCAAGGAATTTCCTCATCGTGATATGAACTGATCCACCAATATTTCAGTTCCTCTATTCGATAAAGCATAGACTTCTGGTCATATACAAAAGTATTCCTGAGCAACCAGTGCCACACTCTTTACAATAAGGACGTCTTGATTATACTTCTCCGTTTTTTCGTGTGTTTTCTTCGATTTTTTTTGTGTCTGCACTAATTATCAAGATCTTTCCAATAATGGAGTCAGTAAAATCCTGCTTTTATTCTGCAAATACTTTAATTCCTATCGATATGAGGTTAGTATTCAAAGGAATATTTCTGATTCAGCATTCGCTTCCGTATTTTATCAGTTATCTACGCCATGGGGAAACATTTGAAGACCTCATGGTGCTTGGGAGCCAGACGATTCAAATGAATGTACTCAATATTTTTATTGAAATTCAATTTTACTCAGTAGTAAAATTTTTACTCAGAGTCTCAATATAGTAATCCAGAAAATTTATATTTAGATAAATATTTGAAAGAATGAGGTTTGAGATATTTTCATGATACGTTGTGTGTTTTGTATGGATTTTATGAGTGTTATTCGTAAAAATCATTAAATCGTTATAGATAGAAATAGGATGTTTTATATATGTTCCTTCATTTATAGCATTTTATGGATTTTGACGAAGGTGTAACATTTTTAAAATTTCTATACATTTTTTGTTTTCCCTAGTCGCCAAAATCTCTGTGTAACTGTTTTTGCATATATGTGTGCTTAACTTCGTTTTTCAAGATCTTGAGATGTTTGACCTTTGCTATGAAAATTATTGTCAGTTATTGAAGCATATATTATAAACTGTACGAGTGTTTCTTTGCATTATTGTTTCGCTCTTCACATTTGCATATATCTCTTCAATTTGATTATGTGCGGCATGAGCTTATAATTATAAGGTTTCAATATTTCTGCAATGTTTGTACATAGTCTTGGAATATAAGGTAGGAGAATGTGATTATTTTCATGTGATCTGTTTTGTGTTGATTTTAAGTTATTTTTTTTAAGTCCTGTTTTTCATGAATTTTTGTATTAAATGATATGGATAATTATTTATGATAAGGAGTGTTCGATCTTTTTCAGTTTTCATTTTTCAATGCATTAGACATGAAGGTGTTCTTTGGGAATAGTGATGACTACTTGTATAATTGATAGCTCGATGAAAACGTATATCTTTGTCAATCACCTTGTTGAAATTGTGTTGTCTTCTGTTTTAATTGTGATATTGAGAAAATTCAATATGTACTTCATTTGTTTCTTCTTCAAGTGTGAATTGTAACTCACGATGAAAATTATTAAAACGCTCTAGTATTATATTGATATGATCTCTAGTTGAATATAAAGTTAAATTCGAACACTTGAGCTTATGATTTACACTTTATTCACAACATAGCATGACGCGTTTCGTCGTTACAAACGACTTCTTCAGATGCTTACAGAATAATAGGTCGTTTGTAACGACGAAACGCGTCATGCTATGTAGTGGAAAAAAAGTGTAAATCATAAGTTCATGAGTTTGAATTTAAGTTTATATTCAATTATAATGGATTTACATCAAGTAAACGCCGATACTATTGAATAAAAAAAATGATCTTTAGTTGTTATGATCAAACAATTAAATGAAATATATTTTTCTAAATCATTCATTACATTTTGTTTCCATAACTCACTGGGTGACTACACTCGATAAAGGACAGCTCATGGCGACACTTTTAGTATATGTTCAGAATCTTGAATGTTTTGGACCTAGTTACATAGTTAGATTAGGGCAATATTTTATAATAATGTATTAGGCAATAAGAAGGTTAACGCAACTATTGCGAATATCATGAATTCACTACACTCGCATGAGTGTGATTAACTTCATTTTAGCGAATAAGCAGTTTTATTTTATGTATAAGTTTGGTAGTATTTTCTCAATAAAATCAGTTGTAAATCAGTAGTCAACTCATTCACCTGAAAAGAAGTAGGCAGATTGAGGCCTTGTATTGAAACTAGTATTGAAAACATCTGTCCAAAGATCAAGAGAAGACATTTTGAGCTACAGCTACTTTGTCATTTCCGAATTGAATAGCTACGAATTATTCAATGCGACATCTATTCCAGAGAAAATGACATTCACGTCAAACTGGATTATTGAAGAACTAAGCAATCTAATAGCGGTAGATTACAACATGTTCTTCGAAGTGCCTGAGAAAAACTTCTAGGAGAATATACAAATGAAAAATCACACATATCTTCGTTCACCCACAGTCTCAAGAATTTTGAAAAGAATGCAAATTGCATAATCGACCAAATCTTCAATCGCTTAGATAGAGCTCACTGCACTATCAGAAAAATACCGTGGAGAAACACACGATGAAAACTATTATCTTTTATGAATAGAGGGCTTTACATTACATTTCATACCAAAAGAATTTCTGTGATTTGTAATGGACAACGAAAAGAGGTCATCATCAAGAAGTCTGGAGTAATCAAATTATCCCTAAAATTGTGTGGTCTGAAGACAAACACCATCTTTCTTACTCTAAATATAACAAGTTCAGTTACAGTTATTAGCACCGTGGTTGAACCTATCACAGTCGATATTACAAACCACTAAGAGAGACTTGATACAATACAAGTTATACAGGCCGATGACGTCTTGGAAGCGATTGACCACCCTCTTCCATCAGTCAACCAAGAATCAGATCTTCTTCCAAAGATTTGGAGAAAAGTCCATCGCCATACTACAGCAATAATCACGTTAACATCTGTATCGTGTGTTATAGCAGCCATGTTCCTATACTGTTTGTTTGAGATAATAAAAACAAGAAGACAAAGACTCTCAATGCCCAACATCGCCTCAGGCAACATGTGGCCTGTCTCATCAGCGGATCAAAATCAAATCATATCGATGACGTTTATTAAGTTTTTCAGTAATTTACATTTCATGGAATTTTACAAATAATGACAAATGGAAAGTTAAAAGGTCTAGTGACCTTCAACCCTAGATATTTATACATAATATGTAAAAAAACAAAAAAGAATAAAAAATTAAATATTCGTGTTTGATACAATTGTTGTGCGTCTGTGGCCGACTTATTTTTACGTATTATTTGGTTAAATGTCCGATTTTCAATTCGTCAGACGTTTGGTGGTAAAAGAAACCACAGAAAACTTTACCCACGTAAGATGTTATGAATTAATGATTAATTTATTGGTATACAATGAGATCGAAACATTATGGATTTTGAACATTAGTTATAATCAAAAAGATAATAATATGGTTATCTATATTTCACGATATCCACATTTGACCTTTAGCACACCGCACAGTTTTACACACTGCGCCACTAATCACGCACTCTAGCGGATACGAAGAGGTATGTTCTGCAGATTGTGGGGAACTTCGTTTGTAGGATCTTGTAAAGTCTGTAGAATTCGTGCTGGCGAAAATGGAAATTTGTTTCTGGGTTTTCTGCGGAGTGCACCTCGGCGTAAGTACCATGGGGCAATCAGCGTCGCTTGGGCAACCAGATTTGGTCCTTGTAGAGTACGTAGGGAATACCGAGCTTGAAGTTTCCTCATATGTTCGAAAATTGGGGGCGTATTTGTGTGCTCATGTATGAGGCAAGAAGGGTATCGATCGATAAGGGAGTCGGAAAATGCTGCGGCAGATTGCTCTCTCGCAGCTTTCGATTTGTTTGGCAAATCTTTTTCGGAGAGTCGCATAGAGCAAACATCTAACGAAATCAGAGGACGAAGGAATGTCTTGTAAGTGTTCAGCAGAGTATGAGGATTGCATTCCCGTATGCTGTCTTCAAGTGCGTGCAGACGGTTTGCTCTATTGCGAATTTTATTCAGGGCTTTCTCCAGGTCGATTTTCTAGGAAGTGTGTTCAGAGAATGTTACACCCAATTCACCCAAGTGAGTGATTTCGTGCTGAAGTCTGAGGTTTTCGCCCCATAGCGTCAGGTGAACATCATTACTTTTGAATTTAGTGAAGTGTGAATAATTATAGTGGGAGAATAAAATAGAGTGGGTTTTCCTGGGGTTGGGTGTAATTCTCTAGTTGCTCGTCCAAGTAATGTAGACATCTAGTTATCTCTGCATATTGCGGCTGGAATTCGCCGACGTCCTTCCCGTAGTCCAGATCGTCGTGTCATCTGCAAGGAGGGAAAAAAAAGAAGTTCATGTTCTTCTCAGAACTCTTTTCACCATTGTGTGATACAAATTGTCGTAAGATGAATCTCATTTCTTCAAGGACAGTGACAAAGTGACAGTGAGTGAGTTAAGTGATAGTGCATAACAAACCAGAGTTAAGACGCCCCCTGGTCTTGTAACCAGGTGACATCCACGTTCCAGATAGTATACGAAATACGGAACGATAAGCGCTATCATCCTACCAGGTGAGTGATTATTATCATTCAAAATAGTTATATAAATAGTCCATTATAATATAAAATAATATTTGAAATAGTCTGAAAAATTTTGTAGTATTAGTGAAATTATAATCAATAAGTAGTTATTTAATAGTGTTGGCGTTTACTTGATGTAAATCCATTATAATTGAATATAACTTAAATTCAAACACTTGAACTTATGATTTACACTTTATTGACTACATAGCATTATTCTAGCATATCATTATTCTGTAAGCATCTGAAGAAGTCGTTTGTAACGACGAAACGCGTCATGCTATGTAGTCAATAAAGTGTAAATCATAAGTTCAAGTGTTTGAATTTAAGTTATATTCAACAATAAGTAGTTGTGTAATTGTTAATGGTTATTAACTATATTTATTGATTATTGATAATTATATAGTACATAAAGAGTAAATGAAATAGTGTTTTTGTAATCAAATCGCTTTAGGAAGAAGTGCACGAAAATAGGGAAGAAATCCCTGTCATAGAAATGGAGGAACATATTCCTCAAGAAGAAATACCTGCGCCCAATTATGTTGTATCCCTGAAGAGCAAAAAGGGGCGATACTCCAATGAAAAGTCCCACTTCCCAAAGAGAAAGCTGAAGAGGAGAAGAGAAGTTCCAAAACCAAAAATTCCTCCAATTATCATCCGAGAAAGTGATGACTGGATGTCGCTTTCAGAGAAACTCTCTACGAAGAGAATAGGATTCACGAAAGCATCAACCATAAAGGATGGAATCAAAGTTTTCCCGTCCACCAGCATGGACTACAGAAATTTGATTGGGTTTCCCAACACAAGTGACTAGTACTCTCTCCAAGGAAGATTCCAGTTCACGCAGGACATAAGAGGACTCCCGTTGAACACTGATGTAAAGGACATCAAAGAAGAACTCCTATGTGCAGGAGTGTGAGTGACAGAGGTCATAAGAATGACCACAAGAAAAACAAAAAGCCCACTTCCATTGTTCATTGTGAAAACGAAGAACAAGAAGGTGTTTCAAATAAAGAGTCTTGTTACTTTGTTGCGTTAGAGTAACAGTAGAACCAATGAGACGACCCACCGAACCCGGACAATGCCACCTATGCCAAAGGTACGGACATGCACAGAGCCGGTGCACATTTCCCTTCAGGTGCGTAAAATATGCAGGAATCTATTCAGAAAAATATTGCAACCTTCAAAGAGAAAAGAACTGCAGAAATGCCAAATGCGCAAACTGCGGAAAGACCGGACATCCCGCAAGCTACAAAGGTAGCAAAAATTATATTGCATCCATAAGAAAGACAAAAGATCCGAAGAAAGGGCCAAAACCATTGCCCCAAAAAGCAAAAATTGAAAAGAAGACAAGCACGGAAGAAGCAGCAAAGAAAACAGCTGCATCAAAAATGCCAACAAAAAATAATGAGAACAACACAGGTTTCAATACGATGGGTAAAGGACGAAGAGCTAGAAGAAATGACTCAAGAACGGAGAACTGAAAACGGAAACAAGACAGCAACAACAGCAATTCTAGAGCCACTGACAGAAGTGATGACACAAAAAATGGCAGAACTATTACCAGCCTTGTTGAAGGATCTCATTAAAATTAAATGTACCGTCAATCGGGGTGACTTTACCCATTTTTAAAGTTTACAATCAAAATTCGGATATTTGTAGATGGATTTTCCAGAAAAAAAAATCACCCCAATTGTGCGACTATGATCTGAAACTACTGAAATCATATTTTGTTCTATTACATCATTATAGCTTGTCACCAAAAATTAAAAAGTGGGTGGGCAAAGTCATCGCCATGATAGGGGTTTTTTTGCCTTTGCCTTTTGACTTTGCCCCCCCACCATTTTCCTATGTTTATAGGTTCATATTCCCTGTGTGGGCAATTTTACACTCTGGCGTGTTGGAAGGACCAGGATTGAAGAGAATACAACATTAAATTTACTTTATTTAGTGTATATTTTTATAGAAAAATCTTTATAAACTTGGATTACACAAAACTTAATTCTTCAATAAACCAATTTAGATCACACTTTAAAAATACCTAATGAAAATAATGGATGGCCAAAGAAACACTTTAATACACACTTAAAAAAATCAAAAGACACTTCAGAAATATTTGGAAAAGTCTTGAAAAAAATGGAAAATTCCTTTTCTTTCTTGTGGAGTATCAGCTTTGTGAACAATGTCTGCGCGTTGAATGCTCGCCTCATCTAAAATTCCAGGGAATTTGAATGTTTTTCCCTTGTCAGATGTTCGCAAGAATGAATGTCTCCATCAATACAAAAGCTTAGTATTTTTGCCATGTAATGTGCCACTGATTTCTTTCCTTTAAGTTCAATAACAACGAAATCTCCTACATTGTATGTGATGCTATCTGGTTCCATACGTTGGCCAGAGGAAACAGTTAGTCTACAGTCTTCTTCTTCATGATCCGTCTCATGTTCTATCGAGGAAAGACTAGAGTCATGCACAGAATATTCGTCCTCGTCTTCACTAGTACTCTCCCTTCCAGTATCACGCTTTCTTTTCTGAGCTCCAGAAGAGCTTGGTGTTGCTGAGTTAACATGTGAAACAGAGGTTTCACATGTTTCACCCCATTTTTCTGGTGAAGTGCGATGTGACTTTGCCCACAAGGATTTTTAATTTTAATTAAACGAATTAAACAAAAACAACAACTTATAGCTAATCCTCATTATATACCTAAATATACTATATAGTTGATTTAACTCACCTTTTGTTCAGGAAGGATCCACAAACTAAAGTTCAACACCACTGTAAAGCACTTTTTGAATGTTTTGTAGAGAAAACATCTGTTTGGAATGATAAGAAATTCCTAGACCGCCAAAAACTCAGTGGTGCCAACGGTACATCTGGGAAGGTTGATCCGAATACATTAGGCGCCTCTGGTGTCACTTGGATCAACCATTTTTAAATAATGAACATTTTCTCAAAAACCGGGCAAAGACACCCCGAGGGGCAAAGTCACTCCAATTGACGGTATAGTAAAAATAACACAACACCATCAAGCATGAAAATAGTCTCATGGAACGTTTGTGGAGTCAAACAGAGAACAATTGACCTGGAAGAGATCATAGCGGACGAACAACCCAACATAATTGTTCTACAAGAAAAAAACTCAATTCGAAGAAAAAGTTCTCGTGAATAGGATATAAAATATACAAATACGATAAAAAGTCGAGACGAGGAGGATTGGCGTTGCTAATGAAAAGCAACGTCACACATCAACTCATAAGAGAAGAAGGAACAGAAATTTTGATGGTTTAACTGTGGAAATTACACTGAGAAGAAAAAAAATACCAATTACATATGTATACAAACCCCCACAATACACTCTACTGAAGGAGGATATAGAAGCTCTTCTCAGAGGAAACGAGAAGAAAATACTAATAGGTGATCTGAACTGCACGTCGGAAGCATGGCATAGTAGAGTCCAAAATGCAATTGGAACTAGACCGCAAGATTTTGTTTCAGAAAATGAAGGAATCATAATAGGACCGGAAATATCGACATACATTCCAGTATGTCATGAAACACCGGATGATCTAAAATAGCCATCCTCAAAAATGTAACGCTAGAGCACGAGCTAGTTACATTAGAGAGAAGAATGTCAGATCACAATCCCATTATGCTCACACTGCGAACCGAAGAGAATCATGAACACAGAAATAAAAATATGTACAATTTGAGAAAAATACGATATCTTACTACATAAGGAGATATCGGGCATCCCAGTGATTACAAATGGAGAACAACTAGAAATAGCAGTCTCAGATCTTCAAGAAAAGATACTAGGATCATACGAGAAAGCAAGCAGAAGGAAAGAACAAATTGTGAACGAATATCCATTCAGAGGTGAAATTCCTTATGAAATCAAACAAATGATTAGAGCTGACAGAAGTCTGAGAAGAATATACAAGGCACATCAAACACAACAGGACAAAGAGGAGCTGAGAACACATAGCCAAATGCTGAAAAATACCCTGAAAGAGTACCGGGAACATAGATGAAATCAATCAAAGGCTGGAAACCTTTGACACTAGAGATCATACAGCGTGGACAATGCAGAGAAGACTCAGGAGGGTGAAAGAGCTTATACTTCCACTACACAGTGAACATGGAATAGTTTACACAGAAGAAGATAAAGCCGAGGCATTCGCGGACTCTATTCCAAAATAAGATAGACTGAATGAACAATGATGATGAAGATTATAGACACACAAGAAGAGTGTCAACAGCCATCGGAGAACTGAGAGAAGAAGAAACTGAAAGCAATGTGTCAGATCCGACTACTGAGGCAGAATTACTCGATATAATCAAGAAACTGAAAAGAAGAAAAGCGCCAGGATCAGACAACATAACTCATGCTATGCTGAAGAACCTACCAAGAAAACGCAGAGAGGCAGTAGCAACAATCATAAATGGTATTATAGATACACATCACTTTCCAAAAATATGGAAACACTCTGATGTGACAGTGTTTGGAAAACCTAAGAATGACAGGAAATTTCGTGAAAACTAAAGACCGATCAGTCTACTCCCTGTGATAAGCAAAGTAGCAGGAAGGGCTATATCAAGAATACTATGGGAAGAAACAGAAAGTTTCAACATCATACTGAAAAAACAATTTGGATTCAGAAGAAAACATTCTGCAGAACAGCAGCTGCTCAGGGTAGTTGAGATGATCACAAAAGGATTCCAAAACAAATCCATGACAGGTGCTATCTTCTTGGATATAATTAGGGCCTTTGACAGAGTGTGGCAAGGTGGATTAATCTTTAAAATTCACGAAAGTAGATATACAACGAAAATGTGCAAACTAATGAACAGCTACTTAAAAGACAGGATATTCAGAGTGAATATTGGAAAAACGAGGTCAGGACTAAGAAAACTAAAGGCAGGGGCACCACAGGGGTATGTTTAAGACCCTACCCTGTACTCGATATATACACACGACATTCCGAAGACCGATCACTCAAGATTATCACTATATGCGGATGGCACAGCTATGAAGTGCACGCATAGGAATGTAGGCTTTCTGATAAGAAAACTACAAGAAGAGATAAACCAGGTCGAAAAGTGGTGTGTAAAACGGAAAATGGCATCAAACGAGCAAAAGAGTCAATGTATTCTATTTCAACGCAGAAGACAGAAACCAACGTAGAAGATAACAATCGAAGACAACGAAATAGAATGGTTCAAAGAAGCGACATATCTAGTCATAATAATGGACAAAGGATTAACGTGAAAGAAACATATAGAAAACGCAATAACGAAGACAAAAGCAGCTATGACACAATTATAACCAATCCTCAACAAGAAAAGTAAGATGACCAACAAAGTAAAATTGGCCCTGATAAGAGCAACAGCAAGACCTCAACTGACCTATGGGTCAGTGGCATGGGAAACTTTGGCAAAAACACATCTGAATAAGATAGTAAGAGCAGAAAATAGGTCTCTAAGGGCGGCAATAGGAGCACCCTGGTTTATACGAAACGAACGAGATTTGAAATGGGACTCTATCCTGGAATTCCTGTAGAAAAAAGCAAAGAAAATGTTCGAAACTAAACTGATAGAACTGACGAATTATGACCCGATAGAAGAAACGAGTATAGTACAAAGAAGACGCAGAAGACCAAAAACTCAATACAGGACGGACGCATAGAAGAAAAAGACGGAAGAGTACCCATGAGTTACAAATCGTTGTAGCTTCTTCAGGCTACAGTCTCAAACACCAAGGCACATTCCTAACTCATCCAAGGAGGGACAAGTTAAATCCGCAGATACAAATCGTTGAAACTCAAGGTTCAGAAATATCCCCTTTCAGAACTAGAGTGCATTTTCTCTGAAAATTCACTCGAACTCTGTCATCATTTCTAATCTTCCACTTCCATATCCTTGAAATACCCACTCCCTTTCTCTTACAGGCGCCGCGAACGCAAGAGACTACCACTTGAGGCTCGGAAAGGCCCAAGGATAGGAATCAGGTCCAAGTGCTGACAGCAGCACGAGAGTTCAATTCATGAATGAGACTGGAGGTTTAGAAGGCTTTAAGCGCGGAAACCGAAAGAACAGAGCAGGTTTTAATGGGTAGGCAATTGTAAGAACAATTGAATCCTACACAGGCCGGGTTCGCAACCGGTATCGCCTTTCGGCGGTTTTTTCCTCGATAATAAAAAAAATCGACAACGATTTGTAATAAGTAGACTGCAAGACTTTAAGAAGTCCTGTGGATAGGAAAGAGCTTGAAACCAGGGGCTATTTCCTCTAATCCTTGCAGTTACTTTTTCGATCAGGTGAAGTTCACCGACCAAGGAACCAGATTATACACCGAGTCAGAGGAATTCGGGAGAATTCAGTACAGCCGTCGAAATGAAGCCCTTGTTGTTCGGATCCTCGGAGCCTCCCAGCATTATCAGAATCTTGAATATTTTGAACATACTCACGTTGTTAGATTAAGAAAATATTTCATAATAATGTATTAGGCAATAAGTAGGTTAACGCAACTATTGCGAATATCATGGGTTAACCATACTCGTATGACTGTGATGAACTTCATTTTAGCGATTAAGCAGTTTCATTTTATCTATAAATTCGGTAATATTTTCTTGATAAAATTAGCTGTACATCAGTAGTCAACTCATTCACTTGACAAGGAGTAGTCAGATTAAGGCCATGTCAGCAACGAACCCTTTCATACCGATTTCCAGGAATCGGGAGAATTGGGCCTTGAATTAGTTGTCCATTAGTCGACTACTAATTATTGATTAATTAATCCCTGACAAGGAGTCAGCAGATTGAGGCCTTGCCAGCACCGAACGCTTTTATACCGACTTCTAGGAATTAATCCTACCTAATTAATCTACTATTAATCCCTTACGAATGCTCTTAACTAAGAATTTTTATAATAACAAAACAAATTTCGTTGCGAGGAAAAATTTCAATAGAAGGAAACATCATCGGCATAACCCGCAATTGGAAGCAGCTAATCAGGAAAGCCGGATGAGGAGAGCCGATAAGCCCGAAACAAGTGCCAACGACTGCTTCCAATTGTGGGTTGATATTTACCGCTGTTTAAAATTTCTCGCGTATTAAACATTATTCATATTATCTTCTTACTTCGATTTTGGCCGACTATGAACCACGTGAAATAACATTTCATGAATATTATTCTCCATTCTTTCTTTTATTTCAATACTCCTTCATTCGTTCTCCAGGCTTTTTCTTTCTTTCTTCTGTCCATTTTGCTCCAGTCATTTTTTTCCTTTTTTGAAAACACCGGAATCCCTTGATCTTCTTCCTGAATTCTTCTCTCCTCTTCACTACTATTCATATTATATATATATATATATATATATATATATATATATATATATATATATATATATATATATATATATATATATATATATATATATATATATATATATATATATATATATATATATATATATATATATATATATATATATATATATATATATATATATATATATATATATATATATATATATATATATATATATATATATATATATATATATATATATATATATATATATATATATATATATATATATATATATATATATATATATATATATATATATATATATATATATATATATATATATATATATATATATAAGGAAATGAAATTTTTGTGCTTATGGCACTGAATGAAATATTTGAGAAAATGAACACTAGAACATTCATTTGAAAAATTGAAATTAATCAAGAGAATGTTATAGCAGAGCTAGATATGTGAACGTGTACGATGTGATGTCTCCATTATCCTTCAAGAGATAAATGTTAGAGAAATATTGAAATCGATGCCACACCTGATGGAAGTGCGAGACATATATGTTTCGTTCTGCAAGGAACTCGTCAGTCGCACCACGTCCATCGAAGTGAGGCAACGATTTCAACCTCCAAGCATCTTCTTGTGACTTCAAGTGGAAGATCGTAGAGTAATGAATACTCTACAATTCCATCTATAGAAATCAGTAGAAAACACCTCTCTCAGATTACAGAGTCACCAAGCATCGAAATTTCACATATCTTCTATACCCGTAGGTATCTACTGAATTGCAATGTCTATTTGACAAATATCATCGAACGATGTTTTTAAATGTCAATAGATTGCGTTAGTAGTACGCTCGCGTTTATTCCCGTATTTCAGGGGCCAATTCGGCGATATTTTTAAGGAAATGAAATTTTTTGTGCTTATGGCACTGAATGAAATATTTAAGAAAATGAACACTAGAACATTCATTTGAAAAATTGAAATTAATCAAGAGAATGTTATAGCAGAGCTAGATATGTGAACGTGTACGATGTGATGTCTCCATTATCCTTCAAGGGATAAATGTTAGAGAAATATTGAAATCGATGCCACACCTGATGGAAGTGCGAGACATATATGTTTCGTTCTGCAAGGAACTCGTCAGTCGCACCACGTCCATCGAAGTGAGGCAACGATTTCAACCTCCAAGCATCTTCTTGTGACTTCAAGTGGAAGATCGTAGAGTAATGAATACTCTACAATTCCATCTATAGAAATCAGTAGAAAACACCTCTCTCAGATTACAGAGTCACCAAGCATCGAAATATATAAATATAAAATATGTGAACGTGTATACACGTTCACATATCTAGCTCTGCTATAACATTCTCTTGATTAATTTCAATTTTTCAAATGAATGTTCTAGTGTTCATTTTCTTAAATATTTCATTCAGTGCCGTAAGCACAAAAAATTTCATTTCCTTAAAAATATCGCCGAATTGGCCCCTGAAATACGGGAATAAACGCGAGCGTACTACTAACGCAATCTATTGACATTTAAAAACATCGTTCGATGATATTTGTCAAATAGACATTGCAATTCAGTAGATACCTACGGGTATAGAAGATATGTGAAATTTCGATGCTTGGTGACTCTGTAATCTGAGAGAGGTGTTTTCTACTGATTTCTATAGATGGAATTGTAGAGTATTCATTACTCTACGATCTTCCACTTGAAGTCACAAGAAGATGCTTGGAGGTTGAAATCGTTGCCTCACTTCGATGGACGTGGTGCGACTGACGAGTTCCTTGCAGAACGAAACATATATGTCTCGCACTTCCATCAGGTGTGGCATCGATTTCAATATTTCTCTAACATTTATCCCTTGAAGGATAATGGAGACATCACATCGTACACGTTCACATATCTAGCTCTGCTATAACATTCTCTTGATTAATTTCAATTTTTCAAATGAATGTTCTAGTGTTCATTTTCTTAAATATTTCATTCAGTGCCATAAGCACAAAAAATTTCATTTCCTTAAAAATATCGCCGAATTGGCCCCTGAAATACGGGAATAAACGCGAGCGTACTACTAACGCAATCTATTGACATTTAAAAACATCGTTCGATGATATTTGTCAAATAGACATTGCAATTCAGTAGATACCTACGGGTATAGAAGATATGTGAAATTTCGATGCTTGGTGACTCTGTAATCTGAGAGAGGTGTTTTCTACTGATTTCTATAGATGGAATTGTAGAGTATTCATTACTCTACGATCTTCCACTTGAAGTCACAAGAAGATGCTTGGAGGTTGAAATCGTTGCCTCACTTCGATGGACGTGGTGCGACTGACGAGTTCCTTGCAGAACGAAACATATATGTCTCGCACTTCCATCAGGTGTGGCATCGATTTCAATATTTCTCTAACATTTATCCCTTGAAGGATAATGGAGACATCACATCGTACACGTTCACATATCTAGCTCTGCTATAACATTCTCTTGATTAATTTCAATTTTTCAAATGAATGTTCTAGTGTTCATTTTCTTATATATATATATATATATATATATATATATATATATATATATATATATATATATATATATATATATCTATATATATCGAAGATACTCAATTAAACCACAAATATGTGGATCAGAAGAATGATACTTCACAAGATCTGTTAAAACTGTTAAACCTATTTCAAGGGATAATTATAAAACAAAAGGGCGAATGAAATGTTCGGACGTGATTGGTACGTTCTTTCTGCCTACCAAGTGAAAAAATTGTCCTTTCAAAAACATACAGGGTGTCGAATTATTTTGCAGTTAGATATTTGTTTTTTTTTTCGCGTATATTTGTCTTGTAAAAATAATCAGTAGTTTTCCGTTCCCATTATAGATCCACGCCGAGAAAAAATTCATTGTGGATCAACACGTGAAATCTGCAAAGCATATTTCCAATATGCAGAAATTATCTCCACAACAAATCTTAAGTGCGATCGCACCGATTCGTGCGGTAGATATGTCGCATATGCGTTAATAAGTGTTTTAGGGGAAGCAAATCGAAGCAGATCCTATCTTTTCGCTTCAAAAAAACTTGATAAAGCTAATAATTTAACAGTTGAACGATTTGTCTAAGATTCATTGAAGAATTTTTTCTTTCCTCAAATAGTTCCCACAGAAAAATTTATTTCATTTTTATCTGATGCAGCACCTTATATGTTTAAAGCTGGACAAAATATGAAAATATTTTATTCGAATCTGCAATATGTAACCTGTCTAGCTCATGGAATTAATAGAGTGGCAGAATGTAAAAGAGAGCAGTTTCCTTTGGTCAATGACCTAATTAACAATGTAAAAAAAGTATTTTTAAAAGCTCCGACGCCCGTTCAATTTTACAAAAAAAAAATTTCAACTCTTACCTTACCTCAACAACCTGTAATAACTCGTTGGGGTACCTGGTTGGATGCAGCTATATTTTATGCTGACAATTACCACGCCATTAAACATGTCATTGACGATCTGAGTGACTCTTCATCTACATTTATTTTTAACTCAAAAAATATTTTCACGTTACTGTTCCAAATTGAATACTCTTTATTATTGATTTGAAAGTTAGATCGATTTGATGAAATTTTGGATGTGGGTTTTTTTATTGTTATTGTTATGTTTCAAAAAATGAGTTACACAAAAAATACATAAATGTAAAATATCAAAATAAATGAACATTACATACTTAACTACATACAAGTGATGTTAAAATGTGCAAGTGTTGAACAGTGCATAACAAAATTATAGATTATCAACTTTCTGAAAGACATTTTAGAAGCATCATTTCGAGAAAAATTGAACTTTGTTTATTTCTATTTCATCATAAAGTTTGCTTGAAATTTTACCATAACAATTCCCCTAAATTTTGTTTTTATTTCATATAAAAATTGCAAATTCAAAAAAAAACAAAATTTACATATTTTGAGTTTATATTTTCCACATTAATTTTACTTATCTTTCAAACAATATCTTCAAATATTTTACATTCATCATACATAATCATTTTCTCTAATCATTCATAAGTAGGTACATTTTCATAATCATACATTACACAACTTCTGAGTCAAATATTCAATAGTATATTTAAATCTTCTTCATAACCTCAAACCATTTCATACATTGATATTTTTATACATACGCTTCAGTATTGTAATATCTATTTAAAGTATTAAGTTCCCAAATTATCCATATATTATTTGTATTTTTTTATCATTTATCTTCTTTCAAATATTATGCAATAAACTATTTATGAAGTTGATCAAAGAAATTAGTTTTGTATTTGCATTTACTTAGTTTTATACGTTCTGACCTGTTCTCATGAAGAACAGCATTCCATCTTGTGCATATTCTATCCTGTTCTTTTTATTTTTGTGATATCTATTTAAAATATTAAGTTACCAAATTAACCATTTTTTATCAATTATTTACTTTCATATATTATGCATTAAACTATTGATAATACTTCATCAGAGAAATTATATTTGTATTTGCATTTACATAGTTCTGTACCTTTTAACCTGTTCTTATAAAGAACGGCATTCCATCTTATGAACATACTATCCTGTTCTCTTTCATTAAATTGTATGTGACAGCATATATGTACAGCATACTGTATTTCTGATACATATGTCAATATATTGAACTCAGTATAGTTTATTATGTGATCCAAATTTTCATTCTCATTCAATCTAGTTTCTCTTTCTCTTATCTTCAATTCATATTTATATGATAGAATAGATTTCCGCATTCGTAATTTTTTATTTAATTACTTCTTTTTTTATATTTTTCATTATTATATTTCATTCATTATTTATTCGTTGCGGCTTGTCTCCTATTTCGGTAGACATATATACTTTTCCATTCTTGTCTCCATCTCTTGGTATACAGAATTACTATACCGCTTGTCCCCATATTTTGATGGACATCGTATTTATCATTATCTTTGTACATTGCAGTTTATTTATATTATTATTTCATTTCCTTTTTCTACTCCCATCATTATAAGTTCCAATTTCTATATCACTTACTTTCTCTTTCACCATGAATCTGAGTTCTTAATGCTCAATATATATCAATTCCTGTCTATATCATTTTTTTATTCTATTTAGATGTCCTTTCGCTTATTGTCATAATATTACATATGTTTCTATTCTCATTTATAACAATTTTATATGTATTGTTCTTTATAATTATACTCATTCTTTATTACCATGGATTAATTTCTATTCCTAATGTATTACTATCTATTATCCTATTTCTAATGAATGTTGATAACTGATTTTATTTTCATGAATAATGTTGATAAATATCACTTGAGTTATATCTTTAATTTCAATTCGTTCAGTCCTTTTGAATTGCAAGTTTTAGACCATTTATCCTGCCATATATAATTTAAAAATTATTTACCTCTTTCGTCCTCTCTCAATTTTATGACGGAATTACTAAAACTATCATTTATTTCAAAATTGCATACATTTCTATTGTTTTTATAATTAAATTTTCTCCGAAGTAATTCATATCTGCTTTTGATTTGATTTACTGTACTCCTTAAATAATGTAATACTTTTTTCTGAAATTCTTCCCTTCTATTGAACAATAAAAAGGCACTTGAAATAATTTGTGTTGTTTTAATTGATTTTCCATCTTCCCATTCCAATATAGATTTAATGTTTATTTTCAAATCTCTAAGGAATTTCTTTGGTTGTACGTTCTTATTGTATATATCAAGTTTTTGTGAACTAAAATTCATGACGTTCATAGGAGTAGTTTATACTTTATTTATATAAATTTCATCGATGATATAAGTTTGCTCACTTAGCTTCTGTTTCATATCTTCAATTCGATTTTTAATTTCTGATTTAGATTTAATCTCGTTCCCAATTTTCTGTTCTATTTCTTCAATTCGATTTTCAATTTCTAATCTAGGTTTAATTTCGTTTTCAATTTTTTTTTCAATGCTGTATTCCCTTATCTTGTACTTCTCTAATTTAATCCATTGGTTCACTCACATTTTTACACTCACATCTACTTCATCAAAATTCATATATCTATCTTCAAATGTTTTACTTATACCTTTTATTTCTGCTTTCAAATTCTCCAATCCAACATTCACACTTTTTATGAGTTTTTCAAAACTGTCATCCATACTTTTTTGTGACTTTTTTCATTTTATTTCAATTTTTATTTTGTACAAAGTTTTTTCCATTTCAAACAAAAATTCATACAAGTCTTTTTCAAGTTGTCCAACTTCTCTCTTCTCATTTTTTTCCCTTTGATAGGACATTTTAAATCTTATATATTTATTACTATTGTTGGAAAATTTTTATTGTACCTATTAAGTACATCTTTCTAAATAGCCCCACGTTGGGCGCCAATTGTTATGATAATATTCATCAAGTTTTCATTGTTATTATTTTTATTATTCAATTTGATATGATTTCTTAACGAAAATTTTTTTAATGAATTCTGAATTCGATTTCGTTGATTCTCTTTCTCAGGGTGGAAACTTTTTAAAGTCTCAATTTTTTTTTTAAAATAATATTTCTTTTTTTTTAATATTGTTGGCGTTTACTTGATGTAAATCCATTATGATTGAACACAGTATTATATTAAAACAGTAGAAAACATTTCGAATAAATATTAATATGAATATACATCATTGGGTAAGGCGGAATACATTTGTAATACATTTATTATTCATATTTGAATTTCTAGGTTACTGTTCCAAATTAACTACTCTTTATTATTGATTTGAAAGTTAGATCGATTTGATGAAATTTTGGAAGTGGGTTTTACAAATACGTTATATGAATACTGTTATGTTTCAAGAAATGAGTTATAAAAAAAATACATAATTGTAAAGAATCAAAATAAATGAACATTACATACTCAAGTACATACAACTGATGTTATTGAAATGTTCAAGTGTTGAACAGAGAATAACAAAATTATAGATTATCAACTTTTCGAGAGAAGTTTTACTATGCTGACATATTATTAAATGGAATTAAATATATCTACAAAAATGTATGTATGTTAAAATCTCACATGATAAAGTTGAATGCATGAAATATGACTTTGTCGAAACAATCAATTTAGCAAGTTAGAAGTATTATCTTGAGAAAAAATTGAACTATTGAAAAATTGATTTATTTCCATTTCATTATAAAGATTGCATTAAATTTTACCATAACAATATATATATATATATATATATATATATATATATATATATATATATATATATATATATATATATATATATATATATATATATATATATATATACGCGATCTAGTGGACTATGAACTGATGTTATGGAATTTTAGTGTATTATGTTACGGTGGAGATCATATATGAATCCTCGTACCTTTCATCATTCTGTGAACCTAATATTATTCTGTGAACCCTCTTACATTATTTAAGGCGCGCCATATTATTTTAACCTCCTATTCTGTTTTTATATTTTGTGGACACAGAGCTCAAGAATAATACTCCATCGACATTTAATTCTCGATTCTTGTTTCGAGTTTGTTAAATTTTAGACTTGAGTAAATACTGTATTCATTGAATAAATTCTTGTTTCAGTTTGAAACATTCATCGTGAGTCATTCACTGTTGAATAAAATAGAAAAAAAACTAAATTATAAATCGAGAATTTTCGTCAAATAATAATGTCTACAAACAAAACAGATTCCGTTCTGGTCCACTTAAAAATTTAAGCTGAAGAGGCAGTTGATGGTGAAACAATAATGCTGAAATTGAAAACTATTCGTCCAGATGGAAAAGAGATAATGTTTTTTTTTCCTTTGGAACTTCAGGAATTGAAATAACATCCAGAATTGTTAGCCATCAACAAAATAACAAAGATTTGTAAATCTATAAAGAAATGTGGTGAGTTCAGAAATATTTCAGTAGAACAACCTACAGAAATAGCCAATCTCTTCCTGGATCCTGATTTTGATCCTGTTTACAAGGATTATTATTCAGAAGAAGTTTTAGAAAAAATAAATAATATACCTGAAAATCCATCTTTAGATATTCCAGAAATAATAGGAAAAATATTGGAGACACTTAGTTCAAACAAGCCACAGTTAAACTTAAATGACATTACTAAGAGTTTCATTGTACTAGTGTTGTCCTGGTTTGGGTCTAAGGGCCTTCGTCGTTTGGAATTTTTCCCTAACGTTTCGCCATCAGGAATGGCGAGCTTCTTCAGAGCTCGTTCCATTTGTGATTCTGGAACTGGCGAATTCTCGTATGCAGGTTGTATTTATATCGAGGCATAGAGGGCGTGGCTTGTTTCGCTTCGGTGGAGGTCGAAAGGGGGGCTCGTTCTGCTTCGAGTTGGTGTCTTGATATCCAATGGCGTCACTCGTGTATGCCTTATGATCGAATTCCAGATTGAATTGAGACTGAGGGTCTCCTCCTTTCTGTTGAAATTGTTGGTATGCCTTCAGATTTCAATAGCTTTCCTGACCAGCCTGTTTTGATAGCCGTTGACTAATGCCAAGAGCGTACAATCCTCAAACTGCATCCTGTGGTCCCCGTCGCTCAGTTCGTGTTCGGCTACTGCAGACTTCTCAGTTTGTCCTAACTGGAAAAATGACTTGTGCTCCTTCAGTCCCGTTCCCATTGGCCTTTTGGTCGTCCCAATGTAGACTTTTACGCAAGAACATTGTATGCGATAGACTCCTGCAGCCGAAAGTGGATCCCTCTTGTCCTTCACTGATCCAATGATTTGATGGATTTTCTGTGTAGGTTTGAGGATAGTTCTGACTTCTTGTCTTCTCAAAATCCTTCCGATCCTATCTGTGACTCTCGGAATGTAGGGAAGATACGCTTGTGAAATCGTCGATCACTGTTCGGTTTCTTCATGTCCAGGTGTTCTTCGCACTTTGATCTCTTGATGTCCCTCCTAGTGTAGCGATTTGATTCGAATGCAGTTCTCAAATGTTCCAGTTCTATTTGAAGGTTCTCTGGTTCACAAATTCTTCGAGCTCGTTCCGTCAAGGTTCTAATGACTCCATACTTCTGACTCTGAACGGAACGAGCTCGAAGAATTTGTGAACCAGAGAAATTTCAGTAAGAACTGGAACATTTAAGAACCACTTTCGAAGCAAATGGCTACAGTTGGAGAGACATCGAGAGATCAATGTGCGTAAGAACACCTGGACATAGAGAAACTGAACAGAGATCGACAATTTCACAAGCGTATCTTCCCTACATTCCAAGAGTCGCGGACTGGATCGGCAGGATTTTGAGAAGACACGATGTCAGCACTATCTTCAAATCTACACAGAAAATCCATCAGATCATAGGAGCAGTGAAGGACAAGAGGGACCCACTTTCGGCTGCAGGAGTCTATCGCATACCATGTTCTTGCGGAAAAGTCTACATTGGGACGACCAAAAAATCAATGGTAACGGGACTCAAGGAACACAAGGCAAGTTGCCGGTTAGGACAAATGGAGAGGTCTGCAGTAGCCGAACACGCACTGAGCTACGGAGACCACAGGATGCAGTTTGAGGATTGTACACTCTTGGCATTAGTTAACGGCTATCAAAACAGGCTGGTCAGGAAAGCTATTGAAATCCGAAAGCATACCAACAATTTCAACAGAAAGGAGGACACCCTTAGTCTCGATCCTATCTGGAATCCCATCATAAGGCATATACGAGTGACGCCATTAGATATCAAGACACCAACCGAAGCAGAACGAGCCCCCCTTTCGACCTCCAACGAATCGGAACAAACCACGCCCCCTATGCCTCGATATAAACACAATCTGCGTACGAGAATTCGCCAGTTCCAGAACCACAAATGGAACGACCTCTGAAGAAGCTCGCCACTCGTGCTAGCGAAACGTTAGGAAGAAATTCCAACCGACGACGGCTTTACCCGAATTCCAACCGACACCCTTAGACCTGAACGAGGACAACACTAGTTCAACGACTGGCCGCGGAAGCCTCAACCAATTTGTCAATTTCATTGTAGATAATTATAACGGTAGGAATGATAATGCTGAGGTAAGGCTAGAAGTGACTTCCAACATCGACAACAAATGACATAAAGTGACTCCCGGAAGGGGAGGGGGATGTAACGCTATCTAGTGGACTGTGAACTGACGTTATGGTATTTTAGTGTATTATATTACGGTAGAGACCATATCTTTAATCCTTGTACCTTTCATCATTCTGTGATCCTTATATTATTCTGTGAACTCTCTTACATTACTTAAAGCGCACCATATCATTTTAACCTCCTATTCTGTTTGTATATTTCGTGGACGCAGAGCTCAAGATTAATATTCAATCGACATTTAATTCTCGATTATTGTTTCAAGTTTGTTATATTTTAGACTTAAGTTAATACTGTATTTATTGAATAAATTCTCCTTTCAGTTTAAAACATTCATCGAGAGTCATTGACTATTAAATAAAATAGAAAAATTACTGAGTTATATATATATATATATATATATATATATATATATATATATATATATATATATATATATATATATATATATATATATATCACAGATGATGTGAAAATCATAAAAATACTCGTCTGAATTATCGTAAAGGTCAGTTCCGCATAACAATTGATTAGTTGCCAATATATTCTGAAAGTTGATGATTATAAAGATATGGAACGAATGATTTGAATAAGCTTGAAATATTGAATTCGAGTTTCTCTAGAAGCTAAAACACAACGTGAGGATGGCTCACAATCTTCACAACTTTCTATTGACCTCACGCCATCACCTTTAATTTTTCGCGTTCAGTTTCTTCAACACAATTATGGTATTTTGATGTCATGTTGTAGTAATCGGCGATGGGAATAATTTGATAATGATTCAACCGATTTGTCAGCCTTGTTGGTTCGAAATGTATCGGATATGTTATAACGAAGAAACGTCACCAAAGGCTGTTATATTTTCATCTTTTATGGATAAATATTATGAGTGTGACAAGATAGTGAATCTGAGTCATAGCGATAGCAATGGATAATTTTAGAATCAGAAATTCTAATATAATTTTGATGGATTCACATCAAAAAAGATAATTCAAATCCAAAATTTCGCATTTTGAGTTGGTGTTCTTGGGTGGATTCTGAAAGTGGTAGGTACTCATTTGGAATTTTATACTTCAATTCAAAAAGAGAAATAATACCTACTCCTTCTAATTAACCCTAATGCAATAATGATACAAATCTTGAACCAATTGACCGATAAATCACTAGTTTACAAAGATTTTGTCAACTATTATCAATTATGTCAACTGCGAATTCTGTGGTTGAAAATATTCACTCATGACTTGCCTTCATCAAATCTATTCTCAAAACTCTTTAACCAGCAAGCGTTACTTCGTTTTTGATTTTTATAATTTAAGCGAATACATTGATGTATACATAATAGGCGTATTTTATTCTTTCAGCATTAGTATCTAGAGTTTTTGTGTCATATATATATATATATATATATATATATATATATATATATATATATATATATATATATATATACCTACTATATACGTATAGTAGTTAATACTGAGACTCTTAATCGAAATATCGAAATATTTCAAACTACACTCTTTGACAACAAAAATGTTGTCAATGATAACGAACCCATCCCTTTCGAGAGTGAATATTAAGTGCGTTTCGAAAAATTCATAGATCATGTTGAATGATAATAGAATACAATTGTTTTAACATTATTATGAATCTTCAGTCCATATTCAATCTATCAATCAAGAATTGATGACCTTCAAAACGCCCATAGTTCCTATACCAGAATGAAGAGAATAGTTTTACAATATCTATCTATGAATTCGTAGTAGGAAACAGTGACTATCTCACGCTTTCAATAAATGTAGGCATCGATTTCGAAATTCTTCAACATTTATCCCTAGAAGGACAATGGAGACATCGCATTGTTCATGTTTCACATAGCCAGCTCTGCTATAATGTTCTTTTGAATAATTTGTCAAAAATTATCGACAGAAAGTTATATTGTACTTTGATAGCGAATATCTACAAGTGAACTACGGCACGTAGATATGGCACGAACGTACATATGGCACGTGAAATACAGAATTCTTTTTCTTGCAATGAATTTCTGTCATCAATGACAACGAACGATTGTACAGCAGCAAACGAGATGGCGCATCACTTCACCACGTTAGTTGAAATTGTTCCAAAAAACTAGACTTGTGAAATGTGGTATCTTAATAGATAAGGACGTGTGGAATGTAGATGTATTCATGTGCTTTTCATTGATTCTAAGATTTCAGATGTACATTAATCTATGCATTATATATGCATACGACTTACTCTATATTCCTGTTTTACAATCGATGAGAGGGTATGTGAGGTTTGAAATCGTTGCCTTTCATTCGTTGAACGTGACGGCTGATGAGTACCTTGTATTACGAAACAGTGACTGTAGCACGCTTTCAATAAATGTAGGCATCTTTTTCAAGATTCTTTAATATTTATCCCCAGAAGGATAATGGAGAATGCAATATTCTATAACATTGATCCCTAGAAGGAAAATGGAGACATCGCATTGTTCATGTTTCACATAGGCAGCTTTGTTATAATGTTCTTTTGAATAATTTGTAAAAAATTATCAAAAGGAAGTTATAGATTCATTGCCTGTTTATGATAGTTTATTTTTAATGTTTTTACCAATAACAGGCTATTTTCAATGTTAAAAACATCATTTTCGTTAAATTTTTGTTCTTATATCACAACTTTATCAAAAATGAAGGATAATTGAATTTTATGAGGTACTATAGATATCAAAACGTCAAACTTATTTTTCTGAAAAAAATTCAAATTGGCTTTTTTGTATTTTTACATATTCATTTTTAATATTCAGAGGAATATTTCTGGCTAAGCATTCGCTTCGAAAGTTTTAGTCTTCTTCACCATGAGGAAACCTCTGAAAAACTCATGGTAAGCCAAGTGATTTTAATGAGTGTGATTTACATATATACATACATATAATTGCACATAGTTGAGTTTTATATACTTATTCAGAATATGTATATTGATTTGTTTATGTGTGTGAAATTGATGCTAGGTCAGGGAAAAATGAGTTTTAATGTTTAGTGATTGTTGTGTATTCATTTTATTTCTCTACATTATTTGTCTTTCTTTCTCATTTTCTAAAATTTTTGTATTGTTGTAATCAAAATCGTGTGTTTAAGTTATTTTATGTTTGTGTAAGGCTGTTCCTTGAGTTTTTGCATATTTATGTCCTTTAATTCTTTCTTCAGGATTTTGCGACGTTTATGCTATATAGCGTACATAAAACTGCAATGATTACAGCGTATATTATAAACAGTATGATATTTTTCCTCAGTTATTATTTTACTCTTCAACTTGGTTTATATTTCTTCGACTTGATTTTTTGCAGTCTGAGATATTACTAAATCATAAGGTTTTAATATTTTTGCAATGTTTGTACTTAATCTTGGAATATATTTATGGTAGGGAATGTAATTATTTTGGTTGGATCTACTTTTTTTCGACTGTAAAGTATTATATAATTTATGAATTCGGTTTTTCATGATTTTGGAAATCAAATTACATGGGTTATTATTTTTAATTAGAAGTGGACGAATTTCTTCAAGGATTTCATCCAGTAGACATGATGTTAATTTTAGTTCTCTATCTACAAAACTGATTATTATTCCTTTTTCGGGGAAGAGTGATGATTTTATTGACAATTTATTGTTCGTTGAGAACTTATTTCTTTTCTTTGCCACCTTGTCTAAATTTTGTTATCTTTCCTTATAATTGTTATATGAAGGAAATTAAGTTTTTCATCTTTTTCTTCTCAAGTGTGAATTGTAATTTATCATTAAAATTATTGAAACCTTCTAGTATAGTATCAATATGATCTTTATCTGCTATGATTAAACAATCATCAACATATCTTTTATATAATAAAATATTTTCTTCCAAATCTCTCATTACATTTTCTCCTAAAAATTCCATAACTAATTGTGCAATAACACTTGATAAAGGACTCCCCTTTGGAGTGGCGACACTATCAATTTGTTGATAAAATTCAATTATATATCGAAAAAAATTTGTGCCCCAAGTGAATTTTACTGCTTCTACGAATTCATTTCTTGGAATACAAATGAAATTTTTGAAAATGTTTCATTTTTGATCTTTTATGTTCGTATTAATTTATTAGATATATAAGTAAACAGTGGTTACACCTGAAGAAAATAATTTATAATTTTCATTGAATTGTGAATTTTATAGATTATCAACTAAATGATAAGAGTTCTCGATATAAAATTGATTTTGATTTATTATATTTTTTGAAATTGAAAAAAAAATTTAGAAAGATTATATAGAGGGGATTGAATATATGAAACAATTGGTCTTAATGTGATGTTGTTTTTATGTATTTTAGGTAAACCAAAAAATTTTGGGGGCAAACTATTATGTTGTATTAACTCTTTAGATATTTTTGGTGATATAAAACTGTTTCTTCCCACTTTTCTTTCAGTTTGTTAGTTCCATTCTGAAAAGTTTTCGTTAGATCTCTATTGATTTTTTTATACGTAGTTGTATTACTCAGCATTCCATTAATTTTTTGTTTATATTCATTAGTTTACAGGATGACTCTTTTATTTCCTTCATCGGATTTTGTTATAGTTAATTGTGGATTCGATTTTATGAATGATTTTGTTTCGTTTAAATTTTTATTGAAAGTTTATTTTCAGATGCATTTTATTTTGAAAATTATTAAGGTATGATTTGATTGTATTAGTTTCTTCTAGTCGAATTGAGTTTTGATTTGTAGTAGGTAATTTTGGAATAACATTTTTATTTGTGTTATAATATCGAAAAGTGGAATTTGATCTATTTTGTTTATTTGTAATGCGCATATTGGACCTAAATTGAGTATTTCGTTGACATATTTTGATATTTCTGTCTCTGTTGTATTAATAACATTATTATCATAAAATGATCAAGTTGAAAATTCTGTATTCATTTGTTCATCGTAAAGTTTGGTAAATTTTCTTATTTGTTCATTTTTTTCAGTAAGGATATTAATTTTTATAGTTTCATTTTGTTGAAAATTTTCCAATATTTGAGTTGGGAGAGTATTTTTGAATGATTGAGCTAGATTTCGTATTATTCTTGTTAGTGTTTTTATGCTTTTTGTTGTATCTGTGATTACAAGGGTTATAGTTTTTTTGTATATATTTCTGTTAAGATTCAAATTTGTTCAAATTATTTGAATAAGTACTCGCAATTCAAGTGGATATGGTTCCTGTTTAAATTAACGAATATGGGGCATATTTTATTATGCTTGCATCTAAGTAAGAACATTCTCCTTTATTGTAGGTTTGTTTCCTATTTACTAACTACGACAGACGTTTAAGTTTGATTTTAGCTTGATATAATATATATATATATATATATATATATATATATATATATATATATATATATATATATATATATATATATATATATATATATATATATATATATATATATATATATATATATATATATATATATATATATATATATATATAATGTTAGTAAGTTATGAAAATTGCTTTCTTTTATATAGCAATTTTCATATCTTTTTTTCAAACTCAATTTATTGCCCGTTCAAGATAGCTTATTTTTAATGTTCTCATTCTGTTATTGCGAATGTAGGACAGGTAAATGTTAGTACAAACGTCGCAAACTGTTGAAGAAAGAATTGAAGGACATAAAAATGCAAAAACTTAAATACCAGCCATAAACATAAAATAACTGAAAAACACGATTTTGATAACAACAAAACAAATATCTTAATTCTATTTACGATTTGATAAATCTTACAATTAACACCCATATAATGAATACACAGCAATCACCAAACATCATATCTCAAAACTCATTCTTTCCTGATCTACCATCATTTTCACACACTTAAACCAATATATACATAATTAAACCAATCAATATACATATTCTGGATAACTATATAAAACTTAACTATAACTGTAATTACCTATATGTATGTTGTTTCGTCGTCATATTATATATAATTTTTTACTATTGATATATTTACTCATTTAAGAATTATTATTCATTTACTCAAAAGAAAAGGGATTTCAAATTTGTGGTTTGTAGTCAACGTATATTCGTTGACTACATTTGACAAATATCATCGAACGATGTTTTTAAATGTCAATAGGTTGCGTTAGTAGTACGCTAGCGTTTATTCCCGTATTTCAGGGATAAAATAAATTTTCAAATAGACATTGCAATTTAGTAGATACCTACGGGTATAGAAGATATGTGAAATTTCGATGCTTGGTGTGTCTGTAATCTGAGAGAGTTGTTTTCTACTGATTTCTATAGATGGAATTGTAGAGTATTCATTACTCTACGATCTTCCGCTTGAAGTCACAAGAAGATGCTTGGAGGTTGAAATCGTTGCCTTACTTCCATGGACGTGGTGCGACTGACGAGTTCCTTGCAGAACGAAACATATATGTCTCGCACTTCCATCAGGTGTGGCATCGATTTCAATATTTCTCTAACATTTATCCCTTGAAGGATAATGGAGACATCACATCGTACACGTTCACATATCTAGCTCTACTATAACATTCTCTTGATTGATTTCAATTTTTCAAATGAATGTTCTAGTGTTCATTTTCTTAAATATTTCATTCAGTGCCATAAGCACAAAAAAATTCATTTCCTTATATATATATATATATATATATATATATATATATATATATATATATATATATATATATATATATATATATATATATATATATATATATATATATATATATATACAAATATTGTCAACGAGAACGAACCCATCACTTTCGAGAGTGAATATTAAGAGCGTTTCAAAAAATTCATCGATCTTGATGAATATAATGTAGGATACAATTGTTTCATTATTATTATGAATCATCAGTCCGTATTTAAATTATCAATCAAAAATCGATGACTTTCAAAACGCCTATAGATTCTATACCAGAATGAGGGGAACAGTTCTCAGTGAAAATTCACGTGAGCTCCCTCCATCAGAAAAAAGACGTATGAACTCCCCTACATAAAGAGGGAGCTCACGTAAATTTTCACTCAGAACTATTCCCCTCATTCTGGTATAGGACCTATAGGAGCTTTGAAATTCACCGATTCTTGATTGATACATTAAATATGGACTGATGTTTCATGAAAATGATAAAACAATTGTATTCTCTTATCATTCAACACGATGAATTTTCGAAACGCTCTCAATATTCTTTATCGAAAGTGGAGAGTTCGTTCTCGTTGACAACATTTTTGTAGACAGCTCCCTGAGAGGTTTTAATATTTTTATTCCTGTAAAAGAAATTTTGTCAAAAACTGAACATCTCCATAACAACAAGTTTTCAGTGTCGATTTTTCATTTTTATCGATTGCAGCATATCATCTCATTTCTATTTTTCCTGATTCCATAATAACTTCATTAATTGCTAAAGTTAGTACTTTGCTGAAACGTTTCTTGAGTGAATATCACTTTATCTCAGTGTTTTCGCCGATTCTTATGAGATAACTTATCATTACATATTCATTGGCTATCGGAAGTTTATCTTCTCGATTCAACTGAGCTTCTATTTACCATATTTCAGTACATCTTCAATACTGTTTATGGGCCACTAGTGCTCAAAATGCCTCATGTAATTAATCTTCTTTAAATGTTCCAACTTTTTTTTCATCATTGTTTTTGGGTACATCTGAGGCTGTTGATAATAATTGTTGAATTGGAAGCTCCTTTATTATGACTATAACTTTTCACAAGATTTGGAATAACGTAGCGTTTGCATATAACTTATGAATAAAAGTATCTATAGATTGAAGAAATGCATGAAATTTTTTCACTTCAAGTAGATCTGCGATTCCTGAAAAGATTTTCTGTCCGATTATTCATTTCCTTCGTTGGTCAAATATAGTAAAGATCTTCACGATGAAATGAGCTTTAATAAGAAAACTGTTTTCTTCTCTAAAGGACTAATTAATGGAGAATCCCTTATAAACCTATTCGTAATGATATGACTGTGCCTACTGAAACTGTAACCTGAATTGACAAGCAATTATTCAAATGAAGCTGTTATCCAGGTTTTTGATATTTTGATTTTCGGGAGGCAATCATTATATTTAGTTTCTCAATTTGAACTCAGATTGAATTTATCGGATCTAGCGACCATAAACTGAAAAAACAAAAATATTGGTGATATTTTCTGGGGGATATTGAAGACCAGATCGCCTTGAAATCAAGTTGTAATTTTTACAATACTAACCCTACGATGTGGATATTTCGCCTGATAATTATGGATTTTATGAAAATATAATGAAAATTGTGAAATTATAGTAAATATATCAATGTAAGATCACATTCAGTTTATGAAATAGAAGTATTTGATCTTCGAATGTCAGTAAGACGGCAATTTGAAGATTTTAAATTGTTCATCCACCCAATTATTATTATTTATATTCACCCTTCATTTTTATCCTGAAGTATTTGAACTTGAGCTCTATTTAAATCATCTTTTCCATGTGAATGTCCAGTCAAAAGTATTCTTTCTCTCAAAATTATAGCAAAGCTATCTCAATCATATAGAATTCCGAACACTCTGACGACTAAACAACTGTTAGGGTTCAGAATCTTGAAGAAGCCGAAATGATTTTCATCACATAGTTAGAATAATAGAATATTTTATTATGATAACGTACAAAGCAATTGGTAGGTTAAGGCAACTATTTCAAATATCAACGGTTCACAGCACTCACATGAGCTTGATGATCTGGTGCTTCTTCTCATTTTTAACAATTGAGCAGATTCAATTTATGTATAAATTGGTGATATTTTCCTAATAAAATCATTTGTTTATCAGTCATCAACCAATTCACCTGACATGGAGTAGACGATTGAGGCCTTGTCAGCACCGAACACTTTCATAATCATTCTCACGATTCGGGAGAATTGGGTATTACTGACACTTCCTCTTTCCGTAACATTCATAGATTTGACGTCAAGGAAGTAGCACTCCATAGTTTCAAACATTTAGCTTATGGCTTATATGTTCAATACTAATGCAAAAAGTTCATATAGAACAAAAAAATTTAATTTTTCATTGAATTAAACGAATAATATCTCCAGATGTTCATCAATAAATCTACTACTTGACTGTTGATCACCTTGACTTATTCTTCAGTGTTTATGTTACATAGTCGATGCATGCAACAACTATCTATTACGCTTATCGACAGCTATTAGTATCCAAATAAGTTTTAGTCATGAGGTTCGAAATTCTATCTATGAGAATGATGAAATACTTGAATTATAAACAATTTATCCTTTGAGATCATCTCGTATGAGATGTATGTTCATGAAAAAATGTTACAAGGTGACGATTTATATTATTCGAGTATATATATAAATATATATATATATACTACTCTATACTCACAATATATTTACTCACCACAGGCAACGGTCTTTGTGAGCAAATTATTATCTTTGTTTAGGAAACATAATTGAAAAGATAGATCTCAAAATTAGTATAGTTACTATTGTTTTACCTGTATTACGAGAATCTTAAATAAAGATTATTATTATTATTATATATATATATATATATAT
Organism: Henosepilachna vigintioctopunctata; assembly: GCA_030704895.1. NCBI lineage: Eukaryota > Metazoa > Arthropoda > Insecta > Coleoptera > Coccinellidae > Henosepilachna > Henosepilachna vigintioctopunctata. The sequence goes on along the minus strand of JARQZJ010000036.1, from coordinate 2,684,403 downwards.
ATATATATATATATATATATATATATATATATGTAGATAGTAAATACTGAGACTCTCAGGGAGATGCCTTTACAAATGTTGTCAACTGGAACGAACCCATTGCTTTAGAGAGTGAATTTTAAGAGCGTTTCGAAAAACTAATCGATCTTGTTGAATGTTAATAGGATACAATTGTCTCATCATTATTATGAATCATCAGTCCATATTCAATCTATTAATCAAGAATCGATGACTTTCAAAACGCCCATAGGTCCTATACCAGAATTAGGGGAATTGTTCTCGGTGAAAATTCACGTGAGCTACCTCTATCGAAAAAAAGACCTATTGTGGACGGTTTTCTGTAGTGTCTGAATGAAATGTCTACAAAGCCTTATACTCGCGCTACTGTTGTCATGACTAGAAATCTTGAATGCTAGGGAGAGTTTATACGTCTTTTCTCCGATAGAGGGAGCTCAAGTAAATTTCTCAGTAAGAAAAATTGCCCTGAATTTGGTATAGGATCTATGTGAGTTTTTTTTTGAAAGACATCGATTCTTGATTGATAGATTAAATATAGACTGATGATTCATAATAATGTTGAAACAATTGTATCCTATTATCATTCAACAAGATCGATGAATTTTTCGAAACGCTCTCAATAATCACTCTCGAAAAGTGATGGGTTCGTTCTCGTTGACAACATTTGTGTAGACACCTCCCTGAGAGTTTCATTTGAAATATTTCGATATTTCGATTGAGAGTTTCAATATTTCCTTGTATTGAATTACCTGTGAATCTTTCAACTAGCTACACTTTTGCCCGCCTGGGCGTGATCAGAAGCGATTAGGCATGGGGTTATTCGTACACATTTCACACAATTTTCTGTTGTGTTCGAATGAAATACCTACAAAGCCTTCCACTCGCACTCTTGTTGTCATGAGTAGGAATCTTGAACGCTTGGGAGAGTTTATACGTCCTTTCGCCGATAGAGGGAGCCTACGTGAATATTTCACTGTATAGAATATCTCTCAATTTGGTGTAGGACCTATGTTCGTTTTGAAAGTCATCGATTCTTGATTGATAGATTTAATATGGACTGATGATTCATAATAATGATGAAACAATTGTATCCTATTGTCATTCAACAAGATCGATGAATTTTTCGAAACGCTCTTAATATTCACTCTCGAAAGTGATGGGTTCGTTCTCGTTGACATCATTTGTGTAGACAGCTCCCTGAGAGTTTTATTTGAAATATTTCGATATTTCGATATAGAGTCTCAGTATTTACGACCATTTATATATATATATATATATATATATATATATATATATATATATATATATATATATATATATATATATATATATATATATATATATATATATATATATATATATAAATACTGAGACTCTTAATCGAAATATCGAAATTTTCAAATAAAAACTCATCTATCTTGTTACAATATTTTATTTGAAATATTTCGATATTTCGATTAAGAGTCTCAGTATATTACTAGTATTGAATTACCTGTGAATCTTTGAACTAGCTACACTATTGACCGCCTGGGCGTGATCTGGAGCGATTAGGCATGGGATCATTCGTACGCATTTCAGACAATTTTCTGTTGTGTTCGAATGAAATATCTACAAAGCCTTCCACTCGCGCTACTGTTGTCATGAGTAGAAATCTTGAAAGCTAGGGAGTGTTTATACGTCCTTTCGCCGATAGAGGGAGCCTACGTGAGTATTTCACTCTCTAGAACTTCTCTTAATTTGGTATGGGACCTATGTTCGTTTTGAAAGTCATCGATTCTTGATTGATAGATTAAATATGGACTGATGATTCATAATAATGATGAAACAATTGTATCCTATTATCATTCAACAAGATCGATGAATTTTTCGAAACGCTCTTAATATTCACTCTTGAAAGTGATGGGTTCGTTCTCGTTGACAACATTTGTGTAGACAGCTCCTGAGAGTTTTATTTGAAATATTTCGATATTTCGATTAAGAGTCTCAGTATTTACTAGTATTGAATTACCTGTGAATCTTTGAACTAGCTACACTTTTGCCCGCCTGGGCGTGATCTGGAGCGATTAGGCATGGGATCATTCGTACGCATTTCAGACAATTTTCTGTTGTGTTCGAATGAAATATCTACAAAGCCTTCCACTCGCACTCTTGTTGTCATGAGTAGGAATCTTGAACGCTAGGGAGTGTTTATACGTCCTTTCGCCGATAGAGGAGCCTACGTGAGTATTTCACTCTCTAGAACTTCTCTTAATTTGGTATGGGACCTATGTTCGTTTTGAAAGTCATCGATTCTTGATTGATAGATTAAATATGGACTGATGATTCATAATAATGATGAAACAATTGTATCCTATTATCATTCAACAAGATCGATGAATTTTTCGAAACGCTCTTAATATTCACTCTCGAAAGTGATGGGTTCGTTCTCGTTGACAACATTTGTGTAGACAGCTCCCTGAGAGTTTTATTTGAAATATTTCGATATTTCGATTAAGAGTCTCAGTATTTACTAGTATTGAATTACCTGTGAATCTTTGAACTAGCTACACTTTTGCCCGCCTGGGCGTGATCTGGAGCGATTAGGCATGGGATCATTCGTACGCATTTCAGACAATTTTCTGTTGTGTTCGAATGAAATATCTACAAAGCCTTCCACTCGCACTCTTGTTGTCATGAGTAGGAATCTTGAACGCTAGGGAGTGTTTATACGTCCTTTCGCCGATAGAGGGAGCCTACGTGAGTATTTCACTCTCTAGAACTTCTCTTAATTTGGTATGGGACCTATGTTCGTTTTGAAAGTCATCGATTCTTGATTGATTGATTTAATATGGACTGATGATTCATAATAATGATGAAACAATTGTATCCTATTATCATTCAACAAGATCGATGAATTTTTCGAAACGCTCTTAATATTCACTCTCGAAAGTGATGGGTTCGTTCTCGTTGACAACATTTGTGTAGACAGCTCCCTGAGAGTTTTATTTGAAATATTTCGATATTTCGATTAAGAGTCTCAGTATTTACTAGTATTGAATTACCTGTGAATCTTTGAACTAGCTACACTTTTGCCCGCCTGGGCGTGATCTGGAGCGATTAGGCATGGGATCATTCGTACGCATTTCAGACAATTTTCTGTTGTGTTCGAATGAAATATCTACAAAGCCTTCCACTCGCACTCTTGTTGTCATGAGTAGGAATCTTGAACGCTAGGGAGTGTTTATACGTCCTTTCGCCGATAGAGGGAGCCTACGTGAGTATTTCACTCTCTAGAACTTCTCTTAATTTGGTATGGGACCTATGTTCGTTTTGAAAGTCATCGATTCTTGATTGATAGATTAAATATGGACTGATGATTCATAATAATGATGAAACAATTGTATCCTATTATCATTCAACAAGATCGATGAATTTTTCGAAACGCTCTTAATATTCACTCTCGAAAGTGATGGGTTCGTTCTCGTTGACAACATTTGTGTAGACAGCTCCCTGAGAGTTTTATTTAAAATATTTCGATATTTCGATTAAGAGTCTCAGTATTTACTAGTATTGAATTACCTGTGAATCTTTGAACTATATATATATATATATATATATATATATATATATATATATATATATATATATATATATATATATATATGTGTGTGTGTGTGTGGATAGTAAATACTGAGACTCTCAGTGAGATGCTTCTACAAATGTTGTCAACGAGAACGAACCCATTGCTTTCGAGAGTGAATTTTAAGAGCGTTTCGAAAAACTCATCTATCTTGTTGAATATTAATAGTATACAATTGTTTCATCATTATTATGAATCATCCGTCCATATTTAATCTATCAATCAAGCATCGTTGAATTTCAAAACGCCCATAGGTCCTATACCAGAATTAGGGGAATTGTTCTCGGTGAAAATTCATGTGAGCTACCTCTATCGGAGAAAAGACAGTTTTCTGTAGTGACTGAATGAAATGTCTACAAAGCCTTACACTCGCGCTATTGTTGTCATGACTAGAAATCTTGAGCGCTAGGGAGAGTTTATACGTCTTTTCTCCGGTAGAGGGAGCACAAGTGAATCTCTCAGTGAGAAAAATTGCCCTGAATTTGGACCTATGTGAGTTTTGAATGTCATCGATTCTTCATTGAAAGATTGAATATGGAGTGATGATTCATAATAATGATGAAACAATTGTATCCTATTATCATTCAACATGATCTATGAATTTTTCGAACCGTTCTCAATATTCACTGTCGAAAGTGATGGGTTCGTTCTGGTTGACAACATCTGTTTATACAGCTACCTGAGAGTTTTATTTGAAATATTTCGATATTTCGATTAAGAGTCTCAGTATTTACTAGAATGAATCATTTGTGAATCTTGAAACATATATATATATATATATATATATATATATATATATATATATATATATATATATATATAGATATATATATATATATATATATATATATATATATATATATATATATATTATATATATATATATATATATATATATATATATATATATAAAATTGAGAATTGAAATTACATTTCAAAAATTTTGAACTCGACTGGGATTCGAACCCAGGTTCTTTGGGTTTACGCTCCACTGCTTTTGACCGCTAAGCTACCGAGGTCTACACTTTGAGTGTAGGCCTCAATTGTGAGTGCCTCAACTCACTAGCATCTCAAAGTGTAGTATCTCAGTCGAGTTCAAAACTTTTGAAATGTAATTTCAATTCTCAATTTTCACTGTAAAATATTAATACAATTATTCATGTCCGCACGTGGTTGGTTAACACGATTAAATTACTGTTCTATATATATATATATATATATATATATATATATATATATATATATATTTCATTTTGTGATATTTTGTTTATATTTTTTATATTATTTTATGAGTAGAAGGTAGTTTGTTTCATTTGGTTATTTCATATTGCTATTTTATTTGATTTTGATTTTATTTTCATTGTATCTGATTACTTATGTACTTTCTCATTTTTCACTGGTTTCTCATTTTTTACAACTTATGTTCCATTTGCTTTATCAATCCAATGTCATCTTTTTTCTATAAGTGGATGTATATTTGTTGGGAATAAATGTATCATTAAAATCATATAGATTTCTTGTGTATAATGAAAATTTGATGGGTTCAGTTACTCAGTTAAATGAGTTCAGATAATCAGTTACTTTAACTTGGATGGAAACTGGCTTGATTTTTTGGATATACACTTAGAGGTAAAAAAACCTAAACCTAAACTTAACTAATATCAGTTCATAACTTAATATCTATGTTCTATTCGCCAAATGATGTTTTTGATGAATTCACGCAGATGGAGAAGGTTCTGAAGTCGATTGATTATAGTGTTTATTTTATTATGTTCGGGACTTCAATCTTTATTTTAATAATCACAGTCAACTTGCATCATATAGGAAAATGGATATTCCTGATCTGCAGTTTCGAAAAAATTTATGCCTTGTGTTTTCGGTTGTAAAATAATGGCAAAAACTGTTCTTCGGTATTATGTACCACTGAATATAATGAAATCGAGCAAACTTTCACAAGGTTCGCCTGTTTCCAAACTGCATCTGATGACAAGGGTAAGTTGATCCTCATGTGCTTATCTGATGTTGTATAGCCGATTAGGGAAAAATATTTCACCCTTCTCATTTCGTTTTCAATCTATTTCAAGATTTTGAGACTCATCAAGAGACACAAATTGTCTTCGATAAGTAACTGGTATTCCTGGTTTCTTAATTCCCAAATTGTATGACGACTTCTACTAGTAGTTCCAAAATCACACAATAATTATATAGATCACCGAACTCATAATTTTTTCTCTTAAAGCAAGACCTCTTGAACACAGTCGCTTCACAACGTCAATAGTTCTCTTCAGAACATTTTCCAATAAGTAAGTGATGGGAAGTAAGGGGAGAACGGAACAACAACTTCACCGGCCCAATTGTCAACCCCACCTGCACGCGCCATACGGCAGCGGCTATCTCGGTGCAGTGGTTCTCCCTGGTAGATAACCGACGGGGCTCTGGCGACCGAGCAATGGCGGTATAAGCATACACCCGACGGGGCAACCTGACGGAAGAGGCGTCAGTAGCCTTGGGCCTAAATAGCCCAAAAAGTAATGGTGCAAAAAGCAACGGGAAACCACTGCACTAACTTCCTAAGAGAGTCATGATGAAGGAAGTCGACTACAAAGAAATGTTTGCCTAACGACCCGCGTAGCGACCGGCGCTTCGAGCTTTCCGGGAGCCAAAGTGTGAAATGTGCTACCGGCCTAGTAAACTATGCAACTGGAAGAACCAAGGTTCAACTGCGTCATAACATTCGCATCGGAACATGGAAAGTAAGAGGCCTAAACGATGAAGGTAAGCTCCATATTCTGGATCACGAACTCAGACTTTGAAATACCACGATAGCAGGACTGGTCGCTTCATCATGTGCGCTGAACATCTTTCAGATATACGCCCCCACAAGTTATTCTACGGACGACGAAATCGAGGACTTTTATAATACACTTGAGAGTATTATTAATGAAATCGCAAAGGGAGAAATCTTGATGATGGTCGGCGACTTTAACGCTAAGGTGCAAAACACTTCTAATGATGAGGATATACTTGACATTGTCTGTCATTACGGTCTTGGTCGCAGAAACAGTAGAGGGGAGTGGTTTATTCAATTTTAGCAGACAACAGCTCAACTGTACTGAATAATATCTTTAAACAACACCCGAGGAGACTGTATACTTGGACCTCCCCAAATGATGAACACCAGAATCAGATCGACTATATATAGATAAGATGGAGGAGACACATAACCAGGGGCTGACATTATGTCCGACCATCAGTTACTTGTGTGCAACATGAGAATAAGATTGCAAAAACCCGTACTGAAGAAAACCACGAAACGCGTGGAAGTTATTGATAAAGACTCGTTTGCTCGATCACTTTAAGAAAGAGAACAGTGTTGGCACCAAGACAATGGCGAAAATCAAAGCGTCGACCACCTTTGGAAGTCCACCGTACGACTCATAAAAACCGAGGTAAGCGACTCACAACCAAGCAGTACAACTAAAAAGCGGCGGCACTGGATGTCAACAGATACATGGAACTTATTGGAGCAACGTAGAGATCGGAAGGAGAGGGGAGCCACGACACGAGAGCTTATGCTACTGTGTATCATAAGCTATATATGTTTGTATACTGTGTGGCCACTTGTCGTCGAGATCGAAACGCAGCCCTACAGTCAGTATGTGAAGAGGTCGAGAGTCACTCTCAAAAGTTTGAAACAAGAGACTTGCACATGAAAATCAGACTTATAACATGTCAGTTCGAACCAAAGACATGGGCCATTGATAATGCGTCAGGCAAAACCATCACTGAAATAAAAGAAATTGTTGACGTCTGGAAATGCGACTGTGTATCTCTCTTTGCTGTTCAAAGATGAAGTGCGTGCAGCTGTAAAACACTTAAAACGGAATGAGGCTGTAGGCGTTGATGAGATTCCGATCGAAACAATACCGGTCATGGGAGAAGTCGGAGTAGATATGCTGCACTCAATGTGTCATCGCATTTGGATCACTGGAATCTGGCCAAACGATTAGTCCCACTCTATATTCATCTCACTCCATAGAAAGGGATCGACAAAAGAGTGTAGTAGCTACAGACTAATTTCCCTCATACCTCATGCCAGTAAAATCATGCTGCATATTAATACCAGGTTCCTAGCTTATTCATCCCAAGAGATCTCACCCGAGCAGGCTGGATTCTTGAAAGGCAGAGGCATCTGCGAATCCTTTAATTCTTTGGACATATAACTCGAACGAAGACTCTATCGAACGATTGGTGGCCCAAAGGAAAGTCGACGGCAGGAGATCGCGTGGGCGCTTTTCAACAAGTTTGACAAATCTGATAAAATCTGTGGCGCATTCCGGCATCAATGAAAACTCTAGAGCCGCTAAGTATAGAGCAGTGTAGCGCCGTATTGCGTGGGACGCAGTGGCACAAGACCGAGACACAACCACGACCACTCTGTCAAGAGTAAACGACTGAGAAGAAGTGATTCCTTCAATAATATCGACTTACAGCAAATTGTCATTGTCTTCTAGCTTTTTAACTTAGGATAATTGATTCATGACGGGCAGAGTTTTTATGCTGATCAACAATCATGGTCATTAAATCCATCGTTCTCGAACTATATTAAAAATGAACTAGTATTGTTTTGGTTCGGGTCTAAGGGCTGTCGTCATCGGCTAACCGGCTGTCGTCGGTTGGAATTTCTTTCTAACGTTTCGCTAGCACGAGAGGCGAGCTTCTTCAGAGGTCGTTCCATTTCTGATTCTGGAAGAAGACTGCCCAGAGTATTCTCACTGGAAGAAATTCCAACCGATGACGGCCCTTAAACCCGAACCAGGACAACATAAGTTCAGCGACTGGCCGCGAAAGCCTCAACCAATTCATATTGAAAATTACAATAAACCGAATACCAAGCAGGAACCGCAAAAAACCGATTTGATTTTGGCCAGACACTCTTAGCAAATGATCATATCTCTAGTTTCCGCACTGCTTTCCAAATAACTAGCTACGCAAGTACGGAGTATAAAAAAAATATGTGCAGATTGTTGAACGTCAAATTCCCTACATTGACAAGTTAAGTTAAATGATGAAATCTAAAAGCATTTAGGTACTCATGAATTTTTCATTTCTTCAAGGCAAAAAATTTTTTCTGGGCAAATATGCCGCATTTCATATTACATGTCGAATTAATTACTTTTGACATTGATGATTTATATATGGAAAGAAGAAGTATATTCACGTTTTTCATTCACACGAGTCAAATAAGTTCCCACCATAATCAGAAAAAAGAATGGAATTTCACCTTTCTCTGATGTGTGTCTTTCAATGCGAATGAAGTTATCAATTGAATGAAATGATAATTGAATTTATTGCAATTCTTTTTCAGACAATACATTTCTCTTCGGTGAAATATGAATTTCAAACATATTTCAATTCTCCTAATAAACTTTCATATGGAGACAAAACTGATTATTTGATCTTTATTCTTCATCGAAATTCAGATTTGAAATGCTTAAATGATTTAGTTAAAACCACTGATAATATTGATAGTTATTTTTGTTTTGAGGTTGTTTTCAGAGTGCCAATTACGAATCATAATAGAATATGATTTCAGAAAATGTCTGTTGAGAGAATGTTCATGGGATTCTATTCTACAGTATGTATCCTCAAATTCATAGGGAATGAATTATAGGTACGATGTTTTATTGGTGCTGATATTAAGAAGAATTCGAGAAACAATTAGGGTTAATGATTGATTCAAAAACTACAAATCGTATTCCCCAAAATATAACGAATATTCAAATATAAGGAATTAGGAAACGCATACCGAATCGAAAAAGTCTTATGATTTAACAACATTGAATTCTGCTCACCTACAAATTGAGGTTGATGATATTCCTGATTTTGAAATACATTCCATTCTATTTATACTGCCAAGCTATTCAGTTATTTGAGGAATATTAAGGAAGTCTAGGTTAAGTACCATTAAAAAAATGATGATCTTGTTTTCGGGTACTTATATGAAACAGGAACCAAGTAGTCGACAATACCAACGATCTACTCGTACAACGTAAAGTGTATACGAACGTATTTGCAATGGAGTGCCTTACTCTGACGTCACTGCAATGAGTGTAGCGCCTAGAAGGTGCCCAAACAAATAAGTTTATTAGTGTAAAATCCCCTAATTTAAAGTTTTCTCGTTTCTGGTGATCGAATGAAAACTTCAAATCTTGTATTTTGTTTAGAGTGCCTGCTTTTTAGGACAATTGAGCAATTAATTGAAAAATTGGGCTTAAAACTTCTACTTCAAAACAAAGGTTCCAATACAAAATATATGAAGGAGAAATATTATTGTATCGCGACAAATGAAAAAACACTGAAAGAAATATTTCGCATGAAATTATACTGCTAATAACTTCATGTTTAGAGCTGATTAATGGCCCTATCCCTAAGTATCTATGACGTCAATTCAAGGGCAATCCATTGAATGAGGTTTCAAATGGGTTATTCGGACTGTATTTTTTTAAAGATGTTTCGAAATTCATACCCATTATAATCCACTAGTTATATGTAACATAAGTGCCACATAATACCGCTTCAAGCAGAAGGAATTCAATGACATTGTGTATTTCAGAATATCTAATTCGGAAACTTCCTCTAGAATTGAAATTATTACTCCACAAAAAAGCTTCAAAAAACAATCCTAGCGAAGTTGATCGAAATATTTCTCTGAAAGCTCAGAAAACCCAGCATTTCGGAATCGATCACTTCTAACCATGCTCTCTCAGAGAAAACAGTAGAATTGAAATCCTCAAAGAATACGCATCAACGATTACTGTACTGTGCATTTAGCAGAGTACCATAACGGCAATTTAGTAGAAGTAGATGAAGGAATAAAAATACTCAAAGATATCACGAAAAAAATCGAAACTTATTATCGTTCCTTCTTCAAAGACTGAACCACAACAGGATTTGAATTCAAATATATTCCTCATATTTATGATGATTCCTTATGTTCATATAATCGAAAAATTCAAATAAATCAAAAAAATGTTACAGAAGACAATACTATGTGAACATGTACGATGTGATACCTCATTTATCCTTCAAGGAATCATAATTAGAGAAATATCGAAATCTTGCACTTCCTTCAGGTGTTACATTGATTTCAATATTACCCTAAGATGTGTCTCTTGAAGGATAATGGGGCATCACATCGTACACGTTCACATAACTAGCTATATTATAACATGATTTTGATTGATCCGAATTTTCGTATGAATATTCTTGCATTCATTTATATTGTATTAAATCATGTATATGTATATATATATATATATATATATATATATATATATATATATATATATATATATATATATATATATATATATATATATATATATATATATATATATATATATATATATATATATATATATATATATATATATATAGATACCTATATATATATATATATATATATATATATATATATATATATATATTTATAACACAACGATTCTTCCAGAAGCAATCTACGCAGCTGAAACTATCGTTATTGGCGGCCATTCAAGGATTAGACAAATAGAAAAACAAGAGAACGCAAAATTCTCAGAAAGATTAACGGGCCAATCAATAGAAACGGCATTCGGATGAAAAGACCTCAGAATGAACTGTATCAAAAGACAAATACGAGCAAAGTTCTATGCACATGTTTACAGAATGAAACAGTCCTGAATACCGAAGAAACTACTCGATATAATTATGAATAGTAAATGCGGAACAGAGTGGCTAAAAGAGGTCCAAAAGGATCTACAATAGATCAATATGAAAAATCTCGAAGATCGCACTGAATGTCGCTACAAAATCGCACATGTGAAGTTTGAGCAGAAACCAAATCGTCAACCTGGAGTAAAGTGGACAGATGAACGGAAGAAAGAGCATTCAGAGAGGATGAAGCGTTTTTGGGAGGCAAGAAAGATGAAGCAAAATTCCTAATGATTGCGAATTCAAGTTCAGTCGCTCTCCTCATGGGGAATAATCGTAATAATATATATATATATATATATATATATATATATATATATATATATATATATATATATATATATATATATATATATATATATCGTTACGCAGTAACTACTGGGCGATCGAACTGTAAAAAATAATTTTTATCGAAATATATAAACATCTGATCGGTTGTCAGGTGTTTATCACAGATTGTTTGGGAGGCGAATGACTGCGTCATTTCATTTCATTCAATCCTCGAGGATAGTTACTCTTGAAAGATTCACCGCTGTTGAAGCAGTGCTAAGGAAAAATTGTAATGACTGAGGGTGAATAGCCGCTGACAGCTCCGAAATGAAGAACAAAAGAACACATTTCAAGTGTTGTGAAAATTGTCTATGTAATGTTAAAGTGCGCGTAAACTGTTTCTCCTTTTACCACAAAAGTTACGCGAAAAAGCACACAAACTTGAAAATATTATCGGAGGGTAAACTGATTTATTGTGAAAGATCTGATAATAACGAGCACCAAGAAGAAAACGATTAAACAAAATATGATGGTAAACGATGGAAACTTGTTGAAAAATTTTTGAGAGTAAGGAGAAAAACGAATATCTGAAATTGAATATAGTTTACTTTTGGAAAAAATTGGATATATTAGTGAAAAATCAAAAAAATCATGAAGTAACAAACAAAATAATACAATAAAGACAAACTCGTTTCGAAGCATGTCTAGGCAACAGAACATGCCACTGCTTGCAGCATCGTATAGTAGCGCTGTAAGTAATAGCCATACATTGCAGGTTCCTGGAACAACATCTAGGAAACACACCGTCGAAACTTCAGAATTTGTTAAATATAATGAGCGAAACAAACAAACAAAAAATGATGAAACCACAGAAATGAACGATGGAAAATTCCCTGCCGCGTCTAATAAAAATAAAGAGGTAGATATCACTGAGGTTGAATATAAAAAATCTCGAATCGACAATCAAAACAAATGTATAGGCACAGGAAAGGGACAAACTTATCAAGAATTCACTTGATCCGGTGTGGCTTTACCTGTATCGTGTTATTAGAACAGCTGCAGAGCAAAACATAGAAGACTATATTGAAAGTTCTCCTGGTTTCGAGAACGATAAGTGTTTTACCATCCTTTTCAAAGCTGTTTGAGATGGCCATGTGCAATAGATTGGTAAGATTTATGGAGTCTTGTAACTTGTTCAATAATAATCAGAATGGATATGTCAGGGGCAGGTCTGTCATAAGTCATTAATCAATTCACCAGCAAAATAATGGAATCTTTTGAAAACAATGAAATTCTTCTTGGAATGTTTTTGGATCTCTCTAAGGCATTCAATAGTCTGTCCCATCAGCTTACATTGAGAAACATGGAAAATACGTTTAAAGGGGCAATGCATTGAGATGGTTCGAATCATATCTAAGTAACAGGCAACACAGAGTGAAATTTTGTAACGAAGGAAAAACATCGAAATCTGAAATGAAACAAATTAAATTTGGAATTGAGATCAGTGCTCTCCATTATTTTTATGAATGACATAGCAGAAGTTTTTAAAATAAGTAATGTCAGAGGTCATCTTACCAATTACCAACATGCCTATTGGTTGCCGATTCGAGCTATCCGGAATTGCTCCGGTCATCGGAAGCTCTTTTTGACACTGTTCGGGGATAGTTTCTGAGAAATGGCTTGTTTCCCAATAAGTAAAAACAGAAACTCTACTGTTTTGGACAAAACAACAAAAAATTGATACACCGAGTTTCATCAGTCTATCACATAGTGAAATTGAGTTAGAAAATTCAATAAAGTTTTTAGGAATATACATCGATGAACATCTGAACTTGGATTACCATATAATTGAACTTGAAAAGAAAATGAACTCATTGGCAAAAGTTCACTAATGAAGGATTTTTTTGCGTTCAGAAGCGAGTCATCAGAAAAGTTTTGGGACTCAAATGGAGAGAATCTTCTCTCAAATTGAGAGAATAGGACATTCCAGGAAAAATAACTTTCTGACGGTATATACTCATTACATCCTGAAAAATCTCATTTTTTCACACAAAAATAGAGAGAAATTAAATGAATTCAACGAAATGCACAATTACAGCTACCGCAAATCGAATTACCGCTTTCCTATGCATAGACTGACGGCCTCTGACAAACATCCATATAACACTTCTGTAAGATTCTTCAATAAGCTTCCGGATAGTGTAAAGAGATTTGAAAAACTGATTTCATTCAAAAATATTGTTGAAAAACTCTTAATTGAATTGGAACCATACTCCTTGACTGATTACTGAAATATGTGTTAAAATGCTAATTTTGTCCGTTTTTACTGACCTTGTTTCATTTGCTGCATCATATTTGTTAACGAGAGTCCCCTTTGAAATGAATTACATTATTATTATTATTATATATACGCATATATCGACGCAAAGAATTTCCTCGATCAAAAATTCTTATGAAAAAAAACGAAAATTTTCCTCGGTATTGTATTTTAAAAAATGGAATCTCTTAAAATAGTTCAAGTTAATACTCAAGGTATTTCCAACAAAATCAGTAACCTTGAGTTTCTATGTAGGATTGAGAATCCAACTGTTGTCAGTATTGCGGAACCTTGGTGTACGGAGTCTCAATTAGAGTCCAGATTGCTGCTTCGTTTTGTGAAAAAATGGATACAAATTCGACATTATCAAGATTATTCAGAATGTTTCTATGGAAATGCACTGTGAGAGGTGCATTTGAATCCAACAATTTGAAGATTTGTGTATTGAGCATTTACAGACCTCCTGATGGCGACCTCAATAGGTTTTCTTGCGTTCTCTCTTTTGTTCTGGATTACTGTGCAAATACTTTTAGTGTCGTATTTTTGAGTGGTTACTTAAACATCAACTACTTCGTCGAGCATGACGCTCGTAAGCACAAACTTAATTTATCCATTTCCAACTACGTAAGTCCCGCCTCGATATGCCTCTTATTGTTGAGTTACAGGATCGCCAAATAAAATTAGCTGATAGTGTAAGATTTTTGAGTATCTATATCGATAGGTACTTGAGCTGACACTGCCAAGTAGATGAACTTAGCAAAAAGTTGAATAAGTCTCTGTTTGCTATTAGTCGCCTCAATGCCATTTCACCTCGAAAGAGCCTTCTTACAGTTTATCACGCTCTTGTATTTTCTCACATGAATATAACACAATTCTGTGGGGCTGTTCATCAAGCAGTGGTAGAATTTTTCAAGCTGAAAAGTGGTGTATACGTACGATTTTATCTTTGAAACTTCAGGAATCATGTAGACCGACATTCAGGGAATACAAAATTCTTTCGTTGAGTTGTATCTACATTCTCATATGTCTTTTATTTATTCATCATAAATTGGGGTCCCTCGATAAGGTTTCTTGTTTCCACAATATTATAATACGATACATAGAGGTACTATGTGTGTACCGACTCATACGACAGAAAAGTTAGAATTTTCGCCAACTTTTATGTGAATTAAATTATCCAACCGCCTACCTAATAGGTTGAAGGTATTGAATCAACCGAAATTCAAAAATGAAGTAAAATTATTGTTGCTACATTATTATTTTTATAGCTTAATGTGAATATTTTCCTAGTGAGTTTTGTTAGTTTTGTGTTAAGTTGACATGTCCTATACATATGTTATGTCTGATGGGATAAATATATATTATTATCATTATTATATTCGATTTAAGAAGTTTTCCTTGATTTCTATGACTTGTATATATATTTTTCTTGACTGATTTTCTTGGGTTATTAAATTAAGTCTCTCAATAATCGGTGGTATATTTATATTTTCATTCATATTCAGACTTTTTAACGTGTCGGCAATAAATGTTGCCTCCTTCAGAAAGAGTCTTTCTTTATCCTTAGCTACAATTTTAATAGAAACACATCTTGAAATGGTATAATAAATTCGTGAAACAAAAATAAATTAGATTTTCTTGCACCTCGAGTAGCTAATTCTTTTAAAACAACATTCATTTACGAAAATACGAAAATAAGAAGGACGGAAAGTCATACACGTTTGAATCCAAACTGAAATCAGGGTGCGGTGAATTCGATATATTTATCAAGCGATTTTGAACACATGATTTTTTCTGTCAAATTATATCGAATTTTCGGTATGCAGCAGGTGAACTTGAGTTATGTGGAGATATTTACTTTATTATGGCAAAATGTTTGCGTAGAATTTCCTCAACAAATATGTATACGCCTTTGTGTTAACCGTATTTTCACTTTTCTTCTGAATTTCGATCATCTCTGAAATTTCACGTTTTCTGCTATTTCCGTTCGTTCCTAAGACTTTTTTTTCCTTCAAAATAAAATTGATGTTGAGATTCGATTATATGGTTATTTGATGGCGTTTCATTTCTTTTATCGTTTTTATGGCTGTTTAGTATCGATATTGGCTGGTTTGTCCTATGTGTACTTCATCGGAAATAGAGCAAGGTATTTCGTAGATAATGTTTGCTTTTATTTTCTTCAGGTATTTTTGCCTTCAGTGAGCTGAATAGTTGTTTACCCAGATTGTGTCCTATGTGACATACTGTCGAATCATATCTTCTCAAGGTATTTTCAATATTTTCGGACAGTCCTGGTATATATGGAAGAGAAATATTATTTCTAATTGTTTTCTTTTCATGTTAGCCGAAGTTTTTGTTGTAAAATTCATGTTTTTGAAAATACTGTCTAATAAATTTGTCACACAACAAATGCGATTATATACCTAAACAATTCAATTCCTACCATCAAAAAATTAGTTCCACTCAAGAATTAGAGAACAAGGGTGCAACCAATTTTCTTCACCTTTTTTCATCTTGAAAAAAATACAATAAGAACAACCTGGTATACAAAAGCTACGTGGTCTGCCAGATACCTTAATTTTAATTCCCAACACCCTTGGTCACAAAAAAGAACCGTTATTGTAGAACTCACCGATCATGCAATAAAATTGTCCTACCCCAAAAACAAAAAACGTGCAATTAATTAAGCAGAAGAGGCACTACAGAAAAGCAACTATCCGGCACATTTATTAGATAGTATTTTCGGTAAACGTTAAAAACAACTGTGTATGAATTTAAATATAAGTATACCACAAATTATTGAGAGACTTAATAACCCAAGAAAAACATATATATATATATATATATATATATATATATATATATATATATATATATATATATATATATATATATATATATATATATACTCGTATAGTATACACTCAGACTCTCAATCGGAATATCGAAATATTTCAAATAAAATTATCACGGAGCAGTCTGTACAAATGTTGTTAACGAGAACAAACTTATCACTTTCGATATTGAAGATATCGAAGATTAAAAATCCATGAACTTGTTAAATGATTGTATGATTCAATTATTTCATCCTGAGTGCATTGTACATGCAGATTACTGGCAGAGTTCACTAACACGTTTACAAGTAGTCCTTATTAACAATGGATATCCAATAACAACTATTAAAAAGATTCTATGGAGTACTGTCACTAGATCATCGGTTCCATCCTCTACAATCACTTTCGATATAGAGGTGCCATCACGAATCGATTCACAGACTCATCCAACCAAATATATGTCCTTACGATATTTACACCCACTCACTAATAAAAAATCTCACATCCTATCTGAAATAAAACGTTTGAAATTGGCCAAATATAATATCATTTCTGGTAAAACTGCTTTCACAAAACTGAAAGACAAGGTCCCTTCATCTTCTATTTCGGACAGTGTATATTTGATACCATGCTAAGATTGTGGAGGAGTGTACATAGGCCAAACTTCGCAGAACATCAAGCGAAGATATACTCTCGATAAGAGTGGTGTGAGAGACAGATGTGCTTTGGCCCTCCAAGCGGCAAAGATGGGATATCACTTTGACTTCGAGAATTTTAAAGTACTGGATATAACTGGTAACTACCAGAACAGAATATTTTGGAAATGGAAAAAGCATTAATGAAAAAACGGATATTGCTAGGCTATTTCAAGGTGTCAAGATATTCATCCACGTCAACGTCAGATGTATCGTAGAAATTAGTTGCTACCAACCGATGTTCAACTTAACCAATATATCGTTACAGGAGTGTAGATTGAACGGTATCTGTGACTTCACTACAACGAGAAAACTCAAACTAAATGGTCTGACCTGTGTCCATAAACAGTAGATACGCATACTGAACATAATTGATGGATATCAGTTTTTCTATTCATACTGTTTCTTTCTTGAAATATGAAAGCCATCTCTATAAACAGCCTACTTGTACGATTTCGCTGTCTACATAAAACTTTCGTAGAGTCATAATCCATACTATGTCTATATTCATTTTCGTGTTCAGCAAGTGCGCATCTGTCAGGGTGAAGCCTGCAGTCACTCTTGTGAGGAACTATTCTATTTTTTAAGGGTCTGTCAATTTGGCCTTTATATATTTTCTCAAAGTTGTTACAAGGAATGCTATAGACAACATCCATCTGAGATTCTCTTGGAACCCTATCCTTTAATTTTGTATAAATTGAATTATCGTAAGTACAGACCTATTCGCAATCTTCATCTTCAGGGCGTTATTAAAAAGTCTCGTAAGTCTTGGAGTCATGCTCTTCAGATAAGATAAGGATGTGTAAATTATAGGTTCCTCTCTATGTTCTTCCAGATGACTAGTTCTTATCTGACCTATATCATTCATATTTTCCGTTTCTTGCACGACTGGAAGTCCATTATAATGTTGACTGTCGTTCGGTTCCTGTGTTATGCGGAAATCAACAACACTTTTACTTTGGGTAATATGATGTTGTGATAGGGCAGTGTCTAAGTCTAACCATTCCTGATCATTGATCTGTCGAGTGTACCCACCGTTTTTAAGGAAGACGTGCTGAACAGGTTCTTATTGATTAGTTTGATCGGGTAGGAATTATCCAGAAGCAATTTTTAAGAATTTGGAGATTCTTCTAGTGGAAGGACCCATCCGATATTTTCGTCACTCTCTCCTTCATCTTTCCTACCAAATTGGTTTTGATACTTTGTTTATAGTACGAATTATAGTTGAGATAACTCCAAGAGCTGCAAGGTTTCCTGTACCAGTCTACCAGAATACTGTCTCCAGTGTTCGTATTAGACGGATATCCATAAAAGGTACTGAACGGTTATTGTCTGCAGTTTCAACAGTGAATTGAATGTAAGGGTCATAAGAGTTAAGCGTTTCCACCATTTCAGTGATTCCATCCCTAGGTAGTGCGACAATTATATCATCGATATATTTTTTTGAAAATTCCACATCGAATGACAACACGGGCAGCACCATGTCCAGCCAATCATCCATCACGTACGCAGCAATATTAGGTGAAACCTGCGCTTTCCTTGTATGAACCGAAAGTATGTATGTAATATCTGTTGTCAAAGGAGTAATAAGTATTTTCAAACAAAAAAATGATCATGTCAATTGAGGTATGTTGCGAAATATCACCGCAATATTATCGAATTCAGAACCAGTTTTTGTAAATCGCTCTATGTGCGGCATTTAGATAGACGTTACTAAAAAGTGACACAACGTCAAAACTAGCAATTCCATAAGCAAGAGGCAGAGTTTTATTGCTAAATAGCTCCTTGACCTGAAATGAGTCCTGCACATAGTAGTCATTGTCAAAATCATATACTTCTGTTAGAATACATGTGACAAATTGAGAGATGAATTGAGTAGGTGCACCTATAGATGAAACTATCGGTCTCAATGATTGCGTTTCTTTATGGATCTTTGGCCATCCATAGAATTTTGGTGATATACCTCGATTATTGGTTAATTTCCTCTTTGTTATCTCATTAATTTGTTTCGTATCATATAAAGTTCAAAAACATTAATAAATAAAACGATCTAGCCGATCGTTGGTTTACAAGTCACGATTTGTATACAAACGACCGGCTACATAATGACAAATCAGACTTAGTCGAAACGTCGCCCTAACAAAGATTTCCAACGAAATCTGCAAAACAACACACGGAAGCAAACCCTAAAATGTTCAAAAGTATATATATATATATATATATATATATATATATATATATATATATATATATATATATATATATATATATATATATATATATATATATATGCTAGTATTGAAATTTCTTGAGAATAATGGTGCAAAATGGAAAACAATACTCCATATAGAACCTTTCATTAATTTCATACGTTTTGACTTTTCATGTAGTCTTCTACAGTGAGAAACTAAAATTTATCTACGTGGAGCAGAAAATGAACAAATTTCAAAAGAAACAGGTGAAAATTTTATTCGTCAAAAGCTCACCAGAACAGAAACACTCAACTGCAGTCACTTCATTGACAGATTTCTCGATAATAATAATACAAAGATAACTTGCACTAAAACAAAAAAAATGTCAATAAATATTTACTTATCGAATGTGTATTTTTAATTTCCTAAATTTTTCCAATTGCATTTGCTTCGTAGTTTTGATCCTTCAGGGTCAATGCTCTCTCAGTTAAACCAACCATTACTGATTCTATTTATGACGAAGGATGCTTGAAATGAAAGTTTGAGTATCTTCCAGAGCATGTCTTTTTTGTATACCATTCTGTCATGATATAATTTTTTTTATGGTGAAATGCCGTATCTAAGGAGTTTATTCCTTGTAATTTGTTTGGTATTAAATCTGTTGAAGGAATTTGCTCGTATTTATTAGATGGTATCTTGGTTATATCCTTTACACATCTCTTAACAATGTTGAACTAGGATCAGTTGTGGGAATATTGGTTCCTTTCAAGTTTTCTTGGGCCATTTGTGCGGTTGCATTGGATATAGATGGACCCATAGCAACCTTCAATTTTCTTGTGGAATTCATCTTTATGAAGAAATAGGTAGAGGTTAGAGATAAGTCTACTGCTTCTTTAAATTCATTGAGATGGATCTCAGTAAAATCTTCAAGTTCGCCATAAAAGCTTTGTAGTGTATTATATACTAAATAATATATACTTTAATATATATATTAAAAAGATTTTTCAGGCAACTGAAAAATACAACTTTTCAAAAATAACGATATGCGAGTGTCAAATGAACGCTCTCTTCTGAAAAACAATCCCCTGGTTTGAAATATATAACACAATGTTGACACAAAATAGAAAAATCATTATTCGCAGATGAAGGGCCATTTAAGCTCTTCATCTGGACTCAAAAAACTGAGTGAGGTTTTTGATTTTCACTATAATTTAGCCAGCATAACAATATTGTTTCGCCAACACAGTGGCTTCATCAGATGTAGATGATAAACTATTCTTTCGTAGGTCATCCATTCTTCTTGCCATCCTTACAACCATTTTGCTGCTTCACTTCTGTTACTTGTTTTCAGTTGAATGTATTTTGGAAACAGTTCACTCTTTTAACACTTGCTGAAAAATCAAATATTTAGATTGACGATTCCACATCGTAGTATTAGCTTAAAATACCTCAGGGTCAGGAAGCTCGTAGAAGATTCTTTCAAATCAATGATCGATTGGGCCGATACTTGATGAAAATTCAAATACATAATTTGAATAAAACTGGGTAGTTTTTATTTTCATATAATTTAGTCAAGCATAACAGTTCATCATCTACATCTCATGAAGCCACTGTGGTGGCGAAACGATGTTATTATGTTTGATTAAGTTATAGTCGGATTAGAACATCAAGAAGCTACTCTGAAAGTTTTATTTAAATAATGTATCCAGATTTTCATCGAGTATCGCCCAATCGATTAATGACTAATTTTCATTTTTATTATCATCGAGTATTATCAAAAGATACTCGACGCACATATTGCCACTGGACATGGACGTCGAGACAAAATTGTTCATACCTTGAAAGATAAATATGTGGTGCCAATATTTGCGGTTTCAATATTCCAAAATTTGTGTAAAACATGTCTAGCAAAGAAAAGCTTTCCAAAAAAAGGAATTGTCGTAAAACCGTTGATTTCTGACGACTTCAATCGAAGGGAACAAATAGATCTTGTAGACTTCCAAACGTCTCCAGATCAAGAGTATAAATGGTTGTTACAATATCAGGATCATTTAACAAAATTCTGTTTTTTGCGACCATTAAAAAGCAAACAGGATAAAGAAGTGGCAATCGAAATTCTTAAGATTTTTTTGGAAGTTGGCTGTCCACATATCCTCCAAAGTGATAATGGACGCGAGTTCACAGCATCTGTGCTTAAAGAAATAGTCAGTTTGTGGCCTGCTTGTAAAATAATTAATGGAAGACCCAGATATCCGCAAAGCCAAGGAAGTATAGAGCGTTCAAATCAGGATATAAAAAATATGATTCGAGCCTGGATGACAGATAATAAATCTACTAATTGGTCCATTGGGTGCTATTTCGTTCAGTTCCAAAAAAATTTATCTTGCCATTCAACAATAGCTCGAACTCCATATAAAGCTTTGTTTGGTGAGGATCCAAAACTTGGACTCTCATCCACCTACTTATCTAAAAATATTATATCCAAATTAGAAAATGAAGAAGATTTGCAAAAATTGTTTGAAGAGATTAATAACAACAATTCAGAAAAACATCAAGAAGACAACACAGAACAAAATTCAGAAAAAGATCAAGAAGAGGAAGAACAGCAAAACGTAAATACAATAAATATTTCAAAAATTGACACTCTGAACATTGAACAAGAAGAAAATATAACAGCAGCAAGTCATGAAATAATTATGTTGGAACAAATTAACATTGAAAACAATCCTGAAAATATTTACATAATATCATAAAGCTCATACATGTACCAAATGCAAACGAATAGCTCAGGCCATATGTGGGGTCGTATCTGTGGAAAATGAGGGCTATGGATCGCAATTGCTTTGCAATTTGTGTGTGAATGAACGTAACATCGTACAAGAAAGAACACAATCACACAAATTTAAAAAGAGCGGCAGATAAAATGTTATCCACATCGTCTAAGAAATTTTAAGATATTATTTGAGGTAATTTTTTTAAGGTATTAGTTGAGGTTCTAAAAGTTGATAGAGGACCTTTGGACAGTAAAAACTTGATTGGAAAAGTTTTAATGAAAAAGAACGAGTTATATCAAGTTGGTACTGCTTTTGGCATAATCAAAGATTGTATGCCTCGAAATGCTCTTCTTTCCTGTCCAAATGCAGAACTACTCATTGACATTCCAGAGGTCAGTATTAATTTACTTTTTAATGTTCCCCTTATATACATTTTTGCAATATATTTTACAGCGATACATTTTACTTCAAACTGTAACATTAAGATTTACCTTAATTTTTATTTCAGGTTACATTACCGTTGAGAACTGTTGCATCAATGTCTTCATAATTTGGCGGGCAAGGGATGAAACAATGCAATTGCAAAAAAAAAATAAAAATGGACAATGCGTTTCCAATAAGTGTAATTGCAAAAAAGCCTATGTTCTTTGTAACTCCAGGTGCCACAGTTCGTTGACGTGCAACAATAAATGAACATTTTTATTGGTGCAATTTACTTTTATTTTCTGATAGATAATTTTGTAACGTTTTCAAAACATTAATTCATGTATTAGAATTGTTTTTTTAAATTTGAATTTTATTTTATGATTGTTTTTTTCTAACGCATTATTTTTTATTTGACTGACATCTGTGTTTTATTTCTAACTCTATGGACACAGAACCGTCTACTGTAAGGCCGACCAATCAGGGACAGCCGTCGGACAGTTGACAATTTGACGATTGTAAGATTGTGATTTAACAGTTTCACTTCGATAGATTATAATCTGACGAATAATAATACGTTAAATTGTAAGCAGTATATTACGGTTCACAATTTTTCGACAGTTCACAATCTCACGAGATAGATTAAAATCTAACGTTATTTACAATTTTACGGTGACATATATATATATATATATATATATATATATATATATATATATATATATATATGAATATATATTTATATATCATCTTTCCTTGATATTAACTAGTGTTGGCGTTTACTTGATGTAAATCCATGATAATTGAATATAAACTAAAACTCAAGCTCTTGAACTTTGGATTTACACTTTGCTCCTTTCGATGCTACCATATCAATCAGTATTCTAGTAGCATCTGACGAAGTCGTTTGTAACGACGAAACGCATCATGCTATGTTATCAATATAGGTGTAAATCAAAAGTTCAGTTGTTTGAATTTTTATTATATTCAATCTTTCATTGATATTACTTTCATCTGATTCATCTAAATCTCATTGTATACTCATCTTAAATATCAAGACATTCATAACCATTTTATAATCCTTTTTACTTTCAAATGTGAAAATACTTTCATATTGCTAAGAAACATCGTGAAGGAAAGAAACACTTATGAAAACTTGGCAAATATTAGAATATATATTAACACCTTGCTGTAAAATTTAATTAACTCATAACTGCATGACCTACAGTCGACTACTTTATTCGACATTTACTCATTTATTCATTGATTTATTTATCGATTTCATAAACATCATTATGCAGGATGAATCCTTGTAAGAAAACAGAAAACGTGCAACTAATACAATATGAAATATACTAAAGGTTATTAAAATAAGTTTCTGGGATAAAATACAGATAGTAAAACGAAAATATAAAATAACTATAGGTACATAAAAAAAAACGAACGCTATATATAACGCAGCTCATGATTTTGAGAAACTGACCAAAATATCAGGAACAGATCAGGTAAATATATCTAGCTCATTATTTGGGTTATATATATATATATATATATATATATATATATATATATATATATATATATATATATATATATGTATAGCTTATTTCAATGTTTTTAGCCATAACAGGCATATTTTGATGTTGAAAACTTTATTTTCGTTGTATATGACAACTTTTTCAAAACTATGTATTTGTGATATACAACGAAACGTCAACTAAAATAAAGCTTTTAACATCAAAATGAGCCTCTTATTGCTGAAAATATTGAAAATAAACTATCTTAAACAGGCAATAAATCAGTTAAAAAAAAATATGTATATATATATATATATATATATATATATATATATATATATTATACTACATAATCATAGTCTCATAATACTATAACTATTAAGTGTTCAAAGGGTGATTCAAAGTCATGATTTATAAATATTTTTGAAATTATAAATGTTGATACTCGTAGTCAGTGTGTTGACCACGATCATGGATTTCTTTTTCTTTTTGCATATTTTTGATTATTCATATGTTTTATATATGTATATATATTATGATCAAATTTTTTTGACATCTCTATATGCTGTTAATTTTGCATTGATTTACTGAATATGATTAAAGGGGATTTTTCGTCATCGATTTACAGTTGTATAAATATTATACATTGTTTGAAAATAAATGAATACATTGTTTGAAGGTAAATAAAAATAAAAATCATAATAATATATTGTGGTGACATTGTAACAACATGCTAGCGACGTGTTATTACATTATACATGGCGAACTGAAATATAGGGTCTTTGTAGCCACATATTAGTTTTACTTCTGTTATCTATCATCATTTTGTGAATTCTCATTCTTGTTTTCTCTGAAAAGACACAAAAATTAGTTCAAATGGAAAATGAAATTGTGAAATATCAAGAACGTGTTATATTATAGATATTGAATTTCGTCGATGTCGAATATTTATTATGATGTAGCGATATCGAGGACATAAAGCGATCATTTGTGAAAATCAACGATTTCAAGAGGGATATTTTTATCTCTTCTCTCACAGAATGGTATTGAATATTTGTATCTCTACTGTACATCCATTATATATCATGTATGTTTGTGGTGAATTTACAGAAAACGTCATCCTTTATCAGTAGAGAAATCTGTTGAGAAATAGAATCGATTTGTATATTTTCATGGTTTTATATACTCCTTGCTCAGAGAAAACAAACAGTGCTTGTGCACATAATTCATCTTTCGTGCAAATCGTATCGTGTAATCCTACAGCCGAACGAGGTAAATGACCATTGAAGAACTATGTTATATTGACATTTCGATGTTCTTCGAGAAAACAATCGCTTTCTCCCAGCCTGGGGCATGCAGATAAGTGTGCCTCTGAATCTGGTCAGACTGGATGACTTATCTCAACGAATAAGGCAGTGCCGAAGGGTTCAGAGGTTTCTGACTTAATCTTACAATGTCTCAAATTCTGTTACTGAATTAAAAATTGTCTATTGATTCAAATATTGAAACAATGGCATACCACATACAGAAATTGTTCGTAATTATGAATAACTCGTAGGTGTTCAGCTTTGAATGAAAATATTCGACGTGTATATTTCGAAACAACTGCCAAGATTCCTGAAAAATTATTACATTTACTCAAAAAACTTTCAAACTCCTGACTTTTGTCAGAAGTTGATATAACTGAAACAATATTTCAATTGGTACTCAACAAAGTTCCCACTTGATATTACCGTTCTTATCATATGAGAAATCCAAAATTCCATATTATTTGATCAACCGAATGCCTTCTACATTATTTTAGTTAATTCTTTAGGTTCGATAAGGTACAATTTTCATCATGTATTCAAACAATATACTCAATATTTCTTATACCACCCCACTAAACATACCTACACGAAACCAGTTCCTTTACCTGTTCATCTTTATTCTAAATTGATATGGAAAAACATTTCCTTTAGCTGCACTCATAACTACTTCTAATATTTGTCAATTATTTATGTATATTATTAGAATTATATGAGAATTAAAAGTGAAGAAGGTGAATTAGGCACTAGTAATCCCACAGAAACTATTTATTAACTGAACTTATCTACAACAGTATCACTGTGGCTTAGTTTTACGCCGAAGAAAAAGAGACTTGTACACTCGTTCAGGTCCACGGTAATAATAATCGAACACCTCGGTGTCAACGTGTCATCTTTATCTCTCTAAGCTCGGAAACGACGGCATAGTCATTTTATCCGATCATCGTAACATTCATGAATCATCTCGTTGCGATTCTAACACGGCCAACCTGACGGCAGTGACGCTCTCGGCACTGACAGCTGAAATCGAAATAAATTGGCCAGCAATACAACTGAAGGAATAGTAAATCAACTTGTGGAGCCTCAGCTACCACCCGGCTCTACCACTAACGGGACAGAGACCAATAAATAAAAAGATTAGTAAACTTGTGGAGACTTCAGCTGCCACCTGGCTCTACCACTAAC